>CM054060.1:190367890-193134140 GCA_028641055.1 Alopecurus myosuroides | reverse complement strand
GAGTTTTATAACTAGGCAATCAGCTAGTGCCAGCACACACTGGCTCATCCTCTAGTACAAAGCCACGTTGCTTCTCTCTAATTAAATAACTCACGCATGCATGGCTCAGTGCACCAATTCATGCATGTACTTAATCGATGCATGCATACTAGCAATACATGGCCGACAACGGCCAAAGGCCAAAGTCTACTTTAATTCTACATACAAAGTACTAGTACTAACTTTAGCTCCATCGATACCAGCACAAGAAAGTCACGCAGATCAACTCCTATTTATTTTCCATGCATGCATAAATTAACAGCTGATTATATATATACCATAATTAGCACAACCAAAACAATTAGAAGCCAATTACCATTTAACTCAGATTAATTAGTAGCCTAAAAAAATCCAGGTTATTACATCCTCCCAACCTTATAAGAATTTCGTCCCCGAAATTCAACAAATAACATAAAAAAAACTAACAAGAATGATTCTTTCTAATCAAAACGAATGATTATTTAACATGCAATCAGACCAAAAGTCTACCGATATATCTAAAAGTTAGAACAATAAAGCACACATCAAAGTTAGTCGCAAAAAGTAATTAATTGTCACATCCCAAGTATGAAAACTCCCATTTAGAATGTTTGCTTTTTGTTAAATTATTGTTTTGCATCATGACATCATCATTGCATTTGTTTTGGCATTTGTTTTCCAATTGTTTTCATTTGTTTTCCCTTGTTTTCTATTTTGAATTTCAAACAAATTCCAAATCAACTTGTTTCATACTTGTTCTGTTACAATTTTCCAAATAAAAAGTTCAAATCAAAACATCAATTTGTTTCCAATAAAGATAAATTTCAAACTATTGAATTGCTTAAATTTCAATAATTTAATTATACCAAATTCACTCAATTTCCTTTGAATTTTTTAAAACAGCAACAAGTTTCAAATTTTGAAAAACCAACAATGACACAATTGAGTTTCAGTAATAACTAACCTATAAATTTTTCTAACCCCTAAAACCCTTCCTTTTTGTCCCTTTTCCTTTTCAGCAAAAAAAAAATAAACAGAAAGAAAAAATAAAACAAAAGAGAGGGGGAAAGGGCAGGACAGCCCATTTGGGCCAGCCCACCATTCCCCACGGCCTGGTACCCCCCCTCTCCTCCTACCTCTGTACGGCAGAGGATCGGAGGTGTCCACGTCGGGTCCAGAGGGGAGGAACGGCTGCAGCACCTCCCCCTCCCCTTTATATCAAGCTCGAGCTCCTCTCCCTCTGCCCTAATCTCTCCTCCCTCCTCTCTTCCTCTCGCCGCCGCAGTTCCCTTCTCCTTCCTCTCTCTGCACCTCTCCTCTCTGTATCTCACCACCGAAACCACCACCGCCGCCATCTCCAGCTCGCCGCCGTCGACATGGTCTCCTTCCGCGCAGGATAGGGCCGGGAATCGGCTCCCCGTGACTTCCTCTTCCTCCTCGACCACTCCTCGGTGGCGGAGGGCCACCGGATCGCCGCCGCCATCCTCTTCTCCGTCGCCGCCGTCCACTGTCCTCCACCCCGAGCCTCTGCCACGACTACATCGAAGGTGAGCATCGCTCCACCTTCCTCTCCCTCCTCTCTGCAAGAACACGCACGCACCAGGCACCCGTGCACGCATCCACGACGTGCAGCGCAGCACCACGAGCCGCAGCAACGATCACCGCCAGCGGCCGTCCTGCTCTGTCGAAGTGCAGCTATCTGAATTTTTTCAGTTTCAGTTAGCTGTCGCGAAACGCACCACAAAAGCCCGCGCGTTCCCTTACTGTCACGAAACAGTAGCGTAGCACAGTGGCCAGAGCGCTGCTCGCGCGAGCCTGAGGCCAGGTTCGATCCCTGCCTCCCGCGGAATAAAAGCCACCCTTTTTACCATCAAACGCTGACAGGCGGGGCCCTCTGTCAGCGACCCTGCGCCCACGCACGCGCCACGTGAGCGCCACGGTGGCCCAGGGCCCTCTGTCAGTGGCCTATGCTGGGCCACTGCGAGGTGCAGCTAGTTCTGGCCATTTTTCTTTTTAATTCCAGTCCTTATTATTTACAGATTAGCCCCTGTATTCAAAATACAAATAACTTTTGAAATTCAAATCCAAATAAAATATATAAAATATGTATCCTGAACCAAATTTAATTCTCTACCTGTTTAAATCAATTGTTTCCTGTTTTGAACATTTCAAATGTTTACAAAATTCAAATTCAAACAACTCATTTCAAATTTGGTTAAATTCATAACTAATTCAAATTTAATTCAAATGTCACATATAAAATATGTTTTCCATGCCAAATTGAACCACCTTTCCAAATATAAACTTTGTTTCATGTTTTGAATAATTAAAATTGGTTAAATAATTTAAACCTAGTTTAAATCATTTAAAAATTGCTAAATTCATAACTTGGTCAAATTAAATTCTTTTTGAACATATAAAATATGTTTTCAAACCAGAAAATTATAATCTTTTCAAATATGAATTTTAATTAATGTTTTGAACAAATAAAAATTCAAATAAATTCATAATTGAATTAAATTCCTTTAAATCTTGTTTAAAATTGTTTAATTCATAATTAAATCATTCTAATTCCTTTTTCAACAAATGAAACATGTATTCCACCTAAAATTTTGTGCTCTTTCCAAATATGAATTTTGTTATCTATTTTGAACAATTAAAATTGGTGAAAACAACAAATGCTTGTGTAACTCCTTTAAGAAGCAAATTTTCATAACTTAATAAATAAAATTCCAAACTTGGTAAACTTCATTTCAAATTGAAGCTATTGTTGTTTTCTTTCTGTTTTCCTCATCAATGCATCCTGCTAATCCATTTTCACATGTTGGTTATTTGTAGATCATATAATCCAACCTTAATTCATGGGCTTTCCATATGCAATGCAAATTGCATATGGGTCCATTTAATTATTGTTACCATGTCAACTAGCTTATTTTGATGCATCAATTAAATTGCCATGCATCATCCCATGATTGTGCATTATGCCATTTTATTGATTGTTTGTCTCTCTGTGTTGTTTGTTTGCTTCTTCTCGAATAGACAACACTACTTCTGAGGAGTTAGCTCAGTACCAGGCTGCTGAGTTTGCAGGCAAGTAGTCACTCACATGAACCATTGTGTTCCTTTCCACACTGGATACCGATACTTTCCGTTGTCTATTCTGCTATCCTTATGAATCGTTGCTTGTTTTCCGATCCTATCACATGTTATCCTATAACCCTGATATAGCCTCACCTCCACACCTAAAACCCCGTTGCTTGTTGCCCGTATCTTACTAGCATGCCTAGGGTTGTTTATGCTCGAGTCTGCTGTCCGTTATTTCTGTTACCATATTTTATTATGTTCTGCGGCTCGATGTTTAAACAATCAACCTGTTAATGTTTGAGGTAATGCTAATTTGATGATAAGGCACCGGTAGGAGGCCCGGCGTGGTTTTGAGGCCTGCTAGTGTCGACCCTAATTAGGAAAAGGGTCTTGTCTACTGATCCATGATGAGCGCACTAACCGCATGTGGGAAGCGTGTATGGGCGCCCCCTCAATTTGATTCGATTCGCATCTCGTCCAAATCGCCTCATTTAGTTCGGGTTTTCCATTTGCCGCACGCATATGCAGGTACGAACCCGAGGCCAGGGTGGAAACTTTTGTAGTCGGCATTTAGGGAGACATGTTCTTAGAGTGCTATGAGGGTCCCCTTTTCTTCGTGGGGCTTGATTAGCCGTGCGCTCAATTGCACGGGGTTCTTTGGGCTTGATGCGAAGAAGAGTTGGGTTGTGTTGAGTGCCCCGCTTGGTGGAAGGCATTCCATCTGTCGGGTTATTCTTACGTGTACAGCCAAATTGGTGCATCCCTGCAGGGTTAAATCTTCTCGAGAAGCCGTGTTTTCCGCGGTTATGGATGACTTGGTGAAAGTACTGGCTAACAAGTACTCAGACAACTTACACCTAATGATTAACAATATGATTAGTAATAGGCATATTGACACAATAACCTGAACCATCATTAATCCAACTGTGTGAGTTATCCTCGGATTGCTTCTTTGGATAAGGGGCGAGATCCAGGATGGGTTTGTTTGAGGTTAGTAGCAGTTGGCTACGATACGCTATCTTATCCCCCTCTTTTAGCCGGAAGTTGTAGTGTGTTTTCGTAGTTGGTTAGAGCAGCCTGCTGCCGCACTTTTGTATCACCTATTCTTCCGTTGAACCCAAAGCATCTGTACTTGTGTTGCCGGGTACATTTTGGTGACTTGTGAGTCTTGCTTGCCAGTACTTGTCTGTACTGACCCCTTTGGGGCTGTGGTTTCCGCAGACTACGTTTCCGAGGATCCCCATGGTGGCTACTACGTGGAGTATAACGAGGCTGCTGGCGAGTAGATAGCGGACCCGGGCAGGATCCGAGACATCGTGGATGGGCTCCGTCTTTTCGTTTCCGGCCTCTTAGGCCTATTTGGATCTTATCTGTACTCAGACACTTTGGATGCTTCCGCTGTGATGTAATGATGAATTGTTGGGACATGTGTCCTCTGGATGATTGTATTTGCTATCTCTGCTCTAGTGAGAGCTATTTGCAACTTATTTAAATCTTTTGTGTCTTAGAGATATGTTGTGATATCACTTGTTCAGATGCCGTTGACGTACCATGTGTGTATGTTATGAAGTACGTCAATGGAAGTAGTCGGATTTCTATGGGATGGTTTACGCAGACGATGGATAGTAGAGAATGGTTGTCACACGTTTACGTGTTGGCCTGCTCATATTGAGATGCGGGTGCCGGTATGCCCCGTAAGCCATTTGTTCTACTGTTTAGCGGACTGTGAGTATCCTCTAGAAGTCCGGGTGCGACAAATGGTATCAGAGCCTGTCTGCCTGTAGGATCCCTTTTACTGGTCGCAGTTGAGTCTAGAAACTATTTTGTAGCTATATAGGAAAAATGAAACGTGAGAGTAGGAATTCTGTTCTTTTATTTCTTTCCCTACCCACCCTCCCTTTTCTGGTAAGGAAGTGCAACGTTGTTTTCTCTTCTCATCTAAACTTTCAAGTTAGGATTTCATGTATCTTGGTTTCTCTAGGATAGTTATATCTACTAGACCATAGGAATGGAGGTGGTTGTGACATGATTTATCATGTTGCCTACTCATGATTGAGAACGGAGGCGTGTAAGCCCCGGAAGAAGATCCTCTATTCCTTAAACAGTAGATATTTATCCTTTAGAAGCCCGGATGGGTTTTCCGTAGTACCTCAGGAGTGTTTGGTCTCGTGTTTCCCCAATGTTGCTTCAATATCCTGTTCTTCTCAACATACTTTTCTTCCGTTGAAACCTTGTTGTTGCTTTCCACTTCAGTTCTTCTACCGGCGTCTAATCAAAACTTCCCCGATCATCTGCAGATGGATCTCAGGTTCTACCCGCAGGTGGTTCATATGACTCGTTGCGAGAGCACTGCCGGTTATCCGGAGATGCTGAGAGACATGGTCACTTTTCTGGGGTTCCGTTGGGCACTAGAGTACCAGGTCTACGAGCAGCAGCGAGAGTTTGACCAGACCTACTACCAGGCTATCGTCTACATTCTGTCAGATGATGGCATGAGCGTAGTCCACCGCTACGAGGCAGTAGGGTCCATAGTGGATATGGCTGTGCAGCAGGCAGCTTATGTGAGTCTCACCGTCCTTCGTGCTGACTACTGGGGATTTGACGATTCTATCTATCGCCACATCCCCCGTGGTTACATCACTTCGGAGGGAGCTCACTTCACTCTCTACGACAACTTGGATGTCTACGAGCATGATAACTCCAGGCTGTACACCACCGCTCAGTTTGTGAGGCACAGTGACGTAGTTGCCAGCACACTATCTCAGGAGTTGGTTTCAGTCGGAGAGCAGCTCTACCTTGCTTTGACTCGTCTGGCGACGTACACCACAGACTTTGTTGGAGACGAGCGCTTTGCACGTTTCGATCAGCCAGTTGGTCGTCGTCTGCCAGATGCTGGAGGTTACGAGCCGATCAGAGGTCCACTCCTTAACCTTGGTGCTGGTTACACTAGGATTCCGCGCTTTGGAGCACAGGGAGTCGACGCTATGTACTTCACCACACCTAGAGTCGCTCTCAGACCACGTCAGATCTACGTGGATCGTCGTTCTACCTACTTTCGTGGGCGTGCTCCTCACCGTACCTCTCGCCGTACTCCTAGTCGCCGTCCTGCGTGATGAGCATGGGAGTACCAATGTATCCATTCTTAGCTATGTTTAGTTATCCTTTCGCATTCGAACCATTTGTGGTGTGTTGGATATTCTGATGTATTTGAACATGTGATGATGTACCTGTTGGTTATCTATTCATGCCTCGGAATAATCTCTCTTTCGGTTTCCAAGTCTATCCTTTTCTATTGTTGTGCTAAAATGCATTTCCATTCAGGATGCCGCCAACAAGGAACAACCCGCCTGAGCCACCGCCAATCACGGAGCTGTTGACTCAGATGACCCAAGTCATGACACAGATGGCCCAGTTTCAGACTAATCAGCACAACAACCAGACGGCCCCACGAGTCAGCATCAAGGAGTTCCTCAGTCTAGGTCCGAGAGCTTTCGTGGCCACATGCGAGCCTCTGGACGCTGATGACTGGATCCGTGAGATAGCTAAGGCTCTGGAGATTGCTCACGTTGCTCAGGAAGACAAGGTCAAGTATGCCTCCTATCTGCTGAAGGGTCAGGTAGCTACTTGGTGGGAAAACTACCAGGCCATGAGAGATGGCTTTCCAATCACGTGGGTTTGTTTCAAGGAAGCCTTCCTGAAGCACCACATTCCAGATGGTCTCATGGAAAGGATGCGTGAAGAGTTTTTCTCACTCAAGCAGGGCAAGCTGGACGTCATTGGCTATCAGAGTGAGTTCAATCGCCTCGCTCGTTACGCTGGTGATGAGGTGTCCACTGAGGCTAAGAAGATGGCAAGGTTCCGCAGAGGTTTTAACCCGGAACTCAAGTATGCCCTCACCAACATCAAGGCCAACAACTTCGAGGAGCTCGTTAACACCGCGCTCAATGAAGAAAATGGGCGCAAGGTGTTCGAGGAGTCTCGCAAGCACTCGCGTGAGGGTGGTTCCTCCTCCAACATGACCACCCCTCCGCAGAAGCGCCGCATCTGGGTGCCAAATGGTGCTGTCACTCGGGCTCCATACGCCCAAACTTCTCCAGGCTTCGCTCCCCGCCCACCCAACCCTGCTCAGATGCATGATCAGAGGGCTTCGATGGGGCAGCCAAGGCTAGAGCCTCCTCGTGTCGTCACTTGCTACAAGTGCAAGCAGACGGGGCACTACGCTGACAGGTGCACGCAGAGGCAGCTACCTCCACCACCACCTCGTTCCAACACAAACCAGGCAATGGTGCGCGCTCCCCCGCCTAAGGCCTTCAACTCCAACAACAGGCCTGTCGGGAGGACCGCAAGGGTGAATCATGTCAAGATCGACAAAGCTGAGGAAGCTCCTGACGTCGTTCTCGGTATATTACCCGTAAACTCTTTTCCAGCTAAAGTGTTGTTTGATACCGGAGCATCGCATTCTTTTGTGTCAAAGATTTTTGCCACAACAAACAACCTAATGGTGGTTCCACTAAGCAATCAAATCACTGTTCACTCCCCGGGATCTCAAATGCTGACCTGCAAGATAAGTAAGGATAATCAAATCCTAATTGGAGGCCACATATTCCTTGCTTCACTCATGTTGCTGGGAAGTTCTGACATTGATGTCATTCTTGGTATGGATTGGCTGAAGGCCAATAAAGCTAGGATTGACTGTGCTCAAAAGTCAATAACTCTGTTCCACCCTTCTGGCCAGATAGTCTATTCTCCACATGAATCAAGTTCCATTCAGCTGTACAACCTCGATGCTAAACCTCTACCTTCACTTGAAAATGTTCCGGTGGTTTGCGAATTCCCTGACGTCTTTCCAGAAGAGTTGCCAGGGATGCCTCCGGACAGGGCTGTTGAGTTCGTGATCGAACTTGAGCCAGGTACTGCTCCAATCTCTAAGCATCCGTACAAGATAGGAACTCCCGAGCTGAAGTTGTTGAAGGAACAAATTGATATGTACATGGAAAAAGGTTACATTCAACCTAGTTCCTCGGCTTGGGGTTGCCCAACT
This sequence comes from Alopecurus myosuroides, assembly GCA_028641055.1. NCBI lineage: Eukaryota > Viridiplantae > Streptophyta > Magnoliopsida > Poales > Poaceae > Alopecurus > Alopecurus myosuroides. Next base: position 193,125,997 of record CM054060.1, on the reverse strand, counting down.
CTGTTCGTTGCAAAGAAGGATCACACAAAGAGACTCGTTGTTGACTATCGTCCTCTTAACGAGAAAACCATCAAAAACAAGTATCCAATTCCTCGTATCGATGATCTTTTTGATCAACTTGCTGGAGCCTCAATATTCTCCAAGTTGGACTTGAGAATGGGTTACCATCAAATAAAGATCAGAAAAGAGGATATTCCAAAAACAGCCTTCACCACTCGCTACGGTCTATATGAATTCACCGTCATGTCCTTTGGTCTCACCAATGCACCGGCGACGTTCTCTCGACTCATGAATTCTGTCTTCCTTGAATACCTCGACAAGTTCGTTGTGGTATATCTTGATGACATTCTTGTCTACTCAAAATCCGAGGAAGAGCATGAAGAACATCTTTGTCTCACTCTCATGAAACTTTGCGAGCATCGTCTTTATGCCAAGTTCTCCAAATGTGAGTTCTGGATTCCAGAAGTTGCTTACCTTGGTCATGTCATCTCAGCCAAGGGCATAGCCATTGATCCAGAAAAGGTTAAAGCAATTGTTGATTGGAAACCTCCAAAGACGGTGAAGCAAGCAAGAAGTTTTCTTGGCTTAGCTAGCTATTGTCGTCGTTTCGTCCAAAACTTTTCCAAGATTGCCAAACCTCTCACTGATCTCACAAAGAAGGACAAGAAGTTTGTCTGGTCTCCACAATGTGATGAAAGCTTCAATCTCCTGAAGACTAAGCTCACTTCTACACCAGTTCTGGTTGGCCCAGATCCTTCCAAACCTTTCCAAATATTCTGTGATGCTTCTCTCCAAGGTCTAGGTGCAGTTCTTGTGCAAGAACGTCAAGTTGTGGCTTATGCTTCACGTCAGTTGAACGCACATGAGCTCAATTATCCCACTCATGACCTTGAACTTGCAGCAGTTGTGTTTGCCCTCAAGAAATGGAGACAATACTTGTTCGGTAATTGCACTGAAATCTTTTCAGATCATAAGCGTCTGAAGTACATCTTCACTCAACATAATCTAAACCTCAGGCAAAGGAGATGGATTGAAAAGATCAAAGACTTTGATCTTACCATTTCTTACACTCCAGGCAAGGCTAATGTTATGGCCGATGCTCTCAGTCGCAAGTCGTATTGCAATAATCTCATGATCATGGAAAGCCAACCTCCTCTTCATGAAGAATTCCAGAAGCTCAACCTTGGTCTTGTTCCTCAAGGCTATCTTGCAAACTTGACAGCCACTCCAACTCTCGAGGACAAGATTCGTTCTGAACAACTTTGTGATGCTGAAATCAAGAAGATGGTAGAACACATCAAAGAAGGCAAGGAGAAATTTAAGTCCTTCTCAATTGATGACAAGGGAACTGTGTTCTTCGAAGGACGCATTGCAGTTCCTCAAGTTCAAAGTCTCAAAGATGTCATTCTCAAGGAGGCTCATGAAACTCCTCTCTCCATACACCCTGGAAGTACAAAGATGTACCAGGATCTCAAGACACTGTATTGGTGGCCTGGCATGAAACGTGAAATTGCTCAATACGTTTCTGAATGCGACGTTTGTCAACGTGTTAAGGCAGTCCATCAGAAAACAGCCGGTCTTCTCCAACCTCTGAAAATCCCTGAGTGGAAGTGGGACATGATTGAAATGGACTTCGTCACTGGTTTTCCAAAGTCCAAGAGGGGCAACGATGCAATCTTCGTTGTCATTGATCGTCTCACTAAAGTAGCTCACTTCTTTCCTGTCAAAGAAACAATCTCAGCTAGCCAGTTAGCAGAGCTCTACACAGCAAAGATTGTTCCTCTTCATGGTGTTCCATTGGAAATAAGCTTAGACCGTGGAAGCATATTCACTTCTCATTTCTGGAAAAGCTTTCAAGAAGCATTGGGCACCAAACTTCTGTTCAGCACAGCTTATCACCCTCAGTCTCAAGGGCAAGTCGAAAGAGTCAATCAGATTCTCGAGGATATGCTCAGAGCATGTGGTCTCTCCTTTGGCATGAAATGGGAGGAATGTCTTCCATATGCTGAATTCTCCTACAACAACAGCTTCCAGGCAAGCCTAGGCATGGCACCATTTGAAGCTCTCTATGGCCGCAGATGCAGGAGTCCAATCAATTGGTCTAGAGCTGGTGAACGTTCACTCTTAGGCCCTGACATTGTTAAGGAAGCCGAAGAGAAAGTTCGCATCATTCGTGACAATCTCAAGATTGCTCAGTCTCGTCAGAAAAGCTACTATGACAGCAAGCACAGGGACATGGTCTATGCACCTGGTGACAAAGCATATCTCCGTGTAACTCCCCTCAGAGGCACTCATCGTTTTGGTGTGAAAGGAAAGCTTGCACCAAGATATATCGGTCCTTTCAACATTCTCTCAAGGCGTGCGGAAAATGCCTATCGTCTTGAACTTCCAGAAAAACTATCCAAGGTGCACGATGTGTTTCACGTGTCACAGCTCAAGAGGTGTTTCAAAGATCCAGATCGTGCAGTTGATCATGATTCCATTGAACTGCAAGAAGATCTATCTTATGAGGAGCACCCTATTCGAATTCTCGATGAGACCGAGCGTAAGACTCGCAACAAGAGCACCAAGTTCTTAAAAGTGCAGTGGTCTCATCATTCCGATAAAGAGGCAACATGGGAGACCGAAGAGGATCTTTGCAAGAAGTATCCGGACCTTTTCTCTTCTCAGTAGGAATCTCGGGGCGCGATTCCTTCAGGGGGGGCGTTTTGTAACATCCCAAGTATGAAAACTCCCATTTAGAATGTTTGCTTTTTGTTAAATTATTGTTTTGCATCATGACATCATCATTGCATTTGTTATGGCATTTCTTTTCCAATTGTTTTCATTTGTTTTCCCTTGTTTTCTATTTTGAATTTCAAACAAATTCCAAATCAAATTGTTTCATACTTGTTCTGTTACAATTTTCCAAAAAAAAAGTTCAAATCAAAACATCAATTTGTTTCCAATAAAGATAAAGTTCAAACTATTGAATTGCTTAAATTTCAATAATTTAATTATACCAAATTCACTCAATTTCCTTTGAATTTTTTAAAACAGCAACAATTTTCAAATTTTGAAAAACCAACAATGGCACAATTGAGTTTCAGTAATAACTAACCTATAAAAATATCACTATTTTTTCTAACCCCTAAAACCCTTCCTTTTTCTCCCTTTTCCTTTTCAGCAAAAAAAATAAACAGAAAGAAAAAATAAAACAAAAGAGAGGGGGAAAGGGCAGGCCAGCCCACCATTCCCCACGGCCTGGTACCCCCCTCTCCTCCTACCTCTGTACGGCAGAGGATCGGAGGTGTCCACGTCGGGTTCAGAGGGGAGGAACGGCTGCAGCACCTCCCCCTCCCCTTTATATCGAGCTCGAGCTCCTCTCCCTCTTCCCTAATCTCTCCTCCATCCTCTCTTCCTCTCGCCGCCGCAGTTCCCTTCTCCTTCCTCTCTCTGCACCTCTCCTCTCTGTATCTCACCACCGAAAACCACCACCGCCGCCATATCCAGCTCGCCGCCGTCTACATGGTCTCCTTCCGCGCAGGATAAGGACGGGAATCGGCTCCCCGCGACTTCCTCTTCCTCCTCGACCACTCCTCGGTGGCGGAGGGCCACCGGATCGCCGCCGCCATCCTCTTCTCCGTCGCCGCCGTCCACTGTCCTCCACCCCGAGCCTCTGCCACGGCTACATCGAAGGTGAGCATCGCTCCACCTTCCTCTCCCTCCTCTCTGCAAGAACACGCACGCACCAGGCACCCGTGCACGCATCCACGACGTGCAGCGCAGCACCACGAGCCGCAGCAACGATCACCGCCGGCGGCCGTCCTGCTCTGTCGAGGTGCAGCTATCTGAATTTTTTCAGTTTCAGTTAGCTGTCGCGAAACGCACCACAAAAGCCCGCGCGTTCCCTTACTGTCACGAAACAGCAGCGTAGCACAGTGGCCAGAGCGCTGCTCGCGCGAGCCTGAGGCCAGGTTCGATCCCTGCCTCCCGCGGAATAAAAGCCACCCTTTTTACCATCAAACGCTGACAGGCGGGGCCCTCTGTCAGCGACCCTGCGCCCACGCATGCGCCACGTGAGCGCCACGGTGGCCCAGGGCCCTCTGTCAGTGGCCTATGCTGGGCCACTGCGAGGTGCAGCTAGTTCTGGCCATTTTTCTTTTTAATTCCAGTCCTTATTATTTACAGATTAGCCCCTGTATTCAAAATACAAATAACTTTTGAAATTCAAATCCAAATAAAATGAATAAAATATGTATCCTGAACCAAATTTAATTCTCTACCTGTTTAAATCAGTTGTTTCCTGTTTTGAACATTTCAAATGTTTACAAAATTCAAATTCAAACAACTCATTTCAAATTTGGTTAAATTCATAACTAATTCAAATTTAATTCAAATGTCACATATAAAATATGTTTTCCATGCCAAATTGAACCACCTTTCCAGATATAAACTTTGTTCCATGTTTTGAATAATTAAAATTGGTTCAATAATTTAAACCTTGTTTAAATCATTTAAAAATTGCTAAATTCCTAACTTGGTCAAATTAAATTCTTTTTGAACATATAAAATATGTTTTCAAACCAGAAAATTATAATCTTTTCAAATATGAATTTTAATTAATGTTTTGAACAAATAAAAATTCAAATAAATTCATAATTGAATTAAATTCCTTTAAATCTTGTTTAAACTTGTTTAATTCATAATTAAATCATTATAATTCCTTTTTCAACAAATGAACCATGTATTCCACCTAAATTTTTGTGCTCTTTCCAAATATGAATTTTGTTATCTATTTTGAACAATTAAAATTGGTGAAAACAACAAATTCTTGTGTAACCCCTTTAAGAAGCAAATTTTCATAACTTAATAAATAAAATTCCAAACTTGGTAAACTTCATTTCAAATTGAAGCTATTGTTGTTTTCTTTCTGTTTTCCTCATCCATGCATCATGCTAATCCATTTTCACATGTTGGTTATTTGTAGATCATATAATCCAACCTTAATTCATGGGCTTTCCATATGCAATGCAAATTGCATATGGGTCCATTTAATTATTGTTACCATGTCAACTAGCTTATTTTGATGCATCAATTAAATTGCCATGCATCATCCCATGATTGTGCATTATGCCATGTTATTGATTGTTTGTCTCTCTGCGTTGTTTGTTTGGTTCTTCTCGAATAGACGACGACGTTGAGACAGACGAGGTTTACGACACTACTTCTGAGGAGTTAGCTCATTACCAGGCTGCTGAGTTTGCAGGCAAGTAGTCACTCACATGAACCATTGTGTTCCTTTCCACACTGGATACCGATACTTTCCATTGTCTATTCTGCTAGCCTTATGAATCGTTGCTTGTTTTCCGATCCTATCACATGTTATCCTTCAACCCTGATATAGCCTCACCTCCACACCTAAAACCCCGTTGCTTGTTGCCCGTGTCTTACTAGCATACCTAGGGTTGTTTATGCTCGAGTCTGCTGTCCGTTATTTCTGTTACCATATTTTATTATGTTCTGGGGCTTGATGTTTAAACAATCAACCTGTTAATGTTTGAGGTAATGCTAATTTGATGATAAGGCACCGGCAGGAGGCCCGGCGTGGTTTTGAGGCCTGCTAGTGTCGACCCTAATTAGGAAAAGGGTCTTGTCTACTGATCCATGATGAGCGCACTAACCGCATGTGGGAAGCGTGTATGGGCGCCCCCCTCAATTTGATTCGATTCGCATCTCGTCCAAATCGCCTCATTTAGTTCGGGTTTTCCATTTGCCGCACGCATATGCAGGTACGAACCCGAGGCCAGGGTGGAAACTTTTGTAGTCGGCATTTAGGGAGACATGTTCTTAGAGTGCTATGAGGGTCCCCTTTTCTTCGTGGGGCTTGATTAGCCGTGCGCTCAATTGCACGGGGTTCTTTGGGCTTGATGCGAAGAAGAGTTGGGTTGTGTTGAGTGCCCGGCTTGGTGGAAGGCATTCCATCTGTCGGGTTATTCTTACGTGTACGGCCAAATTGGTGCATCCCTACAGGGTTAAATCTTCTCGAGAAGCCGTGTTTTCCGCGGTTATGGATGACTTGGTGAAAGTACTGGCTAACAAGTACTCAGACAACTTACACCTAATGATTAACAATATGATTAGTAATAGGCTTATTGACACAATAACCTGAACCATCATTAATCCAACTGTGTGAGTTATCCTCGGATTGCTTATTTGGATAAGGGGCGAGATCCAGGATGGGTTTGTTTGAGGTTAGTAGCAGTTGTCTACGATACGCTATCTTATCCCCCTCTTTTAGCCGGAAGTTGTAGTGTGTTTCCGTAGTTGGTTAGAGCAGCCTGCTGCCGCACTTTTGTATCACCTATTCTTCCGTTGAACCCAAAGCATCTGTACTTGTGTTGCCGGGTACATTTTGGTGACTTGTGAGTCTTGCTTGCCAGTACTTGTCTGTACTGACCCCGTTTGGGGCTGTGGTTTCCGCAGACTACGTTTCCGAGGATCCCCATGGTGGCTACTACGTGGAGTATGACGAGGCTGCTGACGAGTAGATAGCGGACCCGGGCAGGATCCGAGACATCATGGATGGGCTCCGTCTTTTTGTTTCCGGCCTCTTAGGCCTATTTGGATCTTGTCTGTACTCAGACACTTTGGATGCTTCCGCTGTGATGTAATGATGAATTGTTGGGACATGTGTCCTCTGGATGATTGTATTTGCTATCTCTGCTCTAGTGAGAGCTATTTGCAACTTATTTAAATCTTTTGTGTCTTAGAGATATGTTTTGATATCACTTGTTCAGATGCCGTTGACGTTCCATGTGTGTATGTTATGAAGTACGTCAATGGAAGTAGTCGGATTTCTATGGGATGGTTTACGTAGACGATGGATAGTAGAGAATGGTTGTCACACGTTTACGTGTTGGCCTGCTCATATTGAGATGCGGGTGCCGGTATGCCCCGTAAGCCATTCGTTCTACTGTTTAGCGGACTGTGAGTATCCTCTAGAAGTCCGGGTGCGACATTAATGTTCTACCATTTTTTTCCCGTGATCCGAAACATGAGCTCTGATACCACTTTTACTGTCACGCCCCGAGACCGGACCTGGGAGAATGACAGCCGCCGCGCGCCTATAAACCCGGAGGCTTATACACGTGCAAGGCGTAGAAAACAGGATAAACCAGCACAGTGGATCTCAAACAGCTCATTTACACTAATTACAAGATTAACACATTTACAAGAATAATAAACATGTTCTCTACACGTTTCCCACCTAACTGGTCCAGCCTACTCTTCGGACGACGAAGTCTTCCGCTGCGAACTCTGGTAAAAACAAGGGATGCAAGGGTGAGTACGATAAAACATACTCAGCAAACTATTCGTACACTTTCATATACGTTGTAAAATACACTAGGTTTTAGAAATACAAGTAAAGCATTTGTCTGGTTAAGTAATTAATCAGATTAAACCACATGGTGCCACACATGAAGGCAAGGTTCCCTACCCGGGACTCACAGGGGTGATATTCACACTTTTACACTCTTAAGAGGGGTACTCCGACATCGTCAACCTCGACCAGAACCACACAGGCTCTAGAAGAGCAGAGCTCTTTGACCCGCTCAGACACCGGACACCTGGACCTACTCATGTCGGTCGCTCCTACGGATCCATCACCGACACTTTCCCGAACAATGGCCGTCCCTCACGGAGAACTCAGTCAGTCCCATACCTGAACTGTGACCGGTACAATATGATCACCTTCGTAGTACCAAGTTTTCCTTTATAAAAACACCAGTTCATTTTCCATGCGAATACACGTGCTAAGCCCGGCTCGTATCGGTGGCTCCTACGGATCCATCACCGCATAACGACACCAGCACCATAGCCCCGATATATCCATTCATATCTCGTACCAATATGGTATCATGCAAATTCATAGCAAAGCACACTCTACAAAATATACGAGAGTGCAGGAAGAGCTTGCCTCGGTTAACCATGTCGTAGCTATCAAATAATACCGGCGATCGTCGGCCCGGTACTCCACGTACTCGCTAGGATCGGCATACGTGTTCATACTCCAGCGTTATAGCCAGAGAATACCATCAGCACGATGGTTCACCAGAACCTCCACTAGCCAGCCAGCCCTCCATTCGTCGACTAACCCATGCCGGTGAGCTTTCTCCACCATCGCTCTCTAGACTAGTCTCTGCATTTCAGCATGACGACCCTGGTCTGAAAGTGTGTACTCAGCTCCTCGAAGAACACACTTGTGCTAAACACTGGCCCTCTCACTCTCTCTTGAACATTCTCTGGCTACACTGTCTCTGGTGGTGTTGTGTGAGAAGTGCCAAAGCAGGATGCTAGCTATTTATAGGAAGTGCACTGCTAAATATCTAAACATCGCTATCTGCCACCGCTTGCCGCCTTGGCCCAATCCTAGCACGTTAAGGTTCGGCCACCTCTATGTGAGCATTGCCATGCATGCTAGAAGCCACGTAGCAGAGTTTTATGACTAGGCAATCAGCTAGTGCCAGCACACCCTGGCTCATCCTCTAGTACAAAGACACGTTGCTTCTCTCTAATTAAATAACTCATGCATGCATGGCTCAGTGCACCAATTCCTGCATGTACTAAATCGATGCATGCATACTAGGAATACATGGCCGACAACGGCCAAAGGCCAAAGTCTACTTTAATTCTACATACAAAGTACTAGTACTAACTTTAGCTCCATCGATACCAGCACAAGAAAGTCACGCAGATCAACTCCTATTTATTTTCCATGCATGCATAAATTAACAGCTGATTATATATATACCAGAATTAGCACAACCAAAACAATTAGAAGCCAATTGCCATTTAACTCAGATTAATTAGTAGCCTATCACACTTCTCATTCAAAGCTTATCACACTTCTCATTCCGACCTTCCAGCACCGGGCAGGTGTTAGACTCTATACATCGTGTTACCACTTAGCAGAGTCCTGTGTTTTTAATAAACAGTCGCTACCCCCTGGTATGTGCCGCTTTCCTAATCAAAAGATAGGAGAGCACCCCTTCTCCCGAAGTTACGGGGGCATTTTTCCGAGTTCCTTCGACATGGTTCTCTCGATGCACCCTAGTATACTCTACTTGTTCACCTGTGTCGGTTTGGGGTACGGTCAGTTAACCGGGAGGATCGCCCTCCCAATTCAAAGTTTTTCCCTGGAAGTTTCAATCGTTGTTGACTATACTATGACAACAGTCGCGACCGACTATTAAGATCCTCGCGAATATGGCAGGGCGGTACACTCTGCTCTCTCGCGACCTCTACTCTAATCAAAAGAGGAAAGGCCCTTACAGAAGATGAAAAAAGGCGAGGACTGAAATGAGAAAGTAAGGAGTTCGGCAAGATGACTTTGGTTCACACGTGAAAGTGCTTCGAAAGGTGTCAGCAGGTGCGCGGAGCCGGAGCCGGCATGTTCGCCCGCTGGGCCGAGTGTTCGCCCACTTCAGAGTCTTCGCCTTTAGAGAGAAATCCGTGTCCGCCCCAGCAAGGAAACGTATGCGCTAACGCGCAACGGCTTTCGCGCTCATCCCTTGCTTCAAAACTACATGTTTTAGCCCTCCGTTTGCTGGTCGCCAAATACGAGAGCTTTGCCTTTGGAAGCGCCAGTAGCATAGGGCGACCGGGCCTACCGAGCCCCTCCGAATTAGTTGACGGGTTTGATTACTTGAGGATGAGTATTAAGGAAAGGAGAGCGAGGGGAAGAGGAGGCAGCCCTCGGCCCGATCATCCAATTCGCTCTAACGATGCAAGCATGGTTTAGTAGTTAAAGCAACTTCATCACTTTCGTGTACCCATCGGACGGCAGCCCTTTCGGGGGTTCCTTAGGGACCGATTCACTATGCGTAGATTGACTGAACGCAGAAAGCCTTCCACTTGCAGGCGATCGTGTTTTTAACAAGATTTCTCGTTACTCATGTCAACATTCTCACTTCTGATATCTCCAGGTCTTGTCACCAAAAACCTTCCCCGATTGACACAATGTCCCGCTACTGACACTTGAAAAAGCTGCTTTCAAGGTCTTGTCGCTTCGGTGAATCACTTGAGCTCTGAGGCATTTTTGGTGCCATGGAGCTAGACCAGTGAGCTATTACGCTTTCTTCAAATGATGGCTGCTTCCAAGCCCACCTCCTAGTTGTCATTGCTTGATCTCTTCCTTTTCCACTAAGTGATTGCTTAGGGACCTTAGTGTACGATCTGGGTTGCTTCCCTCTCGACTTTGGATCTTAGCACCCAATCAGTCTGTCTGTACTAAGGATGACGGCTTGTATTCGGGGTTTCCCTGGGGTTGGTAAAGCGAAATGGGGGCCACCCTAGCCCATTGAGTGCTCTACCTCGGGCCATCAACATCATACGCTGTACTGAAATAGATTTCGCGGAAAACCAGCAATATCCGATCTTGGTTGGCCTTTCACCCCTAGCCACAAGTCATCCCCGTATTTTGCCACATACATGGGTTCGGTCCTCCTAGGCAAGTTAGAGCTCTCTTCCACCTGCTCATTGCTAGATTGATCGGTTTCGGGTCAAGTAGGAAGAACGTAAATCTTCCACCTCTGGAAAGCGCCTACACCTAATGTCTTAAGCCGTTGTTCCCATTACCTCGCTTACCCATCATGCGAGAGGTACGCCGTTAGAGTGAGTGCCCCCGTGCTCGGCTCCTTCGACTGATTGTTCGCGTCGGATCTCAAGTTCTCTATTTCACTCCCTGATGGGGGTTCTTTTCACCATTCCCTCACGGTACTTGTGCGCTATCGGTCATTGAGGAATACTTAGGCTTAGAGGGTGGTCCTCCTTTCTCGCGTAAAAGCGATCATCATTCGAACATGCTGCGTTTTACTGGGAAGGATCGAACCATGGGAACGAATGAATAGGGCTATCACCTTCTTTGGTCGGATCTTCCAATCTTTTTAGAAAACCAGTTCACTACACGCCCCACCCCGTCATCAGTCCTGTGTTGCCTATGCTTGCACCCCAAAACGGTTGCTGACTTTGTACAACTCCGTGGGGCGCGCTACGGCAACACAGCCTATGCTTGCTTCTTGCTGGTTTTTCCATCATCCAATCCACAACAAATCGAATGAAACCGCTTCGGATTTCTTTTTATGAAAACCCTTGTTCCGCTCTCGCTCGCCGCTACTAACGGGGTCTCGGTTGACTTTCCTTCCTTTAGCTACTCAGATGTTTCAGTTTGCTAAGTTCGAAAAGTCCAAAGAGCGCATACTAGCCACGGACCTTTGATACGGTTTCCCGATCGGAGATCCATGGATCACAGAAGCTCTCTCCCCATGGCCTTTCGCCTCTGAAAGCGTCCTTCCTTCTCAATGCCCGGGCATCCATCCAATGCATGATTTTCGATAGCGTCGAACATGGCGGTAGAATGAACACCCACACAATCTCGATTTGACACATCAACACTGTTAACCTCTCTTCCTTCCCGATAGGAAATCCTCACTTTTCCAAGATAAATGAGAAGCAAGCAACTAGCGCGAAAGCCGTTGTGCGTTAGCGCATCTGTTTTCTTGCTTGATTTTTATACGATTGTCTGAAGTGATCTGTCCAACTAGGACAGACGAGTGACGCATGGTATAGGGCTGCTCGTCCCGCCTGGTGTTGAGGGAGCTCAAGTGGAACTCTCACATATATGTTCCTTAAGGAGGCTAGCTCGCTAAATGATACAGTCCTCGCTAATAGATCGGCAAGTACTCCACGGTCAGCGGCTATCAGCTAACGTTATGGCCTTATGGGCCATTAGTGGTGGTTCATTGCCTATAGTGTTGTAATTCGGAATCCAAGTTTTGTGATAACCGTGTTGTTTACTTTCAGTGTTGATTATTGTTCACAGCTGGATTGAGCTCAGCTGAGAGTGTCATGCTCTGTCAATATCTGTTGCAGGAGTTGTCATTCTCTGTTACTAGAGTTGTCAATCACAGATGCATGAGTTGTTAGTTGCAGCCATTCTCGCCGTGTCAATCTTGTGACTTGCGTTGTATCAGGTTGGTAACAACTTGTATCTCGATAGGACTGAATGTAGCCAGGAGTTGTCTTAGTTTAGTCTAATGTGCCAAAACGTTGGTCAAACCACCTAGGTTGTGTTTGTTCTGGAAAAGTTCAGCTAGTCTGAGTGATCTGGGTTATCCTACATTTTATCACTGTTTCGATCTTTTTTTCGACTATAGGGGTTTTGTAGAAGCCCAGCAACATCCGTGTGACAGAGAGTCATATTAAGGATAGGGATAATGCTTTCCCCTTGAACCCCTTGCAGAAAAAGTAGGAAAATGGACTGAAATTGTTGGATAAGTGGATTTGGAGTATCTCAATAATCAGAACAATGAATATTCCATCATCCAAACTAAGCTTCCTCAGATCCTAACCCATTGGTCATTATCGAGCCTCGTGACTCCAACTGTGTTGATATCTTTGTATTACCAGTTATCATTCTATCTATCTGGTTATTGCTTGATGTGTTGGTTGTGAACTATTTAAGCAGAAGTGATTTCTTCCTCATTAGCTCCATTTTGATTCTCATTTGCATCTTGTGATGAATGAAGTGAACTTGAGCTCTCTAGTGCATCCATTTTCTCTCAGAAAGCATTTACTAGTATACGATGAGATTCTGAAAGACCAGAAAGACAAGTGATATGAACTTGTTTTGTATCCACCCACTTTCCTTCGTTATCTTCAACTCTTTCTCTTTTGGTAGAGGAAGGCATTCCCAGTATAAATGATGATTCTTGCTGTCGTATTGTTAATGTTTTCAATTGTACACAGAAGGGGTTTGTGACCTCTACCATTTTAGTAAGGGATTTCTCCTCATATTGTTGTTGAAACAATTCTTTGCTAACATGGCTCAGGCTAGCAATGGCTAGGAATTTCTTCTCCCATAATGAAAATAAAATGTCTGTCACTTTGTTGCTTTTAGCACGTTTTCTAATGCCCCTTCTTTTCTGGATGTCCGCTGGAAGAAGGCCGATAACACACTCAGTTTACTAATAAGGGGTGCCTTAAAGATATCCTTTCTGGTCTTGTTTATAGAACGAGGGATAGCAAGGCCTTGTAAAAGGGGAGAGAATCAATAATAAAAGGGATGAAGGTTCGAAGCAAAAGAGCAATGGAAGACAATGCTTACCAAAAAAGTACAAACCATAGCCCCACTTCCTTCCTTTAGGAAATAATAGTGTTATTGACAACCTACTTGAATTTATATCATGGCTCTATTATCCCATACTCTGAAAAGCCTTCCTTAAAGTGAAATAAGTGAGATTCGACCTCCGAGAAAGTATTAGTTTGGCTTCCGAGAAATGCAGTACCATCCACTCCAATATACAATGTCTATTTTTCGTCACCGGTATTTAGTTAGAGGGGATCTAGGTCAAGGACACGAGCCAACAAGAGGTGAGCGGGGGTGTGCTTGTTAGCACAGAGGACATGAGTAATACACTTTATTTGTTTTATTTCGGGAAGGTAAGATTACTAATACGGCACCCAAGATATTACCACTTTATCAAACAAAAAAGGAGTAAGCAGCTCGATCAAACCGTTGGGTTGGTGATCAAAGCACGTTCTAACTGCATTTGCATACTTGAACGATATCTACCCTTCCGGTGGAGTTCTTTTTCCTTTGCTCGACAAGATCAACTATGCTATTTCTCGGGCCTTGGAAGAACTACTTTGGGAAAACGAATTGAATTTGACCCATTGTACCTTCCTATGGAGAAAGAGGGTCAATTCTATACGGAAAGTTGCCTCTTTCTCACTGTTACAGGCTAGTTCTGCCCCCTACATAGGTCTGTGAGTCGGAAACTCTACCTGGCGCAAAGGAATGTGAATTGAAAAGGGAACTCAGTAAAGGAAAGCCATGGATATACGACCCATTATGTCACCTGTGCCTTAGCTTGAACAAGAGCTAATCTATACGAAAATTAGTCTTCGTTGGATCAAAACTCAAGAAAATCTTTATACTATTCCCCATTTTCCCCCATTTTAGGACCTAGAAATACTATTCTAAATAATGATGTTATAGACACTGAAATGCTATGTGCCCTAGTCAATAGGGCTATATAAGCACATGTTACTAGCCACCTTTTTGTTTTATTGAATAGCCGCGGTGGGAGTAACTAAACATTAAAGAGGCGGCCGACCTGGAAAAGGATCACAAGCAGGATAAAAAAAAGGGTAATATTATGCATAATTTCATGAGAACTCCGATACTAGGTGCCTTAAGTAAGATAGGTCTACACCTCATACTGGTTCTTCCAATTCCGAGGGACCAGAAGATACTGTTGACTTTGCCCTTCCTTGGTTCTTGCTCGTGATACCAACATCCGATTGCATTCCTCAGTAAGTCTCTTGGCTCGGAAGCACTGCATAGGTTAGCGGAGTCAACAACAGGAAGCCTTCGCATCCAGTGCCCATTCTTAAGAAACAAGGGAATTAACAAAAGGTACTTCAGAATCCGGGGCCCGCTTTTTACTATGTTAGTTAAACAGACTCTGTGGGTGATGTAACCTTTCATTCCTTTTCGATTCCTTTTCCCGAAGTGATAAGGGGTGGCCCAATCTTCTCAGTGAACTCATATATAACTTCTGATTGATAACTAGTGCGCCACTAAGAACTCTCCCGGCTGATCCCTGATGCCAATGCAAAAGATAGCAACCCCAAGGATATTCTCAACTCCACACTCTTGCACAAGTAATCCACCGACTACAAGTGGTCCTGTACCTTCTTATTCCCAGTGGAACAGCAGGTAACACGTAAAGTTTGCAGATGAACTTCCAGATGAAGGCTTACAAGCTGATTCAATCTAGAGGTCTAGGGTTTTAGGTTTAACTTAGTCTAACCCTTCCAACTCGCAGGTAGGGGGTATATGAGAGGGAGGGGTGCGGCCACAAGCTGCCTTGCGCAAGCAATCCCTCTCCTACTCGAATAGGACTCCTACTAGGACCACACATAAATACAAACCGACCCAATTAAGTGGGATGCGGCCAAATTGGTGTACATACCAAACCTACAACTACTAGGACTTCTATATGGCGCATAGATATCCTTTGTGGGCTCCCTCCTCTTGCTTGTCCATCAATGAGTGTGGAAATAACATATTGGCATTGTTTTCCACACTAAGTGCATTTGACCTTGTGGAGGCACTATCCCCTTGTCATCATAACAGTTGTTATTTGTTGTTTTCACCATGCTAGCACTTGATCTCCATCTCCTCTTCTAGTCCATCTCCATCCAAGTGTATCTCCTCTTCATGATCTCCATTCATGCTTGTGTTATCAATAAACCTGAGAATACATAAGTGCATGGATTTAGGTAGTATAAAGTTCTCACAATTATAAACATTATACTCAAGTAGGAGTGAATTCACCTGTTGTTGTAATAGCTTGGTTCTTGATCTTGTCATTGGACCAATGCTTGCTTCATTAGCTTTTATTGGAGCATCCTCATGTGTAACAATAGGTGAAGAGCTAGGGATGTCCTCATCATCCTCCCCCTCTTGAAAAGGCATCGACCTCGATGCTAAATCATCTCCATGGTAAGGTGTCAAATCAGCCACATTAAAAGAATTGCTAACACCAAACTCATCAATTGGGAGGTCAATCTTGTATGCATTATCATTGATCCTTGAATTAACTCTATAAGGACCAGCACCTCTAGGCATCAATTTTTATTTTCTCAATGTGGGAAATCTATCCTTTCTAAAGTGCACCCACACCATGTCTCCTGGCCGAAATATTACTTCTTTCCTTTTCTTGTTTACTCTTTCAGCCACATGTCTTCCTTTCTTCTCAATTTCCTCTTTTGTTTTCCCATGAATCCTCTTCACAAAATCAGCCCTCTTTGATGCCTCCATATTAATTCTCTCTTGTGTAGGAAGTGGTAATATATCAAGAGGAGTAATAGGCTTGAAACCATAAACCACCTCAAAAGGACATAATTGAGTAGTTGAATGCACATCTCTATTATATGCAAATGCCACATGGGGCAAACACTCCTCCCACTCCTTCAATTTTTTCTTGATGATGCTTCTCAATAATGTGGACAATGTTCTATTAACCACCTCGGTTTGGCCATCAGTTTGGGGGTGGCAAGTAGTAGAAAATAATAGCTTAGTGCCAAGCTTACCGCAAAGTGTCTTCCAAAAGTAACTCATGAACTTGACATCTCTATCTGAAACAATAGTTCTTGGCACTCCATGTAATCTCACAATTTCTCTAAAGAATAAATTTGCAATGTGAGAAGCATCATCACTCTTGTGGCAAGCAATGAAGTGAGCCATCTTTGAAAATCTGTTCACAACCACAAAGATAGAGTCATGTCCTCTTTTTGTCCTTGGCAAGCCCAAAACAAAATCTATACTTATATCCTCTCATGGTGTGCTAGGTGATGGCAATGGGGTGTACAACCCGTGGGGTTTTAGCTTTGAGTTGGACTTGTTGCAAGTAATGCATCTTTGCACCAATCTATACACATCTCTTCTCATATGTGCCCAATAGAAATTTTTAGCCAACATAAGCAATGTCTTCTCTCTTCCAAACTGTCCCATCAAACCTCCACTATGAGATTCCTGTATTAAGAACAAACGCAAAGAACACTCAGGAATACATAATTTGTTAGCTCTAAACAAGTATCCATCATGTATATGAAATTTATCCCATGCCTTAACATTAGTACACTTATTAAATGGCATAAAAAATTCATTATCTTCATCATATAAATCTCTAATACCCTCCAAACCCGAAACCTTAATCTCCAAATTTGAGAGTAACATATTCTTTCTTGACAAAGCATCAGCAACTAGATTTTCCAATTCCTTTTTATGTTTAATTATATATGGAAAAGATTCAATAAACTCAACCCATTTGGCATGTCTTTTATTCAAATTTGTTTGACACTTTAAGAATTTTAATGCCTCATGATCACTATGAAAAATAAATTCCTTAGGCCACAAATAATGTTTCCATACCTCTAAAACTCTCACAAGTGCATATAATTCTTTATCATAAATAGAATAATTCAATTGTGCACCATATAATGTTTCAGAAAAAAAGGCAATAGGTTTCTTTTCTTGCATTAACACACCTCCAATACCTATGCCACTAGTATCACATTCAATCTCAAATTGTTTATCAAAATTTGGTAGCATTAGAAGTGGGGCCGAAATCAACTTTTCTTTCAAAGTATCAAAAGCAACATCTTGAGCAACACCCCACTCGAAATCAACACCCTTTTTAGTTAGATCATTTAAAGGGGCAGCAATAGTACTAAAATTAGGCACAAATCTTCTATAGAAACTAGCAAGCCCATTAAAACTTCTAACTTGACTCACATTAGTTGGAATTGGCCAATTTCGAATTGCTTCTATTTAGATGTATCAACTTTAATCCCATGTTTAGAAACTACATATCCCAAAAAGATGACCTTATCTTTGCAAAAAGTGCACTTCTCAAGATTACCATACAATTTATTTTCTCTTAGCACTTGAAAAACTTGTTTAATATGATTAATATGATCATGTTCATTGTGGATATATATGAGAATATCATCAAAATAAACTACCACAAATCTACCAATAAAATCGCTCAAAATATGGTTCATTAGTCTCATGAAAGTACTAGGTGCATTAGTTAAACCAAAAGGAATCACTAACCATTCATATAAAACAAATTTTGTTTTAAATGCAGTTTTCCATTCATCTCCCTCTTTCATTCTTATTTTATGGTATCCTGATGAGGTGTTGACCTCTAAGTTGGCCCGATCTTCTCGAATCGACAAGAACGAACAAAGAACGCACGAAGAACGCGATGAACACGATGAACACGAGAGGGGGAATCGAGGGGGAATCGAGGGCAAATGCGTGGATACACAAAAGGGGGAAGATAACTCGTGAAGCCTACGAGGGATCACAAACCCAAGTCAACAACACGCTAATTGAAACCGATTCCTCTCACCGGTCGGTCCACCGATCCAACAGAAGCCGCAAGGGGAAGGTTGGCAAGCGCTACTAGAATCACAAGGTGAAAGAGTAGCTCCTTGGAGAGATCTTGATACAGTCCTAGATACACATCATAGGAGTAGCCTCGTAAGAGGAGTCACCTCACAAGAGGGATACAAGGGCATAGACCGAAGTTCTCAAATCACCCCCCAACCCTAGATCTAGCCACAGGGGTCCCTTATAGCTCGGTGTCAAAACAGGGTCGAAACGGTGTCAAAACGGGCCAATTCCGTGCATGTTTTGGGGCCACGCCAGCCTAGGAGCCGGCCTGGCCGGCCTGGAGGCCGGGGTGGGGGCCAGGGGGCGGCCCAGGGCGCGCCGGCCTGGGGCCGAGGTGGGGGAGGCAGCCGGCCTGGGAGGGGGCCGGCCTGGGGCCAGTGTGGAGGCCGGCCCTCTCGGGGGGGTGCCCGGCCTGAGGAGGGGTAGGGCCGGCCCGAGGCCGGGGTGGGCGAGGGGGAGGCCGTCCTGCTCTGTTGGGGGGCCGGCTTAGCCGGGGGATGAGGCGGGGAGGCCCCGTTTTCCTCCGTTCTTCCTCCTCGGATCTCCGATCTTGACGCCGTCTTCACTCGCTTCTTTCCTAGCTTCGTGTGCACCTTCTTGGATGTGTTCTTGAGCATCTTGGGCACCTTCTTGGGTCTCCATGTGGTGATCCCACCTATGCATGTAGAGGGGTATTTCATGAGGTAGGGCACCATTCACCAAGTCACCGGAAACATACGGAGATAGGAGTGAGTTCACCTTGTGGTGTGTCGATGTTGTGCTTGGTTGAATACGGTGGGCTACATCATCTCCCCCCCCCTTGAAAAAGAGTCGTCCTCGACTCTCGTCTCATCCATTGGTGAGCGGGAGAAGGAATGTTGACGACGAAGAGGTCGTTGAAGTTGAGCCGCTTGTCGAAGTTCATGTGACGGTAGGCTCGTAGTGGGGGCGGTCCAAAGGTGATGAAGATCATGAAATGTTCCTCCTTGGTAGGTTGGTGAAGATCTTGCGAGGCGGTGTAGTCGTTGAAGTTGAGCCTCTTATCGAAGATCATGCCAAGGTATGCTCGTGGAGGGTGTGGTCCAAAGGCGATGACTATGTTGACATGATCCTCCATGGGTGGGTGAGGATGAGCTTGACATGAGATGTAGTCGTCGTCGAAGAGCTCAAGAGGGTGTTGCTCCATGTGTTGCCGAAGCGGTAGAGTGTAGATGAACTTGACGTTAGTTGTGTTGTCGTTGATTCTCTTGTCGAAGTCCATGTACATCTTGGTGGTTGACATGTAGTCGTGGTAGTCATTGTCGTTGACGCGCTTGTCGAACTCCAAGTGCATCTTGACGAAGGGGATGTAGGCATTGTAGTCATTGTCGTTGACGCGCTTGGCGAACTCCATGCACATCGTGACATGAGGGATGTATGCGTAGAAGTCGTTGATGTCTAAGTGCTTGTGACGCGCCATGTAGATCTTGACTTGAGGAGTGTGGATGGAGAATGCCTTGTCGTAGAAGCTCTTGTCAATCTCCATGTGGATCATGATGAGCGGAATATGCTCCTTCCAACTCTTCAAGTCCGTGTCGATGTTCATTCGTTGTGGAGAGCCTTGTATGTGGAGAAGTCCATGAGGTTGAGGATTCTTGATAGGGTCACCAAATCTCTGCAAAATAGACAACAAAGATGGAGAGAAAATTGGTAAGCCGTTAGTGTCAATAAGCACAAATGGGGTTTTTCTCTCAACTCTCATCTCACTATTGGTGGCTATCATGGCAATGCCTCTAAGAACACTCATGTTTTTTCCACTCATTATGGATTTGTGGCTCTCACTCACGTGATGGTGGATCTCTCTCTCACCACTCATCTCACTAGAAGGCTCCAAAGTCTTGGCACTTGAGTTGTGCGCACTTGTCGAAGTCGTTGCATTGCTTGGAGTCGGTAGTGTCATAGCATGTGGCGAGGAGGACTCAATCATCTCATCTCTTGGGTTGATCTCCAAGTGTGGAAAGGGTGGCTTTCTTGGACGAGGAGGTAGGGTCATGGCTTGTGTCGAGGAAGGCTCCATCATCTCCGTGATGTGGTAGTGTAAGCCATGCCTTGTAGCATCCTCAAATGGTCGATGATGATGATGATGAAGATATCCTTGGATAGAATGGTGGCTTGAGCGTGGCCTTGTGGAGGTTGGCATGAGATTCTTTGAAGTCAAGGGGAGATTGTCACCCAATTCGTCGTTACCTCCATCAATGATAGATGGGCCATTTACGCCGGCTCTAGAGAGGGTGCATCGTTGGTCCCTATCTTTAGGATAGGTTTGAAGAACTCGTGTCAACACTCGCGATGAATTCTCGGCCTCATTGCAATAGACGCTTTCGTCACCATTGGTCGGCATGTCCAAGGAATTGAGAGCTAGTTGGTGCAAGGCATAGTATTGGCCTTCACTCATGTATTCATGGTCACCATTTTGGTTGGCAACCATGATCATCTCATTGGTAGCATTGGAAGCTCTCTTGCGGATGGTCGGAGTTGTCACTTGTGTCATTGGAGACGAAGAAGAAGAATGCCTTAGAGATGATGGCAAGGGATGAGCCTCTTTGACAATGTCACATGCATCAACGTCTTCATCATAGAGTGGTCGAGTGGTCTCCTCATGCATATGGTGATGTTGATCTTGTGTCATGGGAGGAATAGCTTCACACTCTTGATGTTGGTGTTGCGCTTGTGGCGATGAAGGAAACTCATGGCCTTGATCATGAAGGTCATTGTTCATCCTTATAGAATGTCGCTCATGGAATTTGTGGTTGATTGTTGGTGGAGAAGTATCTCTCGCCTCTTGCCTTGATGAGGTAGTGGTGTCATAGTGTCCATGGCGAGGATGTTCTTGATCCTTGTCGAAGGCGGGGTGCGAGTAGAAAGCACAATCTTGGTGAAGATGAGGTGGAGGCTCCCATTCCTCATATGGATGATGACGCTCATGGTCCTTGCACCTTGTAACATTGAGGCAAACGGCGCTCAAGTCGTTGTCTTCATGGCCTAGATGATGTGGTGCTTCATCCAATATGGGAGGAGAAGAATCATGGATAGAATCTCCATTTACTTGATGTTGACGAGGTCGCTCATGTGGGTCCTCATCAAAAATAGGAAGTGAGAGGTCATCTTCACTTGCTTGCTGTTGAAGTGGTCGCTCAAGAGGTTCCTCATCAAACATGGGAAATGAGAAATCATGAGTAGCATCCGTGCCTAGTGGTGGTCGAAGTGGGCGCTCATAGGGGTCTTCATCAAAGAGAGGAAGTGAGAGATCATTTGTAGCATGCCCACTTGGTTGTTGATGATGGTGTTGCTCATAGGGGTCCTCATCAAAGATGGGAAATGAAGTAGCAAATTGAGCAATCCCACTTGATTGTTGTCGATGGTGGCGCTCAATGGGGTCTTCCTCGAAGATGGGGAAAGACAAGCCATAGGGAGCATTCACACTCGCTTGATGATGAGAAATTCTCTCATTTGGGTCTTCATCAAAGATAGGCGCTGGAAGCTCATGTGGGTCATCCTCGTTGGTTTGGCGATGGCGATCATGATGGAGAGGATGGCTCCGGTGGTCATGGTGGTGGAGTTGTGAGAGGCACTCACTAGAAGCCATGTTGGGAGCACCTTCTTGATAATGGCCTTGGTCTTGGTGGTCATTGTGGTGGTGACACACATTTTTCCTTGGAAGCCTTGAATGTGCGCGAGCACCATCCACGAAGTCATTTAGACCAATGTCATGAGTCGAGCTTGGATAAGGTGGGTGATGAAGAATATCCGGTCGTAGAGGGTGATCTTGAAGAGGGTCACCACGGCCTTGTCGGTGTCGAGGTCGAGGTAGTGGTGATGGCGAGCGATGCTCAAACCAATGTCGTCGCGGAACTTGTGGTGGAAGATGCAGTGAGGTGGGTGTACCACTCTCTTCCATATGGCGATGGTGATCATGGCGACGGTCTTGGTGATGAGCGTGGTGATGAGAGCGTGAAGCTTGTCGATGACGAAGCTTGCAGCGTTCCCGCACGTCACGTGTGGGATGACTCCGAAAGTCATTCGGACGCCTTGGCTTCTTGGCCTTCTCTCTTGATGGGGCCTCGATGATGTCCTTCTTGTGGCGCCGTCTTGATGTTGAAGGAGACGATCTTGACGTTGCCAACTTGTCGGATTTCTTGTCGTTGCGCCATCTTGAGGTTGAAGGGATTTGTCTTGTGTTGGCCTTGGCATTCTCATTGAAGTTCCATGGTGGTGAGCATGAACCATCGTACATGTGAAGTCCTGGCCACCGAAGCTTGGAGAGGAAACACTTGTAGGTGAGCTCGTCCATGTCGGAGTCATTGTCGGTGTAGTAGGGCTCTATCTCGTCATCCAAGCTTGAGGTGTCATTGTTGTAGTAGTGGTTCATGTCGTTGTAGCTCATGGAATCGAAGGTGGCGTGGTGGTTGTGGTACTCCTCCATGTCGATGATGCTTGGGGAGGAGTAGTCGGTGTAGAGCTCGACGTCGTGGTCGTAGTGGTGGTGGTGATCCACCATGTCATGCTCGTAGTAGTGGTCATCCACGATTTCGTGCTCGGAGTAGTGGTTGTCCACCACGTCATGCTCGTAGGAGTGCAGGTCCATGTCTAGCTCGTTGTAGTCGTAGTGGTCCATCATGGACTCATCATGATCATCATGGCCTCCAAATTCTTCGCTCTCGCTATACATGGTTAGTGACAAGCGCAAGTGTATATATAGAGTGTGAGGACCTAAGAGCTCAACCCTCACCTTTTAGCAAATGTTGGAAACTAGTGGACCAAGCCAAGAGAAACCGATAACAAAAAGAATGAAGTGACTTGAGTTCAAAAGATCCCAAAAACACGCTCCAAAACACACACGGCTTATGGGTGGATGGCAATGGGTTAGAAATGTGGCGAGAAAATGATAAATCCAAAGAAAAGTTTGTTGTCAAACATGGAGAAGAATCAAAGAAAAGTTAGCACGAAAACCAAACCTAGTGGAGGAAAATGCTATGGTGGAAACGAAAAACACACACACACAAGTGATAAATGGGGTTAGTGCGGCCAGAGGACGAGCGGAGACGAAATGTACCTATCGAAGACTAAGCTCAATGCCACACCAACGCAAGGAGGACGCTAGCTCAAACCGCAATTAACAAGAGGCAACAAGATTCACAATGTGGCAACCTGTCACTCTCTTCTATCTTGCGACACGAAGCTATGCGTTCCTACAAATGATAGCAATTGGCATCGATCTTTGCTTCTTTTGGCTCTTTTTGCTTCTTTTGCTCTTTCTCCTCTTTTTTTTTTATTTTTCGCTTTTTGATGATTATGATGCGGAGATGATTCCCAAATGCCAATGCCTACTCGAAGCTATTCTCTCACAAGCGCACAACTCGCACTCTCGGTGCCACAATGCGATGCCAAGCGGTGTAAAAGAACTAGTCCAAGTAGGTAAGGTACACAAAGGATGGGGTTAGTTCAAGTGGAAGCAAGTTATGCCTATGCGGTGGATGATCTCGGACTTGCGGCCGGTGGATTTCGATGTCGTGTGGATCCGATGATGTAGATGCGTAGGCGATGTCGATGGCGACGCGTAGGAACTTGCCTCACTCAAATCGGAGCAACGACGACAAAGAAAAACAAGATACAAAATCTGTCCAAGAATCGAAGAGCAGGATTTTTCTGAAATTTTTGCTCAAATTCAAAATTTCTCCCAAGTCAAGAAATTTTTTGGACAAATTCGAGAAATGTGGCTGAATAGGAAGGTGGGGAATGGTTTTGGGCAACAAATCTATGAAACAATACCACGAAAAACTCAACAAATCAAGAGATCGGTCGAAATCCCTTTCGGCTATTTTTGGTCAAATTTTCGAAATTATGGTGGATAGAAGAAAAATTGGTGGTAGGGGAGGGGGTGGGGTGTCGGATTCGTGTCAATCTAGCTCTGGATACCAGATGATGAGGTGTTGACCTCTAAGTTGGCCCGATCTTCACGAATCGACAAGAACGAACGAAGAACGCACGAAGAACGCGATGAACACGATGAACACGAGAGGGGGAATCGAGGGCAAACGCGTGGAAACACAAAAGGGGGAAGATAACTCGCGAAGCCTACGAGGGATCGCAAACCCAAGTCAACAACACGCTAATTGAAACCGATTCCTCTCACCGGTCGGTCCACCGATCCAACGGAAGCCGCAAGGGGAAGGTTGGCAAGCGCTACTAGAATCACAAGGTGAAAGAGTAGCTCCTTGGAGAGATCTTGATACGGTCCTAGATACACATCATAGGAGTAGCCTCGTAAGAGGAGTCACCTCACAAGAGGGATACAAGGGCATAGCCCGAAGTTCTCAAATCATCCCCCAACCCTAGATCTAGCCACCGGGGTCCCTTATATAGCTTGGGGTCGAAAGGGGGTCGAAACGGTGTCAAAACGGGCCAATTCCGTGCATTTTTGGGGCCACGCCGGCCTGGGAGCCGGCCTGGCCGGCCTGGAGGCCGGGGTGGGGGCCAGGGGGCAGCCCAGGGAGCGCCGTCCTAGGGCCAAGGTGGGGGAGGCAGCCGGCCTGGGAGGGAGGCCGGCCTGGGGCCGGGGTGGAGGCCGGCCCTCTCGGGGGGGTGCCCGGCCTGAGGAGGGGCAGGGCCGGCCCGAGGCCGGGGTTGGCGAGGGGGAGGCCGGCCTGCTCTGTTGGGGGGCCGGCCTGAGGTGGGAGGAGGCCGGCCTGGCCGGGGGATGAGGCCGGGAGGCCCCGTTTTCCTCCGTTCTTCCTCCTCGGATCTCCGATCTTGACGCCGTCTTCGCCTGCTTCTTTCCTAGCTTCGTGTGCACCTTCTTGGATGTGTTCTTGAGCATCTTGGGCACCTTCTTGGGTCTCCATGTGGTGATCCCACCTATGCATGTAGAGGTGTATTTCATGAGGTAGAGCACCGTTCACCAAGTCACCGGAAACATACGGAGACAGGAGTGAGTTCACCCTGTGGTGTGTCGATGTTGTGCTTGGTTGAATACGGTGGGCTACATCATATCCACTACGCAAATCAATTTAGAGAAAAGAGTAGCACCACTTAATTCATCTAACATGTCATCTAAACATGGTATAGGATGACGATAACGAATAGTGATGTTATTAATTGGTCTACAATCTACACACATGCGCCAAGTACCATCTTTCTTAGGAACCATAATAACGGGGACAACACAAGGAGAAAGACTAACTCGAATATAACCTTTATCTAGTAGCTCTTGTACTTGCCTTTGTATCTCCTTTGTTTCTTGTGGATTGGTTCTATAAGGGGCTCGGTTTGGTAAAGATGCTCCAGGAATTAAATCAATTTGATGCTCAATCCCTCTCAATGGTGGCAATCCCGAGCGAATATCTCCTGAAAAAATATCATCAAAATCCCGCAACACATGAGAAACACCAAGAGGAATAGGGGTCATGTCATTAGAAACCAAAATCTCTCCCTTGTGAATAAGCACAATAGGGACTAATGTAGGATCATCCCTAAATTCCCTGAAATCCTCTTTTTGGCTAACATGCATAATAGGTTCTCTCTCTTTTTACCACTCGAATTGGCTAAACTATCACTCCCCAAGGCTTGTGATTTTTGTGTTCCCTCATCCCTCTCTCTCTCTTTTTCCACTCTCATATCAATTTTGGATTGGGACTCATTTACAATTTGTTGTGGAGTCATAGGCCTCAAAATAATAGTCTTCCCATGATGATGCAACTCATAAGTATTTGCTCTTCCTTCATGCTTCACACTTCTATCAAATTGCCAAGGCCTTCCCAATAATAAGTGGCAAACTGTCATGGGAACCACATCAAACTAAATAGTATCCTTATAAGGTCCAATTTGAAATTCCACACGCACCATATGAGTCACCTTGTCCCGAGCTACTCAACCATTGGATATGATAAGGACAAGGGTGTGGTAAATATTTCAAAATTAGCTTTGCACATCGATCTTTTCTAGCCAAATTCCTGCAACTCCCTCCATCAATAATGACTTTGAAAGGCATATTAGGACCAATAACATCCTTTGTTTGAACAAATTGCACCTTTGATTTTCAGGACTAGGAATCTCACTCAAAGATTTTTGTGTGCAAATAATAGTTGGCATGTTAGTACAATGCATCCAATGGAGTATCACTGAAATAACCATCATCATCATCATAATCATTAGGATCAACATCATCACCTGTGTCATACTCATTGTTCTCATTGATAATCATCACCTTTGTATTTGGACAATCCCTCTTGAAGTGCCCCTTGCCTCCACATGTATGACATGTAATATCTTTATTTCTTGTAGTAGAAACACTTGAACCCGTGGTACTTGCAGCTGGTTGTGATGATTTCTTTGCAATAGAGGTACTAGGATCAGCCTTGGATGATGAAACACCACGGCTAAGAGATGGAGGAGGTGGTGTACTAGGCATAGTAGATGATCTCAAGGGAAATCTACTCCTTGCCCTTGCTGTAATTTTAGCCTCCTCATTAATGTGTGATTCGGCCTCCCTAGCATGATGTAATAATTCATGCATATCATGATATTGGTGATGCCTAACAATGCCCTTGATTTTATAATTCAAACCTGAAAGAAACCTTTGCATTGTTTGCTCCAATTGCTCTCTCACACGTGCCCTTTGCATGATTAATTCCATCTCTTGATAATAAGCATCAACAGTCATAGTACCTTGCCTCAATTGTTGCAATTGATCAAATTGTTGCCTTATGTAATTTGGTGGAACAAATCTATCCCTCATGACTCTCTTCACGGTGTTCCAAGTGACAATGGGTAATTCACCATCTTCTTGCCTCTTTCTCACAGTAGTATCCCACCATCTAAGAGCATATCCATCAAACTCAGAAGATGCCAACTTGATTTTTCTATCCTCATTGTAATCATGCAATCTCCATAGCTTCTCAATTTTTAGCTCCCATAACAAATATTCCTCCACATCCATAGTATCAAAACTGAAAGAAGGAATAGAGATTTTGGCTTACTCAAACCATCCTCTCTTGGATTTTCAGGAACCACATTATTGGGCACTCTCCTTGCCACAAAATTATGAGCTCGGCCGTGTAGTCCTCCTCGGCCTCTATCTCCTCTAGCTCCACGGCCATGATGTGGATCCACTCCAACATTGGCTTCCAATCCATTATTAGCATCACTATGGACACTATCATTATCATCATCAACAATTGGTAGCCTTTCTTGAATCATAGTTTGAAGGCCAACAAGTGTAGTAGCTAGTTGAGCAATAGAATCATTGATGGATTTCACCTCCCTATTGTTCTTTTCGGCCAACCTATGGGTCTCATCCACCTTGGTCTCTAATCCTTGGACAGTATTGTATAATGGATCACATGCATCATTGACATATTCCTTGAATCCTTTATGATTGTCTCTCATTTGATTTGTCAATACATCTCTTAGGGCCTCATACTCCCTCCAATTTACTCCCTCCTTATGGTCCTTCTTTTGCTGCACAAGATCATCACTAGAAGGATCCATTAGTAGGTTAGTGAAATAGAAACAAGTATAGGATGTGGTGTTCTCTCAAAACTCACTAAAAAATCTAGCAAGACAATAGGTTATCTTACCGTTCCAAAGTGAATAGAAATACTTACCACAAGTAGAGGCAATTAATGTACTTTGATGTGAAGAAGAGAATACCCAGGTTTTTAACTCTCACAAAGGCAAACAAGGTTATTTAGTGTGGCTTGGTATGGATACCTAACAATCACCAAAGTAACAATCCTATTTGCTGTCTTGTGAAGATATAAAAATACCCAAGGAAACTCACACAAAAAATGGAGACAAATGTGGCAATGCAAATATATGGATGAATTTTTGCAATGCACTAGAAAGTCACTAGCTAGGCTCTTAATTGACAGGCACAAGATTGCTCAAAGAAAAACCAAGTGTCACAATGGTAAGCTCAACTAGTAAACAATAGTATCAATATGGCCTTTTTGCAAATTTCTGTTTTTCTCTTTTCTCTTTTTTTAATACTTTTACTCTTTTTCTATTTTTTTGTATGTTTCAGTGGCCTTAAACACAACTAGGAGCAATATAAACCAATAAACAAATGAACACAATGGTGGTGATGAAAATTGAGCAACCTGTCAGAGCACAAAATAGCTATACTTGTGGGCAAGTTCCTATTTGAATGTTGTAGAAAGGTTGTGGCTATGGTTCACAAAGTATGGAGATATTGGTCCTAGTGAAGAAAAACAGGAAAACAAAAGAAAACAGAAAAATCTAGGTGAAAAACTAGTTCCAAAACACTCACGGCAGAAAAATAACACGGCGGCAGAGAAACATCAAGTTTCCGTACCGCGGCAGCGCGCGCGCTCACGTTACAGCGATTGGTAAGGGCGTTACAGCGTTTTTCGGGGGCTGCGGGTGTTACGTGGGCGCGCAAAGTGACAGCAGAGCGCGGCAGCAAACTGCTGCGTTTCAGTGCCGCGGCAGCGCGTGAGCGGGTTGAGTGGTAAGCACGTTGCAGGGGTTTTGGGCCTTTTTGTAAGCGCGGAGCGGGGCGAATCCGAGTGCGGGTAGGGCTCGATGGCGGCAGCGGTACGGCAGCGTTTTTGGCGATTCCCTGCCGCGGTAGGAGTGCGAGTAGGAATCGGATTGGGGATGGTAAAGCTCGATCTGCAGCGGATTTTTTTGGGATTTTTGATAAGGTTTCGACTAGATGAACAAAGAAACCTAGATCTAGCCGAAAGTATGAAATCTAAAAAGATAAAAAGTGACACGAAATCAAACACAAAAACAGCTATAGTAATGAAACTAAGGTGATTATCTAGGGTGATGCCAAGAACTAAACTATTTTTGTGGGGCAATTTTCTGGATAGGTAAAAAAAACACTCAAACTAAAGGGAAAATATGATAGCTCACCGAGGCAACATGTAAATCTGATACCAAGATGATAAGGGGTGGCCCAATCTTCTCAGTGAACTCACAGATAACTTCTGATTGATAACTAGTGCGCCACTAAGAACTCTCCCGGCTGATCCCTGATGCCAATGCAAAAGATAGCAACCTGTCGTGGTGGTATCACGGCAGATGCCATGGGATGGCTAAAGTTGGGGCCGATGGACGCTGGAGGTGCTCGGGGAGGGATCACACGGCGAGTAGCCACGTGTGGAAGATCACAAACACTGCAAACAACAAGATCTTACCCAGGTTCAGGGCCCTCGTGTGGAGGCAACACCCCTACTCGTGCCTCTCTCTTTATATGGTGTTTACCGAGTAGCCACAGTACAATACAGGCCTTCAGCCGAGTAGGCACTCTTCTCTCTTTGTGTTGCCTCTAGTGTTCTCTCTGGAATGCGCAACAAACCTCTCACAGGAGGAGGCAGGGCACCTTATATACTGGTGCCCAGCCGGATAGAATAAGACTAAAAAATACAACTTGATGGGACAGAAGCACTGCAGAACCGCGCACGCCTCCGGGTTCCCGCTGACGCTTGCCCCGTAAGTAGTCGCGCCGTTCGGAGATGGGACCTGTCCACCCTTGTCAGTGAGATAGGGTAGGCCCCTAGCACTGTCCTGTCCCCTCTGTTAGTGATAGGACTAGACAGGCACCTACCGCACTGTAGCCACGCCGTAGCGCGGATAATCACGCGCTCCGTAAGTTGAACCGCACGCCGTACGGACGCAGGATATGCGGGATCCTTTGTCAGAACGACTCCATTGACTTCTGGCCCGAGTAGGAAACCACTCCCTCTACTCGGACCAACTCCTCTACCCGGAGGAACACAACTTCCTTGATTCTTCCTTCTGGCCATTGGTGTGTATGACCGGATAGCTGCCTACCGGGTAGCAAGTACCGGGTAGCCAGCCTACTCAGCAAAACAACTATCTTGACCTTGCCTTTAGCACTGGCTTTACCCCTACTCGGGGGTAACCCCCTAACATTAGTCCCCGAAGCTGGTAGAGTCCTGCGAACTTGTTCACTGGGCCCTGCCAGCTTAAGAACAAATCTTGTCTTCATACTGTAAAAGGCCGAGTAGCCTCTCCATGTAGCCCTTAACTCTTGCTTGAATCTCTTCTCCTCCGAGTAGCACTGTCTTTCTTCTCTGACGCCGAGTAAAATGACTTAGCGAAATCTCGAAACACAATCCCGCTTCAACGGTGCGAATCCGCCTCTGCGTGTCGCTACGGGGCACGTGTCACGCCCCCGTACCCCCGACGCCTCGGTGCCTGGGACGCCGCAGGCCACGCGCCAATAACTGCACCTTGGGCCCACTAGCCTGTAAAGTCACTTCAACCGCACTAAATCGCCCACGATCTCGACGTGGGATTAACTGCGCCCGTTACGCGCGCAATATGCGCTGTGTGCGTTTCTAACCGGCGCGCAGCCCACGCCGCACGATCTCTGTGCACGATTGATCCCACTTATTCCGCTGGTAACGGCAACTCGAGGGGAGAGATAAATACCCCCTCGACGCCTTCTTCTTCTCTTTCCTGCTCACTTCAATCCCCTGCCCCTTCGTCTCTCCGCCGCCGTCGAGCACTCTGCCACCGCAACTGCTTGCCGCGCCGCTGCTCCACGCGCCGCCGGAGAGAGAGAGATCCCCGAGCTTCCACACTGCGATTCACATCTCCCACTCGCGCCTCCGCCTCCAAATCTTCGCCGCACATCTCTGCTGTGATGGCTGCCGACGGAAACGACGATGCCGCCGCCCGCGCCGGCTGGGAAGGCTCCGAGGTCACCGCGGACGATTGCCAATGGCTTGTGAATATGCGCCGCGTGCCTCCCGGCGTGACCTGCCGCCATCCAGGTATGGAAATCGTACCCAAGCCTGAGAAGGACGAGTACGTGGTCTTTCTTGCGCATTTCAAGCGCGGCTTCGGCCTCCCTGTCTCTGATTTCTTCGCCAAATTCCTCAATCACTTTGGCCTTCAGCCACACCACTTTCCACCAAATGCCCTCATCATGCTCTCCACCCACGCCGTGGTGTGTGAGGCTTTCCTTGGCGTGTACCCAACAAGACACACGTGGGCACGCTATTTCTTTATCCACAAACAAAGCATCCCCAATCCGGGTAAAACAGATAGCGCCCGCGCCATGACCCAGACGGGTTGCGCGACGATGCTGCAGCGAACCACTGGAAGCCATCCCCGAGCCAAGGGACTGGAATCCGTGCGGAAGTGGCAGCGCAGCTTCCTCTACGTGAAGAACGTAGCCACTGAAGTCGGGAAGCCGATCCAGGACCGGATAGGCCTTCCCATGTTCAAGAACGCCCTGCCAACTCAGCAGAACTCGGGCTACCACCCGAAGAACACCATCGAGGACGTCATCCAGGTCGAGCGGCGCCTGTCCGAGTTGCGGGAGGAGGGGTTGCTCCACGATGATCCAATTGCTTGCTGGATCTCGCGCCGGGTGCTCCCGCTTCAGCGCCGCTCGCACAAGATGTTCTACATGGGAGGGCCCCGCGACTGTACCAGGACCACAACCTTCGAGCTCACCAAGTCGAAGGTGGCCGTCTGGGCCCGGTCCATCATGCACACCACGCTGAAGGACGATTGGCTGTATGGCTTCGAGCCGTATAGCCGCACCAAGCGCATCGGACAGGTTAGTACTCTGTGCTTTGCCTCTGCACTTTGATACCGAGTAGATGGTTTCTCAGCTTTGTATGCTTAGTGTTTGCATGCTGCACCAAGTAGAGCATCATAAGTAACCTGTTGGCTTCTTATGCTTTGTGTTTGCATGTCATGCCGAATAAAAATCCTTAGCTGTATATGCTTTGTGTTTGCACGCCATTCCGAGTAGGAATCCTTGGCTGTATATGCTTTGTGTTTGCATGCCATTCCGAGTAGGACATTACAGAATACCCCTTTGGCTTTATATGCTTTATGTTTGCATGCCTTGTTGGGTTGAAATACTTAGCTAGATATGCTTTGTGTTTGCATGTTGCTCCGAGTAGGATCCTTTAGCCTTATATGCTTTATGTTTGCATGCTATACCGGGTAGAACTCAACTCACTGTGCTATCTTGCTTGCCTTCACAGCACATTGATCATCAGCTAGAGGAGGATGAGGAGGTCTTCGAGGGCAACTGGCATGATGACCGGGAAGAGGACGACGAGAAGGCCTACGACACCCAAGACACTCTCTGCATCCCGCATGCCACTCAGCCTGGTAAGCACCCAGTTGACGCGTCTATCCGGGATTGGTCCGAGGATGACGAAGGCAACCAAATTCACCTTTCTGATCTCGAGTAGCGCTTTCTAATTTCCTTTTCCTGAATCCCTTCTCTCTTCTCTGCAGAGGATGTCGAGCACGAGGAGGACGAGGAGCCCATGGATGTCCAGCCTCTTTCAGTGGCTGCTCCCACAACCCGGAAGAGGCGGGCAGCGGTGCCCAAGAGCCTGCTGCCAAGAAGACGAAGAAGACGGGTGGCAAGAAGCTCACCACCAACAGAAGGCCACCCCCTACCCGCAAAGGGTAAGTTGTTCCATCCGAACATCAATTTGTTACCGCTTCTCGCTGTTCTGCTTTTCCCTTTCTAAACTCTTTCTTTCTTCTCATCCAACGATCCTCTGGATGCTGACGCGGCCGCTGCGCCCACTCGTACCAAGAGAAAACCTGCCATGGACCTTGAGAAGCTCATTGAGCTCTCCGAGGACGAAGACGAGCCAGCACTGCGGGCTAGGGCGCGTGCGCCCTCCCCGGTGAAGCTAGAAGAAGAAGACGCCGACGCCGATAACACGGGCGCTGGTGACCAAGATGCCCAGGACCTGGAGCAGCAGACCCACGTATACCAGAGTACGCAGGATGCTGCTCAGGACGAGACGCCTCCCTCTCCCCCGGCTACCATAGCTGGGGAGAATGTTGAACAAGAAGCCGAGAACCAGGACTGTGCCGCCCTTGAGCGGCAAAACGAGAACCCCGAGCAGCAGGAAGAACAAGCTGCAGCTCAAGAAGACCCCGCGGCCAGGCCGCGGGTAGAAGAAGTTGACGCAAGACCTGATCCCGCTGCCGAGCAGCGGGTTGAGAAGACTGTGGTGGAGCCCGTGCCCCAGAGCCAGGCGCAGCCAGACGCTGCGCAGGATAGCCGGCCCCTTGTGCCGCCTACCCAGCAGGCTACTCCACCAACCGCACCAAGCCCTCCCCTGAAACAGAAGACAACCAAGACCGCATCTCAGCTGATGCCTCCTCCCACTGCACGCCAAGTGCCTCTGCCCGCTTCTCGGGCGGACACCGGCAAGAAGACCACCAAGCCCGAAGCTGCGGCTGTGCGGAAGAATCCATCGCACAAGGTTGTGCAGCTCGGAGATCTGATGCCACCACCCAAGGCGCCAACGAGCATGCAACTCGCCACCGGCGCTGCTGGTGGATCTTCTGGCCCAGTCGAAGGGTCAAGTGCTGAGGGTGCTGCTCGGGCACAAGGCAGCTGGCCATCATACTTGCTGTCTGTGTCCAAGCAACACAGCATCTCCCTAACCAAAGGCGAGAAGCGGCTTTCCGCCTTGAAGTACGTCCAGGCCAAGGCAGTGGACGCCAAGCTCAAAGCCAAGAAACCCATTGAGTTCCACTCGCGTGAAGCCGGTGAGGACGACATTCAGTCAGAGGGGCTAGCCGCGGTCGTGGACCGGGTAAGCTTTGTGGACAAGGTCTGGGAGAGCGACGCTCTCGCTGTCGAGAAGTGGAACGGCAGCACGCTGGGCACGGTTGACCATTACCACATCGACTGGAACAAGGCCGACATCAGCACTACTCCAATGAGCGTCGCCTCCGACACCTGCACGCTAGCCGGGAAGCTTTTCTGCCTTCGCAAGGCAGCCGAGGATGTGGAGCAAACATACGCCGTAAGTTTTTTCTTGCTTCCCTTGCTTTTCCGAGTTGCAGTTTTTCTTTCCTTCTTCTCTTCTTTTCCTCTTGGCTATTCCCCAGTCCCCGAGATTCAGGCCGAGTAGACGGGTACTCAACCGAGTTACCGTCTTCTTGGGTCAAATCTTCCAAAAACCTCTAACTCTTTTTCTTCTCTTCCACAGAATAGCCTCCTGAAGCGGACCAACATCTTCCGCCGGCTGCTCTGGAACCACAGCATAGCCAAGAACCGCATCGCGGCTCTTGAAGCCGAGCGCAAGGATAATGCCGCGTTGGAGCAGGCGGCACTGGACCGCACTCTCCAACTCTCTGAGATTGAAGGTAAGCTTTTAGCTATTCGGTTTGTGCGTTTTGTGTTTACGCCCGTGTTTGCTTTTTGCTATAACTCTGTTTACTCTGCAGGCAAATTCAAGGAACTGCAGGAGCAGCATGAGCACTGCCACGTCTTCTCTTCCTCTACTGAGAGCAAAATCAAGCACTCGGAAGGTGAGTTGCCAGCTTCTTGGTCAGTGCATCTTCCTTTACTTGGTTTCTCTGCTAACCCTGCTGTTCTCTCTGTAGAAGAATATAAGAAATTCCGGGAGGAGCATCTCAACGGCTTGATGCCTGCCGAGGTGCAGCAGCAGCTCGCCACCCGAGACGCAGAGCTCAAGAAGGAACGCGACGCCGAGCGCGCCGAGTTCGAAGAGATGAAAGTGAAGTTGAAATCAGCTCTTGAGGATGCCTTGGCGACCGAGACCACAACCAAAGCCACAAAGAAGGTGCTCGAGATAGAGATCGAGGTGCTGAAGGAGCACAACTCGCAACTCATGCTCCAGCTCGCCACCGCACGCCAGGTTGAGGACCGGCACATTGCTGATGAGGAGGCTTGGAAGATCAAGCTGGACGCACTGCTGGTGGATCTTAGGCGTAAGTTTTCTCTTCTCGGGACTTAGCTGTCTCTCTTCTCCGCTACTTGGCTTGCTTTTCCTCTCATTCTTTCTTCTTGGTTTCATCTCTTCTCTGCCTCCATTTCTGACTTTTATTGGTTTCCATCTATCTCTTCTCTGCGTCCCCCCGATGGGAAACCCTGGTTCGTCCACTTCCATCGGATCAGCCACCACTTCTTCTTCTTCTGAGGCGGGGACGAGTCCCCGAGATCTCGTGCACGCGGCAAGGACCCCCTCAATGAATGCGATAGTCCCCGAATTAGGAGGGGCAGTCCCCGAGTTAGGAGGGGCAGTCCCCGAGTTGTAGGCGCCAGTCCCCAGGATGGAGACGGCAGTCCCCGGGTTCTTTTTTGCAACCTCCCAGTCAATCTCCATGGGAACAGATTCCTCACCAGGCAGAGAAGGAACGAATATAGACTCCGAGTTGGGGGATGGCTTGATAGATGGCTTTCGCAAATGCTCCAAGGCAACCCCAGCAGGGATGAATTGCCGAGAAGATCCCAACTTGGACAGCTCATCAGCTGCCTCATTCTCTGCTCGGTGTATGTGCTTGAACTCGCATCCTTCAAAGAAACCAGTCATGGTTTGCACCAGAAACCGATAGAAAGCCATGTTGGCATCCAGAGCATCCCAGGTACCCGAAACTTGCTGCACAACCAGATCCGAATCGCCATAGCATATAATGCGTTGCACGCCAACCTCCTTGGCCACCTTCAAGTCATGTACCACGGCACCATACTCCGCTACATTGTTGGATGCCTTGAAGTGAATTTGCAGCATGTACTTGAGTTGATCTCGCTTAGGTGACGTGAGCACCACGCCAGCACCAAGCCCTCCTTCACCTTAGAGCCGTCAAAATGCATCTTCCAGTTGTTGGCTACCGGAGTAGGAGGCTCATACTGCACCTCTGCCCAATCCACCAGAAAATCTGCTAGGATCTGAGACTTGATGGCTTCTCTTCTCGCATACGCAGGAGCGTACGCGGCCAGCTCGATTGCCCACTTGGCTACTCTGCCACTTGCCTCCTTGTTGCCCATGATGTCATCGATGGGAGCGGAACTCACCACCGTGATGGGATGCTCTTGGAAATAGTGCTTCAACTTCTTGGCGCCCAGGTACACGCCGTAAGTCATCTTCTGGTAGTGTGGGTAGTTTTGCTTGGAACTGGACAGCACCTCACTGAGATAGTATACAGGCCGCTGCACAGTCTTGCCTTCCTCTTCTCTCTCCACCACAATCACCACACTGACCACTCGGTTGGTCGCAGCAATGGATAGCAGCATTGGCTCTTTGGGTAGCGGACTAGCCAAGATGCGAGCGCTACCCAGCATAGCTTTCAGCTCCTTGAATGCCACATCAGCTTGCGGTGTCCATACGAACTTGTCGCTCTTCTTCATCAACTGATATAGAGGCAAGGCCTTCTCGCTCATTCTGCCCGGGAAGCGGCTCAGAGAGGCCAAGCAACCAGTGAACTTTTGCACATCCTTCGGGGATCTCGGCATAGACATGCTCTCTATAGCTTTTATCTTTGAAGGATTGGCCTCAATGCCCCGACTGGATACCAAGAAGCCGAGTAGCTTGCCAGCCGGGACGCCAAAGGTACATTTAGTCGGATTCAACTTCATCTTGTACTTGCGCAAGTTGGCAAATGTTTCCTCAATGTCACTAAGCAGAGTATGTGTTTTATTCGTTTTGATGACAATGTCATCTACGTACACCTGCACATTTTTGCCAATTTGATCATGCAAGCATTTCTGCATGCATCTCTGATAGGTAGCCCCAGCATTCCGCAACCCAAAGCACATGACGCGATAGAAATAAGCCCCGTACGGGGTGATAAAAGAAGTCTTTATTTGATCAGCAGGGTTGAGAGCTATCTGATGAAAACCAGAGTAGGCATCTATGAATGACAAAAGCTCACAACCAGCAGTGCAATCGATCACCTGATCTATGCGGGGTAGCGGAAAGGGATCCTTGGGGCAGGCCTTGTTCAGGTCGGTGTAGTCCACGCACATGCGCCATGCGATATCCTCCTTGGGGTCCTCCTTCTTCTTCTCCACCATAACCGAGTTGGCTAGCCAGTCCGGATGCAAAACCTCCATGATAAAGTTTCTTATCAGCAACTTGGTGATCTGATCACCGATAGCCTTCCTTCTCTCATCGCCAAAGCGGCGCATTGCCTGCTTCACTGGCTTGGCATCACGCCGGACATGTAGCGAGTGCTCAACCAACTCCCTCGGGACACCTGGCAAATCCTCATTGGACCAGGCGAATACGTCCTGATTCTCACGAAGGAAGTGGATGCGATCACTTTCCTATTTCTCTCCCAACCCGGCGCCAATGATGGCAACACGGTCTGGGAACTCAGGATCAACCTGGACCTTCTTTGTCTCCTGGGACGCCTGGAACACAGTCCCGTACTGGGAACTCGGCATGCCAGGCGCGCCACCCTGCGCTGCTTGCGCCATAGCCACCACCTCGTACATCTTCTTCTTCTCGGCAGCAATGACCATGGATTCCGCCAGCTGGGAACCAGCAGAGGCACACTCCATGGACTTCTTGTAGTCACCCAAGATGGTGATCACTCCATTGGGACCAGGGTTCTTCATCTTCAAGTATGCAGCATGTGTTGAAGCCATGAACTTGCTGAGAGCAGGCCTACCGAGTAGGGCATGGTATGGGCTCTGGTGGTCAACCACCTTGAAGGCCAAGCTCTCAGTGCGGCAGTTCTCCCTGGTGCCGTATAGGACGTCTATCCA
Source organism: Alopecurus myosuroides (assembly GCA_028641055.1). Taxonomy (NCBI): domain Eukaryota; kingdom Viridiplantae; phylum Streptophyta; class Magnoliopsida; order Poales; family Poaceae; genus Alopecurus; species Alopecurus myosuroides. The sequence continues at coordinate 193,088,459 of CM054060.1, read as the reverse complement.
GACGCGGCTGATTGGAGAGCAAGACACTCCCGGCACAATGCCATGGAAAGTGGTCCTGCTGGGTAGCAGCATGTTCTCGGCCATCCCGAGCTTCTCGAGCGTGTCTCTGTACACAATGTTGATGTTGCTGCCGTTGTCAATCAGCACCTTGCTGAACCTCACGTTCTTCTGAGCACCCAAGAAGGTGGGATCCACCACCAAAGCATAGCTACCCGGGTTGGGCATCACCTTAGGATGATCAGCTCTGGACCAAGTGATCTCTTGGTTGCACCAGTGCAGGTAGTGGGCCACAGCAGGAATCACATGATTGACCTCCATTGCACGCCTGTGCAGAGACTGCTTGTCGGAGGGCTCAGAGGTGAAGATCATGTAGCTCTCGTGGTGTTCCTGGTACTGGTTGCGGTCTCCACCGCCATTGTTGCTGTTGTTGTTGTTACCTTGGTTGTTGTTGTTGTTCCTGTTGTTGTTGCGGGTGTAGTAGTTGCGGTTGCGGTCGTTGTTGTTGTAGTTGCGGTAGCGGTCGTTGTTGAAGTTGCGGTTGGCTCCTAAAGCCACCTGGTTCACGTTCTCTCTTCTCGGGAAAACTGCAGGCCGAGGAGCAGGTGCCCGAGCTGGCTGCACATTGGCATTCGCAGCTGGCAGAGGAGGAGGAGGGGGCAAGCCCTCGTTCTTCATCTGTTCCCACCAACTGCACTGCCGAGTAGTGTGGTTGGCTGGCCTGGCCGGATGCCGAGTGTGGAAGCTGCATGGCCCATCCCTCATGCTCCCAAAGACAAAGTTCGGAGCAGGATCCGGGTTGCCGCTACCCTGCTGGGGAGCATTGTATGGCTTCTTGATGCCTTGGCCCTGATTCTGGTTTTGCCCGTACTGGGCTCCAGCAATTTTTTGCCTTTGGCTACTCCCAGCAGCCGTAGTCACAGCATTCACCTCCTCGGGATCATACCGAGCATCAATCCGGTCACCTCTGCGCTGGTTGCGGAAATCATTGCGCTTGTTGCTGTTGTAGTTCCTTCTCGGCTCGGGGGAGTCCATCAGAGGCTGAGTTGGGTCGCCGAGTGCATACATGTCCGCGATCTTGATGGTCTCAGCGAGAGTACTCGGCATCTCGCGCTGCAGCTTCTGCCACAACATGCTGCCATGCCTGCAGCCCTGCGCAAACCAAGTAATGGCTTGGGCCTCATTCACACCTTCACAGGTGTTCCTCAAGGTGCTCCACCGAGTAAGATACTCGCGGTCGGTCTCGTCTTCCCGCTGCTTGCAAGCGGACAACTGCTGCGGCCTATTCGGCCTCCTGTAAGTGCTGGTGAAGTTGCTGATGAAGGCCTCCGAGAAGTCCAGCCAGCAATTGATACTGTCCTTGGGCAGGTTGTTGAGCCAAGTCCGAGCTGGACCCTCAAGCATTTGCGGAAGATACCGCACAGCCCATCTCCGGTTGCCGCCTGCAATGTGCACGGCTGTGACATAGTCAGTTAACCAGTCCTCTGGCTTGGTGCTGCCATTGTAACACTTGGTCCCCCTGGCCAGCTGGAAGTGGTTCACTGATGGCTCGTTCATGATGCGAGGGCCAAAGCATTTTGGGCCAGGCGGCCCCTTGTTCTCGAGTTGCGCGGACAGATTAATCCTGTCCAGCTTGAACCTTGCATCACTGGGCTCCAGGATGCGCTCACCCAGGCGATCAGCAACATTCCTTGGGTCAGCATAGCCGGCTAGCCCCATCGCCGAGTAGCCATCATAATACCTGTTCTCCTGCACAACAGCGGGTTGCACCACAGGGTTGGCTGCTGGCGCAGCCGCACGCGGTTGTGCTGCAGCAGGCTGCTGCGTCCTCTGCCGAGTAGGCTAAGCAGCAGGACGCCGAGAAGGCCCCGCGTTGTCTCCGTCATTCCCCTTGCTGTGAGCTTTATGGGCTTGATAGCCTGCTCCTGCAGTAGTGTGTTTCTGACCGGAATCTCGCGGCATAGCGCACTGTTTCGCAGCGAGAGCCGGGTCATACACCTGCATCTGTCTACTCTTCCCAGAGCGCACACTCTGGTCCCTCTCGCGGCTGGGATGCGGCGATGAGGCCTGATCCGTAGATCTGACCGCATGCGAGTGCACAACCTGAGAAGCACCGGCACCCGGATTGGCTTTCCGGAACTCCTCATTCTGCCTAGCAGCCTCTAGCACTAGCTCATTGAGCCTCTCTTGCTGCCTAGCGCACGCGTCGCCGGCTAGGTTTGGCAACTCAGCAGCTACAGCCTCTGCAGCTCTAAGCGTTTTGGCGGGGGTGCTCTATCTGGGCCTGGTAGTGGTGTTTGCGGTGGCAGATTGGCTAGGAGCCTCAACAACTATCGCCATTTCGGCGCCTAAGTAGCGACGCGTAGCGCCTACTTTGCTAGACTTCCTAACAACAGGAGTAAAGCCATGGGCCTTGTTGTACTCGTTCTGATCTAGGCTAAGCTCGAGCCTAACCTTCTCAAGCTCCAGCTCGAGCTCGGTGGGAGGCGGCATGCCCATCCGCGCTGCGGATGCCGGTATTGTCGGTGTAGTGGAGAGAGGGATGTTGGAGTCCTTCTCGTAGGGCTTGTGGGTCCTCCCGCCAGCACTCGGGCCAGCAAGATCCTCGATGACCTCCGCGGCGGCAGCCGCGCCCTTCCCGACATCGGTAGCCAGGCCTGTCATCATCACCTCCACGCTGTCCGCTGAACAGCCAGTCGGCTTTCCGCGGGCAGCGAGCACGGCAGGAGGTTCCTCCGCGACCAGCACCTCCTCTGGAAACTCGCGGACGACGGCAGTGGCGACGTAGACGAGGTGCGAGCCGAAGGAGAGCACCGAGCCGCCTGCCGGAAGGGGCCTCCCGCCGAAATCTCCGGCGTTGTCGGTGACGAAGTCGAAGGAGCCGAATATGTGGAGAAGGCCACAGACCACGCGCTCCCAAGTAGCAGAAATGAGTCCCGTCCGAACATGGACTCCAGCCAGCGCCTCTGTCTGGCCCACGGTGGGCGCCAACTGTCGTGGTGGTATCACGGCAGATGCCATGGGATGGCTAAAGTTGGGGCCGATGGACGCTGGAGGTGCTCGGGGAGGGATCACACGGAGAGTAGCCGCGTGTGGAAGATCACAAACACTGCAAACAACAAGATCTTACCCAGGTTCAGGGCCCTCGTGTGGAGGTAACACCCCTACTCCTGCCTCTCTCTTTATATGGTGTTTACCGAGTAGCCACAGTACAATACAGGCCTTCAGCCAAGTAGCCACTCTTCTCTCTATGTGTTGCCTCTAGTGTTCTCTCTGGAATGCGCAGCGAACGTCTCACAGGAGGAGGCAGGGCACCTTATATACTGGTGCCCAGCCGGATAGAATAAGACTAAAAGGTACATATTGATGGGACAGAAGCACTGCAGAACCGCGCACGCCTCCGGGTTCCCGCTGACGCTTGCCCCATAAGTCGTCGTGCCGTTCGGAGATGGGACATGTCCACCCTTGTCAGTGAGATAGGGTAGGCCCCTAGCCCTGTCCTGTCCCCTCTGTCAGTGACAGGACTAGACAGGCGCCTACCGCACTGTAGCCACGCCGTAGCGCGGATAATCACGCGCTCCGTAAGTTGAACCGCACGCCATACGGACGCAGGATATGCGGGATCCTTTGTCAGAACGGCTCCATTGACTTCTGGCCCGAGTAGGAAACCACTCCCTCTACTCGGACCAACTCCTCTACCCGGAGGAACACAACTTCCTTGATTCTTCCTTCTGGCCATTGGTGTGTACGACCGGATAGCTGCCTACCGGGTAGCAAGTACCGGGTAGCCAGCCTACTCAGCAAAACAGCTATCTTGGCCTTGCCTTTAGCACTGGCCTTACCCCTACTCGGGGGTAACCCCCCGACACAACCCCAAGGATATTCTCAACTCCACACTCTTGCACAAATAATCCACCGACTACAAGTGGTCCTGTACCTTCTTATTCCCAGTGAAACAGCAGGTAACACGTAAAGTTTGCAGATGAACTTCCAGATGAAGGCTTACAAGCTGATACAATCTAGAGGTCTAGGGTTTTAGGTTTAACGTAGTCTAACCCCTCCAACTCGCAGGTAGGGGGTATATGAGAGGGAGGGGTGCGGCCACAAGCTGCCTTGCGCAAGCAATCCCTCTCCTACTCGAATAGGACTCCTACTAGGACCACACATAGATACAAACCGACCCAATTAAGTGGGATGCGGCCAAATTGGTATACATACCAAACCTACAACTACTAGGACTTCTATATGGCGCATAGATATCCTTTGTGGGCGCCCTCCTCTTGCTTGTTCATCAATGAGTGTGGAAATAACATATTGGCATTGTTTTCCACACTAAGTGCATTTGACCTTGTGGAGGCCTATCCCCTTGTCATCATAACAGTTGTTATTTGTTGTTTTCACCATGCTAACACTTGATCTCCATCTCCTCTTCTAGTCCATCTCCATCCAAGTGTATCTCCTCTTCATGATCTCCATTCATGCTTGTGTTATCAATAAACCTGAGAATACATAAGTGCATGGATTTAGGTAGTATAAAGTTCTCACAATTATAAACATTATACTCAAGTAGGAGTGAATTCACCTGTTGTTGTAATAGCTTGGTTCTTGATCTTGTCATTGGACCAACCCTTACTTCATTAGCTTTTATTGGAGCATCCTCATGTGTAACAATAGGTGAAGAGCTAGGGATGTCCTCATCACGAAGGGCATTCAACTGGAGTTCCACCCCATAGGGAGCCAACTGTCTTTTCCAGTACGTGAAGTATAGGGAATCAATGAGCAAAGCGATTCTATTCAATTTGTTCAATTCTTCCCTATACTAGGGGTAGCGGCAGTCTTCTTGGTATAGAGATGAAACATTAATTTAATCTAGTAATAAGGAGTCTATGGCGGATAGATAGGACTCTTGCTTAAAAAGGCGTTAAACTGGCCTACACTTTACAAGCGTAATTGAAAAGGAGTAACTTTAGGGCATAGGGGATAAGGAACTTATCCAAAAATAAAGCTCGAAATAGAGGCATTTATGAGGGAGATGATCAAAAGGCAAATTTGACTGCTATATGAACATGACTAAAAAAAAGGAAACGGGAAAATGGCTTGCTTTCCGTCTTAAGCCATCCTATAATATTGTACCACCCACGGCGAGGGGTAAGCGTCATTAAGAGGAAATAGGATCCGCGGGTAGTTCCTCAGAAGAGCGGTATGTACTTACTAAATACAGGTCAGAACCGCTTGTTTGAGCTCAGAATTTCGACATATTTCTTCTCTTTCGTGCGGGTAAAGCATAGTTGCAGGATCCTAGGCTCGGCTCAAGATAAAGAGCGATCCAGGGGGATCTCTCTTCCTTGAATTGGACCTTTCTCAAAGAAATAATGAAGCGACCCGCAAGAAACAATAAAGCATAGGCCTGCCCGGGTGGGTAGTTGGAATTCGTTCTGATAGCAACGCCCCCCCCCATAATGGAAAGAGGAAGAATTACGTAGATAGAGATCAGCACGTATAATGGAGTCCAAAGACAGAAGATTTGAAGCCACTATTTGCCAACACAGCACAGACTCCCTCTGATAAAGAAGAGCAACGAGTTGCCTCAACTACCAACAAGATTAGAAAGAAGCGCGAATTGAACAATAAGATGGCAGGTTTCTTTATTGAATATCGCCTAGACCAACTAAAGTGTCAGTGAGAAGAGCAGCAGCAAGAATTTCCTATTGGACTTTTTCAAGTGAGCATGGTGTTGTTCAGATGCGTAGGCAAGCTAGAGATATTAGTACGTACGAATCGGGGAATCCATAATAGGTGCTCAATCATGCAATTGATTTAAATGGTTTACTTCAAAAGTAAAATAAGAATAATTTCTCACACATGGTTTCTGAGCTGGTGCGTGCGGATCCCTTCTCGCACTACAGCCCAAAAGAGTAGGATCCCCTTTCCTTTACTGAGATAGATAAAAGACTCAACGAAAACACCATCAATTACAGCAACCAGAACAGATGCGCCAACTGCTATACCTAAATCTTATTTTCAATACCCGGCCGCCGATCGAGCTCTTTCTTACTAGAGATGCTGAGACTGTCAACACTTGCAGGATTAATTTAGTATATAGTGGGGATTGGATCCCCATGTTGAGATGAGTCTGGTTACTCGTCCGGGCCAACGATAGGATATCTTTTTTGATGTAGCATCACATGAGTTCGGTATCCTTATTATTACCCAAAAGTGGAAGCTGAAGCAAGGATATGAGGAAGGAAATATATTGCAGAGCGGATACACTGAATGATGCAGATGGGAAGTATGCTATTTAACATAAATCAATGCCTACACGCTGTAGCTGAAATGGCGGATTAACCCATTCGATATCGCCAAACCAAACTCTAAAGCCTAGCGGTAGAGCCGTCATACTTAATACAGATAGAGCGATAAAATCGCATATTTTAAGCGAATTCGTTCAATGCTTCTCCGGACTAACTCAACCTTAACTGTACTATCTTAAAATCCAGGGTCAGGTATTTTGGAAAGTACAAGTACAAGTTTATTCTGGACCAATTGATGGGTCCGACTGACCTAGAGACATGGTACACATGGACCCGTTTTGAATAGTTGACAGCCCTCTTCCTCCTTTAGAGATCGGAGGTATTTGGCTTCTTTTTTGCTTTTTTCTTCTTTTGGGCTTCTTCTCATTCTTCTTTGGCACCTACGGTAGAGATCGGAGGTATTTGGCCCCAAAAGGGATTGGGGTTTTAGATCTTTGGGAAATCCCTCTTCTTAATACCCCTATTCTCCTTTCATCCGGAGCTGTCGTAACTTGGGCTCATCATGCTATACTCGCGGGAAAGGAAAAACGAGCAGTTTACACTTTAGTAGCAACCGTTTCACTAGCTCTAGTATCCACTGGCTTTCAAGGAATGGAATATTACCGAGCACCCTCCACAGTTTCGGATAGTATTTATGGTTCTACCTTTTTCTTAGCAACTGGCTTTCATGGTTTTCATGTGATTATAGGTACTCTTTTCTTGATCGTATGTGGTATTCGCCAATATCTTGGTCATCTGACCAAGAAGCATTACCTTGGCTTTGAAGTAGATGCATGGTACTGGCATTTTGTAGACGTGGTTTCGTTATTCCCATTTGTCTCTATCTATTGGTGGGGAGGTATATGAAAGAAGGGAACGAATAAGTGGATTGTGGAATAAAAGCTCTAAGACAAAGAGAACTTCACCGGGTAGCTGGATCTCCTCGGCAGCGTGGTTTAATGAGCGGAAACCCACAAAAAGCGCATGCTTTGTGTAGGAAATAGCGGTCCTAAAAAAACATATTCCCTATGATGCAAGGAATCATTGACTTACATCACGATATCTTTTTCTTCTTGTTATGCTTTGTCCTGTCCTGTTTACTTTTGTATTGATTTTCTTTATGGACTCATCCGGCCAGAAACGGGGCCAAGCCCATGCTGTCGTAGAGGCCTCGTCGAGTGCTTCCGCTACGCTGGGAGATGAGGATCCTCGAAAAAACAAAGTGAGACGTCAAGACGCTGATGGCAAAGATGGGTTTCAGTCAGAGCCGCCAATAAATGGGGTGCAACCTGAAGTACCATCCATTTCTTTATTAAGGAACACAATTAAAACTGTTCTGAGATCCTGTCGAAATTGTAAGCTGCCCTAAACCCTATTGGAATCAATTTACGAGGATCTTCACCTCGAAACGGCGAGCGCCGAGAAGCGGGTAAAAATCGCCCAGATCCTCGAAGAGATTTCCAGGCGCAGCCAATATTTTAGGAGTAACCAAAGGGATAAGCCCCATATCGACTTGATTGTTAAAATCTGTGATTCGGAGCGGGATCACCTACGAAAAATAAATTCACTGGTGTAGGGAAACCGAGGCTCCCCAAACCCGTCCACTATATGGTTGGGGTGAGGGGGGGACAGAAGAGTGGGCATGTGGGCTTCTTTCACGGTGTCTTTTGTGAAGCAAAGGCATCGCGGCGTATCAGCACCAGACTAGTTGCTCATTCAATAGCTGACTTCCTTTCAAATATGATATGATAACACATCAGCTCGGCACCCTTGTTTCCCAACTAACTACTCATCTAGCTATATCCGGATCAGAAATGGTAGGAACTAGATCAACAAATAGGAGACTTGTCCTTCACTGGAAACTTTCGAGCCCGAGTCATCACCCTAGACCGACTCATCCATTTAAGCGAGCCAGGTGGTAAATCCATTAATATAACTTCTGGAATACCAGCAATAGAGCTGGCAAGGTTGAAGTGAAGCTGGAATGGATCCGATCTTTAGTGTGGAAAGAGCTTCAATCCTCTGTAGCAAGGAAAAGTCGATCCTCTCTTGTCTTGCCTTAAGTAGCTGGAAGAAAAAGCAGTTCTCGAGGAAGGAGTGCTGTAGTCTTGTTCGAAAGTCAAGTCATTCTACGAGTTTGAATCGGTTGGCTTGAAAGGAATAGGTTCAGTATATCGGTAAAAAAGAAAGTCTAGATACACCGAACTTGTCTAGTTATTGGAAAGGGATAGCTGGAATTGCCACTAGTTAACATGCAAATAGTATCCAACCAAGGGATCACCAAGAGAGAAAGAAGTCACTGCTACACTCTAGAGGTATGCATTCCGTATGGAATCAGAAGTAGTATAGGATTTTTCTTGCTACTAGAAAGATGGAGCCTGGTGGTCAGGGAATAGGGGTCTAGACCTAAGTAAGTATGTATGAGGGGACACGCAAGTCACCAGCTAGCGGAGCAACACGAATAACTAGTCAAGAAGGCAGAGCTCTTATTTGATTCAATTCAGGCAACCTTGGCACTTTTGCAAGCTATTCGCAACAGGTTCCAGGGAGGAATGGATACGAGTATCAACATCGGGATATGGAAGCTGACAGACCTCGTAATTGAAGCGTCACCAAGCTGATGAAGAACGATGTCGCACCCGGACTTCTAAAGGATACTCGCCGTTCCGTTGAACGGTAGTAGATTGGATTACGGGGCTTACCGGCACCCGCGTCCTCTTACGAGTAGGCCAACACACGTATGTGTGACAACCAACCCCTATCTGTTCAGCATCGACGTAAACTATCCCATAGAAATCAGGATACTTCCATTGACGTACTTCAAAACATACACACATGGTACGTCAACGGCGTTGAACAACTGATATCACAACAGGTCTCTACGACACAAAAGATTGAAATAAGTTGCAAATAGATCTCATTAGAGCAGAGGTAGCAAATACAATCATCCGAGGACACATGTCCCAACATATCATCATTACATCACAGCGGAAGCATTCAACATGTCTGAGTACAGACAAGAACCAAATAGGCCTAAGAGGCCGGAAATGAACAGACGGAGCCCATCCACAAAGTCTCGGATCCTGCCCGGGTCCGCTATCTACTCGTCAGCAGTCTCGTCATATGCCACGTAGTAGCCACCATGTAGATCCTCGAAAACGTAGGTCTGCGGAAACCACAGCCCCAAAGGGGTCAGTACATAAACGTACTGGCAAGCAAGATTCACAGTTCACCAAAGTGTAACCCGTCAACACCCAGCACAGATGCTTTGGGTTCAACGGAAGAAAGGGGATATAAAAGATGCTGCAACTGGCTGCTCTAACCAACTGCAGAGTTACTACCACTTCCGGCTAACAGAAAGGAGATAAGATCGCGTATAGTAACCAACCTATCAACTAACTCCAGTCAAACCCATCCTGGATCTCGCCCCTTATCCAAAGAAGCAATCCGAGGATAACTCACACAGTTGGAAATAATGATGGTTCAGATTATTGTGTCAATAAGCCTATTACTAGTCAAGTTGTTAATCATTGGATGTAAGGTTGTTAATCATTAGGTTTAAGTTGTCCTGAGTACTTGTTAGCCAGTACTTTCACCAAGTAGTCCATAACCGCGGAAAACACGGCTTCTCGAGAAGATTTTCCCTGCAGGGGTGCACCAATTTGGCCGTACACGCAAGAATATCCCGCCAGACGGGAATCAAACCCACCAAGCGAGGCACTCTACACAACTCAACTCTTCTTCGCATCAAGCCCAAAGCACCTTGGGCGCACGGCTAATCGAGCACCGAAGAAAAGGGACCCTCATAGCACTCTAAGAACGTGTCCCCCTATATGCCGACTACAAAAGTTCCACCCTGGCCTGGGCTCGCAAAAACATGCATGCGGCAAATGGAAAACACGAACTAAATGAGGCGATTTGGACGAGATGCGAATCGAATAAAATTGAGGGGGGCGCCCATACTCGCTTCCCACATGCGGTTAGTGCGCTCATCATGGATCAGTAGACAAGACCCTTTTCCTAATAGGGTCGACACTAGCAGGCCTCAAAACCACACAGGGCCTCCTGCCGGTGCCTTATCATCAAGTTATTATTAACAATAACATTAGCATGATTCATTGTTTAACATCGAGCCCCCAGAACATAATGAAATAGTAATAGAAAGTAACGAGTAACAGACTCGGGCAAAACAACCTAAGCATGCTAGTAAGACACTGGCTCAAACAACGGGGTTGTAGGAGTGGAGGTGAGGCAATATCAGGGTTAAGGGGATTCATGTGATAGGTTCGTAACAGAAACAACTACACATAGGGCTAGCAAAATAGACAACGGAAAGTATCGGTAACCAATGTTGAAAGGAACACAGTGATTCATGTGAGTGATAACTTGCCTGCAAAACCCAGTAGCCTGGTACTGAGCTAGATCCTTAGAAGGGGTGTCGTAAGTATCGTCGGTCTCAACGTCGTCGTTTATCCGAGAAGAAGCAAACAAACAATGCAGAAAGATAAACAATCAATAACATGGCATCGTGCACAAACATGGGATGATGCATGACCATTTAATTGATGCAACAAAATAAACTAGTTGACAAGATAACATAACATAATTAAATGGACCCACATGCAATTGGATTGCATATGGAAAGCCCATGAATTATGGTTGAATTAATTGTTTTACCACTAATCATCATGTGAAAGTGGTTTAGTATGATGCATGGATGAGGAAAACAGAAAAATAACAACAATAGAACCAAATGGAAATAAGGTTTACCAAGTTTGGAAATTCATTCATTAAGTTAGGAAATTTTGGTTCCTTAAAGGTGTCACGCAAGCATTTGTTGTTTTCACCAATTTTAATTGTTCAAAATAGATAACAAAGTTCATATTTGAAAAGAACACCAAATTTTAGGTGGATTACATGTTTCACTTGTTGAAAAAGGATTTCAAATAAAGTATTTATGAGTTAAACAAGTTTAAGCAAGAATTAAATGAATTTAATTCAAGCATGAACTTATTTGAATATTTATTTGTTCAAAACATTGAGTGAAGTTCATATTTGAAAATGCTATGCTTTTATGGTTTGAAAACATATTTTATATGTCCCAAAAGAATTTGTTTTGATCAAGTTATAAATTTAGCAATATTAAATGATTTAAACAGGGTTTAAATCATTTAACCAATTTTAATTATTCAAAACATGGAACAAATTTTATATTTGAAAAGGTGGTTTAATTTTGCATGGAAAACATATTTCATTTGTTGAAATTGGATTTAAAATGAGCAAGTTATTATTTTGGCAATTTTAAATGCAATAATTAAGAAACAGTTGTTTTCAGCAATTTAAATTATTCAAAACAGCAAAAAAATTTATATTTGGAAAGTACATGAAAAGTTGATTGGAAAACATATTTAGTTTGTGCAATTTGGAATTTTTATGCCCAAGTTATGAATTTTGCAAAATTAAGTGAATTAAACAAGTTTTCAAATATTTCACCAATTTAAATTATTCAAAACAGTAAACAAAATTTATATTTGGATAGAACATTTAATTTGGGACCGGAAACATATTTAAAAAGTTAAAATTGGAGTTAAGATGAATTAATTATGCATTTTAGAAGATTTGGTGCAAATCTGACATTTTTATTTCATCTAGGGACTTAGGAAAATATTTTACAGGGGCTAGAATTAATTACCAGGGGCTTGGTTGTGATTTCCTAGAAGTTTAAGTATCAAAACAATGCAAAATAAAAGTTTTGGTTTATTGTGGGAGGGGGGAATCGAACCCCCCACCTCCTGCTGCGCGCAAAGGAACATAACCAACTGGGCTAGCTGCTGTGTTGTGATAGGTAGGGGCCTCGGGGGGGGGGATGAGGTGTGGCAGCGGGCTGTTTTCTGAATTTTTGCACGTTAACTGAACCTGTACGTGCAGTTCGTTGTAACTTCAACAGCGCAGGCAGCCATCATGCTCGCCGGAGGGGGCGCCGTGGAGGTGCTGTGGGGTGCGGTGAGAGGGAGGGAAAGGAGAGAGACGAGGGGAGACGGTCGAGGGGGAGGAGCTCACCTTCGAGCGGGCAGAGGGTGGCGGATCGGGTGCAGGTCGGGGCAGCAGAGGTGTGGTCGCCGGCGACTTGAGGCGATGTCCGCGGCGCATACGGGCAGTCCCGGTCCAAGCCGAGGGGGGGAGAAGGGAGCCCGCGGTGGGGCGGCTCCATTCCCGCCCTCGCCGCGGCCGGAGGGGCCCTAGACGGCCGGCGATCGCCGGAGAGAGGTGGGGCTTCGGGTGAGGTATAGAGATACAGGGAAGGAACAGAGAGTTTGCAGGGAGATGGAGGGGAGGAAGAGGATGGCGGCGCTAGGGCTAGGGTTAGGGGCTAGCTGAGGGGAAGGGCTCGGTTTTATGGTGGGGAGGAGCTTGGTACGGCTGCAATCAGAGGAGGGGGAAGAGGTGATCGATCGGTGGAGGTTCAGTCGTACAGAGGATGACGACATCAGGGAGGAAGACGACAAGGGGGAAGGGGGTATGGGCCAGGGAAAGGTGGGCTGTGGGCTGGTTGTCTGCCCCTCTCTCCCCTGCTCTTTCTTTTTATTAATTGATTTCGTTTTTTTTTGCTGAAATAGGAATAGGAAGAGAATGAAAGGTTTTTGAGTCAAGAAAGATTTGGAAAAAATTGGTTAGGTTAGTTAGGTCAACAACAGCCACTTGTTAACTTGTTTTCTCAAAATTTCAAATTCAAAATTGTTGTTTGTAATTGATTGCATTTGGATGAATTTTTGTTATTAAATGGTTATTAAAACAAGATTTTAACATAGGGTTATCATATCATTTTATTTGGAAACAAAAGGGTATATTTGTTTTGGTATTTTTCATAATTTAAAATTGGGTGCTGTTTGATGTTTTTGATTTGACTTAGAATGAAATTTGGAATTAATGATTTGATTTAAGCCACTATTTTAGAAGTTGATCATTATGGAATAATTGGAAACAATTGATGGTTTTGATTTGAAATATTCATTTGGAAATTGTAACATCACAAGGATGAAACAAAAGGTTTGAATTTTGGTTTGAAATTCAAATAGAAAACAAAGGAAAACCAATGAAAACAGTTGGAAAACAAATGAAAACAGAGGAAAACAAAAGGAAAACAAGCAAAACAAATGCAATCAACATTATGCCATGATGCAAAACAATAAAATAACAGAGAGCAAACATTCTAATGGCTATTTTTCATACTTGGGATGTTACAAACGAGGCGTGGGAATGCTATGCAAATTTCCAACCAACATCGCCAATCGATAGAAGTTTCCTTGGCATGGAAGGAACTACTAGACTCTATCCCCTAATGGTGAGAAGCAAGGCCAAGAAGTAGGAAGGTGCTGGAACCGGATCAGAACTTCCCTTCCTTGAGCTTTCGAATTTCTGGCACTCTTTACCATTCCTAGTGGCTACTACTTCTGCTTCTTCACATGCACTATAGCTTTGTCTTCTCTAGAAGCCATTTATTCCCCTGGTTGATAGTAGGACCCATATAGTGCCGTTGTCAAGTGGACGGATATCTTGTCTTTGGCACTCAGAATCTGAGTATAGGATGAATGGAAGATGCTTTTGGAGGACAGAGTCATCTAGCTTTTCTTCCTCGAAGCTCAATCACGTATCACCGATCAGCCTATTCGAGAGGAGGGATCTCCTTGCCTTGGATCAAGGATGGCTTATGGTACGTTGGAATATATAGCTTAGTTGCTTACTTTCAAGATTTAGATAGCTCTGTTTGTTACAAGCAAAGAAGTGCTAGATATAGCGGCATGTTTCACACTGCTAGCGCCCTTGCCCTTGTCTTGTTAGAAGACATAGAGTAGGCCAATCGGCCCTAGGTTTCTTTCAGGTTGAATTAGAGAACCAACTCTACTACCAACAAAGTAAGTTATTCCTCTCTCTTGCTTCTAGTATCTCAGAGGCTCCAGAGGATGGAATTATTCATTCCCGCTAAGGAACTGCTATTGTACACAAGCCAGGTAAATGGGCCTTGGGTCCTCGCCCGATGCGGTGAAAGGCGGGTTGGGTTAGTTGAAAAAGAGAACTGCCATCTTCTATTTCACGATACCATCAAGTATGTCTTCTCGGCGTGACGGCTGAATGGATTGATGATTCATCAACGGGAACATGCCAATTCAAAGCGGGAACGAAGACTCAAGGGATGGGTGAAAGTTTCCCAGCAACGTGTGTAGATAGAAGACTTATTTCAGAAGGGGGAGCGTACCAACCATAAAAAACAATAAGACAAGCATTTACTTAAGGCTAAGAAATAAGGTACTCTTCATTTAGACCTATCATCTTGACTGACTTACCTATAAAGTCCATGAGTTGGTGTACGGAGTTGTCTGCAACAGGTCCCTTGAAGCAGCCATATCACCGCGGTAATCAAAGCATTCTCACTCTAGGGTAACTTGAGTTGACTTGGTCAAAAGCGGACGCCTAAAAACACACCCAGATCAGGTGAACTATCTAATACCTCATCGAACGATAACCACGGATCTCTTTGCTCCCGTCACAAGATCAGCTTGAGAAAACTATTTAAGCAGGAGAAGCCTCTTTGAGATAAATTCTTTCTTTTGTGCGAGAGAAGTCTACAGATGTAGTTTCGTGGATAGACCTCTAAGGATATACATTCAAAGTAGCAATCAGTTTTGTATGTATTCTGCTCGTAACGAACAATCAACTCTCGAAGTCCCTTCTCTTCTTAACGAAACGGAAACCCAAGCCGCCCTTCTGAGATAGGAATAGAGGGATGGGATTACCTACTGAATTGGAGGAATCGAAACGAAAGATCCTGACACTACCTAGAGCGCTTATGGCTAAAGCGCAGATGGATGGGAAGATTCAAATGAATCTGGTGAATCTAAATTGGTATTCATATCTTCATCTCGGGATTTAGCTATGGCCGATCAATATTCAATTGAAAGAAAATATATTCATAAAAATCTAAGAAGAAATGCGCCTTTGCAATGCAATGGGGAAGGTAGGCACCTTGTGCATCAAGCACCCAGGCCATCGCTTGAAATTCAAAGGTCGTGGCAGAAGATAGTGAACTAATCTCATTCCTCTCATGCAGAGACAAGATGGATTTACTAAACCCGGGCTAGAACGATAGCATTCCCTTGAAATCCCTACTCTTCTCTTTCAGACTACCCTACCCTATGAATGAATTTGTTGAGCGGAATATTAATCCAATGTGTAGCTAAGAACCAAGCGTAGCTAGGATAGAGAGAATGCCATTCCTTACCTAAGATTGAACTGCTCTTTTCTCGAAAATGCACTTTCTCAACGGAAATACGACGATAGCTACAGAACAAACTGTAGTATTGCATGCCTAAAGAAGGAGTGATGCTAGAGCTCCGACTTCTTAATGCTTGCTCACACACCAATCCGGCTGCTTTGAAATGGAAATGGAAAGAAGTGTTTCCGAGGGCTCCTTCGATATCCTGTCCGCCGTAGTCATAAGCTTCTCTCCTTTCAGTGCAGGGTCGGGCCTCAAAACTCATTCCCGAAATGTGTATATTAGCTAAAGAATGCAGTTCTAATTCCATTCCATTCATCTACGTGCCAGGTCGGGAGAACCATCAGGGATACAATAGAGCGAGAGCGTGGTTTTCTATTCGTTCCGATCTACTTGACTTGCTGCTGCCGCTGCTGTGAAATCCTACCTTCTTACTTAGGACGGAAAATACTGGAACCGGATTCGATCCTGGCTTTCCAATGAACAAAGCAAAGTCCATCTCTACTAGTGGCAAAACTAGCCTACCCTATTTGACCTCTGTAGAGGAGAGGATGCGCGGATCTGAAAAGAGTGCATTTCGCTATGGGCCAAAACTACTACCTGCTATTTGACAAGCGTGGCCCAGGCCTATTCCCCGTTCTGTTCTCGAAATGGAATAGAATAGAGTGGAAGAATTTCTCACACTATACGGGAGTTCACACTAGTATTGAGCCCAGCAAGGACAATAGATGGAGAAGGAGGTAGTCTCGGTTTCCTGTAGGCAGTAGAGAATCCTTGGCATGCTTTCCTCTTGATTTGAGAACGGCTTACGACGAGAACTGCTTCTTAGAAGGGCTTATGAGGAGGACCTAGCGTTCCTGGTGAAAAGAAAAGATAGCATTCCTCTATTCTTCCCGAAAGACAGAAAGGAAGAAGTTCACGACTGATGAGCCTATTCCACGCGTCCCAAAGGACGGATCGCATTCCAGTGAGTAACTAGAGTTTTTAAGCAATCAAACTCCAGCGCATGACCATAAAGCCGACGAAAGGAAGAACTCCGTTCTGGACCAAAGAAATCGATACTTTGTGTAGAAAAGTAACCTGATTTCCGAATAGAGAAAGGAGTTGTTTTGAATCAATAAACTAGGCTCGAACATAAAGGGACTTCTCGAATGGCAGACATCATTCTTGCCAAACCTGAACCTCGCAATCCATCCGATAGCAACACACGGACATTTGGATGTAGGTTTCATAAGGCTGTTGCACACACATAAGAAGATGAAGGCCTTGTACCTTGACTAGTACTTGTTTTTACGGGGTCATGACTAAGCAAACTGTTGGGGGGTGATAACCCGGTAGGACCATGCCTGGGCGAGATCCGGCCAGGGGGAAATTGCCCAAGACCCGGCCCGAGAGAAAGGAGGTTCTAGAAGACCTGGAAGGGAGCGCGGGCCTTGCAATTCATACCTTGGGCGTCACGGTAGGGAGTTTAGGGTTGTGTACGGATCCCGAGTAGGGTTCTGGAAAATACCTTGTATGGAAAGTTAGGAAGCCGGGTATTATATAAACCGGCTCCTAGGGCAGAGAGACCAGGCTTTTTGAGTTTGAGAGAAAGAGAAGGATACGAGCTTATAACCCTAGATTGGAGTTTTGGCGACACTATAGCCAGGAACCCCAGATTACTAGTTGATATGGTTTCCTCTGAGCTAAACCCTCTCCCAAACACCAGAGTCGATTCGCCCCAATCTAAGTTACCCCCGGTAACGTCTGACGTGAATATCCCGCGACAGTTGGCGCTCACCGTGGGGCCTACGTCCAAAGGTGTTTACGTCATGGGAGAAGCTCGGGAAAGCATGAAGAACCTCGTCATCGGCGAGATCGTCACCAACCCCGAAGGAGAGAAGATTGTAGACGACTTTGGATGGAGGCCAGAGTCGGATGAGCTTGAAACCGGATCTGTTATCACGATCGGCCGGGTCAAAGTCTTTGTCGGCATGGTACGTGTGTCTGGTTTTTCTTCTGACCATAATGAGTATGATTCTATGTCAGGGGACGATACCTGTGTTCAATCGGACGGAGAAGAGTCGGTTGGGACAACAGAGCCGGAGAAGGAACCCACCACGTAGAGGGAACAGCCGGAGGAGCCGGTATGGACCCCGCGTGGCCGGGTTATTGGAGAAGATGATACCGAATCTATCTTGCATCTTCTCGAAGATCGGTATGAAGAAGATAGCGACGGAGAGAAAGAATGCGAGTCTTCACCAGGCATTGCGCGCCGAGTCGCGGTCTATACAACCCCTGCAATAAACCTTAATCAGGGTGATGTGTCGGCAGCCGCGACTGGTGCGGCGCAAGCGCTAGCCCAGCAACGAACACCAGCTAACAGAAACCCGGTTATAGCACGGGTTGATGGTGAGCCGACATCGGTTACCAGCGAAACAGGGGAAAATGCCCATCTCAGGAACACGTTCAGATTCATGGCAAACAGAGCAGTAGGGGCAGGAACTTCACATCCACAAAACCCGGCTCTATTCAGCAATAATATGATCTTGGATCCCACAGTATTGGCAACGGTGATAACCCCAGAAAACGCAGCAGCACGTGCCCGAGATCTAGATGTGGCCCGCCGGGCATTGGAACAACAAAGGAGGGAAGTAGAAGTTGAAAGGCAAGGGATGGCCACACGCCAGCGTGAGTTGAAAGAATTGGAGGATCGTATTCAAACTCAAACAACTAGGATATATAATCAGAGGCATCGGACGAGGTTACCGGCGGCAGGTGGAAATCTACAAGCGGCCACGCTGTTTATTACACCCCAAGATCAGCCAATTCCAGCTGTGAATCAGGGAACCGGGTATCAAGGAGTGACGCTCGGGGGACAGCCGGCCAACGTACCAGCCGGGCTACCCGCGTTACCCACCGGGACCCATGGAGGCAATGCGGCGCCCCCACCGTCACGATTTCACACCCCACCGGGTCACTTCAATAATCCCATGGATAACGTGTACGCTGCGACTTTGGCGCTCGACCGTATTCCATTAGGCGAATTGCCCCAAGCGATTGAGACCCAGCGAGCTATAGAGATGTTGCGAAGCGCGGTGGCTCAGCAGGCCAATTACCCGGACAACAGAAGCGGTTTACACGGGACGCCGTATGTCAGCCGGCAACCCGGAAATACGAGGAATATTCAATCAAGCTCTGCGCGACGGAGGGCAGAGCAGCAGCAAATGTCGCCTCCTCCTCATAGGCCAGCGGCTGCCACAGTCTCAGCGGCGCAAGAAATTGTCGACAGTTCTCGGGCAAGGCGTATGGCCGGGTCCGCGACGCGAGGGCCAGCAGGTGGCGTACCCCCCTGCAGGGCCCGCCGAATCTCATGTTTCACGCGCAATGTCGCACCCTGGCTTCTAAGGGATACTCATCGTACGAACTGGATAGCAGGTGCTTGGATTATGGGGCATAACTGCTCCCACGTCCCAGCTTCCTGGTAGGCCTGCGCTTATGCGCGACAACACAAGCCCTGCTATTCCACCGTCGATGTAAACTATCCACTAGAAGTCATAGGCACTACTGTCGACGTACTTCATATCAATCACGCGCGGTACGTCAACAGCTTTGAACGAATGATGATCACAACTTATCTCTAAGACACAAAAGATGGAAATAAGGTAGCAAATGGCCTTCACTAAGGCAGAGATAGCAAATACAATCATCCAGAGGACACATGTCCCAACATAGCATTCATTACATCAGCGGAAGCAATCAAAGGTGTCTGGGTACAGACAAATCCAACAGGCTTAAGAAGCCGGAGAAAATAAAGAAGACGAAGCCCATCCACGTAGGTTCTGGATCCAGCCCTGGTCCAGCTAACTACTCGTCTGCAGTCTCGTCAAACTCCACGAAGTAGCCATCCTGGTGGTCATCGTAGCCGTAGTCGTAGTCTGCGTAAACCACAGCCCCAACGGGGTCAGTACATCCAAGTACTGGCAAGCAAGACTCACAGTTCACCAAAGTATAACCCGTCAACACAAGCACAGATGACTTGGGTTCAACGGAAAGAAGGGGATAAATAAGATGCTGCAACTGGCTGCGCTAACCAACTACAGAGCTTCTATCAATTCCAACTATCAGAAAGGGGATAAGATCGAGGGTTGTAACCAACTGAAAGATAACATCAAACAAACCCATCCTGGATCTCGCCCCTTATCCAAAGAAGCAATCCGAGGATAACTCACACAGTTGGATTAAGATGACACAAGTTATTGTGACAATAATCCTATTACTAGTCAAATTGTAATTATGGGGTGTGAGATTATGAATCATTAAGTTTAAGTTGTCCTGAGTACTTGTTAGCCAGTACTTTCACCAAGTAATCCATAACCGCGGAAAACACGGCTTCTCGAGAAGATTATCCCTGCAGGGTTGCACCAATTTGGCCGTACACGTATGAATAACCCGCCAGATGGGATGCCTCCCACCAAGCGGGGCACTCAACACAACTCAACTCTTCTCCGCATCAAGCCCAAAGCACCTTGGGCGCACGGCTAATCGAGCCCAGAAGAAAATGGACCCTCATAGCACTCTAAGAACGTGTCCCCCTATATGCCGACTACAAAAGTTCCACCCTGCGCTGGGCTCGCAAAAACATGCATGCGGCAAATAGAAAGCACGAACTAAATGAGATGATTTGGACGAGATGCGAATCGAATCAAATTGAGGGGGGCGCCCATACTCGCTTCCCACATGCGGGTAGTGCGCTCATCATGGATCAGTAGACAAGACCCTTTTCCTATTAGGGTCGACACTAGCAGGCCTCAAAGCCACACCGGGCCTCCTGCCGGTGCCTTATCATCAAATTATTATTAAGTAATAACATTAGCATGATTGATTGATTGATTGATTAAACATCGAGCCCCCAGAACATAATAAAGATATAGTAACTGAAAAGTAACGGGTAACAGACTCGAGCAAAACAACCTAAGCATGCTAGTAAGACACTAGCTCAATCAATAGGGTTGTAGGAGGGGTGGTGAGGCAATATCAGGGTTAAAGGATTCATGTGATAGGTTCGTAACAGAAACAACTACCACTAAGGCTAGCAAGATATAGACAACGGAAAGTATCGGTAACCAGGGTTGAAAGGAACACAATGGTTCATGTGAGTGATAACTTGCATGCGAACTCAACAGCCGGGTACTGAGCTAGATCCTCAGAAGGGGTGCTGTAAAGGTCGTCTGTCTCAACGTCGTCGTCTATTCGAGAAGAAGCAAACAGACAAAACAGGAAGGTAAACAATCATTGCCATGGCATTGTGCACAATCAATATGATGCATGACAAATTAATGGTTGCATCAAAATAAATTGACTAACATGATAGCACAAATTAAATGGACCCATATGCAAGGGTTGCATATGGAAAAGATCCATTGAAATAAGTGGAAACAAATGATTTACAATTATTTATTAGGTGATAGTTGTTATCCTGATGCATGCATGATGGTAATAACAAAATAACAACAAATAACAATAATAGATGCAAAGGAAAAGGAATAAAACAAGTTTAGAACTTATTTATTAAGTTTGGAAAATTTTGGTTACTTAAACATGCCACACATACCATTATTGTTTTCACCAATTTAAAGTGTGCAAAACAATTAACAAAATTTATATTTGAAAGGAACATCAAATTTTAGTTGGATTACATGTTTCAAATATTGAAATTTGAATTAGGATGAATTATTATGAATTAAACAATATTAAACAAGTTTTAATTGAATTTAAAACAAGCTTAAATATTATTTGAATTTTATTTAGTCAAAACATAATTTCAAGTTCACATTTGCAAAGTTCACACCTTGGTGGTTTAAAAACATAATTTGCATGTTCAAAAATATTTTATATTAAGCAAGTTATGAATTTATCAAATTTAATTGAATTAAACAAGTATTAAATTATTTAGGCAATTTAAATTATTCAAACAAGGAAACAAAATTTATATTTGAATAGGATATTCAAAATGGTATGAAAAACATATTTTATTTGCATATTTTAGAATTAGTATGAATTATTTATGAATTATTACAAATTGCATTTGAATTATTCAAATTTGAATTTTAAATGTATTTTGAAAACTCAAAACAGAACACAAATGGAATAATTGGAAAGATTATGAAATTTGGAGCAATAAACATATACAAGTTTTATTTATTAGACCTATGGTTTAAAAGTTATTGATTTTTAAAGTTTATTGTTTATTCTGCCATTTAAAAAAAGAAATAGAAATTAATCAGATGCGTTTTAACCCTTTTGTTACCGCACTGGAAGCGTACCCACACGCTGCCAGTGGGCCCCGTGGCACTGTGTGTGTGTGTGGCAGCGGGAGAGGCTGACAGGGGGCCCTCCCTGTCAGCGAAAGGAGCAAAAAGGTGGGATTTTCTCCTGGGGCAGTGAGGGATCGATCCCGCGACCCCCTACTGTTGCGCGCAAGCCTGAACCAGCTGCGCTGCTGTTCGTTTGTTATCAGTAACAGATGCGCAGCGAGGTTGAGGTTCAGAAACGCGCTACTGAATTTTAACTGACGAAGGCACGCACTGAAACTCTGTCAGTAAACTGATGCTCGTCGGCGGCGAGGAGATCGTGGACGGCGGCGCTGCCGTGGTTGTGCTGGATGCGGACGGTGCGCGTGTGCAGAAGGTAACGGAGAGGGAAGGAGGGAGGAGTTGGTGGACGCTCACCCCGGGGCGTCGAGGTTGCAGAAGATGGAGGTGGCGCGGCCGGCGACGATGACGGAGACGGCGGCGCGGCTCTGGCTGCTTCCCGTGGCTGCTCTGGTGTGCAAAACGAGGAGGAGAGGGTGGCGGTGTGATCCCAGCGAGCAAAAAGCGGCGAGGGACTCTGCAAGGAACACGACGCCCACGGGTTCAGTTAATGGCGCCACGGTGGCCGGAGGAAAGGCGAGGATCGCGGCGGCGACACCGAGACTTACCGGTCGCGATCAAGTGTTCAACAGCGAGAGGAGAGAGAGGCGAGCTGATTCCAGCAGGTTAGGGGCTAGGTGGGAGTCGAGGGTGGCGGCGCCATGGATGGATTCAGAGGACTGTCGCCGGCGGTGGAAAACAGAGAGGAAATCGCGTCGAGGAGGAAGCGTTGGGCGGCGGCGGAGCGAGGAGCAGTGATCCTAGGGCTTAGGGTTAGGTTCCACGGGGCTAGGGCTCGTTTTATAGGCCGATGGACGCTCGGTTGGCCGCCGGAGTCGCGCGCGGTCGCGGTGGCGCGCGGAGATGCCTGCCGTACTGCTTGACGACGACGATTAGAAGGTTAGCACGAATCTCGAAGCGGTACGTTAGGGAGTAGAGCGGGCTGGGCTGGCGCGCGCGTAGGCCTAGTGGGTTGGGCTGGTTTAGGTGCCGCTCGCGCGCGCTGGTTTTCTTCTTTTTATTTTTCTGTTTTATTTTTTTGCTGAAACAGAATTTGGAAGAAAATGTTAAGGTTTTGGTTGAGAAAAATTCCAGAAAAATTTAGTTAAGCTATTTAGGTAAAAATAAACCATTTTCCAAGATTGGATTTCAAAATTTTGATATTTAAAATAAGGTTTGTATTTGAATCCCAATTTGAAAGAATTTTCAATATTAAATAAACCTTTATTTAAAACAACACTTTTAATAGGGTCACCCCTAAGTTTTAAAGTGATTTAAAGAATACAAATGTGTGGTGCACTTCATGGATTCAAAATAGTGATGATTTTGAGAATTGGTTTGAATTTAGAAATGAATTAGAATTAATTGATTGGATTAATGGTTTGATTAAAACCAACAAACTAAGGAGTGATTTACATGGAATAAAATGGTTGTTTTCAGTTGTTATTTTTATTCCAAAAGTTGTAACAGATCAAGTATGAAAATAACCATTTGAAATAGTTTGACTTTGATTAAGAAAACAGGATAAAACAGATGCAAAACAAATATTAACAATGCAAACAAAAATAAAACAAATGCAATGAGATGATGACATGATGCATTGCTTGAATTAAAACAAGAAACAAAGCATTCTAAGGGATGTTTCATACTTGGGATGTTACACGCAAGGCCGGTACTGACAAATTTAGCCGGGCCCAAGTGTCTGTCAGATGCCATCAGAGCTGAGCCATACCCGGATAAATTCAAGGAACCGGATAAAGTTGTCAATTATGAGCCAACCATGGATCCTGAGACCTGGTTGAGCAGTTATGAGATGGCCATGTCTATTCGCAATGCTTCAGAAAAACTCCAAGCCAACCTTATGATGTCTGAAGGAGCAGCAAAATTATGGTTCAACAATCTGCGTGAAAAATCCATCAATTAGTGGAGTGAGTTAAAATCGGCTTTCATCAAACATTTTCATGGAACATGCAGAAAACTATATACAGTCGACGACTTGGACAGGTGTATCCAAAGAAAAGGAGAATCGGCACGCAGCTGGGTACGCCGGGATATGGAGATACTTCATTCTTCCACAGATATTCAACCGAAAGATGCAATACAAGCTATGGCAAAGACATGCAGATACACGCCTTTGGTGCAAAAATTGGTGCGCATGAAATCCAGTAGGCATGTGTCGGAAATCACTATGGGGGAATTAATGGACGCGTGCAACAAGCAGGCCTCCACTGATACCACGGAAGACGACATAGAGGAAAAGAAGGGGAAGGCTAACATGAGCAGTAATGGAAAACCCGGCAACAGCGCCACGCCGGGTAATAATGGAGGTGGTAACGGAAACAACCAGCATAAACGTCCGTACGAGGGAAACTCCGAGTTAGTCGCCAATACCGAGGCCGATTCCCAAGGCCTAGGGTAGATGGAAACTTCAACGTAGGAGGCAATTATCAAGGACCACCACGGCCGGCTAACCACATAAAAGCCTTCAGGATGCCTTGCCCGCGTCATAGTAGGAATGGCAAGCCGGCTAATCATTCGTTGGAGTAATGCGTGGACTTACAGAGATGAAAAAACGAGGAGATACAGAAGGCCCTGCGAGGCGCAGGCCGGGGAGGAGGACCGGGTCTGGGTGGAAACCCGGGCAACGGACCACCCCCCGTTGGCAACGCAGGAGGCGGTAATCCGGGTAATAACCAGGGTGGTGCGGGTGGCTTTCAGGCTAATCCAAAGCAGTTAGGGCAATACCATGTCCACACCACTGGGACCTCCAAAAGGGAGAGGAAGGTGCTCAAGAGAGCGGTAAACTCGGTTTCCTCGGGTGTTCCAAGATACCTGAGATGGTCAGATCAATAGGTAACATAGAGCAGGAGAGATCACCCGGAAGCAATAGAACATCCGGGTGTGTTAGCTTTGGTGTTAGCGCCACAGGTCAATGGCTACGAGCTGAAGAAAGTTTTGATGGATGGTGGGAGTAGCATCAATATCCTATATTGGGAAACCTTTTTACGTATGGGGCTCAAGGAGTCTCAGTTGCAGAAAAGTTCCACGGTTTTCCACGGAATTGTGCCAGGACATTCGGCCTGCCCTGAGGGAAAGATTACACTAGAGGCTGCTTTTGGAGAATCGAAGGACAATTACAGAGTAGAGTGGCTCACATTCGAGGTGGTGAAGTTGCGTAGTCCCTATCATGCACTGTTCGGAACGCCGGCTTACGCCAAATTCATGGCTAGGGCGTGTTATGTGTACCTACAGCTAAAAATACCGGGTCCTAAACAAACCATCACTATACATGGGAACAGGGCTGTGGCAGCAGAGTGTGATGAGGGAGATGCGGCACTCTTGCGCGAAGGAAGAACTCAGATATTACCGGTCTCAAGTAGACCCGGAAGATCGGACAGCTTTGAAGAAACCAAACACGGACGACGAGAGAGCCAAGTTTAAAGCAGCCCAAGACACGAAGATGGTGGCTTTTATTGAGGGCGACTCTTCCAAACAGTTTGCTAGAGGTTCTAACCTGGGTAATGAGGAGGAAGAGGCACTCATAAAGTTTATTCGCGAGAATCAGGACGTGTTTCGCCTGGACGCTGAGTGACATGCCGGGTATCTCGACTGAGCTCAGTGAACACATCTTGCATGTTGATCCCAAGTCTCGGCCAGTGAAGCAGGGCCTGAGAAAAATGAATGAGGAAAGGAGAAAGGCTATAGGGGCAGAGATAGCTCGGCTCCTAGCAGCCGGCTTTATCATGGAGGTCTTTCACCCGGACTGGCTGGTAAACCTGGTTTTAGTGCTGAAAAAGAACAATGAGTGGAGGATGTGCATAGATTATACGAGTCTCAATAAGCATTGCCCAAAGGATCCATTTGCCCTTCCAAGGATAGATCAAATCATAGACGCAGTCGCGGGAAGTGACCTATTATGCTTCCTGGATGCTTATTCCGGGTATCACCAGATAAAACTAAAAAAGGAAGATTGGGAGAAAACATCATTCATAACCCCTTTTGGGGCCTTTTGCTATAAAACTATGACCTTTTGCTATAAAACTATGACATTTTGGCTCAAGGAGTGTGAGAATGAATGGACTTTGGTCTCGAGGAAGAATAAGCAGGCTAAACCTAAACCTTTTGTCCCTCAAATTTATAAGCCTGTTGCTACTAAGAAATTACATTCGGTGGCTAGTGTATGTGATTCTTTTATTGACAATGCACTTATACATGATGACTCTAAGTTTGCACAGGCAGATGATATTGAAAAGGAGTTAATCAATGTGGATTCTCCAAGGGATGGGAAGAAGGTTGTGGATGAGCTCTCGCATGATGCTAATAATTTTTCTGTTGGAGTTGAGGGTTTGCTCCCTTCTGTGGATTTAGGGCCGGTAAGTGTTGAGGCAGGCGTGGAATTCAAGTCGTGGGACTGTCGGAGATGCCTAGCGATGGGCCACGCTACTGCTAGCTGTACTAATAAAATTCGATGCAAGCTCTGCTCCAGATATGGGCATAAGGCCAAGTACTGTTTAGGGAGGGTCCAATTATCTAAACGTTGGACACCCAAAAAGGCAAGCCCAAGCTCTGTCGGGACCGTGAAGGACTCCTTGGTCGATACAGCTTCCTCTCTTATAGTCTCGGCTTCTCCGGGGGTGCTCGCCTCGACTTCTACTCCCGTGCCTCCACCCCCAAATCCACCTTTTCGAGATTTGACGCTAGGCGTTGCAGCCCCTGTCGGAACCATGGCCAACTTCGAGATGGATCCTTTGCCTTGGCTGCCATGGGGGCATCAAGTCATCGATGGAGGTCCTACTAGGCTCCCTCGCACTTTCTGCAATCCGGCGCAAGACCCTCCTGAACTTCATCGTGCCTTCTGCTATGCTATGGTTCATCCGGTTCCACCGCCGGGCACGGAAGAGTTCTGGAGAACGCAGGTTCGTGTATTCCTGACAGAACATCTGGATAGAAACATTGTTGAGGATCAGCCTGCTGTATTTGGTGTTGGTTTTTTTGAGATGGTTAGTGTTAATTCTAGAAACGCGGTGGTTCAACATGGCCCGTTTGATATGCACCTTCCTGGAGTTTCAGTACGGTTTGTGGAACCAGAAAGAGCGTTGAATCATAGGGCTGAGCATGGATTTAGGCGTGGTTGGTTGATGTTCCTAGGTGTGCTGCCAGATTACAGAAACACGGCTGACATTATCAATGCTGTCTCGACTTTCGGCAAATACATTACCTGGAACATAGATGATCCAATTAAGTCACGGATTTTAGTTCTTGTGGAATTTTCTTCACTTGCTAAGGTTCCTCGTGATGTGGTTTTCTGTAAGTTTTCGACAGTGGGAGATCTGAAAGAATCATGGACTGCACCTGTTTACATTCTGTCGGCTGAATTTGCAGACCAGCTACCTGCAGATGAAGATGAGATTCCTCTTGATGGAAACCCACACCCACTTCCAGGTGGATTAGTGCCCAATGGTAATATGTTTGTGGGACCTCAGTACCCTGAAATTGGCTGGGATCATGTTCAACAACAGCAGGAGGTTGGGAATCATCAGCATCAGGATTTGGGAGAGCAATGGAATGTGATGCAGGAAGGAGCAGAGGATCAGGTTTCTATGGTTTTAAATCCCTCTGAGGCCTCAGTTTCTTCAGGGCACAACCCACCTCTTCAGTTCAATCAAGTTTTACAGGTTGGGTTGGTGCAGACTGTTTTTGGACCTTGCCTTCCACCATAGATGATTTGGACTAGGTTTTTTGAAAATGCTATGCCTCAGATTTTTCTTCAATCAGTTCCTGCTTCAGTGGATTGTTCTCCTTTCTGGATGCTTAATCTTAATAAGCGTTCCTGGACTCAAGCCTTTGATAAGATGTATGATGTTTCTGGTATGTTTGCTAAGCAAGGGCACTCGCCAAGACTGAAGCTGTATAAGGCTAAGCACACCAGTTTGCAAAATTCTGTCATTGATCAGGTGCAACAAGGTGATATAGTTTTTCAGTCCACTAGCACTGATAAACCCATCATTTATCAATCTGCAAGGCTTAAGGCTAAGAAGTTGGAGTTGTGAGGGGGTTCTGTCAGACGCAGTGCCAGGCAAAGGGAGCTTAAGAATGGTTTTAAACCTTCCCCTATGCTGGATGGTCATGTATCTTCCAGGAAACGTGCAAAAAAGTGTAACATTAACAGTGAAGCTTCAGGATCGACTTCTTTGGCTAAGATCTCGAGGGAGCACAAGCAGCATTCTGACAAGGACAAATCCAGTGATCCTGAAGAAGTACAACCCTACACTTCCATCAAAACTTTGCAGCAGATTGGGCTAGGTTTGGGGATTGACAAAGCACTTTTATCCAAGGAGAAGCTTACAGCTATGACTCCTTCAACATCTTCAGACAGCTCTGATGTTTAGTTTCCCTTTCTTCATGGAGTTTATGGCTGGGTGGGCAGTGCAGGGTGTGTCTTTCTTTTATCTTTGGAACTGTAGTCCTTTGGGTGTGTTGGGTCCTGTGGTATACTTTCTGTATCTGTCAGCTGGGACCTGTTTTTGTTATGTTAGAACTTATGTGCTTTTGTTATCTCCAACTGTACCAGTTGGTGTTTATCAATCTTCAATCAGTTGTAATGAATAGTGCTGGTAATCGTATGTGGAAAGTGTTTGATCTGAATGTGCGTGGACTTAATGGGGAGGAGAGACAGTCTGATGTGCGTGCTAAGATTGAAGAAAGTCAGTGTGCAGTCATTTGTCTGCAAGAGACTAAAATTGAGTATTTTGATCACAGGCTAATTAAAAAATTCTGTCCCAAACGCTTTGATTCCTTTGTGTACTCTCCCTCAGTAGGTGCATCCGGGGGCCTTATTGTCATTTGGAATTCCTCTATTTTAGCTGGATCTTTAGTGGAGATACAAAGATTTGGTATTGTGATAGATTTTGTTTCTGTGCACAACTCTGAAAAATGGAGACTTGTGAATGTTTATGGACCTTGTCAAGGGGTAGAAAGAGATAACTTTGTGTCCTGGCTCTATAATTTTGATATTGGTTTCCTTGATAACTGGTCGATATTAGGAGACTTCAATTTTTCCAGATCAAGTGATAACAGAAATAGAGGCACTGGTGACATTAATGATATGTTTTTGTTCAATGATATCATTGGAAATCTTGGATTAGTGGAATTACCTATTAAAGGAAGGTCTTACACATGGTCTAATATGCAGGCAGACCCTTTACTTGTTCAATTGGACTGGTTCTTTACATCTGTTAATTGGACAATCACCTATCCTAATACCTATGTTATACCATTGGCTAAATCCTCCTCAGATCACTTACCATGTGTGGTAGTGATTGGTACTTGTATTCCCAAAGCAAAGTTATTTAGGTTTGAAAGTTATTGGACAGATCAACCTGGATTTTTGCAATGTGTTCAAAACTCTTGGGGCAAACAAGTGTCAAGATCTTCCAGTGCTGCAACACTGGCTGCCAAGTTTAAGACATTGAGATATGATCTAAAGAGTTCGTGTACTGGTTTATCTAAGATAAAGCTCCTGATTGAACTATGCAATAAAGCTATTCTTATCTTGGATGAGCTGGAAGAGAATAGAGCTCTCTCTATCCCTGAGGCTAATTTCAGAAGATTGGTTAAACAACACTTACAAAAACTCTTATCAGCTCAGAACAAATATTGGAAAGATAGATGCACAATTCGCTGGGCTAAAGTGGGAGAAGAAAATTCAAAATACTTTCATTCCATGGCAACCAACAGATTTAGAAGGAATTCCATTGCTAGTCTTAAAAGTGAGGATGGCACTTTAATAATAGACCATGGTCAAATGGCGGGTAGGTTTTGGAATGTTTTTAAAGGAAGAATGGGTTGCACTAATGGTATCACTATGGGACTTGATATTGATAGAATTGTTAAGAGAGTGGATGGTCTGCAAGATTTAACTAAGCCTTTTACTAAGGAAGAAATGGATGATGTTATTAAATATATGCCATGTGATAGAGCACCAGGTCCTGATGGGTTCACAGGTATCTTTCTCAAGAAATGTTGGTCAGTTGTTGCAAAGGATTTTTATCAATTGGCTAAAGATTTTCATGCTGGGCATACTGGGGTTGCTAGCATCAACACATCCTTCATCACTTTAGTACCTAAAAACTCATCTCCAGAGTCTGAGAGTGACTACAGACCTATTTCTTTGACTAATGTGTGCCTCAAGTTCCTTACCAAGATGATTGCAAATAGGCTCCAGAACAGAATCTTGGAATGTCTTAACAAGAACCAATATGTATTTCTGAGGAACAGAACTATACAGGACTGTATTGCCTGGACTCTGGATTATATACATATGTGTCATTCTTCCAAAAAGCCAATAATTATTTTAAAACTGGATTTTGAGAAAGCCTTTGATACTATTGAACATGAGGCCATAATTAAAATTCTTCAATGCAAAGGTTTTGACAACATTTTCATAAGATGGGTAAAGGAATTGTTATCTTCTGGTACATCTCAAGTTCTACTCAATGGGGTGCCTGGTAAGCAATTTATGTGTAAAAGAGGGGTCAGGCAGGGTGACCCATTATCTCCACTGGTGTTCACAATTGGCTCTAATCTGCTTCAAGAAGCCATCAATGATATTTTGGATTCAGGACATATTAATCTTCCTATTGACACAGGTGATTCTGATTTCCCCATCATTCAGTATGCAGATGATACACTTCTCATTGTTCCTGCTGACCAGGAACAAATCATGGCCTTAAAAACCCTGTTGCACAAATTCTCAATCACCACAGGGCTTAAAATCAATTTCCATAAATCTTGCATGTTGCCAATTAACTTGGATCAAGATGAGTTACTACTGCTTGCTGAGAGTTTTGGTTGCCAAGTTGGTTCTCTGCCTTTCACTTATCTTGGTTTACCTGTGGGAACTACTAGACCTAAGATCAGTGATTTAACACCAATTGTGACTAGACTAGAAAGGAGATTGTGTGCCACATCTTGTTTCTTATCACAAGGAGCTAGACTGCAATTGGTTAACTCAGTGTTGACTTCACTACCTGTGCATTTCCTTGCCACACTGCATCTTCCACAGGGTACTGTGGAACAGTTGACTCGAATCATTAGACAGTGCCTATGGAGAGGGAATGATGATACTCCTAAACAGTCACTTGCTTCTTGGGACATGATTTGTAAGCCCAAAATGAAGGGAGGATTAGGTATTGCTAACTTCTCTGTCAAGAATGATGCTTTGATGCTCAAATTTGTCAATAAATTTTACAACAAGATGGACATGCCTTGGCTAAAATTAATTTGGGACAACTACTATAGAGGGACCATCCCACATAAAGAGGAACCATGTGGCTCTTTTTGGTGGAAGGAGAACCTGAAACTAGTGTGTAAATACTTGGAAATCACAAAACCAGTTGTCAATAGTGGGCAATAAGTCTGTTTCTGGATGGATTCCTGGGAGATTGGAGGTTCTTCATTGCCTTTACAGCTTAGGTTACCAAGGCTCTTCTCATTTGCCAAGGATGAGAAGGCATCTGTTAGGACTCTGATGAACTTGGTGAATAGAGAGGAGGGATTTCACCTGCCATTGTCATCACAAGCTTTTGATGAATTGCTTGTTCTCTCGGATTGGATGGACTCTGTTCTGCTTGATGCCTCTAAAAATGATGAATGGCACTGTACCTGGAAGGGTGGAGTATACACAGCTGCAAAGTATTATGCTCATGTCCATAAGGACATTGTTGTGTGTCCTGTTGTACAGTGGCCCTGGAGAAGCAAATGCATTATGAGAATTAAGATGTTTTCTTGGCTGCTGATAAATGACAGACTAAATAACAAAGATCTACTGAAGAGGAGACACTGGAATGTAACTGAAAATGATAGTTGTGTACTATGTATTGGAGATTGCTATGAAGATAGAGATCATCTATTTTTTCAATGCAATTTTAGCAACAGAGTGTGGAATTTTCTGGGCATTGACTGGTCCCAGGGAGATGATCTGCTTTCAAAGGCTAAGTTTGCCAGAAAAAGTTTTGATAAACATTTCTTCTTGGAAGTGGCCTTCATTGCTTGCTGGAACATTTGGAAGATTAGAAATGATGCAATTTTTAGATTGGAAAGGCACAAGTTTTCTGTTTGGAGGAATAGATTTGTTAATGACATGTATATTCATGTACATAGGTTCTATAAGGACAAATCTTTGTCTGTAAAGAGTTGGATAGATAGTCTCCCCTAGGCCATTGTCTTTTTGTAAAAGTTGAATCCTTTATAAGTTTTTAATAAAAGGCTGTGGGGCTTTTTGCCCTACAGTAGAAAAAGTCAAAAAAAAAAATGCAGGTGCAACATACCAAAGGTGTATTCAGAAGTGCTTTTAGGATCAGATTGGACGCAACGTCCATGCCTATGTTGATGATGTAGTGATCAAGACAAGGAAGGCAGAAACATTCATTGATGACATGAAATAAACATTCAAGAACTTGAGGAGATACCAGATGAAGCTGAACCCAACCAAGTGCGTGTTTGGAGTTCATGTGCGGAAGTTACTCGGTTTCATCGTTTCTGAGCGGGGGATCGAGGCTAACCCAGAAAAAATCAAAGCCATCCAGAGCTTGAAAAAGACGGAAGAGCTGAAACATGTTCAGAAGCTTACAGGATGCGTGGCCGCGTTAAGCCGGTTTATATCTCGGCTCGGAGAAAAAGCGATACCCCTATACCGACTCTTGAAGAAAACAGACAAGTTCGTATGGGACCAAGAGGCGGACGAGGCATTTGAGGCTATAAAAAAGCAGTTATCTAAGGCACCGATTCTGGCTGCGCCGGGTCCCAAGGAACCTATGTTATTGTATGTTGCGGCTGGGCCCCGGGCAGTTAGTGAAGTGGTTGTGGTTGAGCGCAAGGAGGATGGGAAGGATCACCCGGTGCAAAGGCCGGTTTACTATGTGAGCGAGATCTTATCGGAAGCAAAGCAGCGATACACTCACTGGCAAAAGCTAGTTTTTGGGGTATTCATGGCCAGCCGGAAATTAAAGCCATACTTTCAGGAACACCCTATCACGGTGGTAAGCTCAATTCCAATGGCAGATATCATAAGAAATTCAGACGCAACAGTGTCGCACCCGGACTTCTAGAGGATACTCACAGTCCGCTAAACAGTAGAACAAATGGCTTACGGGGCATACCGGCACCCGCATCTCAATATGAGCAGGCCAACACGTAAACGTGTGACAACCATTCTCTACTATCCATCGTCTGCGTAAACCATCCCATAGAAATCCGACTACTTCCGTTGACGTACTTCATAACATACACACATGGTACGTCAACGGCATTTGAACAAGTGATATCACAACATATCTCTAAGACACAAAAGATTGAAATAAGTTGCAAATAGCTCTCACTAGAGCAGAGATAGCAAATACAATCATCCAGAGGACACATGTCCCAACAATTCATCATTACATCACAGCGGAAGCATCCAAAGTGTCTGAGTACAGAAAAGATCCAAATAGGCCTAAGAGGCCGGAAACGAAAAGACGGAGCCCATCCACGATGTATCGGATCCTGCCCGGGTCCGCTATCTACTCGTCAGCAGCCTCGTCATACTCCACGTAGTAGCCACCATGGGGATCCTCGGAAACGTAGTCTGCGGAAACCACAGCCCCAAAGGGGTCAGTACAGACAAGTACTGGCAAGCAAGACTCACAAGATACCAAAGTGTACCCGGCAACACCAAGTACAGATGCTTTGGGTTCAACGGAAGAAAATAGGTGATACAAAAGTGCGGCAGTAGGCTGCTCTAACCAACTACAGAAACACGCTACAACTTCCGGCTAAAAGAAGGGGATAAGATAGCGTATCGTAACCAACTATAACTAACCTCAAACAAACCCATCCTGGATCTCGCCCCTTATCCAAAGAAGCAATCCGAGGATAACTCACACAGTTGGATTAATGATGGTTCAAGTTATTGTGTCAATAAGACTATTACTAGTCAAATTGTTAGTCATTAGATGTAAGTTGTCTGAGTACTTGTTAGCCAGTACTTTCACCAAGTCATCCATAACCGCGGACAACACAGCTTCTCGAGAAGATTTAACCCTGCAGGGATGCACCAATTTGGCCGTACACGTAAGAATAACCTGCCAGATGGAATACCTTCCACCAAGCGGGGCACTCAACACAACGCAACTCTTCTTCGCATCAAGCCCAAAGCACCACGTGCTGTGCGTGCGCGGCTAATCGAGCCCCCACGAAGAAAAGGAGGACCCTCATAGCACTGGAAGACCACGCCGCCCTAAATGCCGACTACAAAAGTTCCACCCTGGCCTCGGGTTCGCACCTGCATATGCATGCATCAAATGGAAAGCCCGAACTAAGTGTGGCGATTTGGACGAGATGCGAATCGAATCAAATTGAGGGGGGCGCCCATACACGCTTCCCACATGCGGATAGTGCGCTCATCATGGATCAGTAGACAAGACCCTTTTCCTAATTAGGGTCGACACTAGCAGGCCTCAAAACCACGCCGGGCCTCCTGCCGGTGCCTTATCATCAAATTATTATTACCCATAACATTAACATGATTGTTGTTTCAACATCGAGCCCCAGAACATAACAAATATGGTAACAGAAATAACGGACAGCAGACTCGAACATAAACAACCCTAAGCATGCTAGTAAGACACAGGCAACAAGCAACAGGGTTATAGGTGTGGAGGTGAGGCTATATCAGGTATACAGGATAACATGTGATAGGATCGAACACAAGCAACGATTCATAAGGCTAGCAGGATAGACAACGGAAAGTATCGGTATCCAGTGTGGAAAGGAACACAATGGTTCATGTGAGTGAACACTTGCCTGCAAACTCAGTAGCCTGGTACTGGGCTAACTCCTCAGAAGTAGTGTCGTAAACCTCGTCTGTCTCAGCGTCGTCGTCTATTCGAGAAGAAGCAAACAAACAACGCAGAGAGACAAACAATCAATAACATGGCATAATGCACAATCATGGGATGATGCATGAAAATATAATTGATGCATCATAGGTAAGCTAGTTGACATGATAACATAATTAAATGGACCCATATGCAATTTGGATTGCATATGGAAAGCCCATGAATTTAGGTTGGATTAAATGAGCTACAACTAATCATCATGTGTAAGTGATTAGCATGATGCATGGATGAGGAAAACAAAAAGAAAACAACAATAGGTTCAATTTGAAAAGGTGTTTACCAAGTTTGAAATTTTATTTATTAAGTTAAGAAATTTGCTTCTTAAAGGAGTTACACAAGAATTTGTTGTTTTCACCAATTTTAATTTTTCAACAAAAATAACAAAATTCATACTTGGAAAGTACACAAAATTTTAGGTGGAATACATGTTTCATTTGTTGAAAAAGGAATTAAAATGAATTAATTATGAATTAAACAAGTTTAAACAAGATTTAAAAGGATTTAATTCAAGTATGAATTTATTTGAATTTTTATTTGTTCCAAACATTAAATAAAATTCATATTTGAAAAGTTTATACTTTTCTGGTTTGAAAACATATTTAATATGTTCAAAAATAATTTAATTTGACCAAGTTATGAATTTAGCAATTTTAAATGAATTAAACAAGGTTTAAATTATTTAACCAATTTTGATTATTCAAAACATGAGACAAAGTTTATATTTGAAAAGGTGGTTCAATTTAGCATGGAAAACATATTTTACATGTGCCATTTGAATTAAATTTGAATTAGTTATGAATTTAACCAAATTTGAAATGAATTGTTTGAATTTGAAATTTGAAAACATTTGAAATGTTCAAGACAGAAAACAAATGATTTAAACAGGTGGAGAATTAAATTTGGTTCAGAATACATATTTTATTTATATTATTTGGATTTGAAATTCAAAAGTTATTTGTATTTTGATACCAGGGACTAATCTGTAAATAATAGGGACTGAAACTTAAAAAGGAAAAGGCCAAAACGATTTACACCCCGCAGTGACCTAGCCTAGGTCACTGACAAGGGGGGCATGGGCCACGGTGGCGCTGCGTGGCAGCCCGCGCCGCTGTCAGGGAGGCCCCACCTGTCAGCGTGCGTTGAAAAAAGTTGGGAATTAATCCCTCGGAGGCGAGGATCGAACCCTCGACCTCGAGCGCGTGGGCGCAGTGCTGCTGCCACTGCGCTGTGCTGCTGTCTGTTGACAGTAGAGAGGCGCGCGGTGTTTTGGGGTTCAGGTTCGCGGTGTTTAACTGAACTGAAAAAATTCAGTTTTCTGAACCTGTCGACAGCGGCAGATGGTGGACGCCGGCGGTGATCTGCTCGCCGTGCTGCTCATGTGCGTTGTGTGCAAGGGAGGTGTGCGTGCTCGTGCAGGTGATGCGCGAGAGCAGAGAGGGAAGGAGGAGGAGATGCTGTGCTCACCGGGAGGGAGGAAGAAGGGCTCGGGAGGAGGTGGTGCTCGACGACGGCGGCGACAGCGAGGTGGATGGCAGGCGATGATCCCGTCCCTCTCCGGCCTTGCTGAGGTGTCGAGGAGAGAGGTGGGAGTACGGGGGACCAATCCCCGTGCTCAACCTGCGCGGAGGCTAGCCATGTCGACGGCGATCGCCGTAGTTCAGCTGCGGTGGCGGCGGTGGTGCAGAACAGAGAGGAACAGAGGGAGGAGGGGAAAACGGCGGCGCTGCGAGGGAGAGAGGTGGAGGAGGGAGCTAGGGCAGAGAGGAGCTCGGGCTCGAGCTTAAAAGAAGGAGGAGAGCGGCTCCCGGCCGTCCCATCCGCCGTACTGCCGACGTGGGCAGCGCGGATGGTCGCCGTACAGGTAAGGGACGAGGGGGGTACCAGGCCGTGGCTGGTGGGCTGGGCTCAGCCCACTGGCCTGCCTCTCCCCTCTGTTTTTTTTTCTGTTTTTTTTTTGCTGAAAAGAAAAAGGGAAGAAAAAGGGTAGTTTTTGGGTTAGAAAAATTTAGGGAAAAATTGTATGAGTTATTTATCACAAAAGCACAAGTGTGCAACTTTCTGTTTTTCCAAAATTTGAATTTAGCTGCTGTTTGGAATTTTAATTGAATTTGAGCAATTTTTGGGATTAAATGAATTATTGAAAGAAACCATCTAATAGTTTGAACTTTCTATATTAATTGGAAACAATTTGATGTTTTGGTTTGAAATTTTCATTTGAAAATTGTAACAGAACAAGTATGAAACAAAGATTTGAAATTTGATTTGAAAATTCAAATAGAAAACAAGGGAAAACAAAAGGAAAACAAATGAAATCAAATGAAAACAAATACAAAACTTATGATGACATGATGCAAAACATAATTTAACAAAAGCAACATTCTAAAGGTGGTTTTCATACTTGGGATGTTACAAAACGCCCCCCTTGAAGGAATAGCGCCCCGAGATTCCTACTGAGAAGAGAAAAGGTCCGGATACTTCTTGCGAAGATCCTCTTCGGTCTCCCACGTTGCCTCTTTATCGGAATGATGAGACCACTGCACTTTCAAGAACTTGGTGCTCTTGTTGCGAGTCTTACGCTCGGTCTCATCGAGAATACGAATAGGGTGCTCCTCATAAGAGAGATCTTCTTGCAGTTCAATGGAATCATGATCAACTGCACGATCTGGATCTTTGAAACACCTCTTGAGCTGTGACACGTGAAACACATCGTGCACCTTGGATAGCTTTTCTGGAAGTTCAAGACGATAGGCATTTTCTGCACGCCTTGAGAGAGTGTTGAAAGGACCGATATATCTTGGTGCAAGCTTTCCTTTTACAGCAAAACTATGAGTGCCTCTGAGGGGAGTTACACGGAGATATGCTTTGTCACCAGGTGCATAGATCATAACCTGTGCTTGCTGTCATAGTAGCTTTTCTGACGAGACTGAGCAATCTTGAGATTGTCACGAATGATGCGAACTTTCTCTTCGGCTTCCTTAACAATGTCAGGGCCTAAGAGTGAGCGTTCACCAGCTCCAGACCAATTGATTGGACTCCTGCATCTGCGGCCATAGAGTGCCTCAAATGGTGCCATGCCTAGGCTTGCCTGGAAGCTGTTGTTGTAGGAGAATTCAGCGTATGGAAGACATTCCTCCCATTTCATGCCAAAGGAGATACCACATGCTCTGAGCATATCCTCGAGAATATGATTGACTCTTTCGACTTGCCCTTGAGACTGAGGGTGATAAGCTATGCTGAACAGAAGTTTGGTGCCCAATGCTTCTTGAAAGCTTTTCCAGAAATGAGAAGTGAAGATGCTTCCACGGTCTGAGCTTATTTCCAATGGAACACCATGAAGAGGAACAATCTTTGCTGTGTAGAGCTCCGCTAACTGACTAGCTGAGATTGTTTCTTTGACAGCAAAGAAGTGAGCTACTTTAGTGAGACGATCAATGACAACGAAGATTGTATCGTTGCCCTTCTTGGACTTTGGAAAACCAGTGACGAAGTCCATTTCAATCATGTCCCACTTCCACTCAGGGATTTTCAGAGGTTGGAGAAGACCTGCTGTTTTCTGATGAACTGCCTTAACACGTTGACAAACGTCGCATTCAGAAACGTATTGAGCAATTTCACGTTTCATGCCAGGCCACCAATACAGTGTCTTGAGATCCTGGTACATCTTTGTGCTTCCAGGGTGTATGGAGAGAGGAGTTTCATGAGCCTCCTTGAGAATGACATCTTTGAGACTTTGAACTTGAGGAACTGCAATGCGTCCTTCGAAGAACACAGTTCCCTTGTCATCAATTGAGAAGGACTTAAATTTCTCCTTGCCTTCTTTGATGTGCTCTAGCATCTTCTTGATTTCAGCATCACGAAGTTGTTCAGAACGAATCTTGTCCTCGAGAGTTGGACTGGCTGTCAAGTTTTCAAGATAGCCTTGAGGAACAAGACCAAGGTTGAGCTTCTGGAATTCTTCATGAAGAGGAGGTTGGCTTTCCATGATCATGAGATTATTTCAATACGACTTGCGACTGAGAGCATCGGCCATAACATTAGCCTTGCCTGGAGTGTAAGAAATGGTAAGATCAAAGTATTTGATCTTTTCAATCCATCTCCTTTGCCTGAGGTTTAGATCTGGTTGAGTGAAGATGTACTTCAGACTCTTATGATCGGAAAAGATTTCAATGCGATTACCCAACAAGTATTGTCTCCATTTCTTGAGGGCAAACACAACTGCTGCAAGTTCAAGGTCATGAGTGGGATAATTGAGCTCATGTGCGTTCAACTGACGTGAAGCATAAGCCACAACTTGACGTTCTTGCATAAGAACTGCACCTAGACCTTGGAGAGAAGCGTCACAGAATATCTGGAAAGGTTTGGAAGGATCTGGGCCAACCAGAACTGGTGTAGAAGTGAGTTTAGTCTTCAGGAGATTGAAGCTCTCATCACATTGTGGAGACCAGACGAACTTCTTGTCCTTCTTTGTGAGATCAGTGAGAGGTTTGGCAATGTTGGAAAAGTTTTGGATGAAACGACGGCAATAGCTAGC
This sequence comes from Alopecurus myosuroides, assembly GCA_028641055.1. NCBI lineage: Eukaryota > Viridiplantae > Streptophyta > Magnoliopsida > Poales > Poaceae > Alopecurus > Alopecurus myosuroides. Next base: position 193,049,043 of record CM054060.1, on the reverse strand, counting down.
TAAGCCAAGAAAACTTCTTACTTGCTTCACCGTCTTTGGAGGTTTCCAATCAACAATTGCTTTAACCTTTTCTGGATCAATGGCTATGCCCTTGGCAGAGATGACATGACCAAGGTAAGCAACTTCTGAAATCCAGAACTCACATTTGGAGAACTTGGCATAAAGACGATGCTCGCGAAGCTTCACGAGAGTGAGACGAAGATGTTCTTCATGCTCTTCCTTGGATTTTGAGTAGACAAGAATGTCATCGAGATATACCACAACGAACTTGTCGAGGTATTCATGGAAGACAAAATTCATGAGTCGAGAGAATGTCACTGGTGCATTGGTGAGACCAAAGGACATGACGATGAATTCATATAGACCGTAGCGAGTGGTGAAGGCTGTCTTTGGAATATCCTCTTTTCTGATCTTTATTTGATGGTAACCCATTCTCAAGTCCAACTTGGAGAATATTGAGGCTCGAGCAAGTTGATCAAAAAGATCATCGATACGAGGAATTGGATACTTGTTTTTGATGATTTTCTCGTTAAGAGGACGATAGTCAACAACGAGTCTCTTTGTGTGATCCTTCTTCGCAACGAACAGAGTTGGGCAACCCCAAGCCGAGGAACTAGGTTGAATGTAACCTTTTTCCATGTACATATAAATTTGTTCCTTTAACAACTTCAGCTCGGGAGTTCCTATCTTGTAAGGATGCTTAGAGATTGGAGCAGTACCTGGCTCAAGTTCGATCACGAACTCAACAGCTCTGTCCGGAGGCATCCCTGGCAACTCTTCTGGAAAGACGTCAGGGAATTCGCAAACCACCGGAACATTTTCAAGTGAAGGTAGAGGTTTTGCATCGAGGTTGCATAGCTGAATGGAGCTTCATTCATTTGGAGAATAGACTATCTGGCCAGAAGGGTGGAACAGAGTTATTGACTTTTGAGCACAGTCAATTCTAGCTTTATTGGCCTTCAGCCAATCCATACCAAGAATGACATCAATGTCAGAATTGCCAAGCAGTATGAGAGAAGCAAGGAATATGTGGCCTCCAATTAGGATTTGATTTCTGTGACTGATCTTAGATGTTTGCATAGTTGCTCCAGGGGAGTTTACCACTAGCGGGGAACCCAAACCAACAAAAGGGAGCTTAATTGCTGTCGCAAAGATATTTGACACGAAAGAATGTGATGCTCCAGTATCAAACAACACTTTAGCTGGAATAGAGTTTACGGGAAATGTACCGAGAACGACGTCAGGAGCTTCTTCAGCTTTGTCGATCTTGACATGATTCACCCTTGCGGTCCTCCCGACATGCCTGTTGTTGGAGTTGAAGGCCTTAGGCGGGGGAGCGCGCACCATCGTCTGGTTTGTGTTGGGACGAGGTGGTGGTGGAGGTAGCTGCCTCTGCGTGCACTTGTCAGCGTAGTGCCCCGTCTGCTTGCACTTGTAGCAAGTGACGACACGAGGAGGCCCTGGCATTGGCTGCCCCATCGAAGCCCTCTGATCATGCATCTGAGCAGGGTTGGGTGGGCGGGGAGCGAAGCCTGGAGAAGCTTGGGCGTATGGAGCCCGAGTGACAACACCATTTGGTACCCAGATGCGGCGCTTCTGCGGAGGGGTGGTCATGTTGGAGGAGGAACCACCCTCACGCGAGTGCTTGCGAGACTCCTCGAACGCCTTGCGCCCATTTTCTTCATTGAGCGCGGTGTTAACGAGATCCTCGAAGTTGTTGGCCTTGACGTTTGTGAGGGCATACTTGAGTTCCGGGTTAAAACCTCTGCGGAACCTTGCCATCTTCTTTGCTTCAGTGGACACCTCATCACCAGCGTAACGAGCGAGGCGATTGAACTCACTCTGATAGCTGATGACGTCCAACTTGCCCTGCTTGAGTGAGCAAAACTCTTCACGCATCCTTTCCATGAGACCATCTGGAATGTGGTGCTTCAGGAAGGCTTCCTTGAAACAATTCCACGTGATTGGAAAGCCAGCTCTCATGGCCTGGTAGTTTTCCCACCAAGTAGCTGCCTGACCCTTCAGCAGATAGGAGGCATACTTGACCTTGTCTTCTTCAGCTACATGAGCAATCTCCAGAGCCTTAGCTATCTCACGGATCCAGTCATCAGCGTCCAGAGGCTCGCGTGTGGCCACGAAAGCTCTCGGACCCAGACTGAGGAACTCCTTGATGCTGACTCGTGGAGCCGTCTGGTTGTTGTGCTGATTAGTCTGAAACTGGGCCATCTGCGCCATGACTTGGGTCATCTGAGTCAACAGCTCCGTGATTGGCGGTGGCTCAGGAAGGTTGTTCCTTGTTGGCGGCATCCTGAATGGAAATGCATTTTAGCACAACAATAGAAAAGGATAGACTTGGAAACCGAAAGAGAGATTATTCCGACGCATGAATAGATAACCAAGAGGTACACCATCACATGTTCAAATACATCAGAATATCCAACACACCATAAATGGTTCGAATGCCAAAGGATAACTAAACCTAGCTAAGAATGGATACATCGGTACTCCCATGCTCATAACGCAGGACGACGGCTAGGAGAATGGCGAGAGGTACGGTGAGGAGCACGCCCACGAAAGTAGGTAGAACGACGATCCACGTAGATCTGACGTGGTCTGAGAGAGACTCTAGGTGTGGTGAAGTACATAGCGTCGACTCCCTGTGCTCCAAAGCGTGGAATCCCAGTGTAACCAGCACCGAGGTTAAGGAGTGGACCTCTGATCGGCTCGTAACCTCCAGCATCTGGCAGACGACGACCAACTGGCTGATCGAAACATGCAAAGCGCTCGTCTCCAACAAAGTCTGTGGTGTAAGTCGCCAGACGAGTCAAAGCAAGGTAGAGCTGCTCTCTGACTGAAGCCAACTCCTGAGACAGTGTGCTGGCAACTGCGTCACTGTGCCTCACAAACTGAGCGGTGGTGTGCAGCCTAGAGTTATCATGCTCGTAGACATCCAAGTTGTCGTAGAGAGTGAAGTGAGCTCCCTCCGAAGTGATGTAACCACGGGGGATGTGGCGATAGATAGAATCGTCAAATCCCTAGTAGTCAGCACGAAGGACGGTGAGACTCACATAAGCTGCCTGCTGCACGGCCATATCCACTGTGGAACCTACTGCCTCGTAGCGGTGGACTACGCTCATGCCATCATCTGACAGAATGTAGACGATGGCCTGGTAGTAGGTCTGGTCAAACTCTCGCTGCTGCTCGTAGACCTGGTACTCTGGTGCCCAACGGAACCCCAGAAAAGTGACCATGTCTCTCAGCATCTCCGGATAACCGGCAGTGCTCTCGCAACGAGTCATACGAGCCACCTGCGGGTAGAACCTGAGATCCATCTGCAGATGACCGGGGAAGTTTTGATTAGACGCCGGTAGAAGAACTGAAGTGGCAAGCAACAACAAGGTTTCAACGGACGAAAAGGATGTTGAGAAGAATAGGATATCGAAGCAACATTGGGGAAACACGAGACCAAACACTCCTGAGGTACTACGGAAAACCCCGGGCTTCTAAAGGATAAATATCTACTGCTTAAGGAATAGAGGATCTGCTTCCGGGGCTTACACGCCTCCGTTCTCAATCGTGAGTAGGCAACATGATAAATCATGTCACAACCACCTCCATTCCTATGGTCTAGTAGATATAACTATCCTAGAGAAACCAGGATACGTGAAACCCTAACTTGAAAGTTTAGGTGAGGAGAGAAAACAACGTTGCACTTCCTTACCAGAAAAGGGAGGGTGGGTGGGGAAAGAAATAAAAGAACATAATTCCTACTCTCACGTTTCATTTTTTCTATATAGCTACAAAATAGTTTCTAGACTCAACTGCGACCAGTAAAAGTGATCCTACAGGCAGACAGGCTCTGATACCATTTGTCGCACCCGGACTTCTAGAGGATACTCACAGTCCGCAAAACAGTAGAACAAATGGCTTACGGGGCATACCAGCACCCGCATCTCAATATGAGCAGGCCAACACGTAAACGTGTGACAACCATTCTCTACTATCCATCGTCTGCGTAAACCATCCCATAGAAATCCGACTACTTCCGTTGACGTACTTCATAACATACACACATGGTACGTCAACGGCATTTGAACAAGTGATATCACAACATATCTCTAAGACACAAAAGATTGAAATAAGTTGCAAATAGCTCTCACTAGAGCAGAGATAGCAAATACAATCATCCAGAGGACACATGTCCCAACAATTCATCATTACATCACAGCGGAAGCATCCAAAGTGTCTGAGTACAGACAAGATCCAAATAGGCCTAAGAGGCCGGAAACGAAAAGACGGAGCCCATCCACGATGTCTCGGATCCTGCCCGGGTCCGCTATCTACTCGTCAGCAGCCTCGTCATACTCCACGTAGTAGCCACCATGGGGATCCTCGGAAACATAGTCTGCGGAAACCACAGCCCCAAAGGGGTCAGTACAGACAAGTACTGGCAAGCAAGACTCACAAGATACCAAAGTGTACCCGGCAACACCAAGTACAGATGCTTTGGGTTCAACGGAAGAAAATAGGTGATACAAAAGTGCGGCAGTAGGCTGCTCTAACCAACTACAGAAACACGCTACAACTTCCGGCTAAAAGAAGGGGATAAGATAGCGTATCGTAACCAACTATAACTAACCTCAAACAAACCCATCCTGGATCTCGCCCCTTATCCAAAGAAGCAATCCGAGGATAACTCACACAGTTGGATTAATGATGGTTCAAGTTATTGTGTCAATAAGACTATTACTAGTCAAATTTTTAGTCATTAGATGTAAGTTGTCTGAGTACTTGTTAGCCAGTATTTTCACCAAGTCATCCATAACAGCGGACAACACGGCTTCTCGAGAAGATTTAACCCTACAGGGATGCACCAATTTGGCCGTACACGTAAGAATAACCTGCCAGATGGAATGCCTTCCACCAAGCGGGGCACTCAACACAACCCAACTCTTCTTCGCATCAAGCCCAAAGCACCACGTGTTGTGCGTGCGCGGCTAATCGAGCCCCCACGAAGAAAAGGGGGCCCTCATAGCACTGGAAGACCACGCCGCCCTAAATGCCGACTACAAAAGTTCCACCCTGGCCTCGGGTTTGCACCTGCATATGCATGCATCAAATGGAAAGCCCGAACTAAGTGTGGCGATTTGGAAGAGATGCGAATCGAATCAAATTGAGGGGGGCGCCCATACACGCTTCCCACATGCGGATAGTGCGCTCATCATGGATCAGTAGACAAGACCCTTTTCGTAATTAGGGTCGACACTAGCAGGCCTCAAAACCACGCCGGGCCTCCTGCCGGTGCCTTATCATCAAATTATTATTACCCATAACATTAACATGATTGTTGTTTCACCATCGAGCCCCAGAACATAACAAATATGGTAACAGAAATAACGGACAGCAGACTCGAACATAAACAACCCTAAGCATGCTAGTAAGACACAGGCAACAAGCAACAGGGTTATAGGTGTGGAGGTGAGGCTATATCAGGTATACAGGATAACATGTGATAGGATCGAACACAAGCAACGATTGATAAGGCTAGCAGGATAGACAACGGAAAGTATCGGTATCCAGTGTGGAAAGGAACATAGTGGTTCATGTGAGTGAATACTTGCCTGCAAACTCAGTAGCCTGGTACTGGGCTAACTCCTCAGAAGTAGTGTCATAAACCTTGTCTGTCTCAGCGTCGTCGCCTATTCTAGAAGAAGCAAACAAACAACACAGAGAGACAAACAATCAATAACATGGCATAATGCACAATCATGGGATGATGCATGGCAATTTAATTGATGCATCATAGGTAAGCTAGTTGACATGATAACATAATTAAATGGACCCATATGCAATTTGGATTGCATATGGAAAGCCCGTGAATTTAGGTTGGATTAAATGAGCTACAACTAATCATCATGTGTAAGTGGATTAGCATGATGCATGGATGAGGAAAACAAAAAGAAAACAACAATAGGTTCAATTTGAAAAGGTGTTTACCAAGTTTGAAATTTTATTTATTAAGTTAAGAAATTTGCTTCTTAAAGGAGTTACATAAGCATTTGTTGTTTTCACCAATTTTAATTGTTCAACAAAAATAACAAAATTCATATTTAGAAAGTACAAAATTTTTTAGGTGGAATACATGTTTCATTTGTTGAAAAAGGAATTAAAATGAATTAATTATGAATTAAACAAGTTTAAACAAGATTTAATTCAAGTACGAATATTTTTGAATTTTTATTTGTTCCAAACGTTAAATAAAATTCATATTTGAAAAGTTTATACTTTTCTGGTTTGAAAACATATTTTATATGTTCAAAAATAATTTAATTTGACCAAGTTATGAATTTAGCAATTTTAAATGAATTAAACAAGGTTTAAACTATTTAACCAATTTTAATTATTCAAAACATGAGACAAAGTTTATATTTGAAAAGGTGGTTCAATTTAGCATGGAAAACATATTTTACATGTGCCATTTGAATTAAATTTGAATTAGTTATGAATTTAACCAAATTTGAAATGAATTGTTTGAATTTGAAATTTGAAAACATTTGAAATGTTCAAAACAGAAAACAAATGATTTAAACAGGTGGAGAATTAAATTTGGTTCATAATACATATTTTATTTATATTATTTGGATTTGAAATTCAAAAGTTATTTGTATTTTGAAACCAGGGACTAATCTGTAAATAATAGGGACTGAAACTTAAAAAGGAAAAGGCCAAAACGATTTACACCCCGCAGTGACCTAGCCTAGGTCACTGACAAGGGGGGCATGGGCCACGGTGGCGCTGCGTGGCAGCCCGCGCCGCTGACAGGGAGGCCCCTACCTGTCAGCGTGCGTTGAAAAAAGTTGGGAATTAATCCCGCGGAGGCGAGGATCGAACCCTCGACCTCGAGCGCGTGGGCGCAGTGCTGCTGCCACTGCGCTGTGCTGCTGTCTGTTGACAGTAGAGAGGCGCGCGGTGTTTTGGGGTTCAGGTTCGTGGTGTTTAACTGAACTGAAAAAATTCAGTTTTCTGAACCTGTCGACAGCGGCAGATGGTGGACGCCGGCGGTGATCTGCTCGCCGTGCTGCTCGTGTGCGTTGTGTGCAAGGGAGGTGTGCGTGCTCGTGCAGGTGATGCGCGGGAGCAGAGAGGGAAGGAGGAGGAGATGCTCTGCTCACCGGGAGGTAGGAAGAAGGGCTCGGGAGGAGGTGGTGCTCGACGACGGCGGCGACAGCGAGGTGGATGGCAGCGATGATCCCGTCCCTCTCAGGCCTTGCTGAGGTGTCAAGGAGAGAGGTGGGAGTACGGGGGACCAATCCCCGTGCTCAACCTGCGCGGAGGCTAGCCATGTCGACGGCAATCGCCGTAGTTTAGCTGCGGTGGCGGTGGTGGTGCAGAACAGAGAGGAACAGAGGGAGGAGGGGAAAACGGCGGCGCTGCGAGGGAGAGAGGTGGAGGAGGGAGCTAGGGCAGAGAGGAGCTCAGGCTCGAGCTTAAAAGAAGGAGGAGAGCGGCTCCCGGCCGTCCCATCCGCCGTACTGCCGACGTGGGTAGCGCGGATGGTCGCCGTACAGGTAAGGGACGAGGGGGGTACCAGGTCGTGGCTGGTGGGCTGGGCTCAGCCCACTGGCCTGCCTCTCCCCTCTGTTTTTATTTTATTTTTTTTGTTTCTTTTTTTTATTTTTTTTTTGCTGAAAAGAAAAAGGGAAGAAAAGGGGTAGTTTTTGGGTTAGAAAAATTTAGGGAAAAATTGTATGAGTTATTTATCACAAAAGCACAAGTGTGCAACTTTCTGTTTTTCAAAAATTTGAATTTAGCTGCTGTTTGGAATTTCAATTGAATTTGAGCAATTTTTGGAATTAAATGAATTATTGAAAGAAACCATCTAATAGTTTGAACTTTCTATATTAATTGGAAACAATTTGATGTTTTGGTTTGAAATTTTCATTTGAAAATTGTAACAGAACAAGTATGAAACAAAGATTTGAAATTTGATTTGAAAATTCAAATAGGAAACAAGGGAAAACAAAAGGAAAACAAATGAAATCAAATGAAAACAAATGCAAAACTTATGATGACATGATGCAAAACATAATTTAACAAAAGCAACATTCTAAAGGTGGTTTTCATACTTGGGATGTTACAAACAGGCAGGGTGGCCAAGTGGGCCATTGAGATGGGAGACTACCACATCGACTATGAGCCCCGGTCTGCAATCAAGTATCAGGCTTTTGTCGATTTTGTCAATGATTGGACTCACACAAGCATGCCCATAATGATGCCAAGTTCAGAGTCTTGGGTGATGCATTTTGATGGTTCTAAGCAGTACGAGGGGTCAGGAGCTGGGATGGTACTTACATCGCCAAAAGGAGATAAGTTGAGTTACGTGCTACAAATTCACTTCGACTGCTGTAACAACATGGCCGAGTATGAGGCCCTGCTACATGGACTACGAGTAGCAAAGGAAAAGAACATCTAGCGGATAAGGTGCTACGGAGACTCGGATCTCGCGGAACAGCAGGTCTCAGGAACATGGGACAGAAAGGGTGCAACCATGGCAGCATATCGCAGAGAGGTGGACAAGGTAGCCAGGGTCTTTTTCCGGGTATCAGGTGGAGCACATTGATAGGCGAAAGAACGAGGCAACAAATGCGCTCGTGAGACTCGGTTCGCGTCGAGAGCCGGTTCCGCCTAATGTCTTTTTGGACGAGTTATGGCGGCCTTCTGTCAAAACCGAATCTGAAGAAGAAGTAGCCCACCAAGCCCGGATTTGGATTTAGTGGCCGCAGTACGTGCTATCCCGGAGTGGACAGGGCCGTTCCTAGCGTTTCTGCTACGGGGAGAGTTACCACAATAGGAGGTTTTAGCCCGCCAAATCTTGAGACAAGCAAAGGGTTATTCTATCATTAACGGAGAACTTTATAAGAGAAGCACTGCAGGTGTCTTTCTACGCTGCATAGCCCCAGAAGAAGGCCGTCAAATATTGAAGAAGATTCATGAAGGTGATTGTGGACAGCTGAAAGTGCAATAAGGTCACCTAGAGGGGGGGGTGAATAGGTGACCTACAAATTTTATTTCTTTTTCAATTTTAATGGGGGCTTTAGGAAAGTAAATGCTTGATTATCTAAATGTGCAACTAAGTGAACACCCTAGGTGGCACGGAACAAGTAGCAGCGGAAATAAAGGAACGGTACAAGATAACAACAAGTGAAAAACACGGAGACAAGGATATGTTTCCCATAGTTCCTTCTTAAAAGAAGTACGTCTACGTTGGAGAGGTGGGGAGCCACCTAGGCGCTCCTCAATAGCACGGATGTGCACACCTTGTTCGCCTTGAGCTTCTCCGGTGAGGGAGATTCTCGTTTCCACTATGAGGTCGACTTGAAGGCGTTGACCAAACCTTTACAAGGGGTTGAGGCTACTCCACAAGTGAGATGGAGGCTCTCAACAATCGAAGCTTCTTGCTACAAGGTGGAAGCTACAAGCACTAGAGTTTCCCTTGGATGACAAAGCAACCAAGAGATTACAAGATCCCAAGAGTTGTGGTGTGGGTACACACGTTTTGGCTTGGTGGAAAGGTAGATCTAGTCCTCCTCCATGAGATCCTTGAAGGGCATCGAGTTTGGTTGGAGGAAGAGGGAGATCGGGGCGTTTTGAGCTCTACAACAATGGAGGAGAGAGAGGAATGGATGAGCTACCTATCTAGAGGAAGAAGACAGCTATTTATAGGCTCCTCCAATTTCTGGCCGTTGCAGTCCTGTAGGACCGGAATATTCCGGTGTAAGCACCGGAAATTTCGGTCTGCCTGGGCCGGATTTTTGAATAGTCCGGGGGGCGGAATTTTGAAATATCCGGGGGCGGAAATTTCCGCCCCAATACTCCGCCCCCCTCTTTGCGCGCGGGCACCAGCTCGTTGACGAAAATTGCTAAGGACCAGGGGCCGGATATTTGCACCGGAAATTTCCGGGGCAAATTTCCGCCCCAGCTTCTGTGCGGGGGTAGCAGCCAATTGGTGAAAACTGCTAAGGACCAGAAGACCGGAATATTGGAATATCCGGGGGGCGGATAATTGAAATATCCGGGCCCGGAAATTTCCGGACAGAATTTCCGCCCCCATCTCTGTGCGCGGGCAGCTGAGAGTGCTCCATTTTCTGCTAAGTCCCAGAGGGCCGGATTTTTGCACCGGAAATTTCCGGGGCAAATTTCTGCCCTGGCTTCTATGCGCGGGCAGTGAAAACACTTAGTCGTTTTGGAGATGCCAGAAGAGGGCCGGAATATTCCGGTGCTGGGGCCGGATATTCCGCCCCAAAGACACCGGAATTTCCGGGCTGCGTACTGAAAAATCCGGTGGCAGTTAATCCAGAGTGTAGGCCTTCTCTTTGATCTTCCGTAAAGAATATAACAATAAGCATCTGAGATAATAGCTGCACAGTCTAAACCAACACTGTTAGATAGAAGATACCCGTGTTATCATCATCACCAAAATCATTAGAGGGATCATGAGCTTTCAATCTCCCCCTTTTTGGTGAATGATGAGAACACGGGTATTTGCAGGGAATTAAACTAACAGTGCAAGATATGAAAAACATCACAGATAGCATATATAGGAGACATGCCTCCTAATAATAATAGTTCACCAACGAATAACGAGTACGATAGAACGAAGTTCGAAAAGACGCACGAGATGATAAAAACAGGCAAATAAAGAACGAAACCCACCCAAGCAAATCCCCGCAATCATCTAGATCTTCTCCCCCTTTGGCATTAGGATACCAAAAATAGAAAAGAGAGAGCTACGTCCCATGGAGCAAAATCTAGGCCTGGGTGTCCTCGTCTTCCTCTTCCGCTTCATCCTCGGTGACATCCTCCATGTCCTCATCATCATCCACACCGATATCCCAGTCAACGTCGCGGTTGTTCCAGTTCTTGTAGGCAATCCTGGGAGGAGGAAGTGGTGGCACATTGGGAGAACCAAGAGCAGTCATGATGTGGTGCTGGTTCTCGAGGATGCTGCGTCGCTCCACATAGGCGCTGTAGTTCTCCTCGTGGAGGCACACATTCATGCACAGCACCTTCTCAATTGCGCGAGCAAGCCGTGAGCGCTTCTTCTTGCCAGGGGGAGGAGGACGCATGCGAGGATCACGGTAGCCTTGACCTGTGGCACCCACATCATGTGCAGTCTGCTGTGTGTGAGCTGCCTTCTTGTACAGCGTAACATCCTTGTGGTCCTCACAGTCCAGCTCCAGGTCCTCACGGAGTGCCTCGGGATAGCGAGCTTTTATGAGCTTCATGATGTACGGGGCATATGGGGGCACTTTGCGGTGGAAGAGAGCAAAGTGGATCTCATTGAAGATGAAATCCATCACATCAACCTTGTGGGCCTCCAGGTCATCCATGTCACCCTCAGTGAAGGTCAGGTAGGCGTGGTACATGAGGTTGACCAAGCCACCACGAATAGCATCATTATTGCCACCACTTGGGGCAATAGACTCCCTGAACATACGCAGCAGGATATCATATATGGGATACAACCCTTTGGCCGAGCCAATCACACCTGTGGAACCATACAACTCAGCCAGCCTGTTCTTCTCATACCTAACCCCGTGAATATGCATGCGGTGACCCTGGGGAGTGTTGAGGCCAGCAAAGGGGTACCCGAGCGCAGTAGCAAAGTCATGGAAGTTGGCGGTGAGAAAGTGGGGGCCAGACATCCAAGACATCCCAATCTCCTCAGAATCATCAATGACAAGAGTGGCGAAGAACTGCTGGATGAATGTGGTGTTGTAGGAGCATCTAGTCTCCATAAGAGGGCGCAGACCAAGGAGTTCCGTTAACTGGACTGAGTTGTTGAAGTAGGCAGGATTGGCAGGTAGATGAGCGAAGTTGATAACCTTCATTGGGCACACCGGATTGCTCATGACAGTGTACACTTGCTTGAAAAGGGTCTCCTGTTCAACGTGCCAGAAGCAAGAATCTATATTGGGGTCTTGAGGACCCTCAGTGTACCAGGCCTTGCCCCGCCATGCCTTGAACTCGGGGATGGACATGGTGGCTAGGTTCAGAGCATATTTCCCTTGCTGCTTCCCAGCTTTGCGAGCAGCCCTGTCAGCATCACGTTGGCGCTCATATTCCTTCGCAGCATCCCTCGCACGCCGGCGAGTCTCATTCTCATCCACATAGGTCCCTTCCTCATTTTCCCTCAGGTGACGGAGTCGCTTGCGGGAATTGGTCAGCTTGCCGGGCCTAGAGCTTGAGCCATCTGCGAGGAAAGCAGAAAAGATGTAAAGAAAACCAAACAAGAATAAAAAACGGGGGCTCACGAATTGTGGAAATGGAGAAAGTGGATCTCTGTTCAAGATTCAGTATAGGCCGGAAATTCCGGTCAAGTGTGCGGAAATGCCGGAGGGCGGAAATTCCAGCCTCAGGGGGAAATTTCCGGGGGGCGGAAATTCTGGTCCTGGGGCGGAAATTTCCGACCTTCGGGATTTTCGAATCCGGATCTGAATCTTGGCCTATAACGAATCTAGAACGAGGAATCTAGTACAGGGATGAAACCTAGAGAATAGGTGATACTTGTGGGAACAAATAACCGTGCAATGCCATGAAGAACACTAGATATGAGATCAAATCATCTAATCAACCCAAGATTACAGAGAAAACAGACACATACCGGGATCCATGAATAAGGAACGGACGTGCGATCTCTTGATCCGCAAAAGGTGATTAGAGGACGAGGAGGGGAGGCGAAGGGGCCTCATGGAGGTCTCGGAGGCGGCGGCGGCGGCTGGAGGCGAGTGGAGGCGAGGGGAGGGAAGCAATCTGGAACTACTCCCTCCCGTCGCCCTTATATAGCCCCAGACCAACCGCACCGGAAATTTCCGGTATTAAGGCCGGATATTCCGGGGTCCAGAAATTTGGGCCGGAATATTCCGCCCAAATATCCGGCGTGCCTTCTGCGAGCGGGCACGCTGGATAGTTGGGGGATTATTCGAGTCCAATTCGAACCCCGGAAATTTCCGGGGCTTGAGGACCGGAATATTCCGGGCTCTAGGCCGGAATTTCTGGTGTTCCCATGCCATCCGATTATTTGTGGAAGATGGAACAAGTCGTGAGCCTCCAAAAACGAAAAACACAAACGAACGCACGAACACGAGGAAGACATAAAAAACACATCAAGTACAAATACAAAAGAAAAGGTTGGTGGCCGAAGCCACCGTGTTTGAGTGATACCAAGGAGCCACGAAGATGTATCTTGGACTCAAAAGTATAACTCACGTTTTAAGCACTATAAGTCACAAATTGACTAGATATGCATGACGTTTTGGTTGTTTTGCGCATGATAGGTGGAGTGTTTGTTCATGAGTTGAGCTACGCTCCCCCTATGTCCATGCCTGCATCTAAACTAGATAGCACATATAGTGAAGGTACTCATGCAAGGGTTCAAGAGAAGTTAGACGCATCGATCACATTTAGTTCATTACTCAAACACCGAAATCTTGGTTCATCAAGGGCCTTCGTGAAGATATCCGTGAGTTGATCCTTGGTTGCTACATAGGAGAGGTCAATATCACCCTTCTCAACATGATCCCGAATAAAGTGATGTCGTATCTTAATGTGCTTCGTCTTGGAGTGAAGAACGGGATTGTAGGTGATCTTGATGGCACTCTCATTGTCGCACAAGAGAGGAACTTTGTCGAAGACGATACCATAATCTCTCAATGTTTGCCGCATCCAAAGTAATTGAGCACAACAACTCGCCGCGGAGATGTATTCGGCCTTAGTGGTGGAGAGTGCAATGCAGTTTTGCTTCTTGGAAGACTAACATACCAATGAGCGGCCAAGAAATTGACAACTACCGGATGTAGATTTCCTATCCGTCTTCTCTCCCGCATAGTCCGCATCCGAATACCCAATGAGCTGAAAGCTTGAACCCTTGGGATACCAAAGACCGAAGATTGGGGTATGAACTAAATATCGAAAGATACATTTAACCGCTTCAAAGTGACTTTGTCTCGGGGAGGCTTGAAACCTTGCACATTTACCAACGCTATACATAATTTCGGGTATAGATGCACAAAGGTAGAGCAAAGAGCCAATCATGGAGCGGTATACCTTTTGATCTACCTCTTTACCATTCGGGTCGGGTTTCAAGTCAATAGTCGTGGACATGGGAGTCTTCATAGGTTTGGCATCGTGCATGTCGAAGCGCTTGAGCATGTCTTGAGTATACTTGGCTTGCTTGATGAATGTGCCTTCGGGATGTTGCTTGATCTCAAAGCCAAGAAAATACTCTAGTTCTCCCATCATTGACATCTCGAATTTATCCGTCATAAGCTTGCAAAACTCATCATTGAATGCGATGTTAGTAGAACCAAAGATGATATCATCCACATAGAGTTGGCATATGAACAAGTCACCTCCAACCCTTTTGGTGAAAAGGGTGGGATCGATTAAACCAACATTGAACCCGCGATCTACCAAAAACTCTTTAAGGTGCTCGTACCACGCACGTGGAGCTTGTTTAAGCCCATATAGCGCATTATCGAGTTTGTAGACATGATCGGGGTGGTTGGGATCTTCGAAACCCGGAGGTTGCTTGACATAAACCAACTCGTGGATGGGACCATTCAAAAATGCACTTTTAACATCCATTTGTTGCAATTTAAAGTTGTGATGAGAGGCATATGCAAGTAAGATGCGAATAGATTCAAGACGAGCAACGGGAGCGAATGTTTCACCGAAATCGACACCTTCGACTTGAGAGAAGCCTTGAGCAACCAATCTAGCCTTGTTGCGGGTGACGATGCCGTCCTTGTCTTGTTTGTTCTTGAAGATCCACTTAGTGCCGATGACGTTCTTGCAATCTTTGGGCCTTGGTACCAATTTCCACACCTTGTTGCGCTCGAAGTTGTTGAGTTAATCGTGCATAGCTTCAAGCCAATCTTGATCTTCAAGAGCTTCATATACCTTCTTTGGCTCAATGTGAGAGACGAACGCATGAGCTTTGCTAAAATCCGCTAGTTGCCTCCTTGTGACGACCCTTCCACGAACTTGTCCAATAATCATGTCCTCCGTGTGACCGGCACGAGCGAGATTATCTAGCCTTCTCTTTGCCCTACGAGCTAGCATCTCCTCCAAAGTTTCCTTGGATAGTACTTGATCATCACCTTCATCATCGGAGACATGTCAACCTTGATCTTGATCATCAACGGGAGGTGGATCCCTTATGTTCCGAGTTGAATCATCACCATGTGTATCTTGTTCCTCATTGTGGGCTTGGACTTCATCATGAGCTTGGCCTTGATTGTTAGCTTGGCCTTGTGGTGAAGCATGAGGGCTTGGTGCATCTTGTTGGGTAGCTTGGTTATCAATGGATGTAGTCAATGGCTCCACTTGAGTGGGGCATAGTCCTTCTCCCTCCGTCATCCGGTAACCCTCAGTGGGGATTATTTCACCAATCCCCATTCTTCTTATGACGATGGGAGGAATTGCATCTCCTACAATACCATGATTTATACGGCCCCCTTGGGACCCATTATCCTCATAAAATACCACGTCTATAGCTTCTTCAACTTGTCCGGTGGACTTGTTATAGACTCTATAAGCATGAGCGTTTGAGGCATAGCCAACAAAGATACCCTCATAAGATTTAGTCTCGAACTTAGACAAGCGTTTCCCTCTCT
This sequence comes from Alopecurus myosuroides, assembly GCA_028641055.1. Taxonomy (NCBI): domain Eukaryota; kingdom Viridiplantae; phylum Streptophyta; class Magnoliopsida; order Poales; family Poaceae; genus Alopecurus; species Alopecurus myosuroides. The sequence continues at coordinate 193,033,366 of CM054060.1, read as the reverse complement.
TGCGAATGAAGCATTTGCATCCAAAGACCTTGAAGTATGAAACGTCCGGCTTCTTGCCCGTGAGAATCTCATAAGGGGTCTTGTTCAAGATCTTGCGGAGATATAATCGGTTGCTAGCATGACAAGCGGTGGAGACGGCCTGGGCCCAAAAATTATAAGGAGAAGAGAACTCCGCAATCATGGTTCGAGCCGCATCCATAAGAGTCTGATTCTTTCTCTCCGCCACACAATTTTGTTGAGGGGTGTAGGGAGTGGAATATTGATGAGCAATGCCTTCCTCACTAAGAAATCCCTCCACGGTGTAGTTCTTGAACTCGGAGCCATTATCACTTCAGATAGCCATGATGCTTGTATTATGTTGCCTTTCCACCAAAGTGATGAACTCGATGACCCGCTTTTGAGTCTCACTCTTTCTCTTGAAGTACACCCAACAATATCGTGAATAGTCATCCACAATCACCAAGCAATACTTGTTGCCTCCAAGACTATCATATGATAGAGGACCAAAAAGGTCCAAGTGAATGAGCTCGAGGATTCTTGAGGTGGTGATGTTGGTCTTGGTTGGGTGAGCTTATCCATGTTGTTTTCCAAGAACGCAAGAGCTACACACACGATCTTTGGCAAACTTAGCATTCGTTAGTCCTAGAACATGATTGCCACTTTGAAGGTCATGCAACGTCCTCATATTGGTGTGGGCTAACCGGCGATGCCATAGCCAGCCCACATCAACTTTAGCCATTAGACATGTCGCGGCACACGTGTCTCCTTTAGAGAAGTCCACTACATACATGCCGTTCTCGACATGCCCAACAAAGGCTACTTTAAGAGTCGTTTCCCAAGTGACAATCACATTCTCCTTATTAAAGAAAGAGGTAAAACCACTTTTAGCAAGTTGAAGAACCGAGATGAGATTATAGCCAAGGGACTCAACAAGAAGAACATTCTCAATTGACAAGTCATTCGAGATTGCTACCTTGCCTCGTCCCAATACCTTTAGTTCGGAGTTGTCACCAATAGTAACGCAATTGAGATGAGGTAATGGAGGATGAATATCACTCATTGTGTCATTGCTTCCGGTCATATGTTGGGATGCACCACTATCCACCGTCCATTTGCTCGAATCGGAAGCACTTCCCTACAATAGATTAGTTTCTTGATTTAGGGACCCATCTTTGAATGGGTCCTCTCATGTTAGCGACAAGGGTCTTAGGAACCCAAATACTCCAATCATAATCGTCACCATAAGAAGTACCAACATATTTAGCATATACATGACCATATCTAGACTTCATAAGAACATAAGATGGATTATATTTCCCGGCAAAGTTATTGTGAGTGGTGCTCCCCCTAGAGGTCTCACCACCCACAATGGTGTTGGTCTCCTTCCTTTTGGTCACCTCTCTCTCTTTCACAAATCTTACTTCTTGTGAGGGGGATGTGACTCTCTTCTTGTTCTTCTTCTTGTACTTCTTCTTTGACTTGGCTATATAGCCAAGTCCCCCCTTTCCATTGTTGGCTCGTTGAGAAGCAATCTCATGGGGATTCTTCTCATTTCCTACAAGATTAGTTGCACTACAAGCATTTCTAGGCAAGACATTCAAGCTAGAGGGTGAAGTGGACACAACTTTCTTGTTTGATAGTTGGGCTAGAAGATTGTCACGAGATTTGGTTAACTTGTCATGAATTTCCTTAAGAGACATGAACTCCTTTTCAAGTTTTTCATGACGAGTGCCAAGTTCCTCGTGAGCAATTCCTAGCTTCAACTCTTCATGTTCAAGAGTTTTAATTAAAGCAAGAGATTGTGCATTTTCTTTCCTAAGCTTAGAGACACTTATGGCAAAGTTTTCCTCAAGACAAGACAATTTCTCCTCAAGTGAGGCACGAATGGAACGCTCATTTTCAAGGGCTTTTTCAAGCTCTCGTTCATTGCAAGTTTGACCTCCATGGCTTTCTAAGGTCATGATGATCTCCTCCTTTTCATCAACAAGAGAGTTAGCCTCATCAAGTTGCCTCAAAAGAGAGTTCACCTTTTCCTTAGTCTCACCTTTAAGGCTAGATAGCCATATGCTTAACTCACTAGACTCACTATCCTCCTCACAAGCATTTTCAACACAATCCAATAACGAAGGAGGGTTAGTGATAATGGTCTTGGGATTGGGAGAGCATACCGAAGTGGCTTTTGCCATAAGACACGTAGGTCGGGTAGCCACATTCTCATTGGGGGATTCGAATAGAGAGATCGAAGGTGATGATGCGGTGGCCTTGGCGATGTGAGCAACTCCAACTACCTCATCTTCTCCTTCATCTCCGGAGATGTAAGTCTCAAGAACCGCCCCTTCTTGAACATAGAGAGCCCTTGGCACCTTCCTAGCGAAGTTCTTGTTCTGTGGAGGCTTGGTCTTTTTTTTGCGAACAAGCTTGCCTTCGTTCTCTTCTCTAGGTTCAAAGGGGAACTCCTTCACGAAGTGGTTTGCGCTACCACAATTGTAGCATGTCCTTGGGCGCTCCCCCTTCTTCTTTTAGTTCTTGTTTCGTGGAGGTCTTGGAGAGCCGGCTTTGTGAGCTTCCCATCTCTTCCAATATCCATGCATAGCGAGAGCAATGCACTTGTGAGCTCCCGTATAGGTGTCTTCATAGTCCTCTTCATCATCATCTTCTTCTTCACTTTCATCAACTCGAGCCATTGCCTTTGACTTCAATGCAAGATTGGGAGACTTTCCCATCCCTCTAGAGCGATCTAGAGCATCATCCGCACTCTTGTGTGAGAGAGAGATTGCGATGAACTCACTAAGAACACCAATGGAGTTGAGAGTGTTGTAGTCCGCTCTTGTCCGGATACTAGTGGAGAGATTCTTCTCGAAGGGTCTGATAGCCTTGACAAATTTCCTCTTTATACACTCATCGGTGATCTCTTCCTTGCCAAAGTGTCTCAGTTGATTGGCGAGAGTGACAACTCTTCTATAGAGCTCTTCAGGAGTCTCATCCTCTTGCATAACGAAGTTCTCGGAGTTGTCAATGGCCACATCATACTTGGAAGATTGAATGCTAGCATTTCCTTGAAACAAGGTGTCAAGTTTGTCCCAAGCTTCCTTGGCGGTCTTGCAACCACGGATGTGAGTGAGATGCTCCCTTGGGAGAGCCTTCTGGATAATTACAAGAGCAGTTTTGTTGAGTTGAGATTCAACATCCTCCCTTGGAGTCAAGTTTCTTGGGTCATGAGGATGAAATCCATGGATCACGCTTCTCCACAATGCGGTACACGATCCTGAAATGTGAGATTCCATTTCAAACTTCCAAGAGGAAAAATCGTTAGTGTTAAGGATGGGTGGAACTCCAACATTAAGGATGTGTGGCATGGAAACGATTGGGTGGATAGAATCATAGTTTTGCGGTGGTGGAACTTTTGAATTGGACCCCGAACCATTAGTCGTTTGAGACTTGGAGCCACCGTCACTCTCCTTAGCTTTGGCTTTAGCCTTTTGTGCGGCTTTAGCCTTAGCTTTGGCAATGTTCTCTTCGATTTCGGAATTATCCGGAATCGTTTCCTCATCCGAACTATCCTCATCGGTGACATGGGGAGAGTGCGAAGGCCCCTTGGTTCTACCCATCATGTTCTCCAACATCTTCTTGAAGGAGGAAACCTCCGAGCCCACACTAGAGCTAACCTTGGACAATTGGGTCTGAATGGTACAAACCGTTGTCTCTAGGTTGGCTATAGTGTCGGCCATTTTGGAGAGCTCCTCCTTAGAAGATTCGGCATCATCTCCGTTGACCATGATTACTCTTAGGCGGTTAAGCCCGATAAAAGAGCCGAGGCTCTGATACCAATTGAAAGTGCAATATGGTCAACTAGAGGGGGGGTGAATAGGTGACCTACAAATTTTATTTCTTTTTCAATTTTAATGGGGGCTTTAGGAAAGTAAATGCTTGATTCTCTAAATGTGCAACTAAGTGAACACCCTAGGTGGCACGGAACAAGTAGCAGCGGAAATAAAGGAACGGTACAAGATAACAACAAGTGAAAAACACGGAGACAAGGATATGTTTCCCGTAGTTTCTTCTTAAAAGAAGTACGTCTACGTTGGAGAGGTGGGGAGCCACCTAGGCGCTCCTCAATAGCACGGATGTGCACACCTTGTTCTCCTTGAGCTTCTCCGGTGAGGGAGATTCTCGTTTCCACTATGAGGTCGACTTGAAGGCGTTGACCAAACCTTTACAAGGGGTTGAGGCTACTCCACAAGTGAGATGGAGGCTCTCAACAATCGAAGCTTCTTGCAACAAGGTGGAAGCTACAAGCACTAGAGTTTCCCTTGGATGACAAAGCAACCAAGATATTACAAGATCCCAAGAGTTGTGGTGTGGGTACACACGTTTTGGCTTGGTAGAAATGTAGATCTAGTCCTCCTCCATGAGATCCTTGAAGGGAATCGAGTTTGGTTGGAGGAAGAGGGAGATCGGGGCGTTTTGAGCTCTACAACAATGGAGGAGAGAGAGGAATGGACGAGCTACCTATCTAGAGGAAGAAGACAGCTATTTATAGGCTCCTCCAATTTCTGACCGTTGCAGTCCTGTAGGACCGGAATATTCCGGTGTAAGCACCGGAAATTTCCGGTCTGCCTGGGCCGGATTTTTGAATAGTCCGGGGGGCGGAATTTTGAAATATCCGGGGGGGAAATTTCCGCCCCAATACTCCGCCCCCCTCTCTACGCGCGGGCACCAGCTCGTTGACGAAAATTGCTAAGGACCAGGGACCGGATATTTGCACCGGAAATTTCCGGGGCAAATTTCCGCCCCAGCTTCTGTGCGCGGGCAGCAGCCAATTGGTGAAAACTGCTAAGGACCAGAAGACCGGAATATTGGAATATCCGGGGGGCGGATAACTGAAATATCCGGGCCCGGAAATTTCCGGACAGAATTTCCGCCCCCATCTCTGTGCGCGGGCAGCTGAGAGTGCTCCATTTTCTGCTAAGTCCCAGAGGGCCGGATTTTTGCACCAGAAATTTCCGGGGCAAATTTCCGCCCTGGCTTCTGTGCGCGGGCAGTGAAAACACTTAGTCGTTTTGGAGATGCCAGAAGAGGGCCGGAATATTCCGGTGCTGGGGCCGGATATTCCGCCCCAAAGACACCGGAATTTCCGGGCTGCGTACTGAAAAATCCGGTGGCAGTTAATCCAGAGTGTAGGCCTTCTCTTTGATCTTCCGTCAAGAATATAACAATAAGCATCTGAGATAATAGCTGCACAGTCTAAAACAACACTGTTAGATAGAAGATACCCGTGTTATCATCATCACCAAAATCATTAGAGGGATCATGAGCTTTCAACAGCATGCCTCCACGAGATCTCTTGTGGCTAAGGCATATCGACACGGGTTCTTTTGGCTCACGGCTATAGCAGATGGAGAGCGCTTAGTGGCAAGATGTGATGGGTGTCAAAGGTATGCTCGGCAAAATCATGTGCCGGCTATGGAGTTACGGACGATTCCCTTGACTTGTCCGTTTGCTGTTTGGGGTATGGATATGGTAAGTCCTTTCCACATGTCTCCATGCAAAAAGACCCATCTATTGGTGGCTATTGATAAGTTTACAAAATGGGTTGAGGTCATGCCTGTTACAAATTGTGAGGCGGCCACAACTGTGAAATTATTGAAGAAGATCATACATCGATTTGGATACCCCCACAACATAATCACAGATAATGGAACCAACATGTCCTTAGAGGAGATGGAGAAGTTTTGTGGAAACAATGGTATCCGGCTTGATGTGGCCTCTGTGGCTCATCCGCAAGCCAATGAGCAGGTGGAGAGAGCAAACCAGGAGTTACTTCGAGGATTGAAACCACGACTACATGTCCCGTGTCTTCGAGCTGCGGGAGCATGGGTGGAGGAGTTACCTTTAGTGGTTTGGGGAATTAACACTACATCTAACAGATCTACTCAGATGACCCCGTTTTTTATGGTTTATGGTGCAGAGGCAGTCCTTCCGAGTGACATTATCCATGACTCGCCTCGCGTGGCGGCTTACGTTGAGGTGGATAACGAGAAGACCCGGCAAGACGCCGTGGAGATGTTAGAAGAACACAGGGAGCAAGCTTTGGAGCGATCAGCTATATATCAGCAGGACTTGAGGAGGTATCACAGTCGCCGAGTCAAAACCCGCGTTTTCCAGGAAGGAGACCTGGTGTTGTGCCTAGTACAATCCAAGGAAGGAAAGCACAAGCTATATCCCCCATGGGAGGGCCCGTTCATCATAAGACGGAATCTGCACAATGGATCATACTACTTGATAGATGCAAGGGAAGAGTCGGATACTGGCAATGACACTGCCCATACCACTTCATCCATGCAAGAGCGAGAAAGACCATGGAACGTGGCTCAGCTGCGTCTCTTCTACACTTAGCACAAACTCGGTTTGCAAGTTGTATCGCACGATGTAACAGGCAGCAGGTTTTAGACGCACTCTTTTCCTATCGAGGGTACCTAAGGGGACTGGAGGGTTTTTAATGAGGCGGCCTGCTGACATAACCTTTTCATATCAATAAAGAGATGCTTAAATCATTTTATTTCTTGTGTTTCCTGTATTATTGTTGTTACTTTGAATACTTTTCTATGTTTGATCATGATTTATATCAGGTAAGTATATTACGTTTAGTCAATTATAATCACCCAATTGTAAGAAATATAGTTTCAAGTTTACACACCTTTTGTTTTTATTTAAGTTACCTGTAAAGCCTACCATTGCATAGCATATACCTAGGTCTTGGGGGCTGATTGCTTGAATAGCACAGTTACAAACTCAGACCTGGCCACGATGCCATTAAGGTATGAGGGTTGGTTACTTGTAATAGGTAAAGTTGCAATCTCATAACTTGGACAATAGAGCCAAACTTTGCTTGGCCTTTCCTGTTTAAGCTTGATGTGACTCGCAACAAAGTGGCATGTTTTGCTAGCCTATAAATTCAATCAGTCATGAGGCCCATGGGAACTTTCCCGACCCTGTTTTCATAGAGTTATAGGAACATTGAGTACCCACGCGAAAGCCGGCTTACAACAAAGAGGGTCAAAAGGGTCATCCAAACCATAAGTTATGCAGAATAAAGGCAATAGCCGGAAATTCATAATATATTAAGCATAAACTTCAAAGTATATAAAAGATAGTGGTACGGTCGCGGACTTGGAAAAAGTAAAAGGTTTTCTTAAATCCATCAACTCCGAGACCCCAAATCCGGGTCTTAGGGACTTGGGGACTTGAGAAAGCGAGAACTTTTCTAAGCCAAGGATCTCAAGACTCAAAACCTGGGTCTTGGGGTCTTGGGGACTTGGAAGAAAATCTTTACCGTCCCACAATCAAGAGTCGGTACCCATCGCAAAGAAAAGCATACAAAAAGCAAAGATATGCCAGCGTAAGGTCGAAAACTGCATAACAAATGGATGACCAGAAGGGTCATCAAAACCACGGGAGTTTAAGCGTATTACAAACCAGAGAAAGTAGTATCAAAAGTGCACAGGCGCACTAATCAAATAAACAAGTTTGAAAAGGCATATACAATGCCTATTGGCCGAATAGTTGTTTGCAGGTAACAGGATAAAAATTTCACTCGGCTTCTTGAGCCGAGTCAGCGGGAGTGGTTTTGGCAGCCGGGTCTTCGTCGTGTGCCTCCATCTCTTTGTCCTTCTCAACGTCCGGGTCATCCCCGGAAACAACGCGTGATGGAGGGGGGACAACCGGAGTCGTGGAAGCCGGCACAACACTGGGGCCCTCTACAGCCTTCTTCTTCGCAAGTTCCGCCTTGAAACGGGCCAGGATATCAAAAGGCTCCGGGTCTTCAATGGGCACAGGCTGGTCCTCGTCATCATAGGCAGGAGTGAGCTTATTCACATCAAGAGTATCGGCAATCAGGCTGGCCGAGTGACGGATCTGGACATTGATAGCCTTGAGGTCTTTCCCCGAGAACCTGGAGCGATCAGCTTTCAGCTCGGGAAACCCGTTCACCAGCATTGATGGCTCGATCTTGGGGTAATAGGCCTTCACCAGTGCAAGAGCACGTGTTACTTCAACTTGGCAGGCTGAGCGTTTCCAGGTCTCAATCCAAGAGGGGACACTCGAGTATGCCTCGAGCATTTTGGTAATGCACAGGTAATCACCCGACCGTTTCAAAGCCTCTAGAATCCACTTAGTCCCGGCCGAGAATTGCCGGATCACAGTTTTCAGTATTCTGAGCCCGTGCTGGTCATCTTTCACCTTTGCAACATCAGCCGGACATGCGGAACAAAAAAGATACCCGGATACCGAGTCAAAAACTTTGCTGGGTAGGAAAATTCGGATAACATGAATTGGTAAACAGAACCTAGATTTACCAATGAGGGAATGAAAATGCTCCCAATGAAGGCCGACTGTTCCTTGACAAGCTCATCAGCAGCCCGGAGTTTCTTCTTCTGGGTCTTATGCCTCTTAGTGAGATCCTTGTAGTTAGCTTCTAGCTCATCTCGGAGTTTTACCTCCACTTGCAGCAATTCATTGGTCTTGGCCAGCAGTTCATCAGTGCGAGCAACATAAGCCTGAAGTCGACAAATAAATATTCGTTGGTATATTAGGGAGTACCGAGTGACAGCATGCAGAACACCCGGAACTTGGGGACTAGGATAAGCGTATTGGTAATGTTGGTTAGGCTAACCTGATGGTCAGCCGCCAGGGACTCGATTATCTCTTCTTCAGTGGTCTTCAAAGACCGGTACTCCTCCAGAAGCTCCTTTACCTTCTGGCTGCTGAGAGCCAACCTAGAAGAGCTAGTGCCATGACCAGTGGGCTGAGCTGCCGCCTTTATCTCTTCCCGCTCATATCTGGCGGTAGCGGTCTTTGGGGTGGCAGCACTCTTCTGGGTCCCCATATACTCGACCTCAGGATCATCAGGCTGGGCCATGTGAGGAGGAGACCCGTTTCTGGGGCTGGTGGCATCAGTCGGTCCTTGCTCTTCAGGGGGTGGGGGGTTGGCAGCGCTCACAGGGTCTTCGTTCATGGGGTCATCAGCAGCAGGAGTGTCCACCGGATCGCTAAGGGTGACCCGGGCTCTGAGAAAGAAAAAACAAAGAGTTAGTGTGCCATAGCGGAAAAGCATACAAAGTATAGTGATATGGATAAGTTATGAAAGTTACCCGGTGTTCACGACAAAGTCGCTGGGCAGCTCATTGCTAGACCCGGAAGACACTGACAGAGATTTGGAAAGTGAGACTCGGATTGTACCGGCTAAAGGATGATTCGGAGATGGGAATTTTCGGGGAGTATTATTAGAATAGGTGGAATGAGTACCGGCTCTGCGAACGGGTGACTGAGGGATCCCAGGATTAAGGGGTTCGTCACTCGGAGAATTCCAGGTTACCCGTCGCTTGGGTGGAGGAGATACGTCCTTCAGAGACGATATAGTGGTTAGATATTTGTTAAGCTTGCACATACCGACGTACGAGTATGGTTCTGTGGTCATGGAGGAGTACGGCACCTTGAACGTGACCCCCCTGGGCTTCCTCTTCTGGCCTAACTCGGCCTGGGGCTCAGCTTCGCTCTCCTCCGATTGAGAGCCATCCTTGTCAGCCGGTGCTGGTAAGTTATAGCATGTTATTGGTAAACGAAAGTTTCCGATCTAATGGATTGACAAGGCATTAGCATGGTAACCAGGGATTACCTTCCTCGCTATTACTCGTTCTTCTTCTTCTTCCGAGTTTTCAGAAGGTGGCGGGGTAACGATCTTCCAGAACTCGTCGTTTTCCTAGGTAAAAAGCAGCCAAGTTAAATGTTAATAGGAGTGCATTTCAAAAAATAGTCGGAATAGAAGGTGTTAGCCGGTTCTTGCTGGAGGATCCGGGTTTGCACGAGTGAACGGACCGAGTCCGGAGACGCTCTTGATAACGTCTACTTTCTCGGCCAAGAAGTTCTTCACAGTCCTGTTGATATCTGCGGCCGGATATGACTTCTCCGAGTATCAGAGAGAGTCGGTTAAGTAACCCGAATACTCGCAGATAAGTTTGGGCCGGATGTTGTTTGGCTGAATCCTACAGCTAACCCAGGTTTTAATTAAGTTTTGCTCGCAAAGACCATGGGCTGCAAGGACGGCTAGCTTGTGGAGGAGGGGTTGGATCGAATGTCTGTCGGCATCTGGTGCAAAGGAGCTGAGGTTGTCGCTGAGCGAGAGGGTCTCAACGGAGAAAACCGGCAAAGGCTTTTCGCCGGGTGTGGATGTATCATGGCAGTAAAAGAAGGTCTTGTGCCAGTGCTTCACGTGACTATGAATACTAAGAGTCGGCATCAGAGAATTTTTACGTCTCTGCATGGACACCCCCCCCCCCACAGACGAGGAGGGGTGTCGAGGGATAATCACGGCATACGTTACCAGGGGTAACTTATTTTGGGGCAAATCGACTCTGGTGTTTGGGAGAGGGTTTCGCTCTGGGGAAATCATGCTATCAATCGATCTGGTTGCTCTGGCAATAATGTCGGCGAGTCTCCGATCTAGGGTTTATTACTATCAGCTCTCGTATTACAAGGTACTCGAATATCTGTTGAAGCTCTCTTTTCCTAACCCTAGGAGCCGGCTTATATCTTACCCGACTCCTTGGCTTCCTATACAAGGCACACTCGGAATCCTACCCGGAAACCGCACACAACCCTAAGTTTCCTAATAGTAACCCCAAAGGCCAGGTTAGAAGGCTTATGCTCCTTCTTGGGCCTTCTAGAAACTCCTCTTTCCTTGAGCCGGGTCTTGCGCGATCCCCTTTGGGCCGGGTTTCACCTTGGCGTTAGCCTACCGGGTTATCATCCCTCCATCAGTAGTCCCCAGAATAGCTTGGGCTTCTCGGGATCAACCATGAAGCGCACGCTATTCCCTGCAAAACAATAAACATTCAAATTCATAAAATACCGGGTTAGGGTGCTTTGATTATAGCTAGGCCTTGCTCCGTTGGCGGTCCATATAATAACCCTGGTTTTTCCCGAGTCAAACATCACTTTTCCCGGGTCAACACTCCGAGGAAAACGCGACAAGACCCGGATTCGTACCGGTGTCAATCAGTCCGAATATCACGCTCACAATCTCTTTCCGGATATCTCGCATCGGGTATTTTGATACTCATCCAAAATATCCGGGCCGAATAACTCTTTTCCGTAAATTTGACACTTGCCGCCTAAACCCTAGGGCATTCCCCCCCCCCCCCGCACCTATAAATAGGCACCCAGGGGTCACCCTTAGATCTATTAGACATTTCCTCTTCTTCTCTCTTCGTCTCCACTCCATATTGGCGTCCGCGAGCCAGAGCTAGAGCTCGCACCAGCGGCACCACACTGCCGCCCGCAAGGCCACCACCGGAATCGCGCCGCCGCCCCCTGGTTGCCACCACCTGCGCCCGCGACGCCGCCGTCGATTCCCGCCGCAGCGTCCTCGAGCAAGCCGCCGGAGATCCCAAGGGGCTGCCGCCGTCGAGCCATCTGCCGCCGCCGCGCTTCACCTCTCGATCCATCCGGTAAGTTTCTTCAACCTCTTAGATCTAGATTTCAATTTCTTGCGGATAGATTAGATCTGATTGCATCCACTAGTTTTCCTTTGATTCCTCCATTAGCTCGTCACGTTTTCGTAATCTCACATCTTCCACGGCTCACACTCAGCCAGCTTCACGTTTTATGCCCCTTAACACACTCCCTGAATTGCAATCTCATATTTTCCCTCTATATGTTCTTGATTAGATCCAATCTGCCAAATTTTTGCAAGTACTTTTCATTAAGTCGGATAGCCGTAATTTCCGGGTCTCTCGTTATTCATACTTTGCATTTGCCTCTTTTTTAGATCTACACACATGGCACCTAAGGCCAACGCTAAGTTGAAGGGAAAACACCCAGCCGGCAAGCAAAAGCCGAGTCAGTCGATCTCCGCCAACTGGGCGAGATCGACTGTAACAAAGGCTAAGCTTGACGAGCTTACTGAGTCGGGTGTTCTGCCCGCCCGGGAGGAGATCCACTGGAGGATACCCGGCGACGAGACTCGGCCCGCTCCGGGTCTAGATGAGGTGGTGATCTTTGTCGAGCACGTGATCCGGGGTTTCTGCCCCCCGGGTCACCCTTTCTTCCGCGAGCTCCTGGACCACTACAAGCTCGGGGTATTCGACATCGGCCCCAACTCCATGCTTAATATCACCCATTTCATAGTTTTATGTGAGTCGTATCTGTGCGTTCCTCCCAACCTATCTTTGTTTCTCGAACTCTTCCAATGCAAGCCATGACGAGAGAGCGGCGATGGGGCCCTCCTAGTCTGTGGTGGAGTCTCGATCCAGAGGCGGAAAAACTCCCTCATGCCGACTCTGAGCCTCCATACGCACATCAAACACTGGCAAAAAACCTTCTTTTACTGCCAAGATACTTCTTCACCCGGCTAAAAGCCATTGCCGGGTTTCTCCAATGATACCCTCACCTTGTCAGATAACCTCAATTCCTTTGCCTCCGAGGCCGAGAGGCAGTCTATCCAGCCTCTCCTCCATAAACTCGTTGTGCTCTCGGCCGAAGGTCTCCTTGGGCTCAATCTTATTAAAACTTGGGTAAGCTGCCGGATTGCACCCGGACGAAACTCATGTGCCACTACTCCGGACACCTTACCGACTCTCTCCGATACTCGGAGAAAAATTACCCGGCTGGTGACATAAACAAGCTCATGAAGACCTTCTTAGCCGAGAAACTCGACGCTATCAAGAATATAGCCGGGCTTAACCCCTTCACCCGCTCGAACCCGGCTCCTCGAGTAAGAACCGGTTTACTCTCTTTATCCGACTGATAGTTCTCATGCACATATACTAATCTTTGCTTCTATATTACTTACACAGGAAGACGACGCGTTCTGGAAGATAGTCACCCCTTCCCCTTCAGAAAACTCGGAAGAAGACGAGGAGCCGGTTGATTCCGATGAAGGTAAAATCCGAGTCTTTCCCATGTACTTCCTTCATTAACTTATTTAGACCAACTTTTTCTCCGTTTCCGACAATGCATCTTGTTTGCCAGAGCTAGAGGATAAGGAGGACACACAGTCAGACGAAAGCGAGGCTGAGCCGGAGGTGGAGGTTGGAGCAAAGAGGAGGACCCGAGGAGTTGTCTTCAAGGTGCCTTATTCCTCCATTGCCTCCAAACCATACTCGTACGCTAACATGTGCGAACTTAACCAACGCTTAATCGATTCATCGCACTTGAAGGAACCTGCCCCGACCAAACGTAGGGTAACCCGGAACTCTCGGGTGATGATCCTCTACACCCGGGCATCCCTTCATCGCCCGCTCGCCGAGCCGGTACTTCCCAAACTCATACATCTTATGTTCCTTGTAAATTTCCATCTCCAAACCATCCATTAGCCGGCCAACTTAGGGTCTCACTTTCCGACTCTTTATCAGCTTCTTCCGGGTCTAGCAACGATCTCCCGCCAGATTTCGTCGTGAACACCGGGTAACTTATCTTTCTTTCTATTCGATACACTAATTTTTTCCATATCTTTCATTCATCATCTACTGATTGTTTCTTTCTCTTTCCCAGGGCCAAAGTCACGATTAGTGACCCTGAGGACATGGATGTGGATAACCCGGCTATAGAAGAGCCGGAGGTTGTTGTGCAGCCCGCGGCTGGCGGTGCAGAAGAAGAATAAGAAGACTTGCTGAGAGACCCGGTGGAGCAGGAAGCCGAGTTTCCACTGCCGGGAGGCGAGGACATCGAGTTCCTGGGATCACGGATGGGTGACCCCACTCCTAACACCCAGGAAACCCGGGTCAACTCCCCCAAGCAGGAAAAACGCCGCCTGCAAGTAACCAGAACCCCAGCTCCTCCAGGACCAAACTTGATGATCTTGACTCCCCAGCTGCTGAGCACCAGGTAACTTTAATCAAGGAAGCTAACTGAGCTCTTCTCTCTGAAGACCACTGAAAGGGATATCCTTGAATCCCCAGCTGCTGAGCACCAGGTAACTTTAATCAATGTTGCTTGGATATTCATCTAGTCCCCAAGTTCCGGGTTAACTATGTAAAGTTTACTCGGTACTTTCATAACTGTATAATTTTCCATAGCCGGTTTTATCTTACATCCGACTGACTTTTTCTTGTCTACTTCCGCAGGCGCACGTGACCCGGTCTGAGGAGATTTTGGCGAAAACCAATGAGCTCCTCCAGGCCGAGATCAAGCTACGGGTGCCAAGGATGTGAAAAAGTACAAGAAGCGATCCCAGAATGCTGAGGGTGTGCTGAAGAAAATTTAAGCTCAGATTGCCGATACTTACCACTCTTTACTTGGTAAAAATTTCTAACTTACTGATTATAACCCAGATCTTCCTGTAAGGTTTATAACCCGGATCTTATTGCTTTAATTTTGCTGGTATCCTGTAGCTCCGGGTGAACAGGCTATGGATGACGATGATGTTGAGAAGCTAAAGACGATGAAGGCCGTGATCCGGCAATTCTCAGTGGGGACCAAATGGACCTTGGAGGCTTTGAAGTGGCCTGGGACTCCTGGCGGCGCAGACAAGATGCTCGAGGCGTGCTCAACTATCCCCGCCTGGATCGAGCACTGGAAACGCTCAGCCTGCCGAGTGGGAGTAACCCGCGGCCTTGCCTTGGCCAAAGCTTATTTTCCTAAGCTTGAGCCGGCAACGCTCGTGGGCGGGTTCCCCGAGTTTAACAACGACGGGTCAAGGTTCACTGGCAAGGATTATAAGTTCATCCATACTCAGGTGCGTCACTTGGCAAGATTGATAGCCGACAGTCTGGATGTGAGCAAGATCACCCCGCCCTACAATGCTGATGACAAGCCGGTTCCATCTGAACTCCCCAAGCCCTTCGACATGCTGGCATGGTGGAAGGAGGAAGCTGCAAGAGGAAGGCCGAGGCCGAGAATGCGCCATCTACATCTACTCCCGCTGTTCCTCCTCCATCTCGCGCCGATACTGCGTCTAACCCGGACATGGAGGCGGGGAAGGCCACCGATGAGCATGCTGAAGACCCGGCCGCCAAGGACAATGTTGATGCCTCGGCTATGGATGCCGAGTAAAGTTTCATTATTTCTCGCCTCAAACACTTATTCGGCCAATAGGCATTTATGTAATATGCCTGATACCATTATTCTTTTGATAGTGCGCCTGTGCACTTCTCGATACAACTTCCCCGATTTGTAATACGTTTAAACTTTGATAGCTATGGTGGCCCTTCTGGCCTCTCACCTTGATATGCTATTTCCTAGTTTTGAACTTTTTTGCTGCTTTTCTGATTTTCACTCTTTTTCCTCCTGTGAGACTCGGTTTCCGGGTCTCGGGATTTTTAACCAAGTGGACTTTATTTCTTAAGTCCCCAAGTCCCCAAGACTCGGATTTTTGGGTTTTAACCTCGCTAGCAAGATAATTTGTTGCTTTCCTCAAATTCCCAAGTCCCCAAGACTCGGACTTCCGAGGCTAGGGAGTTGTAGTTTTCAAAAAGCAAATTTTTTTGCTAAGGCCCAAAACATAGAGTTACTCACGTAGGTTTGAAGTTATGCTTAATACATTGTGAGTTTCTAGCTGTTAACCTTGTACTCTGCATAACTTGTGGTTTGGATGACCCTTTTGATCTTCTTTGTTGTAAGCCGGCTTTCGCGTGGATATTCAGTGCTGCTATAACTTTATAAAAACAGGGTCAGGCAAGTCCCATTGGGCATTATGACTGATTGTGATTATATGTTAGCAAAGCACGCCACATTATTGCGAGTCACATCAAGCTTAAACAAGAGAAACCAAGAAAATTTGGCTCTATTGTCGGGTTATAAGATTGTAACCGTACTTATTGCAAGTAATCGGTCCTTATAACTTAATGGCATCGTGGCCGGGTCTTTGAGTTTGTAACTGTGCTATTCAAGCAATCAGCCCCCAAGACCTATACAATTTTAGGAAAAATACAAAACTAATGTACTATAAGAAAACAAATAATACTTACCTGATAAAGTAAAAACAGAAGGTAAAAAACAGAAAGATAAAAACTTAACACAAATAAACAAGAAAGAAGCAAAATCATAGTTCAACCATCTCTTTATTGATATGAGAAATTTAGGTCAGCAAGCCGCCTCATTAAAAACCCTCCAGTCCCCTTAGGTACCCTGGATAGGAAAAGAGTGCGTCTGAAACCTGCTGCCTGTTACATCGTGTAATTCGACTTGTAAACCTAGCCTATGCTAAGTGTAGTAGGGACGTAGCTGAGCCACGTTCCATGGTCTCTCCCTCTCTTCCATAGATGAAGTGGTATGGGTGGTGTCATTGACAGTGTCCGACTCTTCCCTTGCATCTATCAAGTAGTACTGATCCGTTGTGCAAATTCCGGCTTATGATGAACGGGCCTTCCCATGGTGGAGATAACTTGTGCTTTCCCTCCTTTGATTGTACCAAGCGCAATACCAGGTCCCCTTCCTAAAAGACCCGGGTTTTGACTCGCCGACTATGGTATCTCCTCAAATCCTGCTGATATATGGCTAATCTCTCCAAGGCTTGCTCTCTGTGTTCTTCTAGCATATCCACGGCATCCTGCCGGGTCTTCTCATTCTCCACCTAAACATAAGCCGACACTCGGGGTGAGTCATGAATAATGTCACTCGGTAATACTGCCTCTGCACCGTAAACCATGAAAAACGGGGTCATCGGAGTAGATCTGTTGGGTGTAGTGTTAATTCCCCAAACTACTGACGGTAACTCCTCAACCCATGCCCCAGCAGGTCTGATGCACGGGACTCTCAGCCGTGGTTTTAACCCACGAAGTAACTCCTGGTTTGCCCTCTCCATCTGTCTGTTGGCTTGTGGATGGGCTACCGAGGCTATGTCAAGGCGGATGCCATTGTTTCCATAGAATTTTTCCATCTCACCTAAGGACATGTTGGTTCCATTGTCCGTTATTATGCTGTGGGGATACCCAAACCGATAGATAATCCTTTTCAGGAACTTGACTGTTGTGACTGCTTCACAATTGGTGACTGGCATAACTTCGACCCACTTAGTAAACTTATCAATAGCTACCAAAAGATGAGTCTTTTTGCAAGGTGACATGTGGAAGGGGCCCACCATATCCATACCCCAAACAGCAAACGGCCAGGTCAGCGGGATTGTTTGCAACTCCATAGCCGGCACATGGGTTTGGCGAGCGTACCTTTGACATCCATCACACCTTGCCACCAAGCACTCCACGTCTTCTAAGGCCGTGAGCCAGAAGAAACCGGGTCGATATGCTTTGGCCACAAGGGATCTTGTGGAGGCATGATGCCCACAATCACCTTCATGGATCTCCTTCAAAATCTGTCGGCCTTCTTCTGGTGCTACACAGCGCAAAAAGACTCCTGCTGCACTTCTTTTATACAACTCTCCATTGATAATAGAATAGCCCTTTGCTCGTCTCAGGATTTGCCTTGCTAAAACTTCGTGTGGTGGTAACTCGCCCCGTGATAGGTAGGCCAAAAACGGCTCTGTCCACTCAGGAACAGCACGTACTGCGGCCACGAGCTCCAAATCTGGGTCTTGGTTAGCCACCTCTTCCTCAGATTCGGTTTTGAAAGATGGCCGCCATAACTCGTCCAGGAAAACATTGGGTGGAACCGGCTCTCTGCGCAAGCCGAGTCTTGCGAGCGCATCTGCTTGCTCGTTCTTTCGCCTGTCAATATGTTCCACCTCATACCCGGAGAAAGACCCGGCTACCCTGTCCACCTCTCTGCGATATGCTGCCATTGTTGCGTCCTTTCTGTCCCAAGTTCCTGAGACCTGCTGTACCACAAGATCCGAGTCTCATAGCACCGTATTCGCCTAATGTTCATCTCGTTTGCTACTCTCAATCCATGTAATAATGCCTCATACTCGGCCACATTGCTGGAGCAATCGAAGTGAATCTGCAACATGTAGCTCAATTTGTCTCCTTTGGGTGATGTGAGTACCACCCCAGCTCCTGACCCCTCATACTGCATAGAACCATCAAAGTGCATCACCCAAGACTCGGAACTTGGCATCATTGTGGGCATGCTTGTGTGAGTCCAATCATTGATAAAATCAGCTAAAGATTGGGATTTGATTGCGGACCTGGGCTCGTAGTTGATGTGATAATCTCCCATATCAATGGCCCACTTGGCTATTCTACCTGTCGCGTCTGAATTTCTGATAATATCTGCCATTGGTATAGAGCTAACCACTGTTATGGGTTGTTCCTGAAAATATGGTTTCAATTTCCGGCTGGCCATGAAGACCCCGAAAACTAACTTTTGTCAATGTGGGTAACGCTGCTTTGCTTACGATAGTACCTCACTCACATAATAAACCTCTGCACCGGGTGGTCCTTTCCATCCTCTTTGCGCTCAACAACAACCACGGCGCTAACCGCCCGGGGCCCGGCCGCCACGTATAACAACATGGGCTCTTTAGGACCCGGAGCCGCCAGAATCGGTGCCTCAGATAATTGCTTTTTCAGAGCTTCAAACGCCTCGTCCGCCTCTTGGTCCCAAACAAATTTGTCGGTTTTCCTCAAGAGCCGGTATAAAGGTATTGCCTTTTCTCCGAGCCTGGATATAAACCGGCTTAATGCTCCTACACATCCTGTAAGATTTTCAACATGCTTCAGGCCGTCCGGATTTTTCAGACTCTGAATAGCTTTAATATTGTGCGGGTTTGCCTCAATTCCTCTCTCGGAAACAATGAAGCCGAGTAATTTTCCTGTTGGAACTCCAAACACACACTTTGTGGGGTTAAGCTTCATCTGATATCTTCTCAAATTCCTGAACGTTTCCTTTAGGTCCTCAATGAATGTTTCTGCCTTCCTGGTTTTAATCACCACATCATCAACATAAGCATGGACGTTGCGTCCAATCTGATCCTCAAAACACTTCTGAATGCACCGTTGGTACGTTGCACCAGCGTTCTTTAGCCCAAAAGTCATGGTTTTGTAACAGAAAGCTCCAAAGGGGGTTATGAACGATGTTTTCTCCCAATCTTCCTTCTTGAGCTTGATCTGGTGATACCCGGAATAGGCATCCAGGAAACACAATAGGTCGCTTCCAGCCACTACATCTATAATCTGGTCTATCCTTGGAAGGGCAAACGGATCCTTTGGGCAATGTTTGTTGAGACTCGTGTAATCTATGCACATCCTCCACTCGTTGCTCTTTTTCATCACCAGTACCGGATTTGCCAGCCAATCCGGGTGAAAGACCTCCATGATAAAGCCGGCTGCAAGGAGCCGAGCTATCTCCGCTCCTATAGCCTTTCTTCTTTGCTCGTTCATTTTTCTCAGGCCCTGCTTCACAGGCCGATACTTGGGATCAACATGCAAACTGTGCTCAGCTAATTCGGTCGGGATACCCGGCATATCGCTAGGCGTCCAAGCGAAAACATCTTGATTTCCACGAATAAACTCAATAAGTGCTTCTTCCTGCTTACTGTCTAGGTTAGATCCTATAGCAAACTGCTTGGAGGGATCGCCTTCGATAAAAGCCACCATCTTGGTGTCCTGTGCTGCTTTGAATTTTGCTCTCTCATCTTCCGTATTCGGTCTTTTCAATGATGTTCTATCTTCCGGGTCTACCCGAGACCGGTAATACTTGAGCTCTTCCTTCCTGCACGCCTGTTCTGCCATTGCCGCGTCTCCTTCGTCACACTCAGCTGCTATAACCCGTTTGCCATGTATAGTAATGGTTTGCTTGGGACCCGAGATCTTTAGCTGTAGGTATACGTAACACGGCCTGGCCATGAACTTGGCGTAAGCCGGCCTTCCTAACAGCGCATGATAAGGACTGCGCAATTTTACCACCTCGAACGTGAGCCACTCCACTCGGAAATTGTCCTTCAGTTCTCCAAAAGCAACCTCTAGTGTTATCTTTCCTTCTGGGCACGCCGAGTGACCCGGCATGATCCCATGAACAACTGTAGAAATTTTCTGCAACTGAGACTCCTTGAGCCCCATGCGTAGGAAAGTTTCCCAATATAAGATATTGATGCTACTCCCGCCATCCATCAAAACCTTTTTCAGCTCGTATCCATTGACCTGTGGTGCAACTACCAAAGCCAACACACCCGGATGTTCTATTGTTTCCGGGTGATCTCTCCTGCTCCATGTTACCTCTTGATCTGACCATCTCAAATATCTCGGAACAGCTGAAGAAACCGAGTTTACGGCCCTTTTGAGTATCTTTCTATCCTTATTGGAAGTCCACGTAGTATGAACGTGGTACTGCTCTAGCTGCTTTGGGTTGGCTTGGAAACCTCCAGCGCCTCCTTGATTGTTACCCGGATTACCACCTCCTGCGTTGCCAGCCGGGGGTGGGCCATTGCCCGGGTTTCCGCCCGGACCCGGTCCTGCTCCCCGGCCTGCGCCTCGCATGGCCTTTTGTATTTTCTCGTTCTTCCATCTCTGTAAATCTACGCACTGCTCCAATGAATGATTAGCCGGCCTGCCGTTCCTGCTATGATGCGGACAGGGCATCCTGAGGCCTCTATATGGTTAGCCGGCCTTGGTGGTCCTTGGTAATTTCCTCCATTGAAGTTTCCTCCGTTGAAATTTCCCTCAGCCCTGGGTCTCGCAAATCCGGCTTCTGTATTGGCGACAAACTCGGAGTTTCCTTCATATGGGCGCTTGTGCTGGTTGTTTCCATTATTTCCTCGATTATTACCCGGTGCAGATCCATTGCCGGGTCTTCCATTATTGTTTGTGTTGGCCTTCGCTTTTTTATCATCGACATCCTCCTCTGTGGTATCTGTGGCGGCGTGTTTATTGCACACATCCATCAACTCTCCCATCGTAACCTCTGAAGCGTGCCGACTGGACTTCATGCGTGTCAGCTTTTGCACTAAGGGTGTGTATTTGCATGTTTTCGCCATAGCTTGTAATGTATCCTTTGGCTGGATATCAGTGGACGAGTGGAGAATTTCCATGACCCGGCGCACCCAACTGCGCGCGGACTCTCCCTTCTTCTGGACACATCGCTCTAAATCATCGATCGTAAATAACTTCCTGCACGTCCCGTGAAAGTGCTTGATAAAGGCAGTTTTAGCTCACTCCATGAATTGACGGATCTTTCGGGTAGGTTATTGAACCATAACTTTGCTGCTCCCTCTGACATCATTAGGTACATAAACTTGGCTTGAACATTCTCGGATGCGTTACCCGGTCCATGGTCGGCTCATAATTAACCACTTTACCCGGTTCCTTGAATTTATCCGGGTAAGGCTCAGCCTTGATGGCATCCGATAAACACTTAGGCCCGGCTAGATTTGCCGGTACTGGTCTCATCCGGGAAATGTGCGATCCCGCGGCAGGTACGGCGGGGGGTGCAACCGCTACTGGCCCTCGTACTGCAGACCCGGCACTTCACGCCTGGCCCGAGAACTGTCCACAATAGCGTGTGCCACTGATGCTGCAGGCGTTGCCGGCCTACGGGGAGGAGGCGGCATTTGCTGCTGCTCTGCCCTCCGCCGCGCCGAACTCAACTGGATATAGCCGGTATTCGCGTTCTGCCGGCTGACATATGGTGTTCCGTGCATTCCACTCCTATTATCCGGGTAATTGGCCTGCTGAGCCACTGCTGTGCGCAGCAAATCTATCGCCCGTCGGGTCTCCACTGCATGGGGTGACTCTCCTACGGGGATGCGATCAAGTGCCAACGTTGCTGCATATACGTTATCCATGGGATTATTGAAGTGACCTGGTGGAGTATGAAATCGTGGTGGTGGTGGTGGGGCTGCATTGCCAGTGGCGATTCCTGTTTGCAACGTGGGTAACCCGGCCTGCACGTTTGCAGGCTTTCCTCCCGGGGTTGCAGCTTGATGTCCGGTTTCCTGATTCACAGTCGGGATTGGTTGATCCTGAGGGGTAATGAACAGTGCATCGGAATGCAAAACTCCGCCAGTTGACGGTAATCTCGTTTGGTGCCTCTGATTGTAAATCCTAGTCGACTGAACCTGAAGCCGGTTCTCCAATTCTTCCAGCTCGCGCTGGCGCGCGGCTATACCTTGTTTCTAACCTTCAACATCTCTCCTTTGCTGATCCAATGCACGGCGAGCTACATCCAGATCTCGGGCGTGCTCCGCCGCGTTTTCTGGGGTTATCACCGTTGCCAGCACCGTGGGATCTAAGATCAGGTTGTTGTTGAACAGAGCCGGGTTTCGCGGATTCGAAGGTCCCGCTCCTGGTGTTCTGTTCGCCATAAACCCAAACATGTTTCTCTGCCACTCGCTTTCTCCGGTACGGCCGGTGACTGAAGCCGACTCTCCGTCAACCCGGGCTATAACCGGGTTTCCATCAGCCGGAACTTGCTGCTGGGCCAGCGCTCGCGCCGCTCCGACCGCGGCCGCCGTCACATCTCCCTGATTGAGATTTGTTGCAGGAGCTGTGTAGACCGCGACCTGGCGCGCGATGCCTGGCGAAGACTCGTATTCTTCCTCATCACAGCTATCCTCCTCGTATCGATCCTCCAGCAGGTGCAAGATAGACTTGGTGTCATCTTCTCTCATGACCCGGCCACGCGGGGTCCATACCGGCTCCTCCGGCTGTTCCCTCTTCGTGGTGGGCTCTTCTGCCGGATTGGCTGTCCCGACCGACTCTTCTCCGTCCGACTGAACGCAGGTCGCTTCTCCTGACACATAATCATATTCAATATCGTCAGGAATAGAATCGGACGTACGTACCATGCCGACGAAGACGTTGACCCGACCGATCGTGACGATAGATCTGGTTTCTAGCAGATCCGACTCTGGTCCCCAACCAAAGTCGTCAACCATCTTCTCTCCTTCGGGGTTGGTGTAGATCTCGCCGACGACGAGGTTCTTCATGCTTTCCCGAGCTTCTCCCGTGATGTAAACACCCTTGGACGTAGGCCCCACGGTGGGCGCCAACTGTCGAGGGATAATCACGGCAGACGTTACCAGGGGTAACTTATTTTGGGGCAAATCGACTCTGGTGTTTGGGAGAGGGTTTCGCTCAGGGGAAATCATGCTATCAATCGATCTGGTAGCTCTGGCAATAATGTCGCCGAGTCTCCGATCTAGGGTTTATTACTATCAGCTCTCGTATTACAAGGTAATCGAATATCTGGTGAAGCTCTCTTTTCCTAACCCTAGGAGCCGGCTTATATCTTACCCGGCTCCTTGGCTTCCTATACAAGGCACACTCGGAATCCTACCCGGAAACCGCACACAACCGTAAGTTTCCTAATAATAATCCCAAAGGCCGGGTTACAAGGCTTATGCTCCTTCTTGGGCCTTCTAGAAACTCCTCTTTCCTTGAGCCGGGTCTTGCGCGATCCCCTTTGGGCCGGGTTTCACCTTGGCGTTAGCCTACCGGGTTATCATCCCTCCATCAAGGGGTCCGTTCGTGCTCTCCCGGCAGGGCTTGCACTGAAAGAGCTCTAGAAACAGGGTGAGGTTGGGGGCTATGCACAGATAGACCTCACAAAGAACGATAAAGTGGCAAATATTCAAGATCGAGTTAGGGCCAATGTCAAAAATTCGGAGTTTGAAATGATGGAGGACTTCGCGGAAAAAAGGGTG
Organism: Alopecurus myosuroides; assembly: GCA_028641055.1. NCBI lineage: Eukaryota > Viridiplantae > Streptophyta > Magnoliopsida > Poales > Poaceae > Alopecurus > Alopecurus myosuroides. Next base: position 193,009,836 of record CM054060.1, on the reverse strand, counting down.
ACCCGGGGGCGGAAACCCCGGATCACGTGTTCCAGAAAGATGACTACTTCACCTGGGCTGGGTGAAGGCAGGGTCTCTTCCCCTGGCGCTCTCCAGGAGATTTCCGACTCTGCGGGCAGAACCCCAGACTCGGCTAATTCCTCCAGCTTGGCCTTGGTGACAGTCGACCTAGCCCAGTTGGCTGAGATCGACTTACTCGGCTTCTGCTTCAAAGCCGGGTTTTTTCCCTTGGACTTGGTACTAGCCTTGGGGGCCATGGAAATGGATCTGGGAAAGATTGAAAAACAAGAATAAAGCTGAGAAAAAGAGAAAGGAACTGTGCGCACGATGAACACCAAGTCAAGAGCTCGAAAAGTAAATTTACTACCTAGATCTAAAAAGCGCTTACCGGAAGACGGCGGAGTGGAGCTTGTCGTGCGCGGCGGCGACGGATTGGTTCTTGAGGATGACGGTGGCGCGCGGCGGCCGGGCGTTCCGCGTTCCAGAGCTCGGCTCCAAGTTCTAATGGCGGGGCAAGATCTCCGAGGTGGAATCCGGCGCGCGCGGAGACGCGGACACGGTGGCGTGGCGGCGGCGCAAGATGGCGACACGGAGCGGCGGCCGGCGTTCGAGGTCGACGGCGCGCGTGGGTCCGGGTGCGGACGCTTGACATTGGGCGCTTGGGTGCGAGTGACGAGCGGGAGGAGGAAGAAGATGGAGTGGTGCCGTTTGGGATTTAGGGTTTATCCCCTAGGGCCTATTTATAGGCGCAGTGAAACCCTAGGGGCCCAATGGTAAGCTTAGTGATTCGTGGAAAGATAAGATCCGGTCCGTAATCTATGGGATAAGGATTTCGGGAGTTATAGCTGAATGACTGAGTCAGTTAAGCCTGCCTGAAGGTCCGGACTTGAGAGCTGTTACTTGGACTGGCTAAATGGAGAAGATGAGAGCCGGGTTATAGGATGTGCCACTGGGAGTGCGAGCCAAGGAGTGATACCCGGCTCAAATGGAAACCGGGTTATTATATGGACCGCCAAAAAAGCAGGCCTAGCTATAGTTAAAGCAACCTAACCCGTTATGTTGTGCATATAAATGATTGTTTTGCAGGGAATAGCGTGCGCTTCATGGTTGGATCCAAGATGCCCAAGCTATTCTGGGGACTACTGTTGGGGGGATAATAACCCGGTAGGCCCATGCCTGGGCGAGATCCGGCCAGGGGGAAATTGCCCAAGACCCGGCCTAAGAGAAAGGAGGTTGTAGAAGACCTGGAAGGGAGCGCGGGCCTTGCATTTCATACCTTGGGCGTCACGGTAGGGAGTTTAGGGTTGTGTACGGATCCCGAGTAGGGTTCTCGAAAGTACCTTGTATGGAAAGCTAGGAAGCCGGGTATTATATAAACCGGCTCCTAGGGCAGAGAGACCAGGCTTTTTGAGTTTGAGAGAAAGAGAAGGATACGAGCTTGTAACCCTAGATTGGAGTTTCGGAGACACTATAGCCAGGAACCCCAGATTACTAGTTGATATGGTTTCCTCTAAGCTAAACCCTCTCCCAAACACCAGAGTCGATTCGCCCCAATCTAAGTTACCCCGGTAACGTCTGCCGTGAATATCCCGCGACACAAACCATAGTGAGAAAGTGGACACACAAAATGCGATTTATGGAATTCAAAGTTATGAAAGAACTGGAACTTGTAATGAAGAAAGCATGATCTGGAACTATTGGATACAGGGTGCTATCCATCCCTACTGTCCTGGTGCGTGGTGAATTCATTGGCTAATTCATGAGGACACTGATTCGCAAAGGCTATAGCTAGTCCCCATTTTCCAGCTTTCCTACTAGTTTAGCTTGTGCACCTTTCCTATCCTGTTCCGGAGCTAACGGCATAGTAGTAGGCTAACACCTGAATACTACTGGAGCATCCTAGGTAACAGTAGTCAATCCACCTTCCTATATATAGGCTTATGGAAAAAGGAGGAAAGTCATTACATAGGAAAGGAGCACACACCATAGAGGAATTATCATGTTATGCCTCGTTGATGCCAACTTCATAATAAAATTTTGATGGGTGAACACGGGAAGGATATTTACCCTGGTTTCTATCAGTGGTACTCTTAATATTAGTTCTAGTTCACTGGTTTCTATCAGTGATATCTTTTTGTAGATAAAAATGTTTTAAGATAAAATATAGGAGGAAACTGGCTTTATGCAAACTTAGCCAAAACTTCACTCGGCCAAATAAGCATGTAGTATTCGCCTTGACTTTTATATCCACCATAGTGTTACTTGCCAATACATTAAATTGTATTCACTCCCTTGTGGCTGCATATTCCATCCTGTAGATGATTCTGAAGACGAGTGAGGATTTCGTTTAGGATCACGAGTCTACCGCCAAACATGTTTTGCTTGTGGCACATGAAGAATATGGGCTCAATATTGTACTATGTTTTCCGATGTATTTGTTTGTTTTTTGCTAGTCTTCTAAGACTATGCAAGTTGTAAAATTTATTTTTTAAAGACTGGATCATGCGACGTAATAGAATTTGATGCATTTGCATGATATTTCATCGTGTACTGTGGTGCTAGCAATTGATCCATGGACTAGCACAATAACACAGATGTTCTTACATTATTTAAATGTGGGAACGCTACACCTCGACACCAACACCATGACAATGATGATAGTGAACGTCGTGAAGCAAGACTCCGTCACCGCCAACAACCACCTCCTATTGACCATCGGCGTCTTCCTCCCCATCATGATCGCCAACACCAAGACAATGAGGATGACCCATATGATGATTCACCGCTCGTCTATGATGAAAACCCTCATGAGCAACCCCATCGTCAACAAGAAGACAACAACATGAGTGCCCTTCGTTTCAATGACCCCGAAAAATATCTTGCTTGGGCCCTCAAGGTGGACAAGATCTTCGGCATTCACAACTTCACCGACAAGAAAATGGTTGCCTTGGCATCTTTGGAATTCGAAGGCTAAGCACTCTTATGGCGGGACCGTCTCCAAGCCGAAAGAGTCCGCAACCGGATTGCTCCTATTGCCACTTGGAATGAGATGAAGCAATTCATGCATGCTCATTTTTTTCCTCCACATTACAAGTGTGGCCTCTTCAAGAAACTACAAGAACTTCGACAAGGTTTGAAGTCCCTTGATGAGTACTACAAGGAAATGGAGACATCTTTGGTACGAGCTCATGTGATGGAATCTCAAGAACAAACAATGGCCCGCTTCCTCAATGGCCTCAACTATACTATAAGGAAGATCGTCGAGTATCAACCATATGACAACATTGTGGCCCTTGTCCATCAAGCTCTCAAGGCCGAACGCCAAATTGCGGAAGATCTCAAGTACAATAAGAAAAAGGCTTTCTTTGCCTCAAGACCCTCCTCTTCGTCTCCAATGACACAAGTGACTACCCCAACCAACAATAAGAGCACCTCTAGAGCCTCTAATGCTACCAACAAGTATCCACAACCGTTCAAGAAACAAGATCCTCCCACCACCTCTTCGCATACTCCTCAAGTCAACTCGAGCACTATCACTTGCTTCAAATGTGGTGGAAGTGCACACAAGTCCTTTGAGTGTTCCAACAAGATGATCATGATTGTCAACCAAGATGGTGAACGTGACTCCATGAGTGAAGGCGAATACTATGCCATGCATCAAGTTGCTCTTAATTCCTTGGATGAGCCAAATGAAGATGAAGAAAGTGCCTATTGCGACGAGGACAAGAATCCATCGCTAGTGGTGACAAGAATCCTTACTACTTCTCCTCAAGATGAGCATGACCAACGTTGCAATCTCTTCCAAACGAGAGCCGGTATCAATGGCAAATCAATCAAGGTTATCATCGATGGCGGTAGTTGCCACAACTTGGCTAGAAAAGAGCTGTGTGACAAACTCCAATTGCCCTACAAGCAACATCCGCATCCATACCATGTTCAATGGCTTAGTGACTCCAGCGCCTTCAAGATCCAACACATGGTCTCTGTCCACTTCAAGATTGGCCCCTATGAAGGCACGGTTGAATGTGACATTGTGCCTATGACCGAGTGTCATCTTGTTCTCGGACGAACTTGGGAATATGACAAGAGTGCTATTCATGATGGGCGTACTAATCAGTATAGTTTCAAGTGGAATAACAAGACGTTTGTGCTTCGCCCCATGTATCCTAGCCAAGTGATCACCGACCATGCCAAGACTCTTGCACGTAAACAAGAAGAGCTCAAGTCTCGTGAGATGAGTGGTGAGAGAGTGATCCACGTCAAAGAGAGTGAGAGCCAGGGCATCCATCGGTCGTAATTTAGGCATGGTTTGTATACCATACTTGGCCGAATCCCCTAATGTGGTCGGTTTGTATCCTCTCTTAGATTCCAAGTAGGAGTCCTAGTCCAAGTGGGAGTCCAAGTAGGTGTCCTAGTCTTAGGAGGAGTTGGTTCTTGCGCAAGACCCCTTGTGGCCGCACCCCTCACCCTTAAATAGAGACCACCTGCGTGTGGTTGAGGTAGAACAAGTTTGAACAAAAGAAACCCTAGCCTTGAGATTGTATTGCTGCTAAGCATTCATCGTGAAGTATTACCAAGTCAAAGTTGCGTGATATCTTGTTATTCCATTGGGAATAGGGGGATACAGGACCACTTGTAATCTTTGATTACTTGTGCAAGAGTGTGTAGTTGAGAATATCCAAAGGGCTTGATTGTTGTTGCATCTAGCAACAAGGGTCTTCCAAGTGAGAGGTCTCAGTGTAGCACTAGTTATCACAAAATCTAGAAAATCCACAAAAAGAGAGATAATCTCATTGAGAATATTGGGACACCCCATATCATCTTGGTATCAGATTCTCAGGTTTATTCGATGAGCAAAGTTATCCCTAGTTTAGTTGTTTTTATTTCCTATCCAAAAAAAGCCATACAAAAATATTAGGTTTAGTCATTGCCAGAGCCTAGATCAACACAAAATTGCTATTCTAATTGATGTTTAGTGTTGATTTGCGTATGTGTTTTCTGTTTTTAGTTTTCATCTATTAGTGTTAGGGTTCATCTAGTTCTTATTTTTTGTTTCTATATAAAAAATTCCAACAAAAAGATAGCTGCTGTCGTGTGTTCTACCTCTCGGGAATCAAGACCTACAGCTTGCCTTGGCGAGTTGATTTTGTTCTCGAGTTGTTGCTTGATGTGCGAAAATTCCATCACAAAAACCCTCGGGTTCCTAGCTCAAATCGGATTCGTTTCCTACCGCGGCACAGATTTGCGCCAAATGGTTCTGTGCCGCTACTCCTAACGCAGCTCGGATTCGCCTTACCGCGCTCGTTACGGGCATTACCAATCACGCGTTTTGTAACACGTTGCGCGCGCCCGCTCCTAGTCGCCCTCGGACTCCTGCCGCGGATCGATTTCCGCGCGTTTTTTCTGTCGCCGCTGCCGTATGCGCGTTCCACCTAGTGCCGCTCGGATTCGATGCGCGGGGCATAAAACCCACAGCGCGGCCGTTGCCAGCCTTACCCGCAACACCCTCGCACGTTACACGCGCGTGCTGCCGTGAACTCTCTGCCGGGCACACTTTTTGGCTCGTTTTCGCTGACGTACGGCGCAAAACTGCCTGTTTCTCTGACGTGATCTGTTTTACCTTGTTTTTCTTAGTTTTTGATAAGGGGTGGCCCAATCTTCTCATTGAACTCACACGATAACAAGGATATGATAACTTATGTCTCTCCACGAACTCTCCGACTAATTCCTGATGCCAATTGCAGCAGCAATCAATCCCCTTGGATATTCGCAAATCCACACACTTGCACGAGTAGCCACCGACTACTAGTGGTCTTGTATCAACTAATTCCCAGTGGAACAGTAGATAGCATGTAAAACTTGCAATTGTATTACTTCCAGATGAATGCTTCAAGAAATTCAACAAGAGGTTCTAGGGGTTATGGTATAACGTAGTCTAAACCTTTGCACTCGCAGGTGAAAGGTATTTATGAGGGGAGGGGGTGTGGCCACAAGGGGTATTGCGCAAGCACCTCCTAACCCAAACCTAATTGGACTCAACAACTCGAGTTGGACTCAACCTAATGACAAACCAACCCATAGGGGGTGCAGCCACCAATTGGACTCGCGGGTCCTTATTTCCACACGCATTGGGACACCCTAGGACATGTCCTTGGTGCCCCCATAAGCCTAATGCTCATCGCACAAATATATGGACTGAAACACCCTAAGACATGTCCTTGGTGCTCCCATCTCCATCATGTATAGCTCCTGGATTCTCCTTCTTGTGTGTGCTGCCATGATCACCTCTCTCCATGTGTTCTCCCATGTATTGCTCCATGGCTCCATGCTCCTCTCCTCGAATAATGCTTGTGTTATCAACAACCTAAATCATACATAAATGCAAGGATTTAGGTAGTATAAAATTCTCAGAACCACAAACATCATAATTTAATAAGAGTGAGTTCACATGTTGTTCTAGTAGTTTGGTTCTTGATCTAGTCATTGGTCCAATCCTCACTTCATCATGCTTCTCTTGAACAGCAACATCATCATCAATGGGAGAAATAGTAGATGTACTAGGGATGTCCTCATCATCCTCCCCCCTTCAAAAGGTGTCGACCTCGACGCATCAAGGTCCTCTCCATGGTATGGTGATAGATCAGCAACATTGAAAGAATTACTCACACCAAACTCATCAATAGGAAGATCAATCGTGTAGGCAGTATCATTAATCTTCTGTAGCACTCTATATGGACCAGCACCTCGTGGCATCAACTTGGACTTGCGCAATGTGGGAAATCTATCTTACGAAAATGCACCCACACCAAATCACCTGCCGAAATAGTACTTTCTTCCTCTTCTTGTTAACTCTCTCAACAACATATCTTCTCGTTTTCTCAATTGATTCCTTGGTCTTCTCATGGATCTTCCTCACATAATCAACACGTTTTGAAGCCTCCATATTAACTCTCTCTTGTACAAGAAGTGGCAGCAAATCAAATGGTGTTATTTGCTTAAAACCATACACCACCTCAAACGGGCATAGCTGACTAGTAGAATGTACTGCCATGTTGTATGCAAACTCAACATGGGGCAAACACTCCTCCCACTCCCGTAGGTTCTGTTTAATCATGGCTCGCAACAATGTGGATAATGTGCGATTCACCACCTCCATTTGTCCATCAGTTTGGGGGTGAAAAGTAGTAGAAAACATCAGCTTTGTCCCCAGCTTCCCCCATAGTGTCTTCCAGAAATAGCTCATGAACTTCACATCACGATCAGAAACAATAGTCTTGGGTACTCCATGTAATCTCACTATGTCCCTGAAAAAAAGATTATCAATATGTGACGCATCGTTGCTCTTGTGGCATGCAATAAAGTGTGACATCTTAGAGAATCTATCCACTACCACAAATGTAGAATCATGTCCTCTTTTAGTCCTAGGCAAACCTAACACAAAATCCATACTAATTTCTTGCCATGGTGTAGTAGGTGCAGGAAGAGGGGTATATAATCCATGAGGTTTTAGTTTAGACTTAGCCTTGTTGCAAGTGATGCAACGTCTCACAAACCTCTCCACATCTTTCTCATTCGTGGCCAATAAAAGTGATCAGCCAACATCAACAATGTTTTCTCCCTCCCAAAGTGTCCCATCAATCCACCACTGTGTGATTCCTGCAACAATAACAAACGCAAGGAAGACTCGGGCACACACAGTTTGTTAGCTCTAAACAAATATCCATCATGCAAATGAAATTTATCCCATGCTTTCACATTAGTACAATTTGCAAATGCATGTTTAAAATCATTATCTTGAGCATACAAAGCTTTCACACTCTCCAAACCAGGAATTTTCACATCCAGTTGAGTTAAAAGCATACTTTTCCTAGAGAGAACATCAGCAACAACATTATCTTTGCCTTTCTTGTATTTAATTATTTATGGGAAAGATTCAATGAATTCAACCCACTTAGCATGTCTTCTATTAAGGCTAGATTGGCTGTTTAAAAATCTCAATGCTTCATGATCAGAATGTATGATAAATTATTTTTGCCACTAATAATGTTTCCAAACCTCAAGAACTCTAACAAGTGCTTACAATTATTTATCATAAACATAATAGTTCAATTGGGCACCATGCATATTCTTGGAAAAATAAGCAACAGGTTTGTTTTCTTGCATAAGCACTCCACCAATACCAATACCACTTGCCTCACACCCAATTTTAAATTGTTTGTTGAAATTAGGCAATATTAACAATGGGGCCGAAATCAACTTGTTCTTTATCTCATCAAAAGCAATATCTTGTTCAACCCCCATGTAAAATCAACACCCTTCTTAGTTAACTTATTTAATGGTGCAGCAAGAGTACTAATATCCTTGACAAACTTCTATAGAAACCAGCCAATCCATTAAAACTTCTCACTTGACTAACATTTGTAGGAATAGGCCAATTTTTAATAGCTTCAATTTTAGATTCATCTACTTCAATGCCATGTTTAGACACCACATATCTCAGAAAAATGACCTTGTCTTTGCAAAAAGTACACTTAGCAAGATTACCATATAATTGATTTTCTCTTAATACATGCAAGACTTGTCTAATATGATCAACATGCTCATGTCCATTGTGGCTATATATGAGAATATCATCTAAATAAACTACCACAAATCTACCAATAAATTCTCTCAAAACATGGTTCATAAGTCTTATGAAAGTACTAGGTGCATTAGTTAAACCAAAAGGCATCACTAACCATTCATATAAACCAAATTTAGTTTTGAAAGCAGTTTTCCATTCATCCCCTTCTTTCATTCTTATTTGATGGTAACCACTACGCAAATCAATTTTAGAGAAAACAGCAGCACCACTTAATTCATCTAACATGTCTTCCAAACTTGGTATAGGATGACGATAACGAATAGTGATGTTGTTAATTTCCCTACAATCTACACACATGCACCATGTACCATCTTTCTTAGGAACCAAAATAACAGGAACAACACAAGGAGAAAGCCTTATTCGAATATACCCTTTTGTCTAGAAACTCTTGTACTTGTTGCTGAATTCCCTTGGTTTCTTGGGGATTTGTCCTATAAGGGGCTCGGTTTGGCAATGTGGCTCCAAGGATCAAGTCAATTTGGTGTTCAATGCCACGCAATGGTACCTCCTCTGGAAAAACATCATCAAACTCCTGTAATACATGAGAAAAGCCAAGAGGAATAGGGGTCATGTTAGTAGAAACCAAAATTTCTCCCTTGTGCATAAGCACTATAGGAAGCATACTAGGGTCCTCACTAAATTCTCTCAAGTCCTCTTTGGTGGCTAACATACATAATAGGCGCACTCCCTCACTTTTATTTTTACCACTCAGCTTGCTTTTATCACTCATAGAAGGATTACTCTCTTGTTTTTCTTCCTCACTCTCCTTCTCTATGTTCACTTCAGTTTTTTGAAGAGACTCATTTACAATTTGTTGTGGTGTCATAGGTCTCAAAACAATGTCCTTCCCATGCCAGTTCAACCGATATGTGTTAGCTCTCCCATGATGTGTCACATTCCTATCAAACTGCCATGGCCTTCCAATTAACATGTGGCAAACCGACATGGGCACAACATCACACTCAATGGTATCACAATAGGGCCCAATTTGGAATTCCACTCTCACCATGTAGCTCACCTTCATCTCACCTTTATCACTCAGCCACTGTATATAATAAGGGTGAGGGTGTGGAATATATTTCAATTTAAGCTTTGCACATAGCTCTTTACTAGCAAAATTTTATGCAACTCCCTCCATCAATTATCACCTTGCAAGCCATTTGAGGGCCTACAATTGCCTTGGTTTGAAATAAATTAAATCTCTGATTTTCTGGAGAGGGAACAACACTCAATGCAGCAGCATTTTGTGAGCAAACAATAGTGGGGTAATGTGTGGCATACGCATCAATAGGACCTCCGTGCTCATCATAATCATCCTCCTCATTAGGATCAGCATCATCTCACGCCTCATACTCATTATCCTCATTAACAAGCATGGCCTTTTTATTAGGACATTCTCTCTTGAAGTGGCATTTTCCTCCACACGTGTGACATGACATATCTCTATATCGGGCTGTAGAAGTAGTAGATCCACTAGCACTTGCTGTTGGTTGCACTTGCCTCTTAGAAGTAGAGGGGGTGCTCTCGGCCTTGGGTATAGAAACCCCACGACTAGGTGTGGGCTGTGGTGATTGTGATGAAAAACTAGAATTTCTAGGTGAAAACACCCTTCTAGCACTCATCGTTGCCTCCTCGGCTAGCTCTGATTCTGCCTCCCTTGCATGATGTAGTAATTAATTCATATCATTATATTGGAGGTTCCTCGCAATGCTTCTGATTTTGAATTGTAAACCTGAGAGAAAATGTTGCATGGTATGTTCTGGTTCTTCTCTCACTTTGTCCCTCTGAATAATCAGCTCCATCTCTCTAAAATAAGCATCAACAGACAATGTACCTTGCTTCAATTGTTGCAATTTATCATATAGTGTTCTCACATAATTCTTTGGCACAAATCTGCTCCTCATGAGTTGCTTCATAGTATCCCAAGTAACAATTTCAGGATCACCATTTTGTGCCCTCAATTGTGTAATATTATCCCACCACAAAAGAGCATAACCATCAAACCTAGAAAAAGCTAATTTGATCTTCCAATCTTCATTGTAATCATGCAATCTCCATAGCTTCTCAATTTTTAGCTCCCACATCAAATACTCTTCTACATAATCATTATCAAAGGTGAAAGGAGGAATAGAAAATTTAGGCTTGCCCAAACCATCGTCTTCTCTATTATTTTCATGAACTTGTACCCTCCTAGCAGCAAATCCTCCACGGCCATTATGAGCATGGGCTCGGCCAGGCTCCCGATCATCATCATCTTGCACTTGATTTCCTCTTTGTTCAAGTTGAGTAGACAATTGAGAATTTTTTCTAGTCAAAATTGTGAGAGATTCTTGCATAATATCAACAGATTCTTGATAAGCGGCTTTCTCAATTTTAATATCCATCTATTGTAAGTCCCTCCTCAACTTCACATCATAAGTATCAAGCTTCTTGTCAATTCGGGTTGCTACCACATCATCATAAGCATCAAGTTTCTTATCAATTCTGGATGTGATCATGTCTCGGAATTTTGAGAAACCTCCCCATGTGAGCACATCATCAACAGTCTTCTTAGTAGAAGCCTCAGCAACTTTCCCAACAATTTTATCCACCTGCACATCAACACTAGAAATAGACTCCATTGATTTATGTGTTAGTGAAAAAAAAATATGGGATGTGGTGTTCTCTCACAACTCACTGAAAAACAGCAAATAATAGTGTACCTTACTGTTCCAAAGTGAATAGCAACAACTTACCACAAGTAATACAACACTACTATGTCTCGCTGTGAATAACAGAATACCCAGGGATTTTAGCACTCACAATGGCAAAACAAGATATATGGTGGGGCTTGGTATGGATACCTAACAATCACCAATGAACAAGTCCTATATGTTGTATGTGATGATGTAAAAAAGAACACCTAGGAAACACACACCAAAGTGGAGACAAATGTGGCAATGCAATTATATGGATGAGAATATGGCAATGCACTCGAAAGACACTAGCAATGTTCAAAGATATCACAGGAACAAGATTGCTTAATAAGATAGTGCCAATATAGTAGTGATGAAACAGCTCCAAGAACAATATATAGAAATGTATCTCAAGGCCTTTTGCTTTTTCTCAATTCTGTTTTTCTCTTTTTCTATTTTCTGTTTTTCTCTCTTTTTTTAATACTTTTATGACTGGCCGAAAATAACTAGGAGCAAAAAAACACTAGATGATCAATGTGACACAATGTATGTAAATGAGCAGCCTGGAACGAACAACAAAATTAGCTAGTCTTGTGGTAAAGGTACCTAGTTTATTGTTGTAGATAGGCCGTGTCTAAAGTTCACAAGGATCGGACTTGAAAAACCCTGAAGAAAACTGTAGCGTTCCCACATTTAAATAATGTAAGAACATCTGTGTTACTGTGCTAGTCCCTGGATCAATTGCTAGCACCACAGTACAAGATGAAATATCATGCAAATGCATCAAATTCTATTACATCGCATGATCCAGTCTTTACAAAATGGTAATACAACTTGCATAGTCTTAGAAGACTAGCAGAAAACAAAGAAATACAGCGGATAACATAGTACAACATTGAGCCCATCTTCTTCATGTGCCACAGGCAAAACATGTTGGCGATAGTCTCGAGATCCTAAACGAAATCCTCTCTCGTCTTCAGAAACATCTGCAATATCTAATATGCAGCCACAAGGGAGTCAATACAATTTAATGTATTGGCAAGTAACACTATGGTGGATATAAATGGAAAGACTAATACTACATGCTTATTTGGCTGAGTGGAGTTTAGGCTAAGTTTGCATAAAGCCAGTTTTGTCCTATCTCTTTTGTAAAACAAACTTTTCATTTCAAAGGGGTGGCAACATTGGATTAAGATCCAAGCACCACAATACTCTTCACTTGGTCAAAATTTTACTTATTGAAATTGGTGATGAGATTTTTCCGTCAATCCTTGTCCAGCTGCTCATAGTTGTCCATAACCGGGGACACGGCTAAGATCTTAGTTTGTTGACTCTGCAGAGTTTGTGCACTTTCACCTTCAGACTCAAATCAGCCCAAACATCCTATACACCCTGAGTGCATTAAGGAAAGGAGAAGATTGAAACGAGATCTTTCAGAAGAAATTCCACCACCGTTTGGCTTACCCGTTCCACCTATAATTATGCTACATCTGTTGGTAAGCCTAGTGAGTTCATTCAACTTAGTTGATCAAGACAGAGCCCATATGACTAAAGGCTGCACGGGAAGCTACTAAACTTAGAAGGACATAGTAATCTCTTTGTTCCTGGGTGGCCATCCTCAAGTGACAACCTCAAGTGGAATAACCCTTAGACAAGGGCCCTGAGGAAACACTCAACATAAACCAATCACATCCACAATCCACCCAGGTGTTTCATTGAATGTTATACTTAGAATTTTTCCTCAACATCTAATAAAACAATTTGTAACATTGCATAGCATCTACTAAGTTCGAAAGGCTATCAAATATCATGGTATAAGGTATGGCTACACACTACTAGGATAATAGCATAGCATAATATAACTTAGTAAAATTTCCTATCATGCATACTACTAAAAAATCAACTAATGCATATAAAAAAATAATGGGTAGTTGATGGTGTGTTACTTTCCTTGTTGAAGTTGGTGAAGAATTCACACTCTCTTCACAAAAGATCATTGCTCTCCGTACAATCTATTCATTGAAAACACAATAACAAAAGAAACAAACATTCTACCAAACAATCATACAAGTGAAGAAACATACAAAGCAACAATCATGGAAAAAGGGATGTAACCAAGTTGGCTAGGACAATGTCAAGGTTTGAGTTTTGAAAGATTCATTCTATAATGGTTCAATACATTGGGAAGGACTAGGCTGAGTTTGTAGAAAACTAACTTTATTATAACCATACTTGTCGAGGAAGTTCCAAGAGTTCACCAAAGTGATCTAACTATCTCAAATATTTTAACACATAACAATGTTTAACACTTAGTTGTTTTTCATCAAAACATTTGAGTACTCTAAGTTATTCTTTCCATTTTGGAATAGGTTAGGTCTTTTTCAACTAACTTACTAACAATATTGAAAACCAGATAAAGTCTTGGGATTTTCTATTTGGGTCAATGGTTGGGCAAAAATAACTTGTTATTCTTCAACTTGTATGAATTGCTTCTAGTCCTCATGTGATTGCCTTCTTGAAGATCATCATCATGCCATCTAAGTTGTTTCCTTCCTTGGTGTGGTGCTTCTGTTGGTCTTGATAGTCTTCATGGTTTTCTCACTAGTTGTTTCCCAAGTGGTGTGGTCACAACTAAGTGTTTTATTTAACAAATGTGAAAATATCACTAAGTCAAAATAGAGGAGAAATGAGACAAGAGGATAGAATGGGAGGTGTAGTCTTCTTCTTCATTTCTTCATGTACTTGCACTTGATGGAGTATGCTTCAGATTGTTGTGGAGCCTAAGTCATTTCTTCAATGATCTTCCTTGTTTATCTTCATGTTTCCATCAAGTTGAAAGGAGAAGAATAGAAAAGGGAAGGAAAAAAACTTAGAGAGAAAGGGGGTTAGTCTTCTGGAAGCTTCTCTGGTTTTCTTCTAAGTGCTTCCACTTCTTGGAGATGCTTCTGAAGTTTGTTTTATTTCCTAAGTCCTTCATTGGTCTTATATCTTCATGTTGAAAAATCTCTAGATGGTTAAGTCCTCCATTGCACTTCATGGTTCTCACAAATCCCAACTTGGTGAAATCTTGAAGCAAGCATGGGGAGACAAGGAGTTGATGGAAAATTTGTACTAGTGTTTTTAGGTTCATTTGTTGGCTAAGTATAAGTTGAAACTTCACTAAGGACTTAGCCTTGGTTTCATATAGCCATACACACATAGAACCACTTAGGCAAAAATATTTTCTAAGTCATTTTTAACATGGTTTGAAACATGTGTGTGATAACTTGGCCTAAAATACATGTATATGGTTCATATGTGTCCAAAATTCTATGGCACTGGTTTATATGGACTAAGGTTGCCATATGGAGCAACATTGCTTAAGAAAACATATTAAAATTATTTATAGAATTTAAACTAAGTCAAAATTTGCTCAAATGGCCATATAATTCTAAATCCATTCTAAAATTGTTCAAATAATATATTTTAAGCTTATGGATCTGTTAGTACACATTCTAAGGAACCCAAAACAATTTAGTTTGCAAAAATTGGATTTACAGAATTTAAATGATGCCAAAATTCATCAAACAAGAACAATTGAATTTGAACAAATTTAAGTTTCTCAAATTTGAATTTGGCCAGTGCCAAAAGTTTCTAATTGTCAAGGGTTTTTCAAAAAGTCCAAGATTGCTAAATTTGGGCTTATGGATCAAAAGATATGATAGATCTAAGGTGCATGGACTAATCTGTAAAACTGCCAATTAATTCTAGCGGGAGAAAAATACAAATAAAGCCTAGGCCACGTGGGAGCTCCTGATTGGTTAGTTGTGCTGACTGGGCTGCTGACCGTGCACTCTGACTGGGCGCTGACATGGATAAGTGGTTGGATCTGGGGCGTTAGATCCAGATCCAACGGTGGCGTACCCCTTCGGGGTGGATCTAATCTAACGCGTTAAAACTAGATCCAACGGTGAGGGAAGGTTGATCTTACCTCCGCCGGAGTTGGTCGCCGGAAATGGCCCCGCGGTGGCCGGAGGCGCAGGGAGTCGACGTAGACAGCGATCCGGTGACCTCCACGCTCGATGAAGACCACGATGAGCTTCGCCTCGACGCGGTGAAGCCTATGATGTGCACGGTTTGCACGGTGGCAGCCTCGAGTGGTGGCGCGGTGATGTCCCGAGGTGGCGCAACTCCGGTGGTCGTCGGGAAGTGGTTCCACTGCGGGAGAAATCGAAATAAAAGGATGAGAAGGTGCTGGGAGTTGAGGGGAAGAGGAGGAGAGTGAAATGGGCGGCGGGGACCTGCTGCTGTGGTCGGAAGTGAGGACGGACGGCGGCGGCAGTGGTAAACTCCGGCGAGCAATACGTACGGCATACGACCATGTATTGAGGGGGAAAGGGAGGGGAAAAGGAGAGGGTCTCGGGGGCTATTTAAAGGGCCAGAGAGGGGAGGAGATTGGGGGTTTAATGGCGAGAAATCGAGGGAGAGAATTTCGGCCGAGACACATGCGGTTTCCAAATGGAGGAGGAAGAAGGCAGTGACGTCAGGGTGACGTCATCTTTTTTTTCCTGTTAAATAAAAACCACAATAACTTCTGTTTTAAATATCCAAATAACATGAAACCAATTTCTAAAATCTTAAATTTTCAAATACTTTCCAACAATACCATTTTTTAAAACAAAACAACATATTTATTTTTGAAATTTGAAATTTTGAATAATTCCTTAATAGTTACTTAATGTGATTTTTAATTTAAAAATTTATAAAACATAGTTATTGGTCAATTAAATTTCAGTGACATTCTAAATGTTGAAAAAATATTTTTGAGAGTCCTTTCATCTTGTTTTCACAATTTTATATTATAAAAATATAAATAAAACACTAATAGTACTTTAAGGCCATTTTAAAATATAGAAAATAATAAATTGATGTTATTGTCTAAATAAAATTTCAGAGACATTTTACAGGTCATATGTTATTTTTGGAAAGCCATTTTTAAACCATTTTCACATATTATAATTTTAGGATATGAAGGATTTACTAATAGTAACTTAATGGTATTTAATTAGTTCATATCAATTAATTAATATTGTTGATAGATAAAATTTAGAATAAAACCACAAGTCTTAATATTGTTTTCAATGCCCTATTTTATGTTATTTTCATAGAAATGCATTTTATTTTCACACCTTTATGTTTAAAACTTGGAATAACAACTAAAGTTATTATTAAAATATTTTATTCTCATCAAATATTTTTGAGGCTTAGAACTTTATTAAGGGTTATAAATCTTTGATTTTTGTTGCCATGAAATATTTTCAAGGTAATATTTGAATTTAAAACATTTTATGTAATAAAGTTTGCTAAAGATAAAATGGTTTTCTTTATCTAATGAGGTCGAGGAAACCTGCAACCTTTATTTACTGAGGCGACGCGCTGGCGACTCCTGGCGATCGGCCTCGGGGCCGGTTCTGGGATCCATCGCCGGAGAGCTCTGATGGCGATGATGATTCCCCTCTGCCTGCCGGTTCAGAGGAGTCCGCGCCGCGGTCGCTGCGATATCTCTGCCGCACTCCTTCTCCGGTGGCATCGCGCGACATCGCTGTGCCTAGGAAAGAGAGGCGGATGGCCAGGGTTCATCGTAATCGACTTGCGGCTGTGATCCTTCACGAATTCTCGCACTCTGTAAGTAATTCTTCTAAGATCTTGGAACCTTGCTCCGTCCCGTACATCAACGCTCCTGTGGTTGATGATTCTGTGGAGGATGGAGAGTGGACATTGGTTCAATCCAGGAGACGCAAACGCGAATTGAGGCGGATCAAGGAATTGTCCTCTCGAATTCATCTCAGATCGGACACTGGTCCTAGAGCATTTGATGGTTCCGATTCTGCACGTATGAATCTCAGATCGGACATTGGTCCTAGATCTTTTGCTGGTTCCGTTTCTACATTTGAAAATGTTCAAAACTACTTTGCCGTGGGCCGATGTTCTGATGTAAAAAACGGGGGCCCGTTTACCCATACGGATTCGTCCATCCATAGTCCCTTAAACCCTAGCATTGGCTCGGGTAGGGTATTCACCATACGATCGCGAGGCAGGCGGCTACGTGGGTATCCTGCATCGCTACCTCCTCTAAACATGAACCATGGCGGCGGCAACCCTCGTGGAGGAGGCAGAGGTGCGTCTGATCGCGGAGGTGGCCAGGGAAGAGGAGGGAGGAACTTCGGTAATGGAGGAAATTTCTCCAATGCAGGCAATCTGAACTTCGGCAACCAAAACACTGGTTTTGGCAACGGAGGGAATAACCTCGGAGGGTTTAACAATGGTGGCAACAATGCTTTTTTCCAAGGTAATCAAGGTGGTAATGCTAACTTCGAGATGGGTGGTTCAAGTTTTGGTGGAGATCAAGGCAATGGTTTCGGTCCCAACCAGGGGAATTTCTTGAATAATGCTCAAGGGAATTTTGGCAATAATGGCCAAGGGAATTTTCCTATCAATGGGCAAGAGAGTTTTGCAAACAGTGGGGGATCCTTCCAGTATAACCAAGGTGGTTTCGGTCAAGGGAATTGGTCTAATGGTTCGGCTAGTAACTTTCAGAACCAAGGTCTACAGAGGTCGAATCAAAACTTGCAGCAGGGAGGTTTTAATGTTGGCTCGGGTGTGAATTCTTCGGATTTTCGCAATGGTCAAAATCGGGTGCAAAGCAGGTTTAACAACAGAGGTTCTACTTTCCGTGGGCCTAATGGGGCCGGACGTGGAGCGCTGTCTGGCTTAGCTAACAGCAGGGCAGCTCGTGCAGCTGTTACTGCCAAATCTAGGGCCGAACCTGCAAATTCTTCCA
The DNA here is from genome assembly GCA_028641055.1 of Alopecurus myosuroides. Classification (NCBI taxonomy): domain Eukaryota; kingdom Viridiplantae; phylum Streptophyta; class Magnoliopsida; order Poales; family Poaceae; genus Alopecurus; species Alopecurus myosuroides. The sequence goes on along the minus strand of CM054060.1, from coordinate 192,991,697 downwards.
GTAATAATACCGAGGCGCAGAGAGGAAAAGGGGTGGATGCTGCGGTTGTTTCTGTGGCCGCGGAGAATTTACTCCCTGTTGCTCATCAGCTAGTGGAGAACAACAATTCGGATAAAGGAAAGAAATGTTTTCGTTGTGGTCTTTCTGGGCATGTGTTGGCAGATTGCACTACTCTTCTATGCGATTATTGTGAGGGGATGGGACACGTGGATGATGACTGCCATTTGCTCAAGATGGTTAAGCCCCAAATTCTGGTATATGGACATGCACACGATGATCTTACTTTTTACGAGGCGGTGGTTTCAGAGAACTACAGACCTCGTTCGGATAATACTCGTATGGGGACTATTTCCGTTGTTGGGGGTGAGTTGTCTATCCCTAAAATTATTTCGCAATTACAGCGTGTGGTACCAGTTGAGGCATTCCAGTGGGAATTGTTACAAGTGGGACATAATATCTTCAAGGTGTTATTCCCATCTAAATTAGAACTTGACAGGTTGAGAAATTTTGGCTCTTTTAGGGTGCCTAATTCCCCTATAGAGTTAGTAGTTGATGCTTGGCACACCAAAGATAAACCTGCTTTTGAGTTGCCTAAATTCTGGCTGTTGATGCATGGAATACCAAGCCAACATAAAGGTGATTTCTTGGCTATGTGGAGCTTGGGAACTCTTTTTGGGAAGCCAATTAGGATTGATATGAAGCATACTAGAGAACATGGCATTCTGAGGGTTTTTATTGGGTGTGTTGATCACACGAAGATTCCTAAGAAACTCCCTATTTTCATTAAAGATGGGTTCTATAATCTTTCTTTTGAGAAAGAAGGAGAGGGAGGTGTGGATATTGATATGCCTACAGTACAAAAAAACAGTGACAGGGATGGGGATGATGGACATGATGAAGATGACTTGGACAAAGAGATGGATGTTTCTGATATTCCTGTACCTGCTATTCAGCCTCCTTTGGAAAAATCGGGTTCTATTGGGAATTCTAATCCTACATCTTCCAATTTGGGATCCAAAAGAGCTGTGGGATTATGTTTTTCACCACAGGTGGCTAAATCTATTGCTGTTGCTCACCGGGTCCTTAGAGGGGAAATTGTTCCCCCTGGTGATTCACCATGTTTATTGGATTTTTCGGAGAATGCCCATGTTGACTCTGTTAGTGATGCTCGGGATCTTGAGGTAGAGCACGTTGGCTCTACACCTTCATCTTCTATCCTCCCTGCTAAGGTACTTAGTCCTGATATTTTGAGCTCTAACATGCACTCTGGTATCGATGTAGATGCACACTTTCATGTTGATAATGTTTGTAGCCCTTTGTCGTTACCGGTTAATAGCCTTGGCAATTGTGCCCTTGCTGGTTGTGTGGAGCAGGTTGATGAACTACAGGTGACGGGTGGCCATTTGATTGAGAGGAATTCTTCCGTGGTGGTCACCAGGTGCGGTGCAGCATGTGCACAAACCACCCCGGAGCCACGGCAGAAAACTGCTGTATTCTCTGCCGCCACGGCACAGAATGCAACGGTTTTTAGTCCGTTTTCGCTGCCCTCGGCACCGCGGCAGGCGTTTTCGCTGCCGCCACGGCAGGCGAAGTTTCAGCGGCAGAGTTTGCCTGCTGCTGCTGCTTCCGTGGGTGCAGGTTCTGTGCGTTCTCCACAGCAGATCGTTGTTGCATCCAGTAACAATGGTCAGGTGGTAACATCTAGGGTGGATGAGCAGCAGATGGCTGCTGGTTCCACTAATAATGGTACGAATTTTATGCTTGATTCACCTGATAGAGTTCCTTTGTCATCTTCGCATAAGCTAGTTGGTGTTAATCAAATGTCTGCTATTGGTTTGCCAGTAAGCTCTCCTCCATTAACCAAGATGTTGGGGATGGAGAACAACGTTGGACCGGCTAGCCCTTCCAATTTCTCTCCAAGTGTTCAAGATATTGTTGACTTTGGTGGAATCGCAGACCCTGTTAGCTCTGGTATGCGCTCTAGCAACAGAATCCGAGCGCAAGTCAACGCAGATGATACGCAATTGGACCGTGCCAGTGCTTTGGCACAGAGACGCAATGACATCTACTCTCCAGGTAATAAAGTAAACCGAAAACTTTCTTTTCTAGCAGTTCCTAATGAAGTGATTGCTACTACGGCTGTTAAGTTAGGTATTGTTTTGGGTAACAATGATTTACAAATCGAGTCGTCGATTCAAAAACTTAAAAGTGTTGAAGAAAATCGTTTATTTACTTGCCTTTCTAAAACCTTGGTTAATAAAGAGGAAGGGGAGGATGATAATAACACCCTGCATACGGCTACTGAGTTGTCTGAGGACCTCGGGATGGAGGATAATGATCCTCCTTTGGACCAATTGGGACCAGAAACCGAGATTTTCCCTTGTAAAACGCTGCGTAGAAAAAAATTGGGCACTGGCCTAGATGTTAAGAGACGAAGTGCAAGGATACAAAAAATCAAATCAGGTAAACAATGAGAGGAATGATTTGGAATACTGATGGTTTTGGGGATACGGCTAAGCATTTTGCGATTAGAGAAGCGGTTAGGGAAGACAATCTAAACTTTGTAGCTATTATAGAGACAGGGCGATCTAACTTTTCGGTGCCTTTTCTTAATTATTTGGGGGGTGGGAAGGATTTCTTGGTTTTGCCTTCCACCTCGTGGTCGCTCTGGCGGCATTCTTGTTGGTTTTGACCCAAGTTGGTTTGTGGTTCAGAACGTGGAGACTGGAGATTTTTGTATTAAGTTTCACATCAAAAATAAGTCAGATGCTTTCCTATGGACGTTTGTTGTAGTGTATGGGGCAGCACAAGATTCTCTTAAAAATGATTTCCTAGCAGAGTTAGTGCGTATCTGTGAAAAAGAAGAGAGACCATTGCTAGTTGGGGGGGATTTCAATATCATTAGAAGACAACATGAGAAGAATAATGACAATTTCAATGCTCGTTGGCCTTTCATCTTTAATGCGATCATCGAGAGTCTCGACCTGAAAGATCTTGATTTCTCGGGGAGACAGTTTACTTGGGCTAGTAGAGGGGCAAACCAAACTTTCGAAAAATTGGATCGTTTTCTAGCTAGTGTGGAGTGGGAACAAAAGTTCCCGTTGGTTTCAGTACATGCATTGGCTCGTACTGGATCTGATCATACTCCCCTTGTTATTGACTCTGGTCAACAGGCTCACCTTGGCAACAAATCAAAGTTCTCTTTTGAATTGGCATGGCTTAAGAAGGAGGGGTTTCTAGACCTGGTGGCCAGAGAATGGTCCTCTTATGTAGAGGGTAATTCTGCTATAGAGACCTGGCAATGGAAAATTAGACATCTTCGGCAATTCTTACGTGGGTGGGCTAAAAACTTAAGTGGTCAATATAGAGTTCAAAAAGAGAAATTGATTCTCTTAATTAATGAGCTAGATATTCGAGCAGAGTCCATACCGCTATCTGTAGCGGAAAGAAAAGCCAAGAATGACGCGGATGCGTGCCTTGCTCGACTCCGACGTGAGGAAGAAGCCAAATGGGCGCAACGAGCTAAGGTTAAACATATTCAGGAAGGTGGCGATAATACCCGTTATTTCCATTTGATTGCAAATGGGAAACATAGGAAAAAACGAATATTCCAGTTAGAACAGGATGAGGGAACTATTATGGGGGAAGCAAATCTTCAAGCCTTCATTACTGATTTTTACAAACGCCTTTTCGGCCCTCATGAACCGAATTTCTTCACCCTTGATGAAGAAAGAATAGACGATATTGATCGTGTTTCGGTTGAGGAGAACAAGATTTTGGTTGCCCCTTTCACTGAGAAAGAAGTTTTTGAAGCAATTTCTCAGATGAATAGAAACACAGCCCCTGGCCCTGATGGTTTTCCTATAGAGTTCTACCAATGCTGCTGGTCGGTTATTAAAAATGATTTAATGGCTATGTTTCGGCAGTTTTATGATGGAAATTTACCTCTTTACCGTTTGAACTTTGGTATTATTACTTTGTTACCAAAGAAAGAGGATGCTAGTAGAATAGAACAATATAGACCTATTTGCTTACTCAATGTGATCTTTAAGATTTTCACGAAGGTTGGGACTAACCGTGTGACTACGATTGCGCAGTCTGTTATTCAGCCAACTCAGTCTGCTTTTTTACCGGGTAGGAATATTCTAGAGGGGGTTGTAATTTTACATGAAACTATCCATGAATTACATTCCAAAAAGTTAGATGGGGTGCTTTTCAAAATTGATTTTGAAAAAGCATATGACAAAGTTAAGTGGGATTTTCTTCAGAAAGCTTTGAGAATGAAAGGTTTTCATGACACTTGGTGTAATTGGGTAGCTAATTTCATTCAAAAAGGGAGCGTAGGCATTCGGGTAAATGATGATATTGGTCATTATTTCCAAACGTGCAAAGGGCTTAGACAAGGTGATCCTCTTTCTCCGGTTCTATTTAATTTGGTGGCTGATATGTTAGCCATTATTATTAACAGAGCTAAAGAGGATGGGCAGGTGGGGGGTTTAGTTCCTCATTTGGTTGAGGGAGGGATCTCTATCCTGCAATATGCTGATGATACAATCTTATTTCTTGAACATGACATCCAAAAGGCTGTGAACATGAAGTTGATTCTGTCTTTATTTGAACAGTTATCTGGTCTCAAGATTAATTTTCATAAAAGTGAAATCTATTGCTTTGGCAAGGCTAATGATCATTTGGTAGAGTATAGGGATATTTTTGGTTGTGAAGTAGGGAATTTGCCCTTCAAATACCTTGGTATTCCAATACATTATAGAAAACTATTACTAAAAGAATGGAAAATGGTGGAAGATCGGTTTGAGAAGAAACTAGCGTGTTGGGCTGGTAAACTTCTTTCTTACGGTGACAGATTAGTACTTATTAATTCCTGCCTCACTAGTTTACCCATGTTTTTTCTATCTTTCTTCGAAATTCCAGTGGGAGTGCGAAAAAGACTAGACTTTTTCCGTAGTAGATTCTTTTGGCAAAGTGATCAGCAGAAGAAGAAATACCGCTTAACGAAGTGGAGCATCATTTGTAGGCCGAAAAATCAAGGAGGATTAGGAATAGAACTCTTAGACATTAAGAATAAATGTTTGCTGAGCAAATGGCTCTTCAAAATTCTTACAGAGGACGGGGTGTGGAAAGAACTGTTGACAAATAAATATTTAGGAGATAAAACACTAGCTCAGATAAAACCTAAACCCACTGATTCTCCATTTTGGCGGGGAATTCTGTCGGTAAAACAGGATTTTTTCTCTAGGGGCCGGTTTGTGTTGGGTAATGGCAAACAGACCCGCTTTTGGGAAGACGTGTGGATGGGGCATGCATCTTTGGCTGATCAATACCCTGGTCTGTACCACATTACTAGAAACAAGAATGTTCTTGTTGCGGATGTGTTAGCCACCGCACCACCCATTAACTTACAATTTAGAAGAAATCTGCAAGGGAACAATTGGACATCATGGTTGCATCTTGTTCAACGGTTAATGACTATTTCTCTTTCTGAGGAGGAAGATCTGTTCTCTTGGTCGGTGAATAATAACGAGCTTTTCTCAGTCAAATCCATGTATAATGACTACATGAATACTGACCCTCCTTTTCAACATAAGTACTTATGGAAAATGAAAATCCCTCTCAAAATCAAAATTTTCATGTGGTTCGTGCATAGACGTGTAATTTTGACAAAGGATAATCTTTTAAAACGTAATTGGCATGGTTGCACAAAGTGTGCTTTTTGTAATCATGATGAGACTATTGATCATTTATTTATATCTTGCCCATTTGTGGTTAAGATTTGGAGACTGCTCCAGTTCACCTTTAATATTTCACCTCCTGAGAGTCTCAACCATATGTTTGGTGGATGGCTCACTGGTATACACAAGATTGTTAGACGACGAATTAGAATTGGTACTTGTGCCTTCTTGTGGGCTCTATGGAATTGCCGCAATGATGCGGTGTTTAACAAGCTTCACAATTCTCATTTTTTGCAGGTTGTTCACAAGGCTACTTACTGGATTTCCGCATGGTCGCTCCTTCTGCCACAGGAGCAGCGCCATTTTATGGAGGCTGGATGCAACCGGTTATTGGCATTAGTCCGGGCCATCCTATCCTCCAACGGGTGGCAGCATGATCTGCGAATTACGGCTTCTTAGTGGACATTGGACCCTTTAAGCTTTTCTTTGATTCGAGATAGCGCTTCAATTTTTGTATTCTGGCTTGTAAGACTTTGAATATTATTTCTATTGTTTAATAAAAGCCGTATGCATCTACCCGATGCAGAGGCTGGGGCTTTGCCTCCTTTTCAAAAAAAAAAAAAAATCTAATGAAAATTCATTTTGAGAGGGTCTTAGGGTTTATGGAAAACAGAGGCATAATTGATTTTTAATTTCTATAACATTGGAATAACAATATTATTTCTTTTATGTTTGGGTTTTATTTGGTTTTTGATGTCTTGTTTTAATAGAAAACAAAAAGTTTTAAATTTTTGTGATTTTTGAACTTTCCAAAAAATCAGGGATGTTACAGACTACCACCCTTAAAAGAAATCTCGTCCCGAGATTTGGGAAGGTTAGAAAGAAAGATTGGGTAACTGGGTTCCACAACAAACTTGGTGGGCTATGACCCTTAAAAGAAATTTTTGTGGGTAGTCTATTTTCATTAGATTGGAGTGTAGATTGATTTGAGATTGGCTTGAGTAGAAATTTCCTTCATGGTAGAGTTATAGACCAACATATATCTGTTGAACTACCTTTGACACTGAGGGGTCACTCTTTGGGTCAATCAAAAGTGTTTGGGTACCTCTCAACTTGGTCTTTTGATGTCCTCAGTAATCTTACATCTTGTTGTTGTCGTCCTTGAAGGCAAACATCATGCTGTTTCTAAAGAAACTCTCATGGTAGGCAAAATCTTCCATTGCTTGATAGCTCCAAGGTTGTCTTCATCCTCTCTGAAAATAGTATGTTTTCAGCAACACTAACATAGGGTCATTATTTCATTCTACCATTCTATGGTTCGGGTTTAACATCGTCGTCTCTCTAATAGGTATGTCACTCAGATTTAACATTCCTCATAGCAAAAGTAAATAATGTGAGTAGTCACAATGGGGAATAGTGTTTTAAGGATGTCAAAAAAACTTATTAGGCATGATTTAGTAATAAGTGGATGTGACAACTCATTGATCCGGTCAATCAATGAATTTTCACATCCCTTTACTACTGGATCATGCCTAATAAGCCAATAGTTGGTGCAACATCACAAATGTGAGTAACAAGACTCGATCTTTGGTGTGTGGAAATGAGTCAGCCCCTCCCCCACCACTAGGCATTGTCTTATTTTGCAATTATTTGCTAACTAAAATAAAGAAGAATCCAAAGAAGTAGAATAAAAATACGATCACATCCTAAGACTTTTTTCCTTTTGGTTCTTTTTTTATTTTTTTATTTCCAATCCGAAAAAGAAGAATAAACTATGACTAACATCCGCGCGCAAAATCTCCACGGAATCAGCCTCTCGCAGGGTCCCACTCGCCAGCGTCTACGCGCCAAATCTCCACCACACCGCGCTCCTCGTCCACTAGGCTACTCCTCCACTGAAAGCGACCTCCACAGAAAGCCTCCACTTCGCCCTCCCGCCCCAAGGACAGTTGCCACAGCTTCTCCCTCCCCCGTCCTCGGCGTCATTCCCAAACAATGACTGGTAAGCCATGGTTCCCTCCCTTCCCCATCCTCAACCAAACGATGCAATGTAGGTCAGATGTCGGCAGATCTAGGTTTGATACCGGCGGATGTAGGTTAAATTCCCGCGGATGTAGGTCACCGTTGATGTTTTAAGTTACCATCGGCCATGGATCTAGCTCATTCTACCGTTATAGGGCCCTCGGAGATCGTTTCCCCCACCCGGATGGAGATCGACCTGAACAAGGCCTCGGAGCTCGCAAAGCCCCTTGTTATTCATATAGTCGAGGTAAATAGCATATAAATTAGTCCTGTAGCCAAATGTTCTCTTAAGATTCATCTATCTCCTTTCGCCTTCATCGACACTTCTTTGATTTTTATTCTTTTCGTATTTGGCTATAGGACCATAGTGTAGGCTGTGACTTCTGCAGCATGTCGCGTACTGAAATTCAGAAATTGGTGCAGCAGTTAGTTGAGACAATTGAATCTCATCGTCTCTCTGAAGTTTGCAAGATGGCTGATGATACCAGAGCTGAGGAGCTAATTTGTTTCGTCTACTGCAAGGATAGGCTGGACAGGGCGATGAAAGCTTAAAAAATGCTAGCACTCGAGTTGGAACTGCCGGAGCAAAAGAGAAGCTAGATGATCATGCACGGCTTGGTTACTAAGCTTGATTCTGAGCTGAAGAGTGCGAAGAAAACTTTGAAAGTAGCCAAAGAGAAGTGGGACATGCTACAGAGGGGAAAAGTAACCCTATTGGAGAGTGCGAAGGACACCAATGTGAAGTTGAGATGCATTCTAATTTTCTTGCAAGATTATGGAATGAGGTAAAACTACTTTGCTCTTTAATTAGATTATGTCAACCTGCAATGCTTGCCAATGAGTCTAGCTGTTATTCATTTCTCTATTTTGTTGCATGTGCCGATGATTAAACTGAGCAATGCTAAAATCCAAAGGATTACTCCCCAGTACCTAGTAGCCTTTACACGGACATTGTTTGTTCATGCTCCCTGGTCATGTGGAGCTTGCCCTTTGGACTTCTTTTGCAATGTATGTATGAGGCTTTCTTATTTTATGTTCATTCTCTGTTCTGTGTGCCAATGATTAAACTCTGAACCTTCTCTCGGTGAGATATTGGCACTTACCTATGTGTAAAACTACATTTGTTCTACATCTTCCTTGGTAAGTGTTCGATGATCTCATTGATTTCTGTGTGCTTCTTTACTATGAGGCCCCAATTATGATTTTGTCTGTAATGCATGAGCCATATTGGTTCTACATATTCATTGGCAAGTGTTCGATAATTTCATTGATATGTGTGTGCTTCTTTACTGTGAGACCCCTATCTAGGCTTGGTTCTCTGCCGATGGTTAATATGCAGCAATGTCTCCAACAGTTGGCATACCATAGAAAAAAGATTGCCATATTTGTGTTTGATTAGAGTGCCAATGATTAAACTATGCAATGTTAAAATGCAGAGGAGACTCCTCTAGACCTAGTAGCGTTTACAAGGACCTAGTAGCTTGTTTATGCCACCGAGTCTAGCGGTTTATCACCTCTGTACTTGTGTCATTTGTACACGTGAGGCAGTTTTGTCACTCATTTTTGTATGTTTGGTAGTAGATCTGCTTCTTTTTTGTAGATGTGCTAAACATGTATGAAGCTTTTCTACTAGTGTTTCTGTGGACGCGGTTTCGGAAAGTTCCAGTGGATGATCTGAACCTCTGGATGTGGCTTCGGAATGCATGCTGGCATAGGAAAATATCCGTTGGATGATGTGAAACTGTGGATATGGCTTCGGAGTGGATGTTGGCATAAAAAAAGTTCTGGTTAACTGTGGACCTGTTGTTGAACCTTTTGTGATGCTAATTTTAGTTACTATAAATCTCCTATGTTTCGGAGTGCATGTAACCGGGATGATGGCGCGGAACAGACATCGAAGAGGGCGAGGAGGCGGTATATTAGTATTAGTACTAGGGTATCCTTTGTTACAAATGTAAAACCATGTCAATTCATTTCCATTTCGGAGTGCATTTTATAATTTAGATCTCCTATATATTCGGTAATTTGGTTGACACTCACCACGTGGGATACCCGGTCAGCTCTCCTCTCCACTCCCAAACTGTGGATAATGCAGCGGCTCCCCGTATGGGCGCAGAACACTCTCCTCTCTACTCCCAAATTGTCCGTTTGTGCCACACCTCTCTACTCCCCTTTGTTGTGCGCAGATCCACCGGTACCATGTCTGGCCGTCGCGAGGAGGGCCGCCAACATCAGAACCACATGTACTTTCCCCAGCGCAGCGTGCAAGGCGCGGAGTGTGCGCGTGCCCGCGAGGCGTACCGGCGCGAGGTGCATCAGGCCAACTCGTCCCGTGCACCACCACCTCCGGCTCCACCCATCGCACCTTCGGACGTCGAGGAGAAAGAAGAGGAGGAGTATCTCGCCGTCAAGTTCCACAACGAGGCCCTGCAGTGGTCCCACATGCAGGCGGGGATTTTAGCGTCCTTAGAGAGTTCCGCGGCAGAAGAGCTCCGGCAAGCGAGGCTCGCCTAGCTTTTCACTTTAAAGCTAGAGGCCGACACGACGGAAGCGATCCCGCCATTCGATGTAGAATGAAGATGCGGCGGCGCTGGCGGAGGCGCACCCTTGGCTAGGACGCTAGGTCCGGTGTCTATCCTTTTTTTGTGATTTGTTTCAGAAATGGCTTGTTCACTGTAATGTTAACTGTGATGATTTTGAAGATTATGTGCATGCTTAATTTCGAAGATATATGCATGCTTATTTACCGTGGATGACAAGTGGGGTCCATGCATCAACTGGTCGGTCATAGCCAGTCAAAGCAGTCAAACAGGACAGGATGTGTGGCCCCAAGAAAAAGCTAGGCTTTTCACTTTAAAGCTAGAGGCCGACACGACGGAAGCGATCCGCCATTCGATGCAGAATGAAGATGCGGCGGCGCTGGCGGAGGCGCACCCTTGGCTAGGACGCTAGGTCCGGTGTCTATCCTTTTCTTTTTGTGATTTGTTTCGGAAACGGCTTGTTCACTATAATGTTAACTGTGATGATTTTGAAGGTTATGTGCATACTTAATTTCGAAGATATATGAATGCTTATTTACCGTGGATGACAAGTGGGGTCCACGCATCAACTGGTCGTTCATAGCCAGTCAGAGCAGTCAAACAGGACAGGATGTGTGGCCCCAAGAAAAATTCGCGACGTTCTACGTGAGCAGGCAAGTTTCGTCGAAGGGAACTGCGCTCTTAGTGGGCTACTGGGCTGGAGAAAAAAATCCGCAACATAAAACTAGCAAAAAGTCGAGCAAAACCAGTCTGCGATGGAACAAACCAATACATCAAGAGCAAACTCCACTTTTCAGCCATTCACGACGGAAACGCGATGTTATCAAAACGTTCCGCTCAAAACGTTTTGGATCGCATGGAATTTGGTAGTGATTGTATTCAATTGAAAAACTATAAATTTCCTCCTAACTATAACTCATGCCGGTTTGACCATGCTACAATTGGGAGAACATGATCTACCTTGATATTTTTCATGTGAGGAATCACCCTAATAAATGACTACTAGGTAATAAAGATGCAAAAAAAACAAAGGATAAACATCATAGGCAATTCATAATTCGTGTGATTTGGTATAGGGTTTGTTCTTCGGGAATTCTTAACGCAACTCCAATGAGGATCCACCATCTTTGTTATTCTCACAATAGAAGAAACTCCGAGGAAATTCTGCTGCGGTGAAAATTGCTTCAAGCTTTTCCATGATAGAGAAAGGACCACTTTATCTTGTCATGTACTTCCTCCCATGGTCCGTGATGAACAATTGATTGTTGATGTCAAACAGTGACAATCTTTTGGCATTCGCCATCATGTCAAAACAGAGTAACAAGAGAGTTATACCAAACCACATACATATATTGCAAAACCAATTTAGATGCCTCTAACACTCTGTTTGCAAGTTTTAGCGTTGTTATAAGTTCTATGAAAAACTATTGTCATAACCTATGAACATTGACGTATGTTTATTCTCATTGCTAGATTGAGATTGCAGGGTGATTGAAATACAAAAAATACGAAAACGTCTAGAACCTCAATCTGAACGTAGACATAACGATGACCCCCCGTGTGGATCCAATCCACATGCCCTTTCCACCATGACGTTCTATGATACCAACTATGGTGCAACCCGAATCTACTAAAGCACTTCTTCAGGTCAAGCGAGATATGCCAGGGGCAAGTCGAATGTCCCAGGATTGCTAGAAGTTTGTAGAAAGCCACACCATGCCGTAGGAAACAAAACAAACACATATTATTGGGAAGAAACAATGATAAACTCAATATTAGAGAACTTTCTAATATACTTGCACAAACTTATGCAATCATGCACAAAATTATGCTCTAAATCAGATCGTATCTATGGATAACCTTGCTCTGATACCACTACTGGTGTACATCGCAGAATTTAAAAATTTCCCCCAACATAACCGCGAAGATTACTATGGACATAACAATGCATGCCCATACATGAAATGATCTGGTACCATGACTCACCAGCAGCGGAAGTACTATGTAGTGGTAGTAGATTCTGAACAGTCATAGATCCTCACCGTTAGGCCTAGTTGCAAGGATGTCTCTAAGCGTCCTTTGTCGAGGATCACACGTGTAATGCCTCTTATGATGTACACATGTATGCTCGTGTCAACCCACCAGCGCTCCCTGTCAAGGACTCGGTACCGACAAAGAGAGACAATGTTTCGACATTCCTAATTGGTAGATATAATAAATGGTCATTAGATATATTTGAATATGGAATCTCTAAGCACATGAGAGAGATTGGATATTAGAGCCATCTTAATTGGGAGAGGAAACCTCAATAACCCAATTAGACAAAGCTCTAATTATACTAGTGAGACTAAAGAACGAGGGCCAATTGGTTTGTTCCTCAATGGGTTGTGGTCTTTTTTATAGTTGGAGGAGGGGGGCCTTGCCTTGGTGGGGGCAGGATCCCTTCCCAATACTCACGCAAAAGGAGTTGCCCGCATTAGTCCAACTAGGAGTATGTTCCTGGTGGGAGGAGTCCTCCCTCCTTTTCCTTTTTCCATTCCTTTTCTTTTGGTGTTTCCCTTTTCACTCTCAAATCAAATAAGGAAGGTGTAGAGGGGTAATGCACCATGGATTCTGGACCATCGGCCCACCTGCCAGCCAGCCAATAATGGGTGCGGCCATGGGGGAGATCTGCCCCCTCTGGTAGTCCTCCCCCCCTTCGCCTTCTCACTTTTGGCGTGAAACTCTTCGGGAACCTGTAACCCCTATAGATAAAAGCACCGACCTTATCTACTGATGTTCGGAACATATTTCTAACTAACATCCGAGACATCTCATGTTTGCCTTTATCTCTCCTATAAAATTATGCCCTCTCCAGACATGATTTCCAACTTATAGTAACTTCTCTAAAACACCTCCGATTGACACCGGACTTGTTTCTGTGACATTATATCGACATCTATTATTCATAAAACCAATAGAAACATCTTTATCGTCTCAAATAAATATTGGTACGTCTTAAGCGTGTGACTAGTAAAGATTCGGTAACACATAGACATTTCCGGGAAATACCAAACAATAACCAGCAACGGAGCCGTGGGAGCCCATGACGACTCCTATGTGTCCATGAAGAACAAGTGAGCCTAAAGTTAATGATAAGGGGATGCCCGATCTTCTCAATGAGTTTCTAATAACTTGTGGATGATAACTAGTGTCTTGCCACGAACTCTCCGGCTATTCCCTTTCACCAACTCGGGGCTGAGGGGTCTACCGGTAGCTATGTGATATTTATGTGATTGTGAGCTTTGTAATATAGTTGAATAAGTAGATGTTACTCTTCATATGTTATGCTACTCAAGTGGTTTTGTTATGAGATATCTGTAAAAACTTTGATCACGGTCTAAAGGTGACAGTGTGTGCACCGTGTGGTTTAGCATTATATTTATATCTTGTGTTGGATGACCCTATGAAATTGTAGTGTTTGTCTAGTACCTTTTAGGGGCGCTCATAGTGATAGCGTGGGCTTAACTAGACATGGGAATGCGACTTTGAGGAGTGGTGTTACAACCCTATGCAATGAATTGGTGTTTGTTATCCGACCGGAGAGTGGTTCGGAGTAGTGTAGTGAAGAGAGATATTTATGCATTCAATTATGTTTTCACTTTTGAGAGTGTGCACTAGTGAAAGTAGGATCCCTGGGCCTTGTTTCTAAGCATCCATATTATCCATATTATGTTTACAATCAGTTCTGCTACATGTTTGCTTTCTGCCATTTTTATTTCAGATTGCTATCATCACTTACAATCATCCATATTACTTTTATTTTACTCTCTCTCTTCGCCGAAATAGTGCACCTATACAACTTAAAATTGTATTAGGTGTGTTGGGGACACAAGAGACTTCTTGTATCGTAATTGCAGGGTTGCTTGAGAGGGATACCTTTGACCTCTATCTCTGTGAGTTCTATAAACCTTGGGTAATCGACTTAAGGGAAACTTGCTGCTATTCTACAAACATATGCACTTGGAGGCCCAACACTATCGACAAGAATAGAAGCGTGCGTAGACATCAAGCTCTTTTCTGGCGACGCTGCCGGGGAGGTAAGGTAAAAGGAACTCACATCCTCTGCGAGTCCTTGAAGTTATTTCCTTTAGATTCTGCAATTATATCTTTTTGCTTCTTGTTGTTATTTTCCCTAGTTAGGCTTAATGGAAAACAACAAAAATGTGAGAGAGCTTTATAATCTTTATCTTGAGTTAGGACATGAAGTGTTTGAAGAGAAAATTTAAAAACCTATGGAGGTTTATTTGTATGCTAGTAGCAATGTTATTAGCATTAATTCTTTGAATACTATTATTTCTAATGCTATGAAAAGTCTAAGCTTGGGGAAGCTGGTTTTGATGAATATGATATTTTTAGTCCCCCAAGTTTTGAGGAGGAAATTTTCTTTGATGATACTTTGCCTCCAATTATGATGATTATAATTGATGAGTACATCCCTAGCTCTTCACCTATTGTTACACATGATGATGTTGCTATAAAAGATGATGAAGTAAGGACCCATGACACGATCAAGGACCAAACTATTACAACAACAGGTGAATTCAATCCTACTTGAGTATAATATTTATAATTATGAGGACTTTATACTTCCATGCACTTATGTATTCTAAGGTTTGTTGATAACACAAGAATGAAGGAGGGAGATCATGAAGAGGAGCTGCACATGGATGAAGATGGATTTGGGGAGGAGCTGGAAAACAAGTGCTAGAAGGGTGAAAACAAGGAATAACAAAGAATAACAATTGTTATCTCATGGAAAACAATTGTTATTTCATGGAAAACAAGGGGATGGCGCCTCCACAAGGTTAAATGCGCCTAGTAGAAGTCCTAATTATATTAGGCATGGTTTGTATACAATCATAGGCCGCACCCCTTAATGGTGGGTCGGTTTGTATCTAGTTAAGTTTGAGTCCGAGTCCAAACAAGCCAAGTTGGTTCCTATTCGGGTTGGGATGGGTTGCTTGCGCAATAACCCTTGTGGTCGCACCCCTTCCCCTCATATATACCCCTTGGTGCGGCATAGATAGGTTAGACTATGATAAAACATAAACCCTAGACTCTAGATTGTATTGCTTCAAGCATTCATTTTGTATCATATATCCATTGCAAATCTGAGTGTATTCTGTTGTTCCATTGGGACTAAGGAGAAACATGACCACTTGTAGTCGGTGGCTACTTGTGCAATAGTGTGGAGTCTCGAATATCCAAAGGGTTTAAGTGATGTTACAATTGGTGACAGGGTTTAGTCAAAGGAGAGAGTGAGGTATCACATTGGTTACCAATTTATCATAGAGTTCACTGAGAAGATCGGGCTACCCCTTATCAATAATGATAGTGGTATTCTAGTTCCACCTACTATTGAGGAGAAAATTAATTATGATTAGAATATTCCTCCTATATTTGATGATTATGGTGATGAGAATAATAATGATAGCTATTTTGTTGGATTTGCTCCCAATAATATTAATGATAATGACTATGCTTATGTGGAGAGTAATAATTCTTTTATCCATGTGGCTCATAATAAGAATGTTTTATGTGATAGTTATATTTTTAATTTCATTCATGATGCTGCTGAAAGTTATTATGAGAGAGGGAAACATAGTTTCATGCATCTTAAGAATATTAAGTTTCCCCTCTTTATGTTGAAAATTTTGAAGTTGCACTTGTTTTGCTTTCCTATACTTGTTGCTTTGTGCTTTCATGAATTTTCTTTCTAAAAGATTCTTTTTCATAGGAAGTGGGTTAGACTTAAATTTGTTTTACTTTTTATTCTTGGTGATCTCTTTTACTTCAGTTCATATTTCTCATGTGAGCATCTTCTCAAATTATCACGCCTAGCTAAAAGGCTTTAAAAGAAAAGCACTTCTTGGGAGATAACCCATGGTTTTATTTTTGCTATGTTTTATTTGAGTCAATGTGTTATTTAATTATGTAGAAACTCCTTTGTATATTTATTTTCATGTTTTAGTTGTGCCATGTAAAGTTTCTAACGAAAGCTGTAGTTGGTTTTGGATTTCTGAGTAGGAAACAGATTTTTGTTGTCCACCGTAAAAAATCGTATAAAATCCAGAAAGATCAGAATGAACTGAATTTTTTTTTGATGATTCCTTAGTTAATTACGAAACTTTTTTGTTGTTTATATTTTTCGATCTGAGCAACATAAGTGGCCCGAAATAATTCGTGTTTACAAACTGTTCTGGTTTTGGCAGATTCTGTCATTTTTCTTGCATTTGCTCTTTTATGATGTCAAGTGGATTTCTTTGCTTCACGAAACATCAGTGGCTGTACCTAATGTTTAAAAGTATCAATATCACTTGTTCCCATGCAGAACCCATGGATCTTTTTAATTTTGCACTAACCCTCTAATGCGAATTACATTCAGTGTGCTGTGAAGGAAGTTTTCAAGGGTCAAGAGAAGAGGCTGATATAATGTGATCAAGAAGAGTGCAAGACCAAAGCTTGGGATGCCCCCGTGGTTCATCCCAGGTAATTCTAAGAATACTCAAGCATCTAAGCTTGGGGATGCCCAAGGCACCCCCCTCTTCATCAACAATTTATCATGTCACTTCTAGTGAAATTATATTTTTATTCGGTCACAACATATGAAGTTTATTTGGAGCGTCTATTTTTTTCCTTGATGCAATAATATAGTTGGACCCTAGCATTTTTTGTGTTGGAGAGAGACATGCTCCGCTTTTTCATATGAATACTCGTTATGCTCGTATTCTTAGTTTTTTCTTCTAGCTGCTGCAAATCCTTTAAGCTCATGTTTTTCATTCATCTCTTTTTCAGAGCTGATAGTTCTAGTAGACTTATGTTAGTACTCTATTGTTTCATTGCTATATCTCTTGGAGAGTTTTTTTTTGTTTTTATGTTTGATGGAACTAGAAAATGCTACGCGTGTTAGATGGTATAACGAAAATGCTTGCATATTCTTGTAGATCATTAAACTGTTTCACTTGATTATTTGTTGTTGTTTTGAGATATCAATTTGCTTAATGGTGAACTTGCTGGTTTAGTAGAGTAAAAACAATTAATGGTTTGTCTAGAAGCTTGAAACTGTGCACACTCAAATAACCGGTTGATAGGATAAGGGTATATGACTTCCTTTGCTGATAGCAATCGTAATGGCTTTTTGTTATGCTCTATGTTCGGGGTAGCTAACAGTGACTTGTCACTGCCACGGACCCTCTTGGAGTGATTTTCATTATTCCTTGAGATATCATGATTTTATTTGGAATCTTTTAACTTCTGAGTTCTATGTTGCGGTTTTCTGGCACTTCCACCATCTATACTTGCTAGCCTCTTCGGTACTGTGAATTGCTCATTCTCACATTAAGAGTTGGTGCAAACTTTGCTAGTACATCCAAACCACGTGGGAGAACTTTGTTCTCCTACACATAAGCCAAAATTTATCTTCGTCAAAATAGCCACTATACCTACCTACCATGGAACTTCCATAACCATTCCGATATATATTGCCATACAACATCCATCATCATTATGTTACTTGTCATGCTTCATCATTATTTTTGCATACTGCTACACTGGCATGAGCATTTAGTTTTATACATCAGAGATATTTTAGTTTGAGTTATGAGTACTGAAAGTGTGTTGATTCATTGTAAAATAGAGTGTTTCCCCTACCAGTGAGGTTATATATCAAAAAAGGAAAAAAAGAGAGAAAAGGCCCAAAAGAGAAAAAGAAAGAAAAAAAGAGGCAAAAGAGAGAGGGGGCAGCATTACTATCATTTATTCCACACTTGTGATTTATTAGCATCATTACTTCAGTTTGGAGAGAGTTTTCATATAATGACTTGCATAACTATGTGGGGAACTTACATTATAGAACTTGGCTTATATATTCCAATGATGATCCTCCTCAAAAGAGCTCTAGGTCTTCGTGAGCAAGCGAGTTGGACGCACCCCCACTAGTTCCATTGGAGAGCTTTCATACACTTATAGATCTATGTGCATCCGTTGTGTGGCAATCACTACTCCTTGCATAACTTCGATTATAAGACTTCCTCTTGTCTAATGATCACTTTCAGTTTTGTGAGACTTTCTTCCATTGACCATCCAAATCCCCCATAATGTTCTTTTAGCCACAACATCCTGGTGCCAAGGAACCAATACATGATGCTTGCTTGTTTTGAGTGCACAATTATTTGAATGATTTTCCTATGTGCATATTGTTGTCACTTGACTTGATCCTAACAAGACTTGTTGTGAGAGTTTGATGCCTTGGATGATTATATTGTTGTCCTTGGAGCTTAAATCATCTTTAATATACTTTGCACAGTGGATTCTCTTTTAGTAGTGATTCATTGAAAGGTTTTCTTTGTTTTTCCTAATGGTTTATACATTATTCTTTGATATCAACTATAAACCACAGCCTTTATTCATTTGATCCTAGTTTACATTCTTTACATTTCTATGATGATCAAGTTTATGTTGGTAGCATGTCACCTCAGAAATTATCTGTTTTGTCGTTTACCTACTCGAGGACGATTAGGAACTAAGCTTGGGGATGTTGATACGTCATAAACGTATCCTTAATTTCTAATGTTCCATGTTGTTTTCATTCCATATGCTACAGGTTTTCTTTACACTTTATTTCATTTTTATCGATTCCCTGGGACTAACCTATTGAAAAGATGCCATAGAGCCAGTTCATGTTTTCTGTTGTTTTTAGTTTGAGAAACGTTGTTCTAGAAATATTCTCGGAATTGGACGATTCAAAAGCCAGAAGTCTTAGAAGCCCCGGAGGGTCAAGGAAGTCTAAAGGAGACCCGAAGGGGGCCCCGGGGAGCCCGCACACCATGCCTGGGCGTGGGTGGGCCCCTGGCCGCGCCTAGGGGTGGTGTGGCCCCCTCGGGAGGCCACCTCCATCGCCCTTTCGCCTATATATTCCCCCCGATGCATCAACCCTAAAGATATCAGCCTTTTTCCACGAAAAAAGACGTAGCTCCGCCGTCGCCGCCAACAAGTTTTGGGGGACAGAAATTTCTATTCCGGCACCCTGCCGGGACGGGGAAGTGCCCCCGTAGCCATCTCCATCGACTCCACCTCCATCTTCATCACCGTTGATTTCTCCTATGATGAGTCCTTCTCCCTCGGGGCTGAGGGCTTTACCGGTAGCTATCTATTTCATCTCTCTCTCCCATGGTGTGATCTTTATGTGATCGTAAGATTTGTAATATAGTTTAATAAGTAGATGTTACTCTTCATATGTTATGCTCCTCAAGTGGTTTTGTTATTAGATATCCGTAAACACTTTGATCACGGTGTAAAGGTGAGAGTGTGTGCACCGTGTGGATTAGCATGATATTTATATCTTGTGTTGGATGACCCTATGAAATTGTGGTGTTTGTCTAGTACCTTCTAGGGCGCTCATAGTGACAGCGTGGGTTAACTAGACATGGGAATGTGACTTTGAGGAGTGTTGTTACAGCCCTACGCAATGAATTGGTGTTTGTTATCCGGCCGGAGAGTAGTTCGGAGTAGTGTAGTGAAGAGAGATATTTATGCATTCATTTATGTTTTCATTGTTGAGAGTGTCCACTAGTGAAAGTAGGATCCCTAGGCCTTGTTTCTAATCATCGAAACACCATTTACCATCAGTTCTGCTACATGTTTGCTTGCTGCCATTTTTATTTCAGATTGCTATTATCACTTACAATCATCCATATTACTTGTATTTTACTCTCTCTTCGCCGAACTAGCGCACCTATACAACTGATAATCGTATTAGGTGTGTTGGGGACACAAGAGACCTCTTGTATCGTAATTGCAGGGTTGCTTGAGAGGGATACCTTTGACCTCCATCTCCCTGAGTTTGATAAACCTTGGGTAATCCACCTAAGGGAAACTTGCTACTTTTCTAAAAACCTCTACACTTGGAGGCCCAACACTGTCTACAAGAATAGAAGCGTGCGTAGACATCATTACACGAGCAATGCGCAAGAACCACCTTCCCAAACCGACTAGGACTCGAATACTTGGGTTTGGACTGAACCCAATTGATACCAAACGACCCAACCAGAGGGGGTGCGACCAATGGACTCGCAGGTCCTTATTCCACTCTTATGGGACTACCTAGGACATGTCCTTGGTGCCCCCATAAGCCTCCACGCAACAATATTAATTATGGGCTAGTACAAGCAAGGACATGTCCTTGATGCTCCCAATTCACTCTCTTTTAACTTCTGCTTTCTTCTTCTTCCTTGTGCCTCCATGATCATCATGCTCCATATGTACCTCCATGAATCCATGCTCCTCTCCTCCCATAATGGTTGTGTTATCAATAACCCTGATCATACATAAATGCATGGATTTAGGTAGTATAAAATTCTCAGAATAACAAACATCATAATCTAATAGGAGTGAGTTCACCTACTGTTCTAGTAGCTTAGTTCCTTATCTTGTCATAGGTCCAATCCTCACTTCATTAGGTTTTTCTTGAACAACAACATCTTCAATAGGAGAAGGTGTAGAAGAACTAGGGATGTTCTCATCATCCTCCCCCCTGAAAAGGCGTCGCCCTTGATGCATCAAGATCCTCTCCATGTTATGGTGATAAATCAGCCACGTTGAAATAGTTACTCACACCAAACTCATCACTAGGAAGATCAATCTTGTAGGCATTATCATTTATCTTCTGAAGCACTTTATAGGGACCAGCACCTCTTGGCATCAACTTTTACTTGCGTAATGTGGGAAATATGTCCTTACAAAAATGCATCCACAGCAAATTTCCTGGCCGAAATAGAACCTCTTTTCTCTTCTTGTTTACTCTCTCAGCTACATGTCTTCCTGCCTTCTCAATTTGCTGCTTAGTATTCTCATGGATCTTCCTCACAAAATCAGCATGTTTTGAAACCTCCATATTGACTCTCTCTTGACTTGGAAGTGGCAGCAAATCAATTTGGTGCTTAGTCTTCTCATGGATCTACCTCACAAAATCAGCACGTTTTGAAGCCTCCATGTTGACTCTCTCTTGACTTGGAAGTGGCCGCAAATCAAGTGGTGTTATTGGCTTAAAACCATACATAAGCTCAAACGGGCATAGCTGAGTAGTCGAATGTACAACCCTATTGTATGCAAACTCAACATGTGGAAAACACTCCTTCCACTCCCGCAGGTTCTTTTTTATCATGGCTCGCAACAATGTGGATAATGTGCGATTCACCACCTCTGTTTGTCCATAAGTTTAGGGGTGACAAGTAGTAGAAAACAAAAACTTTGTCCCCAGCTTCCCCCAAAGTGTCTTCCAAAAGTATCTCATAAACTTCACATTGGTACTCCATGTAATCTCACTATGTCCCTAAAAAACAGATTAGCAATCTGCGACGCATCGTCACTCTTGTGGCATGCAATAAAATGTGACATCTTAAAAAACCTATCCACTACCACAAATATAGAATCATGTCCTTTTTTAGTCCTCGGCAACCCTAACACAACCCATGGTGTAGTAGGTGCAGGAAGAGGAGTATACAAACCATGTATCTTTAGTTTGGACTTAGCCTTGTTGCATGTGATGCAACGTCTCACAAACCTCTCCACATCTCTTCTCATGCGTGTCTGATGGCTCCCAAGTGCAGGAGATCAATTGTAGTACTTTTCGAATTAGAAAGGTTGTCGAACCCACGAGCAGCAAAAGGAACTGGTAAGTAGAATAGCAAAGGAATAATAAAAGCAACAGGTGTTTTTGTGTTTTAATTGTGTAGTACAAGTAAAGTAAAATGCGGAAAGTAAATTGAAGCAAGTAGTAGGTCTCAATGAGAGACAAAGCCCAATACTCTAATGCGCAAGAGGACAAGCTCAAGTGTGTGTTTGTGTCTTATATGTGGAAAACGTTCCCGAGGGCTACACGGATTTAGCTGGCATAGTGATTCATTGCATAACATGTTTGTATATCTTGTCTAGTTTTAATCTTCTTCGGACGGAGCCACAAATAGGAATAGATAAATAAATAAACTATCACCCCTTATGATGGATCACGTGGCCAATTAAATGACAGCACGAGAATTATTAAGACATGATGTCCCACCATAGCCTTATGCTCTAAGGTCCCCGATACAAGTACCCTCATAATGCAATTCAACGACTCTGTCTCAAGTTCCTGTCACCTAAAGACATCATCACGTCACTACACTATGGTGTTCTCCTATGAGCCCATGTAGGTGAAGTGTTGTACAGTCGACGTTCGTACAACACCATCTTAGAATCACATAAAAGATAAATACTAGACCAAATAACAACTCATCTCATGTAACAAATCATTGCCAATTCATCCTATGCCCTCAGGAACATGCGGGAACTACTCACAACGTGCAAACATGATCATGTATGGTGACATATGTGGTACAGCACAATCTGAAACAATGGATCCACCACCAAATAATGACAAGTACTCAATCCCAAACATGCAACGGAGTACAATAACACGTATCTAGGGTGTAGCAATGATCAAACTATGAGGGGAACGGAGTGGATCACGGTGATGGTGATGGTGATGGTGGAGATGCAGGTGCTGGTGAGGATGGTCATGGAGATGCATCCTCCCACGCCAAGGAGGAGATGGGGATGAAGATGGGGATGATTTCCCCCTTCTCCGGAGCTCCGGAGCAGCAGGATCTGTCTCCCCCGCGGAGAGTTTCGAGAGTTTCGCCGCCTTGGCGGCTCCGTCTCGTCTCGGGAAAATTAGGGTGTTCGTTTTTGGGGAAGACGGAGTCGTCAGCAAAAAGACCTCGGGGAGGAGGTGTTGTGGGCCCATTTGGGGGCCCCACACGCGGCCAGGGAATCTGGCCACGTGGGCTACCCCCTTTTGATCCTCCTGGCCCTCCTCCTTTGTGTCTTGTGCCCACGGCCTTTCTCCCGAGGAAAAACTGACAGGGTTTCTTTCCTTTCGCAATTTGGACACCTATAGCTCCTGAAACATCAAAAACATGAAAACAGGTGTTTTCTGACACCCAGAAATTAAATACCAAAAATAGGAACTTTGTAGGAAAGTCCCATAAAATCATCTAAAACATGCAAAACAATGACATAACATTGATAAAACATCCCAATAATGCCTATATGGAGGTTATAAATGATGATATAAAATGCACGTATCAACTCCCCCAAGCTTAAACCTTTGCTCGTCCTCGAGTAAATAAGGACATAGATCATTACATGCATCAATGGACTTATGGTTGATAAATAAATACGGGCATTGTATCATCATCATGTTCAGTTATAATGCAAGATGAATGAATAGAACTCATACACATAAGGATAACATATTCGAAGCTCTAGCAAACACCCCATACTTTTGAAAGCAAATAACCATTGTATGTTGGACAATCGAATTATACTCTTTAATTTGGAGAAAGATAAATGAGTAGAGGTAAAACATGATCAAGTCTCATTTAGTTTCCAAACTATTCAGCTTAAATTTCTAATTGTAATGTGGCATCCATTGGGCTAAGACTCTCATTGCCCCTTTATCATTAGCATCTTAATTTATGAATGTTGAAGTAATGTGGTTGACAATGTGTTGGTTGAATGTCTCATGCCCCGTGAGTGTGAAAACCTACTCCATGATTACTCAAATTAAGATTCCTAATAAGCTTTGTACAATCATAATAAGTATTAATGACATAATAGAGAATTGCAAAGAGGTACCTCTTGCCCCATGACATAGAAACCAGCCCATTTCACAATAACAAGATGAACAAACAGAGTAGACTCATCATCCTTTTTTATTTCATTCACTATATGCATAGCTTCTTATTTTATTGTAGGATGTGTTTGTAGAGTCCACTGTAGCTGTAAGTAAATTTCCACCATGATCAAGCATGGCTTGGGTTAGCGGCCCAATGCAATTTCTCTAGTCATATATACTTACTCATCAAAACTTACTATTCCTCTATTTCATTTCGGCATGGCAGGAGTCCAAAAACAAAAGCACATGACATCAACTAAATATAAAATTTCTTTGTGCAATGTTGATAGCTTTTCACGTGATGCACGTGTTAGCCAACTCCCAACCAAAATCCTTGTCAAGCACAAAACTTTTAGCTCCCATTAATGGGTCATGTTTATTAAGTGCAATAGAAATAAATGTGTGCATTCAGAAGTTCGTGAGAGTCTTATCCCAAATTCAGCCCATGCCAATTAATAACATAAGCATCTTAATTTAGAGCATAAATGAAACTATAACATGGTGAACATGCTCGGAATAGCCATTAAGCTAATAGATAGATAGTGTA
Source organism: Alopecurus myosuroides (assembly GCA_028641055.1). NCBI lineage: Eukaryota > Viridiplantae > Streptophyta > Magnoliopsida > Poales > Poaceae > Alopecurus > Alopecurus myosuroides. Next base: position 192,967,145 of record CM054060.1, on the reverse strand, counting down.
TTTATGTCATATTGAGATAATTCTACAATTGTCCAACACACTCAAGTTAATTAATTTCAAGGCAAGATGTGATTGAAACCTCTAAATATGCCATGCTCATTTGCATGAGTGTTACCCATAAATCCCCAAAACAAGGGAATCATGGATGACACCATACTTTATTATTCATTGATAAACCATAAGACGGGGATGCATGATAATGCTCAATGAGCTCACTCAGGCCTAAACGAAAACGATAACTAGATAATAAAAGCAAGACACACCAAAACTAGATAGACATGATAAAGCTGATAAAAGACGGGGGATAGGTGAAACTCCCCCAAGCTTAGATGGTTGCGGTAATTTCTTCATTCTCCCTTCTTCTCGTACTCAGCCCACCACTCTTTCTTCTTCTTGTCGTAATCTTCCTTCCACTCTTCCTGCTTCCATGGAAAAGGCCTTCCAGTATGGAAGGACATGGGTGGATCATTGTACCTGAGAGTGGCAGCTTCTGCAATCTTCTTGAAACGTTCTTCATACTCACAGTTCTGGTTCTCCATGTCCCACATCAGAGCTTGGTACCTATCTATCTCTGATATGACACGCAGATACCTAGTCCCCAGGTCCTTGATCCTCTCCTCGTACTCCTCTATCTTCTTCTCCAGCTCCAGATTCATGAAGTGGTGGGCATCAAGGCTGCGTTCAACAATAGAGTTATACCTGAAAACTGTTTGTTCCAGAGCCTCCAGCCTCTCCTCCAGCGTGCCTTTGGTCTTGGGAGCCTTCACCTCCTCCATGAGCAACACACCATCCTTTAAGGTCAGGGTTTTCATGGGGGTCATCACGGAGTTGAGGTAATGTTTCACAATGCCTCCCTTGGGTGGATCTTCCCCCCTAGGTTGGATCCGGAGCTTGACATGGCTAAACCCTGGCAGACAGAAACAGCAGAAACAAAGATCACGCGAGAACTCTCGGTGCGGGATTAGATCGACAAAAGAGGGATATATTGACGGGTTTTAGGGTAATACGAAGTGTCGGAGTCGAAAACAAGACGGAACGGGACTCCGAGGTGGAAAAGGGGTACCTCCACGCGGCCAAGGAATCTGGCCGCGTGTGGTTTCCTCTTTTCCCCCTCGAGGTCCAATTCCTTCCAATTTTCTTGTCCCACACGTTAATTTCCATAAAAAATGAATTCCGTAAGTTTTCACGCAATTCCGAGAAACTTCCAAACACAATAATTGTAAATTATTGAATTTGGGTTTCCGAAACTGCAGGATCCCTTACAATTACCTCCTCCGGTGTCATTAACTTTATCTCCTCGATGGTTCCTATGAAGCTCTTTCCTGCAATATAATGTTTTAGGCGTTGTCCATTGACCACATGAGGTTTACCTTTTATATCACCGTGAAGACGGATGGCCCCCGAACGGTATACCTCCTGTACTACCAATGGACCCTGCCATTTTGAAGCTAATTTCCCTGCAGAAAACTTAAAACGAGAGTTGTACAATAGGACTTGATCACCTACTTTAAATTCCTTTCTTTTAATTTTCTTGTCATGCCAAATTTTAACTTTCTCTTTAAACAATTTTGCACTTTCATATGCTTCATTCCTCCATTAATCTAATAGATTTAGGTCAAGCAATCTCTTCTCCCCTGCTGTTTTTAAATCAAAATTTAATTTCTTAATAGCCCATCTAGCTTTATGTTCTAATTGAACAGGTAAATGACATGCTTTTACATAAACCATTTTATAAGGAGACATACCCATAGGATTTTTATAAGCAGTTCTATAAGCCCACAATGCATCATTAATTATAAGTGGCCAATCAGATCTAGCTCTGTTTACTGTTTTCTCTAAACTAAGTTTAATTTCCCTATTACTTAATTCAACTTGTCCACTAGTTTGAGGATGATAGGGTGATGCAATTCTATGATTAACATTATATTTTGCCAATGTTTTTCTAAGAACACCATGCATAAAATGAGATCCACCATCAGTAATTAAAAATCTAGGAACACCAAATCTAGGGAAAATAATTTCTTTAAGCATTTGCATGGCTGTGGCATGGTCTGCACTCTTAGTAGGAATTGCTTCTACCCATTTTGTAACATAATCAACAACAACCAAAATGTGAGTATGTTCTGTACTAGATGCAGGAAATGGTCCCATAAAGTCAAAACCCCACACATCAAATGGTTCAAGTGGTAATGTATAGTTCATAGGAATTTCATTCCTTCTACCAATGTTTCCTACTCTTTGACATTTATCACAAGTTTTAATATATTCAGCACAATCCTTGAATAGAGTAGGCCAATAAAAACCACATTGTAATACCTTTGCTGCAGTACGATCTCCTGCATGATGTCCTCCATAGGGACTGTCATGACAATCTCTTATAATAGCCTGTTGTTCATGCTCAGGTACACAACGTCTAATAATGCCATCAACACTTTTCTTATACAAGAATGGATAATCCCAAAAATAATGTCTAAGGTCATAAAAGAATTTCTTTCTTTGCTGGTAAGGAAATTGTGGTGGCATAACTTTCCCAACAATAAAATTTGCATAATTAGCAAACCAAGGAGATGCAACTTTAGCACTAGAAACACTAACAAGGGCAAGTTGTTCATTAGCAAAACTATCATTAATAGGAATAGGATCATCAGGTATATTTTCCATTCTAGAAAGATGATCAGCTACGTGATTATCTTCTCCTTTCCTATCTACTATGTGTAAATCAAATTCTTGCAACAAAAGTACCCATCTTATTAGCCTAGGCTTAGCATCTTTCTTATTCATCAAATATTTAATAGCAGAATGATCAGAGTGCACAGTGACTTTTGAATCAATTATGTAAGATCTAAATTTATCACATGGAAATATTACCGCTAAAAATTCTTTTTCAGTTGTAGCATAATTTCTTTGAGCACCATCTAGTGTTTTACTAGCAGAGTAAATAACATTCAATTTCTTATAAACCCTTTGGCCTAAAACAGCTCCAACTGCATAATCACTAGCATCACACATAATTTCAAAGGGCAAGTTCCAATCAGGAGGTTGAATAATAGGTTCAGTTATTAAGGCTTTCTTTAAAACATTAAATGATTCTATGCAATCATCATTAAAAGGAAATGGAACATCCTTTTGCAAAAGATTGGTTAGAGGCTTTGATATTGTGACGCCCCGAGATCGGGCGCTATGCAGATTTCAGCATTCCCGCCAGAATCCACATAATAACCGATTCCAGGTTGCCACTTGTGATAACATTACAACAGTTCACGAATATTCCGCAACAACAACAGAAAAGATATATACAAGAAGACTCAAACGAGTCAAGTATACAACTCATACAATACAAAGATCCAAATAACAGCGGAAGAAACAACAAATTGGACTAAGAGTCCTGAAGATAACCGAGAGCGTCCAATCCCTGCCCAGGCCAAGCCGGAGGGATTCCCAAGCTAACGTCGTCAGACTCCAAACCTGTTGACTGCAATGTTGAATATGCAGCCACGAAAAAGATTCGTGGGTCAGTACGGTTAAGTACTGGCAAGTGGATAAACCATACTCACAAGATACCGGCGTAGCCAGTCATCACAAGATACAAATACTTTGGGTTCAACGGAAAGGAAGGGATTATTGCAAATAAGCGGCAGCGGGCTGCACTAACCAACTACAGAGACTCACTACAACATCCGGCTAAAAGAGGGGGATAAGATAGCGTATCGTAACCAAATATAACTACTCACCAAACAAACCCATCCAATGTTACCCCCTACTAAGGAAGCAACCCAAGGATAACTCACACCGTTGGATTAATGATGGATCAAGTTATTGTGTCAATAAGACTATTACTAGTCAAGTTATCATTAGTTAGGTGTAAGTTATTCTGAGTACTTGTTAGCCAGTACTTTCACCAAGTCAACCATAACCGCGGAAAACACGGCTTCTCGAGAAGATTTAACCCTGCAGGGATGCACCAATTTGGCCGTACACGTAAGAATAACCCGCCAGATGGGGGATCAACCAACCAAGCGAGGTACTCAACACAACCCAACTCTTCTTCGCATCAAGCCCAAAGAACCCCGTGCAATTGAGCGCACGGCTAATCAAGCCCCACGAAGAAAAGGGGACCCTCATAGCACTCTAAGAACGTGTCTCCCTAAATGCCGACTACAAAAGTTCCACCCTGGCCTGGGTTCGCAAGATCATGCATGCGGCAAATGGAAAACCCGAACTAAATGAGGCGATTTGGACGAGATGCGAATCGAATCAAATTGAGGGGGGCGCCCATACTCGCTTCCCACATGCGGTTAGTGCGCTCATCATGGATCAGTAGACAAGACCCTTTTCCTAATTAGGGTCGACACTAGCAGGCTTCAAAACCACGCCGGGCCTCCTGCCGGTGCCTTATCATCAAATTATTATTACCCAAAACATTAACATGTTGTTGATTGAATTGAAACCCAACTATCAAACTAGAACAGGTGATAAAACGGACAACAAGACTTGAGCGCAAACAACACTAGGCATGCAACTACGACACGAGGGCCAACAGGGTAAACAAACAACAGTTAACAGGAAGTGGAAGGAAGGCTATATCATGGCTGCAGGGTAACATATAATAGGATCGAGACACAAGCATCGAATCAACAGGCTAGAATAAGAACAACGGAAAGAATCGGTAACAGGTGATGAAAGGCAGCCATTTGGCAGCAAGTGAGTATACTTGCCTGAGATCCAGCAAGTAGAGGTACATCCACAGAACTTGTCGTTGCTCACATCATCTCAACGTCCTATCCGGGAAGAAGCAACGAACCTCGAACAAACACCGGATGCAACAATTACTACTACGGCAAAAGATCCAGCATGATCAAGATATGGATGCATGACAATGTAATTGATGCATCAAGATAAACTAGTTGACATGGTAAACATATTTAAATGGGCCCATATGCAATTTGGATTGCATATGGAAAAGCCCATGAATTAAGGTTGAATTAATTGATCTACAACTAGCCATCAGGTGAGAGTGGATTAGAATGATGCATGGATGATGAAAACAATAAGAAAACAATAAGTGATTCAATTTGAAATGAATTTTACCAAGTTTGGAAATTTATTTATTAAGTTATGAAAATTTGCTTCTTAAGGGAGTTACACAAGCATTTGTTGTTTTCACCAATTTTAAGTGTTCAAAATAGATAACGAAGTTCATATTTGAAAAGAGCACAAAATTTTAGGGGAAATACATGTTTCATTTGTTGAAAAGGGAATTAAGATGAATTAATTATGATTTAAACAAATTTAAGCAAGATTTAATTGAATTTAATTCAAGTATGAACTTATTTGAATTTTTATTTGTTCAAAACATTAAATGAAACTCATATTTGAAAAGTTTATACTTTTCTGGTTTGAAAACATATTTTATATGTTCAAAAATAATTTAATTTGAGCAAGTTAAGAATTTAGCAATTTAAAATGATTTAAACAAGGTTTAAATTATTTAACCAATTTTAATTATTCAAAACATGAAACAAATTTTATATTTGAAAAGGTGGTTCAATTTGGCATGGAAAACATATTTCATATGTGACATTTGAATTAATATTGAATTAGTTATGAATTTCACCATTTAAATGATTTAATTAAAGCATTAAGTAATTGCATTAGTTTTATTTATCCAAAACAGAAAACTAATGTTATATTTGGAAAGAGCATGAAATTTTGGTTGGGAAACATATTTTATATGTCCCATTTGAAATATATTTGAATTTGTTATGGATTTAATCAAATGCATAAGAGTTATTTGAATTTGAAGTTTTGAAAATATTTGGAATGTTCAAAACAGTAAACAAAACACATATTTGAAATTTTCATGAGTTTCTGATTGGGATACATATTTTATTTGTTACAAACTGATTCAAAATGCGGAAGATATGATTTTTACAAGTTTTTTGAGTTAAAGGGCATTTTTTGGAAAAGAAAACAGGGCTGGGACATTTACACCGGAGGGGATGGAACCCACACTGGCTGACAGTGGGCCAGCCGCCCAGCGTGGCGCCACAGTGGCGCGGGTGTGCAGTGAGGTGGCAGCGGGGGTCGCTGACCAGTGGGCCTGGGCTGCACGCGAATAAAAGGAAGAAAAAGGGGCCTTACGGCCGTGGGGGATCGAACCCGCGGCTCGCTGGCTTGCGCGCACGGTTCGCTGCCACTGCGGTGTTCTGCTCGTTGTGATTGCATACGAAGCTGGCGGAAGAAGAGGTACCGCCCGTATGTTAACTGAACTTTTGACTGAACAAAGTTCAGGTTCTGGGCACGAGTGCAGCGAACGGCGGCGAGTCGAGCGAAGCTGGGCTCTACCGGAATCGTGCGTACACTACGAAAAGTAAATGGATTGGATGTCTATGAGGTGGGTATCATCACCTTGAAGTTGATGGCGCAGCAGGCCAGCTTGGAGACGACGGAAATCGACCGGACGTCGCGGAAGGAGGAGTAGCAGCGGGCGGTGACCGGCGGGAAGAAGTGCACGGCGTGGACGCCTCCGTGCTTGATGGCGCCGATCCTTGGGCGTGGTGGTACTGCACGTTGAGGCGCAGCTTCTGGACACGGTCGCTGGCCTTGGAGTATAGCAGATGGGAGGGGACGTCGACGGCCGCCGGACTTGGAGCTGCAGAAACGTGCTCGGATGAGCTCGCCCGCGAGCAGAACAACGGATTAGAGGCGATTTAGACTTGGTGGATCGAAGGAATAGTTCGAGCATACCCTTGAGGACATGGACGAAGGGCTGGAGTTGGCCGGAGACCGTGGCGAGCTGCAATTCTCCATGCTCTGTCCATGATCGGCAGACGCAATCTGCAGGAGGGAAAACAGAGAGACGAGGAGGGTCTGGCGGCGGCGGAAGGAGATGGGAGAGAGTCTAGGGCACGCAAGAGGGGTTTTATGGAGGGATTAGGTGGTACGGCGGCCATCGGAGGGGGTTGGGGGGATCTCACGGTGAGGGGAGAACGACAGCGACAGGAACCTGTCTGTACGAAGAAGAAGATGCAGTGGGCCGGAAAAAGGGGAGGGGAGATGGGCTGGAGGGGAAGGAAAAGGGGAAGTGGGCTGTGGGCTGGCCTGTCTCCCACAGCTCCCCTTCTTTTTTTTTGATTTTTTTCCTTTTCTTTCTTTTTTTTTCTTTTGCTTGTAAGAAAAGAAAAGGAGAGAGAGAAAGAATAGGTTGGGGTTTTGGGGTTTTAATTTTATAAATAAATTTTATTAATTTGCAAAACAGTGAGTAAAAGCAATTGTGCACATTAAGTCCAAAAAATTTGAAATATTAATTTGAGTTTTAAATTGCTATTTGCATTTCCATTGTATTTCATAAAGATTGATTTTTAAACAATTTATTCAATAAACCCAAACAATTATGAAATCTTATTGAACTTAATTGTTTCCAAGAATTTAATGTTTAAACCACAATTGGATCATGTCAAATATGAATGGATTTGCTTTGAATTTGAAATTACCATTTGGGTGTTAATAGAAAGGAATTTTATTAACAAGCAAATCAACTTCAAACTATTTGAAACCAAGTTGAGTTGTTTAGGTTGCCATTGTTTAATTGGAATTTTAGACATGCTTTGAAAGTTTAAATTGGTTTGAATTTTTGAGTTGTTTTGAAAACATGGTGCAATGCATATGATGCATGTGATGCAAAAAGAAAAGGAAAGCAATCAACTCTACTAAGGGGGAACACCCCAGGTGTTACAGACGACACCACTAACAAGGGATTGCGCCCTCGCAATCCACCTGCTAACCCGGGAGGGGAAAAAAGTTCGACTATGGATTCTTCATGCTTCCGGCTGATCTCCTCGACACCACTAACAAGGGTTTCTCGACACCACTAACAAGAGATTCTTGCTCGGAGTGACGACGATGTTCTTCCACCAGGAATCTTCCGATGATCAAACCTATGAGGTTAAGGGCTCAGAAAACGTCCAGCCACGTAGGATCCTAAAACTTTGAAAGATAGACAAGGGGGAGACTCCAAAACAAATAAGATGGGAGGGGAAATAGAATAGGGATAAGGAGAAAACAAGAATCCTATTGAGATGTTTCCAAAATAGTTTAGCAGAAATAGTTTTTGACACTCTAGAAACAACGACCGTTAGCGAGGTTATCCTACAGGCTTTGCGGACCCGTTGCTTCGATAACCATTCGTATCGAAACAATCTCGGGAATCAGAACCAAGGCTCTGATACCATTTGTGACGCCCCGAGATCGGGCGCTATGCAGATTTCAGCATTCCCGCCAGAATCCACATAATAATCGATTCCAGGTTGCCACTTGTGATAACATTACAACAGTTCACGAATATTCCGCAACAACAACAGAAAAGATATATACAAGAAGACTCAAACGAGTCAAGGATACAACTGATACAATACAAAGATCCAAATAACAGCGGAAGAAACAACATAGCGTCCGACTACGGACAAGATACAAATTGGACTAAGAGTCCTGAAGATAACCGAGAGCGTCCAATCCCTGCCCAGGCCAAGCCGGAGGGATTCCCAAGCTAACGTCGTCAGACTCCAAACCTGTTGACTGCAATGTTGAATATGCAGCCACGAAAAAGATTCGTGGGTCAGTACGGTTAAGTACTGGCAAGTGGATAAACCATACTCACAAGATACCGGCGTAGCCAGTCATCACAAGATACAAATACTTTGGGTTCAACGGAAAGGAAGGGATTATTGCAAATAAGCGGCAGCGGGCTGCACTAACCAACTACAGAGACTCACTACAACATCCGGCTAAAAGAGGGGGATAAGATAGCGTATCGTAACCAAATATAACTACTCACCAAACAAACCCATCCAATGTTACCCCCTACTAAGGAAGCAACCCAAGGATAACTCACACCGTTGGATTAATGATGGATCAAGTTATTGTGTCAATAAGACTATTACTAGTCAAGTTATCATTAGTTAGGTGTAAATTATTCTGAGTACTTGTTAGCCAGTACTTTCACCAAGTCAACCATAACCGCGGAAAACACGGCTTCTCGAGAAGATTTAACCCTGCAGGGATGCACCAATTTGGCCGTACACGTAAGAATAACCCGCCAGACGGGGGATCAACCCACCAAGCGAGGTACTCAACACAACCCAACTCTTCTTCACATCAAGCCCAAAGAACCCCGTGCAATTGAGCGCACGGCTAATCAAGCCCCACGAAGAAAAGGGGACCCTCATAGCACTCTAAGAACGTGTCTCCCTAAATGCCGACTACAAAAGTTCCACCCTGGCCTGGGTTCGCAAGATCATGCATGCGGCAAATGGAAAACCCGAACTAAATGAGGCGATTTGGACGAGATGCGAATCGAATCAAATTGAGGGGGGCGCCCATACTCGCTTCCCACATGCGGTTAGTGCGCTCATCATGGATCAGTAGACAAGACCCTTTTCCTAATTAGGGTCGACACTAGCAGGCTTCAAAACCACGCCGGGCCTCCTGCCGGTGCCTTATCATCAAATTATTATTACCCAAAAAATTAACATGTTGTTGATTGAATTGAAACCCAACTATCAAACTAGAACAGGTGATAAAACGGACAACAAGACTTGAGCGCAAACAACACTAGGCATGCAACTACGACACGAGGGCCAACAGGGTAAACAAACAACAGTTAACAGGAAGTGGAAGGAAGGCTATATCATGGCTGCAGGGTAACATATAATAGGATCGAGACACAAGCATCGAATCAACAGGCTAGAATAAGAACAACGGAAAGAATCGGTAACAGGTGATGAAAGGCAGCCATTTGGCAGCAAGTGAGTATACTTTTCTGAGATCCAGCAAGTAGAGGTACATCCACAGAACTTGTCGTTGCTCACATCATCTCAACGTCCTATCCGGGAAGAAGCAACGAACCTCGAACAAACACCGGATGCAACAATTACTACTACGGCAAAAGATCCAGCATGATCAAGATATGGATGCATGACAATATAATTGATGCATCAAGATAAACTAGTTGACATCGTAAACATATTTAAATGGGCCCATATGCAATTTGGATTGCATATGGAAAAGCCCATGAATTAAGGTTGAATTAATTGATCTACAACTAGCCATCAGGTGAGAGTGGATTAGAATGATGCATGGATGATGAAAACAATAAGAAAACAATACGGGATTCAATTTGAAATGAAGTTTACCAAGTTTGGAAATTTATTTATTAAGTTATGAAAATTTGCTTCTTAAGGGAGTTACACAAGCATTTGTTGTTTTCACCAATTTTAATTGTTCAAAATAGATAACAAAGTTCATATTTGGAAAGAGCACAAAATTTTAGGGGAAATACATGTTTCATTTGTTGAAAAAGGAATTAAGATGAATTAATTATGATTTAAACAAATTTAAGCAAGATTTAATTGAATTTAATTCAAGTATGAACTTATTTGAATTTTTATTTGTTCAAAACATTAAATGAAACTCATATTTGAAAAGTTTATACTTTTCTGGTTTGAAAACATATTTTATATGTTCAAAAATAATTTAATTTGAGCAAGTGAAGAATTTAGAAATTTAAAATGATTTAAACAAGGTTTAAATTATTTAACCAATTTTAATTATTCAAAACATGAAACAAATTTTATATTTGAAAAGGTGGTTCAATTTGGCATGGAAAACATATTTCATATGTGACATTTGAATTAATATTGAATTAGTTATGAATTTCACCATTTAAATGATTTAATTAAAGCATTAAGTAATTGCATTAGTTTTATTTATCCAAAACAGAAAACAAATGTTATATTTGGAAAGAGCATGAAATTTTGGTTGGGAAACATATTTTATATGTCCCATTTGAAATATATTTGAATTTGTTATGGATTTAATCAAATGCATAAGAGTTATTTGAATTTGAAGTTTTGAAAATATTTGGAATGTTCAAAACAGTAAACAAAACACATATTTGAAATTTTCATGAGTTTCTGATTGGGATACATATTTTATTTGTTACAAACTGATTCAAAATGGGGAAGATATGATTTTTACAAGTTTTTTGAGTTAAAGGGCATTTTTTGGAAAAGAAAACAGGGCTGGGACATTTACACCGGAGGGGGTGGAACCCACACTGGCTGACAGTGGGCCAGCCGCCCAGCGTGGCGCCACAGTGGCGCGGGTGTGCAGTGAGGTGGCAGCGGGGGTCGCTGACCAGTGGGCCTGGGCTGCGCGCGAATAAAAGGAAGAAAAAGGGGCGTTGCGGCCGTGGGGGATCGAACCCGCGGCTCGCTGGCTTGCGCGCACGGTTCGCTGCCACTGCGGTGTTCTGCTCGTTGTGATTGCATACGAAGCTGACGGAAGAAGAGGTAACGCCCGTATGTTAACTGAACTTTTGACTGAACAAAGTTCAGGTTCTGGGCACGAGTGCAGCGAACGGCGGCGAGTCGAGCGAAGCTGGGCTCTACCGGAATCGTGCGTACACTACGAAAAGTAGATGGATTGGATGTCTAGGAGGTGGGTATCATCACCTTGAAGTTGATGGCGCAGCAGGCCAGCTTGGAGACGACGGAAATCGACCGGACGTCGCGGAAGGAGGAGTAGCAGCGGGGCGGTGACCGGCGGGAAGAAGTGCACGGCGTGGACGCCTCCGTGCTTGATGGCGCCGATCCTTGGGCGTGGTGGTACTGCACGTTGAGGCGCAGCTTCTGGACACGGTCGCTGGCCTTGGAGTATAGCAGATGGGAGGGGACGTCGACGGCCGCCGGACTTGGAGCTGCAGAAACGTGCTCGGATGAGCTCGCCCGCGAGCAGAACAGCGGATTAGAGGCGATTCAGACTTGGTGGATCGAAGGAATAGTTCGAGCATACCCTTGAGGACATGGACGAAGGGCTGGAGTTGGCCGGAGACCGTGGCGAGCTGCAATTCTCCATGCTTTGTCCATGATCGGCATACGCAATCTGCAGGAGGGAAAACAGAGAGACGAGGAGGGTCTGTCGGCGGCGGAAGGAGATGGGAGAGAGTCTAGGGCACGCAGGAGTGGTTTTATGGAGGGATTAGGTGGTACGGCGGCCATCGGAGGGGGTTGGGGGGATCTCACGGTGAGGGGAGAACGACAGCGACAGGAACCTGTCCGTACGAAGAAGAAGATGAAGTGGGCCGGAAAAAGGGGAGGGGAGATGGGCTGGAGGGGAAGGAAAAGGGGAAGTGGGCTGTGGGCTGGGCTGTCTCCCACAGCTCCCCTTCTTTTTTTTTGATTTTTTTCCTTTTCTTTCTTTTTTTTTCTTTTGCTTGTAAGAAAAGAAAAGGAGAGAGAGAAAGAATAGGTTGGGGTTTTGGGGTTTTAATTTTATAAATAAATTTTATTAATTTGCAAAACAGTGAGTAAAAGCAATTGTGCACATTAAGTCCAAAAAATTTGAAATATTAATTTGAGTTTTAAATTGCTATTTGCATTTCCATTGTATTTCATAAAGATTGATTTTTAAACAATTTATTCAATAAACCCAAACAATTATGAAATCTTATTGAACTTAATTGTTTCCAAGAATTTAATGTTTAAACCACAATTGGATCATGTCAAATATGAATGGATTTGCTTTGAATTTGAAATTACCATTTGGGTGTTAATAGAAAGGAATTTTATTAACAAGCAAATCAACTTCAAACTATTTGAAACCAAGTTGAGTTGTTTAGGTTGCCATTGTTTAATTGGAATTTTAGACATGCTTTGAAAGTTTAAATTGGTTTGAATTTTTGAGTTGTTTTGAAAACATGGTGCAATGCATATGATGCATGTGATGCAAAAAGAAAAGGAAAGCAACCAACTCTACTAAGGGGGAACACCCCAGGTGTTACAGATATTTTAGAGAAATCTTTAATGAACCTACGATAAAAACCTGCATGACCAAGAAAACTTCTTATACCTTTGATGTCTCTTGGATATGGTAATTTATCAATAGCTTCAATTTTTGCTGGGTCAACTTCTATTCCTCTTCCAGAAATACGATGCCCAAGAACAATTCCCTCTGTTACCATAAAGTGACACTTCTCCCAATTAAGAACAAGGTGTTGGTCTTCACAACGCTGCAAAACTTTGTTAAGGTTGAACAAGCAATTATCGAAAGAAGTACCATACACCGAAAAATCATCCATAAAGACTTCCACTATCTTTTCAATATAATCAGCAAATATAGCATTCATGCATCTCTGAAAAGTAGCAGGCGCATTACATAAACCAAAAGGCATTCTCCTATAAGAAAATGTACCATATGGGCAAGTAAAAGTGGTCTTTTCCTGATCATCACTATGAACTGGAATTTGAGAGAAGCCTGAATACCCATCTAAATAACAAAAGTGAGAATGTTTAGATAATCTCTCTAGCATTTGATCAATAAAGGGCAATGGATAATGGTCCTTACGAGTTGCTTTATTTAATTTTCTATAATCAATGCACATTCTATAACCAACAACAGTACGTTGAGCAACAAGTTCATCATCTTTATTAGGAACCACAGTAATTCCACCTTTCTTAGGAACACAATGAACAGGACTAACCCATTTACTATCACCTATAGGATAAATAATACCAGCCTCTATGAGTCGAATTACCTCCTTTCTTACCACTTCCTTCATTTTTGGATGTAGACGGCGTTGGAAATCAACAACAGGTTTAGCATCTTCTTCCAAATTAATTTTATGCATACATAGAGCTGGACTTATGCCCTTAAGATCATCAAGAGAATAACCAATAGCCTTACGGTGAGCTTTAAGCACATAAAGTAATTTGTCTTCTTCCTCAGCTGAAAGGTTAGCACTAATAATAACAGGATATATATTTTTCTTATCCAAGTATGCGTATTTCAGATTTTCAGGCAAAGGATTTAATTCAAAACTAGGATCTCCTTTAGGAGGTGGGAGTACTCCTAGATTATCAGGTGGGATATGCAATTGTAATTGTGGAGGTTGCTGCCATAATATTTGTTCTAAAGCTTCTTTTTCTGCATCATTAAATGGCTCTTCCTGATTAAGCATATAACGTTCCACCACGTCTGATGAAGCTACAGCTATATGAGCAAGATTTTCAATTATATCTTTAGATTTTTGTTCTTTCTTAGCAGGTTTATCAGCAAATTTAGAAAAATTAAATTCAAGTTTCTCTCCAGCACATTCAATAAACACCCTTTCTCTAGGCAAATCAATTTCAGCACCAACAGTATGTAAGAAAGCTCTACCAAATATAATAGGACAGAAAGAATCTTGTGGACAACCAAGCACAATAAAATCAGTAGGATATTTTATTTTCCCTACCAATACTTCAACATCTCTAACAATTCCAAAGGGACTAATATAATCTTTATTAGCAAGCTGAATGGTTATACCTGTTTCTTCCATGGTGATAGGATCAATATCAGGCTTAATTTCTTGATAGAGAGAATATGGAATGACACTAATGCTTGCTCCAATATCACATAAACCATGATAACAAGAAGTACCAATAGAGCATGATATAATTGGCTTACCAACTTTGGATGAATTCCCTTTAATAACTTTGGTAGCATCTTCACATAAATAAACATCAACAGGATCTTCTTTATTTAATTGCTTAATAATAGAGACTTGGTTCTTGACTTCCACCTGTTCTTTAGGTTGAGAACATCTCTTTCTACTTTTGTCAGCAACATCAATAAGCAAATTCTCTTTAACTTTTTCAGGATAGGGAGGTGGTTCAATATATTCTTCTATTACTACAGATGACACTGGTGTTTCTTTAATAAAGTTAGGGACAACAATAGAAGATTTAATAGGTTCAACATAATAATCAAAGCCACTTTTAGGAATTCGAATGTGCTCAGCAAATTTCTTAGCTATTTCAATTGCAACATATGGATCAAGACCAAAATCTTTAATAACATTATTGAACAAAATAGAACTAGAGGAACTTTCTACACATGAATATCCATAATCAAAATAAGCTTCATTACCTTTGTCTAGGTCCCAATATTCAGAGTTCTTCGAAATAATTTCCAATAAATTCCAAGCTTCTTCTGCAGTATTATTTGTAAAGCTTCCAGCAGATGAACCATCCAAATATTGCTTTAGCCTATGAGGTAGTCTCACATAAAAGTTTATCAATATAAGTTTATTTGTGAGATCATGACAAGGATTCTTACGAAGGAGGTCCTTAAGCCTCCCCCAAGCTTGAGTAATACTCTCTCCAAGGTGTGGCCAAAAATTAAATATAAAGCAACGGTTCTCATAAGCCTCTTTAGGAGTAAAATATTTAAGAAAGAAAACCTTCATAAAAGTATCCCAATTATGTGTAATTTCTTCATCCAGGGACATATACCATTTTCGAGCATCACCAGTTAAGGACTGGTACAATAACTTGCATTTTACCTCCTCCTCAGAAATAGCCTTAAGCCTAATTAGCCCACATATATCCTCAATAGCCCGTATGTGATCACTTGCAGCCTTTGTTCCATCCCCTGCAAAATACTCATTCCTAACAGCTTTAACAAATTCAAGGGGAATAATATAACCATCATCATGAGGTGCTTTTGCAACAACTTTAGGTTTAATAGCATAAGAACTCTCATATAAAGCAAGTTTCAGCGAAGCATCTCTCATAAAAGCCATAATAATAACAGGATGCAACAGCAAGTAAAATTCAGCTTTCAAGTTTCCTTACCAAACTTCTTACCAATAGCGCTACGCTCCCCGGCAACGGCGCCAGAAAAGTGTCTTGATGGCTCCCAAGTGCAGGAGATCAATTGTAGTACTTTTCGAATTAGAAAGGTTGTCGAACCCACGAGGAGCAGAAGGAACTGGTAAGTAGAATAGCAAAGGAATAATAAAAGCAACAGGTGTTTTTGTGTTTTAATTGTGTAGTGCAAGTAAAGTAAAATGCGGAAAGTAAATTGAAGCCAGTAGTAGGTCTCAATGAGAGACAAAGCCCAATCCTCTAATGCGCAAGAGGACAAGCTCAAGTGTGTGCTTGTGTCTTATATGTGGAAAACGTTCCCGAGGGCTGCACGGATTTAGCTGGCATAGTGATTCATTGCATAACATGTTTGTATATCTTGTCTAGTTTTAATCTTCTTCGGACGGAGCCACAAATAGGAATAGCTAAATAAATAAACTATCACCCCTTATGATGGATCACGTGGCCAATTAAATGACAGCACGAGAATTATTAAGACATGATGTCCCACCATAGACTTATGCTCTAAGGTCCCCCAATACAAGTACCCTCATAATGCAATTCAACGACTCTGTCTCAAGTTCCTGTCACCTAAAGACATCATCACGTCACTACACTATGGTGTTCTCCTATGAGCCCATGTAGGTGAAGTGTTGTACAGTCGACGTTCGTACAACACCATCATAGAATCACATAAAAGATAAATACTAGACCAAATAACAACTCATCTCATGTAACAAATCATTGCCAATTCATCCTATGCCCTCAGGAACATGCGGGAACTACTCACAACGTGCAACCATGATCATGTATGGTGACATATTTGGTACAACACAATCTGAAACAGTGGATCCACCACCAAATAATGACAAGTACTCAATCCCAAACATGCAACGGAGTACAATAACACGTATCTAGGGTGTAGCAATGATCAAACTATGAGGGGAACGGAGTGGATCATGGTGATGGTGATGGTGGAGATGCAGGTGCTGGTGAGGATGGTGATGGAGATGCCTCCTCCCACGACAAGGAGGAGATGGGGATGAAGATGGGGATGATTTCCCCCTTCTCCGGAGCTCCGGAGCAGCAGGATCTGTCTCCCCGATGGAGAGTTTCGATAGTTTCGCCACCCTGGCGGCTCCGTCTCGTCTCGGGAAAATTAGGGTGTTCGTTTTTGGGGAAGACGGAGTCGTCAGCAAAAAGACCTCGGGGAGGAGGTGATGTGGGCCCATTTGGGGGCGCCACACGCGGCCAGGGCATCTGGCCGCGTGGGCTACCCCCTTTTGGGCCTCCTGGCCCTCCTCCTTTGTGTCTTGTGCCCACGGCCTTTCTCCCGAAGAAAAACTGACAGGGTTTCTTTGCTTTCGCAATTTGGATACCTGTAGCTCCTGAAACATCAAAAACATGAAAACAGGTGTTTTCTGACGCCCAGAAATTAAATACCAAAAATAGGGACTTTGTAGGAAAGTCCCATAAAATCATCTAAAACATGCCAAAAAAATGACATAACATTGATAAAACATCCCAATAATGCCTGTATGGAGGGTATAAATGATGATATAAAATGCACGTATCAGTGTCCAATAGAAGTGGTCAGCCAACATGAGCAATGTCTTCTCTCGCCCAAAGTGTCCCATCAAACCAGCACTATGTGATTCCTGCAATAATAACAAACGCACAGACGACTCAGGTACACATAATTTTTTTAGCTCTAAACAAGTATCCATCACACACATGAAATTTATCCCAAGCTTTCACATTAGAAAAATTCGCATATGCAACATTAAAATCATTATCTTGAACATACAAATCTTTCAAACTCTCTAAATCAGGAACTTGCACATCCAATTGAATTAATAGCATACTTTTCCTAGAGAGAGCATCAACAACTACATTGTCTTGGCCTTTCTTGTATTAATGATGTATGGGAAGGATTCAATAAATCTACCCACTTAGCATGACGTTTATTAATACCTTATTGGCTCTTTAAAAAATTTAAAGCTTCATGATCAGATTGTATAATAAATTATTTTGGCCACAAGTAATGCTTCCAAACTTCAAGAACTCTAACAAGTGCATACACCTCTTTATCATAGACAGAATAATTTAATTGAGCACCATGCAATTTCTCAAAAAAAAAAAACTACAGGTTTGTTTTCTTGCATAAGCACTCCACCAATACCAATACCACTTGCATTACACTCTATTTGCAATTGTTTATTTAAATCAGAAAGAATAAGCAATGGGGCCGAAATCAACTTCTCCTTAATCTCGTCAAAAGCAATATCTTGTGTGACCCCCATTCGAAAACAACACCCTTTTTAATTAGATCATTTAAAGGGGCATCAAGTGTACTAAAATCCTTGAAAAATCTTCTATAGAAACCATCCAATCCATTAAAACTTCTTACTCGACTAACATTAATATGAATACATAATTTTTAATAGCTTCAATTTTAGATTCATCTACTTCAATTCCATTCTCAGAAACAACATATCCTAGAAATATGACCTTATCTTTGCAAAATATGCACTTAGCAAGATTACCACAAAGTTTGTTTTTACGTAGCACATGCAAAACTTGTCTAATATGATCAACATGTTCATAATCATTGCGGCTGTAAATTAATATATCATCAAAATACACAACCACAAACTTGCCAATAAAATCTCTCAAAACATGGTTCATAAGGCTCATGAAAGTACTACCTGCATTAGTTAAATCAAAATGCATCACTAACCATTCATATAAACCAAATTTTTTTAAAGGTTGTTTTCCATTGATACCTTTCTTTCATCCTAATTGTATGATATCCACTATGCAAATCAATTTTAGAGAAAACAGCAACACCACTTTATTCATCTAACATGTCTTCCAAACGAGGTATAGGATGATGATAACGAATAGTGATGTTGTTAATTGCTCTACAATCTACACACATGCTCCAAGTACCATCTTTATTAGGAACTAAAATAACAGGAATAACACATGAACATAAGTTGATGCGAATATACCCTTTATCAAGGAGCTCATGTACTTGTTTCTTAATTTCTTTTGTCTCTTGGAGATTTTTCCTATAGGGGGCTCAGTTTGGCAATGTTGCTCCAGATATCAAATCAATTTGATGCCCAATCCCACGCAATGGTGACAGCCCTGCTGGTACCTCCTCTGGAAAAACATCATCAAACTCCTACAACACATTAGAAACAACAATAGGAAGAGGGGTCATGTCATTAGAAACCAAAATTTCTCCCTTGTGCATGAGCACTATAGGAAGCAAAGTAGGATCCTCACTAAACTCTCTCAAGTCCTCTTTGGTGGCTAACATGCACAGAAGGCTCACTCCCTCACTTTTATTTTTACCACTCAGATTTGCTTTGCTATGTTCACTCACAAAACTATTGTTTTCTCTCTCTTGTCTCTCACTCTCCTTCTCAAGATTGACTTCAGTTTTTTGACGAGACTCATTTAAAATTTATTGTGATATCATAGGCCTCAAAATTATGTCCTTTCCATTCCAATTCAGCTGATAGGTATTAACTCTCCCATTGTGTATAGCACTTCTATCAAACTGCCACGGTCTCCCAAGCAACATGTGAGAAACAGACATAGGAACTTCATCACACTGAATGGTGTCATTGTATCGTCCAATATGAAATTCAACTTGCACCATATGGCTCACCTTCATCTCTATTTTGTCACTAAGCCACTAAATATAATAGGGATGAGGGTGGGGAATATATCTCGATTTCAGTTTTGCACACAACTCCTTGCTTACTAAATTCCTGAAACTTCCTCCATCAATAATTACCTTGCAATCCATTTGAGGACCCACAATTGCATTAGTTTGGAACAAATTGCATCTTTGACTTTCTGGACTAGGGAGAACACTCAATGTTTTTTGTGTACAAACAATAGAAGGATAACTAGAAGGATATGCATCAACTGGACCATCATCATCACAATCATCCTCCTCATTAGGATCTGCATCATCACCTGTTTCATACTCATTATCCTCATAAACAAGCATGATCTTTTTATTAGAACAATCCCTCTTCAAGTTCCCTTTCCCTCCACATGGATGACAGCTCATATCTCTATTTCTTGTTGTAGACATAGTAGAACCACTAGAACTTTCTACTGGTTGTGCTGATTTCTTTGTGTTAGAGGTACTAGTCTCGGGTTTAGAATAAGGTACACCACGAAATTGAGATGTTTGTGGTGTAGGTGATGAAAAGGAAGTTCTAGGAGTAAAATTTCTCCTTGCAAACATAAGAGCATCTTCAGCCAAGTGCTTCTCAGTCTCTCTAGCTTGATGTAATAATTCATTCATGTCATTATATTGCACATGCCTCACAATGCTCTTGATTTTAAATTGCAATCCTGAGAGAAAATGCTGCATAGTATGTTCTGGCTCCTCTTGCACTCTAGACTTTGAAGAATCAGCTCCATCTCTCTAAAATAACCATCCACAGAATTTGTACCTTGCCTCAAATGTTGTAACTTGTCATATAGTGTTCTAATATAATTTTTGGGCACAAATATGGCGCTCATAACTTGCTTCATCTCCCTCCATGTAACAGTTTGAGGTTCTCTATCTCGGGCTCTCTTTCTTGTAATGTTATCCCACCATAGCAAAGCATAGCCATCAAAACCTTAAGAAGCAAGTTTTATTTTCCTCTCATCAGTGTACTCATGCATCCTCCACAGCTTCTCAATTTTTAGCTCCCGCGTGAGATATTCCTCTACATCATCAGTATCAAAATTGAGAGTTAGAAGCATAAATTTTGGCTTGCCAAGACCATCATCCTCTTTGTTTTGATCTTGAACTGGAACCCTCCTTGATACACCAAAGCCACGGCTACCTGCATTGCATCTACCTCCTCCTCGTCCTTGAGGCCCAAAATTGCCCTCTTGATTGTCAAATTCGCCATGGACACTAGCATTGTCCTCATGAACAGACAGTCTTTGATTCACCAAAGTAGACAAAGCAGCGATTTGTTGAGTCAAAGTGGTAAGAGCAGCTTGCATAGTAGTAACTTGTCCTTGTGTGGCAGCAACTGTATTGGCAATATTATCAACTTGCAAACCCAATTTATGAATAGTGGAATCAAGATCAACACTAGTCTTGTCAATCAAAGAGTGTAATTCTGAATTTTTTGTTTCAATGCTTGTAGTCAATTGTTCCCTCATCTGCTCCAAATCTGTCCACTTCACCCCCTCATCATCATGTCCCTTCTTTTCCTATTTAGAAACAACACTAGAAGTATTCATGATTAATAGGTTAATGAAATAAAAAATTGTTATAGGTTGTGGTGTTCTCTCTCAACTCACTCAAAAACCAGCAAAGAAGGTGATTCTTACCGTTCCAAAGTGAATAGAATAACTTATAAACAAGTAATAGCAACTAGTGTGACTTGGTGTGAAGAATAGAATACCTAGGGGTTTTAGCTCTCACAAAGGCAAAACAGGTTATTTAGTGGGGCTTGATATGGATACCTAACTATCACCAAAATAACAAGTCCTATTTGATGTTTGTGATGATATAAAAAATGCACCTAGGAAACACACACACCAAAATGGATACAAATCTGGCAAAGCAAATATATGGATTGAGATTTTGCAATGCGCTCGAAAGACTCTAGCCAAGCTCAAGATAAACATGCTCAATTGATAGTGTCAAGATATAGCAATAACAAAATAGCTCCAATCACAATTGAGAAAATAGTTCTCTCGACCTCTTTTATATTTATGTTTTTCTCTCCTTTTCTTTATACTTTTCTCTTTTACTATTTTTTGTGCTTTTTCAATGGCCAAAATCAACTAGGATCAAAGATACAAGTGATAAAAAAGTGTCACAAAGATATTGATGATAATGAGCAGTCTGTAATGAGCGAAAAGATAGCTAGTTTCGTGGGTAAGATACCTGAAAATTTGCTGTAGAAAGGCTGTGTCTAGGTCTCACAATGTTCAGACTTGAATTTCGAAGAAAATTGCAAAGAAAACACATTAAGATGCCCAAGTGATATCATGGCATAAAACTGCTACTTTTCGTGCCGTGGCGGCAGCGAAACTGAGTGAAAACGTGTGCCGGTAAGACGTTGGTGCATTTTATATGAAGCAATGGGCGTGGCAGCATTTTTGGCGTTTTTGTGCCACGGCAGATACGCGTACAACATCGAGGTTCAACGCACGACAGCGGATCGCTCCGTTTTTGTGCCCGGCAGAATCCGAGTGCGGCTAGGAGAAGAACACAGACGACAAAAAATTGCGCCTTTTTGTACCGTGGTAGGACTCGAAACCGAGGGAAACTAGGAAAACCCGCGGTAGTGTTTTGACGCTTTTCTGTGCCGGCGGCAGGGAATCCGAAACCAACTAGAACAAGGACTCCACGGCAGGAAATCGAGTGAATTTGTGTCGCGGTAGGGATCTCTACTAGGACTCGGAAAAGACAAGGTACACACCTGAATTGTATCTCTTTTTGGGATTTTTTGGTGGAGACTATTAAGAAAACACGAAGAACAACAAGAACACTAACCCTAGACCAAAACTAAAAGACTCAAAAGGAGATAAGAAACACAAAACAACAACTAGAAATTGAAAATTGGGACTATGTAAAACTATGGAAATGATCTAAAAACTATTTTGGTGGGGCTTTTTTTGTATAGGTATGAAAACACTCGAATCTAAGGGATTGAAAACAGCTCACCGAGTAAACCCAGTAATCTGATACCAAGATGATAAGGGGACGCCCGATCTTCTCAAGCTTATAATAACTTGGGGATGATAACTAGTGTCTTGCCACGAACTCCCCATCTATTCCCTATCACCAATTGAAATAGCTCGTAACCCCTTCGATATTCGAGACTCCATACTCTTCCACATGTAGCCACCGACTACAAGTGGTCATGTTTCTCCTTATTCCCAATGGAACAACAGAATATACTCAGATTTGCAAAGGTATGATTCACTTCAAGATGAATGCTTACACGAGCAAGTTCAATCTAGAAATCTAGGGTTTATGTTGTATCGTAGTCGGAGGTTCTAACTCGCAACTATGGGGTATTTATGAGTGAGGGGTGCGGCAAATGGACTCGCAAGTCCTTATTCCACTCGTACGGGACTACCTAGGACATGTCCTTGGTGCCCCCATAAGCCTCCACGCAGCAATATTAATTATGGGCTGGTAAAAGCAAGGACATGTCCTTGATGCTCTCAATTCCCTCTGTTTGAACTTTTGCTTTCTTCTTCTTCCTTTTGCCTCCATGATCATCATGCTCCATATGTTCCTCCATGAATCCATGCTCCTCTCCTCCCATAATGGTTGTGTTATCAATAACCCTAATCATACATAAATGCATGGAATTAGGTGGTATAAAATTCTCAGAATAACCAACATCATAATCTAATAGGAGTGAGTTCACCTGCTGTTCTAGTAGGTTAGTTCTTGAACTTGTCATAGGTCCAATCCTCATTTCATTAGGTTCGTCTTGAACAACAACATCTTCAACAGGAGAAGGTGTATAAGTACTAGGGATGTCCTCATCAGTTACTCATTGCACTTATTCTCTAAAATTCAGGATACCAACGATATCATGAGGTCAGACAATGTGCTCTAATCTGATCAAACCATTTGATCATAACACATATAAAACTCGTACTGATATCGTTATCATCCCGATGTCCTCGGGATATATCACACTATGTCTGGCCAGAGGATTGGTTGACATCGATGATACTGAGAGGGCCCAGAGGATGTATCTCTCCATCGTTTGGAGGAGTTAAGTACTATTCTTGGATGATCTCAGTTCCTTTACATGCTCTAGGTTATACCGATATGTCAACGTTATAACCCCTGTTACGATAGAAATTTGAAGACATCCAAAGCACAACTATCGAGTGTGCAGTCACTAGATAGTCTCATAGTATAGGAATTTTAGTCAATGAAAACTCTAGAATCACATTGCTAAATACATTACAATTGTCAATCTCTTAGCAAGATCAAATACCTAGGTCAATTCAGTACTATTGTTAGCCTAACAATAAACTCATGTGTTTCCTAGACTTATTAAAGTCCATGATCGGAATAAAAATGACCATCTCACAAACCATAAGCTAATCTTAGACACAATATTAGGAACTCCTATTTGTTTATATCTCCACTCCCGCACAAAGAGTTTACTTTGAAAACTCACTTTTCAAGTACTATAACGGTTATAGCATGATGATATAAACTTATTAATGCACTTTAAGATAGATTAATAACTGAATATTATTGTCTCTAGGGAATATCTTCAACAACGAGATCATCAAGAAGCCGGGTAGCCGAGGCAAGACATGTCCATGTTGGAGGATGAATTGTTGGCCGAATCATGGATGGTCGTGTCCCTCGACATTGGTAGAGGCGCACAACAAACGTGTGAAGCATACTGGAAACCCATTTTGAAAGATTTCAATGAAAGGAAGGCATACAAAGTACATGAGTACCTCCCCGGTCGCTATGCAAAATAATACGAGCATGACAGAGGAGGTGAAGCCCAATTTCAGGACTCCACCAAGCTAGTCGTTTCAATTGTAGTTCTGTCGTTTGAGTTTGAGTATATTTTGTGTTTTATATTTTTCGTCATGTTTTATTTATGTGTGTTCGGTTTGGGCTTGTCCAAACGAACCAGGTTCAAGTCCAACGTCCTTGGCTGTACCACCCCTCCATATAGGGAGTTGTTCGGCCTAGGTATTAGGGGTACATAATTTTAGTCTAAAAACTATCAGTTTGTTTGAGGTGTATCATCCCTCCGAGGACGGCGCTAACGTGTTATCCAATAAATATTGATGCGAGGGTTCTTGTGTTCATCAAGGATTATCGTCCTCGGGTTTGAGGCATGTAGATTATCTCCATGTTGCTTGCTGGATTTATTCCTCACCTTCAGGTGACGTAATTAGCGTTGTTGGAAGGATTTATCATCCGGGTTACTCATTGTGAAATATCGTGACGACAATTCAGAAGATCACCCTATTGATCCTTATCATGTGGTATCAGATTTCTGGGTTGATCATGGCGAGTTCTCGCGATTATTGCTTCACGACGTGATCGCTTGGAGTACAGGATCAGAAGAATCGTGCAAGGCGCACACGATCGCTTTCCCTTCGACCGCGCTCGGGAAGCGTCAATCCGTTCGGAGGGAGTTGTTTCCGTGATCGCAGTCGCTTGAAGCGTGCTGCATGGTTTTCTTTTGTGGATCGACCTGTGGAAGGAAAGAAAAAATCGATTTCCTTCCATGTGGAGTTGTAGCGGAAAAAAAAAAAGATAAGCTTGGTACGTGAGTCAAAAGGCCTCGGTTGTTTCCCGATCGTTTTAATACGTGAACATGTTAGTTGTTCAGATCAGATACATGTGGAAAAAAGAGGGATATTTTGGAAATAGCAAAAGGAAACAATTCTGGATCAATTTGTTTCCTTAATTATCGCTTGTTGAGATCACGGATTGAATTAGTTCCGGATTTTATGGGATTAATCGAAAGAGATTAGGAAAGAGCAAATTTCGGATTGGATACTTTACGGGATAGGAAAGGAAAGTTTCCTTGCGAGAGTGTTATTTCCGCGTGAGAACAAATTGGAATTAATTGAAACATACAAAGAAAGGAGACATATAAGGAAAGCTGAGATTCCAGAGAAGATTTAAAAGGAAAGTGTAAATTTGGTGCACATTATTGGCAATCAGATCCGAAAATTAATGGTGTGTGAGAGAATGATTGAGTTGATTTTCGTCCAGATTTTTGTGCAGATTTTACGTAACTAGTATTCCATAGTTGGTGGGCGTATTCATCTTCTTTTGTCCGGCCAGATACACAATATTTATAGATGAATTAT
Organism: Alopecurus myosuroides; assembly: GCA_028641055.1. Taxonomy (NCBI): domain Eukaryota; kingdom Viridiplantae; phylum Streptophyta; class Magnoliopsida; order Poales; family Poaceae; genus Alopecurus; species Alopecurus myosuroides. The sequence continues at coordinate 192,941,595 of CM054060.1, read as the reverse complement.
TTTCCGAGAGATTACTATTGCAAGAGGTGTCAAAGAGGCAAGAAATCTGGTGATGTGTTTAGTGACTATCAAGACATCTTAAATAGTGTGGTTTGTGGTGACTCTTAAATCAAGTGGAGACCGGACAACTTGGCATCATATGCTGAATACGAGGTGTGGGAACATCACATGCAAGAGGGTTTCTACAGATGTGATACATACGAGTCGGTGGATAAGCCTACGCGTTTGGTTCTTGCACTGCGACGTGTGGATGAGGAGGTGACTCGTTGGTGGAATGATGAGAGGTATGGGAAGGACAGCACATATGCAACTTGGCGTGACTTCAATAAATTTTTGCGTACCTGTTTTATGTCTCCTCGTCGTAGGGTAGCTTCTACCAAACTTGTGAAGGCGACAAAGGTTGTCCAGCGGAGGGCTGATGTTGACAAGAGGGCGCAACCTTATTCCGAGGAGGTTTCTATGTCTTTTCCGCCTCCAGCAATGGGTGTGAAGACAGTTGTTCCATTGCAAATGGTCAGCACAACTGAGAAAAAAATTTATGACAAGCAGTAGCCTATTGTTCAGAAAGTTGTTGTGTGCGTTGAAACTGCAATGGATAAGGTTGAGCCATTGAGGGGGATAAATATGCAACTCAAGAGGATACATGAGGAGGCTTGCAAACTAGTTGACAAGGGTCAGCGATGGAGTTTATTTTAGACTCAGTGCATGAGAAAAGGCAAATACTGCAAGCTCATGATTGATGGTGGTAGCTGTACTAATGGCATAAGCAAGGCAATGATGGCAGCATTGGGGTTGTCCACCTGGCATATTCCTGAACCTAAGCATCTAGAGTGGTTAAATACTTGCGGTATGCTGAAGGTTACTCATAAAGTGTGTGTGCCATTTATAGTTGGTGACTATGTTGATGAGGTTGAGTGCGATGTGTTGCCACTGGAAGTGTGTGGGTTGTTACTTGATCGACCATGGCAGTATGATCGTAATGTTACTCATGCTGGGAGAAAAAATACATATTCTTTTATGAATGATGGCAAACATCAGATTTGAAGCCTCTGAAGAATGATCAAATAAAGTCTGATGTGGAGCTGTTGATACACAAGGAGAAGTTGGGCAAGGCTAAGCCAAAATCTGGGCTAGTTAAGCTGCAACATGAGGAACATGATGCACAGAGCGAGAATGTTGATATTGCTTCAGCTATTCCTGTAAACGATAAGCAGGTGGTACTTGTTAGTGACAAGCCGGTTGAAGTACAACCTGTTACTAATGTGAGGAAGGATGTTGTAGCATGTTTTATTATGCCAGTCAGTGTTGACACATGTGTTCAGACTGATGATATTTGTGCTGATCATGTCCTAGTACATGTGGTGTCGCGGGGTGACAAGCGCAGCTTTGTTAGCACACCTGTGAGGCATTTTGTTGGGACAGCAGTGTGGATGCATAGAGGTGCGGATGGACATGTTCGTCTGTTGTGTGGCCTAGACATTAGTCAGTTTTGCAGGTACGTTCACAACAGGTTCATGTTCAGCAACACAAGGTTCATGCAAGAGTTGAGAAGAAGAATGTGGTGGCGCCTAAGACTAAGCTCATGTGGGGAAGAAAGGAGGTGCAGACGCCTAGGGCTATATCAAGTCGAGCAGGCCGAGAGGGGGGATGCAGTGTGGTAGGCAGGCAGGACTTGAAGACGGAGAATACACGTGATGGTTTTGTTGATATCACTCCACCCTTTCGAGCAGACCCTCACGCATTGGGGACAACGCTTTTTGAAGGGGGGAGGATGATACGGGCATGACAGAGGAGGTGAAGACCAATTTCAGGACTCCACCTAGCTAGTCGTTTAAATAGTAATTATGTAGTTTTAGTTTGAGTTTTATTTGTGTTTTATATTTTTCATCATTTTTTATTTGTGTGTTCGGTTTGGGCCTATCGAAACGAACGAGGTTCGAGTCCAAAGTCCTTGGCCGTACCACCCCTCCATATAAGGAGTTGTTCGGCCTAGGTATTAGGGGTCCAAAATTTTAATCTAAAAACTATCGCGAGTGTTTTAGGTGTATCATCCCTCCGGGGACGGTGCTGCCATGTTATCCAATAAATATTGTTGTGAGGGTTCTTGCGTTCATCAAGGGTTACCGTGCTCAGGTTTGAGGCGTGTAGATTATCTGCACGTTACTTGCTTGATTTATTCCTCGCCTTCACGTGACGTCATTGGCGTTGTTGGAAGGATTTATCATCCGGATTACTCGCTGTGAAAGATCGTGACAAGAATTTAGAGGATCACCCTGTTGATCCTTATCACGAAAGGAGTTGAGAACCGATGGGCCATTCTTCAAGGTCTTTGCAACAAGTTTCATGGTTTCCATGAGGAAGTCTATTTGAAAGACGAGAGTATCAAGAACAACATGATGAAGGTACCATTTGAATTTCTTGCCATGCCCTTTTGTGTATTTGTCATACTTATTTGACGCCGACCATTATGGGTAGATGAAAGATGCTCACAACATGTAAGTCGAGCTATGCATGGATGGCAAGAATACTTTCAAATTCTTGCATGTTTGGAGCAAGATTCAGGAATGACCAAAGTGGAAGAGTTGGAGGATCAGTGCGAACGACAATCAGGAGGAGGGCGCCGAGGCTCTCTTTACGTTCAGTTCGGGCAAAAAAGGCAAAGGCGGGGAAGAAAACGACATCAGCAGACGCCATCCAGGATGCGATGGTCATGTACATGAAAGAGGTGGTGGAATCGGCGGCAAACAGACTGAAGATGCATGGCGATATCTGATAATTTACCAGTATAGAGGATTAGTTGTAGCCTTTTTGATAAGTAAGAGTGTCAAACCCATTGAGTAGATAAAGGTAGGATAATTATTCTCTCAAATTCTATCAACTACTTATACACCTCTACACACACCCATTTTTGCTCTATCTAGAAAATAAAAGCATGGGAACAAAACAGTATGAAAGGATAGCTTTGCAAGACAATAAAGAACAAGAAATAAGTGTTAGTTGCTGCAGAAATAAAGAACACTAAAATAATAAAAGTATGAGTTTGGAAAAGTGGTGGAACGTATGGTTGAATTGTCCATAATCAAATAGTCAAATACAAGATTGGTATTTCTATTTTATTTGGGAGATGGAAAGCTAACAAACTCTCACTATCCGGTGATTACAAGTACTTATAATTGGAACTCTAGCAAACATCTGTAACGACTAGAAAATACATTAAGGAAAAATAAGCAACCATATCCTTATGATCAAATGGTTCTCCTTATCACATATGCTTCAATCACTAGAATACAACTCATGGTTCTTCTACTCAAGCAGGCCTAGCCTCTATCTTTCTCCACATACTAAAAATCTCAGGATGTGATCCATGCACGTATAAACATAAGATGGGCACCATTGCACTATATTTGTTTTCAATGTATAGTTCAAACCAACCATAGAGATTCAACAATCAATCATATGACAAAACGAACTACACAAACATGACATAGATGTAGTAGGTAATCTTCAAATAATTAATAACATCAAACACCATGTTTATATAGTGTATTACACATGTTTGTTGGAGAGGGTACCACTATAGCTATAGACGAGATGATGTAGGTATTGGTGTTTGTGAAGGCAGCATCTTGGTAGAGAGGACGGAGAAGGGGCAGAACGTGAGGTGCATGGCGGCGCCGGCAGCCGGCGGCGACGCAGGGGGCTCTCCTATGCCGGCTGGCCATCATGGGGAGCACATCCCCTTAACCCCCTTCCACCATAACTTCTTGGTGTTGTAGATGATCCCTACCCCATGGAGATGAGAGCCATTGAGGAGGCAAATTCGTGGCTTTTGGTGGCTGCCTAGAAATTACGGTTTTCCTCTCATTATATGTGCCTCCATGATGATCTATGGCCCTCCGATGGATGGCCCCTTGATCCAATGGCTTTTGAACACATTTAGAACCGCCCTAGGCTCCAAAGTCGTGTCTTGGATGAATCCATCAAGTATGTTAAGAGTTGGTCTCAATCACGTCAGTGATTCTCGTAATAAGATATTTTGACTTCAATAAAACGGGTCTCTAGGGTGTATACCCGATTGGGTTGTTCTTGGGCTTAAGTGAAATCTACAGAAACTTCCATCAATTATCTCTTCAGTTGGATTTTTCATTTGACGTTGTTTTCGGAGGTTAAACTTGCGATCTTTAGAAATTATTGAGTGGAAAAATTTCATGAAAGTCAGAGTCCTCCGCTAACAAGACTCCTTTTGCGTTTTTTTGCCAATTTCTAAGTAAATCATACACATAAAAGTGTAAAACAAGAACTTGTGCAATTTTGTGACTATTAATAAGTTAGTCAAAATAAATCATAAAATTTAATGTAAAAACAAGCGATAAAGACATAAAAATAGCAGACGTAGCAATATCCAAGAAAAGTGGGACACCCTTCCTCGCTTTGTAGAATGACAAAGCCAAGGCCACGGAGATGGCCGCATAGCGTTCGACCATGCCAACCAACACGGTCAACATAAGTCCCGTTCAAAAGGCCTATTTTCAAAGCGAAAGAAGACATGTCACGGTGGCAAGGGCGGCGAGGGAGGCGGCTCAAACAGAGGAAGAGGAAGAAGAAGAGGACGCCGACCCATGAATTGGCATACACCGACAGGCTTGGTGGTGCCCTTTTGATGGCCGGAATTTTGTCGGCTGAGACGATTATTTGTAGATGTGACCGGATATGATTTGGTCGAGACATTCATTAGACTTTATTTTTTTTGGTAAAACACATTCAGAGATGAGATCATCCTTTCGTTTGGGCCACCACCGTGGGCGACACCCACTAAATCCACGGACACATGTCTGATGTACCAAAGAGGGTAGCATGGGGTCTCGGAGACAAATTAAATGGGTGGCATGGAGATGTTCTAAATCACGGTACGGCTCTTACAACTTTGTTTTTCTTCCCACTTCTGGCCAATACACGGAAGGAGATCCTCTGACTTAACCCACCCTGACTTTTCCTTACTTTGGGTCACTTACATGTGGGCCCCGCATCTCGTGGGCCTCATATATCAGTGACTCAAAGTCAGAAAAAGTCAGGATGGGCTAAGTCAGAGTGTTAGAGATATATTCTGGTACATGTATTTGGTAGTATAGGATTTGTAATCCATCTCCTACTCTATCTCTACGAGGCTTCTTGCCCTCCAAGTTTGTACCCCAATATATACTAGCCCATGAGGCTCAATAATACATCCATCATATTCCGCCAATCTCATCTTTCTACATGGTATCAGCCTAAACACGATCTAACCCTAGCCGCCACCGCCGCTTCCGTCTCGCGCCGCCCCCTGGGACGGATCTCTATGATCGTCGCCGAGGGCCGCGCCGCCCGTACCTAGGGTTCGTCCGCCGGTCCAGTGGATCGGCTGCCCTAGAGCGTCTTTCTCTCCGCCGGTCGCTTGGCCGACGTTCTTTTTTGGTTTTCCGATTCAAGATCGGTTTGCGTCGCCCGCCGCCACAGTCGATCCTCACGCGTCTCTACACCGACACCGGCGCGACTACCAGCCTCTTCACCGACACGGCGGAGTCACAAGCCACGCGGCGGCCGTAATGGCCATTGTCCATGTGGCCTCTTCGCCGCCTCGGCGGCCTCGCGCGATGCGACGGCCTTAACGGCCGCCTTCCGTGCGTCTACCCGTCCGTCGCTTTGTGTCGGTCGTCATCGCCCATGCTCCGATCGGGACTCCTCCTTCACCGCCTTCACCGTGGCTGTCTCACGCACGGAGCTGCCTTGGCCGCTCAGGCACGGCGCTGCGTTCGCCGCTCGGCCTCCACTACCCAGCCTTACGTCATCATCATCGTGCTGAGCGGCGCATCCTCCACATCGCGAGCAAGCGGATTGATCACCTGTCCGCCCGCGATCCTCTGCGCGGCCGACCCGTACAGTCGTCTGTGTGCGCCTCCGCAGGTTCCCGTGAAGACCGTCCCTGAGTGTGCGTCTATCACCGATCCAGCAAACAGGCTGCCACTGCGTCGCCCCATCGGGCCGTAGCGCCGCCGCCCCGTGGTTCTCACCGCGGCTGCATCACCCCGCGCGTCGCCGCTGCGTCGCTCCTCCGGGCCGTAGCGCTGCATCACACCGTCCCCGCCGTCGCCCCGAGCTGTTCCAGCGGTTCACTGGCGGTGCGCTGCCGCTGCGTCGTCCCTTCGGGCCGTAGTGCCACAGCACGCGGTGCCCGCCGCCACGAGGCCGTTCCCGCTATTACCCTGACGGCGTGCTGCCGCTGCGTCACTCCTTCGGGCTATAGCGCCGCAGCACACGCGGTCCAGGTCGCCGCCCCGAGGTCTTCCCGCCGTCGCCTCGACACGCACGTCGCCGCTGCGTCGCTCTTCGAGCCGTAGCGCCACGACGTGCGGTCCACTCCGCAGTCCCCGCGCGTTGACCTCTTCGTGGTATGCGTGGTGCCGCCTCCCTAGGCGCGGGAACGCCACCGTCCACGCGTGGTCTTTTTCGAGTCGTTGGGTTCTTCCTCGCCTACTACGAGCATCGCCACCGCGCTTCTACACGTGACCGCCATGGCCCTTCGCGGGCTACCGCCGCCGTGTCGCTCCTAACGGCAACCGACATGGCCCCCCCACGGGCTGCCTTTGGTTCCGCCGACTACATCGCCGTCCACCTCTTCCTCTGCTCTGACAACCGTGGTTGACATCGGCACCTTCTACCCCACCGCCGACTGGCGGTGCAACTGTCGTTGAGCCTTCGTCCACGACGTGTCCCCGGGCCCGGCAACCGTGGTGCGACGCCTCGTCAACATCGACTTCGTCCTTCTACGCATCGCCGTCATCTTCCTCGACCACTTCCTCTGCTCCGACAACCGTGGTTGACATCGGCACCTTCTACCCCCACGCCGACTGGCGCTGCAACCGTCGTCGAGCCTTCGTCCATGACGTGTCCTCGGGCCTGGCAAGCCTGGTGCGACGCCTCGTCAACATCGACTTCGTCCTTCTACGCATGCCCGGTGCTGGCAACACTGGTGCGTGCCTTCGTCCACAACGCGTCCACGGGCTTGGCAAACCCGGCGCGACGCCTCGTCCATACCGTCTTCTTCCCGGCGCACCACTACTTCAACACCACTGCGCCTATGTCTAACTTGGCGCCTCCTTGCGCCCCGCGGCTACACGGCGACTACCTCGACACCGGCTACCCCCACTCGACATCGATCTCGGCAACCCTCGCACGGCTACCTCGACCACGGCTACACCATCCTACGCTCTCGGCTACCTCGACCTCGGCACAAAGGGCTATCATCACGCCTTGAGCACTCATCAGCTTCCTCTACGGTCCAAGCTCCAGCGCCGTGACACCGTCCACGATGTCAGCCCACTGATTCTACTTCGGTTTCTCTCCAGTCTGACCGTCCGCGACGCTCCTGTTGTTCGCAACACTACCGCTACGACTGCGGGGGGATGTTAGTGATATATTCCGGTACATGTATTCGGTAGTATAGGATTTGTAATCCATCTACTACTCTATCTCTACGAGGCTTCTTTCCCTCCAAGTTTGTACCCCAATATATACTAGCCCATGAGGCTCAATAATACATCCATCATATTGCGCCAATCTCATCTTTCTACACAGAGGATCCGGCTCCAAGTACACAATACCTGCCATGCTTCCTCGTGTCTTCGAGTCAACTTGGCACCGGGGTAGGGTGATGGACGAGGGATGGGTGGAGATCTTTCGGTAGCAACCTTGCCTGTGACCGAATAATAAAGGAGGTACCTGGTACGCCGGGTACGTAGATATCTGCAAGTCTCCCTCCCGGGGTCAACAAATGGATATCAGACAAAAGCTTCCAGCAGCAGTCTACCGCAGCACATACTTTCAGTTCCGATTCTGGGGGGATCACGTCCCTATCCTCCTACTGCTTTATCCCTCCATCCGCACACTACACTAGTAGTGCCTACTTCTATTCCTCCCGAGAATTAAACTGTTCCAAGCTTACCCAGACGAGTTCTCTTCAAAAGATTGCAGTTGCAATCCCGTCTTTTATTGATTTCAAAAGAAGCTAGTGGCAATTGACTTGTACTACTGGCTATTTTGCCCCATCCGAATAGAATGTACAGTTGGTCAATCTTTGCACATGTGGCCCCCTAGACCTAGTACAGCTGCGCGAATTATCTTCAGGACGGCCAGACGTGATATGATGTTACAGTGGTGGTGATACACTACCTCACAATTGCTTATTAGTACTATTTCATGGCGTGCCAAATCCTTGATTAGAGGTTAGGTTAGCCTTAATCACGCGCTAGTAGATTGAAGAACTATTTTTCCCATCTGCCAATTTATGATCAGACGTGCATGTCAGCTGTTATCAAACTGAGGATTCGCACAAAGAACCAGGAAAAAAAACACACACACACACACAGCAGAGCCCCTGTTATGGTAATTGCAGAGCGTGGAGGAGCTGACGATAGCTACTTGCTGCCGCTGCAGAGGTTGAGCAGCTTCTTCCTCCCCTCCACGATCTCGTCAAACAGGTCGTCGATCAGCGCCATGACGTCGTCGCACCCAGACCGCAGCCGCCCAGCCCACAGTGTCACCTCCTCCATGGCGGTGCCGAAGTTACCGCTTCCTCTGTCCATGGCGTCCTTGAGCTGCTCGACGGCCGTCTTGGCGCGCCGGAACTCGTACATCATCACCCTCGCGGCGCCGCCAGGCGCCCTGTCAGCCTCCGCCACCGCCCGCTGCTGCGCGCGGGACAACGCCGACGCAAACGCTTGGCCAAAGTAGGCGCTGCAGTCTGCGGTGGAGGCCGCTCGGGAAGCCGCGTCCGACGAGTAGTAGTGGAGGACGCCCCAGGAGAGGAGCGTGAGAAGGAATGAGGTAAGCACCCTGATGGCGCAGAGCACGCCGCGAAAGCCGTTGAAGCCGCTGAGCTTGGCGTCGGTCGGCACGCTCTCGCTGAACCGCAGCACGAGCGCCTCGCCCCGTGCCTCGACGAGCGCCATGTTCTCCTCCTTGAGCGCCATGGCCTCCCTTCTGCACACCGAGATCGCCCTCGTCACCTGAACACAGCACATCAATGTCGGCGCCCCTGCCTGGTGACTGTACAGGCGCGAAAAGGAGGAGATAAATGAAAAGACCTGGCGGGAGAGGTGGGGGTTGAGGCGGGCGCCGGCACAGGCCTGGAGGAGCGACACGAGCTGCGAAGCGGAGGCGGAGTATCCTTCGATGGCTGCGGCGCCGAGGCGGAGCGAACCGCAGGCGTCGCAGAGGCGCGACGTCTCGTCCATGTACTCGTCGAGCCATGCGCCGCCACCGAGGAGGTGGAGCGAGCCGACGAGACGCGTGGGCCCCGCGTGCGCAGCGCGGAGGAGCGCCAGCGCGGCCCGGAGGGACGGCAGCAAGAGGAAGGAGGCCTGCGCGAGGGAGCGGTCGAGGTCGTCGAGCCCGCGCGCCAACGTCGCGTAGAAGGCGGCCACCGTCGAGGAGGTCGGCTTCATGGCTCGGAATAGAGTCGTCGTTAGCTTGGCGTAATAATGGAATGGCGCGAACGTACCGTACGTACTCAACCGAAAGCGAAGGCGACTGTGTTCTCTTACTCCCAAAGCCAAGGCAGGGCCAGGGCAAAGATAGCGACCGAAAGCGATGTGGAGCTGGCTAGCACAAGGATGCAAGACTGTCTCTCTCTTTCATGTGGTCATGGTGTCTATTCAAGGTGTAGGTTAGAGGGAGATGAGATGAGACAGCGACAGAGAGAGATTAAGGCACCCTTTCCCTTGGACGGGACGGAGCGAGACGGGAAGCTCTTCGTGGGGCTGTCTTATATAGAGAAGGCGAGGACTTTCTGCTACCGGAAATAGATGTTGTATTTGTAGCGAATAATAGTGTACGAGTTGAGTTACAATTGGACTAAGAGTTGTATATGTGTGGATAGATAGGGTAGTGTCCGAGTCGGACACTAATAGACTTGGCCTCCCATATGACGTGGGGGTGCCACACAATGTAATCATGACGACTTGATAGCAGCAGACGCGCAAGGGGAGCCGACGGCTTGTGCCGGCGACCAAGGCGGCCGGTGCAGCAGTATCAATGGGGAGGTGCGCCCGTAGTCATGCCCCGCAGATTTAGGCGAGTTCGCCGAACAACGTTAACAAATCTCGGTGTCGTCATCGTGCTATGATTGCTTGGTCCTCGTTAGATCTACAGATGCGGCTACGATTTGTAACAAGTGGTATTAGAGCCAGTTGAAGGCCACGTATGTATGATCTAGAGGGCTGCCAAAGTTGATTCGTTGGTTTCGTTCGTCACGGCAGGCGATCGAGGGACACCAGCGTGAGTTCAGAATTGGTGGCGCCCGAAGCGATCGGAAGCAGCAAGTATAGGCAGACTGTGTGGCTCATGGTACGTGGCAGATCAGATCGTCTTGGGCGTGCAGGTACAACGGTACATGCGCTTTGCGGCGGTGCAGCAGCAGATTGATGATTCATCGATGTAGGCAGCATCGCCGCATACGCTGGCACGGAGGAGTCTAACGGGCCGGGCGCCAGGTGGGCTGCATCCAGTAAGCTGGACAGGCAGGAGACGTGTCCGATGCTACTGTACAAGAGCTGAACAGCAGTCATGCAAACAGAGAGATTTGCTAGAAAAAGGCCGTTCATGTCAAGAGCGGAAACAAGGATGACGTACACGAAATTATTGTGCAGGCGGAGAGGCTGTACTGGGTGCGGCATGAAGCTGGTAAAGGGCAACGTGCTGGGTGCCACGTGAAGTAGCTGTGTTGGCCATGGGATTGATCGGGAATACGTGTGTTGAAACGAAAAAAAAGGCAAAGGAGCTCTACGTGTGGATTGGTTTTGACTTGTTCCGCTAATCAACTAGTTTGATTTTTTAACTTTGGACACATGAGGAAGGCTACCAGGCTGTCTTTTATCGTTTATGTTTTGTACGTGGTTTGACTATCCGGATGGCAACTTGGCGGAGGCAGCGTTCTTAGGCAGCAGAGAATTTCGTGGCGTGTCGTGGAGGATCATGCGTATACAGAGCGCCGGACAGTGCACGAAAATATGACGGGTGTACTAGGCGCAAGGTGGAGCATGGTTGCAGTCGGATGCGTTCGGCTGGGTTGGACTGTACAGTCTGACGAATAGAATATGGTAAAGATCGACGTAGGAGCGTGACGGCTGATGGTGTCAGAATTCTGTGGCGTGGGAACACGTGGCACATGCCCAAGGGCTGCGTGCTTCGACATGGCAATGGCGCGGAGTTGATTCAAGAATATGTACACATGGGAAGTTGAAGCCGGCAGGGCGCGGGATGGACTAATCATCTACCAAGGAGTCATGTTGAAGGTGGAGCTGGAGTCTGTGAAAGATTCCACTCGGCTGATGGAGGGGCTACGGCGTAAGATATCAGAGAGTCGAAGCCTAGTCAGCGGGAAAGCGAGAAGCATGTTGCTCGGACTGGACGTCAAGGTTCGAGAGATACGTGGAACTCGGCATCGGTCCAGTATGACTGATGGTTATCTGCAGTGGGGGCATGCTATGGTGTGGGTTAGCGACCCTTGAGATCTTGGCCAAAATTGCGGATGCTCGACGCGGTAATAGCGGCGAGGTGTGCGGTAAGCACGGGACACGGTGACGGACCGGGGCACGGGCAGTCGGACATGAGGTTTGACATGTGTGCAGGGGGTTCTGAAGCAGTGTTGGCGAGTACCGGATTCAAGTTGGTGACTAGGTCTATGGTGATTGATGTCAGGTGATAGACATAGGTCAACCACGGGGAATCTGAGAAAGTGTTGGGAAGTCTATAATGTTGAAAGCTTGAAGAGTACATGGCCGTATATTCTGTAATGTTCAGTGCACATGACAAAGTACGGGTTGACAAGATACAGAAGGAGGCAGAGTGCTATAGCTGCATGACATGTAGAAGACTATCCAAGAAAAAGATGAGACACCTGTGAATTTGACTCAAAGTTGACTAAAGAGCGATGGTGAAATTACTTCAAGTTGAAAGTGCTTTCACGTAGACCAGTAGTCGATATGTGATGGTGCTGAATGGGAAGAAGGAACTATGGTTGCAGGTGGAGTCACAAGGAGTATGGGAGTAGCAGTGGAGCTCATGGAATACAACTCAAGTCCGGAGTACAGGGAGGTTTTACACGTTGACGAATTCAAGGTGGTGGAGTATATTCGCCAAGGTGGACTTTGTTGTATTTGTGTCGAATAATAGTGTACGAGTTGGGTTCCAATTGGACTCGGAGTTGTAATAGGTGTGGATAGATAGGGTAGTGTTCGAGTCGGACACTATTAGACTTGGCCTATCATATAATGTAGGGGGTTCCACACAATGTAACCATGACGACTTGATAGCAGCAGACGCGCAAGGGGAGCCGACGGCTTGTGCCGGCGACCAAGGCAGCCGGTGCAGCGGTATCAATGAGGAGATGCGCCCGTAGTCATGCCCCGCATATGTAGGCGAGTTTGCCGAACTGCGTTAACAAATCTTGGTGTCGTCATCGTGCTATGATTGCTTGGTCCTCGGTAGATCTACAGATACACCTACGATTTGTAACAATGGACTCATCCAGCATCCAGCAGAGATGGTACATCGTCGACCATGTTAACTTATTGGTGCAAGTTAATCGTGTTCCCTGTGATGGACTTATTTCGTTAAGAGGTGAGGACCCGGCCCGTGTAGCACTCTTGAGTTGAATGATTTACTGTCTAAAAAAAAAGAGTTCAATGATTTACTAAGTTTAAGCTCATGACTCATCAAAAACAAAAGAAAAAAGAGTTTAAGCTCAACGTGGACAAAAAAAATTCATCGGTTGGTTCTCATGTTACGAATGAGTGACCATTTTTTCATGACCTTTACCATTGAGTCCGGTCCAAAATGGTGGAGCGAGATCGTAGTCGAATTAGCCGTACACGCCAGCTTAATCTTTTTTTTTGAACAAGAGAAGGGCCTCGAGGACCCGGGTGCTGCATTTATAAAGTTCCAGGTAGTAGGTACAAAATACATGCTGGCCGTTGTACAACTCTCGCACTAAGAACCTTGGAATTTGAAGATAAGGCCAGCATTAATACAAAAAGGACCTTAGGACAAAGAAAAACAGAGCAATCTGTTCCTTGATCCCCTCCACTACCGCTCGCCGACGACCTCAAGGCGCGGATGCGCAGGTACGAGAGCAGGTTGCTCGAGCACTCTCCAAAACCAGCGAAGAGTCGATGCCACCGGCTGCCATGAAGAAGGCGGGGACAAACCACTTGTCTTCTCACCAACATCGAGCTCCAGTACACGACTCGGATGACCTCCGCACAAGAGGAGATGAGAGGGCCGCCATATCGGGCTAAGATCACGCAGGCGACCATGGCCTCTGTGTGATGCGCTCCGAGCTGCAGCTTCAGTTCGAACCCATGTTCTGCAAAGATGAGCAAGAACAGGAGGGAGCAGCGCCTATGGTTGTTCGGCGATGAAATCCCCTCTGCTTCTCCCATCCCCATAGAACTAGCACCTTCAACTCCCGAGAGAAGGAGCCGACCTTTGAGCTTATGAGGGAAAGGGGAGGTGGCGCCATCCATCTCTTCCTCCACTGGCTCCAACCATGGGAGCACGAGAAGAAGGAGAAGGGTGAACACCAACGCGGTGGTGCTGCTCGGACGCCTCCACCAACGAAGCCTCCACGCCATAACGACGACTACAAGCACAACGGCTACAAGCAAACTAGTTCTACTATGCACAAGCCAAGCTGCGTCATCCCTTCCACGCCAGGCAGCGGCGCCGCCGGCGGGGAGCGAGAGATGAGCCGGCAGAAGCGGCAGAGCGGTGGTTTCGACTCTCAAAGCGGCAGAGCTTAATCATAGATATACTTTAGAAAGTAATTGCCACACACGCACACACACATATATGTTATATACTCCTGGGTGTACATAGTTCCATACTCAATATAGCACATATACAAGGGTATTATACCTCTTTGTTATTTTTCATATACCTCATTAGGTATTCTAAGATACCTCAATACAATTTGTATGGTAAAAAATATCACTTGAGTCATCGGTTTTTACAATATACTATTTATACGTACATAAAAACAGTATATGTACAAATAATATAAAATATGTAGAATCTAATAAAAAATTCACAAAATTCATTTTGCGGTATCTCAAAATGAAGTATATTAAAAATAATAAAAAGGTATAAACAGTTCATTTATGTGGTATATTTGCATTTAGGAGTATGTACACCCTGGCTGCAGAAAACTTATTTTGCACCCACAATTTATTTTATGTTGCAAAGTAAAAAAGATATTACACATGTAAATATTTACGTTTATGTTGAGGCACAGCAGATAAAATAACATGAAAAATAGGAGCCATAGCAACATAAAAGTCATATAAACAACATAAATATGTGTATTTTTTTCATATTTTTTTAGCGTCTAAATAAAAAAATTATGTCATGAATATAGTTTATTATGTTCTACTCGATATAAGGAATACGACAAAATTTACGTGGCGTAAAAATCATACACAATCGTAAAGATATATGATTGATGTAGAATAACTATTCTGCTCCCTGATATCAAATAGCCTATTGTAGAATAGTTCCCTCCAACCTTCTGCTATAGGCGCGATTACACCGGAGCAATGCAACAGAGCCGATAAAACTACCTTCTTCATCGCACGCAGCCACGCACACATCCCCTCCACACGGTCCCGAACCTAGCCCACGCCGGAACGGCTCGCCGTCTGCGACCATGCCGCCCACCAACGGAGTTGGATCCATGCGCGCTGGATCCATTGAGAAAAGGGAAAAAACCTGCATCCTCCACGTTCCCCACGATTCCATGATCCAACAGACTCCACTTCTTCCACACGCGCGCTAGCCGGCCTTGCGCCGCTGGCGACGTGGTCTTCATCGTCGTCGTGGAGGTCGTGCCACGGGTGGTCTTCACGTCGCCTCTGGATTCCGGCCACGCCAAGACCTTCCGCCGCCTTGCCGTGGGATCTCTCCCGGTGGCCCGTTGCCGCGCCCAATCTCCAGCGGCGACCAGCTACCTGACGCCACCGGAGCGCCACAGACGGGACCCGCTGCTCCCGATGCGTGATCCCTGCACTGTATTATGCCTGTGCAGCCTCAAATCCGTGTGCCCCTCCTCTCGGTTTCCTACAGCGAGCAGCAACAGCCACATCTCTATGGCTCCTCGTTCTCGAACCTCCCGGAAACTCGACGACTGCCGCTTGGTCGTTCGTGCTAGGGAACTGCACGAAACCGGATGCCACGAGGAGCACCCACAGCCAGCGAGCTATCCCCTCCGCCCGCCATGGTTTCCTCCTATGTCAGCCACTGTCATCGAAGCTCTCACCGAAGCGACGCCATTCATTTGCGCTGCTGAGTCCCAAATCGCCCGGCCGCACGGGCGCCCGTTGACCTGCTGGGCATGACGCCATGTCTATCCATTCCTCTCACTGTGGGCAGTACATATCCTTTTGAATGGAAGTTCAGTCATACAGTCACGAGCAGTGCCTAATTGAGTTTTAGTAGTGGCGATTTGCTAGTTCGGTTAGTGGTAACGTACCATCGTGGAAGAATTCAGGCAGAACATGCTCTCACAATCTCTAGCCATACAAAGGTGGAAGAATTGCGCGGCGGACGGCATTCTATGGCTGCACACACGGCGCAGGTTCAGATCTTCAGCCCTGCATCCCCCAGTCATTTGCATGTTCCTGCTGCATCACCTCAGCGCGTGGTAATATTGCCAACAGTGGCCATGGACAATGGGTTTCTCTTCTCGGCGAAGCTTTGTCCATGGAGGCACGTGTAGCAACGGTTCTTCTCTGAACTGAAGCTGTGTTAATTTCTTTTTAGGTGCTTAAGGAGATGGGCAAAGGAATTTGAGTTAAATTTGTTTGCACTGCCTAGATTAATTGGTGCACTAATCTAATTTAAAATAACAACTGCATGGTGTCGTGTAATGGTTTGTACTGACTTTTTCTGTTTGCTGCACTTCTCCCTTTGCCTTCGAAGATCGGCAGTACAAGGACATTGTGAAAATTAAAGACAGGTAAAACCCTTCTGAACATTTCTTAGCTTCTAAACAACCAAGGAACTTTTTCCTCGTACCCCTTCGACCCCTCTGGCGATTAGGGTTACGGTGGCGGCTGGGTGGCGCACGGAGATTCGTCGACGGGGCGCCCATTGAGATCCTCTCCGCGGGCGGCATGGATGCAGCGGCGAGAGGGAAGGAGAAGGAGACTTTGTCGCCGGGAAGGTGAAAGATCATCGTCCGTTTTGGTAATTATATGACAACATAACTGTTTGATCTAATGTTTGTTCAAATGATGAAAATGCCCAGGTTATTAGGTTCACTATACTTATGGGGCTAATGCTTGAGATATTCGAAAAGTGCTAAGAGAAAGAAAGCCAGGGAACCAAAATGTGCATGGGCGGAAGCTCCGGTGAACCCACCGGAGGCTCCGGTAAATCCACCGGAGGCTCAGCCCTCTGCTGCCACTCAGCCTGTGCGCAAATAGGCTCCGGTGCGCATCCGGTGGTTCCTCCGCCGAAATGCCCTTCTGTTGGAAAGTGGCGGAGGTTCCACCGGAGGCTCCGGTGGACATCCGGTGGCCCCCTGGTCCAAGTGCAAATGGACTCCGGTGGAGGGTCCGATGGTGGCTCCGCCAGCTACCCCTTCTGTTGGAAAGTGGCGGAGGTTCCACCGGAGCCTCCGGTGCGGGTCCGGTGGGCGGAACCTCCGCTCAGCCCACCGGAGCCTCCGGCCTCCTCAGCAGCGCGCAAAGGATAAGGCACTGCGCAACTGCGCAGTGCACAGAAGACCCACCGGAGCCTCCGGTGAAACCACCGGAGCCTCCGGTGCCCTGGACTGCAAACGGCCACTTGGACGCCAAGAGTATAAATACCCCTTCACCTACCTCATAAATGCTAAGCTTTTCCCATTCTCTCTCCTAGCCATTAATGAAAGCTTCAACCACCTAGATCTCCCACTCCGTCCACCCAATCACTCCCAAACTTGGTGGAGAGCTAGAGGAGACCTAGATCCACACTTCCACCAAAGGAATCTCAAATCCATCCACCACAACCTAGTAGATCTAGAATCCTACTTGAGGCCTAGAAACCTTAGTAGATCTCGTGCTTGTAGTTTCCACCTTGTTGCAAGAAGCTACGGATTGCTTGAGAGCCTCCATCCATCTTGTGGAGTGACCTCAAGCCCTTGTAAAGGTTTGGTCAACGCCTTCAAGTCGACCTCATAGTGGAAACGAGCATCTCCCTCACCGGAGAAGCTCAAGGAGAACAAGGTGTGCACAACCGTGCTATTGAGGAGCGCCTAGGTGGCTCCCCACCTCTCCAACGTAGACGTACTTCTCTTTGAGAAGGAACTACGGTGAATCATATCCTTGTCTCCTTGTTTACACTTGTTGTTTGCTTTACTACCTTACGCTTTACTTCCGTTGCGCATACTACTCTCTTCACATAGGTTGTTCACCTAGTTGCACATCGAGAGAATCGTATCTTATCTTACTAAGCCCCTTAAAAAGAAAAGAAAAGAAAAATTGGTAGTCAACCTATTCACCCCCCCCCTCTAGTTGACCATAGTGCACTTTCAATTGGTATCAGAGCCTCGGCTCTTACTAAGGGCTTAACCGCCTAAGAGTACAATGGTCGATGAAAATACCCCCGGTAGTTCTAGTGCGGAGATCTCCAAGATGTCCGACAGTATAGCTAACCTACAAGACTCGGTTGGAATCCTCCAAACCGAAATGTCTAAGGTTAGCTCTACTGTCAGTATGGAGGTTTCTAGCATCAAGAAAATGATGGAGGTATTGATGGGGAGAACCAAGGAGTCCGAGGAAACACCTCCCACCCCAAACGATGTTAGCTCGGATGAAGAATCCATTCCGGACATTGATGAAATGGAAGCTAACATCGCTTTAGCTAAGGCGAAAGCCAAAGCAAAAGCCGATAAAAAAGGCTAAGGGTAGTGGGAACTCCGAGGGATCCAAGTCTCAATCGGCTAACAGTTCGGGGTCTAACTCTAAAGTTCCACCGCCTCCCAATTACGATTCTATCCACCCTATTGCTACAATACCACACATGGTTAATGTTGGAAATCCTCCCATGCTTAACACTAACGAATTCTCATCATGGAAGTTCGATATGGAGTCTCATATTTCAGGTTGTTGCACCGCTCTATGGAGAAGCGTTGTTCATGGATTCCATCCTCATGATCCAAACAACTTGACCCCAAGAGAGGACGTGGAGTTCCAACTCAACAAGACCGCTATTGTGACTATCCAAAAGGCTCTCCCAAGAGAACATCTTGAGCACATTCGCGGCTTGAAGACCGCCAAGGAAGCATGGGATAAACTTGACTCCTTGTTCCAAGGGAATGCTAGCATTCAATCATCAAAATATGATGTTGCTCTCGACAAGTCCGAGAACTTCGTCATGCTTGAAGACGAGAGTCCCGAGGAGCTATATAGGAGAGTTGTCACTCTTGGCAATCAACTAAGAGATTTTGGGAAAGAGGAAATCTCGGATGAATGGATCAAGAGGAAGTTTGTCAAGGCCATAACTCCATTTGAGAAGAACCTCTCCACTAGCATTCGAACAAGATCCGACTACAACTCCCTCAACTCCATTGGAGTGCTAAGTGAGTTCATTGCCATATCCTTATCTCACAAAAGTGCGGATGATGCTCTTGCTCGCTCTAGAGGACATGGAAAGTCTCCCAACCTTGCCTTGAAGTCTAGAGCAATGGCCAAGATTGAAGAAGTTGATGATGATGATGATGAGGACTATGAGGATACATACAAGGGTGCCCATAAATGTATTGCTCTTGCCATGCAAGGGTATTGGAAGAGATGGGAGGCTCACAAAGCCGGTGCCCCAAGACCTTCAAGGAACAAGATCTTTAGGAAGAAAGGGGAACGGCCAAGGACATGTTATAATTGTGGAAGTGCAAACCACTTCGTCAAAGAGTGTCCCTTTGAGCCAAGAGAAGAGAATGAAGGGAAGCTTGTTCGCAAGGACAAGAACAAAGCTCCACAAAACAAGAACCTCGCTAGAAGGGTTCCAAGGGCTCTATATGTTCAAGAAGGCCCCACATTGGAGACATACTACTCCGGAGATGAAGGAGAAGATGAAGTCGTAGGTGTTGCCCACATCGCCATAGCTACCACTTCCTCTTCATCGGTCTCTCTATTTGAATCTCCCAATGAGAAGACATCGATCCGACCTACATGTCTCATGGCAAAAGCCACCGCGGTAATAACTTCCACCTCCAAGTCTATTACCACTACCTCTCCCTCATTATTGGATTGTGTTGAAAACATTGGTGACGATGAGGAGGCCAAGAACCTAGGGTCTTGGTTGAGTAGTCTTGAAGGTGAAACTAAAGAAAAAGTAAAAGCTCTCCTAAGGCAACTTGATGATGCCATGTCGCACCCTGATTTCTAGGGGATACTCACCGTACGAACTGGATAGCAGATGCTTGGATTATGGGGCATAACTGCTCCCACGTCCCAGCTTCCTGGTAGGCCTGCGCTTATGCGCGACAACACAAGCCCTGCTATTCCATCGTCGATGTAAACTATCCACTAGAGATCAAAGGCACTTCCGTCGACGTACTGCAAACCATACACACATGGTACGTCAACGGCGTTGAACAACTGATATCACAACAGATCTCTACGACACAAAAGATTGAAATAACTTGCAAATGGCTCTCATTAGAGCAGAGATAGCAAATACAATCATTCAGAGGACACATGTCCCAACAATACATCATTACATCACAGCGGAAGCATTCAACATGTCTGAGTACAGACAAGAACCAAATAGGCCTAAGAGGCCGGAAACGAAAAGACGGAGCCCATCCACGAAGTCTCGGATCCTGCCCGGGTCCGCTATCTACTCGTCAGCAGTCTCGTCATACTCCACGTAGTAGCCACCATGTAGATCCTCGGAAACGTCGTCTGCGTAAACCACAGCCCCAAAGGGGTCAGTACATAAACGTACTGGCAAGCAAGACTCACAGTTCACCAAAGTGTAACCCGTCAACACCAAGCACAGATGCCTTGGGTTCAACGGAAGAGAGGGGATATAAAAGATGCTGCAACTGGCTGCGCTAACCAACTACAGAGATTCTACCACTTCCGGCTGACAGAAAGGAGATAAGATCGAGGATGGTAACCAACTGAAAGATAACTTCAAACAAACCCATCCTGGATCTCGCCCCTTATCCAAAGAAGCAATCCGAGGATAACTCACACAGTTGTATTAAAGGTGAATCAAATTATTGTGTCATCAACCTATTACTAGTCAAGTTATTAATCATGGGGTGTAACAGGTTTGAATCATTATGTTTAAGTTGTCCTGAGTACTTGTTAGCCAGTACTTTCACCAAGTAATCCATAACCGCGGAAAACACGGCTTCTCGAGAAGATTATCCCTGCAGGGTTGCACCAATTTGGCCGTACACGCATGAATAACCCGCCAGATGGAAAGGCCCTTCCACCAAGCGGGGCACTCAACACAACTCAACTCTTCTTCGCATCAAGCCCAAAGAACCTTGGGCGCACGGCTAATCGAGCCCCGAAGAAAAGGGACCCTCATAGCACTCTAAGACCGTGTCCCCCTATATGCCGACTACGAAAGTTCCACCCGGGTACCAA
This sequence comes from Alopecurus myosuroides, assembly GCA_028641055.1. NCBI lineage: Eukaryota > Viridiplantae > Streptophyta > Magnoliopsida > Poales > Poaceae > Alopecurus > Alopecurus myosuroides. The sequence continues at coordinate 192,920,920 of CM054060.1, read as the reverse complement.
GGGCTCGCAAGATCATGCATGCAGCAAATGGAAAACCCGAACTAAATGAGGCGATTTGGACGAGATGCGAATCGAGTCAAATTGAGGGGGGCGCCCATACTCGCTTCCCACATGCGGTTAGTGCGCTCATCATGGATCAGTAGACAAGACCCTTTTCCTATTAGGGTCGACACTAGCAGGCCTCAAAACCCCAAAGGGCCTCCTGCCGGTGCCTTATCATCAAATTATTATTAATAGTAACATTAGCATGATTGATTGATTGATTAAACATCGAGCCCCCAGAACATAATGAAATAGTAACTGAAAGTAACGGGTAACAGACTCGAGCAAAACAACCTAAGCATGCTAGTAAGACACTGGCTCAAACAATGGGTTGTAGGAGGGGAGATGAGGCAATATCAGGGTTAAGGGATTCATGTGATGGGTTCGTAACAGAAACAACTACTACTAAGGCCAGCAGAAAAGAACAACGGAAAGGATCGGTAATCAATGTTGAAAGGAACACAGTGGTTCATGTGAGTGATAACTTGCCTGCAAACCCAGTAGCCTGGTACTGAGCTAACTCCTTAGAAGGGGTGTCGTAAGTATCGTCGGTCTCAACGTCGTCGTTTATCCGGGAAGAAGCAAACAGACAATGCAGAAAGATAAACAATCATTATCATGGCATTGTGCACAATCAAAGATGATGCATGTCAAGTTAATGGTTGCATCAAAATAAACTAGTTGACAAGATAGAAACAGGATTAAACGGACCCATATGCAATTGGATTGCATATGAAAAGCCCATGAATTATGGTTGAATTAATTGTTTTACAACTAATCATTATATGAAAGTGGATTAGCATGATGCATGGATGAGGAAAACAGAAAAATAACAACAATAGAACCAAACAGAAATAAGGTTTACCAAGTTTGGAAATTCATTCATTAAGTTAGGAAATTTTGGGTACTTAAAGGTGTCACACAAGCATTTGTTGTTTTCATTATGTTAAATTGTTCAAAACAGATAACAAAGTTTATATTTGAAAAGAAAACAAGATTTTAGTTGGATTACATGTTTCACTTGTTGAAAAAGGATTTCAAACAAATTATTTATGAATTAAACAAGTTTAAGCAAGAATTAAATGAATTTAATTCAAACATGAACTTATTTGAGTTTTTATTTGTGCAAAACATTGAGTGAAGTTCATATTTTAAAAGGTTATGCTTTGATGGTTTGAAAACATATTTTATATGTCCCAAAAGAATTTGATTTGATCAAGTTATGAATTTAGCAATATTAAATGATTTAAACAAGGTTTAAATCATTTAACCAATTTTAATTATTCAAAACATGGAACAAATTTTATATTTGGAAAGAGGGTTTAATTTTTCATGGAAAACATATTTCATTTGTGGAAATTGGATTTAAAATGAGCAAGTTATTATTTTGGCAATTTTAAATGCATTAAACAAGAAACAGTTGTTTTCAGCAATTTAAATTATTCAAAACAGCCAACAAAATTTATATTTGGAAAGTACATGAAAAATTGATTGGAAAACATATTTGGTTTGTGAAATTTGGAATTTTTTATGCTCAAGTTATGAATTTTGCAATTTTAAGTGAATTTGACAAGTTTTCAAATATTGCACCAATTTAAAATATTCAAAACAGTAAACAAATTTTATATTTGGAAAGAACATTTAATTTGGTATTGAAAACATATTAAAAATGTTGAATTTGGAGTTGGGATGAATTATTTATGCAATTTACAATTTTGGGTGCAAATCTGCCATTTTTACTGCACTAGGGACTTAGAAAATATTTTTCAGGGATCTAGATTAAATACCAGGGGCCTATTGGTGATTTGCAGTTGTTCCAGGACTGAAGAAATAAAACAGAAAAAAAAGGATGTTTAATTGGCAGGGGATGGGATTCGAACCCACCCCCTCTGGCTTGCGCTGGGGAACCAAACCAGTGGGGCTACTGCATCGGATCGTGATAGAAGGGGGGAACTTGGGGGGTTAAGGTGTGGGCTCGGGATGTTTTTCTGAACCCAAAAAGCACGTACTGAACCTGTACGAGCGGTGGCCGGAATCGATCGCTGGGCTTGGCTTTGGTCGCTGCTCGCGGTTGCGGTGAGGAGGAGGGACGTGGGGTGACTGGTGCGTGTGGAAGGGAGAGGAGGAGGTGAGGGAGTAGGGCGGAGATCGATCCTCACCTTGAGGATCGGAGGGAGCAGCGGTGCAGGTTGGTCGATGCAGGCAGTGGCAACGCCGGCGATGGAGGCCACGGCGCCGGCGACCCAGGCCTCCTCGGGCGTGGACGCCTACATCGAAGTTGGAGCCGGTGCGCCGCCGGTTCCATTCCCGGGGAAGGTTGCCTCTCGAGGTGGCCAGGGTGACCGGCGTTGAGGGAAGGAGGTGGCGGCCATGGTGGGGTTCGGTGCGGTTCAGAGATTCAGAGGGAGCTCGGGTGGGGAAGATGGATGAGATGGCGGCGATGGGGAAGGGAGTTAGGGCTTAGGGTTAGGGGCAGAGGGGGGTGGTGAGCTAAATAGGAGGGAGGAGCTGGTACGGCTGATCATCTAATGGAGGTGGAGGAGATCGTGTGGTACTGAACGTGTTCGTACCAAAGGTAGAAGACGACAAGCAGGAGGAAAGGGGTACTGGGCCAAGGGTTAGATGGGCTGGGTTGGTAGTTAGCTGCTGCCCACTTCTCTCCTTTGCAATTTTTTTTTTGTTTTATATTTTTTTTTTTGTAGATTGCTTTTGGAAGAAAAAGTTAAGGTTTTAGTTAGTAAAAATTACAGAAAATTTAGTTTAGCCTTGTTATGTAATTAGAAACCATATTGTAAGATTGGATTTCAAAAATTGAGTTTTAAAATTAGGTTTGCATTTGGAATTAAATTGAAAGCATTTCTAATATTAAACACAATATTAAACAACAATTTTTTAATAGGGTTCACCCTAAGGAATAAGTGTTTAAAGATTGCAATGGTTGAGTGATTTTTCATGTATTCAAATGGTTACTGATTTGAAATTCATTTGGTTTGAATTTGAAAACAGTTTGGGAATTAATTGATTAATATGGGAAACAAGGATTGTAATAGGGTAACCCCTATGATTTAATTTGATTAAATTAGTTGATTAAATTCATAAGTTCAAATTGGTTCTGTTTGATGCATTTGATTTGAAATTGAAAGTGATTTGGGATTTGATTGATTGAACAAAACCAACAATTTCATAGATGAACATTATGGAAGAAAAGAAAACAATTTGGTTGTTTTTATTTGAAATAACATTTTGGAAATTGTAACATCACAAGGATGAAACAAAGGGTTTGAATTTTGGTTTGAAATTCAAATAGAAAACAAAGGAAAACAAATGAAAATAGTTGGAAAACAACTGAAAACAGAGGAAAACAAATGGAAAACAAACAAAACAAATGCAACCAACATGATGCCATGATGCAAAACATAAAATAACAGGGAGCAAACATTCTAAAGGCTTATTTTTCAGACTTGGGATGTTACAAAACGCCCCCCCTTGAAGGAATCGCGCCCCGAGATTCCTACTGAGAAAAGAAAAGGTCCGGATACTTCTTGGGAAGATCCTCTTGAGTTGTGTCACGTGAACACATCGTGCACATTGGATAGTTTATCTGGAAGTTCAAAACAATAGGAATTCCTGGCAACTCTTCTGGAAAGATATCAGGGAATTTGGAAACCACCGGAACAATTCCAAATGAAGGGAGAGGTTTTGTATTGAGGGTGTATAGTTGGATGGAATTTGACTCATTTGGAGAATAGACTATCTGTAATAAGGGTGGAACAGAGTTATTGACATCAATGCAACACCAAGAATAACATCAATGTCAGAATCATCAACATGAGAGTAACGAGGAATATGTGGCCTCCCATTTAGAATTTGATTTCTATGACTGAACTTGGAAGTCAACATTTGAGATCCCGGGGAGTGAACAGAGTTTTGATTGCTTGGTGGAACCAGAATTGGGTTGTATGTTGTGGAAAAGATCTTTGACACAAAAGGATGTGATGCTCCGGTATGAAACAACACTTTAGCTGGAATAGAGTTTAGCAGATGAACGAGGAAACTTTTGATTAGACGTCGGTAGAAGAATTGAAGTGGAAACAACAACAAGATTTCAACGGACGAAATGTTCTTTAGAAGAACAGGATATTGAAGCAACACCGGGAAAAACGAGACCAAAACTCCTGAGGTACTACGGAAAACCCATCCGGGCTTCTAAAGGATCAATATCTACTGTTTAAGGAATAGAGGATCTGCTTCTGGGGCTTATTTGCCACCATGCTCAATCGTGAGTAGGCAACATGATAAATCATGTCACAACCACCTCCATTCCTATGGTCTAGTAGATATAACTATCCCAGAGAAACCATGATACGTGAAATCCTAACTTGAAAGTTTAGATGAGAAGGGAAAACAACGATACACTTCCTTACCAGAAACGGGTGGGTGGGTGGGGAAAGAAGAAAAATGAACAGAATTCCTACTCTCACGTTTCATTTTTCCTATATAGCTACAAAATAGTTTCTAGACTCAACTGCGACCAGTAAAAAGGGATCCTATGGGCAAACAGGCTCTGATACCATTTGTCGCACCCTGATTTCTAGGGGATACTCACCGTACGAACTGGATAGCAGATGCTTGGATTATGGGGCATAACTGCTCCCACGTCCCAGCTTCCTGGTAGGCCTGCGCTTATGCGCGACAACACAAGCCCTGCTATTCCATCGTCGATGTAAACTATCCACTAGAGATCAAAGGCACTTCCGTCGACGTACTGCAAACCATACACACATGGTACTTCAACAGCGTTGAACAACTGATATCACAACAGATCTCTACGACACAAAAGATTGAAATAACTTGCAAATGGCTCTCATTAGAGCAGAGATAGCAAATACAATCATTCAGAGGACACATGTCCCAACAATACATCATTACATCACAGCGGAAGCATTCAACATGTCTGAGTACAGACAAGAACCAAATAGGCCTAAGAGGCCGGAAACGAAAAGACGGAGCCCATCCACGAAGTCTCGGATCCTGCCCGGGTCTGCTATCTACTCGTCAGCAGTCTCGTCATACTCCACGTAGTAGCCACCATGTAGATCCTCGGAAACGTCGTCTGCGTAAACCACAGCCCCAAAGGGGTCAGTACATAAACGTACTGGCAAGCAAGACTCACAGTTCACCAAAGTGTAACCCGTCAACACCAAGCACAGATGCCTTGGGTTCAACGGAAGAGAGGGGATATAAAAGATGCTGCAACTGGCTGCGCTAACCAACTACAGAGATTCTACCACTTCCGGCTGACAGAAAGGAGATAAGATCGAGGATGGTAACCAACTGAAAGATAACTTCAAACAAACCCATCCTGGATCTCGCCCCTTATCCAAAGAAGCAATCCGAGGATAACTCACACAGTTGTATTAAAGGTGAATCAAATTATTGTGTCATCAACCTATTACTAGTCAAGTTATTAATCATGGGGTGTAACAGGTTTGAATCATTATGTTTAAGTTGTCCTGAGTACTTGTTAGCCAGTACTTTCACCAAGTAATCCATAACCGCGGAAAACACGGCTTCTCGAGAAGATTATCCCTGCAGGGTTGCACCAATTTGGCCGTACACGCATGAATAACCCGCCAGATGGAAAGGCCCTTCCACCAAGCGGGGCACTCAACACAACTCAACTCTTCTTCGCATCAAGCCCAAAGAACCTTGGGCGCATGGCTAATCGAGCCCCGAAGAAAAGGGACCCTCATAGCACTCTAAGACCGTGTCCCCCTATATGCCGACTACGAAAGTTCCACCCGGGAACCAAGGGCTCGCAAGATCATGCATGCAGCAAATGGAAAACCCGAACTAAATGAGGCGATTTGGACGAGATGCGAATCGAGTCAAATTGAGGGGGGCGCCCATACTCGCTTCCCACATACGGTTAGTGCGCTCATCATGGATCAGTAGACAAGACCCTTTTCCTATTAGGGTCGACACTAGCAGGCCTCAAAACCACAAAGGGCCTCCTGCCGGTGCCTTATCATCAAATTATTATTAATAGTAACATTAGCATGATTGATTGATTGATTAAACATCGAGCCCCCAGAACATAATGAAATAGTAACTGAAAGTAACGGGTAACAGACTCGAGCAAAACAACCTAAGCATGCTAGTAAGACACTGGCTCAAACAATGGGTTGTAGGAGGGGAGATGAGGCAATATCAGGGTTAAGGGATTCATGTGATGGGTTCGTAACAGAAACAACTACTACTAAGGCCAGCAGAAAAGAACAACGGAAAGGATCGGTAATCAATGTTGAAAGGAACACAGTGGTTCATGTGAGTGATAACTTGCCTGCAAACCCAGTAGCCTGGTACTGAGCTAACTCCTTAGAAGGGGTGTCGTAAGTATCGTCGGTCTCAACGTCGTCGTTTATCCGGGAAGAAGCAAACAGACAATGCAGAAAGATAAACAATCATTATCATGGCATTGTGCACAATCAAAGATGATGCATGTCAAGTTAATGGTTGCATCAAAATAAACTAGTTGACAAGATAGAAACAGGATTAAACGGACCCATATGCAATTGGATTGCATATGAAAAGCCCATGAATTATGGTTGAATTATTTTTTTTACAACTAATCATTATATGAAAGTGGATTAGCATGATGCATGGATGAGGAAAACAGAAAAATAACAACAATAGAACCAAACAGAAATAAGGTTTACCAAGTTTGGAAATTCATTCATTAAGTTAGGAAATTTTGGGTACTTAAAGGTGTCACACAAGCATTTGTTGTTTTCATTATGTTAAATTGTTCAAAACAGATAACAAAGTTTATATTTGAAAAGAAAACAAGATTTTAGTTGGATTACATGTTTCACTTGTTGAAAAAGGATTTCAAACAAATTATTTATGAATTAAACAAGTTTAAGCAAGAATTAAATGAATTTAATTCAAACATGAACTTATTTGAGTTTTTATTTGTGCAAAACATTGAGTGAAGTTCATATTTTAAAAGGTTATGCTTTGATGGTTTGAAAACATATTTTATATGTCCCAAAAGAATTTGATTTGATCAAGTTATGAATTTAGCAATATTAAATGATTTAAACAAGGTTTAAATCATTTAACCAATTTTAATTATTCAAAACATGGAACAAATTTTATATTTGGAAAGAGGGTTTAATTTTTCATGGAAAACATATTTCATTTGTGGAAATTGGATTTAAAATGAGCAAGTTATTATTTTGGCAATTTTAAATGCATTAAACAAGAAACAGTTGTTTTCAGCAATTTAAATTATTCAAAACAGCCAACAAAATTTATATTTGGAAAGTACATGAAAAATTGATTGGAAAATATATTTGGTTTGTGAAATTTGGAATTTTTTATGCTCAAGTTATGAATTTTGCAATTTTAAGTGAATTTGACAAGTTTTCAAATATTGCACCAATTTAAAATATTCAAAACAGTAAACAAATTTTATATTTGGAAAGAACATTTAATTTGGTATTGAAAACATATTAAAAATGTTGAATTTGGAGTTGGGATGAATTATTTATGCAATTTACAATTTTGGGTGCAAATATGCCATTTTTACTGCACTAGGGACTTAGAAAATATTTTTCAGGGATCTAGATTAAATACCAGGGGCCTATTGGTGATTTGCAGTTGTTCTAGGACTGAAGAAATAAAACAGAAAAAAAAGGATGTTTAATTGGCAGGGGGTGGGATTCGAACCCACCCCCTCTGGCTTGCGCTGGGGAACCAAACCAGTGGGGCTACTGCATCGGATCGTGATAGAAGGGGGGAACTTGGGGGGTTAAGGTGTGGGCTCGGGATGTTTTTCTGAACCCAAAAAGCACGTACTGAACCTGTACGAGCGGTGGCCGGAATCGATCGCTGGGCTTGGCTTTGGTCGCTGCTCGCGGTTGCGGTGAGGAGGAGGGACGTGGGGTGACTGGTGCGTGTGGAAGGGAGAGGAGGAGGTGAGGGAGTAGGGCGGAGATCGATCCTCACCTTGAGGATCGGAGGGAGCAGCGGTGCAGGTTGGTCGATGCAGGCAGTGGCAACGCCGGCGATGGAGGCCACGGCGCCGGCGACCCAGGCCTCCTCGGGCGTGGACGCCTACATCGAAGTTGGAGCCGGTGCGCCGCCGGTTCCATTCCCGGGGAAGGTTGCCTCTCGAGGTGGCCAGGGTGACCGGCGTTGAGGGAAGGAGGTGGCGGCCATGGTGGGGTTCGGTGCGGTTCAGAGATTCAGAGGGAGCTCGGGTGGGGAAGATGGATGAGATGGCGGCGATGGGGAAGGGAGTTAGGGCTTAGGGTTAGGGGCAGAGGGGGGTGGTGAGCTAAATAGGAGGGAGGAGCTGGTACGGCTGATCATCTAATGGAGGTGGAGGAGATCGTGTGGTACTGAACGTGTTCGTACCAAAGGTAGAAGACGACAAGCAGGAGGAAAGGGGTACTGGGCCAAGGGTTAGATGGGCTGGGTTGGTAGTTAGCTGCTGCCCACTTCTCTCCTTTGCAATTTTATTTTATTTTGTTTTATATTTTTTTTTTGTAGATTGCTTTTGGAAGAAAAAGTTAAGGTTTTAGTTAGTAAAAATTACAGAAAATTTAGTTTAGCCTTGTTATGTAATTAGAAACCATATTGTAAGATTGGATTTCAAAAATCGAGTTTTAAAATTAGGTTTGCATTTGGAATTAAATTGAAAGCATTTCTAATATTAAACACAATATTAAACAACAATTTTTTAATAGGGTTCACCCTAAGGAATCAGTGTTTAAAGATTGCAATGGTTGAGTGATTTTTCATGTATTCAAATGGTTACTGATTTGAAATTCATTTGGTTTGAATTTGAAAACAGTTTGGGAATTAATTGATTAATATGGGAAACAAGGACTGTAATAGGGTAACCCCTATGATTTAATTTGATTAAATTAGTTGATTAAATTCATAAGTTCAAATTGGTTCTGTTTGATGCATTTGATTTGAAATTGAAAGTGATTTGGGATTTGATTGATTGAATAAAACCAACAATTTCATAGATGAACATTATGGAAGAAAAGAAAACAATTTGGTTGTTTTTATTTGAAATAACATTTTGGAAATTGTAACATCACAAGGATGAAACAAAGGGTTTGAATTTTGGTTTGAAACTCAAATAGAAAACAAAGGAAAACAAATGAAAACAGTTGGAAAACAACTGAAAACAGAGGAAAACAAATGGAAAACAAACAAAACAAATGCAACCAACATGATGCCATGATGCAAAACATAAAATAACAGGGACCAAACATTCTAAAGGCTTATTTTTCAGACTTGGGATGTTACATGCCAACTCTCTCATTGATGAGAAAGAGGAAATCATCATGACCTTGGAGAATCATGGTGGTACCAATGAGAATCATGATGGTGAACTAATTAAGGCTCTCGAAAAGGAGAGATCCATGAGAGCCTCTCTTGAAGAAAGACTATCTAGTTTACAAGACTCTTATGCTATTAGTGTTTCTAAGCTTAGGAAAGATAATGAAAAATCTCTTGCCAAACTTAAGAAAGAACATGCTAAATCTCTTGTTTTGCTTAAAGAATTTGAAGAGGAAGAGTTGAAGCTAGGAATAGCTCATCAAAAACTTGACGAGGAGCATGACAAACTAAAAGAAGAGTTTAAATCTCTTAAGGAAATTCATGACAAACTTGCCAAGTCTCGAATCAAGCTTCTAGCTCAACAATCAAATAAGCATGTTGCATCTTCATCAAATAGCATTGTTATTGCACCTACCTCTTCTACTACGACTAACAATGTAGGGAAGGAAAGAATTCTCAACGATGCAATAAGCTCTCAAGGTGCCAAGAAAGGAAAAGAGGGACTTGGGTTTATTTCCAAGTCAAAGAAGATATCCAAGAATGTCACTACTCCCCCTCAAAAGGTTGTTTTTGTGAAAGAGGGTGAGGTGACCAAAGAAAAGGAGACCAACGCCATTACGGGTGGTGATACCTCTAGGGGGAGCATCACTCATAATGATTTCGCCGGAAAATATAATCCATCTTATGTTCTTATGAAATCTAGGGATGGACATGTTTATGCTAAATACGTTGGTACTTCGTATGGTGATGATTATCATTGGACTATTTGGGTTCCTAAGACCCTTGTTACTAACAAAAGAGGACCCATTGAAGGATGGGTACCTAAATCAAAAAATTGATCTCTTGTAGGGAAAAGCTTCCGGGTCTAACAAATGGACAGTGGATAGTGGTGCATCCCAACATATGACCGGAAGCCATGACGCAATAAGAAATCTTGAACCTCCTCTACCTCATCTCAATTGCGTCACTATTGGTGATAAGTCCGATCTTAAGGTATTGGGACGAGGCAAGGTAGCAATCTCAAATGATCTTTCAATTGAGAATGTTCTCCTTGTTGAGTCCCTTGGCTATAATTTGATGTCCGTTCTTCAACTTGCGAATTGTGGTTTCACCTCGTTCTTTAATAGAGAGAGTGTGATTGTCACTTGGGAGACATCTCTTAAAGTAGCCTTTGTTGGGTTTGTCGAGAACGGCATGTATGTAGTGGACTTCTCTAAAGAAGACACGTGTGCCGCGACATGCCTAATGGCTAAAGTTGATGTGGGGTGGCTTTGGCATCGCCGACTAGCCCACACCAATATGAGAATGTTACATGATCTCCAAAGTGGCAATCACATTCTAGGACTAACCAAAGCTAAATTTGCTAAAGATCGTGTGTGTAGCTCTTGCACCTTTGGGAAGCAACATGGAGAACAACACACAACCAAGACAACAATCTCCACTACAAGAATTCTCGAGCTCATTCACTTAGATCTCTTTGGTCCACTATCCTATGATAGTCTCAGAGGAAAGAAGTATTGTTTGGTGATTGTGGATGACTATTCAAGATATTGTTGGGTGTATTTCTTCAAGAGGAAAAGTGAAACTCAAAGTAGAGTCATCGAGTTCATCACTCTTGTTGAGCGCCAACACAATGCTACCATATTGGCAATCCGGAGTGATAATGGCTCGGAGTTCAAGAACTACACCGTTGAGGGTTTTCTTAGTGAAGAGGGCATTGCTCATCAATACTCCACTCCATATACCCCTCAACAAAATGGTGTTGCGGAGAGAAAGAACCGGACTTTGATGGATGCGGCTAGAACTATGATTGCGGAGTTCTCTTCTCCCTATAACTTTTGGGCCGAAGCCGTCTCCACCGCATGTCACGCCACCAACCGGTTATATCTTCGCAAGATCTTGAACAAGACCCCCTATGAGATTCTCACGGGTAAGAAACCGGATGTATCTTACTTCAAGGTCTTCGGTTGCAAGTGCTTCATTCGCAAGAAAGGTAAACGGTTGTCAAAATTTGAGACTAGATCTTATGAGGGCATTTTTGTTGGTTATGCCACAAACGCTCACGCCTATAGAGTCTACAACAAGTCCACCGGACAAGTTGAAGAAGCTATAGACGTGGTGTTTGATGAGGATAATGGCTCCCAAGGGGGGCGTATAGATCATGGTGTTGTAGGAGATGCAATTCCTCCCATCGTCATAAGAAGAATGGGGATTGGTGAAATAATCCCCATTGAGGGACACCGGATGACGGAGGGAGAAGGACTATGCCCCACTCAAGTGGAGCCATTGACTACACCCATTGATGATCAAGCATTCCAACAAGATGCACCAAGCCCTCAAGCTAACGATCAAGGCCAAGCTAATGATCAAGGCCAAGCTAATGAACAAGGCCAAGCAACACACCTAAATCTTGATCAAGATTCTATTATTGTTGAGAATGCTCAACCTAGTGGTGATTCGTCACCCATCCTTGATCAAGGACGAAATGAAGATGGACATGTCTCCGATGAAGAAGGTGATTCTCAATCAATATCCAAGGAATCTTTGGAGGAGATACTGGCTCGAAGAGCAAAGAGAAGGCTAGAGAATCTTGAACGAGCGGGTCATACGGAGGACATGATTCTTGGTCAAGTTCGTGGAAGAGTGGTCACTAGAAGGCAATTGGCGGATTTTAGCAAGGCTCATGCATTTGTCTCCTTCATTGAACCCAAGAAGGTATATGAAGCTCTCGAAGATCAAGATTGGCTTGAGGCCATGCATGATGAACTCAATAACTTCGAGCGCAACAAGGTGTGGAAATTAGTGCCAAGACCCAAGGATTGCAAAAATGTCATTGGCACCAAATGGGTGTTCAAGAACAAGCAAGACAAAGATGGTATTGTCATTCGCAACAAGGCAAGATTGGTGGCCCAAGGTTTTTCTCAAGTCGAAGGTATCGATTTCGGTGAAACCTTTGCCCCCGTAGCTCGCCTTGAATCCATTCGTATCTTACTTGCCTATGCATCTCATCATAACTTCAAATTACAACAAATGGATGTCAAAAGTGCTTTTCTTAATGGTCCCATTAATGAGTTAGTATATGTCAAGCAACCTCCGGGTTTCGAGGATCCCAACCACCCCGATCATGTCTATAAACTTGATAAGGCGCTCTATGGACTTAAACAAGCTCCACGTGCGTGGTATGAGCACCTTAAAGAGTTTCTAGTAGATCGTGGGTTTAATGTTGGTTTAATCGATCCCACCCTCTTTACCAAGACGGTTGGAGGTGACTTGTTCATATGCCAACTCTATGTGGATGACATCATTTTTGGGTCTACTAACACTTTGTTCAATGAGGAGTTTTGCAAGCTTATGACCGATAGGTTTGAAATGTCTATGATGGGAGAGTTGGAGTTCTTTCTTGGCTTCGAAGTGAATCAATATTATGAAGGAACCTTCATCAAACAAGCCAAATATACTCAAGACATGCTCAAGAGATTTAATATGAATGATGCCAAACCTATGAAGACCCCTATGTCCACGACCACCGACTTGAAACCCGACCCTAATGGGAAAGAGGTAGATCAAAATGTATACCGCTCCATGATTGGCTCTTTGCTCTACCTTTGTGCATCTAGACCCGATATCATGTATAGCGTAGGTAAATGTGCAAGGTTTCAAGCCTCTCCGAGGCAAAGTCATTTGGAAGCCGTGAAACGAATCTTTCGATATCTAGTTCATACCCCAAACTTCGGTCTTTGGTACCCCAAGGGTTCAAGCTTTCAGCTCATTGGTTACTCGGATGCGGATTATGCGGGAGAGAAGACGGATAGGAAGTCCACATCCGGGGGTTGCCAATTTCTTGGCCGCTCCTTGGTTTGTTGGTCTTCCAAGAAGCAAAATTGTATTGCTCTCTCCACCACCGAGGCCGAGTATATCTCCGCGGCGAGTTGTTGTGCCCAATTACTATGGATGAGGCAAACTTTGAAGGATTATGGTATTCACTTTGACAAAGTGCCTCTTCTTTGTGACAATGAGAGTGCTATCAAGATCGCCTACAACCCGGTTCTTCACTCCAAGACGAAGCATATTGAGATTCGTCATCACTTTATTCGGGATCATGTTGAGAAAGGTGATATTGATCTCTCTTATGTCTCCACCACGGATCAACTTGCCGATATTTTCACGAAGGCCCTTGATGAACCAAGATTTCGAGCTTTGAGGAATGAACTAAATGTCATCGATTCCTCCAACTTCACTTGAAACCTTGCATATCTACCTTCATTATACTTGCTATCTAGTCTAGGTGTAGGCATGGATATAGGGGGAGCGCTACTCAACTCATGAGTATGCACTCCTTTTATTATGCGAAAATGAATCAATCATTGCATATCTAGTCAATTTGTGACTCATTGTGCTTAATTGTGAGTAGTAATTTTGGACCCAAGATATATCTTCGCGGTGCCAAGTTACACACTCAAACATGGTGGCCTCGGCCACCGACCCTTGAGGTGTTTTTGATCATTTTCTCACTTTATATCCTCATCTTGACAACTCGTACGGGTTCGGTTTTTCACTCGTTTTATGGTTCTTGCGAACCCCGTCGAGCAATGTCTCTCGTATGACAGTAACGTTTTTCCAACCCAAGCCCCACTTGCCCAAACCCTCGCTCTTATAGTATTGCTCGAGTTTTTCTAATCTTGGCGCGCTGAAATATCATCTGGGCGGAACCTCCGGTGAAACCACCGGAGGCTCCGCTGGGCCTGTCCACCGGAACCTCACCGGAGGCTCCGCTGGGTCCCTGTGGCTCAGCGGGCCAAAACCTAACGTTTTGGGACAGGGGCGGAGGCTCCGGTGGAATCCACCGGAGGCTCCGCTGGCGGGAGCGGAGGCTCCGGTGAAACCACCGGAGGCTCCGCCGGCGGAAAAATTACGGCGGATAAGTTGTGGGGGCGCGGGGGTAAGTGAGATCCAATCTCATTTTCCCCCACCCGCCCCCATCTTCCTCCTCTCAAACCGCCGCCGCCCCCAAGCTCACCGCCGCCGGATTCGGGCGCTCCACCGCGGGGAGACCTCCTCCTTGCCTCAGGACGCCCCGGGACTCTTCCCTCCTCCCTTTTTCACCATGGATGCCGCCGGTACGTGCTCTCTCTCTCTCATCTAGTTGATAGATGAGATGCATAAGAGCTCATGTTCTAGCCTTCTAGATTTGTGGATTTGGTGTTAGGAGTGGAATTTCCCTAGTACAAACCCTAGTACCCTAGAAAGTGTATGTTAGGTTTGAATCATTGTGGGTATATGGGCTCCATTACCCTAACCCTAGATTATTCCTTCCTAACACCATGAGTATGTTGGGTTCTTGGTTTTGTGCGTGCTTTATCCTCTCGAGCTTTACTCGTTCTTCATATTCTCCTTGCTTTCTCTCTTTAGATGCTTCCGGTTCCAAGGGAAAAGGGCAACGGTACAAGTCCACCGGCCGCCGCAAACCTCCACCCGTGGATGAGGTTCAAGCCGAACTTGACAACACTCATGGCAAGCGCAAGCGTTTTCCGGCTCCCGAGAAGACTTTGCCAAGGAAGAACACCACACCAACCGCATCCAAGATGTCCGATGCGGCATTTGTGAAGGAAAGAAGGGAAAATCCGTATGTGATTACTCGTGACCGCCTAATGCCCCAATTCCGGGGCAAAGATCCGCGCTTTCACACCGTCTTCCAAGGGCAAATTTATCATGAGGTCTTGATGAGGAAGTCGAAGGCGAATGTTGTTCCCCAACATGCTATAAGTATTGGACACATGGAACGCAATCACAAGTACTTTGGGGAGGCCCTCGAGCTCATTGAGAAGTTTGGTCTCGGTCCCATTATCACTCTTCAACAAGACTTTGATGAAGAGCTCGTCTGTCAGTTCCTTGCCACAGTTCATCTTGGCAATGAGACCAACCGCCACCTCATTTGGATGACCAAGGGAAGACAACTTGACATCACTTGGAAGGATGTTGGAACTATTCTTGGTGGCTACCCAGATTTTGGCCCTTTTGCCAACGGAGAAGAATTTGCTCATGGATGGTTTCGAGTTCACTCCGCTCAATCTCGTTCGAAGAATGACCTCACTCCCCTCTATCATTGGAAGAAATATGCCGTGGGGTTCGTCAAGGGTCTCTTTCCCACTTATGACATCATGTTACGGATCTATAGAGAGACTATCAATCCAAAGGCGGGCAATGTGGATGAGATTCAAGGTTACATGAAGAACTTGATGCTTCTTACTCATCAACACCGTATGGATACCACTCCTCGCAAGCTTGATGTGCTTGACTACATTTGGAACGAGTTGTGGCATGCCATCGCCAACCGCAAGAATGCTTGTTTTGGGCCTTTCATCATGAAGATCATATTGCACGTGTGGAATGATAAGTTTCCGGATGATCCTTTGGATGATGCGCTTTGGATCTCTCACACGGAAAAGCGGCTTCTCATGAAGGATCACACTGAGCCCGTTGTGCATCCCACTCCAGCTGTCCGCAAGCACAAGGCTAGGCCTCGCATCATTGTGGATGAGGAAGAAGCCGAGGGTCCATCTCAACCTCCTCCCTCTAGCAATGCCTTCAAATGGATGGCACGGGCTCTCAAGAAAGTGTTTTGCTTGAACAAGAAGATTGAGCAACATCAATGGGAAGCACATTATGATCAGGAACTCAAGGCACGCAAAAAGGCTCAAGCTTCTCGTGAACGTCTCCGTGAAGAGGGTCTCTCCATTGAATCCCCGGTTCTTGATAGCATCACAGATTGGGATGCATGGCAAGCAAAGGACTCCAAGGGCAAGCTCATTGAATGGTCCGAGGAAGAAGGAGATGAAGCCACTAGCTCTCGCCACCGTGATCCCTCCCCGGCTCCGGAAGCCTCTTCCTCATCCTCCGAGTGATTTGGGACGTTTGCATCTTGGTCTCTCTCTTTTTGGTATCTTGATGCCAAAGGGGGAGAGAACGATATAGTAGGAAACAGGCATTTGCATGGTCCCTCAAGCTTTCTTTGATTTGCATCTCTCTTTTGCTTGAGGGAGTTTGATTTGAACTATTTGGAACTTCGTTTGTTTACGTTATTCGTATCTTTCGTGAACCTCGTTATATTATGATCATGTGTGAACCTCGTTTCATATTATCTATGTATTGTGTGTGTTATGTGCTATCATTGTCATATTGCTATTATATATCATGCCTTAGTAATTTCAATATGAAAAGAGCATATCTTTAGGGGGAGCTCCGTTCATATTGAGTCCGTAATCATGCAAATAATTATGTTGTCATCAATTACCAAAAAGGGGGAGATTGAAAGATCGTCGTCCGTTTTGGTAATTATATGACAACATAACTGTTTGATCTAATGTTTGTTCAAATGATGAAAATGCCCAGGTTATTAGGTTCACTATACTTATGGGGCTAATGCTTGAGATATTCGAAAAGTGCTAAGAGAAAGAAAGCCAGGGAACCAAAATGTGCATGGGCGGAAGCTCCGGTGAACCCACCGGAGGCTCCGGTAAATCCACCGGAGGCTCCGGTGAATCCACCGGAGGCTCAGCCCTCTGCTGCCACTCAGCCTGTGCGCAAATAGGCTCCGGTGCGCATCCGGTGGTTCCTCCGCTGAAATGCCCTTCTGTTGGAAAGTGGCGGAGGTTCCACCGGAGGCTCCGGTGGACATCCGGTGGCCCCCTGGTCCAAGTGCAAATGGACTCCGGTGGAGGGTCCGGTGGTGGCTCCGCCAGCTACCCCTTCTGTTGGAAAGTGGCGGAGGTTCCACCGGAGCCTCCGGTGCGGGTCCGGTGGGCGGAACCTCCGCTCAGTCCACCGGAGCCTCCGGCCTCCTCAGTAGCGCGCAAAGGATAAGGCACTGCGCAACTGCGCAGTGCACAGAAGACCCACCGGAGCCTCCGGTGAAACCACCGGAGCCTCCGGTGCCCTGGACTGCAAACGGCCACTTGGACGCCAAGAGTATAAATACCCCTTCACCTACCTCATAAATGCTAAGCTTTTCCCATTCTCTCTCCTAGCCATTAATGAAAGCTTCAACCACCTAGATCTCCCACTCCGTCCACCCAATCACTCCCAAACTTGGTGGAGAGCTAGAGGAAACCTAGATCCACACTTCCACCAAAGGAATCTCAAATCCATCCACCACAACCTAGTAGATCTAGAATCCTACTTGAGGCCTAGAAACCTTAGTAGATCTCGTGCTTGTAGTTTCCACCTTGTTGCAAGAAGCTACGGATTGCTTGAGAGCCTCCATCCATCTTGTGGAGTGACCTCAAGCCCTTGTAAAGGTTTGGTCAACGCCTTCAAGTCGACCTCATAGTGGAAACGAGCATCTCCCTCACCGGAGAAGCTCAAGGAGAACAAGGTGTGCACAACCGTGCTATTGAGGAGCGCCTAGGTGGCTCCCCACCTCTCCAACGTAGACGTACTTCTCTTTGAGAAGGAACTACGGTGAATCATATCCTTGTCTCCTTGTTTACACTTGTTGTTTGCTTTACTACCTTACGCTTTACTTCCGTTGCGCATACTACTCTCTTCACATAGGTTGTTCACCTAGTTGCACATCTAGAGAATCGTATCTTATCTTACTAAGCCCCTTAAAAAGAAAAGAAAAGAAAATTTGGTAGTCAACCTATTCACCCCCCCCCCCTCTAGTTGACCATAGTGCACTTTCAGAAGGGCGAGGTCAAAACTGGAGGAAGCATTGGGGAGGCTGGACATTACAGAAGATGAAGCTACGCCCCTGGTGCTTGATGATCGTGACAAAGAATCCAAGGAACGATGGATGCTGGCTGGACGGGTGATGCATCGGAACCCTTTTCATGTTCAAACAATATCAAGTGCACTTCGTCCGACGTGGGGAAACCCTAAGGGGCTGTTCTTCAGATCGGTTGGAGAGAATACCTTTGTGGCTGAGTTTGAGTCAAGGAGGGATCGTGATAGGGTTTAGGAGGGTGCGCCATGGCATGTCAGTAGAAACACGGTTATATTATCAGAATTTGAAGACTGTATGCGACCTTCAGAGCTAAAGTTTGAGAAGATTCAGTTGTGGGCGCGGGTTCTGAACCTCCCGTTCAATCTCCGGGAGAGCACTTGGTGGAAGCCGATAGCCCAGCAGATTGACAAGGAAGCGAAAATTTTCTCGTTTGATCACAGTGGAGGTTTTTAAAGGGTGAGGGTGAATTTGGATGTGAATAAACCATTGAGAAGGTGGGTTCTCATCCAATCTGCGAGGAGACAGAAAACGGATGCCTATGAAATTCAGTATGAGAATATTCCCTTTTTCTGTTTTTCGTGTGGACGTATTGGACACTCCGATCTTATCTGTTCAACGCCGGGAACCCGTGATGCTAATGGTGATTTACCCTTTGGTAAGGGTCTCCGAGCACCGGATGATAGGAAGAAGGCCTACTCAGGTGAGGGTTCTTCAAGAGAACAAGCAACGTCTCATTATCAGAAAGCCACTACGAAGAACTCAAGCACTGATGTGGATCATGGTGTGGAGGTGACTTCCCCGATAAAGAAGAACAATCAGAAGAAGAGGAAAGGGGGTGATCAGCCACCTGAAAAAGTTTACAGGAAAGTTGAGATGCCGCTTCTAGCAAATCACGAGTACAAGGAGACAGAAGATGTTGTTGCCATAGAGGAGGCTAACAGTGATCTGGAGGTTAGGGGTACGAAAAAGAAGAAACCCACCCCGCCAAATTCTGAAACTTCGGCAGCGGCTGCAAGGCAGCCCTGCCCGGAGCAATGAGTTGCATGAGTTTTAACGGTCGGGGGCTTGGGAACCCGGCGACCGTTAGAGAGCTTCGCAGTGTGGTGAAGCAGGAAGGGCCCGGTCTCCTGTTCGTTATGGAGACGAAAATATCGGCAGAGAGACTAAGAAATTTAACAAATACATTGGGTTTTGCCGAGTGCTTTGCAGTGGACAGCAATGGCCTCAGTGGGGGCATTGGCTTGTTCTGGTCAGTGGATGTATCCGTGGAGTTGAACAATTATAATTCCTGCCATATTGATGTGATGGTGAGGAAAAAGAATGGAAGAGGCCTTGAGTGGAGACTTACTGGATTTTATGGAGCTCCCAGGGCAGAGGATAGACATCAGAGCTGGAGGTTTTTGCGTACGCTGTTTGCGATCAAACATACAACCTGGTTATGTGTTGGTGATTTTAACGAGACACTTTTTGCTTCGGAGCATTTCTCGAGGACACCACGCCCGGAGTGGCAGATGAGAGCATTTAGGGAAGTTACGGACGAGTGTGGTCTTCATGATCTAGGCTGGTCGGGCTTGCAGTACACATGGAATAATGGGCGTCACGGTGAGGCCAATGTAAAAGCAAGACTAGACCGGATGTTTGGGAATGGAGATTTTCTCAATATGTTTGAGTATATTCATGTTAGGCACATTGCTGCCACGGAATCAGACTATTGTTTTGTCTATGCTGATCTCCGGGAGCATTTGGCCGATGATAGACCTCGAGGGGCAAAACAATTTAGATATGAGGATGCGTGGCAAACTCATATGGATTACGATCGCCTAGTGCTAGAGAAGTGGCAGAGAGGTTCAGGTCAGAGAGGCCTGGAGGGAGTTGTGCATGCATTGCGTGCGCTACAAGATAACTTGAGCGTGTGGGGAACCAAAGAATTTGGGTGTCTGGCTCGGAAAGGCAGGAAATTGCGACAACGCTCGAACAAATTGAGAAGCCAAACAAGTTCTCAAGGTCAGAGGGATGAGGAGAAAGCTATTGTTAAACAATTGAGGGAGACCATCAGACAGGAGGAGATATGGATGCGTCAGCGATCCAGGGTCCAGTGGCTTAGAGAGGGGGATAGAAATACTAAATACTTCCATTCTCAAGCAGCTGCCAGGAAAAGAATGAATAAAATTGAGTTTTTGGAACGTTCAGATGGTAGCAGGTGTTCCTCGAGGGAGGAGGATATGGTGGAAGTACAGGACTTTTATCAGAACTTATACACGTCACAAGGTTTTCATCCTATGGATGAGTTATTAAATGTTGTTTCTAACCGTGTTACCTCGGTTATGAATGAGAAGCTGAAAAGAGATTATGTCTTCGAAGAAGTGGAATCGGCCCTATTACATATGGCTCCTTCAAAAGCACCAGGGGTGGATGGTTTCACGACGGATTTTTTCCAGAGGCATTGGGATCTGTTGAAGGATGACATAGTGCCGGCTGTTTTGGATTTTATTAACGGAGGTGAGCTTCCGAGTGGGATGAATGATACCTCTATCACGCTAATTCCGAAGGTACATCATCCCCAGCGTATTTCTTGATACCGTCCTATCTCCCTCTGCCCAGTTTTATATAAAATTGCATCCAAGTGCATTGCTAATAGATTGAGGGGTTTATTGGATGATATAATTGGAGAGGAACAAAGTGCTTTTGTTCCAGGACGTCAAATTACGGATAATGTTCTTATTGCATACGAGAGTGTGCACGGAATGAGAAGAAGGAAGAAAGGAAAAAAAATTGTTTGTGCGGTCAAACTCGATATGATGAAAGAATATGATCGTGTGGAGTGGCACTATTTGGAGGCAATTATGGAAAAACTCGGGTTCTCTTCGAGGTTTATTCGATTGATCCTAAAGTGCGTCTCCTCTGTAAGATTTACGGTGAGGATGAATGGAGAATTACTACCGTTTTTCACTCCTTCAAGCGGGCTCCGGCAGGGGGATCCGATCTCACCGTATCTGTTTCTTATTTGTGGAGAGGGATTCACTGCTCTTCTGAATTTCTTCGGAGGGGCTACGGTGGACAAAGGTATCAGAGTGAGTCCTCGATCTCCCTGGATTAATCACTTGTTATTTGCTGATGATAGCTTGATATATTTAAAAGCAAATACACAGAGTGTTGATAGATTGAATGAAATTCTGAGAATTTATGAGGAGTGTTCAGGACAAAGTGTCAACAGGGAGAAAAGTTCAGTTTTCTTTAGCCCAAACACGACAACACATATTCGCCATGTACTGAAGTTGGGTTTGGGCATTGCTGTTGAGGCTTTCAGTGTAAGATATCTCGGGCTGCCGACTGCGGTGGGACGTATAACAAGTGGTACTTTCAATCACCTTGGAGAACGAATCCGCAGTAAATTACATGGTGGCTTGGAGAGGCTTGTTTCATGTGCAGGGAGGGAGACACTGTTAAAATCAGTTATACAGGCAATCCCTACATATAGCATGGGCTGTTTTCGTCTGACAAAGAAAGTGTGTACTCAACTATCTTCTTATATGGCGAGGTATTGGTGGAGCAGCTCATCAGATCGACGATCCCTGCACTGGATTGCATGGGAGAGTCAGGTTACTCCTAAATGTAGAGGAGTGATTGGTTTTAGAGCCTTGGAGTTGTTCAATCTAGCCCTTCTTGGCAAACATGGGTGGAGTTTCCTGATAAATCCGAGCTCGCTGTGTGCTCGTGTACTGAAGACTAAATATTTTCCGGAGACTAATTTCTTGCAGGCCACGACATCGTCAACTTCTTCGGCAACGTGGCGCTCAATCATCGCTGGTAGAGAAGCTCTACAGCATGGTTTGATAAAGCGTATTGGGGACGGATCATCAGTATCCATTTGGACAGATCTGTGGATTCCAGGTACTCGAACTATGAAACCATCAGTCCAAATTGGAGAGGATAATCTTATTATGGTTTCAGACTTAATCAATATGGAGAATGGACACTGGAAAGTGGATGTTGTCAGAGAGAACTTCATAGCACCTGAAGCAGATGCAATTCTGAATATTCCATTAAGAGTTGGTGGTGGTGAAGATTTCTGGGCATGGAACATGGAAAAGATGGGTACATATTCGGTAAAATCAGCGTATCGCTCTCTTATGACGCACAACGAGCACTTAGATCTAGCGGAAGGGACGGCTACGGGCACTTCAAATTCTGAAAAACAAGTATGGACCCGGTTGTGGAAGCTATGAGTTATACCAAAAGTTCGAGTTTTTTGGTGGCGTGTATTGAGAGGTATACTTCCAGGTGAGAGTACTCTTCATTATCGTCATATAACCAAAAATTTTGTGTGCAAATTGTGTCTTTCCTCGGAGGAGGACTTGATGCATGCATTAATATCTTGCTCTCATGCAAGATCGTACTGGACAGAGGCCGAAAAGTGGCTGGAGGATAAACTCCCACGGCTACATCCAGAGACATGGAGCAGGGATATCTTATGTGATTCCATTTTTGCGGATACAGACAGGGCAAAAATAATTACCGTCATGTGGGCGATATGGAATTCTCGCAATGCCATTACTCATGATAAAGGTAGTCTTAATCCGCTGGTTTCTATAAAGAAGATTCGTGATTCATTGGCTATATTGGAGATCCCAGGACATTATGCTAGAATTCTACCTGGTCATGGTTGGAGACCACCTGATGAGTGCTGGGTGAAAATCAATACAGATGCAGGCATCTCTTTGGATGCGCTGACAGGAGGAGCAGGTGGGATTGCTAGATCCCCAGCTGGTTTCATAGGAGCTTGGAGCAAACCATACCCTGGAGTGACCGATCCTCTGGTTGCAGAAGCCTTATCACTCCGGGATGGTGTCATCTTCGCAAAGCTCCGTAGTTTTACACGAGTGGTAATGGAATCTGATTGCTTAGAGGTGGTGAACCTCTGGGACTCGCGCGCGGTTTCTCGCTCAGTGGTAGCACCTATACTCATAGAAATAGAAGAGCTTGTTTCTACTTTTAATTCCTTTGTTATTAATCATGTAATGAGACATGCCAATGTGCCGGCTCACCTTTGTGCGAAGCAAGCAAGTGCAAAGGATGAGACGTGCTGTTGGATGAATATTCCTCCAGATTTCCTATTTGTCAGTATTCAGTCTGATGATGTAGGAATTACTGATGAATAAAGCTCTTATAGTTTCCCCGCAAAAAAAAATTAAAGACAGGTAAAGTAGGCACTCAACTTCAGGAGTGTTGGGATGTGAAATAGTAGGTACAATTACATTTTGATAGGCAGTACATAGATATTATAGATGCAGTACACATATTATAGAGGAATGCACGAAAAAATCGAAAATCATATTTACAAGTTAAAGGAAAAAATCCTTGACATTCTCAACGATTTATTGTACAAACGTGCACAGTTTCAATTTGAAAAGCTATGTATTTTGAGCTACATAAAAAAGACAAGTATACATATCTATAATATAGTGTTTCAAATCTCCAATTCTTTTTGAGATTTTTCATTTTTGTGTACTTAATTAATATAAATAATTTCGCGTTGTGGTTTTCCACTTTTGTAGGCTGTATTGTGGACTACCCCTGAAATTATTTTCAATTTTTTTGAATTTTCTAAATAACTTTTTTGATTTTCTAAAAACGAAGGGAGCACTCGACTTGGGGAGCCAAAATGATTTTCCGAATGCAAGATAAGTAGAACATAATCTATGAACAAAATTAGTGGTGTAGTGCTAGTACGGTTAGTACGACTCGAATTCAGATACAACATGATCTAATTCTTGCAACCGCTAGCCGTACTACTCTCTATTATTATCATATAGTTATAGTGCATTAGAAAGCAAACTGAAATGAGAACATGTAGACCACGCTCACTGTTTCAGGAACAAAGACACCAAAGAACATTTCGTCGACGGTTAACCAAGAGAAGATACAGGCACCCGTCAACAGCGGCCTGAAAATAAAGAAAGAAGTAGACATGGTGATAAACCCGTCGGAAGTACACACTCATCTCCTGAGAAGTTTGGGTATTCGCAAATCCACACACTTGCAAGAGCAGCCACTGACTACTAGTGGTCCTGTATCAACTAATTCCCAGTGGAATAGCAGATAACATGCAAAACTTGTAGAGGTAACAATTCCTGATGAATACTTCAAGCAGTCAACAATGGAGTTCTAGGGTTTAATGTATACGTAGTATAACCTTCACCACACTCAGGTGGTAGGTATATAAGAGGGGGGGAGGGGGTGCAGCCGCAAGGGCACTTGCGCAAGCACCAGCCCAACCTAACACGACTTGGACTCAAAGTAGGACTCAACTAAGGGGGTACAAACCGACCCAAACAAAGGGGTGCGGCCAGTTGGGCACGCAGGGTCTTATTCCAAACGTATGGGAGGTCCTAGGACATGTCCTTGGTGCCCCCATAAGGTGTAATGCGCAACACATATAATTGTGGGCTGGTCCACCCTAGGACATGTCCTTAATGCTTCCAACTCCAACCAAATCGCTTCTCCATCTTTCTTGTGCTGCCATGATCAACTCTCTCCTTGTGTTCGCCCATGCATTGCTCCATGGCTCCATGCTCCTCTCCTCCAATAATGCTTGTGTTATCAATAACCTGAATCATACATAAATGCAGGGATTTATGTAGTATCAAATTCTCATAACCACAAACATCATAATGTAATAGAAGTGAGTTCACCTGCTGTTCTATTAGTTTGGTTCTTGATCTAGTCATTGGTCCAATCCTCACTTCATCATGTTTCTCTTGAACAACAACATCATCATCAACGGGAGAAATAGTAGATGCACTAGGGATGTACTCATCACTTATCTCCAGCGCGCGCACGCAAGAAGCAGCCAGCCGCGCCCCCTCTCTCTCGCTGCCAAGCGGGCCTAGGTGACGCCGCACTGACGTCACGATGACGTCCATCCCTAACTTCCCGACCCCCCCCCCCCGGCAGAACACCGCACACATCCAAGACTCATGCCACACTCTAACGCACATGGTATGGCATACCATGGGATTTGGTGGCATTCAGACGATCCGGAGCCGCCTCTCTAGAGAAACCATAGCCCCGCTGGGGGAAAAAACCGGAACTACCGTTCTAGCCCCCTCTACGTGAGCCACTTGAACTTGCAATGGGTGGTGCTTTTTTCCTTGCACTAGAAGTTCTAATCTTGGGTTTGTCACTTGTACCACTTTGGGTTTGATAAACTTGAGGTGTTGGTGGTGAGAAAACATAATTCTTTGATGGAAAACTCCTCCTTCTACTCAATTGCACCTCCTCGGCCAACCTTTTCTCAGCTTTCTTGATTAACGTAGCAAATTTGTCATATCACTATATGGTAGATGCCTCATAATACTCCTGAGAGAAAATGTGTTCTGGAGCCTCCCTAACCCAAGCCCTTTGCAGTATCAACTCCATCTCCTTATAGTATGCATCCACATATTTTGTACCTTGCTTCAATTGTGTAGCTTGTCATAGAGAGTTCTAATATAGTTCTTGGGAACAAATCTTTCTCTTAGCAATTGCTTCATCTATCTCCATGTAACAATTTCTGGATCCTCATGTTCTTCCCTCAATCTTGTAATGCTGTAACATCCCAAGATTTTGGAATGTTTTTAAAAATCAAAAAAATTGAAACTTTTGTTTCTTATCAAATTAAAATCACTAAAATCACAGAAAATCAAATAAACATGAAATATTATGAATTATCCCAAAGTATTTTGAACCCATAATCCAAGAAGCCTCTATTTTCTAAATCCTAAAGGTTGTTGCCAAATAAATATTTTTGTAAAGTAAATTAAAATATGTAAACCAAGCTTTATTTCATACATTGGTTTTGATACCAAAAATTTGTATTTGTAAATAAATATTTCGACTTGCAAAAATTGAGTATTATAATCCTTCATAAATTTCTAACGGTTGACAATTAATATATGAGCATAAAGGTAGTTTGTTTTAAACGACTTGCCAAGTTAGTAAACATAAAGTTAATTTCATGATTTATTTTAATACGAAAATAATTTTAACATACTTCACATTTAATATTATTAATTTTGGCATTTATACAATTTTTTAAAATTTTCAAACTTGAAATGGGTCTCTAAATATTTTAAATGTCTTAGTATGTTTTATTTATTTATTTTAGAAATACGTCCAAATTGATTTGAACCAAACTTCACTCAAATTTTAAATTCAC
This sequence comes from Alopecurus myosuroides, assembly GCA_028641055.1. Lineage (NCBI taxonomy): Eukaryota > Viridiplantae > Streptophyta > Magnoliopsida > Poales > Poaceae > Alopecurus > Alopecurus myosuroides. The sequence goes on along the minus strand of CM054060.1, from coordinate 192,894,596 downwards.
ATTCTATATGTCGAAGTAGAGAATAAAAATATTATATACACCCAAGCTAGCAAAGCTAGCTAGTCCGTTGCTGCTTCCTCATCTAGCAAGCATCGACTAATTGAAAGAAACAAATTCTAAGTACGAGCCAACTTGTACCTACCACGTAAAAAAAAAAACAATTAGAAACCAGCTCACGTGAAGCACTTACGCATAGCGTCCAGGAACCGGGCGACACTCTCCCTTCCAGCCCTAACAGCTCAACCAAAGACTGAGGCCGTCTTCCACGTCTAGCAACGGCCACACGCACGTTCGTCGCGCACGAACGCCTGATCTCCACGCCCTCAGCCCCAACTGCCTCGCCTACACGCGCACAACAAAAGGGCCCTCTTCCTCTCTCTCCCTTTTTCGCCCCAGACCCGCACCAGGCCGCCGCAAGGCTGCAGCTGTTGGGAATATGCCCTAGAGGCAATCATGGATGATGTAATTCTCAATGTATTCATAAAGTTATTAAGTTGTCCTTTGGTTTAAACATCCGATATATGTCATTGAATATGTGATTCGATTGTGGAACTATGTATTCATGTTGTTCATACTAATTGTCCTTGGTCGTTAAGGTTGTGCTGGACACACACCCTAGACTAATGTGAGTGTTGGCTGATGACACGGTTCCATTTGTCATGGGCATGGTGATGCCATTCCAACGTTCACGGACTTGGCTAAAGAGTTTAGCAAGTCGGACTGACCCACATTGAGATGCAACGAGCAAGTCGTCATTTGCATGTCTCAATCAATGTAATCCTTAGATCTGAGGTTATCGCACAATCCGAGTTGTGGATCACCGACTTAGATTCTGTCAAACGCTGTTCTGTGACAAGGCAGCTATAAAGGCAGAGTTCGGGTTGAATGAGAAGCAAGCTGCGAGATGTGGATAATCAAGATGGGATTTTGCCCCTCCGAATGGAGAGATATTCTCTCGACCCTCTCGAGTGATATGATTCAGGAAACATGGCCATGCGCGACTCAGTTAAGTGTTAACTGTGTCTGTTGACTAAGAGTTAGTCAGATGAATCACATATCACGGACCGAGAAGAGAGTTGAGCTATTTAAGGGATGACGATAAATCGCCTATAGTTCGACAAGGTATATCGTGAGGCAAAAGGGACTAAGATGTAAATCACATTGGAAGGTATGTCGTCATGACTCAATGGGACTTGGGAGTCGGCACGTTCTACTAGGAGCCGCTACCGATTGATCGATTGAGAGTTGGACTCTAATCGTGTCCAAGTCGCCATGAGCCTACAGGGTCGCACACTTAATAGCGGGAGCAAGTATTGGTCGGGTTGGACCCGAACCGGAAATGGACTGAGTTTGTGAGTCGGACTCACAGAGGGAATGGGCCACAAGTGTTGTGAAGCCCAATACCATTCGCTATATAAAGAGGGGCGCAGGTTGCCCAGCGGGCAAGTTAGTCCACTCTCCCATGCGTTGGGAACCCTAGCCCCACTCAGTCCAGCCGCCTGCACCGGACCTAGCAGTCCGCCGTCGGAGCTCCTCCTCGTACGTGTGGATACCGGCAGAGGTGCTGTACATTCAGCACTTCGACGTTCGCGGGATCGGATCGGCTGGATCGGATCGTGGACTGCACTGCCCCGACGCGCTTCATCGATAATCCGCAACCGCGCGTCTAGTGGTAATCATCGTGGCCTTCTACCTCGGCTAGATCTTGGAAGCATTGCGTAGGAAAAGTTTTTGTTTATCTCTACGCGTTCCAACAGCAGCCAATTTCCGCCTCGGCCATCTCCGTTTCCGTTCAGATTCCGGTGAACTAGTCCAGTCCACGTCTCACCATCCACGCCTCCGTAATCACCGCATCCATGTGCTTCTCCTAGACACCACTTCGTGGACGTGGGTCCATTATACCCGTAAGGACGCCGACGGCCCGAACTCGTACCTGCCGCAGTTCGCTCCTGTTCGTGGATGAGTACGGCGAGTTCCGGCATGCTATCACCCTGTCGTTTGCATGTACAGCTCCGTCTCTCTTTTGCACAACTCTTTGACATCCTCTCTTGGCCCTAGGTCAGTTACATCGCGGAGAGCGTCCGTGACCCGAGCCCGCCGTTCGCCGTCATTCATCGCTGTCCATGGTGAGTTCTACTACCGAGCGCCTTCCCCGTTGGCACCATTGCGTTCCTATCGACGCGTAGAACCTCTCTGACATCTTCACCCACCCTCCTCCAGAACTGCCGCGCCATCATCGACTGAAGCTCGCCGCCGCTCCATCAACTTCGGCCAGCAGTCGCGGTTGAACTAGGAAGACTGCGGTCGACGCCGCCGTCCAGGGAACACCCGCAAAATGCCCAGCCACCGCGACATCATCTCTGTCGAGCAATGGGAAGGACCGGCGCGTCCACAATCGAAGCATCACCGGCGCGCACTCGTGTCTCCAACGACGCATTCACCACGTCGCTGACCAACTCAGAAGACGCCGAGATAACCTCCATCCTAGTCGTATTTTGCCGCATGCATCTGACCCTCCACGACACCCGGAGACGTCTCCATGGACCATGCATCCACGACCGAGCCTGTCCGTAGTCGCGAACCAATTGGTCAGGCAACCTACCTTCTTCTCCGGTGAGTCCCTTCTCAGTTTATGTCCTGTACGTGCGTGATATTTAGACCCAACACTACAAAACCTATACTTAAGCAAAGTTGTACCCTGAAATAGGAATCTGCCAAATGCATGTCATGTTATAGAAGTGTTTTCCACTGTTTAATTGAGACAGAGTATTAGTAAAAGTTCAGAAATTCATAGCAAAATATGTACATCCCAAATTTGACAAGTTGCATACAGTTGAAAAGCTCTGAACCAGTAGATTAATGTCACATCATTAGCTTTTGTATTTCATATGTTAACAAGAAAAAACTTCTTAGAAGCATTAAAGACAACAGAATAATAAGTTGAGTTTTAGAAACCATTTTAAGGCGATTTTTGAAAAATGCCATAAATAATATTCTCTGTCCTGTCACATTAAAACCAAATTCTATCACGTCCATTTAGTAAGCCATTTTAAAAATCATGAAATGCAAATCAATGCCTAAAATGAAATAAATCTTATTGAAAAAATTCATGCATGATATAGTTTGATCATCAGCAGTCCTTAAAACCATTGGATCAACCTTTCCACGAAATAAAATTTGATGTGTTCATAACTGAATTCAAACCATCCTATAAACATAATCATATTAATTCTTTTTGCCTATTGAATTATGTCATAAGATTTTACCTTAACATAATTAATGAAAAAAAATTACGTGAAAACATCGTTTGGCATGTTTTATTTGTATGCTTTGTGTTGTAGAATTGTTTGTTTATTGTTATTTTCTTTCATTATAGATTGATCGGAGTGTAACGTTCTCGTTTACAAGAGTGGGTGAGCAACGGAAACTTTCAAAAAGGCAAGTGATACTCATGTCCCACTTTTGGTTTACCAATTGCATTAGTGTTTTCAGTAGTATGCATCATAGATGATTTTTATTATTTTCTAAGTATATGCTATGCTGAACACCCAGTTGTGTGTATCCAACCCGAAACCCTGCTAGGTACTAGTTTAGCTATACTAGAACAATATCACAACTGTTGCTGCTATTTATTGGGTTGTGGTACTTTGAAAATTGAAATTTAACAACCCAATGAAACACTTGGGTGGATTGGTAATTTCTTGGATTATGTTGAGTGGCTACTCAGGGCCATGTCTATGGTGGTTGTCACCTGGGTCACTCCCAGGGCCATGGATGTGGTGGTTGTCACCTGAGGGTACACTTGTGTAACATCCCAAGTATGAAAAATAGCCCTTAGAATGTTTGCTATCTGTTATTTTATGTTTTGCATCATGGCATCATGTTGATTGCAATTGTTTTGCTTGTTTTCCTTTTGTTTTCCAACTGTTTTCATTTGTTTTCCTTTGTTTTCTATTTGAATTTCAAACCAAAATTCAAACCTTTTGTTTCATCCTTGTGATGTTACAATTTCCAAAATGATATTTCAAATCAAAACAATCAATTGTTTCCATTAAAGTGTGATTTCAAAACTGTTGTTTTGTTTCTATAAAAATGCATCCAATAATCAAACCCTTTCCAAATTCAATTATGATTTTCTTCCAAACAACAACCATGTTGAAAGTTATGAAAATTGCAAAACAAATCAATCATTTGTTTCCATTAAACCCTAAGGTTCAACCATTAAAATTATGGCTTTTAATAATTCACTTAATCCAAACTTAATTCAAATTGTTTCCAAATTCAAATCACATTCTTTCCAAAAAGCATCCTCTTGGAATCAATGATAATTACAACACATTGCCAATCCTTTTGTTTCAATTAAACTATAATGATCAAACTATTTAAATGTTGTTTTTTAATAAATCACTTAATCTCATTTTTCATTCAAAGTTCAACCAATTTGCAACCATCAAAATATTTTGAAATATTTGGAACCCAAACTTGCACATGTTGCATTTTCCAATAAAGAGTTGTTACAAAAGAGTTCCCTAAAAAATTCCTAACCCAAAAACCTCTCTTTTCTCTCCTATTCAAATCAGCAAAAAAAATATATAATTGGAACAAAAAAAAATAAACAGAGCAAGGGGAGAGAGAGAGCACCTAGGCCCAGCCCAATTTCTTTCTCCCAAAGCCCATACCCCCTTCCCCACCTTCTTCCTCCCTGTACGACCTCCATCGGAGCTACCCACGTAGCAGAGAAAGATCAGGCAACGGTGATTACCACCTACACCTCCCCTATAAACCTAAGCTCCTGCCCTAGGGTTCCCTATGCCTTTCCCTCCTCCATCCTTCTCCCTCTACCGCCTCCATTCCCTTTCTTCCACCCTCTGCCCTTTCCTCTCTGTAAATTCTCTGAACCTCACACCCCACCGAAATACCTCCTCCTCCTCCGTTGATCGCCGGTGATCCGGTCCTCCTCCGGCCAGGGAGAGGGCGGGAATGGAATCCCCCCTCGGCCCTCTTCCTCCTCGTCACCACGCCAGGGGCCGGGACTTCCCGGAGAGCCGCCACCATCCTCATCAAATCGACGGTGACTCCCTGCCCAACCTGCATCGCTACCTCTGTCCGCCCTGCTCCTCCTCGGTACGCTCGGGTGAGCCCTCTCCCGCTCACTCCCCTCCCTCTCCTCCTCTCGCACGCCCACAGCGCCTCCACCCACGGCCCCTCCCGCGAGCGGCCTCCTCTCCGGCGAGCAGCAGCAGCGGAGCGCTGCCATCGCTGCCCGCTCTTCCCTGTTACGTGCGTGAACTGAATAAAATTCAGTTAACCCGCAGCCACGCCTCTTACCCCCCACTGCTCCTATTCTGTCACACACCCGAAGCCCACCCCACTGGTTCTGTCGCAGCGCGCGCAGCAGCAGCTCGTGAGTTCGATTCCCAGCCCCCACCCCCTTTTTTTCTGCTTATTATTCCGATTTGTTCAGATGCAGGTTCTGAACTATAACCCCACTGCGAGCTGTTCTCTGTCAACACAATCGCACCTAGCACAGTTGGTGGGTTCCTTTGCTCAGCAGCTGGAGGTGCTGGGTTCGAGTCCCCCTCCCACAATAAAACCCACCTTTTATTATTTCCATTGTTTTGGTCACAGAAACATCTTAGAATCACCAATAGGTCCCTGTTGCTTAACTCTAGCCCCTGTAAAAATATTTTCCAAGTCCCTAATGAATTAAAAATGGCAGATTTGCACCAAATCTTGTAAAATGCATAATTAATTCATCTTAACTCCAATTTTAACTTTTTAAATATGTTTTCTGTCCCAAATTGAATTGTCTATCCAAATATAAAATTTGTTTACTGTTTTGAATATTTTAAATTGTTGAAATATTTGAATTCTTGTTTAAATCACTTAATTTTGCAAAAATCATAACTTGGGCATAAAAATTCCAAATTCCACAAACTAAATATGTTTTCCAATCAAATTTTCATGTACTTTCCAAATATAAATTTTGTTTGCTGTTTTGAATAATTTAAATTGCCGAAAACAACTGTTTCTTAATTAATGCATTTAAAATTGCCAAAATAATAACTTGCTCATTTTAAATCCAATTTCAACAAATGAAATATGTTTTCCATGCAAAATTAAACCACCTTTCCAAATATAAAATTTGTTTCATGTTTTGAATAATTAAAATTGGTTAAATAATTTAAACCTTGTTTAATTCATTTAATATTGCTAAATTTATAACTTGATCAAAACAAATTCTTTTGGGACATATAAAATATGTTTTCAAACCACCAAAGCATAACCTTTTCAAATAAGAACTTCACTCAATGTTTTGCACAAATAAAAACTCAAATAAGTTCATGTTTGGATTAAATTCAATTAAAACTTGTTCAAACTTGTCTAATTCATAAGTAATTCATCCTAAATCCTTTTTCAACAAGTGAAACATGCATTCCACCTAAAATTGTGTGTTATTTCAAAATATGAACTTTATTATCTATTTTGAACAATTTAGCTTGATGAAAACAACAAATGCTTGTGTGACACCTTTAAGTAACCAAAATTCCCAAACTTAATAAATGAATTTCTAAACTTGGTAAACCTTATTTCCATTTGGTTCTATTGTTGTTATTTTTCTGTTTTCCTCATCCATGCATCATGCTAATTCACTTCCACATGATGATTAGTTGTAAAATAATTAATTCAACCATAATTCATGGGCTTTCCATATGCAATCCAATTGCATATGGGTCCATTTAATCATGTTATGTTATCTTGTCAACTAGTTTATTTCTGATGCATCAATTAAATGGTCATGCATCATCCCATGTTTGTGCACTATGCCATGTTATTGATTGTTTATATTTCTGTCTTGTTTGTTTGCTTCTTCTCGGATACACGACGACGTTGAGACCGACGATACTTACGACACCCCTTCTAAGGAGTTAGCTCAGTACCAGGCTACTGGGTTTGCAGGCAAGTTATCACTCACATGAACCATCGTGTTCCTTTCAACATTGGTTACCGATACTTTTCTGTTGTCTATTCTGCTAGCCCTATGAATAGTTGCTTCTGTTACGAACCTATCACATGAATCACTTAACCCTGATATTGCCTCACCTCCATACCTATAACCTTTTGCTTGTTGCCCGTGTCTTACTAGCATGCTTAGGGTTGTTTTGCTCGAGTCTGTTACCCGTTACTTTCTGTTACTATTTCTATTATGTTCTGGGGGCTCGATGTTAAACAATGAATCATGCTAATGTTATTGTTAAATAATAATTTGATGATAAGGCACCGGCAGGAGGCCCTGTGTGGTTTTGAGGCCTGCTAGTGTCGACCCTAATTAGGAAAAGGGTCTTGTCTACTGATCCATGATGAGCGCACTAACCGAATGTGGGAAGCGAGTATGGGCGCCCCCCTCAATTTGATTCGATTCGCATCTCGTCCAAATCGCCTCATTTAGTTCGTGTTTTCCATTTGCCGCATGCATGTTTTTGCGAGCCCAGGCCAGGGTGGAACTTTTGTAGTCGGCATATAGGGGGACACGTTCTTAGAGTGCTATGAGGGTCCCCTTTCTTCGGGGCTCGATTAGCCGTGCGCCCAAGGTGCTTTGGGCTTGATGCGAAGAAGAGTTGAGTTGTGTTGAGTACCTCGCTTGGTGGGTTGATCCCCCGTCTGGCGGGTTATTCTTACGTGTACGGCCAAATTGGTGCACCCCTGCAGGGATAAATCTTCTCGAGAAGCCGTGTTTTCCGCGGTTATGGATTACTTGGTGAAAGTACTGGCTAACAAGTACTCAGGACAACTTAAACCTAATGATTAACAACCTTACACCCAATGATTAACAACTTCACTAGTAATAGGCTTATTGACACAATAATCTGAACCATCTTTAATCCAACTGTGTGAGTTATCCTCGGATTGCTTCTTTGGATAAGGGGCGAGGTCCAGGATGGGTTTGTTTGGTGGTTAACAACAGTTGGTTACTATACGCGATCTTATCTCCTTTCTGTTAGCCGGCAGTGGTAGTAACTCTGTAGTTGATTAGAGCAGCCAGTTGCAGCATCTTTATAACCCTTTCCTTCCGTTGAACCCAAAGCATCTGTGCTTGGTGTTGACGGGTTACATTTTGGTGAACTGTGAGTCTTGCTTGCCAGTACGTTTATGTACTGACCCCTTTGGGGCTGTGGTTTCCGCAGACCTACGTTTCGAGGATCTACATGGTGGCTACTACGTGGAGTATGACGAGACTGCTGACGAGTAGATAGCGGACCTGGGCAGGATCCGAGACTTCGTGGATGGGCTCCGTCTTTTCGTTTCCGGCCTCTTAGGCCTATTTGGTTCTTGTCTGTACTTAGACATGTTGAATGCTTCCGCTGTGATGTAATGATGATATGTTGGGACATGTGTCCTCTTGATGATTGTATTTGCTATCTCTGCTCTAATGAGAGCTATTTGCAACTTATTTCAATCTTTTGTGTCGTAGAGATCTGTTGTGATATCACTTGTTCAAATGCCGTTGACGTACCATGTGTGTATGTTTTGAAGTACGTCAATGGAAGTATCCTGATTTCTATGGGATAGTTTACGTCGACGCTGAACAGCTAGGGGTTGGTTGTCACACATACGTGTGTTGGCCTACTCGTAAGAGGACGCAGGTGCCGGTAAGCCCCGTAATCCAATCTACTACTGTTCAACGGAATGGCGAGTATCCTTTAGAAGTCCGGGTGCGACAACTTGTGGATTGCCACCCAGGAATAAAGAGATATGTAGGTCTTCAATGTATAGTTAGCTTCCAGTGCAGCCTTGAGGTAATATGGGCCCTGCCAAGATTAAGTAAGTTGTGGGGGTTCCTCCTGTTGCATTGACAAGGGGTGGCAGAATTTTAGGAGCGACGAGTCAATGCTGGTATGGTTGATTCCCTTTTCCCAAAGATCTTGTCTCATTCTTCTCTCGGGGAGGATGAGTCTCAAGGTGAAAGTGCACAACCTCTGCAGAGTTAAAAAACTAAGATCTTAGCCGTGTCCCCAGTTATGGGCTAGTTGACCAGCTAGACATAGTTGGTGCTGAAGGATCTCCTCATCTTTTCGGAATGAATTAAAACAAGGTAGAAACCTTTTTCCTAGAGCACATGGTGTGTCTACCCATCTATGCTACCTTTTCAAACTCATGGTGTGTCTACCCATGATGACTTTTCAAACTCATGGTGTGTCTACCCATGATGACTTTATCAAACTTCATGGTGTGTCTACCCATGATGCCTTTATCAAACTACATGGTGTGTCTACCCATGTTGATTTCCAAAGATTTTACAATGATTTATCAAATATAGGACAAAACTGGAATTATGCAAATAGCCCAGACTCCACCATCCAAATATCATGTAGCTAGTTTATTCCTCAAAACAACCACTATTCAAGTGTCACTTGCCAGTACATTGTTTGTACTGATTTCCTCCCCTGTGGGGGCTGCATATTCCAACGTGCAGACAAATCTAAAGACGAGTGAGGATTTCGTTTAGGATCTCGAGTCTATCGCCAACATGTTCTGCCTGTGGCGCATGAAGTGAAGAAGGCTCATTGAAGATTTATTTCCGCTATGTCTACTGTGAAACTCTATCATTGGGCTAGTCCATGTTGACTATGCCATTTGTAAGGCTATTTTATTTCTTGTCCACTGGATCAACGATGTAGAATGATGCTATTGCAATGAATATTTCATTTTGTCATGTGTATGCTATCAGAGATCCTGGGAATAGAATGGTAGACAAGTATTCTACCTTTGTGAAAAGGTAGGGTGCTACAAATGCCATCCCACAACAAGAGAGCATAGCCATCAAATCCAGAAGGTGCAAGCTTTGTTTTCCGCTCTTCACTATATTCATGCAATCTCCATAGCTTCTCAATTTTCAGCTCCCACATCAAGTACTCTTCTACATCTTTAGTATAACAAGTGAGAGTAGGTATAGAGAATTTTGGTTTTTCCAAGCCATCATCCTCTCTATTATTTTCAGCCATAAGTACTCTTCTAGCAACTCCTCCATGGCCCCCTTGCAAATTTCCACGGCCATCATCCAAATCAGCACCATTGTTAACATTGGATGGAGCTCTTTGTACCAAAGTTGTCAAATTTGTGATCTTTCTTGTCAAATTTTTCACAGGCTCTTGTAAAATATTGACAGATTCTTGAGTAGCAGCAACTTCAATTTTGAGTTCCAAAGTGTTCAATTCTTCCCTCAAACTATCATCACTCTTTTCCACCTCAGCAGCAATTCTCTTGTACATTGTATCTCTCAAAGCCTCATATTCATTCAACTTTACCACCTCCTCGGGTTTCTTCTTAGCCTTTACATAAACATCACTATAAGTACTCATGATTAATCTGTTAGTAAACAAAAAAATCAATGGGAAGTGGTGTTCTCTGCCAACTCACTCAAAACTAGCAAAGAATAGTGTATCTTACCGTTCCAAAGTGAATAGGATTTACTTACCAACAAGTAGCAATGAAAAGTGTACCAAGTGTGAGAAGAGAATAACCAGGATATCAAGTGTCACAAGACAAAAACAGGGTATTTTGTGGGGCTTGGTTGGGAATCCTAACAACACCAAAATAGCAACTCCTATTTATTGTCTAATGTAATAATAATTTCACAAAGGAGACACACACACTCTAGAGACCAAAGTGGCTTAGCAAATATATGGTAGAGATATTGCAAGCAATAGAAAGACACTAGCAAAAACTCTATGAAACAGGAACAAGATTGCTCAAGTAATGTCCACAAAAATAACCAAGATGATATGTATCAAGCTCCACTAGTGAAAATAGTAATGAATCGGCCTCTTTGATGTTTTTCTTTCTTTCTATTTTTGTATACTTTTTCTCTTTTCTATTTTTTTTTACTTTTTCAATGGCCTTTGTATCAACTAGGAGCAACAAGTAATGAAAACATAAATATGGACAGAGATATGATCAAATGAGCAGCCTGTTAGAGCAAGAAATAGCTAGTCTTATGGGTAGGTGCCTGAGTATTTTGCTGTAGATGGGCTGTAGCTATGGATCACAAAGATCAGAGATAGAAAACTAAAGAAAAACATGGTGCAAACAACAAAAAACTAAAGAAAATAGCTAAAGGATCTCACGACAGAGAATCCGAAACTGTGTTCTACGGCAGCGAAACCTCGCAAAAAACTCTGCCCCGTAGTGCGCGTTCCTGTTGTGGTGGTTAGCACGGCAGAGAGCGACGAGTGTGTGATACGTCCATTTTGCATCACTGTTTTATATTGTTATTTTCTGTTATTCATCAATATATTTCATGTTATGATGCATCACTTATGTTATTTTATCTTATTTTGCATGTTTCATAATTTTTGGAGAATAAACACCGGGACCAGAAATCTGATGGAAAAGCACCGTCGGGATACTCTGTTTCAGAAGATCAGAAGAAGAGGGAGGACACCTGTGATGCCCTTGGATCGGGTACTATGAGGATTTCAGTGTTCCCGCCATAATCCGCATAATACCGATCCCGGATTGTCAACTTTTTCAGTAATCATTACAACAGTTCACAAATAATCCACAACAACCGAAGAGATATATACAAGACAACTCAAACGAGTCAAGAATACAACTGATACAATACAAAGATCCAAATAACAGCGGAAGCCGAGTTAGTATCCGAGTACGGACAAGATACAAATTGGACTAAGAGTCCTGAAGATAACCGATAGCGTCCAATCCCTGCCCAGGCCAAGCCGGAGGGATTCCCAAGCTAACGTCGTCAAACTTCAAACCTGTTGACTGCATTGTGAATACATCCCCGAATCATGGGGTCAGTACTTTTAATGTACCAACAAGCGGCAAGCAATACTCACAAGATACCAGTGCAACCAATCATCACAAGATACAAATACTTTGGGTACAAAGGAATGAGTTGTTGTAATGAAGCGGCAGCAGGCAGCACTAAGCAATCTACAGAGATGCGCTACAACTCTCGTCTATTAGAAAGGGATGAGAGAGCGCGACGAAACCAACTATAACTACTCACCAAAAGCAATACCCATCCAGGATTACCCCCTACTAAGGAAGCAACCATAGGAAACTCACACTGTTGATTAAGGTGACATTTATGTTAGGGTGAAAGTAGTCATATATTACTAGTCAAGTTATCATCAAGTGTATGTTGTATGAGTACTTGTTAGCCAGCACTTTCACCAAGTTTCCACATAACCACGGACAACACGGCTTCTCGAGAAGATTTATCCCTGCAGGGTGCGCTACAGTACCCGTACAAGTTCTATCAATCCACAACCACAAAGGCAGGATATCTCAACTCGACCTTTCCTATCACCACTGCACATCCAAGGCATCACGGAGAATTTGAGCGCACGGTTATTCCACCCCGAAATACGGACCTTCATAACACTCTAAGAACGTGTCTCCCTAACCGCAACGACTACATCAGGTCACCGTAGCACCATGGGCTTGTACCTGCAAGTTATCATGCCAAATGGAAAGCCTGAACTAAGTGTGGCCCCTAGATGAACAACAGGTCTAGTACTAAATCAAGGGGAGTGCCCATACTCACCACCCACATGCGGTTAGCGCGCTCATCATGGATTAGTGGACAAGACCCTTTTCCTAAGTTCGACACTAGCAGGCTCCAAACCCACGCCGGGCCTCCTGCCGGTGCCTTATCATCAAATTATTATTACTCTAAGCATTAACATGATGTTGATTAAGTTGAAACCCAACTATCATACTAAACATGTGACGGACAAAGAACAACAAGACGCAAGCGCAAACAACACTAAGCATGCAACTATGACACGAGGGCCAACAAGTAAACAAGCAACAGTTAATAGATAGTGGAGGGAAGGCTATATCATGGCGGCAAGGTAAACAAAAGATAGGATCGAGACACAAGCATAGAATCATAAGGCTAGAATAAAGACAACGGAAAATATCGGTAGCAAGTGAGGAACGACATCCATAGGTAGCAAGTGAGTAAAGCTTGCCTGGAATTCCAGCTTGTAGAGGAAGCAGAACTTGTCGTTGCTTAGATCATCTCGACGTCCTATCCGCGAAGAAGCAAAGCACTAGAAGAAACAATGGATGCAACACTTACTACTACGGCAAAAGATCCAGCATGAACAAGAATATGAATGCATGACATGCGGGATGCAAGGGAAGATGCAACTAATCAATTTAAGTGGGACCAAAGTCTGAGCAAATTATTTATGGGTTCAAGTTATTTAGCTAACCATCAAATTAAATATTGATTAACATAGAAAACAATTCATAGGTGAGGTACACAAGATTAAATGGAATACAACAGAATTTAAATTAAGTACCCAGACATATTCCATGTTTAATTATTTAGGTGACCATGCATAACACTACTAAAATGCAACACATACCGGAAGGTCTCCGGGACAAAAACAGGAAAGATAGGGGGTCTGAAAGCAAAGCTTCGTGGATACGTGAGAGCAACAAAAATAGGGATTTATTCCCATGGACGGGGACTCGAACTTGGGTCTCCACTGATGAAAGAGTAAGGATGCTGCCACTGGGCCACCGAACGAATTTTGTTTCAGAGGGAAACTGACCACAAATGAATATAAGTGTCGACGTGAACTGAATTTTCAGACGAAACAAGGTGCAGGCTTTCAGCTCCAGGACTGGACAAAAATTAAAATAAAATCCTGAGGATTTCGCATCGGAGGGGAATCGAACCAGGGATCAGATCAATAGGGAGCAAGCCACTGTGATAGATCAGACTTGGATGACATAATTGGGAGTCGAGTATACGTATACTCTCCCTTCGCGTAAATGTATTTCTGTCGAAACGGAAGATACACGAAGCTGCACCTGGACGATGATTGCAACAGGCGGACGACGACCTGAAATAGGCGGCGCGCGAAGGCAACGCTCCCAGAGAACGAGGAGGGGTAGGGCGACGAGTCCTAGAGGTGAGACTCACCTCGAGGAGCTTGGGGCGAGGCGGATGTGCAGGAGACATCAAGGGCGGCGTGGTCGAACAGGTTCCCGCCGGTCTGAAAACTTGAATGGTGAAGACGATCGAAGGCAGCTCTTGGTCCAGCTCCTTTGGCGATCTTGACTCGGATGACGTCCTGGTTCCATTCCTGCCACTAGCTCGGACTGAAGGAGTCCATGGCGACATGGCAAGGACGACGTGCTCTGGCTCTCTGTCTCTCTCTTGTGCAGGGAAGAAATTCAGAGAAAACAGAGAGGCAGGGAAGGGGAAGAGAGGGTGGCGGCGGCAGGCAGGGAGAAGGGAGACTAGGGTTCGGAGGGGCACAGGTCGCGGCTTTATGGAGGGAAAAGCAAGGAGGGTAGGGGACCATGGAGGGTTGGTGCCATGGTGGAGACAGCGACCCGCACTCCTCGTGCTCCTGTACGGAGGAAGAAAGCGACCATGTCGCTGAGGTGGGTCGGGTCGAGGTACTGGGCCGCCTGGCTTCCCTCAATATTTTTTTTTCATTTTGTTTTATTATTCTCAGAAAAAAGAGAAGGGGTTTGGGAAAATATAAGAGCTCAAACAACATTAGAATTTTTTTTGCAAGATTATGACAATTAAAAGCTTAAAGTTTTAGGCAAAATTAAATTAGAATGTGATGCATGATGACATGATGATGCAACAAGAAGAAAACAAACAATTCTAATTGGGAAAAACCCCGGGTGTTACAACACCGGAGATGTCTTAGAAGTTCAGAGGAGGAGGCTAGAAAGAAGGGGAGCCAGAGGTGGGCCACCAGGGGCCCACACCATGTGGTTCTACGCCCCCCTTGGCCGCGCCGCCAGATGGTGTGGCCACCATGGCCCACCTCTGGTCGATCCCTTTCGCGTACTTGACCCCCAGGGAACCCTAAGCCCCAGGACTATCATCGAAGAATTATTTCGCCGCCGCCTCGGGGCAGAAAATATCAGAGAGAGAAAAGCTCTCTGGCATGAAGAAATCTGCCGGGGAAATTCCTCTCCGGAGAGGGGAAATCATCGCCATCATCACCGTCATCGCTCCGGGCATCATCAAGATCGTCATCGTCATCATCATCACCATCAGCACCATCACCCTCATCATTGAACTACATCCCAATGTAACAATTAGGGGCCTCTATCCTTGTTTTACATTAGATCTCTCTCCCGGTGTGGATTACTTGTTAGTATTTGATGCTTGTGAGATTTATCGGGTTTAACACTTTATGACCATATTGTTATTATGCATTATATCACCTCTGATTATGATGTCTTGTGAGTAGTTCGTTTAGTTCTTGAGGACATGGGAGAAGTCATGATGTTAGTAGTGAAGTTATGTTGAAGTAATATCTCGTGGTTCTGTATTTAAGTTGTGATGCTATTCTTCTAGTGGTGTCATGTGAACGTCGACTACATGATACTTCGCCTTTATGGGCCTAGAAGGATGCATTGTGTATTTTGCTACTAATTGTGGGGTTGCCGGAGTGAAAGAAATCTAAACCCCTATTAGGAAACCAATGCACGAGGGAGGGTAGAATCCCAGAGTTCTAAAGATGTGGTTAGATTTATCTCAATTACTTTCTTGTATTTGTGGATGCTTACGAGTATGTATTAGTTCTAGTTGGGCGGTGCATTAGCATAGGTTCACCCACACAACACTTCACGAACCAAAGGATATTAATCAATCATAACGAAGCGAAAGCACTTGATGAAATTCCCAAGTGTCCTCGTGAACGTTTGGTAGTCATAAGTAATACAATCGGCTTGTCCTTTGCTTTCAAAAGGATTGGGCCACTCGACACAATATTATTTACTGCACTTTAATTACTCACACTTTATTTATCTGCTATATCAAAAACCTCCAAAAATCCGTTTGCTAGTGTTTACAGTGAATCCTCTATCAACCTACTTGTCAACACCTTCTGCTCCTCGTTGGGTTCGACACTTGTCAGACCCCAGACCTAGAGATATACATACTGTTATGTGCTCCTAGTCATGGACCCACAAGGGCTTCAGGTTACCAGCCACGGCCGCAACAAACAACGGCAGGCAGACCGGATTCATCGACACGCAGGCCGGATCACCATGGTCTACTACTCCTTGTATCCATTCTAGTCATAACCAATTATGCATAACCAAGCATACACGAGTCGGATGAAACTGAAGGAACGGGACCAAAGCTATACAGAGCTGATATATGTCCAGAAAGTGCAACAATAATCGAGGGTTACTGGGGTTACCTCGCCCCAGGCCGAATCACAACCCCTCGAGTGCGACATGGATCATCGGCTCCACAACCCCTCGACTGCGACAACTATGCAGGCATAGCCAAAACTGTATAACAACGAGCTCGAAACCAACAACCGATCAAAGAAGCACTCTAGACATGGAAATTGTATTAAACAAGTCATACTAGAGTATAGCATTACACGCAGAGGTTAAACGACCAGCATAGGTCAAGCAACCCAACATTACAACAAGCAAAGAAAGCAAATATGTTGCTATACAACAAGACTGCAAAAGGACTAAGAGTCCAAACATAAGCAACGTATCCAAACCCATACTACAGATATCAGGCTGCCACCTGGGAACCCCTAACTACACATCGACGTCGAGGTAGAACCCTTCTTCAGCTGCATCTCCGAAGTCTGAAACAAAACAACAACGAGGCAAGGTTGAGTACAAAAGGTACCCAGCAAGACTTAGCTTCTAAGTTCTTTACGTAAAGCCATCTTTGTAATAGAGCATTTCTAAAACTGAGGAGGAATCTACTCATCTACTGAGATCATCATGTTCTTTTGTTCCACCAATACTTTCTCATCCCAGACTATCTCATGCCACAAGAATCACCCCTCTCGACCTAGTCGAGGAGGCATCCTTCATTCGTTGTCAACAAGTTTTAGTCATTCCATTTAAGTTATCTATGACCTCGTGTCTTTCACCAAGTCGTCCTTAACCGTGAACATGACTTTTTGAAATATTTATCCCGCGTGTGGTTGCACGCTCAGTCTTGGCTTCCGCGGCGAGACCTTAATTCCTAGGGTTCGCGAGTACGGAACGAATGACCACTACCCAAGTGGCCTCCCGTGCAAGACTTAGTCAATTCACATGTTCAGTACTCATAAACATATCAACATAAAAGGTTATCGAAGTGACCCAAATCATCCACCGGATGAAGTAGATCAGAACACTAAGCATGGCTAAGCATAGACACACAAGCCTCTACGATACTCAAGCAACCCTAGTCATACTAGGAGGGTAAACAGGTATGAAGGTGACATACAGGGGGATCATGCAGTGGATAGGATAACTCTAAAAGACTCAAAACTTATTTGAATCGCATGCATGAGTAAGAGGTTGAAAGGACTCGAAACATGGGTGGAGCCATGAGGTTGTGCTTGCCTTGCTCGTCGAAGGTGGAACCGGAGTTATCGTAGAAGGATGGATCAACTTCCGAGTCTCGGTCTACCGATAACGAGCAACACCGGAAAGAAGGCAAACAATCAATACTTGGTAACCGTGCAATGCACCACATGTATGCATGATGAAAACAATGCAAGGGGTTTAAGCCTTAGAAGGTGAAACAGAAAGCTAGGGTTTTACGTCGAAAACGATGATCACCGGAGGGGGACAAAACCCTACTTCAAAGGTGTGTCCAAGATTAGTTGCTCAAATGACTTGGAGAACCTCATAGCTAGGTTGCATTTGTTTTCCTGATCAAAGTGGTATATTACACTTAACTTTCTAATTTTATTGAATTAAAACTTTATTTTCATTATTTTAATGGATTTATTTCAAACTCCAAATATGGCCTCATTTTGATCTTTGTCAAACATGTATGAAAATGACATAAACAAATAGCTAACATTTTTCTGAACATTTTGCATATTTTTCTATAATTTTTGGAGTTATAAATTAAAAGTTATTTAATTTACAAGTTTTATTTATATTCTGTAATTCTATTTACTGTGGGCCCCACACGTCAGTTTAAATTTAAATAAAACAAAACTCTGAAAAACCAGGGGCCGACACGTGGTCAGATGACGTCGTGATGACGTCACCCTGACGTCACGTGGTGGCCGGCCGGGTGCAGAGGTGGACGCCAGCGACGTTTGCGGCTACCCCTGGATGCGTGGCTTAGCTCTTTGGAACCGACTCGTCGAGCTCTACCTAAAGGTAGTTTGCAGGAGGTCGTTGACGGCGAGCCGCCGTAGCGAAACTACAGCAGGGGGCTCGGGCTCCTGCGAGGTTCAGGATTCCGGGCACGAGGAGGAGAACGGAGAGGATGGGGAGGACGGGGAGCTCACCCTGAGCACAACGGAGAGGTCAGCAGGGTCGGAGGAGGTCGGGAGCAGCGGCGCGGTGAAGAATCGGCCGGCGGCTGGAGAGGGAGAAGACGACAGAGTCCGCAGCGACTAGCCCATCCCGGCGGATCCAAGCACTCGTGGAGGAAGAGGGGATCGCCGCGGTCCTATAGAGCTGCTCGGTGAGGTCGCGGAGGCGGGGAATCGACGGCGGCAGCGGATCTCCGGCGAATCTAGGGTTCGGGCGCGCATGGAGGAGAGGTAGAGAGAGGAGGCAACGTGGGAGGAGGTTTCTGCGGGTCGGCACGATGCGGACGTCTCCTGGGTGGTGTCCTCATCCCCTCGCGAGAGGAAGCAGGAGGTGGCACGGCCTCGTCGTCTTCCTCGTCCTTCTGGCCGGACGCGAGGAAGAAAGAGAAATGAACGAGTTTTTGGAAAACCCCCTGCAAGACTTGGAAACTACAGAGAGGTCCTCCTAGGGCTGAAAACTGACAGAAATTGATGTTTTGGGGGCCTTTTTGGAAACAAAAAATTATACCAAAATAACCATTGAAAAGCTCTTAAAAAATGTGACATTCCATCATATGTTTGGTTCATTTTGGAGAACTTTTTAGAACAAGTTTGTGGAAGGCTAGATTAAGTGATTTTTTACTAACTCACTGATTATTTTTCATATGCAAATTTTTAGTCTACTTTTTCATGCATGTATGCCATGTACACAACACCTCAGTTTATTACACAAATTAGGGATGTTACAAGTCTACCCCCGTTACAATAATCTCGTCCCGAGATTTCTAGGTTTTAGAAAAGAAGTCGGGGTACTTAGATCGCGAATGATCCTCTCGTTCCTAGGTTGCTTCGTTCTCAGAATGATGTGACTATTGAACTTTGAGGAACTTGATGGTTTGTGTTGGGGGAATAGGTAAGGGGGAGCCTTGCCGGCCTCTAATATAAACCGGGAATCACCTCATCCGGTTTATGGTGAGTGACCCGGGTCTTGCTAGGCAGGGCCGGGTTAAGCTAGGAAGAGTCGGGTTGTGGTGAGTGTAACCTGGCTGATCGAAGAACCGGCCCAAAGCCCAGGTCGGACGACTTGGAAGCCCGGGAGCCCGGAGAGTAACTCAAGGCCGGCTCAGGAATAGCCGGATCATAAGAAGGTTCATACCAAGATGATCGAGAACCAGAGGGAGATAGGACTCCGAGGACGGGTAGGACTCGGACTCCCTTGTAACCCGGAGGTCTCGTCCACTATATAAGGCAAGACCCCGGGACATAGAAGGACAAGTTCTAGTTGACAGAAAAGTAACTCGAGACATCAAGAGCCAGAATCACCCTTTGTAATCGAGACTTGGTCCGTTGATTAGTAAGAAAGCAGGAGTAGGTTTTATCCTCAATCGAGGGGCCGAACCTGGGTGAACTCGCGTCTCTCGTTTCCACCTTAACCTTTCGAAGTTTCACTTAGTAGAAATGGCCTCGCAATCTAGTTTTCGCATGAGAACACTTGCCGTGACAAAACAACGACAGTTGGCGCCCACCGTGGGGCCTGCTCGCGGAAGCGTCGTCTTTTCGGATGGAATGCTACCTGGGATCGAGAAGCTCGCGATAGGCCGGCTCAGGAGGTGACGGCGTGGAAACTATTACAATCATGACATGTGGGGCCCCGAGTTCGCCTCCGTGGATTCAGGACTTCACGTCCCCTTCGGCAAGATCCATGTCTTCATTGGATACGTTGGGACATCAGCTTCAGAACCAGACCAACTTTCAGATTCGGTGTCTAAGAAAACCATGGCAGTGGATTCCGATGGCGAGTCCTCAGTTGGGAACAATGATCACGATGACACAGGCTCGATCCACTGGCTCTTTGGAGACCGATTAGGAGGAGACCTGAAATTGGACGCGCCAGGTTTTGATGAGACAACTCACCACGCTGCCGTTTACATGGCTGGTCCCACGCGGCCAACCGAGCCCAGGTATGACTTGGAAGGAAACTTAATTACTAACGAGGCTTCAACCTCAAATACGGTTCTTGGAGCACCAGGTGTTACAGTCACAGCACCAACTAGGCCAGCGGCTACCCCAGGAGCACCAGAGATGACGCCCTCGACAGGACCTGGAGAAACTAGACCAGGGGAAGCCGTGATTGACTTGACCGGGCCTGCCTCGTACAACCCGAGACCGGAGCTGATGGCTGCAATGGATTCTTTAAATGAAATCCTCGCAACACCGATCACCCCGGAAAACCTAGAGCAACGTAACACAGAGATAGCGAGACTCCGGCAGGAAATAACTCACGCTCGTCAAGAAATTGAGAAAGAACCCACTTGCATAAACAAAGCCCGGTTAGAAGTTCTGGAAGAGGGCACATGTCTGGAGAGGGAAGGAAGTCACCTGACTTTCAGGCAAAGAGAGCTAGCATCAATACAGAACAGACGTCATCATAGTCGCCTGAATAATGAGTTCGGGGGTAGGACTCGAGCCTACTAGTCTACACAATTTGTTTGCATCTCCGATGGGGAACCCCGCAGCTCATAACCCGGCAGGGCCAGGTTATATCACGAACCCGCCGGTTATCCCTGCTCCAGTTCACCCGACACGTTTCCAGCCACCCGTTCAACCGATTGGGAGCCCAAATCCAGTACCAACCCCAGCACAGCCTGTGCAAGAAAGGTTTCATACGCCGCCAGGTCAATTCAATAATCCGATGGATAACATTTGGGCAGAAACCACTAGTCTGGCACAGATCCCGGTTGACCCTAATAACCCTATGGAGGTTGAAGCTTGAAGGGCCATTGAGATGTTACAACCAACGGTGGTTCAGCAGTTAAATTACAGTAACTAGGACATGATACACTCAACACCTTATCATAGTAGGACAGCTTTGCCCCGGAGTCATCATGGGAATACTCCAGCCCCAGCAGGATCTAGCAATGCTAACCGACATCCCAACCTATCCAGGCAAGCAGTATCGTACGCACCTGGAGTTTTAAATACATGACATAGAACTGCAGAACCTGAAAACAGGAATCCAGCTCATGTCTAGAACCCAGTGCAAGCCGCGGTCTCAAACCCAGCTCAAGCAGGGTCTCGTAGGATTGGAATCCAGTGCCTCGTCCTGCAATTAGGAACGATAGAATACAAGCTGATTTTAAAGGACATCGCAGAGTTGTGAACTATACGCCTGACATGGAGCCTGCAGACTGGATAGAGGGTTATGAGATTGCCATGGAAATATTGGAAGTAAGCGACGCGGTGTGCCCATGCTACTTAAGCGTGATGTTAGAAGGGCCAGCAAAGTCTTGGTTAAAGAACTTGCGGGCCAATTCAATCAACAGCTGGCAGGAGTTGAAGGACCAGTTTATCAAGAATTTTCAGGCCACATGTAAACGACCAACGACGATCACAGACCTGGAAAATTGTGTTCAGAAAGAAGGGGAGTCTGCTCAACATTGGTCTCGACGGGTGGCAGAGATCATCCACTCGTCTGTCGGACTCACCGCACAACAAGTCGTAATAGCACTGGAAAGAAATTGCAGGTTTGACCGTTTGAAGCATAAGCTGGGGCGCATTAAGCGGTACGTAAGTGACATGAGCGAGCTGATGGATGCCATGACCAAGTATGCAGAGTCTGAAAAAACCAAAGATGCAGACTCAGATGACGAGAAGTCCGCCAAAGGAAAGAAAACTGGAACTAAGGGTAGTCAGAACCCGAGTCAGAGCAACAACAATCCTCAGAACCAGATCAATAACAAACGGAAAAACGGAGAGGGGACTTCAGATTTGGTGGCTAACACAAATACAGGTTACAGAAACCAACGTCAGGGCAACAACTTCAGGGGAAATCAAAATTTCAGGCCAAACAACTTTGCACAGGCTCAGCAAGCCCTGAAAGGTCCGTGCGCACGACATAGTAAAAATGGAAAGGTAGCAAATCATTCTTGGGAAAATTGCTTCATCATGCAGGGTTTCAGACCTAGTGGGAATAATAATTACGGACCAGGAAACGGTGGAGGAGGCAACCCAGGAAATATGGGAGGTGGACATCCGGGACCTGGTAGCTCGGGACCCGACAATTATAATCCGGGTCATCACAATTAGAGTCACCAGGGAACTAACCCGGGCAATAGTCACCAAGAAGGAAATTCCGGTTTTCAAACAAATCCGAAGCAGTTAAGTTCAGGTCAATATCATGTATTCACCACTAGTTCATGCAGGAGAGAGCGCAAGGTACAAAAGCACGCTGTCAACACCGTGGCTCATGCTGTTCCTAGATGGCTTAACTGGTCAGAACAACCCTTAACCTGGAGTAGGGCTGATCATACTCCACGAGATGATAATGCAGGGGCAGTGGCTCTGGTCGTGGCTCCACAAGTTGGAGGATATAAGTTAGATAAAGTATTGATGGATGGAGGAAGCAGCATAAATATACTTTACTACGACACGTTCAAAAGGATGAACCTGCAAGAGAAACAGCTTCAACCATCATCGATTGTGTTTCATGGTATCGTACCCGGTAAGTCTGCACAACCCATCGGAATTTTTTTCCTTGAAGTTGGTTTTGGGGTATTTGAAAATTACAGGACAGAGATGCTAGCCTTTGAAGTGGTCAAATTCAAAAGTCCGTATCATGCCCTGTTCGGACGGCCAGCTTATGCCAAATTCATGGCCAGACCTTGCTATGTTTACCTCAAACTAAAGATGCCAGGTCCCTATGGAAACATTACTGTTAATGGAGATAGAGACATAGCTCTGGAATGTGAGGAAGGTGATGCAACTTACGCAGAGACAGCTTGCGCTGAAGAGGAGCTGAAATTATATAAACTGCAGGTTGATGCAGAAGATATGACCTCGCTCAAAAAACCATCAGCTGAGTCCAAGTTAAAATTTAAGTCTGCTCAAGACACCAAGCTGGTGGACTTTAGCCCCGATGACTCATCTATGCAGTTCAGCGTGGGGGCTCACATGACAGAGAAATAGGAAAGCGCGCTCATCAAGTTCCTCCGTGAGAATTGGGACATCTTTGCATGGAAACCTTCTGACATGCCAGGTGTACCAAGGGAACTTGCTGAGCACAGTTTAAATGTGAATCCTGATGTGAAACCTATTCGTCAGTTCCTCCGTCGTTTCAATGATGAGAGAAGAAAAGCAATAGGAGAAGAGATTGCCAGGTTACTTACAACAGGGTTTATCATAGAAGTGTTTCACCCAAAGTGGTTAGATAATCCAGTTCTCGTTCTCAAGAAAAAGGGAACCGGGAGAATGTGCATAGACTACACAGATCTGAATAAAGCATGTCCTAAAGACCCGTTCGCGTTACCCTGTATTGACCAGATTATAGACTCTACGCCCGGTTGCGAACTGCTATGTTTCCTGGACGCTTATTCAGGCTATCACCAAATCAAAATGAAGGAAGAGGATCGAGAGAAGACATCATTCATTACTCCCTTTGGAGCGTTTTGTTATATGTCAATCCCTTTTGGTTTGAAAAATGCAGGGGAAACTTATCAAAGGTGTATCTAGAAGTGCTTGGAAAGTCAAATTGGGCGGAACATTCACGCTTATGTGGATGACATAGTAATCAAATCATAGAAAGGTGACACTTTGATCTCAGACTTAGAAGAGACGTTTGCCAATTTGCGCAAGTATCAAATGAAACTTAACCCAACAAAGTGTGTCTTTGGCGTGCCAGCTGGGAATTTATTGGGTTTCATTATTTCCGAGAGAGGCATTGAAGCAAACCCGTAAAAAATTCAGGCCATACATAACCTGAAAAAGCCGGTTTCCTGAAGGACGTTCAGAAGCTGACAGGTTGTGTTGCCGCCCTGAGCCAGTTTATAAGCAGGCTAGGTGAAAAGACCATTCCCTTGTACCGATTGCTAAAGAAAACATGCACCTTTGTGTGGAATCAGGAGGCTGATGAGGCATTGGAGGCCTTGAAAAAACAACTTTCCAATGCACCTATATTAGCTGCGCCTGAGGAAAAAGAACCCATGTTGCTATACATAGCAGCAAATAACAGGGCAGTGAGTGCGGTGGTAGTTGTGGAGCGTAAGCTGGAAGATAAAGAAGGTCTTGTTCAGCGGCCGGTTTACTACGTCAGCGAGGTCCTTCCAGAGTCTAAACAACGTTACCCCATTGGCAGAAGCTTGTCTTCGGAGTATTCATGGCCAGTCGCAAACTGAAGCATTACTTTCAGGAACATCCTATCACTATGGTTAGTTCAGCGCCTCTATCTTACATTATTCAAAATAGAGAAGCAACAGGAAGAGTTGCCAAATGGGCTATCAAGATGGGACCTTATCATATCAAATACGAGCCAAGGACTGCAATAAAATCCCAAGCTTTGATCGAGTTTATAAATGACTGGACACAGTTACAGGTTCCACCGGATAAACCAGACACAAACTATTGGACTATGCACTTTGATGGGTCTCGACAACTGGAAGGCTCAAGAGCTGGTGTGGTTTTAACATCCCCACGAGGAGATAAGTTTCGCTATGTCTTGCAAATCTCATTCAAATGCACTAATAATGCAGCGGAGTATGAAGCTTTGCTCCATGGGCTTCGCATTGCGAAAGAAATGAGCATAACCCGGATTCGATGTCTGGGTGATTCTGATCTGGTATCTCAACAAGTTACAGGTACCTGGGATTCTAAAGACACGGTCATGGCAGCTTATAGATGGACATTCACTCAGCTGGCTGGACATTTTCAGGGATATCAGGTGGATCATATCGATCGACGTCACAATGAAGCACCTGATGCACTGGCACGTTTAGGTTCTCAGAAAAAGCAGGTCCCACCAAATGTATTTCTCGATGAAATTCATAGTCCGTCTGTTAAAATCCCAACGGAAGAAGACTTAGCAAATCCAGATTCAGAATCAGAATTAGCAGCTTCTTTGCACATAACCCCAGAGTGGACTGAGCCATATTTGGCATACCTTACGAGAGGTGAGCTCCCGCTGGACGATGTTATAGCTCACCAGGTTACCATCAGATCCAAGTCATATACAATTATAAATGGTGAGTTACACAAGAGAAGCGCGACTGGAATTGTTCAAAGATGTGTTTCTCCAGACGAAGGATGTCAAATTCTCAGAGAAATTCATTCAGGAGACTGTGGCCATCACGCAAGCTCTAGATCTTTAGTTAATAAAGCTTTCAGACATGGATTTTTCTGTTTAAACGCGAATGCTGATGCAGAACATATCGTGAAAACATGTGAAGGCTGTCAAAGATATGCAAGACAGGATCACGTGCCAGCTCAGGACTTGCGTATGATTCCCATAACCTATCCTTTTGCACTTTGGGGACTTGACATGGTAGGACCTTTCAAAAGGTCAACTGATAAAAAGAGTCATCTACTGGTGGCAGTTGATAAGTTTACAAAGTGGGTAGAAGCGGAACCAATCAGTAAATGTGACGCGGTTACAGCAGTCAAGTTCTTAAAAAAGCCGATTTTCAGGTTTGGGTACCCATATAGCATTATTACAGATAACGGGACGAATTTATCAGAGGGAGCAATGCAGAAGTTTTGTGAACAGAACCATATAAGGCTAGACCTTGCTTCTGTGGCCCATCCACAGTCTAACGGACAGGCAGAGAGGGCTAACCAGGAATTACTCAAAGGTATAAAACCCAGACTTCAGGTTCCATTGGAGAAAACTGCTGGCTGCTGGGTCGAAGAATTGCCTGCTGTTTTATGGAGCATACGAACTACTCCAAATAGGTCAACAGGTTATACCCCTTTCTTTCTGTTCTATGGAGTAGAGGCAGTTTGCCAAGTGATATTCGTCATGATTCACCACAAGTGACTGCTTATGTGGAAACCAATAATGAGTTAGCTCGCCAAGACTCATTAGATGCTTTAGAAGAAGCACGTGACCTCGCAGCATCTCGGTCAGCTATATATCAGCAGGACCTGCATCGCTATCATAGCCGGAGAGTTAAGACTCGGAGTTTTCAAGAAGGAGATTTGGCTTTAATACTAATTCAGAAGAAGGATGGGATGCATAAGCTAAGTTCTCCATGGGATGGACCCTTTGTGGTAAGTAAAAGGCTACACAATGGGTCCTATTACCTCATTGATATGCGTGATGCTGATAAATCCTGCACATCTGAGGAAGAAACCGGAAGACCATGGAACATAGCCTAGTTGAGGGCATATTATACATAGGATCATTGTAATCACTATGTTATCTTTTGACAATGAAAGGCAATGTTAGCAACATCTGAGTTATTGAAATTTATTAGCATATCCCTATCACATTGAGCTACAATATTATTTCTATATGATTACTTGGGGGCTGATGCTAGAGCACAATCTATATCTCAAGAATCTGGCATATGCCAAAATATATTGGTTATACTTGCCTGCCAGTCAGTGGTTACACGCGCTGTTATGACCTAGATGTTTAAGCCTGGTTGAGTCAATCATGATATAACCTAGTAGTACCGGTTTATTATAACCCGGAAAACCAGGTTACTATGACCCTGAACTCCTAGAGTTGTACACACTAGAATAAGTCATGCGAAAAACCGGCTGGGCTAGAAAGCAAAGAAAAAACAAGTCAAAGGAACTTTCATCTTCAATTAAAAGGAAACCCGGATAAAGATTTGCATAACCTCAAAGGAAATCCAGTTTATTACACACCAAATTGTAGCATAGGTGCACACACGCACCTTCAAAAAATAGGACTATAAATAAATCAGTTTATCTAGCCTATTATAGACCCAACAGGGTCGAATTATTCCATTTGCAACAAGTCACGTGATCAATCTGCAACAGATTTTCCCTTCTACTGGGACGGGTCCTGATCTGCCGGGTCCTGAGCAGCTAGGTCTTGAGTCTCCGGGTCAGCTGGGGCTTGGATCGCTCCTTCGACTTCATCAGCAGGGACGCACTTCCACTCTAGCTGAGCCAGAGCATCAGTATACATTCTCCGATTCATATAAGGGGCGTGGTGGAGCAGAAACAAAAGGAGTAACCGACTGAGGCGTACCAGATGAGGAGGCTATGGAGAGCCGGCTCTTGGGAGGGGCTTGTCAAACAGCAGCCATAGCTAGAGGAGTAAAAGGCATTTTTCGCTCACCAGAAGAACTATAACCCGGGCACATGTCCTTCAGTTTTAGTTTCTCAGCAATAGTGCAAGTGTAGAACTGGCACTCCTTTTCTATCCTGGCGAAGTCCTTCTTCTCATACTTTGACATATCCGCTTTGTATTCCGGGAAACCTCCCACAAGAAGATACGGCTTCAGTTCTGGATGATATGCTTTCACCAAGGACATGACCTTGATGGCTCCATGGCGACAGGATGATAGCTTATGATCTTCTATCCACTGAGGGACCTAAGTTAGCTCCACAAGCATTTCGCTAAGCCTTCTAGGCGGAGCATCCCAGTTCCGGACAGCTTTTATACATTCTCCACCTCCAATGTATAACTTCCGGATCAGGGTGAACAAGGCCTTGAGTTTCAGGTCTGGGAGTTTCAGGTTATTCCCATGCATCCTGCCTACAAGTTACAAAAAAATTCTGATCTGAGCCAAGCTGTTTGATAAAAAGATAAAGGAAATACAACATTGGACATACAATACATTGAAGGGGATGATAAGCTGAATAAACTCACCAAACACACTACAAGTGATATCCCTCAGTAGATCCGTGACCTTGGTAAAATGGGTCCGGGTCTCCTCTAGTTCCTTCTCAGCAATCTCTGCTCTAGTTAGAAGAGTTTTTTCCCGGTTTTCAAAATCCTGCTGCAGAACAGACCAAGTCATGGCTGCCTCAAAGATTTGTTCTTCTAGTTCTTTCTGTCGGGTCCTGGCCTCCTCGGTTTTCTTGGCCTCTTGTGCAAGCAGGTTCTTCAAGTTTGAAACCTCTATTTGAGACGAGGATTCAAGACTCTGCAAAAGATTCAAGGTATTCAAAGGTTTAGTCGTAACTTGATAAATATCCGGCTTATATAACCACAACCCGGATACTGGTGAACTTATTGCAGTTTTTAAGAAAAAGCTAAGTCCCATGTAGTTACAGGTTCGCAACCCGGCACTTGGGGGCTACACTATTTCAATTTCAAGAGTTGGGTTATAACCTATGCTTAAGTCCCGGCTAGCTGCAGGCTCGCAAACCGGCACTTGGGGGCTGCAGTGTTTCAATTTTATTTAAAACAATTAAGAACAAAAGCATAGCAAGTCCCGGTTTATAATGCCATTATAAACTGGCCCTTGGGGGCTACAACTATCCAGGTTACAGCTATTCAGGTTACAGTTATTCCGATTACAAGCCATTCATTCTACAACTATTCAATAACAAGTCTCCAAGTATATATTACGAATATAAACTAGAAGATTGAGAGCTACAAGTTATGAATAGCGAGGTTACCTCATATTTCTGTTTTAGAAATTCTATGATACCATCAGCACGGCGCCGGTTCTCGGAGAGTTCTTGAACAAGTGTGTCAAATCTCTGGACTTCAATGTTCAGGCTAGGAGTAGATCTCTTGTCTTCCGGCTCTACTTTCGGGTCTTCTATGATTTTGGAGAGAACAGTGGATGGTCCAGTAACCTCAACAGCTTGAGATCCGGTTATGAAGACATCCGGGTCCTGAACATTGAACCCTTCAACCGGAGGATCATTACCCGGGATAACATCAACCGGGTTCACCTCTTCATGTTCTTCAGCCATAACATCCATATGACCCGGTGAGGGAGCAGCCGGTTCATCTTTTTCTTCCTCAAGGGTCTTCTCTTCAACATTTACGGAGGGAGCAGTGGACAAAACAAGGTTCACTTTTAATACAGCTTGAGTTCTGTTGCAAAAAGAAAAGCTCTGAGTTACATTGTAAGATTAAGGTATTAGCAAATCAGGAAAGGGAAGTTAGCTTACCTAGAGTTAATGGAGAACGAGCTAGCCCCGCCGAAATGGGACGAGTCTGAGTTCAGGGAATCTGAATCAAAAGGATGACTCAGTTCTTGCCTCATTTTTCCGGCTAAGGGGTGTGAAACAGTGGGCGAAACCCGGATTTTGGAGACCCGGCGAGTGGGAGTTTTTGTAAGGACCCCAGACCGGCAGTCTGAAACCCTACGTATGCATACATTCACGATCCCAGAAAGATCAGTCGTGAACAACATACACAGTTGGCATACAGAAATACATCATCCATTAAACGAATACATAAAGGTATTACACAAATGATCACATGATCAAGTTAAAGCAACTGCCAAAAGGGCAGGCAACATAACAAACACAGCGGAAGACAAATAAAACACAACGTAGTTGAGCCCAAGTCACGCCTTAACCTACAGGCTGCTGACCCGGAGACGATCCTAGTTCGCAAAGCCCGTCAACTCCGTACTTCTCTTCATAGATCTCCTTTGGAGGCTCCTTCTCCAAATCTGATAAGTAGATACCAGGGGCGAAACCATAATGAGTACAATTGAATGTACTCAGCAAGACATCCATCATGTCACTTACCAACATGCAACTATGCTTATATGGTGAAATAGGTAGGATATAAATAGGGTTCACTACCAATGGTGTTCATATATGATGACACCACAGTTGCAGTCAGGTTAATCTGTATCTTCGTTGAAGAAGATACTTCAGAAGAAAATAATATAGTTTTATTTCTCTTGTAGATCTCACATGTACAAGAGTTTTTGTAAAAATTTGTTAAAGAACATTTTCTCTTTGCAAAACTTCTTGGAATCAGTTTCCAGAATTCTTGCTTAGAGTAGAAAAGGTTTTCTTTGCAAAACATTTTTATTTTTGTATAACAGCATCTGGCTTTTCATCATCGACGATACCTCCACGGTATAAGTTTCCATTTCCTTTCCGAACTTCACAAGTTCAACACTTCCTTTACAAAAATCCTTTTTGAAAACATTGACACAATGCTAGCTACATGGCCATTCAACTGTCCATATCCGAGGACGCGGCTTCTTCGAAAAAGTTGTACTCTGCAGAGGTGTACACATCCACTAGATCCAAAACTCTGCCATGGACCACCCATGGATCGTCACAGCGATATGCAAGCACCAGAGAAGTTGATCCTAACTGTCCACTCTGACACAAGCTAGTATATGCTCATTCCTTCAGATGGGTTGTTCTCCCCGGCACCAGGTCCCACCCTGCCTAGCCGGGAGGCCCAGCTGTCGCATCCGGAGGGAAAATTAATCCCACACTGTGTATGTCCCGTTTCCCCTCTCCTGGCGACACTTCGGTTCAGAGAATCCGCTTCTCTATAGCACTTTGGAATAAAGCATACACTAACAAGTTCAAGCATCTAGATAGGCCCCATACCCATATAGGGGTAGAGTGGCAGTACGGTAAAGGTTTTCCGGCGAAGACTAGGTTATGTGTCATTTTTGAAAACACCAATTTCTCAAAAATGACCACTTCCACATTCCTCCGGAGAATAAGGATCCGCCTTTTCTCCGGGTTTTTCCGTAAAGCCTTTGTTTTGTAGAATCACAATTTTAGGGTGTCCACTTAGGGACTAGTATATTTGATGGTAATAAATACCATATGGTGGCTTATGGGCTTGGCATTACCAAGTTTTAACTACTGGCATAATAGTAACCTATATACTAGTATAGTAGTAATAGCCACATCAAAAATAGTTTTGATAATAAAGTTTTGGTAAAACTTCAGAGGTAAAACATGCATGATAGATAATGATAAGTATTGTATCAGCAAGCATCAGGATGGCTTGCCTCAAGTCTCTTAATGTCCCTGGCCTTGAAGCAACTTGAACTTGACGCACAGCTCCACAACTGCTTCTTCTTCTTCGCGTTCTAGCGTCGTAAAGGAAATAAAAGACACACACTCAGGTCTAAAGTACAAACAACTAAGCTAAGAAACACATACAGCAACAAATTTTCACTCTCGAGTTCTCTCGAAACGATAACGCGAAAACTATCTCACATAACTCTCACGGTCCAAAACTATCGTCATGCACTATGTATGGTTTAGAAAACCATATCCCACATCATACATACCATATATGGAGTGGTGTACCACTCTCATAATAAGATATACAAGAAGCTAAAAATATAGCTTGTGGGTGCAAAAGGTTAGGTTGCTAAGGTAAAACAAACAGATAGAATAATACCCATGGTAGTGGGTATTACTCACCACAAGCAACTATCACTCTATGTGTTCATGATTTTTAGTTGGATGTTTTAGTTTCACAAGATACTCTTAAGCACAATAATAACACAAGTATAAACTCATGCTAAGGTAAAACACTCCAACAAAATCCAAACAACAAGCAAACACACCACAATTGAATAGACTATTTATTCACTATGTTATTGTTTACTAGAGGTTTTGGAATCCCTCAATTATGAAAAATTAGCAAACAACCAGTACCTAAAAACAAGGATAACAAGTCATAAAAATAATCTAAAACATAATCATCACTCAAGGTAATATCCCTATCAAAAGCATAGAAACAGGACTGCACTGATAACACACTAGTATGGAAAATCTACACAAGCATGTTATAAGAAAAACTTATATTCTACAACTATAGCACAAGAAACTAAATGATTCATGGAATCATAACAGAAGTAATAACTTCATAAATATGCTATAATAAACTCATACACTTATGAAATAAAAGATGAAAATACTATAGCAAAAATCACCATTTTCTAGTGGTGACACTAGTTCATCACTAGAGAAGCAAACAAGGTTACTATGATTCTTAATTCTAAACAAGCAAGTAATTATCATAAAATGTACCTAATAACAGTACACAAAACTTACACATGCTAGTAAGCACAAACATCAAAACAATCCCATGAAACAACTATTAAACATGCATAAATTAATTCTAGCAATTTATGTTTTTCTTAAACAATTACTAGCAAGCAAGCAAGGTATAACTTACACAACCAGTAGCTATGCAATCAAAGAAAAGTTATCTAAACCTTTTCAAAAATCCAAACACTCAATTTAAAATCATTCACAGACAATCTATCAATCAAAAGGAATTTAGTTTATTTGCAAACAATTTAATTTAGCACTCAATAGTGAATCATTTCTTAACAAGATACTCCTAAGGAATATTATGCTAACAAATGGATCACACCTAACATACTAGTAGATCCTTATAAGAAATAAACTTCTCACTTGCATAAGTGAAAACAAACCATTATATTTTCCATGGTGGAAAATATCCTATCAACCACATAATTAAAAACATGTTATTTTCTCACATGTGCATGGTTGGGAATTTTCATCCACAACCAAGATGCAATGGGACCAGTGGGTTATGGGCCCATTAATACCAAGGTAAATGAGGTACTAAGCCTCTGGTTACTCATGACAAAAATTAGTATAACAAAATAAATAAAACAAGGCTATTTATTCTAGTGCATACAAGACTAGTGCATAAGAATAACAAAACCTACACATGCTTCACCATAAAAATACATGCAAGCTATCAGAGACAAAAGCATCAAAATAACAGTACCAAAATGGTACTGGATCTATAGCAAACATAGCACAAAAATTATCAAGGCATTCATACAAAGATCTAGCTCTCACAATAATTCCAAAGAATAAACACTAGAAAAATAACAAATGCTACTCATGCTTTGCTATAAGATCACATGCAAGTTAATGAAGATAATAGCATATAAATCACAGTACCAAAATGGTACTGGACTCACCACAATCATAGCAAAAACTTAGGTAACAAGCACACAAAGATTTGCTCACACAACTAGTGAAATAAGTACTAGAAAACAAACAACAAATGTTACACATGCTTTGCTATAAAATAAGGTGTAAGCTAATAGAGATAATAACAGAGAAATAACAGTACCAAAGTGGTACTTGATCTATCATAACCACAACAAAAATCTAGGTACAACAAAGCTACAAGGATTTGCCCACACAACAATCCAAATAATAAAACTAGGAAAATAACAAATGGTATTCCTATTTCTATTTGACTTTCCAAACATGCACACACTTTCTAAGGTAGATGTACTGCAACAAAACAACTTAATAACAAGTACTAGCAACTCTATACAAGTTAGGAAGCAAGATTAAAACAACCAAACATTTCATTTCAAACAAAAACAAACAAAGAAAACAAAACAGAAAACCTGATGTTTCTAGATCTGTCCACCAAAAATAATCTAGAGCTCAAACAATTAATATAAGCTAGGATAAGATAGATCTTCTCAATACCAAACTCATCCAATTGGATTTGCTCCAAAAATCATTTTTAAACTCCTTCTACAAAGGCTAGAAAAGCCTACTGGTATTTTACCAAAATGGATGTCATTTCCATTTGATAACTGGCGTTGATGTAAGGCCAAGTCCTATGGATAGATCTACTCATAGGCTACTCAAAACAGTTTGATTTGACCAAAATGGATACAGATCCAAAAAGTTATGCCAAAAATGGCTAAACAGACAGTCTGTGGCAAAACAGGTATTGTGACAAAAATAAAAGTGAAAACTTGGATCTTCCAACGGGACATGGTTAGGAAAACATAATCCTAGTGCTGTGAATTTTTGTAGAAATTAATCTACAAGAAAACTATTTTTCACAAGCTCAAAACCACAGGAAACATCTGCAGGGATTTGAGGTTCCTCACCTCGGTTTAAGAAAAATGGCCGGCGGCGATTTTGGAGCTCATGGAGCTCACAAGGCTGGCTCAAGGCTCCTCTCAGCTTGGGGATGAAGTGTGGTAGTGAAGGGAGGTGGAGGAGGGGCAAGGTGCAAGGAGATGGCCTTGGGATCTTTATAGAAGAGGGAGTGAGGTGGAGGGGCAAGATGGTCACCTCATAATAAGGCAATGAGGCCAAGGGGCAAGACCACCAAGGGGCAAGTCAAGGTTGGCCTTTGGAGTGAGGAAAGATCAATGGCATGGGTCAAGGGTCAAGGGAAAAAATGGAAGTGTGGCATTGGATCCCTACCATTTGATGGCATAAGAGGTGTTCAAGGGACTTTTTGGTATTTTCCATTTGAGTGCACATGGTGTCCTATTCAAGTACACATGTGACATGGGCAAGGTTGGCCTTTGGGGGCAAGGGGAGGCAAGGGACAAGTGGAAAAGTAAAAAATATCTAAGATGCATGTGTGCCCATACCTATCCTAGTCACCATATCTATCCTCTCTTATCTTCATGCCTAAGGCTTCTAGAAGCAAGGTCAAGCATCCAAGGTGGAGTACTAGTTGTGGTCAACACAAGGGACAAGCTTTTACTTCGAATCTTGCAAGGGAAGGCAATGAAATCTTCTGCCCAAAATCGTATCTATGACTGTTTCGAATAATTCAGAAAATTCTCTAAGTGTTGGAAAACAGATCAAAGGTTCAAAAAGTTGAGTTTGTTTTCAGGGTTCAATTGCTTTCCAAAATTGGTTTTCAAAGTATGGATGTGTTAACCATGTTATACACTTTCAGAAACAACTTTTGAAAACAATTTTGAACTAGTTTAAGGCCATGAAAATAATGTGGAAAAAGACCTACTTTCTGTTTTTATCTGTTTCTCAAAACTGCCTTATTCTGCCTTAATTTTATACCACAAAAACAACAAGAAAAAGATAGTTTTTATTTGTCCAAAAATAAAATTGAGCTTATGGGTTTGTAGCACATATATCAAGGATGAATTAAAAGTCAAGAAACCATAATATAACAATTTATAGCTTGGTGAAGACAATGGTAGAAAACAGGTACTTGGCTTTATTTTCAGGAATTGTTTTCTATAGGAAAGTTAAAAGAAAACTTTCATTGATCATTTTGGAAACTTGTTTTCTTGGATCCAACAAGGTTAAAAGTTTGTTTTAAGATGCAAACAAGAATGATCCAAGTCTTGGAATAAAAATCCACTCAAGTAATAATAAGAAAACATTAGGAAAAATATCAGGAATATTTTTCAGAAACATATGGTGTTGGTTTTATAATGAAACAAAACTTATGTTGCAAATATGATTAAGATCATAACACAAGTTAGTTCACACCATCATGTGGTTATAAAAATAATTTGTTGGCCCTAATAGTTGTCTTTTTTAGCACAGTCCAAGAGTCCAAAAACTGGGATGTGACAGACCTTCCCCCCTTACAAGAATCTCGTCCCGAGATTCACAGGCAAGCGAAAAGAGGGTATGGTCAAAACAACAATGTTAGATGATTTGTTTACAAAACATGTGTTGGTGTTTTGTAACATTATTTACAGGGGCTTCCCCCCTTTGATTTATCTTACTAGAATTCACCGGTAAATTTGTTTTCTTTACAAAGGTTTGGGTGCCATGGTCTAAACCTCGAACATATTGCTCCTTAAATGGATATCCATCAACGTTTATTTAGTATGAGCTTTCTATTGCTCACTGTCCAAAATCCAGGAAAATCCACTATCTTCCTCTTACTAATATATTTAAATCTCAAAACATTTGTTTTCCTCAATGGTAGTTTATCAAGATCATAAAGTTATAGCAACTCTGAGTACTATCAACTCTATAAGGTTCCTATAAAAAACTCCAAGCTCAATATTGATATTTACTAAAATCTACCATCATCAATTTATATCCACCAATCTTTCTAAACCTCAATGAGTTTTCCTCCATCTCATAAATCTAAAATCTGGTTCCTCCAACACATATATACGGGAGATATTGTCGCCTAGTAATGATCATAGTTTTATCTATCTACTATTTTTTTCCAACCTTTCACTACTTCAAAACAGCTATAGAATCATCCTAAGGCACCTTTCTCTTTGTTTTTGGAAAAAGTTGATTACACGTTTTCTTTTTAAACGGGTCATAACAAACTCTGTAACACATCAACTCTATAAGTTACTTTGTAAGGTATTTGGTCTTAGACAGCAGCATAAAAAGAAAATTGGTGAGCCAACTCTGTAGGGTTTTATGCTCAAGAGATGAGGTTATATTACCTAGTTTGTAAGGTCTCCAACTAGAATTAGATGAAACCATTTTACTAACTCTGTAGGGTGGCACCAATTTTATGTGGCAAAAAAATTTAATTTACTCTGTTGGGTGTTATACTAACATTAGATGAGATTTTTGTTAGTATCGTTAACTATTTAAGATTTTATTTAGCCCGACGTGACACTTCTAGTGTTCCATTTACGTCGGGTTTTTCAGGGTGCGATCACAAACAAAACAAGGGGGTTCACAGGTGTGGTTTGAAACGTACCATTGGCTATGGCATGAGTCGCAGATGCTCCTGCAACATCATCTCGGTCTCGAGGTCCACTCATCAGATTCTTGCGTTTCTTCTGGGCTGGACCATGGGTTTCTTGGGGTTCTTCAGGATGAGCTAGAATACGGTTCTTCTTGGGACATTCGTGAACAAAGTGTCCTTCCTGTCTACAGGCAAAGCAAACCATGGTTTTAGGCTTGACTTTCACCCGTCTCCTC
Source organism: Alopecurus myosuroides (assembly GCA_028641055.1). Classification (NCBI taxonomy): domain Eukaryota; kingdom Viridiplantae; phylum Streptophyta; class Magnoliopsida; order Poales; family Poaceae; genus Alopecurus; species Alopecurus myosuroides. The sequence continues at coordinate 192,857,913 of CM054060.1, read as the reverse complement.
GAAGATTGTGGCCTCGCAGGCAAAACGCTGCGAGTCACCCATAGACTAGTTTCTCCTGGCGTCACCATCTTCCGTTTGCGGCTCTCTCCAGCAAGCAGTTGCTGGTATCCTCTCATAAGGAACATAGTATTCTCAGCGTTGGTGATGGCAAGCTGAGTCAACTATTCCAGGATAGCATGGGTGGCGATGTGCTCAGCACGAGCGGCTTTACTTTTTTCCCTCAGCAGAGCAAACAGTTGAGCAACTGTCGGCTCAGGTGACGGAGGTAGATTGCTGGTCATGCTGAAGAAAAAGAACGGTGTAAGACGATAGCAACTAAAGGTGGTTTTGGTTTTAAAGGCTCGTGACATGTATCGGCTCATAGCGGATATGAGAACGGTAGATAACACGACAACAAGCAAACATGGATGAAACTAAAGCCAACTCAAACCAAGATTAACACGCATGTGAAAAACGAGTCTTAACAAGCATAACTTAACTTAAAGGTTCACATGGCTACAACATAAGGCTTACAACACAACTGGCACACACAACGCTCTAACAGAGGAGCTCACACGACACGAACACAAACACAAACAAGCGTCTGGGGTGGAAAAACAACATAAGTCCTAACATCCTGCGGCAATCCTAAGTGCTCGAGGAAGCGCGTAGCTGTTCCTCCAACTCTGCAACTCGGGCCTTGCTAGCTTCAAGCTGGAACTTAAGGTCTCTCACTTGTGCACGGAGATGGAAACCAACAAACCTCATGGTATTTCCTTGTGCCACGAGACGGCGCTCGGTAGCAGTGGAAACTCTCAGGTCTTTGGTTAGCTGGAAGATCTCTCTTCCTTGATTATCGAACTCTCCTCTGAGCCTATCAAGGGAAAACTGAGTGTTGTACAGCTGTCCCTCCAAGTGCTGGAAATGACGGGCAAACACAAAGTCTTCGATGACATCAACTGGCATGTTGTCCTCATCGTGCCTCCCATAGTATCTATAGGGGGTGCCTTCAAACGTGCCGCGAAAGAAGTTCGCGAGTTTGGCAATGGTCAGCTGCATCACTCTAAGGATACCATCTTCCCAACTATTCTCCATGACTTCGCAAGTGATCTCTGGGGTTGATGGTGCTCTCACTGGTGCACGGATGGTGCAGACGACCAACCAGGACATTTCTCGTCCATCCATGTGGAACTGGGCTCCCTTTAACTCAGGTAGGGGACGACCGATCAGGGAGTCATCTTGATCAAATCCTCCTCAAAGCGGCGGTAGCAAGGTTCATGCGATCCCAGCCGGAAGGACTTGGTGAAGACAACTGCCATCTACACAAGATTTTAGAGGGGATTAAGTTAGGTAGCAGTGTGCAAAATTTTAAGATCCTTATTTCTCTTGTTTGGTCTTTTAAAAGAGGACATAGAAAGTGAAACGTTTAGCCAACAGGGCAAAACGAGTCTTTTGCAAACAGACAAACATAGAGGTTTTGGTCAGTAGTGGTTGGTGCATTCAGGCCTTTTCTTCTTTGAGGGTTGTCGTTGTTGGAGCTTTATCTGTTGGAGTGCATCACTGGAACGCTATCAGCTCGTGTGGCTCGATGGTCCTCTATTTAGGCCCAACGGTGCTTTCATTAATTGTGGGGGAGATGGTGGTGGTTCACGACGGGTCGCATTATGAAGCGAAAACAAGTATAAGTCTAAGCAACAAATTCTTGTTTTTGAATACTATACAAACATTTTTGCTTGCAAAAATCTAACACGAGGCGATTCAAAAACAAGAGCGGGGCAAGCACAAATTTGCAAAATTTGAGCACCCCACAAACATATAGAAGCCTAGATGAACCAAATTCTACACCACACAACAGCACAAAGTCCTACGGACACACATAAGCAAGCCAAAACACACAAACAAGGCTCCATTTGAGCTACGTAGGGGGAGGCGACTCATGGGTAATCGCTAAATTACTCCAAACTAGACTAATCCAAAAGTCCTAGAAGTGGCTGAAGAACTATATCTACTTCTGACCCTCACCACTCTAGAGCTAGGCAATTATTTTGGTCTTCTCGGGACATCGGCAAGTATATAAGTTTTTGGAGAAAAACAAAACACTAGAAGTAAAGTTTTGCTAAAACTTTTAACTGAGAGAGGTAATAATATGCAACAATCTGTTTTTGAAACCCCAACTATTTTCTGGATAGAAAACTTCAAAAACGAGAGATGTTTCAAAAACAGAGCGGAGCAGTTGCAAACAAGTAAGAAATAAACTCTTAACCGAGAGAGATACCAACTCGGTAAGGCCCGCCCTTCGAACCACTGTTCAAGGACGCCCTTGATATGCATTTAGAATCTTTTGAAAAGATCAGAAGGAGGGAAAATATACTAAAATTCCCTTAGATAAAAATAATGTAGATTGTAAATAGGTTTTTTACTCAAAAATACTTTTCTTTCCTATCTGACGTCCATGCTAACTAAGGTCTCCTAAGGTCAGGATGGCTCTGATACCAACTCTGTAAGGACCCCAGACCGGCAGTCTGAAACCCTACGTATGCATACATTCACGATCCCAGAAAGATCAGTCGTGAACAACATACACAGTTGGCATACAGAAATACATCATCCATTAAACGAATACATAAAGGTATTACACAAATGATCACATGATCAAGTTAAAGCAACTGCCAAAAGGGCAGGCAACATAACAAACACAGCGGAAGACAAATAAAACACAACGTAGTTGAGCCCAAGTCACGCCTTAACCTACAGGCTGCTGACCCGGAGACGATCCTAGTTCGCAAAGCCCGTCAACTCCGTACTTCTCTTCATAGATCTCCTTTGGAGGCTCCTTCTCCAAATCTGATAAGTAGATACCAGGGGCGAAACCATAATGAGTACATTTGAATGTACTCAGCAAGACATCCATCATGTCACTTACCAACATGCAACTATGCTTATATGGTGAAATAGGTAGGATATAAATAGGGTTCACTACCAATGGTGTTCATATATGATGACACCACAGTTGCAGTCAGGTTAATCTGTATCTTCGTCGAAGAAGATACTTCAGAAGAAAATAATATAGTTTTATTTCTCTTGTAGATCTCACATGTACAAGAGTTTTTGTAAAACTTTGTTAAAGAACATTTTCTCTTTGCAAAACTTCTTGGAATCAGTTTCCAGAATTCTTGCTTAGAGTAGAAAAGGTTTTCTTTGCAAAACATTTTTGTTTTTGTATAACAGCATCTGGCTTTTCATCATCGACGATACCTCCACGGTATAAGTTTCCATTTCCTTTCCGAACTTCACAAGTTCAACACTTCCTTTACAAAAATCCTTTTTGAAAACATTGACACAATGCTAGCTACATGGCCATTCAACTGTCCGTATCCGAGGACGCGGCTTCTTCGAAAAAGTTGTACTCTGCAGAGGTGTACACATCCACTAGATCCAAAACTCTGCCATGGACCACCCATGGATCGTCACAGCGATATGCAAGCACCAGAGAAGTTGATCCTAACTGTCCACTCTGACACAAGCTAGTATATGCTCATTCCTTCAGATGGGTTGTTCTCCCCGGCACCAGGTCCCACCCTGCCTAGCCGGGAGGCCCAGCTGTCGCATCCGGAGGGAAAATTAATCCCACACTGTGTATGTCCCGTTTCCCCTCTCCTGGCGACACTTCGGTTCAGAGAATCCGCTTCTCTATAGCACTTTGGAATAAAGCATACACTAACAAGTTCAAGCATCTAGATAGGCCCCATACCCATATAGGGGTAGAGTGGCAGTACGGTAAAGGTTGTCCGGCGAAGACTAGGTTATGTGTCATTTTTGAAAACACCAATTTCTCAAAAATGACCACTTCCACATTCCTCCGGAGAATAAGGATCCGCCTTTTCTCCGGGTTTTTCCGTAAAGCCTTTGTTTTGTAGAATCACAATTTTAGGGTGTCCACTTAGGGACTAGTATATTTGATGGTAATAAATACCATATGGTGGCTTATGGGCTTGGCATTACCAAGTTTTAACTACTGGCATAATAGTAACCTATATACTAGTATAGTAGTAATAGCCACATCAAAAATAGTTTTGATAATAAAGTTTTTGTAAAACTTCAGAGGTAAAACATGCATGATAGATAATGATAAGTATTGTATCAGCAAGCATCAGGATGGCTTGCCTCAAGTCTCTTAATGTCCCTGGCCTTGAAGCAACTTGAACTTGACGCACAGCTCCACAACTGCTTCTTCTTCTTCGCGTTCTAGCGTCGTAAAGGAAATAAAAGACACACACTCAGGTCTAAAGTACAAACAACTAAGCTAAGAAACACATACAGCAAAAATTTTTCACTCTCGAGTTCTCTCGAAACGATAACGCGAAAACTATCTCACATAACTCTCACGGTCCAAAACTATCGTCATGCACTATGTATGGTTTAGAAAACCATATCCCACATCATACGTACCATATATGGAGTGGTGTACCACTCTCATAATAAGATATACAAGAAGCTAAAAATATAGCTTGTGGGTGCAAAAGGTTAGGTTGCTAAGGTAAAACAAACAGACAGAATAATACCCATGGTAGTGGGTACTACTCACCACAAGCAACTATCACTCTATGTGTTCATGATTTTTAGTTGGATGTTTTAGTTTCACAAGATACTCTTAAGCACAATAATAACACAAGTATAAACTCATGCTAAGGTAAAACACTCCAACAAAATCCAAACAACAAGCAAACACACCACAATTGAATAGACTATTTATTCACTATGTTATTGTTTACTAGAGGTTTTGGAATCCCTCAATTATGAAAAATTAGCAAACAACCAGTACCTAAAAACAAGGATAACAAGTCATAAAAATAATCTAAAACATAATCATCACTCAAGGTAATATCCCTATCAAAAGCATAGAAACAGGACTGCACTGATAACACACTAGTATGGAAAATCTACACAAGCATGTTATAAGAAAAACTTATATTCTACAACTATAGCACAAGAAACTAAATGATTCATGGCATCATAACAGAAGTAATAACTTCATAAATATGCTATAATAAACTCATACACTTATGAAATAAAAGATGAAAATACTATAGCAAAAATCACCATTTTCTAGTGGTGACACTAGTTCATCACTAGAGAAGCAAACAAGGTTACTATGATGCTTAATTCTAAACAAGCAAGTAATTATCATAAAATGTACCTAATAAAAGTACACAAAACTTACACATGCTAGTAAGCACAAACATCAAAACAATCCCATGAAACAACTATTAAACATGCATAAATTAATTCTAGCAATTTATGTTTTTCTTAAACAATTACTAGCAAGCAAGCAAGGTATAACTTACACAACCAGTAGCTATGCAATCAAAGAAAAGTTATCTAAACCTTTTCAAAAATCCAAACACTCAATTTAAAATCATTCACAGACAATCTATCAATCAAAAGGAATTTAGTTTATTTGCAAACAATTTAATTTAGCACTCAATAGTGAATCATTTCTTAACAAGATACTCCTAAGGAATATTATGCTAACAAATGGATCACACCTAACATACTGGTAGATCCTTATAAGAAATAAACTTCTCACTTGCATAAGTGAAAACAAACCATTATATTTTCCATGGTGGAAAATATCCTATCAACCACATAATTAAAAACATGTTATTTTCTCACATGTGCATGGTTGGGAATTTTCATCCACAACCAAGATGCAATGGGACCAGTGGGTTATGGGCCCATTAATACCAAGGTAAATGAGGTACTAAGCCTCTGGTTACTCATGACAAAAATTAGTATAACAAAATAAATAAAACAAGGCTATTTATTCTAGTGCATACAAGACTAGTGCATAAGAATAACAAAACCTACACATGCTTCACCATAAAAATACATGCAAGCTATCAGAGACAAAAGCATCAAAATAACAGTACCAAAATGGTACTGGATCTATAGCAAACATAGCACAAAAATTATCAAGGCATTCATACAACGATCTAGCTCTCACAATAATTCCAAAGAATAAACATTAGAAAAATAACAAATGCTACTCATGCTTTGCTATAAGATCACATGCAAGTTAATGAAGATAATAGCATATAAATCACAGTACCAAAATGGTACTGGACTCACCACAATCATAGCAAAAACTTAGGTAACAAGCACACAAAGATTTGCTCACACAACTAGTGAAATAAGTACTAGAAAACAAACAACAAATGTTACACATGCTTTGCTATAAAATAAGGTGTAAGCTAATAGAGATAATAACAGATAAATAACAGTACCAAAGTGGTACTTGATCTATCATAACCACAACAAAAATCTAGGTACAACAAAGCTACAAGGATTTGCCCACACAACAATCCAAATAATAAAACTAGGAAAATAACAAATGGTATTCCTATTTCTATTTGACTTTCCAAACATGCACACACTTTCTAAGGTAGATGTACTGCAAGAAAACAACTTAATAACAAGTACTAGCAACTCTATACAAGTTAGGAAGCAAGATTAAAACAACCAAACATTTCATTTGAAACAAAAACAAACAAAGAAAACAAAACAGAAAACCTGATGTTTCTAGATCTGTCCACCAAAAATAATCTAGAGCTCAAACAATTAATGTAAGCTAGGATAAGATATATCTACTCAATACCAAACTCATCCAATTGGATTTGCTCCAAAAATCATTTTTAAACTCCTTCTACAAAGGCTAGAAAAGCCTACTGTTCTTTTACCAAAATGGATGTCATTTCCATTTGGTAACTGGCGTTGATGTAAGGCCAAGTCCTATGGATAGATCTACTCATAGGCTACTCAAAAAAGTTTGATTTGACCAAAATGGATACAGATCAAAAAAGTTATGCCAAAAATGGCTAAACAGACAGTCTGTGGCAAAACAGGTATTGTGACAAAAATAAAAGTGAAAACTTGGATCTTCCAACGGGACATGGTTAGGAAAACATAATCCTAGTGCTGTGAATTTTTGTAGAAATTAATCTACACGAAAACTATTTTTCACATGCTCAAAACCACAGGAAACATCTGCCGGGATTTGAGGTTCCTCACCTCGGTTTAAGAAAAATGGCCGGCGGCGATTTTGGAGCTCATGGAGCTCACAAGGATGGCTCAAGGCTCCTCTCAGCTTGGGGATGAAGTGTGGTAGTGAAGGGAGGTGGAGGAGGGGCAAGGTGCAAGGAGATGGCCTTGGGATCTTTATAGAAGAGGGAGTGAGGTGGAGGGGCAAGATGGTCACCTCATAATAAGGCAATGAGGCCAAGGGGCAAGACCACCAAGGGGCAAGTCAAGGTAAGCCTTTGGAGTGAGGAAAGATCAATGGCATGGGTCAAGGGTCAAGGGCAAAAATGGAAGTGTGGCATTGGATCCCTACCATTTGATGGCATAAGAGGTGTTCAAGGGACTTTTTGGTATTTTCCATTTGAGTGCACATGGTGTCCTATTCAAGTACACATGTGACAAGGGCAAGGTTGGCCTTTGGGGGCAAGGGGAGGCAAGGGACAAGTGGAAAAGTCAAAAATATCTAAGATGCATGTGTGCCCATACCTATCCTAGTCACCATATCTATCCTCTCTTATCTTCATGCCTAAGGCTTCTAGAAGCAAGGTCAAGCATCCAAGGTGGAGTACTAGTTGTGGTCAACACAAGGGACAAGCTTTTACTTCGAATCTTGCAAGGGAAGGCAATGAAATCTTCTGCCCAAAATCGTATCTATGACTGTTTCGAATAATTCAGAAAATTCTCTAAGTGTTGGAAAACAGATCAAAGGTTCAAAAAGTTGAGTTTGTTTTCAGGGTTCAATTGCTTTCCAAAATTGGTTTTCAAAGTATGGATGTGTTAACCATGTTATAAACTTTCAGAAACAACTTTTGAAAACAATTTTGAACTAGTTTAAGGCCATGAAAATAATGTGGAAAAAGACCTACTTTCTGTTTTTATCTATTTCTCAAAACTGCCTTATTCTGCCTTAATTTTATACCACAAAAACAACAAGAAAAAAATAGTTTTTATTTGTCCAAAAATAAAAGTGAGCTTATGGGTTTGTAGTACATATATCAAGGATGAATTAAAAGTAAAGAAACCATAATATAACAATTTATAGCTTGGTGAAGACAATGGTAGAAAACAGGTACTTGGCTTTATTTTCAGGAATTGTTTTCTATAGGAAAGTTAAAAGAAAACTTTCATAGATCATTTTGGAAACTTGTTTTCTTGGATCCAACAAGGTTAAAAGTTTGTTTTAAGATGCAAACAAGAATGATCCAAGTCTTGGAATAAAAATCCACTCAAGTAATAATAAGAAAACATTAGGAAAAATATCAGGAATATTTTTCAGAAACATATGGTGTTGGTTTTATAATGAAACAAAACTTATGTTGCAAATATGATTAAGATCATAACACAAGTTAGTTCACACCATCATGTGGTTATGAAAATAATTTGTTGGCCCTAATAGTTGTCTTTTTTAGCACAGTCCAAGAGTCCAAAAACTGGGATGTGACAGTTTTCTCAGGCAAACCTGTTTCTGACTCGCTGGAGCAAGAGCTCCGGGTCCTTCTTCTCTTGCTGCCCTCCTAATCCTCCTGCGTTTTATGAGTGTGTGAGGATGTTTTCAAAGGATTTTTTGACAGTCTAGAGATAGGCACCTTTGCGACAGCCTGCCGGTCCTCCTCTGGCCTGCGGGTGACTCTTTTTCGGCCACCAGGTTGGAACCAGTGATGGAAGTAGAGGGGTTGAAATCCAGCATGGCCTGATCCAGAACTTCATGACCCGTTTCTTCTTCAGCAGCTTGGCCACCGCCTAACCCGGCAACTTCTTGTTCCTCTTGCTCATCCTGCGAGTAATCAGCGTCAGCGAATTGGTTGTGCAACCGGCCGAGCGAGTCAAATTCAGAAACCTCTTCCTCGTCGTCGCTTGGTTCTTCTGATTCTTCGTCTTCAGGTGGTGAAGCCGGTTCTTCGGTAGTAGCTCAGAAAGGGTCATTAGCCTGTGAACCGGAGCAACAACGAAGTTAGAATCTATGTAGCTAAAGGGAACAATGAAAGAGGCAAAAATACAAAGATATGAAAACTTACGGGAGGAGCCGGGTTAGAGGAGCTAAAGGGCTCCAGACTAACTTCGAAGAATTTGTCTTGCTTCACTCCAACCAGGAGTTTCAGGGAGGTTATCATCTCAGACTTAGAAACTATGGACTCAGAATATCGCATAGAATCTAATGAACTGGAATACTCATGGAATAACCGGTTCCTGATACTGAGTGGTTGAACACGCCAGTCTAGACAGGTTTTTGTCAAATCAAAACCTGTAAGCCCGTGAACTATCAGCGAGGTTACACGTTTTAGGAGAGGCCGGATCTTGATTCGATCGGCAGGTTTGGCATAGGAGTTCATCGTGCTAGTGTAAACAAAGTGTTCAGGGCGGTAACCCGGAAGAGCCGGTTCACCTTCAGGAGTGGTACTTTTGATGTAAAAGTAGGATTTCTGCCACAACATGGGATGACTTGCAAGAGGAATACCTGGGTAGGCGATGTCCTTTCGTCTCTGGAACGAGACCCCCCCACAATGTATAAGTTCACCCCCAGCTACCTCAGGGTGTTTTTAAAATAAAAGGATTCGAGGAAAAGGTCTAGGTTTGGCTCTACTTGGAGGTAGTCCTCACAAAGGACTACTAAGTTGCTAACGTTTAAGATGGAATTTGGTGGGAGGTCTTGAGGATGGAGGCCATAGTAAGCCAAGAGCCGACGGAAAAAGAGTGAATCGGGTGGACGAAACCCACGGAGAATATGGGCTTCGAAAATAATTACCTCACCCGGCCCAGGTTCGGGCCGGATCTCATTTCCCGGGGCTCGCCAGGATAAACCTTTAGGCAGAAGCCCGAATTCCTCCATCTCCGTGAGCCGGCCTTGGGTCATCTCGGACTTGTACCAGTTCACTTGCATTTTGTTCCTCCCAGAACCGGCAGTGCCGGAACCGGAAGCTCCTCCGGACTTTTTCTTTTTCCCTGCTCCGCCGGCCTTGGACGCCAAAGTTTTATCTTTTCCCATCTTGAGATGGACGCCGGTGAAGCTCCGGCCGCGGCGGCTCTGGAAGAAAAGCGGAGCTCTAGAGCTCAGATCGGAGGAGGAAGATGAAGAAGCAGGGTGCAAATGAGCCCTGGGGCCGTACGCCTGCTATTTATAGGCGGGGTCAAAACCCTAGGGTTAAGTGGTAACTTTTGCATAAAAACCCATCAATATTACATCATTTATGGAAAGGTACAGCAAGATCAGATCATAGAAAAAGTTTTTTCCCAAAGAAATGGAACGATTACGTGGAGTGGAGAAGAATTCAGGCTATGTTAAGATCCCTTTTGTTCCGGAGATTTGGGAGATAAAAATATGAGAGTTATCTTTACAAGAAACAGAAACATATGATCCTGGAGATAAAGAGCTCGACCCGTGAGATCCGGAACAGATATCCTGGGAGGTTATTTTCCTTGGATTGGAAGATTAGTATTCAAAGTTTCTGGATAAAGCTTAACGTGAACTTCTTAAGTTTGAGGCTTAAAACGTTCATGTTAACCTGGGGGCTAATGTTGGGGAATAGGTAAGGGGGAGCCTTGCCGGCCTCTGATATAAACCGGGAATCGCCTCATCCGGTTTATGGTGAGTGACCCGGGTCTTGCTAGGTAGGGCCGGGCTAAGCTAGGAAGAGCCGGGTTGCGGTGAGTGTAACCCGGCTGATCGAAGAACCGGCCCAAAGCCCAGGTCGGACGACATGGAAGCCCGGGAGCCCGGAGAGAAACTTAAGGCCGGCTCAGGAGTAGCCGGATCATAAGAAGGGTCGGACCAAGATGATCGAGAACCGGAGGGAGATAGGACTCCGAGGACGGGCAGGACCCGGACTCCCTTGTAACCCGGAGGTCTCGTCCACTATATAAGGTGAGACCCCGGGACGTAGAAAGACAAGTTCTAGTTGACAGCAAAGTAACTCGAGACATCGAGAGCCAGAATCGCCCTTTGTAATCGAGACTTGGTCCTTTGATTAGTAAGAAAGCAGGAGTAGGTTTTACCCTCAATCGAGGGGCCGAACCTGGGTAAACTCGCGTCTCTCGTTTCCACCTTAGCGCTTTCGAAGTTTCGCTTAGTAGCAATGGCCTCGCAATCTAGTTCTCGCATGAGAACACTTGTCGTGACAAAACCACGACAGTTTGGCTGCGAGTTCTTCGTTCGGCCTCATCGAGGATACGGACAGGAACCTCTTTATAAGAGAGATCATCCTTGAGCTTGATAGTCTCGTGGTACACACCACAGACAGGATCTTTGAAGCAACGTTTGAGTTGGGAGAGATGGAATACATCATGAACATCCGGAAATCCTGGAGGCAACTGTAGCTGATATGAAACTTGACCTTGTTTTCATTTGATGGGAAAAGCACCAATGTAGTGAGGAGCCAGTTTGCCTTTGACTCCGAAATGTTTTCCACCTTTCCACAGTGTAACTCGAAGGTAAGCTTTCTCACCAATTTCATAATGAACATCTTGGTGATGACGATCTTAATAACTCTTCTAATGAGACTGGGCTGTTTTCAGTTTTTCACGAATTATGCGAACGATTTCTTCTGCTTCCTTGATTGTATCCGGACTAAAGAATGATCTTTCACCGGTTTCAGACAATTCAGCGGAGTTCGGAATTTACAACCATATAGAACTTCAAAAGGAGCCTTGCCCAAGCTAGAATTATAACTGTTGTTATAGGTGAACTCGGCAAATGGAAGAAACTTCTCCCAATCCTTACCAAACGATATAACACAAGCTCGGAGCATGTCCTCAAGAATTTGATTGACTCTCTCAGTTTGACCACTGGTTTGTGGATGGTAGGCAGTGCCGAAGGATAGACGAGTTCCCATGGCTTCTTGAAGACTTCCCCAGAATCTGGAGATGAACAGACTGCCTCTGTCTGAGAAAATCCTTTTTGGAACTCCATGAAGACTGACTATCTGTGAGATACATAGATCGGCCAGCTTAGAGACTCGAATACTCTCACGAACAGGAAGCAAATAAGCAACCTTTGATAGACGATCAACCACTACCCATATAGCATTGTGACCCTTCTTGGTATTGGGAAGGCCGGTAATGACGTCCATACCAATCTCATCCCATTTCCATTCAGGAATAGGTAGGGGTTGAAGAACATCGGCTGATCTTTGATGTTCTCCTTTCACACGACGACAGGCATCGCATTCAGCAACATACTGAGCGATTTCTCGCTTCATCCAGGTCCACCAAAATTTTGGACGAAGATCTTGGTACATTTTAGTGCTACCGGGATGAATGGAAAGAGGTGTTTCATGAGCCTCTTGGAGTATTAACTTTCTTAGATTTCGGTTCTTGGGTACAACCAGACGGTTTTTGAAGTAAACAATGCCTTGATCGTCAACAAAGAAACATTTAACAACTCTGCTAGCAATGTTCTTCTTGATTTTAGCAATGCCTAAGTTGTTCTTCTGAACATCTTTTATTTGATCTTTGAGAGAAGGTTTTATTTCCAGATTGGCCAGATATCCGGAAGGAACAACTTCAAGGTTAACTTTTGGAGAACTCCTCATGAAGAGAAGGTTGGGCTTGTTGTATCATTAAATTGTTACAATAAGACTTCCGACTTAGCGCGTCAGTGATGACATTTGCTTTGCCGGGTTGGTAGTTGAGACCCAAGTCAAAGCCCTTGATTATCTCCAACCATCTTCTCTATCTGAGATTCAGATCTGGTTGGGTAAACAGATATTTCAGACTCTGATGATCTGAGTATAACTCACAACGGTTACCAAGAAGGTAATGACGCCATTTTTGAGAGCATGGACCACGGCTGCTAGCTCAAGATCATGGGTTGGATAGTTGCGCTCATGGGGTTTCAGTTGATGAGAACCATAAGCCACCACATGACCTTCTTGCGTTAACACACAACTGAGTCCTTGTTGAGAGGCATCACATAAGATGACAAAGTCCTTGCTCGTATCAGGAAGAACAAGCACATCAGCGGTAGTCAGTTTGGTTTTCAGAGTTTGGAAACTTTCTTCTTCCTTTTCTGACCACTCAAACTTTTTGCCTTTCCTAAGAAGTTCAGTCATAGGTTTGGCAATTTTGGAGAAGTTTTTGATGAAACGATGTTAATAACCTGCCATCCCGAGAAAACTCCGAACATCCTTGACTGACTTAGGTGTTTCCCAATCCAGAATGGTTTGAACCTTGTTTGGAATGACGACAACACCTTCAGCAGACACTACGTGTCCGAGATAGACGAGCTCTTTCAACTAGAACTCGCATTTGGAGAACTTGGCATACAACTTGTGCTCACGGAGTTTGGACAACACCAAACACAAGTGTTCAGAATGTTCATCTTTGGTTTTGCAATAGACCAGGATATCGTCGATATAGACCACAACGAACTTATGAAGATACTCCATGAATACCGAGTTCATAAGCCTCATGAAAGTAGCTGGAGCATTGGTAAGACCAAAAGACATGACAGTGTACTCGTAAAGACCATAACGAGTAGTGAACACCGTTTTGGGAATGTCATCCTTTCTAACCTTTATTTGATGGTATCCTGATCGCAGGTCCATCTTGGAAAAGACAGTTGCACCAGCTAACTGATCAAACGGGTCATTGATTCTTGGAAAAGGGTATTTGTTTTTTATGGTCACTGCATTCAGCGGCCGATAATAAACAACCAGACGTGGAACATTGGTATCCCGCTTCTTGACAAAGATTGTGGGACAACCCCAAGAAGATGTACTAGGTTGGATGAAACCTTTTTCTTCTAACTCCTATATTTGGCGCTTCAGTTCAACCAACTCCTCTAGGGCCATACGATAAGGTCTTTTAGACATAGGAGCGGTACCAGGGACTAACTCAATGACAAATTCCACACATCGATCAGGTGGCATGCCAGGTAACTCTTCAGGAAACACATCAGGGAAATCGCTGACTACATGTAACTCATGAATTTCAGGAGGATAATCACCTTGCATGAAGTATAACTGCAGTTCAGGTGAGACTTGTGTGCGTGCTGATGGCAGAATAGTGTACTCCGACCAATAGTTGATGATGGCACCGGAAGGATGTTTCAAGGTGAGGCATTTTGTTGCACAATCCAGTACAGCTCCATATTTAGCAAGCCAATCCATGCCCAGTATGACATCAAGGTCTGTGGACTTTAGGGAAATGAAGGTTGCGGGGAATTGTAAGGATCCCACCTCAACCATAAGCTCTGGCGTAACCATGGTGGTTTGCCAGTTGCAACCAGGGGACATTACCATCAACGGTTTTGGCAACTTTTCAAAAGGTATCCCATGCATTTTAGCAAACCCTTCTGATATGAATGTATGCAATGCTCCCGAATCAAATAAGGCTAAAGACGAAATTGAGTTGACACGAATCGTATCCAGTAAGACGCTTGGATCTTCTTGGGCATCCTCAATCGTCATGTGGTTAAGACGACCACGTCTAGCACCAGCGAGCTTCACCACATTTTTGGGAGGAGGAGATGCACGTCCAGCATGATTCTGAGGGCACTCCCTCGAGAAGTGACCAGGCTGGCCACACCGGTAGCAGATATTGCTAGGGGGAGCGGCAACTGGAGGACGATAACCTTGTCCACCACCATAGGTTAATGTAGCAGGTGGTGCAGGCGTACGAGGAGCATATCCAGATGGCTTTTGTTGAAACAGAGCCATAGGCACAACGCTGTATGGAATGAACACACGACGCTTCCTCTTAAGACCAGAAGGTGAAGCACGGGAATCTCCAGCACTCTTCTTCATAGCGGTCTCCATCTCCTTTTTACCACGCTCAAGAGTGATGGCCTAATTGTATAGTGCCTGGAAGTTTTGGAACTTGAAGGGCAAAAGCTCATAACGAACAGTTGGGTTCAGGCCCTTGCGGAACAGATCCTGCTTGTCCTCGTCATTAGTGACATCACGAGGAACATAGCGAGCCAGACGGGTGAAAACACGACCATAGGCCTTAATGCCTATATTGCCCTGAGTAAGATCAAGGAATCCCTTCCTTTTACCGTCCATAACCGTCTTCAGGATATAAGCCTCACGGAAAGCAGTACGGAACTCTGCCCAGGTGACCTCATGATCTGTCGCTTGCAACGCGAGGAAGCCTTCCCACCAAGAACCAGCAGCACCCTCAAGCTTGTAGGTGGCGAAGTTCACGCGGTCACGGTCCTGGACACGAAGAGCCAGAAATTTGCGCTCTATTGTGCGAAGCTAATCGTCAGCATTGAGAGGCTCAGTAGATTCATCAAAGTATGGTGACCGAGCTTTGAGGAAATCCACAAGTGTAACACCGAAAGAACGGCGTTCAGTGTTCTAGGCCACACGCTCTAGAAGATGTTCATTCCTCACACGATTGTTCTAAATGCTCTGCAGCACCTGCGCCATTGAGGGTGGCGGTGGAGGTGTTGGCTCAGGAGGAGGATTGTTACGGCCACGAGTACCACCCGACATCCTGAGTAAAAGGAAGAGGAATCATGAACAACACATCCATGGAAAAAGATACAATGGAACTACATGTGATAGGTTCAACAGAATCAAAATACATGCCAAAATGCAGTAGAACAGAACAAATGAACATGAGGTGTATCATTTCATCAACAAGGAGATAACAACATGCAACTGTTTATTGAGGCCAATCGAAGTACAAAACATACGTAGTGGTAGTACAAGCATACAAGCTTAAGTACATAAACATTGAAGGAAGTACCGTAGATACACATCACCAAAGTTCTGCTCCTATACATTATTTTTCCACAACTTCGGATTTCGAGTACATGAAATCAACTATTACTCTAGCTGGAACCGATGACGGTCTTAGTATCCTCCAAAGTCGAAAGGAAGTGGAACCGGAGCACCATAGTAGCGACGAACCGACTCATCCTGCGGTCCATGGAGAGACTGTGGTACACCACGCACCATCCTAGGCCTCCGTATGCGTCCACGAGGGTGAACATAACCTCCAACATCTGGAGACGCGACCGAAGGAGGCACGAGTACAGATGGAAGCTCTATGTCAGAGGTTGGAACAAGAGCACTCTCAACAAATGGCCTCACTCTATCTGTCACAGTCCTGAGACTAGCTGCAAGGGTGTTGACTAGTGCACTAAGCTCACGCTCATGACGAGCATAAGAAATAAGAAGATCAGCGGTGCACCTAAGTCTAGGATCTTCCTCTAGTAGGAATCAACTAAGGTATGGGTGAAACACCCCTCAAGAGTAGGTGCAGAACCAGGACAATAAAGGAAAGAGCTATTCTCATGGTCTGGATGGTGATGACGAAGCATGTTAAGACAGTGTCGTGCAGCATCCTGCACAGCCATCTCAACAGTGAAACCAAGACCCTCAGCATAGTGCACAGCAGGATTGATGGTACCATCTAACTGTGGAAGAAGGATAGCACATAGGTACTGGGACTGATTAAAGTCATGGTACTGCTCATACACAGTGTACACAGGATACCAACGGGCTCCTAGGTTTGAAGAGGCTGAGGCAAGTAGATAGTGAAAACCTAGAACTCCAAGGCAAAGAGTGTGTCGAACAACCTATCTAGAGGTCATCTGAAACAAACACATTTGCAAGATGTCAAAAGACATGAAGGAAATGATTGGGATCTTGAACTATAACAACTTGACACGAAGTACTCGGGAGAAAACACCCAACGATTTTGCTCCTAACTTTGAAGTAACACAAAAGAAACAACACACATAAAAACAAATGAGGTACAGTGACTCAGAGTTAGAGTGATATCAGCTAAGGAGTAAAAATAATCCTAAGAAGGTTTTCACAATCTTTTGTCTTTTCAAAATAGTTTTGACAAGATCTAGACTCAACATCGACCAAAGGCAAGGTTTCCTACATGCAGTGCTGCTCTGATACCAAGACTTGTTAGACCCCGGACCTAGAGATATACATACTGTTATGTGCTCCTAGTCATGGACCCACAAGGGCTTCAGGGTTACCAGCCCCGGCCGCAACAAACAGCGGTAGGCAGACCGGATTCATCGGCACGCAGGCCAGATCACCACGGTCTACTACTCCTTGTATCCATGCTAGTCAAAACCAATTATGCATAACCAAGCATCCACGAGTCGAATGAAACTAAAGGAACGGGACCAAAGCTATACAAAGTTGCTATGTGTCTAGAAAGTGCAGCAACAATCAAGGGTTACTGGGGTTACCTCGCCCCAGGCCGAATCACATCGGTAGGCGGGCTCGGACATGGATCATCGGCTCCACAACCCCTCGATTGCGACAACTATGCATGCATAGCCAAAACTGTTTAACAATGAGCTTGAAACCAAAAACCGATCAAAGCAGCTCTCTCGACATGTAAATTGTATTAAACAAGTCATACGATAGTATAGGATTACACGCAGAGGTTACACGACCAACATAGGTGAAGCAACCCAACATTAGAACAAGCAGCGAAAGCAAATATGTTGTATACAACAAGACTGCAAAAGGACTAAGAGTCCAAACATAAGCAACATAGCCAAACCCATACTACAGATACCAGGCTACCACCTGGGAACCCCTAACTACTCATCAAAGTTGAGGTAGAACCCTTCTTCAGCTGCATCTCCGAAGTATGAAACTAAACAACAACGATGCAAGGTTGAGTACAAAAGGTACTCAGCAAGACTTGGCTTCTAAGTTCTTTGCGTAAAGCCATCTTTGTTTTCCAAAGTCGAGGAAGAAGAAGCACGTGTAATAGAGCATTTCTAAAATAGAGGAGGAATCTACATAACTACTAAGATCATCATGTTCTTTTGTTCCGCCAATACTTTCTCATCCTAGACTATCTCATGCTACAAGAATCACCCCTCTCGACGTAGTTGAGGATGCATCCTTCATTCGTTGTGAACAAGTTTTAGTCATTCAATTTAAGTTATCTATGACCTCGTGTCTTTCACCAAGTTGTCCTTAACCGTGGACACGGATTCCCGAAAGATTTATCCCTGCATGGTGGTACACTTTACCCACACGTATCAACTGACTCTTAATTCCACACGGTAACGCTCCTCTCTAAGAGCGCGACAGAGGGTGGTTGACCACGGCCTTTACCTTTCTTAACCCTATCCATGAGTCAACCCAAATAGGGCCACCCCGTCAACAGGGAGTTGGCCACCTCCTGACGGCACCTGTTCTGTGAGTCGGGACAAGATCCGTGTACGTCCATCACTGGTCCCGGTCATTCCCTAGTTTTGTCCAAAACATTTTATGACACACCCGCAAATGGAAACTATGTGACCCATGGATGTGATTAAACAAGTTAGTCAGTCGAGCACGGTCAGTTAGGCCCCGCGTGTGATTGCACACTTAGTCTTGGCTTCCGCGGCGAGAACTTAATTCCTAGGGTTGGCGAGTACGGAACGAATAAGCACTACCCAAGTGGCCTCCCGTGCAAGCCTTAGTCAATTCACATGCTCAGTACTCACAAACATATCAACATAAAAGGTTATCAAAGTGACTCAAATAATCAACCGTATGAAGTAGATCAGAACACTAAGCATGGCTAAGCATTAACACACAAGGCTCATACTAGGAGGGTAAACATGTATGAAGGTGACATACAGGGGGATCATGTAGTGGATAGGATAACTCGAAAAGACTCAAAACTTAGTTGAATCGCATGCATGAGTAAGAGGTTGAAAGGACTCAAAACATGGGTGGATGGATGAGGTTGTGCTTGCCTTGCTCGTCGAAGGTGGAACCAGAGTTGTCGTAGAAGGCTGGATCAACTTATGGGTCTCGGTCTACCGATAACGAGCAACACCGGAAAGAAGGAAAACAATCAATACATGGTAACCGTGCAATGCACAATATGTATGCATGATCAAAACAATGCAACGGGTTTAAGCCTTAGAAGGTGAAACAAAAAGCTAGCGTTTTACGTCGAAAACGATGACCACCGGAGGGGGGAAAACCCTACTTTAAAGGTTTGTCCAATATTAGTTGATCAAATGACTTGGAGAACCTCATGGCTAGGTTGCATTCGTTTTCATGATCAAAATGGTATATTACACTTAATTTTCTAATTTTACTGAATTAAAACTTTATTTTCATTATTTTAATGGATTTAATTCAAACTCCAAATATGGCCTCATTTTGAACTTTGTCAAACATGTATTAAAATGACATAAAGAAATAGCTTACATTTTTCTAAACATTTTGCATATTTTTTCATAATTTTTGGAGTTACAAATTAAAAGTTATTTAATTTACAAGTTTTATTTATATTCTGTAATTCTATTTACTGTCGGCCCACACGTCAATTTAAATTTTAAATAAAACAAACGCTGAAAAACCAGGGGCCGACACGTGGCCAGGTGACGTCGTGATGATGTCACCCTGACGTCACGCGGTGGCCGACGGGGGCAGAGGTGGACGCCGGCGACGTTTCCGGCGACCCCCGGATGCGTGGCTTAGCTCTTTAGATCCGCCTCGTCGATCTCTACCTAAAGGTAGTGGCGCCACTTGCAGGAGGTCGTCGATGGCGAGCCACCATGGCGAAACTGTGGCGGTGGGCTCGGGCTCCGGCGAGGTTCACGATTCCGGGCACGAGGAGGAGAACGGAGAGGATGGGGATGACGGGAAGCTCACCCTGAGCACAACTGAGAGGTCAGCAGGGTCGAAGGAGGTCGGGAGCGGCGGCGCGGTGAAGAATCGGCCGGCGGCCGGAGAGGAAGAAGACGACGGAATCCGCAGCGACTAGCCCATCCCGGCGGCTCCAAGCGCTCGTGGAGGAAGAGGGGATCGCCGCGGTCGTGTAGAGCTGCTCGGTGAGGTCGTGGAGGCGGGGAATCGACGGCGGCGGCGGATCTCCGGTGAAGCTGGGGTTCGGGCGCGCAGGGTGGAGAGGCAGAGAGAGGAGGCGGCGTGGGAGGGGGTTTCTGCGGGTCGGCACGATGCAGACGTCTCCTGGGGGGTGTCCTCATCCCCTCGCGCGAGGAAGCAGGAGGTGGCGCGGCCTCGTCCTCTTCCTCGTCCTTCTGGCCGGATGCGAGGCAGAGAGAGAAATAAAACATGTTCCTGGAAAACCCCCTGCAAGACTTGGAAACTACAGAGAGGTCCTCCTGGGGCTGAAAACAGATAGAAATTGAGGTTTTGGGGGCCTTTTTGGAAACCAAAAAATTATACCAAAATAAACATTGAAAAGCTCTTAAAAAATATGACATTTCCATCGTATGTTTGGTTCATTTTGAAGAACTTTTTAGAAAAAGTTTGTGGAAGGCTAGATTAAGTGATTTTTACTAACTCACTGATTATTTTTCATATGGAAATTTTTGGTCTACTTTTTCATGCATGTTGTCACACCCCAGTTTTTGGATTCTTGGACTGTGCTCAAGAAGACAAAAATTAGGGCCAACAATTTTTTTTTCTAACAACATGATTGTTTGAACTAACATATGTTTGTGATCTAAAACATATTTGCAACACAAGTTTTGTTTTTGATAAAACCAATACCAAATGTTTCTGAAAAACATTCCTATTATTTTTCCTGATATTCTTCCTGATGTTTTCCTATTATTACTTGAGTGGATTTTTATTCAAAGACTTGGATCATTCTTGTTTGCATCTTAAAACCAACTTTTAACTTTGTTGGATCCAAGAAAACAAGTTTTCAAAATGATTTATGATTGTTTTCTTTTAAGTTTTCTATAGAAAACAATCTCTGAAAAATAATCCAAGTACCTGTTTTCTACCCTTGTTTTCACTAAACTATAAATTGTTATTTTATGGTTTCTTGACTTTTAATTAATCCTTGATATATGTACTACAAACCCATAAGCTCACTTTTATTTTTGAAGAAATAAAAACTATCTTTTGCTTGTTGTTTTTGTGGTATAAAATTAAGGCAGAAAAAGGCAATTTTGAGAAACAGATAAAAACAGAAAGTATACCTTTTTCCACATTGTTTTCATGGCCTTAAATTATTTCAAAATTGTTTTCAAAAGTCGTTTCTGACAGTATATAACATGGTTAACAAGTCCATGTTTTTAAAACCAATTTTGGGAATCTTTTGAACCCTGAAAACAAACTCAACTTTTGCAACTTTTAATCTGTTTTCAACACTTACAAAATTTCTAAGTCCTAAAGACTGAATATTCTGAATTTTTCTGTGAACAGTAGGAGATACAGTTTTGCACCTTTGTTTTCTTGATGATTCCTTGATCTTTTGGAAGCATGACCATACCTAGTGTGTTGACCTTGGTTTCTACTCGACCACTAATGCTTTGGATCCCTTCTAGAAGACTTGTGGACTAAGATAAAGGAGAGAGACGGATGATGACTAGGACAGGTATGGGCAGCACATGTGTTGACCTTTTTAACCTTGACACTTGCTCCACTTGCTCTCTATGGCCTGGATAAACCTTGCCCACTCGTGGCCTTGACCTAGGGCACCATTGCTCACAAGTGGAAATGACTAAAACCCCCTGGGCACCCCAATGCCAATGGTTGGCATCCACCCGAAGTGACCACCTTTCCCTCAACCTTTTCCCCTCAGCTATAAAAGTCTAGAGGGCCTCTCCTTGTACCCTGCACCTCCCTCATATTCTCCCTACCTCCCCTGGTCCGTTTTGACCCGAGCCCTAGCCCCTAGAGCAACCCTAGCTCGAGCTCTAGCCGCCGGTGACCGCCACGGCCACGGCGAAGCCCTGCCCGAGCCACTCCATACCAGCCCCTCCCACCGCCCTAGAACGAACCCCCATGTTCCCCTGAGCCTCCCAGACACGTTCCCTAGCCCCCTAACCACCGGAGACGCCGCCGCCGTCCACCTCGCCGCCGCGGGCACCACGCAGAGCGCCGCCGCCTGAGGCCGCACCGAGCATCGTCGACGCCTCCCCTCGGTGCCCACGACCTCCCACAACTCCCCCGAGCCTGCGCTGCATCTCCCCGAGCCTCCCAGGTGAGCCCCCGAGCCCTCCTCGCCGCCGGTCGGTCGGGACAGAGAGAGATAGGGTAGAGAGGAGGAATACGCTCCCGGGCTGTCGGATTGTTGATCCACGGTCGCCTTCGAACGTGGATGTTTCCCGCGCCCGCGCTCGCGTTTCCAGCGCAGCTGGGCCGCGCAGCCCTTGTTGGGCCGCACCATGGTGGATCCAGCCCGCGCAGTGTTTTGGTTTAATCCTTTTATATTTTTTATCAGAACTATACCTTTTACTTTGGACGTTGTAAAAATTCCAAACATGTGAAATAAAATCTAGAAAAATTCATGGACCCTAAGATATAAAATATAAAGCATATAAAATTTGCAGATCTACTTTTGGACCCATATTTTGGGCACAAGAAATGTTTTGCCTCAGACTGTCAGTGAGAATGTTTTGACTATAGCTTTTAAAATATGTAACCAAATGGAACAAACCAAAATGTTCTCGATGGGAATTGACAATATCTATCCAAAGCAGTTGACCTCACATCAAGGTGAGTTATAGAATGAAAATGCCATCCAGATTACTAAAAGACCAGTAAGCTCTCCTATGATTTTTATAATGAGTTTAAAAATGATTTTTGGAGAAAATCCAATTGGATGAGTTTGGTATTGACTAGATCTATCTTATCCTATCTTAGATTAATATTTGAGGCTCTAGATTATTTTTTGTGGACAGATCTCGAAAACAACAGCTTTACTGTTTTTGTTTTGGAATGTGTTTTTGTTTGAAATGAAATGTTTGGTTGATATACTCTTGTTCCCTAACATGTATAAAGTTGTTAGGACTTGTTATTAAGTTGTTTTCTTACAGTACATCAACCTTAGAAAGTGTGTGCATGTTTGGAAACTGAAATAAAAATGAAATAGCATTTGTTACCTTCTAGTTTTATTATTTGGAATTGTTGTGAGAGCTAGATCTTTGTGTGAATGCTTTGATAAATTTTGTGCTATGATTGATATGGATCCAGTACCATTTTGGTGCTGTTATTCTGAAGTTAATACCTCTGTTAGCTTGCATGTCTTTTTATAGTGAAGCATGTGTAGGTTTGGTTATTCTGATGCACTAGTATTGTTTTCACTAGAGTAAATGGATTTGTATTACTTATCTTGCATGCTAAGGTTTGTCATGAGTAACCAGAGGCTTAGTACCTCTTTTGCCTTGGTATTAGTGGCCCCATAACCCACTGGTCCCATTGCATCTTGGTTGTGGATGGAAATCCCCAACCATACACATGGGTGAAATTAACATGTTTTAATTATATGATTGATTGCTATTTTTCCACCATGGAAAATATATTTGTTTGTTTTCAGTTATGCAAAGTGAGAAGCATACTTCTTATCAGAGGATACTAGTATATTAGATGTGATCGATTTGTTAGCATCATATTCCTTAGGTGTATCATGTTAAGAAATGATTCACTATTGAGTGCTAAATTAAATTGTTTGCAAATAAGCTAAATTCCTTGTGATTGATAGATTGTTTGTGAATGATTTTAAATTGAGTGTTTGGATTTTTGAAAGATTTATATGAATTTTCTTTAAGTGCATAGCTACTGGTTGTGTGAATTATACCTTGTTTTCTTGCTAGTAATGGTTTTAAGAAAACAGACATTGCTAGAATTAATTTATGCATGCTTAATAGTTGTTCCATGAAATTATTTTGATGTTGTGCTTACTAGCAGGAGTAAGATTTGTGTACTGTTATTTAGGTACACTTATATTCATGGCTTGTTTGTTTAGGTTTAAGCATCATGGTAGCATTGTTTGCTTCTCTAATGTTGAACTAGTGTCACCACTAGAAAATGGTGATTTTTGCTATAGTATTACCATCTTTTATTTTATGAGTGTATGGGTTTATTATAGAATATTTAGGAAGTTATTACTTCTGTTATCATGCCATGAATTATTTAGTTGCATGTGCTATGGTTATAGATTAATAACTATCTCTTATAGCATGCTTGTGTAGGAATTCCCATACTAGTATGCTATTAGTGCAGTCCTGTTTCTATGATTTTCATAGGAGCATTATCTTGAGTGATGACTGTGTTTGGATTATTTTTATGACTTGATTCTTTGGTTATTAGCTACTGGTTGTTTGCTAAATTTTCATGATTGATGGATTCCATAACTTCAAGTAAACATTAAGGTAGTGAATAAATAGTCTATTCAATTGATGTGTGTTTACCTGCTGTTTGGAAATTGTGTGAGTGTGTACCTTAGCATGAGTGTCATACTTGTGTTATTTGTTGTGCTAGTGTTGTCGTTGTGCTTAGGAGTATCTTGTGAACTAAGCATCCAACTGAAATCATAAACTTATTAGGTAACTGTTGTTTGTGTGTTGCTAATACCCACTGCCATGGGTATTGTCCTGTCTGTTTGTTTTACCTTAGCAACCTAACCCCTTTTTGCACCCACAAGCTATATTTTTAGCTTCTTGTATATCTTATTATGAGAGTGGTACACCACTCCATATATGGTATGTAAGATGTGGGATATGGTTTCCTAAACCATATGTTTGTCTGACGACAGTTTTTTACCCTGAGAGCTATGTGAGGCAGTTTTCTCGATAACGTTTGTGAGTTTGCACTATTATACTTTTGCTTGCTGTATGTGTTGTTTAGCTTAGTTGTTTGTCTCTTAGACCTGAGTGTGTGTCTTGTATTCTTTTACAAGGCTAGAAAACGAAGAAGAAGAAGTAGTTGTGGAGTTGTGCGTCAAGTTCAAGTTACTTCAAGGCCAGGGACATTAAGAGACTTAAAGCAAGACATCTTGATGCTTGCTGTTATGATACACTTATCATTATCTATCATGCATATTTTACTTCTGAAAAGTTTTACAAGACTTTGGTTTCCAAAAGAAAACTACTTTTGAGTGAATACTACTACCACTATTATATATATACCAATACTATGCCATTAGTTGATACTTGGTGTTACCAAGCCAATAAGCCATCATATGGTATTTATACCATCAAATATATTAGTCCCTAAGTGGACACCCTAAAATTATGTTTTTACAAAACGAAGGCTTTATGGAAAACCCGGAGAAAAGGCGGATCCTTATTCTCTGGAGAAATGTGGAAGTGGTCATTTTTGGGAAAATGGTGTTTTAAAAAATGACACATAACCTAGTCATCGCCGGACAACCTTTACCGTACTGCCACCCTACCTTAACATGGGCACGAGGCTTAATTGGAAGTTTGTCCTTGTTAGTGTATGTTCTATCTCAATCGCTATAAGGGGACGGACTCCCTCGAACCGAATGTCGCCAAAACTCCCAATGTTGAGGCATAAAAAGTGTGGGATTAAGTTTCCCTCCGGTCGCATCAGTTGGGGCATCCTGGCTGGCGGGGAATAGCTCGGTGCCGGGGATGACAATAAAACTCAACTGAGAGATAGACACATTCTAGCTTGAACATAGTGGAAGGTTATGATCAGTTATCTGATGTTCTACATACTGTTGTTACAGTCCGTGGTTGTTCACGGCAGGTGTACTGTATCTGGTGGATGTGTACACCTCTGCAGAGTACAACTTTTTTGAAGAAGCCGCGTCCTCGGATATGGACAGTTGAATGGCCATGTAGCTAGCATTGTGTCAATATTTTCCAAAAGGATGTTTTCAAAAGGTGTTGAACTCGGAAAGTTTGGAAAGGAAGAAGATCTTGTACCGTGGAGGTACCGATGATGAAAAGCCAGAAGTTGTTTTACAAGAAGTTTTGCAAAGAAAATCTTTCTTCTCTAAGCAAACATCTGGGAACTAATTCCAAGAAGTTCTGCAAAGAGAAAATACTCTTTTAACAAAGCTTTACAAAACCTCTTGTACATGTGATATCTACAAGAGAAACAAAATTATATTATTTTCTTCTGAAGTATCTTCTTCAACAAAGATACAGATTAACTTGACTGCAACTGTGGTGTCATCCTATATGCACACCACTGATAGTGAATCCTATTTATAGCCTTCCTACTACACCATATAAGCATACTTGCATTTGGTAAGTTACATGATGGATGTCTTGCTGAGTACATTCAAATGTACTCATATTGGTTTCGTCCCTGGTATCAACTTGCCAGATTTTGAGAAGGAGTCTCAGAAGAAGGTCAACGAAGAGGAGTACGGAGCTGATGGCTTTGCGAATTGGGATCGTCTCCAGGTCAGCAGCCTGTAGGTTAAGGCGTGCCTTGGGCTCTACCGCGTTTGTGTGTGTTTAGTCTTCCGCTGTGTGTGTTGTGTGTTGTCCTGCGTGACAACCGTGTAGTCTTGGTCATGTGACCATGTGTCCTTGTAAGTGTTTGTGCAACCGTGTAATGGATATTGTATATGTGTACCAGCTTGATATGTTGTTCACGACTGAATTTTCTGGGATCGTGAATGTATGCATATCGAGGGCGTCCTTGAACAGTGGTTCGAAGGGCGGGCCCTATAGAGTTTGTATCAGAGCTATCCTGACCCTAGGAGACCTTAGTTAGCATGGACGGTAGCTAGCATTCTACTTATTAAAGTTAATAACCCCGGGTCACTAAGATGACTATTTTTCAAAAAAAAAAGAATTCTATACTCCATCCCCTTTGTGTTTCGAAAGCTCTATTTACACTAAAGTTAAAAGGAAGCATCTTAAAATTTTGCACACTGTTACCTAACTTAATCCACTTTAAAATCTTGTGTAGATGGTAGTTGTCTTTACCAAGTCCTTTCGGCTGGGATCGCATGCACCTTGCTACCGCCGCTTTGAGGAGGATTTGATCAAGATGACTCATCTTATTGGTCGTCCCACACCTGAGTTGAAGGGAGCCCAGATTCACCATGACAGACGTGAAGTGTCCTGGTTGGTGGTCTGCACCATCCGTGCACCCTTGCTAGCACCGTCGACCCCTGAGATCACGTATGAAGTAAAGGAGAACAGCTGGGAAGATGGTATCCTTAGAGTGATGCAGTTGACCGTTGCCAAACTCGCGAACTTCTTTCCCGGCAAGTTTGAAGGCACCCCCTATAGATACTATGGGAGGCGCGATGAGGACGACAAGCCAGTAGATGTCACCGAAGACTTTGTGTTTGCTCATCATTTCCAGCACTTGGAGGGACAGCTGTACAACACTCAGTTTTCCCTTGACAGGCTCAGAGGAGAGTTCGATAATCAGGGAAGAGAGATCTTCCAGCTAACCAAGGACCTGAGAGTTTCCACTGCTACCGAGCGCCGTCTCGCGGCACAAAGAAAAACCATGAGGTTTGTTGGTTTCCATCTCCGTGCACAAGTGAGAGACCTTCAGTTCTATCTTGAAGCCAGCAAGGCCCTAGTTGAAGAGTTGGAGGAACAGCTACGCGCTTCCTCGAGCACTTAGGATTGCCGCAGGATGTTAGGAGTTGTGTTATTTCCATCCCAGACGCTTGTTTGTCTGTATTGTGTGAACTTTGTTAGAACTTTGTGTGTGCTAGTTGTGTTGTAAGCCTTATGCTTTAGCCTTGTGAACCTTTAAGTTAAGTTATGCTTGATAAGACTATGTTTCATGCGTATGTCAATCTTGGTTTGAGTGGGCAATTGTTTCTTCGACGTTTGTTTGTTGTTGTGGTATCTATCGTTCTCATCTCCGTTATGAGTCGGTATGTGTCACAAGTTTTCAAAAAAAAAACCCACCTTTAGTTGCTCTCGCCTTACACCGTTCTTTGCCTTCAGCATGGCCAGTGATCTACCTCCATCACCTGAGCCGACAGTGGTTCAACTGTTTGCTCTGCTGAGGGAAGAAAGTGAAGCCGCTCGTGCTGAACACATTGCCACCCATGCTGCCCTGGAACAGTTGACTCAGCTTTTCATCACCAACGCTCAGAATACTACATTCCTTATGAGAGAATACCAGCAACTGCTTGCTGGAGAGAGCCGCAAACGGAAGATAGTGACGCCAGGAGAAACTAGTTCATGGGCGACTCACAGCGTTTTGCCTGCGATGCCACAATCTTCAAGGAGGCGTGTGAAGGTCAAGCCTAGAACCACGGGTTGCTTTACCTGCGGACAGGAAGGACACTTTGCTCGTGATTGTCCCAAGAAGATCCATATTCTAGCTCATCCTGATGAACCCCAAGAACAACAGGGTCCATCCCAGAAGAAACGCAAGAATCTGATGAGTGGACCTCGAGACCAAGCTGATGTTGCAGAAGCATCTGCAACTCATGCCATAGCCAATGGTACGTTTTCGAACCAAACCTGTGAACCCCCTTGCTTGCTTGTCGTCGTACCCTGAGAAACCCAACGTAAATGGAACACTAGAAGTGTCACGTCGGACTAAATAAAATCTAACGATACTAACAAAACCTCCATCTAATTTTAGTATAACACCCTACAGAGTAAATTAAATTTTTGCCACATAAAATTGTTGCCATCTTACAGAGTTGGTAGTACACAGAGTTGGCTTAACTCTATGATCTTGAAGATCAACAAGTGTTTCAGGAACTTCAAAGAGATACATTACTCCGGAAATAACATTACACCAACAGGTAAAAGTTTCAGAAAAATAAGTTACAAGTATGTTTCCCAGCAAAGACCACTACACCTACTTTGGTGTAGACCCTAACCTTGCCAAGCTCTCACTGGGGGGAGCCTAGTTTGAAGGTGAGTCACTCTCACCTGATGCAGAACCCCGAGTCAGTCGACGACGAATTCCCTCCAGTCTTCCAGGCCTAGTGCCACCAGCGTGAGCCTCCACTAGCGCAACCACCGGCGCCATAGCTCGTCCTTCTTCCACCACGGTCTTGTCCCTGGTACCAGACCACCAGTCATGGATGTCCCAGATAGCGAAGATCATGGCCACCAGGATCACGGTGACCGATCCCACCAAGCAACAGCTGAAGAGTAGCACGATGAGGAAGTGCTCCAAGAAATTTGCTCGCTCCAGCAGAGTGACGTACTCCTTGAAGAAGTCATCGATTAACTGGTAAATGAAGCTCATCATGTGGTGCGATTTAGAGAACCTCGACTACCCTTTTTATAGCAGCGAGAGCAGAGCCCTCTCCTTCATCAAGCACTACGCGGGAAGAGCCAAAGAATCTAGCTGCAGTGCTCACAAATGGCGCGAAAACACCAGCACACCTCTTCCCCAAGTGGCCAAAGCATCAACCTGTCACACTCGTAGCAGTCCTACAGCAAGGTGTAAGCCCACCATGGACTCACAATGGGCGGGACACCCTGATGCTGAAGGTGTGCGCACCAGATGAGAAGGAAAGGCAATAAGGTGAAGGAGAAGCGAGAAAGGCATCGACTGCCAAGTGGGCCCAGTCCCACACGTCAGCAAAACACTCGAGAAAAACCTGGGTGCATCTAGCTTCTGGACTTTCTTTCCAAATCATGGAAAGCCTACTAGCTGTTTGTAGCCTCTACCCCTGCACAACTAGGTTTCTGTGACCACTTATGGGTGGCCAGAATTTTTCTATAAATCTTAGAAAAGTGAAATTTCTTATTTTGGGGTACCTTAGAAAAGCAACTTTTCAGGAACAAGTTGGCTTTTCTAACCCTGGTTTGATGGCATGGTTTAAGGAACAATAAGTTCGAGGTTTAGAGCATGGCACCCAAACCTTTGAAAAGAAAACAAATTTACCGGTGAATTCTGGTAAGATAAATCAAAGGGGGGGGGAAGCCCCTGCAAATAATGTACAAATCACCAACACTTGTTTTGTAAACAAATCATCTAACATTGTTGTTTTGACCATACCCTCTTTACGCTCGGCTGCGAATCTCGGGACGAGATTCTTTTAAGGGGGGAAGGTCTGTCACACCCCAGTTTTTGGATTCTTGGACTGTGCTCAAGAAGACAAAAATTAGGGCCAACAATTTTTTTTTCTAACAACATGATTGTTTGAACTAACATATGTTTGTGATCTAAAACATATTTGCAACACAAGTTTTGTTTTTTGATAAAACCAGTACCAAATGTTTCTGAAAAACATTCCTATCATTTTTCCTGATATTCTTCCTGATGTTTTCCTATTATTACTTGAGTGGATTTTTATTCAAAGACTTGGATCATTCTTTTTTGCATCTTAAAACCAACTTTTAACTTTGTTGGATCCAAGAAAACAAGTTTTCAAAATGAGTTATGACTGTTTTCTTTTAAGTTTTCTATAGAAAACAATCTCTGAAAAAAATTATCCAAGTACCTGTTTTCTACCCTTGTTTTCACTAAACTATAAATTGTTATTTTATGGTTTCTTGACTTATAATTAATCCTTGATATATGTACTACAAACCCATAAGCTCACTTTTATTTTTGAAGAAATAAAAACTATCTTTTGCTTGTTGTTTTTGTGGTATAAAATTAAGGCAGAAAAAGGCAATTTTGAGAAACAGATAAAAACAGAAAGTATACATTTTTCCACATTGTTTTCATGGCCTTAAATTATTTCAAAATTGTTTTCAAAAGTTCTTTCTGAAAGTATATAACATGGTTAACAAGTCCATGTTTTGAAAACCAATTTTGGGATCTTTTGAACCCTGAAAACAAACTCAACTTTTGCAACTTTTAATCTGTTTTCAACACTTAGAAAATTTCTAAGTCCTAAAGACTGAATTTTCTGAATTTTTCTCTGACCAGTAGGAGATACAGTTTTGCACCTTTGTTTTCTTGATGATTCCTTGATCTTTTGGAAGCATGACCATACCTAGTGTGTTGACCTTGGTTTCTACTCGACCAATAATGCTTTGGATCCCTTCTAGAAGACTTGTGGACTAAGATAAAGGAGAGAGAAGGATGATCACTAGGACAGGTATGGGCAGCACATGTGTTGACCTTTTTAACCTTGCCACTTGCTCCACTTTCTCTCTATGGCCTGGATAAACCTTGCCCACTCGTGGCCTTGACCTAGGGCACCATTTCTCACAAGTGGAAATGACTAAAACCCCCTGGGCACCCCAATGCAATGGTTGGCATCCACCCGAAGTGACCACCTTGCCCTCAACCTTTTCCCCTCACTTATAAAAGTCCAGAGGGCCTCTCCTTGTACCCTGCACCTCCCTCATACTCTCCCTACCTCCCCTGGTCCGTTTTGACCCGAGCCCTAGCCCCTAGAGCAACCCTAGCTCGAGCTCTAGCCGCCGGTGACCGCCACGGCCACGGCGAAGCCCTGCCCGAGCCACTCCATACCAGCCCCTCCCACCGCCCTAGAACGAACCCCCATGTTCCCCTGAGCCTCCCAGACACGTTCCCTAGCTCCCTAACCACCGGAGACGTCGCCGCCGTCCACCTCGCCGCCGCGAGCACCACGCAGAGCGCCGCCTCCTGAGGCCGCACCGAGCGCCGTCGACGCCTCCCCTCGGTGCCCACGACCTCCCACAACTCCCCCGAGCCCGCGCCGCATCTCCCCGAGCCTCCCAGGTGAGCCCCCGAGCCCTCCTCGCCGCCAGTCGGTCGGGACAGAGAGAGATAGGGTAGAGAGGAGGAAGACGCTCCCGGGCCGTCGGATCGTTGATCCACAGTCGCCTTCGAACGTAGATGTTTCCCGCGTCCGCGCTCGCGTTTCCAGCGTAGCTAGGCCGCGCAGCGCTTGTTGGGCCGCACCGCGGTGGATCCAGCCCGCGCAGTGTTTTGGTTTAATCCTTTTATATTTTTTATCAGAACTATACCCTTTACTTTGGACGTTGTAAACATTCTAAACGTGTGAAATAAAATCTTGAAAAATTCATGGACCCTAAGATATAAAATATAAACCATATAAAATTTGCAGATATACTTTTGGACCCATATTTTGGGCACAAGAAATGTTTTGCCTCAGACTGTCAGTGAGAATGTTTTGACTATAGCTTTTAAAATATGTAACCAAATGGAACAAACCAAAATGTTCTGGATGGGTATTGAAAATATCTATCCAAAGCAGTTGATCTTACATCAAGCTAAGTTATAGAATGAAAACGCCATCCAGATTACTAAAATACCAGTAAGCTCTCCTATGATTTTTATAATGAGTTTAAAAATGATTTTTGGAAAAAATCCAATTGGATGAGTTTGGTATTTACTAGATCTATCTTATCCTATCTTAGATTAATTTTTGAGGCTCTAGATTATTTTTGGTGGACAGATCTAGAAAACAGCAGCTTTCCTGTTTTTGTTTTGGAATGTGTTTTTGTTTGAAATGAAATGTTTGGTTGATATACTCTTCTTCCCTAACATGTATAAAGTTGTTAGGACTTGTTATTAAGTTGTTTTCTTACAGTACATCGACCTTAGAAAGTGTGTGCATGTTTGGAAACTGAAATAAAAATAAAATAGCATTTGTTACCTTCTAGTTTTATTATTTGGAATTGTTGTGAGCGCTAGATCTTTGTGTGAATGCTTTGATAAATTTTGTGCTATGATCCATATGGACCCAGTACCATTTTGGTGCTGTTATTCTGAAGTTAATACCTCTGTTAGCTTGCATGTCTTTTTATAGTGAAGCATGTGTAGGTTTGGTTATTCTTATGCACTAGTATTGTTTTCACTAGAGTAAATGGCTTTGTATTACTTATCTTGCATGATAAGGTTTGTCATGAGTAACCAGAGGCTTAGTACCTCTTTTGCCTTGGTATTAGTGGGCCCATAACCCATTGGTCCCATTGCATCTTGGTTGTGGATGGAAATCCCCAACCATACACATGGGTGAAATTAACATGTTTTAATTATATGATTGATTGCTATTTTTCCACCATGGAAAATATATTTGTTTGTTTTCACTTATGCAAAGTGAGAAGCGTACTTCTTATCAGAGGATACTAGTATGTTAGATGTGATCCATTTGTTAGCACAATATTCCTTAGGAGTATCATGTTAAGAAATGATTCACTATTGAGTGCTAAATTAAATTGTTTGCAAATAAGCTAAATTCCTTGTGATTGATAGATTATTTGTGAATGATTTTAAATTGAGTGTTTGGATTTTTGAAAGATTTATATGACTTCTCTTTAAGTGCATAGCTACTGGTTGTGTGAATTATACCTTGTTTTCTTGCTAGTAATGGTTTTAAGAAAACAGAAATTGCTAGAATTAATTTATGCATGCTTAATAGTTGTTCCATGAAATTATTTTGATGTTGTGCTTACTAACATGAGTAAGATTTGTGTACTTTTATTTAGGTACACTTATATTCATGGCTTGTTTGTTTAGGTTTAAGCATCATGGTAGCATTGTTTGCTTCTCTAATGTTGAACTAGTGTCACCACTAGAAAATGGTGATTTTTGCTATAGTATTACCATCTTTTATTTTATGAGTGTATGGGTTTATTATAGCATATTTAGGAAGTTATTACTTCTGTTATCATGCCATGAATTATTTCGTTGCCTGTGCTATGGTTATAGATTAATAATTATCTCTTATAGCATGCTTGTGTAGTAATTCCCATACTAGTATGCTATTAGTGCAGTCATGTTTCTATGATTTTGATAGGAGCATTATCTTGAGTGATGACTGTGTTTGGATTATTTTTATGACTTGATTCTTTGGTTATTAGCTACTAGTTGTTTGATAAATTTTCATGATTGATGGATTCCATAACTTCAAGTAAACATTAAGGTAGTGAATAAATAGTCTATTCAATTGATGTGTGTTTACCTGCTGTTTGGATATTGTCTGAGTGTGTACCTTAGCATGAGTGTCATACTTGTGTTATTTGTTGTGCTAGTGTTGTCGTTGTGCTTAGGAGTATCTTGTGAACTAAGCATCCAACTAAAATCATAAACTTATTAAGTAACTATTGTTTGTGTGTTGCTAATACCCACTGCCATGGGTATTGTCCTGTCTGTTTGTTTTACCTTAGCAACCTAACCCCTTTTTGCACCCACAAGCTATATTTTTAGCTTCTTGTATATCTTATTATGAGAGTGGTACACCACTCCATATATGGTATGTAAGATGTGGGATATGGTTTCCTAAACCATATGTTTGTCTGACGACAGTTTTGTACCCTGAGAGCTATGTGAGGCAGTTTTCTCGATAACGTTTGTGAGTTTGCGCTATTATACTTTTGCTTGCTGTATGTGTTATTTAGCTTAGTTGTTTGTCTTTTAGACCTGAGTGTGTGTCTTGTATTCTTTTACAACGCTCGAAAACGAAGAAGAAGAAGCAGTTGTGGAGTTGTGCGTCAAGTTCAAGTTACTTCAAGGCCTGGGACATTAAGAGACTTAAGGCAAGCCATCCTGATGCTTGCTGTTATGATACACTTATCATTATCTATCATCCATGTTTTACTTCTGAAAAGTTTTACAAGACTTTGGTTTCCAAAAGAAAACTACTTTTGAGTGAATACTACTACCACTATTATATAGATACCAATACTATGCCATTAGTTGATACTTGGTGTTACCAAGCCCATAAGCCATCATATGGTATCTATACCATCAAATATGTTAGTCCCTAAGTGGACACCCTAAAATTATGTTTTTACAAAACAAAGGCTTTATGGAAAACCCGGAGAAAAGGCGGATCCTTATTCTCCGGAGAAATGTGAAAGTGGTCACTTTTGGGAAAATGGTGTTTTCAAAAATGACACATAACCTAGTCTTCGCCGGACAACCTTTACCGCACTGCCACCCTACCCCAACATGGGCACGGGGCTTCACTGGAAGTTTGTCCTTGTTAGTGTGTGTTCTATCTCAATCGCTATAAGGGGACGGACTCCCTCGAACCGAATGTCGCCAAAACTCCCAATGTCGAGGCATAAAAAGTGTGGGATTAAGTTTCCCTCCGGTCGCATCAGTTGGGGCATCCTGGCTGGCGGGGAATAGCTCGGTGCCGGGGATGACGGTAATACTCAACTGAGAGATAGACACATTCTAGCTTGAATATAGTGGAAGGTTATGATCAGTTATCTGATGTTCTACATACTGTTGTTACAGTCCGTGGTTGTTCACGGCAGGTGTACTGTATCAGGTGGATGTGTACACCTCTGCAGAGTACAACTTTTTTGAAGAAGCCGCGTCCTCGGATATGGACAGTTGAATGGCCATGTAGCTAGCATTGTGTCAATATTTTCCAAAAGGATGTTTTCAAAAGGTGTTGAACTCAGAAAGTTCGGAAAGGAAGAAGATCTTGTACCATGGAGGTACCGATGATGAAAAGCCAAAAGTTGTTTTACAAGAAGTTTTGCAAAGAAAATCTTTCTTCTCTAAGCAAACATCTGGGAACTGATTCCAAGAAGTTTTGCAAAGAGAAAATACTCTTTTAACAAAGCTTTACAAAACCTCTTGTACATGTGATATCTACAAGAGAAACAAAACTATATTATTTTCTTCTGAAGTATCTTCTTCCACAAAGATACAGATTAACTTGACTGCAACTGTGGTGTCATCCTATATGCACACCATTGATAGTGAATCCTATTTATAGCCTTCCTACTACACCATATAAGCATACTTGCATTTGGTAAGTTACATGATGGATGTCTTGCTGAGTACATTCAAATGTACTCATATTGGTTTCGTCCCTGGTATCAACTTGCCAGATTTTGAGAAGGAGTCTCAGAAGAGGGTCAACGAAGAGGAGTACGGAGCTGATGGCTTTGCAAATTAGGATCGTCTCCGGGTCAGCAGCCTGTAGGTTAAGGCGTGTCTTGGGCTCTACCGCGTTTGTGTGTGTTTAGTCTTCCGCTGTGTGTGTTGTGTGTTGTCCTGTGTGACAACCGTGTAGTCTTGGTCATGTGACCATGTGTCCTTGTAAGTGTTTGTGCAACCGTGTAATGGATATTGTATCTGTGTACCAGCTTGATATGTTGTTCACGACTGAATTTCCTGGGATCGTAAATGTATGCATATCGAGGGCGTCCTTGAACAGTGGTTCGAAGGGCGGGCCCTACAGAGTTGGTATCAGAGCTATCCTGACCCTAGGAGACCTTAGTTATCATGGACGGTAGCTAGCACTCTACTTATTGAAGTTAATAACCCCAGGTCACTAAGATGACTATTTTTCAAAAAAAAAATTCTATACTCCATCCCCTCTGTGTTTCAAAAGCTCTATTTACACTAAAGTTAAAAGGAAGCATCTTAAAATTTTGCACACTGTTACCTAACTTAATCTACTTTAAAATCTTGTGTAGATCGCAGTTGTCTTCACCAAGTCCTTCCGGCTGGGATCGCATGCACCTTGCTACCGCCGCTTTGAGGAGGATTTGATCAAGATGACTCATCTTATTGGTCGTCCCACACCTAAGTTGAAGGGAGCCCAGATTCACCAGGACGGACGTGAAGTGTCCTGGTTGGTGGTCTGCACCATCCGTGCACCCTTGCTAGCACCGTCAACCCCTGAGATCACGTATGAAG
This sequence comes from Alopecurus myosuroides, assembly GCA_028641055.1. Taxonomy (NCBI): domain Eukaryota; kingdom Viridiplantae; phylum Streptophyta; class Magnoliopsida; order Poales; family Poaceae; genus Alopecurus; species Alopecurus myosuroides. The sequence goes on along the minus strand of CM054060.1, from coordinate 192,821,674 downwards.
TAAAGGAGAACAGCTGGGAAGATGGTATCCTTAGAGTGATGCAGCTGACCGTTGCCAAACTCGCGAACTTCTTTCGCGGAAAGTTTGAAGGCCCCCCCTATAGATACTATGGGAGGCGCTATGAGGACGACAAGCCAGTAGATGTCACCGAAGACTTTGCGTTTGCTCGTCATTTCCAGCACTTGGAGGGACAGCTGTACAACACTCAGTTTTCCCTTGACAGGCTCAGAGGAGAGTTCGATAATCAGGGAAGAGAGATCTTCCAGCTAACCAAGGACCTGAGAGGTTCCACTGCTACCGAGCGCCCTCTCGCGGCACAAGGAAAAACCATGAGGTTTGTTGGTTTCCATCTCCGTGCACAAGTGAGAGACCTTCAGTTCTAGCTTGAAGCCAGCAAGGCCCAAGTTGAAGAGTTGGAGGAACAGCTACGCGCTTCCTCAAGCACTTAGGATTGCCGCAGGATGTTAGGAGTTGTGTTATTTCCGTCCCAGACGCTTGTTTGTCTGTATTGTGTGAACTTTGTTAGAACTTTGTGTGTGCTAGTTGTGTTGTAAGCCTTATGCTTTAGCCTTGTGAACCTTTAAGTTAAGTTATGCTTGATAAGACTCTGTTTCATGCGTATGTCAATCTTGGTTTGAGTGGCAAATTGTTTCTTCAACGTTTGTTTGTTCTTGTGGTATCTATCGTTCTCATCTCCGTTATGAGCCGGTATGTGTCACAAGTTTTCAAAAAAAAAACAAAACCCACCTTTAGTTGCTCTCGCCTTACACCGTTCTTTGTCTTCAGCATGGCCAGCGATCTACCTCCATCACCTGAGCCGACAGTGGCTCAACTGTTTGCTCTGCCGAGGGAAGAAAGTGAAGCCGCTCGTGCTGAACACATTGCCACCCATGCTGCCCTGGAACAGTTGACTCAGCTTGTCATCACCAACGCTCAGAATACTACATTCCTTATGAGAGAATACCAGCAACTGCTTGCTGGAGAGAGCCGCAAACGGAAGATAGTGACGCCAGGAGAAACTAGTTCATGGGCGACTCACAGCGTTTTGCCTGCGATACCACAATCTTCAAGGAGGCGTGTGAAGGTCAAGCCTAGAACCACGGGTTGCTTTACCTGTGGACAGGAAGGACACTTTGCTCGTGATTGTCCCAAGAAGATCCATATTCTAGCTCATCCTGATGAACCCCAAGAATGCCAGGGTCCATCCCAGAAGAAACGCAAGAATCTGATGAGTGGACCTCGAGACCAAGCTGATGTTGTAGAAGCATCTGCAACTCATGCCATAGCCAATGGTACGTTTTTGAACCAAACCTGTGAACCCCCTTGCTTGCTTGTCGTCGTACCCTGAGAAACCCAACGTAAATGGAACACTAGAAGTGTCACGTCGGACTAAATAAAATCTAACGATACTAACAAAACCTCCATCTAATTTTAGTATAACACCCTAAAGAGTAAATTAAATTTTTGCCACATAAAATTGTTGCCATCTTACAGAGTTGGTAGTACACAGAGTTGGCTTAACTCTATGATCTTGAAGATCTACAAGTGTTTCAGGAACTTCAAAGAGATACATTACTCCGGAAATAACATTACACCAACAGGTAAAAGTTTCAGAAAAATAAGTTACAAGTATGTTTCCCAGCAAAGACCACTACACCTACTTTGGTGTAGACCCTAACCTTGCCAAGCTCTCACTGGGGGGAGCCTAGTTTGAAGGTGAGCCACTCTCACCTGATGCAGAACCCCGAGTCATTCGACGACGAATTCCCTCCAGTCTTCCAGGCCTAGTGCCACCAGCGTGAGCCTCCACTGGCGCAACCACCGGCGCCACAACTCGTCCTTCTTCCACCACGGTCTTTTCCCTGGTACCAGACCACCAGTCATGGATGTCCCAGATTGCGAAGATCATGGCCACCAGGATCACGGTGACCGATCCCACCAAGCAACAGCTGAAGAGTAGCACGATGAGGAAGTGCTCCAAGAAATTTGCTCGCTCCAGCAGAGTGACGTACTCCTTGAAGAAGTCATCTATTAACTGGGAAATAAAGATCATCGTGTGGTGCGATTTAGAGAACCTCGGCTACCCTTTTTATAGCAGCGAGAGCAGAGCCCTCTCCTTCATCAAGCACTACGCGGGAAGAGCCGAAGAATCCAGCTGCAGTGCTCACAAATGGCGCGAAAACACCAGCACACCTCTTCTCGAAGTGGCCAAAGCATCAACTTGTCACACTCGCAGCAGTCCTACAGCAAGGTGTCAGCCCAGCATGGACTCACAATGGGCGGGACACCCTGATGCTGAAGGTGTGCGCACCAGATGAGAAGGAAAGGCAATAATGAGAAGGAGAAGCGAGAAAGGCATCGACTGCAAGGTGGGCCCAGTCCCACACGTCAGCAAAACACTCGAGAAAAACCTGGGTGCATCTAGCTTCTAGACTTTATTTCCAAATTATGGAAAGCCTACTAGCTGTTTGTAGCCTCTACCCCTGCACAACTAGGTTTCTGTGACCACTTATGGGTGGCCAGAATTTTTCTATAAATCTTAGAAAAGTGAATTTTCTTATTTTGGGGTACCTTAGAAAAGCAACTTTTCAGGAACAAGTTGGCTTTTCTAACCCTGGTTTGATGGCTTGGTTTAAGGAACAATAAGTTCGAGGTTTAGAGCATGGCACCCAAACCTTTGAAAAGAAAACAAATTTACCGGTGAATTCTGGTAAGATAAATCAAAGGGGGGGGGGGGAAGCCCCTGTAAATAATGTACAAATCACCAACACTTGTTTTGTAAACAAATCATCTAACATTGTTGTTTTGACCATACCCTCTTTACGCTCGCCTGCGAATCTCGGGACGAGATTCTTTTAAGGGGGGAAGGTATGTCACACCCCAGTTTTTGGATTCTTGGACTGTGCTCAAGAAGACAAAAATTAGGGCCAACAAATTTTTTTTCTAACAACATGATTGTTTGAAATAACATATGTTTGTGATCTAAAACATATTTGCAACACAAGTTTTGTTTTTGATAAAACCAATACCAAATGTTTCTGAAAAACATTCCTATTATTTCTCCTGATATTCTTCCTGTTGTTTTCCTATTATTACTTGAGTGGATTTTTATTCAAAGACTTGGATCATTCTTTTTTGCATCTTAAAAACAACTTTTAACTTTGTTGGATCCAAGAAAACAAGTTTTCAAAATGAGTTATGATTGTTTTCTTTTAAGTTTTCTATAGAAAACAAACTCTGAAAAATAATTCAAGTACCTGTTTTCTACCCTTGTTTTCACTAAACTATAAATTGTTATTTTATGGTTTCTTGACTTTTAATTAATCCTTGATATATGTACTACAAACCCATAAGATCACTTTTATTTTTGAAGAAATAAAAACTATCTTTTGCTTGCTGTTTTTGTGGTATAAAATTAAGGCAGAAAAAGGCAATTTTGAGGATCAGACAAAAACAGAAAGTATACCTTTTTCCACATTGTTTCCATGGCCTTAAATTATTTCAAAATTGTTTTCAAAAGTTGTTTCTGAAAGTATATAACATGGTTAACAAGTCCATGTTTTGAAAACCAATTTTGGGAATCTTTTGAACCCTGAAAACAAACTCAACTTTTGCAACTTTTAATCTGTTTTCAACACTTAGAAAATTTCTAAGTCCTAAAGACTGAATTTTCTGAATTTTTCTGTGAACAGTAGGAGATACAGTTTTGCACCTTTGTTTTCTTGATGATTCCTTGATCTTTTGGAAGCATGACCATACCTAGTGTGTTGACCTTGGGTTCTACTCGACCAATAATGCTTTGGATCCCTTCTAGAAGACTTGTGGACTAAGATAAAGGAGAGAGAAGGATGATGACTAGGACAGGTATGGGCAGCACATGTGTTGACCTTTTTAACCTTGACACTTGCTCCACTTGCTCTCTATGGCCTGGATAAACCTTGCCTACTCGTGGCCTTGACCTAGGGCACCATTGCTCACAAGTGGAAATGACTAAAACCCCCTGGGCACCCCAATGCCAATGGTTGGCATCCACCCGAAGTGACCACGTTGCCCTCAACCTTTTCCCCTCAGCTATAAAAGTCCAGAGGGCCTCTCCTTGTACCCTGCACCTCCCTCATACTCTCCCTACCTCCCCTGGTCCGTTTTGACCCGAGCCCTAGCCCCTAGAGCAACCCTAGGTCGAGCTCTAGCCGCCCGTGACCGCCACGGCCACGGCGAAGCCCTGCCCGAGACACTCCATACCAGCCCCTCCCACCGCCCTAGAACGAACCCCCATGTTCCCCTGAGCCTCCTAGACATGTTCCCTAGCCCCCTAACCACCGGAGACGCCGCCGCCGTCCACCTTGCTGCCGCGGGCACCACGCAGAGCGCTGCCGCCTGAGGCTGCACCCAGCGCCGTTGACGCCTCCCCTCGATGCCCACGACCTCCCACAACTCCCCCGAGCCCGCGCCGCATCTCCCCGAGCCTCCCAGGTGAGCCCCCGAGCCCTCCACGTCGCCGGTCGGTCGGGACAGAGAGAGATAGGGTAGAGAGGAGGAAGACGCTCCCGGGCCGTTGGATCGTTGATCCACGGTCGCCTTCGAACATGGCTATTTGCCGCGCCCGCGCTCGCGTTTCCAGCCCAGCCCTTGTTGGGCCGCACCGCGGTGGATCCAGCCCGCGCAGTGTTTTGTTTAATCCTTTTATATTTTTTATCAGAACTATACCTTTTACTTTGGACATTGTAAAAATGCTAAACGTGTGAAATAAAATCTGGAAAAATTCATGGACCCTAAGATATAAAATTCATGGACCATATAAAATTTGCAGATCTACTTTTGGACCCATATTTTTGGGCACAAGAAATGTTTTGCCTCAAACTGTCCATGAGAATGTTTTGACCATAGCTTTTAAAATATGTAACCAAATGGAACAAACCAAAATGTTCTGGATGGGTATTGAAAATATCTATCCAAATCAGTTGACCTCACATCAAGGTGAGTTATAGAATGAAAATGCCATCCAGATTACTAAAAGACCAGTAAGCTCTCCTATGATTTTGATAATTAGTTTAAAAATGATTTTTCGAGCAAATCCAATTGGATGAGTTTGGTATTGACTAGATCTATCTTATCCTAGCTTAGATTAATTTTTGAGGCTCTAGATTATTTTTGGTGGACAGATCTAGAAAACAGCAGCTTTCCTGTTTTTGTTTTGGAATGTGTTTTTGTTTGAAATGAAATTTTTGGTTGATATAATCTTGTTCCCTAACATGTATAAACTTGTTAGGACTTTTTATTAAGTTGTTTTCTTACAGTACATCGACCTTAGAAAGTGTGTGCATGTTTGGAAACTGAAATAAAAATGAAATAGCATTTGTTACATTCTAGTTTTATTATTTGGAATTGTTGTGAGAGCTAGATCTTTGTGTGAATGCTTTGATAAATTTTCTGCTATGATTGATATGGATCCAGTACCATTTTGGTGCTGTTATTCTGAAGTAAATACCTCTGTTAGGTTGCATGTCTTTTTATAGTGAAGCATGTGTAGGTTTGGTTATTCTTATGCACTAGTATTGTTTTCACTAGAGTAAATGGCTTTGTATTACTTATCTTGCATGCTAAGGTTTGTCATGAGTAACCAGAGGCTTAGTACCTCTTTTTCCTTGGTATTAGTGGGCCCATAACCCACTGGTCCCATTGCATCTTGGTTGTGGATGGAAATCCCCAACCATACACATGGGTGAAATTAACATGTTTTAATTATATGATTGATTGCTATTTTTCCCCCATGGAAAATATATTTGTTTGTTTTCACTTTTGCAAAGTGAGAAGCGTACTTCTTATCAGAGGATACTAGTATGTTAGATGTGATCCATTTGTTAGCATAATATTCCTTAGGAGTATCATGTTAAGAAATGATTCACTATTGAGTGCTAAAATAAATTGTTTGCAAATAAGCTAAATTCCTTGTGATTGATAGATTGTTTGTGAATGATTTTAAATTGAGTGTTTGGATTTTTGAAAGATTTAGATGACTTTTCTTTAAGTGCATAGCTACTGGTTGTGTGACTTATACCTTGTTTGCTTGCTAGTAATGGTTTTAAGAAAACAGAAATTGCTAGAATTAATTTATGCATGCTTAATAGTTGTTCCATGAAATTATTTTGATGTTGTGCTTACTAGCATGAGTAAGATTTGTGTACTGTTATTTAGGTACACTTATATTCATGGCTTGTTTGTTTAGGTTTAAGCATCATGGTAGCATTGTTTGCTTCTCTAATGTTGAACTAGTGTCACCACTAGAAAATGGTGATTTTTGCTATAGTATTACCATCTTTTATTTTATGAGTGTATGGGTTTATTATAGCATATTTAGGAAGTTATTACTTCCGTTATCATGCCATGAATTATTTAGTTGCCCGTGCTATGGTTATAGATTAATAATTATCTCTGATAGCATGCTTGTGTAGGTATTCCCATACTAGTATGCTATTAGTGCAGTCATGTTTCTATGATTTTGATAGGAGCATTATCTTGAGTGATGACTATGTTTGGATTATTTTTATGACTTGATTCTTTGGTTATTAGATACTGGTTGTTTTCTAAATTTTCATGATTGATGGATTCCATAACTTCAAGTAAACATTAAGGTAGTGAATAAATAGTCTATTCAATTGATGTGTGTTTACCTGCTGTTTGGAAATTGTCTGAGTGTGTACCTTAGCATGAGTGTCATACTTGTGTTATTTGTTGTGCTAGTGTTGTCGTTGTGCTTAGGAGTATCTTGTGAACTAAGCATCCAACTAAAATCATAAACTTATTAAGTAACTATTGTTTGTGTGTTTCTAATACCCACTGCCATGGGTATTGTCCTGTCTGTTTGTTTTACCTTAGCAACCTAACCCATTTTTGCACCCACAAGCTATATTTTTAGCTTCTTGTACATCTTATTATGAGAGTGATACACCACTCCATATATGGTATGTAAGATGTGGGATATGGTTTCCTAAACCATATGTTTGTCTCCCGACAGTTTTGTACCCTGAGAGCTATGTGAGGCAGTTTTCTCGATAACGTTTGTGAGTTTGCGCTATTATAATTTTGCTTGCTGTATGTGTTGTTTAGCTTAGTTGTTTGTCTTTTAGACCTGAGTGTGTGTATTGTATTCTTTTACAACGCTAGAAAACAAAGAAGAAGAAGAAGTGGTTGTGGATTTGTGCGCCAAGTTCAAGTTACTTCAAGGCCAGGAACATTAAGAGACTTAAGGCAAGCCATCCTGATGCTTGCTGTTATGATACACTTATCATTATCTATCATGCGTGTTTTACTTCTGAAAAGTTTTACAAGACTTTGGTTTCCAAAATAAAACTACTTTTGAGTGAATACTACTACCACTATTATATATATACAAATACTGTGCCATTAGTTGATACTTGGTGTTACCAAGCCCATAAGCCATCATATGGTATTTATACCATCAAATATATTAGTCCCTAAGTGGACACCCTGAAATTATGTTTTTACAAAACAAAGGCTTTATGGAAAACTCGGAGAAAAGGCGGATCCTTATTCTCCGGAGAAATGTGGAAGTGGTCATTTTTGGGAAAATGGTGTTTTCAAAAATGACACATAACCTAGTCTTCGCCGGACAACCTTTACCGTACTGCCACCCTACCCCAACATGGGCACGGGGCTTAACTGGAAGTTTGTCCTTGTTAGTGTGTGTTCTATCTCAATCGCTATAAGGGGACGGACTCCCTCGAACTGAATGTCACCAAAACTCCCAATGTTGAGGCATAAAAAGTGTGGGGTTAAGTTTCCCTCCGGTCGCATCAGTTGGGGCATCCTGGCTGGCGGGGAATAGCTCAGTGCCGGGGATGATGGTAAAACTCAACTGAGAGATAGACACATGCTAGCTTGAACATAGTGGAAGGTTATGATCAGTTATCTGATGTTCTTCATAGTGTTGTTACAGTCCGTGGTTGTTCACGGCAGGTGTATTGTATCTGGTGGATGTGTACACCTCTGCAGAGTAGAACTTTTTTCGAAGAAGCCGCGTCCTCGGATATGGACAGTTGAATGTTCATGTAGATAGAATTGTGTCAATGTTTTCGAAAAGGATGTTTTCAAAAGGTGTTGAACTCGGAAAGTTTGGAAAGGAAGAAGATCTTGTACCGTGGAGGTACCGATGATGAAAAGCCAGAAGTTGTTTTACAAGAAGTTTTGCAAAGAAAATCTTTCTTCTCTAAGCAAACATCTGGGAACTGATTCCAAGAAGTTTTGCAAAGAGAAAATACTCTTTTAACAAAGCTTTACAAAACCTCTTGTACATGTGATATCTACAAGAGAAACAAAACTATATTATTTTCTTCTGAAGTATCTTCTTCAACAAAGATACAGATTAACTTGACTACAGCTGTGGTGTCATCCTATATGCACACCATTGATAGTGAATCCTATTTATAGCCTACCTACTACACCATATAAGCATACTTGCATTTGGTAAGTTACATGATGGATGTCTTGTTGAGTACATTCAAATGTACTCATATTGGTTTCGTCCCTGGTATCAACTTGCGAGATTTTGAGAAGGAGTCTCAGAAGAAGGTCAACGAAGAGGAGTACGGAGCTAATGGCTTTGCGAATTAGGATCGTCTCCGTGTCAGCAGCCTGTAGGTTAAGGCATGCCTTGGGCTCTACCGCGTTTGTGTGTGTTTAGTCTTCCGTTGTGTGTGTTGTGTGTTGTCCTGCGTGACAACCGTGTAGTCTTGGTCATGTGACCATGTGTCCTTGTAAGTGTTTGTGCAACCGTGTAATGGATATTATATCTGTGTACCAGCTTGATATGTTGTTCACGACTGAATTTCCTGGGATCGTGAATGTATGCATATCGAGGGCGTCCTTGAACAGTGGTTCTAAGGGCGGGCCCTACACATGTATGCCATGTACACAACACCTCACTTTATTACACAAAAGTAGGGATGTTGCAACACTCTTATTTATCGAAAGTACTACGATATACCCCCTATACTTGTGGGTCATCAAGACTATTTTCTGGCACCGTTGCCGGGGAGTGAAGCGCTATTGGTAAGTAAAATTGGTAAGACAAACTTTTACTGTGAGTGCCGTTTTTATTTCTCTCTGCTATTTTATTTCATTATGGAGAATAATTTTGGCTCTCTTTTGAGGGGTACTTTTACCGTTACTACTAGGGTAGTAGGTAACTCGTTATCTGCTGAATTAGATCCTTATACAATACCTATGAAAATTGTTGGACGTGTTATGGATAACTGCTATTATGGTGATGGAACTGTCCATCCCGGTGATCATTTGCTCTTTATACATGAATTATGCGAGTTATTCAGGTGTGTAGATATTACAATGGATCAAGTTAAAAGGAAATTATTTTCTTCATCGCTGAAAGAAAGAGCCGCTGAATGGTTCAAATTACTGAAGAATGGTGAATCTATTGGATGGGAGGAAATTGTTCCTCTCTTTTATTCTAAATTCTATCCTCCTAGTGCGATTCATAAAGACCGAAATCAAATCTATAATGTCTGGCCTCATGATGGAGAGAGTATTGCCCAAGCGTGGGGGAGAATGAAGTTATTAATGCTCAAATGTCCTGTTCATGAAATCCCGCGTAATATTGTTATCAATAATTTTTATACAAGGCTCTCTTCATGATAAGGATTTATTGGATGCTTCTTGTTCTGGATCATTCACACGTATGAAGGAAGAAGCTAAATTGGATCTTCTTGACCGTATTCAAGAAAACACTGAAGGATGGGAGAATGACACATGCAGAAAGTAAGGTATAGATTATGATTATGAATGCATTAAAACTTTTATGGGAACAAATGATTTATATGATGTTAGTGCTATTTTTGGTCTTGATTCTCAAATCTTTGCAAACTGTCTTAAAACTTTTTACTCCTATCTTGATATTCCTAAAAAGGATTATCAGAAGTATCATGCACCTTATAAAGATATTGTTCCTGCTAGTAATGTAGAAGTTCATGTTGTTAATCCTGCTGTTCCTGAGCCCTATGTTGAAAAAATGCCTTTCCCTACTAAGGTGAAAGAACACTCTATGGTGTCTAGTGTGGTTAATAAGAGTAATAAGAAATCTATTGAACTTGATGAACAAATAACTGTTGAACAAACTATAGCAATAGTGAAAGATCTTTTTGTGGAAACGTGGAGGATGAACACATTGTCTTCTGTGAGGATGCTTATAATATTGTTTCCCATCCTCATAGACCTAAGAAAACTAGTGTTCATGTGCTTTCTGTTTAGATTGGTGATCATTGCTATTATGGTTTGTGTGACAGTGGTGCTAGTTCTAGTGCTATACCTTATGAGCTTTATAAAGAAATTATGTGTCACGACCCCAGACCCAAAGGTATACATACCGTTACGCGCTCCTAGTCATGGACCCACAAGGGCTTCAGGGTTACCAGCCCCGGCCGCAACAAACAGCGGCATGCAGAGCGGATTCATCGGCACGCAGATCGGATCACCACTGTACTACTACTCCTTGTTTCCATGCTAGTCATAACCACCTATGCATATCAAAGCGTCCACGAATCGTATGAAACTGAAGGAACGGGACCAAAGCTATACAAAGATGCTATGTGTCCAGGAAGTGCAACAACAATCGAGGGTTACTAGGGTTACCAAGCCCCAGGCCGAATCACATCGACGGGCATGCTCGGAAATGGATCATCGGCTCCACAACCCCTCGACTGCAACAACTATGCAGGCATAGCCAAAACTGTATAAAAATGAGCTTGAAACCAACAACCGATCAAACCAACACTCTAGACATGGAAGCTGTATTAAAAATGTGTTACTAGAGTATAGCTTTACAAACAGAGGTCACACGACCCAACATTACATCAGACAACGGAAGGCAAATTATGTTGCTAATCAACAAGAACCAAAAAGGCCTAAGAAGCCGCAACATAAGGCGACGTCCCTGCCCATAGATTCCAGGCTGCTACCTGGGAACCCCAAACTACTCGTCGATGTCTACGTTGAATCAGCACCGATGTGAGATCTTCACCTGAACCAAAATTAAGCAAACCTTAGTATAGGAGGTACTCAACAAGACTTAGTTAACCTATTATATATCTGCTATTTCGAAAAGGGTTTTATGAAGGTTAATTTGCAGAAATCAATCTTTGTTTTCCAAATCGAGGAAGAATAGCACGTCTCAAGGAGTGTTTTCAAAACAGATGAGATAGATACTCAACCATTGATATCATCATCTTCGACTACCAACATCATTTCCCAACACCTTACATGCTACAAGGATCACCCCTCTTGGCATCTCCGAGGAGGCACCCTTCATTTGTTGTCAACATGTTTTAGACATTTCGTTGAGGTTATCTATGATCACAGAATCCGTTGCCAAGTCGTCCGTAACAGTGGACACGACTTCTCGAGAAGATTTATCCCTGCAGGGGTACACTTTACCCACACGTACCATCCGACTCTTAACGCCATATGTACGCTCCTTGGGAGCGCGGCAGAGGGTGGTTGGCCACGACCTTTACCTTGCTCGACCCTATCCATGAGTCAACCCAAACAGGGCCACCCCGTCAACAGGGAGTTGGCCACCTCCTGACGGCACCTGTTCTGTGAGTCGGGATCAATCCATCACTTGTCCCAGTAACGCCCTAAGTTTTCTCCAAATCGTTTTCTCACTCACACGCAGATGGAAAGATCAATCTACGTGTCTCATGGATGTGGCCAAACAAGTTATTTAGTCGAGCGCGGTCTGTTAGGCCTCGCGTGTGGTTGTACGCTCAGTCTTGGCTTCGAAGGCGAGAACTCGCTCCTAGGGGAATGAACAGGACAAAACGCCACAACCCATTGTGGCCACACGTCTATGTTGTTATTTAGTCAAGTTATCAAAGATAATTCAAAACTCAACAACCTGACATAAAAGATTTACGCATTAACCAGATTCATCAACCGGATGGATCAGATCACAACTAGGTATGGGTAAGCAAGACTCATAGGCTTTAACGAGGCGCACACAAACAAACCTATAGCTGCTAGGAGCAGTGGATCAGGATATTTAGGTGATGCAACAAGTATAGGATAACTCTATCTAAGACCATAAATACTTTGAAATGCATGCAATATACGAGATTCCAAAACACTTCGAAAACCATATATGAGCAGATAAGAGGTTATGCTTGCCTTGGTTATAAGAAAACCAGATAAAGATCTTTTGGAATAAGTGCTTGACTTGTTGGTTAGGATCAAGTATTCGCCATTGGAGTTGCTGGCCTTCACTTTGGAGTCGCGTTCTACCGAGGGCGAACAACACCGAAAAGAAGAACAACAATCAAACATGGCATCGATGCAGTGCACAATATGTATGCATGAGCAAGTTAATGCACTGAAATAAAGCCCTAAACATATTTGATGGGTTGCTAGGGTTCGTATGTCAGTTATGCAATTTTACTGAAATTAGCCCGAAATAGACCCCGAAGGGGTAATTCTGGTAATTATGAAAGTGAGTCCAATTGTAAAAGCTCAAATGGGTTTGAAAACATCATAAACAGGTTGCATTTGTCATTTTGAGCAATTTGGTATATAACTTGTAATTTTCTAATTTTATTGAATACAAACTTATTTTCTCTATTTTAAATGAATTAAACAACATTAAAATAATGTTCAAAAATAAACTTTCTCAAACATGATTGAAAATAACATATTTGGGTAGAGTTTGTTTTTCTGAACAAAACCATGTTTTTATTTTATTTTGCTGATTAATAAAACATTAGTTATTGAATTTACAAAATTTAACCATTTTCTGTAATTAATTAAAGGGGTGGGGCCCACGTGTCGATTTAATTCCTTTTTCTAATTATTTCGAAAATAGGAAAGTTGGTTTTTACATCAGAATGATGCAATGGTGACATTACCTTGCTCAGATCCTCACAGATGATCCTCCAATCCATCGATTTGGCGCGCGAATCGGGAATCGGTGTATACCACGAGAGAGAGAGAGAGCAACATGGGGTGTCAAGGGGTGCCGGCGGTTGACCAAATGGTCACCGGAATCCTCGCCTGCGACGAGGTGGCGTGATGGATAGAGGCAGACCTCGACGACAGCGACCAAAACATCGACAGGAAATTAATTGGAGAGGCTCATGAGCACCAGAAGCTCACCAGGAGGGTGGCAGTGGGGTTGGTTTTGCGAGGGGGAGTCAAAATTGCTGGCGGCGAGTGATGAACGACGGCGGCCGTGGCAGAGTTGGGCAGCGCGATTCCCATGTTCCGCGGCTTCCCGGCAAGCGTGAATCAGTGGGGAGGTGGAAAGGACTAGACGGAGCTCCAGGGACGGACGGCGGGCCTCGAGGTGGTCCGGCAACACGGAAATCGCCGGAATTTGACGGCGGCCGAAACAATTAGGGTTAGGGTTTGGGAGCTACAGAGAGAGGGAGAGATTTCGGGGTGCAGGAGGAGGAGAAGGAGAGCACGACGCTCTCATCAGCTTCTTATCCGTGGGGGGGGGGAAGCATGACGTCGAGAAGGCGCCGTCGGCGGCCGGCTCTCCTACTGGCAGGAGGTAGAAGACAAAGGGGATTTTCCCCATAACCCCTGCCCTCTTGAAATTTACAAAGAGGTCCTTTTCTTAAGAAAAAACAGACAGAAACCACCATTGTGAGGACCTTTTCGCAAACAGAGAAATTGGCAAAAATAAGATTTGAAAACATTGTCAAATTTCCAACCACACCATATAAAGGTTTGGTGAAATTGAAATATTTTTCAGTGCAAAATTTTGAAACCCACATTAAGTAACATTTGTGGTATTTTCTCAAACCATTTAAATTCACAATTTAAATTGTTTCAAACATGATTGAATTTTTGTTTCATGCATGTATGAGATGAACACAACACCACACACACTAATTTAGGAAATTTGGGATGTTACAAATCTACCCCCCTTACAAGAATCTCATCCCGAGATTCCTGAAGGAGAAGAAAGAAGGAACACCGATTTTGAACGATCTTCTCGAACCTTATGGGTCTCTTCTTGAAGAGGTTGATCCGTAGCACTTGCAAAGATATCCAGCGTCTACACCTTAGGTAGGAGGGAAAACTCATAGGAATTGATCTTCACGAAGATCGAGTATCTCATGGGTAACTCATGACAGGAATGTTCATAAAGAATTGTTGAGTTATCGTGCATGAAACACATCAAGATAATGGAGGAAATAAAAGAAGGTTTCAAGTTTGTGGACGATGGTTCTTGAAAGGATTTAGAATATGAGCTTTGCGCAAGACCTTAGATCCCTTTTGGAAAAGGAAGTTTGGACAACTTATGACATTGAGGTTTCTTCAAAGTGGAATACCAAGATGGGAAGGATGGTCTTGAATATCACAATGTAATACCTGTAGACGAGGGAGAACACGAGAAAACACTGTAATCGTGCATCAGAGAAAATTTGATGCAGGTTCATGTTCACTCTTCGGAGTGGACATGGAAGATAACGGAACTTTCAACCATTCCATAACAGTTTTCTTGAAACCCTTGTTAGGAATCGGGATGTTACTTCACGGTAGAAGATGAGTAACCACATGATGTTGGAACACCGTGGTTAAGGAGAATTTTTAGTCACATCATAAGGATGGGTAACGAATGGGTATTGAAACATCGGAAGAAAATAGGGAATCTCTTTCCTATTATGGATTGTACGTAGCAATACGTTTACCACAGGTTAAGATCCCATGGCTGAAGTGACTGACAAATTCATACAATGTATGAGATGAACAGAACTGCAAGTATAAACAACTTGAAAAAGGGAACTGATCAATGGCGGTTACAAAACACCACGAGATGGTTCTCATGATGAACTTGTTTCCACTTAAAGAAAAGTTTGGAGGATCAACAAAGAGACATTGGAAGAATCAACTTCCAGGTTATCCTGGATGTTCTTGATACGAAGATCAGGCTTACGATAAGCCGTCAATAGGTCTTCAAGTGAAAGTAGAACTCCGGTTTTGGAAGAACAGGGAGGGGAAACTTCTAGAATGAGTCACACCATCATTCTCACAAAAAGTGGTTGTTATTACTGATTCAGAGAGATATGACATTAGGCCTTCTGGCTAGTTGTGTCAAACACAACATCAACCATGCCAGATTTTTGAGAGGACCTAAGTCAGAATCCTTGAGGGAACACCAACCATCGTTGCTACTTGAGATTCAGCCCTGGTTAGTGGGTTGATAACTAAGACTCAACATGTTTGATCGAAGAGATTACACCGGTTACCAACGAGATACATGTACCAGATTCTCAAGATATGGACTACAATGTCACACTCAAGAAGATGAGCGAGATTGCAGAACTCATGTATTAACAACTTGTGAAATACAGCTGCACCTATATGGCTTACTTGCAACGAAACACATCAGAGTCCTTGTTAGGGAGATGATTAAAAAGATAACGAAGTTCTTCGACTTCTTCTCTTTTACGAATAGTCAGTGAGTGGCTTGGTGTGGATGCGAACTTTTCCAAGAAATGGAGGTAACAACGTCCCATCTCAAGGTTAGTCCACACATGCATGACCGACTGGGATTATTCCCGAAGGAACAAGAAAACTTTACTCGGATCCATGGCAGCAACCTTCACCATAAGCACATGAACCGGGGTAAGTTACTTCGAACATCCAGAACACAACTTCGTGATGACACAAAGATGGTTCTCAGAACTTTCCAACATTAATGCCAAGTGTTCAGTATGAACCTCTTGCAAAAAATTGGAGAAAATAGGAATGTCATCGATGGGCTCGACAACACACTTATCAAAACACTCCAAGAAGAGGGATTCATATGATACATGAACTAGGCAGATTATTGGTCAGACCAGAGGACATGAAGGTGTACTTAGGTGGAACACCATCAAGATAGTCCTTCAATCTGGACTTGATCTGACGATAGCCCAAATCAAATCAAGGTAGGATGATAGCATGTCCACTACGGAGATACTATCCTTCTTCAACACAAAGGAAACTAGACATCCTATAACGAAGGATCAAGTTAGGCGTAGCTTTTTCCTTTCAACTCTCCAAGTTGTTGTTTAAGCTCAACCGCTAGTCCAGGGTGTCTAGCGTAGTTTCTTGGAGAAAGGAGTAGTTAAATCACCCCTTGTTTAGACGTCACGGTTAGGTGACAATCCTGGTGATACTTCTGGAAAGGCAACCAGAATATCAGAACTCGCCGGTATGTCTCGGAGTTTGAAAGGGATCTTGCTTTTCAAAGCAACCGATATAATCTTGAGAGCTTCGGAATGGACCTAACTCTTTGACCAAGAATGTGCACCTGAATGAATGGATTTGGTAACACGGTCAACTTTTAAGTAGAGACCGGGTGACCAATAGTGCTAAGAAGGATACAAATGTTTCTTAGATTTTGCAAAGCAATTAGAATTGCTAGGAATACCTAATACACATCAATGCACACCCAACCTTATCGAACATTCAAGCTTGGTGGAAGGGGGAGTGAAGATGTGTAAGAGCAGCACTTCATCAATAAGGCCATGAAACTCAACACAACCTCTTGATGCAAAAGAGTGTGATACTCGGAGGTAGAACAGAATAGAAGCTGACGGAACTTCTTGAATCAGCGAATTACAAAACTTTGACCTGGTCCTAGAGATTAACGAGGTACTGGAGTTTGTTTCTCCTAACATTCCAAGGTGGAAGTTCTGACGGAAAACAAGAGAAGATGCATTGGAAGACATCAACACAGATATGCAAATTGATGTCCAAAACAACGATGAAGATTTGAGAGCAACTGAAGGGTGGAATCATGCCCAGGGGAGAACCTAAGATCACACTGGTTGCACAGGGTAATACTCACTTGTAGAACCCATGCCAAGAAGAGAGATATAGATGAATCAAGAAGGAAGATGTGGGAACCATGATGATCACTCTTGTTGTGAACCCTTTTGGTTCCAAAGAAGACCTATGGCTATTGGAGTTGAGATTACCTAGCCATCCCGAGGTGGATCAGATTCTTTAGGATCCAAAGAAATAAAACTTGGGTTAAAGGTCAGCATCCTGTACTGGTAGTGTGAGCATCAGATAGTTAAGAAACCACACGATCCAACCCACTGCAATTCAGCACATTCCGGGACCTTCGGTTCAAGTCCAAGGGTTAAAAACACAACGAAAGGAGTAACTAGTATATGAGTGCCACAAAGGACACTACAATTAGCAATCACAAGGTATCTTCAAAATACAACGATAGCTCCCGAAGAACTTGAGCAGAGGATAACAGATACATTCGAGATGAAAAGGAAATCTCGAGGTTCCGGATTTTGAGACTTTATAACAGGAGTATGTGGAACCCACACAACTCTGAGGTATTAGGATGTAAAGAAAATCTCCCATTTGAAACGAGAGATAACGGAATATGGAACACATGCGACTCTAGAAACTGAACACTAGGTCAACTTGGGTAGAAGACGTCCTTGCCAAAGAAGGCACCTAAGTTTTGAATGACTAGATCCTTTTCAAATCAAAACAGGTAAGGTGACCCAGAGTTAGAGCTATACAAGAAAAGGAGCAAAAAGAATCCTAAGAAGGTTTTCACAATCCATTTGAAGTTTCAAATAGTTTTCACAAACACTAGACTCAACATCGACCAAGCAGTAAGGTTTTCCTAGAGGCAGTCCTGCTCTAATACCATGACTTGTCACGACCCCGGACCTAAAGGTATACATACCGTTAAGCTCTCCTAGTCATGGACCCACAAGGGCTTCAGGGTTACTAGCCCCGGCCGCAACAAACATCGGCAGGCAGACCGGATTCATCGGCACGCGGACCGGATCACCACGGTACTACTACTCCTTGTGTTCATGCTAGTCATAACCACCTATGCATATCAAAGCGTCCACGAATCGTATGAAACTGAAGGAACGGGACCAAAGCTATACAGAGATGTTATGTGTCCAGAAAGTGCAACAACAATCGACGGTTACTAGGGTTACCAAACCCCAGTCCGAATCACATCGGAAGGCGTCCTCGGAAATGGATCATCGGCTCCACAACCCCTCGACTGCGACAACTATGCAGGCATAGCCAAAACTGTATAACAATGAGCTCGAAACCAACAACCGATCAAAGGAGCACTCTAGACATGGAAGCTGTTTAAACATGTTTTACTAGAGTATAGCTTTACAAACAGAGGTCACACGACCCAACATTACATAAAACAATAGAAGGCAAATTATGTTGCTAATCAACAAGAACCAAAAAGTCCAAAGAGGCCGCAACATAAGGCGACGTCCTAGCCCATAGATTCCAGGATGCTACCTGGGAACCCCAAACTACTCGTCGATGTCCATGTTGAATCACCACCGATGTGAGATCTTCACCTGAACCAAAATTAAGCAAACATTAGTATGGGAGGTACTCAACAAGACTTAGTTAACCTATTATATATCTGCTATTTCGGAAAGGGTTTTATGAAGTTTAATTTGCGTAAAGCAATCTTTGTTTTCCAAATCGAGGAAGAATACCACGTCTCAAGGAGTGTTTTCAAAACAGATGAGAAAGCTACTCAACCACTGATATCATCATCTTCAACCACCAACATGATTTCCCAACACCTTACATGCTACAAGGATCACCCCTCTCGGCATCTCCGAGGAGGCACCCTTCATTCGTTGTCAACATGTTTTAGACATTCCGTTGAGGTTATCTATGATCACAGAATCTGTTGCCAAGTCGTCCGTAATCGTGGACACGGCCTCTCGAGGAGATTTATCCCTATAGGGGTAAAATTTACCCACACGTACCATCCGACTCTTAACGCCACATGTACGCTCCTTGGGAGCTCGGCAGAGGGAGGTTGGCCACGACCTTTACCCTGCTCGACCCTATCCATGAGTCAACCCAAACAGGGCCACCCCGTCAATAGGGAGTTGGCCACCTCCTGACGGCACATATTCTGTGAGTCGGGATCAAGATCCGTGTACGTCAATCACTTGTCCCGGTCACGCCGTAATTTTTCTCCAAATCGTTTTCTCACTCACACGCAGATGGAAAGATCAAACTACGTGACTCATGGACGTGGCCAAACAAGTTAGTTAGTCGAGCGCGGTCTGTTAGGCCCCGCGTGTGGTTGCACGCTCTGTCTTGGCTTCGAAGGCGAGAACTCGATCCTAGGGGCATGAACAGGACAAAACGCCACAACCCATTGTGGCCTCACATCCATGCCGTTATTTAGTCAAGTTATCAAAGATAATTCAAAACACAACAACCTGACATAAAAGATTCACGCATTTACCAGATTCATCAACCGGATGGATTAGATCACAACTAGGCATGGCTAAGCAAGACTCACAGGTGTAGCATTCCCACATTTAAATAATGTAAGGACACATGTGTTATTGTGCCCGTCCCTGGATCGATTGCTAGCACCACAGTACAAAATGAAATATCATGCAAATGCATCAATTCTATTACATCGCATGATCCAGTCTTTACAAAATAGGATCACAACTTGCATAGTCTTAGAAAACTAGCAGAAAGCAAAGAAATACAACAGAAAATATAGAACAACATTGATCCCATCTTCTTCATTTACCATAGGAAAACCATGTTGGTGATAGTCTCGAGATCCTAAACGAAATCCTCACTCGTCTTCAGAAACATCTGCAATATGGAATATGCAGCCACAAAGGGGGTCAATACAATTTAATGTATTGGCAAGTAACACTATGGTGGATATAAATGGCAAGACTAGTACTACATGCATATTTGGCTTGGTGGAGTTTTTGGCTAAGTTTGCATAAAGCAAGTTTTCTCCTATCTCTTTTGTAAAAGAAAACTTTTCTTTTCAAAGGGTGACATCATTGGACTCAAATCCAAGCACCACAATACTGTTCACTTGGTCAAAATTTTCATTATTGAAAATGGCGATGTGATTCTTCCGTCCATCCTTGTCCAGATGCTTATAGTTGTCCATAACCGGGGACACGGCTAAGATCTTAGTTTGTTGACTCTACAGAGTTTGTGCACTTTCACCTTCAGACTCAAATCATCCCAAACATCCTATACACTCAGAGTGCATTAAGGAAAGGAGAAGATTGAGACGAGATCTTTCAGAAGCAAGAATTCAACCTAATGGCAAGACCCGTTCCACCTATAATTATGCTACATCTGCTTGGCAAGCCCAGGATGAACCCTCGCAACTTAAATAATCAAGACAGAGCCCATATTGTCAAAAGGCTGCACTGGAAGCAATCTAAACTTGGGGAACATCATAATCACTTTGTTCCTGGGTGGCATTCCTTCAAGTGAACTCCCCTTGGGGAGACACTCAACTATCAACAGCCCCGCACTACCAATCCACCCAGGTGGTTCATTGAAGTTGTTACTTAGAGTTTTTCCACAACATCAAGTAAAACAATTTTTGTAGCAAGGCTAAGCATCAACTAAATACCAAGGCTTCACAATAACAAGGTATAAGGATGGATACACTCTACTAGGATATAGCTTAGCATAATATAACTTAGTGAAATTTCCTATCATGCATACTACTCAAAATCAACAAATGCTATAGAAAATAATGGGTAGTTTAATGGTGTGTTACTTGCCTTGTTGAAGTTGGTGAAGAAATACCAGTCTCTTCACAAAGGATCGTTGCTCTCCGTACATTTTTTACATTGAAAACACAATAACAAAATAAACAAGCGTTCTAGCAAACAAACATACAAGTGTAGAAAACATACAGAGCAACTAACATATCAAAATGGGTTTAACCAAGTTGGTCAGGACAAGGTCAAGGTTTGATTTTTGAAAAGATTTATTCTCTAGTGGTTCAATACATTCTAAGGAGTTTCCAAGGTTTTACTTGGAATGGACTAGGTTGAGTTTGTAGAAGACTAACTTTGTTTTAACCATACTTGTCGAGGAAGTTCCAAGAGTTCACTAAGGTGATCTCACTATTTCAACTAAAGTATCACATCATAAAGTGTAACACTTCGTTGTTTTCATTCAAAACATTTGAGTACTCTAAGTTAGTCTTTCAATTTTGGTTTAGGGTAGGTCTAGGTTCAACTAACTTCTTAACAATGGAGATAACAAGTTAAGGTCTTGGGATTTTCCATTTGGGTCAATGGTTGGACAAAAACAACATTTCTAATCTTCAACTTGTATGGATTGCTCCAAGCCTTCACATGCTTGTCTTCTTGAAGATCATCTACATGCTTCTATTGTAGTCTTTTCCTTGGATGGATTCTTCTCTTGATCTTGATATATTTCTTCATGGCTTTCACTTCACCAATTGTTTTAGGTATGGGATGGGCACAAATACCACTAAGTCAAATTGGAAAGAAATAAGAAGGAAGATAGAAAGATAGAGGGAGATGTTTTCTTCTGAATTTCTTCACACTTGTACTTCCTTGAGTTGCTTCTAATTGTGGAGTCCAAGTCTTTTCTTGAAAATTTCTTCATTGATCTTCCTCGTATCTCTTCATGTTGCCACCAAGTTGAATATGAAGTTTCCTTCTTGAGTCTTGATCTCCATTTTGCCAACTTGATGGTTTCTTGAAGCATGAAAGAGGAGTGGAGAAGTTTCCAAGGTTTTACTTGGAATGGACTAGGTTGAGTTTGTAGAAGACTAACTTTGTTTTAACCATACTTGTCGAGGAAGTTCCAAGAGTTCACTAAGGTGATCTCACTATTTCAACTAAAGTATCACATCATAAAGTGTAACACTTAGTTGTTTTCATTCAAAACATTTGAGTACTCTAAGTTAGTCTTTCCATTTTGGTTTAGGGTAGGTCTAGGTTCAACTAACTTCTTAACAATGGAGATAACAAGTTAAGGTCTTGGGATTTTCCATTTGGGTCAATGGTTGGACAAAAACAACATTTCTAATCTTCAACTTGTATGGATTGCTCCAAGCCTTCACATGCTTGTCTTCTTGAAGATCATCTACATGCTTCTATTGTAGTCTTTTCCTTGGATGGATTCTTCTCTTGATCTTGATAGATTTCTTCATGGCTTTCACTTCACCAATTGTTTTAGGTATGGGATGGGCACAAATACCACTAAGTCAAATTGGAAAGAAATAAGAAGGAAGATAGAAAGATAGAGGGAGATGTTTTCTTCTGAATTTCTTCACACTTGTACTTCCTTGAGTTGCTTCTAATTGTGGAGTCCAAGTCTTTTCTTGAAAATTTCTTCATTGATCTTCCTCGTATCTCTTCACGTTGCCACCAAGTTGAAAATGAAGTTTCCTTCTTGAGTCTTGATCTCCATTTTGCCAACTTGATGATTTCTTGAAGCATGAAAGAGGAGTGGAGAAGTAGATAGAAAACTAAAGTTCACTACTCGGTACTATATGTTATTGAAACATTCTAAGGACTTGGTCTTGGCTCCAAATAGCCATAACATCAAAGAATAGATGATGGAAACAATTTGTAAGACATGGTGAAAATGGATGTATCACTATGTTGGGTTTTTGGTCAAAAGCACATGTCCATGGTCCAAGGGTGTCCAAAATGGTTAGGCAAATATGTCACCGGTTAAAGTTTACCTAATGAAACAATTTTGCAAAAGGAACTATATTGAATTTATTTATAGAATTAAATCTATGTCAAAAATACTAAATTATATCACTTAATTCTAAATTCCAATTTAATTAGTTCAAAAATTATTTTGGGACAGAGGGTGTGAAAGTACACATCCTAATATTTCCAAATATATTTTATTTACAATTTTTGGATTTGTAGAATTTGAATTATGCTATAATTCATCAAACAAGCATATTTCAATTTGAGCCAATTTAAATTTGTAAAATTTGAATTTGAATAGTTCTAAAAGATTCTATATGTTGTGCTGATTTCAAAAAGTCCAAGATTATCAAATTTGTCCAAGTGGTTAAAAAGATATGATGTTTCTATGTTCTAGGGACTATTCTCTAAAATTGACAGATCAATTCCAACGGGGGAAAATTCAAATAAAGGCTAGGCCACGTGGAAGCTCCTGATTGGACAGGGATGCTGACTAGGCTGCTGCGTGGCATGCGGACTGTGCAGGTAACGGTCGGATACCCCTTCGGGGTGGATCTAATATAGGCCGTAGGGATCCGATCGAATGGCCAGGGATCAAGGAGGCTTACAGAGGCGGCGCGGTTCGCTGGAAAATGTCCACACGGTGGCCGGAGGCGCGGTTGTGGACGGCGACGGCGCTAGAGGGTGTCTCCGGGGAAGGGGAGGGCACTGAGAGGACCAGTGCGTCAAGGCGAGGTCGAGGGTGGATTCTTCTTGTCCCCTCGCTTCTGTGATGGACGACGCAGAGCAATTGGCGACGGGAGAGCTCCGACGAGCTCTGTCGTCGTGGCCGTGGTCTCTCTGTTGCAGAGAAAAAAAAGAACAAGGAATGAGGGAGGGGCTCTAGGACAAGGCGACTCGAAAGAGACTAACAGGGACAGCGGGGACTTACTGTGGTGGCCGGAAAGAGCAAAATACGACGGCAGACTTGGCGATTTCCGACGAGGAATTTCGAGGGCCTACGGGCATCGATCCGGAGGGGAGGAGAGGGGAAAAGCGGAGGGAGTCCGTGGCTCTTTATAGGCGCGGAGAAGGAAAGGAATCATGGCCTTAATGGTTCTTAATCGTGCGGCGAAATTTTCGGCCGTGACAGTGCGGGTTGCCTTCCGGAGGAGGAAGACGGTGACGTCAGCGATGACGTCATCTTCTCTTTTATTTTTCTTTTCTTTTTCCTGTTAAATAAAAACCTTAATAACTTATTTTTTAAATATCCAAATTACATGAAACAAAATTCTAAATTCTTTAAATTTCAAATACTTTCCAACAGTACCATTTTTGAAAACAAATCAACATATTTTATTTTTGAAATTTGGAAATTTGCATAATTCCTTAATAGTTACTTAATGTGATTTTTAATTTAAAAATTTAGAAAACATAGTTATTGGTCAATTAAAATTTTCAGTGACATTCTAAATGTTGAAAACATATTTTTGAGAGTCCTTTCATCTTGTTTTCACAATTTTATATTTTCAAAATATAAATAAAACACTAATAGTACTTTAAGGCCATTTTAAATTTTAGAAAATAATAAATTGATGTTATTGTCTAAATAAAATTTCATTGACATTTTACATGTCAAATATTATTTTTGGAAAGCCATTTTAAAACCATTTTCACATTTTATAATTTTAGGATATGAAGGATTTACTAATAGTAACTTAATGGTATTTAATTAGTTCATATCAATTAATTAATATTGTTGATCAAGTAAAATTTAGAATAAAACCACAAGTCATAATATTGTTTCCCATGCCCTCTTGTATGTTATTTTCAAAGCAATGCACTTATTTTCACACCTTTATGTTTAAAACTTGGAATAACAATTAAAAGTTATTATTAAAATATTTTATTCTTATCAAATGCTTTTGAGGCTTAGAACTTTATTACGTGTTATAAATCTTTGATTTTTGTTGCCATAAATATTTTCAAAGTAATATTGGAGTTGTAAATATTTTAGGTAAAGGTTTGTTAATAAAAAGATATTCCCTTTATATGAAGAAACTTATTTTTGAATAAGGTTTTAGGGTTTAAGGAACAGAGGCATAACTGGATTTCCAATTCCAATAAACTCAGTATAGGACGTAATATTTCATTTGTGCTTGAGTTTTATTTGTTTTTGGTGACTAGTAAAAACAAAGGTTTTAAATTTTTGTGATTTTTGAGTTTTCAAAAATTAGGGATGTTACAACATGCTTTAATGAGGCGCGCACAAACAAATCTATAGCTGCTAGGAGCAGTGGATCAGGATATTTAGGTGATGCAGAAAGTATAGGATAACTCTATCTAAGACCGTATATACTTTGAACTGCATGCAATATACGAGATTCCAAAACACTTCGAAAACCATATGTGAGCAGATAAGAGGTTATGCTTGCCTTGGTTATAAGAAAACCAGATAAAGATCTTCTGGAATAAGTGCTTGACTTGTCGGTTAGGATCAAGTATGCGCCATTGGAGTTGCTGGCCTTCACTTCGGAGTCGCGTTCTACCGAGGGGGAACAACACCGAAAAGAAGAACAACAATCAAACATGATATCGACGCAATGCACAATATGTATGCATGAGCAAGTTAATGCACTGAAATAAAGCCGTAAACATATTCGATGGGTTGCTAGGGTTCGTATGTCAGTTACACAATTTTACTGAAATTAGCCCGAAATAGACCCCAGATGGGCAATTCGGGCGATTATGAAAGTGAGTCCAATTTTCAAAGTTGAAATGGGTTTGAAAACATCATAAACAGGTTGCATTTGTCATTTTGAGCAATTTGGTATATAACTTGTAATTTTCTAATTTTATTGAATAAAAACTTATTTTCTCTATTTTAAATGAATTAAACAACATTAAAATAATGTTCAAAAGTCAACTTTCTCAAACATGATTGAAAATAATATATTTGGGCAGAGTTTATTTTTCTGAACAAAACCCTATTTTATTTTATTTTTCTGATTAATAAAACATTAGTTATTGAATTTACAAAATTTAACCATTTTCTGTAATTAATTAAAGGGGTGGGGCCCACGTGTCAATTTAATTCCTTTTTCTAATTATTTCCAAAATAGGAAAACTGGTTTTATGACCTCTGCATGATGCTATGGTGACATCACCCTGCTCTGCTCCTCACAGATGATCCTCCAATCCATCGATTTGGTGTGCGAATCAGAAATCGGTATATACCACGAGAGAGAGAGAGAGAGAGAGAGAGCAGCACGGGGAGTCGAGGGGTGCCGGCGGTTGACCAAATGGTCACCGGAATCCTCGCCTGCGACGAGGTGGCGCGGTGGATAGAGGCGAACCTCGACGGCGGCGACCAAAACAGCGACAAAAATTAGTTGGAGAGGCTCATGAGCATTAGAAGCTCACCAGGAGGGTGGCAGTGGGGTTGGTTTCGCGAGGGGGAGTCGAAATCGCCGGTGGCGAGTGATGAACGGCAGCGGCCGTGGCGGAGGTGGGCGACGCGATTCCCGTGTTCCGCGGCTTCCCGGCAAGCGTGACTCAGTGAGGAGGTGGACACTACTAGGGAAATTCCTACCGCCGGCGCCTTGGCGCGTGCCGGCGATGATCACGCCGGTGGTAAATATCTACCGCCCGCGCCCCAGCCCGACGCGCCGGGGGTAATACACTTAGCGCCGACGCTCTTCCCTAGCGCGCCGGGGGCAACTTTAGCGCCGACGCTTCGGGCCAACGCGCCGGTGGTATTGCTGGCTTAGCCCCGGCGCACGCACCGCGCCGGTGATAAGTCCACCCAGAGCGCCGGCGCTATGTATTGCTATTTAAAAAAATAAACAGAAAACCATATATACAGGTTTTATACTGTTACAGGTTATAATGTAACAGAAAATAGCAGTAAAACAGAATATATATCTCACAAAACAGAATTTATACGGCACAAAACAAGTAGATAATACTCAGATGTATCACACACGAATATAAAAAGTCTCAAACCCTAATACAAAGTATGAAACTGAAGCATCATCGTGATAGATACAAAGTGTCGGAAGATATCGATGTATCACACATGAACAAGTAGCTAAGATATCGATGATGGAATACAATGTGATGGATACAAAGTGTCGGAAGATAGCTAGCTAAGGAGACATCGATCTAAACTAGACGGTAGAATAGAAACGCGGAAACGATGAGCATCATCGTGACGAAGCTAGTCTTCATTCACTTCCTTCTCTTCTCGCCCGCTAGATATGTCTCTCCCACTAGATAGCTCGCATATCGAGCCTGTGCCTCCGCCATAGTGGTGTACCCCTTGTATCTATTGCCGCTGAACCGGTGCACCTTTCTCCGGCAAGCCTCCCAGTCGTCATATACTCCGGGAACATGTCCCCGGTACACGACATAGAACGTCATCTATTATTTTGACAAGACAAAATAGACATCAGTAGCCAAATCATATATGCAACAAGTATATACAACAACTTAGCAAATTCAAATATGAAACAAGTATATGCAACAAGGATTCGGCTGCAACAACAAGTATATGGGCTGAGAAATAAGTTTTCTTACTCTAAGGATTCGGCTTTGGCGGGAAGGGGTGGATGTCGTCTAGCGAGTTGAATGACTGCTTGTCACCGTATGCCTCTAGGCGGGCTTCTATCTTGTCATTCTGTAACATCCCAACTTTTGCTACCAAAGGGGTGTGGTGTGTGTTCATCTCATACATGCAAGGAAACAGAAACTTAATCATGTTTTAACCAATTTAAATTTGGAATTTAAATGGTTTAAGAAAATCCCACAAAAAGTACTTCTTTTGGTTCCCAAAAATTTGTGCTGGAAAATAATTCAAATACCTCAAAGAAAAACATGGCAAGGTTGGAAATTTTGTGAGGTTTTCAAAATATATTTTTGCCAATTTTTATCTTCACAAAAAGGCCCTCAAATTTTAGTTTTCTGTTCTGTTTTGTAATGGAAAAGGACTAGACTGTAAAACTCAAAACAATTAGGGGGTTTTTGCAAAATCGTCATCTTCAACCTCTGCCAGTAGGAGCTGCTCTGTGGCGCTGCACCGGCCGTCGATCCCGTGAGGGGATCCCCACCGTCGCCGTTTCGTGCGAGGAGGATAAGGACCGGCGCTCTCCCTCCCTCTCGAGCTCCCTCCTCTCCTCTGTACCTTCATACCGAGAACCAAACCCTAGCCCTTCTCTGTACCGTCGCCGCCGGCGAATCGCCGTCTACTCCGGCCATCTCCGGCCCAACGGAAAGCACCAGGAGGATTGCCTCGTCCACCTTTACCCCCCCCCCTCCAACCTCGCTTGCCGGGAAGCCTCCATCCGCCGGGATTTCGCGCCACCGTCCGCCATGGCCGCCGGCCTCTGTAACATCCCAAGTATGAAAATCATCCCCTTAGAATGTTTGTTGCATGTTTATTTAAGTATTGCATCATGTCATCATATTGTTCCCATGTTTGTTGCATTTGTTTTTCACTGTTTTCACAACTCAAATTCAAACCTTATTCAAACTATGGTTTCATACTTGCTCTGTTACAACATTTTGAATAAAAATCACAAATAATAACAATCAATTGGTTCCATGTTTTTCCATAGTGATCACTTGGGAAAATAATGGTTTTAAATCAATTATTTATTTTCCAAACACATTTGAAATTCAAATCCAAGCACCCAAAACAGAACTATTTTGAATTTATGTTGTTACCAAATCAAACCAACTCAAATTGTCTATTATCTTAGGGGTTACCCTATTTAAATGATTGATTTTAGTAATGTTTATTAATATTAACAAATTCACTCAAATTTGGATCAAATTTCAAAAAGCAATCAAATGTTTAAATTTTTGAAAATAAAAGTTGCCAAATGGTTGCATTTGGCCTAAGGAATTTATCTGAATTTTTCCAAATTTTTCTCTAAACTAAAGCCTATCTTTTTCTTCCAAAAGCAAATGCTACAAAAAAAAAACAGAAAAGGAATTTCGAAAAAGAAAAAGGAAACAGCAAAGGAGAGTGGGCTGCGTCCAGCCCACTGCTCCTTTTTCCTCCTCTGCACGCGGCCCAGCCCGGAACTTAACGCAAATAACGATTCGTTTTTTTTACGCGATCTATTTCCTCGTCGTCAAGCTGTACGGCAGCGCATCGGAGGCCTCCACGGCAGCACGGCGGCCCTCCGACGGCGATCCAAGCTGCCAGCGCCCTATAAAACGAGCCCTAGACCCCGTACCTAACCCTAGGCCCCCTAGGTTACCCTGTTCCCCTCTCCGCCGCCGTCAATCGCCACCTCCCCGACGATTTCCTCCTCTGCTCCACCTCACCGGCGACAGGAGCTCTGAATCTCTCAATGGCGCCGCCACCTCCCGCCTCCACTTAGCCACGTACCCCCTGGAACGGACCCGCCACCCTACCAGCTACCCCTCGGACACCTGAACACCCCCGGAGGAGCACGGACTCGTCGCCACCATCCTCGACCATCGCCGCGGTTGCCGTCGTCAGCTAACGTCACCGCGCCGCTGCCTCCTCTACTCCGGTGGTGAGCCGCCGTTCTCCTTCCCTCTCTCCCTCCTGTGCATCGCCACGCATCCGTGCACCTGTCCGCGTCCAGCACCCACCGCATCACGGCCACCAGTCGCAGTTCCTCGCCGGCGAGCCGTCGCTGTCTGTCAGTCGAGCACGCGTTTCGTCGTCAGTTAAATTCAGTTAAGTGGCGAAGGAATGTTAACCTGTATCAGTCCCCGTTACTGTCAAACGAATTCAGATAGCGCAGTGGTACTGCACCTGTTGCGCGCAAGCGAGGGCGCGGGTTCGAGCCGCAGCGCCCACTTTTTTGGTGGTTTTCCTTCCACAGCGCGCAGGCCCACCTGTCTGTGACCTCCACTGCCACGCGTGCGTGCGCAGCGCCACGCTGGCCGCTGGCCCACGCGGCAGTGTCAGCGTGTATAGGGAAGCTCGGTAACAAAAGGTTTCTGCGAATTCCTTTAATTACTAAATCAAATTAAATAACAGATTTGAATATAAAACTTCAAACTTTAATATCTTTTATTCTGTAATTCCAATAAATGCAAGTTTTATATGTTTTCTGATCCAAATTTCATAATCTTTCCAAATATTCAATTTGTGTACTGTTTTGGAAACTTGAAATGTATTTAAAATTCAAACTTAAATATTTCAAATGCTAATTTAGAAATTCAATAACTAATTATTTATTAATCCAATAAATGCAAATAAAATATGTTTTCCATACCATTTTAAATAACCTATTCAAATATAATTTTTGTTTTCTGGTTTGAATAATTTAAATTTCCTAAATAATTTAATATTTGTTTAATTCATTTAAATTTGATAAAATCATAACTTGCTCAAAGTAAAATATTTTTGAACATGCAAAATATGTTTTCAACCCATCAAAGTGTGAACTTTTCAAATGTGAGTTTGAAATTATGTTTGGAACAAATAAAAATTCAATTTAATTCCAAACTTGTTTTAAATTCATTTAAAACTTGTTTAATATTGTTTAATTCATAATTAAATAATCCAAATTCCAATTTCAATATTTGAAACATGTAATCCAACTAAAATTTGATGTTCTTTTCAAATATAAACTTTGTTATTTGTTTTGAACATTTTAAATGGGTGAAAACAACAAGTATTTGTGTGTCACCTTTAAGGCACCCAAAAATTCCCTAAATTGATAATAAAATTCTAAATTGCTACACCCTATTTTAATTTGATTCTAATGTTGTTATTTTGCTGTTTTCCTTTTGCATGCATCATACTAAACCACCAGCACCTGTTGATTAGTTGGAAAACAAATAATCTAACCAAAATCCATGGGCTTTTAATATGCAACTCAAAATTGCATATGTGTCCATTTAAATTGTGTTATCCTATCAATTAGTTTATTTTGATGCATCTATTAACTTGTCATGCATCATAATTGATTGTGCACTATGCCATGATGATGATTGTTTATATTTCTGCCTTGTTTGTTTGTTTCTTCTCGGATAGACGACGACGTTGATACCGACGACCTTTACGACACCCCTTCTGAGGATCTAGCTCAGTACCCAGCTACTGGGTTTGCAGGCAAGTTATCACTCACATGAACCATTGTGTTCCTTTCAACATTGGTTACCGATACTTTCCGTTGTTCTTTTCTGCTAGCCATAGTGGTAGTTGTTTCTGTTACGAACCTATCACATGATACCCTAAACCCTGATATTGCCATCACCTCCAGTCCTAAAACCCCGTTGCTTGGGCCCGTGACTTACTAGCATGCTTAGGGTTGTTTTGCTCGAGTCTGCTATCAGTTACTTTCTGTTATTATATTTCTGTTATATCCTAGGCTCGATGTTAAACAACACTTGTTAATTTGAGGTAATAATAAATTGCTGATAAGGCACCGGCAGGAGGCCCGGCGTGGTTTTGAGGCCTGCTAGTGTCGACCCTAATAGGAAAAGGGTCTTGTCTACTGATCCATGATGAGCGCACTATCCGCATGTGGGAAGCGTGTATGGGCGCCCCCCTCAATTTGATTCGATTCGCATCTCGTCCAAATCACCACACTTAGTTCGGGCTTTCCATTTGATGCACTCATATGCAGGTACGAACCCGAGGCCAGGGTGGAACTTTTGTAGTCGGCATTTAGGGCGGCGTGGTCTTCCAGTGCTATGAGGGTCCTTCTTTTCTTCGGGGGCTCGATTAGCCGCGCACGCACAGCACGTGGTGCTTTGGGCTTGATGCGAAGAAGAGTTGAGTTGTGTTGAGTGCCCCGCTTGGTGGGAAAGGCCTTCCCATCTGGCGGGTTATTCTTACGTGTACGGCCAAATTGGTGCACCCCTGCAGGGATAAATCTTCTCGAGAAGCCGTGTTTTCCGCGGTTATGGTTGACTTGGTGAAAGTACTGGCTAACAAGTACCCAGAACAACTTACACCTAACTAATGATAACCTGACTAGTAATAGACCTATTGACACAACAACTTGATCCATCATTAATCCAACTGTGTGAGTTATCCTCGGATTGCTTCTTTGGATAAGGGGCGAGATCCAGGATGGGTTTGATTGGTGGTTAGTTATAGTTGGTTACGATACGCTATCTTATCTCTTTCTGTTACACCGGAAGTTGTAGTATGTTCTGTAGATGGTTAGTGCAGCCAGTTGCAGCATCTTTCATACCCCCTTTTCTTCCGTTGATCCCAAGGCATCTGTGCTTGGTGTTGACGGGCTACACTTTGGTGAACTGTGAGTCTTGCTTGCCAGTACGTTGTTGTACTCACCCCTTTGGGGCTGTGGTTTACGCAGACTATGACTACGGCTACGATGACCACCAGGATGGCTACTTCGTGGAGTTTGACGAGACTGCAGACGAGTAGATAGCTGGACCAGGGCTGGATCCAGGACCTACGTGGATGGGCTTCGTCTTCTTTATTTTCTCCGGCTTCTTAAGCCTGTTGGATTTGTCTGTACCCAGACACCTTTGATTGCTTCCGCTGATGTAATGAATGCTATGTTGGGACATGTGTCCTCTGGATGATTGTATTCGATACTTCTGCCTTAGTGAAGGCCATTTGCAACCTTATTTCAATCTTTTGTGTCTTAGAGGCATGTTGTGTTATCCTTTTGTTCAAAACCGTTGACGTACCATGTGTGTATGGTATGAAGTACGTCAATGGTAGTATCCTGATTTCTA
Organism: Alopecurus myosuroides; assembly: GCA_028641055.1. NCBI lineage: Eukaryota > Viridiplantae > Streptophyta > Magnoliopsida > Poales > Poaceae > Alopecurus > Alopecurus myosuroides. The sequence goes on along the minus strand of CM054060.1, from coordinate 192,789,455 downwards.
CGGGATAGTTTACATCGACGGTGAACAGTAACGGTTGGTTGTCGCACATAAGTGCTGGCCTACCCGTAAGGGGACGCGGGAGCCGTTAAGCCCCGTAATCCAACCAAAATACTGTTCAGTTCGTACGGTGGGTATCCTCTAGAAGTCTGGGTGCGACAGCCTCCTCCGCGTGGCGCCATCGATGGAGGCCCCCTCGAGCCTCACCGTCCCCTCCATTAGCTTCCCGGTGAGCTAACGGTCCTCATGGACCCCTCTGTTTCCTCTCTCCCTCTAGAACTCCCGGTCGCCATGCAACTATGGCCGCCGCCGCGCCGTCGCTTGCCGGCGAGGTTGCCGGTGACCTCTTGGCTCACCGGCGCCACCCCTGGGCTTCCCTCGAGCCCCTCTCCCTCGTGGTATGCTCGGATTCGCGAATTGCGCGCGAATTCGATGGATTTCGAGTGCACCCGTGAGGAGCAGAGTAGGATGATGCCACCCTTGTGTCACGCTGATGTCAGCATGGGTTTTCTATGTTTTAAAAGGAATAAAAATATGCCACGTGGGCCCCACCTGTATTTAAATTACAGAAAATGAATAAAATTTGCATAATTAATAACTTTATTTCTGTACCTCAGAAAAATATGGAAAAATATTTAAAATGTTCAGAAAATTATTCTCTACCTTAATATGTCACTTTCATACATGTTTGCCAAAGTTGAAAATTGAACACTATTTGAATTTAATTAATTCATTTAAAAATAGAGAAATAAGTTTTTATTCACTAAAATTAGAAAATTAAAAGTAATATACCATTTTTCTCAAAATGACAATTGGAATCTAGTTATGGTGTTTTCAAACCCATTTGATCTTTAAAAATGGTACCTACTTTCATAATCGTCCGAATTGCCCCTCCGGGGTCTATTTCGGGACTTTTTCACTAAAACTGCATTTCTGTCATATGAACCCTAGCAAACCAACGATCATGCTTAGGGTTTTATTTCAGTGCATTAACTTGCTCATGCATACATATTGCGCATTGCATCGATGCCATGTTTGATTGTTGTTCTTCTTTGTTTCGGTGTTGTTTCCCCCTCGGTACAACGTGACTCCGAAGAGAAGGCCAGCAATCCAATGGCGAATACTTGATCTTAACCGACAAGTCAAGCACTTATTCCTGAAGACTTTATCTGGTTTTCTTTAACCAAGGCAAGCATAACCTCTTATCTGCTCATATATGGTTTTCGAAGTGTTTTGGAATCTCGTATATTGCATGCGGTTCAAAGTATTTATGGACTTAGATAGAGTTCTCCTATACTTATTGTATCGCCTAAAATATCCTGATCCACTGCTCCTAGCAGCTATAGGTTTGCTTGTGCGCGCTCCGCTAAACCCTGTAAGTCTTGATTAGCCATGCCTAGTTGTGATCTGATCCATCCAGTTGATGAATCTGGTCAAAGCGTGAATCTACTTTGTCATGTTGTTGTATTTTGTATATCTTTGATAACTTTACTAAATAACGGCATGGATGTGAGGCCACAATGGGTTGTGGCGTTTTGTCCTGTTCATGCCCCTAGGAGCGAGTTCTCGCCTTCCAAGCCAAGACTGAGCGTGCAACCACACGCGGGGCCTAACAGACCGCGCTCGACTAACTAACTTGTTTGGCCACGTCCATGAGTCACGTAGTTTGATCTTTCCATCTGCGTGTGAGTCAGAAAACGATTTGGAGAAAACTTAGGGCGTGACCGGGACAAGTGATGGACGTACTCGGATCTTGATCCCGACTCACAGAACAGGTGCCGTCAGGAAGTGGCCAACTCCCTGCTGACGGGGTGGCCCTGTTTGGGTTGACTCATGGATAGGGTCGAGCAAGGTAAAGGTCGTGGCTAGCCACCCTCTGCCGCGCTCCATGGACGAGTGTACATGTGGCGTTAAGAGTCGGATGGTACGTGTGGGTAAAGTGTACCCCCTGCAGGGATAAATCTCCTCGAGAAGCCGTGTCCACGGTTACGGACGACTTGGCAACGGATTCTGTGATCATAGATAATTTCAATGGAATAACTAAAACTTGTCAACCATGATTGAAGGGTGCCTCCTCGGAGATGCCGAGAGGGGTGATCCTTGTAGCATGAGATAGTGTGGGTATGAGAAGTACTTGGTGGAATACAAAAAGATGATGATATCAGTAGTTGAGTAGCTTTCTCATCTGTTTTCAAAATACTCCATGAGACGTGCTATTCTTCCTCAACTTGGAAAACAAAGATGGCTTTACGCAAAATAACCTTCATAACTCTTTCTAAAAGATAGCAGATTTATAATAGGTTAACTAAGCCTTGTTGAGTACCTCCCGTACTCAGGTTTGCTTAATTTTGGTTCAAGAGAAGATCTCATTTCAGTGGTGGTTCAATGTGGACATCGACGAGTAGTTTGGGGTTCCCAGGCAGTAGCCTGGAATCTATGGGCTCGGACGTCGCCTTATGTTGCGGCCTCTTAGGCCTTTTTGGTTCTTGTTGATTAGCAACATAATTTTCCTTCCGTTGTCTGATGTAATGTTGGGTCATGTGATCTCTGCTTGTAAGCTATACTCTAGTAACACCTGTTTAATAAAGTTTCATGTTTAGAGTACTGCTTTGATCGGTTGTTGGTTGCGAGCTCATTGTTATACAGTTTTGGCTATGCCTGCATAGTTGTCGCATTCGAGGGGTTGTGGAGCCGATGATCCATGTCCGAGCCCGCCTGTCGATGTGATCGGCCTGGGGCGAGGTAACCCCAGTAACCCTCGATTGTTGTTGCACTTTCTGGACACATAGAAGCTCTGTATAGTTTTGGTCCCGTTTCCTTCAGTTTCATTCGATTCGTGGACGCTTTGATATGCATAGTTGGTTATGACTAGCATGGATACAAGGAGTAGTAGACTGGGGATCCGGACTACGTGCCGATGAATCCAGTCTGCCTGCCGTTGTTTGTTGCGGCCGGGGCTGGTAACCCTGAAGCCCTTGTGAGTCCATGTCTAGGAGCACATAACAGTATGTATATCTCTGGGTCCGGGGTCGTGACAAGTCTTGGTATCAGAGCAGGACTGCCTGTAGGAAAACCTTACTGCTTGGTCGATGTCGAGTCTAGTGTTTGTGAAAACTATTTTAAAACCCCAAATGGATTGTCAAAACCCTTCTTAGGATTCTTTTTACTCCTTACCTGGTATCGCTCTAAACTCTGGGTCTCCTTATCTGTTTTGGATTTGAAAAGGTTCTGATTACTCAAAACCTAGGTGCCTTCTTTGGCAAGGACGTCGTTTACCCAAGTTGACCTAGTGTTCAGTTTCTAGAGTCGTGTGTGTTCCGTGTTCCGTTATCTCTTAAACTGGTAGATTTCCTTCCATTCATAATCTCTCAAAGTTGTGTGGATTCCATACTCTTACATGTTCTAAGTCTCAAAATCCTGAACCTCGAGATTTCCTTTTAATCTCGAATGTATCCGTTATCCTCTGCTCAAATTCTTACGGAGTTATGTTTTCTTTCGAAAAATACTTCGTGATTGCTATTCATAGTGTCCTTTAAGACACTAAGATAGTAGTTACTCCTTTCTCTATGTTTTCAATCTTGGACTTGAACCGAAGGTCCCGGAATGTGCTGAATTGTGGTGAGTTGAGTCATGTGGTTTCTTAACCATGTAACGCTCACGCTATCAGTACAGGATGCTGACCTTTAACCCAAGTTCTGTTTTCTTTAAATCCCGAAGAATCTTTTTTTTACCTCAGGGTGGCTAGGAAATTCCAACTCGTAGCCGTAGGCTTTCCTTTGGAACCAAAAGGGATCACAACAAGAGTGTTCTTTATGGTTCCCAGATCCTTGTTCCTGATTCAGCTATACCTCTCCTTTAGCATGGGTTTTACAAGTGAGTACTACCCTGTGCAATCGACGTGATCTCTGGATTCTCGGGAGCATGTTCCTACCCTCCAGTTGCCTAAAATCTCCATTCGTTGGTTCGGACACCAAGTTGCCCATGTGTGTTGGATTCTTCCAATGCATTTGCTCTTGTTTCCCGTCATAATATTCCACCTTGGGATGTCAGGAGAAACAAACTCCAGTACCTCATTCATCTTTAGGACCAGGTCAAAGTTTTGTAATTCCCAGGCTAAAGAAGTTTCATCAGCTTCTGTTCTGTTCCACCCTCGAGCATCACACTCTTATATATCAAGAGGTTGTGTTCAGTTTCATGGCCTTATTGATGAAGTGATGCTCTTACATGTCTTCACTTCCCTTCCTCTAAGCTTGAATGCTTGAGAATGATGGGTCTGCTCATCGACATGTGTATCTGCTATTCCTAGCAATTTCTATTGCTTTGAAAAACTTGTGAACCATCTGTATCCTTCCTAGCACTATTGGTCACCCGGTCTCTATATAAAGTTGATCGTGTTACCAAATCCGTTCATTCTGGTGCATATCCTCGGTTAGAGAGTTAGGTTCATGCCAAGCTCTCATGTTCATATCGGTTGCTTTGAAAAGCATGCCTCCTTTCGATTTCCAAGACATACCGGTGGGTTGTGATATTCTGGTTGTCTTTCTAGAAGTATCACCAGGTTTGTTACCTGACCGTGATGTCTAAACGAGGGGTAGTTCGAACCCCTCCTTTCTCCAAGAAACTATGCTGGACATCCTGGACTAGCGGTTGAGCTTAAACAATAACTTGGAGAGTTGGAAGCAAAAGCTCCGCCTAACTTAATCCTCTATTAAGGGATGTCTAGTTCTTTTGTGTTGAAGCAAGATAGTATCTCCTTAATGGACATGCTATAATTTCCACCTTGATTTGAATTGGGCTATCGTCAGATCAAGTCCAGCTTCAAGGACTATCTTGGCGGTGTTTTCACTCATAGTGTTCTCCCGAGTACACCCTCATGTCTTTTGGCCAGACCAATATTTTGCCTTGTTCATGTGTCATATGAGTTCCTCTGCTTGGAGTATCTCAATAAGTGTGTTCTCGAGCCCATCGATGAGATTCCTATTTCCTCCAAGTTGCGAGCGGCTCATGTTGAACATTGGCAACAATGTTGGAAACTTTCGAGAACCATCTTTGTGTCATCACGAAGTTGTGTTATGGATGTTCGAAGTGACTTTCTCGGGTTCGTGTGCTTATGGTGAAAGTTGTCGCCATGGGCCCGAGTATAGTTTCCTTGTTCCTTCGGGAATAATCCCATGTCGGTCATGCATGTGTGGACTGTTCTTGAGATGGTAGGTTGTTACCTCCATCTATCCGAAGAAGTTTACATCCACGCTAAGCCACTGACTGATTTTCCTTGAGAGAAGAAGTCCAAGATCTTCGTGATCTTTGTGACCGTCTTTCCAACAAGGACTCCGACGTGTTTTGTTGCAACTAAACCATGTAGGTGCAACCGTCTTTCGCAAGTTGCTAATACATGAGTTCTGCAATCTCGCTCATCTTCTTGAGTGTGGCATCGTAGTCCATATCTTGAGAATCCAGCATATGTATCTCGTTGGTAACCGGTGCAATCTCTTCGCTCAAACATACTGAGTCTGAGCTATAAATCCACTAACCAGAGCTAAATCTCAAGCAGCAACGATGGTTAGTGTTTCCTCAAGAGTATTGAATCAGGTCTTTTCAAAATCCGGCATGGTTGATGTGGTGGTTGACACAATTAGCCGGAAGACCTAATGTCATATCTCTTTGAATCCGTAAGAACAACCACTCTTCCTGAGAATTCTTGTGTGGCTCATTATAACAAGTTTTCCTCACCGTTCTTTCAAATCGGAGTTATACTTTCACTTGATGACCTACAGAAGGCTTGTTGTGAGCCTGCTGTCGGTATCTAGAACATCCAGGATAACTTGGAAGTTGATCTTTCAAATCTTTCTCTATCAATCCTACCAAATCCTTGTTTCGTGAAAACAAGTTCCTCATGAGAACATCTCCTGGTGTTTTGTAACCACCATCGATCAGTTCCCTTCTTCAAGCTGTTGGTACCTGAAGTTCTGTTCATCTCACACATTGTGTGAATTTGTCAGTCATTCCAGCCGTGGGATCTTAACTATGTGGTAGATGTATTGCTACGTCCAAACCACAATAGGAAGGAGATTCCCTATTTTCTTCCGGTGTTTCCATCCCCGTTGGTTAACCATCCTTATGGTGTGACCAAGAATTCCTTCTTAACTACGGTGTTCCAACATCCTTTGGTTACTCATATTCTGCCGTGAAGTAACATACCGATCCTTGACAAAGTTTTCGACAAACTTTAACGGGATGAAAGTTCCGTTATCTTTCGTGTCCACGCCGAAGAGTGAACATGATCTTGTATCAAATTTCTCTCCGACTCACGATTACAGTGTTTTCTCGTGATTTTCCTCGTCTACGGATATTATGTCGTGGTATCCAAGACCATCTTTTTCATCTTGGTTATCTGTTTGAAGAAACCTCGATATCATCAGTTGTTCCACCTTTCTTTTCGAAAAGGATTTAAAGTCTCGTGCAAAGCTCATATTCTAAACCCTTTCAAAACCAATCGTCCGTAAACTTGAAACCTTCTCATATTACCTCCGTTACCTTGATGTGTTTCATGCATGTTAACTCAACAGTTCTTTACGGACATTCTTGTCATGAGTTAGCCATGAGATACTCGATCTTCGTGAAGATTAATTCCTTAGAGTTTCCCTCTTATCTAAGGTGTATCTGTTCAATACTTCAAGATGCTACGGATCAACCTCTTCGAGAAAAGAACCGTAACGTTCAAGAAGGTCGTTCAAAACCGGTGTTCCTTCTTTCTTCTCCTTCAGGAATCTCGGGACGAGATTCTTGTAAGGGGGGTAGATTTGTAACATCCCAACTTTTGCTACCAAAGGGGTGTGGTGTGTGTTCATCTCATACATGCATGGCAACAAAAACTTAATCATGTTTTAACCAATTTAAATTTGGAATTTAAATGGTTTAAGAAAATCCCACAAAAAGTACTTCTTTTGGTTCCCAAAAATTTGTGCTGGAAAATAATTCAAATACCTCAAAGAAAAACATGGCAAGGTTGGAAATTTTGTGAGGTTTTCAAAATATATTTTTGCCAATTTTTATCTTCACAAAAAGGCCCTCAAATTTTAGTTTTCTGTTATGTTTTGTAATGGAAAAGGACTAGACTGTAAAACTCAAAACAATTAGGGGGTTTTTGCAAAATCGTCATCTTCAACCTCTGCCAGTAGGAGCTGCTCTGTGGCGCTGCACCGGCCGTCGATCCCGCGAGGGGATCCCCACCGTCGTCGTTTCCTGCGAGGAGGATAAGGACCGGCGCTCTCCCTCCCTCTCGAGCTCCCTCCTCTCCTCTGTACCTTCATACCGAGAACCAAACCCTAGCCCTTCTCTGTACCGTCGCCGCCGGCGAATCGCCGTCTACTCTGGCCATCTCTGGCCCAACGGAAAGCACCAGGAGGAGTGCCTCGTCCACCTTTACCCCCCCTCCAACCTCGCTTGCCGGGAAGCCTCCATCCGCCGGGATTTCGCGCCGCCGTCTGCCATGGCCGCCGGCCTCCTCCGCGTGGCGCCATCGATGGAGGCCCCCTCGAGCCTCACCGTCCCCTCCATTAGCTTCCTGGTGAGCTAACGGTCCTCATGGACCCCTCCGTTTCCTTTCTCTCCCTCTAGAACTCCCGGTCGCCGTGCAACTATGGCCGCCGACGCGCCGTCGCTTGCCGGCGAGGTTTCCGGTGACCTCTTGGCTCACCGGCGCCACCCCTGGGCTTCCCTCGAGCCCCTCTCCCTCGTGGTGTGCTTGGATTCGCGAATTGCGCCCGAATTCGATGGATTTCGAGTGCACCCGTGAGGAGAAGAGTAGGATGATGCCACCCTTGTGTCACGCTGATGTCAGCATGGGTTTTCTATGTTTTAAAAGGAACAAAAATATGCCACGTGGGCCCCACCTGTATTTAAATTACAGAAAATGAATAAAATTTGCATAATTAATAACTTTATTTCTGTACCTCAGAAAAAAATATTTAAAATGTTCAGAAAATTATTCTCTACCTAAATATGTCACTTTCATACATGTTTGCCAAAGTTGAAAATTGAACACTATTTGAATATAATTAATTCATTTAAAAATAGAGAAATAAGTTTTTATTAACTAAAATTAGAAAATTAAAAGTAATATACCATTTTTCTCAAAATGACAATTGGAATCTAGTTATGGTGTTTTCAAACCCATTTGAGCTTTAAAAATGGTACCTACTTTCATAATCGTCCGAATTGCCCCTCCGGGGTCTATTTCAAGACTTTTTCACTAAAACTGCATTTCTGTCATATGAACCCTAGAAAACCAACGATCATGCTTAGGGTTTTATTTCAGTGCATTAACTTGCTCATGCATACATATTGCGCATTGCATCGATGCCATGTTTGATTGTTGTTCTTCTTTGTTTCGGTATTGTTTCCCCCTCGGTAGAACGTGACTCCGAAGAGAAGGCCAGCAATCCAATGGCGAATACTTGATCTTAACCGACAAGTCAAGCACTTATTCTGAAGACTTTATCTGGTTTTCTTTAACCAAGGCAAGCATAACCTCTTATCTGCTCATATATGGTTTTCGAAGTGTTTTGGAATCTCGTATATTGCATGCGGTTCAAAGTATTTATGGTCTTAGATAGAGTTCTCCTATACTTATTGCATCGCCTAAAATATCCTGATCCACTGCTCCTAGCAGCTATAGGTTTGCTTGTGCGCGCTCCGCTAAACCCTGTAAGTCTTGCTTAGCCATGCCTAGTTGTGGTCTGATCCATCCGGTTGATGAATCTGGTCAAAGCGTGAATCTACTTTGTCAGGTTGTTGTATTTTGTATATCTTTGATAACTTGACTAAATAACGGCATGGATGTGAGGCCACAATGGGTTGTGGCGTTTTGTCCTGTTCATGCCCCTAGGAGCGAGTTCTCGCCTTCGAAGCCAAGACTGAGCGTGCAACCACACGCGGGGCCTAACAGACCGCGCTCGACTAACTAACTTGTTTGGCCACGTCCATGAGTCACGTAGTTTGATCTTTCCATCTGCGTGTGAGTCAGAAAACGATTTGGAGAAAACTTAGGGCGTGACCCGGACAATTGATGGACGTACTCGGATCTTGATCCCGACTCACAGAACAGGTGCCGTCAGGAGGTGGCCAACTCCCTGTTGACGGGGTGGACCTGTTTGGGTTGACTCATGGATAGGGTCGAGCAAGGTAAAGGTCGTGGCTAGCCACCCTCTGCCGCGCTCCATGGACGAGCGTACATGTGGCGTTAAGAGCCGGATGGTACGTGTGGGTGAAGTGTACCCCCTGCAGGGATAAATCTCCTCGAGAAGCCGTGTCCACGGTTACGGACGACTTGGCAACGGATTCTGTGATCATAGATAATTTCAATGGAATGACTAAAACTTGTCAACCATGATTGAAGGGTGTCTCCTCGGAGATGCCGAGAGGGGTGATCCTTGTAGCATGAGATAGTGTGGGTATGAGAAGTACTTGGTGGAATAAAAAAAGATGATGATATCAGTAGTTGAGTAGCTTTCTCATCTGTTTTCAAAATACTCCATGAGACGTGCTATTTTTCCTCAACTTGGAAAACAAAGATGGCTTTACGCAAAATAACCTTCATAACTCTTTCTAAAAGATAGCAGATTTATAATAGGTTAACTAAGCCTTGTTGAGTACCTCCCGTACTCAGGTTTGCTTAATTTTGGTTCAGGAGAAGATCTCATTTCAGTGGTGGTTCAACGTGGACATCGACGAGTAGTTTGGGGTTCCCAGGCAGCAGCCTGGAATCTATGGGCTCGGACGTCGCCTTATGTTGTGGCCTCTTAGGCCTTTTTGGTTATTGTTGATTAGCAACATAATTTGCCTTCCGTTGTCTGATGTAATGTTGGGTCGTGTGATCTCTGCTTGTAAGCTATACTCTAGTAACACCTGTTTAATAAAGTTTCATGTTTAGAGTACTGCTTTGATCGGTTGTTGGTTTCGAGCTCATTTTTATACAGTTTTGGCTATGCATGCATAGTTGTCGCAGTCGAGGGGTTGTGGAGCCGATGATCCATGTCCGAGCCCGCCTGTCGATGTGCTCGGCCTGGGGCGAGGTAACCCCAGTAACCCTCGATTGTTGTTGCACTTTATGGACACATAGCAGCTCTGTATAGCTTTGGTCCCGTTTCCTTCAGTTTCATTCGATTCGTGGACGCTTTGATATGCATAGTTGGTTATGACTAGCATGGATACAAGGAGTAGTAGACTGGGGATCCGGACTACGTGCCGATGAATCCAGTCTGCCTGCCGTTGTTTGTTGCGGCCGGGGCTGGTAACCCTGAAGCCCTTGTGAGTCCATGTCTAGGAGCACATAACAGTATGTATATCTCTGGGTCCGGGGTCGTGACACATTCATTGGTGGTATGTGACCAGCGAAGAAGAGGCCACCCTTAGTGACGACATCGTGATGGATTATTGTGGCAATCTGTCGTTGGATGTGACGAAACTCATTTCTCACCGCATCGCTAGGGGCGTTCGCCATGTCTATGCCCCTTTTTTGGAGACTAGATGGCAACAAGAGGTCGTTTGCATCCTTCACGAACTCCCTCATATGAAGGATGGTGTACCAGGCGTCCATCCCACTCTCTGGGTGCAACTGCTTCGTGCAGGCAAACGTGGTTGTGTGGACGCACCGGAGGCATCCTCGGCTAGTTTCTTTCCTTACCTTGAGGGGACCTGCCTTGGCGGCGAATCCGGTGAGAGCTGCGTCGAGAACAGACTTTAGGATGGTGTAGTTCTTCCGCTTGGCACTCGCCGAGTCGAGATAAGTAACGTGCGACTGCCGCGGGTGCATGACCAAGAGGACGCAGTACATGTCTCTGCACAACACAATCCATGCTCCATCCTCAGATTAATCTTTTCACACACGCAAAAGAGTGATTGAAATATACTAAAGAATGTAATGATGGCTAGCGGTCGATCGTAAACTTACTCGGGGAAGTATGGCACGAGGAAGGTTTCCTTAGTATGATTCGCCACCAAGAAATCCTCGATATGCTTCGTGGCAATCACTCGGTCCCGTGGGTTGGCCAAGACGCTTTCACGCATGTAGTAGGGGTCCATTATTGCTACGTCCGGTGTTCTCTCTTGCATGATATCGTGTGCCATTTTGAGAGCTACGAGACGCACGAAGGGTGGGAAGAGCCATTTCAGATGGAAGATGTTGATTTAGGGTTAATATTGTAGTTTGCAGTTGCCTGATCCTGTGCTTAAAATTTAGGGTTTAGTAAGAAAGGCTGAAGTTTGATCATAGAGCGTTTGTTCTCGGATAATATATTATCGTCTCACATTTTCTAAGGGTATTTTTCTAACTCATCTTTTTACAGGTATATGTATGTTCCATTATCTTTAAAGTTTATGTTTGTATTTTGTTGCATTATTCTAACACCATTTTAACAATCCAATTAGCATTTCTTTGGTTCTAGAAATTGACGCAAAAATTCGGCATGACCTTTGCTAAAAAAGGTCATCCCGGAGTGCTAGAAATTTGCCGGAACAGAAACGAATCGACGTTCCGGCAAAACGTTAGCAACTCAATGTACCTACAAAACGTTTCTTTCTCCTGACAGCGATACCGCTGCAAGTACTGTCATCTGACACGTAGTTCCTCCTATGAGCAAACGGCAGCCCGTTCCGTTGTTCCAACTGCAATCTATCAATCATCATCTAAAAAATAAACTGCAATCAATCACCCTTGACAGCTACCTTCAGTTAACTAAGCACCAGCAGAAGAAGCTAGCACCTTCGGAATAAAAGCGACCACAGGTTTTCGTCGTCGTCCCAACAGTCAAACGAGACGGTGTTTTAATATCTCGGTGATCAAATCATACGTTGCACAAATAATTCGAGTCTAACGCAGACAGGAGGAAGAACCGCATCTGCACCGCGAAGCTAGAATTGGAGCGCCGAATCAAACCCGCGCGGAGGAGAACGGACAGACTCACCAAAGAGGGGGGAGAAGGCCGGAGAGGGAGGAGAACGTACCTGCAGGGGGCGCGGGCTGCTCCTGCTCAAGACAGTAGCGCGGGCTGCTCCTGCTCCTGCTCGTCGCAGCTCGTGCTCCTGCTCGTCGCTGCAGGGGGCTCCGGGTCCTCCTCAAGACGGTGGCGCGGGTGTCTTCTCGGCGGCGGAGATCGATGAGCGCGGGTGGGGTGAGCGCGGCTAGGGTTCATGCAGTGAGCACGCGCGTGGGGAATTTTGGGGGAGAGGATCGATCGATCAAAAATTTGGCTAAGTCCTAGACTCTCTCCCCTGTACAGAACTAGCGCCGGCGCTGTAAGGACCCCAGACCGGCAGTCTGAAACTCTCCGTATGCATACATTCATGATCCCAGAAAGATCAGTCGTGAACAACATACACAGTTGGCACACAGAAATACATCATCCATTACACGAATGCATAAAGGTATTACAAAAATTATCACATGATCAAGTTTAACGCAACTGCCACATGGGGCAGGCAACTTATCAAACACAGCGGAATACAATTAAAACACAACGTAGTTGAGCCCAAGTCACGCCTTAACCTACAGGCTGCTGACCCGGAGACGATCCTAGTTCGCAAAGCCGTCAACTCCGTACTTCTCTTCATAGAATCTCCTTCGGAGGCGCCTTCTCAAAGTCTGGCAAGTAGATAACAGGGGCGAAACCATAATGAGTACATTTGAATGTACTCAGCAAGACATCCATCATGTCACTTACCAAACATGCAACTATGCTTATATGGTGGAATAGGTAGGCTATAAATAGGGTTCACTACCAATGGTGTTCATATATGATGACACCACAGTTGCAGTCAAGTTTATCTATATCTTCGTTGAAGAAGATACTTCAGAAGAAAAATAATATAGTTTTATTTCTCTTGTAGATATCACATGTACAAGAGGTTTTGTAAAGTTTTGTTAAGGAATATTTTCTCTTTGCAATACTTCTTGGAATCAGTTTCCAGAATTCTTGCTTAGAGTAGAAAAGGTTTTCTTTGCAAAACATTTTGTTTTGTATAACATCATCTGGCTTTTCATCATCGACGATACCTCCACGGTATAAGTTTCCATTTCCTTTCCGAACTTCACAAGTTCAACACTTCCTTTCCAAAATTCCTTTTCAAAAACTTCCCTTTTGAAAACATTGACACAATGCTAGCTACATGGCCATTCAACTGTCCATATCCGAGGACGCGGCTTCTTCGAAAAAGTTGTACTCTGCAGAGGTGTACTCATCCACCAGATCCAGTACACCTACCGTGAACAATCACGGACTGTAACAACAGTATGTAAACATCAGGTATCTGATCATAACCATTCACTATGTTCAAGCTAGTATATGCCTATCTCTCAGGTGAGTTTTACCACATCCCCGGCACCGAGCTAATCCCCGCCAAGCCAGTATGCCTCAACTGATGCGACCGGAGGGAAAATTAATCCCACACTTTATATGTCTCCACGACATTCGGTTAGAGGGTACGACGTCCCTTATAGCGATTGAGATAGCACACACTAATAAGAACAAACTTCAAGTTAAGCCCCTTGCCAATGTTGGGGTAGGGTGGCAGTACGGTAAAGGTTGTCCGGCGAAGACTAGGTTATGTGTCATTTTTGAAACAAACACTTTTCCAAAAATGACCACTTCCACATTCCTCCGGAGAACAAGGATCCGCCTTTTCTCCGGGTTTTCCGTAAAGCCTTTGTTTTGTAGAATCACAATTTTAGGGTGTCCACTTAGGGACTAGTATATTTGATGGTAATAAATACAATATTGTGGCTTATGGGCTTGGTATTACCAAGTTTAACTACTGGCATAATAGTAACCTATATACTAGTATAGTAGTAATAGTCACATCAAAAATAGTTTTGATAATCAAGTTTTTGGTAAAACTTCAGAGGTAAAACATGCATGATAGATAATGATAAGTATTGTATCAGCAAGCATCAGGATGGCTTGCCTGGTAACTCCTTGTGTCCCTGGTTTTGGAGTGACTGGAACTTGAAACAAAGCTTCCCGACACTTCCTTCCTCTTCGTTTTTCTAACGTCGTAAAAAGAATAAAGGACACACATTCAGAACCAATCAAGGCAAGCAACAATACACAACAATACATATAGCAAGGAAACTAATAATAACCAATCACACAATTATTAATTGAGGCAAACAATCAAACAAGCATACTTGGCAGAAATGCCATTTAATAAGACAGCTCAAGGTTGGAGGAACTTATCTCACAACCTTAATATCATGGATTTAGTGGGTGTGCCACTCTCATACCAAGATATTAATAAACCCAAAATACACTTAGTTTCACAAGGGTGAGAGTACTAAAAGTATATAAAACATGCAAAAAAATAATCATGGCAATAGGCCTATCAACCAAACCACAAAAAGAAAAAGGTAGCTAATCTGCTAAGCCTAAATTCACACCAAGAATAAATAAGACACATGATTTGCAAAAGTTACTTTTACAAATCAGTGAGCCTACACAAGTGCAACAAGGTAATAGACTCATCACAAAACACACAATTTCTCATAGTGAGAACAATAGAAACAATGAATAAAAAGGAGGAATCCTATAGACATGCTTCCACTAAGGGTTTGCTATGCAAGAATGCATAACATGTAAAGTACTAAAAAGCAAACAAGGAACCATGTTTTCATTATGGGAAATGAAAACATGTCCTCATGCAAGGATACACAAATATCTACCAAACACAAGTTGGAAGGAAAAACAATTCAATACAAGAAAAATGCTAGGGAAACTAGTACTACTCAAACATGAAGAATCAATGGATGCATTTCAATCAATTAATTGAAATACAACCAGAGGGTCCATGTCATAAAAACAGGAGTGAAAAACATCTATACTTGCTATAACAAAAATACCCCATTTGATAAAACAAGGCATCAATCTGCAGGGCAACTCCTATATACTAGTGGTAATAAAAGGGGCATTACTAGAGGAATCAAACAAAACTCCAAAGATGGATTTTTCCTAGCAAGCCACACATGATTACAACCACTTACAAACAGAAGCGTACACATTTTCATTTAGCACAAAAATTCCCAAAGCAAAAATACTAGACACTCATTAGTTATAGAACTATATAAAAGAAACACATCTAGTGTGGGGGAAACAATATTTCCACCAAAAATGCAATGACACCAGTGGGTGTTCCACTAGCATAACAAAGCATTAAGAGGTCACAAGGCCTCTGGTCATACTTGCTAAAAATTAACAAAATACTAAACTAGCATCTAGTGCAATAACCATACTAGTAGAAAATAACAGGGTGCAAAAATAAGCAAGGTAATGCTACTCCTGCTATTATTTTCACACAAGTGAAAACTCTAGTATTCAAGTACTCATAAAAACATAATCAAAATGCTACTGGTACTATGAACACAACACAAAAATATGGGGCTACACAACCACAAATGTTTATGTCAAAAATTCCACACATGAGGGAATTTTTCCATAACATTCTCATAGTGATGACAAAGCTACTCATGCTTTTCTACCAACTCAAATGCAAGCTAGCAGAGGTGATAACAACACAATATAAGTACCAACATGGTACTGGATTCAATCAACAATCCAAGTGTTTGCACATAAAGTTAACACTCAAAAATGCTATGCCAATATTAACTAGAGAATAATCATATGTTAATAACAAAATCCTATTTCTTCTCAACTCAAGTCCACACAATCTAACATGCTAAAATAGCTAATTAAACCTTAGAAAACAAGTTCACACAACTTATACATGCTAGAAAACATCATTGCAACACAAAAATATATTCACACAATTTAAATACCTAAAATGCCAAAAATGGCAGAAACAAGCAATTTAAAGATCTGTCCACCAAATTTTCTAGGTTGCTCTAAAAATTACACCCAGCTAGGTTTGGATAGCCCTAAACATGTACAAGACCATCCAGTTGAGTTTGCATCAAAAATCATTTTTAATAATTTTATAAAAATCACCAAAGTGCTCACTATTGTTTTACCAAATTGCATGCCACTTCAAAAATATTAGGAATTTGGAAGCAAGGTTAATTGATCCTGTTAGGAAATTTCAAGGGCTTTCCAATGCAATTAGATACACCTCATTCTGAGTTGTGAAATAAAAATGGTGCTCATTTTGGTGTTTCTGGTACCTGTTGCCAAATCATTTTTCATTTCAAAACTAATCATCCAAATGTAGATCTACAAGTTGGAGGTGGTTTAGATTTTGTTGTTTCACATCTGTGAATTTTAGTTTGGTCAAATTCATATTTTAGATTGCCTTTTAGGCTCAAAAGTAACAAGGTACATTCTGTAAAAAAAATGGAAAACAAGTGTGGATGGGCCAGATCCACCAACGGGCCGGCCAGACGATTTCTACCGCGGCAGATCCCAGCCGTATCCGCTGACCCGCGGGCCAGGCCGCCACGGGGGCTGCCACGCGCGCAGATCACGGCCCCACTGGCCAGTTTGACTCCTCCCGCGCGGGGTCAGCGCGCGCTGCGTCAGCACGACGTCAACGCGACGTCATCGCCGGCGGGAGACGTCTCCGGCGAGGCCGTATACGGCGAGTCCGTGCACCATTCTGCGAATAAAACGCATCTACGAGTTCCTCTCGACGTGGGCTACCAACTAGGGCCAACCTCGTTTCCAGGGAAAGGCCGGAGAATGGCCGGCGACGAGGGCACGGCGGCGGCCGGACAACGGCTAAGACTCGGCGGCGTTCTAGAGGGAGAGGGAGGGGGAAAAAGGGCGGCGGGGGTCGCCTGCTCACTGTGAACGCCACGGAGGGCTCGTAGAAGGAGGAGGAAGCTCAAGGGCGGAGGAATCCCTCGCCGGAGCTCGTCGGGGTCGGAGAAGGGAATGGGATGGCGCGGCCTCCTCGAGTCGAATCGCCACGATTCCTTCAGCACAAGTGATCAACACATCGAGGCGGATACGGTGAGCAACACAGCGGCCGGGGGCGTGGTCTCTATCGTCGTAATCGACGGCGACCTTATACGGGCTAGGGTTTGGGTTTGCAAAATATCTAAGAGAGAGAGTGTGCTCGAGGGGGGGAGAGAGAGGGGGTAGATAGCAACCACTTGGGGGGCTTTTTAACCTCAAAGATTGCTTCCAATCGAAGCTATGGAGCATGGGCTCCCATGCCTTCTACTGCATCTACAGGAAGAAGAAGGACACCATGACTCAGCTTACAACTAGGTCCTTGGTTATTTACATAAAGGTCCTTTTCTCTCTGAAAAATGTGATGTTCACCAAGCAAACAAAGTCAAAATTTAAATTCCTTTTGCCAAAAATTCTTATTAGTTGAGTTGCACAACATATGTGAAAATTGGCTCAATTGGAGAAACTTGATAATTCAAAGTTGTTCAAATTTGAATTCTTACATAAATGGACATTGAATTTATTAACCTACTTAGGAGCTTCCAAAAATTATAATTTTTGTCACACATTCCTTATTTGAAGTGTTCCTTATGTGGTAGAAAAGTAAAGTCATTTTTAGTTACTTCATAGAACAAACTTGTTCAAATTTCAAAAAGGTGCTGTCAAGAAAACAGGGGTTTTTGGCAACTTAATAAATTCAAAAACTTGTGCCCTTTTGGTTTTCATCCTTATTTATTATATAGAGCATGTGGTATTTATTTCATGGCATTTTGAAAAAGTTTGTAGAACAAACTTGTTCAAAATTCCAAATGTTGCTGTGGAGAAAAATCATGTTTTCAGGACTTTAATGGATTCAATTTTTGGTCTCCTCTTGTGTGTGTTCCTTATTTGATATAAGGAAGCAATGGTATTAATTTCAGATCATTTGAAGAAAGTTTCCACTAGTAACTTGTTTGAGTTTCCTGTTTCTAGAAATATTGGAAATTCAATTTAATAAGGCACTTGGCTTTTCTTTAAAAATGCTTTGCCAAAATATTTATGTGACTAGAGAAAGCAAGTCAATGCTCTCAAATACTTTTGTTTTTAAGAATGCCTCTTTTTCTGATAATCTTTTCGGGAAATTTATTTAGTATTTCCTCTTTCTTAATTTAGGCCTTGGAATAATATTCAACAAGTATGGGATTCATAAGATAGTTTTGGAAAACTCTTTGATCAATATTTACTTTAGAAAATATTGCCAAGGTCATTGGAACAATATGTTGAATATTTTTAGTTTACTGCTTTGCTATCTTTTTAAGTTTGCTTTCATTTCTTAGCCATGTAAGTTTATATAATTTGTTTGTTTAGTTGCACTCAAACAAACACAACCAAAGTTTATTAGTCAAGCAATTAGCAAAACAACTGTGTTATCAGGTATTCCAAAATTGGGATGTGACAGGCGCAACGGTCTCCCACGCGCGCCGGGGATAAGTTGGGATGGCCCCACAAGGTAGTGAGGCAAGCAAATAGCGTCGGCGCGGCCAAACAACCAGCGCGCCGGGGATAAGTGGGGCGGGCCCACCCCTTATATTAGGAACGATACAGCCTTAGCACCGGCGCGTCTGTACGCTTGCGCGCCGGGGCTATTTTACCGCCGGCGCGTACGCAACCAGCGCGTCGGGGCTAACTTCGTTTTTTTTTATTTTGTTTTTCTTTTCCTTATATTCTTTATCTATTGTGCCTAAAACAAAATAGGATAGTAGTAAAGCTAATTTCAATATAGAGGATAGTAATAAGATAAAATGGAATATTAATTGTAGTTATTTATAGGATATATAATATAAGATAGTTGTGTCGGCAAAACACACATCAATCACACACTGTTATCGATTTAATTAAGAAAGAGTTGCACATAATAATACAATATTAATGATAGTTCCATCGTCACAACACACATTGTGATTGTTTCTGTCTCATTGTTTCATCACAATCTTCTTCTTTCCCTTCTTGGATGTCGTTTTATACTTTATCCCTGTCTGATGACTTCTTCTTGTGCTGGGATCACCTGACCTAGGTAGCGTTGTCCTGCTTCTTCTTTTGGTGTATGTTGCATTGTCTTCATCGGGTTCTTCTATCACCGGGTCTCCGACGAGGCCGTCAAAGTCATTCTCGTTAGCAACTCCATCCATTCCGACAACGTTCCTTTTTCCTCTCCTTACGACAACACGGCTAGGCCTGGATGGGTCGGTTATGAAGAAGCATTGCTCCACGTGCTTAGCTAGTACCCATGGCTCATTTTGAGTGGTGGCGTTTGTGGTCCTGCATTTTTTGGCTTCAGGTATACACATGGTGACAAAATATTTGCCTTCGGTTTCGATGTTCTTAGCCCATGTGACATGAAACATCAGCACCTTCTCCCCAGTGTAGTCAAGCTCCCAGATGTCCTTGATCCTTCCGTAGTATCTTTTCTTGACATCGCCCGTGTAGGATTCCATCGTTACCGCAGAGTTCTGGTAGTCGCTACTTTTGTCTTTTTCCTCCGTGTAGAATGTGAACCTGTTGATATCGTATGCTTGGTAAGTCATGAGGTTGGGCGCGGGGCCATATGACAAAGCCAAAATTAGTTTACCGTTCTTGCTGGTCATTGTCGGGGGATCAACATCAATCTAGTCTTTGAACCAGCGATCGAAAGAGGAGTTGTGCGCTCTTAGTATATCTGCTTCGGTCATCGGCTTGCGAGCATTGTTTTCTATCATTTTTTTGTGCTCTTCTAACCAAGGATCCACATCGTCGATGTGCTGAAGTACTACTAAGTTGGCCCTGTCAAAGTCGGATGTCCGCCCCTCAAAGGCCACGTGCATTTCCCGCCTGCCCGTTTTGTGGCCTGCTCCCTTAAACGTGCCAATGTGCTTGTTTCCGGCAAACCAACCGGCTTTTCGACGTCTAGATAATTCTCGCAGAAAGAGATTCGCTCTTCGGCGAGAAACCCCTGGACGATGCTTCCATCCGGATGTGACCTGTTACGAACGAAACCTTTGATGACCCCGTTCATTCTTTCGAACGGCATCATGTTGTGCAGGAATGCCGGCCCGAGATCATTGATATCATCTACGATATGGACCAAGAGATGGACCATTATGTCGAAGAATGCGGGCGGGAAGTACATCTCAAGCTCGCATAGGATCGTAACGATCTCTTCCTGCAGCCTTCCCAGTTTCTTCACGGTGATCGACTTCCGAGTGATGACGTCGAAAAAGTTACATAGACCAGTCAGCGTTTCACGGACGTGAGGTTCCATTATCCCTCGGATTGCAACTGGAAGTATCTGCATCATCATCACGTGACAGTCATGAGACTTCATCCCGCTAAAGATTTTCTTGTTCGGGTCCAGGTATCTCCTTATCAGCCCCGAGTAACCAAAGGGCACTTTGACTCCTAGAAGGCAACAGAACATTTGATCGAGCTCGTTGGGACTTGGAGTGAAGCAGGAGGGGGGCATACCCAGTGTTGCGGCTTACCCCTTTTGTGCTTGCAACCGTTCGCCTCCTCCTCGTCCAGCTGGTCATCTTTGGTCCTAGCAGCCGATGGTGGTATTTGAAGGTCTTTCCTGATGTTTAGGGCCGCCAGGTCGTATCTTGCTTTCGGCCCGTCTTTGGTCCTATCCGACATGTTGAACAGGGTGCCGAGCAAGCTCTCGCACACGTTCTTCGTGATATGCATGACATCAAGGCAATGAGGCGTACCGAGGATTAGCCAGTACGTCAAATCCTAAAACACGGACCTCCTTTTCCATACGACTAGGAGCGGTCCTGCTGCATTCTCTTTCCTCTTCTCTTCTCGATTTCGCTTCTTTTCCTTTCCCTTTCCCTTTCCCTTTCCCGGCGCAGGGCACTCTTTCAATTGTCCAATAACTGCTTGATCTCTTCACCGCTCCTCTTAGGTGGACGTCCTTCGGGCTCATCTTTACCGTTGAATAGATCTCCACGCTTCCTCCACGGGTCATTTTTGTCTAGCCACCTTCGATGCCTGATGTAGACAGTCTTACAAGACCCCGGTTCCTTAAGCTGTAAAGATGGCGTATGTTCCATGCACCTCACGCACGCCTTGTGTCCATGGCACACCTGGCATGAAATATATCTGTATCCGAGAAAGTCCTGCACCATCGTGATCAACGCGACTCTCATAGGGAAATATTCTTCTGCGTAGGCATCCCATGTTTGTACCCCTTCATCCTCCCACAATGTTCCTATCTCCTCGTTCAGCAGCTCGAGATACAGGTTGATATCGCTCCCTGGTTGTGTCGGCCCTTGAATTAGCATACTCATGTGTATGTACTTCCTCTTCATGCAGAGCCGGGGGGTTGTATATCCAAACAAACACGGGCCACGTGCTATGTTTGCTGCTCTGGTTGCCAAACGGATTGAGTCCGTCCATGCTCGCACCCAACCTGATGTTCCTTGCCTCTTTCCCAAAATATTCGCACTCGTTGTCTAGTGCCTTCCACTGGCTTGCATCCGAAGGGTGTGTCAACACTGGGTTTTCAGCCCGCTCTGGATCATTCATCACTGCCTCCTTTCTGTTCGCGTGCCAGCGCATCATCTTTGCTTCCTTAGGGTCCACGAAGTACCGCTGCAGACGAGGCGTGAGCCGAAAGTACCACACCACTTTCCGAGGAGCGGCTTTATTCCCTCTCTTGTACCGATCAGCGCCACACACTGGGCATTGGGTCTTGTCTGTGTGTTCGTTCCGATAAATGACACAGTCATGGATGCATGCATGATACTTTGTGTGCGGAAAATGGAGAGGGCACACGACTTTCTTCGCCTCGTCTAGACTAGTAGGATACGTGTTGTCTTTAGGAAGACGCTTTTTCATGTATTGCAGTAGGTCGTTAACGCTTGCGTCGGTCCATCCGTGTTTTGCCTTCATCTGCATAATATCGAGTGCTACTCTTAAACGGGACTCCTCCGGATCGCGGTCTGCTGGATCGTACAACGGAGTATTCGAGTGTATCTCTAGTTGCGCCAGCTTAGATTTCCGTCTACCGGCGGCTCTCGCATCAGTCGTCGACCTATCGCTGAGAAGTAACTCTTGAACATGAGGGTCCCGCACGACTGACGTTAGCGGAGTATTGTTGTCCGCCGTTTTTTCCTCTCCAATACCGCCGTATGCGGTAGCCTCTTCGTCAACGTCGTTCTCCTCCTGCCCTTCTTCCCCATTTTCAGCGGCTATCGTCGCGCCCCCTCCTCATGATTATCCTCATGACCATCCCCATAATCATCTTCCTCATCACTCATGGTCCACTGAGTGTAACCGTCCATGAAACCATGCCTAAGCAGGTGGTCCTTCACTACGCCCGAAGATGAGTTGAACAGGGACCCAAGTTTGCATCTTCGACGCGGACAAAGTATGTCTATGCGGTCCCGTCGATGCATGTAGGCCGTTGCACGTTCCACATATCTATCCACGATGCTTTCCCTCATCGAGATGACCATTGTCTCCTGCACGGTCGACAAGAGTAAATTTTGATTAGATCCACACCCGGCCGGTTTCACGGAAAATTTCGGCATGACCTTTGCTAAAAAAGGTCAAAACGGAGTGGCAAAAATTTGCCGAAACAGAAATGAATCGACATTTCGGCAAAAGATTGCCAACTCATTTACATGTCATCACAATTTACACGGTCGCAACAAACATAATACAATTCCCATGAATAGGGGTCATCATCACATATTTTGGTTGCAAACACAATATTTATCTATATATATCGATATAAGTATATTCCGCCGGCACGAGAGATGGAAGATCGTAACGTACACACGACACGTGTCGACCGGAGAGCGCGGAGTGTGTAGACTCTATCTAGATCTTGCTAGATCTAGATATATGAATATGGTGCATGTTGTCGCACCCGGACTTCTATAGGATACTCACCGTACGAACTGAACAGTATTCTGATGGGATTACGGGGCTTTCCGGCACCCGCGTCCTCTTACGAGTAGGCCAACACTTATGTGCGACAACCCATCGCTACTGTGCATCGTCGATGTAAACTATCCTGTAGAAATCAGGACACTACCATTGACGTACTTCATACCATACACACATGGTACGTCAACGGCTTTGAACAAAAGGATAACACAACATGCCTCTACGACACAAAAGATAGAAATAAGTTGCAAATGGCCCTCACTAGGGCAGAGATAGCAAATACAATCATCCAGAGGACACATGTCCCAACATAGCATCATTACATCTCAGCGGAAGCATTCAAAGGGGTCTGAGTACAGACAAAATCCAAATAGGCTTAAGAAGCCGGAAACTGAAATAAAGACGGAGCCCATCCACGATGTCTCGGATCCTGCCCGGGTCCGCTAACTACTCGTCAGCAGCCTCGTCAAACTCCACGTAGTAGCCGTCACCTGGATCCTCGTAATCGTAGTCTGCGGAAACCACAGCCCCAAAGGGGTCAGCACATAGACGTACTGGCAAGCAAGACTCACAGTTCACCAAAGTATAGCCCGTCAACACAAGCACAGATGACTTGGGTTCAACGGAGGGAAAAAGGGTATATAAAAGATGCTGCAAATGGCTGCGCTAACCAACTACAGAGATTCTATCACTTCCAACTATCAGAAAGGGGATAAGATCGAGTGTTGTAACCAACTGAAAGATAACTTCAAACAAACCCATCCTGGATCTCGCCCCTTATCCAAAGAAGCAATCCGAGGATGACTCACACAGTTGGATTAAGATGAAACAAGTTATTGTGACAATAATCCTATTACTAGTCAAATTGTAATCATGTGGTGTGAGATTGTGAATCATTAGGTTTAAGTTGTCCTGAGTACTTGTTATCCAGTACTTTCACCAAGTTAACCATAACCGCGGAAAACACGGCTTCTCGAGAAGATTATGCCTGCAGGGTTGCACCAATTTGGCCGTACACGTATGAATAACCCGCCAGATGGGATGCCTCCCACCAAGCGGGGCACTCAACACAACTCAACTCTTCTTCGCATCAAGCCCAAAGCACCTTGGGCGCACGGCTAATCAAGCCCCGAAGAAAAGGGACCATCATAGCACTCTAAGACCGTGTCCCCCTATATGCCGACTACGAAAGTTCCACCCTGCGCTGGGCTCGCAAAAACATGCATGCGGCAAATAGAAAGCACGAACTAAATGAGATGATTTGGACGAGATGCGAATCGAATCAAATTGAGGGGGGCGCCCATACTCGCTTCCCACATGCGGGTAGTGCGCTCATCATGGATCAGTAGACAAGACCCTTGTCCTATTAGGGTCGACACTAGCAGGCCTCAAAACCACACAGGGCCTCCTGCCGGTGCCTTATCATCAAATTATTATTAAGTAATAACATTAGCATGATTGATTGATTGATTAAACATCGAGCCCCCAGAACATAATGAAATATAGTAACTGAAAGTAACGGGTAGCAGACTCGAGCAAAACAACCTAAGCATGCTAGTGGGACACTGGCTCAAACAATATGGTTGTAGGAGGGGTGGTGAGGCAATATCAGGGTTAAGGGATCCATGTGATAGGTTCGTAACAGAAACAACTACCACTAAGGCTAGCAAGGATAGACAACGGAAAGTATCGGTAACCAGGGTTGAAAGGAACACAATGGTTCATGTGAGTGATAACTTGCCTGCGAACTCAGCAGCCTGGTACTGAGCTAGATCCTCAGAAGGGGTGCTGTAAGGATCGTCTGTCTCAACGTCGTCGTCTATTCGAGAAGAAGCAAACAAACAAAACAGGAATGTAAACAATCATTGCCATGGCATTGTGCACAATCAAGATGATGCATGACAAGTTAATGGTTGCATCAAAATAAACTAGCTAACATGATAACACAATTTAAATGGACCCCTATGCTATTTTGAGTGGCATATGGGAAAGGGTCCATAATTAAGTGGAACAAATGATTTACAATTAATTATTATGTGAAAGTTGTTATCATGATGCATGCATGATGGTAACCACAAAATAACAACAAAGTAGCAATAATAGATGCAAAGGAAAAGGAATAAAACAAGTTTGGAAATTATTTATTAAGTTTGGAAAATTTGGTTACTTAAACATGTCACACAAACAATTATTGTTTTCATCAATTTAAAGTGTGCAAAACAATTAACAAAATTTATATTTGAAAAGAACATCAAATTTTAGTTGGATTACATGTTTCAAATATTGAAATTTGAATTAGGATGAATTTATTATGAATTAAACAATATTAAACAAGTTTTAATTGAATTTAGAAAAAGTTTGAATATTATTTGAATTTTATTTGTTCAAATCATAAATTCAAATTCACATTTGAAAAGTTCACACTTTGATGGTTTGAAAACATATTTTGCATGTTCAAAAATATTTTATTTTGAGCAAGTTATGATTTTTATCAAATTTAAATGAATTAAACAAGTATTTAATTATTTAGGCAATTTAAATTATTCAAACAATGAAACAAATTTTATATTTGAATAGGATATTCAAAATGGTATGAAAAACATATTTTATTTGCCTTATTTGGAATTAGTATGAATTATTTATGAATTATTGCAAATTACATTTGAATTACCCAAATTTGAATTTTAAATGTATTTGGAAAATTCAAAACAGTTCACAAATGGAATAATTGGATAGACAATAAAATTTGGAGCAATAAACATATACAACTTTTATTTATTGGGGTTATAGATTAAAAGATATTAAAGGTTGAAGTTTAATGTTTAAATCTGTTATTTAAAAGATTTAGAATTTAAACAGAAAATGTTTAAAACATTTGGCACCGTACTGGCCCCTAGCCACTGCCACTGCATCGTGGGCCTGGGGGGCCAGCGTGGCGCGCTGCGCTTGCGTGGCAGTGGGAGTCGCTGAGACGTGGGCCACGGCTGTCAGCCAGTGCGCGAAAAAATGTGGATTAATCCACTGCGGCCGCGGGGGATCGAGCCCACGACCGCGCGCTTGCACAGCACAGGTGCAACCACTGCGCTACTCCGTCAGTTTCGACAGAGTAGCAAACGCGGACAGGTTAACGTTCAACGCAAGATTTAACTGAAATTCGACTGACGAACGAAACCTTCCACGGCTGAAACAGACAGCAATGAGGTGGCTCGCCGGCGTTGATCCACGGCACGCTGCTCGAATTTGGTGGTGCGTGGACGTGTGCAGAACCGTGCGCAAGCAGAGGGAGAGAGGAGGGGATGGTGGACGCTCACCACCGGCGTAGAGGAGGCAGCTGCTGACGACGGGTGACGACGGCAGCTGCGGCGATGACGAGGACGGCGTCGCGGTTGCAGTGGACCTCCAGGCTCCCTCCGGTGTTCAACGCGTAGAGGAAGAAGAGGGCTTCTGGTTTTGGGGTCTAGGTAGGGGTGTGAAGAACCATGGCGACGGCGGCGTGGTCAGGTTCAGAGAGGAAGCTCCGGTGAGGTGGCTACTGAGAGGGGAGAACGATGGAGAGGAGGCGATCGGCGGCGGAGAGAGGGGGGAACAGGGAACCTAGGGCCTAGGGCTTGGCGCGGAGCCCTAGGGGGTACTTATAGGCTCCCGGGAGCTCGGATCGCCGTCGGTGGCGCCGCACTGCCGCGGTGGCACGCTGCGATGGCCGCCGTACGGGAGAAAGAAGCGTTGCACGCTTCTCAAAGCGGTAAGTGAGGGATAGGCGGGCTGGGCTGCGCGCGCGTAGGCTTAGGTGGGCTGGGTTTTGCTTAGCTGCCGCGCGCGCTGGTTTTTCTCCTTTTTATTTTTTTCTGTTTTTTTTTTTTGCTGAAAACAGATTTGGAAGAATTTGATAGTTTTGAATTTAGTAAAAATTCTAGAAAAATTAGGTTAAGCTATTTAGGTAATTAGAAACGATTTTCCAAGATTGTATTTCATAAAGTTGAGATTAAAAGTGTTTGGTTGTATTTGAAACCAAATTTGAAAGAATTTAAATATTAAATAACCTTATTGAAACAACATTTTTAATAGGGTTACCCCTAGTGATTAAATGATTAAAACTAGTTGATTGAGGTGATAATGTTTATAAATTTGGTTATAACTCAACTTGGGTGCTGTTGATGGATTTGATTTGAAATTGTAGGTGACTTGGAATTATTTGTTTGAAATAAAACCAGCAATTTATTAATTGAACATTATTGAAGTATTTGGAAACAAAGGAGGGTGTTGATTTGCATTATTTATTTGAAAAGATTGTAACAGACAAGTATGAAAACAAAGGTTGATTAAGTTTGAATTTCATTATGAAAACAAGGTAAAACAGTTGCAAAACAAATAGTAACAAATGCAAACAAAAATAAAACAGATGCAATGAGATGATGACATGATGCATTGCTTGAATTAAAACAAGAAACAAAACATTCTAAGGGATGTTTTCATACTTGGGATGTTACAAAACGCCCCCCCTTGAAGGAATCGCGCCCCGAGATTCCTTACTGAGAAGTGAAAAGGTCCGGATACTTCCTGCGAAGATCCTCTTCGGTCTCCCACGTTGCCTCTTTATCAGAATGATGCGACCATTGCACTTTCAAGAACTTGGTGCTCTTGTTGCGAGTCTTACGCTCGGTCTCATCGAGAATACGAATAGGGTGCTCCTCATAAGATAGATCATCTTGCAGTTCAATGGAATCATGATCAACTGCACGATCTGGATCTTTGAAACACTTCTTGAGCTGGGACACGTGGAACACATCGTGCACCTTGGATAGTTTTTCTGGAAGTTCAGACGATAAGCATTTTCTGCCCGCCTGGAAAGAATGTTGAAAGGACCAATGTATCTTGGTGCAAGCTTTCCTTTCACACCAAAACGATGAGTGCCCCTGAGGGGAGTTACACGGAGATATGCCTTATCACCAGGTGCATAGATCATATCCCTGTGCTTGCTATCATAATAGCTCTTCTGACGAGACTGAGCAATCCTGAGATTGTCACGAATGATACGAACTTTCTCCTCGGCTTCCTTAACAATGTCAGGGCCTAAGAGTGAACGTTCACCGGCTCCAGACCAATTGATTGGACTCCTGCATCTGCGACCAAACAATGCCTCAAATGGTGCCATGCCTAGGCTTGCCTGGTAGCTGTTGTTGTAGGAGAATTCAGCATATGGAAGGCAATCCTCCCATTTCATTCCAAAGGAGAGACCACATGCTCTGAGCATATCCTCGAGAATCTGATTGACTCTTTCGACTTGCCCCTGAGACTGAGGGTGATAAGCTGTGCTGAACAGAAGTTTGGTGCCCAATGCTTCTTGAAAGCTTTTCCAGAAATGAGAAGTGAAGATACTTCCACGGTCTGAGCTTATTTCCAATGGAACACCGTGAAGAGGAACAACCTTTGCTGTGTAGAGCTCTGCTAACTGGCTAGCTGAGATAGTTTCCTTGACAGCAAAGAAGTGAGCTACCTTAGTGAGACGATCAATAACAACGAAGATTGCATCGTTGCCCTTTTTGGACTTTGGAAACCCAGTAACGAAGTCCATTTCAATCATGTCCCACTTCCACTCAGGAATTTTTAGAGGTTGTAGTAGACCTGCTGTTTTCTGATGGACTGCCTTAACACGTTGACAAACGTCGCATTCAGAAACGTATTGAGCAATTTCACGTTTCATGCCAGGCCACCAATACAGAGTCTTGAGATCCTGGTACATCTTTGTACTTCCAGGGTGGATGGATAGAGGAGTTTCATGAGCCTCCTTGAGAATGACATCCTTGAGACTTTGAATCTGAGGAACTGCAATGCGTCCTTCGAAGAACACAGTTCCCTTATCATCAATTGAGAAGGACTTGAATTTATCATTGCCCTCCTTGATGTGCTCTACAATCTTCTTGATTTCAGTATCACGAAGTTGTTCAGAACGAATCTTGTCCTCGAGAGTTGGACTGGCTGTCAAGCTAGCAAGGTATCCTTCAGGGACAAGACCAAGGTTCAGCTTCTGGAATTCTTCATGAAGTGGAGGTTGGCTTTCCATGATCATGAGATTATTGCAATAGGATTTGCGACTGAGAGCATCGGCCATAACATTAGCCTTGCCTGGAGTGTAAGAAATGGTGAGATCAAAGTCTTTAATCTTCTCAATCCATCTCCTTTGCCTGAGGTTCAGATCTGGCTGAGTGAAGATGTATTTCAGACTCTTGTGATCGGAAAAGATTTTAGTTTTGTTACCCAACAAGTGTTGTCTCCATTTCTTGAGGGCAAACACAACTGCTGCAAGTTCTAGGTCATGAGTGTGATAGTTTTGCTCATGTGGGTTCAACTGACGTGAAGCATAAGCCACAACTTGACGTTCTTGCATAAGAACTGCTCCTAGGCCTTGGAGAGATGCATCACAGAATATCTGGAAAGGTTTGGTAGTATCTGGGCCAACCAGAACTGGGGTAGACGTGAGTTTAGTCTTCAGGAGGTTGAAACTCTCATCACATTGTGGAGTCCATACGAACTTTTTGTCCTTCTTTGTGAGATCAGTGAGAGGTTTGGCAATCTTGGAAAAGTTTTGGACGAAACGACGGCAATAGCTAGCCAAGCCAAGAAAACTTCTGACTTGCTTCACCGTCTTAGGGGGTTTCCAATCAACAATTGCCTTAACCTTTTCAGGATCAATGGCTATGCCTTTGGCAGAGATGATATGACCAAGGTAAGCAACTTCTGGAATCCAGAACTCACATTTAGAGAACCTGGCATATAGACGATGCTCGCGAAGTTTCATGAGAGTGAGACGAAGGTGTTCTCCATGCTCTTCCTCGGATTTTGAGTAGACTAGAATGTCATCAAGATATACCACAACGAACTTGTCGAGGTATTCATGGAAGACAGAATTCATGAGTCTTGAGAACGTTGCCGGTGCATTGGTGAGACCAAAGGACATGACGGTGTATTCATATAGACCGTAACGGGTGGTGAAAGCTGTCTTAGGAATATCTTCCTTTCTGATCTTTATCTGATGGTACCCCATCCTCAAGTCCAACTTTGAGAATATTGAGGCTCCAGCAAGTTGATCAAAAAGATCATCGATACGAGGAATTGGATACTTGTTCTTGATGGTTTTCTCGTTGAGAGGACGATAGTCAACCACGAGTCTTTTTGTTTGATCCTTTTTGGCAACAAACAGAGTTGGGCAACCCCAAGCGGAGGAACTAGGCTGAATGT
This sequence comes from Alopecurus myosuroides, assembly GCA_028641055.1. Classification (NCBI taxonomy): domain Eukaryota; kingdom Viridiplantae; phylum Streptophyta; class Magnoliopsida; order Poales; family Poaceae; genus Alopecurus; species Alopecurus myosuroides. The sequence continues at coordinate 192,759,417 of CM054060.1, read as the reverse complement.
AACCTTTCTCCATGTACATATCGATTTGCGCCTTCAACAATTTCAGTTCAGGAGGAGCTATCTTGTATGGATGCTTAGAGATTGGAGCAGTACCTGGCTCAAGCTCGATCACGAACTCAACTGCTCTGTCCGGAGGCATCCCTGGCAACTCTTCTGGAAAGACGTCAGGGAATTCACAAACCACCGGAACATTTTCAATTGCAGGAAGGGGTTTGGCATCTAGGTTGAACAGCTGAACAGAACTTGATCCATATGGAGAATAGACTATCTGGCCTGAAGTGTGGGAGAGAGTTATTGACTTTTGAGCACAGTCAATTTTAGCTTTGTGGGTCTTCAACCAATCCATACCCAGAATGACATCAATGTCAGAATTTCCCAGCAACATGAGCGAAGCAAGGAATATGCGACCTCCAATTAGGATCTGATTGTCCATGCTTATCTTGGATGTAATCATTTTAGTTCCCGGAGAGTGAACATAGATTTGATTGCTTAGCGGAACCAGAACTAGGTTGTACGTTGTAGCAAAGATCTTTGACACGAACGAATGCGATGCTCCAGTATCAAACAACACTTTAGCTGGAAAAGAGTTTACGGGTAATATACCGAGAACGACGTCAGCAGCTTCCTCAGCTTTGTCGGCCTTGATATGGTTCACCCTCGCGGTCCTCCCGACAGGCCTGTTGTTGGAGTTGAAGGCTTTAGCCGGGGGAGCACGAACCATTGCCTGGTTGGTGTTGGGGCGAGGAGGTGGAGGTAGCTGCCTCTGAGTGCACTTATCAGCGTAGTGTCCAGTCTCCTTGCACTTGAAGCAAGTGACGACACGAGGAGGACCTGGCCTTGGCTGCCCCATTGGAATCCTCTGACCCTGCATCTGAGATGGGTTGGGTGGGCGGGGACCAAAGCCTGGAGAAGCTTGGGCATTTGGAGCCCGAGTGACAGCACCATTTGGCACCCAGATGCGGCGCTTCTGCGGAGGGGTGGTCATGTTGGAGGAGGAACCACCCTCACGCGAGTGCTTGCGCGACTCTTCGAACGCCTTGCGCCCATTCTCTTCATTGAGCGCGGTGTTCACGAGCTCCACGAAGTCCTTGCACTTGATGTTGGTGAGAGCGTACTTCAGTTCCAGGTTAAAACCTCGGCGGAACCTTGCCATCTTCTTGGCTTCAGTGGACACCTCGTCACCAGCGTATCGAGCGAGACGATTGAACTCGTTCTGGTAGCCGAGGACGTCCAGCTTGCCCTGTTTGAGAGAGCAGAATTCCTCACGCATCCTTTCCATGAGACCATCTGGGATGTGGTGCTTCAGGAAGGCATCCTTGAAACATCCCCAGGTGATAGGATAGCCAGCTCTTATGGTCTGGTAGTTCTCCCACCAGGTAGCTGCCTGACCCTTCAGTAGGTAGGTGGCATACTTGACCTTATCTTCCTCAGCAACATGAGCAATCTCCAGAGCCCTGTTCATCTCCCTGATCCAGTCATCAGCATCCAGGGGCTCACGTGTTGCCACGAAAGCTCTCGGCCCCATGCTCAGAAACTCCTTGATGCTGACTCGCGGAGCATTCTGGTTGTTGTGCTGGTTAGCCTGGATCTGGGCCATCTGAGCCACGACCTGAGTCATCTGAGTCAACAGCTCCGTGAGCGGAGGTGGTTCAGGCGGGTTGCTCCTTGTTGGCGGCATCCTGAATAGACATTCATTTTAGCACAACAATAGAAAAGGATAGACTTGGTAACCGAAAGATAGATTATTCCGACGCATGAATAGATAACCAACAGGTACATCATCACATGTTCAAATACATCAGAATATCCAACAGACCAATACATGGTTCGAATGCCAAAGGATAACTAAACATAGCTAGGAATGGATACATCGGTACTCCCATGCTCATCACGCAGGACGGCGGTGAGTAGTACGACGAGAGATACGGTGCGGAGGAATCCCCCGGAAGTAGGTATGACGACGATCCACGTAGAGCGGGACTGCTCTGAGAGCAACTCTCGGTGTGGTGAAGTAGAAAGCGTCGTCTCCCTGTGCTCCAAAGCGGGGAATCCCAGTGTAACCAGGACCAAGGTCGAGAAGTGGACCTCTGATCGGCTCGTAACCTCCAGCATCTGGCAGCGGAAACCCAGCTGGCTGAGTGAAACGCGCAAAGCGCTCGTCTCCAACAAAGTCTGTGGTGTACGTAGCCAGACGAGTCAAAGCAAGATAGAGCTGCTCCCTGACTGAGGCTAACTCCTGAGAAAGTGTGGAAGCAACTGCGTCACTGTGTCTCACGAACTGAGCAGTGGTGTGCATCCTGGAGCTATCAGACTCGTAGGTATCCAGGTTGCCGTGGAGAGTGAAGTGAACTCCCGCTGACGTGATGTAACCACGGGGGATGTGACGATAGATAGAATCGTCAAACCCCCAGTAGTCAGCACGGAGGACGGTGAGACTCACGTAAGCTGCCTGCTGCACGGCCATATCCACTGTGGAACCTACTGCCTCGTAGCGGTGGACAACGCTCCTGCCATCATCCGACAGAATGTAGACGATAGCCTGGTAGTAGGTCTGGTCAAACTCTCGCTGCTGCTCGTAGACCTGGTACTCTGGTGCCCAATGGAACCCCAGATAGGTAACCATGTCTCTCAGCATCTCCGGATAACCGGCGGTGCTCTCACAGCGAGTCATCCGAACCACCTGCGGGAAGAACCTGAGATCCATCTGCAGATGATCGGGGAAGTTTTGATTAGACTCCGGTAGAGAACTGATGTGGAAAGCAACAACAAGGTTCAACGGACGATAAGGATGTTGAAAAGAACAGGATATTGAAGCAACATCGGGAAACACGAGACCAAAAACTCCTGAGGTACTACGGAGAACCCAAAACACGTGAAATCCTAACTTGAAAGTTTAGGTGAGAACAGAAAACAACGTTGCACTTCCTTACCAGAAAAGGGTGGGTGGGTGGGGAAAGAAGAAAAATGGCAGAATTCCTACTCTCACGTTTCATTTTCCCTATATAGCTACAAAATAGTTTCTAGACTCAACTGCGACCAGTAAAAAGGGATCCTACAGGCAGACAGGCTCTGATACCATTTGTCGCACCCGGACTTCTATAGGATACTCACCGTACGAACTGAACAGTATTCTGATGGGATTACGGGGCTTTCCGGCACCCGCGTCCTCTTACGAGTAGGCCAACACTTATGTGCGACAACCCATCGCTACTGTTCACCGTCGATGTAAACTATCCTGTAGAAATCAGGACACTACCATTGACGTACTTCATACCATACACACATGGTACGTCAACGGCTTTGAACAAAAGGATAACACAACATGCCTCTACGACACAAAAGATAGAAATAAGTTGCAAATGGCCCTCACTAGGGCAGAGATAGCAAATACAATCATCCAGAGGACACATGTCCCAACATAGCATCATTACATCTCAGCGGAAGCATTCAAAGGGGTCTGAGTACAGACAAAATCCAAATAGGCTTAAGAAGCCGGAAACTGAAATAAAGACGGAGCCCATCCACGATGTCTCGGATCCTGCCCGGGTCCGCTAACTACTCGTCAGCAGCCTCGTCAAACTCCACGTAGTAGCCGTCACCTGGATCCTCGTAATCGTAGTCTGCGGAAACCACAGCCCCAAAGGGGTCAGCACATAGACGTACTGGCAAGCAAGACTCACAGTTCACCAAAGTATAGCCCGTCAACACAAGCACAGATGACTTGGGTTCAACGGAGGGAAAAAGGGTATATAAAAGATGCTGCAAATGGCTGCGCTAACCAACTACAGAGATTCTATCACTTCCAACTATCAGAAAGGGGATAAGATCGAGTGTTGTAACCAACTGAAAGATAACTTCAAACAAACCCATCCTGGATCTCGCCCCTTATCCAAAGAAGCAATCCGAGGATGACTCACACAGTTGGATTAAGATGAAACAAGTTATTGTGACAATAATCCTATTACTAGTCAAATTGTAATCATGTGGTGTGAGATTGTGAATCATTAGGTTTAAGTTGTCCTGAGTACTTGTTAGCCAGTACTTTCACCAAGTTAACCATAACCGCGGAAAACACGGCTTCTCGAGAAGATTATCCCTGCAGGGTTGCACCAATTTGGCCGTACACGTATGAATAACCCGCCAGATGGGATGCCTCCCACCAAGCGGGGCACTCAACACAACTCAACTCTTCTTCGCATCAAGCCCAAAGCACCTTGGGCGCACGGCTAATCAAGCCCCGAAGAAAAGGGACCCTCATAGCACTCTAAGACCGTGTCCCCCTATATGCCGACTACGAAAGTTCCACCCTGCGCTGGGCTCGCAAAAACATGCATGCGGCAAATAGAAAGCACGAACTAAATGAGATGATTTGGACGAGATGCGAATCAAATCAAATTGAGGGGGGCGCCCATACTCGCTTCCCACATGCGGGTAGTGCGCTCATCATGGATCAGTAGACAAGACCCTTGTCCTATTAGGGTCGACACTAGCAGGCCTCAAAACCACACAGGGCCTCCTGCCGGTGCCTTATCATCAAATTATTATTAAGTAATAACATTAGCATGATTGATTGATTGATTAAACATTGAGCCCCCAGAACATAATTAAATATAGTAACTGAAAGTAACGGGTAGCAGACTCGAGCAAAACAACCTAAGCATGCTAGTGGGACACTGGCTCAAACAATATGGTTGTAGGAGGGGTGGTGAGGCAATATCAGGGTTAAGGGATCCATGTGATAGGTTCGTAACAGAAACAACTACCACTAAGGCTAGCAAGGATAGACAACGGAAAGTATCGGTAACCAGGGTTGAAAGGAACACAATGGTTCATGTGAGTGATAACTTGCCTGCGAACTCAGCAGCCTGGTACTGAGCTAGATCCTCAGAAGGGGTGCTGTAAGGATCGTCTGCCTCAACGTCGTCGTCTATTCGAGAAGAAGCAAACAAACAAAACAGGAATGTAAACAATCATTGCCATGGCATTGTGCACAATCAAGATGATGCATGACAAGTTAACGGTTGCATCAAAATAAACTAGCTAACATGATAACACAATTTAAATGGACCCCTATGCTATTTTGAGTGGCATATGGGAAAGGGTCCATAATTAAGTGGAACAAATGATTTACAATTAATTATTATGTGAAAGTTGTTATCATGATGCATGCATGATGGTAACCACAAAATAACAACAAAGTAGCAATAATAGATGCAAAGGAAAAGGAATAAAACAAGTTTGGAAATTATTTATTAAGTTTGGAAAATTTGGTTACTTAAACATGTCACACAAACAATTATTGTTTTCATCAATTTAAAGTGTGCAAAACAATTAACAAAATTTATATTTGAAAAGAACATCAAATTTTAGTTGGATTACATGTTTCAAATATTCAAATTTGAATTAGGATGAATTTATTATGAATTAAACAATATTAAACAAGTTTTAATTGAATTTAGAAAAAGTTTGAATATTATTTGAATTTTATTTGTTCAAATCATAAATTCAAATTCACATTTGAAAAGTTCACACTTTGATGGTTTGAAAACATATTTTGCATGTTCAAAAATATTTTATTTTGAGCAAGTTATGATTTTTATCAAATTTAAATGAATTAAACAAGTATTTAATTATTTAGGCAATTTAAATTATTCAAACAATGAAACAAATTTTATATTTGAATAGGATATTCAAAATGGTATGAAAAACATATTTTATTTGCCTTATTTGGAATTAGTATGAATTATTTATGAATTATTGCAAATTACATTTGAATTACCCAAATTTGAATTTTAAATGTATTTGGAAAATTCAAAACAGTTCACAAATGGAATAATTGGATAGACAATAAAATTTGGAGCAATAAACATATACAACTTTTATTTATCGGGGTTATAGATTAAAAGATATTAAAGGTTGAAGTTTAATGTTTAAATCTGTTATTTAAAAGATTTAGAATTAAAACAGAAAATGTTTAAAACATTTGGCACCGTACTGGCCCCTAGCCACTGCCACTGCAGCGTGGGCCTGGGGGGCCAGCGTGGCGCGCTGCGCTTGCGTGGCAGTGGGAGTCGCTGAGACGTGGGCCACGGCTGTCAGCCAGTGCGCGAAAAAATGTGGATTAATGCACTGCGGCCGCGGGGGATCGAGCCCACGACCGCGCGCTTGCACAGCACAGGTGCAACCACTGCGCTACTCTGTCAGTTTCGACAGAGTAGCAAACACGGACAGGTTAACGTTCAACGCAAGATTTAACTGAAATTCGACTGACGAACGAAACCTTCTACGGCTGAAACAGACAGCAACGAGGTGGCTCGCCGGCGTTGATCCACGGCACGCTGCTCGAATTTGGTGGTGCGTGGATGTGTGCAGAACCGTGCGCAAGCAGAGGGAGAGAGGAGGGGATGGTGGACGCTCACCACCGGCGTAGAGGAGGCAGCTGCTGACGACGGGTGACGACGGCAGCTGCGGCGATGACGAGGACGGCGTCGCGGTTGCAGTGGACCTCCAGGCTCCCTCCGGTGTTCAACGCGTAGAGGAAGAAGAGGGCTTCTGGTTTTGGGGTCTAGGTAGGGGTGTGGAGAACCATGGCGACGGCGGCGTGGTCGGGTTCAGAGAGGAAGCTCCGGTGAGGTGGCTACTGAGAGGGGAGAACGATGGAGAGGAGGCGATCGGCGGCGGAGAGAGGGGGGAACAGGGAACCTAGGGCCTAGGGCTTGGCGCGGAGCCCTAGGGGGTACTTATAGGCTCCCGGGAGCTCGGATCGCCGTCGGTGGCGCCGCACTACCGCGGTGGCACGCTGCGATGGCCGCCGTACGGGAGAAAGAAGCGTTGCACGCTTCTCAAAGAGGTAAGTGAGGGATAGGCGGGCTGGGCTGCGCGCGCGTAGGCTTAGGTGGGCTGGGTTTTGCTTAGCTGCCGTGCGCGCTGGTTTTTCTCCTTTTTTTTTTCTGTTTTTTTTTTTTTTTTGCTGAAAACAGATTTGGAAGAATTTGATAGTTTTGAATTTAGTAAAAATTCTAGAAAAATTAGGTTAAGCTATTTAGGTAATTAGAAACCATTTTCCAAGATTGTATTTCATAAAGTTGAGATTAAAAGTGTTGTTTGTATTTGAAACCAAATTTGAAAGAATTTAAATATTAAATAACCTTATTGAAACAACATTTTTAATAGGGTTACCCCTAGTGATTAAATGATTAAAACTAGTTGATTGAGGTGATAATGTTTATAAATTTGGTTATAACTCAACTTGGGTGCTGTTGATGGATTTGATTTGAAATTGTAGGTGACTTGGAATTATTTGTTTGAAATAAAACCAGCAATTTATTAATTGAACATTATTGAAGTATTTGGAAACAAAGGAGGGTTTTGATTTGCATTATTTATTTGAAAAGATTGTAACAGACAAGTATGAAAACAAAGGTTGATTAAGTTTGAATTTCATTATGAAAACAAGGTAAAACAGTTGCAAAACAAATAGTAACAAATGCAAACAAAAATAAAACAGATGCAATGAGATGATGACATGATGCATTGCTTGAATTTAAACAAGAAACAAAACATTCTAAGGGATGTTTTCATACTTGGGATGTTACACATGTGGGGAGAGAGATTCCTCATAGTAGATCTATATCTAACTAGGTAGATGTGAGGGGCATATTGGGAGAGAAAGTTTTGACATAACATATCATATTTGGTTGGTTAAATGTGCTAAAATTGGAAGCAAGGAGTGAGAAAATGGGCTGGGAAGAGAGGATTTTCGAATTGGAGATGAGGAGGAGTGAGTGGAGTGAGTGGTTGGGCAAATGGGTGGTGGGTGTGGTGGGTGGATAAGATGTACCTTACCGCTGGCGCGCCACGACACCACTGTGTCGGGGGTACATTTTAGCGCCGGCGCTCACAAGGTAGAACGCGCCGGTGGTAATTGGGGCCCTAGGCAGTGCTTTACCGCTGGCACACGGGGACACAAACGCGTCGGGGGTAACTACCTACCACCAGCGCACGTGTAGTGTGCCGCGCCGGGGCTAAGTTTGCCCCGAGGGGGGAGGCTAGCCTGCCTTTAGCGCCGGCGCGGTGGGGATTGCGAGCGCCGGGGGTAGTCGATTAGCACCGGCGGAAGCCAATCTAGGGCTCTGCAGTAGGTGCGCCGGTGCTACCTGATGCTGCTATAGGCTATTCCCTAGTAGTGGGAGAAGGACTAGACGGAGCTCCATGGACGGACATCGGGCCTCGAGGTGGTCAGGTGCAACTGCAATCGCCCGAATTTGACGACGGCCGAAACAATTAGGGTTAGGGTTTGGGAGCTATAGAGAGAGGGAGAGAGCTCGGGGTGCAGGAGGAGGAGAAGGAGGGCACGACGCTCTCCTCAGCTTCTTATCCGTGGGGGGGGGAGCAGGACATGGAGGGCGCCATCGGCGGCGGCTCTCCTACTGGAAGGAGGTAGAACACAAAGGGTATTTTCCCCATAACCCCCTGCCCTCTCGAGAAATTTACAAAGAGGTCCATTTCATAAGAAAAACAGAGAGAAACCACCATTTTGAGGGCCTTTTTGCAAATAGAGAAATTGGAAAAAATAAGATTTGAAAACCTTGTCAAATTTCCAACAACACCATATAAAGTTTTGGTGAAATTGAAATATTTTTCAGTTCAAAATTTTGAAACCCACATTGAGTAACATTTGTGGTATTTTCTCAAACCATTTAAATTCACAATTTAAATTGTTTCGAACATGATTGAATTTTTGTTTCATGCATGTATGAGATGAACACAACACCACACACCCTAATTAATTCTTGTGAGCTTGAATATATTGATGTGGTTATTCAACTTGCTAATAGTGAAACTGTCTTTCCGATTGGTATTGTTACAAATGTGGAAGTTTTATGTGATAAGACTAAATATCCCACTGATTTTCTAGTACTTGGTAAGGCTGCTAGTAAAACTTATCCTATTATTTTTGGTCGACCTTTGTTGAACACTTGTAGTTTTATTACAGATTGTAAGAGGGAGAAGATATTGACTAAATTTGATGGAAAATCTTATGAGTTCAATTTCTCCAAATTTGCTAGAGCACCGTATGAATCTAAATTGCCTGATGAGAATTTTAAAGTTTAACAACTTGCTTCTATTGCTCTTTCTCCTAACAATGCTTTGCAGCAATATATGGAGGATCATGAGAGTGAGGTTTTTATAGAAGAGAGAAATGATATTGACGATATTCTTCTTCGTCAACCGGTGATACTGAAACATAATTTACCTATGGAAGACTTGGGTACTACATTACCACCCAAGGAGGATCTTGTCTTTGATTAAAAACCTTTGCCTGATGATCTTAAATATGCTTATATTGATGATAATAAAAGATATCATGTTATTATTAATGCCAAACTTTCAGGTGAAGAAGAGGAAAGGTATTGGGAATTTTGAAGAAACACCGTGGATCTATTGGATATACTCTTGATGATTTGAAGGGGATTTCTCCTACTATATGTCATCATGCTATTAATATTGAACCTGATGCAAAGCGAGTAGTTGAATCTCAACGCCATTTAGTTCCTAAGATGAAGGAAGTGGTAAGAAATGAGGTATTAAAACTTCTTGATGCTGGTATTATTTTTCCTATTGCTGATAGTAGATGGGTGAGCCCTATGCATTGTGTCCCTAAGAAGGGAGGAATGGCTGTTGTGCCTAATGAAAACAATGAGCTCATTCCACAAAGAGTAGTAGTTGGTTATAGAATGTGCGTTGATTTTAAAAAGGTTAATAAAGTTACTAAGAAAGACCATTATCATTTACCCTTTATTGATCAAATGTTAGAGAGGTTGTCTAAGAAAACTCATTTTTGCTTTCTTGATGGTTATTCTGGGTTTTCTCAAATTCCTGTTAGGAAGCAAGATCAAGAGAAAACAACCTTTAGTTGTCCTTATGGTACTTATGCTTATAGACGTATGCCTTTTGGTTTGTGTAATGCTCCTGCTACTTTTCAAAGATGCATGTCTTCTATTTTTCATGGTTTCTGTGAAGAGATTGTGGAAGTATTCATGGACGATTTCTCGGTGTATGGAACTTCTTTTGATAATTGTTTGCACAACCTTGAAAACGTTATGCAGAGATGTGAAGAAACTAATCCTGTTCTTAATTGGGAGAAATTCCACTTTATGGTGAATGAAGGAATTGTTCTTGGACATAAAATTTCTAAAAGAGGTATTGAAGTTGACAGAGCTAAAGTGGAAGCAATAGAGAAAATGCCCTGTCCCAGGGATGTTAAAGGTATTCGTAGTGTTCTTGGTCATGCTGGTTTTTATAGGAGGTTTATTAAAGATTTCTCTAAAATATCAAAGCCTCTTACTAATCTTCTTCAAAACGATGTACCATTTGTTTTTGATGATGATTGTAAGGAAGATTTTGAGACTTTAAAGAAGGCTTTAACTACTGCTCCTATTGTTCAACCACCTGATTGGAATTTACGTTTTGAAATTATGTGTGATGCTAGTGATTTTGCTGTAGGTGTTGTTCTTGAACAACGCGTAGATAAGAAGTTGAATGTTATTCATTATGCTAGTAAGACTCTTGATGCTGCTCAAAAGAATTATTCTACCACTGAAAAGAGTTCTTAGCTGTAGTTTTTGCATGTGATAAGTTTAGACCTTATATTGTTGACTCAAAGGTTACTATGCATACTGATCATGCTGCTATTAGATAACTTATGGAAAATAAAGATGCTAAGCCTAGGCTTATTAGATGGGTGTTGCTTTTAGAACAGTTTGATTTTCATATTGTGGATAGTAAGGGTGCAGAAAATCATGTTGCTCATAACTTGTCTAGATTGGAAAACATTACTTTTGACCCTATTCCTGTCAATGATAGTTTTCCAAATGAATAGTTGGCTGCAATAAAGTTAAAACCCCAAGATAGTCCTTGGTATGCTGATTATGCTAACTTTATTGTTTCAAAGTATTTTCCTCCAACATTTACAACTCAACAAAGAAGAAAATTCTTCTATGATTTGAGGCATTATTTTTGGGATGACCCACATTTATATAAAGAAGGAGTAGATGGTATTATGAGAAGATGTGTTCTAGATCATGAACAGTGTGAAATATTGAAGAAGTGTCATGGTAGTGCTTATGGAGGACATCATGCTGTGGATAGAACCGCACAGAAGGTTCTACAATCAGGTTTCTATTGGCCTACTCTCTTTAAATATGCACGTAAATTTATTTTATCTTGTGATGAATGTCAAAGAGTAGGAAATATTTCTAAACGTAATGAAATGCCTATGAATTATTATCTTGTTATTGAACCTATTGATTGTTGGGGATTTGACTTTATGGGTCCTTTTCCTCCTTCGAATGGTTACACTCACATTCTTGTTTCTGTTCATTATGTTACTAAGTGGGTAGAACCTATACCTACAAAAAGTGCTGATGGTGAGACCTCTTTAAAAATGCTTAAAGATGTTATTTTCCCTAGGTTCGGTGTGCCTAGATATCTTATGACTGATGGAGCTTCTCATTTTATGCATGGTGGTTTTAGAAAAACCCTTGTTAAATATGATGTTGATCAGAGAATTGCCTCAGCTTATCATCCTGAAACCAGTAGGGAAGTAGAATTATCAAATAGAGAAATTAAAACTATCTTGCAAAAGACTATTAATAAATCAAGGAAGAATTGGTCTGATAAGTTGAATGATGCATTATGGGCTTATAGAACTGCTTATAAAAATCCTATGGGTATGTCTCCCTATAAAATGGTTTTTGGAAAAGCTTGTGACTTGCCTTTAGAATTAGAACACAAAGCTTATTGGGCAGTCAAAGAATTAAACAAAGATTTTAAACTTGTTGGTAAGAAAAGAATGCTTGATTTGAACCATTTAGATGAATGGAGATGTGAAGCTTATGAAAATGCCAATATCTTTAAAGAGAAAGTTAAACAATGGCATGATAAAAGAATCCTTAAAAGAGAGTTTCATGTTGGTGAGAAAGTTCTATTGTATCGGTCTCGTCTTAGATTTTTTGCAGGAAAATTACTCTCTAGATGGGAAGGACCTTAAATTATTGAAGAAGTGTATCGTTCAGGTGCAATTAAAATTGCTTCTCTCAAAGATAACACTACACAAGTAGTAAATGGGCAAAGACTCAAACATTATATTTTTGGGGATTCCGATGATGAAGATGTTGATGTTATTCAAGTAATGACTCCAGAGAAGTTCATTAGAGGGAAGATTCTAGAATCTGCAAGGTCTGTTTTGGAATAGGTAAAACATTTATGTTAAGAAAAAGTTCGTGTAATACCTTTTAAGTTATAATTTATTGGATTTTGGAAAATAGGAAAAATACCAAGCCGAATAGGAGTTGGAGATGGTGCCCGGTGGCGCCACACCACCTGGGGGCGCGGGCCCATCCTTGGCTGCGCCACCCTATGGTGTGGATGTTGGAACGCGTAGAGATAAACAAAACCTTTTCCTACGCGGTACTTCCAAGATCTAGCCGAGGTAGAAGGCCACGAAGATTACCACTAGACGCGCGGTTGCGGATTATCGATGAAGCGCGTCGGGGCAGTGCAGTCCACGATCCAATCCAGCCGATCCGATCCCGCGAACGTCGAAGTGCTGAACGTACAACACCTCTGCCGGTATCAACACGTACGAGGAGGAGCTCCGACGGCGGACTGCTAGGTCCGGTGCGACGGTTGGACTGAATGAGGCTAGGGTTCCCAACACATGGGAGTGGACTAACGTGCCCGCTGGGCAACCTGCGCCCCTCTTTATATAGCGAATGGTAGTGGGCTTCACAACACTTGTGGCCCATTCCCTCTGTGAGTCCGACTCACAAACTCAGTCTATTTCCGGTTCGGGTCCAACCCGACCAATACATTGCTCCCGCTCTTAAGTGTGCGACCCTGCAGGCTCATGGCGACTTGGACACGATTGGAGTCCAACTCCCAATCGATCAATCGGTAGCGGCTCCTAGCAGAACATGCCGACTCCCAAGTCCCATTGAGTCATGACGACATACCTTTCAATGTGATATTCATCTTTGTCCCTTTTGGCTCATGATATACCTTGTCGAACTATAGGCGATTTATCGTCATCCCTTAAATAGCTCAACTCTCTTCTCGGTCCGTGATATATGATTCATCTGACTAACTCTTAGTCAACAGACACAGTTAACACTTAACCGAGTCGCGCATGGCCATGCTTCCTGAATCATATCACTCGAGAGGGCCCAGAGAATATCTCTCTATTCGGAGGGGCAAAATCCCATCTTGATTATCCACATCACGCAGCTTGCTTCTCATTCGACCCGAACTCTGCCTTTATAGCTGCCTTATCATAGAACAACGTTTGACAGAACCTACGTCGGTGATCCACAACTCGGATTGTGCGACAACCTTAGGTCTAAGGATTACATTGATTGAGACATGCAAATGACGACTTACTCGTTGCATCTCAATATGGGTCAGTCCGACTTGCTAAACTCTTTAGCCAAGTCCGTGAAAGTTGGAATGGCATCACCATGCCCATGACAAGTGGAACCGTGTCATTAGCCAACACTTACATTAGTCTAGGGTGTGTGTCCAGCACAACCTTAACGACCATGGACAATTAGTATGAACAACATGAATACATAGTTCCACAATCGAATCACATATTCAATGACATATATCAGATGGTCAAAACAAGGACAACTTAATAAGTTTATGAATACATTGGGAATTACATCATCCATGATTGCCTCTAGGGCATATTCCCAACAGTCTCCCACTTGCACTAGAGTCAATCATCTTGGCATCATATGCCTAGGCATCTAATGCCCATACCTCTCGTGTGCACCTCATGCTTAGGCTGTGGTAGTGCCTTTGTCAATGGATCTGCAATGTTTGCATCCGTGTGTACTTTGCATAACTTGATATCACCTTGTTCGACAAACTGGCGAATGAGGTGGTACCGCATGAGTATATGTTTGTTCTTCTGGTGTTGTCTAGGTTCCTTGGCTTGTGCGATAGCACCATTGTTGTCACAATATACGTCCAAGGGATTGGATGCGCCCTGAACAACACCAAGATCTATTAGGACGTTCCTGATCCAAACAACTTCCTTTGCCTCTGAGGCAGCAATATACTTAGCCTCTGTTGTAGATGCAGACACCGTATCTTGCTTGGAACTCTTCCAGCTCACAGCTCCTCCGTTCATTATGAACACGTATCCAGATTGCGAATGAGAATCATCTGAGTCGGTGAGATAACTCGCATCTGTGTAACCCTTTACACTGAATTCCCCATCACCTCCATAAACTAGGAAGATTTCCTTAGTCCTTCTCAAGTACTTAAGGATGTTTTTAACCGCTGCCCAGTGGGCTCGCTTGGGTCAGCCTGGTATCTGCTCGTAACACTTAGAGCATAGGAAACATATGGCCTAGTACAAATCATGGCATACATGATGGATCCGATTGCCGAAGCATACGGGATCACACTCATCTGACTTTGCTCATCAGTCGTCGAAGGACACTGAGTCTTGCTAAGTTTTATGCCATGGGACATCGGTAAGAATCCCTTCTTGGACTCTTCCATTTTGAATTTCTTCAAAACTTTGTCCAGAAACATACTCTGACTCAATCCAATGAGCCTCCTTGATCTATCTCTATAGATCCTAATTCCTAATATGTAAGTCGCCTCACCCAAATCCTTCATTGAGAAACTCCTTTCCAATGACTCTTTGGTTTCTTGCAACATCATGACATCATTTCCAATCAGTAATATGTCATCCACATATAAGATTAGAAAATTTATTTTGCTCCCACTAAACTTCTTGTATAAACAAGAATCATGATCGCTCTTGATGAAGCCAAACGATTTGACTACCTCATCAAAGCGAATGTTCCAACTCCGAGATGCTTGCTTCAACCCACAAATGGATTTCTGAAGCTTGCATACCTTGTCAGCATTAGCCGGATCGACAAAACCTTCGGGCTGTATCAGATACACGTCCTCAGTTAAATTTCCATTAAGGAAAGCCGTCTTGACATCCATCTGCCATATCTCATAATCGAGATAGGATGCTATGGCTAACATGATCCGAACTGATTTAAGCATCGCTACGGGCGAGAAAGTCTCATCGTAGTCAACTCCTTGAACCTGTCGGAACCCCTTCGTGACAAGTCGTGCTTTATAGACGGAAATATTTCCATCCATATCAGTTTTCTTCTTAAAGACCCATTTGCACTCGACGGTTCTTGCACCGTCAGGTAGATCAACCAAATTCCAAACTTGGTTTCATCCATGGACTTTAACTCGGATCTCATGGCTCCAAGCCATGACTCGGAATCAGATCCCACCATCGCTTCCGAATAAGTTGCCGGCTCATTACTGTCTAACAGTAAAACATCACGAGCATTTTGTAATCTGGCAGATCTCCGTGGTTCAGGTGCTGTTACCGGTGTAGGTACCACGACCGGATCAGCCTCCAAGGCCCTTGCCGACTCGCTCCTAGACGGTTCTTCTCGAATTTCTTCGATTTGCACTGTGCTCCCACTGACTCCCCGACTGAGAAACTCTTTCTCAAGGAAGACACCATTCCGAGCGACAAACACTTTGCCCTCTTCCCGGTTGTAGAAGTAGTACCCCAAGGTTTCCCTCGGATACCCCACGAAAATACACTTATCCGACTTGGGCGTGAGCTTGTCCGAGTGAAGTCGCTTGACAAATGCTTCACAACCCCAAATCTTAAGAAAAGACAAACTTGGCCTTTTGCCAGTCCACATCTCATATGGTGTCTTCTCTACTTACTTTGATGGTACTCTGTTTAGTGTGAACGCTGCAGTTTCTAGACAATAACCCCAAAATGATAAAGGTAGATCTGTTTGACTCATCATTGATCTTACCATGTCCAACAAGGTCCGATTTCTCCGTTCCGATACACCGTTTCTCTGCGGTGTTCCCGGCGGAGTGAGTTGAGGAACTATTCCACAACTCTTTAGATGGTCATCAAACTCATGGCTCATATAATCGCCTCCACGGTCCGACCGTAGAAACGTTATTTTCTCGCCGAGTTGATTTTGTACCTCACTCTGGAATTCCTTGAACTTTTCAAGGGCTTCCGACTTGTGTTTCATTAAATAGATATATCCATACCTACTCAAATCATCAGTGAAGGTAATGAAGTACTCATAACCACCTCTGGCTGTCGTGCTCATTGGACCACATACATCACTATGTATTAATTCCAGCAAGTCGGACGCCCTTTCACAACTCCTTGCAAAAGGTGTCTTAGTCATTTTGCCTAGTAGGCATGATTCGCATGTCTCGAACGACTCTAAGTCGAACGAAGTTAGAAGTCCATCATCATGGAGCTTCTTCATGCGCTTCCAACTTATATGACCAAGCCGACAGTGCCAAAAGTAAGTCATATTCAGATCATTTGGTTTCAACCTTTTAACATTTATGTTATAGACCGATTCACTATCAAGATTCAGAATAAATAACCCGTTCTGAACGGGTGCAAAGCCATGAAACATATCATTCAAATATAAAGAACAACCATTATTCTTAATATTCGACTCATGACCTTGTCTCATCAAACATGAGGCGGAAATAATGTTTAGACTAAGCACTGGAACATAATAACAATTATTCAGTTCCATTAAAAATCTTGAAGGTAAATGAAGTTGCATCGTGCCGACTTCCAACGCAGTGACTCTCGCCTTGTTGCCGACCCGAATATCAACCTCTCCTCTTTCCACGCTCCTAGTTCTTACCAGTCCCTGCAATGAGTTGCATATGTGAATAACTGATCCGGTATCATATACCCAAGAACTATTAGGTGTATCATCAAGATAAATGCCTATAACATTGCACACAAGCGTACCTGAGTTGGAAGTCACACCTCCACTCTTGGCTCTATCAGCCAAAACTTGGTGCAGTTCCTCTTCCAGTGGCCATCCTGCTTGCAATAGAAGCAATTGGCTCCGGCTGTAGGAGAAGGCTTAGTCTTTGAGGAAGCGCTCTGGACAGGGCCATGGGCATTGCCTCCTGACTTATCCTTCTCTTCTTAGTCCAAGAACTCTTCTTGAACTTAGCCTTCTGCACCATCAACACTTGACTGGCGCCTTTCTTGAGATCAGCCTCTGCCTTTTTGAGCATCCCATGTAATTCAGTGATCTTCTTATCCATACCATGCATGTGGTAGTTCAAAATGAACGGACCATACGCACTAGGAAGAGAGTTCAGAATTATATCAGTAGCGAACTCTTCGTTAATTGGGAAGCCCAGCCGATCCAGAGACTGTATGTAACCAACCATCTTGATTACACGCGGACTCAGTGGATCGCCGTCTTTGAGCTTACAGCCCAGCAAAGCTTGAGAGACTTGATACCTCTCGGTCTTTGCCTGAGCCTGGAACATACTTTTGAGGCTTTCGATCATATCGTAGGCCTCAACATTCTCGAACTGCTGATGCAAGTACGGTTCCATGTGTGCAAGCATAAGACAGCTAATTTCCATAGACTCATCTCTAGTCTTACGGTAGGCATTCATGACAGCGACAGTCGCATCGTCATCTGGCTCTTTCGGAAGTGGAGTTTCTAGAACATGTTCTTTCTTGTCATGCTTGAGGACTATCCTCAGATTACGGTACCAGTTGGTGAAATTAGTTCCATTAAGCTTATCTTTCTCTAGGATTGACCTCAACGCAAAAGTGGACAACTGAGGAAGGTTGCTAGGTGCCATTGATCTACAACAGAAATATGCAAAACACTTAAGACATGTATTCATAAAAGAGCAGGCATATTAAACGTTTTAATACTTATGCTCCCACTAGAACCAACACCCCTGCGATGGTTGCTAAGTGATTCAAGATCCTAAATAAGCAAGCCGACTAGTGAGCTTTAGCATCATCGCTAGCCGTCAAGTGATCTAGGTAGGCAACACCTTGCCAATATTATCCAATACGACTCCTGTTAGTTGGGTGGCATCACATGCCCCGTCTCCCAACCTACCTCGCCCCGAGCCCCACAACCGTTGTGATGGACTCGTCTAGATTACCAAGTGCTTCCGCTTGTAATAGTCCGACTCAAACCCCCCGAATCGGAAAGAATTGGTAGCACCTCAATTTCATGAGCCCACTACCAAGAATGTCCGACTTGTGATGGCGCAGCACTGGCGGGGCGACCGACTAGACCTTCTTTGAGGGATTAAAATCTACCAACTATCTAAATAGAGGTAAATAGAGACATAACAATAACATAAATAAAGCAATTATAATGTGGAATGGTATGGCTCTCTTCATGATGATCTCCATCTCCACAAAGCTTGTAAGTCGACTCGTGCCAACTCTTGTCACTTGCCATCTTACTCCATGTAGCCGACTTGTACATCGACTTGCATGTCACAGGGTTCTCCAACAAGCTACACTGGCTAGTAAATCAAAGATTACATAGAGAATCCGACACGCATGTCGTTATACAATAAAATGACAACACCTAGGCTCTAGCCGGCTGACAAGAACATGATACGCTGATCATGTATGGATTACACACATCACATGCACATAAGCCATACCATTCACCACTTCCTGCAAAAACAAGTTATGCATAGACACGATATCTACCGGCATTGTGAAACTCGCAACGACATCTAAGGCGCTACGACAGGGCGAAGCCGGCGGTCCCGCTACCAATTTCAGAAAACGCAGATCTCATCTGCATCCCGATCATGGATTTCTTCATCGGATAAAACGATTTTACCCAAATCTGATCTGTATTCCGATTCGGTCAAACTCTTTGATCTTCGATCACCGCAACTGGATTTATGTGTCACGGTATACCGCGATGGCGGAAACCGACCAGTAGGGGTAGGTTGTTCCACGACCTTAGCAGTATGATCACGGAAACCTGATCATCCATTAACCCCGAGTACGATTGATCCAATCAACCTTGTACAAAACCGATCTATCTCATAGACCGACCACCAAAACAGCAATTAGATCACATCTAATGCTAACTACATATCACATATGTATGGATCTCGGGCCCAACCCGACCAATACATTGCTCCCGCTCTTAAGTGTGCGACCCTGCAGGCTCATGGCGACTTGGACACGATTGGAGTCCAACTCCCAATCGATCAATCGGTAGCGGCTCCTAGCAGAACGTGCCGACTCCCAAGTCCCATTGAGTCATGACGACATACCTTTCAATATGATATTCATCTTAGTCCCTTTTGCCTCACGATATACCTTGTCGAACTATAGACGATTTATCGTCATCCCTTAAATAGCTCAACTCTCTTCTCGGTCCGTGATATATAATTCATCTGACTAACTCTTAGTCAACAGACAGAGTTAACACTTAACTGAGTCGCGCATGGCCATGCTTCCTGAATCATATCACTCGAGAGGGCCCAGAGAATATCTCTCCATTCGGAGGGGCAAAATCCCATCTTGATTATCCACATCACGCAGCTTGCTTCTCATTCGACCCGAACTCTGCCTTTATAGCTGCCTTATCACAGAACAGCGTTTGACAGAACTTAAGTCGGTGATCCACAACTCGGATTGTGCGACAACCTCAGGTCTAAGGATTACATTGATTGAGACATGCAAATGATGAATTACTCGTTGCATCTCAATATGGGTCAGTCCGACTTGCTAAACTCTTTAGCCAAGTCCGTGAACGTTGGAATGGCATCACCATGCCCATGAGAAGTGGAACCGTGTCATCAGCCAACACTCACATTAGTCTAGGGTGTGTGTCCAGCACAACCTTAACGACCAAGGACAATTAGTATGAACAACATGAATACATAGTTCCACAATCGAATCACATATTCAATGGCATATATCAGATGTTCAAAACAAGGACAACTTAATAAGTTTATGAATACATTGGGAATTACATCATCCATGATTGCCTCTAGGGCATATTCCCAACAGTGGACGCCCCGGAGCCCCTCTCCGACTCATTTTCGACCTGGACTTTCCTTTCTTTACGCATATTTTTGCTATATAACCCCCGGATCCCTGAGGTCCGTATATCGTTTTATCGTCGTGTTTCTGTTTTGAGTTGTTTCTGCCAGGTTACATCTTCAGATCTAGAGCCACAATGTCCTCCTCCGGATCTCCCAAAGACAGTTTCTTTTAGAACATCGTCAACCCGTACATGAACGAGTTCAAAATGCATCCCAAAGAGTTGTTGCTCAAGGATGGGGAGGTGCAGATTGAAGACGTTCGGGGCCCTAAAGGAGAAGGCAGTCTAGAAGCTAGGATGGAAGAGATGGAGCAAGAAGTCTTTAGGTACAATAAGATGGTAGAGCGTGAAGTTGACATCAACCACAAGATAAAGACATAACAGATCATTGAGTACAACAAGGATACTTTAAATCTTTGGGAGGATATCTTGTCACTCACCGAGACCGCCAACAAATTGGAAGCATTATGATGTGCAGAATCAGAACTGTGAGTATGAGAACATGTTTAAACGTATAAGCTTTGCTGCTAGTTTCAGGATATTGGAGACAAAGACATCATTTGTGGATGGATAGCCTTTACCTTGGAAGTCTGATGACGAGAAGGATTCACCACCACCACCAAAGAATTGATTCGTCATTGGTATTGGCATCCCCTTGGCTTGTTCCAAGATTGGGTATCACACCTTTATCTTTCACCCTTTTTACCTTTTAGTAGATTCATATCGTGAGAAGAGAAAATATCATATACTATGGTTTGCAGTACGGAAGTGTTTCTCTCTAGTTGGTTATCATTGTATCCCTTGGTTTGAGTTGTCGTAATGAAATATTAATGAGAAGTTTCATCATCTACTTGTTCTACTTTATTTTAGTTTGCAATTTTTTTTATGTGGTTGATCTTGTTATTAGTATTGGTATCAATGTTGGAGCTTCAAGTTAATCTAGTTTGTTTTGGCAAACTTAGCATTGGTCAGTAGCAACAATTCGTTGAGACTTAAGTGGAAAAGAGGGAGTTGCCTGTAGATATATTATTCCATGATGTTTCTTTCTTGCTAGCTCATAAGCTTAGTATTCTCAAATAAGTTTGTTTGCACCTTCAAGGAAGATTGCATGATTGGCTTTATCATATATGTTTTTGTTTGTTTTACTTCAATTCTTATGCGTTATCAATGCTTCTCATGCATCCAAACCTTGAGCCCAAAAACCTTGCCATTTGTGTCCACCATAACTACCTATATGTTGTTTTTTACCGCCAGTCCAAGTAAATTTCCTGTGTGCTACCTTTAAACCTTCAAAATTACACCTGTTTTGTGCTCCTATTTTAGCTCATGAGGACGCAAATAGAGAATCATTATCTCACTTGTTGATTGGATTTCACACCCTGTACTAGTGGCTTCATCCGCTTATCCAAATGCTAGAACATATGGTAGCGGGGTTCCCAGCCCCAAATAATAATACAAATTCTCTTCACTATTTTTCCCCCTGATTTATCAGTCAAAGCATAATTGTGGAAAGAAAAGAGAAAGAGGGATGATCTTCTATACTAGTTGCGTCCTTCAATGGGAGACTCTCTTGTGAAGTCTAGTTGGCTTGTGACGTACTGTATTTTCTGTTTTCCATCCATTGACATAACCATACACCTTTCAAAATTAGACACTCCTCCATGGTTTGTGATTGTTGGCAGGCACCCGAGGATTCGTTTAGCCACGGTTTGTGTAAGAAAGGTTGGGGGAGTGTCAACCATTTTATACCTCTGTTTTACAAAAATAAAAGCTCTAGCACATGAGTAATCAATGCTTCCCTCTGCAAAGGACCTATCTTTTACCTTTATGTTGAGTCAGTAAACCTACTTCTTTCTGTATTAGGAAAGCATTTGAGTTGTTGTGATCCATCCATCTATATGTTGATTTACTCAATCATGTTCTTTATTCTTCCTTGTTTCTAGAAATACTTTTATCGGTCTGAATACCACTTTGAAAGTTACAAATGTCTGCAAAGAGACTATTATAATTGAGCATGATAAACTATGAAATATAAGCTCTAGTATAAAGAATCTGATCGAAACATAAGTGCATTGTTAATTGTTCTCTGGCCAAGAACAAAGTTTGCCTTTACTAATTTTGATTTACTTTTTGCACCTTTATTGTTCATCTACTTGTTTCAAGTTTGATTATATGAGAGGAAGTTGTTGTCTAAAATGATTTGTTCTTTGTTAGATGTGCTGCTTCTTGTCCGTATTTTATTTATCGACAACTCACTCCATAAACCTGTGGTCATGTTTACTGAGTTCAATTTCACTTGGGGACAAGCAAGGTCTAAGCTTAGGGGAGTTTATACGTCCATTTTGGATCACTGTTTTATATTGTTATTTTCTGTTATTCATCGATATATTTCATGTTATGATGCATCACTTATGTTATTTTATCTTATTTTGCATGTTTCATAATTGTTGGAGAATAAACACCAGGACCAGAAATCTGATGGAAAAAAGCACCGTCAGGATACCCTATTTCAGAAGATCAGAAGAAGAGGGGGACAGCAAAGATGTCTTAGAAGTTCAGAGGAGGAGGCTAGCCAGAAGGGGAGCTAGAGGGGGCCACCAGGGGCCCACACCATGTGGTGGCGCCCCCCTTGGTCGCGCCACCAGGTGGTGTGGCCACCCTGGCCTACCTCTGGTCGATCCCTTGCACGTACTTGACCCCAGGAAACCCTAAGCCCCAGACTATCATCGAAGAATCATTTCGCTGCCGCTTCGGGGAGGAAAACACCAGAGATAGAAAAGCTCTCCGGCAAGGAGAAATATGCCGGGGAAATTCCTCTCCGGAGAGGGGAAATCATCGCCATCGTCATCGTAGTCGCTCCGGGCATCATCAAAATTGTCATCGTCATGATCATCACTGCCAGCACCATCAATCTCATCATCCACCTTCATATCACTGTAACAATTAGGGGCCTCTATCGTTGTTTTACATTAGATCTCTCTCCCTGTGTGGATTACTTGTTAGTAGTTGATGCTTGTGAGATTTATCGGTGTTAGCCCTTTATGACCAGATTGTTATTATCCATTATATCACCTCTGATTATGATCCATATGATGTCTTCTGAGTAGTTCGTTTAGTTCTTGAGGACATGGGAGAAGTCATGATGTTAGTAGTGAAGTTATGTTGAAGTAATATCTCGTGGTTCGGTATTTAAGATTTGGTCCTATTCTTCTAGTGGTGTCATGTGAACGTCGACTACATGATACTTCACTTTTATGGTCCTAGGAGGATGCATTGTGTATTTGGCTACTAATTGTGGGGTTTTCGGAGTGACAGAAACCTAAACCCCCGTTAGGAAACCAATGCACGAGGGAGCATAGAATCCCGGAGTTTTAAGGTTGTGGTTAGATTTATCTTAATTACTTTCTTGTATTTCCGGATGCTTACGAGGGGTATAATAACAAGTATGTATTAGTCCTAGTTGGGTGGTGCATTAGCATAGGTTCACCCACACAACACTTCACGAACCAATGGATATTAACCAACCGTAATGTAGCGAAAGCACTTGACGAAATTCACATGTGTCCTCGAGAACGTTTGCTAGTCATAAGTAATACAACCGTCTTGTCCTTTGCTCTCAAAAGGATTGGGACACTCCTTGCAATATTATTTACTGCACTTTATTTACTCGCAATTTATTTATCTGCTATATCAAAAACCTCCAAAAACCCTCACAGACTATTGTTTAAAGTGAATCCTCTATCCAACCTGCTTATCAACACCTTGTGCTCCTCGCTGGGTTCAACACTCTTATTTATCAAAAGTACTACAATACACCCCCTATACTTGTGGGTAATCAGCGTGTATACGTGTGTGTTGCAGTGGTGATGCGTGCGGCGGCGAAACGTGGGATTTTGTACCCGTGGCAGCAAATCCGATATGGACTAGGAGGTGAATTGCGCGCGGCAGCGAAACAACATATAAGGCCATGCCCGGCAGCGCTCATTTCTGATTGTGGCTGGGAAGCACACGCGACAACATAACGTGTGGAAAACGCGTGCACGACAGAGCTCGGATATGAATCCGATAGTCACAATGAAGTGGGCGCGGCAGCACTTGGCAAATTTTTCTTCCCAATCCGATATAGGCTAGGAAACCGAGTATGAGTAGACGATCCATGGCAGGAAACTTTAAGGAATTCGTGTCGTGGTAGGAATCAAATCTATCTCAAACAAGAAGCAACAAGATCAACTCGGGTAGCACGATTTTCTATGAAATTTTTGATTAGAGATAAAACAAAAGATGAACACAAGGAACCCTAACCCTAATAGATCAAAACTAAAAATAGAAAAATAGGAACACAAATCATTAGAAAACAGCAACTAGTAGATGCAAATTGGTGTTGATCTAGGCTTTGGTAGAATCTAAACCTAATATTTTTGTGTGGCCTTTTTTGGATAGGTAATAAGAACAACTAACTACAGGATTGAATTTCCTCACCGAGGAAATCCGAGAATCTAATACCAAGATGATATGGGGTGGCCCAATCTTCTAAATGAGCTCTCTCAAAATTGGTAGATGGTGGCATTATAACTAGTGCTACACTGAAAACTCTCCTCGGATAATCCTGTTGCGAGTGCAACAACAATCAATCCCTTTGGATATTCTCAACTACACACTCTTGCACAATGTAATCAGAGATCATGAGGTGGTCTTGTATCCCTTTATTCTCAGTGGAACAACAAGATATCACGTAAACTTTGCAATGGTATACTTCAATATGAATGCTTAGCCGCAATACAATCTAGAGGCTAGGGTTTCTTTTGTTTAAACTGGTTCTACCAATCCACACGCGGGTGGTGGCTATTTAAGAGGGAGGGGTGCGGCCACAAGGGGTATTGTGCAAGCACTCCTACCTCAACTCGACTAGGACTCCTACTTTCACTCTAAGATAGATACAAACTGACCCTAAGGGGTTCGGTCATGTAGGACACGCAGGTCCTTTCCTACTTGGAGTAGGATTGCTAATTATGGCGCATTGCTATTCAATGGGTTGCCCTCCTTACTTGTATACTAGTGGAAAACATGTGTGGACTTGTTTTCCATGCTTGTAGTCTTGTTTTCCACACTTGCAATATTGTTTTCTCCACTTGCAACATTGTTTTCCAGCAAGGAATCAATATTTTATTGATGTTTCCTCTTGTTTTTTAACATCTCTATGTTGTTTTCCAGCTCCTCCCTGTTGTTTTCCAGCTCCTCCTTGTTGTTTTCCACCTCCATGTTTGTGTTATCGATAACCCTGATCATACATAAATGCATAGACTTAGGTAGTATAAAATTGTCTTAAGCACACCCATCATATTCAATAAGGAGTGAGTTCACCTATTGTTCTAGTAGCTTGTCCTTATTGGTCTAAGTCTCACTTCATCATGCTTCTATTGGATAACAACTTCTTCATGTGGTAAAGAGCTAGGGATGTCCTCATCATAGGATCCTCGCTAAACTCTCTCAAGTCATCTTTGGTGGCTAACATTGTTAATAAGATCACTCCATTACTTTTACCACTTGGCCTAGATTTGTTTTCACGCATAGAAATTTTGATTTCACTCCTCTCATCTCTCTCAGTCTCCTTTTCTAGATTCACTTTAGTTTTTTGACGAGACTCATTTACAATTTGTTGTGGTGTCATAGGCCTCAAAATAATGTCCTTCCCATGCCAATTCAATTTATATGTGTTTGCTCTTCCATGGTGTATAGCACTTCTGTAAAATTGCCATGGTCTACCTAATTGCATATGGCAAACCGACATGGGAACCACATCACACTCAATGGTTTCTTTGTATGGTCCAATTTGAAATTCGACTCTCACCATATGGCACACCTTAATCTCCTCTTTGTCACTCAACCACTGAATATAATTAGGATGAGGGTGTGGAATATATCTCAATTTGAGCTTTGCAAATAAATCTTTGCTTGCTAAATTTCTGCAAATCCCTCCATTAATGATCACCTTGTAAGCCATTTGAGGGCCTACAATTGCTTTGGTTTGGAACAAATTGCACCTATGATTTTCTTCACTTGGAATAACACTCAATGATTTTTGTGTGCAACAGTAGGATAATGTGTAGCAGATGCAACAGGACCATCACCATCATCACAATCATCCTCCTCGTTAGGATCAGCATCAATAACAGTCTTATACTCATTCTCATTTATAAGCATGATTTTCTTATTATTACATTCGCTCTTGAAGTGCCATTTTCCTCCACATGTGCGGCAGCTCATGTCTCTATTTCTTGTTATAGATGTAGTAGAACCACTTGCACTTGCTGCCGGTTGTATTGTTTTCTTCGAATTAGAAGTGTTTGTCTTGGGTTTGGAACTTGTGCTACCTCGAAATTGTGAATTGAGAAAACAAAAGTTTTTGGTGGAGAACTCCTCCTAGTAGTCAACGGAGCCTCCTCGGCCAGCCTCTTTTCAGCCTCTCTATCTTGATGTACCAACTCTGTCATATCATTATATTGCACATGCCTCACAATGCTTCTTATTTTGAATTGCAAACCTGGAAGAAATCTTTGCATTGTTTGTTCTGATTCCTCTCTGACCCGAGCCCTTTAAATCATCAACTCCATCTCCTTGTAATATTGATCCACAAACTTTGTGCCTTGCTTCAAATTCTGCAATTTGTCATAGAGAGTTCTAACATAATTTCTTGGAACAAATCTTGCCCTCATTACTTGCTTCATAAATCTCGATGCGAGAATTTCTGGATCACCATTCCTATCCCTCAATTGTGTGATGCCATCCCACCACAAGAGAGCATAGCCAACATATCCAGAAGATGCAAGCTTGATCTTCCTATCATTAGTGTAATCATGCAATCTCCAGAGCTTCTGAATATTCAGCTCCCACATTAAGTATTCTTCAACATCCTCAGTATCACATGTGAGAGTAGGGATAGAAAATTTTGGCTTTCCCAAGCCGTCATCCTCCCTATTGTTTTCAGCTACTAGTACTCTTCTAGCACCAAGACCTCCACGGCCTCCAAGCACATTACCTCGGCCATCATCCAAATCAACACGAAAATTAGCAATGGGATCTCTTTGTTGTTGCTGCACTAAAGTGGACAAATTAGCAAGTTGTCTCGTCATGTTTGCCATGACTTCTAGCAAAATATCAACAGATTTCTGAGACGCACCATCATCTATTTTCATATCCAAAACAGATAAACCTTTCCTCAAGCCATCATCATATTTCTCTATTCTTTGCTCAATCCAGTTCGGAACCACATCTTGAAATATGGTGAACTCAGCCCATGTTACCACATCATCCGCAGCCTTCGTGCCATGCACCTCATCAGGCTTCCTTCCCTGCACATCATCACTAGTCGCAGACTCCATGGGTTAATGTGTTAGTTAAAGAAAACAAATATAGGTGGTGGTGGTGGTTTTATGATGTAGATGTTTGCCCGATCTTTCACCGCAAGAACCACCAAAGATAACTATTCCCCCAACCACGTGCAATACATGTAACCTGGAGAACTTGATAGATTTAGGCGATAAATAAAGTGATGAACACCACGCCTCATGCCAAGCTCAACAACTCTTGGCAGATCCA
The DNA here is from genome assembly GCA_028641055.1 of Alopecurus myosuroides. Classification (NCBI taxonomy): domain Eukaryota; kingdom Viridiplantae; phylum Streptophyta; class Magnoliopsida; order Poales; family Poaceae; genus Alopecurus; species Alopecurus myosuroides. The sequence continues at coordinate 192,731,860 of CM054060.1, read as the reverse complement.
AGAGACCCCTAGCCACGCACGATAACCCTTGGTAGATCCAAGAAAACTCATGCCTTTATTTGCAAACATAACCGACGAACGTCCGAGACGCCGTCTAGACGCCGATCCTCTAGGAACGGTCACAAACTGAACACAATGTTCTACATAATTTTCAACATGTCTAAAACCGTAAGCCTTGGCTCTCTTTATATAAGAGGCCAACCCCTAGTCGGTTGGATGGACCCAAACCAAAACCGACTCGAACCTAAACCTAGTTTGATGAGGACATCCCTAGTTCTTCTACACCATTCCCTATTGAAGATATTGATGTCAAGACAAACCCAGTGAATTGAGAATTGGTCCAATGACAAGGTCAAGAACCAAGTTACTAGAACAACAGGTGAACTCACTCCTTTTAGACTATGATGTTCGTATTGACGAGAATTTTATACTACCTAAATCCATGCATGTATGTATGATCAGGTTTGTTAATAACACAAGCATGGATGGGGGAGAACATCAAGGGAAGCTAGAAAACAAGGAGAAGCTGCCAACAAGCAATAAAAGGTGGAAAACAGAAGTTCTATGGTGGAAAACAAGCACCTACACATGGAGAAACAAGATGGTGTTGTTTTCTACAAGTGATCAAGCAAGGAGGAGCATAGAGAGGGCGCACCATGTGATGTTGTTGCGCCATAGAATAGTGGTCATCCATGTCCAAAGTGGCTGAACCCCTTTGTGGGTCGGTTTTATCCCTATGAGTCTATTGAGTCCAAATCGAGTCCAAAGTAGAGTCCTAATCGGGTTGGTCATGTGTGCTTGCGCAAATCCCCTTGTGGCCTTACCATACCCCCCTCATATATTCCCTAGAGGGCGGATTAGAAGCTCAGTCTACAATAAATAATAAACCCTAGAATTCTAGATTGAACTTGCTCGTGTAAGCATTCATCTTGAAGTGAATCATACCTTTGCACATCTGACTGTATTCTGTTGTTACATTGGGAATAAGGAGATATGGGACCACTTGTAGTCGGTGGCTACTCGTGCAGGAGTGTGGAGTCTCAAATATCCGAGGGGTTACGAGCTGTTGCAAATTGTGACAGGGAATAGCCGGAGAGTTCGTTGCAAGACACTAGTTATCATCCACAACTATCAGAAGCTCATTGAGAAGATCGAGCCATCCCTTATCATCTTGGTATTATATTTCCAGGTTGCCTCAGTGAGCTGTTTCCATCAATTAGATTCGAGTGTTATTCATACCTATACAGAAAAAGCCACACAAAAATAGTTTTAGATCTTTGCCATAGCCTTTGATAGTCCCAATTTACAATTTCTAGTTGTTGTTTTTGTGTTTGATCTTGCGTTTATTTTTACCTTTTGTGTCTTTTAGTTTTGTCTAGGGTTAGGTTTCTGCGTTGTTTTCAGGTTCCAAGTTGAGTCTCTAATTGAAAATCCCAAAAATAGTTCATATCCGAGTTGTTTCTTCTAGTTCCTATCGAAGTAGGTTTGATTGCTACTGTGGCTAGGTTTCACCAAAGTTCCTGCCATGGATCATCTATTTTGTTTTGGATTCTAGTGTTGCTGCACCACAAAAACTTCCTAAGTTGCTGCCACAATTCTCCTAGTGTGTCTCGTAATCATTTTCCTGCCCGGCACCAAAATCCCGCAAAACTCTGTCGTGTTGTTCGAGTTCTACTCGTTATCGGATCCCTGTCGCAGCACAACTTTTGTGCAATTTGTTGTCGCGCGATCCCTAGGCCTACTCGAACTCGGAGTGTTGTCGCGACACAAAAAGGACACGTTTTCTGCGGCACTATATTGCTCGCTGCACCCTGCCACGCACGGCACAGTTTTGGTCGAATCGCTGCCGCACCTGCGCTGCCGCGGGCACCGTTTCATGCGGTTTTCCTGCCGCCACGGTACAAAAAACAACCATTTCCTACCGTTAGTATCTACCTTGTTTTAGTGTTTTTCTTTTTTAGTTTCTTTTACAATTTCTTTAGGAATTCTAGTCTGAACATTGTGAACCATAGAGACAACCATTCTACTGAAAATAAATAGGTATCTTGCCCACAAGACTAGCTATTTTGTTTTCCCATTCCAGGTTGTTGAATATCACATAATTTTGTGTCACTTTATTATCACTTATTATCTTTGCTCCTAGTTGTTATTGCCCATTGAAAAAGTATAAAAAAAAGAGAAAACAAAAAAATATAAAAGAGGCCGAGAGGATCATTTACTCAATTGTGATTGGAGCTATTTGTTTCTTGCTATATCTTGACACTATAAATTGAGCAATCTTGTGCATTTCTATCTTGAGCTTGGCTAGAGTCATTTGAGTGCATTGCAATATTCCCATCCATATAATTTCTTTGCCACATTTGTCTCTATATTGTTGTATGTGTTTCCTAGGTGCGGTTTTTGTATCATCACAAACAGCAAATAGGACTTGTTATTCTGGTGATTATTAGGTAACCATACCTAGCCCCACTAAATAACCTGTTTTGCCTTTGTGAGAGCTAAAACCCCTAGGTCTTCTATTATTCACACCAAGTCATGCTAGTTGCTATTACTTGTTGGTAAGTTATTCTAATCACTTTGGAGAGGTAAGAATCACCTTCTTTACTGCTTTTTGAGTGAGTTGAGATAGAACACCACAACCTAAAGCAATTTTTATTTCATTAACCTATTAATCATGAATACTTATAGTGATGTTTCTGCGCAGGCTAAGAAGGTTAGTGGTGATGATGTGGTGAAGTGGATAGATTTGGACACTACTAGAGATTTGCTTATAGCAGCATATCCTACCACAGGCGAACAAGAAAAACCATGCGCCTGGGCTAATTAGCGCAGGCGAACAGGTAAACGGTGCGCCTGGGGTAAGCCTGTTACCCCAGGCGAACCAAACTCAGCCGCGCCTGGGGTAAGCCTGTTACCCCAGGCGAACCAAACTCAGCCGCGCCTGCGGTAAAGTGTGGCAGGGCCACCACCACAGACCCCCTAGCACTCTTCCTTTACCCCAGGCGAACAGAATACCGGTTCTCCTGCGGTATAACAAATACCCCAGGCGAACCCGGGCAGAAGCGCCTGGGGTAAAAAGTGGACTGGGGTAGCTCCCGTTAGCGCAGGCGTACGACATCCCTGTTCGCCTGGGATAAGGAAACGCCTGGGGTAGCACCCCTTAGCGCAGGCGCATCCCATGCCATATTCGCCTGGGGTAATCTTTGTCCTCAATATAAGTGCGGCCAGCCACCCACCACCACCCCTATCCACCCCACTCACTCACTCACTAGTCCAAACTCGAGCCATTAGTGCTCCTAGCTCAACCCCCCACACCCCTCCACCATTTTTAGCTAATTTAACCAATCATGTTTGTTATATTTTAGCTAGTATGCTACCCCACTTTCCCTATTCCAAATCTCTCCACTAGATATACTAACCGGACACTAGATCTCACCACAAATGCACCACTAGCTACTTCTAGATCTATCACTCTCTTATCGGTCGTCTCTCCGGTGATCTTCGACGTCGTCATCGCGTCTATATATTTTGCATTGTGTGTCATCTTAATAGGTGCGTGGGATTGGTCGGTGGATGAGAATTCGTTCTCTTTTTCATTTTATTGTGTTGCCATGAGGATGAGTTGCCAATGTTTTGCCGAAATGTTGATTCATTTCCTTTTCGGCAAATTTCTAGCGCTCCGTGTTACACCTTTTGTAGGAAGGTCATGCCGAAATTTTCCGTGAAAACCGGATCTAGTTAATGAAACCTTTCTCTCTTGAATTTTGTAGCAATGGTCATTGCGATGAGGACAAGCGTGGTGCATAGGTACGTGCGACGCGCGACGGCCGAGATGCATCGAAACAACCGCACCGAGATAGAGTGTCCGTGTCGGAAATGCAAGCTGGGGTCTTTGTTCAAACCAGAATCTGGTAATGTGGAGAAGCACCTGCTCAGGTATAGTTTCATGGAGGGCCACACTAAGTGGATGGATGATGATGAAGACGATGATCACGTCGAGACCAATTGGGCGGCGACATGTGAAGATGACCAGGAGGAGTCTGAACATGGCAATGGAGAGGACGAAGAGGCTGTCGACGAAGACGACTATAATGAAGAAGAAGGGAGTCATGGTGATCAACAACATGAAGACGAGGACATGAACACTCCGCTAACTTCAATCGTGCGGGACCCTCATGTTCAAGATCTTCTTCTCAAGAACACGTCGACCGACGCCAGACGTAAATCTAAGATCACGCAACTAGAGATAGACTCTGCAACTCCGTTGTATGACGCAAGTCGCGGGGCGGAGGAGTCACGCTTGAGAGTAGCTCTGGATCTTCTAGAGATGAAGGCAAAACACGGATGGACCGACACAAGCATGGACGATCTTCTGCGATACCTGAAGACGCACTTACCTGAAGGGAACACATGTGCTAGTAGTCTACAGGAGGCCAAGTAAATCGTGTGCCCCCTTGATTTACCGCACACAAAATACCACGCTTGCGTCCGTGACTGCATAATTTATCGTAACGAGCACGCGGACCAGATCAAATGTCCGGTGTGCGGTGCTGATCGTTACAAGATGGGGACGAAGAAAGCTCCTAGGAAAGTTGTGTGGTACTTTGCACTCATTCCCCGTCTGCAGCGGTACTTCGTGGACCCCAAGGAAGCAAAGCTCATGCGCTGGCACGAGGACAGAAAGAAGGCGGTGTTGAGTGATCCAGAACGTGTTGAAAAACCAGTGCTAACACACCCTTCGGATGCACGTTAGTGGAAAGCATTAGACGCATTCGATGAAGAATTCGGGAACGACCCAAGGAACATCAGACTTGGTGCGAGCACCGACGGTCTCAATCCGTTTGGCAACCAGAGCAGCAAACATAGCACCTGGCCCGTGTTTGTATGGATGTACAACCTCCCCCCGTGGATGTGTCTGAAGAGGAAGTACATACACATGAGTATGCTGATTCAAGGGCCGACCCAGCCAGGGAGCGATATCAACCTGTATCTCGAGCTATTGAAGGAGGAGCTAGACACGTTGTAGGAGGAAGGGGTGGAAACATGGGACGCCTTCAAAGAAGAAACTTTTGGTATGAGAGCCGCACTGATCACGACGGTGCAGGACTATCTCGGATACAGATATATTGCGTGTCAGGTGTGCCATGGACACAAGGCTTGTGTCAGGTGCATGGAATTTACCCCGTTTCTACAGCTACACAAGGATCCCGGATCTTCTAAAACCGTATACATGAGGCATCGAATGTGGCTACCACAGAACGACCCGTGGAGAAAGCGCGGAGACCTGTTCAACGGTAAAGATGAGCTTGATCTACCTCCACGCAAGAGAAGAGGAGAAGAGATCGATACTCTATTGAAGAATTGGAAAACGTGTCCTCCGTCGGGAAAGGTACAGAAGCGGAAGCGAGGAGAGAAAAAGTGTCCTCCGCCAGAAGGACCGCTCTTGGGGGTATGGAAAAGGAGGTCCGTGTTTTGGGACTTGCGGTACTGGCCAATCCTCGGAGTGCCTCACTGCCTTGATGTCATGCATATCACAAAGAATGTGTGTGAGAGCTTGCTTGGCACCCTGTTCAACATGCCAGATAGGACCAAAGACGGGCCAAAATCAAGATACGACCTGATGGTCCTAAATATCAGGAGCGAGCTTCACTTACCGCCTTCTACGCGTGAACAGACGGAGGAGGACGAGGATGAGGTGGAGGAGATGGACGACCGCAAGCGCAAAAGGGCTAAGAAACACCAAACTCACCGCCTAAAACCCTCTTGCTTCACTCTATGCCCCGACGAGCTCGCGCAAATATTCACATGCCTCCTCGGAGTGAAATTTCCCTTAGGTTACGCGGGGCTGATAAGCAGATACCTAGACGCGGAGAAAAAAATCTTCAGCAGGATGAAGTCTCATGACTGTCACGTGATGATGACGCAGATACTTCCGGTTGCAATCAGAGGGATAAAGGAACCGCACGTCCGTCAAACGCTCACTGGTCTCTGTAACTTTTTCGACGTCATCACTCGGAAGTCGATAAGCGTGAAGAAACTCGGAAAGTTGCAGGAAGAGATCGTCACCATCCTATGCGAGCTTGAGATGTACTTCCCACCTGCCTTCTTTGATATTATGGTACATCTCTTGGTCCATATCGTGGACGATATCACCAATCTTGGGCCGGCGTTCTTGCACAACATGATGGCGTTAGAAAGAATGAACGGGATCATCAAATCATTCGTTCGTAACAGGGCACACCCGGATGGAAGCATCGTCCAGGGATTTCTCACCGAAGAATGCATCTCTTTCTGCAAGAATTTTCTAGGCGATGAGAAGCCAGCTGTTGGTTTGCTTGCAAACAAGCACCTTGACAGGTTCATGGGGGTTGGCCACAACACTGGCAAAAGGGTAATCGACGCGGACTCCTGTGGTCGGAGAGCCGATTTTGAAAGGGCCCACCTAGTAGTGTTACAACACATCGACGATGTCGACCCTTGGATAGAAGAGCACAAAACCGCGATAACAAACAGTGCTCGCAGGCCGATGATGGAAGATGAGATATTTAGAGCACACAACTCCTCTTTCGCGACATGGTTCAAGAAGAAGATTGATGCCGATCCCCCGCCAATGACATGTCAGAAAGATAAAATTGTATTGGCCTTGTCATATGGCCCCGCGCCCAATCTGATGACTTATCAAGCATACGACATCAATGGGTACACATTCTACACGGAGGAAAGAGACAAAAGTAGCGACTATCAAAACTCGTCTATAACGATGGAATCTTACACCGGCGAAGATATTAGAAGATACTACGGAAAGATCGAGGAAATCTGGGAGCTTGACTACGTTGGGGTAAAGCTGCCGATGTTCCATGTCAGATGGGCTACAAACGTCACGAAAGAAGACAAATATTTCACCACTATGTCGATGTCTGAAGCCAACAAACCCAAGTCCAAGAACCCCACCGCGCAAAATGAGCCCTGGGTATTGGCTAAGCACGTGGAGCAATGCTTCTTCATAACCGACCCGGCAAAGCCTAGTCGTGTTGTCGTAAGGAGAGGAAAAAGGGCCCTCGTCGGAATGGATGGAGTCGCCGATGAGAAGGACTTCGACGGCTTAGTCGGAGACCCGATGATGGAAGAACCAGGTGAAGACGATGCACCATACACCACAAGAAGAAGCAGGACCACACTACCTAGGGCAGGTCTTCCATTCACAAGAAGAAGTCACGATATGGCGGTCACGTATTCAACATCGACCAAGAAAGGCAAGAGTAAGATTGTGACGAAAGGTTGAGAGAGGGAAATACTCGCGATATGTGCGATATAACATGCTAATAGCTACTATGTACAATGTGTTTTCAGAGAGAAACACTTGCGGTATCTCGCTAAATCAATCTATTTACGCTCGATGCGACACTAAATATTTTTGCACATGTTAACTTTCATATGTATGTAATTTTTAAGTGAAAAACAATGTGGGAGCCCCATATAATAGCATTCGTATTGCTCTATGTGTCCCGGGCCGGGGTGGGCTGTGTAATTTAGAAAATCTTAGCACAGGCGCATATGTGTGAATATGCGCCTGGGGTAATCTTTATCACAGGCGCTTCTGAGAGAACATGCGCCTGGACTAAGGCTATGTGGGCCCGCGCAAACCAAAACCCTACGAATTTTACCGCAGGCGCATCTACTAGGTTATGCGCCTGGGGTATGGCTCTGTGGGCCAGCGCATAACAAGGCATCAAGCGAAACACATTGGTACCGGTTTGTGATACAAACCGGTTCTAAAGGGTCTGTCCCCTGGGCCCCCCTCCCTGCAGCAAATAGCCGCAAGGCCTTTAGGACCCGCGCATTTTCTAGGTTATGCGCCTGGGGTATGGCTCTGTGGGCCCGCGCATAACGAATCGCTACGAACTTTAGCGCAGGCGCATTTTAGTTTTGTTCGCCTGGGGTAAAGGGTAGCGCAGGGCGCATATCACTCGTTGTGCGCCTGTAAGTCCTCGCATATCACTCGTTCCTTTCTCTCTAGATCTTGCGCGCCCGCACACTTCCTCTCGATCCCCAAACCGCACGCCGCCGTCGTCTCTCTCATCGCACGCCGCCGTCGTCGTTGTCGAGCAGCAGGAGGAGGAGCGAGAGCAGCAGCAGGAGGAGGAACAGGAGCAGCAGGGGAGGAGGAGCGGGAGCACGCCGCGCGCCATCCCTCTCATCGTCGTCGTCCACGCCGGCCGTCGTCACCCACGCCGCCGTCGCCCACTCCCACGACGAACCCAGGTCAGCCCCCCTCTTCCAATGCCCGTGTGCAGTAGTGTTGCTTTCCCCTGCAAACTACCCCTGCATCTAGACATCGATCGATGTCCATGGCCCTGCAGTTGCTGCTACCGTGCTTTCCCCTGCAGTTGCTGCTACCGTGCCCCATACAAATGCATGTATAATCAAATTCCACCGAATGATGTCCATGGCCAAATCAATAAAATCATATGCACATCCAAGTGCTAATTTATCAAACTGTTAAGTGCTAATCAGATGCACATATGCAGTTGCTTGCATATGTGTTTTTCTCAGGTTTGGGCTGGGTATATAAATACACATACACTTATTCAGATTGTAGAGTGCACAAAACAGGGGTTATATCATTGTGTCATCTTCATTTCAGAAATTATTACCTATGGTTTTTCAGCTTGTAGAGTGCACAAAACAGGGGTTTATCTCAAAAATGCTGCTGTTGCTTTGATAAATGCTGCTGTTTCTATTACCACAAGCAATAATTTATCTATTCCAATATGTTCAGTTTAAATGGTTTAAGTTACTCCAGGAAGCAAGTTCTAAATTCTTGCTGAAATTTTAGTTAACAAAGTTTGCATGACACAAATTACATGATGACACAGATATATGAATTTCCTGGGAGTTTTTGTGCCATGTGATGGCAGCAATGCAATAAACTGTTTTTGTGGCCATGTGTGCATTCAATTTATGTTGCAGGTACATTGAGTGCCAATGTTTTGCCGGAACGTTGATTCATTTCCGTTCTGCCGAATTTCTGGCACTCCGGCATGACCATTTATAGCCGAGGTCATGCCGAATTTTTCCGGTGACTAACCGTATACGTTTTGTCTACTGCTAGGCATGTCTTCTTCTACTACGGATCCGGCTTTATTGGACCACTACATCCTTATGGCCCGAGAGTCGCAAGAGGAAGATCGGACTCAAACTGACGAGCTCCCCGATGTCGAGCCCCACAATGATGACGGGCTCACCGGTGGCGAGGAGGAAACCCCTGATAGTGGCGCTGGGGGTCCCTGAGGGAGCAGCACGACGGGAAAGAAGCGTCGGCAGCGAGCTCCGAACAAGGTCGGCACCGTTCGAGAGAAATTCACGGAGGTGGATCCTTCCAGTGGCACGCCTGTGATGCCATTAGACCTTGTGAAGGGGTACTTCCTCCAACTTGGCGCGATCCTTCGAGACGTCGTCAATGTCAATGAGCCGACTCTCAAGAAGAAGCCAACTCTGCGCGCCCAACTCATCTCGAGGCTACACGCGCGGTACGAGTTCCCTCCCCCCTACAACAACGAGAATCTGAAGGGCAACCTGGTGAACAAACTCGCCCTCACTAGATTCACCAAAGACCTGAGCAATTACAAGACTATGGTGAGGGCGATGATTAGGGACGAGGAACCATTCGAAGAGATCCATCGCCACTTCCCGCGGATTACGCCCGATGACTTCAAGACTTTCCTAGAGAACCAGTCGCTTGATTTCACTAAGAATCAAACGGAATGGGGGAAGGAGCTAGCGTCGAAGAACATCGGTCACCACAATCTCGGCTGTCGTGGCTACGACGGGAAGGAGCCAGTTTGGGCGAAAGAGGACCAGGCCTACATTGAAAAAAGGATTGAGAACCCTTACACCAAGTATGCCCATGACCCGCAATTCCAGAAATTCATGAGGTCGAGGTACAAAAAAGTAACTCCGACCGGGGAACTTGTCTCGGACCCGAAGATGGTGGAGGGTGTTATTTTGGTCACGGACGATAGCGTGAAGAATGTTGAGAAGCTAGTGGTAAAAAATTTACCATTTCATGCAACTCATCATCATCAAGTCCATGATTTCATTCTAGTACGAAACCATTTCCAAACCGTTCATATGTTGCTTCTGCAGCTAGAAGAACAACAACTTGAATCTTCCTCGTCGCAGACGTCGACGGCCAAAGTCGCGTGGGATAAGCCTTTCATCAGGGGTTACAACAAGGCAAAGAGCCAGGACCCTCTGAAAAGGCCGCACTTAGGCCGTATCACCGGCGGCGGACTTAATAAGAAGCACGCCAACTATGGCTTGGCTGAGCCCAGCACTAAGGAGTCGCGGGCGGCAAAGAAGAGCGAGGAGACGGAGGCGCTGAAGAAGAAGGTACATGACTTGGAAACAAACATGGAGAAGAAGATTGAGAAAACGGTGGGGGAAAAGATGAATGCGCTCATCCCCGCCGTATTTGAAAAAATATGTGGCTACATCGCCGGGGGCTCACAGGGGCCGTTACCGACGTTCAACATACCGTCGATGTTGGTCGTGCCCGCCGCGGCCGCCGCCGGTGGTCCGTCGACGTCGGCCGTGCCTGTCGTCCCCGCCGTGCCCGACGCGCCTGCCCCCGATGGACCGTCGGCCATGTCGGCGCGACCACCACCCCGTTGCTCGACGAGCCCACCATTACCTGTGGTCCATCGACGTTAGCCGAGCTCAATGCCCTCACGGTAAATTATTGACCGTCTCAAGCTGTAGCCAGTTCAATATAACCCTACTCTCTGACCTATCCATGCATGTTATCGCAGGCTGACGCGACGGGATGCACCTTCCTGCTAAAAGTGGGCAGCGAGTTGAAGGATGTTGCAAAGGGGAGCATCTTGCAGCCACTATCCCGCAAGTACCACTGCAGAGATATACCGGCCAACGAGCTTCGGGTTCGCGTCGATCTGGTGCTACCGGGATTCGAGAACTTGTATCCTCCTAATCAACCCGCCGATGCCGACAGCGAGCTGAATCTCGGCCAACTGGACAATCAAATCTTGCTATGGCCGAAAGCCCTTATTCGGCTGAACACGACGTCAGGGTCGGCGCCAAGCCAAGCCATGACCGTCACCACTACACCGGTTGCGCCCGCGGAAAGCCAACAAGACAAGGTCCAACATGGCAATGTCCTCTCTCCACCTCCGGTGGATCCTCCTCCTCCCGAGCACGAGACGTCCAATGACGAGCAACATCACGAGCATGAGACCCATGACGACTACATGGATATTGAACTTGCTCGCATTGACGATTTCATAAATCAGTTGGATGGCGAGAAGCCGGTTCCTCCGGAGTTACCCGCCAGAACTCTAGATATCCAGAAGAAGGTAGATGGCGGAGAGGCCGGTTCTTCTGAGTTACCCACCAGAAAACCGGATATCCAGAAGAAGCTAACCTATTCCCAAGAAACTCCCGAGGATCAGACGGCCTTTACGGCTCCACAGCCTACGCTGGTTACCCCGAATACACTCCGTGCTACGGCCGCGGAGGCGGTAAAACAAAGCGGCACTCCCATCTGCTTGAGGCCGAAGAAGAATCGGAAGAGGCCGGTAGCCAAGAAGAAGAAAGGTGGTGCCTCCTCTAGTTGCCAGCCAGCGGCCGCCTGAGTCCTGGACCGTTTGCCGCCCGCCGTCCCGTGGAGGAAGGTGCATGAGATAGGACAGCCGATGCTGCCGCCAGAGGTTGTCGCTGTCATGGGTGGTGACATGAGGACCATCCACGACGGGATTTTGTTCAAAGAGAATGAACTTCTACGTGAGAAACATCCCTCCTACCCGCTATATGTGGTCAAGGTGCCCCGATCCGTGGGCTTTGTGGATTCAAATCCCACAGAGGTGTTCTTCATCAGATACGAAGACATATTCAGGGTCTTCCACTTGGGAAAGCTCGACCGAAGCATTGTCCGCCTGGTATCGCTCAGCATGGCGCATGATATGGTCATGGAGAATACCCCGCACATCGCGATTATGGACCCCTACTACATGAATGAGGACTACTTGCGGTCACATGCGGACCGGGTTCTTATCACGACTTACATAACGGGGTTTTTGATAGATAACAAGGATAAGAACGCCATTCTCATGCCATACTTTCCCAAGTATGTAGTCCTCTCCGCTTCACGTCGTTACATTCTTTCTAGAATCTCCTTAGTATTCCGATTGATGATATTGATGGCTTGTTCGAAATGTTGTGTGCAAAAACGGAGGATGCGTACTCATCGTCATGGAACCGCATTGGTCGCAATGCACTTATCTCGATGCGGGTAGGGCGGTGCAGAAGGACTACAACGACATAAGAGCTGTTCTTAATAGTGCCCTCAACGGCTTCGCCGCCGATTTAGGCAAGCCCCTAAAAAAGGAGAAAATAGTCCGAGGCGCCTACGTGTGCACCCACGTAACAAGCTTCCCCTGCCTCAAGCAATCGGAGCAAGAATCTGAGTTGGAAGCTTGGTATGTCATCTTTCAGATGAGGGAGTACTTAAAGGATGCCCAACAGGCCCAGCTACCAAGTCATCTCCGAGACCTGACCACAAAGATGGCCAACACCCCCGATGAATATGTGCGGGCTGAGTTCCATCGCATCCAGCGGAAGATCTGCACGATACTCTCGTCGGATGTCATCAGTCAGGGTGGCTTGTTCTTCCACGGCCACGCACCACCAAGCAACCGTGACATAGAAGCACACCTACGAGAGCAACGTGACACCCGGACATTCAACACGCTAGAAGGCGTTCGTCCGTTCCCGCCGAGACTATAGGATTGACAAAATGTTAGTATACACTTGCATCATATAACTTTTAGTCCTTTATTTGTCGTGTTTTATTCGTAAACCTTGATGCTTCTATTTTTTGATAGTTATTTGCGGTCTATTATCACTTTCGATGCTAAACTCGTATTTTTGTCCTATGCACAGATGACATGGTATGTTGTGTATGTCGGTAGGGTTCCCGCAGTCTACGAAGACTGGGACCAATGCCGGAGACAGGTGCACGGTTTCAGCGGCAACAGCTACAAGGGGTACAAGACCATGGTGGAGGCGGAAGCTCGATACGCCACTTACCTAGCGAGAGAGAAGACGGAGAAGACGAGGGCCCGGATGACCACCTTCGCCATCGCCGTGCTTATACTCCTTGTACTCCTAGTGTTGATGCTACTTGTTGTTTTGCTTGTCTAGATAACTAAACTATCGATTTGTTTGAACTATGTGTACTCCTCTAGTGTTTGAACTATGCTTGTAACTAAACTATCGCTTCGAGACTATTTGGTGATGATCGAGACTATTGTTCGAGACTATGTGTTGATGATCGAGAATATTTCTGTTATTTTGCTGTCATTTTCATATTTATTTCTGTCAATTTGCTGTAATTCTGTTATTTTCGTTTCTTTTATTTTTTGACACAACAAAACCATACCCCGGGCGAATAAGAAATCATACCCTAGGCGAATCTTTACCCCAGGCGCACAGTGTCTGTTCGCCTCAGGTAAAAGGCTTACCCCAGGCGCACAGGGCCTATTCGTCTGGGGTATGTCAACTTACCCCACGCGCATTTTGCGGTTCGCCTGCGGTAAATCATTACCGCTGGCGATGTGGTCCCAGGCGAACCAATATTCGCCTGCGGTAGTATAATTTGGTCCGCCTGCGGTAGCCTTTTCCCTAGTAGTGGGAGGACATGAGGGATCAATTGGGCAATAAATTTGACACCAAAACTACTAAGTTACACTCATTAATTGATAAAACAGGTGTTGATTTGGATGCCACTATATAGAATTTTGGATTGCAAGTGGATATAATTTCCAATACAGCTGCTACCACACAATGACAAGTCACAACTGTGCAAGCTTCCCTTACAACTTTGACTCAACAAATTGCAGCCTTGTCTACTTTGGTGAATCAAAGGCTCCCTAGTCCTGAAGATAAATCTAGTGTTCATGGAGAACAAGATAATGAGGAGGTGAATTTTCCTCCTCGAGGCCGAGGAGGAGGAGGGAGAGGCAATGTAGGTGACCGTGGCTTTGGCATGGCTAGGAGGGTACCACAACAAGACCAATACCTAGAGGACGATGGCTTGGGTAAACCCAATATTTTACTCCCAAATCTCAACTTCGAAACTGATGATGTAGAGGAATATCTCATGTGGAAACTGAAAATTGAGAAGCTGTGGAGGATGCATGTGTAAACTAAGGAGAGGAAAAAAACTTGCTTCTTCGGGTTTTGATGGTTATGCTTTGCTATGGTGGGATAACATAAAGTGCACAGGTGCACTATCAAAAGAATAATTGTTTTAAAAAGGCCCATTGGCCGAATAAAGTGATTGAGACGGTTGCCGATAAAAAGTTCACTCGGCCTCCTGGGTCGAGTCGTCCATCTTGCCCTTGCCCTTGGCAGCTGGGTCTCGGTCTTGGATTTGTTCTTCAGCAGTCTTTGCGGCAGCGGCACCCGGGTCAGCAGCAGTGCCGGCGCGTGCGGGAGGAGGAACAACCGACGTGGAGGTAGTGGGTGCAATGTCGGCCTCGGCATTCTTCTTCGCGGCTTCCACCCTCGCCTGAGCAGCCTCCGCCTTCCACCGTGCCAGCATGTCATACGGCTTTGGAAGATCCGACTTAATTGCCTTATCGTCAGCATCGTATGGTGGAACAATCGAGATGACGTCCAGACTGTCGGCAATAATACTGGCCGAGTGATGAACCTCCTTCTGGATAGCCTTGAATTTCTTTGTTGAGAACCTGGAGCCGCCATGGTTGAACTCTGGAAACCCGCCAACGAGCTTTGCCGGCTCAAGTTTTGGAAAATATGCCTTAGCCAGTGCAAGCCCCCGGGTTACCCCAACCCGGCAGGACGAGCGTTTCCAGTGCTCGATCCACTCGGGGATTGTGGAACACGCATCAAGCAGCGTCTGCAAGCTACCATGTCCAGTACCCGGCCATTTCAAATCTTGCAGGATCCATTTGGTCCCGGCACAGAGTTGCCGGATTGTGCTCTTTATCATCTTCAGCTTCGCTATGTCGTCTTCTTCCGGAGTCTTGTCATCTGGACCTGCAGAAAATATCAAGGTTTGAGCAAGGAATTCTGAGTCTTTATCAGAGTGGAAAACCCGGGGTACTATTAGAAAGTCGGGAAGTTTTACCAATCAAGGCACGATGAGTATCGGCAATTTGGACTGAAAGCTTGGTTAGTTCGTCCTCCGCAGCATGAGCTCTCTTTCTATATTTGCTTGCAATTTTCCCTGTCTTTTTGGCATCAGCTTCAGCCGACTCACGCCGCGTCGCCTCCGCCTCGAGGAGTTTGGTGGCTTTCGCCAACGCTTTCTCAGAGTGGGTTACGAAGGCCTGCGTGGAAACATAAGGAAGGGTTAGTCGGATAAAAGCAAATTATCAGTTGGATACACTATGAAAGTTCCAAGCAAATTATCACTAAGTTCACTCGGAACTTGGGGACTCGACAAATATACAGGCAATATTACTCGGATTTACCTCATGTTTGGCTATCAAGGCTTCTAGGACATTTTCTACGTCAGCCCTCAAGGTGTGTAGGGCGTCGAGCATCTGGGTAAAGGTCATATCCTCGGGCTTGGTACCGGAAGAGCCGGCGGCCTGATCACTCGGAGGAGGAATCTTCTCCGGCTTTGGGGTCGAGACCCGGGCTGCCTGGGTGTCAGGATTGGGAGTGCCCATCCTCGTGTCCAGGATCTCGACGTCGTCGTCCTCAGGTTCCTCAGATGGCTTGGGAGACCCGGTTTCCTGCCGGGCCGAGTCTGTCAGGGGGTCTTGTCCTTGGTTCTCTTCACCAGCACCGCCAGTTGTGGCGTCCGTATCATCAACCGGCCCTTCAGTCTCCCGGTTATCCGTATCCATGTTATCCAGGTCACTGATCCAGACCTGGGCGCTAAGGAAAGAAAAGAGAAGTGGTTAGTAGCAAAAAGTGAAGGTTATCAAAAGGACTAGTATATCGCTTAGCAGGAAATATAACTTACCCGGCATTCACCACGAAATCCGCCGGAAGCTCGCTGCTAGATGCGGACGATGCTGTCACAGAATCCGAGAGTGAGACCCGGAACTGTCCGGCTAATGGATGGTTGGGAGAAGGGTGACGTTGAGGTGAGTTGGAAGGGTGAGATGGGGAAGTACTAGTGCGACGAGCTGGGGACGTGGGGATACCCGGGTTGAGGGGATCATCACCCAGGGAATTCCGGGTCACCCTACGCTTGGCTGGAGGCGGATCCTTCAAGTTTGGCGAGTTGGATAGTTGTTGGTTAAGCTCACGCATATTAGCAAAAGAATAGGGTTTGGAGGACATGGAGGAGTAGGGAACCTTGAAAACGACCCCTCGGGTTTTCCTCTTGGCTCCGACCTCAACTTCCGGCTCGGCCTCGCTTTTATCACTCTCGGTTTCTTCCGGGTCTTCTTTGTCGTCCTTGTCGTCCTTATCATCCATCCCTGAGAAGTATGGTGCACAGTCGGAAAAAGAAATGTGTGGGAAAACTAGTTAACAGAAAGTAAAGTGGGTGAAACCCGGGCGATACCTTCCTCGGTGTCAGCCGGCTCTTCTTCTTCCTCCGGGTTCTCGGAGGTGGGGGAGTCTCGATGCTCCAAAAAGCGCTATCAGCCTGAGGTGAAGGCATAAAAGTGAGAGTTAGTAATTGTATCAAGTAAAAGTACAAGAGTAAAAGAATAAGTGCCGGATTTTACCTCAGGGGCCGGGTTATCTCGAGTATACAGCTCTAAGCCGGCTATATTCTTGATCACGTCCACCTTCTCAGTCAGGAAACTTTTGATGATTTTGTTCGTATCACCAGCCGGGTAATTCCTTGAAGAATAACGGAGCGCATCCGTGACATGCCCCGAGTACTCGCACATTAATTTGGGACGAATGGAGTTGGGCTGGATCCGGAAGTTTACCCAAGTTTTTACTAGATTAAGCCCAAGGAGGCCATGAGCGGAAAGGGCGGCTATCTTGGCTAAGTAGGGCTGGATGGACTCCCTGTCCGACTCAGAAGCGAATGCATTGAAAGTATCGGACAAATCTAAGAGGCCCTCCGAGAAACCCGGCAATCTCTTTTCGCTGGGTGGGGAGGCGTCCCGGCAATAAAAGAAGGATTTTTGCCAATGTTTGACGTGGGAGTTTAAGCTAAGAGTCGGCATAGGTGAATTTTTCGGCGTTGGATAGACACACCGCCGCAGGCCAAAAGGGCCCCGTCACCGCTTTCGCGGCACGGTTTGCATTGGAACAGTTCTAGAAAGAGGGCGAGATTTGGTGGGATGCACAGGTAAGACTCGCAAACGACGATGAAGTGAGTTATATTCAACATAGAGTTAGGCCCTATGTCGAATACTCGGAGGCCGTAGTGGCTAAGGAGCTCACGAAAAAAGGAGTGACCCGGGGGACGAAATCCCCGGATCACGTGCTCCACAAAGCATATTACCTCATTCGGATTGGGGGTAGGCCGGGTCTCGTCGCCCGGTACTCTCCAAAGGATATCCTCCTGAGATGGAAGGACGCCAGACTCGGCAAGCTCCTCTACTTCGCCTTGGTCACGTAGATCGTGCCCAGTTGGCAGAGATGGACTGAGTTGACTTTGGTTTTGCCGGCTGTTTCCCCTTGTTCTTGGGAGCCATTTGTTTGGTCTTCAAAACACAAGGTAAGAGTGCAGAACATGAGTAACCAAGACTCGGAAACTACGAATTATCTGAGTATCAATTAGCAGCACGGAAACTACGAGTTATCCGAGTGTCAATCAACGAGCAGTTACGGAAACTATAGGTTATCCGAGTATCAACGAGCAGTTATGGAAATTACAGGTAATCCTAGTATCAGTGAGCAATTAAGGAAGAGGGTTGGTTGTATGATTAAGTAGAGAGTAACTGGAAGATCCGGAAATAGTGGATTATCCGGGTATCGAAGAACAACTACGGAAAATCTTGACAAATTACGTCTAGATCGAGAAATTTGCAGAGAAATCTATGGAGAAATTAATGGCTACAAGTGATAGGGAAGTATTGCTGAATCTACTTTGAGCAGTTGGATAAGCAAGAAAGGAGTTGTGCAATCCAAATCGGCACGGTACAAGGAGATTACTTACGAGCGGAATCAGATCCAATCTACACCGATCGAAAAACTTGAAGATAAATCCATGGAGGAAAACTTACCGGCGAGGTCCGGAGGAGGCTGCGGCGGAGGCAGATGGCGCAACCGCGGTGGCCTGCGGAGCTTTCCGGTGGACAGCTCGGGGGAGCGGCAGCGGAGGCTGACGGCAGCGCGGCGCGGGTCGAGGATGAGCGCAGTTGGCGGCGGCTCGATTCCGGCGGCGCGTCCGTGGGCTCCGTGGTGGCGTGACGGTGAGCTCGAGTGAGGGAGCTCCGGAGGAGAAAGATATGGGGGGAAATGGAACGTTGAGTTTAGGGTTACCCCCTTGGGCTTGTATTTATAAGCACGGGAGGGGAAACCTAGACGAGCAAGCGGGAGCCAAAAATTTCGGGAGGGAGGGATACCCGCCCGGAAATTTTGGGATATGCGTTAAGTACCCGTGCGCGTTATCCGGAAAGGATAGGAAGCAAATCCCTTCCGCGATATCCGGACCAATAAATGAACGAAATAAGCCGGGTCTTTTGCATTTCCTTCGGAGCATTGACCCGGCAAAGTATAGACTGATTCAGAGAAAGCCGGGTTATTATATGGACCACCAGTGGAGTTAGGCCTAGCTGTTTATCAAAGCAACCTAACCCAGCCTCTATGAACTTGTATGTTTGTTATTTTTGCAGGGAATAGCATGCCCTTCAAGGAGGATCCCGTGAAGCCCAAGCTATTCTAGGGACTAGTGATGGAGGGATGATAACCCGGTAGGCTAACGCCAAGGTGTAATTCGACCCAAAGGGCGCTGCGCAAGATCCGGCTTAGGGAAAAGGAGTTTCTAGAAGGCCCAAGAGTGTAGGCCTCGTAACCCGGTTTGTGGGTTCCGATAGGGAAACTTAGGGTTTGTAAGCAGTTTCCGGGTAGGATTCCGAATATGCCTTGGACGGTAAGCCAGGGGGTCCGGATATTATATAAGCCGGCCCCTAGGGTTAGATTAAGCAGAAATCATACGATCACGAGATATTCGAGTATCCTTTGTAACACGAGAGTTGAGATAATATATTCAGATCGGAGACTCGGCGACTTGATTGCCGGCTACCAGATCGCATATCACCATGGTTTCCCTTGATCTAAACCCTCTCCCAAACACCAGGGTCGAATTGCCGAAGACAAGTTACCCCCGGTAACGTCTACCGTTATTATCCCACGACACCTGCTGTAAACAACCACGGACTGTAACAACAGTATGTAAACATCAGGTATCTGATCATAAACATCCACTAAGTTCAAGCTAGTATATGTCTATCTCTTCCGTCGAGTGTCCACATCCCCGGCACCGGGCTAATCCCTGCCAAGACAGGAGCCCCAACTGCTGCGTCCGGAGGGAAAATTAATCCCACACTTTTTATGTCTCAACATTGGGAGTTTTGACGACATTCGGTTCGAGGGTACGACGTCCCTTATAGCGATTGAGATAGAACAAGAACTAACAAGGACAAACTTCATGTTAAGCCCCATGCCCATGTTGGGATAGGGCGGTAGTACGGTAAAGGTTGTCTGGCGAAGACTAGGTTATGTGTCATTTTTGAAAAAAACACGTTTTTCCCAAAAATGACCACTTCCACATTCCTCCGGAGAATAAGGATCCGCCTTTCCTCCGGGTTTTTCCATAAAGCCTTTGTTTTGTAAAAGCACAATTTTAAGGCGTCCACTTAGGGACTAGTATTTGTGATGGTAATAAATACCACATGGTGACTTATGGTCTTGGTAACACCAAGTATTAACTAATGGCATAATAATATATAATATTAATAGAAGTGATACTCACTTCAGAATTAGTTTACTTTTGGAAATCAAAGCTTTGTAAAACTTTTCAGAAGTAAACATGCATGATAGATAATGATCAGTGTAATATCAGTAAGCATCAGGATGGCTTGCCTCAAGTCTCTTAATGTCCCTGGCCTTGAAGCAACTTGAACTTGACGCACAGCTCCACAACGGCTTCTTCTCCTTCGCGTTCTAGCATCGTAAAGGAAATAAAAGACACACACTCAGGTCTAAAGGGAAAACAACTAAGATAAACAACACATACAGCAACAAATGTTCACTCACGAGTTCTCTCGAAACGATATCGCGAAAACCATCTCACATAGCTCTCACGGTCCAAAACTATCGTCTCACAACATGTATGGTTTAGAAAACCGTGCCCCACATCTTACATACCATATATGGAGTGGTGTACTACTCTCATACTAAGATATCTAAGAAGCTAAAAATATAGCTTGTGTGTTCAAAGGGTTAGGTAACTAAGGTAAAAAACAAACAGACAGAACAATACCCATGGCAGTGGGTATTAGCAACACACAAGCAAATATCACTTAATGTGTTCATGGTTTAGTTGGATGTTTTAGTTTCATAATATACTCTTAAGTACAACCATAACACAAGTATAAACTCATGCTAAGGTAAATCATTCAAAACAAAACCCAATAAGCAAGAAAACAACACCACAGATGAATAGACTATTTATTTACTATGTTATTGTTTACTAGAGGTTTTGGAATCCATCAATCATGAAAAATTAGCAAACAACCAGTACCTAAAAAACCAATGAATCAAGTCATAAAAGTAATCTAAAACACAATCATCACTCCAGAAAAACTCCAATCAAACCAGCATAAAAATAGGACTGCATTTAGCATACTAGTATGGGAATTTCTACACAAGCATGCTATAAGAGATAATTATATTCTATAACTATAGAACATGCAACTAAAGATTTCATGGCATCATAACAGAAGTAATAACTTCCTAAATAAGCTATAATAAACTCATACACTCATAAAATAAAAGATGACAATACTAGAGCAAAAATCACCATTTTCTAGTGGTGACACTAGTTCATCACTAGAGAAGCAAACAATGCTACCATGATGCTTAAATCTAAACAAGAAAGTCATGATCATAAATTTACCTAGTAACAGTACACAAAACTTACACATGCTAGTACGCACAAACATCACAAGAATTCTAGGAAACAACCATTAAGCATGCATAAATTAATTGTAGCAATTTCTGTGTTTCCTAATTAATTACTAGCAAGCAAGCAAGGTATAACTCACACAACCAGTAGTTATGCACTTAATGAAAATTTATCTAAACCTTTTCAAAATCCAAACACTCAATTTAAAAGCATTCACAATCAATCTATCAATCACAAGGAAGCATTCTATTAGCAAATAATATTTAATTTACCAAGCAACTGAGAAACATTCTTTAACATGATACTTCTAAGGGAATATTATGTTAACAAATGAAACACACCTAAACATACTAGGATTCACAAATAAATACTAAACACTTCACTTACATAAGTGAAACAAACAATCTATTTTCCTTGGTGGGAAAATAACAATCAAACATATAGTAATACATGCTATTTTCACACAAGTGTATGATTGGGGATTTGCATCCCTAACCAAGATGCAATGGGACCAGTGGGTTATGGGCCCACTAATAGCAAGGCAAGAAGAGGTACAAAGCCTCTGGTCACACATGACAAATTAATCTAACCAAGCAAACCATACAAGGCTATTCATACTAGTGAAAATAATACTAGTGAAAACAATAAAGTGCAAACAAGCAAACAAATGCTACACATGCATCTCCATAAAATCAAGTGCAACCTAAAAGAGATACTACCATCCTAATATCAGTACCAAAATGGTACTGTAATAAACTTAAATACATAAAAAACTTAGGTGCACAACCACACAAGGATTTGCTCACACAACTAGTCAAATAAGTACTAGAAAGCAAACAACAAATGTTACACATGCTTTGCTATAAAATAAGGTGTAAGCTAATAGAGATAATAACAGATAAATAACAATACCAAAGTGGTACTGGATCTATCATAACCATAACAAAAATCTAGGTACAATAAATCTACAAGGATTTGCCCACACAACAATCCAAATAATAAAACTAGGAAAATAACAAATGGTACTCATGCTTTGCTACAAGATAACATGCAAGTTAACAGAGATAATAGCATAGAAATAAAATTACCAAAATGGTACTGGACTGCACTCAAGCATGGCACAACTTAGGTAAAAACAAACATACAAAGATTTGGTTCACATGATATCCAAATAAATAAAACTAGAAATTGACAAATGCTATTCCTATTTCTATTTGACTTTCCAAACATGCACACACTTTCTAAGGTAGATGTACTGCAAAAAAAAAACAACTTAATAACAAGTCCTAACAACTCTATACAAGTTAGGAAGCAAGATTAAAAAAACCAAACATTTCATTTCAAACAAAAACAAACAAATAAAACAAAACAGAAAAGCTGTTGTTTCTAGATCTCTCCACCAAAAATAATCTAGAGCCTCAAAAATTAATCTAAGCTAGGATAAGATAGATCTAGTCAATAGCAAACTCATCCAATTGGATTTGCTTGAAAAATCATTTTTAAACTCCTTATAAAAAGTCTAGAAAAGCCTACTGGTCTTTTACCAAAATGAATGTCATTTCCATTTGGTAACTGGCGTTGATGTAAGGCCAAGTCCTATGGATATATATACTCATAGGCTACTCAAAACATTTGATTTGACCAAAATGGATACAGATCCCAAAAGTTATGCCAAAAATGGCTAAACAGACAGTCTGTGGCAAAACAGGTATTGTGACAAAAATAAAAGTGCAAACTCGGATCTTCCAACGGGACATGGTTAGGAAAACATAAGCCTAGTTCTGTGAATTTTTGTAGAAAATAATATGCACGAAAATTATTTTTCACAAGCTCAAAACGACAGGCAAACTTTTGCAGGGATTTGAGGTTCCTCACCTCGGTTTAAGAAAAATGGCCGGCGGCGATTTTGGAGCTCATGGAGCTCACAGGGCTGGCTCAAGGCTCTTCTCAGCTTGGGGATGGAGTTTGGTCGTGAGGGGTTGTGGAGGAGGGCTGTGGAGCAAGAAAATAACAAGGGATGGCTTATAGCCAAGGGTATGAGGGCAAGGGCAATGTGTGGCTTGGGTTCATGCCATTTGATGGCATAGGAGGTGCTCAAGGGGCTTTTTGGTCACATCACAACAAGGAAAAAGTGGCCAGGGGCAAGACCACCAAGGGGCAAGTCAAGGTTGGCCTTTGGAGTGAGGAAAGATCAATGGCATGGGTCAAGGGTCAAGGCATGGTGACCCATACCATGCCACATCACCATGTTCCCTCCATTCTCTCACTTGGTTTCCTTCTCACCCAAGGATCCTAGGTCAAGTACACTTGGGACATGGGAAGGTTGGCCTTTGGAGGTAAGGGCAGGCAAGGGCTAGGTCAAATGGTCAAGGTATGGGCTCCCATACCTTTCCACATCACCCTCTTCTCTCTCTTGGTTTCCTTCACCTACAAGGCTTCTAGAAGCAGGCCAAGCATCCAAGATGGAGTACTAGTTGTGGTAAACACAAGGGACAAGGTCTTACTTCGAATCTTGCAAGGGAAGGCAATGAAAACTTCTGCCCAAAATTGTATCTATTACTGTTCCCAAAAAAATCAGAAAATTCTTTAAGTGTTGGAAAATAGAAGAAATGAGCAAAAAGTCTGGAATGTTTTCAGAGACCAAATGGATTCCAATTTTTGTTTTCCATGTTGGAGTTTGTTAAACATGTTATAAACTTTCAGAAACATATTTTAAAAACAAATTTGAAATATCTTAAGGCTATGAAAACAATGTGGGAAAAGGTGTACTTTCTGTTTTTATCTGTTTCTCAAAACTGCCTTATTCTGCCTTAATTTCATACCACAAAAACAACAAGAAAAAGATAGTTTTTATTTCTCCAAAAATAAAAATGAGCTTATGGGTTTGTAGTACATATACCAAGGATTTATTAAATGTCAATAAACCATAATATAACAATTTATAGCTTGGTGAAAACAATGGTAGAAAACAGGTACTTGGATTATTTTTTAGAGATTGTTTTCTATAGGAAAGTTAAAAGAAAACTTTCATAGATCATTTTGGAAACTTGTTTTCTTGGATCCAACAAAGTTAAAAGTTTGTTTTAAGATGCAAACAATAATGATCCAAGTCTTAGAATAAAAATCACTCAAGTAACAATAGGAAAACATTAGGGAAAAATATCAGGAATATTTTTCAGAAACATATGGTGTTGGTTTTATAATGAAACAAAACTTATGTTCCAAATATGATTAAGATCATAACACAAGTTAGTTAAAACAATCATGTTGTTATAAAAATAATTTGTTGGCCCTAATAGTTGTCTTCTTGAGCACAGTCCAAGAGTCCAAAAACTGGGGTGTGACAGACATTCCCCCCTTAAAAGAATCTCGTCCCGAGATTCGCAGGCAAGCGAAAAGAGGGTATGGTAAACACAACAATGTTAGATGATTTTCTTACAAAACATTGTTGGTGACTTGCAACATTATTTACAGGGGCTTCCCCCCTTTGATTTATCTTACCAGAATTCATCGGTAAATTTGTTTTCTTCTCAAAGGTTTGGATGCCATGTTCTAAACCTCGAACTTATTGTTCCTTAAAACCATTCTATAAAACCAGAGTTTATTTTGTAGATAAAAGCCTATTTTTCCAAATCTCAAATGTTCAAATTAATGGACATCCACCAACATTTATTTAGCATGAGCTTTCCATTGCCCATCTCAAACATCCAACAAAATCCACGATCTTCCTCTTACTTCAATAAAATCGATATCTCCAATCATTTGTTTTTTCCCAATGGTAGTTTATATGATCATATAGCTATACCAACTCGGTGTTTATATCCACCAATCTTTCTAAACCTCAACCATTCTTCGAAAATTACAAAATCTTAGTTACTGATAACTTCGAAATATTTGGGGTCCTCAACTGGTTATCCCTGGATATTATATTATAATTCAACTCCACTAAAAATCCTATGATCCTCAATCTTTCCTACCTAAGCTAAACCTCAATGATTTTTCCACAATCTCATATTCTAAGATCTGGTTCCTCCAATACATACATACGAGAGATCTTGTTGCCTAGTAACGATCATAGTCTTATCCGTCCAATATTTTTTTCCAACCTTTCACTTTCTTCAAAACAGCTATAGAATCATCCTAAGGCACCTTTCTCTTTGTTTTTGGAAAAAATTGATTGCACGTTTTTCTTTTAAAAAGGGTGATAACAACTCTGTAACATATCAACTCAGTAAGTTACTCTGTAAGGTATTTGGTTTTAGACACCACCCTGTAGTGTATTAAAACGAAAATTGATGAGCCAACTATGTAGGGTTTTAAGCTTAAGATTAGATGAGGTTATATTACCAATTTTGTAAGGTATCCAATTCTGTAATGCCTCGAACTAGAATTAGATGAAGCCATTTTACCAACTCAGTAGGGTGGCAACAATTTTATGTGGCAAAAATTTATTTTACTCCGTAGGGTGTTATACTAAAATTAGATGAGATTCTATTAGTATCGTTAGTTATTTAAGATTTTATTTACTCCGGTGACACGTCTAGTGTTCCATTTACGTCGGGCTTTTCAGGGTACGATGACAAACAAAACAAGGGGGTTCACAGGTGTGGTTTGAAACGTACCATTGGCTACGGCAGGAGTCCCAGATGCTCCTGTAACGTCATCTCGGTCTCGAGGTCCACTCATCAGATTCTTGTGTTTCTTCTGGTTGGACCTTGGGTGTAAGGACCCCAGACCGGCAGTCTGAAACCCTACGTATGCATACATTCACGATCCCAGAAAGATCAGTCGTGAACAACATACACAGTTGGCATACAGAAATACATCATCCATTACACGAATACATAAAGGTATTACACAAATGATCACATGATCAAGTTTAACACAACTGCCAAAAGGGAAGGCAATTTAACAAACACAGCGGAAGACAATTAAAAACACAACGTAGTTGAGCCCAAGTCACGCCTTAACCTACAGGCTGCTGACCCGGAGACGATCCTAGTTCGCAAAGCCGTCAACTCCGTACTTCTCTTCATAGATCTCCTTCGGAGACTCCTTCTCCAAATCTGATAAGTAGATACCAGGGGCGAAACCATAATGAGTACATTTGAATGTACTCAGCAAGACATCCATCATTTCACTTACCAACATGCAAATATGCTTATATGGTGGAATAGGTAGGCTATAAATATGGTTCACTATCAATGGTGTTCATATATGATGACACCACAGTTGCAGTCAGGTTATTCTGTATCTTTGTTGAAGAAGATACTTCAGAAGAAAATATTATAGTTTTATTTCTCTTGTCGATATCACATGTACAAGAGGTTTTGTAAAACTTTGTTAACGAATATTTTCTCTTTGCAAAACTTCTTGGAATCAGTTTCCAGAATTCTTGCTTAGAATAGAAAAGGTTTTGTTTGCAAAACATTTTGTTTTGTATAACATCATCTGGCTTTTCATCATCGACGATACCTCCACGGTATAAGTTTCCATTCCTTTCCGAACTTCCCAAGTTCAACACTTCCTTTCCAAAATTACTTTTCAAAAACTTCCTTTTTGAAAACATTGACACAATGCTAGCTACATGGCCATTCAACTGTCCATATCCGAGGACGCGGCTTCTTCGAAAAAGTTATACTCTGCAGAGGTGTACACATCCACCAGATCCAGTACACCTCCCGTGAACAATCACGGACTGTAACAACAGTATGTAAACATCAGGTATATGATCATAACCATCCACTATGTTCAAGCTAGAATATGCCGATCTCTCAGTTGAGTTTTTCCACATCCCCGGCACCGAGCTAATCCCCGCCAAGCCAGGATGCCTCCACTGATGCATCCGGAGGGAAAATTAATCCCACACTTTATATGTCTCCACGACATTCGGTTCAGAGGATCGCATCCCCTATAGCACATTGAGATAGCACACACTAATAAGAACAAACTTCAAGTTAAGCCCCTTGCCCATGTTGGGGTAGGGTGGCAGTACGGTAAAGGTTGTCCGGCGAAGACTAGGTTATGTGTCATTTTTGAAAACACCACTTTCTCAAAAATGACCACTTCCTCATTCTTCCGGAGAACAAGGATCCGCCTTTTCTCCGGGTTTTTCCGTAAAGCCTTTGTTTTGTAGAATCACAATTTTAGGGTGTCCACTTAGGGACTAGTATCTTTGATGGTAATAAATACCATATGGTGGCCTATGGGCTTGGTATTACCAAGTTTAACTATTGGCATGATAGTAACCTATAATATAGTATAGTAGTAAATTCCACATCAAAAATAGTTTTGATACTCAAGTTTTTGTAAAACTTCAGAGGTAAAACATGCATGATAGATAATGATAAGTATTGTATCAGCAAGCATCAGGATGGCTTGCCTGGTATCTCTTGTGTCCCTGGTGTTGGAGTGACTGGAACTTGAAACAGAGCTTCACGACACTTCCTTCCTCTTCGTTTTCTAACGTCGTAAAAGGAATAAAGGACACACATTCAGAACCAATCAAGGCAAGCAACCATACATAACAATACATACAGCAAGGAAATCTAATAATAACAAATCACACAATTATTAATGGAGGCAAACAATCAAACAAACCTACTTGGCAGAAATGCCATTTAATAAGACAACTTAAGGTTGGAGGAACATATCTCACAACCTCAATATCATGGATTCAGTGGGTGTGCCACTCTCATACCAAGATATTAATAAACCCAAAATACACTTAGTTTCACAAGGGTGAGACTACTAAAAGTATATAAAACATGCCCAAAAATAATCATGGCAATGGGTCTGTCAACCACACCACAAAAAGAATAAGGTAGCTACTCTGCTAAGCCTAAATTCACAACAAGAATAATTAATACACATGATTTGCAAAAGTTTCTTTTACAAATCAGTGAGCCTACTCAAGTGTAACAAGAAAATAGACTCATCACAAAACACACAATTTCTCATAGTGAGAACAATAGAAACAAAGACTAAAAAGGAGGAATCCTTATAGACATGTTTCTACTAAAAATTGCTATGCAAGCAAGCATAACAAGTAAAATACTAAAATGAAAACAAGGAACCATGTTATCATAATGGTAAATGAAAACATGTCCTTATGCAAGGCTACATAAATATCTACCAAACACAAGTTGGTAGGAAAAATAATTTAACACAAAAACTGCTAAGGAAACTAGTACTACTTAAACATGAAGAATCAATGGATGCATTTCAATCAAGCAATTGAAATACAACCAGAGGGTCCATGTCACAAAAACAGTAGTGAAAAATTATCTATACTTGCTATAACAAAAATATCCCATTTAATAAAACAATGCATCAATTTGCAGGGCAACTCCTACATACTAGTAGTAATAAAAAGGGCATTACTAGAGGAATCAAACAACACTCCAAAGATGGATTTTTTTCTAGCAAGCCACACATGATTACAACCACTTACAAACAGAAGCATACCCATTTTTGTTTGGCACAAAAATTCCCAAAGCAAAAATACTAGGCACTCATTAGTTATAGAACTATATAAAAGAAACACATCTAGGGTGGGGGAAATAATGTTTCCACCAAAAATGCAATGACACCAGTGGGTGTTCCACTAGCATAACAAATCATTAAGAGGGCACAAAGCCTCTGGTAACACTTGACAACAATTAGCAAAAAACTAAACTAGCACCTAGTGCAATAACCATACTAGTAGAAAATAACAGGATGCTAACATAAGCAAGGTAATGCTACTCATGTTATTGTTTTCACACTTGTGAAAACTTTAGGGGTCAAGTACTCATAACAACATCATCAAAATGCTACTGGTCCTATGAACACAATACAAAAATATGTGGCTACACAACCACAAAAACTTATGTCAAAAATTCCACACATGAGGGAATTTTTCCATAACATTCTCGTAGTAATGATTAAGCTACTCATGCTTTTCTACCAAATCAAATGCAAGCTAGCAGAGGTGATACTAACCAAATATAAGTATCAACAAGGTGCTGTATCTAAAAATCTCAACACAACAATCCAAGTGCTTGCACATAATTTATCACTCAAAAATACTATGCAAAAATATTAACTAGAGATAAAACATATGCTATCAACATAAATCATATTTCTTCTCAACTCAAGTCCACACATTCTAACATGATAAAATATCTAAGTAATACTTAGAAAGCAAGTTCACACAACTTATACATGCTAGAAAACAATGTTTCAACACAAAAATATATTCACACAATTTAAATAGCTAAAATGCCAAAATGGCAGAAACAAGCATTTTAAAGATCTGTCCACCAAAATTTCTATGATGCTCTAAAAATTAAACCCTTCTAGTTTTGGATAGTCCTAAACATATACAAGACCATCCAATTGAGTTTGCATCAAAAATCATTTTTAATTATTTTATAAAAATCACCAAAGTGCTCTCTGGTGTTTTACCAAATTGCATGCCATTTCAAAAATACAATGAATTTGGAAACGAGGTTAAATTATACTGTTAGGAAATTTCAAGGGCTTTCCAATGCAATTGGCCTCACTTCATTCTGAGTTGTAAAATAAAAATGGTGCTCATTTTGGTGTTTCTGGTAGCTGTTACCAAAACATTTTACATTTCAAAATTATTCATCCAAAAGTAGATCTACAACTTGGAGGTGGTTTAGATTTTGTTTATCTACCAGTGGGAAATTTGGTTTGGTCAAAATAATTTGTTTGGTTAGGTTTTAAGGCCAAAAGTAACCATGTATCATTCTGTGAAAAAGAAATTGGAAAAAAAAAATGTTGTTGGGCCAGATCTGCTAACGGGCTGCCCAGATCCAATTTCTACCGCGGCAGAGCTAGCCTCTGAGGCTGACTCGCGGGCCAGGCGCCATGGGGGCTGCCACGCGGGCCAGCGCGAGGGCCACCAGCCGGTTTGACCGTACAGCGCGGGGTCAAGGACTCGCTGACGCGATCCCGATGTCACCACTGCGTCATCGCCGGCGGGATACGTCTCCGGCGAGCTCGCAATCGTTGCTACCGTTCATCATTTTGCGATGTGAGGGCATCTACTCGTTGCTTAGGACACGGGGAAACAACTAAGGGCTGCCTCGCTTCCCGGGAATGAACGTAAGGCAGCCGGCGACGGCGCGGCGCGGCGGCCGGACCACGGCCAAGGCGCGGCCACGATTTGAAGGGAGAGGGAGAGGGAAAAGGGGCGGCGGAGGACCGCATGCTCACCACCAACGCGCTGGGATGCTCGGATAGGGATGAGGAAGCTCGACGCGACGGTGATGTCTCGCCGGAGCTCGTCGAGCTCGGAGAGGAAAAGAGGATGGCGCGGGCACCACACGACTCTTTGGCCCAAAATTCTAATTAGTTGGGATATACAACATATATGAAAATTGGCTCCATTAGATAAACTTGATAATTCAAAGTTGTTCAAATTTGAATTCTTACAGAAATGGACATTGAATTTATTAGACTACTTAGGAG
Organism: Alopecurus myosuroides; assembly: GCA_028641055.1. NCBI lineage: Eukaryota > Viridiplantae > Streptophyta > Magnoliopsida > Poales > Poaceae > Alopecurus > Alopecurus myosuroides. The sequence goes on along the minus strand of CM054060.1, from coordinate 192,701,286 downwards.
CTTCCAAAAATGATAATTTTTGGCACACATTCCTTATTTGATGTGTTACTTATGTGGTAGAAAATTCAAGTCATTTTGATTACTTCATAGAACAAACTTGTTCAAATTTCAAAAAGGTGCTGTGAAGAAAACAGGGGTTTTTGGAAATTTAAACAATTCAAAAACTTGTGCCCTTTTGGTTTTCATCCTTATTTATGATATAGAGCATGTGGTATTTATTTCATGGCATTTGGAAAAAGTTTGTAGAACAAACTTGTTCAAAATCCCAAATGTTGCTGTGGAGAAAAACCATGTTTTCAGGACTTTAATGGATTCATTTTTTGGTCTCCTCTTGTGTGTGTTCCTTATTTGATATAAGGAAGCAATGGTATGAATTTCAAATCATTTTAAGAAAGTTTCCAATAGTAACTTGTTTTAGTTTTCTGTTTCTGGAAATATTGGAATTTCTATTTAATAAAGCACTTGGCTTTTCTTTAGTAATGCTTTGCCAAAATATTTATATGACTAGAGATAGCAAGTAAATGCTCTCTCATACTATTGTTTTTAATCTTGCAAGGTTGGAAAAACATTTGATAATATTTTGGTGAAGCATTTAAGAATGCCTCTTTTTCTGATAATCTTTTAGGGAAATTTTAATAAGTGTTTCCTCTTTCTTAATTTGGGGCTTGGAATTATATTCAACAAGTATGGGATTCATAAGATGTTTTTGGAAAACCCTTTGATCAATATTTACTTTAGAAAATATTGCCAAAGTCATTGGAACAATATGTTGAATATTTTTAGTTTACTGCTTTGCTATCTTATTAAGTTTGTTTTCAATTTCTTAGCCATGTAAGATTATATAATAAGTTTGTTTAGTTGCACTCAGACAAACATAACCAAAGTTTAATTGTCACAAACAAAGTTTAATTGTCAATCAATTAGCAAAACAATTGTGTTAACAGGTATTCCAAAATTGGGATGTGACAGGTCTTCCCCCCTTAAAAAGAATCTCGTCCCCGAGATTCACAAGCGAGGACTAAGGGAGGGCCAACAAACACAATGTTAGTGTTGGAGTGCAGGTGCTTCCCCCCTTTGACTTTTCTTGGGAGGTGGGGTACATCCCTAAATTAGCAAATTTAGTTTAAAAATTTCATCAGCACTGTGTTAGGTCCAAAACTTTTGTTTCCTAGTTTTGACGAGACCTGAACAACCAACATTAAGGTTAGTGCAGGACTACCTGGAAACGTACCGTCAATTTTTTTTACATGAGTTCCTAGCTATAATCCACATCTTACATAACACATATGGAGTGGTGTACCACTCACATAACATGGTACATAATAAGCTAAAAAAAATATAGCTTGTGGGTGCAAAGGTTAGGTTGCTAAGGTAAAATAAACAGACAGAATAATACCCATGGCAGTGGATATTACTCACCACAAGCAACTATCACTTAATAGGTTCATGATTTTAGTTTGATGTTTTAGTTTCCTAAGGTACTCTTAAGCACAAACATTACACAATTATAAACTCATGCTAAGGTAAAACATCTAAACAAAATCCAATAAGCAAGCAAACAACACCACAGATGAATAGACTATTTATTCACTAGGTTATTGTTTATTAGAGGTTTTGGAATCCATCAATCATGAACAATTAGCAAACAACCAGTAGCTAAAAACTAAATGAATTCAATCATAAAGATGCTCTAAAATACCATCTTCACACAAGATAAAACTACTATTACACAGGCATTAAAAAAAGGTCTGCACAAATAACACCCTAGTGTGAAAATCTACACCAGCATGCTATAAGAGATAATCATATCCTATAACCATAGAACATGTAACTAAATAATTCATGGCATGATAAAAGAAGTAATAACTTCCTAAACCTGCTATATCAACACATATACCCATAAAATAAAAAGAGGTAATACTAGAGCAAAATTCACCATTTTCTAGTGGTGGAACTATTTTCACTCTAGAGAAGCAAACAATGCTATCATGATGTTTGAACTTAAACAAGCAAGTCATGAACATAAATGTACCTAATAACAGTACACAAAACTTACTCATGTTAGTAAGCACAAACACCAAAGTAATTTTTATGAATCAACCATTAAGCATGCAGAAATTTCTTCTAGCAGATTTCTGTTTTCTTTAATCAATTACTAGCAAAACAAGCAAGGTATAACTCACACAACCAGTAGCTATGCAAGTAATGAAAAGTTATCTAAACCTTTTCAAAGATCCATACACTCGATTTAAAATTATTCACAAACAATCTACCAATCAAGAGGAATTTATTTTATTTGCGAACAATTTAATTTTAGCAGACGATAGTGAAACATTTCTTAACATGATACCCCTAAGGAATATTATGCTAAAAAAAAAAGATCACACCTAAAAATATTAGTCTTTACTAATAAGAGATCAACTTCTCACTTGCATAAGTGAAAAGAAACAATTATATTTTCCATGGTGGAAAATAAAAATAAAAATCAATCACATAGTGAGACATGCTACTTTCACACATGTGTATGGTTGGGGATTTTCATCCTCAAGCCAAAATACAATGGGACCAGTGGGCTATGGCCTACTAATACCAAGGCAAAATAGGTACTAAGCCTCTGGTTACACATGAAAAACTTTGCATACTAGATAAAAATATAAGGCTATTTAATCTAGTGCAACAATACTAGTGCATATTGATAGTAATGCTTACACATGCTTTACTATTAAGAGACATGCAAGCTAACATAGGTACAAGCATCAAAATATCAGTACCTAAATGGTACTGGACTCAAAGAAAACATAGCACAACATTTATCAAAGCATTCACACAAAGATCTAGCTTTCACAATAATTCCAAATAATAAAAACTGGAAAAATAGCAAATGTTACTCATGCTTTGCTATAAGATCACATGCAAGTTAATGAAGATAACAGCATATAAATAACAGTACCAAAATGGTACTGGATCTATCATAACCATAACAAAAATCTAGGTACAACAAATCTATAAGGATTTGCCCACTCAACAATCCAAATAATAAACTAGAAGGTAACAAATGCTATTCATTTTTGTTCGAGTTTTCCAATCATGCACACACTTTCTAGGGTATATTTATTGTAATAAAACAACATAATAACAAGTACTAACAACTCCATATAAGTTAGGAAGCAAGATTGAATAAAACACAAATTTATTTCAATCAAGAGCACACAAAGAAACAAAAACAGGAAAACTGTTGTTTTCTAGATATATCATAACCGTTCCATCGTTCACTTAATTTCTAAACCCCGAATATCCTAGTACCTACCACGTCTATTAAGATTTGGTTTCCAAAGTAGATACACCCGATATCCTATTGACTAGTAAACGAATAGGTCATCATCTTATTTTCTCGTGACTTCCCCTTTTTACCAACTAGATTAAAAGGTGTCCTAAGTCACTTAATTCCTTGGTTTAGAAAGAGTTGTCAATAGTTCGCATGCTTTGGTTAGGTGTCAACCTAAGATTAGACCAAGCATGTTATTCTTGTTAGCTTTCTATTAAATAATGTTTGTCCGACAAGATACGACTAGCGTCATACGTCGAATATTGAATTGTGCTCTTTTGATTGGCTTTTGAGGGGGGGTTGCGCATCATGGCATGTGAAGAATTCTTTTGCACCTTTCTCCAGAGGAGGGAGGTATATAACTTTTAAAAGGGGATTTTCTCTTGTTTGGTCTTTTAAAAGGGGACATAAAAAGGTGCGACATTTAGTCAACAGGGCCAAAAAGAGTCCTTTGCAAACAGACAAAACATAGAGGTTTTGGTCAGTAGTGGTTGGTGCATTCACGCCTTTTCTTCTTTCAAGGTTGTCGTGGTTGGAGCTTTATATGTTGGAGTGCAGCATTGTTAGCAACGCTAGCAGCTCGTGTGGCTTGATGGTGCTCTATTTAGGCCCAACGGTGCTTTCATTAATTGTGGGGGAGAGGGCTGTGGTTCACGACAGGTCGCATTATGAAGCGAAAACAAGTATAAGTCTAAGCAACAAATTCTTGTTTTTGAATGCTATACAAACATTTTTGCTTGCAAAAATTTAACACGAGGCGATTCAAAAACAAGAGCGGGGCAAGCATAAATCTGCAAATTTTGAGCACCCCACAAACATATAGAAGCCTAGATGAACCAAATTCTACACCACACAATAGCACAAAGTCCTACGGACACACATAAGCAAGCCAAAACACACAAACAAGGCTCCATTGGAGCTACGTCGGGGGAGACGACTCATGGAGTTTTCGCTAAATTACTCCAAACTAGACTAATCCAAAATCCTAGAAGTGGCTGAAGAACTATATCTACTTCTGACCATCATCACTGTAGAGTCATGCAATTATTTTGGTCTTCTCGGGACATCGGCAAGTATACAAGATAATAGAAGTAAAGTTTTTGAATAAACTTTTAACTGAGAGAGGTAAAACTACGCAACAATCTGTTTTTGAAACCCCAACTATTTCTGAACAGAAAACTTCAAAGACGAGAGATGTTTCAAAAACAGAGCGGAGCAGTTGCAAACAAGTAAGAAATAGACTCTTAACCGAGAGAGATACTAATTTTGTAAGGCCCGCCCTTCGAACCACTGTTCAAGGACGCCCTTCATATGCATTTAGAATCTTTTAAAAAGATTTAAAGGAGGGAAAATATACTAAAACTCCCTTAGATATAAATAATTTAGATAGTAAATAGGTCTTTACTCAAAAATACTTTTCTTTCCTATCTGACGTCCATGCTAACTAAGGTCTCCTAAGGTCAGGATGGCTCTGATACCAACTCTGTAAGGACCCCAGACCGGCAGTCTGAAACCCTACGTATGCATACATTCACGATCCCAGAAAGATCAGTCGTGAACAACATACACAGTTGGCATACAGAAATACATCATCCATTACACGAATACATAAAGGTATTACACAAATGATCACATGATCAAGTTTAACACAACTGCCAAAAGGGAAGGCAATTTAACAAACACAGCGGAAGACAATTAAAAACACAACGTAGTTGAGCCCAAGTCACGCCTTAACCTACAGGCTGCTGACCCGGAGACGATCCTAGTTCGCAAAGCCGTCAACTCCGTACTTCTCTTCATAGATCTCCTTCGGAGACTCCTTCTCCAAATCTGATAAGTAGATACCAGGGGCGAAACCATAATGAGTACATTTGAATGTACTCAGCAAGACATCCATCATTTCACTTACCAACATGCAAATATGCTTATATGGTGGAATAGGTAGGCTATAAATATGGTTCACTATCAATGGTGTTCATATATGATGACACCACAGTTGCAGTCAGGTTATTCTGTATCTTTGTTGAAGAAGATACTTCAGAAGAAAATATTATAGTTTTATTTCTCTTGTCGATATCACATGTACAAGAGGTTTTGTAAAACTTTGTTAACGAATATTTTCTCTTTGCAAAACTTCTTGGAATCAGTTTCCAGAATTCTTGCTTAGAATAGAAAAGGTTTTGTTTGCAAAACATTTTGTTTTGTATAACATCATCTGGCTTTTCATCATCGACGATACCTCCACGGTATAAGTTTCCATTCCTTTCCGAACTTCCCAAGTTCAACACTTCCTTTCCAAAATTCCTTTTCAAAAACTTCCTTTTTGAAAACATTGACACAATGCTAGCTACATGGCCATTCAACTGTCCATATCCGAGGACGCGGCTTCTTCGAAAAAGTTATACTCTGCAGAGGTGTACACATCCACCAGATCCAGTACACCTCCCGTGAACAATCACGGACTGTAACAACAGTATGTAAACATCAGGTATATGATCATAACCATCCACTATGTTCAAGCTAGAATATGCCGATCTCTCAGTTGAGTTTTTCCACATCCCCGGCACCGAGCTAATCCCCGCCAAGCCAGGATGCCTCCACTGATGCATCCGGAGGGAAAATTAATCCCACACTTTATATGTCTCCACGACATTCGGTTCAGAGGATCGCATCCCCTATAGCACATTGAGATAGCACACACTAATAAGAACAAACTTCAAGTTAAGCCCCTTGCCCATGTTGGGGTAGGGTGGCAGTACGGTAAAGGTTGTCCGGCGAAGACTAGGTTATGTGTCATTTTTGAAAACACCACTTTCTCAAAAATGACCACTTCCTCATTCCTCCGGAGAACAAGGATCCGCCTTTTCTCCGGGTTTTTCCGTAAAGCCTTTGTTTTGTAGAATCACAATTTTAGGGTGTCCACTTAGGGACTAGTATCTTTGATGGTAATAAATACCATATGGTGGCCTATGGGCTTGGTATTACCAAGTTTAACTATTGGCATGATAGTAACCTATAATATAGTATAGTAGTAAATTCCACATCAAAAATAGTTTTGATACTCAAGTTTTTGTAAAACTTCAGAGGTAAAACATGCATGATAGATAATGATAAGTATTGTATCAGCAAGCATCAGGATGGCTTGCCTGGTATCTCTTGTGTCCCTGGTGTTGGAGTGACTGGAACTTGAAACAGAGCTTCACGACACTTCCTTCCTCTTCGTTTTCTAACGTCGTAAAAGGAATAAAGGACACACATTCAGAACCAATCAAGGCAAGCAACCATACATAACAATACATACAGCAAGGAAATCTAATAATAACAAATCACACAATTATTAATGGAGGCAAACAATCAAACAAACCTACTTGGCAGAAATGCCATTTAATAAGACAACTTAAGGTTGGAGGAACATATCTCACAACCTCAATATCATGGATTCAGTGGGTGTGCCACTCTCATACCAAGATATTAATAAACCCAAAATACACTTAGTTTCACAAGGGTGAGACTACTAAAAGTATATAAAACATGCCCAAAAATAATCATGGCAATGGGTCTGTCAACCACACCACAAAAAGAATAAGGTAGCTACTCTGCTAAGCCTAAATTCACAACAAGAATAATTAATACACATGATTTGCAAAAGTTTCTTTTACAAATCAGTGAGCCTACTCAAGTGTAACAAGAAAATAGACTCATCACAAAACACACAATTTCTCATAGTGAGAACAATAGAAACAAAGACTAAAAAGGAGGAATCCTTATAGACATGTTTCTACTAAAAATTGCTATGCAAGCAAGCATAACAAGTAAAATACTAAAATGAAAACAAGGAACCATGTTATCATAATGGTAAATGAAAACATGTCCTTATGCAAGGCTACATAAATATCTACCAAACACAAGTTGGTAGGAAAAATAATTTAACACAAAAACTGCTAAGGAAACTAGTACTACTTAAACATGAAGAATCAATGGATGCATTTCAATCAAGCAATTGAAATACAACCAGAGGGTCCATGTCACAAAAACAGTAGTGAAAAATTATCTATACTTGCTATAACAAAAATATCCCATTTAATAAAACAATGCATCAATTTGCAGGGCAACTCCTACATACTAGTAGTAATAAAAAGGGCATTACTAGAGGAATCAAACAACACTCCAAAGATGGATTTTTTTCTAGCAAGCCACACATGATTACAACCACTTACAAACAGAAGCATACCCATTTTTGTTTGGCACAAAAATTCCCAAAGCAAAAATACTAGGCACTCATTAGTTATAGAACTATATAAAAGAAACACATCTAGGGTGGGGGAAATAATGTTTCCACCAAAAATGCAATGACACCAGTGGGTGTTCCACTAGCATAACAAATCATTAAGAGGGCACAAAGCCTCTGGTCACACTTGACAACAATTAGCAAAAAACTAAACTAGCACCTAGTGCAATAACCATACTAGTAGAAAATAACAGGATGCTAACATAAGCAAGGTAATGCTACTCATGTTATTGTTTTCACACTTGTGAAAACTTTAGGGGTCAAGTACTCATAACAACATCATCAAAATGCTACTGGTCCTATGAACACAATACAAAAATATGTGGCTACACAACCACAAAAACTTATGTCAAAAATTCCACACATGAGGGAATTTTTCCATAACATTCTCATAGTAATGATTAAGCTACTCATGCTTTTCTACCAAATCAAATGCAAGCTAGCAGAGGTGATACTAACCAAATATAAGTATCAACAAGGTGCTGTATCTAAAAATCTCAACACAACAATCCAAGTGCTTGCACATAATTTATCACTCAAAAATACTATGCAAAAATATTAACTAGAGATAAAACATATGCTATCAACATAAATCATATTTCTTCTCAACTCAAGTCCACACATTCTAACATGATAAAATAGCTAAGTAATACTTAGAAAGCAAGTTCACACAACTTATACATGCTAGAAAACAATGTTTCAACACAAAAATATATTCACACAATTTAAATAGCTAAAATGCCAAAATGGCAGAAACAAGCATTTTAAAGATCTGTCCACCAAAATTTCTATGATGCTCTAAAAATTAAACCCTTCTAGTTTTGGATAGTCCTAAACATATACAAGACCATCCAATTGAGTTTGCATCAAAAATCATTTTTAATTATTTTATAAAAATCACCAAAGTGCTCTCTGGTGTTTTACCAAATTGCATGCCATTTCAAAAATACAATGAATTTGGAAACGAGGTTAAATTATACTGTTAGGAAATTTCAAGGGCTTTCCAATGCAATTGGCCTCACTTCATTCTGAGTTGTAAAATAAAAATGGTGCTCATTTTGGTGTTTCTGGTAGCTGTTACCAAAACATTTTACATTTCAAAATTATTCATCCAAAAGTAGATCTACAACTTGGAGGTGGTTTAGATTTTGTTTATCTACCAGTGGGAAATTTGGTTTGGTCAAAATAATTTGTTTGGTTAGGTTTTAAGGCCAAAAGTAACCATGTATCATTCTGTGAAAAAGAAATTGGAAAAAAAAAATGTTGTTGGGCCAGATCTGCTAACGGGCTGCCCAGATCCAATTTCTACCGCGGCAGAGCTAGCCTCTGAGGCTGACTCGCGGGCCAGGCGCCATGGGGGCTGCCACGCGGGCCAGCGCGAGGGCCACCAGCCGGTTTGACCGTACAGCGCGGGGTCAAGGACTCGCTGACGCGATCCCGATGTCACCACTGCGTCATCGCCGGCGGGATACGTCTCCGGCGAGCTCGCAATCGTTGCTACCGTTCATCATTTTGCGATGTGAGGGCATCTACTCGTTGCTTAGGACACGGGGAAACAACTAAGGGCTGCCTCGCTTCCCGGGAATGACCGTAAGGCAGCCGGCGACGGCGCGGCGCGGCGGCCGGACCACGGCCAAGGCGCGGCCACGATTTGGAGGGAGAGGGAGAGGGAAAAGGGGCGGCGGAGGACCGCATGCTCACCACCAACGCGCTGGGATGCTCGGATAGGGATGAGGAAGCTCGACGCGACGGTGATGTCTCGCCGGAGCTCGTCGAGCTCGGAGAGGAAAAGAGGATGGCGCGGGCACCACACGACTCTTTGGCCCAAAATTCTAATTAGTTGGGATATACAACATATATGAAAATTGGCTCCATTAGATAAACTTGATAATTCAAAGTTGTTCAAATTTGAATTCTTACAGAAATGGACATTGGATTTATTAGACTACTTAGGAGCTTCCAAAAATGATAATTTTTGGCACACATTCCTTATTTGATGTGTTACTTATGTGGTAGAAAATTCAAGTCATTTTGAGTTACTTCATAGAACAAACTTGTTCAAATTTCAAAAAGGTGCTGTGAAGAAAACAGGGGTTTTTGGAAATTTAAACAATTCAAAAACTTGTGCCCTTTTGGTTTTCATCCTTATTTATGATATAGAGCATGTGGTATTTATTTCATGGCATTTGGAAAAAGTTTGTAGAACAAACTTGTTCAAAATCCCAAATGTTGCTGTGGAGAAAAACCATGTTTTCAGGACTTTAATGGATTCATTTTTTGGTCTCCTCTTGTGTGTGTTCCTTATTTGATATAAGGAAGCAATGGTATGAATTTCAAATCATTTTAAGAAAGTTTCCAATAGTAACTTGTTTTAGTTTTCTGTTTCTGGAAATATTGGAATTTCTATTTAATAAAGCACTTGGCTTTTCTTTAGTAATGCTTTGCCAAAATATTTATATGACTAGAGATAGCAAGTAAATGCTCTCTCATACTATTGTTTTTAATCTTGCAAGGTTGGAAAAACATTTGATAATATTTTGGTGAAGCATTTAAGAATGCCTCTTTTTCTGATAATCTTTTAGGGAAATTTTAATAAGTGTTTCCTCTTTCTTAATTTGGGGCTTGGAATTATATTCAACAAGTATGGGATTCATAAGATGTTTTTGGAAAACCCTTTGATCAATATTTACTTTAGAAAATATTGCCAAAGTCATTGGAACAATATGTTGAATATTTTTAGTTTACTGCTTTGCTATCTTATTAAGTTTGTTTTCAATTTCTTAGCCATGTAAGATTATATAATAAGTTTGTTTAGTTGCACTCAGACAAACATAACCAAAGTTTAATTGTCACAAACAAAGTTTAATTGTCAATCAATTAGCAAAACAATTGTGTTAACAGGTATTCCAAAATTGGGATGTGACATTGGGTCTCTTGGGTTTCTTCAGGATGAGCTAGAATACGGTTCTTCTTGGGACATTCGCGAGCAAAGTGTCCTTCCTGTCCACAGGTAAAGCAACCTGTGGTTCTAGGCTTGACCTTCACACGCCTCCTTGAAGATTGTGGCATCGCAGGCAAAACGCTGCGAGTCACCCATAAACTAGTTTCTCCTGGCGTCACCATCTTCCGTTTGCGGCTCTCTCCAGCAAGCAGTTGCTGGTACCCTCTCATAAGGAACGCAGTATTCTCAGCGTTGGTGATGACGAGCTGAGTCAACTATTCCAGGATAGCATGGGTGGCGATGTGCTCAGCACGAGCGGCTTCACTTTCTTCCCTCAACAGAGCAAACAGTTGAGCAACTGTCGGCTGAGGTAACGGAGGTAGATCGTTGGCCATGTTGAAGACAAAGAACGGTGTAAGACGAGAGCAACTAAAGGTGGTTTTGGTTTTAAAGGCTCGTGACCTATACCAGCTCATAGCGGATATGAGAACGGTAGATAACACGACAACAAGCAAACATCGAAGAAACTAATGCCAACTCAAACCAAGATTAACACGCATGTGAAAACGAGTCTTAACAAGCATAACTTAACTTAAAGGTTCACAAGGCTAAAGCATACGGCTTACAACACAACTAGCACACTCAACGCTCTAACGGAGGAGCTCACACGACACGGACACAAACACAACAAGCGTCTGGGGTGGAAACAACATATCTCCTGACATCCTGCGGCAATCCTAAGTGCTCGTGGAAGCGCATAGCTGTTCCTCCAGCTCTTCAACTCTGGCCTTGTTGGCTGCAAGCTGAAACTGAAGCGCTATCACTCGAGTGCGGTGCTGGGAGTCAGTGTACTTCATGGTCTTCTTCAGTACCTTGAGACGATGCTTGGTAGCCGAAGATGCACCAAGACTGGCTTCTAGCTGGTGTATCTCTCTGCCTCGGAGGTCATAATCTGCTCTAACTCTGTCCAGGGAGAGCTGGGTGTTGTACAGCTGTCCTTCCAGATGCTGGAAGTGACATGCAAACACAAAGTATCCAGTGACTTCTACTGGCTTGTCATCCTCGTCGCGTCTTCCAAAGTATCTATAAGGGGTGCCTGCAAACTTGCCGCGAAAGAAGTTCGCGAGCTTGGCAATGGTCAGCTGCATCACTCTAAGGATACCATCTTCCCAACTGTTCTCCACGACTTCCCAAGTGATCTCTGGGGTTGACGGTGCTAGCAATGGTGCACTGATGGTGCAGACCACCAACCAGGACAACTCTCGTCCATCTTGGTGAATCTGGGCTCCTTTCAACTCAGGTGTGGGGCGACCGATCAGGCGAGTCATCTTGATCAAATCCTCTTCAAAACGGCGGTAGCAAGGTGCATGCGATCCCAGCCGGAAGGACTTGGTGAAGACAAATTCCATCTACACAAGATTTTTAAAGTACATTACGTTAGGTAAAAGTGTGCAAAGTTTTAAGATGCTTCTTTTTCTTCGGATAGACCAATATTTGGGTCTTTCTCGGGACATTGCCAAGTATACAAGCATGGGTAAGATTGTGCAAAAAGTTTGTTTTTGAAACACTAAGTATTTTATTTTTGACAGAAAAATTTAAAGACGAGAGATATTTCAAAAACAAGAGCGGGGCAGTTGCAAACAAGCAAGAAATAAACTCTTAACCGAGAGAGATAAGGTTTTAGAACGATTTGAAAAGACAATAAGAATGGAAACTATAGTTAAAACTCCCTTAGATAAGAATAATTTAGATAGTAAATATATTTTTACCCAAAAATACTTTTCTTTCCTATCTAACGTCCATGCTAACTAAGGTCTCCTAAGGTCAGGATAGCTCTAATACCAACTCTATAGGGTCCGCCCTTCGAACCACTGTTCAAGGACACCCCCGATATGCATACATTCACGATCCCAGAAATTCAGTCGTGAACAACATATCAAGTTGGTACACAGATACAATATCCATTACACGGTTGCATAAACACTTACAAAAAGGGCAAGGTCACTTGACCAAGCCTAAACGGCTGCCACGCAGGGCAACACACAACACACACAGTGGAAGACTAGACACACTCATAAAGCGGTAGAGCCCAAGTCACGCCTTAACCTACAGGCTGCTGACCCGGAGATGATCCTAGTTCGCAAAGCCATAAGCTCCGTACTCCTCTTCATAGACCTTCTTATGAGACTCCTTCTCAAAGTCTGGCAAATAGATACCAGGGGCGAAACCATAATGGGTACATTTGAATGTACTCAGCAAGACATCCATTATGTAACCTACCAATTATGAAAGAATGCTTATATGGTGGAATAGGTAGGCTATAAATAGGGTTCACTATCAATGGAGTTCATATAAGATGACACCACAGTTGCAGTCAAGTTAATATGTATCTTCGTTGAAGAAGATACTTCAGAAGAAAATAATATAGTTTTATTTCTCTTGTAGATATCACCTGTACAAGAGGTTTTGTTAAACTTTTGTTTAAAAGGGAATTTTATCTTTGCAAAACTTCTTGGAATCAGTTTCCAGAGTTCTTGCTTAGAGTAGAAAAGTTCTATTTGCAAAACTTTTTAGTTTGTAGAACAACTTCTGGCTTTCCATCATCGGTACCCCCACGGTACAAGATTTCCTTCCTTTCCGAACTTCACCAGTTCAACACCTTTTGAAAACCTCCTTCTTAAAATCATTGACACAATACTAGCTACATGGCCAATCAACTGTCCATATCCTAGGAAGCGGCTTCTTCGAAAAAGTTGTACTCTGCAGAGGTGTACACATCCACCAGATACAGTATACCTGCCGTAAACAACCACGGATTGTAACAACAGTATGTAAACATCAGGTATCTGATCATAACCATCCACTAAGTTCAAGCTAGTATATGTCTATCTCTTCAGTCGAGTCTCCGCATCCCCGGCACCGGGCTAATCCCTGCCAAGACAGGAGCCCCAACTGCTGCGTCCGGAGGGAAAATTAATCCCACACTTTTTATGTCTCAACATTGGGAGTTTTGATGACATTCGGTTCGAGGGTACGACGTCCCTTATAGCGATTGAGATAGAACACACACTAACAAGGACAAACTTATAGTTAAGCCCCGTGCCCATGTTGGGGTAGGGTGGCAGTACGGTAAAGGTTGTCCGGCGAAGACTAGGTTATGTGTCATTTTTGAAACAAAACACGTTTTTTCCCAAAAATGACCACTTCCACATTCCTCCGGAGAATAAGGATCCGCCTTTCCTCCGGGTTTTTCCATAAAGCCTTTGTTTTGTAAAAACACAATTTTAAGGCGTCCACTTAGGGACTAGTATTTGTGATGGTAATAAATACCACATGGTGGCTTATGGGCTTGGTAACACCAAGTATTAACTAATGGCATACTAATATATAATATTAATAGAAGTGATACTCACTTCAGAATTAGTTTACTTTTGGAAATCAAAGCTTTGTAAAACTTTTTAGAAGTAAACATGCATGATAGATAATGATTAGTGTAATATCAGTAAGCATCAGGATGGCTTGCCTCAAGTCTCTTAATGTCCCTGGCCTTGAAGCAACTTGAACTTGACGCACAGCTCCACAACGGCTTCTTCTTCTCCTTCGTGTTCTAGCGTCGTAAAGGAAATAAAAGACACACACTCAGGTCTAAAGGGCAAACAACTAAGATAAACAACACATACAGCAACAAATGTTCACTCACGAGTTCTCTCGAAACGATAACGCGAAAACCATCTCACATAGCTCTCACGGTCCAAAACTATCGTCTGACAACATGTATGGTTTAGAAAACCGTGCCCCACATCTTACATACCATATATGGAGTGGTGTACTACTCTCATAATAAGATATCTAAGAAGCTAAAAATATAGCTTGTGGGTGCAAAGGGTTAGGTTACTAAGGTAAAAACAAACAAACAGAACAATACCCATGGCAGTGGGTATTAGCAACACACAAGCAAATATCACTTAATGTGTTCATGATTTAGTTGGATGTTTTAGTTTCATAAGATACTCTTAAGCACAACCATAACACAAGTATAAACTCATGCTAAGGTAAATCATTCAAAACAAAACCCAATAAGCAAGCAAACAACACCACAGATGAATAGACTATTTATTTACTATGTTATTGTTTACTAGAGGTTTTGGAATCCATCAATCATGAAAACTTAGAAAACAACCAGTACCTAAAAAACCAATGAATCAATTCATAAAAGTAATCTAAAACACAATCATCACTCTAGAAAAACTCCTATCAAACCAGCATAAAAATAGGACTGCATTTAGCATACTAGTATGGGAATTTCTACACAAGCATGCTATAAGAGATAATTATATTCTATAACTATAGAACATGCAACTAAAGAGTTCATGGCATCATAACAGAAGTAATAACTTCCTAAATAAGCTATAATAAACTCATACACTCATAAAATAAAAGATGACAATACTAGAGCAAAACTCACCATTTTCCAGTGGTGACACTAGTTCATCACTAGAGAAGCAAACAATGCTACCATGATGCTTAAATCTAAACAAGAAAGTCATGATCAAAAATTTACCTAGTAACAGTACACAAAACTTACACATGCTAGTACGCACAAACATCACAACAATTCTAGGAAACAACCATTAAGCATGCATAAATTAATTCTAGCAATTTCTGTGTTTCCTAATTAATTACTAGCAAGCAAGCAAGGTATAACTCACACAACCAGTAGTTATGCACTTAATGAAAAGTTATCTAAACCTTTTCAAAAATCCAAAAACTCAATTTAAAATCATTCACAATCAATATATCAATCACAAGGGAGCATTCTATTAGCAAATACTATTTAATTTACCAAGCAACTGAGAAACATTCCTTAACATGATACTTCTAAGGGAATATTATGTCAACAAATGAAACACACCTAAACATACTAGGATTTACAAATACTAAACACTTCACTTACATAAGTGAAACAAACAATCTATTTTCCTTGGTGGGAAAATAACAATCAAACATATAGTAATACATGCTATTTTCACACAAGTGTATGATTGGGGATTTGCATCCCTAACCAAGATGCAATGGGACCAGTGGGTTATGGGCCCACTAATACCAAGGCAAGAAGAGGTACAAAGCCTCTGGTCACAGATGACAAATTAATCTAACCAAGCAAACCATACAAGGCTATTCATACTAGTTAAAATAATACTAGTGAAAACAATAAAGTGCAAACAAGCAAATAAATGCTACACATGCATCTCCATAAAATCAAGTGCAACCTAACAGAGATACTACCATCCTAATATCAGTGCCAAAATGGTACTGTAATAAACTTAAAGACATCAAAAACTTAGGTGCACAACCACACAAGGATTTGCTCACACAACTAGTCAAATAAGTACTAGAAAACAAACAACAAATGTTACACATGCTTTGCTATAAAATAAGGTGTAAGCTAATAGAGATAATAACATAGAAATAACAGTACCAAAGTGGTACTGGATCTATCATAACCATAACAAAAATCTAGGTACAACAAATCTACAAGGATTTGCCCACACAACAATCCAAATAATAAAATAGGAAAATAATAAATGGTACTCATGCTTTGCTACAAGATAACATGCAAGTTAACAGAGATAATAGCATAGAAATGAAATTACCAAAATGGTACTGGACTCCACTCAAGCATGGCACAACTTAGGTAAAAACAAACATACAAAGATTTGGTTCACATGATATCCAAATAAATAAAACTAGAAATTGACAAATGCTATTCCTATTTCTCTTTGACTTTCCAAACATGCACACACTTTCTAAGGTAGATGTACTTCAAGAAAACAACTTAATAACAAGTCCTAGAAACTCTATCCAAGTTAGGAAGCAATATTAAAACAACCAAACATTTCATTTCAAACAAAAACAAACAAAGAAAACAAAACAGAAAAGCTACTGTTTCTAGATCTGTCCACCAAAAATAATCTAGAGCCTCAAAAATTAATCTAAGCTAGTATAAGATAGATCTAGTCAATACCAAACTCATCCAATTGGATTTTCTTCAAAAATCATTTTTAAACTCCTTATAAAAAGTCTAGAAAAGCCTACTGGTCTTTTACCAAAATGGATGTCGTTTCCATTTGGTAACTGGCGTTGATGTAAGGCCAAGTCCTATGGATATGTCTACTCATAGGATACTCAAAACAATTTGATTTGACCAAAATGGATAAAGATCCAAAAAGTTATGCCAAAAATGGCTAAACGACAGTCTGTGGAAAAACAGGTATTGTGACAAAAATAAAAGTGCAAACTTGGATCTTCCAACGGGACATGGTTAGGAAAACATAAGCCTAGTGCTGTGAATTTTTGTAGAAAATAATCTGCACGAAAACTATTTTTCACAAGCTCAAAACGACAGGCAAACTTCTGCAGGGATTTGAGGTTCCTCACCTCGGTTTAAGAAAAATGGCCGGCGGCGATTTTGGAGCTCATGGAGCTCACAGGGCTGGCTCAAGGCTCTTCTCAGCTTGGGGATGGAGTGTGGTCGTGAGGGGCTGTGGAGGAGGGCTGTGGAGCAAGAAAATAACAAGGGATGGCTTATAGCCAAGGGTATGAGGGCAAGGGCAATGTGTGGCTTAGGTTCATGCCATTTGATGGCATAGGAGGTGCTCAAGGGGATTTTTGGTCACATCACAACAAGGCAAAAGTGGCCAGGGGCAAGACCACCAAGGGGCAAGTCAAGGTTGGCCTTTGGAGTGAGGAAAGATCAATGGCATGGGTCAAGGGTCAAGGCATGGTGACCCATACCATGCCACATCACCATGTTCCCTCCATTCTCTCACTTGGTTTCCTTCTCACCCAAGGCTCCTAGGTCAAGTACACATGGGACATGGGAAGGTTGGCCTTTGGAGGCAAGGGGAGGCAAGGGCTAGGTAAAATGGTCAAGGTATGGGCTCCCATACCTTTCCACATCACCCTCTTCTCTCTCTTGGTTTCCTTCACCTACAAGGCTTCTAGAAGCAGGCCAAGCATCCAAGATGGAGTACTAGTTGTGGTAAACACAGGGACAAGGTCTTACTTAGAATCTTGCAACGGAAGGAAATGAAAACTTCTGCCCAAAATCGTATCTGTTACTGTTCCAAAAAAATCAGAAAATTCTCTAAGTGTTGGAAAACAGAAGAAATGAGCAAAACGTTTGGAATGTTTTCAGAGACCAAATGGATTCCAATTTTTGTTTTCAAAGTTGGAGTTTGTTAAACATGTTATAAACTTTGAGAAACATCTTTTAAAAACAAATTTGAAATTGTTTAAGGCTATGAAAACAATGTGGGAAAGGTGTACTTTCTGTTTTTATCTGTTTCTCAAAACTGTCTTATTCTGCCTTAATTTCATACCACAAAAACAACAAGCAAAAGATAGTTTTTATTTCTCCAAAAATAAAAATGAGCTTATGGGTTTGTAGTACATATACCAAGGATTTATTAAATGTCAATAAATAATAATATAACAATTTATAGCTTGGTGAAAACAATGGTAGAAAACAGGTACTTGGATTATTTTTCAGAGATTGTTTTCTATAGGAAAGTTAAAAGAAAACTTTCATAGATCATTTTGGAAACTTGTTTTCTTGGATCCAACAATGTTAAAAGTTTGTTTTAAGATGCAAACAATAATGATCCAAGTCTTAGAATAAAAATCACTCAAGTAACAATCGGAAAACATTAGGGAAAAATATCAGGAATATTTTTCAGAAACATATGGTGTTGGTTTTATAATGAAACAAAACTTATGTTGCAAATATGATTAAGATCATAACACAAGTTAGTTCAAACAATCATGTTGTTATAAAAATAATTTGTTGGCCCTAATAGTTGTCTTCTTGAGCACAGTCCAAGAGTCCAAAAACTGGGGTGTGACAGGTTGTTTGTTAAATTTTCATGATTGATGGATTCCATAACTTCAAGTAGACATAAGCATAATCTATAACTAGCATATTCATCTGTGGTGTTATTGCCTGCAGTTTGGAAATTTTTTGAGTGATTGCCTTAGCATGAGTATTATACTTATGCTATTGAAGTGCTAGTGTTGTTTTTGTGCTTAGTAGCATCTTTTTATCTAAGCATTAGTTTAACCATGAACTGGTTTGGTGATGATTGCTTGTGTGCTATTAATACCCACTGCCATGGGTATTGCTTTGATTAATTGTTACTATCTTAGTAGCCTCACCTTTTGCACCCAAAAGCTATATTTTTAGCTTCTTGAATATCTTATTATGAGAGTGGTACACCCACTTATGTAAGATGTGGGATATGGTTTCTCAACCATATGCTTGTTTGACGATAGTTTTGTACCCTGAGAGTTATGTGAGATAGTTTCCTCGAAAACAT
Organism: Alopecurus myosuroides; assembly: GCA_028641055.1. NCBI lineage: Eukaryota > Viridiplantae > Streptophyta > Magnoliopsida > Poales > Poaceae > Alopecurus > Alopecurus myosuroides. The sequence goes on along the minus strand of CM054060.1, from coordinate 192,682,357 downwards.
TTGAGTGATTGCGCTAGTATAAGTTTGCTTGTTGTAGGTGTTGTTTAGTTTAGTTGTTTGTCCTTTAGATATTAGTGTGTGTCTTTTATTCTTTTACGACGCTAGACAACGAAGAAGAAGAAGTAGTTGTGGAGCTATGCGTCAAGTTCAAGTTACTTCAAGGCCAGGGACAATAAGAGTTTTAAGGCAAGCCGTCCTGATGCTTGCTGTTAATACACTTATCATTATCTATCATACATGTTTTACTTCTGGAAGTTTTACAAAAACTTTGATTACCAAAAACTATTTTTGAGTGAATACTACTACTATTATATATATACTATGCCAGTAGTTGATACTTGGTGTTACAAAGCCCATAGCCACCATATGGTATTTATTACCATCACAAGTATTAGTCCCTAAGTGGACACCCTAAAAATATGTTTTTACAAAACAAAGGCTTTATGGAAAACCCGGAGAAAAGGCTGAGCCTTATCCACTGGAGGAATGTGGAAGTGGTCCTTTTTGGAAAAATGGTGTTTTACAAAAATGACACATAACCTAGTCTTCGCCGGACAACCTTTACCGTACTGCCACCCTACCCCAACATGGGCACAAGGCTTAACTTGAAGTTTGTTCTTGTTAGTGTGTGTTCTATCTCAATTTTCTATAAGGGTGTGAGTTACCCTCTAACCGAAATGTCGTCAACTCATGAAACACAAGGCATATAAAGTGAGGGATTAAGTTACCCCCTGGGTGCGACAGTTTGGTCTCCTGCCGTGGCGATATGCGACATGGTGCCAGGGAGAACAAAACCCTATTGAAGAGATAGTCATATACTAGCTTGAGCATAGTGGATGGTTAGGATCAGTTATCTGATGTGTTACATACTGTTGTTACAGTCCGTGGTTGTTCACGGCGGATGTACTGGATCTGGTGGATGTGTACACCTTTGCAGAGTAGAATTATTTCGGAATAGCCGCGTCCTCGGGTATGGACAGTTGAATGTTTTCAAAAAGAAGTTTTCAAAAAGGTGTTGGACTTATGAAGTACTGAAAGGAGGAAAGCATGTACCGTGGAGGTACCGATGATGAAAAGCCTGAAGTTGTTTTACAAAAAAAAAGGTTTTGCAAAGAGAAAATCTTCTTTTACAAAATGAGTTTATAAAACCTCTTGTACATGTGATATCTACAAGAGAAAGAAAACTATATTATTTTGTTTTGAAGTATCTTCTTCAACGAAGATACAGAGATTTTTTTTAAATCAACTATGATATATCTTTCATATATCATGGGTAGTGAACCCTTTTTATAGCCTACCTACTACACCATATACACGTACTTGCATTTTTGTAAGTTACATGATGGATGTCTTGTTGAGTACATTCAAATGTACTCATATTGGTTTCATCCCTGGTATGAACTTGCCAGACATCGAGGAGTCTCAGAAGGAGATCTACGAGGTACGGAGCTGATGGCTTTGCGAAGTAGAATCGTCTCCCGGTCAGCAGTATGTAGGTTAAGGCGTGACTTGGGCTCTACTACGTTTGAGTGTGTAGTCTTCCGCTGTGTGTGTTGTGTGTTTGCCCTGCGTGGCAGTTGTGTTAGACTTGGTCATGAGACCATGTTCCTTTGTAAGTGTTTATGCAACCGTGTAATGGATAATGTATCTGTGTACCAACTTGATATGTTGTTCACGACTGGTGTGATCTGGGATCATGAATGTATGCATATCGAAGGTGTCCTTGAACAGTGGTTCTGGGGCGGACCTTACCGAGTTGGTATCAGAGCTATCCTGACCTTAGGAGACCTTAGTTAGCATGGACGTTAGCTAGTACTCTGACAATTAAAGTTAATAAAACCAGGTCACTAAGATGACTATTTTTCAAAAGATTCTATATTCCATCCCCTCTGTGATTTTGAAAACTCTACACACACTAAGTTACAATTGAGCATCCTAAAACTTTGCACACTGTTACCCAACTCAAACTATACCTAAACATTTGGTATAGATGGTAGTTGTCTTCACCGAATCCTTCCGGTTAGGTACGCATGCACCTTGCTACCGCCGCTTTGAGGAGGATTTGATCAAGATGACTCGTCTTATCGGTCGGCCATTACCTGAGTTGAAGGGAGCTCAGACTCACCATAACGGACGAGAATTGTCCTGGTTGGTGGTCTGTACCATTTGTGCTCCTTTGCTAGCACCGTCGACCCCAGAGATCACTTAACAAGCCCATAGAAGTCACGTAAGACTTTGTGTTGCTCGTCACTTCCAGCCCTTGGAGGAACAGCTACGCGCTTCCTCGAGCACTTAGGATTGCCGCAGGATAATAGGAGATTATGTTGCTTCTACCCAGACGATTGTTTGTTTGTGTTGTGTGAACTCTGCTAAAGAGCTTTTGTGTGCTAGATGTGTTGTAAGCCTTATGCTTTTGCTTTGTGAAACCTAGGTTTGTATTATGCTTGTTGAGACTTTGTCTCATGTCTGTGCTAGTCTTTGTTTGTGATTGTGATTGTTTCTTAGATACTTGTTTGTTGTTGTGTTACCTACCGTTCTCATCTCCATTATGAGCCGGTATGTTTCAGAAGTTTTCAAAATAAAACCACCCTTTTAGTTTTGCTCTCGTCTTACACCATTCTTTTCTTCAGCATGGCCAGCAAGTTGCCTCCACCACCGGAGCCGACAGTTGCCCAGCTTTTGGCTATGATCATGGAAGACCGTGAAGCCGCCCGTGTAGACCGTGAAGCCACTCGTGTAGAACGTGAAGCCAACCGTGTTGTCCTTGAGAGCCTGACCCAACTGGGCATTGCAAACGCTAGAAACAATGTTGACCTTCTGAGGGAGCAGCAGCGCCAGCTTGCTGAAGAGAGTCGAAAAAGGAAGATAGTGACGCCAGGAGGAACTAGTTCATGTGTGACTCACAGTACCTTACCTGCGATGCCGCAATATTCAAGGAGGCGTGTGAAAGTCAATCCTAGAACCACGAGTTGCCTTACCTGTGGACAGGAAGGACATTTCGCTCGCGATTGTTCCAAGAAGAACCGTGTTCTAGCTCATCCTGATGAACCCCAAGAAACCCAAGGTCCATCCCAGAAGAAACGCAAGAATCTGATGAGTGGACCTCGAGACCAAGATGATGTTGCAGAAGCACCTTCTCCTCATGCCATAGCCAATGGTACGTTCTCGAACCAAACCTGTAAAACCCCATAGTTGTGTTTGACTTCGTGCCCTGAAAAATCCGACGTAAATGGAACACTAGAAGTGTCACGTCGGACTAGATATAATATCTTAAATAATTAACGACACTAACCTAACCTCATCCAATTTTCGTTTAACACCTTACAGAGTTAGTAACATGACCTCATCTAATTCTAGTTTAATACCTTACATAGTGACTTACAGAGTTGGTACCTTACAGAGTTGGTATCACCCGTTTAAAAATTTATAACCAACTTTTCCAAAACCAAAGCGAAAGGTTCCCTAGGGTGATCTATAGCTGTTTGAAAGAGGGTGAAAGGTTGGAAAAAAATATTGGATGGATAAACTATGATTGTTACTAGGCAATAAGATCTCTCGTATATGTTTTGGAGGAACCAGATTTTAGAAAAAAGAGATGGTGGAAAACTCATTTGAGGTTTAACTTAGGAAGGAAAGATTGAGGATCATATGATTTTAGTGGAGTTGAATTATGATATAATATCCGGGGATAACCAGTTATGGACCCCAAAAATTTGGAAGTTATCAGTAACTAAAATTTGTAGCCTGGAAGATATGATTGAGGTTTAGAAGGATTGGTGGAAACTATTGGATTTTAGGAAGCACTTGATTCATAAGGAGATTGGATTGATTAGAAGTAATATGTTGAGAATAATTTGTGATATGGGAATGATGATGATAATGTTTGCCTAGGTGATTCTTATCTTGGATTTTAGTGGAAGGGTTAATTCTAGTGAGCAGATCATGTTGGATTGGGATGGATAAATGATTTATGGTTACAGATGGATATGAGGAATATTGGATTTGATATAGGGAGAGATTTGTGGATATAAAATGATGATTTTGGATTTTAGGAAAAATCAATATGGCTTGGATTTAGTAGATGATTATTCTCGATGATATGTTCTCGGAGCTTGTCACGCTCTATTGAGATTGTTTGGGGAAAATGATTTAACATTAATCAGCAGATAAGAGTTTGGAGTATTTGAAAGGATTTATAGAAGTAGCACAGAGTTGATATATGAATGTCGAATTTGATGGTTTAGCCTTAGCAATATGATCTTGATGAAATAATTTTGAGGGAGACAAATGATTTGAGACTTGATTTCTAGGAGCATGTTAGATTAAAAGGAAGATAGTGGATTTTCCTCGATTTGAGAAAATGAGCAATGGAAATCTCATGCTTAATAAGGATTGGTGGATGTTTTTTTAATTGATCCATATAGTGAAGAGAGTTCATGCCCAAGAGAGATATAGTGGTATGATACTCTTATTAGAATGAAAACAAGTAGATCTTTGTCTTTGTCTGAAGAATAACCCCTGATGTGGTATCATGGTTTTGAGGAACAATAAGTTCGAGGTTTAGAACATGGCACCCAGACCTTTGAAAACAAAACTAAATTGCCGGTGGATTTTGGTAAGGTCAATCAAAGGGGGGAAGCCCCTGTGAATAATGTTACCAACCCCCAGCACTTGTTTTTGTAAACAATTCATCTAACATTGTTGTTTTCACCATACCCTCTTTTCGCTAGCCTGCGAATCTCGGGACGAGATTCTATTAAGGGGGGAAGGTCTGTCACACCCCAATTTTTGGATTCTTGTACTGGGCTTAAGAAGACAAAATTAGGGCCAACAATTTTTTTTCTAACAACATGATTGTTTGAACTAACATGTGTTTAGTATGTTAATAATATTTGCCACACAAGTTTTGTTTCTTGATAGAACCAATACCAAATTTTTCCTGAAAACAATTCTATTATTTTTACTGATGTTTTCCTAATATGATTTGAGTGGATATTTATTCCAAGACATGTATTATACTTCGTTGCATATTAAAACAAACTTTTAGCCTTGTTGGATCCAGGAAAACAAGTTTTCAAAATGATTTATGGAAGTTTTCTTTTAAGTTTTCCATAGAAAACAATCCCTGAAAATATAGCCAAGTACATGTTTTCTACCTTTGTTTTCACTAGGCTATAAAATGTTATTTTATGTTTTCTTGACTTCTAACTGATCCTTGATATATGTACTACAAATTCATCAACTTACTTTTATTTTTGGGTTAATAAAAATTATCTTTTGCTTGTTGTCTTTGAGGTATAAAGTTAAGACAGAAAAAGACAATTTTGGAAAACAGAGAAAAAACACAAAGTATACCTTTTTCCATATTGTTTTCATGGCCTTAAACTATTTCAAAATTGTTTTCAAAAGATGTTTCTGAAAGTTTATAACATGGTTAACAAGTCCCTACTTTGAAAACAAATTTTGGAAATCATTTGAACCTTGAAAACAACCCCAACTTTTTGAACTTTTCATTGTTTCCAACACTTAGAAATTTTTCTAAGTCTAAAGTGAATTTTTGTGAACAGTAAGAGATACAATTTTGATCAGTTGAATTCTTTGTGTTTCTTTGCAATTTTGGAAGAGGGACCATATCTAATGTGTTGACCACAGTACCTACTCGAACCAGGATGCTTTGGATATCTTCTAGAAGCCTTGTAGATGAAGGAAAATAGGAGAGAGAAGGTGATGAGGTGGAATGGTATGGAGGCCCATACCCTTGACTATTTGACTAGCCCTTGCCCTCCCCTTGCCTCCAAAATCCAGGATTGGACTTGCCTTTTCGTGGTCATGACCTTGGGCATCCAGAACACGAGGTGGAATGACCAAAGAACCCCCAGAGCGCCCACATGCCATGGCATGACATGAACCGAGCCCCTCCATTTTTTCCCTTGCCATTTTCTTCGAGTACAAGTATCCAGAGCAAAGCCCTTGCGCCACTGTCCTCCCCACACTCTCCCACTCCACTCCCTAGTCGAGACCTGGCCCTGCCTAGCCCTGGAAGCGAGCACGAGCCGTGCCCTCGCCGCCGGTGACCACCACGGCCTTGAGGTAGGCATGCTCGACCCGAGCCTTCTACGCCCTCCCCACTGCCATGGATTGGTTCCCCACCTCCCCTTGACCACCCCTGACATGCCCCCATGGCCTAATGCTTGCAGGGAAGCCGCCATCGTCGAGTCTGCCTCCGCGGGTGCCCTGCCGCGCCCCGCCGTGTGAGACCGCGCCTGTGTCCAACCTCTACTCCCCTCAACGCCCTCGAACTCAGCCGTCGTCCCCGAGCCCGCGCCAGCCCTCCACGAGCCCACGGTGAGCCTCCCCGAGCTCTCCCGCCGCCGACCGTTTCGGGGCAGAGAGAGAAGAGATGGGTGAGGAATAAGACGCTCGTGCGTTGTTGGATACTTGATCCACGACCACGCTTGAACATGGACCATTCCCGCGCCGCGCGCATGTGCTGAGCGCAGCTGGGCCGCCAGGCCGTTTAGCTGGGCCGCCACCACGCAAAGCCAGCCCGCACTGCTGTTTGTTTTGCTTTTTAAGTTTTAACAGAAACTTAGATGTTTACTTTGGACGTGTGAAAAATAATAAACATGCAAAATAAAATCTACCAAAAATCACGAACCTAACATTATGAGTTCCTCACCACATAAAAATTGCAGATCCAAGTTTTCGTTTGTAATTTTCCCACAATGACTCTTTTGCCACTGTAACATCCCTGATTTTTGGAAAAACTCAAAAATCACTAAAAATTGAAACTTTTTGTTTTCATATTGTGCAAGTCACCAAAAACCAAATGAGAAGCAAGAAACAAAAGAAAACAATACATATTTCAATTAAATTGAGTTTACCAATCCAATTATACCTCTATTCCATAAACCCTAAAACCCTCTCAAATGATTTTTCTCACATAAAGAAAACCATTTTACCTTTAGCAAACTTTATTACATAAAAGGTTTTCAATTCAAATATTACCTTGAAATTATTTTATGGCAACAACAATAAAAGATTTATAACCCTTAATAAAGTCCTAAGCCTCAAAATTATTTTATGAGAATAAAATGTTTTAATAATAACTTTTAGTTGTTATTCCAAGTTTTAAACATGAAGGAGTGAAAATGAAATGCATTGCTTTGAGAATAACATAACAACAGATTTTGAAAACAATATCATGACTTGTGGTTTTATTCTAAATTTTATTGATCAACAATATTAATAATTTGATATGAACTAATTAAATAGCATTAAGTTACTATTAGTAGATCCTTCAACTCCTAAAATTATAAAATGAGAAAGTGGTTTAAAAATGGCTTTCTAAAAATAATATATGACTTGTAAAATGTCTATGAGATTTTATTTAGACAATAACATCAATTTATTATTTTCTAAATTTTAAAATGGAATAAAGTTACTATTAGTAAATCACTGAAATCTTAAATTTATAAAATATAAAAGTGATGTGAAATGACTTTCAAAAATGGTATTTGACATGTTTAATGTCTCTAAAAATTTATTTAATCAAAAAACCCATTTTACTATTTTCTATTTTAAAATGGTATTAAGTACTATTAGTAAATTAATTATATTTTCAAAACATAAAAGAGATGAAAACTCCTTGAAATGGTTTTGGAAAATGGTATTTGATCTTTATAAATCCACTGAAATTATATTTGACTAATAATTGTATTTTATAATTTTCTAAAATTAAAAATCATATTAAGCTCTATTAAGGAATTATTTCAAATTTCAAAATTCAAAAATAAAAATATTTTGAAAGTTTACAAAAATGGTACTGTTAGAAAGTATTTGAAATAATATGATTTTAGAATTTTGTTTCATATTAATTGGATTATTTAAACAGAAGTTATTAATGAAATAAGAAAACAGGAAATAAAAAGAAAAGAAAAAGGGAAAACGAGGTCAGCGATGACGTCATCGTCTTCATTCTATGGAAACTGAAAAAACGTCAGTTTTTGTCCGAATTAAATCCCTTGTTTGCGGGCATTTGAAGCCTCCTTAATCTCTCCCGTCACCTCCATGTTAAAGCCCCGACGGCCCTCCCTTGTTCCCCTCTCTTTTCATTTGAGTTTGCCCCCGAGGATCACCACAATCGCTCATCGGAGCTCAACGAATCCGCCGCCGTCCTCCACCCCTTCCGGCCAGGTGAGCAGGAATCAGAGGCCACAAGCCCTCCTTTCGTTTCATCGTGACCGTGCGCATCCCCAAAACCTTGAGTTCGAAATTTTTCGCGCAGGGAACACCCGCACCGTCCATTTCCGCGCCACCGGAGTTTTGCACACCGCCGTTCGCACCGCGCCACCTCTCCGGGAAGCTAGCGTCGTTGCCGTCTTCACCATCTGCATCGCCGCCTCGCTCCGCTCCTCGTCGTGCTTTTCCCCATGTCAGAGGACCACCGCATCCCCATCGTCTTCAAGTCCGGCGTCGCAGCGCTGCCGGCCCCTCCATTTCCGGCGACCTAACCGCCGCGGTAAGCCCCTCTCTCTTTCTGTCCCTTAGATCTTGATCCGGTGGCCACGATTAAACCACTTAGGCGAAGAGGTATAAGCCAATTAGATTGTGCCGCGTGGCGCCCAGTCAGCTGCGCATTATTATTTTATCTGTCGCCCAGTGCAGCGCATAGGAGCCCAATCTCTGTATTTCTTCCGGATTAGAAAATAAATAGTAATTTTTGCAGATTAGTCCCTAGAACTTAGAAACATCATATCTTTTTAACCATAAGCCTAAATTTAGCAATCTTGGACTTTTTGAAAATCCCTTGACATCTAGAAACTTTTGGCACTGGCCAAATTCAAATTTGAAAAACTTAAATTTGTTCAAATTCAAATATGCTTGTTTGATGAAATTTGGCATAATTCAAATTCTACAAATCCAAAAATTGCAAATAAAATATATTTGGAAACCTTAGGATGTGTACTTTCATATCCTCTGTCCCAAAATAATATTTGAACAAATTAAAATTGAATTTAGAATTTAGTTGTCTATTTTAGTATTTATGACATAGATTAATTTCTATAAATTTCAATATAGTTCCTTTTGCAAAATTGTTCCATTTGACAACCTTGAACCAGAAACAACCTTGCCCAACCATTTTGGACATCCTTGGACCATGGCCATGTGTTTTTGACCAAAAACCCAACCTAGTGATTCATCCATCTTTACCATGTCTTAGGAATTGTTTTCAACTGTTTTTCCTTGATGTTATGTCTAAGTGGAGCCAAGCCAAGTCCTTAGAATGTATCAATCACATATAGTACCAAATAGTGAAATTTAGTTTGCTATCTACTTTTCACTCCCCTTTCATGCTTCAAGATTTCATCAAATTGGGATTTGTGAGAACCATGAAGTGCAATGGAGGACTAACACCCTTTCTCTCTAAGTCTTTTTCCTTCCCTTTTCTGTTCTTCTCCTTTCAACTTGATGGCAACATGAAGAGGAACAAGGAAGATCATTGAAGAAATGACTTAGGCTCCACAACAATCTGAAGCATACTACATCAAGTTCAAGTATATGAAGAAATGAAGAAGAAGACTCACCTCTCCCATTCTATCCTCTTGTCCCATTTCTCCTCTATTTTGACTTAGTGATATTTTCACATTTGTTAAATAAAACACTTAGTTGTGACCACACCACTTGGGAAACAACTAGTGAGAAAACCATGAAGACTATCAAGACCAAGAGAAGCACCACACCAAGGAAGGAAACAACTTAGATGGCATGATGATGATCTTCAAGAAGGCAATCACATGAGGACTAGAAGCAAATCCATACAAGTTAAAGAATAACAAGTTATTTTTGTCCAACCATTGACCCAAATGGAAAACCCAAGACTTAGTAATATTTTCCCTTTGATGATGAAGTTAGTAGACCTACCCTAACCACAGTGGAAAATACTAACATAGTCACTTAAATATTTTTGAAGGTGAATATGACCAAGTGCTTGCATGTATTACTTTAGTTGAAAAAGTAATATGTTTATTTTTAGTGAACTCTTGGAAATTCCTCGACAAGTATGGTTATAATAAAGTTAGATCACATCAAACTCAACCTAGTCCTTTCCAAGTAAACCTTTGGAAACTCCTTAACAAATGTGTTGAACCATTATGAAATGAATCTTTCAAAACTCAAACCTTGACCTTGTCCTAGCCAACTTAGTCCAACTCCTTTGTTATGACATTTGCTATGTTTGCTTTCTCCACCTATGTGTTTGATTGCTAGGATGCTTGTTTATTTTGTTATTGTGTTTTCAATGAATAGATTGTACGGAGAGCAACGATCTTTTGTGAAGAGAGTGTGATATCTTCACCAACTTCAACAAGGCAAGTAACACATCATAAACTACCCATTATTTTCTATATGCATTAGTTGATTTTGAGTAGTATGCATGATAGGAAATTTTACTAAGTTATACTATGCTATGCTATTATCCTAGTAGTGTGTAGCCATCCCTTTTACCTTGTTATTTTGATAGCCTTAGAATTTACTAGGTGCTATGCAATGTTACAAATTGTTTTACTAGATGTTGAGGAAAAATCCTAAGTATAACTAATGAATGAACCACCTGGGTGGAAGTGGTAAGACTGGGTTATGTTGAGTGTTTCCTCAGGGCCCTTATCTAAGGGTTATTCCACTTGAGGTTGTCACTTGCGGATGGCCACCCAGGAACAAAGAGATTACTATGTCTCTCTAAATCTAGTAGCTTCCCGTGCAGCCTTTTGACAATATGGGCTCTGTCTTGATCAATTAAGTTGTGAGGGTTCAGCCCAGGCTTGACAAGCAGATGTAGCAAAATTATAGGTGGAACGGGTCTTGCCGGTGGGTTTGGACTTCTTCTTCTGAAAGATCTCGTCTCAATTCTCTCCTTTCCATGATGCACTCCGGGTGTATAGGATGTTTGGGCTAATTGAAGACAAAGGGTGAAAGTGCACAACCTCTGCAGAGTTAGAAACTAAGATCTTAGCCGTGTCCCCGGTTATGGACAACTATGAGCAGCTAGACAAGGATTGACGGAAGAATCTCATCATCAATTTCAATAAGTAAAATTTTGACCAAGTGAGCAGTATTGTGGTGCTTGGATCTTAATCCAATGTTGCCACCCTTTTGAAAAGAAAAGTTGGTTTTACAAAAGTGATAGGAGAAAACTGGCTTTATGCAAAACTCAGCCAAAAACTCCACTCAGCCAAATAATCATGTAGTATTAGTCTTGCCATTTATATCCACCTGTGACGCCCCGAGATCGGGCACTATGCAGATTTCAGCATTCCCGCCAAAATCCACATAATAACCGATTCCAGGTTGCCACTTGTGATAACATTACAATAGTTCACGAATAATCCACAACAACAACAGAAAAGAGATTTACAAGATGACTCAAACGAGTCAGGGATACAATTGATACAACACAAAGATCCAAAATAACAGCGGAAGAAACAAACGTCCGGCTACGGACAAGATACAAATTGGACTAAGAGTCCTGAAGATAACCGAGAGCGTCCAATCCCTGCCCAGGCCAAGCCGGAGAGATTCCCAAGCTAACGTCGTCTGACTTCATACCTGTTGACTGCAAGTTGGAATTTGCAGCCACGAAAGAGATTCGTGGGTCAGTACGGTTAAGTACTGGCAAGTGGATGAACCATACTCACAAGATACCGGCGTAGCCAGTCATCACAAGATACAAATACTTTGGGATCAACGGAAAGGAAGGGGTTATTGCAAATAAGCGACAGCCGGCTGCACTAACCAACTACAGAGAGATACTACAACTTCCAACTAACAGAAAGGGGAGAAGATCGAGTATTGTAACCAACTGAAAGATAACTTCAAACAAACCCATCCTGGATCTCGCCCCTTATCCAAAGAAGCAATCCGAGGATAACTCGCACAGTTGGATTAATGAATAATGGATCAGGTTGTTGTGTCAGTAGGACTATTACTAGTCAAGTTATTATCATTAGGTGTAAGTTGTCTGAGTACTTGTTAGCCAGTACTTTCACCAAGTCGTCACATAACCGCGGACAACACGGCTTCTCGAGAAGATTTATCCCTGCAGGGTGTGCTCCAGTACCCGTACACACTCAAGCCACCAACTAAAACTCAGGTTGGCTTGACACGACCCAAACCATCTCTACAACCCATCCTAGGAGCCACGGAGCTATAAGGTCCCGGCCAGTCCGCTAAGCGCAGGGGTGAAAACCACACCCCCCGGCACCACAGGCCTCGCCCTATATGCATCAACATCATCATAAGTAACCATGGGGGATCCACCCATTATGCAAGGAGCAAATGGAACACCCGAACTAAGTGTGGCTCTTCGGACAAGCTGCAGATCAGGTCTAAGTCGAGGGGGGTCCCATACTACCACCCGGATGCGGTGAGCACGCTCATCATGGATCAGTAGACAAGACCCTTTTCCTATTAGGGTCGACACTAGCAGGCCTCAAAACCACAAAGGGCCTCCTGCCGGTGCCTTATCAGCATATTATTAATAACATGTTGATTGATTAACATTGAGCCCCCAGAACATAATAGAGTAGTAACGGAAAGTAACGGGTAACAGACTCGAGCAAAACAACCTAAGCATGCTAGGTAAGACACGGGCAACAAGCAATGGTTATAGGTATGGAGGTGAGGCAATATCAAGGTTAAGGGATTCATGTGATGGGTTCGTAACAGAAACAACTACTACTAAGGCCAGCAGAAAAGAACAACGGAAAGAATCGGTAACAGGTGATGAAAGGCAGCCATATGGCAGCAAGTGAGTATACTTGCCTGAGATCCCGCAAGGTAGCAGAACTTGTCGTTGCTCACATCATCTCAACGTCCTATCCGGGAAGAAGCAACGAACCTCGAACAAACACTGGAATGCAACAATTACTACTACGGCAAAAGATCCAGCATGATCAAGATATGGCTGCATGACAATTTAATGGATGCATAGAAATAAACTAGTTGACATGATAAACAGATTTAAATGGACCCATATGCAATCTGAGTTGCATATGAAAAGCCCATGAATTATGGTTAGATTATTTGTTTTCCAACTAATCAACAGGTGAAGGTGGATTAGCATGATGCATGGATGAGGAAAACAGCAAAATAACAACAATAGAACCAATTGAAATAAGGTTTAACAAGTTTGGAAATTATTGGTTAAGATTGGAAATTTTGGTTACTTAAACATGTCACACAAGCAATTGTTGTTTTCAACAAGTTAAAGTGTTCAAAAAAAATAACAAAGTTTATATTTGAAAAGAACATCAAATTTTAGTTGGATTACATGTTTCAATTATTGAAATTGGAATTAGGATAATTTAATTATGAATTAAACAATATTAAACAAGTTTTAAATGGATTTAAAACAAATTTGAATTTAATTGAATTTTTATTTGTTCAAATCATAAATTCAAATTCACATTTGAAAAGTTCACACCTTGATGGTTTGAAAACATATTTTGCATGTTCAAAATTATTTTATTTTGAGCAAGTTATGATTTTATCCAATTTAAATGAATTAAACAAGTATTAAATTATTTAGGCAATTTAAATTATTCAAACCATGAAACAAAATTTATATTTGAAAAGGTTATTCAAAATGGTATGGAAAACATATTTTATTTGCCTTATTTGGAATTAGTATGAATTATTTATGAATTGTTGCAAATTACAATTGGATTATTTGAATTCAAATTTGAATTGCATTTTGAAAACCCAAAACAGAAAACAAATGGCATATTTGAAAAGTACCGGAAATTTGGAGTGGGATACATATAAAGTTTGTGTGATTTGGATTTATAATTTAGAAATTACATCCATTTGAATTTTGAGGGTTATTAAGCATTGCTGGAAAAAAAAAACAGGGATTGAACCCTTTGTACCGTGGCTGGGCTACCCACACTGGCTGACCAGTGGGGCCACGCCAGGGTGGCGCCACGGTGGAGTGCGGTGGAAGGGCTGGCGTGGCTGACGGGCGGGGCCCGCCGCGCGGAGTGGCGGAGTAAAAAAAGCTGGCAATTTGCGCGAGCGGGGAATCGATCCCTTGCCCTCGCGAGCGCGCGGAGGGAGTCCAACCACTGGGCCACCTCGTGGTTCTTGTCGTACTACCGCACGGATGATTTTTGAGGGATACAGGCGTGGTTTTTTCTGAAGAAAACGCAGGAGCTGCTCGCGCTACCTGACGGCACGATGCAGCGATCGCGGGCAGAGGGCCACGAAGACCTCGACCGGCGGCGAACTTGGGGTGGTGCGGGCAGTGCGTGGTGGTGCGTGTGTAGGCAGACAGAGGGAGATCGGAAGGCGGAGCAGAGGCGATTACCTGCTCCTTGCTGTAGCCGTTCAGGCGTCGATGGCAGAAACGGCGGACGTCTCCGGCGATGGCGCGGCCGGCTCGGGCCTCCTCCCGCCTCCGCTCCTTCACGAAAACCGACGAGGAATCGACCATGGTTCCATTCCCGTGGAGATATGGACTTGAGGGGGCTCGTGGTGGCGGGACGGTGGCGGTGGACTGACGGCGACGTGGAGGTACAGAGGTGTTCGGCTGGGTTCAGAAACAGAGGGAGATGGAGGTAGAGAGGGTGGCGGCGGTGTGGGAGGAGGCTAGGGTACGCAGAGGGGCGAGGTGTATGCTCTTTATCGAGGAAGGGGCTAGGTACGGCATCGAATCGGGAGGGGGAGGCGACGATCTTGCGGTTCTGAACGTGTTCGTACTGAAGATGTCGACATCTCGAGGAAGAAGACAAAACAGAGGGGGTACTGGGCCAGAGCAATGGGCCTGGGGGGGGGGGGGGAGAAGAAGAGAGATGGGCCTGGGGGGAGAAAGGGATGGCTGCCTCCTCTCCTTGGCTATTTAATTTTTATTTTTTTTCTTCCTTATTAGTTTTTTTTTTGCAAGAAATAAAAGAGGGAGAGAGAGAAATAAATAGGGTTTTGGGGGTTTTCCCTTTAGGAATTATTTGTGTTACTTTTTCCAAAACAACAAATAAAGCAAGAGTTAACATTGTTTCACAATGTTGAAAATTTAATTTGGTTTAAAGGTTTTAGTTGAGTTTCAAACAATGTTTGATTTGGGAAATTTTGGAAAAGCAAATTATATTAAATAGGTTCAAGCAATTATGAAAACATTATTAGCTTTAATTTTGTTTGCAAGATTTTAATTTTAAAACTCCCATTTGAAATATTGCCAGGTAGGAGTTGATTTGATTTGAATGTGTTGTTTGCATTTTCTATTAGGGTTTTTGAACAATTTAAATTGTTTTGAAGTTTTGAGGGGTTTGGAAAACATGATGCAATGCTTATGATGCATGGGATGCAAAACAAAAGAAAATAAACAACTTTCTAGCCTAAGGTAACACCCCAGGTGTTACAGACGACACCACTAACAAGGGATTGCGCCCTCGCAATCCACCTGCTAACCCGGGAGGGGAAAGAAGTTCGACTATTGATTCTTCGTGCTTCCGGTTGATCTCCTCGACACCACTAACAAGAGTTTCTCGACACCACTAACAAGAGTTTCTTGCTCGGAGTGTTGACGATGTTCTTCCACCAGGAATCTTCCGATGATCGAACCTATTAGGTTAAAGGCTCAGAAAACGTCCACCCACGTAGGATCCTAACACTTTGAAACATTGAGTACGAGAGTAGACTCCAAAACAAATAAGATGGGAGGGGAAATAGAATAGGGATAAGGAGAAAACAAGAATCCTATTGAGAGGTTTTTCCAAAATAGTTTAGCAGAAATAGTTTTTGACATTCTAGAAACAACGACCGTTAGCGAGGTTATCCTACAGGCTTTGCGGACCCGTTGCTTCGATAACCATTCGTATCGAAACAATATCGGGAATCGGAACCAAGGCTCTGATACCATTTGTGACGCCCCGAGATCGGGCACTATGCAGATTTCAGCATTCCCGCCAAAATCCACATAATAACCGATTCCAGGTTGCCACTTGTGATAACATTACAATAGTTCACGAATAATCCACAACAACAACAGAAAAGAGATTTACAAGATGACTCAAACGAGTCAGGGATACAATTGATACAACACAAAGATCCAAAATAACAGCGGAAGAAACAAACGTCCGGCTACGGACAAGATACAAATTGGACTAAGAGTCCTGAAGATAACCGAGAGCGTCCAATCCCTGCCCAGGCCAAGCCGGAGGGATTCCCAAGCTAACGTCGTCTGACTTCATACCTGTTGACTGCAAGTTGGAATTTGCAGCCACGAAAGAGATTCGTGGGTCAGTACGGTTAAGTACTGGCAAGTGGATGAACCATACTCACAAGATACCGGCGTAGCCAGTCATCACAAGATACAAATACTTTGGGATCAACGGAAAGGAAGGGGTTATTGCAAATAAGCGACAGCCGGCTGCACTAACCAACTACAGAGAGATACTACAACTTCCAACTAACAGAAAGGGGAGAAGATCGAGTATTGTAACCAACTGAAAGATAACTTCAAACAAACCCATCCTGGATCTCGCCCCTTATCCAAAGAAGCAATCCGAGGATAACTCGCACAGTTGGATTAATGAATAATGGATCAGGTTGTTGTGTCAGTAGGACTATTACTAGTCAAGTTATTATCATTAGGTGTAAGTTGTCTGAGTACTTGTTAGCCAGTACTTTCACCAAGTCGTCACATAACCGCGGACAACACGGCTTCTCGAGAAGATTTATCCCTGCAGGGTGTGCTCCAGTACCCGTACACACTCAAGCCACCAACTAAAACTCAGGTTGGCTTGACACGACCCAAACCATCTCTACAACCCATCCTAGGAGCCACGGAGCTATAAGGTCCCGGCCAGTCCGCTAAGCGCAGGGGTGAAAACCACACCCCCCGGCACCACAGGCCTCGCCCTATATGCATCAACATCATCATAAGTAACCATGGGGGATCCACCCATTATGCAAGGAGCAAATGGAACACCCGAACTAAGTGTGGCTCTTCGGACAAGCTGCAGATCAGGTCTAAGTCGAGGGGGGTCCCATACTACCACCCGGATGCGGTGAGCACGCTCATCATGGATCAGTAGACAAGACCCTTTTCCTATTAGGGTCGACACTAGCAGGCCTCAAAACCACAAAGGGCCTCCTGCCGGTGCCTTATCAGCATATTATTGATAACATGTTGATTGATTAACATCGAGCCCCCAGAACATAATAGAGTAGTAACGGAAAGTAACGGGTAACAGACTCGAGCAAAACAACCTAAGCATGCTAGGTAAGACACGGGCAACAAGCAATGGTTATAGGTATGGAGGTGAGGCAATATCAAGGTTAAGGGATTCATGTGATGGGTTCGTAACAGAAACAACTACTACTAAGGCCAGCAGAAAAGAACAACGGAAAGAATCGGTAACAGGTGATGAAAGGCAGCCATATGGCAGCAAGTGAGTATACTTGCCTGAGATCCCGCAAGGTAGCAGAACTTGTCGTTGCTCACATCATCTCAACGTCCTATCCGGGAAGAAGCAACGAACCTCGAACAAACACCGGAATGCAACAATTACTACTACGGCAAAAGATCCAGCATGATCAAGATATGGCTGCATGACAATTTAATGGATGCATAGAAATAAACTAGTTGACATGATAAACAGATTTAAATGGACCCATATGCAATCTGAGTTGCATATGAAAAGCCCATGAATTATGGTTAGATTATTTGTTTTCCAACTAATCAACAGGTGAAGGTGGATTAGCATGATGCATGGATGAGGAAAACAGCAAAATAACAACAATAGAACCAATTGAAATAAGGTTTAACAAGTTTGGAAATTATTGGTTAAGATTGGAAATTTTGGTTACTTAAACATGTCACACAAGCAATTGTTGTTTTCAACAAGTTAAAGTGTTCAAAACAAATAACAAAGTTTATATTTGAAAAGAACATCAAATTTTAGTTGGATTACATGTTTCAATTATTGAAATTGGAATTAGGATAATTTAATTATGAATTAAACAATATTAAACAAGTTTTAAATGGATTTAAAACAAATTTGAATTTAATTGAATTTTTATTTGTTCAAATCATAAATTCAAATTCACATTTGAAAAGTTCACACCTTGATGGTTTGAAAACATATTTTGCATGTTCAAAATTATTTTATTTTGAGCAAGTTATGATTTTATCCAATTTAAATGAATTAAACAAGTATTAAATTATTTAGGCAATTTAAATTATTCAAACCATGAAACAAAATTTATATTTGAAAAGGTTATTCAAAATGGTATGGAAAACATATTTTATTTGCCTTATTTGGAATTAGTATGAATTATTTATGAATTGTTGCAAATTACAATTGGATTATTTGAATTCAAATTTGAATTGCATTTTGAAAACCCAAAACAGAAAACAAATGGCATATTTGAAAAGTACCGGAAATTTGGAGTGGGATACATATAAAGTTTGTGTGATTTGGATTTATAATTTAGAAATTACATCCATTTGAATTTTGAGGGTTATTAAGCATTGCTGGAAAAAAAAAAGAAAACAGGGATTGAACCCTTTGTACCGTGGCTGGGCTACCCACACTGGCTGACCAGTGGGGCCACGCCAGGGTGGCGCCACGGTGGAGCGCGGTGGAAGGGCTGGCGTGGCTGACGGGCGGGGCCCGCCGCGCGGAGTGGCGGAGTAAAAAAAGCTGGCAATTTGCGCGAGCGGGGAATCGATCCCTTGCCCTCGCGAGCGCGCGGAGGGAGTCCAACCACTGGGCCACCTCGTGGTTCTTGTCGTACTACCGCACGGATGATTTTTGAGGGATACAGGCGTGGTTTTTTCTGAAGAAAACGCAGGAGCTGCTCGCGCTACCTGACGGCACGATGCAGCGATCGCGGGCAGAGGGCCACGAAGACCTCGACCGGCGGCGAACTTGGGGTGGTGCGGGCAGTGCGTGGTGGTGCGTGTGTAGGCAGACAGAGGGAGATCGGAAGGCGGAGCAGAGGCGATTACCTGCTCCTTGCTGTAGCCGTTCAGGCGTCGATGGCAGAAACGGCGGACGTCTCCGGCGATGGCGCGGCCGGCTCGGGCCTCCTCCCGCCTCCGCTCCTTCACGAAAACCGACGAGGAATCGACCATGGTTCCATTCCCGAGGAGATATGGACTTGAGGGGGCTCGTGGTGGCGGGACAGTGGCGGTGGACTGACGGCGACGTGGAGGTACAGAGGTGTTCGGCTGGGTTCAGAAACAGAGGGAGATGGAGGTAGAGAGGGTGGCGGCGGTGTGGGAGGAGGCTAGGGTACGCAGAGGGGCGAGGTGTATGCTCTTTATCGAGGAAGGGGCTAGGTACGGCATCGAATCGGGAGGGGGAGGCGACGATCTTGCGGTTCTGAACGTGTTCGTACTGAAGATGTCGACATCTCGAGGAAGAAGACAAAACAGAGGGGGTACTGGGCCAGAGCAATGGGCCTGGGGGGGGGGGGAGAAGAAGAGAGATGGGCCTGGGGGGAGAAAGGGATGGCTGCCTCCTCTCCTTGGCTATTTAATTTTTATTTTTTTTCTTCCTTATTAGTTTTTTTTTTTTTGCAAGAAATAAAAGAGGGAGAGAGAGAAAGAAATAGGGTTTTGGGGGTTTTCCCTTTAGGAATTATTTGTGTTACTTTTTCCAAAACAACAAATAAAGCAAGAGTTAACATTGTTTCACAATGTTGAAAATTTAATTTGGTTTAAAGGTTTTAGTTGAGTTTCAAACAATGTTTGATTTGGGAAATTTTGGAAAAGCAAATTATATTAAATAGGTTCAAGCAATTATGAAAACATTATTAGCTTTAATTTTGTTTGCAAGATTTTAATTTTAAAACTCCCATTTGAAATATTGCCAGGTAGGAGTTGATTTGATTTGAATGTGTTGTTTGCATTTTCCATTAGGGTTTTTGAACAATTTAAATTGTTTTGAAGTTTTGAGGGGTTTGGAAAACATGATGCAATGCTTATGATGCATGGGATGCAAAACAAAAGAAAACAAACAACTTTCTAGCCTAAGGTAACACCCCAGGTGTTACACCACCATAGTGTTACTTGCCAATACATTAAATTGTATTGACACCCTTGTGGCTGCATATTCCATATTGCAGATGTTTCTGAAGACGAGTGAGGATTTCGTTTAGGATCTCGAGACTATCGCCAACATGTTTTGCCTGTGGCACATGAAGAAGACGGGCTCAATGTTGTTCTATGTTTTCCGCTGTAATACTTTGTTTTCTGCTAGTCTTCTAAGACTATGCAAGTTGTAATACTATTTTGTAAAGACTGGATCATGCGATGTAATAGAATTTGATGCATTTGCATGATATTTCATTTTGTACTGTGGTGCTAGCAATTGATCCAGGGACTAGCACAATAACACAAGTATTCCATCTTTATTAAAAGTTGGGATGCTACAGCCACAGAGGACCTATGAACATGTTTTGAGCATAACTTTTTGAATATCTAACTAAAATGGAAAAACTAAAACGTTTTGGGTAGCTTTTGAACAGATCTATCCATAGCACTTGGCCTCACATCAAGGTGAGCTACCAAATGGAAATGCCATCCATTTTGGTAAAAGACCAGTATGCTCTTCTGTGATTTTTAGAATGAGTTTAAAAATGATTTTTGAAGTAAATCCAATTGGATGAGTTTGATATTGACTATATCTATGTAATCCTAGCTTAGATTAATTTTTGGAGCTGTAAGTTAATTTTGGTGGACAGATCTAGAAAACAGCACTTCATGTTTTTGTTTCTAGTTGTGTTTTTGTTTGAAATGAAATGTTTGATTGTTGAATCTTGTTTCCTAGCATGTTTAGAGTTGATATCACTTTGTTTGCTTGCATTATATCCACCTTAGGAAGTGTGTGCATGTTTGGAAAATAGAATGAAATGGGAATATCATTTGTTATTTTCTAGTTTATTACTTGGGATTGTTGTGTGAGCTAGATCTTTGTGTGTTTTATTGACTTAACTTGTGCTAGGTTTGCTATGTATCCAGTACCATTTTGGTACGGTTATTTTGAAGTTAATGCCTATGTTAGACTGCATGTCATTTTATAGCAAAGCCTGTGTAAGATTTGTTATTCTTTTGCACTAGTCTTGTTTTCACTAGAATAAATAGCCTTGTGTTATTTATATTGTATACTAATTTTGTCATGATTAACCAGAGGCTTAGTACCAATTTTTCCTTGGTATTAGTGGGCCCATAACCCACTGGTCCCATTGCATTCTTGTTGAGGATGAAAATCCCTAACCATACATGTGTGTGAAAATAACATGATTTATTATGTGATGGATTATTATTTTCCACCATGGAAACTAGGTTGTTTGCTTCACTTATGCAAGTGAAAAGTTTATTTCTTATTTGTGAATACTATTATGTCTAGGTGTGATTCATTTGTTAGCATAATATTCCTTAAGGGTATCATATTAAGAAATTCCCCACCATATCAGTTTTCTTCTTAAAGACCCATTTGCACTCGACGGGTCTTGCACCGTCAGGCAGATCAACCAAATTCCAAACTTGGTTTTCATCCATGGACTTTAACTCGGATCTCATGGCTGCCATGACTCGGAATCAGATCCCACTATCGCTTCCGAATAAGTTGCCAGCTCAGTACTGTCTAACAGTAAAACATTACGAGCATTTTGTAATCTGGCAGATCTCCGTGGTTCAGGTGCTGTTACCGGTGTAGGTACCACGACCGGCTCAGCGTCCAAGGCCCTTGCCGACTCGCTCCTAGACGGTTCTTCTCGAATTTCATCGAGTTGCACTATGCTCCCACTGACTCCCCGACTGAGAAACTCTTTCTCAAGGAAGACACCATTACGAGCGACAAACACTTTGCCCTCTTCCCGGTTGTAGAAGTAGTACCCCAAGGTTTCCCTCGGATATTCCATGAAAATACACTTATCCGACTTGGGAGTGAGCTTGTCCGACTGAAGTCGCTTGACAAATGCTTCACAACCCCAAATCTTAAGAAAAGACAAACTTGGCCTTTTGCCAGTCCACATCTCATGTCGTGTCTTCTCTACTGACTTTGATGGTACTCTGTTTAGTGTGAACGCTGCAGTTTCTAGACAATAACCCCAAAATGATAAAGGTAGATCTGTTTGACTCATCATTGATCGTACCATGTCCAACAAGGTCCGATTTCTCCGTTCCGATACACCGTTTCTCTGCGGTGTTCCCGGCGGAGTGAGTTGAGGAACTATTCCACAGCTCTTTAGATGGTCATCAAACTCATGGCTCATATACTCGCCTCCACAGTCCGACCGTAGAAACGTTATTTTCTCGCCGAGTTGATTTTGTACCTCACTCTGGAATTCCTTGAACTTTTCAAAGGCTTCCGACTTGTGTTTCATTAAATAGATATATCCATACCTACTCAAATCATCAGTGAAGGTAATGAAGTACTCATAACCACCTCTGGCTGTCGTGCTCATTGGACCACATACATCACTATGTATTAATTCCAACAAGTCGGACGCCCTTTCACAACTCCTTGCAAAAGGTGTCTTGGTCATTTTGCCTAGTAGGCATGATTCGCATGTCTCGAACGACTCTAAGTCGAACGAAGTTAGAAGTCCATCATCATGGAGCTTCTTCATGCGCTTCCAACTTATATGACCAAGACGACAGTGCCAAAAGTAAGTCATATTCAGATCATTTGGTTTCAACCTTTTAACATTTATGTTATAGACCGATTCACTATCAAGATTCATAATAAATAACCCGTTCTGAACGGGTGCAAAGCCATGAAACATATCATTCAAATATAAAGAACAACCATTATTCTTAATATTCGACTCATAACCTTGTCTCATCAAACATGAGGCGGAAATAATGTTTTGACTAAGCACTAGAACATAATAACAATTATTCAGTTCCATTAAAAATCCTGAAGGTAAATGAAGTTGCATCGTGCCGACTTCCAACGCAGCAACTCTCGCCTTGTTGCCGACCCGAATATCAACCTCTCCTCTTGCCACGCTCCTAGTTCTTACCAGTCCCTGCAACGAGTTGCATATGTGAATAACTGATCCGGTATCATATACCCAAGAACTATTAGGTGTATCAGCAAGATAAATGTCTATAACATTGCACACAAGCGTACCTGAGTTGGAAGTCACACGTCCACTCTTGGCTCTGTCAGCCAAATACTTGGTGCAGTTCCTCTTCCAGTGGTCATCCTGCTTGCAATAGAAGCAATTGGCTCCGTCTGTAGGAGAAGGCTTAGTCTTTGAGGAAGCGCTCTGGACAGGGCCATGGGCGTTGCCTCCTGACTTATCCTTCTTCTTCTTAGTCCAAGAACTCTTCTCGAACTTAGCCTTATTCTGCACCATCAACACTTGACCGGCGCCTTTCTTGAGATCAGCCTCTGCCGTTTTGAGCATCCCATGTAATTCAGTGATCTTCTTATCCATACCATGCATGTGGTAGTTCAAAATGAACGGACCATACGCACTAGGAAGAGAGTTCAGAATTATATCAGTAGCGAACTCTTCGTTAATTGGGAAGCCCAGCCGATCCAGAGACTGTATGTAACCAACCATCTTGATTACATGCGGACTCAGTGGATCGCCGTCTTTGAGCTTACAACCCAGCAAAGCTTGAGAGACTTGATACCTCTCGGTCTTTGCCTGAGCCTGGAACATACTTTTGAGGCTTTCGATCATATCGTAGGCCTCAACATTCTCGAACTGTTGCTGCAAGTCCGGTTCCATGTGTGCAAGCATAAGACAGCTAATTTCCGTAGACTCATCTCTAGTCTTACGGTAGGCATTCATGACAGCGACAGTCGCATCGTCATCTGGCTCTTCTGGAAGTGGAGTTTCTAGAACATGTTCTTTCTTGTCATGCTTGAGGACTATACTCAGATTACGGTACCAGTTGGTGAAATTAGTTCCATTAAGCTTATCTTTCTCTAGGATTGACCTCAACGCAAAAGTGGACAACTGAGGAAGGTTGCTAGGTGCCATTGATCTAGAACAGAAATATGCAAAACACTTAAGGCATGTATTCATAAAAGAGCAGGCATATTAAACGTTTTAATACTTATGCTCCCACTAGAACCAACACCCCTCCGATGGTTGCTAAGTGATTCAAGATCCTAAATAAGCAAGCCGACTAGTGAGGTTTAGCATCACCGCTAGCCGTCAAGTGATCTAGGTAGGCAACACCTTGCCAATCGTATCCAATACGACTCCTGTTAGTTGGGTGGCATCACATGCCCCGGCTCCCAACCTACCTCGCCCCGAGCCCCACAACCGTTGTGATGGACTCGTCTAGATTACCAAGTGCTTCCGCTTGTAAGAGTCCGACTCAAACCCACCGAATCGGAAAGAATTGGTAGCACCTCAATTTCATGAGCCCACTGCCAAGAATGTCCGACTTGTGATGGTGCAGCACTGGCGGGGCGACCGACTAGACCTTCTTTGAGGGATTAAAATCTACCAACTATCTAAATAGAGGTAAATAGAGACATAACAATAACATAAATAAAGCAATTATAATGTGAAATGGTAAGGCTCTCTTCATGGTGATCTCCATCTCCACAAAGCTTGTAAGTCGACTCGTGCCAACTGTTGTCACGTGCCATCTTACTCCATGTAGCCGACTTGTACATCGACTTGCATGTCACCGGGTTCTCCAACAAGATACACTGGCTAGTAAATCAAAGATTACATAGAGAATCCGACACGCATGTCGTTATACAATAAAATGACAACACATAGGCTCCAGCCGGCTGACAAGAACATGATACGCAGATCATGTATGGATTACACACATCACATGCACATAAGCCATACCATTCACAACTTCCTGCAAAAAAAAGTTATGCATAGACACGATATCTACCGGCGTTGTGAAACTCGCAATGACATCTAAGGCGCTACGACAGGGCAAAGTCGGCGGTCCCGCTACCGATTTCGGAAAACGCAGATCTCATCTGCATCCCGATCATGGATTTCTTCATCGGATAAAACGATTTTACCCAAATCTGATCTATATTCCGATTCGGTCAAACTCTTTGATCTTCGATCACCGCAACTGGATTTATGTTTCACGGTATACCCCGATGGCGGAAACCGACTGGTAGGGGTAGGTTGTTCCACGACCTTAGCAGTATGATCACGGAAACCTGATCATCCATTAACCCCGAGTACGATTGATCCAATCAACCTTGTACAAAACCGATCTATCTCATAGACCGACCACCAAAACAGCAATTAGATCACATCTAATGCTAACTACATATCACATATGTACGGATCTCGGGCCTAATACCAGAAGCTACCGCTCTGATACCACTGTTGGAACGCGTAGAGATAAACAAAACCTTTTCCTACGCGGTACTTCCAAGATCTAGCCGAGGTAGAAGGCCACGAAGATTACCACTAGACGCGCGGTTGCGGATTATCGATGAAGCGCGTCGGGGCAGTGCAGTCCATGATCCGATCCAGCCGATCTGATCCCGCGAACGTCGAAGTGTTGAACGTACAGCACCTCTGCCGGTATCCACACGTACGAGGAGGAGCTCCGATGGCGGACTGCTAGGTCCGGTGCGACGGCTGGACTGAGTGGGGCTAGGGTTCCCAACACATGGGAGTGGACTAACGTCCCCGCTGGGCAACCTGTGCCCCTCTTTATATAGCGAATGGTAGTGGGCTTCACAACACTTGTGGCCCATTCCCTCTGTGAGTGCGACTCACAAACTCAGTCTATTTCCGGTTCGGGTCCAACCCGACCAATACATTGCTCCCGCTCTTAAGTGTGCGACCCTGCAGGCTCATGGCGACTTGGACACGATTGGAGTCCAACTCCCAATCGATCAATCGGTAGCAGCTCCTAGCAGAACGTGCCGACTCCCAAGTCCCATTGAGTCATGACGACATACCTTTCAATATGATATTTATCTTAGTCCCTTTTGCCTCACAATATACCTTGTCGAACTATAGACGATTTATCGTCATCCCTTAAATAGCTCAACTCTCTTCTCGGTCCGTGATATATGATTCATCTGACTAACTCTTAGTCAACAGACATAGTTAACACTTAACCGAGTCGCGCATGGCCATGCTTCCTGAATCATATCACTCGAGAGGGCCCAGAGAATATCTCTCCATTCGGAGGGGCAAAATCCCATCTTGATTATCCACATCACGCAGCTTGCTTCTCATTCGACCCGAACTCTGCCTTTATAGCTGCCTTATCACAGAACAGCGTTTGACAGAACCTAAGTCGGTGATCCACAACTCGGATTGTACGACAACCTCGGGTCTAAGGATTACATTGATTGAGACATGCAAATGACGACGTACTCGTTGCATCTCAATATGGGTCAGTCCGACTTGCTAAACTCTTTAGCCAAGTCTGAATGTTGGAATGGCATCACCATGCCCATGACAAGTGGAACCGTGTCATCAGCCAACACTCACAATAGTCTAGGGTGTGTGTCCAGCACAACCTTAACGACCAAGGACAATTATTATGAACAACATGAATACATAGTTCCACAATCGAATCACATATTCAATGACATATATCATATGTTCAAAACAAGGACAACTTAATAACTTTATGAATACATTGGGAATTACATCATCCATGATTGCCTCTAGGGCATATTCCCAACAGTGGACGCCCCGGAGCCCCACTCCGACTCGTTTTCGACCTGGACTTTCCTTTCTTTACGCATATTTTTGTTATATAACCCCCGGATCCCCCGAGGTCGTATATCGTTTTCTGGTCGTGTTTCTGTTTTGAGATGTTTCTGCCAGGTTACATCTTTAGATCTAGAGCCACAATGTCCTCCTCCGGATCTCCCAAAGACAGTTTCTTTTAGAACATCGTCAACCCGTACATGAACGAGTTCAAAATGCATCCCAAAGAGTTGCTGCTCAAGGATGGGGAGGTGCAGATTGAAGACGTTTGGGGCCCTAAAGGAGAAGGAAGTCTAGAAGCTAGGATGGAAGAGATGGAGCAAGAAGTCTTTAGGTACAATAAGATGGTAGAGCGTGAAGTTGACATCAACCACAAGATAAATACATAACAGATCATTGAGTACAACAAGGATACTTTAAAGCTTTGGGAGGAGATCTTGTCACTCACCGAGACCGCCAACAAATTGGAAGCATTATGATGTGCAGAATCAGAACTGTGAGTATGAGAACAGGTTTAAACGTATACGCTCTGCTGCTAGTTTCAGGATATTGGAGACCAAGACATCATTTGTGGATGGATAGCCTTTACCTTGGAAGTCTGATGACGAGAAGGATTCACCACCACCACCAAAGAATTGATTCGTCATTGGTATTGGCATCCCCTTGGCTTGTTCCAAGATTGGGTATCACACCTTTATCTTTCACCCTTTTTACCTTTTAGTAGATTCATATCGTGAGAAGAGAAAATATCATATACTATGGTTTGCAGTATGGAAGTGTTCCTCTCTTGTTGGTTATCATTGTATCCCTTGGTTTGAGTTGTCGTAATGAAATATTAATGAGAAGTTTCATCATCTACTTGTTCTACTTTATTTTAGTTTGCAATATTTTTTATGTGGTTGATCTTGTTATTGGTATTGGTATCAATGTTGGAGCTTCAAGTTAATCTAGTTGGTTTTGGCAAACTTAGCATTGGCCAGTAGCAACAATTCGTTGAGACTTAAGTGGAAAAGAGGGATTTGCCTGTAAATATATTATTCCATGATGTTTCTTTCTTGCTAGCTCATAAGCTTAGTATTCTCACATAAGTTTGTTTGCGCATTCAAGGAAGATTGCATGATTGGCTTTATCATATATGTTTTTGTTTGTTTTACTTCAATTCTTATGCTTTATCAATGCTTTTCATGCATCCAAACCTTGAGCCCCAAAACCTTGCCATTTGTGTCCACCATAACTACCTATATGTTGTTTTTCACCGCCACTCCAAGTAAATTGCCTGTGTGCTACCTTTAAACCTTCAAAATTACACCTGTTTTGTGCTCTTATTTTAGCTCATGAGGACGCAAATAGAGAATCATTATCTCACTTGTTGATTGGATTTCACACCCTGTACTAGTGGCTTCATCCGCTTATCCAAATGCTAGAACATCTGGTAGCGTGGTTCCCAGCCCCAAATAATAATACAAATTCTCTTCACTATTTTTCCCCTGATTTATCAGTCAAAGCATAATTGTGGAAACAAAAGAGAAAGAGGGATGATCTTCTATACTAGTTGCGTCCTTCAATGGGAGCCTCTCTTGTGAAGTCTAGTTGGCTTGTGACGTACTGTATTTTCTGTTTTCCATCCATTGACATAACCATACACCTTTCAAAATTAGACACTCCTCCATGGTTTGTGATTGTTGGCAGGCACCCGAGGATTCGTTTAGCCACGGTTTGTGTAAGAAAGGTTGGGGGGAGTGTCAACCATTTTATACCTCTGTTTTACAAAAATAAAAGCTCTAGCACATGAGTGATCAATGCTCCCCTCTGCAAAGGGCCTATCTTTTACCTTTATGTTGAGTTAGTAAACCTACTTCTTTCTGTCTTAGGAAAGCATTTGAGTTGTTGTGATCCATCCATCTATATGTTGATTTACTCAATCATGTTCTTTATTCTTCCTTGTTTCTAGAAATACTTTTATCTGTCTGAATACCACTTTGAAAGTTACAAATGTCTGCAAAGAGACTGTTATAATTGAGCATGATAATCTATGCAATATAAGCTCTAGTATAAAGACTCTGATCGAAACATAAGTGCATTGTTAATTGTTCTCTGACGAAGAACAAAGTTTGCCTTTACTAATTTTGATTTACTTTTTGCACCTTTATTGTTCATCTACTTGTTTCAAGTTTGATTATATGAGAGGAAGTTGCTGTCTAAAATGATTTGTTCTTTGTTAGATGTGCTGCTTCTTGTCCGTATTTTATTTATCGACAACTCACTCCATAAACCTGTGGTCATGTTTACTGAGTTCAGTTTCGCTTGGGGACAAGCAAGATCTAAGCTTAGGGGAGTTTATACGTCCATTTTGGATCACTGTTTTATATTGTTATTTTCTGTTATTCATCGATATATTTCATGTTATGATGCATCACTTATGTTATTTTATCTTATTTTGCATGTTTGATAATTGTTGGAGAATAAACACCAGGACCAGACATCTGATGGACAAAAACACCGTCAGGATACCCTATTTCAAAAGATCAGAAGAAGAGGGGGGACAGCAGAGATGTCTTAGAAGTTCAGAGGAGGAGGCTAGCCAGAAGGGGAGCTAGAGGGGGGCCACCAGGGGCCCACACCATGTGGTGGCGCCCCCCCTTGGTCGCGCCACCAGGTGGTGTGGCCACCCTGGCCTACCTCTGGTCGATCCCTTGCACATACTTGACCCCAGGAAAGCCTAAGCCCCAGACTATCATCGAAGAATTATTTCGCCGCCGCTTCGGGGAGGAAAATACGAGAGATAGAAAAGCTCTCCGGCAAGGAGAAATATGCCGGGGAAATTCCTCTCCGGAGAGGGGAAATCATCGCCATCATCATCGTAATCTCTCTAGGCATCATCAAAATTGTCATCGTCATGATCATCACTGCCAGCACCATCAACCTCATCATCCACCTTCATACCACTGTAACAATTAGGGGCCTCTATCGTTGTTTTACATTAGATCTCTCTCCCGATGTGGATTACTTGTTAGTAGTTGATGCTTGTGAGATTTATCGGTGTTAGCACTTTATGACCAGATTGTTATTATCCATTATATCACCTCTGATTATGATCCATATGATGTCTTCTGAGTAGTTTGTTTAGTTCTTGAGGACATGGGAGAAGTCATGATGTTAGTAGTGAAGTTATGTTGAAGTAATATCTCGTGGTTCGGTATTTAAGTTTTGGTGCTATTCTTCTAGTGGTGTCATGTGAACGTCGACTACATGATACTTCACTTTTATGGTCCTAGGAGGATGCATTGTGTATTTGGCTACTAATTTTGGGGTTTTCGGAGTGACAGAAACCTAAACCCCCGTTAGGAAACCAATGCACGAGGGAGCATAGAATCCCGGAGTTTTAAGGTTGTGGTTAGATTTATCTTAATTACTTTCTTGTATTTCCGGATGCTTACGAGGGGTATAATAACAAGTATTTATTAGTCCTAGTTGGGTTGTGCATTAGCATAGGTTCACCCACACAACACTTCACGAACCAATGGATATTAATCAACCGTAATGTAGCGAAAGCACTTGACGAAATTCCCATGTGTCCTCGAGAACGTTTGCTAGTCATAAGTAATACAACCGTCTTGTCCTTTGCTCTCAAAAGGATTAGGCCACTCCTTGCAATATTATTTACTGCACTTTATTTACTCACAATTTATTTATCTGCTATATCAAAAACCTCCAAAAACCCGCACAGACTATTGTTTAAAGTGAATCCTCTATCCAACCTGCTTGTCAACACCTTGTGCTCCTCGTTGGGTTCAACACTCTTATTTATCAAAATTACTAAAATACACCCCCTATACTTGTGGGTCATCAGCGTGTATACGTGCGTGTTGCAGTGGTGATGTGTGCGGCAGCGAAACGTGGGATTTTGTACCCGCGGCAGCAAATCTGATATGGACTAGGAGGTGAATTGCGCGCGAAAGAGAAACAACATATAAAGCCATGCCCGGCAGCGCTCCGACTCGTTTCCGATTGTGGCTAGGAAGCGCACGCGACAACATAACGTGTGGAAAACGCGTGCATGACAGAGCTCGGATATGAATCCGATAGTGACAATGAAGTGGGCGCGGCAGCACTTGGCGAATTTTTCTGCCCAATCCGATATAGGCTAGGAAACCGATTATGAGTAGACGATCCATGGCAGGAAACTTTAAGGAATTTGTGTCGTGGTAGGAATCAAATCTATCTCAAACAAGAAGCAACAAGATCAACTCGGGTAGCACGATTTTCTGTGAAATTTTCGATTAGAGATAAAACAAAAGATGAACACAAGGAACCATAACTCTAATAGATTAAAACTAAAAATAGAAAAATATGAACACAAATCATTAGAAAACAACAACTAGTAGATGCAAATTGGTGTTGATCTAGGCTTTGGTAGAATCTAAACCTAATATTTTTTGTGGCTTTTTCTGGATAGGTAATAAGAACAACTAACTACAGGATGGAATTTCCTCACCGAGGAAATTCGAGAATCTAATACCAAGATGATATGGGGTGGCCCGATCTTCTCAATGAGCTCTCTCAAAATTGGTAGATGGTGGCATTATAACTAGTGCTACACTGAAAACTCTCCTCGGATAATCCTGTTGCGAGTGCAACAACAATCAATCCCTTTGGATATTCTCAACTACACACTCTTGCACAATGTAATCAGAGATCACGAGGTGGTCTTGTATCCCTTTATTCTCAGTGGAACAACAAGATATCACGTAAACTTTGCAATGGTATACTTCAATATGAATGCTTAGCAGCAATACAATCTAGAGGCTAGGGTTTCTTTGGTTTAAACTGGTTCTACCAATCCACACGCAGGTGGTGGCTAGTTAATAGGGAGGGGTGCGGCCACAAGGGGTATTGCGCAAGCACTCCTACCTCAACTTGACTAGGACTCCTACTTTCACTCTAAGATAGATACAAACTGACCCTAAGGGGTTCGGTCATGTAGGACACGCAGGTCCTTTCCTACTTGGAGTAGGATTGCTAATTATGGCGCATTTCTATTCAGTGGGGCTCCCTCCTCACTTGTATACTACTGGAAAACATGTGTGGACTTGTTTTTCATGCTTGTAGTCTTGTTTTCCACACTTGCAATATTGTTTTCTCCACTTGCAACATTGTTTTCCAGCAAGGAATCAATATTTTATTCATGTTTCCTCTTGTTTTTTAACATCTCTATCTTGTTTTCCAGCTCCTCCATGTTGTTTTCCAGATCCTCCTTATTGTTTTCCACCTCCATGTTTGTGTTATCGATAACCCTGATCATACATAAATGCATAGACTTAGGTAGTATAAAATTGTCTTAAGCACACACATCATATTCAATAAGGAGTGAGTTCACCTGTTGTTCTAGTAGCTTGGCCCTTGATCTAGTTATTGGTCTAAGTCTCACTTCATCATGCTTCTATTGGATAACAACTTCTTCATGTGGTAAAAATCTAGGGATGTCCTCATCATAGGATCCTCGCTAAACTCTCTCAAGTCATCTTTGGTGGCTAACATTGTTAATAAGCTCACTCCATTACTTTTACCACTCGGCCTAGATTTGTTTTTATGCATAGAAATTTTGATTTCACTCCTCTCATCTCTCTCACTCTCCTTTTCTAGATTCACTTTAGTTTTTTGACGAGACTCATTTACAATTTGTTGTGGTGTCATAGGCCTCAAAATAATGTCCTTCCCATGCCAATTCAATTTATATGTGTTTGCTCTTCCATGGTGTATAGCACTTATGTAAAATTGTCATGGTCTACCTAATTGCATATGGCAAACCGACATGGGAACCACATCACGCTCAATGGTTTCTTTGTATGGTCCAATCTGAAATTCGACTCTCACCATATGGCACACCTTAATCTCCTCTTTGTCACTCAACCATTGAATATAATTAGGATGAGGGTGTGGAATATATCTCAATTTGAGCTTTGCAAATAAATCTTTGCTTGCTAAATTTCTGCAAATCCCTCCATTAATGATCACCTTGTAAGCCATTTGAGGGCCTACAATTGCTTTGGTTTGGAACAAATTGCACCTATGATTTTCTTCACTTGGAATAACACTCAGTGATTTTTGTGTGCAACAGTAGGATAATGTGTAGCAGATGCAACAGAACCATCACCATCATCACAATCATCCTCCTCATTAGGATCAGCATCATTAACAGTCTCATACTCATTCTCATTTATAAGCATGATTTTCTTATTAGTACATTCTCTCTTGAAGTGCCATTTTCCTCCACATGTGCGGCAGCTCATGTCTCTATTTCTTGTTATAGATGTAGTAGAACCACTTGCACTTGCTGCCGATTGTATTGTTTTCTTCGAATTAGAAGGGTTTGTCTTGGGTTTGGAACTTCTGCTACCTCGAAACTGTTAATTGAGAAAACAAAAGTTTTTGGTGGAGAACTCCTCCTAGTAGTCAACTGAGCCTCCTCGGCCAGCCTCTTTTCAGCCTCTCTATCTTGATGTACCAACTCTGTCATATCATTATATTGCACATGCCTCACAATGCTTCTTATTTTGAATTGCAAACCTGGAAGAAATCTTTGCATTGTTTGTTCTGGTTCCTCTCTGACCCGAGCCCTTTAAATCATCAACTCCATCTCCTTGTAATATTGATCCACAGACTTTGTACCTTGCTTCAAATTCTGCAATTTGTCATAGAGAGTTCTAACATAATTTCTTGGAACAAATCTTGCCCTCATTACTTGCTTCATAACTCTCCATGTGAGAATTTCTGGATCAACATTCCTATCCCTCAATTGTGTGATGCCATCCCACCACAAGAGAGCATAGCCATCATATCCAGAAGATGCAAGCTTGATCTTCCTATCCTTAGTGTAATCATGCAATCTCCAGAGCTTCTTAATATTCAGTTCCCACATTAAGTATTCTTCAACATCCTCAGTATCACATGTGAGAGTAGGGATAGAAAATGTTGGCTTTCCCAAGCCGTCATCCTCCCTATTGTTTTCAGCTACTTGTACTCTTCTAGAACCAAGACCTCCACAGCCTTCAAGCACATTACCTCGGCCATCATCCAAATCAACACGAAAATTAGCAATGGGATCTCTTTGTTGTTGCTGCACTAAAGTGGACAAATTAGCAAGTTGTCTTGTCATGTTTGCCATGACTTCTAGCAAAATATCAACAGATTTCTGAGACGCACCATCATCTATTTTCATATCCAAAACAGATAAACCTTTCCTCGAGCCATCATCATATTTCTCTATTCTTTGC
The DNA here is from genome assembly GCA_028641055.1 of Alopecurus myosuroides. Classification (NCBI taxonomy): domain Eukaryota; kingdom Viridiplantae; phylum Streptophyta; class Magnoliopsida; order Poales; family Poaceae; genus Alopecurus; species Alopecurus myosuroides. The sequence goes on along the minus strand of CM054060.1, from coordinate 192,648,392 downwards.
TCAATCCAGTTTGGAACCACATATGAAATTTGGTGAACTCAGCCCATGTTACCACATCATCCGCAGCCTTCGTGCCATGCACCTCATCAGGCTTCCTTCCCTGCACATCATCACTAGTCGCAGACTCCATGGATTAATGTGTTAGTTAAAGAAAACAAATATAGGTGGTGGTGGTGGTGTTCTGATGTAGATGTTTGCCCGATCTTTCACCGCAAGAACCACCAAAGATAACTATTCCCCCAACCACGTGCAATACATGTAACCTGGAGAACTTGATAGATTTAGGCGATAAATAAGGTGATGAACACCAGCCTCACGCCAAGCTCAACAACTCTTGGCAGATCCAAGAGACCCCTAGCCACGCACGATAACCCTTGGTAGATCCAAGAAAACTCATGCCTTTATTTGCAAAGATAATCGACGAACGTCCGAGACGCCGTCTATACGTCGATCCTCTAGGAACGGTCGTAAACTGAACACAATGTTCTACATAATTTTCAACATGTCTAAAACCATAGGCCTTGGCTCTCTTTATATAAGAGGCCAACCCCTAGTCGGTTGGATGGACCCAAACCAAAACTGACTCGAACCTAAACCTAGTTTGATGAGGACATCCCTAGTTCTTCTACACCATTCCCTATTGAAGATGTTGATGTCAAGACAAACCCAGTGAATTTAGAATTGGTCCAATGACAAGGTCAAGAACCAAGTTACTATAACAACAAGTGAACTCACTCCTTTTAGACTATGATGTTCGTATTGATGAGAATTTTATACTACCTAAATCCATGCACGTATGTATGATCAGGTTTGTTAATAACACAAGCATGGATGGAGGAGAACATTAAGGGAAGCTAGAAAACAAGGAGAAGCTGCCGGAAAACAAGCAATAAAAGGTGGAAAACAGAAGTTCTATGGTGGAAAACAAGCACCTACACATGGAGAAACAAGATGGTGTTGTTTTCTACAAGTGCCCAAGCAAGGAGGAGCATAGAGAGGGCGCACCACGTGATGTTGTTGCGCCATAGAATAGTGGGCATGCGTGTCCAAAGTGGCTGAACCCCTTTGTGGGTCGGTTTTTATCCGTATGAGTCTATTGAGTCCAAATCGAGTCCAAAGTAGAGTCCTAATCGGGTTGGTCATGTGTGCTTGCGCAAATCCCCTTGTGGCCTCACCATACCCCCTCATATATTCCCTAGAGTGCGGATTAGAAGCTCAGTCTACAATAAATAATAAACCCTAGAATTCTAGATTGAACTTGCTCGTGTAAGCATTCATCTTGAAGTGAATCATACCTTTGCACATCTGAATGTATTCTGTTGTTACATTGGGAATAAGGAGATATAGGACCACTTGTAGTCGGTGGCTACTCGTGCAAGAGTGTGGAGTCTCAAATATCCGAGGGGTTACGAGCTGTTGCAAATTGTGACAGGGAATAGCCGGAGAGTTCGTGGCAAGACACTAGTTATCATCCACAACTATCAGAAGCTCATTGGGAAGATCGAGCCATCCCTTATCATCTTGGTATTAGATTTCCAGGTTGCCTCAGTGAGCTGTTTCCATCAATTAGATTCGAGTGTTTTTCATACCTATACAGAAAAAGCCACACAAAAATAGTTTTAGATCTTTGCCATAGCCTTTGATAGTCCCAATTTACAATTTCTAGTTGTTGTTTTTGTGTTTGATCTTGCGTTTCTTTTTACCTTTTGTGTCTTTTTGTTTTGGCTAGGGTTAGGGTTCTACGTTGTTTTCAGGTTCCAAGTTGAGTCTCTAATTGAAAATCCCAAAAATAGTTCATATCCGAGTTGTTTCTTCTAGTTCCTATCGAAGTAGGTTTGATTGCTACTGTGGCTAGGTTTCCCCAAAGTTCCTGCCATGGATCATATATTTTGTTTTGGATTCTAGTGCTGCCGCACCAGAAAAACTTCCTAAGTTATTGCCGCAATTCTCCTAGTGTGTCTCGTAATCATTTTCCTGCCCGACACCAAAATCCCGCAAAACTCTGCCGTGTTGTTCGAGTTCTACTCGTTATCGGATCCCTGCCGCGCCACAACTTTTGTGCAATTTGTTGTCGCGCGATCCCTAGGCCTACTCAAACTCGGAGTGTTGTCGCGACACAAAAAGGACACGTTTTCTGCGGCACTATATTGCTCGCTGCACCCTGCCGCGCACGACACAGTTTTGGTCAATTCGCTGCCGCACCTGCGCTGCCACGGGCACCGTTTCATGCGGTTTTCCTGCCGCCACGGTACAAAAAACAACCATTTCCTACCGTTAGTATCTACCTCGTTTTAGTGTTTTTCTTTTTTAGTTTCTTTTACAATTTCTTTAGGAATTCCAGTCTGAACATTGTGAACCATAGAGACAACCATTCTACTGAAAATAAATAGGTATCTTGCCCACAAGACTAGCTATTTTGTTTTCCCATTCCAGGTTGTTGAATATCACATAATTTTGTGTCACTTTATTATCACTTATTATCTTTGCTCCTAGTTGTTATTGCCCATTGAAAAAGTATAAAAAAAGAGAAAACAGGAAAATATAAAAGAGGCCGAGAGGATCATTTACTCAATTGTGATTGGAGCTATTTGTTTCTTGCTATATCTTGACACTATAAATTGAGAAATCTTGCGCATTTCTATCTTGAGCTTGGCTAGAGTCTTTTGAGTGCATTGCAATATTCCCATACATATAATTTCTTTGCCACATTTGTCTCTATATTGTTGTGTGTGTTTCCTAGGTGCGGTTTTTGTATCATCACAAACAACAAATAGGACTTGTTATTTTGGTGATTATTAGGTAACCATACCTAGCCCCACTAAATAACCTGTTTTGCCTTTGTGAGAGCTAAAACCCCTAGGTCTTCTATTATTCACACCAAGTCATGCTAGTTGCTATTACTTGTTGGTAAGTTATTCTAATCAATTTGGAGAGGTAAGAATCACCTTCTTTACTGCTTTTTGAGTGAGTTGAGATAGAACACCACAACCTAAAGCAATTTTTTATTTCATTAACCTATTAATCATGAATACTTATAGTGATGTTTCTGCGCAGGCTAAGAAGGTTAGTGGTGATGAGGTGGTGAAGTGGATAGATTTGGAGGACATGAGGGATCAATTGGCCAATAAATTTGACACCCAAACTACTGAGTTACACTCATTAATTGATAAAACAGGTGTTGATTTGGATGCCACTATATAGAATTTTGGATTGCAAGTGGATATAATTTCCAATACAGCTGCTACCACACAACGACAAGTCACAACTGTGCAAGCTTCCCTTACAACTTTGACTCAACAAATTGCAGCCTTGTCTACTTTGGTGAATCAAAGGCTCCCTAGTCCTGAAGATAAAGCTAGTGTTCATGGAGAACAAGATAATGAGGAGGTGAATTTTCCTCCTCGAGGCCGAGGAGGAGGAGGGAGAGGCAATGCAGGTGACCGTGGCTTTGGCATGGCTAGGAGGGTACCACAACAAGACCAATACCTAGAGGATGATGGCTTGGGTAAACCCAATATTTTACTCCCAAATCTCAACTTTGAAACTGATGATGTAGAGGAATATCTCATGTGGAAACTGAAAATTGAGAAGCTGTGAAGGATGCATGTGTAAACTAAGGAGAGGAAAAAAAACATGCTTCTTCGGGTTTTGATGGTTATGCTTTGCTATGGTGGGATAACATTACAAGAAAGAGAGCCCGAGATAGAGAGCCTAAAATTGTTACATGGAGGGAGATGAAGCAAGTTATGAGAGACAAATTTGTGCCCAAGAATTATATTAGAACACTATATGACAAGTTACAACACTTGAGACAAGGTATAAATACTGTGGATGCATATTTCAGAGAGATGGAGTTGATTCTTCAAAGGGCAAGAGTTAGAGAGGAGCCAGAACATACTATGCAACGTTTTCTCTCAGTATTGCAATTTAAAATCAAGAGAATTGTGAGGCATGTGTAATCTAATGATATGAATGAACTATTACATCAAGCTAGTGAGGCTGAGAAGCACTTGGCCGAAGAGCCTCTCATGGTTTCTAGAAGAAATTTCACTCCTGGAAATTCTTCTTTTTCATCACCAACACCACAAACATCCCAATTTCGTGGTGCACCCTCTTCCAAACCCGAAACTAGTACCTCTAACACAAAGAAAATAGTCCAACCAGTAGAAAGCTCTAGTGGTTCTAATATGTCTACAGCAAGAAATAGAGATATGAGCGACCATACTTGTGGAGGGAAAGGGCACTTCAAGAGGGATTGTCCTAATAAAAAGACCATGCTTATTAATAAATAAAATGATTATGAAACAGGTGATGATGTTGATCCTGATGCGGGGGATGATTGTGATGATGATGGTCCAGTTGATGCATGTCCTTCTAGTTATCCTTGTATTGTTTGCACACAAATCATTGAGTGTTCTTCCTAGTCCAGAAAGTCAAAGATGCAATTTGTTCCAAACTAAAGCAATTGTAGGTCCTCAAATGGCTTGCAAGGTGGTTACTGATGGAGGAAGTTGTAGAAATTTAGAAAGCAAAGAATTGTGTGCAAAGCTAAAATTGAGATATATTCCACACCCTCATCCTTATTATATTTAGTGGCTTAGTGATAAAGGAGAGATGAAGGTCAGCCACATGGTGCGAGTTGAGTTTCAGATTGGACCATATAAGGACACCATTGAGTGTGATGTGGTTCCTATGTATGTTTTTCACATGTTTCTTGGGAGACCATGGCAGTTTTATAGAAGTGTTATACACAATGGGAGATCTAATACCTATCAGCTGAATTGGAATGGAAAGGACATGATTTTTAGGCCTATGAGACACCACATCAAATTGTAAATGAGTCTCGTCAAAAAACTGAATTAAATCTTGAGAAGGAAAGTGAGAGACTAGAGAGGGAAAACAGCTGTTAGTGAGAGTAGCACAGCCAATATGAGTGGTAAAAATAAAAGTGAGGGAGTGTGTCACGACCCCGGACCCAAAGGTATACATATTGTTATGCGCTCCTAGTCATGGACCCACAAAGGCTTCAGGGTTACCATCCCCGGCCGCAACAAACAACGGCAGGTAGACCGGATTCATCGGCACGTAGGATGGATCACCACGGTACTACTACTCCGTGTGTCCATGCTAGTCATAACCAACTATGCATATCAAAGCGTCCACGACTCGTATGAAACTGAAGGAACGGGACCAAAGCTATACAGAGATGCTATGTGTCCAGAAAGTGCAACAACAATCGAGGGTTACTAGGGTTACCAAGCCCCAGGCCGAATCACATCGGCAGGCATGCTCAGAAATGGATCATCGGCTCCACAACCCCGCGACTGCGACAACTATGTAGGCATAGCCAAAACTGTATAACGATGAGCTCGAAACCAGCAACCGATCAGAGCAGCACTCTAGACATGGAAGTTGTATTAAACAGGTGTTACTAGAGCATAGCTTTACAAACAGAGGTCACATGACCCAACATTACATCAGACAACGGAAGGCAAATTATGTTGCTAATCAACATGAACAAAAAAGGCCTAAGAGGCCGCAACATAAGGCGGCGTCGCAGCCCATAGATTCCAGGCTGCTACCTGGGAACCCCAAACTACTCGTTGATGTCCATGTTGAACCACCACCGGAGTGAGATCTTCACCTGAACCAAAATTAAGCAAACCTGAGTACAGGAGGTACTCAACAAGACTTGGTTAACCTATTATATAGCTGCTATTTTCAGAAAGGTTTTATGAAGGCTGTTTTGCATAAAGCAAGATTTATTTCCCGAAATCGAGGAAGAATAGCACGTCTCAAGAAGTGTTTTCAAAACAGACGAGGAAGCTACTCAGCTACTGTAATCATCATCTTTTCAACCACCAACATCATTTCCCAGCATATCACATGCTACAAGGATCATCCCTCTCGGCATCTCCAAGGAGGCACCCTTCATCTATTGCCTACATGCTTTGTCAACATTTTTTTCGTCATGTTCAAGTTATCTATGGCCAAACTACTTTCACCAAGTCGTCCTTAACCGCGGACACGGCTTCTCGAAAAGATTTATCCCTGCAGGGGGTACACTTTACCCGCACGTACCATCCGACTCTTAGCGCCACATGTACGCTCTTCCATGGAACGCGGTAGAGGGTGGCTGGCCACGACCTTTACCTTACCCAACCCTATCCATGAGTCAACCCAATACAGGGACACCCCGTCAACAGGGAGTTGGCCATCCTCCTGACGGAACCTGTCTCTGTTAGGCGGGGTCAAGATCCTTGTACGTCCATCACTTGGCCCCGGTCACGCCCTAGCGGAGCATTTTGTTTTCAAAACCGTTTAACAGGTTTTATTTGCATTGCCGAATGGAAAACTCAAACTTGACCTTACTCCTAGGGCTGGCAAGTATGAAACGAACAACCACTTCCCAAGTGGCCTCCCGTCCAAGCCTTAGTCAAGTTAACCACACAATGCTCATCTTACCACGTCATCATATCATACTAGGTTATTGTAGCTCTGATTCATCAACCGGATGGATCAGAGGTAACAAACATGAATGACTAAGCGAAGCAGATATGAGGCTCTAGCGATGCGCACAAGCAAATCTATGTCGTCTAGGAGAAGTGCATCAGGGTATTGAGGCAATGCAGTATATAGGTGAACTATATCTACTGACATCAAATACTTTGGAATCGAATGCAAAGTACGAGAATCAAATGTTGTTCGAAAACATATATGAGAAGATAAGAGGTTATGCTTCCCTTGGTTAAGAAAACCATATAAATATCTTTTGGAATAAGTGCTTGACTTGTCGGTTAAGATCAAGTATTCACCATTGAAGTTGCTGGCCTTCACTTCGGAGTCGTGTTCTACCGAGGGGGAAACAACACTGAAAAGAAGAACAACAATCAACACATGGTATCGATGCAATGCACAACATGTATGCATGAGCAAGTTAATACACTAAAAAAAATCCCTAAACATGTGTCGGATATAGACCAATTAGGGGTATATCAGATGGTGTCCTAAAGTGCCGGATTACCAGGGTGGCCTGAATGGTAATGGGCTATGGTCCATTAGGCGGCCCAGTAAGCTGACGCACAGAAGCCGGATTCTAGAAGAACCCGGATCACGGCCCACGTGGTACGGCTTGGAGTAGAAGGCGGATTCTTGCCTTCCAAGTTAGAACTTACCGTAGTCTTCTAGGTTTCCTTTTCCGTAAGCCCTAACCCGGCTATTATATAAAGCCAGACGGGAGATAAGAAAGAGATAGACAATAAGCTAGAAGTTAACTCGCCGAGAGGTTGATCCTTGTCGAGTAGCTAAAAACTAACTCACATTGTACTTTGTATACTTCAGGCTTCAGCCCTGATTTAGTGAGATTGCTGGAGTAGGAACGCCGCCTAGTTGCGACGTACCGAACCTGGGTAAAACCCTGGTGTCATTTTTTTGTCATACAACCACGTCCCCCCACAATCTCTATCGGTAGTCCCATGGCACCCCCATCTATGAATTCTACTATCATGTCTCGACAGTTGGCGCCCACCGTGGGGCCAGCGGCGTCAGGCGTTATGTTTCGATCGGGGATACTTGGCGGAATTGGCAGTACCATAACTGTCGGAAGTCTGGAATTTGACAACAACGTCCGGCGCTTCCTTGACAATGGATCGTACATGCCAGCACGGAATCATCTGGTAAGTGCCTGCATTTTACCGATTGGATCTGCAAACATCTTTATCGGATTAACTGCAGAGGCAATGGGATTCTGTGGTGGAAGCAAATTTATCCCACCCGCCCTATACCCAGTCGAAGAAGACTATGACGCCAGATTTTGCTCAGATCGCCGATACTCTGCTGAATCGCACTTTATCGGTATGGTGCAATCCGAGATCGCCAAAAACACGGATAAAAACAATCACGTGGAAGAGGTAGAAAACAACAATCCCACAATAGAGGTGGAAGATCCGACATCCGTCAATCTGACGATGAACTCAGAAGCTGACTCTGTGCTAGCCACCATCGACGCGAGATTAGAGTCGGAACCCGGATCGGACCAGTTCGATTCCGAAGACGAATATTTAGACGCTTTCGAAAGAAAGGTCAAATCCTTTCAAGGGGGATTCCATGAAGTACTGATGGCAAAATCGGCTGACAACACGGATGCCAAAAGTCAAGAAAACCCTAGAACTCCTCCGCCATAGGAAAGAGAGGATGGAGAAGTGTCGCACCCTGGTTTCTAGGGGATACTCATCGGGCCGAACTGGATAGCAGATGCTTGGATTATGGGGCATAACTGCTCCCACGTCCTAGCTTCCTGGTAGGCCTGCGCTTATGCGCGACAACACAAGCCCTGCTATTCCACCGTCGATGTAAACTATCCACTAGAGACCATAGGCACTACTGTCGACGTACTTCATACCAATCACACATGGTACGTCAACAGCGTTAAACGGAATGATACCACAACATATCTCTAAGACACAAAAGATTGAAATAAGGTTGCAAATAGCCTTCACTAAGGCAGAGAATAACAAATACAATCATCCAGAGGACACATGTCCCAACATAACATTCATTACATCAGCGGAAGCAAACAAAGGGTCTGAGTACAGACAAATCCAAATAGGCTTAAGAAGCCGGCAATGAAAGGAAAACGGAGCCCATCCACGAAGTCTCGGATCCTGCCCGGGTCCGCTATCTACTCGTCAACAGCGTCGTCGTACTCCACGTAGTAGCCGCCATGGGGATCCTCGGAATCGTCGTCTGCGTAAACCACAGCCCCAAAGGGGTCAGTACAACAACGTACTAGCAAGCAAGACTCACAGTTCACCAAAGTGTAACCCGTCAACACCAAGCACAGATGCTTTGGGTTCAACGGAAGGAAGGGTGATATAAAAGATGCGGTAACTGGCTGCACTAACCAACTACAGAACATACTACAACTTCCGGCTAACAGAAAGAAGATAAGATAGCGCGTCGTAACCAACTATAACTAACCACCAAACAAACCCATCCTGGATCTCGCCCTTATCCAAAGAAGCAATCCGAGGATAACTCACACAGTTGGATTAATGATGGTTCAGGTTATTGTGTCAATAAACCTATTACTAGTCAAGTTATTATAGTTAGGTGTAAGTTGTCTGAGTACTTGTTAGCCAGTACTTTCACCAAGTCGTCACATAACCGCGGACAACACGGCTTCTCGAGAAGATTTATCCCTGCAGGGTGTGCTCCAGTACCCGTACACACTCAAGACACCAACTAAAACTCAGGTGGACTCGACACGACTCGAACCATCACTACAGCCTGTCCTAGGAGCCACGGAGCTATAAGGTCCCAGCCACGCAGCCGAATACTCAGCGCAGGTGTGCAAAACTCCCGCAGGACACAACACCCCGGCACTACAGGCCTCGCCCTATATGTGTGCGTCATCATCATCAGTAACCATGGGAGCGACCCATTTATGCGTATGAGCCAAATGGAACACCCGAACTAAGTGTGGCTCTTCGGACAAACTGCGGATCAGATCAAAGCCGAGGGGGGGTTCCATACCACCACCCGGATGCGGTGAGCACGCTCATCATGGATCAGTAGACAAGACCCTTTTCCTAATTAGGGTCGACACTAGCAGGCCTCAAAACCACGACGGGCCTCCTGCCGGTGCCTTATCATCATATTATTATTACCCAAGCATTAACAGGTTGTTGTTTACACATCGAGCCCATAGGACATAATAGAAATATGATAATAGAAAGTAACGGGTAACAGACTCGAGCAGAAACAACCCTAAGCATGCTAGTAAGACACGAGCTCAAACAACGGGGTTATAGGACTGGAGGTGAGGCAATATCATGGTTTCGGGGTATCATGTGATAGGATCGTAACAGAAACAACTACTACTAAGGCTAGCAGAAAAGAACAACGGAAAGTATTGGTAACCAATGTTGAAAGGAACACAGTGGTTCATGTGAGTGATAACTTGCCTGCAAACCCAGTAGCCTGGTACTGAGCTAGAACCTCAGAAGGGGTGTCGTAAGGATCGTCGGTCTCAACGTCGTCGTCTAACCGAGAAGAAGCAAACAGACAAAGCAGAAAGGGTAGACAATCAATATCATGGCATAGTGCACAATCATGGGGATGATGCATGTCATATTAATGGTTGCATCAAAATAAACTAGCTAACATGGTAACACAAATTAAATGGACACATATGCAATTTTGAGTTGCATATGAAAAGCCCATGAATTTTGGGTTAGGTTATTTGTTTTCCAACTAATCAACATATGAGGGTGAATTAGTATGATGCATGGATGAGGAAAACAACAAAATAACAACATTAGAACCAATTTGGAATAAGGTTTAACAATTTTGGAAATTTATTTAGCAAGTTATGGAATTTTGGTTCCTTAAGGTTGTCACACAAGTATTTGTTGTTTTCACCAAGTTAAATTGTTCAAAACAGATAACAAAATTCATATTTGAAAAGTTTATACTTTTCTAGGTTGAAAACATATTTTGCATGTTCAAAATTATTTTATTTGAGCAAGTTATGATTTTATCAAATTTAAATGAATTACACAAGTATTAAATTATTTAGGCAATTTAAATTATTCAAATCATGAAACAAAATTTATATTTGAATTGGTGGTTCAAAATGGTATGGAAAACATATTTTATTTGTATGATTTGGATTAATAATGAATTAGTTATGGATTTTAGCAAATTGCCATTGAATTATTTGAATTCAAATTTGAATTGCATTTTGAAAACTCAAAACAGAAAACAAATGCTATAGATAGATAGAGAATTTAATTTGGTGCGGTGTACATATTTTATTTATGTTTGTTGGAGTTGGGATTTAAAAGTTATTTGTGTTTGAAGTTTAGGGACTATACTGTGATAAAAACTGGACTTAAAATGAAGGAAAACGTGCAGAAAAGCAATTTGCACCACGCAGCGAGCATACCCAGCCACTGACAGTGGGGCCAGGCCTGCGTGGCGCCTAGGCGGCCTCCAGGGTCCATGACAGTGGGCCCCAGCGCTGGGCGTGCAGAAGGAAAAAATTGGGGAGGCAAATGCCTCCCCTGGGATTTGATCCCGGGACCTTCCCTTGGGCGCACGGTTCTGCTAGCCACTTGGGCTGGTTTCGGTTGCTGTTAGATACAGAGCAGGGTTCGGCTTAAGGTTCAGTTTCGCGAGCTAACTCTGAAATTTTAACTGAACTCAACAGGTGCAGGTACAGGTTCGACAGGGAACAGGCAGCGATGGCGGACAGGGACGTGCGGCCGAGCGATGCCCGTCGGCGATCGCTGCGGCGGTCCGCCGCGCTGGTGCGTGCGGCCGTGCGGTGGTCGTGCGGTCGCCGGCCGGTGTGCTGCGGGCCGGAGAGGAGGAGGCGACGAGGAGGGAAGGGAGGCGACGAGGCTTACAGCGAGGGGCGGAGAGGAGCGCTCGGTGGGGTGCGGTGGCGGACTCCGGCGATGGCGGCGGCGATTCCGTGGTCCCCGGCGAGAACCGTGGGCACGGAGAGGAAGAGGACGCCCGTGCGGTTCCGTTCCCGGCCCTAGCGCGGCCGGGCGGGCACCGTGGCGGCGGCGCCTCGCCGGAGAAGGAGGCGGTGAAGGTTCTCTCGGGAGGAGTTGAGGTACAGAGAAAAGAGGAACAGGGGAAGAGGAAGAGAAAGAGCGGCGCGAGGGAGGAAGAGGAGGAGGAGATTAGGGTTAGGAGGAGGTGCTCGAGGGTAGGTTATAGAGGAGGAGGAGGGGGATCGGCCATCCACTGCCTGGTTGTTGACGTGGACTCCATGGATGCACCTCCGTACCGTACGGAGGTAGGAGATACAGAACGTGGGGGGTATGGGCCAAAGAGAGTTGGGCTAGCCCAATTGGGCTGTCTGCTCTCTTCCCCCCTCTCCTTTTATTTTTTCTGTTTATTACCTTTTTTTTTGCAGATTTGGGAAAAAATAGAGAGAAAACAAAATGGTTCTAGGGTTAGCAAAATTTTGGAATAAATTTTATATTGCTCTGTTTTGTAACAACACCTTAAAACAAACATTGTTTTCCAAAAATAATTTTAACGGATGTTATTGTTTTGGAAATTAAAATAACTTGAGCAATTTTTGGTATAAAAAGAACAATTGCCACTTAAGCCAAAATTAAGTTTTTGATTCCAATTTTAGTGGAACAAAAATTTGTTTGTTTTTATAGTTTTTATTTGGCACATTGTAACATAACACGTATGACAAATAATTGGATTTTGTCTTGCAATTCAAATAGAAATCAAATGGAAACAATTCAATTCAAATGCAACAAAAGGCAATTATGATGACATGATGCAAAGCAATAAAAAAAACAAGAAACAAAACATCTAGGGGGGAGATTTTCATACTTGGGATGTTACAAAACGCCCCCCCTTGAAGGAATCGCGCCCCGAGATTCCTACTGAGAAAGGAAAAGGTCCGGATACTTCTTGCGAAGATCCTCTTCGGTCTCCCACGTTGCCTCTTTATCGGAATGATGCGACCATTGCACTTTCAAGAACTTGGTGCTCTTGTTGCGAGTCTTACGCTCGGTCTCATCGAGAATACGAATAGGGTGCTCCTCATAAGATAGATCTTCTCGCAGTTCAATGGAATCATGATCAACTGCACGATCTGGATCTTTGAAACACCTCTTGAGCTGTGACACGTGAAACACATCGTGCACCTTGGATAGTTTTTCTGGAAGTTCAAGACGATAGGCATTTTCCGCACGCCTTGAGAGAATGTTGAACGGACCAATGTATCTCGGTGCTAGCTTTCCTTTGACACCAAAACGATGAGTGCCTCTGAGGGGAGTTACACGGAGATATGCTTTGTCACCAGGTGCATAAATCATATCCCTGTGCTTGCTGTCATAGTAGCTTTTCTGACGAGACTGAGCAATCTTGAGATTGTCACGAATGATGCGAACTTTCTCTTCGGCTTCCTTAACAATGTCAGGGCCTAAGAATGAACGTTCACCAGCTCCAGACCAATTGATTGGACTCCTGCATCTGCGGCCATAGAGTGCTTCAAACGGTGCCATGCCTAGGCTTGCCTGGAAGCTGTTTTTGTAGGAGAATTCAGCATATGGAAGGCATTCCTCCCATTTCATGCCAAAGGATAGACCACATGCTCTGAGCATATCCTCGAGAATCTGATTGACTCTTTCGACTTGCCCTTGAGACTGAGGATGATAAGCCGTGCTGAACAGAAGTTTGGTGCCCAATGCTTCTTGAAAACTCTTCCAGAAATGAGAAGTGAATATGCTTCCACGGTCTGAGCTTATTTCCAATGGAACACCATGAAGAGGAACAATCTTTGCTGTGTAGAGCTCTTCTTGAAGGGAATATGCCCGAGAGGCAATAATAAAATGGTTATTATCTTATTCCTTGTTTATGATGAATGTTTATTTCTCATGCTAGAATTGTATTAACCGGAAACGTTGATACATGTGTGCTTAATAAACAAACAATGGTTCCTAGTAAAGCCTCTCTTTTAACTAGCTCGTTGATTAATAGATGATCAAGGTTTCCTGATCATGAACATTGGATGTTATTAATAACGGGGTCATGTCATTAGAAGAATGATGTGATGAACATATACCCAAAGATAATATAGCAATGCGATCAAGTCATTTAGTTTACATTGTTATATCAAACATACGAAGTAACTTATTCCTTAGACCATGAGATCATGTCAATCACTGATACCGGAAGAGTGCTTTGATGGCATCAAACGTCACACCGTAACAGGGTGACTATAAAGGTGTCGTTAAGTATTCGTAAAGTATTAGTTGAGGATCATGGATCAAGAGTGGGATTTGTCCATCCAAATGACGGAGAGATATACTCTGGGCCCTCTCGGTGATATCACATCGAAACCGCTTGCAAGCACGTGATATGATCACAAAGGATGTTATATCACGGGAACGAGAAAAGAGTACTTGTCGGTAACGAGATTGAACAAGGTATGGTTGATACCAATGATCGAATCTCGGACAAGTAAAATATCGCGAGACAAAGGGAATAGTTCACGGCGTTGTTGGTTCACACGATCACGAGAGTCATCGTTGAATATATAGGAGTCATCACGGATCTCCAGATCCCGCTGTTGATTATTGATCGGAGAGGAGTCTCGATCATGTCTATCTTATTCGCGAACCGTAGGGTGACACACTTAAGGTTCGATGACGCATTTGAGAGGATACGGAATATCGGAGAAAAGTTTGGACAGCACCGAAATTGTTTCGGGGAATATTGAAATAGTCACCGAAATTGTTTCGAGTAATTTTGAAATAGTTCAAGGGGATTCTTATCAAATGGTTGTTAATAGATTTAACAACTAACTCAAGGGGTTATATGTTAATGTTTGTTAATGGAATTAACAAATATTAAAATAAAGAAATAAAATTGTTTTATTTATTTATTAAAGAAAACCCTTGGGATTTTGAGTGGGAATTCATGGAAGAATGAGTGGGTTGAGTGGAGACTCCACTCACATGATGAGGGAGAGGTGGAGGCAGCCAAAAATTCGTGGCTGCCATCCCCTCCTATAAAAGGAGGGGTGAGAGCTCCCTCTCCCACTACACACACTTGTGTCATCTCTTCCTCCCTCCTGCCGCTGCTCCACCACTTGTTCGTGCGCTTGGCGAAGCCCTGAGCAATGTTTTTCTCCACCACACCACGCCGTCGTGCTGCTGGAGTTCCGAGGGATCCTCTACTTCCGCGCCCCGCTGGAACGAGGGAACGGAGGTCGTCATCAACCGTACGTGTGACCGATCACGGATGCACCGCCGGATTGCGGTGCCATCTTCTCGCTATCGGGATCGGTGTGAGTACGACTACGCCAACAACGAGATTTGATCTCGTACCACTTTGAGTCTTCGAGGGTATGTGTTCTCCTTAACCCTCTTGTTGCCCGTTGCACTTCGTCTTCTAGATTAGATCTTGGCCTTTCGGGTATCTCTCGCGTAGGAAAATTTTTGTTTTCTATGCTACGTTCCCCTTCAGTGGTATCAGAGCCGGATCTATGCGTAGATGTTTTGTACGGGTAGAACACATAGGTGTATGTGGGCGTTGATGATCATGTTATTACCTCCTTGACTATTTTATGATCTTAGTGGCATAGTGGGATGAAGCGGCCCGGACTAACCTTACATGTCCACGTACATGAGACTTGTTCCACAACTGACATGCAACTTGTATTGCATAAGTGGCTTGCGGGTGTCTGTTTCTCCTACTATAGTTAAGATCTAATCTATGAAGGGTTGTTAAAAATGTGTTTATCAACGTTGTGGTTGATGTTCGTAGGTATGAACGGTTCTATCCTCGAAAGCCCTAAGCCACGTAAAATATGCAAAAATAAATTAGAAGCGTCTAACTAGTTTTTGCTGGGCATGTGAATTGATATGGTCAATATTACAAATTTGATTATGAGATGATCTATTTTGTAAATTATTGATATACCGGAAGGTATCCATATGGTTGTCTTCTTATTGATGGACAATCAAGTTTGGGGTACCGTGGTACTTGGTACCACGCCGGTGGAATGATTGAGATCATACCATAATGCACATGATGGAGATCAAGTGCAAGAAGGACCATATCATATCACGTTATCCTTTCATGTGATGTTTGTGATGTTAATCCTTTTTATGCATCTTGTGTTGCTTAGATAACGATGTTAGCATTATAAGATGATCCCTCTCACTTAATATCAAGATAATAATGTGTTCTTCCTTAAGTATGCACCGTTAAGAAAGTTCGTCGTTTCGAGACACCACGTGATGATCGGGTGTGATAGACTCAACGTTCGCATACAACGGGTGTTTTCAAGCCTAGCATGTACAGACATGGCCTTGAAACACACGCAATACTACGGTTCTACTTGGCGAGCCTAGCATGTACAGACATGGCCTCGGAACACGTAACCGAAAGGTAAAGCATGAGTCATATGGATGATATGATGAACATGTCAATGTTCGCCTTTGAAGCTACATCATCTCACGTGATGATCGGTTTTGGTGTATGTAACATCCCAAGTATGAAAATACCCCTAGAATGTTTTGTTCCTTGTTTTATTTCAAGCAATGCATCATGTCATCATGTTTACTTATTGTTTGCATTTGTTTCCATCTGTTTTATTCTGTTTTCACAATTCAAATTCAAACCTTTTTCAAACATGGTTTCATACTTGCTCTGTTACAACCTTTGGAACCAAAATAACAAACAAAAACAACCCTTTTATTCCTTGTTTTCATTTATGAAATTATTTCCTCAAATCATTCCTTTTAATTCCACCAATTAAATTCAAACCATTTCCAAATTATCAAATCAGTACCTTTTGGGAAACCATGAAAATCACCAAACTTTTCTACCCTCTAAATCATTCTAAAACCCTAGGGGTAACCCTATTTTGTTATTCATGTTTTATTAAAGTTTTATTAAACTCAAAAATCCCTCTATTTTGAATTCAAACACAAACCATACCTTTAAATTTCAATTTTTGAAATCCAAGTTTACAATGTGGTTTCTAATTGTTTAAAAAGCTTAACTTAATTTTTCTATAATTTTTCTCAAATAAAACCTTAACAGTTTTCTCCCAAAAGCAAAAGTACAAAAAAAAATAATAAACAGAAAAGAATAAAAAGGAAAACGAGCAGCAGCACCTATCTACCGCTTGGCCCAAGCCCACCTAGCTCTAGCGCGCAGCAACCCAGCCCGCGCAGCGCCAACTTACCGCTTCGAGCGCGCGGAGATTCGTGCGCGCGACCTCCGTCTTCGTCCTCCCGTACGGCGCCCATCGGAGGCATCCACGGCGACCGCGAGCGACCACGGCGGCCACCGCTGCGCTCCACCCTATATAAGCATGCCTAGGGCACCCCCGTACCTCCCTATCGCTCTAGGGTTCCTCTCCGCCGCCGATCGTTTCCTCCCCGACGCCAATTCCTCCTCTGAATCTCACGCCGGCGACGGCCCTCTGAAGAACCCCATGGCGCCACCGCACCTCGCTCCCACCTAGCCTCCTATCACTTGCAATCGCGTCGCCGCTCTTCCGCCTTCCTCTCGGACACCAGAAGCAGGCAAGATATCCCTCAGATCCGCGCCGCGTTTCTCTCCCCCCTCCGGCCACCGTGCGCCGTCTCTGAATCTTTTGCTCGCGCCGCCGTTGCAGGGCCTTTCGTCGACAATCGCTTGCTGCAAACGCACCCACTCTACCTCCTCTACGAAACGAACACCAGGGGGAGCCAGGAGGAGCATCACGTCGTCGACACCGTCCACGACCTCGCCGCGGCCACCTTTCGTCACCACGTCGTCAGCATCCCGTCAGCGTCGAGCCACTGCTACCTCAACGACGGTGGTGAGCACCCCTTCTGCTCCTCCTCCCTTCTCTGCATCCGTGCGCATCCTCTGCATCCACACGCACTCGCCGCAACGAGCACATCGACGTTGATCGCCGCCGGTTTATCTCTGTCAAGTTCAGTTAGCGCGCGCGCGTAAAAATTCAGTTAACCGCAAGCTAACACCTTAACCTGTCCGCGCACGGTATACTGACAGAAGCGCGCGCACATCGCACTGGTTCAGAGAGCAGAGCACGCACAGCGAGCTCGCGGGTTCGAGCCCCGCGGCCGCAATCTTTTTTGGGGATTTCTCCCCCACGCTGAGCCCCACCAGGCAGTGGCACTGGAGGCCACGCCAGCGTGTGCGCCACGCTGGCCCCTCTGGCCCACTGCGCAGTGGCAGTGGGTAGATAGAACCTGAGTAACAAAGGTTTTCTGCGAATTTCAGAAATTCCAAATTCTTTTTAAATAACAGAATTAAATCAAAACTTTAAAATGCAATATCTTTTGTTTTATAAACCCAACAAATACAAACTTTATATGAAACTTGATCTAAATTTCATAAACTTTCCAAATATGCAATTTGTGTTCTGTTTTGAATTTTCAAAATGCACTCTAAATTCAAATTCAAATAATTCAAATACAAATTGAAATAATTCATAACTAATTCATACTGTTTTCAAATAATACAAATAAAATATGTTTTTCACACCTTTTTGAATGCTCTATTCAAATATAAATTTTGTTTTCTGGTTTGAACAATTTAAATGGCCTAAAATATTTAAATCTTGTTTGATTCAATTAAAAATTGTTTAAAATTGTTTAATTCATAATTAATTAATCCAAAGTCCAATTTCAAATTGTGAAACATGTAATCCAACTAAAATTTGATAAACTTTTCAAATATAAAATTTGTAATTGGTTTTGCATACTTTAAATTGTTGAAAACAATCAATACTTGTTCACCACCATTAAGTACCAATAATTCCAAACTTGTTAATGTTTTCTAAAATGATTAACTATCATTCTAATTGCAATTAACTTGTTATCTTCTTGTTATTCATCATGCATGCATCATACTAATTCAACTACACCTAATGCTTAGTGATAGAACAATTAATTCAATCCAAGCATGGGTTTCCATATGCACCCTTTTGCATATGGAATCCATTTAAACTTGTGTTTCCTGTCAAGCAAGTTATTTTGGTGCATCTATTAAACATGACATGCATCATCCAATGTTTGTGCACTTATGCCATGTATTGATTGCCGGTCTTCCTTCGTTGTTGTTTTGCTTCTTCTCGATTAGACGACGACGTTGGTACCGACGAGCCTTACGACACCACTACTCAGGACCTAGCCCAGTACGAGGCTGAGCTGCCAGGCAAGTTATCACTCACATGAATCATTGAGTTCCTTTCCACACTTGTTGGCGATACTATCTTTTTGTCTACTATTGCTAGCCCTATGTATCGTTGCTTGTTCTCCGAACCCATCACATGATACCTTGAGCCATGATATTGCCACCACCCCCATACCTACAGCCATTGCTTGAGCCTGTTATTATCTAGCATGCTTAGAGTTGCTTTTACTCGAGTCTGTTGTCGGTTACTACTATTACTATCTTATTATCTTGTACCGGGGCTCGTTGTAATTAATCAATCCTGTTAATTGCTAGTGGTAATAATAATTTGATGATAAGGCACCGGCAGGAGGCCCATGAGTGGTTTTGGAGCCTGCTAGTGTCGACCCTAATAGGAAAAGGGTCTTGTCTACTGATCCATGATGAGCGCACTACCCGCATTTGGGAAGCGAGTATGGGCGCCCCCCTCAACTTGACCTGATTCGCATCTCGTCCAAATCGCCTCATTTAGTTCGTGTTTTCCATTTTCCGCATGCATGTTTTTGCGAGCCCAGCGCAGGGTGGAACTTTCGTAGTCGGCATATAGGGGGACACGTTCTTAGAGTGCTATGAGGGTCCATTTTCTTCTGGGCTCGATTAGCCGTGCGCCCAAGGTGCTTTGGGCTTGATGCGGAGAATGGTTGGTTGTGTAGAGTACCCCGCTTGGTGGGTTAGCTTCCCATCTGGCGGGTTATTCTTGAGTGTTCGGCCAAATTGGTGCAACCCTGCAGGGATAATCTTCTCGAGAAGCCGTGTTTTCCGCGGTTATGGATTACTTGGTGAAAGTACTGGCTAACAAGTACTCAGGACAACTTCAACATAACTATCAATCATGTTTCACCCAATGATTAATAACCTGGCTAGTAATAGTTTATTCACACAATAACTTGATTCACCTTATCACAACTGTGTGAGTTATCCTCGGATTGCTTCTTCGGATAAGGGGCGAGATCCAGGATGGGTTTGGTTGAACTTATCTTTCAGTTGGTTACAATCCTCGATCTTATCTTTTCTGTTAGCCGGAACTTGTAGCTTTATTCTGTAGTTGTTTAGAGCAGCCAGCAGCAACTTTATATCCCCCGTTCTTCCGTTGATCCCAAGCATCAATGCTTGTGTTGACGGGTAACTCCTTGATGAACTGTGAGTCTTGCTTGCCAGTACTTGGATGTACTGACCCCGTTGGGGCTGTGGTTTACGCAGAGTACTACTACGACTACGATGCTTCCCAGGATGGCTACTTTGTGGAGTTCGACGACGCTGCAGACGAGTAGTTAGCTGGACCAGGGCAGGATCCAGACCTTCGTGGATGGGCTTCGCTTTTATTTATTTTCTCAGGCTTCTTAAGCCATGGATTTGTCTGTACTCAGACCCTTTGATTGCT
Organism: Alopecurus myosuroides; assembly: GCA_028641055.1. NCBI lineage: Eukaryota > Viridiplantae > Streptophyta > Magnoliopsida > Poales > Poaceae > Alopecurus > Alopecurus myosuroides. Next base: position 192,628,267 of record CM054060.1, on the reverse strand, counting down.
TCCGCTGTTGTAATGGATGATATGTTGGGACATGTGTCCTCTGGATGACTGTATTCGATATTTTATGCCTTAGTGAAGGCCAGTTGCCCTTATTTCATCCTTTTGTGTCGTAGAGACATTCTGTGTTATCATTCGTACCAAACTGTTGACGTACCGTGCGTGTTTGATTATGAAGTACGTCGACAGTAGTGCCTTTAGGTTCCTAGCGGATAGTTTACTTCGACGGTGGAAGCAGGGCTTGTGTTGTCGCGCATAAGCGCAGGCCTACCAGGAAGCTGGGACGTGGGAGCATGTTTGCCCCATAATCCAAGCACCTGACTTCCAGTTCGTGCGGAGAGTATCCTCTAGAAACCCAGGGTGCGACAAATGGTATCAGAGCCTGTCTGCCTGTAGGATCCCTTTTTACTGGTCGCAGTTGAGTCTAGAAACTATTTTGTAGCTATATAGGAAAAATGAAACGTGAGAGTAGGAATTCTGCCATTTTTCTTCTTTCCCCACCCACCCACCCTTTTTCTGGTAAGGAAGTGCAACGTTGTTTTCTGTTCTCACCTAAACTTTTAAGTTAGGATTTCACGTGTTTTGGGTTATCTGTAGTACCTCAGGACTTTTGGTCTCGTTTTCCCGATGTTGCTTCGATATCATGTTCTTCTCAACATCCTTTTCGTCCATTGAACCTTGTTGTTGCTTTCCACATCCTTTTTCATCTACCGGAGTCTAATCAAAACCTTCCAAATAATCTGCAGATGGGTCTCAACTACTATCCGCAGGTGGTACGCATGACTCGCTGTGAGAGCACCGCCGGTTTTCCGGAGTTGCTGAGAGACATGGTTACCTTTCTGGGGTTCCATTGGGCACCAGAGTACCAGGTCTACGAGCACCAGCGAGAGTGTGACCAGACTTGCTACCGGGCTATCGTCTACATTCTGTCGGATGATGGCAGGAGCATTGCACACCAGTACGAGGCAGTAGGGTCCACCGTGGATATGGCAGTGCAGCAGGCAGCGTACGTGAGTGTCACCGTTCTCCGTGCCGACTACTGGGGGTTTGATAAGTCCAGTTTTCGTCACATCCCCCGTGGTTACATCACGGCAGCAGGAGCTCACTTCACTATCCACCGTGACATGGATACCTACGAGACTGATAGCTCCAGGCTCCAGGTCACTGCCCAGTTCGCTAGTCACAGTGATGCCGTTGCTTCCGCACTTTCTCAGGAGTTAGCCTCAGTCAGGGAGCAGCTCCACCTTGCTCTCACTCGTCTGGCGACGTACACCACAGACTTTGTTGGAGACGAGCGCTTCGCACGTGTCGTTCAGCCAGCTGGTCTTCCGTTGCCAGATGCTGGAGGTTACGAGCCGATCAGAGGTCCACTTCTCGATCTCGGAGCTGGTTACACAGGGATTCCCCGCTTTGGAGCACAGGGATACGACGCTTCCTACTTCACGACACCGAGAGTTGCTCTCAGAGCAGTTCCTATCTACATGGATCGTCGTGATACCTACTTCCGTGGGATTCCTCCTCACCGTATCTCTCGTCGTACTACTCACCGCCGTCCTGCGTGATGAGCATGGGAGTACCGTTGTATCCATTACTAGCTGTGTCTAGTTTATCCTTTCGTTTTCGAACCATGTGTTGGTCTGTTGGATATTCTGATGTATTTGAACATGTGATGATGTACCTGTTGGTTATCTATTCATGCGTCGGAATAATCTGTCTTTCGGTTACCAAGTCTATCCTTTTCTGTTGTTGTGCTAAAATGAATTTCTGTTCAGGATGCCTCCAACCAGGAACAACCCGCCTCCGCCACCACCAATGGGGGAGCTGTTGGCTCAGATGACCCAAGTGGTGACACAGATGGCCCAGATCCAGGCTAACCAGCAACACAACCAGAATGCTCCAAGGGTCACCATCAAGGACTTCCTCAGCTTGGGCCCAAAAGCTTTCGTGGCAACACGTGAGCCCCTGGATGCTGATGACTGGATCCGCGACGTAGCAAGAGCTCTGGAGATAGCTCATGTTGCTGAAGAGGATAAGGTCAAGTACGCCACCTACCTACTGAAGGGTCAGGCAGCTACTTGGTGGGAGAACTACCAGGCCATGAGGGCTGGCTTTCCTATCAACTGGGGATGTTTCAGAGATGCCTTCCTGAAGCACCACATCCCGGATGGTCTCATGGAAAAGATGCGTGAGGAATTCTGCTCTCTCAGACAGGGCAAGCTGGACGTTCTCGGCTACCAGAACGAGTTCAATCGTCTCGCTCGGTACGCTGGTGACGAAGTGTCCACCGAAGCCAAGAAGATGGCAAGGTTCCGCCGAGGTTTTAACCCGGAACTGAAGTACGCTCTCACCAACATCAAGTGCAAGGACTTCGTCGAGCTTGTGAACACCGCGCTCAATGAGGAGAATGGGCGCAAGGCGTTCGAGGAGTCGCGCAAGCACTCGCGTGAAGGTGGTTCCTCCTCCAACATGACCACCCCTCCGCAGAAGCGCCGCATCTGGGTGCCAAATGGTGCTGTCACTCGGGCTCCAAATGCCCAAGCTTCTCCAGGCTTTGGTCCCCGCCCACCCAACCCATCTCAGATGCAGGGTCAGAGGTTTCCGATGGGGCAGCCAAGGCCGGGTCCTTCTCGTATCGTCACTTGCTACAAGTGCAAGGATACTGGACATTATGCTGATAAGTGCACTCAGAAGCAGCTACCCCTACCTCCTCGCCCCAACACCAACCAGGCTATGGTTCGTGCTCCTCCGGCTAAAGCCTTCAACTCCAACAATAGGCCTGTCGGGAGGAACGCGAGGGTGAACCATATCAAGGCCGACAAAGCCGAAGAGGCTGCTGACGTCGTTCTCGGTATATTACCCGTAAACTCTATTCCAGCTAAAGTGTTGTTTGATACTGGAGCATCGCATTCATTTGTGTCAAAGATTTTTGCAAAAGCATACAACCTAGTTCTGGTTCCGCTAAGCAATCAAATGACTGTTCACTCTCCGGGACCGCAAATGTTGACTTCCAAGATAAGCATGGACAATGAGATCCTAATTGGAGGTCGCATATTCCTTGCTTCACTCATGTTGCTGGGAAATTCTGACATTGATGTCATTCTGGGTATGGATTGGTTGAAGACCCACAAAGCTAAAATTGACTGTGCTCAAAAGTCAATAACTCTCTCCCACACTTCAGGCCAGATAGTCTATTCTCCATATGGATCAACTTCTGCTCAGCTGTTCAGCCTCGATGCCAAACCCCTTCCGGCAATTGAAAATGTTCCGGTGGTTTGTGAATTCCCTGACGTCTTTCCAGAAGAGTTGCCAGGGATGCCTCCGGACAGAGCAGTTGAGTTCGTGATCGAGCTTGAGCCAGGTACTGCTCCAATCTCTAAGCATCCATACAAGATAGCTCCTCCTGAACTGAAATTGTTGAAGGAGCAAATCGATATGTATATGGACAAAGGTTTCATTCAGCCTAGTTCCTCCGCTTGGGGTTGCCCAACTCTGTTTGTTGCCAAGAAGGATCAAACTAAAAGACTCGTGGTTGACTATCGTCCTCTCAACGAGAAAACCATCAAGAACAAGTATCCACTTCCTCGTATCGATGATCTTTTTGATCAACTTGCTGGAGCCTCAATATTCTCAAAGTTGGATTTGAGGATGGGTTACCATCAGATAAAGATCAGAAAGGAAGATATTCCTAAGACAGCTTTCACCACTAGGTACGGTCTATATGAATACACCGTCATGTCCTTTGGTCTCACCAATGCACCGGCGACCTTCTCAAGACTCATGAATTCTGTCTTCCATGAATACCTCGACAAGTTCGTTGTGGTATATCTTGATGACATTCTAGTCTACTCAAAATCCGAGGAAGAGCATGGAGAACACCTTCGTCTCACTCTCATGAAACTTCGCGAGCATCGTTTGTATGCCAAGTTTTCCAAATGTGAGTTCTGGATTCCAGAAGTTGCATATCTTGGTCATATCATCTCTGCCAAGGGCATTGCCATTGATCCGGAAAAGGTTAAGGCAATTGTTGATTGGAAACCCCCTAAGACGGTGAAACAAGTTAGAAGCTTTCTTGGCTTGGCTAGCTATTGCCGTCGTTTCGTCCAAAACTTTTCCAAGATTGCCAAACCTCTCACTGATCTCACAAAGAAGGACAAAAAGTTCGTTTGGACTCCACAATGTGATGAGAGTTTCAACCTCCTGAAGACTAAACTCACTTCCACACCTGTTCTAGTTGGCCCCGACACCACCAAATCTTTCCAGATATTCTGTGATGCATCTCTCCAAGGCTTAGGAGCAGTTCTTATGCAAGAACGTCAAGTTGTGGCTTATGCTTCACGTCAGTTGAACCCACATGAGCAAAACTATCCCACTCATGATCTTGAACTTGCAGCAGTTGTGTTTGCCCTCAAGAAATGGAGACAATACTTGTTGGGTAACAAAACTGAAATCTTTTCCGATCACAAGAGTCTGAAATACATCTTCACTCAGCCAGATCTGAACCTCAGGCAAAGGAGATGGATTGAGAAGATTAAAGACTTTGATCTCACCATTTCTTACACTCCAGGCAAGGCTAATGTTATGGCCGATGCTCTCAGTCGCAAATCCTATTGCAATAATCTCATGATCATGGAGAGCCAACCTCCACTTCATGAAGAATTCCAAAAGCTGAACCTTGGTCTTGTTCCGGAAGGATACCTTGCTAGCTTGACAGCCAGTCCAACTCTTGAGGACAAGATTCGTTCTGAACAACTTCGTGATAATGAAATCAAGAAGATTGTGGATCACATCAAGGAGGGCAATGATAAGTTCAAGTCCTTCTCAATTGATGACAAGGGAACTGTGTTCTTCGAAGGACGCATTGCAGTCCCTCAGATTCAAAGTCTCAAGGATATCATTCTCAAGGAGGCTCATGAAACTCCTCTATCCATTCACCCTGGAAGTACAAAGATGTACCAGGATCTCAAGACTCTGTATTGGTGGCCTGGCATGAAACGTGAAATTGCTCAATACGTTTCTGAATGCGACGTTTGTCAACGTGTTAAGGCAGTCCATCAGAAGACAGCAGGTCTACTCCAACCTCTAAAAATTCCTGAGTGGAAGTGGGACATGATTGAAATGGACTTCGTTACTGGGTTTCCAAAGTCCAAAAAGGGCAACGATGCAATCTTCGTTGTTATTGATCGTCTCACTAAGGTTGCTCACTTCTATGCTGTAAAGGAAACTATCTCAGCTAGCCAGTTAGCAGAGCTCTACACAGCAAAGGTTGTTCCCCTTCATGGTGTTCCATTGGAAATAAGCTCAGACCGTGGAAGTATCTTCACTTCTCATTTCTGGAAAAGCTTTCAAGAAGCATTGGGCACTAAACTTCTGTTCAGCACAGCTTATCACCCTCAGTCTCAAGGGCAAGTCGAAAGAGTCAATCAGATTCTCGAGGATATGCTCAGAGCATGTGGTCTCTCCTTTGGCATGAAATGGGAGGATTGCCTTCCATATGCTGAATTCTCCTACAACAACAGCTACCAGGCAAGCCTAGGCATGGCACCATTTGAGGCACTGTATGGTCGCAGATGCAGGAGTCCAATCAATTGGTCTGGAGCTGGTGAACGTTCACTTTTAGGCCCTGACATTGTTAAGGAAGCCGAGGAGAAAGTTCGTATCATTCGTGACAATCTCAGGATTGCTCAGTCTCGTCAGAAGAGCTATTATGATAGCAAGCACAGGGATATGGTCTATGCACCTGGTGATAAGGCATATCTCCGTGTAACTCCCCTCAGAGGCACTCATCGTTTTGGTGTGAAAGGAAAACTTGCACCAAGATACATTGGCCCTTTCAACATCCTCTCAAGACGTGCAGAGAATGCTTATCGTCTCGAACTTCCAGAAAAACTATCCAAAGTGCACGATGTGTTCCACGTGTCACAACTCAAGAAGTGTTTCAAAGATCCAGATCGTGCAGTTGATCATGATTCCATTGAGCTGCAAGATGATCTATCTTATGAGGAGCACCCTATTCGTATTCTCGATGAGACCGAGCGTAAGACTCGCAACAAGAGCACCAAGTTCTTGAAAGTCCAATGGTCGCATCATTCTGATAAAGAGGCAACGTGGGAGACCGAAGAGGATCTTCGCAAGAAGTATCCGGACCTATTCATTTCTCAGTAGGGAATCTCGGGGCGCGATTCCTTCAAGGGGGGGCGTTTTGTAACATCCCAAGTATGAAAATACCCCTAGAATGTTTTGTTCCTTGTTTTATTTCAAGCAATGCATCATGTCATCATGTTTACTTATTGTTTGCATTTGTTTCCATCTGTTTTATTCTGTTTTCACAATTCAAATTCAAACCTTTTTCAAACATGGTTTCATACTTGCTCTGTTACAACCTTTGGAACCAAAATAACAAACAAAAACAACCCTTTTATTCCTTGTTTTCATTTATGAAATTATTTCCTCAAATCATTCCTTTTAATTCCACCAATTAAATTCAAACCATTTCCAAATTATCAAATCAGTACCTTTTGGGAAACCATGAAAATCACCAAACTTTTCTACCCTCTAAATCATTCTAAAACCCTAGGGGTAACCCTATTTTGTTATTCATGTTTTATTAAAGTTTTATTAAACTCAAAAATCCCTCTATTTTGAATTCAAACACAAACCATACCTTTAAATTTCAATTTTTGAAATCCAAGTTTACAATGTGGTTTCTAATTGTTTAAAAAGCTTAACTTAATTTTTCTATAATTTTTCTCAAATAAAACCTTAACAGTTTTCTCCCAAAAGCAAAAGTACAAAAAAAAATAATAAACAGAAAAGAATAAAAAGGAAAACGAGCAGCAGCACCTATCTACCGCTTGGCCCAAGCCCACCTAGCTCTAGCGCGCAGCAACCCAGCCCGCGCAGCGCCAACTTACCGCTTCGAGCGCGCGGAGATTCGTGCGCGCGACCTCCGTCTTCGTCCTCCCGTACGGCGCCCATCGGAGGCATCCACGGCGACCGCGAGCGACCACGGCGGCCACCGCTGCGCTCCACCCTATATAAGCATGCCTAGGGCACCCCCGTACCTCCCTATCGCTCTAGGGTTCCTCTCCGCCGCCGATCGTTTCCTCCCCGACGCCAATTCCTCCTCTGAATCTCACGCCGGCGACGGCCCTCTGAAGAACCCCATGGCGCCACCGCACCTCGCTCCCACCTAGCCTCCTATCACTTGCAATCGCGTCGCCGCTCTTCCGCCTTCCTCTCGGACACCAGAAGCAGGCAAGATATCCCTCAGATCCGCGCCGCGTTTCTCTCCCCCCTCCGGCCACCGTGCGCCGTCTCTGAATCTTTTGCTCGCGCCGCCGTTGCAGGGCCTTTCGTCGACAATCGCTTGCTGCAAACGCACCCACTCTACCTCCTCTACGAAACGAACACCAGGGGGAGCCAGGAGGAGCATCACGTCGTCGACACCGTCCACGACCTCGCCGCGGCCACCTTTCGTCACCACGTCGTCAGCATCCCGTCAGCGTCGAGCCACTGCTACCTCAACGACGGTGGTGAGCACCCCTTCTGCTCCTCCTCCCTTCTCTGCATCCGTGCGCATCCTCTGCATCCACACGCACTCGCCGCAACGAGCACATCGACGTTGATCGCCGCCGGTTTATCTCTGTCAAGTTCAGTTAGCGCGCGCGCGTAAAAATTCAGTTAACCGCAAGCTAACACCTTAACCTGTCCGCGCACGGTATACTGACAGAAGCGCGCGCACATCGCACTGGTTCAGAGAGCAGAGCACGCACAGCGAGCTCGCGGGTTCGAGCCCCGCGGCCGCAATCTTTTTTGGGGATTTCTCCCCCACGCTGAGCCCCACCAGGCAGTGGCACTGGAGGCCACGCCAGCGTGTGCGCCACGCTGGCCCCTCTGGCCCACTGCGCAGTGGCAGTGGGTAGATAGAACCTGAGTAACAAAGGTTTTCTGCGAATTTCAGAAATTCCAAATTCTTTTTAAATAACAGAATTAAATCAAAACTTTAAAATGCAATATCTTTTGTTTTATAAACCCAACAAATACAAACTTTATATGAAACTTGATCTAAATTTCATAAACTTTCCAAATATGCAATTTGTGTTCTGTTTTGAATTTTCAAAATGCACTCTAAATTCAAATTCAAATAATTCAAATACAAATTGAAATAATTCATAACTAATTCATACTGTTTTCAAATAATACAAATAAAATATGTTTTTCACACCTTTTTGAATGCTCTATTCAAATATAAATTTTGTTTTCTGGTTTGAACAATTTAAATGGCCTAAAATATTTAAATCTTGTTTGATTCAATTAAAAATTGTTTAAAATTGTTTAATTCATAATTAATTAATCCAAAGTCCAATTTCAAATTGTGAAACATGTAATCCAACTAAAATTTGATAAACTTTTCAAATATAAAATTTGTAATTGGTTTTGCATACTTTAAATTGTTGAAAACAATCAATACTTGTTCACCACCATTAAGTACCAATAATTCCAAACTTGTTAATGTTTTCTAAAATGATTAACTATCATTCTAATTGCAATTAACTTGTTATCTTCTTGTTATTCATCATGCATGCATCATACTAATTCAACTACACCTAATGCTTAGTGATAGAACAATTAATTCAATCCAAGCATGGGTTTCCATATGCACCCTTTTGCATATGGAATCCATTTAAACTTGTGTTTCCTGTCAAGCAAGTTATTTTGGTGCATCTATTAAACATGACATGCATCATCCAATGTTTGTGCACTTATGCCATGTATTGATTGCCGGTCTTCCTTCGTTGTTGTTTTGCTTCTTCTCGATTAGACGACGACGTTGGTACCGACGAGCCTTACGACACCACTACTCAGGACCTAGCCCAGTACGAGGCTGAGCTGCCAGGCAAGTTATCACTCACATGAATCATTGAGTTCCTTTCCACACTTGTTGGCGATACTATCTTTTTGTCTACTATTGCTAGCCCTATGTATCGTTGCTTGTTCTCCGAACCCATCACATGATACCTTGAGCCATGATATTGCCACCACCCCCATACCTACAGCCATTGCTTGAGCCTGTTATTATCTAGCATGCTTAGAGTTGCTTTTACTCGAGTCTGTTGTCGGTTACTACTATTACTATCTTATTATCTTGTACCGGGGCTCGTTGTAATTAATCAATCCTGTTAATTGCTAGTGGTAATAATAATTTGATGATAAGGCACCGGCAGGAGGCCCATGAGTGGTTTTGGAGCCTGCTAGTGTCGACCCTAATAGGAAAAGGGTCTTGTCTACTGATCCATGATGAGCGCACTACCCGCATTTGGGAAGCGAGTATGGGCGCCCCCCTCAACTTGACCTGATTCGCATCTCGTCCAAATCGCCTCATTTAGTTCGTGTTTTCCATTTGCCGCATGCATGTTTTTGCGAGCCCAGCGCAGGGTGGAACTTTCGTAGTCGGCATATAGGGGGACACGTTCTTAGAGTGCTATGAGGGTCCATTTTCTTCTGGGCTCGATTAGCCGTGCGCCCAAGGTGCTTTGGGCTTGATGCGGAGAATGGTTGGTTGTGTAGAGTACCCCGCTTGGTGGGTTAGCTTCCCATCTGGCGGGTTATTCTTGAGTGTTCGGCCAAATTGGTGCAACCCTGCAGGGATAATCTTCTCGAGAAGCCGTGTTTTCCGCGGTTATGGATTACTTGGTGAAAGTACTGGCTAACAAGTACTCAGGACAACTTCAACATAACTATCAATCATGTTTCACCCAATGATTAATAACCTGGCTAGTAATAGTTTATTCACACAATAACTTGATTCACCTTATCACAACTGTGTGAGTTATCCTCGGATTGCTTCTTCGGATAAGGGGCGAGATCCAGGATGGGTTTGGTTGAACTTATCTTTCAGTTGGTTACAATCCTCGATCTTATCTTTTCTGTTAGCCGGAACTTGTAGCTTTATTCTGTAGTTGTTTAGAGCAGCCAGCAGCAACTTTATATCCCCCGTTCTTCCGTTGATCCCAAGCATCAATGCTTGTGTTGACGGGTAACTCCTTGATGAACTGTGAGTCTTGCTTGCCAGTACTTGGATGTACTGACCCCGTTGGGGCTGTGGTTTACGCAGAGTACTACTACGACTACGATGCTTCCCAGGATGGCTACTTTGTGGAGTTCGACGACGCTGCAGACGAGTAGTTAGCTGGACCAGGGCAGGATCCAGACCTTCGTGGATGGGCTTCGCTTTTATTTATTTTCTCAGGCTTCTTAAGCCATGGATTTGTCTGTACTCAGACCCTTTGATTGCTTCCGCTGTTGTAATGGATGATATGTTGGGACATGTGTCCTCTGGATGACTGTATTCGATATTTTCTGCCTTAGTGAAGGCCAGTTGCCCTTATTTCATCCTTTTGTGTCGTAGAGACATTCTGTGTTATCATTCGTACCAAACTGTTGACGTACCGTGCGTGTTTGATTATGAAGTACGTCGACAGTAGTGCCTTTAGGTTCCTAGCGGATAGTTTACTTCGACGGTGGAAGCAGGGCTTGTGTTGTCGCGCATAAGCGCAGGCCTACCAGGAAGCTGGGACGTGGGAGCATGTTTGCCCCATAATCCAAGCACCTGACTTCCAGTTCGTGCGGAGAGTATCCTCTAGAAACCCAGGGTGCGACAGTGTAGTGAATTTGGTTCGTGTAATCACTAAAGACGACTAAGAGGGATGTTGTTTTTGAGTGGGAGTTCATGGCTTAATTTGAATTAACTTGAACTTATTTATCATGAACAACAAATCAAAGTGAATTTGCACAACTTGTAGTAGTCATTGGCATCCTCATAACTATCTTACACTTAGATTGTTAATTGAGATATAACTGTTATGATCTGGTAAATACCATTTAAGATTGGTACCGTATTAGTGAAATTTAAAATTGAGTCCTATTGTAAATTTTTGGTATTTCCTACCTAGCTCCATGTGGTTAATGATTGATTAATCTAGAGAGCAAATAATTCCTACTTAGAATCCAGAGTCATGGTTGCTTCCGTATTACTTTATCTTCAAAAGAATGTTTTGTTGATCAAGGTGATTTAGGGACTGAAAAGAGTTGTTTTCAGAAACAATCAAGTGAAAGATATATTGATATCTAGAAACTTATTTGTGGCAACATGACTAAGTATAATTTAGCGTGACAATGTTTGCTTATATTATCTGAATATATGCAATGATTGAAGACGCTAGGCGTTTGAATATTCCAAGAAATTGGATGCTAAAAATTATCCTCTAAATTCCTTCCTTCGAGCTATAATAGCTTAATCATAAAATTGTTATGATGGGATGGATTAGAAGTATGGGTAAAGTAGTTTACCTTACTTGGAAAATGCTAAGAGTGGAATCTAGAAGAATGCTATTAATATGGTGATATTAGTAGAACAATCAAACTCAAAGTATGACTCAATGGGTGATAGTATATGACTAACACGCCAAAGAAAATGAGCTAGTAAGACTAGCATTGTTTGATGTTGAATGATTCTTCTATAAAGGAAAGGGAATATTGAAAATAGAATTACAAATAGATATATGGCAGAAAAGAAGATAACTGGAAAAGTCCAGCTCAGGAGTATATACTTGATATACAAGATATAGATGTATTACTAGTTAACAAAGTATTTTTGGTATTTTGATACCACATTGGTTGGTATGAGTTGTCATACAAAGCAACGCAATGAAAGAAATACAAGGGCCTAAAAGGAACTAGTAATAGATGTGGAATCGATTATGACAAGAACATAAATAAAGTGTTATTGTGTTCATTGTCGTATCGAACCAACCAGTCAAGATTTATTTGAAGAACTTAATAATTTGTTATTTTGTTCTAGTCTTTTGTGAGAACAAATGAGATTGTTCAAACTATGATCATATTCCATAATTGATGGATATGTTAATATAAATCATGTTGGTAAAGTAAACATCTATAAGACTAAATGCTAAACGTTGCAAGACGTTGAAGAGTTTCACTTAAATTGTGACACCACCATTTTAGTTCATATCGGAAAGGAAAACATGAAGGAACTCCATATTGATGGACTTCCGGAGTCATTTTATTGACGCTTGTGAGACCTCTTCCAAAAGATGACTAGAATTCCGTTCTTAGGCCAAAGTAGAATGGACGACTAATTTAGTGGAGATTATACATATTGATGTATATAGTCCATTATGTGTAGTCATGTATGGTGGATTAATTTTTCCTTCATAAAATTCTGTCGATGATTTAAGTAGATATGTGAGTATATCTATTTAAAGGGAACAGAGTTTGACATTTTGAATTGGTTCAAAAGGTTGTTAATATGAAGTTAAAATCAATGTAACAAGATAATCAAGTTTTTATGATTGGATCATAAAGGATAAAGTTTGAGTTACAAGTTTAGCAAAACATCTGAGAAGTTGCAAAATTGTTCTACAACTTATACTTCTCGAATACCCCACATTAGATTGGAGTATTCAAAAGACAAAATCAAACCCTGTTTGACATGGTAAGATTAATAAAATTGCCATTATATGTTTGTAGTTTATACATTAAGGACAACCGCTTTTACACTGAAAAGAGCACCATCATGATCCGTTGAAATTGACAACATATAAGATATGGTTTGGGTAATGACCTGAATTGTCATTTTTCTTAAGTTTTGGTATGCATAACATGTGTAAAATGTTTACAACCAAAATAGGATAAATATATGTTTATAAGGTTATCCCAAATAAAACATTGGGTATTTATCCTATCACCGAACCAAAAGACAAATGTTGTTTGTCAGAAAGGGTTGATTTCTCGAGAAAGTAGTTCTTGCGAAACAAGTGAGTGGGAGCACGGTACAAACTCAACAAGATTACAGAATCTCCGTTATCATGTCAAGAGTAGCGCAACACTGGAAGTTGTTCCGGGGTTTACTATTTTGACTAAGTAGAAGACACTACAAATGTTGTAGATACTTCAAATGAGTTTGCGAACTGTAGCAGAAAAGTCCAAAAACTTTGTACTTTGAACAACTTGTGGTTTAAGTATAAAGTGTTGTTTTGACAACAAAGGACCTGGACCTTATAAAGGAAGCAAATGATGGGCACTGACTTCGTAAAATTGACTATGAGTCATTATATCCGCCATAGTATCCTTGTATGAATATCAAGTATGTGACTTGGTAGTCCTTTCAATAGGAATGATGCCTAACGATAGCAAAAGGGTCTATATAGCGACAAAGACATGGATACTTATCGAAAAGTTGTTTTCGACGAAGTTCAAAGAGTTCACTACTACAAGATTTTGATCTTCCGTAGTGATGCTTAGTCTTTGCAGATAGTTCTAGCAAAGTTACATATTATGATATGGATGTTGAATAACAAAACCAATTCTCCTCTCGAGGAAGTTTGTTCAAGGATGTGTACTTGACACAGTCTGAGAGTTTTGTAAAATTCAAAAGGTTGCTAGAAAGGCATGCGCACTTCAATGGTTGAAGTGAGCATAACGAAGTTGAAATCTTTACCTTAATGAAGTTATCAAAAGAGTTTGATTCCATCATGAATGATAAAGATGCTTGTAGAGTTACAAGAAATTAAGTGGGAGCGTTATGACATATTTCCAATACTTTATGTAGATGACATATGGTTGATTGGAAAATATGTATTTTAAATTAACACGGTTAAGATTTCATATTGATGAAAGGCTTAGAAGATATTGGGCATCGATATCTATAAAAGATGGATTGAAGCGCCTGATATGATTGAAGCCAAATTACATAGATGAAATATTGAAGTAAGTCAATATACAATTGATAAGAAGGAGTTCTTGTCACATGGAAAATAATTGAGCAAGATTCATGTGTTTTGACACATGATGAGCATCATTGAAATTGAGATTTCTAAGTCATGTTTCCATGCTATGTACACAACCAGATGAGTCCTATGCTATAAAATGTTATAGTAGGATAATTCATATGATGATTAGACAACAGTGGGAGAGATCCTTGTGTCATTTTAGAAATGCTAAGGATATGTTTTCCTATATAGTAATGACAAAATAATAGTTGTAATATGTTACACTAATAGTCTTGTCATTTATTCAAGTAATTTTATCTCAATTAAAATATGTGATGAAGGGTAGCACAATAGGATGGAAGAAAGTTCCATGCTGGATTTGAAAGAGTTTCAAAATTAAAATATTGTGACAGATACTACAACAAAGGCTAAAGTATATCGTTGTGTTGACAACTAATTATAAGCGTATTTTGTGTCAAGGAGTTCTTTATTGAACTTGGTGAATTTCGAAGAATGCTGAAACTATGAAGCTAGATTTTCACAATGTTAGTAACATCAGTTTAAGCTGAGGAATTAAGGTATCACCGGAACTTGGTGAGTTTCCAAGAATGCTAACACTATGAAGCTACATTTTCACAATGTTAGTGACATCAGTTTAAGCTGAGGAATTAAGTTTTCACGAATTGACTATATATATACAAAGCCATCTCATTAGAGAATGAGTGATGCGTGTAGACGCAAAGAACATGCAAATACAATAGGACCTGAACAGTTCAGATCTTTTTGATGATGTTTACCGCATGCGAAGCATGGTAATAACACTGGTACGCCATATGTGTTAAAGTGCTTACAGACTAGATTATTGACTCTAGTGCAAGTGGGAGACTGAAGGGAATATGCCCGAGAGGCAATAATAAAATGGTTATTATCTTATTCCTTGTTTATGATGAATGTTTATTTCTCATGCTAGAATTGTATTAACCGGAAACGTTGATACATGTGTGCTTAATAAACAAACAATGGTTCCTAGTAAAGCCTCTCTTTTAACTAGCTCGTTGATTAATAGATGATCAAGGTTTCCTGATCATGAACATTGGATGTTATTAATAACGGGGTCATGTCATTAGAAGAATGATGTGATGAACATATACCCAAAGATAATATAGCAATGCGATCAAGTCATTTAGTTTACATTGTTATATCAAACATACGAAGTAACTTATTCCTTAGACCATGAGATCATGTCAATCACTGATACCGGAAGAGTGCTTTGATGGCATCAAACGTCACACCGTAACAGGGTGACTATAAAGGTGTCGTTAAGTATTCGTAAAGTATTAGTTGAGGATCATGGATCAAGAGTGGGATTTGTCCATCCAAATGACGGAGAGATATACTCTGGGCCCTCTCGGTGATATCACATCGAAACCGCTTGCAAGCACGTGATATGATCACAAAGGATGTTATATCACGGGAACGAGAAAAGAGTACTTGTCGGTAACGAGATTGAACAAGGTATGGTTGATACCAATGATCGAATCTCGGACAAGTAAAATATCGCGAGACAAAGGGAATAGTTCACGGCGTTGTTGGTTCACACGATCACGAGAGTCATCGTTGAATATATAGGAGTCATCACGGATCTCCAGATCCCGCTGTTGATTATTGATCGGAGAGGAGTCTCGATCATGTCTATCTTATTCGCGAACCGTAGGGTGACACACTTAAGGTTCGATGACGCATTTGAGAGGATACGGAATATCGGAGAAAAGTTTGGACAGCACCGAAATTGTTTCGGGGAATATTGAAATAGTCACCGAAATTGTTTCGAGTAATTTTGAAATAGTTCAAGGGGATTCTTATCAAATGGTTGTTAATAGATTTAACAACTAACTCAAGGGGTTATATGTTAATGTTTGTTAATGGAATTAACAAATATTAAAATAAAGAAATAAAATTGTTTTATTTATTTATTAAAGAAAACCCTTGGGATTTTGAGTGGGAATTCATGGAAGAATGAGTGGGTTGAGTGGAGACTCCACTCACATGATGAGGGAGAGGTGGAGGCAGCCAAAAATTCGTGGCTGCCATCCCCTCCTATAAAAGGAGGGGTGAGAGCTCCCTCTCCCACTACACACACTTGTGTCATCTCTTCCTCCCTCCTGCCGCTGCTCCACCACTTGTTCGTGCGCTTGGCGAAGCCCTGAGCAATGTTTTTCTCCACCACACCACGCCGTCGTGCTGCTGGAGTTCCGAGGGATCCTCTACTTCCGCGCCCCGCTGGAACGAGGGAATGGAGGTCGTCATCAACCGTACGTGTGACCGATCACGGATGCACCGCCGGATTGCGGTGCCATCTTCTCGCTATCGGGATCGGTGTGAGTACGACTACGCCAACAACGAGATTTGATCTCGTACCACTTTGAGTCTTCGAGGGTATGTGTTCTCCTTAACCCTCTTGTTGCCCGTTGCACTTCGTCTTCTAGATTAGATCTTGGCCTTTCGGGTATCTCTCGCGTAGGAAAATTTTTGTTTTCTATGCTACGTTCCCCTTCACTTCTAACTGACTAGCTGAGATTGTCTCTTTGACAGGAAAGAAGTGAGCGACTTTAGTGAGTCGATCAATGACAACAAAGATTGCATCGTTGCCCCTCTTGGACTTTGGAAAACCAGTGACGAAGTCCATTTCAATCATGTCCCACTTCCATTCAGGGATTTTCAGAGGTTGGAGAAGACCGGCTGTTTTCTGATGGACTGCCTTGACACGTTGACAAACGTCGCATTCAGAAACGTATTTAGCAATTTCACGTTTCATGCCAGACCACCAATACAGTGTCTTAAGATCCTGGTACATCTTTGTACTTCCAGGGTGTATGGAAAGAGGAGTTTCATGAGCCTCCTTTAGAATAACATCTTTGAGACTTTGAATTTGAGGAACTGCAATGCGTCCTTCAAAGAACACAGTTCCCTTGTCATCAATTGAGAAGCACTCATACTTCACATTGCCTGCTCTGATGTTATTTGCGATCTTCTTGATCTCATTATCACGAAGTTGTTCAGAACGAATCTTATCCTCGAGAGTTGGACTGGCTGTCAAGTTTGCGAGATAACCTTGAGGAACAAGACCAAGGTTCAGCTTCTGGAATTCTTCATGAAGAGGAGGCTGGCTTTCCATGATCATGAGATTATTGCAATACGACTTGCGGCTGAGAGCATCGGCCATAACATTAGCCTTGCCTGGAGTGTAAGAAATGGTAAGATCGAAGTCTTTGATCTTTTCAATCCATCTCCTTTGCCTGAGGTTTAGATCTAGCTGAGTGAAGATGTATTTCAGACTCTTATGATCGGAAAAGATTTCAGTGCGATTACCCAACAAGTATTGCCTCCATTTCTTGAGGGCAAACACAACTGCTGCAAGTTCTAGATCATGAGTTGGATAATTGAGCTCATGTGCGTTCAACTGACGTGAAGCATAAGCCACCACTTGACGTTCTTGCATAAGAACTGCACCTAGACCTTGGAGGGAAGCATCAGAATATCTGAAAAGGTTTGGTAGTATCTGGGCCAACCAGAACTGGTGTAGAAGTGAGTTTAGTCTTGAGGAGATTGAAACTTTCATCACATTGTGGAGACCAAACGAACTTCTTGTCCTTCTTTGTGAGATCAGTGAGAGGTTTAGCAATCTTGGAGAAGTTTTGGACGAAACGACGGCAATAGCTAGCCAAACCGAGAAAACTTCTGACTTGCTTTACCGTCTTAGGAGGTTTCAGATCAACAATTGCCTTAACCTTTTCTGGATCAATGGCTATGCCCTTGGCAGAGATGACATGACCAAGGTAAGCAACTTCTGGAATCCAGAACTCACATTTGGAGAACTTGGCATATAGACGATGCTCGCGAAGTTTCATGAGAGTGAGACGAAGATGTTCTCCATGCTCTTCCTCGGATTTTGAGTAGACAAGAATATCATCAAGATATACCACAACGAACTTGTCGAGGTATTCATGGAAGACAGAATTCATGAGTCTAGAGAATGTCGCCGGTGCATTGGTGAGACCAAAGGACATGACGGTGTATTCATATAGACCGTAGCGAGTGGTGAAAGCTGTTTTAGGAATATCTTCCTTTCTGATCTTTATTTGATGGTAACCCATCCTCAAATCCAGCTTGGAGAATATTGAAGCTCCAGCAAGTTGATCAAAAAGATCATCGATACGAGGAATTGGATACTTGTTTTTGATGGTTTTCTCGTTGAGAGGACGATAGTCAACCACGAGTCTCTTTGTTTGATCCTTCTTGGCAACAAACAGAGTTGGGCATCCCCAAGCCGAGGAGCTAGGTTGAATGTAACCTTTCTCCATGTACATATCGATTTGCTCCTTCAACAACTTCAGTTCAGGAGGAGCTATCTTGTATGGATGCTTAGAGATTGGAGCAGTGCCTGGTTCAAGTTCGATCACGAACTCAACTGCTCTGTCAGGAGGCATTCCTGGCAATTCTTCTGGAAAGACATCGGGGAAATCACAAACCACCGGAATAGTTTCAATAGATGGAAGAGGATTTGCATTGAGAGTGTAGAGTTGAGCAACTGGATTTTCAGCATGGAAGTCGACTATCTGGCCAGAAGGGTGTGTGATTTTGACAGACTTAGCAGGACAATCAATGACTGCTTTGTTGGCTACAAGCCAATCCATCCCAAGAATGACATCAATATCTGAAGAGTGGAGAGCTATCAGAGATGCCTGGAATGGAAGGTTTCCAATTGTGATCTCGATGTTCTGGCTAACTTTATTGCTTTGCCAGCTAGATCCCGGTGATTTCACTAGGAGAGGGATAGACAACTGTTCGAAGTTGATTCCACTGTTGTTTGCAAAGCATTGAGAGATGAAAGAGTGTGAAGCACCAGAATCGAACAAGACTTTAGCACGAAACGAGTTCACAAGAAGTGTGCCCATTACAACTTCCGGAGATTCTTCTGCTTTTGTAACATCCAAGTATGAAAACACCCTAGTTGTTTTGCTTCCTTGTTTAATTTATGCAATGCATCATGGCATCATCCTCATTTTATTTCTGTTTGCATTGTGTTCATAATAAAATTCAAACTTAATCAACCCTTGTTTTCACACTTGTCTGTTACAATCTTTCAAATAAAGAATTGCAAATCAAAACATCATTTGCTTCCAACTAATTCCATTATATTTCACCTATTAATTTGTTGCTTAAATCAATTAACCAAATTAAACAATTAATTCCAAATCATTTCCAAACTCAAACCATTTCTCAAATCTTTAATCATTTGAATCCATGAAATTCAACACTAATTGATATTCTTTAAATCACTTCTAAAACCTAGGGGAAACCCTAGTGGGAATGGCTTTATTTTCTAATATTAAGTATTATTGCAATTTTCAATTAAATTGGTTACTTTCTAAAACAGCAAGCAAACAATAAAGTTTTTGAAAACAACAACTACCAAAAGGTTGCATTTTCCACTAAGAAATTTATCCTATTTTTATTCCAAAATTTTCTTTAAAGAAAACCTTGTTTTGTTTCCATTTTGCTTAACTACAAAAAAATAACAGTACAAAAAAAAATATAAAAATTGCAAATGGGAGGAGAGGAGCAGCAGCAGCTAAGGCACCAGCCCAGCCCATTATCCTTTGGCCCGATAACCCCCCTCTCCACGTCGCTGTCGTCCTCCTCCGTCTGACGTCAGAGGCGTACGAGCGCGCCTCCGTCGTCGATCCTTTCCCTCGCACTCCCGATGGCCGCCGTACCTCCTCCACCCACTCCATAAAACCACCACGGCCTCCTCCTGCCGCCGCAAACCCTAGCTACCCCCCTCCTTCCCTATCACCGCCGCTACGCATCCCTCCTCTCTGCTAGCTTCGCTCTCTGCCGTCGCCGTCAGACCACCGCCATCCATCCCTCGCCTTGGTCACCTCGAGGAGGATCTGTGGCCGGGAATGGATCCGCGGTGCGTCCAGCAACCTCGCGGCGTCCTCGCCGTCCGCTGGGAGCATCTGTGAAGGCCGCGCCGTGCCGGATTCTCTCCTCCGTCGCCGTCGACATCGGCTCCTGTCCCTCTGCAGCTCGACGAACCTAGGTGAGCTCCCCGTGCTAGCTATCCCTCTCGTCTCTCTGTTGCAACCCCGCAAACCCGTGCACACACCCTACAGCAGCGGGCTGGCCGTGGATCACGCCGGCGAGCAGCGCCACCTTCACTGTCAGTCGATCAAACTTTCGATCGTCAGTTTTCGTCAGAGAAGCGCACTTCTGAACCTCAACCAGTGTGCTTTCCCTTTGCTGTCAAACAACGTTCAGTAGCGCATTGGTACCGCACCTGGAGAGCGCATCGAGTGGTTGCGGGTTCGATCCCCCGCAAGCACACACTTTTTTGGAGATTTTCTCCCCAGCGCTCGGGCCCGCGCGTCATTGCCCTCCCCTGCCACGTGTGCGCGCGCGCCACGCTGGCTATGAGGGTCCACTGGGCAGTGGCAGCGGGTAGAGGCCCTCTCGGTAACAAAAGTTAAACGCAAATCTGTTTAAAATTTCTATTTCTTTTAAGTGGGCAGAATAAACACCTAATTTGAAAAATTCAATAACTTTAAATATATGAATCCAATAAATACAAACTTTATATGTTTATTGCTCCAAATTTCATAATCTTTCCAACTAGACTATTTGTGTTCTGTTTTGAATTTTCAAAATACTTTTAAATTTCAAATTTGAATAATTCAAATGCAAATTGGAATAATTCATAACTAATTCATACTGTTTTCAAATAATTCAAATAAAATATGTTTTTCACACCTTTTTGAATGTTCTATTCAAATATAAAACTTGTTTCATTGTTTGAATAACTTAAATTGCCTAAACAATTTAAACCTTGTTTAATTCAATTAAAATTGATAAAATCATAACTTGATTAATATAAAATATTTTTGAACATGCAAATTATGTTTTCAAACCACCAAAGTGTGAACTTTTCAAATGTGAATTTGAATTTATGGTTTGAACAAATAAAATTCAATTAATATTTAAGTTTGTTTTAAATTCCATTAAAACTTGTTTAATATTGTTTAATTCATAACTAAATAATCCAAAGTCCAATTTCAAAGTGTGAAACATGTAATCCAACTAAAATTTGATAACCTTTTCAAATATCAATTTTGTTATTTGTTTTGCACCCTTTAACTTGATGAAAACAACAACTACTTGTTTAACATCATTAAGTAACCAATAATTTCCAAAACTTAATAATTGTTTTCCTAACTTGTTAACCCTCATTACAATTGCAACTAATATTGTTATGTTATTGTTATTCATCATGCATGCATCATGTTTAACTACTTACACTTGTTAATCAAATGTAGTTCATTGCTTCAACCTAAACAATTTGCATCCATATGCAATTCACTTTGCTTATGGGTCCATTTAATTTGTGCTATTCTTGTTAATCAATTTGTTTTGATGCACCCATTAAATTGCCATGCATCATATTGACTGTGCACAATGCCATGAACATGATTGTTTACATTCCTGTTTTGTTTGTTTGCTTCTTCTCGGTTAGACGACGACTACGTTGAGACCGACGATCCTTACGACACCACTACTCAGGACCTAGCCCAGTACCCGGCTACTGAGCTGCCAGGCAAGTTATCACTCACATGAATCATCGAGTTCCTTTCCACACTTGTTGTCGATACTATCCTTTTGTCTACTATTGCTAGCCCTATGTATCGTTGCTTGTTCTCCGAACCTATCACATGATACCCTGAACCAATGATACTGCCTCACCTCCATACCTACAGCCTTTGTTTGTGCCTTAGTATTGTCTAGCATGCTTACGGTTGCTTTTACTCGAGTCTGCTGTCGGTTACTGCTTTCACTATCTTATTACTTGTACCGGGGGCTCGATGTTAATCAATCAATCCTGTTAATTGCTAATGGTAATAATAATTTGATGATAAGGCACCGGCAGGAGGCCCATGAGAGGTTTTGAGGCCTGCTAGTGTCGACCCTAATAGGAAAAGGGTCTTGTCTACTGATCCATGATGAGCGCACTACCCGCATGTGGGAAGCGAGTATGGGCGCCCCCCTCAACTTGACCTGATTCGCATCTCGTCCAAATCGCCTCATTTAGTTCGTGTTTTCCATTTGCCGCATGCATGTTTTTGCGAGCCCAGCGCAGGGTGGAACTTTTGTAGTCGGCATATAGGGGGACACGGTCTTAGAGTGCTATGAGGGTCCCTTTTCTTCGGGGCTTGATTAGCCGTGCGCCCAAGGTTCTTTGGGCTTGATGCGGAGAATGGTTGGTTGTGTAGAGTACCCCGCTTGGTGGGAGGCATCCCATCTGGCGGGTTATTCTTGCGTGTACGGCCAAATTGGTGCAACCCTGCAGGGATAATCTTCTCGAGAAGCCGTGTTTTCCGCGGTTATGGATTACTTGGTGAAAGTACTGGCTAACAAGTACTCAGGACAACTTCAACATAATGATCAATCATGTTTCACCCAATGTTTAATAATTTGACTAGTAATAGGTTATTCACACAATAACTTGATTCATCTTAACCCAACTGTGTGAGTTATCCTCGGATTGCTTCTTTGGATAAGGGGCGAGATCCAGGATGGGTTTGGTTGAAGTTATCTTTCAGTTGGTTACAATCCTCGATCTTATCTTTTCTGTTAGCCGGAATTTGTAGTTATCTTCTGTAGTTGGTTAGAGCAGCCAGCAGCAACTTTCATATCACCCTTTCTTCCGTTGATCCCAAGCATCAATGCTTGTGTTGACGGGTAACTCTTTGATGAACTGTGAGTCTTGCTTGCCAGTACTTGGATGTACTGACCCCGTTGGGGCTGTGGTTTACGCAGAGTACGACTACGGCTACGATGACCACCAGGATGGCTACTTTGTGGAGTTCGACGAGACTGCAGACGAGTAGTTAGCTGGACCAGGGCAGGATCCAGGACCTACGTGGATGGGCTTCGTCTTCTTTATTTTCTCCGGCTTCTTAAGCCTGTTGGATTTGTCTGTACTCAGACACCTTTGATTGCTTCCGCTGTTGTAATGAATGATATGTTGGGACATGTGTCCTCTGGATGATTGTATTCGCTATTTCTGCCTTAGTGAAGGCCATTTGCACTTATTTCATTCTTTTGTGTCTTAGAGACAGTTTGTGCTATCATTTCGTTCAAAACTGTTGACGTACAGTGCGTGTTTGAATATGAAGTACGTCGACAGTAGTGCCTATGACTCCTAATGGATAGTTTACATCGACGGTGGAATAGTAGGGCTTGTGTTGTCGCGCATAAGCGCAGGCCTACCAGGAAGCTGGGACGTGGGAGCAGTTATGCCCCATAATCCAAGCACCTACTATCCAGTTCGTACGGTGAGTATCCCTTAGAAGCCAGGGTGCGACAAATGGTATCAGAGCCTGTCTGCCTGTAGGATCCCTTTTTACTGGTCGCAGTTGAGTCTAGAAACTATTTTGTAGCTATATAGGAAAAATGAAACGTGAGAGTAGGAATTCTGCCATTTTTCTTCTTTCCCCACCCACCCACCCTTTTCTGGTAAGGAAGTGCAACGTTGTTTTTCTTTTCTCACCTAAACTTTCAAGTTAGGATTTCACGTGTTTTGGGTTCTCCTTAGTACCTCAGGACTTTTGGTCTCGTTTTCCCGATGTTGCTTCGATATCATGTTCTTTTCAACATCCTGTTCGTCCGTTGAACCTTGTTGTTGTTTTCCACATCCTTGTTCTTCTACCGGAGTCTAATCAAAACCTTCCAAATAATCTGCAGATGGGTCTCAGCTACTACCCGCAGGTGGTTCGCATGACTCGCTGTGAGAGCACCGCCGGTTATCCGGAGATGCTGAGAGACATGGTTACCTATCTGGGGTTCCGTTGGGCGCCAGAGTACCAGGTCTACGAGCACCAGCGAGAGTTTGACCAGACTTGCTACCGGGCTATCGTCTACATTCTGTCGGATGATGGCAGGAGCATTGTCCACCAGTACGAGGCAGTAGGGTCCACAGTGGATATGGCAGTGCAGCAGGCAGCGTATGTGAGTCTCACCGTCCTCCGTGCTGACTACTGGGGGTTTGATAAGTCCAGTTTTCGTCACATCCCCCGTGGTTACATCACGGCAGCGGGAGTTCACTTCACTGTCCACCGCGACCTGGATACCTACGAGACTGATAGCTCCAGGCTGCAGACCACTGCACAGTTCGCTAGGCACAGTGATGCCGTTGCTTCCACACTTGCTCAGGAGTTAGCCTCAGTCAGGGAGCAGCTCTATCTGGCTTTGACTCGTCTGGCGACGTACACCACAGACTTCGTTGGAGACGAGCGCTTTGCGCGTTTCCAGCAGACACTGGGTTTTCCTCTGCCAGATGCTGGAGGTTACGAGCCGATCAGAGGCCCACTTCTCGACCTCGGAGCTGGTTACACAGGGATTCCCCGCTATGGAGCACAGGGACACGACGCTTTCTACTTCACCACACCGAGAGTTGCTCTCAGAGCAGTTCCTATCTACATGGATCGTCGTGATACCTACTTCCATGGGATTCCTCCGCACCGTATCTCTCGTCCTACTACTCACCGCCGTCCTGCGTGATGAGCATGGGAGTACCGTTGTATCCATTACTAGCTGTGTCTAGTTTATCCTTTCGTTTTCGAACCATGTATTGGTCTGTTGGATATTCTGATGTATGTGAACATGTGATGATGTACCTGTTGGTTATCTATTCATGCGTCGGAATAATCTATCTTTCGGTTACCAAGTCTATCCTTTTCTGTTGTTGTGCTAAAATGAATTTCTGTTCAGGATGCCTCCAACCAGGAACAACCCGCCTCCGCCACCACCAATGGGGGAACTGTTGGCTCAGATGACCCAAGTGGTGACACAGATGGCCCAGATCCAGGCTAACCAGCACCACAACCAGAATGCTCCAAGGGTCACCATCAAGGACTTCCTCAGCTTGGGCCCAAAAGCTTTCGTGGCAACACGTGAGCCCCTGGATGCTGATGACTGGATCCGTGACGTAGCAAGAGCTCTGGAGATTGCTCATGTTGCGGAAGAGGATAAGGTCAAGTATGCCACCTACCTACTGAAGGGTCAGGCAGCTACTTGGTGGGAGAACTACCAGACCATGAGAGCAGGCTTTCCTATCAACTGGGGATGTTTCAAGGATGCCTTCCTGAAGCACCACATCCCGGATGGTCTCATGGAAAGGATGCGTGAGGAATTCTGCTCTCTCAGACAGGGCAAGCTGGACGTTCTCGGCTACCAGAACGAGTTCAATCGTCTCGCTCGGTACGCTGGTGACGAAGTGTCCACTGAAGCCAAGAAGATGGCAAGGTTCCGCCGAGGTTTTAACCCGGAACTGAAGTACGCTCTCACCAACATCAAGTGCAAGGACTTCGTGGAGCTTGTGAACACCACGCTCAATGAGGAGAATGGGCGCAAGGCGTTCGAAGAGTCGCGCAAGCACTCGCGTGAGGGTGGTTCCTCCTCCAACATGACCACCCCTCCGCAGAAGCGCCGCATCTGGGTGCCAAATGGTGCTGTCACTCGGGCTCCAAATGCCCAAGCTTCTCCAGGCTTTGGTCCCCGCCCACCCAACCCATCTCAGATGCAGGGTCAGAGGTTCCCGATGGGGCAGCCAAGGCCAGGCCCTTCTCGTGTCGTCACTTGCTACAAGTGCAAGGATACTGGACACTATGCTGATAAGTGCACTCAGAAGCAGCTATCCCTACCTCCTCGCCCCAACACAAACCAGGCTATGGTTCGTGCTCCCCCGGCTAAAGCCTTCAACTCCAACAACAGGCCTGTCGGGAGGAACGCGAGGGTGAACCATATCAAGGCCGACAAAGCTGAGGAAGCTGCTGACGTCGTTCTCGGTATATTACCCGTAAACTCTATTCCAGCTAAAGTGTTGTTTGATACTGGAGCATCGCATTCGTTTGTGTCAAAGATCTTTGCTACAACGTACAATTTAGCTCTGGTTCCGCTAAGCAATCAAATCTATGTGCACTCTCCGGGAACTAAAATGATTACTTCCAAGATAAGCATGGACAATCAGATCCTAATTGGAGGTCGTGTATTCCTTGCTTCACTCATGTTGCTGGGAAATTCTGACATTGATGTCATTCTGGGTATGGATTGGTTGAAGACCCACAAAGCTAAAATTGACTGCGCTCAAAAGTCAATAACTCTCTCCCACACTTCAGGCCAGATAGTCTATTCTCCATATGGATCAAGTTCTGTTCAGCTGTTCAACCTCGATGCCAAACCCCTTCCTGCAATTGAAAATGTTCCGGTGGTTTGTGAGTTCCCTGACGTCTTTCCAGAAGAGTTGCCAGGGATGCCCCCGGACAGAGCAGTTGAGTTCGTGATCGAGCTTGAGCCAGGTACTGCTCCAATCTCTAAGCATCCATATAAGATAGCTCCTCCTGAACTGAAATTGTTGAAGGAGCAAATCGATATGTACATGGACAAAGGTTTCATTCAGCCTAGTTCCTCCGCTTGGGGTTGCCCAACTCTGTTTGTTGCCAAGAAGGATCAAACAAAAAGACTCGTGGTTGACTATCGTCCTCTTAACGAGAAAACAATCAAGAACAAGTATCCACTTCCTCGTATCGATGATCTTTTTGATCAACTTGCTGGAGCCTCAATATTCTCAAAGTTGGACTTGAGGATGGGTTACCATCAGATAAAGATCAGAAAGGAAGATATTCCTAAGACAGCTTTCACCACTCGTTACGGTCTATATGAATACACCGTCATGTCCTTTGGTCTCACCAATGCACCGGCAACGTTCTCAAGACTCATGAATTCTGTCTTCCATGAATACCTCGACAAGTTCGTTGTGGTATATCTCGATGACATTCTAGTCTACTCCAGATCCGAGGAAGAGCATGGAGAACACATTCGTCTCACTCTCATGAAACTTCGCGAGCATCGTCTGTATGCCAAGTTTTCCAAATGTGAGTTCTGGATTCCAGAAGTTGCATATCTTGGTCATATCATCTCTGCCAAAGGCATTGCCATTGATCCTGAAAAGGTTAAGGCAATTGTTGACTGGAAACCCCCTAAGACGGTGAAGCAAGTCAGAAGTTTTCTTGGCTTGGCTAGCTATTGCCGTCGTTTCGTCCAAAACTTCTCAAAGATTGCTAAACCTCTCACTGATCTCACCAAGAAGGACAAAAAGTTCGTTTGGACTCCACAATGTGATGAGAGTTTCAACCTCCTGAAGACTAAACTCACTTCCACACCTGTTCTAGTTGGCCCAGATACTACCAAACCTTTCCAGATATTCTGTGATGCATCTCTCCAAGGCCTAGGAGCAGTTCTTATGCAAGAACGTCAAGTTGTGGCTTATGCTTCACGTCAGTTGAACCCACATGAGCAAAACTATCCCACTCATGATCTTGAACTTGCAGCAGTTGTGTTTGCCCTCAAGAAATGGAGACAATACTTGTTGGGTAACAAAACTGAAATCTTTTCCGATCATAAGAGTCTGAAATACATCTTCACTCAGCCAGATCTGAACCTCAGTCAAAGGAGATGGATTGAGAAGATTAAAGACTTTGATCTCACCATTTCTTACACTCCAGGCAAGGCTAATGTTATGGCCGATGCTCTCAGTCGCAAATCCTATTGCAATAATCTCATGATCATGGAAAGCCAACCTCCACTTCATGAAGAATTCCAGAAGCTGAACCTTGGTCTTGTTCCTGAAGGATACCTTGCTAGCTTGACAGCCAGCCCAACTCTCAAGGACAAGATTCGTTCTGAACAACTTCGTGATAATGAAATCAAGAAGATTGTGGATCACATCAAGGAGGGCAATGATAAATTCAAGTCCTTCTCAATTGATGACAAGGGAACTGTGTTCTTCGAAGGACGCATTGCAGTCCCTCAGATTCAAAGTCTCAAGGATATCATTCTCAAGGAGGCTCATGAAACTCCTCTATCCATTCACCCTGGAAGTACAAAGATGTACCAGGATCTCAAGACTCTGTATTGGTGGTCTGGCATGAAACGTGAAATTGCTCAATACGTTTCTGAATGCGACGTTTGTCAACGTGTTAAGGCAGTCCATCAGAAGACAGCAGGTCTACTCCAACCTCTGAAAATTCCTGAGTGGAAGTGGGACATGATTGAAATGGACTTCGTTACTGGGTTTCCAAAGTCCAAAAAGGGCAACGATGCAATCTTCGTTGTTATTGATCGTCTCACTAAGGTTGCTCACTTCTATGCTGTAAAGGAAACTATCTCAGCTAGCCAGTTAGC
Organism: Alopecurus myosuroides; assembly: GCA_028641055.1. Taxonomy (NCBI): domain Eukaryota; kingdom Viridiplantae; phylum Streptophyta; class Magnoliopsida; order Poales; family Poaceae; genus Alopecurus; species Alopecurus myosuroides. The sequence goes on along the minus strand of CM054060.1, from coordinate 192,600,182 downwards.
AGAGCTCTACACAGCAAAGGTTGTTCCCCTTCATGGTGTACCATTGGAAATAAGCTCAGACCGTGGAAGTATTTTCACTTCTCATTTCTGGAAGAGCTTTCAAGAAGCATTGGGCACCAAACTTCTGTTCAGCACAGCTTACCACCCTCAGTCTCAGGGGCAAGTCGAAAGGGTCAATCAGATTCTCGAGGATATGCTCAGAGCATGTGGTCTCTCCTTTGGCATGAAATGGGAGGATTGCCTTCCATATGCTGAATTCTCCTACAACAACAGCTACCATGCAAGCCTAGGCATGGCACCATTTGAGGCACTGTATGGTCGCAGATGCAAGAGTCCAATCAATTGGTCTGGAGCTGGTGAACGTTCACTTTTAGGCCCTGGCATTGTTAAGGAAGCCGAGGAGAAAGTTCGTATCATTCGTGACAATCTCAGGATTGCTCAGTCTCGTCAGAAGAGCTATTATGATAGCAAGCACAGGGATATGACCTATGCACCTGGTGATAAGGCATATCTCCGTGTAACTCCCCTCAGAGGCACTCATCGTTTTGGTGTGAAAGGAAAGCTTGCACCAAGATACATTGGCCCTTTCAACATCCTCTCAAGACGTGCAGAGAATGCTTATCGTCTTGAACTTCCAGAAAAACTATCCAAGGTGCACGATGTGTTCCACGTGTCACAACTCAAGAAGTGCTTCAAGGATCCAGATCGTGCAGTTGATCATGATTCCATTGAACTGCAAGATGATCTATCTTATGAGGAGCACCCTATTCGTATTCTCGATGAGACCGAGCGTAAGACTCGCAACAAGAGCACCAAGTTCTTGAAAGTCCAATGGTCGCATCATTCTGATAAAGAGGCAACGTGGGAGACCGAAGAGGATCTTCGCAAGAAGTATCCGGACCTGTTCATTTCTCAGTAGGGAATCTCGGGGCGCGATTCCTTCAAGGGGGGGCGTTTTGTAACATCCAAGTATGAAAACACCCTAGTTGTTTTGCTTCCTTGTTTAATTTATGCAATGCATCATGGCATCATCCTCATTTTATTTCTGTTTGCATTGTGTTCATAATAAAATTCAAACTTAATCAACCCTTGTTTTCACACTTGTCTGTTACAATCTTTCAAATAAAGAATTGCAAATCAAAACATCATTTGCTTCCAACTAATTCCATTATATTTCACCTATTAATTTGTTGCTTAAATCAATTAACCAAATTAAACAATTAATTCCAAATCATTTCCAAACTCAAACCATTTATCAAATCTTTAATCATTTGAATCCATGAAATTCAACACTAATTGATATTCTTTAAATCACTTCTAAACCCTAGGGGAAACCCTAGTGGGAATGGCTTTATTTTCTAATATTAAGTATTATTGCAATTTTCAATTAAATTGGTTACTTTCTAAAACAGCAAGCAAACAATAAAGTTTTTGAAAACAACAACTACCAAAAGGTTGCATTTTCCACTAAGAAATTTATCCTATTTTTATTCCAAAATTTTCTTTAAACAAAACCTTGTTTTGTTTCCATTTTGCTTAACTACAAAAAAAAACAGTACAAAAAAAAATATAAAAATTGCAAATGGGAGGAGAGGAGCAGCAGCAGCTAAGGCACCAGCCCAGCCCATTATCCTTTGGCCCGATAACCCCCCTCTCCACGTCGCTGTCGTCCTCCTCCGTCTGACGTCAGAGGCGTACGAGCGCGCCTCCGTCGTCGATCCTTTCCTTCGCACTCCCGATGGCCGCCGTACCTCCTCCACCCACTCCATAAAACCACCACGGCCTCCTCCTGCCGCCGCAAACCCTAGCTACCCCCCTCCTTCCCTATCACCGCCGCTACGCATCCCTCCTCTCTGCTAGCTTCGCTCTCTGCCGTCGCCGTCAGACCACCGCCATCCATCCCTCGCCTTGGTCACCTCGAGGAGGATCTGTGGCCGGGAATGGATCCGCGGTGCGTCCAGCAACCTCGCGGCGTCCTCGCCGTCCGCTGGGAGCATCTGTGAAGGCCGCGCCGTGCCGGATTCTCTCCTCCGTCGCCGTCGACATCGGCTCCTGTCCCTCTGCAGCTCGACGAACCTAGGTGAGCTCCCCGTGCTAGCTATCCCTCTCGTCTCTCTGTTGCAACCCCGCAAACCCTTGCACACACCCTACAGCAGCGGGCTGGCCGTGGATCACGCCGGCGAGCAGCGCCACCTTCACTGTCAGTCGATCAAACTTTCGATCGTCAGTTTTCGTCAGAGAAGCGCACTTCTGAACCTCAACCAGTGTGCTTTCCCTTTGCTGTCAAACAACGTTCAGTAGCGCATTGGTACCGCACCTGGAGAGCGCATCCAGTGGTTGCGGGTTCGATCCCCCGCAAGCACACACTTTTTTGGAGATTTTCTCCCCAGCGCTCGGGCCCGCGCGTCATTGCCCTCCCCTGCCACGTGTGCGCGCGCGCCACGCTGGCTATGAGGGTCCACTGGGCAGTGGCAGCGGGTAGAGGCCCTCTCGGTAACAAAAGTTAAACGCAAATCTGTTTAAAATTTCTATTTCTTTTAAGTGGGCAGAATAAACACCTAATTTGAAAAATTCAATAACTTTAAATATATGAATCCAATAAATACAAACTTTATATGTTTATTGCTCCAAATTTCATAATCTTTCCAACTAGACTATTTGTGTTCTGTTTTGAATTTTCAAAATACTTTTAAATTTCAAATTTGAATAATTCAAATGCAAATTGGAATAATTCATAACTAATTCATACTGTTTTCAAATAATTCAAATAAAATATGTTTTTCACACCTTTTTGAATGTTCTATTCAAATATAAAACTTGTTTCATTGTTTGAATAACTTAAATTGCCTAAACAATTTAAACCTTGTTTAATTCAATTAAAATTGATAAAATCATAACTTGATTAATATAAAATATTTTTGAACATGCAAATTATGTTTTCAAACCACCAAAGTGTGAACTTTTCAAATGTGAATTTGAATTTATGGTTTGAACAAATAAAATTCAATTAATATTTAAGTTTGTTTTAAATTCCATTAAAACTTGTTTAATATTGTTTAATTCATAACTAAATAATCCAAAGTCCAATTTCAAAGTGTGAAACATGTAATCCAACTAAAATTTGATAACCTTTTCAAATATCAATTTTGTTATTTGTTTTGCACCCTTTAACTTGATGAAAACAACAACTACTTGTTTAACATCATTAAGTAACCAATAATTTCCAAAACTTAATAATTGTTTTCTTAACTTGTTAACCCTCATTACAATTGCAACTAATATTGTTATGTTATTGTTATTCATCATGCATGCATCATGTTTAACTACTTACACTTGTTAATCAAATGTAGTTCATTGCTTCAACCTAAACAATTTGCATCCATATGCAATTCACTTTGCTTATGGGTCCATTTAATTTGTGCTATTCTTGTTAATCAATTTGTTTTGATGCACCCATTAAATTGCCATGCATCATATTGACTGTGCACAATGCGATGAACATGATTGTTTACATTCCTGTTTTGTTTGTTTGCTTCTTCTCGGTTAGACGACGACTACGTTGAGACCGACGATCCTTACGACACCACTACTCAGGACCTAGCCCAGTACCCGGCTACTGAGCTGCCAGGCAAGTTATCACTCACATGAATCATCGAGTTCCTTTCCACACTTGTTGTCGATACTATCCTTTTGTCTACTATTGCTAGCCCTATGTATCGTTGCTTGTTCTCCGAACCTATCACATGATACCCTGAACCAATGATGCTGCCTCACCTCCATACCTACAGCCTTTGTTTGTGCCTTAGTATTATCTAGCATGCTTAGGTTACTTTTACTCGAGTCTGCTGTCGGTTACTACTTTTACTATCTTATTATTTGTAACGGGGGCTCGATGTTAATCAATCAATCCTGTTAATGACTAATGGTAATAATAACTTGATGATAAGGCACCGGCAGGAGGCCCATGAGAGGTTTTGAGGCCTGCTAGTGTCGACCCTAATAGGAAAAGGGTCTTGTCTACTGATCCATGATGAGCGCACTACCCGCATGTGGGAAGCGAGTATGGGCGCCCCCCCTCAACTTGACCTGATTCGCATCTCGTCCAAATCGCCTCATTTAGTTCGTGTTTTCCATTTGCCGCATGCATGTTTTTGCGAGCCCAGCGCAGGGTGGAACTTTTGTAGTCGGCATATAGGGGGACACGATCTTAGAGTGCTATGAGGGTCCCTTTTCTTCGGGGCTTGATTAGCCGTGCGCCCAAGGTTCTTTGGGCTTGATGCGGAGAATGGTTGGTTGTGTAGAGTACCCCGCTTGGTGGGAGGCATCCCATCTGGCGGGTTATTCTTGCGTGTACGGCCAAATTGGTGCAACCCTGCAGGGATAATCTTCTCGAGAAGCCGTGTTTTCCGCGGTTATGGATTACTTGGTGAAAGTACTGGCTAACAAGTACTCAGGACAACTTAAACATAATTATCAAACATGTTTCACCCAATGTTTAATAATTTGACTAATAATAGCTTATTCACACCAATAGCTTGATTCATCTTAACCCAACTGTGTGAGTTATCCTCGGATTGCTTCTTTGGATAAGGGGCGAGATCCAGGATGGGTTTGGTTGAAGTTATCTTTCAGTTGGTTACAATCCTCGATCTTATCTTTTCTGTTAGCCGGAATTTGTAGTTATCTTCTGTAGTTGGTTAGAGCAGCCAGCAGCAACTTTCATATCACCCTTTCTTCCGTTGATCCCAAGCATCAATGCTTGTGTTGACGGGTAACTCTTTGATGAAGAGTGAGTCTTGCTTGCCAGTACTTGGATGTACTGACCCCGTTGGGGCTGTGGTTTACGCAGAGTACGACTACAGCTACGATGACCACCAGGATGGCTACTTTGTGGAGTTCGACGAGACTGCAGACGAGTAGTTAGCTGGACCAGGGCAGGATCCAGAACCTACGTGGATGGGCTCCGTCTTCTTTATTTTCCCCGGCTTCTTAAGCCTGTTGGATTTGTCTGTACTCAGACCCCTTTGATTGCTTCCGCTGTTGTAATGAATGATCTGTTGGGACATGTGTCCTCTGGATGATTGTATTCGCTATTTCTGCCTTAGTGAAGGCCATTTGCACTTATTTCATTCTTTTGTGTCTTAGAGACAGTTTGTGCTATCATTTCGTTCAAAACTGTTGACGTACAGTGCGTGTTTGAATATGAAGTACGTCGACAGTAGTGCCTATGACTCCTAATGGATAGTTTACATCGACGGTGGAATAGTAGGGCTTGTGTTGTCGCGCATAAGCGCAGGCCTACCAGGAAGCTGGGACGTGGGAGCAGTTATGCCCCATAATCCAAGCACCTACTATCCAGTTCGTAAGGTGAGTATCCCTTAGAAGCCAGGGTGCGACAAAAGAAATCCTGCCGGGCTTGGCAAGCAGATGGGTGGTGTTGGAGTGGTATATGGAACCCAAACTCTTTGTTTTTGTGGAGGCATGATAGCTTTTGAAAGATTAGCCTGTTCACGAGAGTGCTTACGAGATTCCTCAACCAACTTGCGCCCATGCTCTTCATTTAGAGCGATGTTGATGAGGTCCTCAAAATTCTTGGCCTTGACGTTGGTGAGAGCATACTTGAGTTCCGGGTTGAGGCCCCTGTGGAACTTTGCCATCTTTCTCGCTTCCGTGGAGATTTCATCTCCGGCGTAGCGAGCCATACGATTGAACTCTCTTTGGTATTCGAGAACGTCCAGACTGCCTTGTGTGAAACAATAGAATTCCTCATGCATTTTCTCCATGAGCCCATCGGGAATGTGATGGCGCACGAAGGCTTGCTTGAAATCCTCCCATGTGATTGCCACACTAGGACCTCTCATTTCTTGGAAATTCTCCCACCAAGACATGGATTGTCCACGGAGAAGGTAGGTCACGTAAGGAACACGGTCCTCGTCAGCCACATGAGCTACCACAAGAGTACGGTTCATTTCACGGAGCCAGTCATCAGCATCCAATGGCTCGGAGGAGTTATCAAACGTGCGCGGATTGAGCTCAAGGAACTCCCGAATAGACACCCGGGTGTTGCCATTACTTCCAAGGTCTTGGTTCTGCTGCATCTGCCTTATAACTTGCGTCATCTGAGACAGCACTTTCCCCATCTCAGGTGGCAGTGTGGGTTCTTCGTCACCACTTTCCATCCTGAAGAGGATACCAAGGTTAACACACTAACCGGATAACAAAATCCAATATAAGTGCTTAAAAGGATTACTTCAGAAGGTAAGAAGGTAGCATGGATCAAACATATACTACCCTCAATGTTCACCATAAATGGTTTGAGTACGAAAGGATAACTAAACATAGCTAGGAATGGATACATCAATGGACGAAAGGTTCTTGAGAGAAACATGATATTGAAGCAACATCGGGAAACTCGCGACCAAAACTCCTAAGGTACTACGGAAGAACCCAGAACACGTGAAATCCTAACTTGAAAGTTTAGATGAGAAGAGAAAAACAACGTTGCACTTCCTTACCAGAAAAGGGAGGGTGGGTGGGGAAAGAAATAAAATGGCAGAATTCCTACTCTCACGTTTCATTTGTCCTATATAGCTACAAAATAGTTTCTAGACTCAAACTGCGACCAGTAAAAGGGATCCTACAGGCAGACATGCTCTGATACCATTTGTCGCACCCTGGTTTCTAGGGGATACTCATCGGGCCGAACTGGATAGCAGATGCTTGGATTATGGGGCATAACTGCTCCCACGTCCCAGCTTCCTGGTAGGCCTGCGCTTATGCGCGACAACACAAGCCCTGCTATTCCACCGTCGATGTAAACTATCCACTAGAGACCATAGGCACTACTGTCGACGTACTTCATACCAATCACACATGGTACGTCAACAGCGTTAAACGGAATGATACCACAACATATCTCTAAGACACAAAAGATTGAAATAAGGTTGCAAATAGCCTTCACTAAGGCAGAGAATAGCAAATACAATCATCCAGAGGACACATGTCCCAACATAACATTCATTACATCAGCGGAAGCAAACAAAGGGTCTGAGTACAGACAAATCCAAATAGGCTTAAGAAGCCGGCAATGAAAGGAAAACGGAGCCCATCCACGAAGTCTCGGATCCTGCCCGGGTCCGCTATCTACTCGTCAACAGCGTCGTCATACTCCACGTAGTAGCCGCCATGGGGATCCTCGGAATCGTCGTCTGCGTAAACCACAGCCCCAAAGGGGTCAGTACAACAACGTACTGGCAAGCAAGACTCACAGTTCACCAAAGTGTAACCCGTCAGCACCAAGCACAGATGCTTTGGGTTCAACGGAAGGAAGGGTGATATAAAAGATGCGGTAACTGGCTGCACTAACCAACTACAGAACATACTACAACTTCCGGCTAACAGAAAGAAGATAAGATAGCGCGTCGTAACCAACTATAACTAACCACCAAACAAACCCATCCTGGATCTCGCCCCTTATCCAAAGAAGCAATCCGAGGATAACTCACACAGTTGGATTAATGATGGTTCAGGTTATTGTGTCAATAAACCTATTACTAGTCAAGTTATTATAGTTAGGTGTAAGTTGTCTGAGTACTTGTTAGCCAGTACTTTCACCAAGTCGTCACATAACCGCGGACAACACGACTTCTCGAGAAGATTTATCCCTGCAGGGTGTGCTCCAGTACCCGTACACACTCAAGCCACCAACTAAAACTCAGGTGGACTCGACACGACTCGAACCATCACTACAGCCTGTCCTAGGAGCCACGGAGCTATAAGGTCCCAGCCACGCAGCCGAATACTCAGCGCAGGTGTGCAAAACTCCCGCAGGACACAACACCCCGGCACTACAGGCCTCGCCCTATATGTGTGCGTCATCATCATCAGTAACCATGGGAGCGACCCATTTATGCGTATGAGCCAAATGGAACACCCGAACTAAGTGTGGCTCTTCGGACAAACTGCGGATCAGATCAAAGCCGAGGGGGGTTCCATACCACCACCCGGATGCGGTGAGCACGCTCATCATGGATCAGTAGACAAGACCCTTTTCCTAATTAGGGTCGACACTAGCAGGCCTCAAAACCACGACGGGCCTCCTGCCGGTGCCTTATCATCATATTATTATTACCCAAGCATTAACAGGTTGTTGTTTACACATCGAGCCCATAGGACATAATAGAAATATGATAATAGAAAGTAACGGGTAACAGACTCGAGCAGAAACAACCCTAAGCATGCTAGTAAGACACGGGCTCAAACAACGGGGTTATAGGACTGGAGGTGAGGCAATATCATGGTTTCGGGGTATCATGTGATAGGATCGTAACAGAAACAACTACTACTAAGGCTAGCAGAAAAGAACAACGGAAAGTATCGGTAACCAATGTTGAAAGGAACACAGTGGTTCATGTGAGTGATAACTTGCCTGCAAACCCAGTAGCCTGGTACTGAGCTAGAACCTCAGAAGGGGTGTCGTAAGGATCGTCGGTCTCAACGTCGTCGTCTAACCGAGAAGAAGCAAACAGACAAAGCAGAAAGGGTAGACAATCAATATCATGGCATAGTGCACAATCATGGGGATGATGCATGTCATATTAATGGTTGCATCAAAATAAACTAGCTAACATGGTAACACAAATTAAATGGACACATATGCAATTTTGAGTTGCATATGAAAAGCCCATGAATTTTGGGTTAGGTTATTTGTTTTCCAACTAATCAACAGATGAGGGTGAATTAGTATGATGCATGGATGAGGAAAACAACAAAATAACAACATTAGAACCAATTTGGAATAAGGTTTAACAATTTTGGAAATTTATTTAGCAAGTTATGGAATTTTGGTTCCTTAAGGTTGTCACACAAGTATTTGTTGTTTTCACCAAGTTAAATTGTTCAAAACAGATAACAAAATTCATATTTGAAAAGTTTATACTTTTCTAGGTTGAAAACATATTTTGCATGTTCAAAATTATTTTATTTGAGCAAGTTATGATTTTATCAAATTTAAATGAATTACACAAGTATTAAATTATTTAGGCAATTTAAATTATTCAAATCATGAAACAAAATTTATATTTGAATTGGTGGTTCAAAATGGTATGGAAAACATATTTTATTTGTATGATTTGGATTAATAATGAATTAGTTATGGATTTTAGCAAATTGCCATTGAATTATTTGAATTCAAATTTGAATTGCATTTTGAAAACTCAAAACAGAAAACAAATGCTATAGATAGATAGAGAATTTAATTTGGTGCGGTGTACATATTTTATTTATGTTTGTTGGAGTTGGGATTTAAAAGTTATTTGGGTTTGAAGTTTAGGGACTATACTGTGATAAAAACTGGACTTAAAATGAAGGAAAACGTGCAGAAAAGCAATTTGCACCACGCAGCGAGCATACCCAGCCACTGACAGTGGGGCCAGGCCTGCGTGGCGCCTAGGCGGCCTCCAGGGTCCATGACAGTGGGCCCCAGCGCTGGGCGTGCAGAAGGAAAAAATTGGGGAGGCAAATGCCTCCCCTGGGATTTGATCCCGGAACCTTCCCTTGGGCGCACGGTTCTGCTAGCCACTTGGGCTGGTTTCGGTTGCTGTTAGATACAGAGCAGGGTTCGGCTTAAGGTTCAGTTTCGCGAGCTAACTCTCAAATTTTAACTGAACTCAACAGGTGCAGGTACAGGTTCGACAGGGAATAGGCAGCGATGGCGGACAGGGACGTGCGGCCGAGCGATGCCCGCCGGCGATCGCTGCGGCGGTCCGCCGCGCTGGTGCGTGCGGCCGTGCGGTGGTCGTGCGGTCGCCGGCCGGTGTGCTGCGGGCCGGAGAGGAGGAGGCGACGAGGAGGGAAGGGAGGCGACGAGGCTTACAGCGAGGGGCGGAGAGGAGCGCTCGGTGGGGTGCGGTGGCGGACTCCGGCGATGGCGGCGGCGATTCCGTGGTCCCCGGCGAGAACCGTGGGCACGGAGAGGAAGAGGACGCCCGTGCGGTTCCGTTCCCGGCCCTAGCGCGGCCGGGCAGGCACCGTGGCGGCGGCGCCTCGCCGGAGAAGGAGGCGGTGAAGGTTCTCTCGGGAGGAGTTGAGGTACAGAGAAAAGAGGAACAGGGGAAGAGGAAGAGAAAGAGCGGCGCGAGGGAGGAAGAGGAGGAGGAGATTAGGGTTAGGAGGAGGTGCTCGAGGGTAGGTTATAGAGGAGGAGGAGGGGGATCGGCCGTCCACTGCCTGGTTGTTGACGTGGACTCCATGGATGCACCTCCGTACCGTACGGAGGTAGGAGATACAGAACGTGGGGGTATGGGCCAAAGAGAGTTGGGCTAGCCCAATTGGGCTGTCTGCTCTCTTCCCCCCTCTCCTTTTATTTTTTCTGTTTATTACCTTTTTTTTTGCAGATTTGGGAAAAAATAGAGAGAAAACAAAATGGTTCTAGGGTTAGCAAAATTTTGGAATAAATTTTATATTGCTCTGTTTTGTAACAACACCTTAAAACAAACAATTGTTTTCCAAAAATAATTTTAACGGATGTTATTGTTTTGGAAATTAAAATAACTTGAGCAATTTTTGGTATAAAAAGAACAATTGCCACTTAAGCCAAAATTAAGTTTTTGATTCCAATTTTAGTGGAACAAAAATTTGTTTGTTTTTATAGTTTTTATTTGGCACATTGTAACATAACACGTATGACAAATAATTGGATTTTGTCTTGCAATTCAAATAGAAATCAAATGGAAACAATTCAATTCAAATGCAACAAAAGGCAATTATGATGACATGATGCAAAGCAATAAAAAAAACAAGAAACAAAACATCTAGGGGGGAGATTTTCATACTTGGGATGTTACAAGAAGCCAGTCCAACATACCCGGATGTCAAGGAATTGACAGAGGAAGAACCTGGTAAAAAAAACCCTCTTCCAAGAAAAAACACAAAGCTTCCAAGAAACTCGAATACAAGCTCCGGAATAAAAAATTGGCTGATCCAGCCAACGAAAACCTGGAAGGAGGAGGAGGAAGTGGAGTTAACCCCGCCGAGAAGAAAACGAAGGAAATCTCTATTCCGCCAATGTCAGAACAAGACGAACATGACCTACTTCAAACACCAGTGGGACCCCACGAACCCCCTGAAGTGCTAGAAGCCAGGATAGAAGCTCTCCAAAGGCAACAACAACATCTATTCCGAACCCAGGAACATCTCCAAAAAACTCAAGCTGACATTAAGTTAAAGCAAGAAGAAATCGAGGAGTACGAGAGAAGGAATAGATCTGGCATTAAACCTACACGGTTACCCGGAATCGCAAGACCGGAAGTACCGCCGCCAAAATAACGGTTTCAAAACCCGGCCTGGCAAAAGCAAGTAAACGGCACATATGCCAAGGTCAAACCTATTGTCACACCCCAGTTTTTGGATTCTTGTACTGTGCTTAAGAAGACAAAAATTAGGGCCAACAAATTTTTTTTCTAACAACATGATTGTTTGAACTAACATGTTTTTAGGATATTAATAATATTTTCCACACAAGTTTTCTTTCTTTATAGAACCAATACCAAATTTTTCCTGAAAACAATTCTATTATTTTTCCTGATATTTTTCCCTGATGTTTTCCTAATATGGTTTGAGTGGATATTTATTCCAAGACTTCGATTATTCTTGGTTGCATCTTAAAACAAAGTTTTAGCCTTGTTGGATCCAGGAAAACAAGTTTTCAAAATGATTTATGAAAGTTTTCTTTTAAGTTTTCCATAGAAAACAATGTTATTTTATGTTTTCTTGACCTGTTTTCTACCTGTTTTCACTAGGCTATAAAATGTTATTTTATGTTTTCTTGACTTTTAATTGATCCTTGATATATGTACTACAAATTCATAAGCTTACTTTTATTTTTGGGTTAATAAAAATTATCTTTTGCTTGTTGTCTTTGAGGTATAAAATTAAGACAGAAAAAGACAATTTTGGAAAAGAGAGAAAAAACACAAAGTATACCTTTTTCCATATTGTTTTCATGCCCTTAAACTATTTCAAAATTGTTTTCAAAAGATGTTTCTGAAATTTTATAAAAAGGTTAACAAGTCCATACTTTGAAAACAAATTTTGGAAATCATTTGAACCTTGAAAACAACTCCAACTTTTTGAACTTTTCATCTGTTTCCAACACTTAGAAAATTTTCTAAGTCTAAACTGAATTTTCTGGATTTTTGTGAACAATAAGAGATACACTTTTGATGAGTTGAATTCTTTGTGTTTATTTGCAATTTTGGAAGAGGGACCATGCCTAATGTATTGACCACTGTACCTACTCGAACCAGGATGCTTTGGATAGCTTCTAGAAGCCTTGTAGATGAAGGAAAATAAGAGAGAGAAGGTGATGAGGTGGAATGGTATGGAGGCCCATACCCTTGACCATTTGACTAGCCCTTGCCCTTGCCCTCCCCTTGCCTCCAAAATACAGGATTGGACTTGCCTTTTCGTGGTCATGACCTTGGGAATCCAGAACACGAGGTGGAATGACCAAAGAACCCCCAGAGCGCCCACATGCCATGGAATGACATGAACCCGAGCCGCTCCATTTTTGCCCTTGCCATTTTCTTCGAGTAAAAGTATCCAGAGCCAAGCCCTTGCACCACTCTTCTCCCCACACTCTCCCACTCCACTCCCTAGTCAAGACCTGGCCCTGCCTAGCCCTGGAAGCGAGCACGAGCCGTGCCCTCGCCGCCGGTGACCACCACAGCCTCGAGGTAGGCATGCTCGACCCGATCCTTCTACCCCCTTCCCACTGCCATGGATTGGTTCCCCACCTCCCCTTGACCACCCCTAACATGCCCCCGTGGCCTAATGCTTGCAGGGAAGCCGGCGCCGTCGAGTTCGCCGCCGCGGGTGCCCTGCCGCGCCCAGCCGTGTGAGACCGCGCCCGTTTCCAACCTCTGCTCCCCTCGACGCCCTCGACCTCAGCCGTCGTCCCCGAGCCCGGGCCAGCCCTCCACGAGCCCACGGTGAGCCTCCCCGAGCTCTCCCGCCGCCGGCCGTTTCGAGGCAGAGAGAGAAGAGAGGGGTGAGGAAGAAGACGCTCGTGCACCGTTGGATCCTTGATCCACGGCCACGCTTGAACGTGGACCTTTCCCGCGCCGCGCGCGTGCGCTGAGCGCAGCTGGGCCGCTTAGCTGGGCCGCGCCCACGCAAAGCCAGCCCGCACTGCTGTTTGTTTTGCTTTTTAAGTTTTAACAGAAACTTAGATGTTTACTTTGGACGTGTGAAAAATACTAAACGTGCAAAATAAAATCTACCAAAAATCATGAACCTAACATTATGAGTTCCTCACCACATAAAAATTGCAGATCCAAGTTTTGGTTTGTAATTTTCTCACGATGACTATTTTGCCACAGAGGACCTATGAACATGTTTTGAGCATAACTTTTTTAATCTATAACTAAAATGGACAAACTAAAATGTTTTGGGTAGCTTTTGAACAGATCTATCCATATCAGTTGGCCTTACATCAAGGTTAGCTACCAAATAGAAATGCCATCCATTTTGGTAAAAGACCAGTATGCTCTTCTGTTATTTTTAGAATGAGTTAAAAATGATTTTTGAAGTAAATCCAATTGGATGAGTTTGATATTGACTAGATCTATGTAATCCTAGCTTAGATTAATTTTTGGAGCTCTGTATTAATTTTGGTGGAAGGATCTAGAAAATAGCACTTTCCTGTTTTTGTTTCTAGTTGTGTTTTTGTTTGAAATGTAATGTTTGATTGTTTAATATTGTTTCCTAGCATGTTTAGAGTTGATATAAATTGTTATTGGGTTGTTTTCTTGCATTATATCCACCTTAGGAAGTGTGTGCATGTTTGGAAAATAGAATGAAATGGGAATAGCATTTGTTATTTTCTAGTTTATTATTTGGGATTGTTGTGTGAGCTAGGTCCTTGTGCGTTGATTGAATAAACTTGTGCTAGGTTTGCTATGGATCCAGTACCATTTTGGTACGGTTATTTTGAAGTTAATGCCTTTGTTAGATTGCATGTCATTTTATAGCAAAGCATGTGTAAGATTTGTTATTCTTTTGCACTAGTCTTGTTTTCACTAGAATAAATAGCCTTGTGTTATTTATCTTGTATACTAATTTTGTCATGATTAACCAGAGGCTTATTACCTCTTTTGCCTTCGCATTAATGGGACCATAACCCACTGGTCCCATTGCATTCTCGTTGAGGATGAAAATCCCTAACCATACATGTGTGTGAAAATAACATGATTTATTATGTGATGGATTATTATTTTCCACCATGGAAACTAGGTTGTTTGCTTCACTTATGCAAGAGAAAAGTTTATTTCTTCTTTGTGAATCCTAGTATGTCTAGGTGTGATTCATTTGTTAGCATAATATTCCTTAAGGGTATCATGTTAAGAAATGCCTCACTATTGTGTGCTGATTTGCATTGTATCCTAATAGAATAAATTCCTTGTGAGTGATGGCTTGTTGGTGAATGTTTTATAATTGAGTGTTTGAATTTTTGAAAAGGTTTAGATAACTTTTCATTGAGTGCATAGCTACTGGATGTGTAGTTTATACTTTGTTTGCCTGCTAGTTAATTAATTAGAAAAGCATGTATTACTAGAATTGGTGTATGCTTGCTTAGCAGATGTTTTTCATAGAATTATTTTATGGTATTGCTTACTAGCATGTATAAGGTTGATGTACTGTTAGTAGGTATATTTATGTTCATGACTTGCTTGTTTAGAGTTAAGCATCATTGTAGCATTGTTTGCTTCTCTAGTGCTGAACGTGTGACCAATAGAAATTGTAGTTTTGCTCTAGTGTTGTTATCTTTTATTTTATGACTGTATGATTTATTATAGCATATTTAAGAAGTTATTACTTCTATTATGATGCCATGACATCTTGAGATGCATGTGCCACATTTGTAGAATATAAGTATTCCTTACAGCATGCTTGTGTAGAATTTTCCATACTAGTATGCTAAATGCAGTCCTGTTTTTATGATGATTTGATAGGAGTATTATCTTGAGTAATGATTATGTTTTAGGTTATTTTTAGGACTTGATATCATTGATTTTAGCTACTGGTTGTGTAGGGTCCGCCCTTCGAACCACTGTTCAAGGACACCCCCGATATGCATACATTCACGATCCCAGAAATTCAGTCGTGAACAACATATCAAGTTGGTGCACAGATACAATATCCATTACACGGTTGCATAAACACTTACAAAAAGGGAAAGGTCACTTGACCAAGACTAAACGGCTGCCACGTAGGGCAACACACAACACACACAGCGGAAGACTAGACACACTCATAATGCGGTAGAGCCCAAGTCACGCCTTAACCTACAGGCTGCTGACCCGGAGACGATCCTAGTTCGCAAAGCCATAAGCTCCGTACTCCTCTTCATAGACCTTCTTCTAAGACTCCTAATCAAAGTCTGGCATATAGATACCAGGGGCGAAACCATAATGGGTACATTTGAATGTACTCAGCAAGACATCCATCATGTAACCTACCAATTATGCAAGTATGCTTATATGGTGGAATAGGTAGGCTATAAATAGGGTTCACTATCAATGGAGTTCATATAAGATGACACCACAGTTGCAGTCAAGTTAATATGTATCTTCGTTGAAGAAGATACTTCAGAATAAAATAATATAGTTTTATTTCTCTTGTAGATATCACCTGTACAAGAGGTTTTGTTAAACTTTTGTTTAAAAGGGAATTTTCTTTTTGCAAAACTTCTTGGAATCAGTTTCCAGAGTTCTTGCTAAGAGTAGAAAAGTTTTATTTGCAAAACTTTTTAGTTTATAGAACAACTTCTGGCTTTCCATCATCGGTACCCCCACGGTACAAGATTTCCTTCCTTTCCGAACTTCACCAGTTCAACACCTTTTGAAAACTTCCTTCTTAAAAACATTGACACAATACTAGCTACATGGCCATTCAACTGTCCATATCCGAGGACGCGGCTTCTTCGAAAAAGTTGTACTCTGCAGAGGTGTACACATCCACCAGATACAGTATACTTGCCGTAAACAACCACGGACTGTAACAACAGTATGTAAACATCAGGTATCTGATCATAACCATCCACTAAGTTTAAGCTAGTATATGTCTATCTCTTCAGTCGAGTGTCTGCATCCCCGGCACCGGGCTAATCCCTGCCAAGACAGGAGCCCTACCTGCTGCGTCCGGAGGGAAAATTAATCCCACACTTTTTATGTCTCAACATTGGGAGTTTTGACGACATTCGGTTCGAGGGTACGACGTCCCTTATAGCGATTGAGATAGAACACACACTAACAAGGACAAACTTCAAGTTAAGCCCCGTGCCCATGTTGGGGTAGTGTGGCAGTACGGTAAAGGTTGTCCGGCGAAGACTAGGTTATGTGTCATTTTTGAAAAAAAACACGTTTTTCCCAAAAATGACCACTTCCACATTCCTCCGAAGAATAAGGATCCGCCTTTCCTCCGGGTTTTTCCATAAATCCTTTGTTTTGTAAAAACACTTTAAGGCGTCCACTTGGGGACTAGTATTTGTGATGGTAATAAATACCACATGGTGGCTTATGGGCTTGGTAACACCAAGTATTAACTAATGGCATAATAATATATAATATTAATAGAAGTGATACTCACATCAGAATTAGTTTACTTTTGGAAATCAAAGCTTTGTAAAACTTTTCAAAAGTAAACGTGCATGATAGATAATGATCAGTGTAATATCAGCAAGCATCAGGATGGCTTGCCTCAAGTCTCTTAATGTCCCTGGCCTTGAAGCAACTTGAACTTGACGCACAGCTCCACAACGGCTTCTTCTTCTCCTTCGCGTTCTAGCGTCGTAAAGGAAATAAAATACACACACTCAGGTATAAAGGGAAAACAACTAAGATAGACAACACATACAGCAACAAATGTTCACTCACGAGTTCTCTCGAAACGATATCGCGAAAACCATCTCACATAGCTCTCACGGTCCAAAACTATCGTCTGACAACATGTATGGTTTAGAAAACCGTGCCCCACATCTTACATACCATATATGGAGTGGTGTACTACTCTCATAATAATATATCTAAGAAGCTAGAAATATAGCTTGTGGGTGCAAAGGGTTAGGTTACTAAGGTAAAAACAAACAGACAGAACAATACCCATGGCAGTGGGTATTAGCAACACACAAGCAAATATCACTTAATGTGTTCATGATTTAGTTGGATGTTTTAGTTTCATAAGATACTCTTAAGCACAACCATAACACAAGTATAAACTCATGCTAAGGTAAATCATTCAAAACAAAACCCAATAAGCAAGCAAACAACACCACAGATGAATAGACTATTTATTTACTATGTTATTGTTTACTAGAGGTTTTGGAATGCATCAATCATGAAAAATTTGCAAACAACCAGTACCTAAAAACCAATGAATCAAGTCATAAAAGTAATCTAAAACACAATCATCACTCCAGAAAAACTCCTATCAAACCAGCATAAAAATAGGACTGCATTTAGCATACTAGTATGGGAATTTCTACACAAGCATGCTATAAGAGATAATTATATTCTATAACTATAGAACATGCAACTAAAGAGTTCATGGCATCATAACAGAAGTAATAACTTCCTAAATAAGCTATAATAAACTCATACACTCATGAAATAAAAGATGACAATACTAGAGCAAAAATCACCATTTTCCAGTGGTGACACTAGTTCATCACTAGAGAAGCAAACAATGCTACCATGATGCTTAAATCTAAACAAGAAAGTCATGATCATAAATTTACCTAGTAACATTACACAAAACTTACACATGCTAGTACGCACAAACATCACAACAATTCTAGGAAACAACCATTAAGCATGCATAAATTAATTCTAGCAATTTCTGTGTTTCCTAATTAATTACTAGCAAGCAAGCAAGGTATA
Organism: Alopecurus myosuroides; assembly: GCA_028641055.1. Classification (NCBI taxonomy): domain Eukaryota; kingdom Viridiplantae; phylum Streptophyta; class Magnoliopsida; order Poales; family Poaceae; genus Alopecurus; species Alopecurus myosuroides. The sequence goes on along the minus strand of CM054060.1, from coordinate 192,582,246 downwards.
ACTCACACAACCAGTAGTTATGCACTTAATGAAAAGTTATCTAAACCTTTTCAAAAATCCAAACACTCAATTTAAAATCATTCACAATCAATCTATCAATCATAAGGAAGCATTCTATTAGCAAATAATATTTAATTTACCAAGCAACTGAGAAACATTCCTTAACATGATACTTCTAAGGGAATAATATGTTAACAAATGAAACACACCTAAACATACTAGGATTCACAAATAAATACTAAACACTTCACTTACATAAGTGAAACAAACAATCTATTTTCCTTGGTGGGAAAATAACAATCAAACATATAGTAATAGATTGCTATTTTCACACAAGTGTATGATTGGGGATTTGCATCCCTAACCAAGATGCAATGGGACCAGTGGGTTATGGGCCCACTAATACCAAGGCAAGAAGAGGTACAAAGCCTCTAGTCACACATGACAAATTAATCTAACCAAGCAAACCATACAAGGCTATTCATACTAGTGAAAACAATAAAGTGCAAACAAATGCTACACATGCATCTCCATAAAATCAAGTGCAACCTAACAGAGATACTACCATCCTAATATCAGTACCAAAATGGTACTGTAATAAACTTAAAGACATCAAAAACTTAGGTGCACAACCACACAAGGATTTGCTCACACAACTAGTCAAATAAGTACTAGAAAACAAACAACAAATGTTACACATGATTTGCTATAAAATAAGGTGTAAGATAATAGAGATAATAACAGAGAACTAACAGTACCAAAGTGGTACTGGATCTATCATAACCATAACAAAAATCTAGGTACAACAAATCTACAAGGATTTGCCCACACAACAATCCAAATAATAAAACTAGGAAAATAACAAATGGTACTCATGCTTTGCTACAAGATAACATGCAAGTTAACATAGATAATAGCATAGAAATAACATTACCAAAATGGTACTGGACTCCACTCAAGCATGGCACAACTTAGGTAAAAACAAACATACAAAGATTTGGTTCACATGATATCCAAATAAATAAAACTAGAAATTGACAAACGCTATTCCTGTTTCTATTTGACTTTCCAAACATGCACACACTTTCTAAGGTAGATGTACTTCAAGAAAAAAACTTAATAACAAGTCCTAACAACTCTATACAAGTTAGGAAGCAATATTAAAACAACCAAACATTTCATTTCAAACAAAAACAAACAAAGAAAACAAAACAGAAAAGCTGTTGTTTCTAGATCTGTCCACCGAAAATAATCTAGAGCCTCAAAAATTAATCTAAGCTACTATAAGATAGATCTAGTCAATACCAAACTCATCCAATTGTATTTGCTTCAAAAATCATTTTTAAACTCCTTATAAAAAGTCCAGAAAAGCCTACTGGTCTGTTACCAAAATGGATGTCATTTCCATTTGGTAACTGGCGTTGATGTAAGGCCAAGTCCTATGGATAGGTCTACTCATATGCTACTCAAAAAAAATTGATTTGACCAAAATGGATACAGATCCAAAAAGTTATGCCAAAAATGGCTAAACAGACAGTCTGTGGCAAAACAGGTATTGTGACAAAAATAAAAGTGCTGTGAATTTTTGTAGAAAATAATCTGCACGAAAACTATTTTCACAAGCTCAAAACGACATGCAAACTTCTGCAGGGATTTGAGGTTCCTCACCTCGGTTTAAGAAAAATGGCCGGCGGCGATTTTGGAGCTCATGGAGCTCACAGGGCTGTCTCAAGGCTCTTCTCAGCTTGGGGATGGAGTGTGGTCGTGAGGGGCTGTGGAGGAGGGATGTGGAGCAAGAAAATAGCAAGGGATGGCTTATAGCCAACGGTATGAGGGCAAGGGCAATGTGTGGCTTGGGTTCATGCCATTTGATGGCATAGGAGGTGCTCAAGGGGCTTTTTGGTCACATCACAACAAGGCAAAAGTGGCCAGGGGCAAGACCACCAAGGGGCAAGTCAAGGTTGGCCTTTGGAGTGAGGAAAGATCAATGACATGGGTCAAGGGTCAAGGCATGGTGACCCATACCATGCCACATCACCATGTTCCCTCCATTCTCTCACTTGGTTTCCTTCTCACCCAAGGCTCCTAGGTCAAGTACACATGGTACATGGGAAGATTGGCCTTTGGAGGTAAGGGGAGGCAAGGGCTAGGTCAAATGGTCAAGGTATGGGCTCCCATACCTTTCCACATCACCCTCTTCTCTCTCTTGGTTTCCTTCACCTACAAGGCTTCTAGAAGCAGGCCAAGCATCCAAGATGGAGTACTAGTTGTGGTAAACACAAGGGACAAGGTCTTACTTCGAATCTTGCAAGGGAAGGCAATGAAAACTTCTGCCCAAAATTGTATCTGTTACTGTTCCAAAAATAATCAGAAAATTCTCTAAGTGTTGGAAAACAGAAGAAATGAGCAAAAAGTTTGGAATGTTTTCAGAGACCAAATGGATTCCAATTTTTGTTTTCCAAGTTGGAGTTTGTTAAACATGTTATAAACTTTCAGAAACATCTTTTAAAAACAAATTGGAAATAGTTTAAGGCTATGTAAACAATGTGGGAAAATGTGTACTTTCTGTTTTTATCTGTTTCTCAAAACTGCCTTATTCTGCCTTAATTTCATACCACAAAAACAACAAGCAAAAGATAGTTTTTATTTATCCAAAAATAAGAATGAGCTTATGGGTTTGTAGTACATATACCAAGGATTTATTAAATTTCAATAAACCATAATATAACAATTTATAGCTTGGTGAAAACAATGGTAGAAAACAGGTACTTGCATTATTTTTCAGAGATTATTTTCTATAGGAAAGTTAAAAGAAAACTTTCATAGATCATTTTGGAAACTTGTTTTCTTGGATCCAACAAAGTTAAAAGTTTCTTTTAAGATGCAAACAATAATGATCCAAGTCATAGAATAAAAATCACTCAAGTAACAATAGGAAAACGTTAGGGAAAAATATCAGGAATATTTTTCAGAAACATATGGTGTTGGTTTTATAATGAAAAAAAACTTATGTTGAAAATATGATTAAGATCATAACATAAGTTATTTAAAACAATCATGTTTTTATAAAAATAATTTGTTGGCCCTAGTAGTTGTCTTCTTGAGCACAGTCCAAGAGTCCAAAAACTAGGGTGTGACAGACCTTCCCCCCTTAAAAGAATCTCGACCCGAGATTCGCAGGCAAGCGAAAAGAGGGTATGGTCAACACAATAATGTTAGATGATTTTCTTACAAAACATTGTTGGTGACTTGCAATATTATTTACAGGGGCTTCCCCCCTTTGATTTATCTTACCAGAATTCACCGATAAATTTGTTTTCTTCTCGAAGGTTTGGGTGCCATGTTCTAAACCTCGAACTTATTGATCCTTAAAACCATTCTATCAAACCATGGTTTATTTTGTAGATAAAAGCCTATTTTCCCAAATCTCAAATGTTCAAATTAATGGACATCCACGAACATTTATTTAGCATGAGCTTTCCATTGCTCATCTCAAACATCTAGGAAAATCCACTATCTTCCTCTTACTTCCATAAAATTGATATCTCCAATCATTTGTTTTTTCCTACGCGGTGTACTACCTATTGATTTTTCCTAAAATCTATCATCATCATTTTATAACCACCAATCTTTCTAAACCTCAACCATTCTTCGAAAACTACAAAATCTTAGTTACTGATAACTTCCAAATATTTGGGGTCCTCAACTGGTTATCCCCGGATATTATATTATAATTCAACTCCACTAAAAATCCTATGATCCTCAATCTTTCCTAGCTAAGCTAAACCTCAATGAGTTTTCCACCATCTCATATTCTAAGATCTGGTTCCTCCAATACATACATACGAGAGATCTTGTTTCCTAGTAACGATCATAGTCTTATCCGTCCAATATTTTTTTTCCAACCTTTCACTTTCTTCAAAACAGCTATAGAATCATCCTAAGGCACCTTTCTCTTTGTTTTTGGAAAAAATTGATTGCACGTTTTTCTTTTAAAAAGGGTGATAACAAATCTATAACATATCAACTCTGTAAGTTACTCTATAAGGTATTTGGTTTTAGACACCACCCTGTAGGGTATTAAAACGAAAATTGATGAGCCAACTCTGTAGGGTTTTAAGCTTAAGATTAGATGAGGTTATATTACCAATTTTGTAAGGTCTCCAATTCTGTAAGGCCTCGAACTAGAATTAGATGAAGCCATTTTACCAACTCAATAGGGTGGAAACAATTTTATGTGGCAAAAATTTAATTTACTCCGTAGGGTGTTATACTAAAATTAGATGAGATTCTGTTAGTAGCGTTAGTTATTTAAGATTTTATTTACTCCGATGTGACACGTCTAGTGTTCCATTTACGTCGGGCTTTTCAGGGTACGATGACAAACAAAACAAGGGGGTTCACAGGTGTGGTCTGAAACGTACCATTGGCTATGGCAGGAGTCCCAGATGCTCCTGTAACGTCATCTTGGTCTCGAGGTCCACTCATCAGATTCTTGCGTTTCTTCTGGTTGGACCTTGGGTCTCTTGGGTTTCTTCAGGATGAGTTAGAATACGGTTCTTCTTGGGACATTCGCGAGAAAAGTGTCCTTCATGTCCACAGGTAAAGCAACCCGTGGTTCTAGGCTTGACCTTCACACGTCTCCTTGAAGATTGTGGCATCGCAGGCAAAACGCTGCGAGTCACCCATAAACTAGTTTCTCCTGGCGTCACCATCTTCCGTTTCCGGCTCTCTCCAGCAAGCAGTTGATGGTACCCTCTCATAAGGAACGCAGTATTCTCAACATTGGTGATGACGAGCTGAGTCAACTGTTCCAGGATAGCATGGGTGGCGATGTGCTCAGCACGAGCGGCTTCACTTTCTTCCCTCAACAGAGCAAACAGTTGAGCAACTATCGTCTCAGGTGACGGAGGTAGATCGCTGGCCATGCTGAAGACAGAGAACGGTGTAAGACGAGAGCAACTAAAGGTGGTTTTGGTTTTAAAGGCTCGTGACCTATACCGGCTCATAGCGGATATGAGAACGGTAGATAACACGACAACAAGCAAACATCGAAGAAACTAATGCCAACTCAAACCAAGATTAACATGCATGTGAAAACGAGTCTTAACAAGCATAACTTAACTTAAAGGTTCACAAGGCTAAAGCATACGGCTTAGAACACAACTGGCACACTCAACGCTCTAACGGAGGAGCTCACATGACACAGACACAAACACAACAAGCGTCTGGGGTGGAAACAACATATCTCCTAACATCCTGCGGCAATCCTAAGTGCTCGTGGAAGCGCATATTGTTGGAACGCGTAGAGATAAACGAAAACTTTTTCCTACGCGGTACTTCCAAGATCTAGCCGAGGTAGAAGGCCACGAGTATTACCACTAGACGCGCAGGTGCGGATTATCGATGCAGCGCGTCGGGGCAGTGCAGTCCCACGATCCGGTCCGGCTGATCCAATCCCTCGAAAGTCGAAGTGCTGAACGTACAGCACCTCTGCCGGTATCCACACGTACGAGGAGGAGCTCCGACGGCGGACTGCTAGGTCCGGTGCGGCGGCTGGACTGAGTGGGGCTAGGGTTCCCAACGCATGGGAGAGTGGACTAACGTGCCCGCTGGGCAACCTGCGCCCCTCTTTATATAGCGTATGGTAGTGGGCTGCACAACACTTGTGGCCCATTCCCTCTGTGAGTACGACTCACAAATCAGTCCATTTCCGGTTCGGGTCCAACCTGACCAATACTATTGCTCCCGCTCTTAAGTGTGCGACCCTGCAGGCTCATGGCGACTTGGACACGATTGGAGTCCAACTACCAATCGATCAATCGGTTGCGGCTCCTAGCAGAACGTGCCGACTCCCAAGTACCATTGAGTCATGACGACATACCTTTCAATGTGATATACATCTTGGTCCCTTTTGCCTCACGATATACCTTGTCGAACTATAGGCGATTTATCGTCATCCCTTAAATAGTTCGACTCTCTTCTCGATCCGTGATATGTGGTTCATCTGACTAACTCTTAGTCAACAGACACAGTTAACACTTAACTGAGTTGCGCATGGCCATGCTTCCTGAATCATATCACTCGAGAGGGCCCAGAGAATATCTCTCCATTCGGAGGGGCAAAATCCCATCTTGATTATCCACATCACGCAGCTTGCTTCTCATTCGACCCGAACTCTGCCTTTATAGTTGCCTTGTCACATAACAACGTTTGACAGAACCTAAGTCGGTGATCCACAACTCGGATTGTGCGACAACCTCAGGTCTAAGGATTACATTGATTGAGACATGCAAATGACGACTTGATCGTTGCATCTCAATGTGGGTCAGTCCGACTTGCTAAACTCTTTAGCCAAGTCCGTGAACGTTGGAATGGCATCACCATGCCCATGACAAGTGGAACCGTGTCATCAGCCAACATTCACATTAGTCTATGGTGTGTGTCCAGCACAACCTAAATGACCAAGGACAATCTAGTATGAACAACATGAATATATAGTTCCACAATCGAATCACATATTCAATGACATATATCAGATGTTCAAAACAAGGACAACTTAATAATTTTATGAATACAGTGGGAATTACATCATACATGATTGCCTCTAGGGCATATTCCCAACAGTCTCCCACTTGCACTAGAGTCAATCATCCTGGCATCATATGCCTAGGCATCGAATGCCCATGCCTCTCGTGTGCGCCTCATGCTTAGGCTGTGGTAGCGCCTTTGTCAACGGATCTGCAATGTTTGCATCTGTGTGTACTTTGCATAACTTGATATCACCTTGTTCGACAAACTGGCGAATGAGGTGGTACCGCATGAGTATATGTTTGTTCTTCTGGTGTTGTCTAGGTTCCTTGGCCTGTGCGATAGCACCATTGTTGTCACAATATACGTCCAAAGGATTGGACGCGCCCTGAACCACACCAAGATCAATCAGGAGGTTCCTGATCCAAACAGCTTCCTTTGCCGCCTCCGATGCAGCAATATACTCAGCCTCTGGTGTAGATGCAGACACCGTATCTTGCTTGGAACTCTTCCAGCTCACAGCCCCTCCGTTCATCACGAACACGTATCCAGATTGCGAACGAGAATCATCTGAGTCGGTGAGATAACTCGCATCCGTGTAACCCTTTACACCGAATTCCTCATCACCTCCATAAACTAGGAACATTTCCTTAGTATTTCTCAAGTACTTAAGGATGTTTTTAACCGCTGCCCAGTGGGCTTCGCCAGGGTCAGCCTGGTATCTCCTCGTAACACTTAGAGCATAGGAAACATCTGGCCTAGTACAAATCATGGCATGCATGATGGATCCGATTGCCGAAGCATACGGGATCACACTCATCCGACTTCGCTCATCAGTTGTCGAAGGACACTGAGTCTTGCTAAGTTTTATGCCATGGGACATCGGTAAGAATCCCTTCTTGGACTCTTCCATTTTGAATTTCTTCAAAACCTTGTCCAGATAAGTACTCTGACTCAATCCAATGAGCCGCCTTGATCTATCTCTATAGATCCTAATTCCTAATATGTAAGTTGCCTCACCCAAATCCTTCATTGAGAAACTCCTTTCCAATGACTCTTTGGTTTCTTGCAACATCATGACATCATTTCCAACCAGTAATATGTCAACCACATATACGATTAGAAAGTTTACTTTGCTCCCACTAAACTTCTTGTATAAACAAGAATCATGATCACTCTTGATGAAGCCAAATGATTTGACTACCTCATCAAAGCGAATGTTCCAACTCCGAGATGCTTGCTTCAACCCATAAATGGATTTCTGAAGTTTGCATACCTTGTCAGCATTAGCTGGATCGACAAAACCTTCGGGATGTATCATATACACGTCCTCAGTTAAACTTCCATTAAGGAAAGCTGTCTTGACATCCATCTGCCATATCTCATAGTCGAAATATGCTGCTATGGCTAACATGATCCGAATTGATTTAAGCATCGCTACGGGAGAGAAGGTCTCGTCGTAGTCAACTCCTTGAACTTGTCGGAACGCCTTCGCGACAAGTCGTGCTTTATAGACGGAAATATTTCCATCCATATCAATTTTCTTCTTAAAGACCCATTTGCACTCGACGGGTCTTGCACCGTCAGGCAGATCAACCAAATTCCAAACTTGGTTTTCATCCATGGACTTTAACTCGGATCTCATGGCTCCAAGCCATGACTCGGAATCAGATCCCACCATCGCTTCCGAATAAGTTGCTGGCTCATTACTGTCTAACAGTAAAACATCTCGAGCACTCTGTAATCTGGCAGATCTCCGAGGTTCAGGTGCTATAACTGGTGTAAGTACCACGACCGGCTCAGCCTCCAAGGCCATTGCCGACTCGCCCCTAGCTGGTTCCTCTCGAATTTCTTCGAGTTGCACTGTGCTCCCACTGACTTCCCGACTGAGAAACTCTTTCTCAAGGAAGACACCATTCTGAGCGACAAACACTTTGCCCTCTTCCCGGTTGTAGAAGTAGTACCCCAAGGTTTCCCTCGGATACCCCGCGAAAATACACTTATCCGACTTGGGCGTGAGTTTGTCCGACTGAAGTCGGTTGACAAATACCTCACAACCCCAAATCTTAAGAAAAGACAAACTTGGCTTTTTGCCCGTCAACATCTCATGTGGTGTCTTCTCTACTGACTTTGATGGTACTCTGTTTAGTGTGAAAGCTGCAGTTTCTAGACAATAACCCCAAAATGATAAAGGTAGATCTGTCCGACTCATCATTGATCGTACCTTGTCCAACAAGGTCCGATTTCTTCGTTCCGATACACCGTTTCTCTGCGGTGTACCCGGCGGAGTGAGTTGAGGAACTATTCCACAACTCTTTAGATGGTCATCAAACTCATGGCTCATGTACTCGCCCCCACGGTCCGACCGTAGAAACTTTATTTTCTTGCCGAGTTGATTTTGTACCTCACTCTGGAATTCCTTGAACTTTTCAAAGGCTTCCGACTTGTGTTTCATTAAATAGATATATCCATACCTACTCAAATCATCAGTGAAGGTAATGAAGTACTCATAACCACCTCTGGCTGTCGTGCTCATTGGACCACATACATCACTATGTATAAGTTCCAACAAGTCGGACGCCCTTTCACAACTCCTTGCAAAAGGTGTCTTGGTCATTTTGCCTAGTAGGCATGATTCGCATGTCTCGAATGACTCTAAGTCAAACGAAGTTAGAAGTCCATCATCATGGAGCTTCTTCATGCGCTTCCAACTTATATGACCAAGCCGACAGTGCCAAAAGTAAGTCATATTCAGATCATTTGGTTTCAACCTTTTAACATTTATGTTATAGACTGATTCACTATCAAGATTCAAAATAAATAACCCGTTCTGAACGGGTGCAAAGCCACGAAACATATCTTTCAAATATAAAGAACAACCATTATTCTTAATATTCGACTCATAACCTTGTCTCATCAAACATGAGGCGGAAATAATGTTTCGACTAAGCGCTGGAACATAATAACAATTATTTAGTTCCAAAATAAATCCTGAAGGTAAATGAAGTTGCATCGTGCCGACTTCCAACGCAGCGACTCTCGCCTTGTTGCCAACCCGAATGTCAACCTCTCCTCTTGCCACGCTCCTAGTTCTTACCAGTCCCTGCAACGAGTTGCATATGTGAATAACTGATCCGGTATCATATACCCAAGAACTATTAGGCGCATCAGCAAGATAAATGTCTATAACATTGCACACAAGCGTACCTGAGTTGGAAGTCACACCTCCACTCTTGGCTCTGTCAGCCAAATACTTGGTGCAGTTCCTCTTCCAGTGGCCATCTTGCTTGCAAGAGAAGCAGTTGGCTCTGGCTGTAGGAGAAGGTTTAGTCTTTGAGGGAGCACTCTGGACAGGGCCATGGGTGCTACCTCCTGACTTATCCTTCTTCTTCTTAGTCCAAGAACACTTCTTGAACTTAGCCTTATTCTGCACAATCAACACTTGACTGGCGCCTTTCTTGATATCAGCCTCTGCCGTTTTGAGCATCCCATGTAATTCAGTGATACTCTTATCCATACCATGCATATGGTAGTTCGAGATGAACGAACCATACGCACTAGGAAGAGAGTTCAGAATTATATCAGTAGCGAACTCTTCGTTAATTGGGACGCCCAGCCGATCCAGAGACTGAATGTAACCAATCATCTTGATTACATGCGGACTCAGTGAATCGCCATCTTTCAGCTTACAGCCCAACACAGCTTGAGAGACTTGATACCTCTCGGTCTTTGCCTGAGCCTGGAACATACTTTTGAGGCTTTCGATCATATCGTAGGCCTCAACATTCTCGAACTGCTCCTGCAAGTCCGGTTCCATGTGTGCAAGCATAATACAGCTAATTTCCGTAGACTCATCTCTAGTCTTACGGTAGGCATTTATGACAGCGACAGTCGCATCGTCATCAGGCTCATCTGGAAGTGGAGTTTCTAGAATATGTTCTTTCTTGTCATGCTTGAGGACTATCCTCATATTACGATACCAGTTGGTGAAATTAGTTCCATTAAGCATATCTTTCTCTAGGATTGACCTCAACGCAAAAGTGGACAACTGAGGAAGGTTGCTATGTGCCATTGATCTACAACAGAAAATATGCAAAAACACTTAAGACATGTATTCATAAAAGAGCAGGCATATTAAACGCTTTAATACTTATGCTCCCACTAGAACCAACATCCCTCCGATGGTTGCTAAGTGATTCAAGATCCTAAATAAGCAAGCCGACTAGTGAGCTTTAGCATCACCGCTAGCCGTCAAGTGATCTAGGTAGGCAACACCTTGCCAATCGTATCCTATACGACTCCTGTTAGTTGGGTGGCATCACATGCCCCGGCTCCCAACCTACCTCGCCCCGAGCCCCACAACCGTTGTGATGGACTCGTCTAGATTACCAAGTGCTTCTTCTTGTAAGAGTCCGACTCAAACCCACCTAACCGGAAAGAATTGGTAGCACCTCAATTTTATGAGCCCACTACCAAGAATGTCCGACTTGTGATGGTGCAGCACTGGCGGGACGACCGACTAGACCTTCTTTGAGGGATTAAAGAATCTACCAACTATCTAAATAGAGGTAAAAAGAGACATAACAATAACACAAATAAAACAATTATAATGTGAAATGGTATGGCTCTCTTCATGGTGATCTCCATCTCCACAAAGCTTGTAAGTCGACTCGTGCCAACTCTTGTCACGTGCCATCTTACTCCATGTAGCCGACTTGTACATCGACTTGCATGCCACCGGGTTCTCCAACAAGCTACACTAGCTAGTAAATGAAAAATTTACATAGAGAATCCGACACGCAGGTCGTTATACAATAAAATGACAGCACCTAGGCTCCAGCCGGCTGACAAGAACATGATACGCAGATCATGTATGGATTACACACATCACATGCACATAAGCCATACCATTCACAACTTCCTGCAAAAACAAGTTATGCATAGACACGATATCTACCGGCGTTGTGAAACTCGTAACGACATCTAAGGCGCTACGACAGGGCGAAGCCGGCGGTCCCTCGCGGGTGCGGGCAGCGCCCGACGATTTCGGAAAACGCAGATCTCATCTGCATTCCGATCATGGATTTCTTCATCGGATAAAACGATTTTACCCGAATCTGATTCGTATTCCGATTCGACCAAACTCTTTGATCTTCGATCACCGCAACTGGATTTATGTGTCACGGTATACCCCGATGGCGGAAACCGACCGGTAGGGGTAAGTTGTTTCACGACCTTAGCAGTATGATCACAGAAACCTGATCATCCATTAACCCCGAGTACGATTGATCCAATCAACCTTGTACAAAACCGATCTAACTCATAGAACGACCACCAAAACAACAATTAGATCACATCTAACGATAACTACATATCACATATGTACGGATCTCGGGCCTAATACCAGAAGCTACTGCTCTGATACCACTGTTGGAACGCGTAGAGATAAACGAAAACTTTTTCCTACGCGGTACTTCCAAGATCTAGCCGAGGTAGAAGGCCACGAGTATTACCACTAGACGCGCAGGTGCGGATTATCGATGCAGCGCGTCGGGGTAGTGCAGTCCCACGATCCGGTCCGGCCGATTCAATCCCTCGAACGTCGAAGTGCTGAACGTACAACACCTCTGCCGGTATCCACACGTACAAGGAGGAGCTCCGACGGCGGACTGCTAGGTCCGGTGCGGCGGCTGGACTGAGTGGGGCTAGGGTTCCCAACGCATGGGAGAGTGGACTAACGTGCCCGCTGAGCAACCTGCGCCCCTCTTTATATAGCGTATGGTAGTGGGCTGCACAACACTTGTGGCCCATTCTCTCTGTGAGTCCGACTCACAAATCAGTCCATTTCCGGTTCGGGTCCAACCCGACCAATACTATTGCTCCCGCTCTTAAGTGTGCGACCCTGCAGGCTCATGGCGACTTGGACACGATTGGAGTCCAACTACCAATCGATCAATCAGTAGCGGCTCCTAGCAGAACGTGCCGACTCCCAAGTACCATTGAGTCATGATGACATACCTTTCAATGTGATATACATCTTGGTCCCTTTTGCCTCACGATATACCTTGTCGAACTATAGGCGATTTATCGTCATCCCTTAAATAGTTTGACTCTCTTCTCGATCCGTGATATGTGATTCATCTGACTAACTCTTAGTCAACAGACATAGTTAACACTTAACTGAGTTGCGCATGGCCATGCTTCCTGAATCATATCACTCGAGAGGGCCCAGAGAATATCTCTCCATTCGGAGGGGCAAAATCCCATCTTGATTATCCACATCACGCAGCTTGCTTCTCATTCGACCCAAACTCTGCGTTTATAGTTGCCTTGTCACAGAACAACGTTTGACAGAACCTAAGTCGGTGATCCACAACTCGGATTGTGCGACAACCTCAGGTCTAAGGATTACATTGATTGAGACATGCAAATGACGACTTGATCGTTGCATCTCAATGTGGGTCAGTCCGACTTGCTAAACTCTTTAGCCAAGTCCGTGAACGTTGGAATGGCATCACCATGCCCATGACAAGTGGAACCGTGTCATCAGCCAACATTCACATTAGTCTAGGGTGTGTGTCCAGCACAACCTAAATGACCAAGGACAATCTAGTATGAACAACATGAATATATAGTTCCACAATCGAATCACATATTCAATGACATATATCAGATGTTCAAAACAAGGACAACTTAATAATTCTATGAATACAGTGGGAATTACATCATACATGATTGCCTCTAGGGCATATTCCCAACACATATCTGTTCCTCCAGCTCTTCAACTCTGTCCTTGCTGGCTGCAAGCTGAAACTGAAGCGCTATCACTCGAGTGCGGTGTTGGGAGTCAGTGTACTTCATAGTCTTCTTCAGTACCTTGAGACGACGCTCGGTAGCCGAAGATGCACCAAGACTGGCTTCTAGCTGGTCTATCTCTCTGCCTCGGAGGTCATAATCTGCTCTAACTCTGTCCAGGGAGAGCTGGGTGTTGTACAGCTATCCTTCCAGATGCTGGAAGTGACGTGCAAACACAAAGTCTCCAGTGACTTCAACTGGTTTGTCATCCTCGTCGCGTCTTCCAAAGTATCTATAAGGGGTGCCTGCAAACTTGTCGTGAAAGAAGTTCGCGAGCTTGGCAATGGTCAGCTGCATCACTCTAAGGATACCATCTTCCCAACTATTCTCCACGACTTCCCAAGTGATCTCTGGGGTTGACGGTGCTAGCAATGGTGCACGGATGGTGCAGACCACCAACCAGGACAACTCTCGTCCATCTTGGTGAATCTGGGCTCCTTTCAACTCAGGTGTGGGGCGACCGATCAGGCGAGTCATCTTGATCAAATCCTCCTCAAAACGGCAGTAGCAAGGTGCATGCGATCCCAGCCGGAAGGACTTGGTGAAGACAAATGCCATCTACACAAGATTTTTAAAGTAGATTACGTTAGGTAACAGTGTGCAAAATTTTAAGATGCTTCTTTTTCTTCAGATAGACCAATATTTGGGTCTTTCTCGGGACATTGCCAAGTATACAACCATGGGTAAGATTGTGCAAAAAGTTTGTTTTTCAAACACTAATTATTTTATTTTTGACAGAAAAATTTAAAGACGAGAGATATTTGAAAAACAAGAGGGGCAGTTGCAAACAAGCAAGAAATAAACTCTTAACCCAGAGAGATAAGGTTTTAGAACGATTTGAAAAGACAATAAGAATGGAAACTATAGTTAAAACTCCCTTAGATAAGAATAATTTAGATAGTAAATATATTTTTACCGAAAAATACTTTCCTTCCCTATCTGACGTCCATGCTAACTAAGGTCTCCTAAGGTCAGGATAGCTCTAATACCAACTCTATAGGGTCCGCCCTTCGAACCACTGTTCAAGGACAACCCCGATATGCATACATTCACGATCCCAGAAATTCAGTCGTGAACAACATATCAAGTTGGTACACAGATACAATATCCATTACACGGTTGCATAAACACTTACAAAAAGGGCAAGGTCACTTGACCAAGCCTAAACGGCTGTCACGCAGGGCAACACACAACACACACAGCGGAAGACTAGACACACTCATAACGCGGTAGAGCCCAAGTCACGCCTTAACCTACAGGCTGCTGACCCGGAGACGATCCTAGTTCGCAAAGCCATCAGCTCCGTACTCCTCTTCATAGACCTTCTTCTGAGACTCCTTCTCAAAGTCTGGCAAATAGATACCAGGGGCGAAACCATAATGGGTACATTTGAATGTACTCAGCAAGACATCCATCATGTAACCTACCAATTATGCAAGTATGCTTATATGGTGGAATAGGTAGGCTATAAATAGGGTTCACTATCAATGGAGTTCATATAAGATGAAACCACAGTTGCAGTCAAGTTAATATGTATCTTCGTTGAAGAAGATACTTCAGAAGAAAATAATATAGTTTTATTTCTCTTGTAGATATCACCTGTACAAGAGGTTTTGTTAAACTTTTGTTTAAAAGGGAATTTTCTCTTTGCAAAACTTCTTGGAATCAGTTTCCAGTGTTCTTGCTTAGAGTAGAAAAATTTTATTTGCAAAACTTTTTAGTTTGTAGAACAACTTCTGGCTTTCCATCATCGGTACCCCCACGGTACAAGATTTCCTTCCTTTCCGAACTTCACCAGTTCAACATCTTTTGAAAACTTCCTTCTTAAAAACATTGACACAATACTAGCTACATGGCCATTCAACTGTCCATATCCGAGGACGCGGCTTCTTCGAAAAAGTTGTACTCTGCAGAGGTGTACACATCCACCAGATACAGTATACCTACCGTAAACAACCACGGACTGTAACAACAGTATGTAAACATTAGGTATCTGATCATAACCATCCACTAAGTTCAAGCTAGTATATGTCTATCTCTTCAGTCGAGTGTCCGCATCCCCGGCACCGGGCTAATCCCTGCCAAGACAGGAGCCCCAACTGCTGCATCCGGAGGGAAAATTAATCCCACACTTTTTATGTCTCAACGTTGGGAGTTTTTGACAACATTCGGTTCGAGGGTACGACGTCCCTTATAGCGATTGAGATAGAACACACACTAACAAGGACAAAATTCAAGTTAAGCCCCGTGCCCATGTTGGGGTAGGGTGGCAGTACGGTAAAGGTTGTCCGGCGAAGACTAGGTTATGTGTCATTTTTGAAAAAAACACGTTTTCCCAAAAATGACCACTTCCACATTCCTCCGGAGAATAAGGATCCGCCTTTCCTCCGGGTTTTTCCGTAAAGCCTTTGTTTTGTAATAACACAATTTTAAGGCGTCCACTTAGGGACTAGTATTTGTGATGGTAATAAATACCACATGGTGGCTTATGGGCTTGGTAACACCAAGTATTAACTAATGGCATAATAATACATAATATTAATAGAAGTGATACTCACTTCAGAATTAGTTTACTTTTGGAAATCAAAGCTTTGTAAAACTTTTCAGAAGTAAACATGCATGATAGATAATGATCAGTGTAATATCAGCAAGCATCAGGATGGCTTGCCTCAAGTCTCTTAATGTCCCTGGCCTTGAAGCAACTTGAACTTGACGCACAGCTCCACAACGGCTTCTTCTTCTCCTTCGCGTTCTAGCGTCGTAAAGGAAATAAAAGACACACACTCAGGTCTAAAGGGCAAACAACTAAGATAAACAGCACATACAGCAACAAATTTTCACTCACGAGTTCTCTCGAAACGATATCGCGAAAACCATCTCACATAGCTCTCACGGTCCAAAACTATCGTATGACAACATGTATGGTTTAGAAAACCGTGCCCCACATCTTACATGCCATATATGGAGTGGTGTACTACTCTCATAATAAGATATCTAAGAAGCTAAAAATATAGCTTGTGGGTGCAAAGGGTTAGGTTACTAAGGTAAAAACAAACAGACAGAACAATACCCATGGCAGTGGGTATTAGCAACACACAAGCAAATATCGCTTAATGTGTTCATGATTTAGTTGGATGTTTTAGTTTCATAAGATACTCTTAAGCACAACCATAACACAAGTATAAACTCATGCTAAGGTAAATCATTCAAAACAAAACCCAATAAGCAAGCAAACAACACCACAGATGAATAGACTATTTATTTACTATGTTATTGTTTACTAGAGGTTTTGGAATCCATCAATCATGAAAAATTAGCAAACAACCAGTACCTAAAAAACCAATGAATCAAGTCATAGAAGTAATCTAAAACACAATCATCACTCCAGAAAAACTCCTATCAAACCAGCATAAAAATAGGACTGCATTTAGCATACTAGTATGGGAATTTCTACACAAGCATGCTATAAGAGATAATTATATTCTATAACTATAGAACATGCAACTAAAGAGTTCATGGCATCATAACAGAAGTAATAACTTCCTAAATAAGCTATAATAAACTCATACACTCATAAAATAAAAGATGACAATACTAGAGCAAAAATCACCATTTTCCAGTGGTGACACTAGTTCATCACTAGAGAAGCAAACAATGCTACCATGATGCTTAAATCTAAACAAGAAAGTCATGATCATAAATTTACCTAGTAACAGTACACAAAACTTACACATGCTAGTACGCACAAACATCACAACAATTCTAGGAAACAACCATTAAGCATGCATAAATTAATTCTAGCAATTTCTGTGTTTCCTAATTAATTACTAGCAAGCAAGCAAGGTATAACTCACACAACCAGTAGTTATGCACTTAATGAAAAGTTATCTAAACCTTTTCAAAATCCAAACACTCAATTTAAAATCATTCACAATCAATGTATCAATCACAAGGAAGCATTCTATTAGCAAATAATATTTAATTTACCAAGCAACTGAGAAACATTCCTTACCATGATACTTCTAAGGGAATATTATGTTAACAAATGAAACACACCTAAACATACTAGGATTCACAAATAAATACTAAACACTTCACTTACATAAGTGAAACAAACAATCTATTTTCCTTGGTGGGAAAATAACAATCAAACATATAGTAATACATGCTATTTTCACACAAGTGTATGATTGGGGATTTGCATCCCTAACCAAGATGCAATGGGACCAGTGGGTTATGGGCCCACTAATACCAAGGCAAGAAGAGGTACAAAGCCTCTGGTCACACATGACGAATTAATCTAACCAAGCAAACCATACAAGGCTATTCATACTAGTGAAAATAATACTAGTGAAAACAATAAAGTGCAAACAAGCAAACAAATGCTACACATGCATCTCCATAAAATCAAGTGCAACCTAACAGAGATACTACCATCCTAATATCAGTACCAAAATGGTACTGTAATAAACTTAAAGACATCAAAAACTTAGGTGCACAACCACACAAGGATTTGCTCACACAACTAGTCAAATAAGTACTAGAAAACAAACAACAAATGTTACACATGCTTTGCTATAAAATAAGGTGTGAGCTAATAGAGATAATAACAGACAAATAACAGTACCAAAGTGGTACTGGATCTATCATAACCATAACAAAAATCTAGGTACAACAAATCTACCAGGATTTGCCCACACAACAATCCAAATAATAAAACTAGGAAAATAACAAATGGTACTCATGCTTTGCTACAAGATAACATGCAAGTTAACAGAGATAATAGCATAGAAATAACATTACCAAAATGGTACTGGACTCCACTCAAGCATGGCACAACTTAGGTAAAAACAAACATACAAAGATTTGGTTCACATGATATCCAAATAAATAAAACTACAAATTGACAAATGCTATTCCTATTTCTATTTGACTTTCCAAACATGCACACAGTTTCTAAGGTAGATGTACTTCAAGAAAACAACTTAATAAAAAGTCCTAACAACTCTATACAAGTTAGGAAGCAATATTAAAATAACCAAACATTTCATTTCAAACAAAAACAAACAAAGAAAACAAAACAGAAAAGCTGCTGTTTATAGATCTGTCCACCAAAAATAATCTAGAGCCTGAAAAATTAATATAAGCTAGTATAAGATAGATCTAGTCAATAACAAACTCATCCAATTGGATTGGCTTCAAAAATCATTTTTAAATTCCTTATAAAAAGTCTAGAAAAGCCTACTGGTCTTTTACCAAATTGGATGTCATTTCCATTTGGTAACTAGAGTTGATGTAAGGCCAAGTCCTATGGATAGGTCTACTTATAGGCTACTCAAAACAATTTGATTTGACCAAAATGGATACAGATCCAAAACGTTATTCCAAAAATGGATAAACAGACAGTCTGTGGTAAAACAGGTATTGTGGCAAAAATAAAAGTGCAAACTTGGATCTTCCAACGGGACATGGTTAGTAAAACATAAGCCTAGTGCTGTGAATTTTTGTAGAAAATAATCTGCAAGAAAACTATTTTTCACAAGCTCAAAACGGCAGGCAAACTTCTGCAGGGATTTGAGGTTCCTCACCTCGGTTTAAGAAAAATGGCCGGCGGCGATTTTGGAGCTCATGGAGCTCACAGGGCTGGCTCAAGGCTCTTCTCAGCTTGGGGATGGAGTGTGGTTGTGAGGGGCTGTGGAGGAGGGCTGTGGAGCAAGAAAATAACAAGGGATGGCTTATAGCCAAGGGCAGTGTGTGGCTTGGGTTCATGCCATTTGATGGCATAGGAGGTGCTCAAGGGGCTTTTTGGTCACATCACAACAAGGCAAAAGTGGACAGGGGCAAGACCACCAAAGGGCAAGTCAAGGTTGGCCTTTGGAGTGAGGAAAGATCACTGGCATGGGTCAAGGGTAAGGCATGGTGACCCATACCATGCCACATCACCATGTTCCCTCCATTCTCTCCCTTGGTTTCCTTCTCACCCATGGCTCCTAGGTCAAGTACACATGGGACATGGGAAGGTTGGCCTTTGGATATAATTGGAGGCAAGGGCTAGGTCAAATGGTCAAGGTATGGGCTCCCATACCTTTCCACATCACCCTCTTCACTCTCTTGGTTTCCTTCACCTACAAGGCTTCTAGAAGCAGGCCAAGCATCCAAGATGGAGTACTAGTTGTGGTCAACACAAGGGACAATGTCTTACTTCGAATCTTGCAACGGAAGGCAATGAAAACTTCTGCCCAAAATCGTATCTGTTACTGTTCCAAAAAAAAATCAGAAAATTCTCTAAGTGTTGGAAAACAGAAGAAATGAGCAAAATGTTTGGAATGTTTTCAGAGACCAAATGGATTCCAATTTTTGTTTTCCAAGTTGGAGTTTGTTAAACATGTTATAAACTTTCAGAAACATCTTTTAAAAACATATTTGAAATAGTTTAAGGCTATGAAAACAATGTGGGAAAAGGTGTACTTTCTGTTTTTATCTGTTTCTCAAAACTGCCTTATTCTGCCTTAATTTCATACCACAAAAACAACAAGCAAAAGATAGTTTTTATTTCTCCAAAAATAAAAATGAGCTTATGGGTTTGTAGTACATATACCAAGGATTTATTAAATGTCAATAAACCGTAATATAACAATTTATATCTTGGTGAAAACAATGGTAGAAAACATGTACTTGGATTATTTTTCAGAGATTGTTTTCTATAGGAAAGTTACAAGAAAACTTTCATAGATCATTTTGGAAACTTGTTTTCTTGTATCCAACAAAGTTAAAAGTTTGTTTTAAGATGAAAACAATAATGATCCAAGTCTTAGAACAAAAATCACTCAAGTAACAATAGGAAAACATTAGGGAAAAATATCAGGAATATTTTTCAGAAACATATGGTGTTGGTTTTATAATGAAACAAAACTTATGTTGCAAATATGATTAAGATCATAACACAAGTTAGTTCAAACAATCATGTTGTTATAAAAATAATTTGTTGGCCCTAATAGTGGTCTTCTTGAGCACAGTCCAAGAGTCCAAAAACTAGGGTGTGATAGGTTGTTTGTTAAATTTTCATGATTGATGGATTCCATAACTTCAAGTAGACATAAGCATAATCTATAACTAGCATATTCATCTGTTTGGAAATTGTCTGAGTGATTGCCTTAGCATGAGTATTATACTTATGCTATTGAAGTGCTAGTGTTGTTTTTGTGCTTAGTAGCATCTTTTTATCTAAGCACTAGTTTAACCATGAACTAGTTTGGTGATGATTGCTTGTGTGCTTTTAATACCCACTGCCATGGGTATTGCTTTGATTAATTGTTACTATCTTAGTAGCCTCACCTTTTGCACCCAAAAGCTATATTTTGAGCTTCTTCAATATCTTATTATGAGAGTGGTACACCCACTTATGTAAGATGTGGGATATGGTTTCTCAACCATATGCTTGTTTGACGATAATTTTGTACCCTGAGAGTTATGAGAGATAGTTTTCCCGATAACATTTGAGTGATTGCGCTAGTATAAGTTTTCTTGTTGTAGGTGTTGTTTAGTTTAGTTGTTTGTCCTTTAGATCTTAGTGTGTGTCTTTTATTCTTTTATGACGCTAGACAACGAAGAAGAAGAAGTAGTTGTGGAGTTGTGCGTCAATTTCAAGTTACTTCAAGGCCAGGGACAATAAGAGTTTTAAGGCAAGCCGTCCTGATGCTTGCTGTTAATACACTTATCATTATCTGTCATACATGTTTTACTTCTGGAAGTTTTACAAAAACTTTGATTACCAAAAACTATTTTTGAGTGTATACTACTACTATTATATATATACTATGCCAGTAGTTGATACTTGGTGTTACCAAGCCCGTAGCCACCATATGGTATTTATTACCATCACAAGTATTAGAACCTAAGTGGACACCCTAAAAATATGTTTTTACAAAACAAAGACTTTATGGAAAACCCGGAGAAAAGTCTGAGCCTTATTCACCGGAGGAATGTGGAAGTGGTCCTTTTTGGAAAAATGGTGTTTTAGAAAAATGACACATAACGTAGTCTTCGCCGGACAACCTTTACCGTACTGCCACCCTACCTGTAACATCCAAATTTTTTCTACAATAGGGTGTGGTGTTGTGTTCATCTTATACATGCATGAAAAAAAAATTGAAACCAATTTAAATCAATTTAAGTTATGAATTTAATTTGTCAGAGAAAATCCCACAAAAAGTACTTATTTTGGGTTCCAAAATTTTGTTCTGAAAATTAATTCAATTTCACCGAACAAATATATGGTTTTGTTGGAAATTTCATAATCTTTCCAAAAAGCATTTTTGCTAATTTTTTTTGTTGCAAAAAGGACCCCAATCTTTCAAATCTGTTTGCTGTTTTAAGGCAGAAAAGGACCTTCTGGTGAATTCCGAAAACTCCAGGGGTGTTGTGCAAATCTGCCTTCTTCAGCCTTTGACAGAAGGACCAGCTGCGTGGAGGCCGCGTACGCGTCGAACTGCCACCTCCTCTGTGCCTTTGCTCGCGGAGATAAGGCCGCCAAGGGCCGTGTCCCCTCTCCCTTCTCCTCCTCGCTTCGCTCTTTCTCTCTGGCTCCCTCACATGGAACGAACCCTAACCCTAACTCTCGGTACGGGGGGCCGCCGCGATTTCCCGTCGTCTCCGACCACCCCGGCACGATTGGACGCCACCGGAAGCTCCCTGGACATCCACTGAACATCCCCGAGGAAGGAATTGGTCCGGGAGGGCCGGGATCCCCGTAGTCATCCGCTTCTTCACCGTCTCCGGCCGTCGGCGCCATGGAAGATTCCGGCGCCACCACTGCCCCTCCGGCCTCCCCGTCCACACCAACACGCTCGTGGTGAGCTGCTCTTCCTCCCGGTGCCCTCCGATTCGTTTTTGGTGCACGTTTTCGTGGTCGCCGTCGACCACCACCGCGGGCCGCCGCCGCGCAAGCTCGTCGGCAAGTTTCCGGCGACCTCTAGCAAGCGGCGCCGCCACCCTAGGTCCCCCTCGAGCTGTTCTACGTGGTGGTACCCTCTGTTTCGCGAATAGCGCGCGAAAATCGCTGGATTTCGATTTCTTCTGTAAAGAACAGAGAACGGTGATGTCACCATTGCATCACGATGACGTCATAATCCTGTTTTTTCCTATTTCCAGAAATTGTTTGTTAATTACAAAAAATGATTAATATTTGTAAAATCAATAACTATTGTTTTATAACTCAGAAAAATAAAAGAAAGGTATCAAAATGTTCAGAAAAATTTAAGCTACATGTTTATGTCACTTTTATATATGTTTGACCAAGTTGATTTTTGAACATTTATTTAATGTTGTTTAATCATTTAAAATAGAAAAAATAAGTTTTTATTCAATAAAATTAGAAAATTAAAAGTTATATATCAAAATGCTCAAAATGACAATTGGAATCTAGTTATGGTGTTTTCAAACCCATTTGAGCTTCTAAAATGGTACTCACTTTCAGAATCGTCCGAATTGCCCCTCCAGGGTCTATTTCGGGCAATTTCAGAAAAACTACATAACTGTCATATGAACCCTAGCAACCCAACGAACATGTTAGGGCTTGATTTCAGTGCATCAACTTGCTCATGCATACATATTGCGCATTGCATCGATGCCATGTTTGATTGTTATTCTTCTTTTCGGTGTTGTTTTCCCCCTCGGTAGAACGCGACTCCGAAGAGAAGGCCAGCAGTCCAATGACGAATACTTGATCTTAACCGACAAGTCAAGCACTTATTTTTGAAGACTTTATCTCGTTTTCTTAACCAAGGCAAGCATAACCTCTTATCTGCTCATATATGCTTTCAAACAACATTTGATTCTCGAACTTTGCATCCGATTCCAAAGTATTTGATGCTGGTAGACATAGTTCACCTATATGCTGCATTGCCTCAATATCCTGACCCATTGCTCCTAGCCGCCATAGAATTGCTTGTGCGCATCGCCAGAGCCTCATATCTGCTTCGCTTAGTCATACATGTTTGTTTACCTCTGCTACATCCGGTTGATGAATCAGAGTTGCGATAACCTAGTATGATATGATGACGTGGTGAGATGAGCATTGTGTGGTTAACTTGACTAAGGCGAGGACGGGAGGCCACTTGGGAAGTGGTTCTTTGTCATGTACTTGCCAACCCTAGGATTAAGGTCTCGCCGCGGAAACCAAGACTGAGCGTGCAACCACACGCGCGAGCCAATGAACCTCGCTCGACTAACTAACTTGTTTGGCCACATCCATGAGTCATGTAGTTTGCTATTTCCATCTGCGTGTGAGTCAAAAAACGATTTGGAGAAAAACTAGGGCGTGACCGGGACAAGTGATGGACGTACACGGATCTTGATCCCGACTCACAGAACAAGTGCCATCAGGAGATGGCCAACTCCCTGTTGACGGGGTGGCCCTGTTTGGGTTGACTCATGGATAGGGTCGAGCAAGGTAAAGGTCGGAGCCAGCCACCCTCTGTCGCGCTCCATGGAAGAGCGTACATGTGGCGCTAAGAGTCAGAGGGTACGTGTGGGTAAAGTGTACCACCCTGCATGGATAAATCTTTCGGAAAGTCGTGTCCACGGTTAAGGACGACTTGGTGAATGTCACGTGTCCATAGATAACTTGAACGTGACGTAAAAGATGATAGCAATGTTTGAAGGGTGCCTCCTCGGACATGCCGGGAGGGGTGATCCTTGTAGCATGAGATAGTGTGGGAATGAGAAGGACTTGGTGGAATACAAGAAGATGATGATCTCAGTAGTTGAGTAGCTTTCTCATCTGTTTTCAAAATATTCCTTGAAACGTGCTATTCTTCCTCGATTTGGAAAACAAAGATTGCTTTACGGAAATCAGCCTTCATAAAACTCTTTCTGAAGATAGCAGATATATAATAGGTTAACTAAGTCTTGTTGAGTACCTCCTGTACTCAGGTTTGCTTAATTCTGGTTCAGGTGGAGTTCCTCACATCAGTGATGATTCAACGTGGACATCGACGAGTAGTTCGGGGTTCCCAAGTAGCACCCTGGAATCTATGGGCTGGGACGTCGCCTTATGTTGCGGCCTCCTAGGCCTTTTTGGTTCTTGTTGATTAGCAACATAGTTTGCCTTCCGTTGTCTGATGTAATGTTGGGTCGTATGACCTCTGTTTGTAAGCTATACTCTAGTAATACCTGTTGAATACAACTTCAATGTCTAGAGTGTTGCTTGGATCGGTTGTTGGTTTCGAGCTCATTGTTATACAGTTTTGGCTATGCCTGCATAGTTGTCGCAGTCGAGGGGTTGTGGAGCCGATGATCCATGTCCGAGCCCGCCTGTCGATGTGATCGGCCTGGGGCGAGGTAACCCCAGTAACCCTCGATTGTTGTTGCACTTTCTAGACACGTAGCAGCTATGTATAACGTTGGTCCCGTTCCTTCAGTTTCATCCGACTCGTGGACGCTTGGGTATGCATAATTGGTTATGACTAGCATGGATACAAGGAGTAGTAGACCGGGGATCCGGACTACGTGCCGATGAATCCGGTCTGCCTGCCGTTGTTTGTTGCGGCGGGCTGGTAACCCTGAAGCCCTTGTGAGTCCATGGCTAGGAGCACATAACAGTATGTATATCTCTGAGTTCGGGGTCGTGACAGGTCATGGTATCAGAACAGGACTGCCTGTAGGAAAACGTTACTGTTTGGTCGATGTTAAGTCTAGTGTTTCTGAAAACTATTTTGAAACTCCAAATGGATTGTGAAAAACCTTCTTAGGATTCTTTATATTCCTTATCTGGTATCGCTCTAACTCTGGGTCTCCTTACCTGTTTTGATTTGAAAAGGTTTTGCTATCTCTTCTAGTCATTCAAAACTTAGGTGCCTTGTTTGGCAAGGACGTCTTCTACCCAAGTTGACCTAGTGTTCAGTTTCTAGAGTCGTGTGTGTTCCATGTTCCGTTATCTCTTAAACTGGGAGATTTCCTTTCCATCCTAATACCTCAGAGTTGTGTGGGTTCTACATACTCCTGTTCTAAAGTCTCAAAATCCTGAACCTCGAGATTTCCTTTTCATCTCGAATGTATTCGTTATCCTCCGTTCAAATTCTTCCGGAGTTATGTGTGACTTTTGAAAGATATTCCGTGATTGCTATTCGTAGTGTCCTTCAAGGCACTCAGATAGTAGTTACTCCTTTCTTTTGGTTTTTAACCTTGGACTTGAACCGAAGGTCCCGGAATGTGCTGAATTGCGGTGAGTTGAGTCATGTGGTTTCATAACCATGTGATGCTCATGCCATCAGTACAGGATGCTGACCTTTAACCCAAGTTTTGTTTCCTTGAATCCTGAAGAATCTGTTCTACCTCAAGATGTTTAGGTAATATTAATTCCATAGACATAGGTTTTCTCTAGGAATCAAAAGGATCACGACAAGAGTGTTCTTTATGATTCTCATATCTTTGTTCTTGGTTCAGCTATACCAACCTTTTGGCATGGGTTCTACACATGAGTATTACCCCGTGCATCCAACGTGATCTCAGGATTTTCCAGAGCACATTCCTACTCTTAGCTGCTTTCCGAACTCTGTCCGTTGTTTGGAAACCAAGTTGCATAGGTGTGTTGGATTCTTCCAATGCAGTTCCTCTTGTGATCCGTCAGAACGTTCCACCTTGGAATGTCAGGAGAAACAAACTCCAGTACCTCATTCATCTCTAGGACCAGGTCAAAGTTTTGTAATCCGCATGTTGAAGAAGTTTTATCAGCTTCTGTTCTGTTCTACCTTTGAGTATCACACTCTTTTACATCAAGAGGTCGTGCTTAGTTTCATGGCCTTAATGATGAAGTAAACGCTCTTACACGTCTTTAACCACCTTCCTCTAAGCTTGAATGCTGGAGTATGATGGGTCTGTGCATTGATGTATGCATCAGATATTCCTAGCAATTCTTATTGCTTCAAAAAATGCAAGAAACATTTGTATCCTTCTTAGCATTATTGGTTACCCGGTTTCAACTTAAAGTTGACTGTGTTACCAAGTCCGTTCATTCTGGTGCACATTCTTGGTCAGAGTGTTAGGTTCATGCCGAAGCTCCCAAGACCATATCAGTTGCTTTGAAAAGCAAGACCTCTTTCGAACTCCAAGACATACCGGTAGGTTGTGATGTTCTGGTTATCTTTCTAGAAGTATCACCAGGTTTTACCTGACCGTGATGTCTAAACCAGGAGTAGTTTGAACTACTCCTTTCTCCAAGAAACTCCGCTGGACACCCTGGACTAGTAGGTTGAGCTTAAACAATACCTTGGAGAGTTGAAAGGCAAACGCTCTGCCTAACTTGATCCTCTATTAAGGGATGTCTAGTTTCCTTTGTGTTGAAGCAGGATAGTATATCCTTTGCGGTCATGCTATCATCCTTCACCTTGATTTGGTTTGGGCTATCGTCAGATCAAGTCCAGATTCAAGGCTCATCTTGATGGTGTTCTGCTCGAGTACACCTTCATGTCCTTTGGTCTGACCAATATTCTGCCTTGTTCATATAGCATATGAATCCCTCTTCTTGGAGTGTTTTAATAAGTGTGTTTTCGAGCCCATCGATGACATTCCTATTTTCTCCAAGTTGCGAGAGGCTCATGTTGAACAATTGGCAACAATGTTGGAAACTTTCGAGAACCAACTTTGTGTTATCAAGAAGTTGTGTTCTGGATGTTCGAAGTGGCTTACTACAGTCCATGTGCTTATGGTGAAAGTTGTCGCCATGGATCCGAGTAGAGTTTTCTTGTTCCTTCGGGAATAATCCCAAGTCGGTCATTCATGTGTGGACCACCCTTGAGATGGTAGGTTGTTACCTCCACTCCTTGAACCAATTTTGTATCCACACCCAAGCCACTGACTAATTGTCCGTGAAAGATAAGAAGTCCAAGAACTTTGTTATCTTTGTATCGTCTTCCCAACAAGGACTCCGATGTGTGTCATTGCAAGTAGTCCATGTAGGTGCAACCGTCTATCGCAAGTTGCTAATACACGAGTCCTGCAATCTCGCTCATCTTCTTGAGCGTGGCATCGTAGTCTATATCTTGAGTATCTAGTAAATGTACCTCAATTGTAGCCGGTGCAATCTCTTTGATCAAACATACCGAGTCTAAGTTATCAACCCACTAACCATAGCTGAATCTCAAGCAACAACGATGGTTGGTGCTTCCCTCAAGGGTATTGAATTAGGTCTGTTCAGAATCCGGCATGGTTGATGTTGTGGTTGACACAATTAGCCGGAAGGCCTAATATCACATCTCTCTTTGAATCGGTAAGAAAAACCACTCTCCGTTAGAATTCTTGTGTGGCTCATTCTCACAAGTTTCCCCTCCCTGTTCTTCCAAACCGGAGTTCTACATCCACTTGATGACCTATAGAACGCTTGTCATGAGACTGTTGTCGGTATCTAGAACATCAGGGGAATCTGGAAGTTGATCTGTCCAATATCTCTCTGTTGAACCTCCAAACCCTTTGTTCTGGTTGAAACAAGTTCCTCATGAGAACATCTCGTGGTGTTTCGTAACCACCATTTATCAGTTTCCCTCTTCAAGTGGTCTGTACTTGAAGTTTTGTTCATCTCACACATTGTGTGAATTTGTCAGATCCTTCAGCCATGGGATCTCAACCAGGTGGTGGATGTATGGTTACGTACAAACCACGATAGGAAAGAGATTCCTTATTACTTCCGGTGTTTCAATCCCTGTTGGTTAACCATCCTTATGATGTGATCCAGAATTCCTCCTTCGTTACGGTGTTCCCACATCTTTCAGTTACTCATATTCTATCGTGAAGTAACATCATGACCTTTGACAAAGTTTTCGACAAACTTTAGCTGAATGGAAGTTTCGTTATCTTCCGTGTCCACTCCGAAGAGTGAACATGATCTTGTATCAAATCTTCTCTGACGCACGAATTACAGTGTTTTCTCGTGTTCTTCCTCGTCTACGGATATTACATTGTGATATCTAAGACAATCCTTCCCACCTTGGTAATCTATTTTGAATAAACCTTGATGTCATTAGTTGCTCAACCTTTCTTTTCCAAAAGGATTTAAAGTCTTGTGCAAAGCTCATATTCTAAATCCTTCGAAGAACCATCGTCCAAAACCATGAAACCTTCTTTTATTCCCTCTGTTATCTTGATGTGTTTCATGCTTGTTAACTCAACAGTTCTTTATGAACGTTCCTGTCATGAGTTACCCATGAGATACTCGATCTTCGTGAAGATCATTTTTCCTAAGAGTTCCCCTCTTACCTAAAGTGTGTCTGTTCAGTACTTCAAGGTGCTACGGATCAACCTCTTCAAGAAGAGAACCGTAAGGTTCGAGAAGACCGTTCAAAACCGGTGTTCCTTCTTCCTTCTCCTTCGGGAATCTCGGGACGAGATTCTAGTAAGGGGGTAGATTTGTAACATCCCAATTTTTGCTACAATAGGGTGTGGTGTTGTGTTCATCTTATACATGCATGAAAACAAAATTTGAAACCAATTTAAATCAATTTAAGTTATGAATTTAATTGGTTTGAGAAAATCCCACAAAAAGTACTTATTTTGGGTTCCAAAATTTTGTTCTGAAAATTAATTCAATTTCACCAAACAAATATATGGTTTTGTTGGAAATTTCATAAGATTTCCAAAAAGCATTTTTGCTAATTTTTATTGTTGCAAAAAGGACCCCAATCTTTCAAATCTGTTTGCTATTTTAAGGCAGAAAAGGACCTTCTGGTGAATTCTGAAAACTCCAGGGGGTGTTGTGCAAATCTTCCTTCTTCAACCTTTGACAGAAGGACCAGCTGCGTGGA
This sequence comes from Alopecurus myosuroides, assembly GCA_028641055.1. Lineage (NCBI taxonomy): Eukaryota > Viridiplantae > Streptophyta > Magnoliopsida > Poales > Poaceae > Alopecurus > Alopecurus myosuroides. Next base: position 192,553,066 of record CM054060.1, on the reverse strand, counting down.
GGCCGCGTACTCGTCGAACTGCCACCTCCTATGTGCCTTTACTCGCGGAGATAAGGCCGCCAAGGGCCGTGTCCCCTCTCCCTTCTCCTCCTCGCTTCGCTCTTTCTCTCTGGCTCCCTCACATGGAACGAACCCTAACCCTAACTCTCGGTACGGCGGGCCGCCGCGATTTCCCGTTGTCTCCGACCACCCCGGCACGATTGGACGCCGCCGGAAGCTCCCTGGACATCCACTGAATGTCCCCGAGGAAGGAATTGATCCGGGAGGGCCGGGATCCCCGCGGTCATCCGCTTCTTCACCATCTCCGGCCGCCGGCACCATGGAAGATTCCGGCGCCACCACTGCCCCTCCGGCCTCCCCGACCACACCAACACGCTCGTGGTGAGCTGATCTTCCTCCCGGTGCCCTCCGATTAGTTTTTGGTGCACGTTTTCGTGGTCGCCGTCGACCACCACCGCGGGCCGCCGCCGCGCAAGCTCGCCGGCGAGTTTCCGGCGACCTCTAGCAAGCGGCGCCGCCACCCTAGGTCCCCCTCGAGCTGTTCTACATGGTGGCACCCTCTGTTTCGCGAATAGCGCGCGAAAATCGCTGGATTTCGATTTCGTCTGTAAAGAACAGAGAACGGTGATGTCACCATTGCATCACGATGACGTCATAATCCTGTTTTTTCCTATTTCCAGAAATTGTTTGTTAATTACAGAAAATGATTAATAATTGTAAAATCAATAACTATTGTTTTATAACTCAGAAAAATAAAAGAAAGGTATCAAATTGTTCAGAAAAATATAAGCTACATGTTTATGTCACTTTTATATATGTTTGACCAAGTTGGTTTTTGAACATTTATTTAATGTTGTTTAATCATTTAAAATAGGAAAAATAAGTTTTTATTCAATAAAATTAGAAAATTAAAAGTTATATATCAAAATGCTCAAAATGACAATTGGAATCTAGTTATGGTGTTTTCAAACCCATTTGAGCTTCTAAAATGGAACTCACTTTCAGAATCGTCCGAATTGCCCCTCCAGGGTCTATTTCGGGCAAATTTCAGAAAAACTACATAACTGTCATATGAACCCTAGCAACCCAACGAACATGTTAGGGCTTGATTTGAGTGCATCAACTTGCTCATGCATACATATTGCACATTGCATCGATGCCATGTTTGATTGTTATTCTTCTTTTCGTTGTTGTTTTCCCCCTCACTAGAACGCGACTCCGAAGAGAAGGCCAGCAGTCCAATGATGAATACTTGATCTTAACCGACAAGTCAAGCACTTATTCCTGAAGACTTTATCTCGTTTTCTTAACCAAGGCAAGCATAACCTCTTATCTTCTCATATATTCTTTCAAACAACATTTGATTCTCGTACTTTGCATCTGATTCCAAAGTATTTGATGCTGGTAGACATAGTTCACCTATATGCTGCATTGCCTCAATATCCTGACCCACTGCTCCTAGCCGCCATAGAATTGCTTGTGCGCATCGCCAGAGCCTCATATCTGCTTCGCTTAGTCATACATGTTTGGTTACCTCTGCTACATCCGGTTGATGAATCAGAGCTGCGATAACCTAGTATGCTATGATGACGTGGTGAGATGAGCATTGTGTGGTTAACTTGACTAAGGCGAGGATGGGAGGCCACTTGGGAAGTGGTTCTTTGTCCTGTACTTGCCAACCCTAGGATTAAGGTCTTGCCGCGGAAACCAAGACTGAGCGTGCAACCACACGCGCGAGCCAATGAACCTCGCTCGACTAAGTAACTTGTTTGGCCACATCCATGAGTCATGTAGTTTGCTATTTACATCTATGTGTGAGTCAGAAAATGATTTGGAGAAAAACTAGGGCGTGACCGGGACAAGTGATGGACGTACACGGATCTTGATCCCGACTCACAGAACAGGTGCCGTCAGGAGGTGGCCAACTCCCTGTTGACGGGGTGGCCCTGTTTGGGTTGACTCATGGATAGGGTCGAGCAAGGTAAAGGTCGGAGCCAGCCACTCTCTGCCGCGCTCCATGGAAGAGCGTACATGTGGCGCTAAGAGTCAGAGGGTACGTGTGGGTAAAGTGTACCGCCCTGCAGGGATAAATCTTTTGGAAAGTCGTGTCCACGGTTAAGGACGACTTGGCAACGGATTCTGTGATCATAGATAATTTCAATGGAATGACTAAAACTTGTCAACCATGATTGAAGGGTGCCTCCTCGGAGATGCCGAGAGGGGTGATCCTTGTAGCATGAGATAGTGTGGGAATGAGAAGGACTTGGTGGAATACAACAATATGATGATCTCAGTAGTTGAGTAGATTTCTCATCTGTTTTCAAAATATTCCTAGAAACGTGCTATTCTTCCTTGATTTGGAAAACAAATATTGCTTTACGCAAATCAGCCTTCATAAAACCCTTTCTAAAGATAGCAGATATATAATAGGTTAACTAAGTCTTGTTGAGTACCTCCCGTACTCAGGTTTGCTTAATTCTGGTTCAGGTGGAGTTCCTCACATCGGTGATGATTCAACGTGGACATCGACGAGTAGTTCGGGGTTCCCAGGTAGCAGCCTGGAATCTACGGGCTGGGACGTCACCTTATGTTGCGGCCTCTTAGGCCTTTTTGGTTCTTGTTGATTAGCAACATAGTTTGCCTTCCGTTGTCTGATGTAATGTTGGGTCGTATGACCTCTGTTTGTAAGTTATACTCTAGTAATACCTGTTGAATACAACTTCAATGTCTAGAGTGTTGCTTTGATCGGTTGTTGGTTTCGAGCTCATTGTTATACAGTTTTGGCTAGCCTTCATAGTTGTCGCAGTCGAGGGGTTGTGGAGCCGATGATCCATGTCCGAGCCCGCCTGTCGATGTGATCGGCCTGGGGCGAGGTAACCCCAGTAACCCTCGATTGTTGTTGCACTTTCTGGACACATAGCAGCTCTATATAACTTTGGTCCCGTTCCTTCAGTTTCATCCGACTCGTGGACGCTTGGGTATGCATAATTGGTTATGACTAGCATGGATACAAGGAGTAGTAGACCGGGGATCCGGACTACGTGCCGATGAATCCGGTCTGCTTGCCGTTGTTTGTTGCGGCCGGGGCTGGTAACCCTGAAGCCCTTGTGAGTCCATGGCTAGGATCACATAACAGTATGTATATCTCTGAGTTCGGGGTCGTGACACTACCCCAACAAGGGCACAAGGCTTAACTTGAAGTTTGTTCTTGTTAGTGTGTGTTCTATCTCAATTTTCTATATGGGTGTGAGTTACCCTCGAACCGAAATGCCGTCAACTCATGAAACACAAGGCATATAAAGTGAGGGATTAAGTTACCCCCTGGGTGTGATAGTTGGGTCTCCTGCCGTGGCGATATGCGACATGGTGCCGGGGAGAACAAACCCAATTGAAGAGATAGTCATATACTAGCTTGAGCATAGTGGATGGTTAGGATCAGTTATCTGATGTGTTACATACTGTTTTTACAGTCTGTGGTTGTTCACGGCGGATGTACTGGATCTGGTGGATGTGTACACCTCTGCAGAGTACAACTATTTCGGAATAGCCGCGTCCTCGGGTATGGACAGTTGAATGGCCAAGTAGCTAGCACTGTGTCAATGTTTTAGAAAAAAAGGTTTTGCAAAGAGAAAATCTTCTTTTACAAAATGAGTTTATTAAACCTCTTGTACATGTGATATCTATAAGAGAAAGAAAACTATATTATTTTCTTTTGAAGTATCTTCTTCAACGAAGATATGGAGATTTTTTTAAAAATCAACTATGATATATCTTTCATATATCATGGGTAGTGAACCCTTTTTATAGCCTACCTACTACACCATATAAACATACTTGCATTTTTGTAAGTTACATGATGGATGTCTTGCTGAGTACATTCAAATGTACTCATATTGGTTTCATCCCTGGTATGAACTTGCCAGACATCGAGGAGTCTCAGAAGGAGATCTACGAGGTACGGAGCTGATGGCTTTGCGAACTAGGATCGTCTCCCGGTCAGCCGCCTGTAGGTTAAGGCGTGACTTGGGCTCTACTACGTTTGAGTGTGTAGTCTTTCGCTGTGTGTGTTGTGTCTTTGTCCTGCGTGGCAGTTGTGTTAGACTTGGTCATGAGACCATGTTCCTTTGTAAGTGTTTATGCAACCGTGTAATGGATAATGTATCTGTGTACCAACTTGATATGTTGTTCACGACTGGTGTGATCTGGGATCGTGAATGTATGCATATCGAAGGTGTCCTTGAACAGTGGTTCTAGGGCGGACCTTACCGAGTTGGTATCAGAGCTATCCTGACCTTAGGAGACCTTAGTTAGCATGGACGTTAGCTAGTACTCTGACAATTAAAGTTAATAAAACCAGGTCACTAAGATGACTATTTTTCAAAAGATTCTATATTCCATCCGCTCTGTGATTTTGAAAACTCTACACACACTAAGTTACAATTGAGCATCCTAAAACTTTGCACACTGTTACCCAACTCAAACTATACCTAAACATTTGGTATAGATGGAAGTTGTCTTCACCGAATCCTCCCGGCTAGGTACGCATGCACCTTGCTACCGCCGCTTCGAGGAGGATTTGATCAAGATGAATCGTCTTATCGGTCGACCATTACCTGAGTTGAAGGGAGCTCAGACTCACCATAACGGACGAGAATTGTCCTGGTTGGTGGTCTGTACCATTTTTGCTCCTTTTCTAGCACCATCGACCCTAGAGATCACTTAACAAGCCCATAGAAGTCACGTAAGACTTTGTGTTGCTCGTCACTTCTAGCCCTTGGAGGAACAGCTACGCGCTTCCTCGAGCACTTAGGATTGCCGCAGGATAATAGGAGATTATGTTGCTTCTACCTAGACGATTGTTTGTTTGTGTAGTGTGAACTCTGCTAAAGAGCTTTTGTGTGCTAGATGTGTTGTAAGCCTTATGCTTTTGCTTTGTGAAACCTAGGTTTGTATTATGCTTGTTGAGACTTTGTCTCATGTCTGTGCTAGTCTTTGTTTGTGATTGTGATTGTTTCTTAGATACTTGTTTGTTGTTGTGTTACCTACCGTTCTCATCTCCATTATGAGCTGGTATGTTTCATAAGTTTTCAAAACAAAACCACCCTTTTAGTTTTGCTCTCGTCTTACACCATTCTTTTCTTCAGCATGGCCAGCAAGTTGCCTCCACCACCAGAGCCGACAGTTGCCCAGCTTTTGGCTATGATCATGGAAGACCGTGAAGCCGCCCGTGTAGACCGTGAAGACGCTCGTGTAGAACGTGAAGCCAACCGTGTTATCCTTGAGAGCCTGACCCAACTGGGCATTGCAAATGCTAGAAACAATGTTGACCTTCTGAGGGAGCAGCAGCGCCAGCTTGCTGAAGAGAGTCGAAAAAGGAAGATAGTGACGCCAGGAGGAACTAGTTCATGTGTGACTCGCAGTACCTTACCTGCGATGCCGCAATATTCAAGGAGGCGTGTGAAAGTCAATCCTAGAACCACGGGTTGCCTTACCTGTGGACAGGAAGGACATTTCGCTCGCGATTGTTCCAAGAAGAACCGTGTTCTAGCTCATCCTGATGAACCCCAAGAAACCCAAGGTCCATCCCAGAAGAAACGCAAGAATCTGATGAGTGGACCTCGAGACCAAGATGATGTTGCAGAAGCACCTTCGCCTCATGCCATAGCCAATGGTACGTTCTCGAACCAAACCTGTAAAACCCCATAGTTGTGTTTGACTTCGTTCCCTGAAAAATCCGACGTAAATGAAACACTAGAAGTGTCACGTCGGACTAGATATAATATCTTAAATGAAACACTAACCTAACCTCATCCAATTTTTGTTTAACACCTTACAGAGTTGGTAACATGACCTCGTCTAATTCTAGTTTAATACCTTACATAGTAACTTATAGAGTTGGTACCTTACAGAGTTGGTATCACCCGTTTAAAAATTTATAACCAACTTTTCCAAAACCAAAGCGAAAGGTGCCCTAGGGTGATCTATAGCTGTTTGAAAGAGGGTGAAAGGTTGGAAAAAAATATTGGATGGATAAACTATGATTGTTACTAGGTAATAAGATCTCTCGTATATGTTTTGGAGGAACCAGATTTTAGAAAAAAGAGATGGTGGAAAACTCATTTGAGGTTTAGCTTAGGAAGGAAAGATTGAGGATCATATGATTTTAGTGGAGTTGAATTCTGATATAATATCCGGGGATAACCAGTTATGGACCCCAAAAATTTGGAAGTTATCAGTAACTAAAATTTGTAGCCTGGAAGAAATGATTGAGGTTTAGAAGGATTGGTGGAAACTATTGGATTTTAGGAAGCACTTGATTCATAAGGAGATTGGATTGATTAGAAGTAATATGTTGAGAATAATTTGTGATATGGGAATGATGATGATAATGTTTGCCTAGGTGATTCTTATCTTGGATTTTAGTGGAAGGGTTAATTATAGTGAGCAGATCATGTTGGATTGGGATGGATAAATGATTTATGGTTACAGATGGATATGAGGAATATTGGATTTGATATACGGAGAGATTTGTGGATATAAAATGATGATTTTGGATTTTAGGAAAAATCAATATGGCTTGGGTTTAGTAGATGATTATTCTCGATGATATGTTCTCGGAGCTTGTCACGCTCTATTGAGATTGTTTGGGGAAAATGATTTAACATTAATCAGGAGATAAGAGTTTGGAGTATTTGAAAGGATTTATAGAAGTAGCACAGAGTTGATATATGAATGTTGAATTTGATGGTTTAGCCTTAGCCATATGATCTTGATGAAATACTTTTGAGGGATACAAATGATTTGAGACTTTATTTCTAGGAGCATGTTAGATTAAAAGGAAGATAGTGGATTTTCCTGGATTTTAGAAAATGAGCAATGGAAATGTCATGCTTGATAAGGATTGGTGGATTTTTTTAATTGATCCATATAGTGAAGAGAGTTCATGCCCAAGAGAGATATAGTGGTATGATACTCTTATTAGAATGAAAACAAGTAGATCTTTGTCTTTGTCTGAAGAATAACCCCTGATGTGGTATCATGGTTTTGAGGAACAATAAGTTCGAGGTTTAGAACATGGCACCCAGACCTTTGAAAAGAAAACTAAAGTGCCGGTGGATTTTGGTAAGGTAAATCAAAGGGGGGGAGCCCCTGTGAATAATGTTACCAACCCCCAGCACTTGTTTGTCGCACCCGGACTTCTAGAGGATACTCACCGTACGAACTGAACAGTATTTTGATTGGATTACAGGGCATACCGGCACCCGCATCTCTTACGAGTAGGCCAACACTTATGTGTGACAACCAATCTTTACTATTCACCGTCGATGTAAACTATCCCGTAGAAATCAGGACACTACCATTGACGTACTTTATACCATACACACATGGTACGTCAACAGCGTTGAACAGGATGATAACACAACATATCTCTAAGACACAAAAGATTGAAATAAGTTGCAAATAGCTCTCACTAGAGCAGAGATAGCAAATACAATCATCCAGAGGACACATGTCCCAACATAACATCATTACATCTCAGCGGAAGCATTCAAAGGGTCTGAGTACAGACAAATCCAAATAGGCTTAAGAAGCCGGGAACTGAAATAAAGACGGAGCCCATCCACGTAGTCTCGGATCCTGCCCGGGTCCGCTACCTACTCGTCAGCAGCCTCGTCAAACTCCACGTAGTAGCCGTCACCTGGATCCTCGTAAGCGTAGTCTGCGGAAACCACAGCCCCAAAGGGGTCAGTACATAGACGTACTGGCAAGCAAGACTCACATTTCACCAAAGTTTAGCCCGTCAACACCAAGCACAGATGCCTTGGGTTCAACGGAAGAGAGGGGATATAAAAGATGCTGCAACTGGCTGCGCTAACCAACTACAGAGATTCTACCACTTACGGCTAACAGAAAGAAGATAAGATCGAGTATTGTAACCAACTAAAAGATAACTTCAAACAAACCCATCCTGGATCTCGCCCCTTATCCAAAGAAGCAATCCGAGGATAACTCACACGGTTGGATTAAAGATGGATCAAGTTGTTGTGTCAATAATCCTATTACTAGTCAAGTTGTTATTCATTGAGTGTGAGATTGTGAATCATTAGGTTTAAGTTGTCCTGAGTACTTGTTAGCCAGTTCTTTCACCAAGTTAACCATAACCGCGGAAAACACGGCTTCTCGAGAAGATTTATCCCTGCAGGATTGCACCAATTTGGCCGTACACGTATGAATAACCCGCCAGATGGGATGCCTCCCACCAAGCGGGGCACTCAACACAACTCAACTCTTCTTCGCATCAAGCCCAAAGCACCTTGGGCGCACGGCTAATCGAGCCCAGAAGAAAATGGACCCTCATAGCACTCTAAGAACGTGTCCCCCTATATGCCGACTACGAAAGTTCCACCCTCCGCTGGGCTCGCAAAAACATGCATGCGGCAAATGGAAAACACGAACTAAATGAGGCGATTTGGACGAGATGCGAATCGAATCAAATTGAGGGGGGCGCCCATACTCGCTTCCCACATGCGGGTAGTGCGCTCATCATGGATCAGTAGACAAGACCCTTTTCCTATTAGGGTCGACACTAGCAGGCCTCAAAACCACACAGGGCCTCCTGCCGGTGCCTTATCATCAACTTATTATTTAACAATAACATTAGCATGATTGATTGATTAAACATCGAGCCCCTAGAACATAATAAAAATATAGTAACTGAAAGTAACGGGTAACAGACTCGAGCAAAAGAACCTAAGCATGCTAGTAAGACACTGGCTCAATCAATAGGGTTGTAGGAGTGGTGGTGAGGCAATATCAGGGTTAAGGGATTCATGTGATAGGTTCGTAACAGAAACAACTACTACTATGGCTTAGCAGGAATAGACAACGGAAAGTATCGGTAACCAAGGTTGAAAGGAACACAATGGTTCATGTGAGTGATGACTTGCCTGCAAACTCAGCAGCTTGGTACAGAGCTAGATCCTCAGAAGGGGTGCTGTAAAGATCGTCTGTCTCAACGTCGTCGTCTATTCGAGAAGAAGCAAACAAACAAGACAGGAATATAAACAATCAATATCATGGCATAGTGCACAATCATGGGATGATGCATGTCAATTTAATAGATGCATCAAAATAAACTAAGTGACATGGTAACACAATTTAAATGGTCCCATATGCAATTGGATTGCATATGGAAAAGGTCCATTGATTAAGTGGAAACAAATGTTCTATAATTGATTAACATGTGAAAGTTTGCTTATCATGATGCATGCATGATGATAACAAGAAAATAACAACAATAGATGCAAGTGGAAAAGGAATTTAACAAGTTTGGAAATTATTTATTAAGTTTGGAAATTTTGGGTTACTTAAACATGTCACACAAGCATTTGTTGTTTTCATCAATTTAAAGTGTTCAAAACAAATAACAAAATTCATATTTGAAAAGAATACCAAATTTTAGTTGGATTACATGTTTCAAATATTGAAAAAGGGATTAGGATGAATTTATCATGACTTAAACATTATTAAACAAATTTTAAATGAATTTAAAACAAGTGTGAATTTTATTTGAATTTTATTTGTTCAAAATATAAATTCAAACTCACATTTGAAAAGTCCATACTTTTCTAGTTTGAAAACATATTTTGCATGTTTAAAAATAATTTAATTTGAGCAAGTTATGATTTTATCAAATTTAAATGATTTAAACAAGGTTTAAATTATTTAGGCAATTAATATTATTCAAACCATGAAACAAAATTTATATTTGAAAAGGTTATTTGAAATAGCATGGAAAACATATTTTATTTGCATTATTTGGATTAATAATGAATTAGTTATGAGTTTTAGCAAATTGCAATTGAATTATTTGAATTCAAATTTGAATTGCATTTTGAAAATTCAAAACAGAAAACAAATGGTACCAATAGGTAGATAATTTAATTTAGATCAGCACACATATTTTATTTTCATTATTTGGAGTTATAAAATAAAAGTTATAAGCTTTTTAAGTTTAGGGACTAATCTGTTAAATAAAAGGACTTGTTTTCAACACAGAAAAGTTTTAAAACTTTTGTTACCGCACAGGGGCCTACCCTGGCCACTGCCAGTGGGCCACTGGGCCACTGGACGCTTGCGTGGACATGGTGTGGCTGACAGGGGGCCCTCCATGTCAGCGCTGCGGGCAAAAAAAGTGGGATTTTATCCCGTGGGAGAGCCAAGGCTCGAACCCTGGATCTCTCCCGTGCGCGCAACGCACTGAACCAGTGCGGTGAGTTTTAGTTCGTTGTCAGATACAGATGCGCAGTGAGGTTGAGGTGTTGCTCGTTAACTGAAACCTTAACTGACGAAATCATGACTGAAACTCTGACAGAGATCGACGCTCGCCGGCGGTGAGCAACGGGGTGTTGCTGTGCCGTGCTGCTGCTGGGGTGCAGACCGTGTGCGCTGTGCGTGCGAGCAGATACAGAGGTGGGAGAGGGAGGAGATAGGCGGTGATCACCGTGGGGTTCAGGAGATGGTCGACGGCGAGGTGGACGCCGCGGCAGCAGCAGAGATCGCGGCGGCGTTCCAGACGGTGACGAGCTCAGCGGGGATGTCCAGGCGGTCGAGGGGAGCACGGGGTTTCGATCCCCGTGGTCAGATCACGTCGAGAGGTAAGGCAGCGTCGACGGCGAGAAAGGATTCAGAGGTGGCGCCACGGTGGCCGGAGACGTCGAGGACCGCGGCGTCGATCCAGAGGTTCACAGTGCCCGAGCAGGTGTCGTCGAGGTAGAGGAAGGAGAGGGGAATCTAGTTCGGTGGTTAGGTGGGTAGGTGGTGGTGAGAGGCGGCGGTGATCATCGGGATTTCAGAAACGGAGCTTCTCCGGCGAGCTGACAGAGAGGGAGTAAGAGGTGCAGCGAGCAAACGGCGGCGGATCCCGAGGGGAGAAAGGGAGCAGGCTAGGTCTAGGGCTGCGCGCTGTGCCCTAGGGGGTCTTATAGGGCTAGGGGATCGAGGATAGCCGTCGGAGCGGCCGGCTGCCGCCGTGGCACCGCTCGATTTCGTGCCGTACATGAAAAAGAAGGGGAGCGGCGTTGCGAACAGGTACGCAGGTGAGTTAGCGGGCTGGGCCGCGCTAGGAGTTAGCTGCCGCGCGCGCGTTGTGTTTCATTTTTTTTTGTTCTGCTGTTTTTTTTTTGTAGCAAATGAAAATGGAATCAAATGATAGGTTTTGGAGTTGATAAAAATTTGGAAAAAATTCATGTGTGTGTGTTAGGTCAACATCTACCAATGCCAACCTTGGTTTTTGAAAAATTCAAATTTATGTTTGATGTTTGCAAGTTGGTTTGAATTTGAAGAATTTGGTAATTATTTGATTAATACTTGAAAACAACAAATTTAATAGGGTGAACCCTATTACTAATTGGATTAAAATATTAGAATGGTTTCGTAGTTTTCATGACTTGGAATTTGGTGCTGTTTGAATGTTTCTGATTTGAATTTGAATTACCATTAGGAATTAATGGTTTGATTAAACCCTCATTTTTAATAGTTGACCACTTGGAAACAAATGGAAACAAAATGAGATTTGGTTTGAATTTTTGATTTGAAAATATTGTAACAGGACAAGTATGAAATAAGTGTTTGAACATTGTTTGGATTTCCATTATGAAAACAGAATAAAAACAGATGCAAAACAAATAGTAAACAAATGCAAACAATGAAATAAACATGATGACATGATGCAATACTTTAATTAAACAGGAAATCAAACATTCTAGGGGTATTTTCATACTTGGGATGTTACAAAACGCCCCCCTTGAAGGAATCGCGCCCCGAGATTCCTTACTGAGAAGTGAAAAGGTCCGGATACTTCTTGCGAAGATCCTCTTCGGTCTCCCACGTTGCCTCTTTATCGGAATTATGCGACCACTGCACTTTCAAGAACTTGGTGCTCTTTTTGCGAGTCTTACGCTCGGTCTCATCGAGAATACGAACAGGGTGCTCCTCATAAGATAGATCATCTTGCAGTTCAATGGAATCATGATCAACTGCACGATCTGGATCTTTGAAACACTTCTTGAGCTGTGACACGTGGAACACATCGTGCACCTTGGATAGTTTTTCTGGAAGTTCAAGACGATAGGCATTTTCTGCCCGCCTTGAGAGAATGTTGAAAGGACCAATGTATCTTGGTGCAAGCTTTCCTTTCACACCAAAACGATGAGTGCCTCTGAGGGGAGTTACACGGAGATATGCCTTGTCACCAGGTGCATAGACCATATCATGCTGCTTGTTGTCATAGTAACTCTTCTGACGAGACTGAGCAATCTTGAGATTGTCACGAATGATGCGAACTTTCTCTTCGGCTTCCTTAACAATGTCAGGGCCTAAGACTGATCGTTCACCAGCTCCAGACCAATTGATTGGACTCCTGCATCTGCGGCCATACAATGCCTCAAATGGTGCCATGCCTAGGCTTGCCTGGTAGCTGTTGTTGTAGGAGAATTCAGCATATGGAAGGCAATCCTCCCATTTCATGCCAAAGGAGAGACCACATGCTCTGAGCATATCCTCGAGAATCTGATTGACTCTTTCGACTTGCCCCTGAGACTGAGGGTGATAAGCTGTGCTGAACAGCAGTTTGGTGCCCAATGCATCTTGAAAGCTTTTCCAGAAATGAGAAGTGAATATGCTTCCACGGTCTGATCTTATTTCCAATGGAACACCATGAAGAGGAACGATCCTTGCTGTGTAGAGATCTGCTAACTGGCTAGCTGAGATAGTTTCCTTGACAGCAAAGAAGTGAGCTACCTTAGTGAGACCATCAATAACAACGAAGATTGCATCGTTGCCCTTCTTGGACTTTGGAGACCCAGTAACGAAGTCCATTTCAATCATGTCCCACTTCCACTCAGGAATTTTCAGAGGTTGGAGTAGACCTGCTGTTTTCTGATGGACTGCCTTAACACGTTGACAAACGTCGCATTCAGAAACGTATTGAGCAATTTCACGTTTCATACCGGGCCACCAATACAGAGTCTTGAGATCCTGGTACATCTTTGTACTTCTAGGGTGGATGGAGAGAGGAGTTTCATGAGCCTCCTTGAGAATGACATCTTTGAGACTTTGAATCTGAGGAACTGCAATGCGTCCTTCGAAGAACACAGTTCCCTTGTCATCAATTGAGAAAGACTTGAATTTATAATTGCCTTCTTTGATGTGCTCTACAATCTTCTTGATTTGAGTATCACGAAGTTGTTCAGAACGAATCTTGTCCTCGAGAGTTGGACTGGCTGTCAAGCTAGCAATATAACCTTGAGGAACAAGACCAAGGTTCAGCTTCTGGAATTCTTCATGAAGTGGAGGTTGGCTTTCCATGATCATGAGATTATTGCAATATGACTTGCGACTGAGAGCATCGGCCATAACATTAGCCTTGCCTGGAGTGTAAGAAATGGTGAGATCAAAGTCTTTAATCTTTTCAATCCATCTCCTTTGCCTGAGGTTTCGATCTGGCTGAGTGAAGATGTATTTCAGACTCTTATGATCGGAAAAGATTTCAGTTTTGTTACCCAACAAGTATTGTCTCCATTTCTTGAGGGCAAACACAACTGCTGCAAGTTCTAGGTCATGAGTGGGATAGTTTTGCTCATGTGGGTTCAACTGACGTGAGGCATAAGCCACAACTTGACGTTCTTGCATAAGAACTGCACCTAGACCTTGGAGAGATGCATCACAGAATATTTGGAAAGGTTTGGTAGTATCTGGGCCAACCAGAACTGGAGTAGAAGTGAGTTTAGTCTTCAAGAGATTGAAACTCTCATCACACTGTGGAGTCCAAACGAACTTCTTGTCCTTCTTTGTGAGATCAGTGAGGGGTTTGGCAATCTTGGAAAAGTTTTGGACGAAACGACGACAATAGCTAGCCAAGCCAAGAAAACTTCTGACTTGCTTCACCGTCTTAGGAGGTTTCCAATCAACAATTGCCTTAACCTTTTTTGGGTCAATGGCTATGCCCTTGGCAGAGATGATATGACCAAGGTAAGCAACTTCTGGAATCCAGAACTCCCATTTGAAGAACTTGGCATATAGACGATGCTCGCGAAGTTTCATGAGAGTGAGACGAAGGTGTTCTCCATGCTCTTCCTCAGATTTGGAGTAGACTATAATGTCATCAAGATATACCACAACGAACTTGTCGAGGTATTCATGGAAGACAGAATTCATGAGTCTTGAGAATGTCGCCGGTGCATTGGTGAGACCAAAGGACATGACGGTGTATTCATATAGACCGTACCGAGTGGTGAAGGTTGTTTTTGGAATATCTTCCTTTCTGATCTTTATTTGATGATAACCCATCCTCAAGTCCAACTTTGAGAATATTGAGGCTCCAGCAAGCTGATAAAAAAGATCATCGATACGAGGAAATGGATACTTGTTCTTGATGGTTTTCTCGTTGAGAGGACGATAGTCAACCACGAGTCTCTTTGTTTGATCCTTCTTGGCAACAAACAGAGTTGGGCAACCCCAAGCGGAGGAACTAGGCTGAATGTAACCTTTCTCCATGTACATATCGATTTGCTCCTTCAACAATTTCAGTTCAGGAGGAGCTATCTTGTATGGATGCTTAGAGATTGGAGCAGTACCTGGCTCAAGCTCGATCACGAACTCAACTGCTCTGTCCGGAGGCATCCCTGGCAACTCTTCTGGAAAGACGTCAGGGAATTCCCAAACCACCGGAACATTTTCAATTGCAGGAAGGGGTTTTGCATCGAGGTTGAACAGCTGAACAGAACTTGATCCATATGGAGAATAGACTATCTGGCCAGAAGGGTGGGATAGAGTTATTTACTTTTGAGCACAGTCAATTTTAGCTTCATTGGCCTTCAACCAATCCATGCCCAAAATGACATCAATGTCACAATTTCCCAGCAACATGAGTGAAGCAAGGAATATGCGACCTCCAATTAGGATCTGATTGTCCATACTTATCTTGGAAGTCAACATTTGCGGTCCCGGAGAGTGAACAGTGATTTGATTGCTTAGCGGAACCAGAACTAGGTTGTATGCTTTTGCAAAGATCTTTGACACAAAAGAATGCGATGCTCCGGTATCAAACAACACTTTAGCTGGAAAAGAGTTTACGGGTAATATACCGAGAACGACGTCAGCAGCTTCCTCAGCTTTGTCGGCCTTGATATGATTCACCCTCGCGGTCCTCCCGACAGGCCTGTTGTTGGAGTTGAAGGCTTTAGCCGGGGGAGCACGAACCATTGCATGGTTGGTGTTGGGGCGAGGAGGTGGAGGTAGCTGCCTCTGAGTGCACTTATCAGCGTAGTGTCCAGTCTCCTTGCACTTGTAGCAAGTGACGACACGAGGAGGACCTGGCCTTGGCTGCCCCATTGGAACCCTCTGACTCTGCATCTGAGATGGGTTGGGTGGGCGGGGAGCAAAGCCTGGAGAAGCTTGGGCATATGGAGCCCGAGTGACAGCACCATTTGGCACCCAGATGCGGCGCTTCTGCGGAGGGGTGGTCATGTTGGAGGAGGAACCACCCTCACGCGAGTGCTTGCGGGACTCCTCGAACGCCTTGCGCCCATTTTCCTCATTGAGCGCGGTGTTCACGAGCTCCTCGAAGTCCTTGCACTTGATGTTGGTGAGTGCGTACTTCAGTTCCGGGTTAAAACCTCGGCGGAACCTTGCCATCTTCTTAGCCTCAGTGGACACCTCATCACCAGCGTAACGAGCGAGACGATTGAACTCGTTCTGATAGCCGATGACGTCCAGCTTGCCCAGCTTGAGAGAGCAAAATTCCTCACGCATCCTTTCCATGAGACCATCTGGGATGTGGTGCTTCAGGAAGGCATCCTTGAAACAACCCCAGGTGATAGGGTAGCCAGCTCTCATGGTCTGGTAGTTCTCCCACCAAGTAGCTGCCTGACCCTTCAGTAGGTAGGTGGCATACTTGACTTTGTCTTCCTAAGCAACGTGAGCAATGTCCAGAGCCCTGGCCATCTCCCGGATCCAGTCATCAGCATCCAGAGGCTCACGTGTTGCCACGAAAGCTCTCGGACCCATACTGAGGAACTCCTTGATGCTGACCCGTGGAGCATTCTGGTTGTTGTGCTGGTTAGCCTGGAACTGGGCCATCTGCGCCACGACCTGAGTCATCTGAGTCAACAGCTCCGTGATCGGAGGTGGTTCAGGTTAGCACAACAACAGAAAAGGATAGACTTGGTAACCGAAAGAGAGATTATTCCGACGCATGAATAGATAACCAACAGGTACATCATCACATGTTCAAATACATCAGAATATCCAACAGACCAATACATGGTTCGAAAGCCAAAGGATAACTAAACATAGCTAGGAATGGATACATCGGTACTCCCATGCTCATCACGCAGGACGGCGGTGAGTAGTACGACGAGAGATACGGTGAGGAGGAATCCCACGGAAATAGGTAGAACGACGATCCACGTAGATCGGGACTGCTCTGAGAGCGACTCTCCCTGTGCTCCAAAGCGTGGAATCCCAGTGTAACCAGCTCCGAGGTTGAGGAGTGGACCTCTGATCGGCTCGTAACCTCCAGCATCTGGCAGACGACGACCAACTGGCTGATCGAAACGTGCAAAGCGCTCATCTCCAACAAAGTCTGTGGTGTACGTGGCCAGACGAGTCAATGCAAGGTAGAGCTGCTCCCTGACTGAAGCCAACTCCTGAGAAAGTGTGGTGGCAACTGCGTCACTGTGCCTCACAAACTGCGCGGTAGTGTGCAGCCTGGTGTTATCATGCTCGTAGACATCCAGGTTGTCGTAGAGGGTGAAGTGAGCTCCCTCCGAAGTGATGTAACCACGGGGGATGTGGCGATAGATAGAATCGTCAAATCCCCAGTAGTCAGCACGAAGGACGGTGAGACTCACATAAGCTGCCTGCTGCACGGCCATATCCACTGTGGAACTTACTGCCTCGTAGCGGTGGACAACGCTCATGCCATCATCTGACAGGATGTAGACGATAGCCTGGTAGTAGGTCTGGTGAAACTCTCGCTGCTGCTCGTAGACCTGGTACTCTGGTGCCCAACGGAACCCCAGATAAGTGACCATGTCTCTCAGCATCTCCGGATAACCGGCGGTGCTCTCACAACGAGTCATCCGAACCACCTGCGGGAAGAACCTGAGATCCATCTGCAGATGATCGGGGAAGTTTTTATTAGACGCCGGTAGAGAACTGAAGTGGAAAGCAACAACAAGATTTCAACGGACGATAAGGATGTTGAAAAGTACAGGATATTGAAGCAACATCGGGAAACACGAGACCAAAAACTCCTGAGGTACTACGGAGAACCCAAAACACGTGAAACCCTAACTTGAAAGTTTAGGTGAGAAGAGAGAAAACAACGTTGCACTTCCTTACCAGAAAAGGGGTGGGTGGGTGGGGAAAGAAGAAAAATGGCAGAATTCCTACTCTCACGTTTCATTTTTCCTATATAGCTACAAAATAGTTTCTAGACTCAACTGCGACCAGTAAAAAGGGATCCTACAGACAGACAGGCTCTGATACCATTTGTCGCACCCGGACTTCTAGAGGATACTCACCGTACGAACTGAACAGTATTTTGATTGGATTACGGGGCATACCAGCACCCGCATCTCTTACGAGTAGGCCAACACTTATGTGTGACAACCAATCTTTACTATTCACCGTCGATGTAAACTATCTCGTAGAAATCAGGACACTACCATTGACGTACTTTATACCATACACACATGGTACGTCAACAGCGTTGAAAAAGATGATAACACAACATGTCTCTAAGACACAAAAGATTGAAATAAGTTGCAAATAGCTCTCACTAGAGCAGAGATAGCAAATACAATCATCTAGAGGACACATGTCCCAACATAACATCATTACATCTCAGCGGAAGCATTCAAAGGGTCTGAGTACAGACAAATCCAAATAGGCTTAAGAAGCCGGGAACTGAAATAAAGACGGAGCCCATCCACGTAGTCTCGGATCCTGCCCGGGTCCGCTACCTACTCGTCAGCAGCCTCGTCAAACTCCACGTAGTAGCCGTCACCTGGATCCTCGTAAACGTAGTTTGCGGAAACCACAGCCCCAAAGGGGTCAGTACATAGACGTACTGGCAAGCAAGACTCAAATTTCACCAAAGTTTAGCCCGTCAACACCAAGCACAGATGCCTTGGGTTCAACGGAAGAGAGGGGATATAAAAGATGCTGCAACTGGCTGCGCTAACCAACTACAGAGATTCTACCACTTACGGCTAACAGAAAGAAGATAAGATCGAGTATTGTAACCAACTGAAAGATAACTTCAAACAAACCCATCCTGGATCTCGCCCCTTATCCAAAGAAGCAATCCGAGGATAACTCACACGGTTGGATTAAAGATGGATCAAGTTGTTGTGTCAATAATCCTATTACTAGTCAAGTTGTTATTCATTGAGTGTGAGATTGTGAATCATTAGGTTTAAGTTGTCCTGAGTACTTGTTAGCCAGTACTTTCACCAAGTTAACCATAACCGCGGAAAACATGGCTTCTCGAGAAGATTTATCCCTGCAGGGTTGCACCAATTTGGTCGTACACGTATGAATAACCCGCCAGATGGGATGCCTCCTACCAAGCGGGGCACTCAACACAACTCAACTCTTCTTCGCATCAAGCCCAAAGCACCTTGGGCGCACGGCTAATCGAGCCCAGAAGAAAATGGACCCTCATAGCACTCTAAGAACTTGTCCCCCTATATGCCGACTACGAAAGTTCCACCCTGCGCTGGGCTCGCAAAAACATGCATGCGGCAAATGGAAAACACGAACTAAATGAGGCGATTTGGACGAGATGCGAATCGAATCAAATTGAGGGGGGCGCCCATACTCACTTCCCACATGCGGGTAGTGCGCTCATCATGGATCAGTAGACAAGACCCTTTTCCTATTAGGGTCGACACTAGCAGGCCTCAAAACCACACAGGGCCTCCTGCCGGTGCCTTATCATCAACTTATTATTTAACAATAACATTAGCATGATTGATTGATTAAACATCGAGCCCCCAGAACATAATAAAAATATAGTAACTGAAAGTAACGGGTAACAGACTCGAGCAAAACAACCTAAGTATGCTAGTAAGACACTGGCTCAATCAATAGGGTTGTAGGAGTGGTGGTGAGGCAATATCAGGGTTAAGGGATTCATGTGATAGGTTCGTAACAGAAACAACTACTACTATGGCTTAGCAGGAATAGACAACGGAAAGTATCGGTAACCAAGGTTGAAAGGAACACAATGGTTCATGTGAGTGATAACTTGCCTGCAAACTCAGCAGCCTGGTACTGAGCTAGATCCTCAGAAGGGGTGCTGTAAAGATCGTCTGTCTCAACGTCGTCGTCTATTCGAGAAGAAGCAAACAAACAAGACAGGAATATAAACAATCAATATCATGGCATAGTGCACAATCATGGGATGATGCATGTCAATTTAATAGATGCATCAAAATAAACTAAGTGACATGGTAAGACAATTTAAATGGTCCCATATGCAATTGGATTGCATATGGAAAAGGTCCATTGATTAAGTGGAAACAAATGTTCTATAATTGATTAACATGTGAAAGTTTGCTTATCATGATGCATGCATGATGATAACAACAAAATAACAACAATAGATGCAAGTGGAAAAGGAATTTAACAAGTTTGGAAATTATTTATTAAGTTTGTAAATTTTGGGTTACTTAAACATGTCACACAAGCATTTGTTGTTTTCATCAATTTAAAGTGTTCAAATAACAAAATTCATATTTGAAAAGAATACCAAATTTTAGTTGGATTACATGTTTCAAATATTGAAAAAGGGATTAGGATGAATTTATTATGGCTTAAACATTATTAAACAAATTTTAAATGAATTTAAAACAAGTGTGAATTTTATTTGAATTTTATTTGTTCAAAACATAAATTCAAACTCACATTTGAAGAGTCCATACTTTTCTAGTTTGAAAACATATTTTGCATGTTTAAAAATAATTTAATTTGAGCAAGTTATGATTTTATCAAATTTAAATGATTTAAACAAGGTTTAAATTATTTAGGCAATTAATATTATTCAAACCATGAAACAAAATTTATATTTGAAAAGTTTATTTGAAATAGCATGGAAAACATATTTTATTTGCATTATTTGGATTAATAATGAATTAGTTATGAATTTTAGCAAATTGCAATTGAATTATTTGAATTCAAATTTGAATTGCATTTTGAAAATTCAAAACAGAAAACAAATGGTACCAATAGGTAGATAATTTAATTTAGATCAGCACACATATTTTATTTTCATTATTTGGAGTTATAAAATAAAAGTTATAAGCTTTTTAAGTTTAGGGACTAATCTGTTAAATAAAAGGACTTGTTTTCAACACAGAAAAGTTTTAAAACTTTTGTTACCGCACAGGGGCCTACCCTGGCCACTGCCAGTGGGCCACTGGGCCACTGGACGCTTGCGTGGACACGGTGTGGCTGACAGGGGGCCCTCCCTGTCAGCGCTGCGGGCAAAAAAAAGTGGGATTTTATCCCGTGGGAGAGCCAAGGCTCGAACCCTGGATCTCTCCCGTGCGCGCAACGCACTGAACCAGTGCGGTGAGTTTCAGTTCGTTGTCAGATACAGATGCGCAGTGAGGTTGAGGTGTTGCTCGTTAACTGAAACCTTAACTGACGAAATCATGACTGAAACTCTGACAGATATCGACGCTCGCCGGCGGTGAGCAACGGGGTGTTGCTGCGCCGTGCTGCTGCTGGGGTGCAGACCGTGTGCGCTGTGCGTGCGAGCAGATACAGAGGTGGGAGAGGGAGGAGATAGGCGGTGATCACCGTGGGGTTCAGGAGATGGTCGACGGCGAGGTGGACGCCGCGGCAGCAGCAGAGATCGCGGCGGCGTTCCAGACGGTGACGAGCTCAGCGGGGATGTCCAGGCGGTCGAGGGGAGCACAAGGTTTTGATCCCCGTGGTCAGATCACGTCGAGAGGTACGGCAGCGTCGACGGCGAGAAAGGATTCAGAGGTGGCGCCACGATGGCCGGAGACGTCGAGGACCGCGGCGTCGATCCAGAGGTTCACAGTGCCCGAGCAGGTGTCGTCGAGGTAGAGGAAGGAGAGGGGAATCTAGTTCGGTGGTTAGGTGGGTAGGTGGTGGTGAGAGGCGGCGGTGATCATCGGGATTTCAGAAACGGAGCTTCTCCGGCGAGCTGACATAGAGGGAGGGAGAGGTGCAGCGAGCAAACGGCGGCGGATCCCGAGGGGAGAAAGGGAGCAGGCTAGGTCTAGGGCTGCGTGTTGTGCCCTAGGGGGTCTTATAGGGCTAGGGGATCGAGGATAGCGGTCGGAGCGGCCGGCTGCCGCCGTGGCACCGCTCGATTTCGCGCCGTACATGAAAAAGAAGGGGAGCGGCGTTGCGAACCGGTACGCGGGTGAGTTAGCGGGCTGGGCCGCGCTAGGAGTTAGCTGCCGCGCGCGCGTTGTGTTTCCTTTTTTTTTTGTTCTGCTATTTTTTTTGTAGCAAATGAAAATGGAATCAAATGATAGGTTTTGGAGTTGATAAAAATTTGGAAAAAATTCATGTGAGTGTGTTAGGTCAACATCTACCAATGCCAACCTTGGTTTTTGAAAAATTCAAATTTATGTTTGCTGTTTGCAAGTTGGTTTGAATTTGAAGAATTTGGTAATTATTTGATTAATACTTGAAAACAACAAATTTAATAGGGTGAACCCTATTACTAATTGGATTAAAATATTAGAATGGTTTGGTAGTTTTCATGACTTGGGATTTGGTGCTGTTTGAATGTTTCTGATTTGAATTTGAATTACCATTAGGAATTAATGGTTTGATTAAACCCTCATTTTTAATAGTTGACCACTATGAAACAAATGGAAACAAAATGAGATTTGGTTTGAATTTTTGATTTGAAAATATTGTAACAGGACAAGTATGAAATAAGTGTTTGAACATTGTTTGGATTTCCATTATGAAAACAGAATAAAAACAGATGCAAAACAAATAGTACACAAATGCAAACAATGAAATAAACATGATGACATGATGCAATACTTTAATTAAACAGGAAATCAAACATTCTAGGGGTATTTTCATACTTGGGATGTTACATTGTTTTTGTAAAAAAATCAGCTAACATTGTTGTTTTGACCATACCCTCTTTTCGCTTGCCTGCGAATCTCGGGACGAGATTCTATTAAGGGGGAAAGGTCTGTCACACCCCAGTTTTTGGATTCTTGTACTGGGCTTAAGAAGAAAAAATTAGGGCCAACAATTTTTTTTCTAACAACATGATTGTTTGAACTAACATGTGTTTAGGATCTTAATAATATTTGCCACACAAGTTTTGTTTCTTGATAGAACCAATACCAAATTTTTCCTGAAAACAATTCTATTATTTTTCCTGATGTTTTCCTAATATGGTTTGAGTGGATATTTATTTCAAGACTTGTATTATTCTTGGTTGCATCTTAAAACAAACTTTTAGCCTTGTTGGATCCAGGAAAACAAGTTTTCAAAATGATTTATGAAAGTTTTCTTTTAAGTTTCCATAGAAAACAATCCCTGGAAATATAGCCAAGTACCTGTTTTCTACCTTTGTTTTCACTAGGCTATAAAATGTTATTTTATCTTTTCTTTACTTTTAATTGATCCTTGATATATGTACTACAAATTCATAAGCTTACTTTTATTTTTGGGTTAATAAAAATTATCTTTTGCTTTTTGTCTTTGAGGTATAAAATTAAGACAGAAAAAGACAATTTTGCAAAACAGAGAAAAAACACAAAGTATACCTTTTTCCATATTGTTTTCATGGCCTTAAACTATTTCAAAATTGTTTTCAAAAGATGTTTCTGAAAGTTTATAACATGGTTAACAAGTCCCTACTTTGAAAACAAATTTTGGAAATCATTTGAACCTTGAAAACAACCCCAACTTTTTGAACTTTTCATTGTTTCCAACACTTAGAAATTTTTCTAAGTCTAAAGTGAATTTTTGTGAACAGTAAGAGATACAATTTTTATCAGTTGAATTCTTTGTGTTTCTTTGCAATTTTGGAAGAGGGACCATGCCTAATGTGTTGACCACAGTACCTACTCGAACCAGGATGCTTTGGATATCTTCTAGAAGCCTTGTAGATGAAGGAAAATAAGAGAGAGAAGGTGATGAGGTGGAATGGTATGGAGGCCCATACCCTTGACCATTTTACTAGCCCTTGCCCTCCCCTTCCCTCCAAAAGCCAGGATTGGACTTGCCTTTTCATGGTCATGACCTTGGGCATCCAGAACACGAGGTGGAATGACCAAAGAACCCCAGAGCGCCCACATGCCATGGCATGACATGAACCGAGCCCCTCCATTTTTGCCCTTGCCATTTTGTTCGAGTACAAGTATCGAGAGCAAAGCCCTTGCGCCACTGTCCTCCCCACACTCTCCCACTCCACTCCCTAGTCGAGACCTGGCCCTGCCTAGCCCTGGAAGCGAGCATGAGCCGTGCCCTTGCCGCCGGTGACCACCACGGCCTTGAGGTAGGCATGCTCGACCTGAGCCTTCTACCCCCTCCCCACTGCCATGGATTGGTTCCCCACCTCCCCTTGACCACCCCGGACATGCCCCCGTGGCCTAATGCTTGCAGGGAAGCCGCCGCCATAGAGTTTGCCTCCGCGGGTGCCCTGCCGCGCCCCGCCGTGTGAGACCGCGACTGTGTCCAACCTCTGCTCCCCTCAACGCCCTCGACCTCAGCTGTCGTCCCCGAGCCCGCGCCAGCCCTCCACGAGCCCACGGTGAGCCTCCCCGAGCTCTCAAGCCGTCGGCCGTTTCGGGGCAGAGAGAGAAGAGATGGGTGAGGAAGAAGACGCTTGTGCGCTGTTGGATACTTGATCCACGACCATGCTTGAACGTGGACCATTCCCGCGCCGCGCGCATGCGTTGAGCACAGCTGGGCCGTCTGGCCGCTTAGCTGGGCCGCCACCACGCAAAGCCAGCCCGCACTGCTGTTTGTTTTGCTTCTTAAGTTTTAACAGAAACTTAGATGTTTACTTTGGACGTGTGAAAAATATTAAACATGCAAAATAAAATCTACCAAAAATCACAAACCTAACATTATGAGTTCCTCACCACATAAAAATTGCAGATCCAAGTTTTGGTTTGTAATTTTCCCACAATGATTGTTCTGCCACAGAGGACATATGAACATGTTTTGAGCATAACTTTTTGAATCTATAACTAAAATGGAAAAACTAAAACGTTTTGGGTTGCTTTTGAACAGATCTATCCATAGCACTTGGCCTCACATCAAGGTGAGCTATCAAATGGAAATGCCATCCATTTTGGTAAAAGACCAGTATGCTCTTCTGTGATTTTTAGAATGCGTTTAAAAATGATTTTTGAAGTAAATCCAATTGGATGAGTTTGATATTGACTATATCTATGTAATCCTAGCTTAGATTAATTTTTGGAGCTGTAAATTAATTTTGGTGGACAGATCTATAAAACAGCACTTTCATGTTTTTGTTTCTAGTTGTGTTTTTGTTTGAAATGAAATGTTTGATTGTTGAATCTTGTTTCCTAGCATGTTTAGATTTGATATCACTTTGTTTGCTTGCATTATATCCACCTTAGGAAGTGTGTGCATGTTTGGAAAATAGAATGAAATGGGAATAGCATTTGTTATTTTCTAGTTTATTATTTGGGATTGTTGTGTGAGCTAGATATTTGTGTGTTTGATTGACTAAACTTGTGCTAGGTTTGCTATGTATCCAGTACGATTTTGGTACGGTTATTTTGAAGTTAATGCCTATGTTAGATTGCATGTCATTTTATAGCAAAGCATGTGTAAGATTTGTTATTCTTTTGCACTAGTCTTGTTTTCACTAGAATAAATAGCCTTGTGTTATTTATCTTGTATACTAATTTTTTCATGATTAACCAGAGGCTTAGTACCTATTTTTCCTTGGGATTAGTGGGCCCATAACCCACTGGTCCCATTGCATTATAGTTGAGGATGAAAATCCCTAACCATACATGTGTGTGAAAATAACATGATTTATTATGTAATGGATTATTATTTTCCACCATGGAAACTAGGTTGTTTGCTTCACTTATGCAAGTGAAAAGTTTATTTCTTATTTGTGAATACTATTATGTCTAGGTGTGATTCATTTGTTAGCATAATATTCCTTAAGGGTATCATGTTAAGAAATGCCCCACTATTGTGTGCTAATTTGAATTGTATGCTAATAGAATAAATTCCTTGTGAGTGATAGCTTGTTGGTGAATGTTTTATAATTGAGTGTTTGGATTTTTGAAAAGGTTCAGATAGCTTTTAATTGATAGTATAGCTATTGGATGTGTAGTTTATACTTTGTTTGCCTGCTATTTAATTAATTAGAAAAGCATGTATTACTAGAATTGGTGTATGCTTGTTTAGCAGATGTTTTTCATAGAATTATTTTATGGTATTGATTACTATAATGTATAAGGTTTGTGTACTGTTAGTAGGTATATTTATGTTCATGACTTGCTTGTTTAGAGTTAAGCATCATTGTAGCATTGTTTGCTTCTCTAGTGTTGAACTAGTGTCACCACTAGAAATTGTGGTTTTGCTCTAGTGTTGTTATCTTTTATTTTATGAGTGTATGAATTATTATAGCATATTTAAGAAGTTATTACTTCTGTTATGATTCCATGACATCTTGAGTTGCATGTTCCATAGTTGTAGAATATAAGTATTCCTTATAGCATGCTTGTGTAGACTTTTCCATACTAGTATGCTAAATGCAGTCCTGTTTTTATGATGATTTCATAGGAGTATTATCTTGAGTAATGATTGTGTTTTAGGTTATTTTTAGGACTTCATATCATTGATTTTACCTACTGGTTGTTTGTTAAATTTTCATGATTGATGGATTCCATAACTTCAAGTAGACATAAGCATAATCTATAACTAGCATATTCATTTGTGGTGTGTTTGCCTGTTGTTTGGAAATTGTCTGAGTGATTGTCTTAGCAGGAGTATTATACTTATGCTATTGAAGTGCTAGTTTTTTTGTTGTTATTAGTAGCATCTTGTTATCTAAGCATTAGTTTAATCATGAACTGGTTTGGTGATGATTGCTTGTGTGCTGTTAATACCCACTGCCATGGGTATTGCTTTGATTAATTGTTCCTATCTTAGTAGCCTCACCTTTTGCACCCACAAGCTATATTTTTAGCTTCTTTAATATCTTAATATTATAGTGGTACACCCACTCCATATATGATATGTAAGATGTGGGATATGGTTTCTCAACCATATGCTTGTTTGACGATAGTTTTGTACCCTGAGAGTTATGTGAGATAGTTTCCCCGATAACATTTAAGTGATTGCGCTAGTATAAGTTTGCTTGCTGTAAGTGTTGTTTAGTTTAGTTGTTTGTCCTTTAGATCTGAGTGTGTGTCTTTTATTCTTTTACGACGCTAGACAACGAAGGAGAAGAAGAAGCAGTTGTGGAGTTGTGCGTCAAGTTCAAGTTACTTCAAGGCCAGGGACATTAAGAGTTTTAAGGCAAGCCATCCTGATGCTTGCTGTTAATACACTTATCATTATCTATCATGCATGTTTTACTTCTGGAAGTTTTACAAAAACTTTGTGTAAGGACCCCAGACCGGCAGTCTGAAACCCTACGTATGCATACATTCACGATCCCAGAAAGATCAGTCGTGAACAACATACACAGTTGGCACACAGAAATACATCATCCATTACACGAATACATAAAGGTATTACACAAATGATCACATGATCAAGTTTAACGCAACTGCCACAAGGGCAGGCAACTTAATCAAACACAGCGGAAGACAAATAAAACACAACGTAGTTGAGCCCAAGTCACGCCTTAACCTACAGGCTGCTGACCCGGAGACGATCCTAGTTCGCAAAGCCGTCAACTCCGTACTTCTCTTCATAGATATCCTTTGGAGGCTCCTTCTCCAAAATCTGATAAGTAGATACCAGGGGCGAAACCATAATGAGTACATTTGAATGTACTCAGCAAGACATCCATCATGTCACTTACCAACATGCAAGTATGCTTATATGGTGGAATAGGTAGGCTATAAATAGGGTTCACTATCAATGGTGTTCATATATGATGACACCACAGTTGCAGTCAGGTTTATCTGTATCTTCGTTGAAGAAGATACTTCAGAAGAAAAATAATATAGTTTTATTTCTCTTGTAGATATCACATGTACAAGAGGTTTTGTAAAGTTTTGTTAAAGAATATTTTCTCTTTGCAAAACTTCTTGGAATCAGTTTCCAGAATTCTTGCGTAGAGTAGAAAAGGTTTTGTTTGCAAAACATTTTGTTTTGTATAACATCATCTGGCTTTTCATCATCGACGATACCTCCACGGTATAAGTTTCCATTCCTTTCCGAACTTCACAAGTTCAACACTTCCTTTCCAAAGATTCCCTTTCAAAAACTCCTTTTTGAAAACATTGACACAATGCTAGCTACATGGCCATTCAACTGTCCATATCCGAGGACGCGGCTTCTTCGAAAAAGTTATACTCTGCAGAGGTGTACACATCCACCAGATCCAGTACACCTCCCGTGAACAATCACGGACTGTAACAACAGTATGTAAACATCAGGTATCTGATCATAACCATCCACTATGTTCAAGCTAGAATATGCCTATCTCTCAGTTTTAATCTCCTCGGCACCATGTCGCACATCGCCATGACAGGAGACTCAACCGATGCAACCGGAGGGAAAATTAATCCCACACTTTATATGCCTCAACATTGGGAGTTTTGACGACATTCGGTTCGAGGGTACGACGTCCCTTATAGCGATTGAGATAGCACACACTAATAAGAACAAACTTCAAGTTAAGCCCCGTGCCCATGTTGGGGTAGGGTGGCAGTACGGTAAAGGTTGTCCGGCGAAGACTAGGTTATGTGTCATTTTTGAAAACACCACTTTCTCAAAAATGACCACTTCCACATTCCTCCGGAGAACAAGGATCCGCCTTTTCTCCGGGTTTTTCCGTAAAGCCTTTGTTTCGTAGAATCACAATTTTAGGGTGTCCACTTAGGGACTAGTATATTTGATGGTAATAAATACCATATGGTGGCTTATGGGCTTGGTATTACCAAGTTTAACTACTGGCATGATAGTAACCTATAATATAGTATAGTAGTAATTTCCACATCAAAAATAGTTTTGATAATCAAGTTTTGGTAAAACTTCAGAGGTAAAACATGCATGATAGATAATGATAAGTATTGTATCAGCAAGCAATCAGGATGGCTTGCCTGGTATCTCTTTGTGTCCCTGGTTGTTGGAGTGACTGGAACTTGAAACAGAGCTTCCCGACACTTCCTTCCTCTTCGTTTTCTAACGTCGTAAAAAGAGAATAAAGGACACACATTCAGAACCAAACAAGACAAACAAGGCTACAAGTAATACATACAGCAAGCAATCAAGAAGTACCACCCAAGTTCTCAATTTTTCCCTTAAGAAAAATTGGCATAAAAACTATAGTTGAAAAGTCTGCTTTTTTCCTAGTGTTTATGTGTGGCCAATTCAATGATTTTTAGTTAAGAACACCATGGACCAGTGGGGTAGAGCACATGTTACTAGACAGTAGGGTGTCACATAAAACACATTTTTATGTCTAAAAACTCCCACAACAATCTCTATGGCTAGCACACATAATTTGCTAAATTACTCAAGTGGTGAAATAAGCTCATGACAACAAGTCAAACCTATTTTTCCACCATGAGGCAAACATACCAGTGGGTGTTCCACTAGCAAATATGCTCACCAAGAGGTTAATAAGCCTCTGGTCACTTTTATAAAAGTGCTCCAAACAAACAATCTAGCATCCAAAAACTCCTACTCATACTAGTAGAAAATTTAGGAAAAATACTAGACTAGTTTAGGCTACACTAGTTAATTTTATGCACAAGTGTGCAAGCTAGCAGAGGCAAAATACTCCTCTAACCAGTACCATAAATGCTACTGGATTCCACAAAATAACATAAAAAGCATAGCTAGGAAACAAGGAAAAACTATGCTTAAAATGCTACACATGTGAGGAGATTAATTCCTAGTCATCCAAGTGTTACTCATGCTTTTATGCTACTTAAGAGGAAACCTATCAGAGGTGAAAACCCTAAGATAATAATGCCACAAGGACATTCCATCCTCTGGTTTCCATACCAAAGATTCATATTTTTCCCTAGGGGAAAACAAGACAAAAAGCATACATGAATATCCTAGTATGAAATTTAGACTTTAAGCATTGCTATTTAAATCTATTTCAAACACAAGCACCAAGTATCTAGAGGTTCTATAACCAAAATAACAGTACCTAAATGGTACTAGTTTCATGAGAATTAATCTAGCAATAAGCCTAAAAAGCATTTAAAGATCTACTCAAAACATATATAAAGAAACACATCTAGTGTGGGGGAAATAATGTTTCCACCAAAAATGCAATGAAACCAGTGGGTGTTCCACTAGCATATCAAAGCATTAAGAGGTCACAATGCCTCTGGTCCACTTGCTAAAAATTTAACAAAAGACTAAACAAGCTTCTAGTGCAATAACAATACTAGCAGAAAATAACAGGGTGCTAAAATAAGCAAGGTAATGATACTCATGCTATTGTTTTCACACATGTGAAAACTTTAGGTGTCAAGTACTCATAACAACCTTATCAAAATGCTACTGGACCTATGGATACAACCCAAAAATATGTGGTCACAAAACCACAAATGATTATGTCAAAATTCCACACATGAGGGAATTTTTCCATAACCATTCTCATAGTAATGACTAAGCTAATAATGCTTTTCTACCAATTCCAATGCAAGCATAGCAGAGGTGATAACAACACAAACTAAGTACCAACATGGTACTGGATACACTCAAAAAATCCAAGTGCTTTGCACATGAATTCATCACTCAAAAATGCTATGCAAGTATTACTAGAGAATAATCAAATGCTACTAACAAAAATCTATTTCTTCTCCACTCAAGTCCACACATTCTAACATGCTAAAATAGCTAAGTAACACTTATAAAACAAGTTCACACAACTTATACATGCTAGAAAACAATATTGCAACACAAAAATATCACCACACAATTTAAATAACTAAAATGCCAAAATGGCAGAAACAAGCATTTTAAGGTTCTGTCCACCAAATTTTCTAGGATGCTCTAAAAATTAAACCCTTCTAGGTTTGGATAGCCCTAAACATATACAAGACCATCCATTTGAGTTTGCATCAAAAATCATTTTTAATTATTTTATAAAAATCACCAAAGTGCTCTCTGGTGTTTTACCAAATTGCATGCCATTTCAAAAATACAATGAATTTGGAAACGAGGTTAAATGCTCCTGTTAGGAAATTTCAAGGGCTTTCCAATGCAATTGGCCTCACTTCATTCTGAGTTGTAAAATAAAAATGGTGCTCATTTTGGTGTTTCTGGTACCTGTTGCCAAATCATTTTTCATTTCAAATCTATCCATCCAAATGTAGATCTACAACTTGGAGATGGTTCATATTTTGTTGCTGTAGATCTGTGAATTTTGGTTTGGTAAAATTCATTGGTTGGGTTAGGTTTTAAGGCCAAAAGTAACCATTCACTTTCTCTGTAAAAATAAAATGGAAAAACAATCAGACTTGGGCCAGATCCGCTACTGGGCCGGCCAGATCTGATTCTACCGCGAGCAGATCCACCCACTGACGCTGACGGGCGGGCCAGGCAGCCACGGTGGCATCCACGCGGGCCAGCTCGGCCCCACGGGCAGGTTCAACCGTACAGCGCGCGCGGTCAACGAGACCATGACGCCAGCATGCGTCATCCGCCGGCGGGAGGGATCTCCGGCGAGCACGAATCGACGCAACCGGTCACCGTTTCTCGAATCAAAACCTAGCACACGCTTCTCTCGACGCGGGGAAACAAATGGGAGTGGTCTCGCTTCCCGGGAACCACCGGAGGGCGGCGGCGACGGCGGCTCGCGGCGGCCGAGAAGCTAGCGCGGCGCGGCAACGAATTAGGGGGAGAGGGAGAGGGGAAAAGGGCGGCGGAGGACCGCGTGCTCACCACGACCGCAACGGACGGCTCGGTGAGGTCGGAGGGGGCTCGACGCGGCGGGAATCGCTCGCCGGAGTCGCCGTCGGGCTCGGGGAAGATGGAGATGGCGCGGCCTCCTCGAGTCGCCTTGGCCCGATTCCTTTTGCAAGGAGCATCACCACGACGAGGCGGAGCTGCTGGTACCAACGGCTGCCGGCGGCGTGCTCTCTAACGGCCGAATCGCCGGCGACCAACTAGCTTAGGGTTCGGTTTTGGAGTTTTTTTCTTTTTTTTTTCAGAGAGAGAGAGGGTAGCTCGAGGGGGGGAGAGAGAGGGGGTAGATAGCTGC
This sequence comes from Alopecurus myosuroides, assembly GCA_028641055.1. Classification (NCBI taxonomy): domain Eukaryota; kingdom Viridiplantae; phylum Streptophyta; class Magnoliopsida; order Poales; family Poaceae; genus Alopecurus; species Alopecurus myosuroides. The sequence goes on along the minus strand of CM054060.1, from coordinate 192,521,586 downwards.
ACAAGGGGTCTTTTATCTACTTAGAAGGCTTACCTTCGAAGCAAAGAAGCATGGGCTTCCATGCCTGCTACGTGAGCTACAGGAAGAAGAAGACCATGTGACTCAGCTTACAATTTAGTCCCTGGGAAATTACAAGTAGGTCCCTGTACTCTCTGAAAATGGATGTTTTTCCTAAGAAAACAAAGTCATAAATTTAAATCCTTTTGCCCAAAATTCTTATTAGTTGAGATGTACAACATATATGAAAATTGGCTCCATTGGATAAACTTTATAATTCAAAGTTGTTCAAATTTGAATTCTTACAAAAATGGACATTGAATTTATTTGACTACTTAGGAGCTTCCAAAAATGATAATTTTTGGCACACATTCCTTATTTGATGTGTTCCTTATGTGGTAGAAAATTCAAGTCATTTTGAGTTACTTCATAGAACAAACTTGTTCAAATTTCAAAAAGGTGCTGTGAAGAAAACAGGGGTTTTTGGAAACTTAAACAATTCAAAAACTTGTTCCTTTTGGTTTTCATCCTCATTTATGATATAGAGCATGTGGTATTTATTTCATGGCATTTGGAAAAAGTTTGTAGAACAAACTTGTTCAAAATCCCAAATGTTGCTGTGGAGAAAATTCATGTTTTCAGGGCTTTAATGGATTCAATTTTTGGTCTCCTCTTGTGTGTGTTCCTTATTTGATATAAGGAAGCAATGGTATTAATTTCAAATCATTTGAGGAAAGTTTCCAATAGTAACTTGTTTTAGTTTTCTGTTTCTGGAAATATTGGAATTTCTATTTAATAAAGCACTAGGCTTTTCTTTAACAATGCTTTGCCAAAATATTTATGTGACTAGAGATAGCAAGTAAATGATCTCTAATACTATTGTTTTTAATCTTGCAAGGTTGGAAAAACATTTGATAATATTTTGGTGAAGCATTTAAGAATGCCTCTTTTTCTGATAATCCTTTATGGAAATTTATTAAGTGTTTTCCTCTTTCTTAATTTAGGCCTTGTAATAATATTCAACAAGTATTGGATTCATAAGATAGTTTTGTAAAACTCTTTGATCAATATTTACTTGAGAAAATATTGCCAAAGTCATTGGAACAATATGTTGAATATTTTTATCATTGGAACAATATGTTGAATATTTTGTTTTCAATTTCTTAGCCATGTAAGATTATATAATTAGTTTGTTTAGTTGCACTCAAACAACTACAATCAAAGTTTAATTGTCAAGCAATTAGCAAAACAACTGTGTTATCAGGTATTCCAAAATTGGGATGTGACAGGTCTTCCCCCCTTAAAAAGAATCTCGTCCCCGAGATTCACAAGCGAGGACTATGGGAGGGCCAACAAACACCATGTTAGTGTTGGAGTGCCGGTGCTTCCCCCCTTTGACTTTTCTTGGGAGGTGGGGTACATCCCTAAATTAGCAAATTTACTTTAAAAATTTCTCTAGCTATCACTTTACTCAACCACCAAATTTTAAAATTTTCTGATAACATCACTACTGCCAACTAGTTCCTTTTAGTGCAGAACTATCTGGAAAAGTACCGTCAATTTTTTACATGAGTTCCTAGCTATATCCCACATCTTACATAACACATATGGAGTGGTATACCACTCTCATAATAAGGTATATAATGAGCTAAAAATATAGCTTGTGGGTGCAAAGATTAGGTTGCTATGGTAAAATAAACAGACAGAACAATACCCATGGCAGTGGGCATTACTCACCACAAGCAACTATCACTTAATGTGTTCATGATTTTAGTTGAATGTTTTAGTTTCATTAGATACTCTTAAGCACAAACATAACACAAGTATAAACTCATGCTAAGGTAAAACATTTAAACAAAATCCAATAAGCAAGCAAACAACACCACAGATGAATAGACTATTTATTCACTAGGTTATTGTTTATTAGAGGTTTTGGAATCCATCAATCATGAACAATTAGCAAACAACCAGTAGCTAAAAACCAATGAATTCAATCATAAAGATACTCTAAAATACCATCTTCACACAAGATAAAACTCCTATTACACAGGCATAAAAACAGGTCTGCACAAATAACACACTAGTATGAAAAATCTACACCAGCATGCTATAAGAGATAATCATATCCTATAACCATAGAACATGAAACTAAATAATTCATGGCATGATAACAGAAGTAATAACTTCCTAAACATGCTATATCAACACATATACTCATAAAATAAAAAGAGGGTAATACTAGAGCAAAAATCACCATTTTCTAGTGGTGAAACTAGTTTCACTCTAGAGAAGCAAACAATGCTATCATGATGTTTAAACTTAAACAAGCAAGTCATGAACATAAATGTACCTAATAACAGTACACAAAACTTACTCATGTTAGTAAGCACAAACATCAAAACAATCCCATGATACAACTATTAAACATGCATAAATTAATTCTAGCAATTTATGTTTTTCTTAAACAATTACTAGCAAACAAGCAAGGTATAACTCACACAACCAGTAGCTATGCAATTAATGAAAAGTTATCTAAACCTTTTCAAAAATCCATACACTCAATTTAAAATCATTCACAAACAATCTACCAATCAAGAGGAATTTATTTTATTTGCGAACAATTTAATTTCAGCACACGATAGTGAAACATTTCTTAACATGATACCCCTAAGGAATATTATGCTAACAAAAGGATCACACCTAAACATATTAGTATTTACTAATAAGAAATAAACTTCTCACTTGCATAAGTGAAAATAAACAATTATATTTTCCATGGTGGAAAATAGAAATCAATCACATAGTGAAACATGCTATTTTCACACATGTGTATGGTTGGGGATTTTTATCCTCAAGCAAAAATGCAATGGGACCAGTGGGCTATGGCCCACTAATACCAAGTAAAAAAATAGGTACTAAGCCTCTGATTACTCATGAAAAACTTTGCATACAAGATAAAAAATATAATGTTGTTTAATCTAGTGAAGCAATACTAGTGCATAATGATAGCAATGCTTACACATGCTTTTTATTAAGAGACATGCAAGCTAACATAGGTACAAGCATAAAAATATCAGTACCTAAATGGTACTGGACTCAAAGAAAACATAGCACAAAATTTATCAAAGCATTCACACAAAGGTCTAGCTTTCACAATAATTCCAAATAATAAAAACTGGAAAAATAGCAAATGTTACTCATGCTTTGCTATAAGATCACATGCAAGTTAATGAAGATAACAGCATATAAATAACAGTACCAAAATGGTACTGGATCTATCATAACCATAACAAAAATCTAGGTACAACAAATCTATAAGGATTTGCCCACTCAACAATCCAATTAATAAACTAGAAGGTAACAAATGCTATTCATTTTTATTTGAGTTTCAATCATGCACACACTTTCTAGGGTAGATTTATTGTAATAAAACAATATAATAACAAGTCCTAACAACTCCATATAAGTTAGGAAGCAAGATTGAATAATACACAAATTTATTTCAATCAAGAGCACACAAAGAAACAAGAACAGGAACACTGCTGTTTTCTAGATCTATCATAACCATTCCATCGTTCACTTAATTTCTAAACCCGAATTTCATAGTACTACAATGTCTACTAAGATTTGGTTTCCAAAGTAGATACACATGATATCCTATTGACTAGTAAACGAATAGGTCATCATCTTATTTTCTCGTGACTTCTCCCTTTTTACCAACTAGATTAAAAGGTGTCTTAAGTCACTTAATTCTTGGTTTAGAAAGAGTTGTCAGTAGTTCACATGCTTTGGTTAGGTGTCAACCTAAGATTAGACAAAGCATGTTAGTCTTGTTAGCTTTCTATTAAATAATGTTTGTCCGACAAAATACGACTAGTGTCATCGTACGTCGAATATTTAATTGTGCTCTTTTGATTGGCTTTTTAGGGGGTTGCGCATCAAGGTATGTGAAGACTTCTTTTGCACCTTTCTCCATAGGAGGGAGGTATATAACTTTTTAAAAGGGGGTTTCTCTTGTTTGGTCTTTTAAAAGGGAACATAAAAAGGTGCGACATTTAGTCAACAGGGTAAAAAGAGTCTTTTGCAAACAGACAAACATAGAAGTTTTGGTCAGTAGTGGTTGGTGCTTTCACGCCTTTTCTTCTTTAAAGGTTGTCGTTGTTGGAGCTTTATCTGTTGGAGTGCATCACTGGTATCAACGCTATCAGTTCGTGTGGCTTGATGGTCCTCTATTATTAGGTCCAATGGTGCTTTTATTAATTGTGGGGAGACGGTGGTGGTTCACGACGGGTCGCATTATGAAGCGAAAACAAGTATAAGTCTAAGCAACAAATTCTTGTTTTTGAATACTATACAAACATTTTTGCTTGCAAAAATTTAACACGAGGCGATTCAAAAACAAGAGCGGGGCAAGCACAAATCTGCAAAATTTGAGCACCCCACAAACATATAGAAGCCTAGATGAACCAAATTCTACACCACACAATAGCACAAAGTCCTACGGACACACATAAGCAAGCCAAAACACACAAGCAAGGCTCCATTGGAGCTACGTCGGGGAAGACGACTCATGGAGTCATTGCTAAATTACTCCAAACTAGACTAATCCAACAATCCTAGAAGTGGCTGAAGAACTATATCTACTTCTGACCATCATCACTGTAGAGCTAGGTAATTATTTTGGTCTCTCGGGACATCGGCAAGTATAAAAGTTTTTGTATGAAAACAAGATAAATAGAAGTAAAGTTTTGATAAAACTTTATGCAACAATCTGTTTTTGAAACTCCAACTATTTTCTGGACAGAAAACTTCAAAGACGAGAGATGTTTCAAAAACAGAGCGGAGCAGTTGCAAACAAGTAAGAAATAGACTCTTAACCGAGAGAGATACTAACTCTATAAGGCCCGCCCTTCGAATCACTGTTCAAGGACGCCCTTGATATGCATTTAGAATCTTTTGAAAAGATAATCAGGAGGGAAAATATACTAAAATTCCCTTAGATAAAAATAATGTAGATAGTTAATAGGTTTTTACTCAAAAATACTTTTCTTTCCTATCTGACGTCCATGCTAACTAAGGTCTCCTAAGGTCAGGATGGCTCTGATACCAACTCTGTAAGGACCCCAGACCGGCAGTCTGAAACCCTACGTATGCATACATTCACGATCCCAGAAAGATCAGTCGTGAACAACATACACAGTTGGCACACAGAAATACATCATCCATTACACGAATACATAAAGGTATTACACAAATGATCACATGATCAAGTATAAAGCAACTGCCAAAAGGGCAGGCAACTTAATCAAACACAGCGGAAGACAAATAAAACACAACGTAGTTGAGCCCAAGTCACGCCTTAACCTACAGGCTGCTGACCCGGAGACGATCCTAGTTCGCAAAGCCGTCAACTCCGTACTTCTCTTCATAGATATCCTTTGGAGGCTCCTTCTCCAAAATCTGATAAGTAGATACCAGGGGCGAAACCATAATGAGTACATTTGAATGTACTCAGCAAGACATCCATCATGTCACTTACCAACATGCAAGTATGCTTATATGGTGGAATAGGTAGGCTATAAATAGGGTTCACTATCAATGGTGTTCATATATGATGACACCACAGTTGCAGTCAGGTTAATCTGTATCTTCGTTGAAGAAGATACTTCAGAAGAAAATAATATAGTTTTATTTCTCTTGTAGATATCACATGTACAAGAGGTTTGGTAAAGTTTTGTTTAAAGAATATTTTCTCTTTGCAAAACTTCTTGGAATCAGTTTCCAGAATTCTTGCGTAGAGTAGAAAAGGTTTTGTTTGCAAAACATTTTTTTGTTTTGTATAACATCATCTGGCTTTTCATCATCGACGATACCTCCACGGTATAAGTTTCCATTCTTTTCCGAACTTCACAAGTTCAACACTTCCTTTCCAAAGATTCCCTTTCAAAAACTCTTTTTGAAAACATTGACACAATGCTAGCTACATGGCCATTCAACTGTCCATATCCGAGGACGCGGCTTCTTCGAAAAAGTTATACTCTGCAGAGGTGTACACATCCACCAGATCCAGTACACCTCCCGTGAACAATCACGGACTGTAACAACAGTATGTAAACATCAGGTATATGATCATAACCATCCACTATGTTCAAGCTAGAATATGCCTATCTCTCAGTTTTAATCTCCTCGGCACCATGTCGCACATCGCCATGACAGGAGACTCAACCGATGCAACCGGAGGGAAAATTAATCCCACACTTTATATGCCTCAACATTGGGAGTTTTGACGACATTCGGTTCGAGGGTACGACGTCCCTTATAGCGATTGAGATAGCACACACTAATAAGAACAAACTTCAAGTTAAGCCCCGTGCCCATGTTAGGGTAGGGTGGCAGTACGGTAAAGGTTGTCCGGCGAAGACTAGGTTATGTGTCATTTTTGAAAACACCACTTTCTCAAAAATGACCACTTCCACATTCCTCCGGAGAACAAGGATCCGCCTTTTCTCCGGGTTTTTCCGTAAAGCCTTTGTTTCGTAGAATCACAATTTTAGGGTGTCCACTTAGGGACTAGTATATTTGATGGTAATAAATACCATATGGTGGCTTATGGGCTTGGTATTACCAAGTTTAACTATTGGCATGATAGTAACCTATAATATAGTATAGTAGTAATTTCCACATCAAAAATAGTTTTGATAATCAAGTTTTGGTAAAACTTCAGAGGTAAAACATGCATGATAGATAATGATAAGTATTGTATCAGCAAGCATCAGGATGGCTTGCCTGGTATCTCTTTGTGTCCCTGGTTGTTGGAGTGACTGGAACTTGAAACAGAGCTTCACGACACTTCCTTCCTCTTCGTTTTCTAACGTCGTAAAAAGAGAATAAAGGACACACATTCAGAACCAAACAAGACAAACAAGGCTACAAGTAATACATACAGCAAGCAATCAAGAAGTACCACCCAAGTTCTCAATTTTTCCCTTAAGAAAAATTGGCATAAAAACTATAGTTGAAAAGTCTGCTTTTTTCCTAGTGTTTATGTGTGGCCAATTCAATGATTTTTAGTTAAGAACACCATGGACCAGTGGGGTAGAGCACATGTTACTAGACAGTAGGGTGTCACATAAAACACATTTTTATGTCTAAAAACTCCCACAACAATCTCTATGGCTAGCACACATAATTTGCTAAATTACTCAAGTGGTGAAATAAGCTCATGACAACAAGTCAAACCTATTTTTCCACCATGAGGCAAACATACCAGTGGGTGTCCCACTATTAAATATGCTCACCAAGAGGTTAATAAGCCTCTGGTCACTTTTATAAAAGTGCTCCAAACAAACAATCTAGCATCCAAAAACTCCTACTCATACTAGTAGAAAATTTAGGAAAAATACTAGACTAGTGTAGGCTACACTAGTTAATTTTATGCACAAGTGTGCAAGCTAGCAGAGGAAAAATACTCCTCTAACTAGTACCATAAATGCTACTGGATTCCACAAAATAACATAAAAAGCATAGCTAGGAAACAAGGAAAAACTATGCTTAAAATGCTACACATGTGAGGAGATTAATTCCTAGTCATCCAAGTGTTACTCATGCTTTTATGCTACTTAAGAGGAAACCTATCAGAGGTGAAAACCCTAAGATAATAATGCCACAAGGACATTCCATCCTCTGGTTTCCATACCAAAGATTCATATTTTTCCCTAGGGGAAAACAAGACAAAAAGCATACATGAATATCTTAGTATGAAATTTAGACTTTAAGCATTTCTATTTAAATCTATTTCAAACACAAGCACCAAGTATCTAGAGGTTCTATAACCAAAATAACAGTACCTAAATGGTACTAGTTTCATGAGAATTAATCTAGCAATAAGCCTAAAAAGCATTTAAAGATCTACTCAAAACATATATAGAAGAAACACATCTAGTGTGGGGGAAATAATGTTTCCACCAAAAATGCAATGGAACCAGTGGGTGTTCCACTAGCATATCAAAGCATTAAGAGGTCACAATGCCTCTGGTCCACTTGCTAAAAATTTAACAAAAGACTAAACAAGCTTGTAGTGCAATAACAATACTAGCAGAAGATAACAGGGTGCTAAAATAAGCAAGGTAATGATACTCATGCTATTGTTTTCACACATGTGAAAACTTTAGGTGTCAAGTACTCATAACAACCTTATCAAAATGCTACTGGACCTATGGATACAACCCAAAAATATTTGGTCACAAAACCACAAATGATTATGTCAAAATTCCACACATGAGGGACTTTTTCCATAACCATTCTCATAGTCATGACAAAGCTAATAATGCTTTTCTACCAATTCCAATGCAACATAGCAGAGGTGATAACAACACAAACTAAGTACCAACATGGTACTGGATACACTCAAAAAATCCAAGTGCTTTGCACATGAATTCATCACTCAAAAATGTTATGCAAGTATTACTAGAGAATAATCAAATGCTACTAACAAATATCATATTTCTTCTCCACTCAAGTCCACACATTCTAACATGCTAAAAATAGTTAAGTAACACTTATAAAGCAAGTTCACACAACTTATACATGCTAGAAAACAATATTGCAACACAAAAATATCACCACACAAATTAATTAACTAAAATGCCAAAATGGCAGAAACAAGCATTTTAAAGTTCTGTCCACCAAATTTTCTAGGATGCTCTAAAAATTAAACCCTTCTAGTTTTGGAGAGTCCTAAACATGTACAAGACCATCCAATTTAGTTTGCATCAAAAATCATCTTTAATTAATTTATAAAAATCACCAAAGTGCTCTCTGGTGTTTTACCAAATTGCATGCCATTTCAAAAATACAATGAATTTGGAAACGAGGTTAAATGCTCCTGTTAGGAAATTTCAAGGGCTTTCCAATGCAATTGGCCTCACTTCATTCTGAGTTGTAAAATAAAAATGGTGCTCATTTTGGTGTTTCTGGTACCTGTTGCCAAATCATTTTTCATTTCAAATCTATCCATCCAAATGTAGATCTACAACTTGGAGATGGTTCATATTTTGTTGCTGTAGATCTGTGAATTTTGGTTTGGTAAAATTCATTGGTTGGGTTAGGTTTTAAGGCCAAAAGTAACCATTCACTTTCTCTGTAAAAATAAAATGGAAAAACAATCAGACTTGGGCCAGATCCGCTACTGGGCCGGCCAGATCTGATTCTACCGCGAGCAGATCCACCCACTGACGCTGACGGGCGGGCCAGGCAGCCACGGTGGCGTCCACGCGGGCCAGCTCGGCCCCACGGGCAGGTTCAACCGTACAGCGCGCGCGGTCAACGAGACCATGACGCCAGCATGCGTCATCCGCCGGCGGGAGGGATCTCCGGCGAGCACGAATCGACGCAACCGGTCACCGTTTCTCGAATCAAAACCTAGCACACGCTCCTCTCGACGCGGGGAAACAAATGGGAGTGGTCTCGCTTCCCGGGAACCACCGGAGGGCGGCGGCGACGGCGGCTCGCGGCGGCCGAGAAGCTAGCGCGGCGCGGCAACGAATTAGGGGGAGAGGGAGAGGGGAAAAGAGCGGCGGAGGACCGCGTGCTCACCACGACCGCAACGGACGGCTCGGTGAGGTCGGAGGGGGCTCGACGCGGCGGGAATCGCTCGCCGGAGTCGCCGTCGGGCTCGGGGAAGATGGAGATGGCGCGGCCTCCTCGAGTCGCCTTGGCCCGATTCCTTTTGCAAGGAGCATCACCACGACGAGGCGGAGCTGCTGGTACCAACGGCTGCCGGCGGCGTGCTCTCTAACGGCCGAATCGCCGGCGACCAACTAGCTTAGGGTTCGGTTTTGGAGTTTTTTTCTTTTTTTTTTCAGAGAGAGAGAGGGTAGCTCGAGGGGGGGAGAGAGAGGGGGTAGATAGCTGCACAAGGGGTCTTTTATCTACTTAGAAGGCTTACCTTCGAAGCAAAGAAGCATGGGCTTCCATGCCTGCTACGTGAGCTACAGGAAGAAGAAGACCATGTGACTCAGCTTACAATTTAGTCCCTGGGAAATTACAAGTAGGTCCCTGTACTCTCTGAAAATGGATGTTTTTCCTAAGAAAACAAAGTCATAAATTTAAATCCTTTTGCCCAAAATTCTTATTAGTTGAGATGTACAACATATATGAAAATTGGCTCCATTGGATAAACTTTATAATTCAAAGTTGTTCAAATTTGAAATCTTACAAAAATGGACATTGAATTTATTTGACTACTTAGGAGCTTCCAAAAATGATAATTTTTGGCACACATTCCTTATTTGATGTGTTCCTTATGTGGTAGAAAATTCAAGTCATTTTGAGTTACTTCATAGAACAAACTTGTTCAAATTTCAAAAAGGTGCTGTGAAGAAAACAGGGGTTTTTGGAAACTTAAACAATTCAAAAACTTGTTTCCTTTTGGTTTTCATCCTCATTTATGATATAGAGCATGTGGTATTTATTTCATGTCATTTGGAAAAAGTTTGTAGAACAAACTTGTTCAAAATCCCAAATGTTGCTGTGGAGAAAATTCATGTTTTCAGGGCTTTAATGGATTCAATTTTTGGTATCCTCTTGTGTGTGTTCCTTATTTGATATAAGGAAGCAATGGTATGAATTTCAAATCATTTGAGGAAAGTTTCCAATAGTAACTTGTTTTAGTTTTCTGTTTCTAGAAATATTGGAATTTCTATTTAATAAAGCACTAGGCTTTTCTTTAACAATGCTTTGCCAAAATATTTATGTGACTAGAGATAGCAAGTAAATGATCTCTAATACTATTGTTTTTAATCTTGCAAGGTTGGAAAAACATTTGATAATATTTTGGTGAAGCATTTAAGAATGCCTCTTTTTCTGATAATCCTTTATGGAAATTTATTAAGTGTTTTCCTCTTTCTTAATTTAGGCCTTGTAATAATATTCAACAAGTATTGGATTCATAAGATAGTTTTGTAAAACTCTTTGATCAATATTTACTTGAGAAAATATTGCCAAAGTCATTGGAACAATATGTTGAATATTTTTATCATTGGAACAATATGTTGAATATTTTGTTTTCAATTTCTTAGCCATGTAAGATTATATAATTAGTTTGTTTAGTTGCACTCAAACAACTACAATCAAAGTTTAATTGTCAAGCAATTAGCAAAACAACTGTGTTATCAGGTATTCCAAAATTGGGATGTGACACTTTGATTACCAAAAACTATTTATGAGTGCATACTACTACTATTATATATATACTATGGCAGTAGTTGATACTTGGTGTTACCAATCCCATAGCCAACATATGGTATTTATTACCATCACAAGTATTAGTCCCTAAGTCGACACCCTAAAAATATGTTTTTACAAAACAAAGGCTTTATGGAAAACCCGGAGAAAAGGCTGAGCCTTATTCACCGGAGGAATGTGGAAGTGGTCAATTTTGAAAAAATGGTGTTTTAAAAAAATGACACATAACCTAGTCTTCGTCGGACAACCTTTACCGTACTGCCACCCTACCCCAACATGGGCATGGGGCTTAACTTGAAGTTTGTTCTTGTTAGTGTGTGTTCTATCTCAATTTTCTATAAGGGTGTGAGTTACCCTCGAACTGAAATGTCGTCAACTCATGAAACACAAGGCATATAAAGTGAGGGATTAAGTTACCCCCCGGGTGCGATAGTTGGATCTCCTGCCGTGGCGATGTGCGACATGGTGCCGGGGAGAACAAACCCAATTGAAGAGATAGTCATATACAAGCTTGAGCATAGTGGATGGTTAGGATCAGTTATCTGATGTGTTACATACTGTTGTTACAGTCTGTGGTTGTTCACGGCGGATGTACTGGATCTGGTGGATGTGTACACCTCTGCAGAGTACAACTATTTTGGCATAGCCGCGTCCTCGGATATGGACAGTTGAATTGCCATGTAGCTAGCATTGTGTCAATGTTTTCAAAAAGGTGTTGGACTTATGAAGTACTGAAAGGAGAAAAGCATGTACCGCGGAGGTACCGATGATGAAAAGCCAAAAGTTGTTTTACAAAAAAAAGGTTTTGCAAAGAGAAAATCTTCTTTTACGAAATGAGTTTATAAAACCTCTTGTACATGTGATATCTACAAGAGAAAGAAAACTATATTATTTTCTTTTGAAGTATCTCCTTCAACGAAGATACGGAGATTTTTTTTTTAAATCAACTATGATATATCTTTCATATATCATTGGTAGTGAACCCTATTTATAGCCTACTGTCAGGATCCTAATCGCACCCCTTGTCTTACTTGTGATGATGAGATGGCAATCTATAACAACTATCTACTTTTCCTTTAATTGTAATAAATTGCAGGACCAATGTGTAAAACTGCTTGAGCCTGCCTTTGGATATAAAGGGCAGGTGGGGAGGATGGAAGGATCAAGCAATACATCTATTATGGCTATGCATGTATGCATGTCTAAATATTCATTTTCCGTTTCTAGTTTTAGCTCTTGTTTTGCTCATTGTTAATTTTCATGTATTGAGTGATTCCATGACATGTTTAGTATAAATATGTCTCTATTATAATGTTGCTTATCCACTGTTAATATTAATCGTCCATATATAGAAAAGCATGTGTTACTCTATGCTTGTAGTATTGCTTGTTTCTATTTCCTTATGCATTTGTAGTTGTTTCTAGTTTTTTTTTCTTGTTATTTTTTTCATCCTCATGAATGAACAGAGAGTCATCTAACCTTGTATGTCCATGTTATTAGAGTGGAAAACCCACTGGACTCATGCCATTTTGGTTGAGGATACATAGCATCTGTTCTAGTGTTATTCATGTGTATGGTATGTGCATGTTTTGCTTGTTGGTGTGTACCCTAGTGCTTTTGTTTTTAGTGTATTTGTTTGATGAATTGCTTGTTGTATGTTTACTTTTTTAGAAACTTCTTGCCTTTGTTTGGTTCTGATTGGGTGTTTTCCTTTTTATTTTACGACGTTAGATAACGAAGACGATATTATTCTTAAAAAGGTTTTTATTACAACTCTTGTTTATTTCAAGAGAAAGACCAATACCAGTGAGGCAAGCCACTCTAAATGCTTTCTTGTTGTTTACTTATCATTATCTATGATCATTGTTTTACTTCTGAAGTTTTCCAAAAGTTTGATTCAAAAAGTATTTCCCTAAGTGGACTATACCACTATCTATATTATGTATCTATTATGCTATAGCCACTATATAATCTTGCTGTTACCAAGCCCTTTAGACATTTTAGTATCATCACTTAATCTACTTAAGCCCCTTAGTGGACATTTTAACTTTATGTTTTGGAAAACAAAAGCTTTGGAAAAACCCCGAGGAAAGGTGGGACCTTGTCCGAGGGAGGTATGTGAAGGAGGAAATGTTTTCTACTTCTTTTCCAAAATGACACATAACCTAGTCCTCGCTGGACAACCAAGCCGTGCTGCGACATTACCCCAATATATCAACAGGGTCTATCTAAAAGCTTGTCGATGTTAGTCCGTGTCTACCTCATGTGCTACAGGGGTTAGAGTCCCCTGAACCGAATTGTCGCCAGAAAGGAAAAATTGGACATTCAAAATGTGGGATTAACTTCCCCACTGGTTGCAATAGTTGGGTCTCCTATCATGGCGATGTGTTGTCAGCGGAAACCGGATCGATGTGTCTGACTCGCTCGGTGCCTGGGAGAACAAACCCAATTGAAGAGGTAGTCATTTACTATCACTTGCAAAGTGGATAGTTTGGACCAACTATCTGATGTTCACATACTGTCTCGGACAGTGCGTGGTTGTTCACGATGAATGCATTGGATCTTGTGGATTGTGCACACCTCTGCAGAGTAAAACTATTCAGAATAGCCGCATCCTCGGATATGGACAGTTGAATGGCCATGTAGCTAGCATTTTGTCAATGTTTTCAAAAATCTTGAAAAGTGTTTCCAGTATTGTACCTAGGAGGTACTTGGCAAGGGAAATGATTGTACCTTTCAGGTGCTGGAGAGTGATGGTCCTGGAGATGTGATCTTCCAAGAAGTTTTGTAAAGAAAAAGTTACTTTTATTTAGAATGCTTTATCACCACCTTGTGGACATGCAATGTCTACAAGATAAATTAAATATTTTTTTGAAGTATCTTCTTCAACAATAAAATCTAAAACTTGATCAAGCAGGATGGATCTTAAATTCATCTTTGTTAGTTGAACCCTAATTAAAGCCTTCCTACCACCTATATATGCATACTAGCATGCTTTAGTTTTCATTTGGGGTGACTTGCGAGTACAATCCAATGTACTCATATTGGTTTCATCCCAGGCTATTATCTTAGCCACACTTTGAGCAGCACTCCGGAGAACCTGAGGAAGTTGGCGTCCCTGACAACTATGTGGACTAGGAACGTCTCCGAGTCAGTAGCCTATAGGTAGTCAAGGCATGACTTTGGTTTTACCACCATTTTGTTTCTTGAAGACTTCCAATGTTCGGTGTGTTTCCTACCCTGCATGGCAATTGTTTTCAACTGAGTCATGTGACCAGTTGTGTGTAAGTCGTGTATTCGTGTAGTGGATGTTGTAATATGTAATGCGAACTCGAGTATGTTTTTCATGTTTAACTGATCATGGCATCGTGAATGTATGCATACTGGAGGTATCGGACTGCTAGTATGGGGTTCCCATAGAGTTGGTATCAGAACCATCCTGACTTCAGGAGACCTTAGTTAGCATGGACGTCGGATAGGAAATAAAAATATTTTGGTAAAAACTATATTACTACCTAAATTTTTTTTATCAAAGGAACCCTAAGCATAGCTTCCACTCTTCTCTTATTTTCAAAATTATCTCCTAGTTTATGTAATAGCCCAATTTTTGGAAGACAGGAACAACTTGTTTTCAATAACCCAAGAATCAGGGCCAACAAAAACTTTTTGATATATTTGACTAATGCTTGTGTTTCTTTTCTGTTTGCTTGTTGATTGTGTTTTGTTTGTGTTTGTTAACACCTGACATTAAAACCAATGATCATTAACTTTCTTAAAACATAACCCTTGTGATCAAGTCATGCTTATCCTCTTCATCCATTACACTCTTTTGGCAAAAACCTTTTGGAAAATGTTTTGATTTGAGAAGAAACCCAAAGGCCAAGTTTTGAGAAAACAAAAGATAATTTCCAAAACTATATGAAAGGTATTTTGGAGCTAATCATCTCCAACCTGTTTTCAACCAAGATGTTTTTGCAAGTATTTCAAAAACTCCCTCTCACTTCCTTCTTTTGCAAAAGCAATAAGAGGGGACTATGTTACCCCTGTGTTTTTACCTCAATTATATTCTTTTGGAAATAACAACTTTTGAGATGAACCTATTTATAAAATCCTCTTGTCATGGTATGTCTTGATCACTACCTAAATTTAACACTTGAGAGAAACACCTGGAAATTAATTTGAAGAACTCAGTTGTTTGAGTGATCTTGTGTGTCTTCTTATTTTATCTGCATTGTTGTGTGATCTTATGTTGTGTTTGCTTGAAGTATTTATTTATGTTTGTTGATTAATGTGTGTTGTTTTATTTAAATAAAACCTAGTAATAACAAGATCTAACATCAATATCATATTCCATCTCATGTCCATATCATCTTTTGTTTTCTTAAAAATCTCCAACTTTGGAGACATGTTTCTATGGAAAATCCCGAGCTAATCATCAATGCACCATCATAAATATCATTGTATATGTCTATGCTATATATCCAAGTTGTTATCTTGGATATTGAAACTCTTTTGTATCATCTATCAAAGCCCTTTTGAAGGCATCCCCAAATTAATGATCATATCTCCCTTTTTATGAAGCACTTTGTCCATGCTACTCCAAATCACTCCTTATTGTTTTCAGGCCCAATAAACCTACCCTTTTCATATTCATGACCTATACATCACCTCCATATGGTCCATTTATTTTCCAATGGCCATTTAATTATTCTTCTCTCATGGTTTTTCGCCTATTAAATAAACTCATGTTTTCACCCTTTTTCCACTTGGTGTCTCAAATATTTTCAAAGGAGTTGTTTATTAAAAATCACTTTTGAGACCTATATTATGTACTCTCTCATCCCAACTAAAAAATATTTGTTTTAAAAGCATTTTACTATTTATTATTTTCCATTTTCCAAATAGCGAGAAATGGACTTTAAAGTTTTTTGTGAATAAAAGTATTTCCTAAAATCTTGGAAAAATTAACCAACATGCCTATGGTCATGTGGGACTTATTTATGAAAAAAAAATTGGAATTTGTGTTTAAAATTTTGGAGAAAACATTTAAAAACCCTTTCTGCCATTTTTGAATTTCCAAAATTTTGTGAAATAAATATTTTTAGAAAACCTTGTGACCACCATCCCTAGACTCCATTTTTCATCCTCTATCCAATGGACATGATATTGTCTATCTGTTCTATTCAAAATTTTGGTGAAAACAATCAAAACTCCTCTCTGCTCTTCCTGGTCACTGTTGAGTTCACTCATGTTCTGACCAATAATTGGACTCTCCCTGCCTCTCTTCTGTTCTGGGAGATGAAAAACCCCCCTCCCCGGCCTCCTAGACATGGTCTAGATGATCCACCACATATTTATCCCTCTCTAACTCAGCCAACCACAAATGGACAAGGATTGGTGATCACCCCCTCCCTCTCACCCCCACCTTCTCTGTCCAAACCAGGGGCTGCCCTTGCACCACAAGACTCTATATGCATCGTGTATACTCCCTGGCATACCCCTCCCCCTCTGGTTGTCTTCTTCTTCCTTGCCCATGAGCTGTCCATGGCGTCCAGGACACACACGACATGTCGCTCGTGTTCCAACGCGTGGGAATCGCTCCTCAGCATATATCCTTGTCTACACCCCTCACGGGACCTCCACAAGCTCACCCGTGCCACTCGCTTCCCCCAGACCACCCTCCTTCTCCCTCGCGCTCATGTCGAACACCTGCGAGTGCTCGGAGGACTCCACTCGTTCTCCTCCACTTCGCACCTCTACTGGTCCCCTCTCGATCTCTGGAGAATGAACACACCCCAGACCCACCGTAGCAGTGCTCCACTTTGCCTCCTCCTCTCTGAGCTTGCTCACCCGTGGCCACCATGGACGCCGAGCGTCGTGCTCTGCGGCTAAACCTCCCCGAGCCATCCCCTTGCTTCCCACCTTGTCCACCCACTTCCTCTCCCTCCGAATTGAGCCCCGGAGCGAAAAGCCCCCTCCTTATCTCCCTTCACCGCTAGAATCGAGCTCCACCATCCGCTGGTGAGCGTCTCCTCGAGCCGCCGCTTCAGGTCCTCTACTGCCATGTCGTCTCCTCCCTCGTCTCTCCTTTGACCTCTCTAAGGTTGCGCCCTCACTAATTTTCTCTCCCACTTACTGCAGGTATGCCGCCATCCACGACTTGGATCACCCGCCGCGGGATCTCGTCAAATCTGGGCATACTGACCTTCCTAGCAATCTCCGGTGGGGGCATGTGATTCGCGACATCTCCCTAGTCCTCCTCGACGTTTCTGCGGTTCCAGGCGTTGCCGGGAGCGCACAACGGAGATTCTCTGGTGAGCCTCCGCCTTGGGCCGCCGTACCCTCTGTTTCCACCGCCCACTTTTGGTCGCCGCCGACGGAGGGCGATGTGGTCTCCTCGCAAGCGCCGGATATGCATCCAACGGAGCTGTTTGAATCTTGGATCATCTAATCTCCGCCGTCGACTGCGGATCGAACGGTGACTTACCGTTTCGCCCGCGCGCGCTCACTCGCTGGCCGGCCTGCCCCTGTGCGGCATGATTCCCTCCAGATCCGGCCCGTTACCGTTTTCTGCAGGTTGATTTTTCCTTTTCCTGCAGGACCCTTTTCTGCTGCTCTGGTTTAATTCGTTTTGAAAATGTTAAAAAGTGTATTTTGCCAAACTAAAAATCACACATGTGGAGATACAAATTCTTAACCATATACAACTTGCAGATCTAGTTTTTGTACTGTATTTTAGGAGAAATAAAATAAATGGCGGAGACACTGATTAACACCATTTCTTTAATAACTTGAGTTTTATGTACCCAAAACATGCAAACTCAACTGTTCTGAGTATCCCTTGAAAATGTCTATCTGTGGATGATGACCTTGTGTTGACTTGAGTTGTTTATTGAAAATGACATGCATGTTAGTTTTAGGCCAGAGAGCACTTCTGTGAATTGTTTAATTTTATTGGTGATGATTTTTGATGTGAATACACTTGTGTTGGTTTTATAGTAACTAAGAGAACCTTATACTAGATTTTCATGATTTTAGGAGTTACATAATAGGATTGGTGCATTATTTAGTTAATAGTCCTTTTCTGTCCATTACTGATATGACTTGATAAATTGTTGTGTTATTATGTTCTTGCTATAAATTTGATTCCTAGCATGTGTAGGTTATTAATACATGTTTTATATGTGTTTTGAGTGTGACACTATCATGTTAGGACTTGTGTGTGAAAAAACATGTTTGTTATAGTTTTATTCTCATAGGGTGTTTTTCCTAGTAATAATAGGTTAAATTATGTTATTCTTCATATTGCTAGGACTACTTGAATAAATGCTTTAGTATTGTTTTCCATAGCATGGCTACTGTTATTTTACCATATTATACTTGCTTGAATGCTTGAGTGAGCTCAAGATCAAATTGTCATGCTATGATAGTTTTAGATGATTTTCTGCCATAAGTGGTTATTTGCATGCTTAATTTTGGAGGCATTGATTAGATTATTATTTTGACATTACTATCATGTCTAGGTGTTGTTTCCTATGTTATTTGGATGCCATCTTACATATCCATCATGTTATAATAAATCATGTTTGGTGATCCATTATGGTTATGCATGTATGCATGTCTAAATGGCCCTTTTTACATCTCTAGTTTTAGTAGTCTTTTTGCTCCATGATTATTTTCATGCACTGAGTGATGCCATGACATGTTTGGTATTGTTTTGTCTCTGTTATTAGGTTGCTTAGCTACTGGTTATATTAATTCTCCATGTTTAGAAGAGCATGTGTTGCTATGGGCTTGTAGTATTGCTTCATAATATTTTCCTATGCATGTGTATGTGTTCCTAGGTTGTTTTCTTGTTATTTTGTTCACCTCATGAATGAACAGAGAGTCATTTAACCTTATTTGGGCATGTTATGAGAGTGGCACACCCACTGGACTCATGCCATTTTGGTTGAGGATCCATAACATCAATTCTAGTGATATTCATGTGTGTTGTCTGTGCATGTTTTGCTTGATGGTGTGCACCCTAGTAATATTGTTTGTGAGTGTACTTGTTTGATGAAATGATTGCTGTATGTTTACTTTTTTTCAAGTGCTTGCCTTTGTTTGGTTCTGATTGGGTGTATTCATTTTTGAGTTTACGATGTTAGATAACGAAGACGGTATTATTTCCCGGAGAGATTTTTATTGCAACTCTTGTTGATTTCAAGAGCAAGACCAAGACCAGTGCCAAGGAAAGCCACTCTAAATGCTTGCTGTTGTTTTACTTATCATTATCTATCATGCATATTTTACTTCTGAAGTTTTACAAAGGTTGATTCAAAAACTATTTCCTCAAGTGGACTATACCACTATCTGTTTTATGCATTTAATATGCTATATCTACTATATAATCTTGGTGTTACCAAGCCCTTTAGATATTTTGGTATCATCACTTCATTCACTTAAGTCCCCTAGTGGACATTTTAACTTGATGTTTTTGGAAAGCAAAAGCTTGGAAAAACCCCGAGGAAAGGTGGGACCTTGTCCAAGGGAGGTATGTGAAGAAGGAAATGTTTTCGGCTTGTTTTTCCAAAAATGACACATAACCTAGTCTTCGCCGGAGAACCAAGCCGTGCTGCCACATTACCCCAATATGGGAACGGGGTCTAGCTAATTGCTTGTCGGTGTTAGTCCGTGCCTACCTCAAAGTGCTATAGGGGTTAGAGTCCCTCGAACCGAATTGTCGCCACGAGGGAGAAATGGGACATTCACAGTGTAGGATTAAGTTCACTACCGGTTGCAGCAATTGGGTCTCCTGCCATGGCGGTGTGTTGTCAGGGGAAACCGGATCGATACGGCTGACTCACTCGGTGCCGAGGAGAACAAGCCCAGTTGAGGAGGTAGTCATTTACTAGCACTGACATAGTGGATGGTTAGGACCAGTTATCCGATGTTTGCATACTGTCTCGGACAGTCCGTGGTTGTTCAAGACGGATGTACTGGATCTTGTGGATTGTGTACACCTCTGAAGAGTAAAACTATTCAGAATAGCCGCATCCTCGGATATGGACAGTTGAATGGCCATGTAGCTAGCATTGTGTCAATGTTTTCAAAAAGGCTGGAAAGTGTTTTGAAATTGTACCTGGGAGGTACGTTGAAAGGGAATGATTGTACCTTTGAGGTACGGGAGAAGTGATGGTTTTGAAGAGGTGTTTTCCAAGAAGTTTTGCAAAGAAAAACTTTCTTTTATTTAGAATGTTTTATCAAAACCTTGTGGACATGCAATATCTACAAGAGAAATAAAATATCTTTTGAAGTATCTTCTTCAACAAAAACAACTAAAACTTGTGCAACCATGATGTGTCTTAAATTCATCATGGCTAGTTGAACCTTAATTACAGCCTTCCTACCACCTATATATTTTTACATACTTGCATGTTTAGCTTTCATTTGGGGTGTCTTGCGAGTACATTCCAATGTACTCACAATGGTTTCGTCCCTGGCTATTGTCTTAGCCACACTTTGAGCAGAAACCCGGAGGACCTGAAGAAGATGGTGTCGCTGACGACTATGCGAACTAGGATCGTCTCCGAGTCAGTATCCTATAGGTAGTCAAGGCATGACTTGGGTTTACCACGAGTGTGTTTTGTAGACTTCCGCTGTTTTTAGTGTGTGTTCCTGCCCTGCGTGGCAGTTGTGTTTCAACTGAGTCATGTGACCAGTTGTGTAAGTCGTGTATTCATGTAGTGGATGTTGTATCTGTAATGCCAACTCGAGTATGTTGTTCACGACTAACTGATCATGGGATCGTGAATGTATGCATACTGGAGGTCTCGGACTTCTAGTCTGGGGTCCCCACAGTTTATAAAACCGAAAGTTGGAAAACAGAGAAAATAGTACACATACCTTTTTCTCATTTGTTTTCATGGCTCAAAATAATTTGTAAAAATATATAAACATGAGTTTATGAAACTTTGGTTTTTATTTAAAAGGTTTACGAAAATGGTTTTCTTCTATTAAATTTTTAAAATTACATACTTGACGATGTCCTGAGAAGACCTTAGTAATTAGCAACCCAAAGAAAAAGAAGATTTCCTTCTGAAGACCTCAACATCAAGGTGATTTCTATGCAAATCCAGAAGACCTGTTACAACCTCCAACACTGAAGTGATCTCACTGTCAAGTCTTTTCCGACCTGAACAAGATGAAGGAAATCCTCGAGATGGGATGACTCTACCAAGTATCAAGCTCAACAATGACAACCAACAAAGAAGTTAACGACATGAAGACTTCAACAACCTTCATTGATCCAGACCCATAGGATCCATAGGTTACGCTCAGTGGTTTTACTTGAGCTACCCCCTTCTTCCACGGTATTAGACGTTTGCGGGTACTAAAGGTACATTGTCTGTCCTTTGCTTGTGTGCTTATTGTGTGGTTTATTCTTGCATGATGCTTTTAATTGATCCCTTGTTGTGTGTGCTTTTGCATTGTTTTCTTGTGTGTCTCACAAGCACGCCTTTTCGGCAAAGCAAAGTCACCACACTTTTACCTCTTGCATTATTTTTGTGTGTTTGCCAAAAACTCCTTTTGCCCTCTTAGACCATAGTTGCACCTTTTGTATCTCTTCAAAAGTCCGACTTAGCAAAAAATCCTATTAGAAAAGTTTCCACCCTCCATCCCCTCATGAGAAGTGCAAGGTATGGAAAGCTCTCCACTTCACCTGAGATCCCCAGACTCTGAAATCTTCTTCAAGACGGATAGCGGACTTCACGCGCCATTTTGAGCAACTACATCAAGATCTATCAAGGACGAAGAATTCGGGATCAAGCAAGAAATGACGCGAGTTGTGTCTCGCAAATCCAACAAAAACTTTACCAGTCTAATACTACTAACATAACTATCTAATTTTAGACTAACATCTAACCAAGAATAATCAAAGGGGGAAGCATGTGCACTTGTACGCCGACGACCACCCAGGAAGCAAAGAAGCATATAGGAGTTTCTAACAGCCTTCATAGCAGTAATCAGAGAGAGTCAAGTCTACGGACCTGACGCCCTGTGAGACCTAATTGTTTTCATGGGTATCTACCTGTGATACTCCTAAAGAAGAAGAGATCAAGACAAAGACAGATTGTTTACAATGCAGCATAATCAAGAACCTTCATTAGCTTGTGTCGCCCTACCAACATCAACAAAAAGGAAAAGAAGTGTCAAGTGAAGCTATCCATATCGGCGAGAAGCAAAATTCTGACCACATCAACTCATTGAGTTCTCAGAGGACCACCTCGTCGAAGGATCAGCGTTTGCAGAAGGTGAAAAAAAAACCCGTGACTCTTGTTTGTTGTTGCACTCTTATAGTACCCACTTACGAATCTCGGGGATGAGATTCATTTTAAGGGGGGAAGAGCTGTAACAACCCAATTTTTGGAAGACATGTTAAACTTGTTTTCAATAACCTAAAAATCAGGGCCCACAAAAACTTTTTGAAATATTGGACTTATGCTTGTGTTTATATTTATATTTTCTTGTTTTTTGTGTTTGTGTTTGTGTTTGTGTTTGATAACACCTAACAATATGACCAATGATCCGAACCTACTTAAAACACAACCCTTGTTATCAAGTCATGACAAGAAAACTTATCACCTTCATCTATCCCCTTATTTTGGCCAAACACTTTTGAAAATGATTTTCTTTTAATAACAACCCAAAGGCCAAGCTTTTGAGAAAACAAAAGGTATTTTCCAAAACTATATGAAATTTTTTTTGAGGTAATCATCTCCTATCTATTTTCAACCATGATATTTTTGCTAGTATTTCAGAAACCCCATCTCACTTCTTTGTTTGCAAAGACAATAAGTGGGGACTATATTACCCTGTGTTTTACCTCAATTATATTCTTTTGGAAATAACAATCTTTGAGTTGACCTTCTTTGCATCATCCTCTTTTCGTGGTGTGGCTTGATCACTACCTCTATTTAACACTTGAGAAAACATCCTAGAAATTGAATTGAAGAACTCAGTTGCTTGAGTGACTTTGTTAGTCTTGTTATTTTCCTCCTTATTGTGTGATCTTATCTTGTGTTTGCTTTGAAGAGTTTATATCTGTTTGTTGATGTATGTATGTTTACTTAAGTGAATAAAATCTATAAATAACAACACCAGGCATCAGTATCATATCCCATCCTAGTCATGTCATCTTTTGTTTTCTTTAAATCTTCCAAAAACTGGAGACATGCCTCTATGTCAAATCCTGATCTATTCATCAATGCACCTTAATGAATCTCATGTTTCATATCTATAATGTCCATCCAAGTTGTTGATTTGGATATTGAACCCCTTTAGCATTTTCTTCCAAAGTGCTTTTCAAGGCATTCCATAATAAGGATCAGATCCCAGTTATCTGGATGCACTTTGGCAGTCTTCCTAAAAATCAGTCCTCTCTATTTTTAAGCCCCATCAACTTTCTCTTGCCATCTTCATGACTTATACCTCACATATAGTTGGTCCATTTATTTTTTCAATGGCCATTATTCTTCCCTCATGGTTTTGGCCTATTAAATAAACCCCTATTTTCACCCTTTTTCCACTTGGACCTCAAATATTTTTAAAAGAGTTGTTTATTAAAAATAAATTTTGAGACATATATTATATACTCTCTCATCCCAACTCAAAAATATTTGTTTTAAAAGGTTTTTACTATTTATTATATTTCATTTTCCAAAGGGCCAGAAATGGACTTTTAAATATTTTGTGAATAAAAGTATTTCCTAAATTCTTGGAAAAATTACCCAAAATGCCTAGGGTCATGTGAGACTATTTTCTACAAAACTATTTGCATGTTGTGTCAAATCTTTTGAAGAAAACATTGAAAAACAGATTCAACACTTTTTGGATTTTCAAAAAATTGTGAAACAAATGTTTTTAGAAAACCTTGATACCACCACCCCTAGACTCATTTTTTCATTATCTATCCAATGGGCATGATAGTTCACATGTGTTCCATTAAAAATCCTTGTGAAAACAACCAAAATCAATTTTTGGTATTTCTTGTCATTGTAGAGAGCAGGCTTGTCCTGGTCATTTCTCTCACTATCTCTACCTCTGTCTTGCTCTGTGAGTTGGAAAACATCTCCCTTACAATCCTAGACATGATCTACCTACTCCTACCTCTCTCTCCAAGCCACCAACATGAGGACAAGACATTGGTCACCCACCCCTTTTTCTACTCTATCACCACAGTCCATCCCAATTAAAACCCTTGCGCCACAAGGCTCCTCCTGCATCATGTGAACTCCCTGGAAAGGCCCCTTCCTTTCTCCTGGTCTCCTTCTCTCTAGCCATGAGCTGTCCATGGCGCCCAGGTCCGGCACGACACGTCGTTCGCGTTCCGACACCTAGGTCACGTGCCTCGCTCCTCCTCCTTGTCCACATGCTTCACGGGACATCCACGAGCACACCCATGACATTCATTCCCCCCATTATCACTCTCCTTCTTCCTATTCTCTCTGTCGAACACCTGCGGGTGAGAGATGGGAGCTCAGGTTTCCGCTTGCTACAAAACTACTCCTTCCTCTCTATCGGTTTCTGGAGTATCTCCTTGTCATGATCCACCCACCAGACAACAATTTCCCCTCCCTTGATGACCGCACGCGAGCCGCCATGATCGCTATCTACTTTGTCCGCCGAGCTCCGATGGTAGTCATATGCACGCCATTCTCTGGATCTCAATCATGGCCCGCCCACCTCCTTCCATCTCCAATCAAACTCCAGAAGCGCCTAACCCTTTCCTTTCTTCCTCCATGGTCAGAATCGACCGCAGCTTCCAGTGGAGGATCTACATATCGAGCCCGTGATTCAGGGCCTCCCTGCCGCTCTTGCTCTTTCCCTTTGAACTCTCCAGCATCCAATCGTTCTCTTCTCCTCTCAATCTTGGTTATTATCCTTCGCAAGTCCCGGTTCCTCGATGGCCGAGATGGCCGGCCGCAACTTCTCGTCGAATTCCTTGCTCTGGCAGCTCCCGCCAAGCGCCAGTGGGGGAGGTGGATGCGACTGTCGTCCCGAGCCTCCTGGTGCTCTCCGCGCATCCAGGTGACCACGGGCATCTCCGGCGGCAAGCCCAAGCCTCCGCAGCAGCAGGCGGAGAGGACTCCGTCGTCTCGTGTGGTTACCGTCGGCCTGCCCCCGCGCGATTTCCTTCTGGCCGTTGGATCTCGATCCAACGACAAATTACCGATCAATGTGACCGTGTGGGGTTGGCTCCCCGGGCCCGCGGAGCCCACTGTCAGTTTTAGTTTTTCCACCAGCGGGAGAACTTATGATGGGCCAGCCTACCTCCTCTCGGCCCCTTCCCGTGCAGATCTGGCCGTAAACTATTTTCTGCATGTTGAATTTTCATTTTTCCTGCATATTTGTGTTTAGGTTGTCTACTTTAATTCATTTTAAAATAGTTAAAATGCAAATCTTCAAAAACCAAATTTTTCAGTGGTAGATGTACAATTTCTTAACCATATCCAACTTGTAGATCTGTATTTTATGCTATATTTTAGGAGAAATTGAATAAATTCCAGAACTACTCATTTTCACCATTTAAATCATAACTTGAGTTTTAAGGGTCCAAACCTTGGAAACTAAATTGTTCTGGGCATATCTTGTTGTTACCTATCTATGGAAATTGACCTTGTGTTGACTTGACCATTTCCTTGAAAATTCCATCCATGTTTGTATTAGAAATAAAGAGCAATTGTGTGAATTATTTAATTTTATTGGTGATGAATTTTGTTGTGAATCCAATTGTGTTTGTTTGCTAGTGACTAGGATCACCAAATACTATATTTCCATGATTTTAGGAGTTACATAATAGGTTGGGTCAATTATTTAGTCTTTAGCCCTTTCTGCCTTTTATTGTTATGCCTTAAATGATTATTGTGTTATCTTGTTATTAATATAAATGTGATTCCTAGCATGTGTAGGGTGGTAATCCATCATTGAGATGTGATTTGTGTGTGTCACTATCATCTTAGCAAATTGGGTGTGAAAGCCATGTTTTCTATAGATTAATTCTCATAGGGTTGTTTTCCTAGTATTTAGAGATTAATATTTGATATTTCCTTTTTATATTGATGACTTGAGTAAATGCTTTAGTATTGTTTGCCATAGCATAGATACTGATATTGTGGCATATTATACTTGCTTGCATGATTAAATGAGGCCTAGCTCATTTAGGCATGCATTGCTAGTTTTAGATGTTTTCTGCCTTATTTGTTGTTTGTATGCTTAACATTTGATAAATTATTTAGGTTGTTATTTTGATACTACTAGCATGTCTAGGTGTTTTTTTAATGTTATATGGAAGCTATCTTCGAGATCTATTATGTTAGAATAAACCATGTTTGATGATCTATTATGGTTATGCATGTATGCGTGTCTAAATATTCATTTTCCATTTCTAGTTTTAGCCCTTGTTTTGCTCATTGTTCATTTTCATATATTGGTTGATGCCATGACATGTTTAGTATAGATATGTCTCTGTTATAATTTTTCTTAGCCTCTGGTTATATTAATCGTCCATGTATAGAAAAGCATGTGTTACTCTATGCTTGTAGTATTGATTGTTTCTATTTCCTTATGCATTTGTAGTTGTTTCTAGTTTGTTTTCTTGTTATTTTCTTCATCCTCATGAATAACCAGAGAGTCATCTAACCTTATATGGCCATGTTATGTGAGTGGCACACCCACTGGACTCATGCAAGGATACATAGCATTTGTTCTAGTGTTATTCGTGTGTATTGTATGTGCATGTTTTACTTGCTGGTGTGTACCCTAGTGCTTTTGTTTTGAGTGTATTTGTTTGATGAATTGCTTGTTTTATGTTTAGTTTGTTAGCAAGTGCTTGCCTTTGTTTGGTTCTGAATGGGTGTTTTCCTTTTTATTTTACGACGTTAGATAACGAAGACGGTATTATTCCTAGAGAGGTTTTTATTACAACTCTTGTTTATTTCAAGAGCAAGACCAAGATCAGTGCCAATGAAAACCACTCTAAATGCTTTCTTGTTTTTTACTTATCATTATCTATCATACATGTTTTACTTTAGAAGTTCTGCAAAAGTTTGTTTCAAAAACTATTTCCCTAAGTGGACTATACCACTGTCTATATTATTTATCTAATATTCTATAGCCACTATATAATCTTGGTGTTACCAAGTCGTTTAGACATTTTGCTATCATCACTTAATCTACTTAAGTCCCTTAGTGGAAATTTTAACTTGACGTTTTTGGAAAATAAAAGCTTTGGAAAACCCCCGAGGAAAGGAGGGAGCTTGTCTGAGGGAGGTATGTGAAGGAGGAAATGTTTTCAACTTATTTTCTAAAATGACACATAACCTAGTCTTCGCCGGACAACGAAGCTATGGTGCCACATTACCCCAATATGGGAACAGGGTCTAACTATAAGCTTGTCGGTTTTAGTCTGTGTCTACCTCAATGTGCTATAGGGGTTTGAGTCCCCTGAACAGAATTGTCGCTAGAAAGGAAAAATGGGACATTCGGAATGTGGGATTAACTTTGCCACTGGTTGCAACAGTTGGGTCTCCTTTCATGGCGGTGTGTTGTCAGGGGAAACCGGATTGATACGGCTGACTCACTCGGTGCCGGGGAGAACAAACCCAGTTGAAGTGGTAGTCATTTACTAGCACTTTCATAATGGATACTTAGGACCAGTTATATGATGTTCACATACTGTCTTGGACAATCCGTGGTTGTTCATGGCGGATGTACTAGATCTTGTCGATTGTGTACTCCTCTGCAGAGTAAAACTATTCAGAATAGCCGCGTCCTTGGATATGGATAGTTGAATGGCCATGTAGCTAGCATTGTGTCAATGTTTTCAAAAAGCTTGAAAATTGTTTTCAGTATTGTACCTCGGAGGTACTTGGCAAGGGAAATGATCATATCTTTGAGGTACTGCATAGTGATGGTCTTGGAGATGTGATCTTCCAAGAAGTTTTGCAAAGAAAAAGTTTCTTTTATTTAGAATGCTTTATCAAAACCTTGTGGACATGCAATGTCTACAAGAGAAATTAAATATATTTTTGAAGTATCTTCTTCAACAAGAAAATCTAAAACTTAATCAATCAGGATGGATCTTAAATTCATCATGGTTCGTTGAACCCTAATTACAGCCTTCCTACCACCTATATATGCATACTAGCATTCTTTAGTTTTCATTTGGGGTGACTTGCGAGTACAATCCAATGTACTCATATTGGTTTCGTCCCTGGCTATTGTCTTAGCCAGACTTTGAGCAGTACTCCGGAGAACCTGATGAAGATGGCGTCACCGACGACTATGCGGGCTAGGAACGTCTCCGAGTCAGTAGCCTGTAGGTAGTCAAGGCATGACTTGGGTTTTACCACGAGTTTGTTTCTTGGAGACTTCCGCTGTTAGGTGTGTTTCCTGCCCTGCGTGGCAGTTGTTTTCAACTGAATCATGTGAGCAGTTGTGTGTTAGTTGTTTATTCGTGTAGTGGATGTTGTAATCTGTAATGCCAACTCGAGTATGTTGTTCACGACTAACTTATCATGGGATCATGAATGTATGCATACTGGAGGTCTCGGACTGCTAGTCTGGGGGTCCCCACATTGAGCACCATGCAACCTATGCCACTAGCATCACATTCAATTTCAAATTGCATATGAAAATTTAGAAGCATTAATAATGGTGCCGAAATAAACTTAATTTTCAATGTATCAAAAGCAACATCTTGAGCAACCCCCACTCGAAATCAACACCCTTCTTAGTCAATTCATTCAAAGGGGCATCAATAGTACTAAAGTCAATAACAGATCTTCTATAAAACCAGCAAGTCCACTAAAACTTCTTACTTGACTCATATTCATTGAATTGACCAATTTTTAATTGCTTCAATTTTAGACACAACATATCCCAGAAATATGACCTTATCCTTGCAAAAAGTGCACTTCTCTAGATTACCAAATAATTTGTTTTCTCTTAGCGCATGCAAGACTTGTCTAATATGATCAATGTGTTCATTTTCATTGTGGCTATATATGAGAACATCATCAAAATAAACTACCACAAACTTGCCAATAAAATTTCTCAAAACATGGTTCATTAATCTCATGAAAGTACTAGGTGCATTAGTTAAACCAAAAGGCATCACTAACCATTAATGTAAACCAAATTTTGTTTTAAAGGTTGTTTTCCACTCATCCACCTCTTTCATCCTAATTTGATGGTAACCACTACGCAAATCAATATTAGAGAAAACAACAACACCACTTAATTCATCTAACATGTCTTCCAAACGTGGTATAGGATGACGATAATGAATAGTGATGTTGTTAGTTTCCCTACAATCTACACACATGCGCCATGTACCATCTTTCTTAGGGACCAAAATAATAGGAATAGCACAAGGAGAAAGGCTTACTCCAATATACCCTTTGTCTAGAAGCTCTTTTACTTGTTTCTGGATTTCCATCGTTTCTTGGGTATTTGTCCTATAGGGAGCTCGGTTTGGCAATGATAAACCAGGAATAAGATCAATTTGGTGCTCAATCCCTCTCAATGGTGGCAGCCCCGAGGGTATCTCTTCTAGAAAAAGATCACCAGATTCCTGCAAAACATTAGAAATATCAATAGAGAGAGGGGTCATGTCATTAGAAACTAAAATTTCCCCCTTGTGCATGAGCACTATAGGTACTAAACTAGGATCCTAACTAAACTCTCTCAAGTCATCTTTGGTGGCTAACATTGCTAAAAGGCTCACTCCCTTACTTTTACCACTCAGACTAGGTTTGTTTTCACCCACATAATTTTTTTTCACTCTTCTCATCTCTCTCACTCTCCTTTTCTAAATTCACTTCAATTCTTTTACGAGAATCATTTACAATTTCATGTGGTTTCATATGCCTCAAAATAATATCCTTGTTATTCCAATGCAATTGATTTGTGTTAGCTCTCCCATTATGTATAGCATTCCTGTCAAATTGCCATGGCCTTTCCAATAGAATATGGCAAATCGACATGGGAACCACATCACACTCAACTGTGTCTTTGTATGGTCCAATATGAAATTCCACTCTCTCCATATGGCACACCTTAATCTCCTATTTGTCACTCAACCACCGAATATAATAAGGGTGTGGGTGTGGAATATATCTCAACTTGAGATTTGCACATAAATATTTGCTTACTAAATTTCTGCAGCTTCCTCCATCAATGATCACCTTGCAAGCCATTTGAGGACCTACAATTTATTTGGTTTGGAACAAATTGCACCTCTGATTTTCTTCACTTGGAATAACACTCAAAGCCTTTTGTGTGCGAACAATAGTTGGACAATTTGTAGCATATGCATCAACAGGACCATCTCCATTATCATAATCATCCTCCTCATTAGGATCAGCATCATCACCAGTCTCATACTCATTCTCCTCATTGATAAGCATGATTTTCTTGTTAGGACATTCTCTCTTGAAGTTCCCTTATCCTCCACATGTATGGCAACCCATGTCTCTATTTCTTGTCGTTGATGTAGTAGAACCACTTGCACTAGCTGCTGGTTGTATTGTTTTCTTTTAATTGGCATTGCTTTTCTCAGGTTTGAAAGAAGTACTACAACAAAATTGTGAAGCTTGAGATGTAGGTGGTGAGAAAACAGAAGTTTTTGATGGAAAACTCCTCCTACTAGTCATTAGAGCCTCCTCGGCCAGACTTTTTTCTGCCTCTCTTAATTGATGCAATAATTTAGTCATATCCTCATATTCCACATGCCTCACAATGCTTCTAATATTGAATTGCAAATCTAAAAGAAATCTTTGCATTGTTTGTTCTGGTTCCTCTCTAACCCGAGCCCTTTGTAGTATCAACTCCATCTTGATGCAGCGCGACCCATCCCATTGGGCATGTCTCACACTCCATCATATGTCAAGTCACCATGGATTCAAAAGGTGAACTCATTCCTCTTCTATAACCCACTTTGTACCCCTTTGGATGGTATACTACTTGACCATCTCCCCCGTGCATTTCAAGGTATGAGTCGTTGAGTACGGATGCGAGGGGAGATGCCGAGGATGCCCAGGACTCAAGGCCGTCCAAGGTGTACGCGTCGATGATGGCATGTAACACACGTCTATTGGGAGACCCAGAGGAAGGTATGAAGAGCACAGTAGCAAGTTTCCCTCAGAAAGAAACCAAGGTTGAATCGACCAGTAGGAGAAAGAAATAAATTCCGAAGGTTGATGCAGCTGATGTTGGCAGGGCGCACTACTGGTTCAGCAACAACATGGAATCTACACAACACAATCAAATTACTTTTCTCCAACGAACTAGTGAGGTTGTGAATC
This sequence comes from Alopecurus myosuroides, assembly GCA_028641055.1. Classification (NCBI taxonomy): domain Eukaryota; kingdom Viridiplantae; phylum Streptophyta; class Magnoliopsida; order Poales; family Poaceae; genus Alopecurus; species Alopecurus myosuroides. Next base: position 192,489,994 of record CM054060.1, on the reverse strand, counting down.
TCACCGGTTTTGCTGAAACAAATGATTAGATGTACAGTGTGGAAAATAGTATTTGTTTCCAGTAGATGAAAGAGAACAAAAATTGTAGTAAGAAAACAAAGGGAAAATAGTGGTTCTAGTGTTTGTTTATCAGTGTAAAGAAATGGACCGCGTTCCACAGTTCACTAGAGGTGTCTCTCCAAAACAGATAGATAACATGCTGGGTAAACAAATTACAGCTGGTCAATTGACAGATATAAAGGATGCACCGTAGTGCATATGCATGACATGATGAATACTATGTGATTCATGTGGACATTACAACAAGATACATAGACCGTTATCCAACTTCATCTATGACTAATAATCCACCCTCAGAATGTCATCCGAGCAAACCTTGGGTATTAAGTTGCAAGCAACAGATAATTGTATTAAGCAAAGTGTGTAATGTAAACAATAAAATCATCCTTAGACAAAGCATTTCTATTTTCTCCCTAATGGCAACAGCACATCCCCCGCCCGTTATGTTTCTATAACATCCCTGATTTTTGGAGGAATTAAAAAATCACAAAAATTTAAAACTTTTGTTTTCCACTTCTATCCATCAATAGTATTTCATTCTTCAATTATTTTATTTATAAAAATGTTTTGAGAGCAAAAATTAACTCTATTATTTTCAATTTCCATATTAAATTCCAACTATAAAGTGGTTTCATGAAGAATTTTGATTATAAAAATAAGTTAAATTACTACGGGCAGCAATATTTTCAAACGTTTTGTTTCGGAATTTTAATTGGCCATAAAGTTTATTTAGCTATCTATTTAATTTTAATTTGAAATGGCATTGAGTTTCTATTAGTGGTTATTCAAATTTTGAAAATAAAATTATTTTAAACGTGTGGAAACAGAAAACACATATTCTTAGATGAAAGATCTCTTTCTTTCAAAATTTTAGAAAGTGATTTGATGCATTTGGAACTTGTTATCAAAAGTTATGTCCTAGTTAAGAAAACAATCTTTTGGATAAAAGAAAAAAAGGTAAAAAAAAAGAGAAGAGAGAGAGCAACAACAGCCCGTCTCCCCGGCCTTCTAACCCTCGCGCGCGTGCTGCTAAACGACCCAGCAGTGGCCCGATAGCATCCCACAACGACCTAGGAGCGGCCCGCACCCTCTCTCCCTCGTCCTTCTCGATGACAGGCGGGTCCCACGTCACGTAGGTGATGCTGTCACGCCCTCTTCTTCCTCCCGTGCACGCCAAGGATTCCGAAAACGGGAACGAATCCAATCGCCGAATTCTCGGGATTTAAACGTGTATATCCCGTGCCCTCGATCCCTATTTAATCCTCACAGGTTCCTTTCTATTTCCTCTCTGCTGGATTCCGACCACCATAGATCACCTCCGCCACCCCCTCCTTGTCCTTCTTTTTTACCCTCGACCGCGCGCTCCCTCTCAACTCTCTGTTTGGTCTTCTTCGCAGAAGAAACGGCCGCACCGTGCTCGACACAAGCTCGCTGGAGCTCCTCCGCCTCCAATTGCTCATCGTCGTTGGCCCGGACCACCTTGGAGCTCACCATCGTCACCATCGAGTCCCACTCTTCGTGTCGTGACTCTTCGATATTACCATCAAGCCGGAAAGCCAAGGAATCGCCGCCGGGATCTCCATCACCGGCAAGCCGAGCTCGATGATGGAGTGTAGACACACGCTCGTTGGGAGAAGGTCAACCCTATTTCTCTTTTATTTACACAATTATGCTTTGACTGATAAATCAGGGGAAAAATAGTGAAGAGAATTTGTTGTGTTAATTTGTGGCTGGGCATCCCGCTGCCAGCTCTTCTATTAATTGGATAAGCGGATGAAGCCACTAGTCCAGGGTGTAAAAGTCCAATGAAAAAGTGACATAAAGATTCTCTATTTACGTCCTCATGAGCTAATACAGGAGCACAAAACAGGAGTAATTTTGAAAGTTTTAAAGGTAACACATGAGCAATTTACTTTGGAGTGGCAGTTAAATACCACATCTAGGTAGGTATGGTGGACACATTTGGCAAACTTTGGTTTTTGGGAGTTGGATGCACGAGTAGAGCTCACACTCAGTACAGCTGGAGGATAGCAAAAGACTAGGAGCGACAGATCAAGAGAGCAATAATGGCCATAATCATGCATAGCGAAAAAAACATAAGTGAATGTTTTGTAGTCATAAACATGGTGTAAGTATGCGCCAAGTCAACCAAATAAAACATTCAAAGGAGAACACCACAAATTTATGCTTCAATATGACAAGAACAACTCATGATTCTTTCAAAGGCACATTAAACACTCTTAGATTTTGATACAAATCATGCTACAAAATAACTATTAGGCTTTAGAATTAAAATAACATCTAGTATGACATGAAAAAGTCTAGCCACGGTCTACACAAGCTTCTAATTGCACCGTTATAAGCACGAAAATTGTACTACTGCTTTCCAACACCAAGCATTTCATTATAAACAAAAACTCTCCAAGTGATACATCAATAAAAAAAAGAGTACTAACATAACTCTACTAAAACTAACAGCTTTGAATAAGAGATGCAAGAAAAACATGAGCTAAACAGGAATTTTGAAGCAGCTAGAAGAAAAACTAAGAATACGAGCATAACGAGTATTCAAACGAAAAAGCGGAGCGTGTCTATCTCCCACACAAACAACTCTATGTTCCAACAATATTATTGAAGCAAGGAAAACAAACTAAAATAAAGGAAAATAAAAGAAAAACAAACAGACGCTCCAAGTAAATTTCATATGATGTGACCGAATAAAAATATAGTTTCACTAGAAGTGACCTGATAAATTGTTGATGAAGAAGGGGATGCCTTGGGCTTCCCCAAGCTTAGATGCTTGAGTATTCTTAGAATTTTATGGGATGAACCACGGGGGCATCCCCAAGCTTTGACCTTGCACTCTTATTGATCACATTATATCACCCTCTTCTCTTGACCCTTAAAAACTTCCTTCACACCACACTCAAAGTAGTTCGCATTAGAGGGTTCGTGAAACAATAAAAAATACATGGTTTCTTCATGGTCACAAGTTCTATTGATACTTTTAAACATTAGCTACAGCCACTGATGTTTTGTGAAGCAAAGAAATCCACTTGACATAGTAAAAGAGCAAATGCAAGAATGGCAGAATCTGCCAAAACCAGAACAGTCTGCAATGACGAAGTTTTTCGGGGCACTTAAGTTGCTCAGAACGAAAAATATAATGAATGAAAAAGTTCTGGAATTATCTGAGGAATAACCACAAAAAGTTGCAGGTTATTTTAATCTTTCTGGAATTCATACAGTTTTTTACGGTGGACAGAAGAACTCTATATCCTGCGTAGAAATCCAAAACCAACTCCAACTTTCGCTAGAAACTTTACTTGGCACAACTAATAGATGAAAATAAAAATACAAAGAAGTTTCTACAGAAGTATACAACCCCTTGACTCAAAGAAAACAGAGAAAAACAAAGCAAAAAATAAAACCATGGGTTATCTCCCAATAAGTGCTTTTCTTTAACGCCTTTTAGCTAGGCCCAGAAAAATGGAATCAAGTGTTTTCAGGTGAAGAAGCATCCAACTTGTAATTTGTTCGAATAATAGAATAAAAAGGAAACTTCATGCTCTTTCTAGGAAAGTGTTCCATACCTTTCTTGAGTGGGAATTTGAATTTAATATTCCCCTCTTTCACATCAATAACAACACCAACAGTTCTAAGAAAAGGTCTTCCCAAAACCATTGGACAAGAAGCATTGCATTCAATATTCATAACAAAACAATCAACGGGGACAAGGTTATTATTAACCATGATTAGAACATCATCAAATCTCCCCAAATGTTTCTTTTTAACATTACCAATAAGACGAATATCCAAATAACAGTGCTCCAAAGGTGGCAAATCAAGAATATCATAAAGTTTCTTAGGCATAACAGAGATACTAGCACCAAGATCACATAGATCATTGCAATCAAAATCATTCACTTTCATTTTAATTATGGGTTCCCAACCATCATCTAGCTTTCCTAGGGATAGAGGGTTCACACCTTAATTCATCCTCTCTAATTTGCATGAGAGAATTTGTAATATGTTTTGTGAAAGCCATATTCATAGTACTAGCATTAGGACAACTACCAAGATTTTGTAGGAATTTAATCACTCTAGTTATGTTGCAATCATCAAAGTCAATATCATCTTTATCAAAGGTAGTGGGACCATTGTCTCCCATGTTTCTAAAAATTTCAGCACTTTTATGAGGAACATTTTTAGCAGTTTCGGGCAGTTTTGCACTTTTAATAGAAGAAGTGGGAGGATTGCCAACACTAATTACTTTATCATTGATAGTAGAAGGTCTACTAGCATGAGAAGCATCAGTTTTACTAGTGGTGGTAATGGTGCAAACATTAGCTATATTATTCTTTCTAGGTATTTCATCTTCTCTTTCCCATCTAGCATGCAATTCAGCTAACATCCTAACATTGTCATCAATTCGAATTTGAATCGCATTTAAATTTTTTCCTTTCTTTAAAATCATGAGGCATAACCCTTCAGTAAATCAACATCAAGAGCAAGGCTATCAACTTTAGAAGCAGGAACATCAATTTTTCCAAAGTTTTCCTCAACGGATTTATTAAAAGCAGTTTGTGTACTAATAAAATTCTTGAACATGTTTTCAAGATCAGAGGGTACACTTTTATTGTTGTTGTAGGAATTACCATAAGAATTGACATAACCATTATTACTATTAGGAGGATATGGCCTATAATTGTTGCTACCAAAATTATTCATATAAGCATGGTTGTTTAAATTATTATTTTTAATGAAATTCACATCAACATGGCCATTCACAAGCATAGACATAATAGCATCAAGTCTATCACTCTAAGAGGAGGTTTCTTCAACAGAATTTACCTTCTTACCTGTTGTAGCTCTCTTAGTGTGCCATTTAGAATAATTTACCATCATATCATTAAGAAGCTTTGTTGCTGCCCCCAAAGTAATGGACATAAAGGTTCCTCCAGCAGCTGAATCCAGAAGGTTTCTTGAAGAAAAATTCAGACCTGCATAAAAGGTTTGGATGATCATCCAAGTAGTCAGTCCATGAGTGGCACAATTCTTTGCTAAAGGTTTCATTATTTCCCAAGCTTTCGCAACATGCTCATTATCAAGTTGCTTAAAATTCGTAATGCTACTTCTTAAAGATATAATCTTAGCAGGAGGATAATATTTTCCAATGAAAGCATATTTACACTTAGTCCAAGAATCAATACTATTTCTAGGCGAAGATAGCAACCATTCTTTAGCTCTTCCTCTCAAAGAGAAAAGAAAAAAATTCAGTTTAATAATATATCCATCTACATCTTTATATTTTTGCATCTCACATAGTTCAACAAAATTATTAAGATGGGCAGCAACATCATCAGTACTAACACCAGAAAATTGCTCACTCATAATAAGATTTAACAGGGCAGGCTTTATCTCATAAAAAATCGGTAGTAGGAGCAGGTGGAGCAATAGGTGTGCTAATGAAATCATTGTTGTTGGTGCTAGTAAAGTCACACAACTTAGTGTTCTCAGGGGTAGTCATTTTAGCAAGACTAAAAACAGGATAAAAGCAACAACTAGAATAAGAACTAATTTTTTGTGTTGTTGACAAAGAGAAGCAAACAGGACAAAATAAAATAAACTAAGCAAAACAAAAACAAAGTAAAGAGATTGGAAGTGAGAGACTCCCCTTGCAGAAATTCTCTTCCTCCCCAGCAACGACGCCAGAAATTTAGCTTGATGCGAGTGTAACACACGTTTGTTGGGAGACCCCAAGAGGAAGGTATTAAGAGCACAATAGCAATTTTCCCTTACAAAGAAACCAAGGTTGAATCGACCAGTAGGAGTAAGAAGCAACTTCCGAAGGTTAATGCAGCTGAGATGCCAGGCCGCACTACCCGTTCAGCAACAACGTGGAACCTACACAACACAATCAATTCACTTTGCCCCCAACGAAGCAGTGAGGTTTTCAATCTCAATGGTTTTGCTGAACACAAAGAGGTTAAACGTATGGTATGGAAAATTGTATAAGAACGGTATGAAAACAACAGTAGAAGTGTGAAAACAGTGGAAGCAGTAGTTGTATTATCAGAATGAGAAAATAGACCGGGGTCCACAGTTCACTAGTGATGTCTCTCCATAAAAGATAGCTAACATGCGTGGTGAAAGAATTACAGCTGGGCAATTGATAGATAATGAAACATGCATGACATGATGATTACTATGAGATTCATGCGGGCATTACAACAAGATACATAGAACGTCACCCAACTTCATCTATGACTAATAATCCACCCTTCGAATATCATCCGAACAAACGCTGGGTATTAAGTTGCAAGCAACATATTATCGCAATAAGCAAAGTGTGTAATGTAAACAATGTAAACAAAGTAAACATGATTGTTTTTCTCCCTAATGGCAACAACTCATCCTCCATCCGTCAAGTTTCTATCACTTGAGCATAGATGAAAAGGAGGCATGAACCCACTATCGATCATAAATACTCTCTCTTTGAGTCACTAGCATGTACTTTGTCAGAGCATCTACTAACAACGGAGAGCATGCAAGATCATAAATAATATACACATGAAAACAACATGATAGATTGATAACCAAGAGACATAGCATTCAATAATCATTGGATCCGAGCAAACACAACATGTAGCATTACAATAATATGATCTTGATCATGTGAGGCAGCTCATGAGATCTCAACATGAGGCATAAAGAGGAGAGGACAACCATCTAGCTAGTGCTATGGACCCGTAGCCCAAGGATGAACTACTCACGTATCACTCTGGAGGCGGGCATGGTGGTGTAGAGACCTCTGGTGATCATTTTCCCACCCGGCAGGGTGCCGGGGAGAACTCCAGAACCCTGCCGATCTCGGGTTGACGATGACAGCCTCGGGTGTTTTTCGTGGAAAAGTGGTATATTCTTAGGGTTCACGCATCAGGGAGAATATATGGGCGAAAGGGCGATGCCGGTGGGCGCCCGAGGGGACCACACCACCCCCAGGCGCGGCCAGGGGGCGCGCCGCCCTATAGTGTGCCACCCTGTGGACCCCCTCCGGGCCTCTTCGGGACTCCGTGGAACTTCGGGAATTCTAAGACTTCCGGGATTCGAATTTTCCAATTCCGAGAATATTTCCAGAATAACTTTTCTGAAACTAAAAACAGCAGAAAATAGGAACTGGCTCTATGGCATCTTGTCAATAGGTTAGTCTCGGGAAATCGATAAAAATGACATAAAGTGTAAGTGATGAGGAAATCCCTAGCCCTTCACTTATTGTTACACATGATAATGTTGTTGCTCAAGATAATGGTGTGAGACTTGGACCAATGACAAAATCAAGGACCAAACTACTAGAACAACAGGTGAATTCACTCCTACTAGAGTATGATGTTTATAATTGTGAGAATTTTATACTACCTAAATATATGCATTTATGTATGATCAGGTTTATTGATAACACAAACATGCTTGGAGGAGAACATCAAGAGGAGCTGGAAAACAAGGAAGAGAAGGTGGAAAACAAGATCATACTTGGAGAAAACAACATGTATAAGTTTAAAACAAGAGAGGAGCTGCTGGAAAACAAGTCTACACTTGTGGAAAACAACATGTACATGGTGTAAAACAAGACCCAAGACTAGGAAAACAACATGTTTTGAGAGAGTTTATTGGCAGATTTGTGTTAGTATATTGTGATGATATTCTCATATATAGCCACAACGAACATGAACATGTTGATCATATTATACAAGTCTTGCATGTGTTAAGAGCAAATAAATTGTATGGTAATCTTGAGAAGTGCACTTTTTGCAAAGACAATGTCATATTTCTGGGATATGTAGTTTCTAAAAATGGAATTGAGGTAGATACTTCTAAAATTGATGCAATCCGAAACTGGTCTACCCCTACAAATGTAGGTCAAGTAAGAAGTTTCAATGGGCTTGATGGGTTTTATAGAAGATTTGTTAAGCACTTTAGTACAATTGCAGCACCATTGAATGATCTAACTAAAAAGGGAGTAGATTTCGAGTGGGGAGTAGCCCAAGATATTGCTTTTGATACACTGGAAAATAAATTGATTTCAGCACCTTTGTTAATGCTTACAAATTTTTAATAAGCAATTTGAGATTGAATGTCATGCTAGTGTCATAGGTATTGGAGGTGTTTTGATGCAAGAGAAGAAACCTATTGCTTACTTTTAAAAAAAAATCATGGTGCTCAATTGAATTATTCAGTCTATGATAAGGAATTATATGCCCTTGTGAGAGTTTTAGAAGTGTGGAAACATTATTTGTGGCCCAAAGAATTCATTATACATTCTGATCATGAAGCTTTAAAATTCATAAAGAGCCTATCTAATTTGAATAAAAGACATGCTAAATGGGTATAATTCATATAATAGTTTCCATACATCATTAAACATAAAAAGGGCTTGAATAACATAGTTGTTGATGCTTTGTCAAGGAAAAATATGTTACTCGCCAAATTAGAAGTGCAAGTTTCGGATTTGGAGGGTATTAAAGATTTATATGCTGAGGATAGTGAATTTTCTATGCCATTTGCTAAGTGTACTAATGTTAAGGCATGGGAAAAATATCACATACATGATGGATTTTTGTTTCGAGCTAACAAATTGTGTATTCCCGAGTGTTCTTTGTGTTTGTTCTTATTGCAGGAATCTCATAGTGGACGATTGATGGGACACTTTGGACGAGAGAAAACATTGCTTATGTTAGCAGACAATTTTTATTGGACACACATGAGGCTTGATGTGTATAGGTTTGTGCAACGTTGCATCACTTGCAACGAACCTAAATCAAAATTAAAGCCTCATGGTTTGTATACTCCTCGTTCTGCACCTACTACGCCTTGGGAAGATATTAGTATGGATTTTGTGTTAGGATTGCCAAGGACTAAAAGAGGACATGATTCTATATTTGTGGTAGTGGATAGATTTTCGAAAATGTCACACTTTATTGCATGCCACAAGAGCGATGATGCGTCGCATATTGCTAATCTGTTTTTCAGGGACATAGTGAGATTACATGGAGTACCCAAGACTATTGTTTCTGATCGTGATGTGAAGTTTATGAGCTATTTCTGGAAGACACTATGTGATATAGGCTTGACCTCTAGGGTGGCCCGATCTTCACGGATTGACGCACGAGAGGTGGGGAGTTTGGGAAGAACGTGAAGAACACGATGAACTCACGCACACAAAAGGGGAGATAACTCGTGAAGCCTACGAGGGATCGCAAACCAAAGTCAACAACACACTAATTGGAATCGATTCCTCTCACCGGCCGGTCCACTGATCCAAAAAAAAATCACAAGGGGAAGGTTGGCAAGAACTACCAGAATCACGAGTTCAAAGAGTAGCTACTTGGAGAGATCTTGATACAATCCAATAGATGAATCTATGGAGTAGCCATGGATCCCATGGGGGAGGTTCTCCACATGGGAGGGGGAGCACAAGGACCAATTCTATCTCAAGTCAACTCTTACCTAGGAAGGAGGGTGAGGGGTCCTATATATAGTAGTAGGGGGTAGGTAGAGGGATACAAGGGAATATTCCCTGTCTCTGCGTGCAGGATGGTAAGGCGCAGAGGAGCCAGCCTGGGAGGCCGGGCTGATAGGCCAGGCTGGTCTGTAGGGGCGCCGGCCTGAGAGGCCCCGGGGAACCGGCCTACGCCGGGCTGCCAGGCCGGACAGATACCCGAGAGCGCCGACCTGGGGAGCCGGCCAGGCCGGGTCTTCAGGCCGGCCTTCCTGGCCAGCTTCCTCTTCGTCTTCTCGCTTCTTCCTCCTCTTCCACGCATACACCTTGGACGGCCTTGACTCCTAGGCTTCCTCGGCATCTCCCCTTGCATCCGTACTCGTCGACTCATACCTAGCGGGGTAGATGGTCAAGTAGTCTACCGTCCAAAGGGGTACGAAATGGGTTATAGTAGAGGAATGAGTTCACCATTTGAATCCATGGTGACTTGACATATGATGGAGTGTGAGACATGCCTAGTAGAATGGGTCGCGCTGCATCATCTCCCCCCACTTGAAAAAGAGTCGTCCTTGACGCTAACTCGTCATCAACTTGTAGAGGAGGTAGATGGATTGTCGTTGAAGTCGAAGTCACCATGTGGTAGCACCTACACACCAAAGGCCAAGAAAACCATGTGTGTGCAAGATAGAGGAGAACATCATTCATGGCATGTTCGTTCTTGTTCATAGCACCGTTAGAACAACACAAATATATGGAAGGTAGTGCATATGCAAGGTCAAGGTGCAAGCAATTCATGGAAACATCTCCAAAATGCGCGAACACAAATTCTCCATGAAACTTTGAGGGGATGCACACAAAGCATTGGAAATGGAAGTTTGTCAAAATCCTTGGTGCAATAAGAGGATACATGGGTAAAAACACAAGATTAAGAATGTCCCAAATATTATCATCATGGGTGCAAGCAAAGCATAGGAAAGAACAATTTTTCGACATTTTTGTTGTAACACCAATGGAAGGGAAACCAAAACACTCATGACAAGACATGCGCATATTATCATTGTGGTTGCAAGCAAGCCATCGGAAAGAACAATTGTTCATCATACTTGTTGCAACACACAAATCATCTATATGAAAGGTCAAGGAAGCATTCTTGTCACAAAGGAGAACAACATCACAAACATTTTTGCAAACAAACAAAAGGGAAGAGATATTTTTAAACGTGTTCGATGCAAAACATGAGAAAGGTATTAGAGCCAGGTTCGATCCGCAACACAATTTTATTATGCTCTCAGGAGCTCGTTTTGTCAACTCATGTTCAATTGAGGTTGACAATAGCATGCGGGTACTGAAACACACAAAAGACCAAACAAAGAAATTTGTTTGTGGTAAATGAACACATCATCCATCATGACATGTCTCTTCATTCGCACATGACCAAAAACATCAAATCAAATATGAAGTATGAAATGTGTGAGTGGTCAAAATGCAAGATGAAGGGTTGAGCAAGATCAACATGGACAAACTCAATCTTCTCACAAGATAAATCTCCAAAAGCTGAGGATGATATGGGGGAAAACTCATTTGAAAGCATCGCAACATTATTGCAAACCAAGCATTTGAAAGAACAATTGTTCGACATTTTGGTTACAACAATGGGAGAAAAATGTAAGCACTTGGGCAAAGCATGTCAATGGCCATATCATCAAAGATAGGTTCATCCATCACATGCAAGCAATCATTATTCATCATGTCCACTAGTGTGAGCATGGTCACATCAACACCTATACCTTTGTCATCCTTCTCATATGAAGTAGGTGTTGTGGTAGTAGGGGCCTTTAAGTAGTCGACTTGTCCATCTTTATGTAGACATGGGGTGGCATCACCTTCATCCACTGTAACACCTGGGGTGTTTTCCCTAAGTTAGAAAGTTGGTTGTTTTTCTTTTTGCTTTGCATCACATGCATCATATGCATTGCACCTTGTTTCAAAACAACTCAAAAGTTCAAACCAATTTAAACTTTCAAACATGTCCAAAGTTTCCAATTAAAAAGTTGCAAACTAAACAACTCAAAATGTTTTCAATAGTTTTGAATTTGAATCAATTAAAATGCTTGTTAATAAAACCCCCCTTTTATTAACACCCTAATGGTAAATTCCAGTTCAAATTTAAATCAAATCATTCATACTTGGCATGTTCCAATTGTGGGTTAAAATTAAAATCTTGCAAACAATTAAATTCAATAAGTTTTCATAATTGGTTGAGTTTATTGAATAAATTTGGTTACTTCAAAAATTAAATCCTTATGAAACCCTATTTGAAATTCAAATAACAAATTCAAATCAATTGGCAATTTCAAATTCTTGAAAATAAAGTTAACATACCTTTGATCTTGCTGTTAGGTATTTCAATAAAAATTCTTCATAAAAGAAAAACCCTAAAAACCTATTCCTATTTCTATCTTTTCTTGCGTACAAAAAAAATAGGAAAAATAAAAAAATAAAACAGAAAACTAAGGGGGAGGCAGGCCAAATCCCACCTACCACCCCAGCCTATCTCCTCTAGGCCCAGCCGCACCCCCCTGTTGCACTAGCCCAGCAACCAACCCAGCCCATCGCCCTCTTCTTCCAGCCCACCTCCCACGTTTCAGCCCACCCCCTTTCTTCTTCCTCGTACGGCCGCACATCAACAGTGCCCACGTCGACACTGCGAGGGATTGACGGCCGCTGCTGCTCCTCCCCCTCCATAAAAACCTCCACTCCTCCCTCAGCTCGCCCTAGACCCTCACCTCCCCTCCTGCGCCGCCATCTCTCTTCCCCACCTCCCCTACTCTCTGTCCACGAAACCTCACTGTTGCCAATAACGTCCTCCATGGCCGGAGAAGAGAGAACACACGGAGCCGGGGACTGGGTAGCTGCAACGGGCTGCTGATGGCGGGAACGGAACCACCGCGACGTCTTCTTCCTCTACGCCTCCATCGCCACCCCCGGAGTCCTCGACACCACCGCCACCGACCACGTCCACGCCGTCTGTAGCTGAACATCGCCACCGTCTACATCTCCCGATCGCTAGGCCCGTGGTGAGCATGCACCTGCCCTTCTCCTCTTCCCCTCTGTCTCCCTCGCACCACTCCGCACACGCACGAGGCGCAAAACCGCACGCACGGCAGCGCTGCAGGACGTCTCCGTCGATCCCCCTCTCGTCAACGTTCAGTTAACTGAACAATGTTCAGTTCGTCAGGCTTAAAGGTTGAGGCTTTGCCTCAAAACCCCCGCGCTCCCTATGTCTAACACCAAAGCCAGCCCAGCCCAGTGGCGTGAGCCCTTCCGCGCGCACGGCGCGTGCGGGGTTCGAGTCCCCCGCGGAGCAGCGCTCCGCCCTTTTTTGTCGATTTTCTTCCGCGCGCGCACGACCCCACCCGTCAGCGACGATGGAGTCCCTGTCAGCCGCCCCCACGTCTCGTCAGCGCCACGCTGGCAGCGGCCTGCATGTCAGCCACTGTGGGTAAACAACCTCACGGTGCATAAAAATCCCTGGCATTTAAATAAAATTGCAGAAAATAATAAAACCTTGTAAAATGCATAACTTCCAAATGGTAAATCCAAATGCAACAATTTTAATATGTTTTCCACTCCAATTTTCATGCTCTACATGTCTAACACAATTATTGCACATTTTGAACAAATAAAATTCAATATAATTTTGGGCACTTTAATTAATTCATTCAATTTTGTGAAAATCATAACTAATTCATTTTAATTCCAATTTCAACAAATAAAATATGTTTTCCACTCAAAATGAAACCACCTTTCTGAATATCAACTTTGTTTTGCAATTTGGACAATTAAAATTAATGTCATTTAAAAAATGCCTTAATTAATTAAAAGTCCTAATTAATAACTTTCACATGCTTGCTCCAAATTGAAAACCCAAAACATGAAATCCATCCAAAATGAAATGCTACACTTGAATATCAACTTTGTTTTCTAGTTTGCAACATTTAAATTGGATATTTGCTTCACCTCTTATTTAATGCATTTAAATTGGTAATATGCTTAACTAAATCATTTAAAATTGTTTCTCAACCAATAAAGTATGTTTTCCAATCAGATTCATGTCATTAACATGTTCATGTCATTCATATTCCTGTTTGCATCTTGCCTTGTGCATTTTAGCATTTGTTATGCATGATCACCTAAATGGCAACATATGGAATGTATGGGGCATTTTAATTCAACTGTTGCCCCATTCCATTTAAATTGCCTAGCTCACCTCTTTTCTTATTGGCCATGCTAAACAACATTTAAATTGCTGTGTGGATAAACAACTTGAACCAATTCCTATTTCTCCGGACTCCGGTTCCGATTAAATTGCTTAAGTTGTTTCCCATGTTGCATCTTGCCATGCCATGCATATAAAATAGGATCATGCTGGATCTTTGCCGTACTTGTAATAGTTGCATCCGGTGTTTGTTCTAGTTCGTTGCTTCTTCGCGGATAGGACGTTAAGATGATGTGAGCAACGACAAGTTCTGCGGATGTAGCTCTACTTGCTGGATCTCAGGCAAGTATACTCACTTGCTACCTATGGCTGCCTTTCATCACTTGTTACCGATTCTTCCTGTTGCCTTTATTCTAGCCTTATGATTCGATGCTTGTGTCTCGATCCTATCATATGTTTACCTTGCAACCATGATATAGCCTTCCTTCCACTTCCTATTACATGTTGTTTGTTTACCTTGTTGGCCCTCGTCGTAGTTGCATGCTTAGTGTTGTTTGCGCTCAAGTCTTGCTGTCCGTCTTACCACCTGTTTTGTTTGATAGCTGGGGTTCAACTTAATCAACAACATGTTAATGTTTTGGGCAATAATAATTTGATGATAAGGCACCGGCAGGAGGCCCGGCGTGGTTTTGAGGCCTGCTAGTGTCGAACTTAATTAGGAAAAGGGTCTTGTCCTCCGATCCATGATGAGCGCGCTAACCGCATGTGGGAAGCGAGTATGGGCGCCCCCCGCAACTTTGATTCGATTCGCATCTCGTCCAAATCGCCTCATTTAGTTCGGGTTTTCCATTTGCCGCATGCATATGCAGGCGCGAACCCTTGGCGCCAGGGTGGAACTTTTGTAGTCGGCATTTAGGGAGACACGTTCTTAGAGTGCTATGAGGGTCCCCTTTTCTTCGTGGGGCTTGATTAGCCGTGCGCTCAATTGCACGGGGTTCTTTGGGCTTGATGCGAAGAAGAGTTGGGTTGTGTTGAGTGCCTCGCTTGGTGGAAGTGCATTTCCATCTGGCGGGTCATTCTTACGTGTACGGCCAAATTGGTGCATCCCTGCAGGGTTAATCTTCTCGAGAAGCCGTGTTGTCCGCGGTTATGGATGACTTGGTGAAAGTGCTGGCTAACAAGTACTCAGACAACTTACACTTAACGATGATAACTTGACTAGTAATATAGATTACCTCCACCATAAAAATGAATGTCACCTTAATCAACCGTGTGAGTTTCCTTGGGTTGCTTCCTTAGTAGGGGGTAACATTGGATGGGTATTGTTTGGTGAGTAGTTGTAGTTGGTTCTGATACGCTATCTTATCCCTTTCTTTTAGCCAGATGTTGTAGCGAGTCTCCGTAGTTAGTTAGTGCAGCCCGCTGCCGCTTCTTTGCAATAATCCCTTCCTTTCCGTTGCACCCAAAGTATTTGTATCTTGTGATGATTGGTTACGCTGGTATCTTGTGAGTATGGGTTATCCACTTGCCAGTACTTAACTGTACTGACCCACGAATCCTTTTCGTGGCTGCATATTCCACATTGCAGTCAACATGTTTGAAGTCTGACGACGTTAGCTTGGGAATCCCTCCGGCTTGGCCTGGGCAGGGATTGGACGCCATCGGTTATCTTCAAGACTCTTAGTCCAATTTGTATCTTGTCCGTAGTCGGACGCTATGTTGTTTCTTCCGATGTTATTTGGATCCTTGTATTGTATCTGTTGTATCCTCGACTCGTTTGAGTCCTCTTGTATATACCTCCTCTGTTGTTGTTGTGGATTATTCGTGAACTGTTGTAATGTTATCACAAGTGGCAACCTGGAATCGGTTATTATGTGGATTTTGGCGGGAATGCTGAAATCTGCATAGTGCCCGATCCCGGGGCGTCACATCCACCATGTACATATTCTTCTCCATAGGAAGCACCGTCTTTAGGAGTGGCGTCTCATCATCCATGGAACCTAACACATCATAAGGAAACACACTAGAGGTAGAGGGTAAGTTGTTAGAATTCAAAATGGCCTCACATGACCTATCAGCTACCTCTCTCAACTCATTTGGTGTATCACTCATGCCCTCAAAGTGGATGCACTCAATCTCACATATGGTGGAGTCACTCATATCACACACTCTCTCACTCATGTGGGAGAAGTGGCTCTCATGCTCACATGGGATTGGTACCATCTCAAAACACATGCACATAGGGGTAGGCTCGCAATCCTCAACTCCATACGCCTCCTTGGTTGAAGGGAAAATCCCATGCTCAACCTCATCATCCTTATCGCCTCCAAATGTGTGAGCCATAAGATTGGCATCATCACTTACCTCCATTGCCGAAGGGAAAATCACATGCTCGGCTTCTCCACTTGACGCACCATCTTGGTCACCGCATTGGCAATCCCACATCACATGGCCATGTCCATTGCATATGGGGCATAAGAGAACTTCATCTTGAAGAGAGGGGAAAGTAGGCTCGTAGCATCATCATCATATATGGGAGGGCCTTCTCTTCCTCCATCTTGTTGTAGGTCTTCATCTTGCCATGTGGGAGCCCTTGTGGTGGTGGAACATGATGTAGATTCCACATCATGCATACTTGTTGAGGGCGCCATGGTGGTCTTGGCCTTGCATGTGTGATCTCGTTTATTGTGTCTCCGTATTGAATTTTCTACACGCTCGGAGATCTTGTCGATGTAGGTTTTCAGATCTTGTATCCGTTGAGACGTAGCATGCTCGGACTTTTCGAAGGTCGTATCGAGGGAAAGGAATAGATCCTTCATGCCTTGCATATGTGTTGGCAATGTTGTGGTAGCACTTGAAGGAGACACCTTGTGATGTGCGCTCGCCGCCATCTTGTGTGTGGGGAAGTCATCACGCACTTGGATTGTTGGTGTAGATGTTCTCTTCTTGTTCCTTTGTCTTATAGCTTGTGTGGGCGCCAACTTGGAGGTTGAAGTTTGTTGACGATGAAGCTTGTGGTGTTCCCGCTCTTCATGTGTGGGATGACGCCGAAAGTCATTTGGATGCCTTGGCTTCTTGGCCTTCTCGTTTGATGGGGCCTCGATGATGTCCTTCTTGTGGCGCCGTGTTGATGTTGAAGGAGTCAATCTTGACTTTGTCAACTCGTCGGATTTCTTGTCGTGGCACCATCTTGAGATTGAAGGGAGTTGTCTTGTGTCGGCCTTGGCATTCTCCTTGAAGTTCCTTGGTCTTGAGCATGAACCATAGGACATATGATGTCTTGGAAATCGAAGCTTGGAGAGGAAGTTCTTGTAGGTGAGCTCATCCATGTCGGAGTCGAAGTAGTTGTAGAGCTCCATCTTTTCCCTCATGCTTGTGGAGTCATTGTCGGTGTAGTACTCCGCCATGTTTGTGGATGCGTTGTCGGTGTAGCATGGCTCCATCGCTTCATCCAAGCTTGCGGTGTCGTAGTTGTAGTAGTGGTTAATGTCGTTGGAGTTCATGGAGTCAAAGTTGTTGTGATTGGTGTGGTTCTCGACCATGTCGATGATGCTTGGGGGGAATAGTCGGTGTAGACCTTGATGTCATGGTCATAGTAGTGGTGGTGATCCACCATGTCATGCTCGTAGTAGTGGTCATCCACCATGTCATGCTCGTAGGAGTGGTCATCCACCATGTCGTGGTAGAGGTCACCCATGTCAAACTCGGTGTCGTCTTGTCGTTGGTGTAGTCATAGTGGTCCATCATGTACTCGTCATGGTCATCTTGACCTCCATATGCTCCGCTCTTGCTACACATGGTTACTCACAAGCACAAGTGTATATATAGAGTGTGAATACCTAAGAACTCAAACCTCACCTTTTAGCAAGTATTGGAACTAGTGGACCATGCCAAGAGAAACCGATAACAAAAAGAATGAAGTGACTTGAGTTCGAAAGAGCCAAAAAGACGCTCCAAAACACACACGGCTTATGGGTGGATAGGTATGGAAAGCGGAAAGCAAATAGAACAACCGGAAACCAAGATATTGCAATGGAAAGTAGAGAACCACAATGATCACAAAGCAACAACAAGTCGATCTCCGAAAGATATATGAAAACGCACACACGGAGATAAATGGGACTAATTCAACCAAAATGTGAGCTAAGGAACCAAATGATCCTAGAGAATACTATAAAGCCCGTGTTGCCAAAGTACAAGGAGAGCCGCTAGTTTGTAACATCCCAAGTATGAAAAATAAGCCTTTAGAATGTTTGCTATCTGTTATTTTATGTTTTGCATCATGACATCATGTTGATTGCAATTGTTTTGCTTGTTTTCCATTTGTTTTCCTCTGTTTTCATTTGTTTTCCTTTGTTTTCTATTTGAATTTCAAACCAAATTTCAAACCTTTTGTTTCATCCTTGTGATGTTACAATTTCCAAATAAATGATTCAAATCAAAACTATCATTTGTTTCCATTAAAGTGAGATTCCAAAACTGTTGTTTTGTTTCTATCAAAAATTCATTTAATATCAAACCCTTTTCAAATTCAATTCGTTTTCCATTTGAAATTCCAAACCAACATCCAAATAATTACTCTTACTTGTTATGTTACATTTTCCAAATAAAAGATTCAACTAAATCATCCAATTGTTTCCATTAAATCCCTAAGGTTCAACTATTTGAAATTGTGGTTTTAATAATCCACTTAATCCAATTTGTAACCCAAATTCAAATACATCTCTCTAATCAGAAACCAATTTGAAATCATGAAAATTACACAAAAATCATAACCTTTTGCTTCCAATTAAAAATATATGTCCACCCTAATTAAATTCTTGTTTTCAATAAACCACTTAAACTCAAATGCATTCAAATTTGAATCAAACCAATAACAGCAATTTAATTTTGGACTTTTGAAAAACAAAACCTTGCAATTTGTTTCTATCACTTAAATAAGCATTATCAAATTTTTGCCCTAAAATTCCTAACCCTAAAACTCCTTCCTTTCTTCCTATTTCTAATCCTGCAAAAAAAAATAAGTAGAACAAAAAAAAACCAAACAGCTAGGAGAGAGAGGGGGCAGCCAGCCCATCTATTTCCCCTAGCCCACCTTACCCTAGCCCCAAAGCCCACCACTTAAGGCCCCATACCCTTTCGGTTGTCGTCTTCCTCCTCCCGACGTCACCCTCTGTACGAACACCCCATCCACCACACGATCACCTCCCCCTCCTCCTCTCCCCTCGTCCCCCTCTATTTATCCCCCTGCCCAGGCCAAACCCTAGCTCCTTTCTCTCCTCCCTTCCCAGCCGCCGCCCCTCTTCTTCTTCCTCCTCTGCTTCTCCCTTCTCTGTACTTTACTGTAACTGAAAATTTAGCCCTTTTTTGGCCGGAAGTTGGGGGTGGGCGTGGGGTTGTTGTGGTCTTCCTCCGGGCCGTTTCCTTGCAGGAATGGAATCGCCACCTCACGCTCTCCATCTTTGGTGAAGGCGTCGTGGTCCGAGGAGGCTTCGGGCGGCCGCGCCATCAAGGTTTCCTCGCCGCCGTACGCCCTGCACCAACATGTCCGCCCCGACCTCTTCCTCCCCTTCGAACCCTCAGGTGACCGATCTCCTTCCCCTCGATCGCCTCTCCTCTCCCCTTGGCCGCTCCCCTCCGCCACCATCACCCACCGCCCCAGCGCCTCCGGCGAGTGCCACTGCCGATCGCTGCGATCTCGGTCGAGTTGCAGGAACAGCGAACGGTTTCAGTTCAGTTAAAATCCCTCGCCTAACTGCAGCTTATCCACCCCGACCTGCCTCTCCTATCACAACACGAAGCACAGCCCACTGGCAGTAACCGCAGCGCGCACCCGCGAGGTGCAGGGTTCGAATCCCCAGCCCCACCTTTTCCTGTTAATTTTTCCGAGGTGGATTAGGTGCAGTTTCTGAACAATAACCTCACCCCGCTGCACTTCCTGTCAACACACAGCAGCCAGCCCAGTTGGTGTGTTCCTTGTGCGCACCGCAAAGGGGAGGGGTTCGATCCCCCACTCCCTCAACTAAAAACCAACCTTTTTATTTTATTTGTTTGGTTACAGAACTTCCCCCAAATCACAACCAAGCCCCTGTATCTTTAATTCTAGTCCCTGTATAATTCTTTCTAAATCCTTGCAATTTATTTCCAAGTCCCTGTTAATTTTTCTAAATCCCTAAATATTGTAAAAATGGCAGATTTGCACCCTAACTTGTAAAATGCATAGGAAATTCATCCCAACTCCAAATTCAACATTTTTAGTATGTTTTCTGTCCCAAATTAAATGTTCTATCCAAATATAAAATTTGTTTACTGTTTTGAATATTTTAAATTGGTGAAATATTTGAAATCTTGTTTAATTCACTTAAACTTGCAAAATTCATAACTTGGGCATAAAAATTCCAAATTCCACAAACTAAATATGTTTTCCAATCAATTTTTCATGTACTTTCCAAATATAAATTTTGTTTGCTGTTTTGAATAATTTAAATTGCTGAAAACAACTGTTTCTTAATTATTGCATTTAAAATTGCCAAAATAATAACTTGCTCATTTTAAATCCAATTTCCACAAATAAAATATGTTTTCCATGCAAAATTAAACCACCTTTCCAAATATAAAATTTGTTTCATGTTTTGAATAATTAAAATTGGTTCAATGATTTAAATCTTGTTTAAATCATTTAATATTGTTAAATTCATAACTTGATCAAAACAAATTCTTTTGGGACATATAAAATATGTTTTCAAACCCTAAAAGTATAAACTTTTGAAATATGAATTTGGTTTAATGTTTTGAACAAATAAAAATTCAAATAAGTTCATGTTTGAATTAACTTCATTTAATTCTTGCTTAAACTTGTGTAATTCATAAATAATTCATTTGAAATCCTTTTTCAACAAGTGAAACATGTATTCCACCTAAAATTGTGTGTTCTTATCAAATATGAACTTTGTTATCTGTTTTGAACAATTTAACATGATGAAAACAACAAATGCTTGTGTGACCCCTTTAAGAACCCAAAATTTCTTAACTTAATAAATGAATTTCCAAACTTGTTAAACCTTATTTCCATTTGGTTCTATTGTTGTTATTTTGTTGTTTTCCTCATCCATGCATCATGCTAATCAACTTTCACATGATGATTAGTTGTAGAACAATTAATTCAACCCTAATTCATGGGCTTTCCATATGCAATCCCAATTGCATGTGGGTCCATTTAATCATGTTGTTACCTTGTCAACTAGTTTATTTTGTTGCATTAATTAAATGGTCATGCATCATCCCATGTTTGTGCACTATGCCATGTTATTGATTGTTTATCTTTCTGCATTGTTTGTTTGCCTTCTTCTCGGATACACGACGACGTTGAGACCGACGATACTTACGACACCCCTTCTAAGGATTTAGCTCAGTACCAGGCTACTGGGTTTGCTGGCAAGTATTCACTCACATGAACCATCGTGTTCCTTTCAACATGGGTTGCCGATACTTTCCGTTGTCTATTCTGCTAGCCCTATGAATAGTTGTTTCTGTTCGAACCTATCACATGTATCCTTTAACCCTGATATTGCCTCACCTCCATACCTATAACCTTTTGCTTGTTGCCCGTGTCTTACTAGCATGCTTAGGTTG
Organism: Alopecurus myosuroides; assembly: GCA_028641055.1. NCBI lineage: Eukaryota > Viridiplantae > Streptophyta > Magnoliopsida > Poales > Poaceae > Alopecurus > Alopecurus myosuroides. The sequence continues at coordinate 192,468,584 of CM054060.1, read as the reverse complement.
TTTTTGCTCGAGTCTGTTACCCGTTACTTTCTTTTACTATTTCTATTATGTTCTGGGGGCTCGATGTTTAATCAATCAATCATGCTAATGTTATTATTAATAATAATTTGATGATAAGCCACGGGCAGGAGGCCCTGCGTGGTTTTGAGGCCTGCTAGTGTCGACCCTAATAGGAAAAGGGTCTTGTCTACTGATCCATGATGAGCGCACTAACCGCATGTGGGAAGCGAGTATGGGCGCCCCCTCAATTTGATTCGATTCGCATCTCGTCCAAATCGCCTCATTTAGTTCGTGTTTTCCATTTGCCGCATGCATGTTTTTGCGAGCCCAGGCCAGGGTGGAACTTTCGTAGTCGGCATATAGGGGGACACGTTCTTAGAGTGCTATGAGGGTCCATTTTCTTCTGGGCTCGATTAGCCGTGCGCCCAAGGTGCTTTGGGCTTGATGCGGAGAAGAGTTGAGTTGTGTTGAGTGCCCCGCTTGGTGGAAGGGCCTCTCCATCTGGCGGGTTATTCATACGTGTACGGCCAAATTGGTGCACCCCTGCAGGGATAAATCTTCTCGAGAAGTCGTGTTTTCCGCGGTTATGGACTACTTGGTGAAAGTACTGGCTAACAAGTACTCAGGACAACTTAAACCTAATGATTAACAACCTTACACCCAATGATTAACAACTTGACTAGTAATAAGCTTATTGAAACAATAATCTGAACCATCATTAATCCAACTGTGTGAGTTATCCTCGGATTGCTTCTTTGGATAAGGGGTGAGATCCAGGATCGGTTTGTTTGGAGTTAGTTATAGTTGGTTAGGATACCCGATCTTATCTCCTTTCTGTTAGCCGGAAGTGGTAGAAACTCTGTAGTTGGTTAGAGCAGCCAGTTGCAGCATTTTTCATATTCCCTTTCTTCCGTTGAACCCAAAGCATCTGTGCTTGGTGTTGACGGGTTACACTTTGGTGAACTGTGAGTCTTGCTTGCCAGTACGTTTATGTACTGACCCCTTTGGGGCTGTGGTTTCCGCAGACGATGTTTCCGAGGATCTACATGGTGGCTACTACGTGGAGTATGACGAGACTGCTGACGAGTAGATAGCGGACCCGGGCAGGATCCGAGACTTCGTGGATGGGCTCCGTCTTTCGTTTCCGGCCTCTTAGGCCTATTTGGATATTGTCTGTACTCAGACATGTTGAATGCTTCCGCTGTGATGTAATGATGTATTGTTGGGACATGTGTCCTCTGAATGATTGTATTTGCTATCTCTGCTCTAATGAGGGCTATTTGCAACTTATTTCAATCTTTTGTGTCGTAGAGATCTGTTGTGATATCACTTGTTCCAATGCCATTGACGTACCATGTGTGTATGTTTTGAAGTACGTCAATGGAAGTATCCTGATTTCTATGGGATAGTTTACGTCGACGCTGAACAGACAGGGGTTGGTTGTCACACATACGTGTGTTGGCCTACTCGTAAGAGGACGCGGGTGCCGGTAAGCCCCGTAATCCAATCTACTACTGTTCAACGGAACGGCGAGTATCCTTTAGAAGTCCGGGTGCGACAAATGGTATCAGAGCCTGTCTGCCTGTAGGATCCCTTTTTACTGGTCGCAGTTGAGTCTAGAAACTATTTTGTAGCTATATAGGAAAAAAATGAAACATGAGAGTAGGAATTCTGTTATTTTTCTCCTTTCCCCACCCACCCTCCCTTTTCTGGTAAGGAAGTGCTACGTTGTTTTCCCTTCTCATCTAAACTTTCAAGTTAGGATTTCACGAATCCTGGTTTCTCTAGGATGGTTATATCTACTAGACCATAGGAATGGAGGTGGTTGTGACATGATTTATCATGCTGCCTACTCATGATTGAGAACGGAGGCGTGTAAGCCCCGGAAGCAAATCCTCTATTCCTTAAGCAGTAGATATTGTACCTTTAGAAGCCTGGATGGGTTTTCCGTAGTACCTCAGGAGTGTTTTGGTCTCGTTTTTCCCGGTGTTGCTTCGTTATCCTGTTCTTCTCAACATCCCTTTCGTCCGTTGAAATCTTGTTGTTGTTTTCCAGTTCAGTTCTTCTACCGACGTCTAATCAATAACGATGTTCCACCCTTCTGACCAGATAATCTATTCTACAAATGAATCAAATTCTATCCAACTATACACCCTCAATACAAAACCTCTCCATTTACTTGAAAATGTTCCGGTGGTTTCCAAATACACTGACATCTTTCCAGAAGAGTTGTCAGGATTACCTATCGTTTTGAACTTCCAGAAAAACTATCCAAGGTGCACGATGTGTTTCACGTGTCACAGCTCAAGAGGATCTTCCCAAGAAGTATCCGGGCCTTTTCTTTTCTCAGTAGGAATCTCGGGGCGCGATTCCTTCAAGGGGGGGCGTTTTGTAACATCCCAAGTATGAAAAATAAGCCTTTAGAATGTTTGCTATCTGTTATTTTATGTTTTGCATCATGACATCATGTTGATTGCAATTGTTTTGCTTGTTTTCCATTTGTTTTCCTCTGTTTTCATTTGTTTTCCTTTGTTTTCTATTTGAATTTCAAACCTTTTGTTTCATCCTTGTGATGTTACAATTTCCAAATGAATGTTTCAAATCAAAACTATCATTTGTTTCCATTAAAGTGAGATTCCAAAACTGTTGTTTTGTTTCTATCAAAAATTCATTTAATATCAAACCCTTTTCAAATTCAATTTGTTTTCCATTTGAAATTCCAAACCAACATCCAAATAATTTCTCTTACTTGTTCTGTTACATTTTCCAAATAAAAGATTCAACTAAAACATCCAATTGTTTCCATTAAATCCCTAAGGTTCAACTATTTGAAATTGTGGTTTTAATAATCAACTTAATCCAATTTGTTACCCAAATTCAAATACATCTCTCTAATCAGCAACCAATTTGAAATCATGAAAATTACACAACAATCATAACCTTTTGCTTCCAATTAAAAATATATGTCCACCCTAATTAAATTCTTTTTTTCAATAAACCACTTAAACTCAAATGCATTCAAATTTGAATCAAACCAATAACAGCAATTTAATTTTGGACTTTTGAAAAACAAAACCTTGCAATTTGTTGCTATCACTTAAGTAAGCATTATCAAATTTTTGCCCTAAATTTCCTAACCCTAAAACTCCTTCCTTTCTTCCTATTTCTAATCCTGCAAAAAAAATAACTAGAACAAAAAAAAAAAAACCAAACAGCTAGGAGAGAGAGGGGGCAGCCAGCCCATCTATTTCCCCTAGCCCACCTTACCCTAGCCCCAAAGCCCACCACTTAAGGCCCCATACCCTTTCGGTTGTCGTCTTCCTCCTCCCGACGTCACCCTCTGTACGAACACCCCATCCACCACACGATCACCTCCCCCTCCTCCTCTCCCCTCTTCCCCCTCTATTTATCCCCCTGCCCGGGCCAAACCCTAGCTCCTTTCTCTCCTCCCTTCCCAGCCGCCGCCCCTCTTCTTCTTCCTCCTCTTCTTCTCCCTTCTCTGTACTTTACTGTAACTGAAAATTTAGCCCTTTTTGGCCGGAAGTTGGGGGTGGGCGTGGGGTTGCTGTGGTCGTCCTCCGGGCCGTTTCCTTGCGGGAATGGAATCGCCACCTCACGCTCTCCATCTTTGGTGAAGGCGCCATGGTCCGAGGAGGCTTCGGGCGGCCGCGCCATCAAGGTTTCCTCGCCGCCGTACGCCCTGCACCAACCTGTTCGCCCCGACCTCCTCCTCCCCTTCGAACCCTCAGGTGACCGATCTCCTTCCCCTCGATCGCCTCTCCTCTCCCCCTTGGCCGCTCCCCTCCGCCACCATCACCCACCGCCCGAGCGCCTCCGGTGACTGCCACTGCCGATCGCTGCGATCTCGGTCGAGTTACAGGAACAGCGAACGGTTTCAGTTCAGTTAAAATCCCTCGCCTAACTGCAGCTTATCCACCCCGACCTGCCTCTCCTATCACAACACGAAGCACAGCCCACTGGCAGTAACCGCAGCGCGCACACGCGAGGTGCAGGGTTCGAATCCCCAGCCCCACCTTTTCCTATTAATTTTTCCAAGGTAGATTAGGTGCAGTTTCTGAACAATAACCTCACCCCGCTGCACTTCCTGTCAACACACAGCAGCCAGCCCAGTTGGTGTGTTCCTTGTGCGCACCGCAAAGGGGAGGGGTTCGATCCCCCACTCCCTCAACTAAAAACCAACCTTTTTATTTTATTTGTTTAGTTACAGAACTTCCCCCAAATCACAACCAAGCCCCTGTATCTTTAATTCTAGTCCCTTTAAAATTATTTCTAAATCCTTGCAATTTATTTCCAAGTCCATGTTAATTTTTCTAAATCCCTAAATATTGTAAAAATGGCAGATTTGCACCCTAACTTGTTAAATGCATAGGAAATTCATCCCAACTCCAAATTCAACATTTTTAGTATGTTTTCTGTCCCAAATTAAATGTTCTATCCAAATATAAAATTTGTTTACTCTTTTGAATATTTTAAATTGGTGAAATATTTGAAATCTTGTTTAATTCACTTAAACTTGCAAAATTCATAACTTGGGCATAAAAATTCCAAATTCCACAAACTAAATACGTTTTCCAATCAATTTTTCATTTACTTTCCAAATATAAATTTTGTTTGCTGTTTTGAATAATTTAAATTGCTGAAAACAACTGTTTCTTAATTATTGTATTTAAAATTGCCAAAATAATAACTTGCTCATTTTAAATCCAATTTCCACAAATAAAATATGTTTTCCATGCAAAATTAAACCACCTTTCCAAATATAAAATTTGTTTCATGTTTTGAATAATTAAAATTGGTTAAATGATTTAAATCTTGTTTAAATCATTTAATATTGTTAAATTCATAACTTGATCAAAACAAATTCTTTTGGGACATATAAAATATGTTTTCAAACCCTAAAAGTATAAAATTTTGAAATATGAATTTGGTTTAATGTTTTGAACAAATAAAAATTCAAATAAGTTCATGTTTGAATTAACTTCATTTAATTCTTGCTTAAACTTGTGTAATTCATAAATAATTCATTTGAAATCCTTTTTCAACAAGTGAAACATGTATTCCACCTAAAATTGTGTGTTCTTATCAAATATGAACTTTGTTATCTGTTTTGAACAATTTAACATGATGAAAACAACAAATGCTTGTGTGACCCCTTTGAGAACCCAAAATTTCTTAACTTAATAAATGAATTTCCAAACTTGTTAAACCTTATTTCCATTTGGTTCTATTGTTGTTATTTTGTTGTTTTCCTCATCCATGCATCATGCTAATCAACTTTCACATGATGATTAGTTGTAGAACAATTAATTCAACCCTAATTCATGGGCTTTCCATATGCAATCCCAATTGCATGTGGGTCCGTTTAATCATGTTGTTACCTTGTCAAATAGTTTATTTTGTTGCATTAATTAAATGGTCATGCATCATCCCATGTTTGTGCACTATGCCATGTTATTGATTGTTTATCTTTCTGCATTGTTTGTTTCCTTCTTCTCGGATACACGACGACGTTGAGACCGACGATACTTACGACACCCCTTCTAAGGATTTAGCTCAGTACCAGGCTACTGGGTTTGCAGGCAAGTATTCACTCACATGAACCATCGTGTTCCCTTCAACATGGGTTACCGATACTTTCCGTTGTCTATTCTGCTAGCCCTATGAATAGTTGTTTCTGTTCGAACCTATCACATGTATCCTTTAACCCTGATATTGCCTCACCTCCATACCTATAACCTTTTGCTTGTTGCCCGTGTCTTACTAGCATGCTTAGGTTGTTTTTGCTCGAGTCTGTTACCCGTTACTTTCTTTTACTATTTCTATTATGTTCTGGGGGCTCGATGTTTAATCAATCAATCATGCTAATGTTATTATTAATAATAATTTGATGATAAGGCACCGGCAGGAGGCCCTGCGTGGTTTTGAGGCCTGCTAGTGTCGACCCTAATAGGAAAAGGGTCTTGTCTACTGATCCATGATGAGCGCACTAACCGCATGTGGGAAGCGAGTATGGGCGCCCCCCTCAATTTGATTCGATTCGCATCTCGTCCAAATCGCCTCATTTAGTTCGTGTTTTCCATTTGCCGCATGCATGTTTTTGCGAGCCCAGGCCAGGGTGGAACTTTCGTAGTCGGCATATAGGGGGACACGTTCTTAGAATGCTATGAGGGTACATTTTCTTCTGGGCTCGATTAGCCGTGCGCCCAAGGTGCTTTGGGCTTGATGCGGAGAAGAGTTGAGTTGTGTTGAGTGCCCCGCTTGGTGGAAGGGCCTTTCCATCTGGCGGGTTATTCATACGTGTACGGCCAAATTGGTGCACCCCTGCAGGGATAAATCTTCTCGAGAAGCTGTGTTTTCCGGGGTTATGGACTACTTGGTGAAAGTACTGGCTAACAAGTACTCAGGACAACTTAAACCTAATGATTAACAACCTTACACCCAATGATTAACAACTTGACTAGTAATAAGCTTATTGACACAATAATCTGAACCATCATTAATCCAACTGTGTGAGTTATCCTCGGATTGCTTCTTTGGATAAGGGGTGAGATCCAGGATGGGTTTGTTTGGAGTTAGTAATAGTTGGTTACGATACCCGATCTTATCTCCTTTCTGTTAGCCGGAAGTGGTAGAAACTCTGTAGTTGGTTAGAGCAGCCAGTTGCAGCATTTTTCATATTCCCTTTCTTCCGTTGAACCCAAAGCATTTGTGCTTGGTGTTGACGGGTTACACTTTGGTGAACTGTGAGTCTTGCTTGCCAGTACGTTTATGTACTAACCCCTTTGGGGCTGTGGTTTCCGCAGACGACGTTTCCGAGGATCTACATGGTGGCTACTACGTGGAGTATGACGAGACTGCTGACGAGTAGATAGCGGACCCGGGCAGGATCCGAGACTTCGTGGATGGGCTCCGTCTTTCGTTTCCGGCCTCTTAGGCCTATTTGGATCTTGTCTGTACTCAGACATGTTGAATGCTTCCGCTGTGATGTAATGATGTATTGTTGGGACATGTGTCCTCTGAATGATTGTATTTGCTATCTCTGCTCTAATGAGGGCTATTTGCAACTTATTTCAATCTTTTGTGTCGTAGAGATCTGTTGTGATATCACTTGTTCCAATGCCATTGACGTACCATGTGTGTATGTTTTGAAGTACGTCAATGGAAGTATCCTGATTTCTATGGGATAGTTTACGTCGACGTTGAACAGACAGGGGTTGGTTGTCACACATACGTGTGTTGGCCTACTCGTAAGAGGACGCGGGTGCCGGTAAGCCCCGTAATCCAATCTACTACTGTTCAACGGAACGGCGAGTATCCTTTAGAAGTCCGGGTGCGACATAGTTCGATTGCAATTTATTGGTGGGCTACAAGATTTGCACACAATGCAACACCTACGAGATGTTCATCGAGCTTGCGCGCTTCCTACAAGTGGTATGGCAAGTGGTGGCTTCCTTTTTCTCTCTTATTCTTTCTCTTCTCTTCTCTCTTTTCTCTTCTCTCTTTTGCGTTTTCACTTTTTGCTCACTCACTTTGTGCCAACATATGAAACTATATGAATTAGCGCATACAACGGTCGCTCGAAAACTACACGGTACAAGTGTGCAAAGCCCAAGAAATCATAGATGAACTAGCCTCAATAGGTAAGCTAATCACAAGGTAGGTTGGCTCACAAAGGAATGGCAAGAGGGAGAAGATTCGGGATGATTATACCTCTCTCCGACGATCTTCACCCTATAGGCTGGAATGTTTCATGCTTTCTCACGAAATTAGGCTTCCTTTAATGATGTATCTCCTGCAATTGTGATGTATATGATGTAATTTCCTACAAAACGAGTTAAAGATCACTCAAAACGGAGTCCCGAGTCAAAAGTTATGGCCAAAATGGTGAAGGAACGCGGCAATTTTCTAGGAGGCCGGCCTAGCCGGGCTTTGAGGCCGGGGTGGAGGCCGGGCAGGTCTGTTGGGGGTCTGGCCTGGGGGCCTTTTAGGCCGGCCTGGCCGGGCTACCGGGGGACGCGATTTGGACCCGATTTTGACTTTTTTGGGCGGAAAAAGGCTCTGAAAATAACCAAATCGAAGGGGGAAAAGATGGAATTAAGCCACGAAAACGCAAGGGAATGTAGATCAACAAATTTAGCAATAGATCCACGGATCAAAACCTACCAAAACACACTCAAATCATAGATCGGTCCAAAAGCAAATTGGGGCTATTTTTGTGGAAATTTTCGAATTTAGGAAAAATCAAGAAAAAATTTGGGGGAAAGACGGTGTCAAATCCGTGGCAACCTTGCTCTTGATACTAGATGATATGGGCTTGGCCTCTAGGGTGGCCCGATCTTCACGGATTGACGCACGAGAGGTGGTGATGTAGCCATACATGTCATCTCATCCAAAGGTATCAAGAGGTGGGGAAGCTGGGGAAAAAGTTGTTGTTTTCTACTACTTGTCACCCCCAAACTGATGGACAAACGGAGGTGGTGAATCGCACATTATCTACATTGTTGCGAGCCATGATCAAGAAAAATCTACGGGAGTGGGAAGAGTGCTTGTCTCATGTTGAGTTTGCTTATAATAGGGTTGTGCACTCTACTACTCCGTTATGCCCGTGTGAGGTGGTGTATGGTTTCAAACACTTAACACCACTTGATTTGATGCCACTTCCCATACAAGAGAGAGTAAACATGGAGGCATCAAATAGAGCTGAATTTGTGAGAAAATCCATGAGAAAACAAAAGAAGCTATAGAGAAGAAGGGAAGATATGTGGCTTAAAGAGTGAACAAGAAGAGGAAAGAGGTGATATTTCGGCCAGAAGACATGGTGTGGGTTCATTTTTGCAAGGATAGATTCCCCACATTGCGCAAGTCCAAGTTGATGCCTAGAGGTGCTGGTCCATATAGAGTGATTTCGAGGACCAATGACAATGCATACAAGATAGACCTTCCAGTTGATGAGTTTGGTATTAGAAATTGATTCAATGTGGCTGATTTGACACCATACTATGGAGATGAACTTGCTGCGTCTAGGTTCAAGGGGGGATGATGAGGACATCCCTAACTCTTCACCTATTGTTACACATGATAATGTTGCTCAAGATAATGGTGTGAGACTTGGACCAATGACAAGATCAAGGACCAAACTACTAGAACAACAGGTGAATTCACTCCTACTAGAATATGATGTTATATTTACTAATTAGAGGCACCGTAGAAAGCACCACGTTAATCCTAGAGATTAGAAATTCTCATTTGTATGATCAGGTAGAGATCCATGTATAGCCATTGGATGACGTACGCATGTCTCCCACCACGTGATTCCTCTCCTGGAAAAAAATCATGCCTATTGACGAAAGAAATAGCCCTAATAGTCTTCTCCTTCGCTCAGGATCTGATTCCTTCCTAATCTAGCAAGGATGGCAGATTTAAATCCGGTAGCAAATCTCCATGTGTTGAACTTCGTCCGGTTGATTCGTCCGGCCAACATGGAAGAGCCATGTATGCCTTCACGTGACCTCTCCGAATCATGCATATCGTGGTCATCCGCGGGACTAGGTAAGCTAGGTGAGGTATCTTTTCTCTTTCAAGGGAGATCCGTACGTATTGGCGTCACTCAATTTGTAATGGTTGAGTGAACTACAACGGAATTATTTTGGCATAAGTCGCATGTGTAAATATACAGAGGAGAAACGCAATGATTTATGGTCCAATCTCACCATGCTGATCGGTCCAGGTTAGGTTTCTTACGTATTCTACTGAATATATGGAGGGACGTAGCACTTTTTAAGAAAATATTTCTGCGCTAAATTTCAGGCCTATAACATAGCCATCAATAATCATGCTCGCTGTCAGTAAACCGGTATCTTTAATTAGATTCCCTCCTCTATTTAATGTTTTGTTTATTCATCATGGAATCCTCACATTCCGCTTGATCTGTAATGCATTTTTTCAAATTTTCTAGGCACATCCCAATCACCAATACTCCTGGGCAGATTATATCTGCATCGCCTCAAATGGCACCACAAAATCATTGAAATATGGTTGTTTTCCTTCACATGGCTATATCCGTAAATCATCGTAAGATTTACTAAAACTTCCTATCTTACATCACCACTAATATAAAAAGACCCAGAGGGTCAGATCCAATTAATCTGGACTCTTAAACCAAACAATCAAACGGCCCTAAACGCTTCCGTCTTTGACGGCTCATCAACACGGCAGACAACCCCACGCCTTACAAATCTCGCCCTTCCCCCAACAACCCCTGCACTAATCACTTTCCCCGTTAATTACGTTTAGCCAGCGAACGGTTCCATATTTTTCGCACAGCAAACAGGGTATCCCATCGTCGCCTCATCCCTACCGCCGCCGCAGCCCTCACGCGGCCCCTCCACCGCCGCCAAGGGAGGTCGCTGGAAAAAGAGGCAGCTTCGGCGTGCACCCACTACTAGCCGCAGTCGTCCAGCCGCCATATCTTGTCTTGCATGGGAAGAACGCGTCCTGCGCTGCACGCCGGTAAGCAAGGCGGCGCCTGCACGCGGTACTTTGGACCTGCGCCCAGCACGGCTGAAGCCGGAACGCACGAACCCGCAGCGCCCTCCACTCTCAGGCCGGCCGGCCGGCCGCACGCACGCAATGAAATCACCGGTTCCTACAATTTCTTCAGGTTTTTTTTTTGGAAAAGAGCTCTTTCTTCAGGTTCTTCGTAGTATTATATTTTAGCAAAATACCTTTCATAGCATCGATCTGTACCAATGGACTGGGATAAAGAAGTAACGTCAAGCAAACAATGTTCTTTCGTCATTCAGCCAAATATACAATATTTTTGTTTTGTCGGACAATTGCATGTTCATCCGTTTTCTTTAAAGCCGTCTCTCCTGTGATCAATGACCTGTATGTTGGCAGTTCTCCCGTATCCGTTTGCCAATATGCACGATTTACAATTAATATTTTCCCATAGAGAAAGCAGGTCGACATGTCATCTTCCAATCGCACTCGATTTCAGGATATAACAAACGGAAAAAGGCAAGATAGTTGACAACAATCGCAACATTCAACACCGTAATTAGATAAGGGTAATACTAAATTGTGTTTTGTATGCAAATCCTAAAGAGGTCAAATACAAAGAGAGAGAGAGCGGTATGCAAAAAATAAGGATGACATCTCAAAACACGTCGGCCCCAACTGCAGGAGCTTAAAAGAATTGAATGTAACAACGGTGAACTATGAAAACAAATTATGTGATACACAGGATATTGGACAATCTGGAGTCACCAAAATACAATACATGGTTACTGAAGAAGGTCATGTCTACTTTCTTAGTGCTAATATTATAATATATCTACTATGAAAATATGATTTTTGAAATGCAATGTAATGATAGGTATGGTTCCAGATGTTCAGCACGTTGCATCTCAAAATCCTGAACCACATTCTTCAGAAAAGGCATCTCTTTGGTCGAGGGTGATGAGGAGTCTGAATGGTTGCACAGAAATGATGCATACCAGATGCAGCTAACACACAAAAATGAGACAAATTCTTATGGCCGAAACCAATACCTCAAGGGAAAATGTGCTCAGCCAATTATCTGTTAAGATGATAACACTGTATAATGTTTGTTCAGTTAAAAAAAATATTTTTTCTCAAATATCTGTGTGTTGATGTTGTTGTAGCTTGTAATAATGTTTCACTCAAAATACCGGGGGCATCTTCTTCACAGTCTGTATTGCGCGGCCCGACTCCAAACCAAAGAAAAGACGGTCATGGTCACGTTATAAAAAAAATAGAGCCGTCAAGGGTATAACTATCATCGACATACTATAAAATTTTCAGCTTAATCGGAGTTGATTTGACTTGTTGACAAAATCTGAAAACAAGCAATTTGTTTGAAATTCGATGGTAAGTATTTGAGCTTGAGATCACTCCTATAGTCCACTGAACATTATCTAGAATTTGAGTGGAATTAAAAGCAATTTGTTTGAAATTCGATGGTAAGTATTTGAGCTTCAGATCACTCCTATGGTCCACTGCAGACTCCATACATGTACAGTAAAATATCTTCTAATATTATACGTGCGTGTCACGTGCACTTTTACTAGTGTCCTTAATTATCTCATATAATGCAGATCGTTCCCAATTACCTATCTCGATCATGCAGGCAACCATCCAATTGGTTGGCACGGAAGCACCATAAAAAGTGGAAGAATTGAATATGTATCTTAGAACAGAAAGAGTACCAGCAACATGAGAAGATGCTAGCCAACGAGAAGGTAATTTCTTGATTTGTCGTTTATTTTTTACATAAATCTGACATGACTAGCTTCTTCGCAGATTGTTTTTTTATAATTGTGACTACGCTAATGCAAACCATATAAAATTTTAGGGCCTATCATTTCGGCCAACTTATTACCTCTTAGTTTATCTTTAACTATTTCATTAATTTGTTTAAAAAATTATCGTTCAATGCACGATGAGATGGCTGCACTCTACACGACATGGATTCGTGCCTCCATTATTTTACATGCTTACAGAACAAAAAAAAATTATAAGTCAATACTCTAGAGTGAAGACCGCTCCAATTCCGGTTAAAGAATTCCATAATTCTAGCTAGTCTTTCCTGGAAGGTCTTGGCGACGATGAAGATGTAGAGTAATTTTTTCTTACATGTGTTTTATTCTATGAAGGAGATAATCTTGAGATTAATAGATTCACTTATTTTCATTTTTGAAGTAAATCAATGGATATTTAACGGTGATTTGCACGCATTTAGAATTTTTTATTTTTTACTGTGGGATTAGAGTAAGCTAATATAGTATTTGACTGATGGGCAGGGTCAGTTTGCAGTCCTATTCACCGATTTTGTGCCTTAAGATGTCATATTTCCCCATTATTTGTTGATATCCTGTGAAAATATATGTTCTATTACTCAACACTTGCTTCTTTCCACCCAACAGAAGGACATATGGATTAGCTCAATCTCTAAGAAGGCATTCTCACCAAGTTCCTTCTATAAATACAGTTTTGCACACATCCATTCTGATTTTGTCTCGGATTGGTTATGGAAAAGTAAATACCAATCCAAGCATAATTTTTTTGCCTGGTTGATCCTTCATGACAGGATTAATCCAAAGGATATGCTCACCAGGAGGAATTGGCATGTCTCTGATACACGGGATTGTGTCCTTTGTGCTGCTCATATTGTTGAAGATTGGAGGCATCTTTTCTTCAATTGTCAATTCAGCATTCGAATTTGGAATTATTTACAAATTCCATGGATTCCTGGAAACACTGCAGAATCTATTTAAGTTTGTCAGGAAATATTTCTCAGGTCCCAGCTTTGCTGAGATTATGATCTTGGCTTGTTGGGGTATTTGGAAGCAAAAAATGGTTGGATATTCAATAATATTAAACCTACCTTCAGAGGTTGGAAAGCTATTTTCTTGCATGAGATCACCCTTCTTAAGTATAGGGTGAAGAAGGCTACTCTTCCTTTTTTGACATCATGGATTAATTCCATCTCCTAGCTTTTTTCTGTTCATTTTGTACATATTGTAAATAACTTTATTTATTCTTTAATAAAGAGGGGGCCGTGGGGGGTTCCCCCATAGTAATGGTGTCAAAAAAAGGTAAATTCCACGGTTTTGTACTTATGTACACGTCTATAGAAAATTTTCCCGCGGTAAACAAATAAAATGAGCATGTGCATGTGACTTCTTTTCAAATGCTTATTGTTTAAGTGCCTTACTTATTTTTTCCGAGAACTGAATTCTTTTAGAAACCTGGCATGCATGGTCATGCCACATCCTCTCTATCATAGCCCTATAATTCAGCAGTATGTTGGATTATGAAATTTGATGGTCCAACAGCGATACAAGTCAAAAATAAAACAAAAAATGTGTAAACAAGATATAATTTCTCTTCGTAGATTTTTCGTTCTACATTGACCTTTCTGAAAATGAGATGTGCTATAATTCATCTGCAAAATACAAAGCCCAAGTACCATTGGGAATAATGAATAGTTATCCTATGACTAAATATCATGCAACACTAGATACACAGTCCAAACTTGGCATGCAGTCTTGGAGAGCAAGAACACCCTTCTTGCATATCCAGTGCTTAAAAGCAAAGTCTCTCCAAAGTGCTATATAAGCTAATTCATATTTGAATTGGTTTTCAAAAATCCATTGATTTTCAAAATCCATTTCACATTTCATAACTATTTTTTTGGACATTATGAGTACTGTAATAGGCAAAATAAATTGAAGCATTATGTGCTGGTGGATAATGTTGGTTTTGGAGTAAATAAGCGTGAATTTTTTTTTATATGCAGCTATATCCACATACTGGTGGCAGTCATGTTCTCTCATCTTCTATCATGGTTGATTCGTACCATGGTATGCCGAGTTATCCTCCTTGAGAGTCATCCCATTGAACTTTTTGCATACTTTGACAGAAAATAAATATGTATTATTATACATGGGGAGACGACTCATGGTGTTTCTCACTGATGTTTCTTTATCAATTATTGGTCTTCTTTATATTCCAGTTTGTCGGTCTATAGTTTTTTGTTCCCTCTAAAACATGTAAAATTATTTGATAATTTATATATCAAGACTAAAAATGTACAAATATATTTTAAGAATTTTTTAAAAAAAAAATTTGGTCGTGCATAATTGTGAGAATTTTATACTACCTAAATCTATGCATTTATGTATGATCGGGTTTATTGATAACACAAACATGCTTGGAGGAGAACATCAAGAGGAGCTAGAAAACAAGAAAGACAAGGTGAAAAACAAGATCATACTTGGAGAAAACAACATGTACAAGTTGAAAACAAGAGAGGAGCTGCTGGAAAAGAAGTCTGTACTTGTGGAAAACAACATTTACATGGTGGAAAACAAGACTCAAGACTAGGAAAACAGCATGTGCTTGAGGGAGGAGAGAGAGACAGCACATGGAGGGAGAGAGGGTGCATAACACTATGTTATTGTGCCATAGAGAGGTGGGCCTGCGTGTCCAAAGTTGGACGAACCCCTTTGGCGTCGGTTTGTATCAAGTCTAGTCGGGTTGGTTGATTCCAACCCAAACTATTGAGTCCAAACCGAGTTGGAGTAGGGGTGCTTGCGCAAGGAGGCTTGTGAACGCACCCATACCCCCTCATATAAGCTAGGAGCTGCGGATTAGAACCTTACACTACGTTAAACATAGAACCTAGACTTTTAGATTGAATTCGCTCCTTGTAAGCATTCATCTTGAAGTATTGTTACCACTTCAAAATTGCGTGTTACCTGATGTTCCACTGGGAATAAGACGGTACAGGACCACCTCGTAGTCGGTGGCTTCGTTGTGCAAGTGTGTGGAGTTGAGAAAATCCATATGGTCGCAAATTGTTGCATTCACATCAGGATCAGCCGGAGAGTTTTCAGTGATATACAAGTTATCAAACAAGTTATCAGAGAGTTCATCGAGAAGATTTGACCACCCCTTATCAGTAAGGAAAACATTTATCATATGGCATGAAAACAACATGGAGCATCTGAAATTAAGGATACATTTATGACGTATCAACGATCTCATCCAATCCCTTCGATCCCTCTCAGCCTACAGCGGGGATTACTCACACATGGATGGGGGAATCATGGATGGTTGATGGAGAAGTGGTGGCGATGACGATGGCGATAATATCCTCCAAATCCCCGTCCCGGCAGGGAGCCAGAACAGGAACTTTTGATTCCCGAATTGAGTTTCGAGGTGGCGGTGGTGCTCTGGTGTGTTTCTCTAGAATATGAAGAACCCCCCGATGTTTTTACGTTACGGGGCTTAAGTAGTCGAAAGGGGAGCCCGAGGGGGTTCCTGGGGCAGTCACACCACCAGGTTGAGCGTCCTATGGGGGGCTTCAGCCCATGGTGTGGGCCCCTCCTTGCCCCCTCTGGCTCTTGTTCTGGCTATGGGGTCTTCGGGTAAAATAAGGACTTCGGGATATTTTTCGGGCAATTTCCTTAAAGTTGGTTTTTTCTGCACAAAACGAGACACCAAGGTAATTATACTAAAAAGAGCGTTAGTCCGTGTTAGTTGTATCCAAAACTCACAAGTTTAGACGTAAAAAATAGCAAAATTGTTCTAAAAAGGATATACGTTTTGGACGTATCATGGAGCTCCTCTCTGGAGAAACCCTAGGCCCGCTGGAGAAAAAGGACGGAACTGCCATTATGGACCCTCTATGTGAGCCGGAAAGGGATAGAGAAGTGGAACTAATTGCTTGTTTGTGTTAGGTTTGTCCCAAGGAACACCCAAGACAATGGTAGGGCCCACCTATTGGCAAGATCCCCCCACCGTTCCATCAGATCCGGGAGTTTTGGGCTCTCGGTAGTCCTGGAATCCACTAGAGAGAATCCGACGCCGGTGAAGCCCTAACACAAAGAGTGAGGGAATATTGTGCATCCAAGGCCCATGCCACACTATAACACACATGGTATGTCATACCCTAGGATTGGGAGGGATTCGGATGCTCCGAAGCCCCTCTTCGGAGAAACCCTAGGCCCGTTGGAGAAAAGGACAGAACTGCCGATCTGGCCCCCCTACGTAAGCCGGAAGAGGGTAGCAATGTGGAAATAATTGCTTGTGTGTGTTAGGTTAGGCCCAAGGAACACCCAAGACAATGGTAGGTCCTACCTCTTGGCAACATTCCCCCTATTACGTCAAATCCGGGAGTTTCGGGCTCTGAGTAGTCCTGGAACCCACTAGAGAGAATCTGACGCCGGTGAAGCCCTAACACAAAGAGTGAGGGAATCTTGTGTTTGAGTGGGATTCAGACGCTCCGGAGTTGTCATAGTATTCCCTCGGAATCGTCTGAAGGGGGGTTGAGGTGTACGTATAGATCCTTCCTGCATATATAGCAAGCGATGCCGGGGAAACCGGTCACACCTCGGGTTGGGATCTTGGCTCTCATCACCTCCCAGCACACTTGTATGGACATGATTTTACTCCACATAGGCTTAGGAAGGATTCCTATTCTCCGGATCCCCCTCTTCAACAAAACTCTGGCATGTTGACCAAATTTTTTTTGTTTACCCCTTCCACCGGAGTCGTAAGGGGGTAGACCAATGGATTTATTTCCTCACTTTGTTGGGGCATGCCGTCCGTACGCAGAAAACCAAAATCTAGCACATGTTATAACAAGAAATGGAGCCCTTAGTGCAGATTGTTTGTTGAATGGGTCAAACTGAGACTAAAACAGGATCGAACCCCAAACTCCCTATTTCCTCATCTCCCTAGCTCGTAGTCTAAAAGAGGATCAAACCCCGAGTTCCCCATTGCTCCCCCACCGAATCCATAGATCACACGCGGCTATTCGTTGTCTCCGTCATTGATGGCTGCCCGCCGCAAGTTCCCGGAGGAGATGTTCCGTACTGGGGAGCCCGCACTACGACCGATGCAAGGCCGTTGCATGCTTGCCCGCACGTGTACAATGGAGAATATCGAGGTGAAGTGGCACGGTCGCGCGCTCGAGGTCACCATGGGAGGGTGTCGCCCTCCTTTGTCGCCTGAGGAAGTCCTGGCTGCGCTGGTCGCGCAATGCACAGTCACCCGTAGGCAGGTGAAGGTGGATGCTAGCGCGCCGCTGGTGGACTTTCTCTTTTGATTCCGTTTTGAGGAGGACTGCACCACCGTGTTACATATGTCCCGACACGTCGTTGTCAGTGGAGCGCCGCTCATATTCAGTCGCTGGTGTCGTGCTAGCGGCTCCGAGCGATCTGAGCTACCGTACCTGACGAAGCTCACCTTCAAGCGGTTCCCGCGGGAGGCATGAGAGCCTGTTGCGGTGGGGCAGTTCGTCAACCATCTAGGCGGTATCTGGTGCAGATGCATGTCCCGGTGGACAGATGGTTCCTATCGGTGGAGGTCTGGATGAAGCAGCCGAGCGTAGTCCTGAAGACCTACATTGTGGAGGTGCCAGAGTCGTACGTGCCGGCCAAAGTGCGCACCCCAGCCTCGAAGAGGAAATTGGACCACAATGTCCTCATCCATGTCTCGGAGGTCGTGGACCATAGCCCGTTTGTCTCGGACACTCCACTGTGGGACGACGAGGTAGACACCACACGCACCAGTTCCCATTCTTTGGTGGGTGTGTGGATGGTAGTGGCCCTCCTCAGGTGAGGGACGACGGCCACTGTTTCGGTGGGCACAACGGCAACGGATCAGCCAGAGGAGAATGATCTACGGACTGAAGAAGATTGAGCTCTTGTTTGAACTGCTATCTGAATATATCATTTGGCTGATGTTGCAACTGCTATCTGTTGGGAGTCTGAATTGTGTGTTGTATTGTGCATCTCTAGTTAGTTTGAAAATATTTGACTTATGTTGCAGCTATTATGTGTTGTAATCTGTCAGTTTGATCTCTAGTCAGTTTGAAAATGTTTGAGTATGTTGTTGAATTTGAGTTGAATCTAGGGCTGCTAATGATTGACCAATGTTAATTCATGCCAAAAAAGAAAATAAAAAACAGCAGCAATGTATTCATCTATAAATCATGGAAACAAATTCCAGGTGCTACATATTGCACAAAATTCCATTAATATGTAAAACAAACATATTATTTGCGCACACAAAGCAGAGCACAAATAAGAACACTTATTATCAAGCTCTAAAAACACTTAAACAACTAGTTCATGCATATCCTTTTGTTCATGCCCTTGTTGTCGCGGCGGCGGCATGAAGCTCTATCTTCGCTCTTGCACCAGGGGCGGATCATCTCCAGCCATGTTGGACCTAATCTATTTTTCATGTCTCGAATCCTTCTGTACAGCTCGTAGCTGACATATCCGTCCACTGCTGCATAGTTGAGACTTGCTTCATCCATCGCCCATTCCCAATAATCGTGCAGGTATGATAGGATTTCAGACTTCATCTTGAGGTACAAACTCTCTATGACATTTCCTGCTAGAGTATTCATTCCAATTCTGTTTTCCCCGAATTTCATCTGGATGTCATGGTGGTACTGTGGTGGAAGAAAGAAGCCTGATTGGACAAGAGCCTTCTTGTCACCCCTCGTGTCCATGCTTGCAAATGTGATCTTCTTTGTTGAAAAGAAACCTTGCAGCAACTTGCGTCCATGATCTGTCTACGGCGACCTGCACCAGTGGTACACGAGGACGTCTTTGCACATGGCGATTTGCACGACGACGATGGCATGGGGTTTGTCAGCATGGCTATGTGTGTACTCTGGGTCGAGGCCCAAGAACTTGTGCTTTTCAGGCTCAAGCCATTGCTCAAAATTGTCTAGAGCACTATCCAAGGCACGTTCCTCGTTGGTGTAGATCACCCACAGCACTGTGCCGCCGCCGACAGGGAGGCTGAAAACCTCCGTGGTTGGTAGGCTATCGTCCATGGCAAGTCTTCGTCGTGGGCTCGTTTGATTCGATGGGTTTGGAAGAAGAGATGCGGAAGATGTTGAACTGAAGGAGTGGAATCGATGGGTGTGGAAGGGGCGCAAATGGTAACTGCAAACGGCAACTTCCTAAATATACATGGATCAAAGGCACGTGTGAAACGAAGGCGTCTGAGCCCGAGCGAGCAGATGAACAAGCGGGAAACTAAATGCCAACTAAAAACGAGGCAGGGTGCACACATGTTCGTCACAGTGGACGCTTGACCTTCCTCGCAAATGACCGTAATTAAACTGCAACTGCATGCACTCACAACTGCACTCACACCATGGCTGCATACACAACACATGATAGTTGTGTTGGCAGGACGTACACACATGGCTACGTACACCGCTCACGTACACGTGAAGAGAGCAATTCGTTGGCTCGGTTTGGCTGAATTTGTTCCACTAATAGGTGGCCCTGACTCGTTGTCGCCCCATTTAACAGTGACTAAATGTCACATCACTCTGTGTTTGACAAAGTCAGTCCGCGGGTGACCACAACAGATCCATGCAGAGACATGCATGCGCACACATCAGCAGGCCCAACCTCCCTCGAAATGGCACTACTATAAATGCCCCCTCTTGCTTGCATCACCTCGCTCCCCCACCATTCTGGCCCCAAATCTAGCAAAACAAAACCCACTCTGCTTCGACCGCAACGCCTCCCTCCTTCTCTCCCAACTGCCAAGCACACAACCATGAGGCGGTTCCGCGAGGAATAGAAGACATCATCGCAACATATGATGCCGGCGCCGAAGATGCGGCCCACCATGTCGGTTGGACCCCATCGTCGGATCCGATGTAGGAGAATAACGATGTCACATCATATTCTATCATCGCAGCAGGTGCGACCGGCCATGGCGGTTCGCCATCATCGCCTCCTCCGGCGGTGGAAGCGTCTGGACTCCCTCTCCTTTCCGATCTAGGGAACCCCATGGAGGAGATATCGGCGCTCGAAGAGGTCATCTCCGACGAGTACTCTGAGGTGCTTCCCTAAGCAGATATATCTAGCACTAGTTTAGTATTGAAGATCCAATGGTTTGTAGAGACATGCAATCAAGTTAGGGATTCTCGATTTTGTAGTTGGATCTGTAGATGGGGATTCTACAGATGCAACTACGAACCCAGCGCCCCCTATTACCTAGCGGTCGCCCGGGCTTCCAGCCGCCGGAACAGTGTAGTTTGAAGTTTATTTAATAGAAAAAATACACATTAAGCCTTGTAACTGACTGTTTGCCCGGACTTTAATTTATTCCGGGATCCGCTGATGATTTTAGGTCCTAGATTGTAGAGCTTGTAGAATAGAGCGATTGGTATGTGCAAGTTAGGAATTAATTGTACATGATTTTGATGGCATTTTGTCTATATGCAAGTTCTATTGTTCCATTCGAATGTGGGCTTAAATTCTAGGCTTGTTACATATTCATTCCATTAACTAACTGCATATGTGTGGTATCATTTATGTTCTGTTTAAAAAAATATGATATCTATATCTATATCTCTTATAAAGCAAAACCCCACTAGGGATCATTTAGTATTTTTCTATCTTCACATGCAATACATCCACATCATCAGTTAATCACAGCTACATGATTCTAATCTACATCCGTCCGTTATCCTGACCATGACATGCCCAAAAGATCTGTACACATTGTCCCCGTACAGTTCCCATGGCAAAAAAACCCCACCTAAAAAAATCACACCACTCCCACGCCTATTCGACTGGCCACTTCGACAACAGGAACAACATAAATGAAACACATGATCTACAAGGCAGGCGAACAGCCGATTGCTTCATATTCTCTGCAGGAAAGGTCCTTTCTGCCTTCCCAGCCATCTCATCTCATCCCGCACACACCATTCATTCGTTCGACCTCCCATGTATGTTCAAGTAAACAAGGACGGCATATAGCTGAGAACGCCAATGAGGCACGCAGATGGAAAGAAACCTCCACCCTTAGGTGAGTTGCTCCTGTGTCTGTGGGGCTTTGCAGGTACAGGAGAATATATTTGTTTCTGATAAAGAAATGAGGACTATGTGTTATAGAAGGATGAGATGGATGATCATGTATTCCTTCACTTCGAGGAGGGTTGCACCCAAAAGGTATTTGAGTTATCCTTGCAGAGTTTTTTTATGCTTATGGTAGAATTTTGATGGTTAATTTGAGGAGTGGGATCTGCTGGCACTGAACAGCAAATCTGTATCTGCTGAATACAAAACATGGATTCAAATTCATGCCATGTTTGCGCTGATACAGTAAGGAAGATAAGTGATAGATGCAAAGAAGAATACCAGCGAAAGAAGCAAGGAGGCAGGACAATGAGAAGAGGCTCTGGAACAAAATAAAGATAGCAGAGTTGAAGCAACATGGTTGCCGTTGTTGACTTCCTTTCGCTCAGCAGTCAGGTAACTCGGCGATCCTCTTTTGTACTCCCGGTGAAACGTTTCCAACAGGTGAGGACGAATTATAGTGATTTCCTAACTACCAATGTTTTTGTTATGTCTTTGTAAACATGTTGATGCTCAGCTAGGAACACGTCGGAAGACTAGACGTCAGGGTGTATATATATATGATACAATGAATGTTTCCATTTTATTTTATGAGAGACCAATTAAGCATCTGCATGGCAGCATCATCTGCGTCTGCATGCACCACTTCGTGTGAAGCAATAGAAGCTTCGCCAATTATTTGGTTGCACTCCATCTGCATGTCTAAACATACTGCAAAATTTATCCTCTTATTTCTCATCTACACTGTTGTATTATTCACTCATTCATGTCAGAAAAATTGTATCTACAAACGTATACGGTATTATTATCCACATTTAACTGCTTCAGTGCTTATGCATACCATTTTCGTTTTTAAGGGCAGTGCCAACTTGATTGGCCGAAGATGTAAGCAACTCACTTTTCAGGATTAAACCAGAAACAAAACAAGAAATCAAGATCGACGCTTTGATTTATCATGTAGAGGGACTGAAATTATGTGATGAGTAAGTCTTTGTTCTTCTCTTAACTCATACTCCATATCCTCTATTTTTCCTCTTTTTGTGCCATTTTATCCTGTTAAAGTAAGTTTTCTCTTCAACTTAGATAGGATGAATCACAGGCTATTAATGAAATTTGAATACACGCAGAAGGAATATTCTTTTTGCTATATTTTTTTTGCAATGTATTCTTTATCTTGCTTGGAGTAAAGTGTTTGTCTCATTTTAATATGTGGAAGGACAACATCAAATTAAGCAAGTAGATAAATAATGGAAGGAGACTGCATCAGAATAACTAAGAGGCTGGGGAACCCCCTATTTCGAAAAACAAAAATCAGATTCCTCAAGAAAACTTACAATATCAGGTCATACCACTTGAAGAAATTATGCTATTTTATTTCCTGTACCAAAAAATAAAATAAACAACACATGCATATGTTACATGGAGTGCTGCAGTTCCATCATTTGTATGTGGCCTCCCTTCATGTATTATATCAGTTGTTGTAGCATATACCAAAGTGTGGAACAACTCTGACCGTGCTACAAGAAAAAATCAGGAAGTACTCTTTTGACTCATAAGATGGTTATAATCACCTTTTTGCATGTCAATTGCTTAGTTATTAGGTGATATCTTATTTTCATGAAGTATACCTTCTATGTTAGCATGTTTTTTGCCAACTTACTATGTTAGTAAGTTATTTAATTATAACCTTTCACGAGTATATGAAACAAACTAAAATTATTTCTATTGTCCCGCAGCAACGCGCGGGGTATCTTCTAGTATCTTATAAAGCCAAACCCCACTATAGATCATTTATGAATTTTCTATCTTCACATGCAAGACATCCACATCATCGGTTAATTACAGCCATATGATTCTGATCGCCAACCGTCCATTGAACTGACCGTGACATGTCCAAAGAATCTGTACAAAGTTGCACATGCAGTTCTTGATTGTTTTACTTGAACATCCGGCAGCCTCCCTCCTCTCCATTAATTATCCTAACTGGTAACCGAATGCATGATTGATCTCCTCGGTGGGCTATCAATTCTCCATATGTACAACTAGCAACGCAAGGTCATACGGTGCTAAGCACCTCTTCGGCTCCTCATTCTTTATATAGGCATTTCCGTAAGAAAGGTAGCAATTGATACAATATACATCCCAACTGACAGCCGGCGTGTTCCCTCTAGCTTCCCATCCGTGTCTGCACAGAGGGCATATGACTATATGAGGAAGCAGGCTGCATGTCGGCAACCGAAACAGGAGGAGCACAACGGCGTGCGCGTACCTTGGTTCAAGATCTTGAAGAGAAGTGGATGTGGATTGTTGGCAGCCTTCTCCGTTCTCCTCGA
The DNA here is from genome assembly GCA_028641055.1 of Alopecurus myosuroides. Taxonomy (NCBI): domain Eukaryota; kingdom Viridiplantae; phylum Streptophyta; class Magnoliopsida; order Poales; family Poaceae; genus Alopecurus; species Alopecurus myosuroides. The sequence goes on along the minus strand of CM054060.1, from coordinate 192,444,793 downwards.
GTGATAAGGGGTGGCCCAATCTTCTCAGTGAACTCACAGATAACTTCTGAATTGATAACTAGTGCGCCACTAAGAACTCTCCGGCTGATCCCTGATGCCAATGCAAAAGATAGCAACCCAATGGATATTCTTAACTCCACACTCTTGCACAAGTAATCCACCGACTACAAGTGGTACTGTACCGTCTTATTCCCAGTGGAACAGCAGGTATCACGTAAGGTTTGCAGATGAACTTCCAGATGAAAGGCTTACAAGCAGTTTCAATCTAGAGGTCTAGGGTTTTTGGTTTAAACGTAGTCTAACCTCTCCTATGCGCCCAAGGGGGGATATAAGAGAGGGGGTGCGGCCACAAGGAGTCCCCTTGCGCAAGCACCACTTCTAATAGGACTAGGACTCCTATACCTAACACAATTGGATACAAACCGACCCCACACACAAGGGGTGCGGCCAATATTGGTATACAAACCAATTCTACTTCTATTAGGACTTATATGGCGCATTGATGCTTCCTTGTGGGCGCCCTCCTCTTGCCTTGTCCATCCATGAGTGTGAAATTACAATATGGCATTGTTTTCCACACTTAGTGCATTTGATCTTGTGGAGGCACCATCCCCTTATCATGATAACAATTGTTATTTGTTGTTTTCACCATGCTAGCACTTGTTTTCCATCTCCTCTTGAAGTCCATGCTCATCCTTGTGTAGCTCCTCTCCATGATCTCCATTCATGTTTGTGTTATCAACAAACCTAAGAATACATAAATGCAAAGATTTAGGTAGTATAAAGCTCTCACAATTATAAACATTATATTCAAGTAGGAGTGAATTCACCTGTTGTTGTAATAGCTTGGTTCTTGATCTTGTCATTGGACCAATTCTAACTTCATTAGCTTTGATAGGAGGATCTTCATGTTCAACAATAGGTGAAGAGCTAGGGATGTCCTCATCATCCTCCCCCTCTTGAAAAGGCATCGACCTCGATGCTAAATCATCTCCATGATAAGGTGTCAAATCAGCCACATTAAAAGAATTACTAACACCAAACTCATCAATTGGGAGGTCAATCTTGTATGCATTATCATTGATCCTTGAAATAACTTTGTAAGGACCAGCTCCTCTAGGCATCAACTTGGACTTTCTCAATGTTGGAAATCTATCTTTTCTGAAGTGTACCCAAACCATATCTCCTGGCCGAAATATAAGCTCCTTCCTCTTCTTGTTTATTCTTTCAGCCACATGTTTTCCTTTCTTCTCAATTGCTTCTTTTGTTTTCTCATGAATCTTCTTGACAAAATCAGCCCTCTTTGATGCCTCCATATTAACTCTCTCATGTAATGGAAGTGGTAATAAATCAAGAGGAGTAATAGGCTTGAATCCATACACCACCTCAAAAGGACATAATTGAGTAGTTGAATGCACAGCTCTATTGTAAGCAAATTCCACATGGGGCAAACACTCCTCCCACTCCTTCAAATTCTTCTTGATCATACCTCTTAGCAATGTGGACAATGTTCTATTAACCACCTCGGTTTTTCCATCAGTTTGGGGGTGGCAAGTAGTAGAAAATAATAGCTTGGTGCCAAGCTTACCCCAAAGTGTCTTCCAAAAGTAACTCATGAACTTGACATCTCTATCTGAAACTATAGTCCTTGGAACTCCATGCAATCTCACAATCTCTCTAAAGAACAAATTGGCAATGTGAGAAGCATCATCACTCTTGTGGCATGGAATAAAATGAGCCATCTTTGAAAATCTATCCACAACCACTAAGATAGAATCATGTCCTCTTTTTGTTCTTGGCAATCCCAACACGAAATCCATGCTAATATCTTCCCATGGTGTACTTGGTGATGGCAATGGTGTATATAATCCATGGGGCTTCAATTTTGATTTGGATTTGTTGCATGTAATGCATCTTTGCACCAATCTATACACATCTCTTCTCATATGTGCCCAATAGAAATTTTCTGCCAACATCAACAATGTTTTCTCTCTTCCAAAGTGTCCCATCAATCCTCCACTATGAGATTCCTGGATCAAAAATAAACGCAAAGAACACTCGGGAATACACAATTTGTTAGCTCTAAACAAGTACCCATCATGTATATGAAATTTTTCCCATGCTTTAGTATTAACACATTTATTAAATGGCATAGAAAATTCATTATCTTCATCATATAAATCTCTAATACCCTCCAAACCCGAAACCTTGATTTCTAAATTAGAGAGTAACATATTTTTCCTTGACAAAGCATCAGCAACTACATTATCCAACCCCTTTTTATGTTTTATGATGTATGGAAAAGATTCAATGAACTCAACCCACTTAGCATGTCTCTTATTCAAATTATTTTGGCACTTTAGAAATTTCAATGCTTCATGATCACTATGAATAATAAATTCTTTAGGCCACAAATAATGTTTCCATACTTCTAAAACTCTCACAAGTGCATATAATTCCTTATCATAAACAGAATAATTCAATTGTGCACCATTCAATTTTTCAGAAAAATAAGCAATAGGTTTCTTTTCTTGCATGAGCACCCCTCCAATACCTATGCCACTAGCATCACACTCAATCTCAAATTGTTTATCAAAATTTGGAAGCATAAGTAATGGGGCCGAAATCAACTTCTCTTTCAAAGTATCAAAAGCAATGTCTTGAGAAACACCCCATTCAAAATTAACACCCTTTTTAGTTAGATCATTTAAAGGGGCAGCAATTGTACTAAAATTAGGCACAAATCTTCTATAGAAACTAGCAAGCCCATTAAAACTTCTAACTTGACTCACATTTGTGGGAATTGGCCAATTTCAAATAGCTTCAATTTTAGATTGATCAACCTCAATTCCATGCTTAGAAACAACATAACCAAGAAATATAACCTTATCTTTGCAAAAAGTGCACTTCTCAAGATTACCATATAATTTATTAGTTCTTAGCACTTGCAAAACTTGTCTAATATGATCCATGTGGTCATGTTCATTGTGGCTATATATAAGAATATCATCAAAATAAACTACCACAAATCTACCAATAAAGTCTCTCAAAATATGGTTCATTAATCTCATGAAAGTACTAGGTGCATTAGTTAAACCAAAGGGCATTACTAACCACTCATATAAACCAAATTTTGTCTTAAAAGCAGTTTTCCATTCATCTCCCTCTTTCATTCTTATTTGATGGTATCCACTACGCAAATCAATTTTAGAGAAAAGAGTAGCACCACTTAATTCATCTAACATGTCATCTAAACGTGGTATAGGATGACGATAACGAATAGTGATGTTATTAATTGCTCTACAATCTACACACATGCGCCAAGTACCATCTTTCTTAGGAACCAAAATAACAGGAACGGCACAAGGAGATAAACTAACCCGAATATAACCTTTGTCCAATAGTTCTTGTACTTGCTTTTGGATCTCCTTTGTTTCTTGTGGATTGGTTCTATAAGGGGCTCGGTTTGGGAGAGATGCTCCCGGGATCAAATCAATTTGATGTTCAATTCCTCTCAATGGTGGCAATCCCGAGGGCACATCTTGTGGGAAAACATCCTCAAAATCCTGCAAAACATTAGAAACACCAAGAGGAATAGGGGCCATGTCATTAGAAACTAAAATCTCTCCCTTGTGAATAAGCACAATAGGGACTAGTGAAGGATCATCCTTAAATTCCCTCAAATCCTCTTTAGTGGCTAACATGCATAATAGGTTCTCTCTCTTTTTACCACTCGAATTGGTTTTGCTATCACTCCCCATGGCTTGAATTTTTGGTGTTCCCTCATCCCTCTCACTCTCTTTTTCCACTTTCATAGCAACTTTAGATTGGGACTCTTGTACTATTTGTTGTGGAGTCATAGGCCTCAAAATAATGGTTTTCCCATGATGATATAGCTCATAAGTATTGGCTCTCCCTTCATGCTTCACACTTCTATCAAATTGCCAAGGTCTTCCCAATAATAAGTGGCAAACTGTCATGGGCACCACATCAAATTCAATGATATCCTTATAAGGTCCAATTTGGAACTCCACTCTCACCATATGAGACACCTTCATTTGACCCGTGCTACTCAACCATTGGATGTGATAAGGAGAAGGATGTGGCATATATTTCAAATTGAGTTTTGCACATAGATCTTTGCTAGCCAAATTTCTGCAACTCCCTCCATCAATGATCACTTTGCAAGCCATGTTGGGACCAATAACAGCCTTTGTTTGGAATAAATTGCACCTTTGATTTTCAGGACTAGGCACCACACTCAATGAATTTTGGGTGCAAATAATAGAAGGCATAGTAGTAGCATAAGCATCCAAAGGAGAATCACTCAAATATCCATCATCATCATCAAGATCATTGGGATCAACATCATCACCTGTCTCATATTCATTGTTCTCATTGATAATCATCACTTTAGAATTTGGACAATCCTTCTTGAAGTTCCCTTTTCCTCCACATGTGTGGCATGTAATATCTCTATGCCTTGTAGTAGAAGCACTAGAACCCGAGGCACTTGCTGTTGGTTGTGATGTTTTCCTTGTATTAGCCACACTAGGCTCGGATTTGGATGATGGAGCACCTCGAAAATTTGATGATGGAGGTGGTGGTGTTGGAGTACTATGAGTAATAGATGATCTCAAAGGAAATCTACTCTTTGTTCTAGCCAAATTTTGTGCTTCCTCCAATATATGTGATTCGGCCTCTCTAGCATGATGGAGTAAATCATGCATATTAGCATATTGATAATGCCTCACAATGCCCTTGATTTTATAATGTAATCCTAAAAGAAATCTTTGCATTGTTTGCTCCTCTTGCTCTACCACACGGCCTCTTTGCATAATCAATTCCATCTCTTGATAATAAGCATCAACTGTCTTGAGACCTTGCTTCAATTGTTGTAATTTGTCAAATTGTTGCCTTATATAATTGGGAGGTACAAATCTTTCCCTCATTAGCCTCTTCATGGTGTTCCAAGTAGAATGGGTAATTCACCATCATTATGCCTTTTTCTCACTAAATTATCCCACCATCTAAGAGCATATCCATCAAACTCAGAAGATGCCAACTTGATCTTTCTATCCTCATTGTAATCATGCAATCTCCAAAGCTTCTCAATTTTCAACTCCCATAGCAAGAATTCTTCCACATCCATAGTATCAAAGCTGAAAGATGGAATAGAAAATTTGGGTTTACCCAATATATCTTCATTAGCATTGGGCAAAGGCACACGCCTAGCTCGGCCTTGAAAACCTCCTCTTGCTCTTTCTCCTCTAGCTTCACGGCCAAAATTAGGTTCCCCCTCATTATTTGCATCACTATGGACACTAGCATTGTCATCATCAATAGGTGGCAACCGAGCTTGAATCAATCTTTGAAGATCAGTCATGGTATTGTTGATGGTATCAATAGAATCTTGCATTGTTCTCAATTGAGCACTATTGGTCTCGGCCACTTTATTGGTGCTCTCCACATTCTTCGTCATGGCATCAACTATCTCATAAACAGGATCAACAGCTTCATTCACATATTTCTTGTAGTGTTCCTCATTGTCATCCAACTTCTTTGTCAACACATCCCTTAATGCCTCATACTCCCTCCAATTCACTCCCTCGGATTGATCCTTCTTTTGCTGCACAAGATCACTACTAGAAAGATCCATTAGAAGGTTAGTGAAAATAAAGCAAGTATAGGTTGTGGTGCCTCTCTCAACTCACTCAAGAATCTAGCAAAACAATAGGATATCTTACCACTCCAAAGTGAATAGAGATACTTACCACAAGTAGAAGCAATTAAAGTGCTTTGGTGTGAAGAAAAGAATACCCAGGTTTTTAACTCTCACAATGGCAAACAAGGTTATTTAGTGGGGCTTGGTATGGATACCTAACAATCACCAAAGTAACAATCCTATTTGCTGTCTTAGTGAAGATATAAAATACCCAAGGAAACTCACACAATGGAGACAAATGAGGCAAAGCAATATGTGGATGAAATTTGCAATGCACTAGAAAGTCACTAGCTAGGCTCTTAATTGACAGGCACAAGATTGCTCAATGAAAAACCAAGTGTCACAATGGCAAGCTCAACTAGTAAACAATAGTAATGATATGGCCTTTTGCACTTTGCTCTTTTTCTCTTTTCTCTTTTTTTTTATACTTTTTGCTTTTTCTATTTTTTTTTAAAATTTTCAATGGCCTTACACTAAGCTAGGAGCAACAATTAACCAAACACAAGTGAACACAAAGATGGTGATGAAAATTGAGCAACCTGTCAGAGCACAAAATAGCTATACTTGTGGGCAAGTTCCTATTTGAATGCTATAGAAAGGCTGTGGCTAAGGTTCACAAGATATGGAGGTGATGGTCCTAGTGATGAAAAACAAGGAAACAAAAGAAAGCACAAAGATTCTAGGTGAAAAAGTTGATGAAAACAGCTCACGGCAGCACTTTAGACCCACGGCAGCAAAACAGGCGCTTTTGAGCTCACGGCAGAACACACGGCAGAAAAAACGAAGAATTTCGTACCGCGGCAGAACTCACAGCGCGCAGAGATTCACGGCAGCAAAAACAACGATTTTCGTACCGCGGCAGGGAGCGCGGCAGCAAAACGTTGCGTTTCTGTGCCGCGGCAGATCACAAGCGAGCGATTTGGTGTGTGTGTTACGGGCTCGGGTGGGGCTTTTGTAAGGATGTTGCGGTGCAATCTGAGACCAACTAGGGCGCGGCAGAGGTATGTGGTATGGTGGGTTTGGGGATATGGTAAGTGAGCTGTGATGGATAGGGGGGTCGGTAACCACGTGATGGATGGAATCCGAGTGGAAGTAGGGGGTGGCAGCGATGGTATGATTGCGGTGGTTAGGAGAGAATCCGAGACCAACTAGAACTAGGGTTTGGTGGTGCGGCTAGGGTAACTAGATGGGGTCGGATTGGAGTGATGGATGGCAATATGGAGCGGATATTTTTGGAGTTTTCTGATATAATTCGACTAGATGAACAAAGACAACTAGATCTAGCCGAAAACTAAAAAGAGGGAAAAAGCAACACAAAATCTAACACAAAACAGCACTAGTGATTAAAACTAAGGTGATATCTAGGCTAAGGCAAAAACTAACACTATTTTTGTGGGGCTTTTTCTGGATAGGAATAAAAACACTCAAAGTAAAGGAAAACTTGATAGCTCACCGAGGCAACCTGTAAATCTGATACCAAGATGATAAGGGGTGGCCCAATCTTCTCAGTGAACTCACAGATAACTTCTGAATTGATAACTAGTGCGCCACTAAGAACTCTCCGGCTGATCCCTGATGCCAATGTAAAAGATAGCAAACCAATGGATATTCTTAACTCCACACTCTTGCACAAGTAATCCACCGACTACAAGTGGTACTGTACCGTCTTATTCCCAGTGGAACAGCAGGTATCACGTAAGGTTTGCAGATGAACTTCCAGATGAAAGGCTTACAAGAAGTTTCAATCTAGAGGTCTAGGGTTTTTGGTTTAAACGTAGTCTAACCTCTCCTATGCGCCCAAGGGGGGATATAAGAGAGGGGGTGCGGCCACAAGGAGTCCCCTTGCGCAAGCACCACTTCTAATAGGACTAGGACTCCTATACCTAACACAATTGGATACAAACCGACCCCACACACAAGGGGTGCGGCCAATATTGGTATACAAACCAATTCTACTTCTATTAGGACTTATATGGCGCATTGATGCTTCCTTGTGGGCGCCCTCCTCTTGCCTTGTCCATCCATGAGTGTGAAATTACAATATGGCATTGTTTTCCACACTTAGTGCATTTGATCTTGTGGAGGCACCATCCCCTTATCATGATAACAATTGTTATTTGTTGTTTTCACCATGCTAGCACTTGTTTTCCATCTCCTCTTGAAGTCCATGCTCATCCTTGTGTAGCTCCTCTCCATGATCTCCATTCATGTTTGTGTTATCAACAAACCTAAGAATACATAAATGCAAAGATTTAGGTAGTATAAAGTTCTCACAATTATAAACATTATATTCAAGTAGGAGTGAATTCACCTGTTGTTGTAATAGCTTGGTTCTTGATCTTGTCATTGGACCAATTCTAACTTCATTAGCTTTGATAGGAGGATCTTCATGTTCAACAATAGGTGAAGAGCTAGGGATGTCCTCATCATCGAGCGAACGCTTCGCCTTCGTCTGCGGCCGTGGAGTGAAGAGTTCACAGCTTCGCCGACGCCGAGTGACGCTTTCCAGAAGTATATTTTCTGCCATCTCTTTTTGATATGCCTATCACATATGATGGTGTTTTGGGCCGTGGCATCAATCGCACTCTAGATATTATTATTAATTACAGCACAACTGATGCTTGATAAATGCTTATACTACCTACTGAAATAAACGTTTTGAAATGAAAATATTTACTCTTTTGCTGTCAGGTTAGATCCTTCTATCTCTATTCAGCACAAGTTTTTTATAGCCACAGGACAAAGTAAGGAGACACAGTAGCGCCGAGAGCATTTTTTTTTTGAATTTCCGAGAGCATTTTTTTTTTGTTTTAGGTGCTGATCCTTTTTGCCCAATTATTTTCCTTACTATATTTTTTTCGCGCATACAAAACTTCCATAACATCCCTCCAGTGACATGTTTATAGAAATAATAAATTTTTTTATTTTAATTTGTAGCACCTTTTGCAAGATTTGAATGGTTGATTTGATTCTATGAAGCCCTTTTTAATTATTATTGTAAACTAACTATCGACACAAAGGCCCACTGCCAATCAATTCCACTGTTTTCAATTGCATGTGTGACATGGTTGTTTATTTTCAGTTATTTGTTAAATTATACATTACCTGAAATCTCCGCTGCAACGCGCGGGGTATTCTTCTAGTTTAATCAAAGATTGATGTCATTAGTTTATCAATGCATGATTATTTGATTTAAGCTAGTGTTAGTACATGCATTTTTTCATTAGTAATTTGAAGGAATCCGGTGACGGTGTATCATCTGACAAGGAGTCCAGGGATGCTAAGAGCAGACATGTTCTTAGGAAGTTGCAGAATGAGCATATTAGGTACCGTCGTTGCGGCGGCATACTGTTCTGCCCCTTATTCGGCAGGAACATTGACACGAGTATCGTCGGCATGATTCGGCATGCCAGCGGCGTTGGACGTGGATCGGAAAGCCGCGGGGCCGCTGTTAGGGCCAAGCACGTTGCCTACGGTGTGTTCCTAAAAAAGTTTCTCGCGCGCCATATCCGCTTAGGTCTCGCGCGGCCTCCTCTGAACCCCAATCACCAGGACATGAATCCTTGGAGGAGTCAGTAATGTTGTCGCTTGTGCCGAATGCTGCAATGGTGTCCTGATGAACTTAATTAGAATAGTTTTGCTGCTAGCTGATGTTCTGGTTTGGGCAAGTAGTATAGGTAAGAATATTATTAGTATTGTTGAAGAATTCTTCGTGTGTGTAAGAATTTAAGTACTATATATATAGCACTTCTATATTATGTTGTTTCAGCCGATCATGTTTTCAGGATGCCTGGTATAACTTAGTAATAAGTGGATGTGTCACGTCCATTTAGTACTCGATCATGTCCAATAAGCCAATCCTTGTCGAAAACTCGTTGATCTGATGGATCAATGGTTTTTAATTCTTCAATTAATTAGTAGAAAATAAAGAACTAATTTTAAGAATGCAATCTTTTTCGTATTAGCAAAGATCTACATTTGACAAACCTTCCATTTTAATAGCCAGCCGACCCCATATCTGAGACAACATACCACATTTGGCAGTTATAGCCATTTCACTACCTGAGAAATGACTTTTAACGACGGTCTAACTGGTCGCTAAAAGTAAGATTTTGGTCGTTAAAAGTTATTAACGACCAAAATTTGGTGGTCGTTAGTTGTCGTTATAGGCTCCGTCGTTAAAAGTATAACGACCACATATTTTCTTCGGTCGTTATTTTCTAACGACGAGGCCGATGAGTGGTCGTTAATTGTAAGGAAATAACGACCAAAGTTTTGTATTAGCGACCATGTTTTTCATGGCCAAAAGTATTTCTCTGATCATATATGAACGACCATTTCATATTATTAATCGCATTATTTTCACCATTTTGATTGCATTTGCAACCACTTTATTTAATTTAATAAAGTGACACCTTTAATCACTTGTAAAATCGTTAATAACAATTTTGTTCCACATGCAACGACAAACAAATATACATAAGTACGTCAATAATCAAAACATGTTTTTTTTATTAATCAAGGTTCTAGAATTAACACAATTTTCACATACAAAATATGAAAGTAAAATACCATTAAACAAATATGGATTAAACCCTCTACTGACGATCTACTTCGTGATATCTAACTTGGTAAACATAGCTAGCTTGCCGGGCTTTTCTTCTTCTAAACATCAACCAGACGAGCACCACAAGCCACAACACACATATTCATCAATGTTTGGCTACAAAGCAAAACATGCCTTCTGAATTGTGAAGATTCTATCCATTTGGACCGTCAGCCCTAAAAAAGCATGAATGATTACAAAAGTTAGTACCACATATAATTGTCACAAGGTATAAGAGATTTGTTCATGCAAGATTGCAGACTGAAATGCTTACATTCTTGGTGAATGATTCAGATCAAATTAGCAAATCCCATGTGAAATACAGAACAGGAAGTGTAGCGTTAGACCCTTCAAAGTCATAAACGTAAGGTACTGCATAGACCTTTTATCAACCTGAACCTTATTAGTATTAAGAAACTGACAATCAGAAGATAGACTTTTTCCAAGTACGTTATGTGTACAAATTAACAGATGCACCGACACTGAATAGAGAGGATCTCCGCACTAACCTTTTTTTTTGCGAATGAATCTCCGCACTAACCTGGATATGAGACATGAGAAAAATTACAACGCCAGGACTGTGAATCGTGTCTTCTTTGTGGGCCTCGCAGCCTCGCACACTCCGGTATCGGATCGATCCAGTATCCGAGGACGGCAGCAGCCTGCACCAGCCAAGTCAGAACACAACTGCCCATGCTTTTTTTTTAAACAGTGAGCGCCCCATAGGGGCAGAACCTTCATTGATAAAAACCAGTGGATGTACATGAAATTACAGAAGACCCCAGGGAATAAGAAAAAAACATATAGGTTCTCAGCATTTGTAAGAAGGCCCCTCCGAAGAAATCTGAAATCGCAATCCGGGCCTACTTCTTCTCCACCGCGGAGCCGAGAGCGCAGCAGCTGTAGCCAAGGAATTCGACGGGGACTACGCCACTTGCCTCCATCCCAGCATACCCATCAGCGACCACGCTCCAGAAGGCCCTCCCAAAGGAGGTGAAAATGCCGATCTTCGGCTTGAATGCCCAGATACGGGCCATGGATGACGGAGATCCATCTTGGATCGCCGCTGAAATGCTCCAAATACAGGTTCTTGAGCTCAACCACCACCCCAGCTTGCTCTCCATCCGCCCATCCCCCTGCTGCAACACCACCGTGGTGTCCCGACAAGAGAGGAAACAGGTGGCCTTCGAGATCGCCGGACTGATGCAAGCACCACCACACCGCCTCAAGGATAGCAGCATACCATCGGACCCATAGTACCTGCCACGGACTTGGGGAAGCGAGCGTAGAAGATGGCGATGAAGAAGTACCACGAAGACGAACTTATTGAGGCAGAGGTCGATCCCCACCCTTCTCCTTCTCAACCCGAGAGCGTGGAAAGAGATGGAATCCGACCACTCCGACGAGATGTCCGCCCTCCCGCCGGCAACACTACCCTTGCAGACCTTATTATCGGAGATGCTCTCCGCTCTGTCCATCGCTTGCGACGCCGCACGCCACCTCAACGCCACGAAAACGGAGCAGAGCTTCGAGGACCCCCATCCATGGCTGCGGAGGGATGGGGAGCTACTCCACCACAACACCACGAAGGGAAACCTAGCCCTATAACTATTGCTATAGATCTCTACTATACACAACGGGGGGAGCCACCCCAGCCCATCTCTGCGCCCTCCAGCGCGCACGCCGGCGGCGAGAGAGGCCCCACCGGAGGAACCCCGACTGACTCTCAAGAGCGATGCGCTTCCTTATCCGTTCCCCAGCTGTTGCTAGCTAGCTGGACTCCCGAGGCTGGTAATCTAAAGCCTGTCAGACCTGGTATTCCGCTGCTCTTTGAAGGAAGAGAAACTCAGCTATAAATTTATATGCATGTCAGACCTGGTCTTCCGCTGCTAATCTGGCACCTCCAAGGGACCAGGAGTCCATAGGATATATTCCTCCTTTGACCACGTTAGATCCATGGCCAGCCTTTCCATGTACTAGAAGCGGAGTCTAGATTGGGTTGTGCGATGCGCTGCCGCCAGGTTGTCTTGTTGTGAGTCGTAGAAATATAAAACCCAAGACTAACGTGATGGTTATCTATACTTCTTATAAAGCAAAACCCCACTAACATGCATTAATTATTTTTCTATCTCAACATGCAAGCTATCCACATCATCCATTCTCCTAGCCAATCAATTGTCCATGTCATCTTCACTAATAATTATGAATCACTACATGCAAATTACATATCACCCATTTCTTAAACCATCCAATTATGTACATTAATAATTTAAAATATGTATATACTATGATCAATTTAATTTTGCATATTCATTTGGAAAAAATAATGTATCACATCTCTTATAAATTTTTGTTTACACATGATTCATTTTTTAAACCATCCAGTTATTCATATTAATAATTTAAAATATATATACTATGATCAATTGTAGTTTCTAAAGTGATCCCCGCAGCAACGTGCGGGGTATCCTTCTAGTTAACTTTAGGTCTTAAGCCGGGAGACGAGGGAGCTCTCTCAGCGCATCTGCGCTTCGCAGTGTCTCTGCGTTGTGGGCCTTTTCGTCCTCGGTGTTGTGGGTGGCCGCCGTGCTGGGCACGTGTCTGCCTCTTCCCGACTCGTCCTCTCCACTCCCTTATCCTCTCCACCGGCACGACGCCGCCGCCAATACCACGCTGCCGCCTGCTTCCTCCCGGCGGCCGCCGCGCGGTTCGGCGCTGTCCTCTACCACTGCAGCACACCCTACCTCCATCTCCAGCGCTTTCCCGTGCCTCGCTCCCCGTCGCCGAGCGCCGCGCATCTTCTCGGCCATCGCGTTCTTCTTCCCCGCATCGCCCCGAGGCGGCGCAGTTCATGGGAACAGTCACAGAAGGAGCTGGAGCGCGGGGTGGACCGCATCTTGTGACATAGGTGTGAGGCTCCGACGGGATCCTGAGGTTCGGCGAGGATGGAGGCAGCTCACCATGGCGGCTCGCAGCGTGAGCGCGTAGGCGGCTCACCACGAGTGGATTAGGAGGCCCGCGACCTTTTGCGACGAGGAGAGCAGCCGGCGACGTCCTGGAGGATGATTGCTCATTCATTTTTATTTTCGATCCGATTTTCTTTTTTTACCTAACTCGGTTTGCTTGGGTTTTCGTGGCCTTAAATCATTTTTTCTGAAGTACGTGATGTGTTGATATCCGATTTTGTAATCCCGAACTAAATGGCCAAGAGAAAAAATAGTGTTTCAGATCCAAAATTTGTTCTTACTGAGAACTTGAGGTTTCAGATTCGAATTTTTATTAATGGAAGTTGTAAAAGAACTGCGGAATGGCAGGTTGTGATTTCAATCTGTTCCTCAAGAAAGGATTTCCTGCTAAAGAAATGGGAACTGGGAACTCGCAGTGTGGCCTGGAAGCGGTCAAGAATCTAATTGTCGGCGCTCAAGCGACGGCCTGTTTTGTCATGCGGCACAGATCCATTTTTCTCTGTCGTGGAAGAGAAAGTCCAGCAAGTTCTTTTCACACTACACATATGCAGCTTCTCTCAAGTAACTATAAGGTGCCTTTTGTTTTGTCAACTAGAACAAACCTTTTTCCGGTGTTCATTAATCTTTGTGCTTGGAGGGATAGATTTGTTGCATTGGGTTTGTTACTTATTGCATTTCAGATATTGTCAAGATTTATTCAAATTTTAGTTGAGTTTGCAAAGGGAACACTTGAGCTATGTGTGAGACATAAGCGGAAGTCGGAAGCAAGCACAATAAGTCAAGAATGACAACATCATGAGAGAATTGCTATCCTCTGCATTTAATTTTCTACCTTTTCTTTTCATATAGGTTCAACCTGATTGGTGGCAAAGCTGACTTTGAAGAAGACTGTATAGGAGATAAAATATGTAAAGGTGAGGCAAATAGTTCCACCTATGCATTTCATATTGTCATGTTCAGTTAATTTCAGATTGACATCATGACAGTGAGCATGGTTGGCATGTCCTGCCATGCTAAGATTGTTGCAATCTCAGGATAATACAATTCTCTATTGGTGCGCCTCATTTTAGTTTTCTTAGGAAAGTGCAAGAGATGGTCATGTCATGTGTGCTCACAGCCGCACTTCTGTAATGGGGAATTAATCGAGTATGTGTGTTTTTTGATATTTAAACATTAATTGTTCAGTAGTGTTTATTATGATCTACCTCGCGAAGTATCAGTAAGTAAAATGTGAGATGGCATGCTATTAGTTATGGAGTCTTGAAATAAATGCAATGGCTTTTGCTTCTTCTGTTGATGTTAAATATATATTAAAAAAATAATAATGTAACCAACTTACTGTTTAAGCATGTGTACTATAAACGCAGACTTGAACACTCTATACCAATTACTGCCTTAATGATCGATAATGGAAAAACTTTGATTGAATTGTTTCTATTTCAAAATAAAGAACTTAAGCTACATAGATCGAACTTGTAGGTTACTGACTATTTAGATGGCGTTTCAGGTCTTTACAGAGTAGACCAAAAGTTTGGTTCCTCAACAGAGTGTTTTTTCTGTACAATATTTCATCATTAGCAAAGCAATCATCTAGAAGGCGAACACCAATCTTTGGGGATCAAAGGGGTGCATCATATCATCGCTTTCCGGACAAGAGATCCTGCCCTGGATCACTGGTGAAAAGCTCAATTCTGCTGTCATGAAGCCAAGGGCTGCTCAAGCGTGTCATCTTCTCAATGTTGTCGTACACCTCCAAGCATCTTGAAACCTTCTACCGTTCCAATGAAAGACATGGTGCTTGTTGTTTTGTCTGGGAACGGAAGAGAAGTCAAGTTTCTGTGATGATTTTGCTTTCCACCTGGATATTGTTTCCCTCTATATATGACAAAAGAAGATGCAAGTAGACAGCTGCACCAATAGACAACCCTAATCTACACTTAAGTTTATGCTTCTTATATATGTTTGCTCGACCTAGAAGTGGAAAATATCTAAGCATGCCTCCAACACTACAGGCAGACATAATTACCTGTGTGAGCATGGGTACAATGGAGTTTGTAGGTGGTGGAAGAGGAATAGTTGACACTCCAGCCTCTCCAGGTTCCAAGATAATGTTTATGAGCTATTGTATGTTTTTTATCACATAGGACATGCCAGTCGGCTGATAGTTGAACAAATACACACGACGACATAATATATGTGGCATCACACTTATAGCTTGGCCTTTAATGTTGGAATATACCTTTTTTTGTAGTTTCATATTGTATTGCAGATGGTATAAACTGACATATTACTGAAGTAGCAGCATATTAAAGGATATGCTTTTGGAGGAAATGTATAACTTCTGAGCGCCACCCCTTTGCAGATTGTAGAACATGCAAGGGTAGTAAAGTAGACGAGATACTCTGATGCTTAATTTGAAATAAACTGGTGAGTGCTTTATGATTGCAGTGAAGAGGTTCAACAATCTATTCTGAGTTCCAATTCTAGGAACTTGATAGATTATCTACTAATTTTAGTATTCTTGTGACCCTTTGCAGATTGTAGAACAGACGAGAGGGTGATAAAGTAGACGTGATATTCGCACTGCACGTTGGTAATGGTTTGTTACGGATGGGTAGGCCATGTCTGGATGCCCTGCGGTTGCAGGCGCCACGTGACGTGGTTCTTCAGTTCTTGCATGGCCAGACGGGTGGGCATTCTCTTTGTAGGCTTAAATTTTGGTTAGAGGTGAATGTAGTTTTTCTGTATGTATGCATTAGAGGTGGGGAGAGTTCCTATTTTTATTACACACCAATCATCTATCCACAAGGCTGTTAATCGATGGATTTTTTTTGTTTCTGAATACGTAGTACATGGCCTAAATTGTGTGTTGTAGTCTGAACAAAATACTGTGTATTTCTAGAAGGGGCAAGAACAAGATCCCAGACTGCATTTCTTAGTCGTTTGTTTTTTCATTATTTTCCTTTTTAGGTAGAGAGGGTATATACGAATAGAGATTATTTTCATGTAGACAAGTTTGTTCTTTTATAGTATTGGTTTAACCAATCAAAGACAGTTCTTTTCTAAACCCAAATTATGGATGACCGCATGTTTGTTACCTTAAAAATGTGTAGTCTAATTTCGGTTTCCAATGTCAGTTCGGACGGTGAGGCTAGGGTTACTGGGAGCTCTCAAAAAGACAGCGGCGGTGTCATCTTCAGAGTATTTCTTTTTCCGGTCTTATCTCCGTCGCAGCAGTACTGCTCCGGCGCCGTCGGAAGGCCTGGGAAGTTCGGGCTAGGTGGTGGCCATCCTGGTGGCGGCTACATGTACAAGGATCTGCTTGTTCTACAGCAGGGCGTGTGGAAGATGGTGTGCGGCTTTGGCATTCTACCCCAGCTCCGTCTTGGGGAGATGGTGGAGCTGGGTAGCGAGAGGTATGGCGTTCTCCCCTGGGCGAGCCACATCGGCGACGGTTCCGTTGCTTGCAGTGGGTAACTTTTGAGGTCTACAAAGCCTCGGAAGGTGATAATGTTGATGTCTTGATAATGGCTCGGCTCGATGCTGTGAAAGCGTGATATGTGATTGTGTTTGCAGCGAAGCCGCAAGGAACTTTTACCGGATGACTCATCGTCATGGGCGCAATGCGATTACAAGCATGCAAGAAGAAAAAAAAACACTATTAGGTAAATAGAACTCCCGATGCTTCCCTCTCCTTTCTTTTCTTCTATATTCATGATTTGTCGCAGTCATTTGCTAGAACAAAACTACTGCATCGCCATGTACTCAAAGCAAATGCAATTATGTATGTGCCTTTTTTCTCTCATGAATGATTGGATACTGTGTGTGCCCGTTTCCATGAATAAATTTCTGTCAGATAGAATGTATGCTTGAAAAGAGAACCATGGTTGTTCTTCAGAGTGAAGAAACATACTAGAGGTGCAGTCTATCCCTTTGACTGCTACTGCGAAATGTATTAGTGATAAATCTCCTCAAAGGGAAAAACAGCTCAGAGTTTAACACATTAATTTATACTTAAATTTTGGGATATCATTGCACAAAAAATAATTCATACGATACTTATTAGCTGGCATTCTGAATATTCCAGTAGAAACATCTTCAAGAAATAGGAATAAAGCACAATCCAACCTCATTATAAATTATCTGTATAGTTGTATTTGTTCACCAGCAGTCATCATTCTGAATATTCCATCGAAATTCATACCTTTGTCAATGGTCGCTTAAACTATTGTTTGGATTGGTTACTTGATCTGAACAGGCAACATATATTGCTCTGGCAATCAAGAGGGTGAATAAATTATCTACTAGATTTATTTCTCGGTTTTACTGTAGAGTTATGTGCAATTTTTTGTTGTCCAGTGTAATTCTAGATACTCTCTATATATATTTCATGCAGAACACATGGCTAATTTTTTTTAAAAAAATAGGCAAACATTTGGAGCCTTTTTAATGGGTGGTCTTTTTTTTTATTACCGATAGCCTCTCCTTCTCTTAAGTGCTAATTTTACTAATTGTAGGGAATACAAAAATAAGAATAAAAAATATTGTTGTCATGCCCTTCCTAGAGTTACCGATGTCATGCTACGGATATGTGTGTTAGTTTTCTTGGATCTGATCCATCTCACCCATGAGTGTTCTGAGTACATTCAACTACATTCCAGTTGTATACTATTTTGTTGTTGTTGAATTGTGATGTTAAAAGCTACCATAACTTATTTTTTAGACAACTTGATATTGTTGTTTTAGTCACTTCTTCTATCCTGAGATTACTACAAGCAACCTAGACATAGTTGTACTTCTTGGCAAGCGGTGTTCGATTTTGTTATGTTCTTGGAGTTCGTAATATCCAAATAGCTGAAAATTGATTCTCCTTTGAAGTAATATAGTGTGCACTGTGCAATGTGTGTACTTCTTCGATGGTCAAAGTGTGATCTGAGGGCCTAGATGTGTATATGAGCATGCTAATAATTTCAGGTTTTGAAGTAAGCAAGATGGAGTTAGAAAGATAGGTCCACAACATTTTTTACTACGATGCATTGCAACTTGGGAGTGATTGGTAAAAATCATCTTCAGATATTTGTTTCTGTCGGTGGTTGTGATTCATTTCTTACTGTTTTTAATGCGTTATGAGGCATGTATTTTTGTTGACGTTCCTTCCTCCCTGGAGGTTCTTCTCTGATTATATAAAAATAATTGCCTTTTCCCTGACGTGTGCTTCAACGACTTATGCAAGAATGGTCTTTAATCACTCAATAAGAGCTTCAAAGTAATATTTTCTTTATCTTGCTTCCTTCTATAGCTTCTCTGACTAGAGACAGTAGTCTTAGCGCATGAGACTTGGTTTTCAAATGCAAGGCTGCTACAAGATAAGTATTTATGTGTTGCTTCTGAGTCTGTCCTATCCAAATACGCAAACGTTTTACTTAATGGCGTATGCACTATATATTCATGAAAACAAAGAGTTACATAAGTGTTACTTGATAGCGTTTTTCTCTTTGTTCTCTTGTTTGCTTTGTGCTACTTGCATTTATTATTTTATGTGACTAGGGAGGTCGTTCATTATTGAGTGACATACATCTATTTTCAGATCCTAATATTTTGCTTGGAAGGCATCACTGCCGCTGTTAACTTTCGGTTGTCTGAATCCAATACTTTCAGGTCGGGTGATGGACAACTTCGGTGCTTGGCTGCTTGTTGTCTCCATCGGAGAGCCGAGTGGAAATCGTGAGGCCCCAGTTTGTATGGATGAAGACTTATTTTTCTTTAAATTGGCATACACTTTACTGCTATTTGCTAAAAGTTGGTGCCCAATGGGCCAGGTTAGTGCTGACTGCCCAACGTTGCTTAGAGTCAGTACCCAGCTTCATATTCTGGCTCATATGTGAGCATTTTAGGGTGCAAATTTATCACACACCAACTTGCAAATTTATCACACACCATGAAAATATTATTTTGCTTGACAAACTTATCAGTTGATTTTCCCCTAAAATAACCAACAGAATGGACTCTATTAAACACATTGGCGTCGGTCGGAATTTGTCCAACCTACATGTACCTGAAGCGCGCATATATGGCTGAAAATTCCCGCACATGACACACACTAACTAAAGGTGATATTACTGGCGCCTATTACATCATTGAAACAAACTGATGATAGCAGATTACAACCAAAGAAAAACGTTGACCCATGCAACCCATTGGTCGCGCCATGCAACCACGTTGAGCAGACGGCGCGGCAAGGCGCGCCTACCGTCTAGTTTATCATCCTTTTTCGAGCGAAGGGGTACTGGATGGTTAATTAGTCCCGAAAATCTAGCTAACTGACCAACAACGACCACCGTCTAGCATAATTTAGCGACGGGCATATCCATGGTTGTCTCGTGGGCTAAATTTGGATGTGTAACAACCTAGTTCACCAATAACGACCAAATATTTTTTGACCCTGGTCGTTAATAGGCTAATTTGTAGTAGTGTTTGTACCCTATTTAACACATAGACCCTCAATTAAAAAAAATCACATCTAAACCTAACATCTGTGCGCCTAAATTATGACCGCTCACAGCCGCACGCTAAATCTCCACCGAAAGAGCCTCACACGGGGTCCCACTTGTCAGCGTCACAGGCCGTTGCGCTCCCTCGCCCATTCAGCTACTTCCCCACTGAAAGGAACCACTCTGCCCCCAAAACAAAACCCAGTGCCTCCACTTCGCCCACTGGGCGGCAGCTATCACGGCGGCGCCCTCGCTAGCTTCCCCGTCCTCACCGACGCACTCAACCAATGACTGGTAAGTGCTGGTTGCCTCCCTTCTCCATCCTCAACAAAACGATTTGATCTAGGTTAGATGGCGGCGGATCTAGGTTAGATGGCGTCAGATGTAGGTTAGATGCTGGCGGCCATCGTCGTTGATGTCTTTAGGTCACCACCAACCATGGATTAAGCTCACGCTACCATCACAGGTATCTCGAAGATCGCTTCCCCCACCTAGATGGAGATCCACCGGAACAAGGCCTCGAAGCTCGCAAGGTTCCATGTTCTTCAGACAACCAAGGTAAATACTAGTATATAAATTAGTATCTCCTTTCGCCTTCGTAGCTACTTGTTTGATTTTTCTTCTTTTCATATTTGGCTGTAGCACTCCAGTCGAGGCTTTAACTTCTGCACCATGTCGCCTTATGAAACTCGTAACTGGATGGAGGCGCCAATTGAAATAGATCCAAAGTATTGTCTCTTTCTATAGTCCCATGGCATTCGGGTTGATGGAGTTGGTAAAAGACCAACTCGAGAGGATCTTGTCAGTGAAGTAAAGATGACTCGTAGAGGTGACAGGTCTAACAAAATGTTTTATTACTCTCTTACGCACCTACAGATTAGCCAGGATTAATTTATTGTCTTGCATTCTAGGTCCCAAAATCCAAGGGACTCAACTGGCTGAACTTAATTGACGACCTTTGACCAGTTGGTGTCGAGATGGCAATCAACTGGTCAAAGATAGTCAATTTAGCCGGAATCCAGGAGGGTGCTATGTGTGTCTTCACCTTCTACAATGGAAGAGATGGTTTTATTTGTTCTATTGTTTGCCTCAACTGTCGGATATATACCGATTAGGGGTATATCCGGCATTGTCCTAAAGAGCCGGATTACCAGAGTGGCCTGATTGGTAATGGATCACAGTACATTAGGCGGCCCAGTAAGCTGACGCACAGAAGCCGGATTCTAGAAGAACCCGGACCACGGCCCAAAGTGGTGTGGCTTGGAGTAGAAGACGGATTCCTGCTTTCCAAGTTAAGATACTTTCTGTAGTCTTCTAGGTTTCCTTTCTGTAAGCCCTAACCCGGCTATTATATAAAGGCAGACGGGAGAGAAGAAAGACAACAGATAGACAAATAAGCTAGAAGCCAACTCGCCGAGAAGTTGATCCTCGCTGAGTTAGCGAAACCCTACTCATGTTGTACTTTGTATACTTCAGGCTTCAGCCCTGATTTAGTGAAATTGCAGGAGTAGGAACGCCGCCTAGCTGCAACGTACCGAACCTGGGTAAAATTGGTGTTCCTGGTTGTTGTGCTACCACGCCCCCCCCCCCCACGTCTCTACCCGTAGGCTCATGACACCCCCGTCTATGAACTCTACTACGATGTCTCGACAGTTGGCGCCCACCGTGGGGCTAGTGACGTCAGGCGTTAAGTTTCGATCGGGGATACTCGACGGAATCGGCACTACCATAACTGTCGGAAGCTTGGAATTCGACAACGATGTTGGGCGCTTCCTCGATAATGGATCGTACATGCCAGCACAGAATCATCTGGTAAGTGCTTGCATTTTACCGATTGGATCGGCAAATATCTTTATCGTATTAACTGCAGAAGCAATGGGATTCTGTGGTGGAAGTAAATTTATCCACCCACCCTATACCCAGTTCAAGAAAACTATGATACCGGATTTTGCTCAGATCACCAAAACCCTGAATTCGCTGCCTCTTCGGAGATGCCTCCAATCAGATCTCACTTCATTGGCATGGTGCAATCCGAGGTCGCTGAAAACACGGAAGTAAGTAATCCTGTGGAAGAAGCAGAAAACAACAATCCCACAGAGCCAGTGGAAGATCCGACAACCGTCAATGAAACGGTGAACTCGGAAGCCGACTCCGTACTAGCTGCCATAGAGGCAAGATTGGAGTCGGAACCTGGATCTGAAGACATAGATTCAGAAGATGAAGATGAAGACGCTTTCGAAAGAAAGGTTAAATCTATGACTGGGGGATTCCATGAAGTATTTATGGCGAAACCGACTGATAGCTCGGATGCTGAAGACGAGGAAGACCCCAAAACACCTCCACCAGATGAGGAAAGAGAGGATGGTGAAACCAGCCCTATTTACCCCGATGTCAAGGAATTGACATAGGAAGAACCTCGTAAAAAACCTCCCTCTTCCAAGAAGAAAAACAAGACTGCCAAGAAACTCTAGTACAAACTCCAGAAGAAAAAGTTGGCAGATAATGCTAGCCAAAACCTGGAAGCAGGAGGAGCAAGCGGGGTCACACCTGTGGAGAAGAAAAAGAAAGAAATCCATGCCCCTGAATTGTCGGAACAGGACGAGATCAATCTGATCAAAACCCCGGTCGGACCCTACGAGCCATCGGAAGTGCTGGAAGCCAGAAGGCAAGCCATTATGCGGCAACAGCAACAACTATTCCGATCCCAAGAAAATCTCCTCAAAGCCCAAGCTACTGTAAAAGCAAAGCAAGAGGAAATTCAAGAATTCGAGAGACAGAATATGTCCGGGATAAAACCCACGAGATTACCAGGAATCGCAAGGCCGGATGTACTGCCAGCAATGGAACGGTTGCAAAACCCTTCCTGGCAACGACAGGTTGACGGCGTAAACGCTAAGGGCGAACGCATCTATAAAACCGCATCTGAAAACGCGGAAGCCGCCTTCGCCATCCTTAATGACGATCTGTACTCCAAAGACGAAAAGTTGCAAGGAGTGTATGCTTTCCTGGGTAAAGCACTAGAACAACAGCAGCGAGGTCAGGCAAGATTAGGGAAGTTGCATGACGACTCCGTCCTATGCAAAACTTCCACTTGCGCCGCTGGAGCACCTGGACCCGGAGAACCTGGAGATTCAGGCGATTCTAAGGACAAAAAGGGAGACCCCAAAAAGGACAAGAAAATCCCGGACAATAGGGATGAAGCGTCCAGAACGGGATCCCATATGCCGAAAGGCGGAAATATATCCCGTGACCATAAAGACTGGGAGGAACAAAACCGGAAAGACGGAAAAATGATGTCGCCTCCGAGACGCCCAGCTGAAAAAGCCGGAAGACACGAAAATCCTCACAGACATGAAAGGTCCCATACTCCTCCTAGGAATAAAGAAAGGCCAATGACTAGAGCTCCGCCTCATTCCAAAGGACATGATAACGGACGAAACAGGGATAATCCTGGAAGAGCGCATTCGCTCAACAATGGGCCAGAAAGGAGCAGATCCCCTTCTGTCCATTCAGCAGCTAGATATTCCGCACACGCCAATAAGGCGGAAAGAGATGATCTATAGTTTGGACCTAAGTGTTTCACTAACAGGATTCGAAGAATAACACTACATTCTGGCTTTGCCAAGGTTGGTCTGACTTACCAAAAGTATACCGGAAGTACAAATCCGGATACATGGCTTTCAGATTACTATACTGTCATTCAGATCAACAAGAGAACAGACCTGGAAGCAGTAAAATTCCTCCCACTAATGTTGCTGGATGGAGCCAGAGATTGGATCAACGGGCTTCCGTCAAGAACAGTGGATAGCTGGGATGATGATATGGAGTTGGACTCCTATATTGGCCCGATCTTCACGAATCGACAAGAACGAACGAAGAACACAAAGAACGCGAAGAACGCGAGATGGGGAAACGAGGGGGACGTGGGGGAAACACACAAATCGGGATAAATCGCAAGAAGCGAAAGATCCAACCTCCCGTCAACTAAGCCCCGAGGGCCGCCTACGGAACAATCGATCCAACTGAACTCACTTTGATACAAACCGTCTCACACCCGTAGCCGGTACCACTACGCCAATAGAACCTCAAGATAAACGAGAGGAAGATTGGACAACTCTTGGCTGAAACCCGATAGGGAGAGGACAAGTAGTTGGGATGTGCCTTGATACGATCCTCGACAAAGTCGGAGGAGTAGCCTTGATACGTTCCTAGGTACACACCGTAGGAGTAGTTCCTCAAAGAGGGATACGAGAGAGCTGAGCTCCAAATATTCTAAATTCAACTCTAACCCTAGATCTGGGAATGGGAAGGACTATATATAGTCTAGTGCCAAGGCGGTAGGTGGGAGGATAAGATACAAGGGTCAAGGCCCGAAAGTGGCTCGTAGGCCGCGCACGAGCGGAGGCTCCGGTGGTTTCCACCGGAGGTACCGGTGGATAGAGCGGAGGCTCCGGTGGTGGTCCGGTGGAGCTACTGGGCTGGGCCACCGGATGTTCCGCCGTGGGGTCCGGTGGTAGCTCCGCTGTCAACCACCCGAAGGGGTTTTGGGCGGAAGCCACACCGGAGGCTCCGGTGGCGAGCGTGGAGCGGAGGCTCCGGTGGGAACACCGGAGGTTCCGCCGGGGCTCCGCTGCTGGCTTCGGTGGTGGCTCCGCTCTCATCCACCCGAAGGGGTTTTGGGCGGAGGCTGCACCGGAGGTTCCGGTGGCTGGCACGGAGCGGAGGCTCCGGTGGATGCACCGGAGGTTCCGCCACCTCCTTGCGCGGGTTCTCCTCGTTCGCCTTCCGCGTCTTCTTGGGCACCCGTGGTGGGTTCGAACCTGAGCACACCAAGGGTTGAACCATGAGGTAGCGCACCATCCGCCAAGTCACCGAAAGTGTTGAGCGAGAGGAGCGAGTTCACCTTATCACGTATGGCCTTTGCGCGTGATCTTTTCATTGGTGCACTTGGTATTGTTGGTTGGGCTACATCATCTCCCCCCCCCCTTGAAAAAGAGTCGACCTCGACTCGGCGTCGTCTTCATCACTTGGGTATCCATGGAAGGGAGATAGGTCCTTGACATTGAAGGAGTTGTGGACGAGGTACTTGGATTGCGGTAAGTCGAGCTTGTAGGCGTTGTTGTTGATGCGTTTGATGACAGGGGCCGTCGCCTCTTGGCTTGAGCTTGGAGTTGCGCTCTTCGGGGAACCGGTCCTTGCGCAAGTGTAGCCACACGAGGTCACCTTCGTGGAACACCATGGTTTTCTTGTTCTTGTTCAGGATAGAGGCTCGGTGCTCGGAATGCTTCTCAAGCGTAGCTCTTGTGGAGTCGTGTAGCTTCTTGATGTAGTCGGTGCGCTTGTCAATGTCCATGTTTGCTCGCTCGCGTAGAGGCAAAGGAAGTATGTCGAGGGCGGTGTTGGGGTTGAAGCCGTAGACGATCTCGAAGGGACTCTTCTTGGTAGCTTGGTGTAGAGCACGATTGTAGGCGAACTCGGCGTGCAGAATGCATTCCTCCCAATTCTTCAAGTTGGGCTTGATCAATGCTCGAAGTAGTGAAGATAGTGTGCGGTTGACGACCTCGGTTTGACCATCCGTTTGTGGGTGATAGGCGGTGGAGAAGAGTAGCTTGACGCCGAGCTTGGCCATCAACGTCTTCCAAAAGTATGAGGTGAACTTGACGTCGCGGTCCGAGACAATGGAAGTAGGAACACCATGTAGACGCACAATTTCCCTGAAAAACAAAGTGGCAACATGTGAAGCATCGTCGGTTCGGTTGCAAGGAATGAAATGTGCCATCTTAGAGAAACGATCCACAACTACAAAGATTGAATCCATGTTGGTTTTAGTGCGTGGGAGGCCTAACACAAAATCCATGCTAATATCACTCCAAGGTGCATGTGGGATAGGCAATGGCATGTAAAGACCATGGGGATTGGAAGTAGACTTAGCTCGGAGGCATGTAGGACATCTCTTGACGTGTCTCTCAACTTGATGCTTCATCTTGGGCCAATAGTAGTTGGTGGAGAGCATGGAATAGGTCTTGTCGCGTCCAAAGTGTCCCATGAGACCTCCTTCATGTGATTCCTTCAATAACAACAAACGAAGAGAGGAGTCGGGAATACACAATTTGTTAGCCTTAAACAAGAAACCTTTGTGGAGATAGTAGTCATCAAGTCCTTGGTTAGGCAAGCATTTCTCAAAGATAGGACCAAATAAAGTATCGGAAGCATATGAGTCTTTGATTTCATCCAAACCAATCACATTGATGTCAAGACGTGTAAGAAGACACTCTTTCCTAGACAAGGCATCGGCTACCACATTCTCTTTACCTTTCTCGTACTTAATGACATAAGGAAAAGATTCAATGAATTCTACCCACTTAGCATGCCTCTTTTTCAAATTGGTTTGGCTTTTCAAGTATTTCAATGACTCGTGATCGGAATGAATGACAAATTCTTTCGGCCAAAGGTAGTGTTGCCAAACTTCTAGCACTCTAACCAAAGCAAAAAGTTCCTTATCATAGATTGGTTAATTTAGCTTTGCGCCATCAAGTTTTTCACTATGGTAAGCAACGGGGCATCCATTTTGCATGAGAACGCCACCAATTCCTATACCACTAGCATCACATTGAATCTCAAAAGTTTTCTCAAAATCCGGTAAGACAAGCAAAGGAGCTTCGGTTAAGCATCTCTTAAGTGTGTAGAAAGCTTTTTGTTGCGCATTTCCCCTAACAAAAGTTACATTCTTTTTGGTAAGTTCATTCAAAGGGCAAGCAATAGTTGAAAAATCTTTGACAAAGCGGCGATAGAAACCGGCAAGGCCGTGAAAGCGCCTTATCTCACCCAGCGGAGTTAGGGTTGGGCCAATTCCTAATTGCCTCAATCTTCTTGTTATCTACTTCAATACCATTGGAAGAGATGACAAAACCCAAGAAAACAAGCTTGTTGGTGCAAAAATTGCATTTGGAAAGATTGGCGAAAAGTTTTGCTTTGCGAAGAGCCAACAATACTTGTGAAACATGATCAAGGTGATCTTCCAAAGACTTTCTATAAATGAAAATGTCATCGAAGTAAACCACAACAAATTTTCCAATTAAAGGACGCAAAACTTCATTCATGAGGCGCATGAAGGTAGATGGGGCATTCGAAAGACCAAAGGGCATAACAAGCCATTCATACAAGCCAAGTTTTGTTTTGAAAGCCGTTTTCCATTCATCACCTATACTCATACGAGTTTGATGGTAACCACTTTTAAGATCAATTTTGGAAAAGATAGTAGCACCACTAAATTCATCAAGCATGTCATCGAGCCTAGGAATAGGATGTCTATATCTAACGGTGATAGCATTGATAGGTCGACAATCCATACACATGCGGGAAGTAGAATCTTGCTTTGGAACAAGGATAACCGGCACGGCACAAGGGCTAAGAGATTCACGAATAAAACCTTTGTCGAGTAGTTCTTGGATTTGTCGCTCAATCTCCTTAGTCTCCTCGGGGTTGGTGCGGTAAGGAGCTCGGTTTGGGAGGGGCGCGCCCGGAATGAGGTCAATGCGGTGCTCGATTCCTCGTAGGGGAGGAAGGCCCGGAGGAAGCTCATCGGGAAAGACGTCTTCAAATTCCTGCAACAAAGGCAACAAAGATGGAGGAAAAGTTGTCATGTCGTTAGTTTCAATTGCTTCCCCTTTGCACAATAGGACAAAGTGAAGTATGGTTGGGTCATCTCGTAGCTCTCGCATCTCTCTTTTGGTGGCAAGTAAGACAAAGCCTTTGGCATCACTCGGAATTTTTCCACTCATATTTGGCTTGTGGCTCTCACTCTCTTTTTGGTGGATCACTCTCTCACCACTCATCTCACGAGATTTGAGCTCTTCTTGTTTACGTGCAATAGTCTTGGCGTTGTCGGCGATCACTTGGCTAGGAGACATGGGACGAAGCACAAATGTCTTGTTATTCCACTTGAAGCTATAGTGATTGGTACGCCCGTCATGTATAGCACTCTTGTCGTATTGCCAAGGTCGACCAAGAAGAAGATGACACACGGTCATAGGAACAACGTCACACTCCACCGTGTCTTCATAGGGACCAATCTTGAAATGCACGGAGACCATGTGTTGAATCTTGAAGGTGCCGGAGTCACTAAGCCATTGGACATGGTATGGATGGGGATGTTGCTTGTAAGTCAATTGGAGTTTGTCGCAAAGCTCTTTGCTAGCCAAGTTGTGGCAACTTCCACCATCGATGATGACCTTGATTGACTTGCCATCAATACCGGCTCTAGTTTGAAAGAGATTGCACCGTTGATCATGCTCATCTTTAGGAGAAGTAGTAAGGACTCTTGTGACCACTAGCGATGGATTCTTGTCCTCATCGCAATACACACTTTCTTCATCCTCGTTGGGCACGTCCAAAGAGTTGAGAGCAACTTGATGCAAGGCATAGTATTCGCCTTCACTCATGGAATCACGTTCACCGTCTTGGTTGACAATCATGATCATCTTGTTGGAACACTCAAAGGACTTGTGTCCACTACCACCGCACTTGAAGCAAGTAATAGTGCTTGACTTGACTTGAGGAGCACTTGAAGAGGAGGTGGAAGGCACTTGCTTCTTGAATGGTTGGGAAGACTTGTTGGGAGCACTAGAGGCTCGAGTATTGCTCTTGTTGGTAGTTGGAGGAGGAACTTGTGTCATTGGAGACGAGGATGATGGTCTTGAGTTGAAGAAAACCTTTTGCTTGTTGTACTTGAGATCTTCCGCAATTTGGCGTTCCGCCTTGAGAGCTTGGTGGACAAGGGCCACAATGTTGTCATACGGTTGATACTCGACAATCTTCCTTATAGGATAGTTGAGGCCATTGAGAAAGCGGGCCATTGTTTGCCCTTGAGATTCCATCACATGGGCTCGAATCAAGGATGTTTCCATTTCCTTGTAATACTCATCAACGGACTTCACACCTTGACGAAGTTCTTGGAGCTTCTTGAAAAGGTCACGCGTGTAATTTGGAGGAACGAATCGAGCATGCATGAATTGCTTCATCTCATTCCAAATGGCAATAGGAGCCATGCGGTTGCGGACTCGTTCGGCTTGTAGACGATCCCACCATAAGAGTGCATAGCCTTCGAATTCCAAAGATGCTAGAGCAACCATCTTCTTGTCGGTGAAGTTGTGAATGCCGAAGATCTTGTCTACTTTGAGATCCCAAGCAAGATATTCTTCGGGGTCATTCTCACCATTGAACTTGGGGACATTGAAACGAAGAGCACTCATGTTGTTGTCCTCTTGTTGACGATGGGGACGCTCATGTTGGCGCTCATGGGGGTCTTCATCATAAATTGGAGGTGAATCATCATAGGGGTCATCCTCATTGTCTTGGCGGTGGCGATCATGATGGGGAGGATGACGCCGGTGGTCATTAGGTGGTGGTTGTTGGTGGTGACTGAGCCTCGCTTCACGGCGTTCACTATCATCATGACCATTGGGTTGTTGTCGAGGACATTCTTGTTCTTGACGAGGGTGTTGCGGAAGCACTTGTTCATCTCGAGGGTGTTGAGGATGATCATGTTCTTGGCGGTCATTGTTGTTGGGACGCGCATGGCGCCTAGGTGGCCTTCGATGTTGACGAGCATCTTCCACGAAATCATTGTGGCCATAGTCTTGAGCGTGGCCTTGTGGAGGTGGAGGATGATGGTGTTGTCGAAGGTCCGGGCGTTGCGATTGTTGAAGAGGGTCACCACGGCCTTGGCGATGTCGAGGTGGTGGTGATGGCGAGCTATCCTCATACCAATTTCGTCGCGGAGCTTGTTGAGGTTGGGGAGGCGGTGGTGGTGGTTGTTGGGGTTGTCCACCCTCCTCCACGTTGTGGCGATCATGGCGATCATGGCGATGAGGTTGGTGAAGATCTTGATTGTGGTGGCTTGAGCGACAAGACCTTGAGGACGATGATGAATGACGGCGATTGGCAAGATTAGCCAAGTTGATGTTGATGCGTGTCATTTGATCATTCAATCGAGCCTCTTGCTCTTGTAGTCGACGCTCATAGCGTTGCAACCCGTCCTTGACGAGTTCACGGAGTTGAAAGTGGTCATTGTGGGTGACGAAGTTGGCGTAAGCATTGTCGTTGTAGAATGGATTGCCTTCGTCTTCCGAGCTCGGACTTGTGAATACTCCTTCCCTAGCCATCTCAAAAACACACACAAGGGTGATATTGAAGAAATGGACGACTCACTTACCCAACGTTACCTTTCTTGGTCGTATTGAGGCTAGTGGACGAGCCTAGGTGTAGGGCGGTATGTCAAGAGCGAATCCAAAAAGATCGAAATAAACCGCATACGACAACACACACACTTTATATGGAAGGCAAATAGGTTAGGAAAGTGGCGAGGAAAAATCGACAAACCCGAAGAAAAGTTTGTTGTCAATCGTGGAAAAGATTCAAAGAAAAGTTAGCACAAAAACCAAACCTATAGGATGGAAATATGGTGGAACACACACACGCAAGGGAAAAACGGGGTTAGTGCGACCAATGGACGAGCGAAGAACGAAATGGACCTAACGTAGACTAATGCTCAATGCCACACTAACACAAGGAGGACGATAGCTCAAACCACAAATTTGAAAAGGCAACAAGATTCGCACTGTGGCAATAGGTCACTCTTTCTCTTTTGCGACGCAATGCTACACGTTCCTACAATGGAAAGCAATTGGCACCGATCCTTTTGCTTCTTTTTCTATTTTCTCTTTTTCTCCTTTTTTTTATTTTCTCTTTTGATGGATTCCAAAGTGCCAATGACTACTCGTAGCTAATCTCTCACAAGCGCTAACCTCGCACTCTCGATGCCACAAATGCGGTGCCAAGCGGTGTAAAAAGAACTAGTCCGAATAGGTAAGTAACACAATGGGGCGGGGTGGTTCAAGCGGAAGCAAGTTATACCTCTCTTATTGATGATCACAGACTTGCGGCCGTGGGGGAGTCGATGTCGTGGAAATCCGTTGATGTGGAAGCGTAGGTGATATCGTGGGCGTCACGTAGCACTTTGTTGCACTCAATTCGGATAAAAACGACAAAGAAAAACAAGTTTCAAAATCTGTCCGGAAATCGAAGAGCTGAGATTTTCTGAGATTTTGGCTCAAATTCGAAATTCCTTCAAAATCAAGAAAAAAATTGGGCGAATTTGGGAAAATTTGCTGAATGGAAAGGTGGGGAATGGTATTTGTCAACAAATATATGAAGCAAAACCACGAAAATTACAACAAATCAACAGATCGGTCGAAATCCCTTTGTGGCTATTTTTGTGAAATTTTCGAATTTATGGTGGATAGAAGAAAAAATGGTGGTAGGGGAGGGGATGGGGTGTCGGATTCGTGTCAATCTAGCTCTGGATACCAGATGATATGGAGTTGGACTCCTAGATTGGCCTGATCTTCACGAATCGACAAGAACGAACGAAGAACACGAAGAACACGAAGAACGCGAGATGGGGAAACGAGGGGGAACATGGGGGAAACACACAAATCGGGATAAATCGCAAGAAGCGAAAGATCCAACCTCCCGTCAACTAAGCCCCGAGGGCCGCCTACGGAACAATCGATCCAACTGAACTCACCTTGATACAAACCGTCTGTAACATCCCAAGTCTGAAAAATAGCCTTTAGAATGTTTGCTCTCTGTTATTTTATGTTTTGCATCATGGCATCATGTTGATTGCATTTGTTTTGTTTGGTTTCCATTTGTTTTCCTCTGTTTTCATTTGTTTTCCAACTGTTTTCCTTTGTTTTCCTTTGTTTTCTATTTGAATTTCAACTCAAATTTCAAACCCTTTGTTTCATCATTATGATGTTACAATTTCCAAAATGTTATTTCAAATAAAAACAACCAAATTGTTTTCTTTTTCTTCCATAATGTTCATCTATTAAATTGTTGGTTTTATTCAATCAATTAAATCCCAAATCACCTTCAATTTCAAATCAAATGCATCAAACAGAACAACTTTGAACTTGTGAACATCATCTAATCAAATCAACTACTTTAATCAAATTTAACATAGGGTTCACCCTATTAATATCTTTGTTTTCAATATCAATCAATTACTTCCCAAATTGCTTTCAAATTCAAACCAAATCACTAAGCAGCACCTCTTTTGAAATTATAAAACTCACCAAAACAATCTACTCTTTGTTTCCAATTAAAACATTGGGATCAATCTATTAAAGTGTTGGTTTTAATAATCACTTTAACTATTCAAAATACCTCTAAATTTGGTTTATTTCCAAACAGCACAAAAACTTAAATAATTTTGAAGTCCAAACTTGGTAGTTGGTTGTAGTTGACCTAACCCACTCCCATGAATTTTTCCAAGATTTTATCAACTCCGAAAACTATCAAATGTTTCCATTTGCTTTTGCTACAAAAAAAAAATTGGATCAAATAATTAAAAGGGAGAGAGAGATAGCAGCAGGCCCAATTTTTTCCTCCTAGCCCAACCTATTCCCTCAGGCCCATCTTTTCCCCCCAAGTCCAACTCCCCAGGCCCATACCCCCTCGCTCCTTCTTCCACCTCTCGTACGGCAGCCATCTGAAGCACACCACGTCGACAGAGAAGGCAGCGAACGGTTGATCATGCTCTTCCCCTCCCTTAAAACCCTAACCGAAGCCCTAGCCTCTGCCCTCTCCATTTCTTTTCCCTCTCCCCGCCTCCAATCTTCCTCCATCTCTTCCACCTCCATCTACTCTCTGTATCTTCTCTGTATCTGAACCGAAATTCCTTTAATTTCGCTCCGGTGATCGCCGACCGGCTAGGGCCTCTCCGGCCGCGGTGGGGGCGGGAATGGAACCGCCCCACCGCGGGCTCCTCGCCACCACCTCGGCGCGGACGGGGATGGCCAGAGCCGCCGCCGCCGTCCGCCCCAAGGCGGCCACGACCCTCTGCTCGACCACCTCGACCGCCTCCTCCTGGTCAGGTCCGACCGCACCAAGGTGAGGCCCGCTCCCCTCCTCTCGCTCTCCTTCCCTCCCCTCATCTCTCCCATGGCCACGGCCCACACCACCACAGTGCACCACGGCGCCCATCGCAGCAAGCGGCAGCCATCGTTTCCGTCCGCCCATGGTTCAGTATGCGTGCAGAAATTCAGTCCGCGCGCAGCCCACAGCTTTACCCTCCCGCATGCCCACCTCCTTTCAAACGATCGCAGCAGACCAGCTGGTACTGCCTCTCCTCGCGCACTCCCCACGTCCCAGGTTCGATTCCCAGCCCCCACTCTTTTCTGCTCCTTTTCATTTAAATTCAGTTAAGCCTAAAACTGCAGCACATAACCCCACACTGCCCCTTTCCATCACAACTCGAGCACTAGCCCACTGGTGCTGTTCCCCCAGCGCAAGCAGGAGGTGCAGGGATCAAATCCCACCCCTGCACAATTAACAAACTTTTTATTTTTCAATTGTTTGGTCACAGCATTTTCACAGAATCACAACTAGGCCCCTGTTAACTAAATTTAAACCCCTGAAATAATTTTTCCTAAGTCCCTAATGTATTAAAAATGGCAGATTTGCACTATATCTTGTAAATTGCATAAGAAAATCATTTTAACTCCAAATCCAACATTTTTAATATGTTTTCAATACAAAATTAAATGTTCTATCCAAATATAAAATTTGTTTACTGTTTTGAATATTTTAAATTGGTGCAATATTTGAAAACTTGTCAAATTCACTTAAACTTGCAAAAATTCATAACTTGTTCATAAAAATTCCAAATTTCACAAACCAAATATGTTTTCCAATCAACTTTTCATGTACTTTCCAAATATAAATTTTGTTTGCTGTTTTGAATAATTTAAATTGCTGAAAACAACTGTTTCTTGTTTATTGCATTTAAAATTGCCAAAATAATAACTTGCTCATTTTAAATCCAATTTCCACAAATGAAATATGTTTTCCATGCAAAATTAAACCACCTTTCCAAATATAAAATTTGTTTCATGTTTTGAATAATTAAAATTGGTTAAATAATTTAAACCTTGTTTAATTCATTTAATATTGTTAACTTCATAACTTGATCAAAACAAATTCTTTTGGGACATATAAAATATGTTTTCAAACCATCAAAGCATAACCTTTTCAAATATGAACTTCACTTAATGTTTTGAACAAATAAAAATTAAAATAAGTTCATGTTTGCATTAAATTCATTTAATTCTTGCTTAAACTTGTTTAATTCCTAAATGATTTATTTGAAATCCTTTTTCAATAAGTGAAACATGTATCCCAACTAAAATCTTGTTTTCTTTTCAAATATGAACTTTGTTATCTGTTTTGAACACTTTAGCTTGTTGAAAACAACAATTACTTGTGTGACATGTTTTAAGTAACCAAACTTTCCAAACTTAATCAATGATTTCCAAAACTTGTTCCAATCCTTTTTCACTTGCATCTATCATTGTTATTTGTTGTTATTTTGTTGTTATCATCATGCATGCATCATGCTAACAACTCTCACCTAATAATTAATTGTAAATCATTTGTTTCCACTTATTTCAATGGATCTTTTCCATATGCAATCCAATTGCATATGGGTCCAATTAAATTGTGTTATCTTGTCAAGTAGTTTATTCTGATGCATCTATTAACATGACATGCATCATCCCATGTTTGTGCACCTATGCCATTATATTGATTGTTTATCTTTCTTCAATGTTTGTTTGCTTCTTCCCGGATATACGACGACGTTGAGACCGACGATACTTACGACACCCCTTCTAAGGATTTAGCTCAGTACCAGGCTACTGGGTTTGCAGGCAAGTTATCACTCACATGAACCACTGTGTTCCTTTCAACATTGGTTACCGATACTTTCCGTTGTTCTTTTCTGCTAGCCTTAGTAGTAGTTGTTCTGTTACGAACCCATCACATGAATCCCTTAACCTTGATATTGCCTCACCTCCACTCCTATCACCCTTTGGTTGAGCCAGTGTCTTACTAGCATGCTTAGGTTGTTTTGCTCGAGTCTGTTACCCGTTACTTTCTGTTACTATTTTACTATGTTCTGGGGGCTCGATGTTAAACAATGAATCATGCTAATGTTACTATTAATAATAAATTTGATGATAAGGCACCGGCAGGAGGCCCTGTGTGGTTTTGAGGCCTGCTAGTGTCGACCCTAATAGGAAAAGGGTCTTGTCTACTGATCCATGATGAGCGCACTACCCGCATGTGGGAAGCGAGTATGGGCGCCCCCCTCAACTTGACCTGATTCGCATCTCGTCCAAATCGCCTCATTTAGTTCGTGTTTTCCATTTGCCGCATGCATGTTTTTGCGAGCCCAGGCCAGGGTGGAACTTTCATAGTCGGCATATAGGGGGACACGTTCTTAGAGTGCTATGAGGGTCCATTTTCTTCTGGGCTCGATTAGCCGTGCGCCCAAGGTGCTTTGGGCTTGATGCGAAGAATGGTTGGTTGTGTTGAGTGCCCCGCTTGGTGGGGTGATCTCCCATCTGGCGGGTTATTCATACGTGTACGGCCAAATTGGTGCAACCCTGCAGGGATAATCTTCTCGAGAAGCCGTGTTTTCCGCGGTTATGGATTACTTGGTGAAAGTACTGGCTAACAAGTACTCAGGACAACTTAAACATAATGATCAAACATGGTACACCCAATGATTAATAACTTGACTAGTAATAGGATGATGACACAATAACTTGATTCACCTTTAATACAACTGTGTGAGTTATCCTCGGATTGCTTCTTTGGATAAGGGGCGAGATCCAGGATGGGTTTGTTTGAAGTTATCTTTCAGTTGGTTACAATCCTCGATCTTATCTTCTTTCTG
This sequence comes from Alopecurus myosuroides, assembly GCA_028641055.1. Lineage (NCBI taxonomy): Eukaryota > Viridiplantae > Streptophyta > Magnoliopsida > Poales > Poaceae > Alopecurus > Alopecurus myosuroides. The sequence continues at coordinate 192,409,200 of CM054060.1, read as the reverse complement.
TTAGCCGGAAGTGGTAGAATCTCTGTAGTTGGTTAGTGCAGCCAGTTGCAGCATCTTTTATATCCCCTCTCTTCCGTTGAACCCAAGGCATCTGTGCTTGGTGTTGACGGGTTACACTTTGGTGAACTGTGAGTCTTGCTTGCCAGTACGTTTATGTACTGACCCCTTTGGGGCTGTGGTTTCCGCAGACCTACGTTTCGAGGATCTACATGGTGGCAACTACGTGGAGTATGACGATACTGCTGACGAGTAGATAGCGGACCCGGGCAGGATCCGAGACTTCGTGGATGGGCTCCGTCTGTTTGTTCCCGGCCTCTTAGGCCTATTTGGTTCTTGTCTGTACTCAGACATGTTGATTGCTTCCGCTGTATTGTAATGATGTATTGTTGGGGCATGTGCCCTCTGAATGATTGTATTTGCTATCTCTGCTCTAATGAGAGCTATTTGCAACTTATTTCCATCTTTTGTGTCGTAGAGATCTGTTGTGATATCAGTTGTTCAACGCCGATGACGTATCATGTGTGTATGGTTTGAAGTACGTCGACGGAAGTGCCTTTGATCTCTAGTGGATAGTTTACATCGACGATGGAATAGCAGGGCTTGTGTTGTCGCGCATAAGCGCAGGCCTACCAGGAAGCTGGGACGTGGGAGCAGTTATGCCCCATAATCCAAGCATCTGCTATCCAGTTCGTACGGTGAGTATCCCCTAGAAATCAGGGTGCGACAAATGGTATCAGAGCCTGTCTGCCTGTAGGATCCCTTTTTACTGGTCGCAGTTGAGTCTAGAAACTATTTTGTAGCTATATAGGGAAAATGAAACGTGAGAGTAGGAATTCTGTTCTTTTTCTTCTTTCCCCACCCACCCTCCCTTTTCTGGTAAGGAAGTGCAACGTTGTTTTTCCCTTCTCATCTAAACTTTCAAGTTAGGTTTTCACGAATCCTGGTTTCTCTAGGATGGTTATATCTACTAGACCATAGGAATGGAGGTGGTTGTGACATGATTTATCATGTTGCCTACTCACGATTGAGAACGGAGGCGTGAAAGCCCCGGAAGCAGATCCTCTATTCCTTAAGCAGTAGATATTGATCCTTTAGAAGCACGGATGGGTTTTTCCGTAGTACCTCAGGAGTTTTGTTCTCGTTTTCCCCGATGTTGATATCCTGTTCTTCTCAACATCCTTTTCGTCCGTTGAAATCTTGTTGTTGCTTTCCATTCCAATTCTTCTACCGGCGTCTAATCAAAACTTCCCAAATATCAAGTCTATCTGGCCAGAAAGGGTGTTGTTGTTGTTGTTGCTGTTGTTGTTGTTGTTGTTGTTGTTGTTGTTGACTCCAGGCTATGAGAGCTGGCATTCCTATCACCTGGGGTTGTTTCGAGGAAGCATTCCTGAATAACCACATTCCAGATAGTCTATTCTCCAAATGAATCAAATTCTATCCAGCTATACACCCTCAATACAAAACCTATCCCTTTACTTGAAATTGTTCCGGTGGTTTCCAAATTCCCTGACATCTTTCCAGAAGAATTCCCTGACATTTTGAAATTCCAGAAAAACTATCCAAGGTGCACGATGTGTTTCACGTGTCACAAGAAGTTTCCGGACCTTTTCTTTTCTCAGTAGGAATCTCGGGGCGCGATTCCTTCAAGGGGGGGCGTTTTGTAACATCCCAAGTATGAAAAATAGCCTTTAGAATGTTTGCTCTCTGTTATTTTATGTTTTGCATCATGGCATCATGTTGATTGCATTTGTTTTGTTTGGTTTCCATTTGTTTTCCTCTGTTTTCATTTGTTTTCCAACTGTTTTCCTTTGTTTTCCTTTGTTTTCTATTTGAATTTCAACTCAAATTTCAAACCCTTTGTTTCATCCTTGTGATGTTACAATTTCCAAAATGTTATTTCAAATAAAAACAACCAAATTGTTTTCTTTTTCTTCCATAATGTTCATCTATTAAATTGTTGGTTTTATTCAATCAATTAAATCCCAAATCACCTTCAATTTCAAATCAAATGCATCAAACAGAACAACTTTGAACTTGTGAACATCATCTAATCAAATCAACTACTTTAATCAAATTTAACATAGGGTTCACCCTATTAATATCTTTGTTTTCAATATCAATCAATTACTTCCCAAATTGCTTTCAAATTCAAACCAAATCACTAAGCAGCACCTCTTTTGAAATTATAAAACTCACCAAAACAATCTACTCTTTGTTTCCAATTAAAACATTGGGATCAATCTATTAAAGTGTTGGTTTTAATAATCACTTTAACTATTCAAAATACCTCTAAATTTGGTTTATTTCCAAACAGCACAAAAACTTAAATAATTTTGAAGTCCAAACTTGGTAGTTGGTTGTAGTTGACCTAACCCACTCCCATGAATTTTTCCAAGATTTTATCAACTCCGAAAACTATCAAATGTTTCCATTTGCTTTTGCTACAAAAAAAAAATTGGATCAAATAATTAAAAGGGAGAGAGAGATAGCAGCAGGCCCAATTTTTTCCTCCTAGCCCAACCTATTCCCTCAGGCCCATCTTTTCCCCCCAAGTCCAACTCCCCAGGCCCATACCCCCTCGCTCCTTCTTCCACCTCTCGTACGGCAGCCATCTGAAGCACACCACGTCGACAGAGAAGGCAGCGAACGGTTGATCATGCTCTTCCCCTCCCTTAAAACCCTAACCGAAGCCCTAGCCTCTGCCCTCTCCATTTCTTTTCCCTCTCCCCGCCTCCAATCTTCCTCCATCTCTTCCACCTCCATCTACTCTCTGTATCTTCTCTGTATCTGAACCGAAATTCCTTTAATTTCGCTCCGGTGATCGCCGACCGGCTAGGGCCTCTCCGGCCGCGGTGGGGGCGGGAATGGAACCGCCCCACCGCGGGCTTCCTCGCCACCACCTCGGCGCGGACGGGGATGGCCGGAGCCGCCGCCGCCGTCCGCCCCAAGGCGGCCACGACCCTCTGCTCGACCACCTCGACCGCCTCCTCCTGGTCAGGTCCGACCGCACCAAGGTGAGGCCCGCTCCCCTCCTCTCGCTCTCCTTCCCTCCCCTCATCTCTCCCATGGCCACGGCCCACACCACCACAGTGCACCACGGCACCCATCGCAGCAAGCGGCAGCCATCGTTTCCGTCCGCCCATGGTTCAGTATGCGTGCAGAAATTCAGTCCGCGCGCAGCCCACAGCTTTACCCTCCCGCATGCCCACCTCCTTTCAAACGATCGCAGCAGACCAGCTGGTACTGCCTCTCCTCGCGCACTCCCCACGTCCCAGGTTCGATTCCCAGCCCCCACTCTTTTCTGCTCCTTTTCATTTAAATTCAGTTAAGCCTAAAACTGCAGCACATAACCCCACACTGCCCCTTTCCATCACAACTCGAGCACTAGCCCACTGGTGTTGTTCCCCCAGCGCAAGCAGGAGGTGCAGGGATCAAATCCCACCCCCTGCACAATTAACAAACTTTTTATTTTTCAATTGTTTGGTCACAGCATTTTCACAGAATCACAACTAGGCCCCTGTTAACTAAATTTAAACCCCTGAAATAATTTTTCCTAAGTCCCTAATGTATTAAAAATGGCAGATTTGCACTATATCTTGTAAATTGCATAAGAAAATCATTTTAACTCCAAATCCAACATTTTTAATATGTTTTCAATACAAAATTAAATGTTCTATCCAAATATAAAATTTGTTTACTGTTTTGAATATTTTAAATTGGTGCAATGTTTGAAAACTTGTCAAATTCACTTAAACTTGCAAAAATTCATAACTTGTTCATAAAAATTCCAAATTTCACAAACCAAATATGTTTTCCAATCAACTTTTCATGTACTTTCCAAATATAAATTTTGTTTGCTGTTTTGAATAATTTAAATTGCTGAAAACAACTGTTTCTTGTTTATTGCATTTAAAATTGCCAAAATAATAACTTGCTCATTTTAAATCCAATTTCCACAAATGAAATATGTTTTCCATGCAAAATTAAACCACCTTTCCAAATATAAAATTTGTTTCATGTTTTGAATAATTAAAATTGGTTAAATAATTTAAACCTTGTTTAATTCATTTAAAATTGTTAACTTCATAACTTGATCAAAACAAATTCTTTTGGGACATATAAAATATGTTTTCAAACCATCAAAGCATAACCTTTTCAAATATGAACTTCACTTAATGTTTTGAACAAATAAAAATTCAAATAAGTTCATGTTTGCATTTAATTCATTTAATTCTTGCTTAAACTTGTTTAATTCCTAAATGATTTATTTGAAATCCTTTTTCAATAACTGAAACATGTATCCCAACTAAAATCTTGTTTTCTTTTCAAATGTGAACTTTGTTATCTGTTTTGAACACTTTAGCTTGTTGAAAACAACAATTACTTGTGTGACATGTTTTAAGTAACCAAACTTTCCAAACTTAATCAATGATTTCCAAAACTTGTTCCAATCCTTTTTCACTTGCATCTATCATTGTTATTTGTTGTTATTTTGTTGTTATCATCATGCATGCATCATGCTAACAACTCTCACCTAATAATTAATTGTAAATCATTTGTTTCCACTTATTTCAATGGATCTTTTCCATATGCAATCCAATTGCATATGGGTCCAATTAAATTGTGTTATCTTGTCAAGTAGTTTATTCTGATGCATCTATTAACATGACATGCATCATCCCATGTTTGTGCACCTATGCCATTATATTGATTGTTTATCTTTCTGCAATGTTTGTTTGCTTCTTCCCGGATATACGACGACGTTGAGACCGACGATACTTACGACACCCCTTCTAAGGATTTAGCTCAGTACCAGGCTACTGGGTTTGCAGGCAAGTTATCACTCACATGAACCACTGTGTTCCTTTCAACATTGGTTACCGATACTTTCCGTTGTTCTTTTCTGCTAGCCTTAGTAGTAGTTGTTCTGTTACGAACCCATCACATGAATCCCTTAACCTTGATATTGCCTCACCTCCACTCCTATCACCCTTTGGTTGAGCCAGTGTCTTACTAGCATGCTTAGGCTGTTTTGCTCGAGTCTGTTACCCGTTACTTTCTGTTACTATTTTACTATGTTCTGGGGGCTCGATGTTAAACAATGAATCATGCTAATGTTACTATTAATAATAAATTTGATGATAAGGCACCGGCAGGAGGCCCTGTGTGGTTTTGAGGCCTGCTAGTGTCGACCCTAATAGGAAAAGGGTCTTGTCTACTGATCCATGATGAGTGCACTACCCGCATGTGGGAAGCGAGTATGGGCGCCCCCCTCACCTTGACCTGATTCGCATCTCGTCCAAATCGCCTCATTTAGTTCGTGTTTTCCATTTGCCGCATGCATGTTTTTGCGAGCCCAGGCCAGGGTGGAACTTTCGTAGTCGGCATATAGGGGGACACGTTCTTAGAGTGCTATAAGGGTCCATTTTCTTCTGGGCTCGATTAGCCGTGCGCCCAAGGTGCTTTGGGCTTGATGCGAAGAATGGTTGGTTGTGTTGAGTGCCCCGCTTGGTGGGGTGATCTCCCATCTGGCGGGTTATTCATACGTGTACGGCCAAATTGGTGCAACCCTGCAGGGATAATCTTCTCGAGAAGCCGTGTTTTCCGCGGTTATGGATTACTTGGTGAAAGTACTGGCTAACAAGTACTCAGGACAACTTAAACATAATGATCAAACATGGTACACCCAATGATTAATAACTTGACTAGTAATAGGATGATGACACAATAACTTGATTCACCTTTAATACAACTGTGTGAGTTATCCTCGGATTGCTTCTTTGGATAAGGGGCGAGATCCAGGATGGGTTTGTTTGAAGTTATCTTTCAGTTGGTTACAATCCTCGATCTTATCTTCTTTCTGTTAGCCGGAAGTGGTAGAATCTCTGTAGTTGGTTAGTGCAGCCAGTTGCAGCATCTTTTATATCCCCTCTCTTCCGTTGAACCCAAGGCATCTGTGCTTGGTGTTGACGGGTTACACTTTGGTGAACTGTGAGTCTTGCTTGCCAGTACGTTTATGTACTGACCCCTTTGGGGCTGTGGTTTCCGCAGACCTACGTTTCGAGGATCTACATGGTGGCAACTACGTGGAGTATGACGATACTGCTGACGAGTAGATAGCGGACCCGGGCAGGATCTGAGACTTCGTGGATGGGCTCCGTCTGTTTGTTCCCGGCCTCTTAGGCCTATTTGGTTCTTGTCTGTGCTCAGACATGTTGATTGCTTCCGCTGTATTGTAATGATGTATTGTTGGGGCATGTGCCCTCTGAATGATTGTATTTGCTATCTCTGCTCTAATGAGAGCTATTTGCAACTTATTTCCATCTTTTGTGTCGTAGAGATCTGTTGTGATATCAGTTGTTCAACGCCGATGACGTATCATGTGTGTATGGTTTGAAGTACGTCGACGGAAGTGCCTTTGATCTCTAGTGGATAGTTTACATCGACGATGGAATAGCAGGGCTTGTGTTGTCGCGCATAAGCGCAGGCCTACCAGGAAGCTGGGACGTGGGAGCAGTTATGCCCCATAATCCAAGCATCTGCTATCCAGTTCGTACGGTGAGTATCCCCTAGAAATCAGGGTGCGACACCGTCTCACACCCGTAGCCGGTACCACTATGCCAATAGAACCTCAAGATAAACGAGAGGAAGATTGGACAACTCTTGGCTGAAACCCGATAGGGAGAGGACAAGTAGGTGGGATGTGCCTTGATACGATCCTCGACGAAGTCGGAGGGGTAGACTTGATACGTTCCTAGGTACACACCGTAGGAGTAGTTCCTCAAAGAGGGATACAAGAGAGCTGACCTCCAAATATTCTAAATTCAACTATAACCCTAGATCTGGGAATGGGAAGGACTATATATAGTCTAGTGCCAAGGGGGTAGGTGGGAGGATAAGATACAAGGGTCAAGGCCCGAAAGTGGCTCGCAGGCCGCGCAGGAGCGGAGGCTCCGGTGGTTTCCACCGGAGGTACCGGTGGATAGAGCGGAGGCTCCGGTGGGGGTCCGGTGGAGCTACTGGGCTGGGCCACCGGATGTTCCGCCGCAGGGTCCTGTGGTAGCTCCGCTGTCAACCACCCGAAGGGGTTTTGGGCGGAGGCCGCACCGGAGGCTCCGGTGGCGAGCGTGGAGCGGAGGCTCCGGTGGGAACACCGGAGGTTCCGCTGGGGCTCCGCTGCTGGCTCCGGTGGTGGCTCCGCTCTCATCCACCCGAAGGGGTTTTGGGCGGAGGCTGCACCGGAGGTTCCGGTGGCTGGCACGGAGCGGAGGCTCTGGTGGATGCACCGGAGGTTCCGCCACCTGGGGCTTCATGCCTTCACCTCCTTGCGCGGGTTCTCCTCGTTCGCCTTCCGCGTCTTCTTGGGCACCTGTGGTGGGTTCGAACCTGGGCACACCAAGGTTTGAACCATGAGGTAGCGCACCATCCGCCAAGTCACCGAAAGTGTTGAGCGAGAGGAGCGATTTCACCTTATCACGTATGGCCTTTGCGCGTGATCTTGTCATTGGTGCACTTGGTATTGTTGGTTGGGCTACATCAGATGATATGTCTAGAGTATTTGCTCAGCACTTCCGGGGTACGTACAAACACCCTAAGAGCATCAACCAGCTAAATTGCTGCGTCCAATTTGAAGACGAGTCATATGTCGACTTTATATCAAGCTGGACAGCAATGAAAAACAGCTGCTCTAGAGTAAGTGATGTACAAGCAATGCATGCTTTCATCAATGGACTAAAACCCGGCCTCGTACAATTCATGGTTGGTTCAAAGGAGCACAAGGATCTCGGATCTATGCTTATTACCGCCAATGAGCATGCAGCGCCCGAAAATGACATCAGAGCGAGAGGTGGAAATATTGATGCTTTGGTTCAGGCCAAAAAGACGCCTCGTTCTGAAAAGAAGACTACTCCAGAAGCTTAGACAAAGCCCAAATAAGTAAATTTAACCTTTGCAAAGGATACTAGCGGCAAATGGGAAGGAAGAAACACAGAACCTATCTCCTATTCTAAAGAAGAATGGGAAAAAATTAAGTTGGAAATCTGTGTCCACCATTCGCAATTTGGGAAGCCTACCCATACAAATGCGCAGTGTCGCCTCAATAAGAACATGAAGGGCACTGCAGGATCCGGGAATAAAGGAAAGAACTCCAAGAGGAAATTCTCCAAGCAAAAGCCACAAGCTGAAATAGAAGACAGTGAATCAGACACTGACGAAAAAATCTAAGAACAGCAGTGAAAAGGTGAACCAAAATTCCCAAAGTTGACAGAGAATGCAATTTAACTTTCTTGGCAACTCCCTCAGCAAAGGTGGCAAAGAGGACACTTCGAGAAATAAACGCGGTTGTTCCACCAACCCCCAAATTCTTGAAGTACTCCAATACGCCAATTACCTGGGATCAGTCAGATCATCCCGGAAATATCCCAGAACCCGGAACACAAGCTCTAATTGTAAACCCTATTGTTCAAAACACTAGGCTAAAAAGAGTGCTGATGGATGGAGGATCCACTATCAACATTATGTACCTGGATACACTGAAGCATCTGCGAATTTCCGAGACCCAGCTCAAACACATCAACATACGTTTCCACGGCATCGTTCTTGGCAGGCAAGCGCATTCTCGAGGAGAAATTTCTCTAGATGTAACCTTCGGAGAAAGAGAACATTTCCGACAGGAAAAAATCTCATTCGAGGTGGTGTCGTTCGAAAGCGTATACCATGCAATACTCTGACGTCCAGCTTTCGCCAAATTCATGGCAAGATCATGTTCTATGTATAACAAGCTGAAGATGCCAGGGCCAAAAGGAGGAGTAATCACCATTTCAAGAGACTTCAATTTGGCGAACGAGCTGAAAAAAGGAAACGCCCTTTGCGCCGAAAAAGTAATAGCAAAGGAAGAATTGAAAGAGTTGGCGAAGGAAGTATGGCCGATGGATATGCCGGCAGGAAAATAAAGCCGGAAGCTGGTAGATAGCTTCAAAGCTTTCGAGAATACAAGACAGGTTATCCTAGATCCCAAAGATCCGACAAAATTTGTCGTAGTGGGGATAGGGATGACCGACAAATAGGAAAGCGCGCTCATCGAGTTCCTCTGTGAGAACTGGGATATTTTTGCCTGGTGTCCTGCGGACATGCCGGGAGTACCCAGGGAGCTCGCTGAGCATCAATTGAAGGTAATTCCAGGATCAAAACCCGTCAAACAAGGTCTTCGTCGTTTTGATGGAAGAAGACGGAAGGCTATAGGCAAGGAAATTATTCGGCTTTTAGCAGCTGATTTTATCCGGGAAGTTATACATACTGACTGGTCTACGAACCCAGTATTAGTCCCAAAGAAAGATAGTACTGTTCTTAGGATATGTATAGATTACACCGGATTGAACAAATTGTGTCCAAAAGATAGGTTCGCATTACCGCGAATCGATCAAATAATAGATGCCACTGCTGGCTCTGAGCTTTTATGCTTTTTGGATGCTTACTACGGGTATCATCAAATACGTATGAAGGAGGAAGATCAAATCAAAACTTCCTTCATAACCCCGTATGGAACATACTATTACATAACCATGCCTTTTGGCCTTAAGAACGTAGGTGCTACATACCAGCGTTGCATGAAACGTTGCTTGCATAGTCAGATTGGCAAAAATGTTCACGTTTACGTGGACGATATTGCCGTAGTTTTCAAGGAAAAGGACACACTCCTTGAAGATCTACGAGAAACCTTCGAAAATTTGTGCACTTACAAAATGAAGTTGAATCCATTAAAGTGTGTATTCAGGGTTCCCTCTGGAAAGCTTCTAGGTTTTATCGTTTCTCACAGAGGGATAGAAGTAAACCCGGAAAAGATCAAGGCAATCTTGATCATCACAAAACCTACGTGTTTAAAGGATGTACAAAGATTGACGGGTTCTGCAGCCGCAGTCAGCAGGTTCATAAGCCGGTTAGGAGATGAAGCCCTGCCATTATACAAATTGTTGAAGAAATCCGAAAAATTTGAGTGGACAGAGGAGGCGGACAAAGCATTAACCTAGCTGAAAGAAACCTTGATGAAAGCACCAATTTTGTTATCGTCAAAAGACGAAGAACCTATGTTGTTGTATCTTACAGGAACAAACAAGGTTATTAGCGTTGTGATAATTGTGGAAAGGCGGAAAGAAGAACAAAGTATACCGGATCAGCATCCAGTATACTATGTTAGCGAAGTTTTCTCCGAGTCAAAGCAAAGGTACCCACATTATCAAAAGCTGGCATATGGCGTGTTTTTCGCATCTAGAAAACTCCATCATTATTTCCAAGGACACTCCATAACAGTGGTAAGCAAAGCACCACTAGGGGATATCATTAACAATGCGGACGCAACAGGCCGAGTAGCCAAATGGGGCATTGAGCTACCTGCGTTCGATATTAAGTACCAACCCCGGACGGCAATTAAATCCCAGGTGTTGGCAGATTTTGTCGCTGATTGGACAGAAGCAGTAGAGAACACACCAATGCCGGAGTCGGAATACTGGATCATGCACTTTGATGGATCCAAGATGAAAGAAGGCGTTGGAGCTGGTGTACTGCTGAAATCCCCAAAAGGTGACATTATGGAGTATGTATTACAGATACACTTCAACGCCAGTAATAACGTGGCAAAATACGAAGCATTGCTTCATGGCTTGCATATCGCAAAAGAAATAGGCGTCAAACGCATCATATGCCATGGTGACTCAGATTTGGTACAGCATCAGCTAAACCAAACATGGGACGCCAAAAGCCCCATCATGGACGAAAATCGGAGAACGCTGGACGAGTTTGCCATTTGCTTCCTTGGATTTGAAGTACTTCACATCAAAAGGGAAGAAAATTGGAACGCGCATGCATTAGCCCGCATGGGGTCGGAAAGAGTGAGAACCCTACCACCTGGTGTGTTTGTCCAACATTTGCACGAACCATCGATCAAAGGTGGAGATGTTGATTATCCTCTCGTTTCTGAGTCAATTGAAGTTCTGCTCGTTAACCCAGATTGGACAATTCCATATTTAAACTTCTTAGTTGATCAGAAGTTCCCGGGTGGAGCAGACGAGGTCTTGCAAAGGCAGATAGAGCGTCAGCGCAAAGGATACACGGTAATCAATGGTTGTCTGTATAAACACATCACTATCGAAATTTTTCAGCGATGTATTTCGCCAGAGGAATGACGAGAAATTTTGCAAGAAATCCACGCAGGTGATTGCGTACATCATGCTCAATAAAAAAGCATAGTCAAAAAAGCATTCCATGTAGGGTTTTTCTGGCTCACAGCCAAGACAGATGCCGAACACATAGTAAACACATGTGCCGGATGCTAGTATTACGCCAAGCGGACGAATATGCCAGCTCAAGCACTCAAAACTATCCCTATAACATGGCCGTTCGCGGTCTGGGGGCTAGATATGATGGGACCATTCAAAACTACAAGAGACAGACTTACACATCTACTCGTTGCAGTGGATAAGTACACCAAGTGGGTGGAGGCGAAACCTATCAAGAAACTTGACGGTGTGACTGCCAGAAACTTCATCATTGATGTAGTCATGAGATACGGTGTTCCACACAGTATAATCACCGACAACGGGAAAAATTTCTCTATTGGAGAGTCGGCAAAATATTGCCGACAAACGAGAATACGCCTAGATCTTGCATCTGTGGCTCACCCACAATCCAATGGGCAGGTTAAAAGAATGAATAGCTCAATCCTGCAAGGAATACGCCCAAGACTCGAATCTCCTCTTCATAGAGCAGCCGGAGCATGGGTAGAAGAATTACCTTCCGTGCTTTGGAGTATTCGAACGACGCCAAATAGATCAACAGGGCAAACCCCGTTCTTATTGGTTTATGGCACAGAAGCAATGCTTCCAACGGACATGCTCCATGATAGCCCAAGAGTGCAGGCTTACGATGACTCGGATGCCAAAAGCACACGCCAGGATGCCGTCGATCTTTTAGAAGAAGAACGAGACCTTGTGCTTCAAAGATCCGCCATTTATCAGCAAGGATTGAGACGCTACCATAGTCGGAAAATCAGGCATCGATCTTTCAAAGAAGGTGACCTAGTGCTAAGATTGGTGCAAGAAAGGAAGCAGAAGTTAGCCCCAGTCTGGGAGGAACCATTTGTTATTAGCAAGGCTATGAAAAATGGATCTTATTATCTTGTAGATATTCGAGACATGGAAGATGATCCCAAGCGTCTGAATCGCAAAAGAAAGAGGAAGATAGATGTTGAGCTAGGAGAGACAAAAAGGCCCTGGAGCATCCAGCAGTTACGTCCCTTCTACACTTAGTTCAATTTCTATGTAAACATCTTTGAGATCATGAAATAAAGTTGTCGGCATTCATGCATTGCTGTTTTATTTGTTTTTCATACAAAGCATAAGTTTGCCTTATCTATTTCCCAATGATATTTCAAATTACTCAATGTTAACCCGAATTGTGCCTGCATGCTCGGAGTTATAAAACTGGATGCTACTCAGCCTAAGGAGGCTTAAGGAAACCCAGATTGTGCTTGCGTGCCTGAGTTTCATACTTTTTTCACGATTCCTTACTTTTTCTCTAAGTATTATCTGATTTTTTTTATGTTGGGTCACTGGAACTAGTTAGTAAAAAATCCTTTAGTGTGATCCATGTTTCCGAGTTTTGACTGATTGGTTATACCCAGTCACTGGGCATGAAGATTATATACTATCGAGCCATTTCAAACACTAAAGACAGTTAAGACATATAAACCAGAGAACATAGAAGATAAAGGAATAAAAACCCGGAAAACTTGCAAATACTTAATAATTTAACTTCAAAAGGAGAGTACTTGTTTATACAAAATAATAGATAGCATTACAATAAGTGTTACATTGTAAGATCAGTAATGCTTCTATTTTCCTATCTTCTACCTAGGACCAAGCAGCTTCTTCAGGCATCCGAGTCATCGTCTTCGCTGCTGGATTCCTCGGGAGTTGTCAGGATTTCCTCCTCGGGTAGAAGGTGGAGATGTTCACCATATTGGCGATCTTGGTGGCGTGACCTTTGATTTCATCAAAGATGCTGGTCCGCTGAGCATCTGTGTATCCTTGTGGGATGCCGGACGCCACGCGCCAAGATTTGGTAGTGGGGTAATGCATACGCATGAGCCCAAGGGCCATGCGTGCACCACCATGAGCCGCGGAGCGGAGCCACGACTCCTTGCGGTTCGCCACCTCCACGATAGCCTCAGGAAGTTTGCTGACTTCCGAGAACTCCCCAGATTTCTCGGGAATGTACTTATTAATAAGTAGCATCCCCGCAGCCTTGAGCGTGTTGAAGATTTTCCCGAAAGCTCGGATTCTCTCAATCCGGGTAAGCTAGGGGCTACCTTCTGTTTCAATCAACAAATGTTAGGAAAAACAAAAGAAGAGGAAACAAGGAAAAATCCGGTAAAAGACAAGTTACTTACTGAGAATCCGATCCATCTCGGTGCCTTCTTCCAGGCGATGGTTCAGGGCGTTCTCCAGGTCCCTGATTGTAGCTTTATCTTTCTCGGCCTGGCTGGAGGCCTTAGATTCGGCAATGCCAACAGCTAGTTGGCTGGCCTCCAGTTCCTTCTGGAGCTTTGCAATAAGATTGTGAAGATCCAGGTTCTCGTGGCGGAGGTTCTCGGTGTTGCCAGCATCTTCAGCAATTTGTTTGGCTTTCGCCAAAGAAGCTGAAAAACAAGTAAAGGAAGAGTTAAAAACTCCGAAAATTACTTATAAAAATCACAACTGAAAACTGAGAAATGTTTTACCTGCTGATTCAGTCAGCTTCTGTTGAACAGACGCCAGCTCTACTTCCTTATCCTCAAGAATAGAAAGAAGGGTTTTCACCTCCTTGTTCTTGATGGTAAGTTTACTCAAAACTTCCATATTGATGTTTTCAGCAGTTTGCTGAAACACGGAAAAGAGACAAAGAACGCTTAAGTTAAAAATCAAGCAAGGTAATGGAAAAAGCATTAAGACAAAGTATACATTTGACATATTGCTTGGGGGCTAGAGATATTACCTCGCTCATCCGTTGCAGACCCGACAAGTTTTCTTTGAATTCTTTTGCATACTCTGCAAAAAGAATCCCGACGTGGAAGAGGCCATCTTGGATGACCTGCCGAGGTGAAAATACGAAGTTATTCCTTACAACAAACCCGCCTTTTGGCCAAGGACGGATTAAGGGAGGAGAAACGAAGTGTTTTGTCGCCCACGGTTTGATAAACCCGTGTTCGTCAAAGGGCTCCTCTTTTACCTTGAATTCCTTGTCGAAAGTCGGAATGGGATCCTCCTCATCTGTACGAGAAGTTCCACCCATTTCCGGCACCGCCCTTTCCCTCGCATCCGTTTCCGGCACAATAGGTTGTCTGGTCTGCTGGGTTTCTTCCTCCCTAGCAGCAGTGTTTTCCTCCACAATTGCGACCGGAGTGTCTGGAGCAATAGCAGGAGAAGGCTGTGATCCTCTCCGGGCCACAGACTTGATTTTCTTCCGGCCTTTTGGCTTCAATGTTGTCGGAGCCAGGCTATAAATATAAAGTCCGAGATGTTAGAATTCCGAGAAAAGAATAGAACTCATGTGACAAAACGCAGAGAAAAAAGCAACCCGGATGATTTACCTGGAAGTAGCAACGGGAACTCCGTCAAGATCGCTTATTTCTGGAGAAGCGGAAGGCTTATTGCGTTTCTGTCCGCCTGCAAAATTGGCACGCATTGCGTCCAATTCGGCATCGGTTGGAAGATCCACCTCAGGAAGATCGACAATCTGTCAAAAGAGACAAAGTCCGGGTTAAAAAAAATATCCGAGAAAGAAGAAATGCAAAACCAAAACCTAAAAGGAAGAATTGTACCTTTGGAGCCGGGTTTGTTTCCGTGTACATCGGCCGGCTTTCCTCATATTGGTCGCGGGTTGCAACCAATTGGTTGACGCGTTTCCTCAAGTCTTTGGCCGTCAAGGACTTGTTTGTTGTCTGCATTGCGTCTTCGAGTCCCGAGTACTCACACAAGAGCCGGGGACCGTGGTGGGCCAGAGGCTGAATCCGCCTTTCTAACCAGCATAGGACTGTATCCATGCCGGTGAGAGGAGGAGACAAAGAAACAAGCTTGGCGATGTGCTGTTTGATCCTTATAAGATCCGGCGGCAAGGTTTGAACTGCGTCCACTGCCCAGTTGTCTTGGGGAGTGGCAGCGCAGTTGGCGAAAGGTGGAATTCCCATTTCCTTTCCAGGAAACGGGACATCTTGGTGATAGAAGAAGGAACCCGTCCAAAACTTGACGGATTCCGAGGTTTCAATCTTGGGGAACCAATCCTCCCTAAACCTATGGAGGGTGAAAGATATGGTCCCGCAAGTCCGGAGTACGCCCTCAGACGGGTTTCGCTTAACCCCGAAACATTATTGCCAGAAATCTAGCCTTGGTTCTATTCCTAAGTAGCCTTCAAAAAGGGCTTGGAACCCGGCTAGATGTAGAATGGAATTTGGAGGAAGATTGTGGGGATGGATGTTGTAGTGGTTTAAGACTTGGAGGAAAAATGCAGAAGGTGGAAACCCCATACCTCGGCTGATGTGCGAGGTGAGGAGAACCCTTTCCCCGACTCTCGGCAAGGGCTCGGAGTCGTCCTCCTCGTGCCGCCATTTTCCTTTCAGAACCAACCCCTCCTTCTCCATTGTCCGAAGAAGGCAAGGAGCCATGTTGCAACGGCTCCAATTCCCGGACATCTTACCTTCGTCCTACGCTCCGGCAACGACTGCGGCAGCGAGCTCCTCGCCGACGAGGATGATCTTTTCTTTCGCCGTTTCGGTGGTGAAGGGCGGAGGCGGTGCAGAAGTTGATGCCGCCAAGTTTTCGGCCGCGAGAAGAGGATCCTCGTGGGCTAGGCCACCGGCAGTTTCCTCCAGCGCGTTCGCGGTGGCGCGGCTCGGGGAATCGAGCAGGGGATCGATGTCGTTGATGATTTCATCGATGTTGCGGGCGATGGTGTTCTCCTCAGCGGCGCGCGGTGAATCATCGGTAGCCATTTTTGGGCGGCGCGGGGAAGATCCCGAACCTCCGATGATGAGTGTCCGGGGACGGTGCGGGACACACGGGCTCTGCTCACACTAGTGAATCCTTGGCTCGGGAGCAATGGCGCTTGAGGGCTTGGAAGCTGCAGTGAGAGCGGAAGGGCAATTGGAGTGCCCGAGGGCGGCTATTTATAGTCGGAAAAACGTTAAGATACGTGCTAACGACTCTTTCGACCGTTAGATCTGCGACGCGTGTCACGACAGAAAATCCAGGAAATGAGGAGGCGGAATGATAAGTGCTATCTCCTTGTTTCCCGTGAGAATCTGTCATAGATACGTTTCAGGATTTGACTGAACCCAAACGTCCGTGATGTCATGATATGGGGTGGCCCGATCTTCTCGATGAACTAACTCTCTCTTTTTGTATTTTCTGATAATTGGATAACTAGTGCTACACTGAGACCTCTCTTAGCTAATCCCCGTTGCCAATGCAACAACAATCAAGCTCCTTAGATATTCTCAACTACACACTCTTGCACAAATGATCAATGATCACAAGTGGTGCTGTATCCCTTTATTCCCAGATGGAATAACAAGATATCACGCTGCTTTGCAATGGGTAAACTTCAAGATGTATGCTTTACAAGCAATACAATCTAGAGGCTAGGGTTTCTGGTTTTTGGTTTAAACTTGTTCTCCCTAATCCACACGCAGGTGGGGGACATATATAGGTGGAGGGGTGCGGCCACAAGGGGGCCTTGCGCAAGCAACCCTCTCCCTACTAGGACTAGGACTCCTACTAGGACTAGGAGTCCAACTATGACTCAAAGGAAGGTACAAACCGACCCAATTAAGTGGGATGCGGCCACAATTGGTATACAAACCAAACCTACTAGTATTAGGACTCATTATGGCGCATAGATGTCCTTTGTGGGCGCCCTCCTCTTGCTTGTTCATCAATGAGTGTGGAAATAACATATTTGGAATGTTT
This sequence comes from Alopecurus myosuroides, assembly GCA_028641055.1. NCBI lineage: Eukaryota > Viridiplantae > Streptophyta > Magnoliopsida > Poales > Poaceae > Alopecurus > Alopecurus myosuroides. The sequence continues at coordinate 192,392,206 of CM054060.1, read as the reverse complement.
TCCACACTAAGTGCATTTAACCTTGTGGAGGCACCATCCCCTTGTCATCATATCATTTGATTATTGGTTGTTTTCACCATGCTTGATAGATTGTTTTCAACAATGTGATCTTGTTTTCCACCTCTTGAATATTTGTTTTCACCATGATCTTGTTATCTTCTATCAACTCATCACTCATGCTTGTGAGAACATATTCCTTAGGTCCATCCTTATCATCCTCCCTTTCTTCAAGACAAGACGTCCTCGGCTTGTGATTATCTGAAAGTGGAATAAACAAGAAAAACAAAGTGTATGCACCATATATATAGATATAATGGTACTCATTAGTTGTTAGCAAAACACAATATAGTGAATATATCATATGATCACGCAATTGGTATGCAAACAACACATAATAGTCATATTCTTTCATCTCATAGCAATCAAAATTGCAAATATAAGTATAGTTTGATTTAATGGAACATGTATCCAACAAATAATGTGGTGAACTAAACATATGTGTTTCGGCCACTTCATCATGTTTATCAATATCTATCCCAAATAACACATTATTTATTTCGGCCACTTCATTATATGTAACACATATATGATGTATCATGAAAATTTTATCCAAATTATAGTCACCAATCAAATAAAATTTGAAACTAGTATCATATGTGCTAACATTATCACAAACAAATTTATCCATAGCACATTGTATATCAATTGGTTCTTTAAGCATGTCATCATAAATAATATCACTAGAAGGTATCATAGCAAGTACTTCTTTATGTGTAATCAAAACCATGTTGTGAAATTTCGAATTCATAGGTTTGTATGGTTGAAAATTATCACATAATTCATTACTACTAGGTACCAACCCGAAATCTATACCATTATCATTACTAACCTCCTCATGTGTAGTAGGTATGATCTCCTCAATATCTTGTGAATTTGAAGGTTGTAGCTCCCTTTCTTCAAAAATAACCTTCATATCACAAGCTAGCTTTCTTGTATCCTCCAATTTATGTGATGATTGTAATGTTTCCTTGCCCTCCCTTTCTTCAAGAGAAACCTGTACATAAGAAACATCACTAGGAAAAATTATGGCATTAGTTAAAAGACTTGTTCCACTCGGCCTAGGCTTGTCTTCCTCCATGGATTTGGTGTTTTCACTCCCCTTCTCTTTCACTTCAAACTTTTGTCTTGATTCATGCATGATTTGTTGGGGTGACATAGGCCTCAATATGATATCCTTATTGTTCCAATTCAAGTGGTAGGTGTTTGCTCTCCCATCATGTAGCACTTTTCTATCAAATTGCCATGGTCTTCCAAGTAATAGGTGGCAAACCGACATGGGAACAACATCACACTCAATTGTATCCTTGTATGGTCCAATTTGAAATTCCACTCTCACCATATGACATACCTTCATCTCCTCTTTGTCAGTGATCCATTGAATATAGTATGGATTGGGGTGTGGAATATACTTCAACCTTAGCTTTGCACATAATTCTTTGCTTGCTAGATTTCTACAACTTCCTCCATCTATGATCACCTTGCAAGCCATACTAGGTCCAACAATTGCTTTGGTTTGAAATAAATTGCACCTTTGGCTCTCATCTTTGCTAGGAGCAATAGTCAATGCTTTGGTGCACACAATAGTTGGATAATTTGTAGCAAAGGCATCAATAGGACCATCATCATCATTATCATCATATGCATCCTCATCATTAGGATCAACATCATCTCCAGTCTCATACTCATCATTAGCATTAAGGAGCATAACTTTCTTGTTGGGGCAATCCTTCTTAAAGTGTCCTTTTCCTCCACATGTATGACATGTCATGTCTCTATTCCTTGGAGGAGGTGTAGCACCACTAGAACCCGAAGTAGAAGCAATGGGTTTCTTTGAATTTGATGAAATTGGCTCGGGTTTGGTACTAGGAAGTCCACGGGTTGGAGGTGTAGGGGTTGCAAAATTGGATTGTTGAGAAGAAAAACTTCTCCTTGCACTCACTTGAAGCTCCTCTTGCAATCTCTTTTCGGCCTCCCTTGCTTGATGTAGTAATTCACTCATATTGTTGTAAGTAACATGCCTCACAATGCTTCTTATTTTGAATTGCAATCCACTCAAGAATCTTTGCATTGTTTGTTCAGGAGCCTCTCTAATTCGAGCCCTTTGAATAATCAACTCCATCTCCTTGTAGTAGGCATCAACTGTCTTTGATCCTTGCTTCAATTGTTGCAATTTGTCATAGAGAGTTCTAATATAATTCTTGGGAACAAATCTATCTCTTAACAATTGCTTCATCTCTCTCCATGTGTTCACCTCTTCCTCTTCTTTTTCTTCTCTATCCTTTGTAATGCCATCCCACCACAAAAGAGCATAGCCATCAAAAGAAGAAGATGCAAGGTTCACCTTTCTCTCCTCGGGATACTCATGTAATCTCCACAATTTTTCAATTTTGAGCTCCCACATTAAGTACTCTTCCACATCTTCAGAGTCACAAGAAAGATTAGGCATAGAGAATTTTGGTTTTCCCAAGCCATCATTCTCTCTATTATTTTCCAAAGGCACTCTCCTTGCTATTTGTCCACGGCCATCATTGAAATTTCCTCTCACATTATCAATTGGAGCAATGGCTTGTGGTGCTTGTTGAAGTTGTTGCAATGTATTTGTAATTGTAGTCATTTGTAGTTGCATAGTCCTTATAGCTTCCTTGATCTCATTGACAGACTCTTGAGATGCACACTCCCTTATCTTCAAATCAATGACATTCAAATCTTCTCTCAATTGATCATCACTTCTTTCAATATCTTTAGCAATTTTGTTGGACAAATGATCTCTCAATGCCTCATACTCATTCCAATGGACAGTATCCTCAGGTTTCTTCTTTGCCTGCACATCAACATCACTAGAAGAACTCATGATTAACTTGTTAGTAACAAAATAATCAATGGGTTTGTGGTGCCTCTCTCAACTCACTCAAAACCAAGCAAAGAGGCTTCACTTGATGTTCCAAGAGAGAAAAAGATCAACTTACCAACAAGGAGCAATGATCAATGTGCTTTGGTGTGAGAAGAGAATATCTGAGCTATCAAGTATCACAATGCAAACAGGGCTTATGGTGGGGCTTGGTATGGATACCTAACAATCACCAAAGTAATAATCCTATTTGCTGTTCTTGTGAAGATATAAAAGATCCACGGAAACTCACACAATATGGAGACAAATGTGGCAATGCAATATATGGAGGAGTTTTGCAATGCACTAGAAAGTCACTAGCTAGGCTCTTATTGACAGGCACAAGATTGCTCAATGAAAAACCAAGTGTCACAATGGCAAGCTCAACTAGTAAACAATAGTAATAATATGGCCTCTTCTCTTTTCTCTTTTCTCTTTTCTCTTTTTTTTTTTTATACTTTTTGCTTTTTCTATTTTTTTTTTAATTTTTCAATGGCCTTACACTAAGCTAGGAGCAACAAAGAACCAAATACAAGTGAACACAATGATGGTGATGAATTTAGAGCAACCTGTCAGAGCACAAAATAGCTATACTTGTGGGCAAGTTCCTATAAAGATGCTGTAGAAAGGCTGTGTCTATGGTTCACAAAGTATGGAGGGGAAAGTCCTAGGGATGAAAATCAGGAAAAGAAAAATAAACACAAAAGAATCTAGGTGAAATGTGGACTAGTATAGCTCACGGCAGAAAATTAGACCCACGGCAGCAAAACAGATGGTTTTTGAACCACGGCAGAACTCACGGCAGAGAAACAGGCCCACGGCAGCAAAACTGATCGATTTTGAGCCAAAACAGCACTCACAGCAGCAGATTTTGATGATTTTCGTACCGCGGCAGAACACAAACAACCACGGCAGCAAAACTGCGCAAACCTGTACCGCGGCAGCGCACACACTCGTGTTACACAGTTTGGTAAAGGTGATGCGGAGGTTTTTCTAGTGCGCGCGTTACAGCAGCTGGCGGCAGCGAAACGTGCACGTTTTTGTGCCGCGGCAGCACACAGCGGGGCGGACTGGTAACCGTGAGACAGGGCTCGGGGGCGGTTTGGTAAGGATGTTACGGTGCGATTCCGATTCCGAGTAGCACACGGCAGCGGTGGGTTGGTGCGATGGATGTTGGTGATGCACGTATATGGAAAGTGTGGCGCGGATTGGTGGGATCGTGGAACCGACTAAAGGGATGAATCCGAGTATGGCTAGGTGTTGTGGTGCGGTGGTAATGATGGATGTATATGGAAGGTTTTGGTGGTCGATATGGTGGGTGTGATAGCATGGATATGAACCCTAGGTGGACTCGGATTGGTGGTATATGGGTGGTTTGCGGGTATGAATCTAGGGTAGATCGGATTGGTGGTGGGTGGGTGGTAGGTAGTGGATATTTTTGGGATTTTTGATAGGTTTTCGCCAAGAACAAACAAGAACCCTAGAACTTGGCCGAAATAAAAACAACTAAAAAAAGAGAAAAAGGAACACAAAATCTAACACAATGACAGCAAAAGAAAAACTACTATGGTGATATCTAAGGCTATGGCAACAACTAGACCTAAAGTTTTTGTGTGGCTTTTTCTGGATAGGAATAAAAACAGTAAAACTAGGGATAAATTTGCTCACCGAGTAAACCTGGAGAATCTGATACCAAGATGATATGGGGTGGCCCGATCTTCTCGATGAACTAACTCTCTCTTTTTGTATTTTCTGATAATTGGATAACTAGTGCTACACTGAGACCTCTCTTAGCTAATCCCCGTTGCCAATGCAACAACAATCAAGCTCCTTAGATATTCTCAACTACACACTCTTGCACAAATGATCAATGATCACAAGTGGTGCTGTATCCCTTTATTCCCAGATGGAATAACAAGATATCACGCTGCTTTGCAATGGGTAAACTTCAAGATGTATGCTTTACAAGCAATACAATCTAGAGGCTAGGGTTTCTGGTTTTTGGTTTAAACTTGTTCTCCCTAATCCACACGCAGGTGGGGGACATATATAGGTGGAGGGGTGCGGCCACAAGGGGGCCTTGCGCAAGCAACCCTCTCCCTACTAGGACTAGGACTCCTACTAGGACTAGGAGTCCAACTATGACTCAAAGGAAGGTACAAACCGACCCAATTAAGTGGGATGCGGCCACAATTGGTATACAAACCAAACCTACTAGTATTAGGACTCATTATGGCGCATAGATGTCCTTTGTGGGCGCCCTCCTCTTGCTTGTTCATCAATGAGTGTGGAAATAACATATTTGGAATGTTTTCCACACTAAGTGCATTTAACCTTGTGGAGGCACCATCCCCTTGTCATCATATCATTTGATTATTGGTTGTTTTCACCATGCTTGATAGATTGTTTTCAACAATGTGATCTTGTTTTCCACCTCTTGAATATTTGTTTTCACCATGATCTTGTTATCTTCTATCAACTCATCACTCATGCTTGTGAGAACATATTCCTTAGGTCCATCCTTATCATGTCAGCACGCTTTTATCGCTGACGTCACGAAGTTCCTTCTCCACGAAGGCTTGTGGAAGAAAAGCCAGATTCTGGTAAATCCGAGTTTTGAGGTACACATCAAGAAACTCCTTCTCCATGAAGGACTCGAGGAAGAAAAATCGGATTTTGATGGAATCCGGGTTATGCGTTATTAAGTTTTGGGAAAAAGAAGAATCGAGAAAAACAGCCAACATTTCTTGGAACAGGATGTGAGTTTACGAAAGGTGGCAGGATGAAGTCTCAATCCTTCATGGGGGCTACTATCAGATAAATACCGATTAGGGGTATATCCGGCATTGTCCTAAAGAGTCGGATTACCAGGGTGGCCTGATTGGTAATGGATGACAGTCCATTAGGCGGCCCAGTAAGCTGACGCACAGAAGCCGGATTCTAGAAGAACCCGGACCAGACCCAAAGTGGTGCGGCTTGGAGTAGAAGACGGATTCCTGCTTTCCAAGTTAAGATACTTTACGTAGTCTTCTAGGTTTCCTTTCTGTAAGCCCTAACCCGACTATTATATTAAGTCGGACGGGAGAGAAGAAAAACAACAGATAGACAAATAAGCTAGAATCCAACTCGCCGAGAAGTTGATCCTCGCCGAGTTAGCGAAACGCTACTCACGTTGTACTTTGTATACTTCAGACTTCAGCCCTGATTTAGTGAGATTGCAGGAGTAGGAACGCCGCCTAGCTGCGACGTACCGAACCTGGGTAAAATTGGTGTTCCTGATTTTTGTGCTACCACGTCCCCCCACGTCTCTACCCGTAGGCTCATGACACCCCCGTCTATGAACTCTACTATGATGTCTCGACATCAACTGAGGTAAATAACTTTGCTCTTTAATTAGATGATGTTAACCCGCTATGCTTGCCAATGAGGCTCACTATTATTGCTTTATCTGTCCATGCTTGATATATGTGCCAATGATTAAACTGTGCACTCGATCTTGATGAGATTATTGCCATTTACCTAGTGTTGTGTACAACCACATTGGTTCTGCATCTTCCTTGTTAAATGGTCGATAATCTCGTTGATTTTGTTTTGTGCTTATTAGTATGAGGCTACTTTTCTTGTTTTCCATTATGAACATATGTTCTTGATACATGTGTCAATGATTAAACTGTGCACTCAATCTTGATGAGATTATTAGCATTTACCTAGTGTTGTGTACAACCACATTGGTTTTGCATCTTCCTTGGTAAATGTTCAATAATCTCGTTGATTTTATTTTGTGCTTATAAGTATGAGGCTAATTTTCTTGTTCTCCATTGCTAAACATTTGTGCTTGATACATGTGCCAATGATTAAATTGCACTCGATCTTGGTGAGATTATTAGCATTTACCTAGTCTTGTGTACAACCATATTGGTTATGCATCTTCCTTGGTAAATGTTCGATAATCTTGTTGATTTTGTTTTGTGCTTATTAGTATGAGGCTACTTTTCTTGTTTTCCATTGATAAACATATGTGCTTGATACATTTGCTAATGATTAAACTATGCACTCGATCTTGATGAAATTATTAGAATTTACCTAGTGTTATGTACAACCATATTGGTTCTGCATCTTCCTTGGTAAATGTTCGATAATCTCGTTGATTTTGTTTTGTGCTTATTAATATGAGGCTAATTTTCTTGTTTTCCATTGCTGAACATCTATACTTGATACATGTGCCAATGATTAAACTGTGCACTCAATCTTGATGAGATTATTAGCATTTAACTAGTGTTGTGTACAACCACATTGGTTCCGCATCTTTCTTGGTAAATGTTCGATAATATCATTGATTTTGTTTTGTGCTTATTAGTATGAGGCTATTTTTCTTGTTTTCCATTGCTAAACATATGGGTTTGATACATGTGCCAATTATTAAGCTGTGCACTCGATCTTGATGAGATTATTAGCATTTACCTAGTGTTGTGTACAACCACATTCGTTCTACATCTTCCTTGATAAATGTTCGATAATCTCGTTGATTTTATTTTGTGCTTATTAGTATGAGGCTACTTTTCTTGTTTTCCATGGCTAAACATTTGTGCTTGATACATGTGTCAATGATTAAACTGTCTCTAGCGATGATTAATATGCAGCAATGTGTCCAGCAGATTGGCTACCATAGAAAATAGCATGCACAACAAGTTTGCATGTCATTTGTATGGCATGATACGTCAAAAACGTATCTCCTTTTCCGAACACTTTTCTTATTGTTTTCCTCTAAACTTGTGTGTTTTGGATACAACTAACACGGACTAATGCTGTTTTCAACAGAATTACTTTGGTGTCTCATTTTTATACAGAAAAATCAACTTTCAAGAAAATGCCCAGAAAAGAGCCCATTGCTGTTTTCGCCCCGAAAGACCCCGGAAGCCAGAAGGGGGCCAGGAGAGGGGCCAGAGGGTGGCCACACCCGCCCCCCCCCCCCCGGTGCGGGTTCCCCTGGCCGCGCCAGCACAGGGTGTGGGCCCCCAGGACCCCCCTCGGACTCCCCTTTCGACTACAAGTAGCCTTGAACCCTAAAACCCGAGGGGGTATGCCATATTCCACAGAAACACAATAGAGCGCCGCCGCCATCCCGAACCTCGATTCGGGGATCAGAAGTTCCTGTTCTCGCACCCTGCCGGGACGGGAAGTGGAGGAGATCATCACCACCGTCATCACCAACGCCTCTCCATTGACCATCCATGTTTCCCCCATCCATGTGTGAGTAATTCCCTGCTGTAGGATGAAGGGGATGGTAGGGATTGGATGACATCGTTCATGTAATAATGTCGGGATTGTTGGGCTAGTGTCCTCTATTAGTGCTATTGACATTGTTGCAACTTATTATGCTTAATGCTTGCCACTTTGGGCCCGAGTGCCATGGTTGCCACTCTGAACATGTTATTGAATCACGATGATAATTATTGTTTCTTGATCATACCTGCAAGTTGTTTACACATATTGTTGTCCTGAACCCGATGCCCCGAAGTGACAGAAATTGGGACAACCGGAGGGGATGGCTGCGATGTGAAGATCACATGTGTTCACGGAGTGTTAATGATTTGCTCCGGTGTTCTATTAAAAGGAACACCTTAATTACCAGTAGTTCCCTTGAGGCCCCGCTGAAAACGGGCTGGTAGGAAAAAAGATGTTGTGCAAGTTCTCATTGCGAGAACGTACGACTATTTATGGAACACATGCCTATGGTTGCTTAGTGCTTGGATGCTTTATCTTATTTATCTGCAATGCCCCTGACATGATCATTATTAGAACTTTCTTATCCATGCAACGCCCGTTCATCCATCCCTATGCCTACAGTATTTAATACCGTTGTTTACTTCAATCACTACTTCTGTTGTTTTCATACTACTGCTGTTATTATTTCACTGTTGCTTCTACTATAAAACTGTTACTACTGATAAACTGCTGCGAACAAAAGTACTTTCAGGTGCAGGTGAATTGACAACTCACTTGTTAAGGCTCACAAATATTCTTTGGCTCCCCTTGTGTCGAATCAATAAATTTGGGTTTTACTTCCCTCGAAGACTGTTGCGATCCCCTATACTTGTGGGTCATCAAGACTATTTTCTGGCGCCGTTGCCGGGGAGCATAGCTTTATTTGCGAGCTCACCAGAGAGTATTATTATCTACTACCAATCATTCATCATGGGTAAGTCTCTTGATGGAAAGTTTCCTATATTACCATCCACTGCAAGAAGAGGTACAACTCTGAACACCTCTGTTGCTCTTGATTCACCGTCTGTTATGAGTAAGGCGCTTACACCACCACATGCTACACATGCTACTTCTACTGAATCTCAAAATGCTTCTGATACTTTTGATGATGCTTCTATTGTGCTTGATGATAGTGGTTCTCTCGTTCCTTTCTTAGATGCTACTATTGCCAAAGCTAAAAATATTGCAAACACTGAAACTCCTGCTAAAAATCCTGTTACTCCTGCTTTTTCACCTGAGTTTAGAGAGTACCCTAGTGATGATTTAGATGATGCTTATATTGAACTGAGTGATGATCTTATTGATGAAATACATGCTATGAAGCATAAAGACGCTGCTATACGTCTTATGGAAAGTCGTGCTGTTAGATATAAATTATCTCCTGATGCTAATGAAGGGAATATGCCCGAGAGGCAATAATAAAATGGTTATTATCTTATTCCTTGTTTATGATGAATGTTTATTTCTCATGCTAGAATTGTATTAACCGGAAACGTTGATACATGTGTGCTTAATAAACAAACAATGGTTCCTAGTAAAGCCTCTCTTTAACTAGCTCGTTGATTAATAGATGATCAAGGTTTCCTGATCATGAACATTGGATGTTATTAATAACGGGGTCATATCATTAGAAGAATGATGTGATGAACATATACCCAAAGAGAATATAGCAATGCGATCAAGTCATTTAGTTTACATTGTTATATCAAACATACGAAGTAACTTATTCCTTAGACCATGAGATCATGTCAATCGCTGATACCGGAAGAGTGCTTTGATGGCATCAAACGTCACACCGTAACAGGGTGACTATAAAGGTGGCGTTAAGTATTCGGAAATTATTAGTTGAGGATCATGGATCAAGAGTGGGATTTGTCCATCCAAATGACGGAGAGATATACTCTGGGCCCTCTTGGTGATATCACATCGAAACCGCTTGCAAGCACGTGATATGATCACAAAGGATGTTATATCACGGCAACGAGAAAAGAGTACTTGTCGGTAACGAGATTGAACAAGGTATGGTTGATACCAATGATCGAATCTCGGACAAGTAAAATATCGCGAGACAAAGGGAATAGTTCACGGCGTTGTTGGTTCACACGATCACGAGAGTCATCGTTGAATATATAAGAGTCATCACGGATCTCCAGATCCCGCTGTTGATTATTGATCGGAGAGGAGTCTCGATCATGTCTATCTTATTCGCGAACTGTAGGGTGACACACTTAAGGTTCGATGACGCGTTTGAGAGGATATGGAATATCGAAGAATATTTTGGGCAGCACCGAAATTGTTTCGGGGAAAATTGAAATAGTTCAAGGGGTTTTTCGTCGAATGGTTGTTAATAGAATTAACAAATGATTCGAGGTGCTATATGCAAAAGTTTGTTAATAGAATTAACAAATGCTGAAATAAAGAAATAAAAAGGTTTATTTATTTATTAAAAGAAAACCTTTGGATTTTCCAAGTGGGAAATAATGGGGAAATGAGTGGGTGTGAGTGGAGTGTCCACTCACATGATGAGGGAAGAGGTGGGGGCACCCCAATGGGCTGGCCGCACCCCCTTGGGCTGCCTCCCCCCTCTCCTCTAAAAGGAGGGTGAGAGCTCTCCCTCCTCCACACACTTGGCCACTTCCCTTTCCCTCCACCCGCTGCTCCATTTCATGGTCTCCGGCTTGGCGAAGCCCTGACCGTGGGATTCTTCACCACCACCACGTCGTCGTGCTGCTGGAGTTCCGAGGGATCCTCTACTTCCGCGCCCCGCTGGAACGAGGGAACGGAGGTCGTCATCAACCGTACGTGTGACCGATCACGGATGCACCGCCGGATTGCGGTGCCCATCTTCTCGCTATCGGGATCGGTGTGAGTACGACTACGCCAACAACGAGATTTGATCTCGTACCACTTTGAGTCTTCGAGGGTATGTGTTCTCCTTAACCCTCTTGTTGCCCGTTGCACTTCGTCTCCTAGATTAGATCTTGGCCTTTTGGGTGTCTCTCGCGTAGGAAAATTTTTGTTTTCTATGCAACGACCCCTTCAGTGGTATCAGAGCCGGATCTATGCGTAGATGTTTTGTACGGGTAGAACACATAGGTGTATGTGGGCGTTGATGATCATGTTATTGCCTCCTTGAGTATTTTATGATCTTAGTGGCATAGTAGGATGAAGCTGCCCCAGACTAAGTTTACGTGTACTATGTACGCGAGAGTTGTCTCACTTGTGGCTAAGGGGGTGTCCGTTTCTCCTACTATAGTTAAGATCTAATCTACGAAGGGTTGCTAAAAATATGTTTATCAACGTTGTGGTTGATGTTCGTAGGTATGAACGGTTCTATCCTCGAAAGCCCTAAGCCACGTAAAATATGCAAAAATAAATTAGAAGCGTCTAACTAGTTTTTGCTGGGCATGTGATGTGATATGGTCAATATTACAAATTTGATTATGAGATGATCTATTTTATAAATTATTGATATACTAGAAGGTATCCATATGGTTGTCTTCTTATTGATGGACAATCAAGTTTGGGGTACCATGGTACTTGGTACCATGCCGGTGGGATGATTGAGATCATACCATAATGCACATGATGGAGATCAAGTGCAAGAAGGACCATATCATATCACGTTATCCTTTCATGTGATGTCTGTGATGTTTATCCTTTTTATGCATCTTGTTTTGCTTAGATAATGTTGGTAGCATTATAAGATGATCCCTCTCACTTAATATCAAGATAATAATGTGTTCTTCCTTAAAGTATGCACCGTTAAGAAAGTTCGTCGTTTCGGGACACCACGTGATGATCGGGTGTGACAGACTCAACGTTCGCATACAACGGGTGTTTTCAAGCCTAGCATGTACAGACATGGCCTTGAAACACACGTAATACTACGGTTCTACTTGGCGAGCCTAGCATGTACAGACATGGCCTCGGAACACGTAACCGAAAGGTAAAGCATGAGTCATATGGATGATATGATGAACATGTCGATGTTCGCCTTTGAAACTACATCATCTCACGTGATGATCGGTTTTGGTGTAGTGAATTTGGTTCGTGTAATCACTAAAGACGACTAAGAGGGATGTTGTTTTTGAGTGGGAGTTCATGGTTTAATTTTTGAATTAACTTGAACTTATTTATCATGAACAACAAATCAAAGTGAATTTGCACAAATTGTAGTATTCATTGGCATCCACATAACTACCTTACACTTAGATTGTTAATTGAGATATAACTGTTATGATCTGGTAAATACCATTTAAGATTGGTACCGTATTAGTGAAATTTAAAATTGAGTCCTATTGTAGATTTCCTACCTAGCTCCATATGGTTAATGGTTGATTAATCTAGAGAGCAAATAATTCCTACTTAGAATCCAGAGTCATGGTTGCTTTCGTATTACTTTATCTTCAAAAGAATGTTTTGTTGATCAAGGTGATTTTGGAACTGAAAAGAGTTGTTTTTCAGAAACAATCAAGTGAAAGATATATTGATATCTAGAAACTTATTTGTAGCAACATGACTGAATATAATTTAGCGTGACAATGTTTGCTTATATTATCTGAATATATGCAAATTTAGCGTGACAATGTTTGCTTATATTATCTGAATATATGCAATGATTGAAGACGCTAGGCGTTTGAACATTCCAAGAAATTGGGCGCTAAAAATTATCCTCTAAATCCCTTCCTTCGAGCTATAGTAGCTTAATCATAAAATTGTTATGATAGGATGGATTAAAAGTATGGTTAAAGTAATTTACCTTACTTGGAGATTGCTAAGAGTGGAATCTAGAAGAATTCTATTAATATGGTGATATTAGTAGAACAATCAAACTCAAAGTATCACTCAATGGGTGATAGTATATGACTAACACGCCAAAGAAAATGAGCTAGTACGACTAGCATTGTTTGATGTTGAATGATTCTTCTGTAAAGCAAAGGGAATATTGAAAATAGAATTAATAAATAGATATATGGCAGAAAAGAAGATAACTGGAAAAGTCCAGCTCAGGAGTATATGCTTGATATACAAGTTATAGATGTATTACTAGTTAACAAAGTATTTTTTTTGTGTATTTTGATACCACATTGGTTGGTATGAGTTGTCATACAAAGCAACGCAATGCAAGAAATACAAGGGCCTAAAAGTAACTAGTAATAGATGTGGAATCGATTATGACAAGAACATAAATAAAGTGTTATTGTGTTCATTGTAGTATCGAACCAAACATTCAAGATTTATTTTAAGAACTTAATAAGTTGTTATTTTGTTCTAGTCTTTTGTGAGAACAAATGAGATTGTTCAAACGATGACCATATTCCATAATTGATGGATATGTTAATATAAATCATGTTGGTAAAGTAAACATCTATAAGACTAAATGCTAAACGTTGCAAGACGTAAAAGATTTTCACTTAAATTGTGACACCACCATTTTAGTTCATATCGGAAAGGAAAACATGAAGGAACTCCATATTGATGCACTTTCGGAGTCATTTTGTTTTGAATAAATTGACGCTTGTGAGACCTCTTCCAAAAGATGACTAGAATTCCGTTCATAGGCCAAAGTAGAATGGACGACTAATTTAGTGGAGATTATACATATTGATGTATATAGTCCATTATGTGTAGTCATGTATGGTGGATTAATTTTTCCTTCATAAAATTATGTCGATGATTTAAGTAGATATGTGAGTATATCTATTTAAAGGGAACAGAGTTTGACATTTTGAATTGGTTCAAAAGGTTGTTAATATGAAGTTAAAATCAATGTAACAAGATAATCAAGTATTTATGATTGGATCATAAAGGATAAAGTTTGAGTTACAAGTTTAGCAAAACTTCTGAGAAGTTGCAGAATTGTTCTACAACTTATACTTCTCGAATACCCCACATTAGATTGGAGTATTCAAAAGACAAAATCAAACCCTGTTTGACATGGTAAGATTAATAAAATTGCCATTATAATTTTGTAGTTTATACATTAAGGACAACCACTTTTACACTGAAAAGAGCACCATCATGATCCGTTGAAATTGACAACATATAAGATATGGTTTGGGTAATGACCCGAATTGTCATTTTTCTTAAGTTTTGGTATGCATAGCATGTGTAAAATGTTTACAACCAAAATAGGATAAATATATGTTTATAAGGTTATCCCAAATAAAACATTGGGTATTTCTCCTATCACCGAACCAAAAGACAAATGTTGTTTGTCAGAAAGGGTTGATTTCTCGAGAAAGTAGTTCTTGAGAAACAAGTGAGTGGGAGCACAATACAAACTCAACGAGATTAGAGAATCTTCGTTATCATGACAAGAGTAGCGCAGCACTGGAAGTTGTTCCGGGGTTTATTATTTTGACTAAGTAGAAGACACTACAAATGTGTTAGATACTTCAAATGAGTTTGCGAACTGTACCAGAAAAGTCCAAAAACTTTGTACTTAGAACAACTTGTGGTTTAAGTGTAAAGTGTTGTTTTGACAACAAAAGGACCTGGACCTTATAAAGGAAGCAAATGATGGGCCCTGACTTCGTAAAATTGACTATGAGTCATTATATCCGTCATAGTATCCTTGTATGAATATCAAGTATGTGACTTGGTAGTCCTTTCAATAGGCATGATGCCTAACGATAGAAAAAGGGTCTATATAGCGACAAAGACATGGATACTTCGAAAAGTTGTTTTCGACGAAGTTCAAAGAGTTGACTACTACAAGATTTCGATCTTCCGTAGTGATGCTTTATTCTTTGCGGATAGTTCTAGCAAAAAGTTACATATTATGATATGGCAGGTGAATAACAAAACCAACTCTCCTCTCGAGGAAGTTTGATCAAGGATGTGTACTTGACACAGTCTGAGAATTCTGTAAAATTCAAAAGGTTGCTAGAAAGGTATGCACACTTCAATGGTTGAAGTGAGCATAGCAAAGTTGAAATCTTTAGCTTAATGAAGTTATGAAAAGAGTTTGATTCCATCATGAATGATAAAGATGCTTATAGAGTTACAAGAAATTAAGTGGGAGCGCTATGACATATTTCCAATACTTTATGTAGATGACATATGGTTGATTGGAAAATATGTATTTTAAATTAACACGGTTAAGATTTTCGATTTCATATTGATGAAAGGCTTAGAAGATATTGGGCATCGATATCTATAAAAGATGGATTGACGCACCTGATATGATTGAAGCCAAATTACATAGATGAAATATTGAAGTAAGTCAATATCAAAATGACAAGAAGGAGTTCTTGTCACATGGAAAATAATTGAGCAAGATTCATGTGTTTTGACATATGATGAGCATCATTGAAATTGAGATTTCTAGGTCATGTTTCCATGCTATGTACACAACCAGATGAGTCCTATGATATAAAATGTTATAGCAGGATAATTCATATGATGATTAGACAACAGTGGGAGAGATCCTTGTGTCATTTTAGAAATGCTAAGGATATGTTTTCCTATGTAGTAATGACAAAATATTAGTTGTAATATGTTACACTAATAGTCTTGTCATTTATTCAAGAAATTTTATCTCAATTAAAATATGTGATGAAGGGTAGCACAATAGGATGGAAGAAAGTTCCATGCTGGATTTGAAAGAGTTTCAAAATTAAAATATTGTGACAGATACTACAACAAAGGCTAAAGTATATCGTTGTGTTAACAACTGATTATAAGCGTATTTTGTGTCAAGGAGTTCTTTATTGAACTTGGTGAATTTCCAAGAATGCTGAAACTATGAAGCTACATTTTCACAATGTTAGTAACATCAGTTTAAGCTGAAGAATTAAGGTATCACCGGAACTTGGTGAGTTTCCAAGAATGCTAACACTATGAAGCTACATTTTCACAATGTTAGTGACATCAGTTTAAGCTGAGGAATTAAGTTTTCACCAATTGACCATATATATATACAAAGCCATCTCATTAGAGAATGAGTGATGCGTGTAGACGCAAAGAACATGCAAATACAATAGGACCTGAACAGTTCAGATCTTTTTGATGATGTTTACCGCATGCGAAGCATGGTAATAACACTGGTACGCCATATGTGTTAAAGTGCTTACAGACTAGATTATTGACTCTAGTGCAAGTGGGAGACTGAAGGGAATATGCCCGAGAGGCAATAATAAAATGGTTATTATCTTATTCCTTGTTTATGATGAATGTTTATTTCCCATGCTAGAATTGTATTAACCGGAAATGTTGATACATGTGTGCTTAATAAACAAACAATGGTTCCTAGTAAAGCCTCTCTTTTAACTAGCTCGTTGATTAATAGATGATCAAGGTTTCCTGATCATGAACATTGGATGTTATTAATAACGGGGTCATATAATTAGAAGAATGATGTGATGAACATATACCCAAAGAGAATATAGCAATGCGATCAAGTCATTTAGTTTACATTGTTATATCAAACATACGAAGTAACTTATTCCTTAGACCATGAGATCATGTCAATCGCTGATACCGGAAGAGTGCTTTGATGGCATCAAATGTCACACCATAACAGGGTGACTATAAAGGTGTCGTTAAGTATTCGGAAAGTATTAGTTGAGGATCATGGATCAAGAGTGGAATTTGTCCATCCAAATGACGGAGAGATATACTCTGGGCCCTCTCGGTGATATCACATCGAAACCGCTTGCAAGCACGTGATATGATCACAAAGGATGTTATATCACGGCAACGAGAAAAGAGTACTTGTCGGTAACGAGATTGAACAAGGTATGGTTGATACCAATGATCGAATCTCGGACAAGTAAAATATCGCGAGACAAAGGGAATAGTTCACGGCGTTGTTGGTTCACACGATCACGAGAGTCATCGTTGAATATATAGGAGTCATCACGGATCTCCATATCCAGCTGTTGATTATTGATCGGAGAGGAGTCTCGATCATGTCTATCTTATTCGCGAACCGTAGGGTGACACACTTAAGGTTCGATGACGCGTTTGAGAGGATACGGAATATCAAAGAATATTTTGGGCAGCACCGAAATTGTTTCGGGGAAAATTGAAATAGTTCAAGGGGTTTTTCGTCGAATGGTTGTTAATAGAATTAACAAATGATTCGAGGTGCTATATGCAAAAGTTTGTTAATAGAATTAACAAATGCTGAAATAAAGAAATAAAAAGGTTTTATTTATTTATTAAAAGAAAACCTTTGGATTTTCCAAGTGGGAAATAATGGGGAAATGAGTGGGTGTGAGTGGAGTGTCCACACACATGATGAGGGAAGAGGTGGGGGCACCCCCATGGGCTGGCCGCACCCCCCTTGGGCTGCCTCCCCCCTCTCCTATAAAAGGAGGGTGAGAGCTCTCCCTCCTCCACACACTTGGCCACTTCCCTTTCCCTCCACCCGATGCTCCATTTCATGGTGTCCGGCTTGGCGAAGCCCTGACCGTGGGATTCTTCACCACCACCACGTCGTCGTGTTGCTGGAG
Source organism: Alopecurus myosuroides (assembly GCA_028641055.1). NCBI lineage: Eukaryota > Viridiplantae > Streptophyta > Magnoliopsida > Poales > Poaceae > Alopecurus > Alopecurus myosuroides. Next base: position 192,374,530 of record CM054060.1, on the reverse strand, counting down.
TTCCGAGGGATCCTCTACTTCCGCGCCCCGCTGGAACGAGGGAACGGAGGTCGTCATCAACCGTACGTGTGACCGATCACGGATGCACCGCCGGATTGCGGTGCCCATCTTCTCGCTATCGGGATCGGTGTGAGTACGACTACGCCAACAACGAGATTTGATCTCGTACCACTTTAAGTCTTCGAGGGTATGTGTTCTCCTTAACCCTCTTGTTGCCCGTTGCACTTCGTCTCCTAGATTAGATCTTGGCCTTTTGGGTGTCTCTCGCGTAGGAAAAATTTTGTTTTCTATGCAACGACCCCTTCAGCTAAGTTTGCTACTTCTCCTATATGTATTAGGGACAAGGATTTTGATTTCTCTCTTGATTTATCTTATATATCTATTGTTGAGAACGAACTTTTTTGTGGAACTGAAAATGAAAGTGCTATAAAACATATGAATGAGCTCTCCTCTTTGAGTAGTTTATTCTCTGATGATCTTAAGAAACGTAGCTACTTTGTTCCTAAAATATTCCCTTTATCATTAAAGGATGAAGCTAAAACTTGGTTTAACAACTTGTCTCATGGATCTATTGATAGTCCTATTGGTTTGGTTAATGCTTTGTTTCAGAAATATTTTTCTGCTAGTGCTCAACATGCTGCTTTACAAAATATATTTAATTACAAGCAATTGGAAGAAGAGAAATTGCCTGTATCTTGGGAAAGGTTCGGTTCTTTAGTTAGAGCTGCACCTGGGCATAAGCTAGAAGATAATAAACTTCTTGATATATTCTGGACTAACTGTTTAATCTAGGACATACCTGGATAGTTGTGATGGTTGTGTTTTCAGGCAAAGAACTCCAGAAGAAGCTGAGGAATTAATGGCTAAAATAAGCCAAAATCATGATGATTGGACTATGGTTGAGCCTGAGCCGACCCCTATTCCAGTACCTACACCAATACCAACACCCAAGAAGAGGGGAATAATTGAATTAAATGATGAAGTGATGAGAGAAGCCAAGAAATCTCTTAAAGAGAGGGGTATTAAATCTGAAGATGTGAAGAATCTTCCACCTATAGAAGAATTATGTAAGCCAATCCCTCACTCACCATCCAATGAGGTACACTCTCTCCAATATTTTGATAGTAGAGATATTCCCTATAGAAAACCCCCTGATCAATGCTTATGAATTTGATAACTATGTCATTAAGCAAGATAATTTTAATATGAGAGTGCAGAACCACCTTATGGAAAACTCTAGAGCTATTAATGATTTGCATGGTATTATAGAAAGAACCTCTAATGATGTTAAAATGCTTGTTAAACATTTTTAAATGGTTCAAACTCAAATTGATCAACTTGCTAAAGTGCAAAATGATTTGCTAGTTAATGCTGCTAAAGAAAAACATGCTTATGAAATAAGAACTAGAAGTGGTATTGCTACACAAGATCCTTTATATCCTGAGGGACATCCTAAAATAACTGAACAAGATTCTCAGCAAACTAATAATGATGTTATTCATACTAAGAAGAAAAAGAAGAAGAAACATAAAAGTGCTGTAGAATCCTCTGAACCTGCTAAAGATCCTAATAGTATATCTGTCTCTGATGCTGAAACTGAAAGTGGTAATGAAAAGAATGATGCTTCTAATAAAGAAGAACCTGAACCCGAAAACAAAACTAAAACTGCAAAGTATACTAAGGAAGATTTCATTGCTAATAAACATGGTAATGAGAGAGAACCTTGGGTAAAAAAACCAATGCCTTTTCCTAATAAGAAACACAAATCTAAGGAAGAAGAACACTATAACAAGTTTTGTGAATGGATGAAATCTTTGTTCTTGCAAATTCCTTTAACTGATACTATTAAACTGCCTCCTTATGCAAAATATATGAAAGAGATTGTCTCTAACAAAAGGAAGATTCCTAATGAGGAAATCTCCACTATGCTTGCTAATTACTCTTTTAGTGGCAAGGTTCCTGAGAAGCTTGGAGATCCTGGTATACCTACTATTCCCTGTTCTATTAAAAATAATTATGTTAGAACTGCTTTGTGTGATCTGGGAGATGGGGTTAGTGTCATGCCTTTTACTCTCTATAAAATACTCCTCCTAGAAAAATTGATAACAACTGATATATCTTTGCAAATGGCTGATAAGTCTACTGTTATTCCTCTGGGTATATGTGAGAATGTTCTTGTTCAAGTTGCTAATAATTGTATGATATTAACTGACTTTGTTGTGTTGCAAATGCCTGAAGATGATAATATGTTTATTATTCTTGAAAGACCTTTTATTAATACTTTAGGGGCTGCTATTGATTCAACAAAGGAAAAGTTACTTTTAATGTTAATGATAAAGAGCACATTGTTTATTTTCCCAAGAAGATTGATAGAAAATATGGTCTAAATTCCATTGAAAATGTTGAGACCATCAAGATTGGAGAATTTTATTGTCCTATTCCAAAGCCACAAAAAGAATATCAAAACATTATGATTGTGATATGGACATAATAGAGGTCCATGAGGGTCATTTATGTTTGAGTTGGAAGGAAATACTAAGCCTCACTGATGTTTATTATAAGGTGAATTCTTTCCTAGTAATAAATAATGTTCGTGTTTGTGAGAACGTTATACTACCTAAGCCTATGATATGTATGATTAGGTTTATTGATAACACAAACATGGATGGAGAAGAGGAAGCAAGGAGCAAAAGAAGGAGGCATGGAAAACAACTACAAGGAAATGATGTTTCAGTTCGGACTGCCAGGAGTCCCGAATTTGAAATAGTCATGGATTCTTCATACGGGCTCCAAATACAGCAAACGAGCACAATACGGATAGGGAATTTGATGGACTTTCCAATGGATCCGGCCCCATCAAGAAATTCGACTCGTGCAATCCGTGGTGACCGAAACAAGCCACGAATAGTTTTCTGCCAGTTTCCAAAACGAGTCCAATTGGTCTGTATACCAATATGGCCGCACCCCTTTGTGTGTGGGGTCGGTTTGTATCCATATGTGTTAGGAAATAGGAGTCCTAGTCGAGTAGGAGAGGGATTGCTTGCGCAAGGAGCTTGTGGCCGCACCCCTCCCTCATATATAGCTACCACCTGCGTGTGGAATAGATTAGACTACGATTGAATCAAACAAACCCCATAACCTCTAGTTGAAACTGCTTGTTAGCCTTTCATACTGGAAGTTCATCTGCAAACTTTACGTGTTACCTGCTGTTCCACTGGGAATAAGACGGTACAGGACCACTTGTAGTCGGTGGATTACTTGTGCAAGAGTGTGGAGTTAAGAATATCCATTGGGTTGCTATCTTTTGCATTGGCATCAGGGATCAGCCGGAGAGTTCTTAGTGGCACACTAGTTATCAATTCAGAAGTTATCTGTGAGTTCACTGAGAAGATTGGGCCACCCCGTATCATCTTGGTATCAGAGCTAAACAAAAGATGAACACGAGGAACCCTAATAGACAAAAACTAAAAACAGAAAAAGGGAACGCAAATCAACAAGAACAGCAACTAGTAGATGCAAATTGGTGTTGATCTAGGCTCTGGCAATGAACTAAACAACTATTTTTTTTGGGGCAATTTTCTGGATAGGTAATAAAAACACTCAAAGTAAAGGGAAAATATGATAGCTCACCGAGGCAACCTGTAACTCTGATACCAAGATGATATGTAGCTCTCAAAGTAAAGTAAATTGGTGTTCATCTTTTGTTTAGCTCTATACCAGAAAATCCCACCAAAAATATTGCCCAAACCTGCTCCGCATTGCCCTAGATCCGCTGCCGCGCGCTGTTTTCAATCATTGTCATCTGCTTGTCCCTGTTCGCGTAGATCCACTGCTACGCGCGCTCCTTGGTGCTGTCGGATTCCTTGGCGCTGCTTTTCGCGTAGATCCACTGCTACCACCGATCCACGCGCCTTCGCCAACTACCGCAATCGCGCGCCGCCCCACTAGTACGAGTCAACCGCGCGTTTCCCTGACAAAATTCGCAGCGCACACCATAGCCTCGCACGCGGAGCCAACAGGATCGCCGCCTCGCGCTCAAAAACGAGAACCGCGTCCATCTCGCCGAAACCGCGGGCAGGCTGCTTGTCCTATCCACGCGCAAAACCACCACCGAAAGCCGTGCGTCTCGTTTTCCGTACAGCAGTACCGTACAGACTCGTTTTCCGCGCCGGCCAGAACCACGCACCCGCGCGCCGTTTCCAACAACCACCGCGTCGCGCGCTTTTGATTCCGCGATTCTTTCCGCGTCAAAAGCAATCACCGGGCCACGCGCGAGACCGCGTCCTCGTTTTTGTCGCCTTTCTACTCGCCCAATCCGGTAACCAACCAGCGCGCGCGCCGATCCAATTATCCTAGCGTTTGTCTGTTCCGTGTCGGAACCAGCCGACGGCGCCGAATCACAAAACACGCCACGCGCTACCAGCCAAATATACAGATTCCGAGCTACAGGCCCCGCGCAAACGCGCGCGCTGTTGCCTCTGTTCCCGTCCACAGCTACCAACCAAACAGCGCGCGTTCCAACAGAAACCACCTGTGCTCATATTTTCACCACACGTTTCACGTCACAATCACTGCCATACAACACGGTTTCCAGTCTAAACTTTGTGAGACATAGCCACAGCCATTCTACAGCAAAATTTAGGTACCATAACCCATAAGACTAGCTATTTTTTTTGCTCGTTTTCAGGCTGCTCTTTATCTCATATTTGTGTCACATTGTTCATAGCATTGTTACCACTTGATAGTACTGCTCCTAGTGTTGTCATTTTGCCAGTAAAAAAGTATAAAAAAAAAAGAGAAAAAGAGAAAAACAGAATTGAGAAAAAGCAAAAAGGCCTTGAGATACATTGATATATTTGTGGAGCTGTTTTCATCATTGCTATATTGACACACCATTGAGCAATCTTGTGCCTGAATCTTATTGGAGCTTGGCTAGTGTCTTTCCAGTGCATTGCAAAATTTTCTCCATATATTTGCATTGCCACATTTGTCTCCATACTTGGTGTGTGTTTCCTGTGCTTTTTATATCACATTGGACAGCAAATAGGATTGTTATTTTGGTGTTGTTAGGTATCCATACCAAGCCCCACCATATACCTTGTTTGTCTTGTGATTGTTAGCACCCTGGGTATTCTCTTCTTCACATCAAAGCATATTAGTTGCCACTACTTGTTGGTAAGTATTTCTATTCACTTTGGAACGGTAAGATAATCTATTGTCTTGCTAGATTTTTGAGTGAGTTGTGAGAGAACACCACATCCCATTGTTATTTTGTTACTAACAAGTTAATCAATGGAGTTTTCTAGTTCTTCTGTGTGCAGTGATGCTTTCTGGGAGGAGGATTCTAGTGGAATACTTGCACCAAATTTGTTCCACTTCAGCGGAGACATCAATGGTAGTACTGTTGCTATTACTCTTGATAAGGGTACACGGTGGTATAGTTTTGTTAGTATTGAGGTTGTTGAAGCATTACAGTTGACAACTTATGCAACTCGCACTTCATTTATGTTAGAAACTAATGGTGCTCCACTTCCCATTACTCATGCTACTTTCATTCCGTTAACTATTCATGATCATAAAATACTAGTTAGGTGTCATGTGTTTCCTAGAGCATTTACTTGTTGTCACCTTTTGTTGAGTGATTCTTGGTGCACTATCTATAAGGTTAATTTTGATAGCCATTATCCTGATTTACAATTCTTTTGGAATAAAAAGAGAGATTGGATAATACATGAAAGTCCTACAACATTTAAAAGAATTAGACATCAACCATTGGTTATGAGATCTTTAGAGGTTAAGAAGACCTATGAGGCTGTTTCTACTAATGTAACTATGTCTACTCCTAGTGTTGTGTCTTGTGATGTGCAGGTTGCTTTTGAAGAAAGGGAGCCTATAGTACAACCTGCACCACCACCACCATCACCACAACCATTGGAGGAGCATGCCATTGTGCCTAGTTTTGTTTCTTGTGATATGCAGGTTACTTTTGAAGAAAGGGAGCCACAACAAGTAGAACCTGCATCTCCACTTGAGATAGTTGAATTGGTACCTAATAATTCTGAGGAGGTTGCTATTGATAAAGGTGCTGATTTCGTATTACCCCTCTCAAGTATTGATTTATGTGATCCCACTAAATTGCTAGTTGATTCTTGTGAGTTAACAAGCATAGATAGTCCAACTACATGTGATAATGTGCTAATTTCGAAATTTAATCATGTGGTTTTGATTTCACATAAAGAAGTACTTGCTAAAATACCACCTAATGATATTGTGGATTACATCATGTTAAATGAATCAATTAATGTGCAAAGTGCTATGAAAAAGGTTGCTGAAATTTCATATGTCAATTCTAGCAATTATGTTTCTTCTTTCACTTTTAACTTGATTGGTGATTATAACATGAGTGAAATTTTTATGGTGGATCATATATGCATAACATGTGATCATGTGGCCGATTTGAACATTGTTTTACCTTGGGTAAATAAGCTAGAACTTCCTACATATGAGCATGATTTTACACATATGTTTGGTTTGCCACAATACTTGTCACAAACATGTGCTAATAAATTGCTCTTCACTTATATTTGCAAATTATGTTGCAATTTTCATGATGAAAATAATAAGCATGTTCCCACCTTTGAGTGTAGTAATAAACATAAATTTGATCATAGATCTTCTGTGAGAATACTTGAATTGATACTAAACAATAAAAATATATACACGTATGATTCTCATTTTGATCATGATTTATTGAGCTTCACTTATATTTGCAATTGTGATTGCTATTTTATGGAGTGCTATGACAATTATGTGATGTTTTTAAGCAAAATTCGTGGTCACATGTCTAGGGCACAATTTTATGATATGATAACAAGTAATGCACCTCATTATAGATATTTGTATTGTGCATACACGTTGTTCTTTTTGTTTCTTCCACTTTCAGCTTACTACAAGCCGAGGACGGCTTGTCTTGAAGAAAGGGAGGATGATATGGACATAATAGAGGTCCATGAGGGTCATTTATGTTTGAGTTGGAAGGAAATACTAAGCCTCACTGATGTTTATTATAAGGTGAATTCTTTCCTAGTAATAAATAATGTTCGTGTTTGTGAGAACGTTATACTACCTAAGCCTATGATATGTATGATTAGGTTTATTGATAACACAAACATGGATGGAGAAGAGGAAGCAAGGAGCAAAAGAAGGAGGCATGGAAAACAACTACAAGGAAATGATGTTTCAGTTCGGACTGCCAGGAGTCCCGAATTTGAAATAGTCATGGATTCTTCATACGGGCTCCAAATACAGCAAACGAGCACAATACGGATAGGGAATTTGATGGACTTTCCAATGGATCCGGCCCCATCAAGAAATTCGACTCGTGCAATCCGTGGTGACCGAAACAAGCCACGAATAGTTTTCTGCCAGTTTCCAAAACGAGTCCAATTGGTCTGTATACCAATATGGCCGCACCCCTTTGTGTGTGGGGTCGGTTTGTATCCATATGTGTTAGGAAATAGGAGTCCTAGTCGAGTAGGAGAGGGATTGCTTGCGCAAGGAGCTTGTGGCCGCACCCCTCCCTCATATATAGCTACCACCTGCGTGTGGAATAGATTAGACTACGATTGAATCAAACAAACCCCATAACCTCTAGTTGAAACTGCTTGTTAGCCTTTCATACTGGAAGTTCATCTGCAAACTTTACGTGTTACCTGCTGTTCCACTGGGAATAAGACGGTACAGGACCACTTGTAGTCGGTGGATTACTTGTGCAAGAGTGTGGAGTTAAGAATATCCATTGGGTTGCTATCTTTTGCATTGGCATCAGGGATCAGCCGGAGAGTTCTTAGTGGCGCACTAGTTATCAATTCAGAAGTTATCTGTGAGTTCACTGAGAAGATTGGGCCACCCCGTATCAGATTGGGACTATGCCTATCAGGGTTGAGGTAACATATGTATTTAGTGAGAAATAAAGTTTTGGTTCATATAAAATTATTTTGGTAGCAAGACTTGATCACCCTTGTTAACAAAATGATTTTAAATGAAATGGGCAATGTTTTCACTATGTTTTCACCTTCCCCATTATGTTTTCACCGTGCTTACTTCTGTTATCACATTATTACTTGAGTACAATCATGTTTTCCAGCATCCTTATGCATGTTTTCCTCATATTTTCACCCTGATTATTGAAGTTATTCATGTTTTCACCACCCATACTTTTGTTTTCACCACTACCACCTTTGTTTTCTTTGGATATTCTTTCATTAGAGTGTCTTAGAACCTTTGTAGTTCCGGTTTTGGTTTTGTTTTCCACGTTTTCACTTTCGTTTTCCTAGTTTTTATTAATTATTAAAATTCTGGAAATACCTCAAAAATAAAGTTTCTCGGAAAATTCCAGAAAAATTATAACAAATTTTTACGTCAAAAATGAGGCATAAAGCCACCTGGGAGACCCCAGGGGGACCAACCAGGCAGGCACACCCTAGGGTGGCGCGGCCTGCCCCCTGGTGTGGGGCCCCTGGCCCCCACTAACTCTCTCCCTGCCAAAGTTCCTTCTCTCACCTCCCAAACTCGAAACGTTTCCTGGAACCTGAGTTCTTGTTGTTCTTCCTCGAAATTTTTCGATCTCTTTGCTCAGCCCATCTTTTGTGCTGAAATTTGGTGCATTTTCTCTGCGGTATGTGACTCCTCCGTTGATCCAAGTAGAATTTTGTTTAGTGAAGTATTTCTTGAGAATTTTGGTACTGTAGGTGACAACTTATGTGCGTTTGCATGCTTGATTTGAGTAGAAATAATATAGTTTTGATGTATGTTTTGCTCTCATATAAGTCCCTATGGTAGTATCCACCTTATATTTGCTTGAAATTAATTTTATCATGATTGTTGAAAAATTTCAGAGATGGATAGGTTCAACTTTGGTGAGATATTTAGGAGTGATGCTCCTAGAAGGACAAGGCCATCATGCTCGTCTACTTCATCAAGGCCCTCATATAATAAAGACGTTATGGCTTCAACTATTAATGATGCAGAAGATGACGGTGTCATTTACCCATCTAGCTTTCCTTGTCACACATTTTTAAGAAATGCAGGTCTTTTAGATGATTTTCTTATGCTTGTTGAGAGAGTTGGTCTCACCAACTTTATGGAGGATGAAAGCCCTCAGTATGCCATGCTCACAAAAGTTTTTGTTAAGAGCTTTAAATTTCAGAACTCTCAATATGGTTTAACTGTTGCATTCAAATTATATAGCAGTTCTGTTTCTTTTTCCTTGGTGGAATTTTGTGCTATTATAGGTATCAACGCCAACGGGATGGCAAGAAGGATTCAAAATAGACCAGTAGACCTCCAGGGGATCTACCGAGAGATCACCAACAATGATGGGCGCTCATCCCAGCGTGGGAAGATAAGGAAAATTCAACTTCCTGCTCTCAGATATTTTACTTACTATATTGGTACTAGTATTCTTGGTAGGGAGAACACTAGTAATGTTTCTAGTTATCACCTTGCTTTTATTGATGCTGCATTGAACCGTAGCACAAAGTATAACCTTGGTGCACTTGTTGCACGCCGCCTTGCCGCTGCTCGGCCTATTTTTGGTGGCATTATTGCTACACGTGTCGCAGCCGCTTTGCATGTTTCCATTGTTCCTAATGATGAAATTATTGCTCCACATAGGCTTAACCTTGCTGCTATGAAGTCCCATCAGTTTTTCACTTCTAACTCTACTAATGAACGTTTAATATATAGAGTTTTGTATATGGATGGTGAAGAGCGGAAAGTTACTTTGCCGCAGATTGTGTTATTTAAGATTGACAGTTCACTGTGGTCGCACACCAAGGAGCAAATAGATGAGCATATGAGCACCATGGATTTTTTTACCGGCAGCAGGAGAGGCGAGACGCGCCTCCCGAGGACCACAACACGCAGTACACCGGCGCATTCTCGAGCACGTCAGGCGGAGGCTTCCTCCTCGGCGTATTACGGGGGCGGCACCTCTTGGACCCCTTGGTGATTGATCTCCACTTAGGCCAAAAGCCTAAGATTGGGGGAGGTATACCGCCATCACGCTCATTTATATATCATGTTCGGTCGGTCCTTTGTATATCCATGTTTATCGTTTCTTTCATTTGTTTTTCGTTTCTCTTTGTTTCTTTCGTCGTTTTCGCTTTCTTTTGTTTCTTTTGTATTTATTGTTTTGTTTTCGCTTTCCAAAACACAAAAAGACCAAAAAGATTTCTGTTGTTTCTTTTTGTTTGCCTCTTTAGTTTCTTTATTTGGTTTGCTTTATCTTTTAGTTGCGTTTTTAATATTCAAAAACCCAAAAATATTTTCTTTTGGTTGCTGTTTGTTTTCTTTTGTTCTTGTCTCATTTTGAAAACCCAAAAAGATTTTTGCTTTGTTTGCTTGCTCTCTTTTTGTCCGTGCTTTAATTGAAAAACCCAAAAATATTGGTTCTTCTTCTTTGGTTTTATAAAGTTTGTCGCAGAGTTCAACAGTCGTTCGTGATTCCATTGGAGCTTGGTTTTCATTATATATTATTCGAGCCACAAGTGAAGAGCAATAATGACGATAACGACAATTCAAGTTGTGGTGAGAGGCTGGTATGAACTCTATTTTGTTTCATTTTTGTACATATATTCATCTATGTGAGCATGCTTAGTTTGTTCGTATAAGATATATGTGACTTAATGGTTGCTTAATAGTTCATGCTCTCTCATGTTTTGTTCCAATATATTGATAGTAAATGATTTGTCTTATAAATATTTGTTCGCATTGTTTTATTCATAGAAGGGTATGATATTGTGGTAGACTCCTCCGACAATTTCATTTGAATCGACTTGGCACATGCTCACGCATGCTAAGACTGAAAATAAAAAGTCAATAAGCCTCGATGATTTATTTTGCCTCAGAGTTCTAGTATCAATTTTATGCCTCAGTTGATTTTACTTTGTCGCAAACATGATTATGATAGTTGTTGCTCTCTTGATTGTCGCTCCCTGTCTATTTGCTAGCCTTCACCTGTACTGAGTATGAGCTCTCTCGTGCATCCAAATCCATGAAAACCAAAGTTTGCCAAATGTGTCCACCATACCTACCTATATGTGGTATTTAACCGCCACTCCAAGTAAATTGCTCATGTGCTACCTTTAAAACTTGCTAAAAATTATTCCTGTTTTGAGCCCCTGTTTTATCTCATGAGGACGTAAATAGAGAATCTTTATCTCACTTGTTGATTGGATTTCACACCCTGGACTAGTGGCTTCATCCGCTTATCCAAATGATAGAAGAGCTGGCAGCGGGGTGCTCAGCCCCAAATTAATACACACAAATTCTCTTCAATCTTTTTGCCCCTGATTTACCAGTCAAAGCATAATTGTGTAAACAAAAGAGAAAGAGGGATGGCCTTCTATACCAGTTGCGTCCTTCACCATGGGAGCCGCTCTTGTGAACCAGTTGATTTGTGACGTACTGTATTGTCTGTTTACCATTTGTTGACATAAGCATACACCTCTCTCAAAATGTTTTCAATACCTCTGTTTAATAAAATAAAAAGCTCTAGCACATAAGTGATCCATGCTTCCCTCTGCGAAGGGCCTTTCTTTTACTTTTATGATGAGTCTCTGCCATATTCTTTGAGCACTTTCTTGAGAGCATAGTTATCATTCTTAGTGAAATGTGTTTGTCCCAAAGTACGGTTGATTGCGGTATAATTTTGATGCTTGTATCTTTGATATCTTTACTTCTAGTCTTCCCTTGAATTTCATAGGTGCCCTGGCATTTATGTTTTGCCCCACATTTAAGGGCTAGCGAGATACCACTTTCTCAGACCCTATTATTAATATTCCAATCTTGCAAATAGTTATGCTTCATGTTGTTTATTATTATTATGTTGTTATCTTCTCATGGTTTACATATCCATTAAGTGTCAGTATCTTGCATGTATCTTATCATGATCATAATTAAGTAGTTGATCAAATAGTGAGTATATTTACATCATATGAAACAAATGTGTTTGTAAAAGTCTTTTATCGCACTCAGTTGTCACTGAATTGCTTGAGGACAAGCAATAAGCTAAGCTTGGGGGAGTTGATACGTCGAAAACGTATCTCCTTTTCCGAACACTTCTCTTATTTTTTTTCCTCTAAACTTGTGTGTTTTGGATAAAACTAACAGGTACTAACACTATTTTCAGCAGAATTACTTTGGTGTCTCGTTTTTATGCAGAAAAATCAACTTTCGGGAAAATGCCTATAAAAGAGCACATTGATGTTTTCACCCCGGAACACCCGGGAAGCCAGAAGGGGGCCAGGAGAGGGGCCAAAGGGTGGCCACACCCCCTGGCGCGTGTTCCCCCCTGGCCGTGCCAGCACAGGGTGTGGGCCCCCTGGACCCCTTCCGACTCCCCTTTCGACTACAAGTAGCCTTCAACCCTAAAACCCGAGGAGGTACGCCATATTCCATAGAAACACAACAGAGCGCCTCCGCCATCCTGAACCTCGATTCGGGGATCAGCAGTTCCTGTTCTGACACCCTGCCGGGATGGCAAGTGGATGAGATCATCGCCATCGTCATCACCAACGCCTCTCCATCGACCATCCATGTTTCCCCCATCCATGTGTGAGTAATTCCCCGTTGTAGGCTGAAGGGGGTGGTAGGGATTGGATGAGATCGTTCATGTAATAATGCCGTGATTGTTAGGGCATAGTTCCTAGTGTCCTCTATTAGTGCTATTGACATTGTTGCAACTTGTTATGTTTAATGCTTGCCACTTTGGGCCCGAGTGCCATGGTTGCCACTCTGAACATGTTATTGAATCACGATGATAATTACTGTTTATTGATCATACCTGCAAGTTGTTTACACATATTGTTGTCCAGAACCCGAGGCCCCGAAGTGACAGAAATTGGGACAACCGAAGGGGATGGCTGCGATGTGAGGATCTCATGTGTTCACAGAGTGTTAATGCTTTGCTCCGGTGTTCTATTAAAAGGAACACCTTAATTACCAGTAGTTCCCTTGAGGCCCCATTGAAAACGGTCTGGTAGGACAAAAGATGTTGTGTAAATACTCATTGCGAGCACGTACGACTATTTATGGAACACATGCCTATGCTTGCTTAGTGCTTGGATGCTTTATCTTATTTATCTGCAATGCCCCTGATGATGAGGTGTTGACCTCTAAGTTGGCCCGATCTTCACGAATCGACAAGAACGAACGAAGAACGCACGAAGAACGCGATGAACACGATGAACACGAGAGGGGGAAATCGAGGAGAAATCGAGGGCAAATGCGTGGAAACACAAAAGGGGGAAGATAACTCGTGAAGCCTACGAGGGATCACAAACCCAAGTCAACAACACGCTAATTGAAACCGATTCCTCTCACCGGTCGGTCCACCGATCCAACAGAAGCCCAAAGGGGAAGGTTGGCAAGCACTACTAGAATCACAAGGTGAAAGAGTAGCTCCTTGGAGAGATCTTGATACGGTCCTAGATACACATCATAGGAGTAGTTCCTCAAAGAGGGATACAAGAGAGCTAAGCTCCAAATGTTCTAACTTCAACTCTAACCCTAGATCTGAGAATGGGGAGGACTATATATAGTCTAGTGCCAAGGGGGGTAGGTGGGAGGATAAGATACAAGGCCCAAGGCCCGGAAGTGGCACGCAGGCCGCGCAGGAGCGGAGGCTCCGGTGGTTTCCACCGGAGGTTCCGATGGATCGAGCGGAGGCTCCGGTGGGGTCCGGTGGTGGCTCCGTGGTCAACCACCCGAAGGGGTTTTGGGCGGAGGCTGCTCCGGTGGCGAGCGTGGAGCAGAGGCTCCGGTGGGAACACCGGAGGTTCCGCCGAGGCTCCGCTGCTGGCTCCGGTGGTGGCTCCGCTCTCATCCACCCGAAGTGGTTTTAGGCGGAGGCCGCACCGGAGATTCCGGTGGCTGGCGCGGAGCGGAGGCTCCGGTGGATGCACCGGAGGTTCCGCCGCCTGGGGCTTCATGCCTTCGCCTCCTCGCGCTGGTCCTCCTCGTTCGCTTTCCGTGTCTTCTTGGCCACTCGTGGGGGTTTGAACCTGAGCACACAAAGAGTTGAACCATGAGGTAGCGCACCATCCGCCAAGTCACCGAAAGTGTTGAGAGAGAGGAGCGAGTTCACCTTATCGTGTATCGATGTTGTGCTTGGTTGACTACGGTGGGCTACATCATCTCCCCCCCCCTTGAAAAAGAGTCGTCCTCGACTCTCGTTCCATCCATATGTGATCGGGAGAAGGAATGTTGACGACGAAGATGTCGTTGAAGTTGAGCCGCTTGTCGAAGATCATGTGACGGTAGACTCATAGTGGGGGTGGTCCAAAGGTGATGAAGATCATGAAATGGCCCCCCTTGGATGGGTGAGGAAGATCTTGCGAAGCGGTGTAGTCGTTGAAGTTTAGCCTCTTATCGAAGATCATGCCAAGGGATGCTCGTGGAGGGTGTGGTCCGAAGGTGATGACGATCTTGACATGATCCTCAATGGGTGGGTGAGGATGAGCTTGCGGAAACGGTAGAGTGTAGTTGAACTTGACGCATTGGTTGCACGCCGCTCCATGGGTTGCGTTGTTGTTGATGCTCGTGTCGAAGTCCATGTACCTCGTGGCGGTTGATGAGTAGTCGTGGTGGTCATTGTTGTTGACGCGCTTGTCGAACTCCAAGTGCATCTTGACAATTGGTATGTAGATGAAGAAGTCGGTGTCGGGGATGCTCATGTGGAACTCCAAGCACATCTTGACATGAGGGTTGTAGGCGTAGAAGTCGTTGTCGTGGATGCGCTTGTCGAACTCCATGCACATCGTGATATGTGTTATGTCGGCGTAGAAGGCGTTGATGTCGAAGTGCTTGGGACGCGCCGTGTAGATCTTGACTTGAGGAGTGTGGATGGAGGATGCATTGTCGTAGAAGCTCTTGTCAATCTCCATGTGGATCATGATGAGCGGAATGTGCTCCTTCCAACCCTTCAAGTCGGTGTCGATGTTCATGCGATGTGTAGAGCCTTGTATGTGAAGAAGTCCATGAGGTCGAGGATGCTTGATATGGTCACCAAATCTCTGCAAAATAGACAACAAAGATGGAGAGAAAGTTGGTAAGCCGTTAGTGTCGATAAGCACACATGGGGTTTTGCTCTCAACTCTCATCTCACTATTGGTGGCTATCAAGGCGAGGCCTCTACGAACACTCATGCTTTTTCCACTCATTATGGGCTTGTGGCTCTCACTCACGTGATTGTGGATCTCTCTCTCACCACTCATCTCACTAGAAGCTTGAGAGGGGACACTAGAAGGCTCCAAAGTGTTGGCACTTGAGGTGTGCGCACTTGTCGAAGTCGTTGCATTGCTTGGAGTCGGTAGTGTCATAGCATGTGGCGAGGAGGACTCAATCATCTCATCTCTTGGGTTGAGCTCCAATTGAGGAAAGGGTGGCTTTCTTGGAGGAGGAGGTAGAGTCATGGCTTGTGTCGAAGGAAGCTCCATCAAGTGGTAATGTAAGCCATGCCTTGTAGCATCCTCAAATGGTCGATGATGTTGATGATGAAGATTGCCTTTGCTAGGATGGTGGCTTGAGCGTGGCCTTGTGGAGGTTGGCATGAGATGCGTTGAAGTCAAGCGGAGAGTGTCACCCAATTCGTCATTACCTCCATCAATGGTAGATGGGACATTGACGCCGGCTCTAGAGAGGTTGCATCGTTGGTCCTTATCTTGAGGATAGGCTTGAAGAACTCGTGTCAACACTCGCGATGAGTTCGCGGCCTCATTGCAATAGACGCTTTCGTCACCATTGGTTGGCATGTCCAAGGAATTGAGAGCTAGTTGGTGCAAGGCATAGTATTGGCCTTCACTCATGTATGCATGGTCACCATTTTGGTTGACAACCAAGATCATCTCATTGGTAGCATTGGGAGCTCTCTTGTCGATGGTAGGAGTGGTCACTTGTGTCATTGTAGACGAAGAAGAAGAATGCCTTAGAGATGATGGCAAGGGATGAGCCTCTTTGACAATGTCACATGCATCAACGTCTTCATCATAGAGTGGTAGAGTGGTCTCCTCATGCATATGGTGATGTTGATCTTGTGTCAAGGGAGGAATAGCTTCACACTCTTGATGTTGGTGTTGCGCTTGTGGCGATGAAGGAAACTCATGGCCTTGATCATGAAGGTCATTGTTCATCCTCATAGAATGTCGCACATGGAAGTTGTGGTTGCTTGTTGGTGGAGAAGTATCTCTCGCCTCTTACCTTGACGAGGTAGTGGTATCATAGTGTCCATGTCGAGGATGTTCTTGATCCTTGTCGAAGGCGGGGTGCGAATAGAAAGCACAATCTTGGTGAAGATGAGGTGGCGGCTCCCATTCCTCATATGGATGATGACGCTCATGGTCCTTGCACCTTGTAACATTGAGGCCAACGGCGCTCAAGTCGTTGTCTTCATGGCCTTGATGATGCGATGGAAATCCGTGGTCAAGGTGATGCGGTGCTTCATCCAATGTGGTAGGAGAAGAGTCATGGATTGCATCTCCATTTGACGCACCATCTTGGTCGCCGCCTTGGCAATCCCACATTATGTGACCATGGCCCTTGCAAATGGGGCATAAGAGGTCTTCATCGTGAAGTAGAGGGGAAAGTAGGCTCATAGCATCCGTGCCTAGTGGTGGTCGAAGTGGGCGCTCATTGGGGTCTTCATCAAAGATGGGAAGTGAAGTAGCATGTTGAGCAATCCCACTTGATTGTTGTCGATGGTGGCGCTCAATGGGGTCTTCCTCGAAGATGGGGGAAGAAAAGCCATAGGGAGCATTCGCACTCGCTTGATGTTGAGAAGGGCTCTCATTTGGGTCTTCATCAAAGATAGGCGGTGGAAGCTCTATTGGGTCATCCTCATTGGTTTGGCGATGGTGATCATGATGGAGAGGATGGCGCCGATGGTCATTGTGGTGGAGTCGAGGGAGGCATCCACTAGAAGCCATGTCGAAGGCACCTTCTTGAGAATGGCCTTGGTCTTGGTGGTCATTGTGGTGGTGACACACATTTTGCCTTGGAAGCCTTGAATGTGGGCAAGCACCATCCACGAAGCCATTTGGACCAATGTCATGAGCCGAGCTTGGAGAAGGTGGGTGATGAAGAATATCCGGTCGTAGAGGGTGATCTTGAAGAGGGTCACCACGGCCTTGTCGGTTTCGAGGTCGAGGTAGTGGTGATGGCGAGCGATGCTCAAACCAATGTCGTCGCGGAGCTTGTGGTGGAAGATGCGGTGAGGTGGGTGTACCACTCTCTTCCATATGGCGATGGTGATCATGGCGACGGTCTTGGTGATGAGCGTGGTGATGATAGCGGGAAGCTTGTCGATGACGAAGCTTGCGGTGTTCCCGCACCTCATGTGTGGGATGACTCCGAAAGTCATTTGGATGCCTTGGCTTCTTGGCCTTCTTGCTAGATGGGGCCTCGATGATGTCCTTCTTGTGGCGCCGTCTAGATGTTGAGGATCTTGACGTGGCCAACTTGTCGGATTTCTTGTCGTTGCGCCATCTTGAGGTTGAAGGTACTTGTCTTGTGTTGGCCTTGGCATTCGCCTTGAAGCTCCAAGGTGGTGAGCATGAACCATCGGACATGTGATGTCTTGGCCACCGAAGCTTGGCGAGGAAGCGCTTGTAGGTGAGCTCGTCCATGTCGGAGTCATTGTCGGTGTAGAACTCCGCCATGGTCGAGGATGCGTTGTCGGTGTAGTAGGGCTCCATATCGTCATCCAAGCTTGCGGCGTCATTGTTGTAGTAGTGGTTCATGTCGATGTAGCTCATGGAGCCGAAGGTGGCGTGGTGGTGGTGGTACTCCTCCATGTCGATGATGCTTGGGGAGGAGTAGTTGGTGTAGAGCTCGACGTCGTGGTCGTAGTAGTGGTGGTGATCCACCATGTCATGCTCGTAGTAGTGGTTATCCACGATGTCGTGCTCATAGTAGTGGTCGTCCACCACGTCGTGCTCGTAGGAGTGGAGGTCCATGTCTAGCTCGTTGTAGTCGTAGTGGTCCATCATGGACTCATCATGATCATCATGGCCTCCAAAGTCTTCGCTCTCGCTATACATGGTTAGTGACAAGCGCAAGTGTATATATAGAGTGTGAGGACCTAAGAGATCAAACCTCACCTTTTAGCAAATGTTGGAAACTAGTGGACCAAGCCAAGAGAAACCGATAGCAAAAAGAATGAAGTGACTTGAGTTCGAAAAATCCCAAAAACACGCTCCAAAACACACACGGCTTATGGGTGGATGGCAAATGGGTTAGAAATGTGGCGAGGGAAACGACAAATCCAAAGAAAAGTTTGTTGTAAAACGTGGAGAAGAATCAAAGAAAAGTTAGCACGAAAAACTAACCTAGTGGATGAAAATGATATGGTGGAAACGAAAAACACACACACACAAATGATAAATGGGGTTAGTGCAGCCAATGGACGAGCGGAGACGAAATGTACCTATCGAAGACTAAGCTCAATGCCACACCAACGCAAGGAGGACGCTAGCTCGAACCGCAATTAACAAGAGGCAACAAGATTCACAATGTGGCAACCGGTCACTCTCTTCTCTCTCGCAACTCGAAGCTAGGCGTTCCTACACATGATAGCAATTGGCATCGATCTTTGCTTCTTTTGGCTCTTTTTGCTTCTTGCTCTTTCTCCACTTTTTTTTTTGATTTTTCGCTTTTTGATGATGATGATGCGGAGATGATTCCCAAATGCCAATGCCTACTCGTAGCTAGTCTCTCACAAGCGCAAAACTCGCACTCTCGGTGCCACAATGCGATGCCAAGCGGTGTAAAAGAACTAGTCCAAGTAGGTAAGGTACACAAAGGAAAGGGTTAGTTCAAGCGGAAGCAAGTTATACCTATGCGGTGGATGATCTCGGACTTGCGGCCGGTGGATGTCGATGTCGTGTGGATCCGATGATGTAGATGCGTAGGCGATGACGATGGCGACGCGTAGGAACTTGCCTCACTCAAATCGGAGCAACGACGACAAAGAGAAACAAGATACGAAATCTGTCCAAGAATCGAAGAGCAGGATTTTTCTGAAATTTTTGCTCAAATTCGAAATTTCTCCCAAATCAAGAAAAATTTTGGACAAATTCAAGAATTTTGGCTGAATAGAAAGATGGGGAATGGTTTTTGGCAACAAATCTATGAAACAAAACCACGAAAAACTCAACGAATCAAGAGATCGGTCGAAATCCCTTTCGGCTATTTTTGGTCAAATTTTCGAATTTATGGTGGATAGAAGAAAAATTGGTGGTAGGGGAGGGGGTGGGGTGTCGGATTTGTGTCAATCTAGCTCTGGATACCAGATGATGAGGTGTTGACCTCTAAGTTGGCCCGATCTTCACGAATCGACAAGAACGAACGAAGAATGCACGAAGAACGCGATGAACACGATGAACACGAGAGGGGGAAATCAAGGAGAAATCGAGGGCAAATGCGTGGAAACACAAAAGGGGGAAGATAACTCGTGAAGCCTACGAGGGATCACAAACCCAAGTCAACAACACGCTAATTGAAACCGATTCCTCTCACCGGTCGGTCCACCGATCCAACAGAAGCCCAAAGGGGAAGGTTGGCAAGCACTACTAGAATCACAAGGTGAAAGAGTAGCTCCTTGGAGAGATCTTGATACGGTCCTAGATACACATCATAGGAGTAGTTCCTCAAAGAGGGATACAAGAGAGCTAAGCTCCAAATGTTCTAACTTCAACTCTAACCCTAGATCTGAGAATGGGGAGGACTATATATAGTCTAGTGCCAAGGGGGGTAGGTGGGAGGATAAGATACAAGGCCCAAGGCCCGGAAGTGGCACGCATGCCGCGCAGGAGCGGAGGCTCCGGTGGTTTCCACCGGAGGTTCCGGTGGATCGAGCGGAGGCTCCAGTGGGGTCCGGTGGTGGCTCCGTGATCAACCACCCGAAGGGGTTTTGGGCGGAGGCTGCACCGGAGGCTCCGGTGGCGAGCGTGGAGCGGAGGCTCCGGTGGGAACACCGGAGGTTCCGCCGAGGCTCCGCTGCTGGCTCCGGTGGTGGCTCCGCTCTCATCCACCCGAAGTGGTTTTAGGCGGAGGCCGCACCGGAGATTCCGGTGGCTGGCGCGGAGCGGAGGCTCCGGTGGATGCACCGGAGGTTCCGCCGCCTGGGGCTTCATGCCTTCGCCTCCTCGCGCTGGTCCTCCTCGTTCGCTTTCCGCGTCTTCTTGGCCACTCGTGGGGGGTTTGAACCTGAGCACACAAAGAGTTGAACCATGAGGTAGCGCACCATCCGCCAAGTCACCGAAAGTGTTGAGAGAGAGGAGCGAGTTCACCTTATCCTGTATCGATGTTGTGCTTGGTTGACTACGGTGGGCTACATCACCTGACATGATCATTATTAGAACTTTCTTATCCATGCAACGCCCGTTCATCCATCCCTATTCCTACGGTATTTAATACCGATGTTTACTTCAATCACTACTGCTGCTGTTTTCATACTACTGTTGTTATTATTTCACTATTGCTGCTACTATAAAACTGTTACTAGTGATAAACCACTGCGAACAAAAGTACTTTCAGGTGCAGGTGAATTGACAACTCACTTGTTAAGACTCACAAATATTCTTTGGCTCCCCTTATGTCGAATCAATAAATTTGGGTTTTACTTCCCTCGAAGACTGTTGCGATCCCCTATACTTGTGGGTCATCAAGGCACACTATTACTGTTTTATATGTTTTGTTGCATGTGTCGATGAGTAGACTGTGCTGATGGTTGGCCTTGTAGTTGATGATGTTCTAAACATGTACGATGCCTTTTTTGTAGGGTTTGTGAACATGTGGATGTGGCTTCGGAATGGACGGATCAATTGAAAAAGTGACGTGGAACCTGTGGATGTGGCTTCGGAATGCACGGATCAATAGGAAAAGTGACGTGAACCCTATCGGTGATATGAAAGTATTTAGTTGATGAGGTGCACCTGTTTAGATGTTGAGGTGCACTGTTGTGAACCTGATGTGAGCCTGTTGTTATGATGGATTGGAACCTTTGTGATGATGTTGTGAACTGGTGTTAATTCTAGTTCTAATAAATCTCCTCGTTGTCTCTCTTCTAAGTACGACTGTTAATCATTGATTGTGGTGACTTGTGATTTGTTTCAGAAAAAGTCTTGTTATTTTTTGTGATGATTTAGAAGATTATGTGCATGCTTATATTTGGAGGAAGTGGCATATTATTCAACAAAAAGGTCAGACTAGACTGATAGCTAGGTCCAAGCAAAAAAAAACGTTAGGAACATCCGTGAGAGAGCGTGGTCCTTGCCGGTCAAATAGGATAGGATGTGTGGTCCGAGGAAAATTCGCGACGTTCTACATGAGCCAGTTTCGTCGAAGACAACTGGGAACCTAGTGGGCTACTGGGCCGGAGATGAAAATCCACGACGTAAAATTTGCAAACAGTCACGCAAAACCAGTCTGTGACGGACCAAACCAATACGTCGAGAGAAAAATCCACTTTTCAGCCATCCGCGACGGAAACACGCGACGTTATCAAAACATTGCGCTCAAAACATCCCTGATTGCACGGAATTTGGCAGTGCACAGTGATGTTTATCAGCTTGTGTCTTCATGTGTTGTTGCACTCGAAGCAAATTCTGGTGGATGAGTGGAATCATGACTTCTCGTTCCTTGATCCAAGCATCCAGGTCATTGTTTCCCGTGTCCTTCCCTGTCCCTAACCTTGTCGTGGTTGGCGACCGAAGAGCACCTCGAATGGTGATTTTCCCATAGTAGAATGCACTGTTGTATTGTACCAGTACTCTACCTGCGGTAGCCACTTGGACCAATTTTTGGGGTTCGCATTGACGGTGCAGCGTAAGTATGTTTCCAGCCACTGATTCAGACGCTCCATCTGACCGTCCGTCTGCGGGTGGTAAGAAGAACCGAGGTTTAGTGTTGCGCCGGCCAACTTAAACAAGTGTTGCCAGAATGCGCTCGTGAAGACCTTGTCTCTGTCAGATATAAATACTCAGGCATACCATGTCTGCATTAAACATTTTCCATGAAGGCATATGCCACTGTCTGTGCAGTGAAAGGGCATTTCAAGGGAATCAAATGCCCATATTTTGAGAATTTTCCACAATGACCAATATGGTGTCCATTTTGTTGGAAAGTGGCAATCCTTCGATGAAATCTAATCCTAGTGTGTGCCATGCATCTAGAGGAATGGGAAATGGCTGCATTCGGCCCAATGTTTTTGTTTTTTTTCTGTTTTTGTTTGTTGGCAGGTCAAGCATGCTTGCACGTAGCTGATGATAGCTTGCTTCATGTGTGTCTAATAAAATAATTTTTTCACCTTATGATATGTCGCCTGGATGCCGGAGTGTCCTCCCAAAGCACTTGTGTGTAGTGCTTGCAACTGCTGAAATTTGGATGGGCTTTTATCCCATTAGGCAATTTCTATTTAATCCCTAAGTCCCATGCTGCCATAGCGAGTGGTGGGAGTTTAGTCCCATATTGCTAGCTGGGAGAGTTTTGCACCAGTTTATAAGGTGAGCTATCTCCCCACTAGTGTGAGTTGGTATGAAGTGAGAGGAGTTGTGGAGGTGTTCCACACGCGCGCTCCTTCTCCTCCGCCGCCCGCCTCGCCTCGTCACGACACGTCACGTCAAGACGCCCCGCGGGTTGCCGGAATGAGCCGAGTTGATGCCTTTATTTTGGCAGACTCCGCCACCCACCTCGCCTCGTCACGACACGTCACGACACGCCGCGGGTTGCGTGAATGAGCCGAGCCGATGCCTTTATTTTGGCAGTCGGAAACGTATGAGACGTCATATTGATTGTTGTCTATTACGTCACATTTATTTTGGTAACAGTCGCGCGCCGTAAAACGCCGCATTGATCACGTGGTAACCGCGCGCAGTAAAACGGGGCATTGATTACGTGGTAACGGCTGTACTAAACACCAATTTAATTTGTGCGCTGGCCGTTCTCCTACCCGGCCGTGCCTATATATTGAGGGCGCAGGACGGACACAAAAACACACCTCATACGCTCTGCGCCCCTTGTCATTCCACTCTCTGTCGCTGCCGCCGGTGATCCCATCCCATCCATCGCGTACACGGCCGACGGGGGAGTAGGCCTCCAAAACCCCGCCTCTCCAGATCCTGTACGGGAGAGGGGCGATTAGGTTTTTGGGGAGCGTCTCCTACGCGACTTCTCGCTGTCGTACGTCTACTTCAACTACTACCGCATCGTCCTCGTCGTCAACATGGCCACCGAAGCCGAACGAGCTGCTGCTGCCGCCACTGCTGCCACCGAGGCCGCCACTGCTGCTGAGGCTGCCTCTGTTGCTGCTGCTGCAACCGCCGCCGCGGCTGCCGCCTCTGCTACGGCTACTGCCAATTGGCCGACCGCGGGGTATAACACGTTTATCCATGTCCTTATTATTTCCATGCGTGCAATACTAGTAGTTTGCGTAGATTTATCTACTATAAATCTAGTATGCAGTAACATGGTTAAATATCAGTATGTTTACGTTATGTTCATGATTTATACTTGGATTAATTTAATCTGTAAATTGCTTAAACTCTTAATAATCCAAAAACCTAATATGTGTAGGCAATTTTCTATTCATGGTTTTGCTACTGCACTGAAACCGGACCCGTTTACGGGGACATACTTTAAGCATTGGCAGACTAAAACAATCTTATGGCTCACGGCTATGAACGTGTTCTGGGTCGCCGGTGTCACTCCCACGGCAACGATTACTCCTGGACATATTTGTTGGATGCCACCGTCGTCTTTGTTGGATGCGTTCTAAGCGTGATCGGAGATAAGTTTGTTGACGCATATTTACATATGCAGGTTGCCAAGGACTTGTGGGAGGCGCTCGAATCCAAATTCGGCGCAACCGATGCTGGCAGCAAGATATATAGTATAGAGCAGTTCCATGACTACAGAATGGTCGAAAACCGTTCTGTATTGGAGCAGGCTCATGAGATACAGTGCATCGCTAAGGAGCTTGAAATTCTTAGGTGCGTGCTACCGGGCAAGTATGTCGCGGGATGCATAATCGCCAAGCTGCCTAATTCCTGGAGGAACTTTGCCACTACTCTGAAACATCAGATGCGTGAATTCTCAGTAGAGGATGTCATCGTCCATCTGAGTGTTGAGCAGAATTCGAGGGCAAAGGACTCGCATGGAAAAGGGAACGAAGGGACTTCTGCAGCCAATATGGTACAGAAGAACTATAACTCCCACAAGAACAAGGCGAGGACTGGTGTCCAGCAGAATACCGACTTCAAGAAGAAGGCTAAGAAGACCTTCAAGAAGGATAAGAAGAAAGATGACTGCTTAACTTGTGGTTCACTGGAACACTAGGATGTGAAGTGCCCAAAGAAGTACGTGAAGCCAGGACAGGATTCCAAGGCTGTCAACATGATTGTGAGCAACAATGAGAATGGGGCATCTGGGTATGGTAATTTGTTTACTGTATTTTCAGTTTGTCAGCTACTGATTGGTGGATTGACACAGGTGCAAACATTCATGTGTGTTCTGACATCTCATTGTTTTCTTCTTATCAGGTCACAAGGAACGGTTCCGTATTGATGGGGAACGGCGCAAGTGTTTCTGTACTTGGTGTTGGCACGGTCGATCTGAAGTTTACTTCGGGAAGGATCGTGCAGCTCAAGAACGTGCAACATGTCTCTGCCATCAAGAAGAATCTCGTTAGTGGCTCTCTTCTATGTAGAGAAGGATTTAAGTTGGTTATTGAGTCCAATAAAGTAGTTGTAACGAAATATGGACTGTTTGTTGGAAAAGGTATGAGTGCGGAGGTCTGTTCCGCTTTTCCCTCGCTGATTCCTGTAATAAAGTCGTGAACAATATTCATTCAAGCGTTGATGAAACAGAAGTTTGGCATTCACGTCTTTGTCACATTGGTTTCAGTTGCATGACGCGGTTAGCAAAATTAAATTAATTCCAAGTTTCACTTTAGCCAAAGGTTCTAAGTGTCATTCGTGTGTGCAAGCAAAGCAATCTCGTAAGCCCTATAAGGCTGCAAAAGAGAGACACTTGGTGCCATTAGAACTCATACATTCTGATCTCTGTGAGATGAATGGTGTGTTGACTAAAGGTGGAAAGAGATACTTCATGACGTTAATAGACGATTCCACTAGATTTTGCTATGTATATCTGTTAAACACTAAATATGAGGCTCTACACTACTTTAAAATCTATAAGGCAGAAGTTGAGAATCAACTTGAAAAGAAAATTAAACGAATCCGGTCAAATCGTGGTGGAGAGTATTTCTCTAATGAGTTTGTCTTTTTCTGTGCGGAACATGGTATTATTCATGAGAGGACGCCTCCCTATTCACCTCAGTCTAATGGGTTTGCCAAAAGGAAAAAACCATACTCTAACAGATTTGGTTAACGCCATGTTAGATACATCGGGTTTATCCAAGGCATGGTGGGGAGAGGCTATATTGACATCATGTCATGTCCTGAATAAAGTTCCGACGAAAGATAATGAGTTCACTCCATATGAGCAATGGGAGAAGAGAAAAACAACACTCTCGTACTTACGCACTTGGGGCTGTTTGCCGAAAGTCAATGTGCCAATCCGCAAAAAGCGTAAACTTGGACCAAAGACCGTGGATTGCGTTAATTTGGGATATGCTAAGAACAGCGTTGGCTATGGATTTCTAGTAGTGAAATACGAGGTACCTGACGTGAAGGTCGGTACGATTATGGAGTCTAAAGATGCTACATTCTTTGATGATATTTTTCCTATGAGAGATATGCAAAACACTTCTAGACAGGAATCAGAGGAGACTCCTGAGCCTGCCATTCCTATGGAATATTATGAACAAACACATGATGAGAATCCTGAGAAGGATGACGAGGAAACCCTTGGTAGGGGCAAGAGACAGAGGAATGCAAAGTCTTTTGGTGATGATTTCCTTGTGTACCTTGTGGATGATACTCCCACTTTTATTTCAGAAGCGTATGCATCTCCAGATGCTGACTACTGGAGAGAAGCGGTCCGTAGCGAGATGGATTCCATCATGGCTAATGGAACATGGGAGATCACATAACGTCCTTATGGCTGTAAACCATTAGGATGTAAGTGAGTGTTCAAAAAGAAGTTTAGGCCCGATGGTACGATTGAAAAGTACAAGGCTAGACTTGTAGCCAAGGGTTACTCCAAGAAAGAAGATGAAGCTTTCTTTGATACTTATTCACCTGTGGCCATACTGACCACCATTCGAGTATTACTCTCGTTGGCGGCCTCGCATGGTCTTCTCGTCCATCAGATGGATGTTAAGACGGCTTTCCTAAATGGAGAGTTAGACGAGGAAATCTATATGCAACAGCCAGATGGCTTTGTGTTAGATGGTCAAGAAGGAAAGGTGTGTAAGTGACTGAAATCTTTATATGGGCTGAAACAAGAACCTAAGCAATGGCATGAGAAGTTCAATACAACTTTAACATTTGTTGGTTTTGTTGTTAATGAAGCTGACAAATGTGTATACTATCGCCATGGTGGCGGCGAAGGAGTTATACTGTGTTTCTATGTTGATGACATACTGATATTTGGGATCAACCTCAAAGTAATCAATGAGGTAAAGTCGTTTCTATCCCAGAACTTTGAGATGAAAGATCTTTTGATGGACTTGCCTGTGGTTGAAAAGCCAGTATCAGCTATCCTTATGAACTGTGACAATCAAACAGTAATTGTCAAGGTGAAGAGTTCAAAGGACAATGCACAGTCCACAAAGCACATAAAAATGAGATTAAAAGTTGTCATACATTTAAGAAACTCCGGAGTGATAGCGGTGGATTATATCCAGTCGGCTAAGAATCTGGCAGATCCCTTTACTAAAGGGCTATCACTTGTTGTGATAGAAATTGCATCAAGGGGGATGGGTATGAGAACCACATGAGTTGCCATGGCAGTAACCCAACCTATGTGATCGGAGATCCCGTGAAGTGGGACCTGGTAAAACAAGCTAGTGGTTAACTGAGGAGAGTAATTTTTACTAACCCACTCCACTGGAGATGCAGTACTCTCAGAAACTGTATGGCAGGTTGACTTTTCTCTTAATGCGTTCCAAGGCTTGTATAAGCAAGATGCTATCCTACAGAGCGATCTTTGGAGGAACACACATATATGAACCTGACTGTTGGTCACAGTCTATGAGATTGGGTGATCTCTATTAAGTTCATGAATA
Source organism: Alopecurus myosuroides (assembly GCA_028641055.1). Taxonomy (NCBI): domain Eukaryota; kingdom Viridiplantae; phylum Streptophyta; class Magnoliopsida; order Poales; family Poaceae; genus Alopecurus; species Alopecurus myosuroides. Next base: position 192,347,283 of record CM054060.1, on the reverse strand, counting down.
GGCCAGGAAAGTGACTAATATGCTCCACCCGAGGGGTCAGCCTTCGGCAGCCTAGTACTGGCAAGACCTTTAGTGAAACTATTTTACGCCAAACTGACAATTCAAGGCATAGTCCATTGTTCAGTTGTGATGTAGTGTAGCTATTTGTTCTAGGTGGATGTTCAACCTTAACGGATCTCCACTGAAAATGCCAGTATATAAAAACAGTGATTGGAACAGAGGACAACACCATGGGTCTTCGGGGTCTGGTGGGGGATTGCTGAAATTTGGATGGGCTTTTAGCCCATTAGGAAATTTCTATTTAATCCCTAAGGCCCATGCTGCCATAGCAAGTGGTGGGAGTTTAGTCCCATATTGCTAGTTGGGAGAGTTTTGCACCAGTTTATAAGGTGAGCTCTCTCCCCACTAGTGTGAGTTGGTATGAAGTGAGAGGAGTTGTGGAGGTGTTCCACACGCGCGCTCCTCCTCCTCCGCGGCCCGCCTCGCCACGCCTCGCCTCGTCACAACACGTCACGACGCGCCGCGGGTTGCGGGAATGAGCCGAGCCGATGCCTTTATTTTGGCAGTCGGAAACAGAGAGTCAACGGACACGCCAATAATATGAGAACGTCATATTGATTGTTGTCTATTGCGTCACATTTATTTTGGTAACAGCCGCGCGTAGTAAAACGTCACATTGATCACGTGGTAACCGCGCGCAGTAAAACGACACATTGATTACATGGTAACGGCTGTAGTAAACGCCAATTTAATTTGTGAGCTGACCGTTCTCCTACCCGGCCGTGCCTATATATTGAGGGTGCAGGGCGGACACAAAAACACACCTCATACGCTCTGTGCCCCTTGTCATTCCACTCTCTGTCGCTGCCGCCGGTGATCCCATCCCGTCCACCGCGTACACGGCCGACGGGAGAGCAGGCCTCCAAAACCCCGCCTCTCTAGATCCTGTACGGGAGACGGGCGATTAGGTTTTTGGAGAGCGTCTCCTACGTGACTGCTCGCTGCCGTACGTCTACTTCGACTACTACCGCATTGTCCTCGTCGTCAACATGGCCACTGGAGCCGAACGAGCTGCTGCTGCGGCCACTGATGCTGAGGCTACCTCTGTTGCTGCTGCTGCAACCGCCGCTGCGGCTGCCGCCTCTGCTATGGCTACTGCCAATTGGCCGACCGCAGGGTATAACACGTTTATCCATATCCTTATTATTTCCATGTGTGCAATACTAGTAGTTTGCGTAGATTTATCTACTATAAATCTAGTATGCAGGAACATGGTTAAATATCAGTATGTTTATGTTATGTTCATGATTTATACTTGGATTAATGTAATCTGTAAATTGCCTAAACTCTTAACAGCAACACCTCCGACTGGGCTTCCATGTTATTACTCAACCAGACACGCCCTTTGTATCATATGACACCTCCTTGCAGCGAATAGCCTTGAGCATTTTTGCCATATTCAGCCAATTCAGTAAGCAGTTGTTGGGCTTGATTATCATGATTATATTTATCCACCATTGCTTCCAGCCATTGCAGTTTGACCATTGATATAGCAAAAGCATGTTGTTGTGGGTGCGACGTACGAGAAAGTGCATTAGCCGTTTTGTTTGTTATGCCCATCTTGTACAATATTTGGTACTGAAAACCCATTAGCTTGAAAATGATTTTTTGCTGAATAGGGGTGTTGAATTTGTGACCGCCCAAGTGTATCACGCTGCGCTGGTCTGTATACACCAGGAACGGCTTATTTTACAGATAGGCCTTCCATCGTTCCAATGTGAGCAATATGGCTAGGCACTCTTTATCATAAATGGATAGGGACTGGTTCTTTGGGCCCAGAGCCTTGCTGAGGAAAGCTGGAGGATGGCCTTGTTGCATGAGCATTGCTCCCACCCCTGTGGCACATGCATCGGTCTCGAGAACAAACTCTTTAGAAAAATCTGGCATGGCTAACACGGGTGCATTCACCAGAGCATGTTTGAGTGCGGTAAGCTTCATTTTTTTGAACATTTTATGATAGTAGGAAAGGCTCCTACTGCCTCTATATTAAAAACTAAGAATGATAAATATGTACAAGATAGGGAGGGGGCCCTATGCCTCATAGTTTGCCTAAAGGTTTATTACAAAAGAATTAATAAAAGGGTGTAAAGAGGACTTAGTCCTATGAACCAACAAATAAAACTCCTCTCTGAATTTATCCTTCCAAGAATTGAGAGAAGGGCTAATCCCTTCAAACATGAAATTATTTCTCTCCTTCCATAAACACCAAGCAGATTTGGTCATGATTTTCATGAACGTTACTTTCTTCCATCTCTTCCTGGCCTCAAAGACCATATACAATCTGTCACTAGAATTACTCCAAGAAATGCCCAGGCTATCCCAGGAAGTTTTACTAAATGAGCATCTGAAAATAAGTGCTCCAAGGTCTCTTCCACATTATTGCTGTAAAGCAAACATGATAAATCATCTCCAATGTTAAAATGCCTTCTTTTATGCATGTTCCTGGTATTAAGCCTATCAGACAGCAAAAACCGGCAGAAAAAGCTAAGCTTTGGAGTCAATTTAGACTTCCAGATCAAAAGAAAAGTGTGATGAGGTACTATAATTCTAAAACAGAAATTATAGTATTTTCTAGAGGAATGGGAGTGTGAATTCTAGACAAATTTCCAGTGATTTGTATCAATGTCATTTGTCATGATTCCTAGCAGAGTCCTGGATATCTTTGACTTCCTCAAGTGCCTAGGGAGAGAGAGGCAAATAAAATAGTGAACCAAGATCATTAGAAGTCAAAAAAAATTGCACTTAAATGTCCTCATATGGTACTCCTTTGCACATCAAGTTTGTCAAGGGTTCACAGATCATTCCATAGTGCCGAATGAATTTTTTGTAGTACCCTGCTAGCCCTAAGAACCCTCTGAGTGGTTTGACATTTTCAGGGATAGGCCAAGACTGCACCGGAGTTATTTTTGATGGATGTGTTGCCACTCCTTCAGCCCCAATAATGTGTCCTAGATATTCTAAGGATTGTTGCGCAAATGAACATTTGCTTTTCTTAACAAACAACTGATTCTTCTCCAATAACCTGAACACCGCATGTAAATGGCTCTTGTTTTCTTCCAATGTTTAGCTGAAAATTAAGATGTCGTCCACAAATACCAACACTGACTTCCTTATCAGTTGTTCAAACACTGAGTTCATAGTTGCCTGAAATGTAGCTGGTGCACATGACAACCCAAAAGGCATTACCCTGAATTCATAGTGCCCGCTATGAGTTTTGAAGGATGTCTTGTGTTCATCTTGTGACACCATCTGTATTTGGTGGTACCCTGAATGGAGGTCCAAATTTTTTAAAGTATTTTACCCCAGCAAGCTCATCAAGCAACCCATCTACTACAGGCATAGGGTACCTAGCTTTCACTGTCACTGCATTCAGGTGCCTGTAGTTGACACAGGAACACCAACATCCATCCTTTTTCTTCACTAGCAGGACTGGTGAGGCAAAAGGACTTTTGCTAGGTTCAATTATCCCTTGTTTCAACATTTTTGCAATCTGTTAATCTATCTCATCTTTTGGCTGCGGGGAGTATATGCAATGCTTCACATTTACTAGTTGTGCACCTATCATGAGAGTGATTTTATGATCATAGGATATGCGAGGTGGCAAACCTGAAGGAGCTTTGAAACAATGTTCATTTTCTTGCAACACTCGTACACTATATTGAGGAACTTCAGTTGAGGTATCTTGTGCGGCACACAATTCAACTAAGTGAGCCACTACATTCTGGTGCGTTAGTTGTTGCATTTCTTCCGAAGTGATGGATTGACATGATTGTGTATTGTCCTTTAATCCCCTGATTGTCATTCTCACTCCATTCTGTCGAATCCGGAATGTTCTCTTCTGCCAGTCAATCCACATTGGCCCTAAAGTATTTAATCACTCCATTCCAAAAATCATGTCATAATGTGGTAGATTAAAAACTCTGAAATCTGTGCAGAATTTTGCCCGTTGACAGAACCATTCCACTCCTTTTACTGTTGTTGCCACTCTCGTTTGCGCTCCATTTGCTATAGTGACTATTACCGCACGCACTTGGTCTTCTTGCAGGCCCAACAATTTCACTGCCTCCTCGCTGATGAAGTTACCACAGCTGCCAGAGTCCACAAGAAACAACACTTCCTTGTCCCTTTTCATGCCTTGCACCCTGAAGCTTTTCTTGTTTGCAATACCAGCGAGGGCGCAGTCAGAAATGTGACCTAATGATTCATCACTATTGTCGTCATCTGATTTCTCCAATTCATCATCAGTCTCACAAGAAACAACACTTCCTTGTCCCTTTTCATGCCTTGCACCCTGAAGCTTTTCTTGTTTGCAATACCAGCGAGGGCGCAGTCAGAAATGTGACCTAATGATTCATCACTATTGTCGTCATCTGATTTCTCCAATTCATCATCAGTCTGGATTGCTTGGAAAATCTCAACCAATTCCTCTACAACATTCAATGGGACAGTAGCATCACACTTGTGGCCTGATGAAAACTTGTCTCCACACTTAAAGCATTCTCCTCCGGCCCTTCTCTGAGCTTTTAGGGACTGAAACTTGTTTTTCCAGTTTCTTTTGCTCACTATTTTACTCTCGCCCTTCTTATGTTCTTCTTCCGAAGTTGACGGAATTCCCCTGCCAGAAAACCCTATTCTGGTATAGGATGCCTTGTAGTCATGCTTGTATCGAGGAGTAGAAAATGCTTGAGCTTCTTCCAATAATTCTTCCTATGTTTCAGCAAGAGATAAAGCAACATCAATTGTTCGTGGTTTATGCCTCTGAATTTATTTTTTAAGCCCACTAATGAATTTAGTAACGAAGAAGGCCTTACATAATGATTGTGATGAACTAACACTTTATGCCTAAGCTCCTCAAACTAGAAAAAAAACTGCTCCACACTGCCTACTTGCTTGCATCTCTCTAGTGCTTCTAATGCTCTATGGTTCTTATCTTTCCCAAATTTAGTGTGGACTGCTACACATTATTCTTCTTAATTGTCTATATCATGTTCAGCTTAAACATTCTAGAGCCACAAAGCAACATTACCTATGAAATGTATAGTAGCATAGCTAGCCCATGTGTCGTGCTCTACAGAGTACATGGCAAAATACTTCTCACATGTTTTCTTCTACCAACATGGATTATCACCATTGAACTTAGGGAAATCAGGTTAGGGTGGCCTAGAATTTCGGTGTCGTGAGCGTGAATCATGCATGCTATATTCACCCCATCGTCTCCGTCCAAATCAAATGTAACAGGAGTGGGACGTACCCATTGCCAGGGCATGCGCCAATGCTTTGAAAGCAGTGGACACAGTACTCTGGGGCTGTGTTGCCGTGTCGTTCCCTTCAGGCCGAGGAGTCACCTCTTGTGCACCTATGCGATCTGTCTCAAGCACAGCCACACGGGTTCCCACCTCCTGTAGGGATTTATGCATCGCCTGCAGTGATTCGTCGATGGCGGGCGCCCAATTGTTTAGCCCTTGCATCTCGACAACTTGACCGTTTGAAGTGGCCATGGCCTTGAGAGAGTCCTTCATGACCATCAACGCCAAACTCGTGTCTTCGCCGTGCTTGGCGAACTTGGACGTTAGTTCCTTGAGCTTGGCGTGGAGATCCTCCGTTCTGTTTGCCTCACAAATCACACACGTCTCTGTAAGGACCCCGGAACCACTGTTCAAGTACCTCCGATATGCATACATTCACGATCCTAGATCACATAAGTCGTGAACAACATATCAAGTTGGCATTCAAATACAACATCCATTACACGTTTACAACAAGACTTACAAAAGGGACATGGTCACATGACCCAGTCTAACACAACTGCCACACAGGGCAAGCACACAACACACACAGCGGAAGACAAAACACACAAAACGTAGTAGAGACCAAGTCACGCCTTAACTTATAGGCTGCAGACCGTGAGACGATCCTAGTTCACAAGTCCATCAGTGCAGTACTCCTTCTTGTAAATCTCCTCCTGAGACTCCTCCTCAAAGTCTGGCAAGTAAATATCAGGGACAAAACCAATATGAGTACGTTTGAATGTACTCAGTAAGACACCCGTCATGAAGCTTATAGAATGCAAGTATGCTTATATGGTGGAGTAGGTAGGCTATACATAGGGTTTAACTATCCATGATATAGGAAGGATACATCATAGTTGATTTTGAAAAATCTATGTATCTTTGTTGAAGAAGATACTTCAAAAGAAAATAATATAGTTTTCTTTCTCTTGTAGATATTGCATGTACAAGAGGTTTTGTAAAACTTTTGTTAAAAATAAAGTTTTCTCTTTGCAAAACTTCTTGGAATCAACTTCCAGTTTTTGTTTAGAAAAGAAAGGTTTTCTTTGCAAATCTTTTTATAAAACAACTTCCGGCTTTTCTCCGTCCGTACCTCAATGGTACAAAGTTCCTCCTTTCAACACTTCACAAATTCCAACTCATTTTCAAAACTCCTTTTTGAAAACATTGACACAATGCTAGCTACATGGCCATTCAACTGTCATATCTGAGGACGCGGCTATTCAGAATAGTTTGACGCTGCAGAGGTGTACACATTTCACAAGATCCAGTACATCTGCCATGAACAACCACGGACTGTAACAACAGTATGTGAACATCAGATAACTGATTCTAACCATCCACTATGTCCAAGCTAGAATATGACTATCTCTTCAGTTGGGTGTTATCTCCCCGACAACCTGTCTAACAGCGTTCCGGCAGGAGACCCAACTGTTACAACAGGAGGAGAACTTAATCCCACACTTTTTATCTCCCGTATACCCCTCCTAGCGACAATCGGTTCGAGGGCACGACGACCCTTATAGCAAATTAAGATAGAACACACACTAACAAAAACAAGCTTCAAATTAAGCCCCGTGCTCATGTTGGGGTAGAGTGGCAGTACGATAAAGGTTGTCCGACGAAGACTAGGTTATGTGTCATTTTTGTAAAAACACCTTTTCCCCAATAATGACCACTTCAACATTCCTCCGATGGATAAGGCTTCGCCTTTCCACCGGGTTTTCCATAAAGCCTTTGTTTTGCAAAAACATATTTAGGGTGTCCACTTAGGGACATATACTTTTGATGGTAATATATACCATATGGTTTCTATGGGCTTGGTAACACCAAGTATCAACTACTGGCATAGTAATAGTATATAATATTAATAGTAGTAGTATTCACTCAAAAATAGTTTTGGAAAGAAACAAAGTTTTGTAAAACTTTCAGAAGTAAAACATGCATGATAGATAATCATAAGGGTAGTAACAACAAGCATCAGGATGGCTTGCCTTAAAACTCTTTGTGTCCCTGGCCTTGAAGTAGCTTGAACTTGACACACGACTGTACAACTCCTTCTTCTTCTTCGTTTTCTAACGCCGTAAAAGAATAAAAGACACACACTCAGAACCCAAAAAGGAAATCACATAAACAAAGAAACACATACAACAAGCAAACTTATACTAGCGCAATCACTCAAAAAGTTAATGGGAAAACTACCTCACAAACACTCATAGTACAAAACTATCGCCAGAATTACATATGGTTGAGAAACCATATTCCACATCCTAAATATCATAGGTTGAGTGGGTGTACCACTCTCATACAAAGATATTTAAGAATCTAGAAATATCTTGTAGTCACAAAGGTGAGGCTACTAAGTGATACCCATCAAACAAAGCAATACCCATGGCAGTGGGTATTAACAACAACGCAAGCAATCATCACTAAACAAGTTACCACTAACCTATAGAACAAATAACAAGGTACTACCAAACACAACCATAACATAAGTACAATACTCATGCTAAGGTAAACACTCAGACAATTCCAAAGAGCAAGTAAACAAACCACAGATGAATAAGCTAGTTACTACTATGCTCATATCTACCGAAAGACTAAAGAATCACTCAATCATTATTATACTCAAACAAACCAGTGGATCAATCAATTGTAACAAGTCATAACACACACTCTAAACCACAATTATCAAAAGAGATAAAATAGCTAGAAAATAGAATAATAACAGGAGTGCACTAATAGCATACTAGTAGGAAAGATTGCTACACAAGCATGCTATAAGAAATAATGTACTCTACAACTAATAGCAACAAGAAACTCCACAAGTCATGTCATAATAACAGAAGTAAAACATGCTAAACATGGTAGGATAATCATACACTCATAAAATAGAAAGACAAACATTCTAGAGCAACTCATGACATCTAGTGGTGACACTAATCCAATACTAGAGAATCAATTATCACTAGAAGAATGCATATTCCTAAACAAGCAACATATGAATATGAATACCTACTAATAGCACATACACCTTACCAATGATAGTAAGCAAATATACTAAAATAATATGAAAACAATTACTTAGCAAGAATCAACCAAACCTAATAAATCATGCTTTTCTAACGACCAAACACAAACATCAAAGTGACATGCTATGCAACCAGTATCTATGCACTCAATACAAGATCAATCAAACACTTTCTAAAATCCAAACACTCAAGGAATCCTATCCACACATAATTTACCAAGACGAGGAAAGCAATTCTATTTGCAAACAACATTCAAAATAAGAAAAACAATAGTGAAGCACTTCTTAACATGATATTCCCAAGGGAAAATTATGTCAACAAATGTACCTCAACTAAACATATAATAATATACACAAAGCATTACTAAACACTTTAATCAAGCAAGTAGAGCAATCATCTATTTTCCTTGGTGGAAAATACTAAACGCACTCATATAGAAATACATGCTATTAGCAAACAAGGGTATGGTAGGGGATTTGTATCCCCAACCAAAAATGCAATGGGACCAGTGGGTTATGGGCCCACTATTGTACAAAGGCATTTAAGAGGTCACAAAGCCTCTGGTCCTACTTGACAAAATAAGCATCTACCAAACAAACATCACACACTACTCATACTAGTGAAAACAACAAAGTGGAAACAAACAAACAAATGCTACACATGCTTTTCTATAAAATAAAGTGCAAGCTAAAAGAGATGAAACCATCACAACACCAGTACCAAAATGGTACTGGACTCAACAGATCAACATCAAAACTTAGGTAAAACAAACATACAAAGATTTTCTCACATAATCTATTCAAAAATAAATACTAGAAAACAATACTAGGCTACTTCTATTTTCTATTTGCTTTCCAAACATGCACACACTTCCTACCATACTAGTACTGCAAGAAAACAACATAATAACATAGAGCAACACCTCTACACATGCTAGGAAACAAGTTTCCAACAAGCAAACCTTTAATCACAAACAAACACACAAGTTTTAGTAAAAGCAGAAAAGGTGTTGTATCTAGAAATGCATGCCCAAAATAATCTAGGGCTCCAAAAAATTAATCCAAGCTAGGATTACATAGATCTAGTCAGACACAAACTCATCCAATTGGATTCGCATCAAAAGTCATTTTTGAACTCTCTCTAAAAATCCTAGAAAAGCCTACTGGCCTTTTACCAAAATGGATGGCATTTCCATTTGGTAACTCTTCTTGATGCAAGGTCAAGTCCTATTGATAGATCTATCCAAGGCCTACTCAAAACAATTTAGTTTGCAAGATTTCAATATAGATCCAAAAAGTTGTGCCCAAAATGTCCTAACTGACACTCTGTGGTATTTTTTTTACTATGGCAAAAACAAACATGCAAACATGGATCTACCACTTGGATGTGGTAAGGAAAAAGGTAATCTATAGGCACAAATTTTTGTAGATTTTTATTGTCTCTAAAACTATTTTTAACAAGCCTAAAGTAAACACTCAACTTTTTGTTAAATATTTAAAAGGAAAAACACACAGAGGGTATGGGCTGGTTTCACGGTGCGGGAAACTGGCCGATTCAACGTGGCCCGTTGATCAAACAATCAACGGCGCACAGGCTTCGTCCACCTCCCTCTCTCTTCTCTCTCTACGGGAACACGCCGGCGACGAGGAGGCTCTCAGGTGCTCACCGTGGGGCTCGAACGGCGACGGCGCGGGTCAGGGAGGTAGCAGGAGCTCAGGGGAGTCAAGGGGCGTGGGAGTTGGCGTCGGTGGCGGCGTCCAACGGTGGAGAGCGGCGGTGCTGCCGCGGCGGCGAGTTTGGTGGTTAGGCCAGTCCTGCAAACGAGAGGACCCATGGGCTGTCAAGGGGGTTAACTGGGCACAGGGAACTCGATGGGGACGATAACGAGAGCTGGGAGGGCACGAGAGGGCTGCACCACCTTGGTTTCAAGCACGGTGGCCGGCGGCAAGGTCTAGGGATCGGGCACTCGTAGAGAGCTGAAGTGCTTGTTTCTTCTGCTCGAGGTGAGAGTGGGGGAACGTTGGAGGGCAGTGGCGAGAGGGTTGGGCTAGGGTTGGCTTATACCCGCGGCATTGAGTTCGTGGACATGGGGGTGGGCTCGGGTGTGTCCAAAATTGCATGGGCAGGCGCTCTACCTCGTGCCCACGTCGTTCTAGGGCATGGCACCATGTCAGGAAGCTAGAGGGGGTCGGGGGGAAGTAGTGGTTGGCTTTTGAGGGGTGGAGAAGGCACGGTATGGCCACAATGGCCATTGCACTGTATGCCATGTCCATGTCTTGCCCTCTATGTCCCCTGTTTTCTCTCACTTGTTTCCTCCCTCTTTGGTTCTTCTAGAAGCAAGCCCAAGCATCCAAATTGAAGTCCAAACTATGGTCAACACAAAGGACAAGGTGATATTTCAAGATTTGAACAAAACCCAATAGAAAACAACGGTCAAAATTTGCTAAAAATTCTGTTTTAGAAAATTCAGAGAATCCAGTTAGGACTTAGCAAATTTTTCGAGGTGTGGAAAACAGTTAAAAACATCAGAAAGTTCACATTGTTTTCAAGGGTCAAATAAATTCCAAAAAAAAATTCAAAGTTGGAGTTTGTTAAACATGTTTCAAACTTTCAGAAACATTTTTTGAAAACAAATTTGGAATAGTGGAAGGCTAGGAAAACAAGGTGGGAAAAGGGTACTTTCTGTTTTTCTCTGTTTCTAAAAATGCCTTTTTCTATCTTATTTTTCTTCCACAAAAACAACAAGCAAAGATTGTTTTTCTTATTCCAAAATCCAAACCAAGCTTATGGATTTGTAGTCCATATATCAAAGAACAAATACAAGTGAAGAAAATACAAAATGGAATATTATAGCCTAGTGAAAACAAGGAAAACAGGTACGTGGCTATATTTTCAGGGAATAGGTTTTAATAGAAAACTTAGAAGAAAACTTCCATAAATCATTTTGTATTTTTGTTTTCTTGGATCCAAGAAAGTTAAAGTTTAAATCAAGATGCAAACAAGCATGGTCCAAGTTTTGGAATAAAAATCACTCGAGTAACATTATGGAAAACATCATAGAAAACATAAAAGTGTTTTCAGGAAAATTTTATTGGTTTTAAAATGAAACAAACTTTCCATTGCATATATGACTATTTTCATATACACATGTGGGTTCAAACAAACATGTTATTAGATAAAAAAAATTGTTGACCCACATTTTAGTCTCCTTGAACTACAGTACAAGAATCCAAAAACTGGGGTGTGACAGTCTCTGCCTCCGTCGTGAGAGCCTGCTGCCGCTGGAACCCGCCTCCAGTGGTGCTCAAAATCCGTACCCGTCATCCGTAATTTTACCGACTGTGAGAGGGATTTGTAACCAACCGGGGAAACAACATGAATCACACCCAAGCCATCTATCTCCGCCTCACGACGCTGATCGGGTGTTCGCTTGCTTGTACACCATCGTTGTCGCCGCAAATCAAGTCTGGAAGGGGGATTTTACCGGGAGAGACCATCCCCAACTCATATGTGGATGGACCTCGCCTCCCCCACTCTTCTAACAACAATTGTTTTGGTGGATTTTGGTTGGAGTGCTCAGATAACCTGACTCTAATACCATATGTGATGTATTAACCCTCGATTTACTCTCCACACCCCGGGTTTAGGGTACAATTGGATTTCCGATCACAAATACATGCTCGCGCCACGCTGAGCAGGGGAAGAGCTCGCATGCCGTTGGGAGGAAGAAGAGAGACAGTTGCCTGCTGGCTTGACTAATGCCTAGATGCCTTTCCCTTTGGCCCCTCGTGTCTTGATATGCTACAACTCCAGCTGCTCGTTCCTGTCACCTTGTCGGTCTCACCTGACAGCCGGCGAACCTTTCTCACCCGTTGCCTTGCGTCTGCCTTAGCCTTCAGTGCTTGATGTAGGCGTGTGATCGTGACAACAAGAACGATATCTCCATGTTAAAAGCATCCAATCCAGTCTACATATACCGATATTTTTGGAGGAATTATACTTAGCATATAATACAAGGTCTGGCCGTTTTACTTCAATTTATAGTAGATCAGGTGTAACAAGTAAAAAATTGTTTCTATCTCTTCATGAATTGATGCATTATATGCAGATCTATCTCATTTTCGTGTATTGGTGATTTAGGTAACATAATTTAATGTGATATATTTATGTGCAATTATGGGCTCCCTAAAATAAAAAAGATTATTTGCAGATTGCTTTCACCTTCATTATATTCACATGCCTTTTACTGACATACACAGGGCATGCTGCTTATGTGATTTCCAACAAGCAACATCTGAATGATGGCTCTTATAAACCCGTTCCACATCCTCGGCTCCTATAGCTTCTCTTGCTATTGACTAAGATAGATCAGTCGATGTGCCACCGCCCATATCATGTTTTCCGACATTGGTATATTGATAGTGTAAATTATATTTATAAATTATTATTTTAGTTTAGGAGACTTTTTTGTTTGTTTATGTTTATATCAAACCGTAGCAACGCACGAATATGTTTTGCTAGTATCAAATAAAGGAAACTACCACGAGGACGGAAGTACGAAGAATAAGAGGAAACAAACAAAACGGTATATGACTTACCGGTGGTAGAGATGGGTAATTGTTTTAAATCTCAGGGGTGATTATAAAGACGTACCAAGGAAGGCTTAACGCTTTTATTCACGAAGTTAATTAAAAATGTACTAGTTGAATGCCCGTGCGTTCCTACGGGAGACCATGATACTGTCACTATAGTTATTTATTCCATTCCGTCTCTTTCTCCGTTGAATTTATTTTTTCTTGCCATATGTCTTATTTCTTTTTTTTTGAGAGCTCATATGTCTTATTTCTAATACCCTATCAACGAGATTTTTTGTGTCTTCCTCTTCTTTGCTCTAGTTTTGATGTTGTCGCTCTATGACATGCTAAGAGAACAATGTTCTAAAAAAAGATAGCGCTTACTATTCGTTTTTATTTACAATTTAGACTAATCAGGTTATTTAAACAAATGCATGTATTGAGCCAATAGGTATTTCCCTTAAATTTAAAAAATTCATTCACAAAGTCCTATGTCTTTATCCCACCAAGATGGTACGGTCTTCAGGTAGCACACAAGGATTGACCTTCTGGATGTAAAATATTACTCCCTCCGATCCGAAAAAGTGTCAGAGGGAGTAGCTTACGTATGTACAAATTAGTACATGGCTCATGACGTTAATTAGGGATCGGAAGTAGTATCCAAGACAACAATTTGAGAACATTGGTCGTATGAACATTAGAGAACATGAAGCAGACCCGATTTCGGTTAAACTAATGGAGATGTGTAGTGTACTAAACTACAACACACCAATAAACATTAGTCTTAATTCCACCTCTCAGCTATCAAGTCTTCATAGCACATGCTCCGACTAATGGAAATGAGAGTTATACAAATCCTCCATAATATTTGAACAAACAAAAGGGCTAAAGAACGGCTTAAATTGCTTCAATTCATAACTTTTTTTTAAGCCTGTCAGCTAATATAAATTTTGAACAACTTGGTGCCTCTATAGCTCTAAAATGAATAAAAATACAATCTTCGGTGGGCATAAATATCAATAAAAATTCTTGTTTAAAATATATATGGCAACTCAGGAGTGTTGCTGCTCTTCTATGCAAGTACTGGTGCATGGCACCAAAGAGGTTCTTCTTGGCACAGACTCGCCAAAGGAACTAATTAAGAGATTCAAAGGAGATCCAAGTCTCCTGATCATTGTAGTGTCGCCTCCCCATATCCCACCATCTCCATTAATGAAATTGTGTCTCCATTGTGCTGCCGCCTCCGCTCGGGCCCAAACACGCACAGATGCTTCTCTGAGAATTTGACAGACAATAAAGCATCTTTGTGTAACATAGAAACTCTAGTTACATTTATAATTGAACTTTTATCTTTCAAGATAAAACAAGCATGCAGGTGAAGAAAAATAGCCACTTTATGATCAATTGATGATGATAGGGAGCTATGGACATTCTACATATGAGATATGACCAACTAAAACTACTCTAGAAATGAATATTCCATAGTCTCAACTCCCAAGGCTTAATTGCAACCCTTGTTGTGTACGAGAGCCGCCTAAATATTTCAGCATCTACCATGTAATTTACCTTTACACATCATGAATTTAGAAAAAAAAACATGAATTAGCATCACGAATGTAGGTTTCTTCCATCTGCTCTTAGTTCACTATACCTCATGCTTTACTATGAGAATTTTCTTTAATAGCAAAACTTACCTTCATGAGCCGCAGAATAGAGGGAACGATATTACTTGGTGGTATCCGGTAGGAAAAAAGGCAGAACGTAATTATACGTGCATATAGCTGCAATGGTGAATATTTAGCTCCTAATGATAATACACAAATAGTATATGCCAATTTTTGTAATTAAAGTCCCGCATTTTTTTAACTAAAGTGGATGGATATTTATACAGAGTTATGACTTCGGCTCAAGAAAGGAGTTATGACTCTGGCTTCCTTGCAAACAAGTAAGATTTAAGATGTCAGATAACAGGTATGTAGGGTTATGTGTTGTCAAAAATGTTGTGCTAACTATAGTTGATGGGAGATAATGTCCAACATGTTTTACTATATAATCGCCTTTACTTCAGGAAGTGCATATTCATATGAGCTCATGTTAGTCAGGATGACAAGCACGTGCATACCACACCCATATGCCAAGTATTCTATTATGGTGAGAGAAATTCTCGAGTAATAGTATGCTCAATGGTTGGATCACATGCCTATGACAAAAAAGGGGTTAGTTAGCAGATTTTACAAAAACTCATTAGAGCAATAAGTCAAAGAGATCAAGGAAAAAAAAAATCCAATGCAGATGTACTTGATTAAGAAATAAGGTAACTCTCTCCACCGAACCATTCTCCTCAAAATCTAAAAAGAGACATCAACTTCTCTTTACCTACGAATACATATAGGAAACATCAAATTTGTTGTCCATGTCACTGCCCTCGCCCGTGGACGAGGAGGAGGTCGAGAAGCTGGTGGGGAGCAGGATCTGCTCCAGTCACTTCATTAAACAAAAGAATTAGACACCAATCAAGAAAAAATAGGCACTCAAATCTGAACCAAAGAGGATTCAAACCTGTGTTGTGGAGTTTTACTTCAATACTTCTCACCATGAATTTTGCGGTGCACCCAGGAAAAGCAGAGTAGAAATTGGAGTGTGTGCTCAACTGCTCATAAGAATAATCCCCTAAGGTTTGATTGCCGTTTTTATAAGGACTGACAAAGTTGCTGCAATACTCTCACCGGTCCTCTAAAAATACCAGGTTTATGAGTTCTTAACAAACAAAATCACTTTGTATTTGTGCACTAATACTTTTATGTAAACCAGAAGCTGGTGGTTGTTTCCTTTTCCTTGCAGAAACATGTCATCCAGTGGATTGGTTGGTGAAATTGATGTTTCCTTTTGGCAGCTATCAATGTTTTGAAAATATTTAGAGTCATGAAGGACTATTATGATGAAAGAAGAGATTTAGTAGTTTACCTCCTTATAGTAATCAAGAGAACTGCATGAGACCTCCCTTGGGTCTGGCAAGCACGAGGACTGTGTGCCACTGTTTTCCTTCCGACTCCATGGAGCAACCTGAGAAACACAACACGGCGTCGTCAGTAATCGAGGCGGAAGGGGGTTCATGTACAATTGATGTTTTTTTTGTTCTGTACAAACTTTTAGCATAAACTAAAAATCTTAGTTGAGTTCTCGCAGGTGCTATTAGGAAAGTCGCATAGTCATGTCAGATTGCAAAGGATTTGTTAAGTTAAACCTACTTAACTTTGATTCTCAATTGATTTTTCGCATCTGGCAATTTTCCAAAGCTGTTACTTTTAGGTGATATAGTTAGTTTGTAGATTTTTTGTGCAAAACTAAGCGACTTGACCAGGACATCAGGAAATGGAACAACCACTAGTGACAAACAAAGTAACCCAGAAATTCATGGAAGATGATCATTATTCACCTTCTCCGTTGTGCTCATGGGACATGATCGGACAGGGAACATGCTTGGCACCGTAGCGCAGAACTCAGCTTGCTAGCAGATGGCGTGGCTGAGAGGCAGTACGACAGCCAGCAGGAGCTTGAGGAGAGCAAGAGTAGCTGGTGTACATGGCCAACGGCTTCCTAGGGGCTCTCAGACCCTCCTCCGTGCGACCCTGTCGACACCTCCTCCAGGTTCACTTCCACTTCAGATATGGAAAAAATCTCAATACAACATCCACAAATTGAGCTATGTCAAAATTCCATTAGGATAAGTTGGCGGTCAAGTATTTACAAGTAAGATTTTATTATGGGCAATATCCTATGAATAACAAAGCAATTGTGATTCTATTACAGAACAAGTGTAAAGAAGCAATAAACTAATCACCAATGAGAAAATAAACAAGCACATAAGTAAATATGAGATTTAGAAGAAATGTAGAGAATGAATTGATGGTGTCCTAGTCCGGTGGGTGCGCTCCTTGTAGAAGATGCCGTAGACATATTCACGGCACTTATCACATCTCCGGTCCTCACTGTGTTCTCGGTATAAAATACAAATTCAATTGTTTGTACTGCATAAATAATAGGCAAGAACAAGTAAGAAGGCCTCGCACACATTCATGCACGCATGTTGCCCACTCAAAATAAGATCGAACAACCGCCGGCGGAAAATCGAGACGGAGAGTGATGAGGACATCCCTAGCTCTTCACCTATTGTTACACATAAGGATGCTCCTATAAAAGCTAATGAAGTGAGGATTGGTCCAATGACAAGATCAAGGACCAAGCTATTACAACAACAGGTGAATTCACTCCTACTTGAGTACAATGTTTATAATTGTGAGAATTTTATACTACCTAAGTCCTTGCATTTGTGTATTCTTAGGTTTGTTGATAACACAAGCATGAATGGAGATCATGGAGAGGAGATACCCAACGATGAGCATGGACTACAAGGGGAGATGGAAAACAAGTGCTAGCATGGAGAAAACAACAAATAACAAATGTTATGATGACAAGGGGATGGTGCCTCCACAAGGTCAAATGCACTAAGTGTGGAAAACAATGCCACATTGTTATTTCACACTCATACATGAACAAAACAAGAGGAGGGCGCCCACATGGAAGATCAATGCGCCATGATAATTCTAGTAGTAGTAGGTTTGGTTTCCATACCAATGTGGCCGAATTCCTTTGTGTGTGGAATCGGTTTGTATCCATATATGTGAGTCCTAGTCCTAGTAGGATTCCTAGTCCTAGTAGGGGAGGGTTGCTTGCGCAAGGGAGCCTTGTGGCCGCACCCCCTCCACCTATATATGTGTCCCACCTGCGTGTGGTTGAGGGAGACTACGTTAAATCCAAAAACCCTAGACCTCTAGATTGAAACTGCTTGTAAGCCTTTCATCTGGAAGTTCATCTGCAAACTTTACGTGATACCTGCTGTTCCACTGGGAATAAGACGGTACAGAACCACTTGTAGTCGGTGGATTACTTGTGCAAGAGTGTAGAGTTGAGAATATCCTTGGGGTTGCTATCTTTTGCATTGGCATCAGGGATCAGCCGGGAGAGTTCTTAGTGGCGCACTAGTTATCATACTGGAGTTATCTGTGAGTTCACTGAGAAGATTGGGCCACCCCATATCATCTTGGTATCAGATTTACAGGTTGCCTCGGTGAGCTATCAATTTCCCTTTAGATTTGAGTGTTTTTATTTCCTATCCAGAAAATCGCCCCACAAAAATAGTGTTAGTCTTTGCCATAGCCTAGATATCATCTTAGTTTTCAATTACTAGTGCTGTCTTTGTGTTAGATTTTGTGTTGCTTTTTATCTTTTTAGATTACTTTCTGTCGGCTAGGTTTAGGGTTCTTTGTTCATCTAGCCGAAAACCTATCAAAAATACCAAAAAGAATCGCTTCCACTTGCCTTTATCCACCCCAATCCGATCCACTCTAGACAATCCTACCGTGGCACCAAAACCATCCAAATCCCTGCCGCACTCCTTTTCTAGTTGGACTCGGATTCACCACACCCACCGCAAACCAAACCACCACGGCCACCCCTAGCCCCTATCGGATTCCTACCGTGCCATCGCACACAAAATCCCTCGCGCGCCCGCAGCACAACACATCACACCACCCCGCGCGCGTTACCACCCCACGGCACAGATTCTCTGCCGCCGCTGCCGCGCGCTCCACTCACGTAACAACCGTGCGGTGAGATTTTCCCTGTAACAGCCTTACCAATCGCCAACTCGCGCGCGCGCGTTCTGCCGCGGTACAGAAATCACGAGTTTTGCTGCCGCGGGTCTGTTAGCTGCTGTGTTGATGCCGCGGTACGAGTTTGCTTCGTTTTTCTGCCGTAACGTGCTGCCGTGGTACAAAATCGCCCTGTTTTGCTGCTGTGGGCATAAGGTGCTGCCGTGAGCTGTTTTTAGTCATTTTTCACCTAGATTTCTTTGTTTTTCCTTGTTTTCTCACTAGGACTCACACATCCATACTTTGTGAACCATAGCCACAGTCTTTCTACAGCATCTTAATAGGAACTTGCCCACAAGTATAGCTATTTTTGTGCTCTGACAGGCTGCTCATTTTCATCACCACCATTGTGTTCACTTGTGTTTGGTTAATTGTTGCTCCTAGCTTAGTGTAAGGCCATTGGAAAAATACAAAAAAAATAGAAAAGGCAAAAAGTATAAAAAAAAAGAGAAAAGAGAAAAGAGAAAGTGCAAAGAGGCCATATCATTTCTATTATTTACTAGTTGAGCTTGCCATTGTGACACTTGGTTTTTCATTGAGCAATCTTGTGCCTGTCAATTAAGAGCCTAGCTAGTGACTTTCTAGTGCATTGCAAAATTCATCCATATATTGCTTTGCCACATTTGTCTCCATTGTGTGAGTTTCCTTGGGTATTTTATATCTTCACTAAGACAGCAAATAGGATTGTTACTTTGGTGATTGTTAGGTATCCATACCAAGCCCCACTAAAAAAACCTTGTTTGCTTTTGTGAGAGTTAAAAACCTGGGTATTCTCTTCTTCACACCAAAGTACTTTAATTGCCTCTACTTGTGGTAAGTATCTCTATTCACTTTGGAGTGGTAAGATATCCTATTGTCTTGCTAGATTTTTGAGTGAGTTGTGAGAGGCACCACAACCTATACTTGTTTCTATTACACTAACCTACTAATGGATCTTTCTAGTGGTGATCTTGTGCAGCAAAAGAAGGACCATAAGGAGGGAGTTAATTGGAGAGAGTATGAGGCTCTTAGGGATGTTTTGGCAAAGGAGATATTGGACAATCATAATGGACTCAAACAATTTGTTCAAGGTGCATGTGATCCCTTATATGAGGCTCTCCAAGCTATGGAGACCAAGATGGAGGCCACACACAAATTGGCCGAGACTAATAGAGGGGAAGTGAGATCAACGAATGACTCAATTGCTCAAATGACTACTACCCTTGCTGGACTTCAAACCATGATTCAAGAAAGATTGCCTCTTGTGGATGATGACAATGCTAGTGTCCATAGTGATGCTAATAATGGTTTGGAAGATTTTGGTGCAAGGAATATTAATCATGGCCGAGCTAGAGGAGAAAGGGGCCATGATGGACATCAAGGCCGAGCCCCTAATTTTGCTCCAAGGAGAGTGCCCAATAATTTGGTTCAAGACAATCCGAGAGAGGATGGGTTGGGTAAACCAAAATTCACAATTCCTTCTTTCAACTTTGATGCTATGGATGTGGAAGAATACTTGCTATGGGAGTTGAAGATTGAGAAGCTATGGAGAATGCATGATTACAATGAGGATGGAAAAATCAAATTGGCCTCTAGTGAGTTTGATGGATATGCTCTTAGATGGTGGGATAATCTTGTGAGAAAGAGGCAAGAAGATGGAGAATTACCCATTGTCACTTGGAACACCATGAAGAGAGTCATGAGAGATAGATTTGTTCCACCAAATTACATAAGGCAACAATTTGATAAATTGCAACAATTGAGGCAAGGTACTATGAGTGTTGATGCTTATTATCAAGAGATGGAGCTAATTATGCAAAGGGCACGTGTGAGAGAGCAATTGGAGCAAACAATGCAAAGGTTCCTTTCGGGTTTGAATTATAAAATCAAGGGAATTGTTAGGCATCATCACTACAATGATATACATGAATTGCTCCATCATGCAAGGGAGGCCGAAGCACATCTTTTGGAGGAAGCCAAAATTGCTACAAAGACAAGGGCTAGATTTCCCATGAGATCATCATCTATGCCTAGTGCACCTCCTCCACCACCTCCATCATCTAGTTTTAGAGGTGCTACATCTTCTAAACCCGAGCCTAGTGCCTCTATTTCCAAGAAATCACCACAACCAACAACAAGTGCCTCGGGTTCTAGTGCTCCTACTACAAGGACTAGAGATATTACATGCCACACATGTGGAGGAAAAGGGCACTTTAAGAGGGATTGTCCAAATACAAAAGTGATGGTGATCAATGAGAACAATGAGTATGAGACAGGTGATGATGTTGATCCTAATGACATTGATGATGATGATGGCTATTTGAGTGATACTCCTTTGGATGCTTATGCTACTACTATGCCATCTATTGTTTGCACCCAAAATTCATTGAGTGTGGTGCCTACTCCTGAACATCAAAGGTGCAATTTGTTTCAAACAAAAGCTATTATTGGTCCTAACATGGCTTGCAAAGTCATTATTGATGGAGGAAGTTGCAGAAATTTGGCTAGCAAAGATCTATGTGCAAAACTCAACTTGAAATATATACCACATCCTTCTCCTTATCATATCCAATGGTTGAGTAGCACGGGACAAATGAAGGTTTCTTATATGGTGAGAGTGGAGTTCCAAATTGGACCTTATAAAGATATTATTGAGTTTGATGTGGTGCCCATGACAGTTTGCCACTTATTATTGGGAAGACCTTGGCAATTTGATAGAAGTGTGAAGCATGAAGGAAGAGCAAATACATATGAGCTATATCATCATGGGAAGACTATTATTTTGAGGCCTATGACTCCACAACAAATTCTACAAGAGTCCCAATCCAAAATTGAGAGGAAAGTGGAAAAAGAAAGAGAGAGGGATGAGGGAACACCAAAACCACAAGCCATGGGGAGTGATAGCAAAACCAATTCGAGTGGTAAAAAGAGAGAGAACCTATTATGCATGTTAGCCACTAAAGAGGATTTGAGGGAATTTAGGGATGATCCTTCACTAGTCCCTATTGTGCTTATTCACAAGGGAGAGATTTTGGTTTCTAATGACATGACCCCTATTCCTCTTGGTGTTTCTAATGTTTTGCAGGATTTTGAGGATGTTTTTCCACAAGATGTGCCTTCGGGATTGCCACCTTTGAGAGGTATTGAACATCAAATTGATTTAATCCCCGGAGAATCTCTCCCAAACCGAGCTCCTTATAGAACCAATCCACAAGAAACAAAGGAGATACAAAGGCAAGTACAAGAACTCCTAGATAAAGGTTATATTCGAGTTAGTCTTTCTCCTTGTGCCGTTCCCGTTATTTTGGTTCCTAAGAAAGATGGTACTTGGCGCATGTGTGTAGATTGTAGAGCAATTAATAACATCACTATTCGTTATCGTCATCCTATACCACGTTTAGATGACATGTTAGATGAATTAAGTGGTGCTACTCTTTTCTCTAAAATTGATTTGCGTAGTGGATACCATCAAATAAGAATGAAAGAGGGAGATGAATGGAAAACTGCTTTTAAGACAAAATTTGGTTTATATGAGTGGTTAGATAATGCCCTTTGGTTTAACTAATGCACCTAGTACTTTCATGAGATTAATGAACCATATTTTGAGAGACTTTATTGGTAGATTTGTGGTAGTCTATTTTGATGATATTCTCATATATAGCCACAATGAACATGACCACATGGATCATATTAGACAAGTTTTGCAAGTGCTAAGAACTAATAAATTGTATGGTAATCTTGAGAAGTGCACTTTTTGCAAAGATAAAGTCATATTTCTTGGTTCAGTTGTTTCTAAGCATGGAATTGAGGTTGATCAATCTAAAATTGAAGCTATTCTAAATTGGCCAATTCCAACTAATGTGAGTTAAGTTAGAAGTTTTAATGGGCTTGCTAGTTTCTATAGAAGATTTGTGCCTAATTTTAGTACAATTGCTGCCCCTTTAAATGATCTAACTAAAAAGGGTGTCAATTTCGAGTGGGGTGTTGCTCAAGATATTGCTTTTGATACTTTGAAGGAGAAGTTGATTTCGGCCCCACGTTTGATGCTACCTAATTTTGATAAACAATTTGAAATTGAGTGTGATGCTAGTGGCATAGGTATTGGAGGTGTGCTCATGCAAAATAAACAACCTATTGCCTATTTTCCTGAAAAATTACATGGTGCACAATTGAATTACTCCGTTTATGATAAAGAATTATATGCACGTGTGAGAGTTTTAGAGGTGTGGAAACATTATTTGTGGCCTAAAGAATTTATTATACATAGTGATCATGAAGCATTGAAATTCTTAAAGTGCCAATCTAATTTGAATAAGAGACATGCTAAATGGGTTGAATTTATTGAATCTTTTCCATACATCATAAAACATAAAAAAGGATTGGATAATGTAGTTGCTGATGATTTGTCAAGGAAAAATATGTTACTCTCAAATTTAGAAATCAAGGTTTCGGGTTTGGAGGGTATTAGAGATTTATACGATGAAGATACAGAATTTTCTATGCCATTTAATAAATGTGTTAATACTAAAGCATGGGAAAAATTTCATATACATGATGGGTACTTGTTTAGAGCTAACAAATTATGTATTCCCGAGTGTTCCTTGCGTTTATTTTTGATCCAGGAATCTCATAGTGGAGGATTGATGGGACACTTTGGAAGAGAGAAGACTTTGTTGATGTTGGCTGAAAATTTCTATTGGGCACATATGAGAAGAGATGTGTATAGATTGGTGCAAAGATGCATTACTTGCAACAAATCCAAATCAAAATTGAAGCCTCATGGATTATATACACCATTGCCATCACCAAGTACACCATGGGAGGATATTAGTATGGATTTTGTGTTGGGATTACCAAGGACAAAAAGAGGACATGACTCTATCTTTGTGGTTGTGGACAAATTTTCAAAGATGGCTCATTTTATTCCATGCCACAAGAGTGATGATGCTTCTCACATTGCCAATTTGTTCTTTAGAGAGATTGTGAGATTGCATGGAGTTCCAAGGACTATAGTTTCGGATAGAGATGTCAAGTTCATGAGTTACTTTTGGAAAACACTTTGGGGTAAGCTTGGCACTAAGCTATTATTTTCTACTACTTTCCACCCCCAAACTGATGGACAAACCGAGGTGGTTAATAGAACATTGTCCACATTATTGAGAAGCATGATCAAGAAAAATTTGAAGGAGTGGGAGGAGTGTTTGCCACATGTGGAATTTGCATACAATAGAGCTGTGCATTCAACTACTCAATTATGTCCTTTTGAGGTGGTGTATGGTTTCAAGCCTATTACTCCTCTTGATTTATTACCACTTCCTATTCAAGAGAGAATTAATATGGAGGCATCTAAGAGAGCAGATTTTGTTAGAAAGATTCATGAGAAGACAAAAGAAGCAATTGAGAGCAAAGGAAAATATGTGGCCGAGAGGATGAATAAGAAGAGGAAAGAAGTGATTTTTCGGCCAGGAGATATGGTGTGGGTGCACTTTAGAAAAGATAGATTTCCCACATTGAGAAAATCAAAGTTTATGCCTAGAGGAGCTGGTCCTTACAAAGTTATTTCAAGGATCAATGATAATGCATACAAGATTGACCTCCCAATTGATGAGTTTGGTGTTAGTAATTCTTTTAATGTGGCTGATTTGACACCTTACCATGGAATTATTTAGCATCGAGGTCGATGCCTTTTCAAGAGGGGGAGGATGATGAGGACATCCCTAGCTCTTCACCTATTGTTACACATAAGGATGCTCCTATAAAAGCTAATGAAGTGAGGATTGGTCCAATGACAAGATCAAGGACCAAGCTATTACAACAACAGGTGAATTCACTCCTACTTGAGTACAATGTTTATAATTGTGAGAATTTATACTACCTAAGTCCTTGCATTTGTGTATTCTTAGGTTTGTTGATAACACAAGCATGAATGGAGATCATGGAGAGGAGATACCCAACGATGAGCATGGACTACAAGGGGAGATGGAAAACAAGTGCTAGCATGGAGAAAACAACAAATAACAAATGTTATGATGACAAGGGGATGGTGCCTCCACAAGGTCAAATGCACTAAGTGTGGAAAACAATGCCACATTGTTATTTCACACTCATACATGAACAAAACAAGAGGAGGGCGCCCACATGGAAGATCAATGCGCCATGATAATTCTAGTAGTAGTAGGTTTGGTTTCCATACCAATGTGGCCGAATTCCTTTGTGTGTGGAATCAGTTTGTATCCATATATGTGAGTCCTAGTCCTAGTAGGATTCCTAGTCCTAGTAGGGGAGGGTTGCTTGCGCAAGGGAGCCTTGTGGCCGCACCCCCTCCACCTATATATGTGTCCCACCTGCGTGTGGTTGAGGGAGACTACGTTAAATCCAAAAACCCTAGACCTCTAGATTGAAACTGCTTGTAAGCCTTTCATCTGGAAGTTCATCTGCAAACTTTACGTGATACCTGCTGTTCCACTGGGAATAAGACGGTACAGAATCACTTGTAGTCGGTGGATTACTTGTGCAAGAGTGTAGAGTTGAGAATATCCTTGGGGTTGCTATCTTTTGCATTGGCATCAGGGATCAGCCGGGAGAGTTCTTAGTGGCGCACTAGTTATCATACTGGAGTTATCTGTGAGTTCACTGAGAAGATTGGGCCACCCCATATCAGAGAGAAAAGTAAATCACCACCGCATAGATCCATTAGGGAGAGGGAGACACACCCTGATTCGTCCATGGCGGCTACAGCACAACGATTCCAACGACCCCGGCCCCGGCGGCCCGTAGTCCTCGTTGCCTCACAGGGCCGCCACGCAAGAGCCCGCCGGGCAGGCAACGCTCGAGCCACCGTGAGAACTGCAAGAGAGGCAGGGAGGCGCTATAGTCGGCGGCTGCAGCACTAAGATTCCAACGACCCTGGCCCCAACTGATGTAGTCCTTGTCCTCACATGGCTGCCACGGAAGAGTCCACCGGAGTGGCAGTGCTCGAGCCGCCGACAAAACTGCAAGGGAGATAGGTAGGCGCCATCGCTGGAGCCCTCATCGGGGACGGAGGCAGCTAGAGGTTAGAGCATGTCTAACAGACCCCCTAAATGGCCCAAACCCGTATAATAACCGCTGATATACGGGTTTGGGCTCTACCCGGCCATCTAGCAGACCCCCTAAATCGACCACCCGGACGATTTTTTACAAGTTTCGGTAGGGGGCGGCCCGTCGACCCCTACATGTGCGGGTCAGGAGGAGATGTAGAGGGCCAACCCCTCACCATTTCCCCAACTGCGCGCGAATCCGTTTCAGCCCTCCCAACCGCCGCCGCCGGATCTCCGCCGCCTCGCCCTCCCCGGCCACCGCGTGGCCAGATCTCGCCGGCATGGACCTCTCACAAGCCCCTCCGACCACCGGCGATGCACCACCCATGTCTGAGGTGGTGAATAATGTCCCCGTCGACATCGTGAGTGGTCAGCCGACCTCCGCCGAAGTCGCGGCCGTCATCTCCGCCACCATGCCGATGAAGAGGAAGAGGACCCCGAAGATCTTTTTCGACACACCGGCGGCGACCACTACTGCTCCCGCCAAAGGGGGCCGGGTGAAGAAGTCTGCGATGAGGGGGCCGCCGCCAAAGGCGAAGAAGGCCGCGACGCCTGCAGCGGCCGTTCCGCCCACGCAGGTGCTCGACGAAGTTCCCGCGCCGCCCGTTCCGCCTGCGCCCACGCCTTACGGGGTGGGGGTACGGGGTCTGCTAGCTCGCACGAGTTTTCGGCCGGCGAAAAGTGCATACAGGGCCCTCTACACGCGTTTTAGGGGGCGAAAACGTAAGGGGTCTGTTAGACATGCTCTTAGACGCCACGGAGCGTGTAGACTAGAGCGTGAGGAACGGCGCGGCTTTCCCTTTTTTTTTTTTGAGCAAAACAGACCTAAGCTTTATTAAGGTGATAGTATGTTTACAGAAACTCCCATCTCAGTGGGAGCTAAGAACCAAATATGTCTTCCAGTAGGAAGAGTAGTAGCTACTCTAGCTAAATTATGGGCTTCCATCGGAATTCCCTCCTCTCATGCTTGAAAATCACCTCCGAAAATCTCCCTCTTCTATTCTTTATCTCCTTTATAATCATGCAATGTTGTCCCTTCTCACGTGCTTCCATAATCTCAGTAATCACATTCTGACAATCGGAGGAAACATGGACACGTCCCACCTGAACATCCTCTGCCAATGCTAATGCTTCCGAACATGCCAATGCTTCTAGTACCTCGGGATTAGTGACTCCATCGAAGATTACAGCCGAAGCCCCTACAAACTGACCATCTGAACTTCGACAAATTGCAGCCACAACGCCTTTCTGCAATTGTTTGGCAACAGCCCCATCCACCTGGATCTTGGCCATGCCTTCACGAGGTGGAGTCCATCTTGCCTGTAGAGTTCTTGGAACCGTTGCTCTCTCCGGTTGTCGATTCGCATAGCCGATCTCCTCAAGGTATCTGGTGATAAACATATGAGTGGATAGCGGAGACCGCTGTTCTCCTTCATGAATCAACTTTCGCCTCGCCCACCAGATAGCCCATAATGTAATCAGTACCTCAATGAACCGAGCCTGACTGAGACTTTCACTCAAGGAGAACAACCACAGCCTAGCGTCGTCCGTCTCATCCCCGAATAGGGGTACCGCAAGATCATCTTCTTTCATTGCCCACACGCTCCTCGACATGTTGCAATCAAGAAGTGCGTGTCTCCACGTGTCCGTAGCCGATAAACATATAGGGCATACCGCAGTAGCCGCCATACCCCTACTCGCCCGAAGATCACCCGTGGGTATCGACGATTTTGCAAGCCTCCACGCGAAGATTCTCACCTTCGAGGGGACCTTGACCTTCCACAGCTTCTTCCAACCCTTCTCCGCCTCCATTGCGTTTGAGTTGGATGATCTTCCATCCCAATAATCCTCCCTACGCCGTTTCGTTTCCATTATTGCATGATATGCCGATTTTACCGTAAAAATACCCCGTCTATCATAGTGCCACGCCCAAAAATCCTACTGTCTCACATAGCTGATAGGTATCTCTTTCACTGCCTCTACGTCCATCGGTAGCATGCATGCCTCGAGTGCTTCCAGCTTCCAAGTCCGAGTGGCCGAACAGATAAGCTCCGAAACCCAAACAGGGGGTGTTTCGGCAGTGCACACCACAGGTCTCAGCTGGTGATCGCGGGGTACCCAATTATCATTCCAGATACGTGTACTCTCTCCATCTCCTATTCTCCTTATAAGTCCAATTTTCAAAACATCACGTCCCTCACACAAAGATCTCCATATTTGGGACGGATGCGAGCCAAGTGACGCTGAAAGAATATCACAGTTTGGGAAATAAACCGCCTTCAAAATTCTAGCACTCAACGTATCCGGCTCTTCAAGAATACGCCACACCTGGCGCGCCAATAGTGCAAGGTTGAAAACCTCCACATCTCTAAAACCGAGACCTCCTTGATACTTAGGCATTGTCATGGCGTCCCAAGAAACCCACGCTGCCTTCCTTTCACCTTTTTTGCATCCCACCAAAACTTTCTAGTCATTGAAGTGATGTGCTCACACAAACCTTTTGGCAATTTGAATAACGCCATTGAGTATGTTGGCAATGTCTGGATAACGGACTTAATAAGAATCTCCTTACCACCTCCAGACAATGCCTTCTCCATCCAACCCTGGAGCCGTTTCCACAACCGGTCTTTAAGATACTAAAAAGCACCGTTTTTGGACCTCCCAACATCCGATGGTAGCCCCAAATATCTCTCTGTTAACGACTCATTCTGAACATCAAGGATCCCTTTGATTTCCTCTTTAATTCCTGCTGAGCAACCTTTACTAAAAAAGATGGAGGATTTATCATTATTAATCCGTTGACCCGAGGCCGAACAGTACGTGTTTAGGATCTCCGTAACCCTCGACGTTTCCTGTGCTACCGCCTACCATCAACGCCCAACGGGGCTTTGCTGGGCTGGGCCCATATGCGAGGCGGAGTGCGGGTGGACGATGGCAGACCACGGGAGTTGACCTACCAAGGTACCTTCAACTCAATCCTTGTCAGTTTTTTTTTTTCCGAATTTCCAAGCCACCCTCATCTAAACCTAGCTTCCTTCTTCTCCTTCCGAGACACGGCAGCTCGCCCGACCGCCGCCGCGCTGCGCCGGTGGTGGATCTTCCCGGCTGGTCCCTTGTCCTTCTAATGCCCTCGCTCCGCCGCGCCCCGGCCGAGCTCGCAAGCAACGTTCTTGCGTGTAGCTTCAAAGACTATGCACCCAACCCCACTAGCAGAATAAGATTCCTCTGCTTTACCCTTTCCCGACCCTGAAAGCCGGCGGAAACCAACCCGCCGGTGGCGCCATGGCCGGAGGAAGCAGCCTGGCCTCGGCATGGGAGCTCGCCGTGTTGTTCTTCTTCCGTCCCGTCCTCGCCATCGCTTTCGTCCTCTCCTTCATCTTCCTCAGTATGGCAGCCTGCCCGCTCGTTGTTTTGCGCTTGGGTTTACTGATTGAGATTGTTCATCTTGTCAATTATCGAGTCCCAGGTTGGTACGTGGCGTGGAGGGCGGTGCTGGTGCACGTCCCTCTTGTGCAGGAGATCGCCGGACTGCGCCGGAAGAAGCCGGTCAAGCCCAAGCCCCTCAACCGCGGTCGCATCGCCAGGTTCTACGAGTCACAAGCCCAGAGGTGAATGCTCTAAGGCCAAAAATACCTGTTTTTTTTTGTTTTTGTTTTTGTTTGCATATTTATATATGTTTGCTGTTGAGTTCTGCGGCAATTCACCTTCACTCACTTTTGATCAGTTCTACCCAAAGATTTAGTATTTCAGTGTTGACACGTCTGAGATACTTGTGCAGTAGGTTGTAGAATAGGTTGGTGTATTCATGGTTAGCTATAAGTTTTGACAACTTTGATATAGCTATACTTGTGCTGTAGATTATGTCGTGTATTCATTGTTAGCTGTATGTTGATGTCGGCTATCGAGTATAGGACAACTATTACAGTTTTGGTGTGATTGAATTGATCTGTGAAATGTTTTCCTGCACTATCTATTTCTTACTTGTTGCCATGATGTTTGCTGCGCTAGCTGTCTCCTTCTCTAGGACTATACTACAGTCTTTCAGTTTGAGCTTGGTCCGGTGGTAGATAACTATGAAATGGTTTGGTCCAATAAGCCAACCTGATCTGTGAGAGTGGTAAGCGTTGGCTCTCTGTTGGGTTTAGTCCCACATAGGTTCTAGGATGAGGCAGAGCACGACTTATAATGGTGAGGGTAATCTCTCCTACCCGGCTAGTATTTTAGGGGGACAGAGCCCAGGAGCTCTTATAAGCCTATGTTGCTCTTATCAAGAGATTTATTGGGTTTAGACCTCTATAATGCTAATATTTTAAGGGGGAGACTGGAGAGGACCCAAAACCTCTTATAAGCATGTGTTGCTCTATGGTTGCGCATGGACGGGCCCAGACACTGTTGTAGTAGGCTCATGGCTCAACAGGGATAGGAACACTGGTTTAGCATCCCTGGGGTTGCATAAACACTCTGTTCACCTGAAATTTGTAAGCTATAGACTAGGGTATCTGCTAAAGGCATCTGAAGGCAGCGTTACATGCACATTTGTGGTCCTTGTGTTACCGATTTTATGCGTACCACAAATTATGCATCTAAAACTAAAACTGTGTGTTTGAATTCAAATAAAAACCTGGCCAGTTCTGTAAATTGAGTATACAAGCAGTTGTGTATTGAAGAAAGTGGCTATGATTAAATGAAAAATATGTTAGGATTTGCCGCTGGCTAATCTTTCATAGCTGTGTATTGAGGGCTTAGAGCAACAGTACTTGAAAGAACTGTAGTCTCTTAAAAAGAAGAATCATTTAATGGTTGGTACCAGTAGCGTACTCAGTATTTTCATATTGGGTATTCGGAATGAAAAAAATCCAACACATCAATATAAATATATGTATATTTCATAATATCAAGAAAGGAACTAAATTTTTTTCATGGTAGTGAAAACAACTCTAATAAATAAATTACATTGGAAGAACCTATAAAAATATTGTTTAACCTAAATAGATATTGGCTTTGGCGTTGAGGTCAAAGTTATCTTCGATTTCTTTGCACCTTTATCCCACATAAGTTTCAAATCAGTACATTTGTCCTGGTTTTGCTTGTTCCTCATTTTTTAGACCTCGAAGTGAAAAATATTAGTTAATGATCGCCCTCCAATTTCAATAGGGAAAATCAAAACAAAAAGTAAAAGTAAAGCCCTACCTACCTATCTGAATCTCAACTTGATGTTGAACTTGCTGCTAGCAGGACACCACACGTCTACTATTTTTTTATTCAACAAAGAGCCTCTTCCAGCTGATGAGGGGTTAACTTCTTTCTGCTACCGTGCTATGTGGAAATATTTAGACAACTGATGTATTTACCAAAATAAGTGATCAGGAATTAGATGACTGTACCAAGTTACCATTCCTGTCTACCAGAATTTAGACATCTGGTGGAAACCCAACTGAATAAAATATATCTGGTGGAAGCCCAAATAGGTATTCTGGCCTCGAGCAGCTGAATTAACAAGCCCTCTGGCGGACTCGTTTTTTCCGAGTTTAACACACGTACTTACAAAAGAAGGCTAATATGTATATACATGCATATAGGAGTTTATATACTGAATTCTTTTGGCAAAAATTATTGGGTATGCACCGCATACCCATGAATAGTTCTAGCTCCGCCTGTGGTTGGTACTGCAAATACATGAAGCCATATTGTTTCAATTTTTTAACCTTTAATATGAAGTTTGTGGAATCTTTGTAAAGGGTAGATGATTGAAGAAAATAACTTCCATATCCATAAAGGCTACTTTGTTTATATTGTAATAAATCTGAGTTATGATTACATGTGCCTATGATTTTTTTTTGTGTTTTGTCACTACTAGTTAGTGTGTACGTGCAATGCACGTCTCCATAATGCACATATGTATATCATAAAACTCACTATGAGACATAGTAAATCACTGATAATATTTCTAGTAATTCATTCAAACCTTGCGACATCTGCTCACATAAACGTTGCTAAAGAAAAGTTCATGCCAACTTATTTAGTATAAATCTTAATGCAGTTACGCAAAAAGAAAGAACATGATCAACATACTTTGTGCCATCTTCACCAATTATGAAGCCGAGCACTCTCGTAAGAAGGTTAATATCAGAAACAATGGTTTGAAAGTAAAGCCAAAATGTAATTTGAGAAAACCTGTCGGATAAATATTTAAATATAGGGTCGAATGTACAACAAATCAGTAATACCACTCACTTATCAATTGAACATGGTACAATTTTACCAAGAAGTTAAAAAATGATGTCACTACGGTAGTAACCAAGCATAAGGAGTCGGGTTTCACAATAAATACTACATAAAAGATGTACTCATATAATCTCACAAATTTGCATGTATTGACTAATGCACAAAACTGAACAAACAACAAATGTCCAGGGGAAAGTGGGCATTACCTCAAGATTTTGATCACACTATGAAGCTTTCCTAATCCAGTTAAAGCGATCTTTTCCTTTTTGTAACTCTCGATCATTTAAGAACAGACCAAGCATTAAGAGGATGACATGCTTGAACCGCACGTGGGGATCAGCTGCTTTGCGTGTTGGCAGCAGTCGCGAGGAACAGACGTGTGCGAGCGGCGTTCGCGGAAAGAGCGGCACCAGCGTAGTGGGGAACAGCGGCCGGCCCTTTCCCTCTCGCGAAAAAATGGCGACAAAAACGTGAACACTGCAAAGCTTGTGAGTTGCGACGCATATGGCGGCATAGTCCATCGGATGATGACGTGCTGCTCCAACAGCGAGTTCCCCACCGCAATTATAGCACTCAGCAAAGTCGCGCGCCGGCGTCAAGGTTACCGTTACCCCAAGCATGTCACCTCGATTTACTCTGAAGACTGCAGTTGCCTACTAGTGCTATCGGTAACTATTATGATATATCCATATACTACTCCCTTCGTCCCATATTACATTACTTGACACTAAATGGATGTATATAGCACTAAAGTAAGTCTAGATACATCCATTTTAGCATCGAATAATATGGGACGGAAGAAGTAGTAGGTAGTATCTTGGTTAATTAACATTGAAAATTTGGCTGGATTTTTCATTCCTGTTTTATTTCATGCGTAGACCAGCATCAGGAATTACCACAATTTTCAGTTGTAAGTTAATAACATTCCTTTATCTCGGCGTCTGAAGACTGCTTCGGAGATAAGAGCAACACATCATTGTTTTGCCAAGTGGTGCCGAGTTTGTTGGATATTCGGTGACAACCAGTTTGATATCAAATATTAGATTACTTGTGTGGGCTGTTGCTAAGAGCGGATACGGCTTGGCGAGGAATTGTTTCATGGACCCAGACAAGAAGCTAACAGAAATAGTGTGGTTTGGTATTCCATTCTGATTTCTTCCTGTTTTTTTTCGAAACTCCATTAATCTAAGACATAACTGAAACCATATGTCCCATCTATTCCCTACTAGTGCCCTCCTAAAACCGATATTTATAGGAGGAGCATTGTGAAACACATCCTTAACCGAGACGTTTTTGTGTTGCACTATATTATATAATAATGGATATTGCGATTTCAAAGGAGAACCAAGTATCCTCCCAAAATCTAGTAGCTTCCCCATTCCCGACCTTGAAAGACCTCTAAGGAAAAACTCATCTTTCACTCTCATGAGTCCTTTCCAACAAGGAGAGTCAGTTGGTTGTGCCTCTACATGAGCCAAAGTTTTACTACGAAGGTATTTATTTTGCAGTAATTCTTGCCAAACCCCTTCTTCATTCAAAAGTTTGAACAACCACTTGTTGAGCAAACATTAATTCTTCAACTCAAGCACCTCAACCCCCAACCCACCTTGATCTTTGGGTCTACAAATTATATTCCACTTTGTTAACCTGTATTTCCTCTTATTCTCATTGCTCTGCCAAAAAAGCGTGATCTATAAAATTCCAATCTTTTTCTTACCCCTTTAGGTATTTCAAGAAAGGACAACATAACCATTCGAAGGCTTGTTAACACCGAATGAACTAAAACAGGAGGGTCCCCGTAAGACAACATCTTGTTAATATCTTCGTGTAAGCTTATAACATATTATTCTTGCATGTAAAAGTTGTATAAAAAATATAGACAAGATAATTAATAAGAATGATTTCTAGAAAACTCTGGTTCTTCAGAATGTCGCACTCTTTTCAGGTACACCTCAATCATTTTGAATCTTATTGCGCTCACTTGCAAAGGTTATATTTTATATGACATCCTGATAAGATAGCCGCATTCTGTCTATACTATATAATCTAGAGTCACTTTTGCTAACCATCTGGGATCTTAGAACACACTTGGGCTAGTTTGAGATCTCCTTTTTGGTTTGCTTTGTACACTGACGTGAACGGGGCTGTTTGACAGGAACAGTAAATCTGAAGGGACCTCTTAAGGAATAATCTTTGGCACTTTGAAGGAGCATCTGAATTTCTCATTAAATGTACATCCAGTGAAATGGAGATTTAGTCTTTTATTAGGGGCAGATCTCTACACATTTAGCTCCCAGCCCCAAAGTACACGATAATGTATCCCAGGTGTATTACATATTGTAAAGTTGATTGTATTGTAGTGTAATCCTAGATTGTACATACAGACGTATTGGAATAAAGAAAAACCACCTGCCCCCTGGAACAATCAGGGTTCTCCACAAAGTTTTCCTTGTTGAGATCTAATCATTGGCTCATAATGGCATTTGCAAATATGATGATTGCTTTTATCTGACACTAAAAGTTATATATGTTTATTGCTCCAAATTTCATAACCTTTCCAAATAATCAATTTGTGCACTGTTTTGAGTTGTCCAAATACATTTAAAATTCAAATTTGAATAATTCAAATGCAATTTCTTAAATTCCATAACTAATTCTTTGCTAATCCAATAAATGCAAATAAAATATGTTTTCCATACCATTTCACCTCACCTTTTCAAATATAATTTTTGTTTTCTGTTTTGAATAATTTAAATTGCCTAAACAATTTAAATCTTGTTTAATTCAATAAAAAATTGTTTAATATTGTTTAATTCATAATTAAACAATCCTAAGTCCAATTTCAAAATGTGAAACATGTAATCCAACTAAAATTTGATGTTCTTTTCAAATATAAACTTTGTTATTTGTTTTGAACACTTTAACTTGATGAAAACAACAAATACTTGTGTGACATCTCTAAGTAACCAAATTTTCCAAACTCAATCAATGATTTCCAAAACTTGTTCCACTCCTTTTTCACTTGCATCTATCATTGTTATTTGTTGTTATTTTGTTGTTATCATCATGCATGCATCATGCTTAACTACTTACACTTGTTAGTCAAAGGTAGATCATTGCTTCAACCTAAAGCATTTGCCTCCATATGCAATTCTCATTGCATATGGATCCAATTAAATTGTGTTACTTGTCAAGTAGGTTACTTTGATGCATCTATTAACATGACATGCATCATCCCATGTTTGTGCACCTATGCCATGTATTGATTGTCTACCTTTTCTGCATTGTCTGTTTGCTTCTTATCGGATAAACGGCGACGTTGAGACCGACGATACTTACGACACCCCTTCTAAGGAGTTAGCTCAGTACCAGGCTACTAGGTTTTGCAGGCAAGTTATCACTCACATGAACCATCGTGTTCCTTTCAACATTGGTTACCGATACTTTCCGTTGTTCTTTTCTGCTAGCCTTAGTAGTAGTTGTTTCTGTTGCGAACCTATCATATGTATCCTTTAACCCTGATATTGCCTCACCTCCACACCCATAACCATTGCTTGAGCCCGTGTCTTACTAGCATGCTTAGGTTGTTTTTGCTCGAGTCTGTTACCCGTTACTTTCTGTCACTATTCCTATTACGTTGTGGGGGCTCGATGTTTAATCAATCAATCATGCTAATGTTACTATTAATAATAAATTTGATGATAAGGCACCGGCAGGAGGCCCATGAGAGGTTTTGGAGCCTGCTAGTGTCGACCCTAATAGGAAAAGGGTCTTGTCTACTGATCCATGATGAGCGCACTACCCGCATTTGGGAAGCGAGTATGGGCGCCCCCCTCAACTTGACATGATTCGCATCTCGTCCAAATCGCCTCATTTAGTTCGTGTTTTCCATTTGCCGCATCATGTTTTTGCGAGCCCAGGCCAGGGTGGAACTTTCGTAGTCGGCATATAGGGGGACACGTTCTTAGAGTGCTATGAGGGTCCATTTTCTTCTGGGCTCGATTAGCCGTGCACCCAAGGTGCTTTGGGCTTGATGCGAAGAATGGTTGGTTGTGTTGAGTGCCCCGCTTGGTGGGAGGCATCCCATCTGGCGGGATATTCATGAGTGTACGGCCAAATTGGTGCAACCCTGCAGGGATAATCTTCTCGAGAAGCCGTGTTTTCCGCGGTTATGGATTACTTGGTGAAAGTACTGGCTAACAAGTACTCAGGACAACTTAAACATAATGATCAAACATGTTACACCCCGTGATTAATAACTTGACTAGTAATAGGCTTATTGACACAATAACTTGAACCATCATTATTACAACTGTGTGAGTTATCCTCGGATTGCTTCTTTGGATAAGGGGCGAGATCCAGGATGGGTTTTGTTTGAAGTTATCTTTCAGTTGGTTACAATCCTCGATCTTATCTCCTTTCTGTTAGCCGGAAGTGGTAGAATCTCTGTAGTTGGTTAGCGCATCCAGTTGCAGCATCTTTTATATCCCTTTCTTTCCGTTGAACCCAAGGCATCTGTGCTTGGTGTTGACGGGTTACACTTTGGTGAACTGTGAGTCTTGCTTGCCAGTACGTTTATGTACTGACCCCTTTGGGGCTGTGGTTTCCGCAGACCTACGTTTCCGAAGATCTACATGGTGGCTACTACCTGGAGTATGACGAGACTGCTGACGAGTAGATAGCGGACCCGGGCAGGATCCGAGACTTCGTGGATGGGCTCCGTCTTTTCGTTTCCGGCCTCTTAGGCCTATTTGGTTCTTGTCTGTACTCAGACATGTTGAATGCTTCCGCTGTATTGTAATGATGTATTGTTGGGGCATGTGCCCTCCGAATGATTGTATTTGCTATCTCTGCTCTAATGAGAGCCATTTGCAACTTATTTCAATCTTTTGTGTCGTAGAGATCTGTTGTGATATCACTTGTTAAACGCCGTTGACGTACCATGTGTGTATGGGTTGAAGTACGTCGACGGAAGTGCCTTTGATCTCTAGTGGATAGTTTACATCGACGATGGAATAGCAGGGCTTGTGTTGTCGCGCATAAGCGCAGGCCTACCAGGAAGCTGGGACGTGGGAGCAGTTATGCCCCATAATCCAAGCATCTGCTATCCAGTTCGTACGGTGAGTATCCCCTAGAAATCAGGGTGCGACAAATCCGCATAATAACCGACTCCAGGTTGCCATTTATGATAACCTTACAATAGTTCACGAATATTCCACAATTACAACAGCAACAGATAGATACAAGATGACTCGAACGAGCCAGGGCTTACAACTGATACATTACAAAGATCCAAATAACAGCGGAAGAAACAAACGTCCGTCTACGGACAAGATCCAAATTGGACTAAGAGTCCTGAAGATAACCGAAGGCGTCCAATCCCTGCCCAGGCCAAGCCGGAGGGATTCCCAAGCTAACGTCGTCAGACTTCAAACCTGTTGACTGCAATTTGGAATTTGCAGCCACGAAAGAGATTCGTGGGTCAGTACGGTTAAGTACTGGCAAGGGGGAGAAAGCCCATACTCACAAGTTACCGGCGTAGCCAGTCATCACAAGATACAAATACTTTAGGATCAACGGAAAAGAAGGGGTTATGGCAAATAAGCGACAGCAGGCTGCACTAACCAACTACAGAGAGTCTATTACTTCCAACTATCAGAAAGGAGATAAGATCGAGTGATAGTAACCAACTGAAAGATAACTCAAACAAACCCATCCTGGATATCGCCCCTTATCCGAAGAAGCAATCCGAGGATAACTCACACCGTAGTATTAAAGATGAGTCAACTTATTGTGTGAATAACCTATTACTAGTCAAGTTGTTATTCATGGGGTGTAACATGGTTGATCATTATGTTGAAGTTGTCCTGAGGTACTTGTTAGCCAGTACTTTCACCAAGTAATCCATAACCGCGGAAAACACGGCTTCTCGAGAAGATTATCCCTGCAGGGTTGCACCATAGTAACCGACACTCATGAATATCCCGCCAGATGGAGCGGCCTCCCACCAAGCGGGGCACTCAACACAATCCAACCCTTCTTCGCATCAAGCCCAAAGCACCGCGTGCTGTGCGTGCGCGGCTAATCGAGCCCCACGAAGAAAAGGGGACCCTCATAGCACTGGAAGACCACGCCGCCCTAAATGCCGACTACGAAAGTTCCACCCGGGATCCAAGGGCTCGCAAGATCATGCATGCAGCAAATGGAAAGCCCGAACTAGTACGGCGATTTGGACGAGATGCGAATCGAGTCAAACTGAGGGGGAGCCCATACTCCCCAAATGCGGGTAGTGCGCTCATCATGGATCAGTAGACAAGACCCTTTTCCTAATTAGGGGGTCGACACTAGCGGGCCTCAAAACCACCCTGGGCCTCCCGCCGGTGCCTTATCATCAAATTTATTTTTAACATTAGCATTAACAGGATTGATTGATTAACTTCGAGCCCCGGTACGATAACAGTAATAATAGAACGATAGCAAAAGAAGTAACCGACAACGAGCTCGAGCAAAAGCAACCCTAAGCAGGATAGTAAGACACAGGCTCAAGCAAAGGTTATAGGAGTGGAGGTGAGGCAATATCGAGGTTAAAGGATTCATGTGATAGGTTCGCAACAGAAACAACTACTACTAAGGCTAGCAGCAAAGAATCAACGGAAAGAATCGGTAACAAGTGGTGAAAGGCAGCCATATGGCATGCAAGTGAGTATACTTGCCTGAGATCCCGCAAGGTAGCAGAACTTGTCGTTGCTCACATCATCTCAACGTCCTATCCGAGAAGAAGCAACGAACCTCGAACAAACACCGGATGCAACAATTACTACTACGGCAAAAGATCCAGCATGATCAAGGTATGGATGCATGACAATTTAATTGATGCATGGAAATAAACTAGTTGACAAGTAAACAAATTTAAATGGACCCATATGCAATTTGAGTTGCATATGAACAGCCCATGAATTATGGTTAAATTATTTGTTTTCCAACTAATCGACAGGTGCTAGTGGTTTAGCATGATGCATGCAAAAGGGAAACAGCAAAATAACAACATTAGAATCAATTTAAGATAGGGTGTAGCAATTTAGAACTTTATTATTAATTTTAGGGAATTTTGGGTGCCTTAAAGGGAACACACAAGTACTTGTTGTTTTCAACCATTTAAA
Source organism: Alopecurus myosuroides (assembly GCA_028641055.1). Taxonomy (NCBI): domain Eukaryota; kingdom Viridiplantae; phylum Streptophyta; class Magnoliopsida; order Poales; family Poaceae; genus Alopecurus; species Alopecurus myosuroides. The sequence goes on along the minus strand of CM054060.1, from coordinate 192,308,175 downwards.
CTGTTCAAAACAAATAACAAAGTTGATATTTGAAAAGAACATCAAATTTTAGTTGGATTACATGTTTCACATTTTGAAATTGGACTTAGGATTATTTAATTATGAATTAAACAATATTAAACAATTTTTAATTGAATTAAACAAGATTTAAATTGTTTAGGCAATTTAAATTATTCAAAACAGGAAACAAAAATTATATTTGAAAAGGTAAGATGAAATGGTATGGAAAACATATTTTATTTGCATTATTTGGAATAACAATGAATTATTTATGAATTATTACAAGTGGCATTTGAATTATTTGAATTTGAATTTAAATTGCATTTTGAAAATTCAAAACAGAACACAAATAAGTTATTTGGAAAGTTTATAAAATTTTGAACAGAAAACATATACAAAGTTTAGTTATTAGATTTACAGATTAAAAGTTATTGAATTTTTAAGTTTATTGCTTATTCTGCCAATTTAAAAAGAAATAGAATTTAACAGTTTTGATTTTAATTGTTTGTTACCGAGCAGATCTCTACCCACTGCCGCTTCCGCGTGGGCCAGAGGGGCCAGCGTGGCAGCCACGCAGGCGCGCGCTGTGAGGTGGCAGGGGGAGTCTGTGACAGGTGGGCCGCGGTGAGGGGAAAAATCCCCAAAAGAATTGCGCCGCTGGGGATTCGATCCCGGGGTCGCAGCGCTTCCGCGCACGGTGCCTAGCCAGTGCGGCTCGGTGCGTTTGGTGACAGGGTACCGGTTCGATGGAATAAGAGGCAGCCCAGCGAAGTTAACTGAATTTGTTCCTGCACTTAACTGAACCTCGACACGGACAAAAACAGACAGCGCGATCGGCTCGCCGTCAGCGATCTCGCTCGCGGTGGCGCTGGGCGGATGGGCGAACGTCGACGTCGTGGCTCGAAGGCACACGTTCAGAGCAAGAGGAGGGAGGAAGGGGGAGACCTAGGGCGAGAGGAACCTCACCTCGGTGAGCTTCGACGGACAGACAGGGAAGGAATTGCTCGCTGCAGATGGTGGCGACGGCGGCGGAAGAACTTGATGGCGTCGCCGCCTCGGTCCTCCTCTCGCCGGGCATCCTTCAGCAAAAGGGAAGGGGGAGGCCCCCTTGTTCCATTCCCGCCGCTGCAGGGCCACGACAGGGCCGCGATCGGAGGCGCCATGCCCGCCAAAACACGCCCACCGCAGCCCTCTTTGTGGAGTTTCAGACATTCAGACGATCAGTAGTTTTGGAGATGAGATCGAGGGGGAGAGAGGGTGGCGGCGGCCTGGGAAGGAGAGGGGATTAGGGTTAGGGTTTGGAGGGCCTCGGGACCTTCTTGTAGAGGGGGAAAAGGAGCAGCACATGGGGGGGAGTTGGTGGTGTTGATGCTTTTTCTGCACAGGGAAAACGACAGAGAGGGGGAAGGGGACCGTACGGAGGTGGAAGATGCTCAGATCGAAGGGGTAACGGGCCCAAGGAAGTTGGGCTTGAGGTGGAAAGGGAAAAAATAGGGGGTGGGCTTTGGAAAAAAAAGATGATGGGGCTGCTCTCTCTCCTTGCTCTTTTTTTTTTCTTTTGATTTTTTTTTGCAAAGGAATGAAAGGGAAGATAGAAAGGATTTGGGGATTTTGGGGTGGTTTGTTTCATTGAATAATTTTATTACTTTCAAAACAACAAGATGGAAGCAATGTTAGCATTATTCTCAAAATTGGAATTATTAGGTGGAATTTTAAAGTGGTTGGGTGAATTTTCAAATAAGGTTGCTTTTGGGAATTTTTGGAAATAAATAGATTCCTTTTAATAAGTTTCAAAACCATTATGCAAACATGCTTTTAAATAGGGTTACCCCTAGTTTTAAAGTGATTTTGAGAATACAAAAGTGTGGTGAATTTTATGGATTCAAAAGGTACTGATTTTGATAATAGATTTGAAATTGAAAATAAAGGTGATTTAATTAATTAATGGAAAATAGTTGTTTGATTAAACCCAACAAGTTAATGAATGACTTGATTTGAATTTTGGAAGTGGCCATTAGGGTTTGTTAACAACAGGGACAAATTTATTTAGCAGGCAATTTGTTTTAAACAATTTCCAAACTATTGAAAACAAATGAGTGGTTTAGCTTGCAAGTTTGAAATTGCAAAAATTTTGAGCAAGGGTGAAAGTTTAAATTGTTTTGAAAATTTCAGTTGTGATGCAAACATGGTGCAATGCAATGTGATGCATATGATGCAAGCAAACAAACAGGTAACACCCCAGGTGTTACAGACGACACCACTAACAAGGGATTGCGCCCTCGCAATCCACCTGCTAACCCGGGAGGGGAAAGAAGTTCGACTATCGATTCTTCGTGCTTCCAGTTGATCTCCTCGACACCACTAACAAGGGCTTCTCGACACCACTAACAAGGCATTCTTGCTGGGAGTGATGACGATGTTCTTCCACCAGGAATCTTCCGATGATCAAACCTATTAGGTTAAAGGCTCAGAAAACGTCCACCCACGTAGGATCCTAACACTTTGAAAGATAGACAAGAGGGGGGGACTCCAAAACAAATAAGATGGGATGGGAAACAGAATAGAGATAAGGAGAAAAACAAGAATCCTATTGAGAGGTTTTCCAAAATAGTTTAGCAGAAATAGTTTTTGACACTCTAGAAACAACGACCGTTAGCGAGGTTAACCTACAGGCTTTGCGGACCCGTTGCTTCGATAACCATTCGTATCGAAACAATCTCGGGAATCGGAACCAAGGCTCTGATACCATTTGTGACGCCCCGAGATCGGGCACTATGCAGATTTCAGCATTCCCGCCAAATCCGCATAATAACCGATTCCAGGTTGCCATTTATGATAACATTACAATAGTTCACGAATATTCCACAATTACAACAGCAACAGATAGATACAAGATGACTCGAACGAGCCAGGGCTTACAACTGATACATTACAAAGATCCAAATAACAGCGGAAGAAACAAACGTCCGTCTACGGACAAGATCCAAATTGGACTAAGAGTCCTGAAGATAACCGAAGGCGTCCAATCCCTGCCCAGGCCAAGCCGGAGGGATTCCCAAGCTAACGTCGTCAGACTTCAAACCTGTTGACTGCAATTTGGAATTTGCAGCCACGAAAGAGATTCGTGGGTCAGTACGGTTAAGTACTGGCAAGGGGGACAAAGCCCATACTCACAAGTTACCGGCGTAGCCAGTCATCACAAGATACAAATACTTTAGGATCAACGGCGAAGAAGGGGTTATGGCAAATAAGCGACAGCAGGCTGCACTAACCAACTACAGAGATTCTATTACTTCCAACTATCAGAAAGGAGATAAGATCGAGTGATAGTAACCAACTGAAAGATAACTTCAAACAAACCCATCCTGGATATCGCCCCTTATCCGAAGAAGCAATCCGAGGATAACTCACACCGTAGTATTAAAGATGAGTCAACTTATTGTGTGAATAACCTATTACTAGTCAAGTTGTTATTCATGGGGTGTAACATGGTTAATCATTATGTTGAAGTTGTCCTGAGGTACTTGTTAGCCAGTACTTTCACCAAGTAATCCATAACCGCGGAAAACACGGCTTCTCGAGAAGATTATCCCTGCAGGGTTGCACCATAGTAACCGACACTCATGAATATCCCGCCAGATGGAGCGGCCACTCCACCAAGCGGGGCACTCAACACAATCCAACCCTTCTTCGCATCAGGCCCAAAGAACCTTGGGCGCACGGCTAATCGAGCCCAGAAGAAAATGGACCCTCATAGCACTCTAAGAACGTGTCCCCCTATATGCCGACTACGAAAGTTCCACCCGGGTACCAAGGGCTCGCAAGATCATGCATGCAGCAAATGGAAAACCCGAACTAAATGAGGCGATTTGGACGAGATGCGAATCGGGTCGAACTGAGGGGGAGCCCATACTCCCCAAATGCGGGTAGTGCGCTCATCATGGATCAGTAGACAAGACCCTTTTCCTATTAGGGTCGACACTAGCAGGCCTCAAAACCACAAGGGCCTCCTGCCGGTGCCTTATCATCAAATTTATTATTAATAGCAACATTAGCATGATTGATTGATTGATTAAACATCGAGCCCCCAGAACAATAATAGAGTAATAACAGAAAGTAACGGATAACAGACTCGAGCAAAACAACCCTAAGCATGCTAGATAAGAACAGGCACAAACAAAGGCTGTAGGTATGGGGTGAGGCAATATCAAGGTTAAGGGATTCATGTGATGGGTTCGTAACAGAAACAACTACCACTAAGGCTAGAAGAAAAGAATCAACGGAAAGAATCGGTAACAAGTGATGAAAGGCAGCCATATGGCATGCAAGTGAGTATACTTGCCTGAGATCCCGCAAGGTAGCAGAACTTGTCGTTGCTCACATCATCTCAACGTCCTATCCGGGAAGAAGCAATGAACCTCGAACAAACACCGGATGCAACAATTACTACTACGGCAAAAGATCCAGCGTGAACAAGATATGGATGCATGACAATTTAATTGATGCATAGAATTAAACTAGTTGACAAGATAAACAATTTAAATGGACCCATATGCAATTTGAGTTGCATATGAAAAGCCCATGAATTATGGCTAAATTATTTGTTTTCCAACTAATCAACAGGTGCTAGTGGTTTAGCATGATGCATGCAAAAGGGAAACAGCAAAATAACAACATTAGAATCAATTTAAGATAGGGTGTAGCAATTTAGAACTTTATTATTAATTTTAGGGAATTTTGGGTGCCTTAAAGGGAACACACAAGTACTTGTTGTTTTCAACCATTTAAACTGTTCAAAACAAATAACAAAGTTGATATTTGAAAAGAACATCAAATTTTAGTTGGATTACATGTTTCACATTTTGAAATTGGACTTAGGATTATTTAATTATGAATTAAACAATATTAAACAATTTTTAATTGAATTAAACAAGATTTAAATTGTTTAGGCAATTTAAATTATTCAAAACAGGAAACAAAAATTATATTTGAAAAGGTAAGATGAAATGGTATGGAAAACATATTTTATTTGCATTATTTGGAATAACAATGAATTATTTATGAATTATTACAAGTGGCATTTGAATTATTTGAATTTGAATTTAAATTGCATTTTGAAAATTCAAAACAGAACACAAATAAGTTATTTGGAAAGTTTATAAAATTTTGAACAGAAAACATATACAAAGTTTAGTTATTAGATTTACAGATTAAAAGTTATTGAATTTTTAAGTTTATTGCTTATTCTGCCAATTTAAAAAGAAATAGAATTTAACAGTTTTGATTTTAATTGTTTGTTACCGAGCAGATCTCTACCCACTGCCGCTTCCGCGTGGGCCAGAGGGGCCAGCGTGGCAGCCACGCAGGCGTGCGCTGTGAGGTGGCAGGGGGAGTCTGTGACAGGTGGGCCGCGGTGAGGGGAAAAATCCCCAAAAGAATTGCGCCGCTGGGGATTCGATCCCGGGGTCGCAGCGCTTCCGCGCACGGTGCCTAGCCAGCGCGGCTCGGTGCGTTTGGTGACAGGGTACCGGTTCGATGGAATAAGAGGCAGCCCAGCGAAGTTAACTGAATCTTGTTCCTGCACTTAACTGAACCTCGACACGGACAAAAACAGACAGCGCGATCGGCTCGCCGTCAGCGATCTCGCTCGCGGTGGCGCTGGGCGGATGGGCGAACGTCGACGTCGTGGCTCGAAGGCACACGGTCAGAGCAAGAGGAGGGAGGAAGGGGGAGCCCTAGGGCGAGAGGAACCTCACCTCGGTGAGCTTCGACGGACAGACAGGGAGGAATCCCTCCCTGCAGATGGTGGCGACGGCGGCGGAAGAACTTGATGGCGTCGCCGCCTCGGTCCTCCTCTCGCCGGGCATCCTTCAGCAAAAAGGAAGGGGGAGGCCCCCTTGTTCCATTCCCGCCGCTGCAGGGCCACGACAGGGCCGCGATCGGAGGCGCCATGCCCGCCAAAACACGCCCACCGCAGCCCTCTTTGTGGAGTTTCAGACATTCAGACAATCAGTAGTTTTGGAGATGAGATCGAGGGGGAGAGAGGGTGGCGGCGGCCTGGGGAGGAGAGGGGATTAGGGTTAGGGTTTGGAGGGCCTCGGGACCTTCTTGTAGAGGGGGAAAAGGAGCAGCACATGGGGGGGAGTTGGTGGTGTTGATGCTTTTCTGCACAGGGAAAACGACAGAGAGGGGGAAGGGGACCGTACGGAGGTGGAAGATGCTCAGATCGAAGGGGTAACGGGCCCAAGGAAGTTGGGCTTGAGGTGGAAAGGGAAAAAAAATAGGGGGTGGGCTTTGGAAAAAAAGATGATGGGGCTGCTCTCTCTCCTTGCTTTTTTTTTTCTTTTGATTTTTTTTTTGCAAAGGAAAGAAAGGGGAAGATAGAAAGGATTTGGGGATTTTGGGGTGGTTTGTTTCATTGAATAATTTTATTACTTTCAAAACAACAAGATGGAAGCAATGTTAGCATTATTCTCAAATTTGGAATTATTAGGTGGAATTTTAAAGTGGTTGGGTGAATTTTCAAATAAGGTTGCTTTTGGGAATTTTTGGAAATAAATAGATTCCTTTTAATAAGTTTCAAAACCATTATGCAAACATGCTTTTAAATAGGGTTACCCCTAGTTTTAAAGTGATTTTGAGAATACAAAAGTGTGGTGAATTTTATGGATTCAAAAGGTACTGATTTTGATAATAGATTTGAAATTGAAAATAAAGGTGATTTAATTAATTAATGGAAATTAGTTGTTTGATTAAACCCAACAAGTTAATGAATGACTTGATTTGAATTTTGGAAGTGGCCATTAGGGTTTGTTAACAACAGGGACAAATTTATTTAGCAGGCAATTTGTTTTAAACAATTTCCAAACTATTGAAAACAATTGAGTGGTTTAGCTTGCAAGTTTGAAATTGCAAAATTTTTGAGCAAGGGTGAAAGTTTAAATTGTTTTGAAAATTTTCAGTTGATGCAAACATGGTGCAATGCAATGTGATGCATATGATGCAAACAAACAAACAGGTAACACCCCAGGTGCTACAGTCTTTCAGTGTGAACTCTGCTTGCTTTCTACCGAAAGAGTGATGCAAAACGCTTCTATCTTTAAGAAATGAAAGGGGTGGAATGATGGGTGATTCGACCTCAGCGCCACAAAGTGAAGACCTTTCTTATGGTGCAATCCGCCCCTCCTGACCGCCTTATATCCTACTGAAAAAGCCCGACGAGGAGGAGGATGGAGGTCGTACCGGTCGGCGTCATTGAAAATCGGTTCGGCGGTGTTTTCAGGGGACGTAAGAGCATGTCTAACAGGACCCTTAAAATTTCGCCCCCTAAATCGCGTGTAGAGGGCCCTGCAGACGAAATCTAGGAAAATTTGTGCTCAAATTTGCAAGTTCATCTAGCAGACCCCCTATCTCCGCCCCGTATGTTTGAATTTGAACTTCGCGGGAGAAAAGATGAACTCGATTTTATTCAGATGATCACCATTGCTACATGAAATCGAGCTCGAGCTCGTCCTAACCTAATCTAGTCTAGGAAGACGACGGGGCCGGAAGCCTCCATCGCCTTGAACTGCTCGACGTCGGCGACGGCCTTCGCCTCCTCCTCCGCTTCCGTCCGCGCCGCGGCCTCTGCTTCCTTCTTCGAAAGCTCGACCGCCGCCGCGAAGGCGGCCTCCTTCTCCTCCTCTGTCGCCGGTACCTCCTCCTCCTGCGCTGTCGCCGCGCCTCCTCCTCCGCTGCCGCTTGCGCCGTCGCCGCCGCGCTTGCACTGCTGGTGCAGCTCCCAATCCGCGCGCCATTTCGCGAATTGGGGGCCACTCATCGGCCGCGGCGGCGGGTCGACGGTGTGGTACCTCCCGCCCGCGGCGTAGTCCGCCAGAGTCGGCGGCATGGCCGCCGGCCACGCCGTGTACTTGCAGGCGGCGCGGCGGCTCCCTGCAACGGAATGTTTGCAGTGGAGCCGCCACGCCTCCTCGAGCGTCTCCGGCTCGCGGCGGCGCTTGGAGCGGGCGGTGGAGGAGCCGGAACCGTCGGGGGAGCTCATCGCGGTGGAGGCGCTTGGAATGGGGCGGCGGCGCGCGCGTAATTTCTCACCGGAGCTGCGGCGGCGCGCGGCGGAGCTAGGGTTGCGGGTGGGGGGTTGGACCCCCACCCCAACCCTCACCCACTATAAGTACAGGGCGGAGAGGGCGGTTTCGCAGGCCCCGTAAAATTTTAGTACGGACCAGGCCGCATACGGGGGCTGCTAGACGGCCGTTTTGGCCCGCACCCCGTATGCCGCCGGAATTTTACGGGGCGCTCGCGTTATAAGGGGCCTGTTAGACATGCTCTAATGGGTGTGGGTGTGGGTGCCATGATTAGCGAATGTTGAGCATTATGGAGATTCCAAGGTAATCAGTGGTGGATTCGGCTGCTCCAGATTTCGGTAAGATCTCCTGGCTCATCTCTAGAACAAAAGCAAAGGTCGTTGAGCCGAGTTGTAGAGTGAGTGAGAGATTGACCCATCACGCAAAAAGCACCAGAAAAGAGCAGAGTTCTCAGGATATATTCGTGAGATCTCACAGGACACATCACCGCCTAGCTGCTAGGAATATGAAAGGATGAAAGTAACACGAAGGCCCAAAAGATCATTCTTGACTTATCTATCAATCCATCCCCAAGCTTGCATATGTAAGACATGTCCGCTTCAACTCTTTCTTCTATATATACCGTATTAATTACTCCCTCCGTCTCAAATTAATTGTCGCAAACAAAAATGGATGTATTTAACACTAAATTATGCCTAGATACATCCATGTCAAACTTTGTGACAATTAAATTGTTCTAAGGTACCTTTTACTAGTCATAAAATATGAGTAGTATGGTTTGATCGTATGGTCGAGAGAGATTTGGCCCAGGAAGCCCATGTAGTCGAAATCCGGTGAAAAATATAACACTTGAGGCGAACAAGACCAATACTTTCTTGATCTATCCGTGAGACGCCGCCGCCATCCCAGTCCGCTCGCGCCGGCCGCACCTCCGAACTCTGAGTCGCCGCATCCCCTGTCCCTTCTCCAATTCGGCCTGCACGCCGCCTCCGTCGTCCTACAGCGGCAGTGGGACACGAGCGAGCGCGTTGCCGTCGCCTCCAGGTCACATCCAACGACAGATCTCGCACCTCGCCGTGCCACCGACACCTCAGCCACATGTCACACTTTGCCTTCATCGTTATGGACGTCGATGTCCCCTGCGCCCTGAACCCGGCAGCAATCGACGGAGCACGCCCCCAGCCGCACCTGCTGTTTGCCGTTCCCATGAGTAAGGTAAACTGACAGAGCAGTTCAATTCAGAAGTAGATGACACATGTATTCTTGATGGAATCTAAGCATATTTGATAGAGTAACTGCTCGGCGTAAATAATCCTCTGGATGGTTTAGAAATTGGTCTTCTTTGTTGACAAAGGTATAATTTATTCAGATCAATACCGAATTTAGTTTTGAAACTATTCATATGTTTGCATATTTGGGGTAATCGTGCCATTGCAAAATTAGTTTGGATACAAAATCAATGAAAATACATAGATTCGAAACTGCTAACCAAATATGAATCTGCTTTCCTTGGTATAATTTTCATTTTGTACCAGATTCAAATCGTACTTCTGAAAAACAAATAGGGTAGTCATCAAATGCTGTCCAATCTATATGTCTGAACTTTTACAACTTCTAGAGGGGCTCTTTCCAAACACTCCTTTGCCCTGCCTGGTCTTAGGCATGCCTGTGTGAAATCTGAGCTTTGACAATAATCCAGTATGGTTGCTAGGTTGTAAGTCTATAGAAGACATGGATTTTTCTATGTTTTGTTGGGTCAGAATAACGGATTGGGAGAATTTATTTAAACAGAATCTGGTTTAGAGCTTATTTGGCTTCGACAAATCTGACTTTGCTTCAGCTGAAACATCAACCCATCTATAAGCTAATTCCTACATCAGTTCATTAGTTGTTTCTAAAGATGGAATTATTGCACAACACAACTCGCCTTTGTGCTGGTTATGTTCTTCACATCATTCATATATGGTTGCTTGAGAGTAGATAGTACTGACATGAAAAATCTAGCTATAATCTGACATGTTCCAGCAGTAGTAAAGGTGCTGACTAATAACATGAAGCTGAAAACTGGCTATATTCATGAGTATCCACCTAGAGTAGTTTTTATCGTAATAAATGAGTTTCTTGATTATTAACATGAATCTTACTCTTGTGGTGGCAGTTTTAAGCCATGGATTGTGAAGGCGCTGGCATGGAGAAGTGTGACTAGTACTTCCGTGTGGCACTCATCAAGTCGGCAGACAAAAAGCTTGTTAAGGCCCCAAGAAGGATGATGATAGCAAATGATCCGCCGTTTTGTGGACATTTATTTTTTGAAATATTTCTTATCTTTGATGGATTGGATGTAATTATAAGAAAAATCTAGTCTGCATATTTGGATGAAGGGGTTATTATTTTACCTATGCTATTTCTTGCTTTACTTATTTTTATGTAAGCTAACTCTGATGGTGTATCAAGATTCAAGAATCACATGGACAGGGAAACATGGGAGTTTCAGGTTAAGTTAACTTTGTTGGGCTCAATGACCTTCTACTGATATCTTGCTCAGAAATCAGAATACATGATTGAGTGCATGACTAGATAAATACACAAACTCCATAATTTCATTGTTATTACAGGAGAGGTATGAGAGATTCAGAGTAGTCCCATGTACATATTTGAATTTGAGAGAGAAGTGAGGAATCAAAATAATACTTGTGTTTATTGTCAAAGAAAGTTAGTTGGTCAATGTGCTTAGTACATATGAGCTGGCACAATTTGACCTGAAACAGAAGATGTTTGTTCAGAATACTTATTTCAATATGCAATGTGCACTTATGAAGTAATCACAGATAGTTGTTGGTGCACATCAGTGGCTCATGGCAATCCTGATGAGTGATGACCATGTCCCAGCAACAACACAGTTGGAACTTCAAATTAGCGATGCACACAGATACCCAGACTACACAACGGCAGCGTGTCGTGGTGGTGTCACGGCAGATACCATAGGATGGCTAAAGATGTGGGGACGATGGACGCTGGAGGCGCTCGGGGAGGGATCACGCAGCGAGTAGCCGCGTGAGGATGAAACTAACACTACAAACAACAAGATCTACCCAGGTTCAGGGCCCTCGTGTGGAGGTAAAACCCCTACTCCTGCCTTTCTCTTTTCTTATTTGTGTCTCACCGAGTAGCCACAGTACAAGTTTTAGCTTACAACCGAGTAGCCACCCTTCTCTCTATGCAACTGTAGCCCCTAGTAGTGTCGTCCCTCGCGCAGGAGGAGGCAGGGCACCTTATATACTCGTGCCCAGCCGGATACAGCCAAGATGTCGACATAGTGTGCACACTGCACACTTTAAGCTTCCCGCTGACAGCTTTGGCTTCCAAGTTTGTATCCGTGTGGAAAGTCGTTGTGCAAAACCAAGAAGCTGATATGTTATCACTGACACTGTCACGGGGTGGGCCCCCCTAACCTGCGACGCCCTGCTGACACCCTGGCGCGGATAAGCACGCGCTCTGCAGATGAACAGTGCCCCAGTACGGACCCAGGATACGCGGGATCCTGTGTCAGAACGGCTCCTTTGACTTCTGGCCCGAGTAGGAGACCGCCATTTCTACTCGGACCACCTCCTCTACTCGGAGGAGAATAACTTCCTTGATTCTTCCTCCTGGCCATCAGTGTGTACGGCCGAGTAGCAGTCGACCGGGTAGCGAGTACCGGGTAGCCAGCTACTCTGCCAAACGTTTCTTCTGATCTTGCCCTTAGCACTTGCCTTTACCCTACTCGGGGTAATCCCCCGACATTAGTCCCCGAAACTGGTAGAGTCCTGCGAACTCGTTCACTAGGCTCTGCCAGCTTAAAACCAATCTTGCCTTTGAGCCTTAGGTTGCTGAGTTGAACCTCCGAGTAGCCCCCAATTCTGGCTCAAGTCTCTTCTCTTCCGAATAGAACTATTTCTCTTCTCCGTCGCCGAGTAAAATGACTTCGCGGAATTCCTGGAGAGAATCTCGGCATGGCAGACCAAATCCACCTTTCCGCACTGCAACTGGGCACGTGTCATGTTCTCGTACCCCCGACGCCTTGGTGCCCGGGATATGGCAGGCCACGCGCCCATCACTGCGGCCTGGGCCCACCGGCCCGTTAGGTCACATCAAGTGCAGTTATCACCCACGATCTCGACGTGGGATCGATTGCGTCCGTTACGCGCGCAAACTGCGCTGTGTGCGTTTCTAACTGGCCCACACCCCACGTCGCACGATTTCCGCGCACAAACTGATCCCACTAACTCCATCAGTAACGGCTACCCGAGGGGAGGGATAAATATGTCACACCCCTGTTTTTAAGCACTTGTATAATAGTATTTTAGCAAGTCTCTTAAGACTTTTGTAATGCAATTAAGTGGACAACATGTTGTGTAGTGATGTTAATCTATGCAATATTAGTGGTGTGTTTCTTTTCACTCACTTGAGGAGTTTTTCTCCTAAGAAACACATTGCTTTATAATTGTTTTCCTATGTTTTCCACTAAGGCTCTTATGAGATTATTTTTTTCAAGACTTGAGGTGACCCTTTGTTTCAACTTGAAAATGTGTTACTAATGATTAGGAATCAACTTAAACTTGAAATAAAATTAATTGGAAAAGATTTTCATTAGATTTTCCAATATAATTTTTTGCCCTGAAAAACAGCCAAGTAGCTGTTTTCAACCCTTGTTTTCCATCACAAGGATTATCCAATTATGGATTTTCTTTGATCAAAACTACTCTCTGTTATGAGTACAACAAATCTACACTCTTGGAAAAACCTACAAAGAAAATTAACACACAATGCCATGATGGTTTTTGAGCCATCTTGTTAAGACAGAAAATTGAGCATTTTAAAAACAGAGAATGTACCTACTTTGCCATTTATTTTCAGAGCCATAAACCCATCCTTTTTCAAATCAAATGGTTGGATCTGAAACTTGGATAGTTGTTCTTTGTTGAGCATTTTAAATCACTCATTTTAGAGCTTGTTTTCTTGGTGAAAACAAGCCCAACTTTTGCTATCTCTGTCTGATTTTCCAGCACTTAGAAAAATTCAGAAACACTGCCTAACTGAATTTCTCTGACAGAACAGTGAGTACACTTTTGGCCTTGATGTTTTAGATTGTGGGTACTGATCCAAGCTTAGCCACTTTGCCAATTCGAAAACCAGGATACTAGGCTTCTAGAAGGTGGCATTGGATCCTCCTTTGGCTGACCAGGGAGGGAGAAAAATGAGGTGGCATTTGACTAATGAGTGAGGTCACAAATAGTGGTTGAAATAGTGTAAAATTTTGCTTTTACCCATCACTTGGCCCTTGCTGTGGCTTTGCTCACACTTGTGTACTGGCTTGACCCCTAGGCACCAATTGGAACCTTTGCCAACCGTGGAGAACCCCCAAGGGGCAAGGGCATGCCCATGCCATTGCCACCCGAGCACCCCCACCTTGGCCTCGTGGCTACAAAGCAATCGAGACCAAGCCCTCTCGCCTGGACACACCCTACCACTCCACTACCCCACCCCCGAGACGCCAAGCCGTGCCTCGCCGTGTGCGAGGAGCACGGGCATTTTTCCCTCGCCGGCCACCGTGAGATCCACCTCGTCGATTCAACTGATCCCGTGCGTGTGAGCTCGCCCTTTTCACATGCGCGCACTCCCCGTAACCCTAGCCGTCTCCCTGACACCCTCTGGCCACCGCTCGCTTGCAGGTTCCTCGCCGCCGTCCTCGGAGCAGCCGCAGAGCGACATCGAGCCGCCGCCGTGTCCCTGCCTCCTCGCCACCCGTGCCCGCGCCAAGGAGTCGCCCAGGACACCCTCTCCTACACCCGCACCGTCCCACTGCTTCTCGCAAGCCCGAGGTGAGCGAATCCCCGTGCCTGCTAGGTGTTCGTCCACGGCCGAGAGAGAGAGAGAGGAGAGAGGCGCGCGGGGAGGAAGAAGGCACAGGAGCCGTCGATCTAAAAATCGACGGTCCCCTTTGAACTTACCGCTTCGCGCGCGCGCGCGTACTAGCGGGCTGCGCCGCGCGTTTGTTGGGCCAGGCGCGCCAGATCCAGCCCAGTTAGCATTTTTCTGTTAGTTTTCCTAAATAGAATTTTTCTGGCAGAAAATATAGGTGTTAGCTTTAGGCTTGGAAAAGGTAGCAAACCTTTTTATTTTAGCTTGCTAATTTTTGTACCCGTAGCCATACAAAATTACAACCATATCCCACTGGCAGAAACTTGTTTTGAGTTTTTATGATTTTTCTATAAATCATATGCCAGACAGTACCCTAAAAATTGAAATGAATATAACTTCAAAAATACAAAACATTTTTGAGCAAACTCAACTGTTTTGGAAAGCCCTTTCCAATACCTACCAGTAGAATTTTAGTTTGCATCAAGGTGAGTTACCATTTGGAAATGCCATCCATTTTGGTAAAACATCAGTGGGCTATTCCATGAATTTTAGAGGGAGTTTGGGATATTATTTTTGAGTGAGGCAAGTTGGAGAGGCTTTGTAGTGATAAGGACTATCACATCCTAGAAGGATTTACTTTTTGGAGCCACAGAAAATTTTAGAGAGACAGAACAAGTTTTGGTTACTTTCTGTCTAATTTTTAATTCTAGATCTTGCTTTTTATGTTAATATTGTGAGGTGCAGATGATGTGTTCTTGCTTGTGATGTTGTTTTCCATTGTGGTTATGGTGCTTACAAGTTATATGAGCATGTTAGAATAGATGGTTTGAATGATAGCATTTTAGAACTATTTTTCCATGCATAGGTCTTGCTAATAGCTAGATTTTTATGTATGTTTTGAGTAGATCTTTAAGTGATTTTTAGGCTTGTTGCTAGATTAATTCTCATGAAACCAGTACCATTTAGGTACTGTTATTTTGGTCATAGCACCTCTGGATGCTTGGTGCTTGTGTTTGAAATAGGTTTAAAATAGAAATGCTTAAGGACTAGATTTCACACTAGGATATTCATGTATGCTTTTTGTCTTATTTTCCCTTAGGGAAAAATATGGATCCTTGGTGTTGAAACCAGAGGATGGAATTTCCTTGTGGCATTATTACCTTAGGGTTTTCACCTCTGATAGTTTTCCTTTTTAGTAGCACAAAAGCATGAGTAGCACTTGGATGACTAGGAATTAATCTCCTCACATGTGTAGCATTTTAAGCATAGTTTTTCCTTGTTTCCTAGCTATGTTTTTATGATATTTTTGTGAGATCCAGTAGCATTTATGGTACTGGTTAGAGGGGTATTTTGCCTCTGAAAGCTTGCACACTTGTGCATAACATTAGCTAGTGTAGTCTAAACTAGTCTAGTAGTTTTCCTAAATTTTCTACTAGTATGAGTAGGAATTTTTGGGTGCTTGTTTGTTTGTTTTGAGTACTTTTATAAAAGTGACCAGAGGCTTATTAACCTCTTGGTGAGCATTTTTGCTAGTGGAACACCCACTGGTATGTTTGCCTCATGGTGGAAAATAGGTTTGACTTGTTGTCATGAACTTATTTCACCACTTGAGTAATTTAGCAAATTGTGTGTGCTAGCCATAGAGATTGTTGTGGGAATTTTTAGGCATCAAAATGTGTTTTATGGGACACCCTACTGTCCAGTAACATGTGCTATATCCCACTGGTCCATAATGTTCTTAACTAAGAATCATTGTTTTGGCCACACATAAGCACTAGGAAAAAGCAGATTTTTCCAACTATAGTTTTTATGCCAATTTTTCTTAAAGGAAAAATTGAGAACTTTGGGTGGTACTTCTTGATTGCTTGCTGTATGTATTGCTTGTAGCATTGCTTGCCTTGTTTGGTTCTGAAGGTGTGTCTTTATTTCTTTTTACGACGTTAGAAAACGAGGAGGAAGGAATTGCTGAAGAAGGGTATTGCAACTCCTGTTACTTTCAGGATCAGGACCATCACTTGTACCAAGGCAAGCCATCCTAATGCTTGCTGTATAACTACTTATCATTATCTATCATGCATGCTTTTCACTTCTGAAGTTTTACAAAACTATGCCTTCAAAAACTACTTTTGTGTGAATCCTACTACTACTATTAATACTACTAGTATAAGGACTCATAATAATAGTCAACTTGGTATTACCAAGCCCTTAGACACTAAATGGTATATAAATACCATACACCTACTTAAAACCTGAGTTCTTAAATGAACTAAATAAAATGTGTTTTTGTAAACAAATGCCTTATGGAAGGAAAACCCCGGAGGAAGGGTGAGACCCTGTCTGCCGGAAGGATTGTTATGATGGGAAATTTTATGAGAAATGTTTACAAAAGACACATAACCTAGTCTTCGCTGGACAACCATTATCGTACTGCCACTTTACCCCAATATGGGTAGGGGCTTGATTAAAAACTTGTTAGGGTTAGTATATGTGCTATCTCAAAGGCTATAGGGGATTGGATCCTCCGAACCGAAATGTCGCTAGGAGTGAGTATACGGGACATCTAAAGTGTGGGATTAATTTTCCCTCCGGATGCAGCAGTTGGGTCTCCTGATTGAGCGGTGTGTGACATGGCTTGCCAGGGAGGGAAACCCCAATTGAAGAGATAGTCATGTACTAGCTTGTACAGAGTGGATAGTCAAGACCAGTTATCTGATGTTCTCATAGGTTGGGAACAGTCCATGGTTGTTTCATGGCGGACTCTGGATCTAGTGGAAGTGTGTACACCTCTGCAGAGTAAAACTATTTCGAGATAGCCGCGTCCTCGGATATGGACGGTTGAATGGCCATGTAGCTAGTATTGTGTCAACTTTTCAAAAGAGGTTTTGAAGGAAGGCTTTGGTACCTGAGAGGCACCATGGAGGAATGACTTGGTATCTGTGAGATACCGATGAGAAAGAAACTATCACTAAAAGTTTCTGAAAAGAAAAACTTTCTTTTCCAAAAGAATTATAAAACCTCCAAGATATGTGATATCTACGAGAGCAAAACTACATTATTTTAAATGATTTTGTTTACAAAGAGGTAAACTTGAAGAATCAACCATGGCAAATCTTTAATCTGTCATGGGTAGCTGAACCATATGTATGGCCTACCCACTCCACAAAATAAGCATGTATGCATTATTGTAAGCTAATAAAGGATGTCTTGTTGAGTACATTCAAATGTACTCATTTGGTTTCGCCCCTGGTATCTACTTATCAGACTACGAGGAGCCACCTCAGGAGGAGTACTATGAGGAGGAGTTCTACGCTGATGGCCCTGCGAGTTAGGATCGTCTCCCAGTCAGCAGCCTGTAGGATGAGGCGTGACTCGGGTTCTTCTACGCTATGCTTATCGTCTTCCGCTGTGTTTACTTTGAATGTCTGTCCTGCGTGGCAGTTATCAAGAACTTGGTCATGTGACCATTTATGTAAGACTCTATATTCGTGTAATGGATGATGTATTCTGTATGCCAACTACGTATGTTGTTCACGACTGGTTCCTCTGGGATCGTGAATGAATGCATATGAGGGGTTCTGGACCTACCGGTCTGGGGCCTCTACAAAGTTGGTATCAGAGCCATCCTGACTCTAGGAGACCTTAGTTAGCATGGACGTTAGTGTATACTCCGATAATCTAAATTACCTAATACAAAAAAAAATTGGATATATGACTAAGTATAAAACTATTCCCTATATCCCACCACCTCTCTGGGTTAGGCTCTACTTGCATTAAAGTTATTTCTTGCATGAACCTAAAATCTTGCACACCTGGATCTAACTTAAACTATACTTAAAATTTTGTGTAGATGGACGTGGACATCACCGTGGCTTTTCAGTTGGGACGTCCACGTGGCGAGTCTTTCCTTTTCGAGGAGAGGCTAGTATCTATGGCTACTGTGTTGGGACGGCCACTTCCGGAGCTGCGAGGAGGACTAGTTGTCGGGGCACCTCTGGAGGGAGACTGGTACGCGGAGGTCACTATCCGCGCACCTCTGGCTAGCCCGACAGTGGAGGCCTACGTGTACCGTGCTGTTGATCGTTCTTGGAACGAGGCTGCGGTGCGCGTGATACAGGAGTCAGTAGCACGTCTGGCGCACATCGGGGAGTATATGTTCATCGGTTCCCGGTTCGAGCTGATTGGGAGACGTGATGAGGATGGCATACCACTTCCTGTTGAGCCAGACTTTACCACTGTTGGTCCACACTTGGACGAGATGGAGATTCTGTTACACCGCACTCAGACCAGGCTAGACGACCAGCGTCTTGACACCCAGCACGGCATATTGGTGCACCACACACTGATAGCCGAGACTGACGAGCTGAGGGCTGAGCTTCACGACAGCCAGGAGGAGAGTGGAGCTCTGGCTCAGCAGTTGTCCCAGCTGAGGGAGCAGTTGGAGGCTACTACCGCGAGGCACCGTGCCTTACGGAGGCAGCTGAGGGCCACCCGCCTTGGCCGTGCACGCCTCACCACTAGACTGACGGCCCTGGAGGGGGCTAACGCCGTTCTGCGCGGCAGGCTTCAGATAGCTCGTGATGACATAGCCACGAGAGACGCTGCCGTAGAGGAGCTGGAGGAGGAGGCCGCAGAGCTCCACAGGGAGATTGAGGATCTTCTGCCTATTGAGGATGTTCCCTCCGACTTAGAGGGGATGGATATGAGCGAGGCTAGCGAGCAGGATGATGATGACCTGTTTGACGAGGAGGAGGAGGACCCTGAGGAGCGTATCTTCGACGTTGGGGACAGCGACGACTCTGTGTAGTCGCTGCCTTCTCACCCTTAGCACATGGTGCTGGTCTAGATACTAGTTAGGTATGCTAGATCGTTTTGCTAGATAGTTTGCTAGTAGTAGCCTTGCGATGACCCCACCAATCGCACCCCCTGTAGCTCGATGAAGCCTTCCTTGTATGATATGGCTTGTGATGTGTGTGTGTAATGTAAGAAACTCTGTTTAATTATGGTGATGAATGAAATGTTTGGCTTGGTTTTTTTGTTGATGGTCACTACTTGCGTTCATTTCATTAAAGTTTGCGACTGCCCCGCTCTTGTTTTTGAAACATATCGCTAGTATTCCTCTTGTTTAAATATTAAGGTACTGGGTTTTCAAAAACAAGAATTTACTTCTTAGACTTACACATGTTTCACTTCAGCATGGCACCCCGTCGCGAACCCCCACCGCCACCACCACCCACAGTGGAGGCGCTGTTGGCCCTGCTGATGGAAGATCGCCAAGCCAGCCGAGATGAGAGTGCAGCTACCATTACCGCTCTGCAACAGCTAGCTGCTGCCGCCAACAATAATGGCAATGGCAATGGAAATGGTGCTCGCTCGAGACTGAGAGACTTTCAGCACACCAACCCCCCAGTTTTCACCAGGATTGTGGAGCCTCTCGATGCTGACGACTGGCTCCGCACCATTGCAAATAAGCTGGAAGTCGCTTCGGTTGATGAGAATGATAAGGTCCTGTTGGCCTACCATTTTCTCGCTGGTCCTGCCAGGACTTGGTGGGAAACTACGCGTGAGACTGTTGCTGCTGGTCACGTGTTCACCTGGGAGGAATTCTCTGCAAGGTTCCGCAAGTATCACATTCCCCAGGGAATGATGGCACTTATGCGGGAGAAGTTTCTGAATCTGAAACAGGGAAGCATGCCAGTGTCTGAATACTGGGAGAATTTCACTACTCTGTCCCGGTATGCACAGGATGATATTAATACTGATGCTAAGAAGAAGGAGAGGTTCTTAAATGGGCTGGATGATGAGCTCCAGTGCTCCCTGGTAGTGGTTCCATTCCAGGACATGGAGACCCTTGCTAATGCCGCTATGGTGCTGGAGCACAAGCGGAAATCTGCTGATGATAACCGCAAGAGGAAGATGACTGCTCATGGAGGACCTAGTGCTCAGAGGACTCGCAACACTCCGTATGCGAGGCCACCAACCCACAAGGCGCCTGCTTATGCACCCCGCCCCAACCACAACTATGCACCAAGGCCCAACAACTACAATCACCCTGCGCCGTATGCACCAAGGTACGGAGGAAACAGCTATGGGGGTAACCATGGTAATCACTCTGGGAATAATCATGGAAACCGCTATGGAGGTAACAATGGAGGAAGTGGGAACCACACCAACAATGCTCCCAAACCAAACCCAAGCTCAAAGCCTTCTGGAGGTTGCTTTGCCTGTGGAAAGGAGGGTCACTTCGCTCGCGAGTGCCCCAACAAAGCTACTGCTCCAGTCCAGCCTGCTGCAACCAAGATGAACCATGGTCCTTCCACTGGACGGCAGAATAGGATGAAGGGACACCTGAACCATATCAATGCTGCAGAAGCTCAGGAGGCACCAGACATGGTGATGGGTATGTTTCCTGTCAACTCGGTACCAGCCGCAGTACTGTTTGATTCTGGTGCATCACATTCCTTTGTCACTAAACCGTTTGCTGAGAAAAGTGGTATGAAGCATTCCCGTATGCACAACCCTATGTTAGTACAAATACCTGGGGATAGTACTAAAGCCAACCTAATTTGCAATGAGGTACCAGTAGAAATTCAAGGGAAAACTTTTCATGCTGATCTTATAGTACTGGGATCCAAAGGGATAGAAGTGGTACTCGGTATGAACTGGATGGCCAAGTATAAGGGAGTTATCGATTGCACTAAGAAATCTATTGAAATGATCTCTGAGGATGGGGAAAAGGTTGCATACACTGCAACTCGACCCTCGTCACAAGTTCACTGCCACACTGGTATAGCCCACCCTGCCCTTGAGGAAGTCCCGGTAGTTTGCGAATACCCGGATGTTTTTCCTGAAGAATTACCCGGTATGCCCCCTGATCGGGATATCGAGTTTGTGATCGAGTTAGTGCCCGGAACTGGACCCATAGCACAGAAGCCGTATCGGATGAACCCGAAGGAATTAGATGAGTTGAAGACTCAGCTGGAGGACATGTTAAGGAAAGGATTGATTCGCCCTAGTGCATCGCCCTGGGGATCCCCGATCATTTTTGTGGGAAAACGGGACGGTACCACTCGTTTATGTGTGGACTACCGCAAGTTAAATGATGTTACCATCAAGAACAAATACCCGTTGCCCAAAATTGAAGACTTGTTTGACCAGTTGAATGGGGCTGTAATCTTCTCCAAGATTGACCTTCGGACTGGTTATCATCAATTGAAAGTCCGTGATACTGATATCCCAAAGACTGCTTTCACCACTCGTTACGGGCTGTATGAATACACCGTAATGTCCTTTGGTCTAACCAATGCCCCTGCCTATTTCATGAATCTCATGAATAAGGTATTCATGGATTTTCTAGACAAGTTTGTCGTGGTGTTTATTGACGACATTCTTATATATTCGAGGAGTGAGGAAGAACACGAAGAACATCTGAGACTTGTGCTCGGAACACTTCGTGAGCATCAATTGTATGCTAAGTTTAGTAAATGTCAATTCTGGTTGACGGAAGTCGGATTTCTTGGACATGTAGTATCTGCGGGAGGGATATCTGTTGACCCTGCTCTAGGTCAGTCTGTGGAGAAGCGTGCTGCTCCGACCAACCAGACTGAAGTCAGATCCTTTCTGGGTTTGGCAGGATATTACCGCAAGTTTGTTCAGGGATTCTCGAGTATAGCCAGACCCCTCACCCAGTTGCTCAAGAAGGATAGCAAGTTCCTATGGACGGACAAGTGTGAAGAAAGTTTCAATGAGTTGAAGCACCGACTGGTGTCTGCCCCAATCCTTATAATGCCGGATGTCACCAAGAATTTCGACGTATATTGTGACGCTTCTAAGCTTGGTCTTGGAAGCGTGCTTATGCAAGAAGGGAAGGTGATATCTTTCATATCCCGCCAGTTGAGACCCCCCGAATTGAATTATCCCACTCATGACTTAGAGCTTGCTGCCGTTGTTCATGCTCTCAAGACATGGCGGCACTTTCTTATGGGAAGGCGAGTGGAAATTTACACGGATCATAAGAGTTTAAAGTATATCTTTACTCAACGTGAGCTCAACATGAGGCAGCGCCGCTGGATTGAGCTCATTAAAGATTATGATCTGAGTATTCATTATCACCCTGGAAAGGCAAATGTGGTGGCAGATGCTCTTAGTCGAGAGCCGGCCTCCCTAAATGCTATGATTCTAGTAAGGCAACCCGAGTTGTGGAAAGAACTGGACCAGCTTGGCATTGAAGTGGTCAGCTATGGCATGTTGGACGCCATAGAGCTTAAACCGACCCTGGTTGACCAAATCAAAGAAGCGCAGAAAGGCCAGAAAAGTATTGATGGGATTAAGGCCCGCATGGAGAAGGAAAAGGTTGCTGGGTTTACCATCGATGCTGATGGGGGATTATGGTATGAAGGCCGTATTTGTGTTCCCTCTGAATCTGATCTTAAGCAGACCATCATGGTCGAAGCTCATGAGACCATGTATTCTATCCATCCTGGAGGAACAAAGATGTATCAAGACCTGAAAGAGAGATTCTGGTGGCATGGAATGAAGCGAGAGATTGCTTCATTTGTAGCCAAGTGCCATGTCTGCCAGCAAGTAAAAGCCGGGCACCAGCGTCCCGCTGGATTGCTCCAACCGTTGCAAGTGCCTGTTTGGAAATGGGATGAAGTGGGAATGGACTTCATCACTGGACTTCCTAGGTCCAGCCGAGGAAATGATTCTATATGGGTTGTCGTGGACAGGCTCACGAAAGTTGCTCACTTTATTCCTGTCCGGACCACATATCGTGGAGATCAGCTTGCTGACCTTTATATTTCTCGGATTGTCAGCCTACACGGAGTCCCAAGCAGGATTGTATCTGATCGAGGTACACAGTTCACCTCTAGATTTTGGAAGAAGTTGCACGAGAGTTTGGGAACCAAATTAGCTTTTAGCACAGCCTATCATCCGCAGACTGATGGACAAACAGAGCGCGTGAACCAAATTCTGGAAGACATGCTCCGTGCTTGTGTGTTGTCCTATGGAATTAAATGGGAAGACTGTCTGCCCTTCGCAGAGTTTTCTTACAACAACAGTTATCAGTCTAGCTTGCAAATGGCCCCTTTTGAAGCTCTGTATGGGCGTAAATGCCGTACACCTTTAAATTGGACTGAGACTGGAGACAGTCAGGTTTTTGGTGTGGACACTTTGAAGGCTGCAGAGGAGCAAGTCCAACTTATTCGGGAACGTTTAAAGACAGCTCAATCTCGTCAGAAGAGTTATGCTGATACGAAGCGTCGTGATGTCTCTTTCAGCATTGGAGATTTCGTGTACCTTCGTGTTACGCCACTCAAAGGGATGCAGCGTTTCCATGTCAAAGGAAAGCTGGCCCCCAGGTATGTTGGCCCTTTTAAGATCTTGGCACGTCGTGGCGAAGTTTCTTATCAGTTAGAATTACCTGAGGAGCTATCTGCTTTTCACAATGTTTTCCATGTGTCATTGCTCCGGAAATGTCTGCAAGTACCGGAGAAAGATCTCTCGTATCAAGACGTGGATTTCAGGACCATTGACATAAATGATGATTTGACTTATCGTGATAGACCCCTGCGGGTTCTCGAGGAAATTGTGCGTGCTACCAGGAGGCGTGCTATAAAATTCCTTAAGATTCAGTGGACCAATCACTCTGAGGAAGAAGCTACCTGGGAGCGTGAGGATGATATCAGGAAGGAGTTCCCTGATTTTCTTAAAGCCTAGACCCGCGAATCTCGGGACGAGATTCTTTTTAAGGGGGGGAGATTTGTCACACCCCTGTTTTTAAGCACTTGTATAATAGTATTTTAGCAAGTCTCTTAAGACTTTTGTAATGCAATTAAGTGGACAACATGTTGTGTAGTGATGTTAATCTATGCAATATTAGTGGTGTGTTTCTTTTCACTCACTTGAGGAGTTTTTCTCCTAAGAAACACATTGCTTTATAATTGTTTTCCTATGTTTTCCACTAAGGCTCTTATGAGATTATTTTTTTCAAGACTTGAGGTGACCCTTTGTTTCAACTTGAAAATGTGTTACTAATGATTAGGAATCAACTTAAACTTGAAATAAAATTAATTGGAAAAGATTTTCATTAGATTTTCCAATATAATTTTTTGCCCTGAAAAACAGCCAAGTAGCTGTTTTCAACCCTTGTTTTCCATCACAAGGATTATCCAATTATGGATTTTCTTTGATCAAAACTACTCTCTGTTATGAGTACAACAAATCTACACTCTTGGAAAAACCTACAAAGAAAATTAACACACAATGCCATGATGGTTTTTGAGCCATCTTGTTAAGACAGAAAATTGAGCATTTTAAAAACAGAGAATGTACCTACTTTGCCATTTATTTTCAGAGCCATAAACCCATCCTTTTTCAAATCAAATGGTTGGATCTGAAACTTGGATAGTTGTTCTTTGTTGAGTATTTTAAATCACTCATTTTAGAGCTTGTTTGCTTGGTGAAAACAAGCCCAACTTTTGCTATCTCTGTCTGATTTTCCAGCACTTAGAAAAATTCAGAAACACTGCCTAACTGAATTTCTCTGACAGAACAGTGAGTACACTTTTGGCCTTGATGTTTTAGATTGTGGGTACTGATCCAAGCTTAGCCACTTTGCCAATTCGAAAACCAGGATACTAGGCTTCTAGAAGGTGGCATTGGATCCTCCTTTGGCTGACCAGGGAGGGAGAAAAATGAGGTGGCATTTGACTAATGAGTGAGGTCACAAATAGTGGTTGAAATAGTGTAAAATTTTGCTTTTACCCATCACTTGGCCCTTGCTGTGGCTTTGCTCACACTTGTGTACTGGCTTGACCCCTAGGCACCAATTGGAACCTTTGCCAACCGTGGAGAACCCCCAAGGGGCAAGGGCATGCCCATGCCATTGCCACCCGAGCACCCCCACCTTGGCCTCGTGGCTACAAAGCAATCGAGACCAAGCCCTCTCGCCTGGACACACCCTACCACTCCACTACCCCACCCCCGAGACGCCAAGCCGTGCCTCGCCGTGTGCGAGGAGCACGGGCATTTTTCCCTCGCCGGCCACCGTGAGATCCACCTCGTCGATTCAACTGATCCCGTGCGTGTGAGCTCGCCCTTTTCACATGCGCGCACTCCCCGTAACCCTAGCCGTCTCCCTGACACCCTCTGGCCACCGCTCGCTTGCAGGTTCCTCGCCGCCGTCCTCGGAGCAGCCGCAGAGCGACATCGAGCCGCCGCCGTGTCCCTGCCTCCTCGCCACCCGTGCCCGCGCCAAGGAGTCGCCCAGGCCACCCTCTCCTACACCCGCACCATCCCACTGCTTCTCGCAAGCCCGAGGTGAGCGAATCCCCGTGCCTGCTAGGTGTTCGTCCACGGCCGAGAGAGAGAGAGAGGAGAGAGGCGCGCGGGGAGGAAGAAGGCACAGGAGCCGTCGATCTAAAAATCGACGGTCCCCTTTGAACTTACCGCTTCGCGCGCGCGCGCGTACTAGCGGGCTGCGCCGCGCGTTTGTTGGGCCAGGCGCGCCAGATCCAGCCCAGTTAGCATTTTTCTGTTAGTTTTCCTAAATAGAATTTTTCTGGCAGAAAATATAGGTGTTAGCTTTAGGCTTGGAAAAGGTAGCAAACCTTTTTATTTTAGCTTGCTAATTTTTTTACTCGTAGCCATACAAAATTACAACCATATCCCACTGGCAGAAACTTGTTTTGAGTTTTTATGATTTTTCTATAAATCATATGCCAGACAGTACCCTAAAAATTGAAATGAATAGAACTTCAAAAATACAAAACATTTTTGAGCAAACTCAACTGTTTTGGAAATCCCTTTCCAATACCTACCAGTAGAATTTTAGTTTGCATCAAGGTGAATTACCATTTGGAAATGCCATCCATTTTGGTAAAACATCAGTGGGCTATTCCATGAATTTTAGAGGGAGTTTGGGATATTATTTTTGAGTGAGGCAAGTTGGAGAGGCTTTGTAGTGATAAGGACTATCACATCCTAGAAGGATTTACTTTTTGGAGCCACAGAAAATTTTAGAGAGACAGAACAAGTTTTGGTTACTTTCTGTCTAATTTTTAATTCTAGATCTTGCTTTTTATGTTAATATTGTGAGGTGCAGATGATGTGTTCTTGCTTGTGATGTTGTTTTCCATTGTGGTTATGGTGCTTACAAGTTATATGAGCATGTTAGAATAGATGGTTTGAATGATAGCATTTTAGAACTATTTTTCCATGCATAGGTCTTGCTAATAGCTAGATTTTTATGTATGTTTTGAGTAGATCTTTAAGTGATTTTTAGGCTTGTTGCTAGATTAATTCTCATGAAACCAGTACCATTTAGGTACTGTTATTTTGGTCATAGCACCTCTGGATGCTTGGTGCTTGTGTTTAAAATAGGTTTAAAATAGAAATGCTTAAGGACTAGATTTCACACTAGGATATTCATGTATGCTTTTTGTCTTATTTTCCCTTAGGGAAAAATATGGATCCTTGGTGTTGAAACCAGAGGATGGAATGTCCTTGTGGCATTATTACCTTAGGGTTTTCACCTCTGATAGTTTTCCTTTTTAGTAGCACAAAAGCATGAGTAGCACTTGGATGACTAGGAATTAATCTCCTCACATGTGTAGCATTTTAAGCATAGTTTTTCCTTGTTTCCTAGCTATGTTTTTATGATATTTTTGTGAGATCCAGTAGCATTTATGGTACTGGTTAGAGGGGTATTTTGCCTCTGAAAGCTTGCACACTTGTGCATAACATTAGCTAGTGTAGTCTAAACTAGTCTAGTAGTTTTCCTAAATTTTCTACTAGTATGAGTAGGAATTTTTGGGTGCTTGTTTGTTTGTTTTGAGCACTTTTATAAAAGTGACCAGAGGCTTATTAACCTCTTGGTGAGCATTTTTTCTAGTGGAACACCCACTAGTATGTTTGCCTCATGGTGGAAAATAGGTTTGACTTGTTGTCATGAACTTATTTCACCACTTGAGTAATTTAGCAAATTGTGTGTGCTAGCCATAGAGATTGTTGTGGGAATTTTTAGGCATCAAAATGTGTTTTATGGGACACCCTACTGTCCAGTAACATGTGCTATATCCCACTGGTCCATAATGTTCTTAACTAAGAATCATTGTTTTGGCCACACATAAGCACTAGGAAAAAGCAGATTTTTCCAACTATAGTTTTTATGCCAATTTTTCTTAAAGGAAAAATTGAGAACTTTGGGTGGTACTTCTTGATTGCTTGCTGTATGTATTGCTTGTAGCATTGCTTGCCTTGTTTGGTTCTGAAGGTGTGTCTTTATTTCTTTTTACGACGTTAGAAAACGAGGAGGAAGGAATTGCTGAAGAAGGGTATTGCAACTCCTGTTACTTTCAGGATCAGGACCATCACTTGTACCAAGGCAAGCCATCCTAATGCTTGATGTATAACTACTTATCATTATCTATCATGCATGCTTTGCACTTCTGAAGTTTTACAAAACTATGCCTTCAAAAACTACTTTTGTGTGAATCCTACTACTACTATTAATACTACTAGTATAAGGACTCATAATAATAGTCAACTTGGTATTACCAAGCCCTTAGACACTAAATGGTATATAAATACCATACACCTACTTAAAACCTGAGTTCTTAAATGAACTAAATAAAATGTGTTTTTGTAAACAAATGCCTTATGGAAGGAAAACCCCGGAGGAAGGGTGAGACCCTGTCTGCCGGAAGGATTGTTATGATGGGAAATTTTATGAGAAATGTTTACAAAAGACACATAACCTAGTCTTCGCTGGACAACCATTATCGTACTGCCACTTTACCCCAATATGGGTAGGGGCTTGATTAAAAACTTATTAGGGTTAGTATATGTGCTATCTCAAAGGCTATAGGGGATTGGATCCTCCGAACCGAAATGTCGCTAGGAGTGAGTATACGGGACATCTAAAGTGTGGGATTAATTTTCCCTCCGGATGCAGCAGTTGGGTCTCCTGATTGAGCGGTGTGTGACATGGCTTGCCAGGGAGGGAAACCCCAATTGAAGAGATAGTCATGTACTAGCTTGTACAGAGTGGATAGTCAAGACCAGTTATCTGATGTTCTCATAGGTTGGGAACAGTCCATGGTTGTTTCATGGCGGACTCTGGATCTAGTGGAAGTGTGTACACCTCTGCAGAGTAAAACTATTTCGAGATAGCCGCGTCCTCGGATATGGACGGTTGAATGGCCATGTAGCTAGTATTGTGTCAACTTTTCAAAAGAGGTTTTGAAGGAAGGCTTTGGTACCTGAGAGGCACCATGGAGGAATGACTTGGTATCTGTGAGATACCGATGAGAAAGAAACTATCACTAAAAGTTTCTGAAAAGAAAAACTTTCTTTTCCAAAAGAATTATAAAACCTCCAAGATATGTGATATCTACGAGAGCAAAACTACATTATTTTAAATGATTTTGTTTACAAAGAGGTAAACTTGAAGAATCAACCATGGCAAATCTTTAATCTGTCATGGGTAGCTGAACCATATGTATGGCCTACCCACTCCACAAAATAAGCATGTATGCATTATTGTAAGCTAATAAAGGATGTCTTGTTGAGTACATTCAAATGTACTCATTTGGTTTCGCCCCTGGTATCTACTTATCAGACTACGAGGAGCCACCTCAGGAGGAGTACTATGAGGAGGAGTTCTACGCTGATGGCCCTGCGAGTTAGGATCGTCTCCCAGTCAGCAGCCTGTAGGATGAGGCGTGACTCGGGTTCTTCTACGCTATGCTTATCGTCTTCCGCTGTGTTTACTTTGAATGTCTGTCCTGCGTGGCAGTTATCAAGAACTTGGTCATGTGACCATTTATGTAAGACTCTATATTCGTGTAATGGATGATGTATTCTGTATGCCAACTACGTATGTTGTTCACGACTGGTTCCTCTGGGATCGTGAATGAATGCATATGAGGGGTTCTGGACCTACCGGTCTGGGGCCTCTACAAAATACCCCCTCGGTAACTCCTCTTTCCCCTTCCTGCTCCCGTTCACTCCTTGTCTCTTCGCATCTCCGCCGCCACAGAGCGCTTCCGCCGCCGCGCTTCTCACCGCGCCGCTGCTCCCTGCGACGCTGGAAGGCTAGCAAATCCCATCAATCTTCCACGAATCTCCACCAAATCTCCTCTTCTCGATGGCCCACGACGATGATGCCCGCCCCGGATGGGACGGATCCGAGGTCACGGCAGACGATTGCCAGTGGCTGGTGAACACCCGCCGGGTTCCCGCCGGCGTGCGCTGCAGGCCCTCGAACGGCGAGCTCGTCCCCACTCCGGAGGCGGACGAGTTCGTCGTGTTCCTCGCTCACTTCAAGCGAAGATTCAGGCTTCCCGTCTCGGATTTCTTCCGCTCCTTCCTCAACCACTTCGGGCTCCAGCCGCACCACCTACCGCCGAACGCCATGGTGATGCTTGCATACCACGCCGTGGTGTGCGAGGCGTTCTTGGGTGTGCGCCCCACGGTGCACACCTGGGCGCGCTACTTCTTCTTCCGGAAGCAGAGCGTGCCCAAGCCGGGTAGCACGGAGAGCACCCGCAGCATGACCAAGACTGGCAGCGCCATGATGCTGCAACGCGGCGGGACCAGCCACCCGCGCATCAAGGGCCTCGACTCCGTGCGCAAGTGGCAGCG
This sequence comes from Alopecurus myosuroides, assembly GCA_028641055.1. Classification (NCBI taxonomy): domain Eukaryota; kingdom Viridiplantae; phylum Streptophyta; class Magnoliopsida; order Poales; family Poaceae; genus Alopecurus; species Alopecurus myosuroides. The sequence continues at coordinate 192,278,545 of CM054060.1, read as the reverse complement.
GTCGTTCTTCTACGTGAAGAACGTTGCCGATGAAGAGGGAGCGCCAATTGTGGATCGGATCAACCTCCCCAAGTGGACGAACACGGCGCCTACCCAGCAGAATTGGGGATTCAAGCCAAAATTGGAAGGCGACGTCTTCCAGATCAACAAGCGCCTCATCGAGCTGAAGGATATGGGGCTGAAGAGCGACGATCCGATCGCGTGCTGGATCTCCAGGCGAGTGCTCCCGCTGCAGCGCCGTGCGTACCTCATGTGCTACATGGGGGGCAACAGAGACTGCACACGGACAACCACGTTCGAGTTGAGCCACGCGGATGTGGCCGTCTGGGCGCGCTCGATCATGAGCACTGGCCTCACCGACAACTGGCAATACGGCTTCGTGCCGTATAGCCGCGAGAAGCCCATCGTACATGTTGGTACTTTCATACTTTATCTTTGCATCATGATGCCGAGTAGATGGCTTTCTAGCTTAGGATGTCTAGTATTTGCATGTTGTACCGAGTAGAACACCTATTAGTGTCTCATAGGCTTCATGTGCTTTGAGCTTGCACGCCATGTCGAGTAGAGAACACTTGCTAGCATCTGTTAGGATTTATGTGCTTTGTGTTTGCACGCCATGTCGAGTAAAGGATACTTGCTAGCATCTGTTAGGCTTTATGTGCTTTGTGTTTGCACGCCATGTCGAGTAAAGGATTTACTAGTATTCGCTAGGCTTCACGAGCTTTAGGTTTACACGCCATGTCGACTAGAGGACCTTAGCCAAACATGCTTTGGGTTTGCATTCCGTGTCGGGTAGGATTCCTTATATTGCTCAACTGATTTGTATTGCCTGCTTGTGTTTCCAGCATCTTGATCGCCAGCTCGCCGAGAACCAAGAGCTCCTTGAGGCCAACTGGGACCCAGACCGAAAGGAAGACGACGAGACCGCCTATGACACCCACGCTACCCTCTGTGTCCCTCACACTGAACAGCAGGGTAAGCACCACGTCGATGCGTCCATTCGGGATTGGTCCGAGGATGATGAAGAAGGTGACTGAGCTCGCCTCTGCAGTTGCGGGTAGCGCAATCTATCCTTTCTTTCCACTTCTCAACTGTTGCTTCTCTACTCTGCAGATGATACCGATGCTGATGAGGGCGACGAGGACGTCCTCGACGTCAAGCCGGTTGCGGTGGCTGCTCCTTCTACCCGGAAGAGGACGGGTAGCGGTGCTCAGGAGCCCCCCGCCAAGAAGCCGAAAGCCGAGAAGAAGAAGAAGCAAGTTTCAGGCCGAAGGCTACCCCCTTCCCGCAAAGGGTAAGCAGTTCCCCTTTGGTTTACATCTTGTCAACGCTTCCTGGTGTTCTTCTTTCCTCCCCTTTTTCTGAACTTCTTTTTCTCTTCAGCGCTCCCTTGGACGCTGATGCTGCTGCCGCTCCCGCCAAATCCAAGAAGAAATCACCCGTCGACCCCGAGTCGCTCATCGATCTTGATGAGGGCGAGGAGGAGCCAGCCGCACCGGATAGGACGCGTGAGTCCTCTCCCGCGAAGGAAGAAGAAGAAGGCACCAATGCCCAGGACACGGGCGCTGGTGCCCAAGATATGGACACAGAGCAGCAGGCCCGCGCAGAACAAGATGCGCAGGATGCTCCTCAAGATGAGACCCCGCCTTCTCCTCCAGCTGCCACAGCTGGGGAGAACGCTGAACAAGACACCGAGTATCAAGACCGCGCCGCCCTTGTCGTGGTGGTGTCACGGCAGATGCCATGGGATGGCTAAAGATGTGGGGACGATGGACGCTGGAGGTGTCCGGGGAGGGATCACGCGACGAGTAGCCGCGTGAGGTAAGATCCACACAACACAAACAACACGATGTACCCAGGTTCAGGGCCCTCGTGAGGAGGTAAAACCCCTACTCCTGCCTTTCTCTATGTATTATGATGTCTCTCCGAGTAGCCACAGTACAGATGACAACGCTACCGAGTAGCCTCTCGCTCCTCTCCGAGTAGAGCTAGGTCAAGAACTTAGGGTTTCTAGGGTTCCCAGTGAGCCACTGTTAGCGTGCCTCGCGCAGGAGGCGGCGGGGCACCTTATATACACGGTGCCCAGCCGGATACGTCCAAATCTAGACAAGTGTCGACATAGTGTGCACATCGTCCTTTCTCCGAGTACCCGCTGACAGCTTTGGTTCCTAACCTTGGCTGCTTCTGTAAAGTCGTTGGGCAAAACTAGGGGACAGACTGGTATCACTGTACCTAGGCACAGAGTAGGCCCCCCTTATCCTGCCACGGCCTGCTTCCATGCTGTCACTGTCAGGCAGGCCGTCCCCACGTGAACAGTAGTTCGAATGCTGCCAAGTACGGACCCAGGATACGCGGGATCCTGTGTCAGAACGGCTCCTTTGACTTTCTGGCCCGAGTAGGTTCCCGCCAATGGTTCCCGCCAATTGTACTCGGGCCAAACCTTCTACTCGTCAGGGTAGAACTTGATTGATATCCCCTTCTGGTCATCTTGAGGTGAGACCGAGTAGCAGTCGACCGGGTAGCGAGTACCTGGTAGTCGGCTACTCGACCAAACCTCTCTTCTGTAAGCGGCCTTTACCACCTGTCTTTACCCTACTCGGGGGTAACCCCCCGACAGCAGTCCCCGAAGCTGGTTGAGTCTTGCGAACTTGTTCATTAGGCTCTGCCAGCTTAAAACCAGCCTTTGCATCTCAGCCCTTGAACCTCAAGATGCCGAGTAGGACCTCCGAGTAGCTATCTGGAAAGTACCTTGAGTTTCCTCTATTCCGAGTAGCACTTGCTTTCTACTCTGTAACCGAGTAAAAAGACTTAGAGAAATTTCTCAGATTGAGCCTCTGCAGCCCAGAGCACAATCCAGCCCTTCGCGCAGCAACTGCACACGTGTCACGCATCCACGACCTTGTCGTTTGGTTGCCCAGGACACGACCTGCCACGCGTCCAGTTTTCACGCAATGGGCCCACCGGCCGTCATGTCCCATCAAGTGCAGTTATAGGCCACGATTCGGTGGTGGGATTAACTGTGGCCATTACGCGCGCAACCGGCGCTTGTGTGCGTTTCTAGCCGGCCACAGGACCCACCACACGCCGCAATCGATCCCACTACCGAGACGGTAACGGTAAACTCGCGGAGGGGATATAAATACCCCCGCCGGTAACTTCCTTTTCCCCTTCCTTCGCACCATTCCTTCTCTGTCTCCTGCTCTTCTCCGTCACCGTGCTCTCCGCCGCCTCGCAAGCTCTCGCGCCGCCGCGGATTCGATTCACCAGCCAACTCCACTTGAAATCTTCCACCTTCCCAACTCGCCACGATGGCCAAGTCAGGCTGGGCTGGCTCCTGCGTCACTGCAGAGGATTGCGCCTGGCTCGTCAATACCCGGCGAGTCCCTCCCGGCGTGGAGTGCCGGGCGCCGGACGGCGAAATCGTGCCGTCCCCGCGCGAAGGGGAGCGCGTCGTCTTCCTGGCGCATTTCGAGCGCGGGTTCGGGCTACCCGCCTCCGATTTCATGAGGAAATTCCTCAACCACTTCGGCATCCAGATGCACCACCTTCCGCCCAACGCCGTCGTCTTCCTCGCCTACCACGCCGTGGTCTGCGAGGCCTTCCTCGGCATCCGGCCTACGTGGGAGACGTGGCTCAGGTATTTCCACCTGCGCCAGCAATCTACCGGGAAGAAGGACTCCGCGGGCGTCGCCCGCGCCACCGACACCGGCTGCGCCATGATGGTGCAGCGGTCCGGGACGAACCACCCCCGCGTCAAGGGGCTGGACTCCGTCAAGCTGTGGCAGAAGACGTTCCTTTACGTCAGGAACGTTGCCGCCGCGCCAGGAGCCCCGGTGAATGACAGAATCAACCTGCCCGTTTGGTGCAACCGCGCTCCAATCGGGATGTACTGGAAGGATAAGCCCGTCAACGATGACGACGCCATCGAGATGGAGAATCGACTCGGCTGGCTGAGGGCGGAGGGCCTCAAGAACGACGACCCGGTGGCCTGCTGGATCCAGCGCCGAGTGCTACCCTTGCAGAAGCGGTGCCATCTCATGTGTTACATGGGAGGGCCCCGCGACTGCACCAGGACCACCACCATCGAGATCGACAACATCGACGTCCCCTGGCATGCCAGGAACATCTTGACGACAAGCCTTGGTGACCACTGGCGATACGGGTTCGTCCCGTACAGCCGCACAAAGCCGATTGAGCGGGTACGCCTTCCTTACTTTGCTCTCTGCATACATTTTCCGAGTAGATAACCTCTCCTCCTTGCATTAGCTAGCAATTGCCTTGTGTTCCGAGTAGGACACTTAGCCGAATTGCATAGGCTTTATGTGCTTCATGCTTGCACGCCTTGCCGGGTAGCCTACTCGAGAACGATTCTTAGGCTCCATGTGCTTTATGCCTGCACGCCCTTCCGAGTAATGTCTCTCGGCAAACATGTGTAGGCTTAGTATGCTTTGTGTTTGCACGCCTATCTGAGTAAAATGCTTAGCAAACTGCCTAGGCCTTGTGTGCTTTGCACCTGCACGCCTATCCGAGTAGAGTTCCTTCCTGGTACTCGGCTGGTTTGTGATCCTTCTCTGTTTTTCAGGTTCTCACTCGCCAGATAATTGAGAGCTGCGAGGTCTTTGAGGGCAACTGGTCTCCTGACCGTGAGGAGGATGATGTGCCCTCTTCTGATGCCGTGGAGCAGCCCAACCTCTCTCGCTCCCCCGTCCCTGACAAGCGCGATGCTCTCCGCACCTGGTCCGACGAGGATTTTGATGGTAACTGTACTTTCATTCTGTTTGTCTCCGAGGAGCATCAATCCCTCGTTTGCTGTTTCTGATTCTTTCCTCTTTTCTCTTTGATTCCCAGATGAAGCTGCCGCGGACAAGGACGACGAGGACGAAGACGAGACCGAGGGCAATGCGCCCCTAGTCGTCAAGCCCCTGGCCGTCGCCGCTCCTGAGACCCGCAAACGGGCTGGTAGCGGGGCACCAGCGCCCCCTGCCAAGAAGAGGAAGCCCGCCGAGAAGAAGGCGGTTGCGAAGAGAACCAGACGAGAGCTCAAGTGCACCACCGCGTAAGCCCTCTTCTCGGTCACCTCCCTTCTCGCGCAGTGCTATTTTCCCAAATTCCTTCTGATTTCTAGTTTCCCCTTCTCTGCAGTCCTCCTATGGACGCGAACGCAGCTCTCGCGTCCGATCACGCTAAGGAGAAACCAGTACCTCTGGTCAATCTGGACGATGATGATGAGGACCACACCGCCACTGCCGCTGCTGCCAATCCAGCGCAAGGAGCAGCGTCAGAACCAGCCGCCCAGGACACTGCCGTCCACGACGAGAGACCCCCTTCTCCTCCGGCCAGCAATGCCGAGGAGAACCAAGACCAAGTGATGCAAGACAACGCCGCCGCCGAGCGGCCTGAAGCAGAACAAGAGCAGCCCGCCACAGGGGCTGCTGTACAAGATAGCCTCGCTGCCGCGCAGCGGGCAGAAGACACCACCGCCACGGATGCTACTGCTTATCCATTGAGCAGCGTGCAACCGGGCGTGACACCGAGTAGCGCCCAGCCAGGAGCTGCACAAGGCGATGTATCTGCGGCGCCACCAACTGCGCAAGGCCCTACACCGTCAACCTCCTCCTCGCCGTCGAAGACCAAGGATACATCCAGCCCTCCTGCCGGGCGAGTAACCAGGCAGCGAGCCTTGGAAGCTCTGAGGGATGAGGTTGTCAGAAGGGAATCCGAGAAGGAAGCTGCTGAGAAGGTCAAAGCCGAGAAGGAGACTGCTGACAAGGAGGCTGCTGAGAAGGCCAAGGCTGAGCAGAAGAAAGCCAGGGCTGAACAGAAGAAGGCCGAGAAGCAAGCTGCCGAGAAGGCAGTCGCCGAGAAGGCGAAGGCCAAGACTGACGGCAAGGCGACTGAGGATCCCGAGAAGCAGAGGGTCGAGAAGGAGCAAACGAAGAAGCGGGCCAGAGACCAGAGTACATCCTCAGGCGGAGCGCTCGTGATCCATGAGTCCGGCCCGATTCCCGCTGCGCTCTCGGCTGATGCTCGCGCTGCTGGTCAGCCCTGCTACCCGGAGTACATGATTGAGGTTAGCCATCAGCACTCCATCGGCTTCCCTCCCAAAGACAAAGCTTTAGCTATCCAGAGGGGAAGGAAGGTTGTGGCCATGAACTCCCCTCCTCCGGATCCAAGCCAACAGCAAACTATCAACATTGCTTCTCGCGGAGCCCAAGACAAACCAATAACTTCCAAGGGTCTTGAACAGGTATTGGACACTGTCGGCCACATCAACGCCAGGTGGGACAGCAGAGTTCTCGGAGAGGAGAAATGGCACGGCTTGACCCTTGGCTCCATCGACCACATGCGCGTGGATTGGAACAAGGTTGATCTGGGACACAAGCCCATGTCCGTCTCCACCGAGACCGCAACCCTCGCAGCCAAGATGTTCCTGCATCGCAAGAACGCCGAGGACATCGAGCAGTCCTATGCAGTAAGTCTTTCTTGTCTTTTCCGAGTTGAACTTTCTTCTCTTCTACTCGCCTTTCTTCTTTCTTACCATCACCCCCAGTCCCCGAGATTTGGGTCGAGTAGACGGATACTCTCCGAGTAGCCTTCTACTCGGGTCGAATCTTCTCTGCTCTTGTCTAACTTGTTTTCTTCTCGCTTCTCAGGATAGCGTCCTTAAGCGGACCCACTTATACCGCATCCTTCTCTGGAACCACTCCATCGCCAGGAGGCGTATCGCCGTACTGGAGAAGGAGAAAGCAATTGCTGAGGCCGCGAGCAAAGATGCCACCACCAGCACCCAACAGCTGGCTGAAGTGCAAGGTACGCCTTTAGCTACGCGGTTTCTGCGTTTTATGTTTACGCCCGCTTTTGCTTTCTTATGCGCTAACCCTTCCTTCTCTGCAGACAAACTAAAGGCCTTGGCAGATGAACATGAAAAATGCCGTAGCTTCGTGGAGAATGCCGAGGCCACCATAAAGAGACTTGAAGGTGAGTTTGCTGTTTACTCGGTGTGACCTTGAATTTGGTTCTTCTCTGCTTATTTACTAACCTCATCTATCTTTTCGCAGAAGATCATAAGTCATTTGCTGAGGCACACCAAGATTGCGTCAAGCCAGCGGAGGTGGAGAAACAGCTATCCGACCAGGCCATTACTCTGGTGAAGGACCACACCACCGAGATGGAGAAGTTGCAGCTCCAGCTTCAGAAGGCACTCCAAGATGCCGTCAAGATTGGCGCCGAGAGGGACAAGGCAATCGCCGAGAAGGCCAAGGCCGAGACCACTTTCAAGGCCAAGGAGAGGGCCCTCGAGTCTGAATGCGAAACTTTGAAGAAAACCAACGTTGATCTCTTCGCTCAGATGACCACCCTGCGCGATATCCAGGAAAAGCACATTGGCAACGAGGAGTCCTGGAAAACCAAGCTGCAGCAGCTGCGCCGCCAACTGATCGGTAAGTTTTCTCTTCATTGCATCTTCTCTTCTCGGTCTTGTTCCTTCTCGGCTTCTTTTTTCTTCTCGGTTTTTGATCTTGCCACTTGCTATTTCAGATATCTGGCCTCGTCTTGATTCTTCCTCTGCGCCTACGGTAGCCAAGGCCCGAGCAGTTCGCCTTTCGCTGGGTGAGCCCATTGACACCAGGGCTGATATCGAGGACAGCTTGCTGGTGCTCAAGGGTTACTTCGAACAGCTGGCCGGCGTCGGAACTGACTTGATGCATGCGGGCTTTGAGCTCCACCGGCTGTTCTGGCCTCATGACCCCCAGCCAAGAAACATGCGGGCTCTCGCCCTCAAGCTGGAGAACATGAAGGCCGAGCTGAAAAAATGGCGAGCCTCTGGAGCCCGTGCTGGTGCAGACGTGATGCTTCTCTGCATAGCATCTTCGTATGAAAACCTGGATATGCAGCGCATACGCGGGAAGCGCAATGATTCCAAGTGGGAGACGGATGCCGAGAGCGTGGCTTTGCGCAAGCAGATTGCGTATGAGGTTGCAGAGTGCGCCGAGACGGAGGTCTACATCGAGGGCGTCCCCGAACCCGACACCGAGTACGAGGACGAAGGAGATGATGACGAAGACGATGACCTTGACGGCTTCTTCGAATCTCCCAAGGGCAAGGCCGGAAAGGGAAAAGCCACCGTCGTCGCGAGTAGCGATGAAGACGAGGGGGCGCACATCGACAGCGAGCCACTCGACTTCGGCACCTCCTCAGGTGCTGCTCTCGACGACACGGTGCCCCCTCCTGGCCACGCTTCAGGTTCCTCTTCGGCTCCAGGACCCGTCTCGGTGGCCACAGCCACTTCCGAGCAGGCGGCCACCCAGGAGGATGCCGAGATGACGGAATCCGCCACCGCCCAGACGGGAGCGGATGCCACTCAAGCCAGCACCGAAGGAACAGCTGCTGCGACCGCCACTGAAGAGACTGCTGCCAAGACCGCCGCCGAGGAAACATCAGCCAAGGCCAGCGCCGAGAACACCGCCTCCTCAACTTGAAGCAACCTGCAATCTTTTTTCACTTGAACTCTTATCAGATCCCCGGGATGCCGGGAGCAGATGTAACAGACTACCTTTATCTTGCTTGCTACTCAGTTTTTATGCCCACTCTGTTTATGTTGACATTAATCAGTTTGAACTACACTGGCTTAATGCCGAGTTGTGTTCCATGCGAGTCCCCGAGTAGCATTTCTTATTCACCCTGTCTTTTCATCTCTGCTCTACCTGCGACTTGTCGCTTTTTTGGTATTCGAGTCACAAGAATCAAGCAGCAGGGCTGCAAATACTTAGCCGCTAGAAACAATCATGGTAACGCAGCCCACCACTTAGCCGAGAAGACGAAAACAGGGAACAAAAAGTAACCGACAATCTACTCGGTTCCTGCACTCTTTCTTCCTTAGTGATTTTCGTGTGGTCATTGACCTTTTGCTTGTTCTCTTGCTTGCCATGAAGCCGGGTTTCGGACAGCAGCAGAGTCGAAGAGTTGGCATATAGGTTTAAACACATTACTCAATGCACTTATGAATTCTGAAGTGGAGCAACCGAATAGACAAAGGAACAAGCCGAGTAAGAAAAACACTTAGAGCAATTTTGGACGAGGGCAGTCCCCGAGAACAATTTCAGATTGCAGAGTAGAATTTCAACTCGGATAAGAGGGTACATACACATCTTTGCTTACGAATGAAAACGACGAAGTAGAGCTACATTCCAGGGACGCTTGGTTTCCTCTCCAGCTTTATCTGCCCTGTTCGCCTGTGATGGGCGCACATCTACAAGATAGTACGCGTCATTGTGCAGCGCTTTGCTGACAATGAAGGGCCCTTCCCATGGAGGAGACAACTTGTGCATCCCGGCTGTGCGCTGCACAAGCCTAAGGACCATGTCTCCTTCTCGGAAAACCCTTGGGTTCACCTTTCGGCTATGATAACGCCGCAGGTTTTGCTGGTAGATAGCCGAACGTGACAGAGTCAGCTCTCTTGCTTCTTCAAGCAGGTCAACGTCGTCTTCTCGAGCTTCTCTCGCCTCTACCTCAGTGTAGAGGGCTACTCGGGGGGAGTCATGCTCTAGGTCTATTGGCAACACGGCCTCAGCCCCGTATACCAAGAAGAATGGCGTGTAGCCGGTTGACCGGTTAGGGGTAGTCCTTAGACTCCACAGCACCGCTGGCAACTCTTCTAGCCAACACCCAGGTGTTTTCAACAATGGCTCAATCAGCCTTGGCTTGATGCCTGCCAGTACCATCCCATTTGCTCTCTCAACTTGCCCATTGGAGGCAGGGTGCGCGACTGACGCAACGTCTAGTCGGATATGCTTATCTCTGCAGAATCGCACCATTGCCCCCTCCGCAAAGTTGGTGCCGTTGTCGGTGATGATACTGTGCGGGTAGCCATATCTCATGATCACATCCTTCACAAACTTCACAGCTGTGACCCCATCGCACTTCCGAATAGGTTTCACCTCTATCCACTTGGTGAACTTGTCCACCATGACCAAGATATGTGTCATATTGCCTTTAGCCGGCTTGAAAGGACCAACCATATCCAAGCACCAAACAGCAAATGGCCATGTGATAGGAATTGTTTTCAACTCGGAAGCTGGCATGTGAATCTTACTTGCGAACATCTGGCAGCCGGTGCACTTCCTCACAATATCCTCAGCTTGCTGCAGTGCAGTGAGCCAGTAGAAGCCATGCCTAAAAGCTTTCTTGACCAGAGCCCGAGAAGAGGCGTGATGCCCACATTCCCCTTGATGTATCTCCACCAGGATTTCTTCTCCCTCTTCCGGGCTCACACAACGTTGCAGCACACCAGTGGCACTTCTCTTGTGCAGCACATCTCGGACTATGGTGTAACCCTTGGACCTTCTCTGAATCTGCCTCGCAGTTACCTCATCTTCAGGTAAAGCGCCGTCCCTTAGAAAGGATAATATGGGCATAGCCCAACTCGGTGTCTCCCGCACAGGAAACACTGGTTCGTCCATTTCCATTGGGACAGGCTCTGGTGGTTGCACAGGAGGAGTAGGAGCGCTTCTCTGCAGCCCAGACCGATTGGCGAGAACTTCTTCAATGAATGCAACAGCTTCTGGGTTGAGGGCGGCAGTCCCCGAGTAAGGAGTGGCAGTCCCCGAGTAAGGAATGACAGTCCCCGAGTAAGGAGAGGCAGTCCCCGAGTAAGGAATGGCAGTCCCCGAGTAGGGAGCGGCAGTCCCCGAGTAAGGAGTGGCAGTCCCCGAGTAGGGAATGGCAGTCCCCGAGTAGAGGACGGCAGTCCCCGGGTTCCCTGCAGCACTCTCCCAGTCAATCTCCATTGGGTCAGATTCTTCGCTTGGCAGAGAAGGGACAAAGATGGATTCCGAGTTGGGGGAAGGCTTGATGGATGGCTTCCTCAAATGCTCCAAGGCAATCCCTGCCGGGATGGACTGCCGAGAAGATCCCAACTTGGACAGCTCGTCTGCGGCTTCGTTCTCTGCTCGGTGAATGTGCTGGAACTCACAGCCTTCGAAAAACCCAGTCATTGACTGCACCAGGAAGCGATACGATGCCATGTTGGCATCCAAAGCATCCCAGGTACCTGAGACTTGCTGCACCACCAGATCCGAATCGCCATAGCATATAATGCGCTGCACACCAACCTCCTTTGCTACTCGCAAACCATGCACCACTGCCTCGTACTCGGCTACATTGTTGGATGCCTTGAAATGAATCTGCAGCACGTACTTGAGTTGATCCCGCTTGGGTGACGTAAGCACAACGCCAGCACCAAGGCCTTCTTTCACCTTTGAGCCATCAAAGTGCATTTTCCAATAGTTGGAAACTGGAGCAGGAGGTTCATACTGCATCTCGGCCCAGTCCACAAGAAATTCCGCCAGGACCTGAGACTTGATTGCTTCTCTTCTCGTATACGCGGGAGCGTACGCGGCTAGCTCAATCGCCCACTTGGCTACTCTGCCACTCGCCTCCTTGTTACCCATGATATCCGAGATGGGAGCAGAACTTACAACCGTGATGGGGTGCTCCTGGAAGTAATGTTTCAGCTTCCTGGCGCCCAGGTACACACCATATGTCATCTTCTGGTAATGTGGATAGTTTTGCTTGGAACTGGACAGCACTTCACTGAGATAATAGACTGGGCGCTGCACACTCTTGCCTTCTTCTTCTCGCTCCACCACTATCACCACGCTGACTACTCGGTTAGTCGCCGCAATGTACAGCAGCATAGGCTCCTTGGGTAGCGGACTAGCCAAGACGGGAGCGCTAGCCAGCATCGCTTTCAGCTCATTGAATGCCACGTCCGCTTGCGGAGTCCAGACAAACTTGTCACTTTTCTTCATCAGCTGGTACAGAGGCAGAGCCTTCTCGCCCATTCGGCCCAGAAAACGGCTCAGAGATGCCAGACAGCCCGTGAACTTCTGCACATCCTTCAACGATCTCGGCAAAGACATGCTCTCAATGGCTTTTATCTTAGACGGATTGGCTTCAATGCCCCGACTAGAAACCAGAAAACCGAGTAGCTTTCCAGCTGGTACACCAAAGGTGCACTTACTCGGATTCAGTTTCATTTTGTACCTGCGTAGGTTAGCAAAGGTTTCCTCCAGGTCGGCAAGCAGAGTATGTGTTTTATTCGTTTTGATGACAATGTCATCTACGTACACCTGCAAATTCTTGCCGAGCTGGTCATGCAAGCATTTCTGCATGCATCTCTGATAGGTTGCACCCGCATTCCTCAGGCCAAAACACATGACACGATAGCAATAAGCCCCGTACGGGGTAATGAAAGCAGTCTTTATTTGATCAGCAGGGTTGAGTGCAATCTGGTGGAAACCAGAGTAGGCATCTATGAAAGACAACAGTTCACAGCCGGCAGTGGAATCGATCACCTGATCGATGCGAGGTAGCGGGAAAGGATCCTTGGGGCATGCCTTGTTCAAGTCGGTGTAGTCGACGCACATGCGCCATGCAGTGGCAGCCTTGGGATCTTCCTTTTTCTTCTCGACCATGACCGGGTTGGCTAACCAGTCCGGGTGCAGCACTTCCATGATGAAGTTACTGATCAGCAGCTTGGTGATTTGATCACCGATGGCCTTCCTTCTCTCATCCCCGAAACGGCGCAAGGCCTGCTTCACGGGCTTGGCGTCAGGACGCACATGCAAAGAGTGCTCAACCAACTCCCTCGGGACTCCTGGTAGATCTTCATTGGTCCAGGCGAAGACATCCCGATTCTCACGGAGGAAGTGGATGAGCGCGCTTTCCTATTTCTCCGCCAACCCGGCACCAATGATGGCCACGCGCTCCGGGAACTCGGGGTCAACCTGGACTGTCTTGGTCTCCTTGGCAGCTTGGAAAGCTGTACCATGCTGGGTACTCGGCACACCTTGTGCGCTAGCTTGTGCGGACTGAGCCATGGCCACCACCTCGTACATCTTCTTCTTCTCGGCAGCAATCACCATTGATTCCGCCAGCTGAGAGCTAGCAGAGGCACACTCCATGGACTTCTTGTAATCTCCCGAGATGGTGATAATGCCATTGGGACCGGGGATCTTCATCTTCAGATAAGCCACATGGGTAGAGGCCATGAACTTGCTCAGAGCAGGCCTGCCGAGTAGAGCATGATATGGGCTCTGATGATCCACCACTTCAAACTGCAGGCGCTCTGTGCGGCAGTTCTCCCGAGTACCGAATAACACATCAATCCACACTCGGCCAATCGGGTTGCATGAGATCCCGGGCACAATGCCATGGAAGGTGGTCTTGCTAGGCAGCATCATGTTCTCGGCTAGGCCAAGCTTCTCGAGTGTGTCTTTGTACACAATGTTGATGCTGCTGCCGTTGTCGATCAGCACCTTGCTGAATCTCACATTCTTCTCGGGGCCTAGGAAGGTGGGATCCAGCACCAAGGCATAGGTACCCGGATTGGGCATCACCTTGGGGTGATCTGCCCGAGTCCACCTGATCTCCTGGTCGCACCAGTACATGTAGTGAGGAACAGCCGGAATCACTGCATTGACCTCCATGGCCCGCCTGTGCTGTGACTGCTTGTCGACTGCCTCAGAAGTGAAGATCATGTAGCTCTCATGGTGCTCTTGGTACTGGTTGGAGCCATTGCCCCCGTTGTTGCCATTGTTGTTGTTGTTGCCCTGATAGTTGTTGTTGCCTCTGTTGTTGTTGTTGCGGTTGTAGTTGTTGTTGTTGTTGCGGTATCTCTCGTTGTTGAAGTTCCGGTTGGCTCCTAAAGCCACCTGGTTGACATTCTCTCTTCTCGGGTACACTGGCGGCCGAGCTGCAGGAGCGCGAGTAGGCTGAACAGTAGCATTGGCGGCTGGCAGAGGAGGTGGAGGAGGCAAGCCATCACTCTTGATCACATCCCACCACTCGCATTGCCGAGTAGTGTGGTTAGCGGGCCTTGAGGGGTGGTGAGTGTGAAAGCTACACGGACCATCCTTCATGTCATCAAAGACAAACTTCTTCGGCTGCTCGGAGTTCCCGCTACCCGGCTGCGCAGTGCGGAACGGTTTCTTGTTGCCTTGGCCCTGGTTCTGGTTCTGCCCGTAGGCTCCAGCAGGTTTCTGCCTTTGGCCACCACCGCCTACGACATTCACTGCATTCACCTCTTCGGGATCGTACCGAGTATCTACTCGGCGCTTGTTGCGGAACTCGTTGCGCTTGCTGCTGTTGAAGTTTCTTCTCGGCTCAGAGGAATCCATCAGTGGCTGAGTAGGATCACCGAGTGCGTACTGATCCGCAATCTTGATGGTCTCGGCCAAGGTATTCGGCATCTCCCTCTGCAATCTCTGCCACAGCATGCTGCCATGTCGGCAGCCCTGCGCAAACCAAGTGATGGCTTGTGCCTCATTCACACCCTCACAAGTGTTCCTCAAGGTGCTCCACCGAGTAAGGTACTCGCGGTCCGTCTCGTCTTCTCGCTGCCTGCAGGCCGACAGCTGCTGCGGCCTATTCGGCCTCTTGTAGGTGCTGGTGAAGTTGCTGACGAAGGCGTCCGAGAAGTCCAGCCAGCAGTTAATGCTGTGCTTGGGCAAGTTGTTGAGCCAAGTGCGAGCTGAACCTTCTAGCATCTGCGGGACGTACCGCACTGCCCATCTCCTGTTGCCACCCGCAATGTGGACCGCGGTGACGTAGTTATTGAGCCAATCTTCGGGCTTGGTGCTACCATTGTAGCTCTTGGTGCCTCTTGCAAGCTGGAAGCCCTTCACGGAAGGCTCGTTCATGATGCGCGGGCCAAAGCACTCGGGGCCAGGAGGACCCGTGCTCTCAAGCCGCGCCGACAAGCTAATACGGTCCAGCTGGTGCCTTGCATCTCCAGGCGCCAACACGCGCTCACCAACACGGTCATGAATGTCATAACCAGCCATCTCCATAGCCGAGTAGCCATCATCATACCTATCCACCTGCATTGCTGCGGGCTGCTCCACCGGGTTGGCGACTGGTGCCACTGGGCGCGGCTGCTGCCTCTGCCGAGTAGGCTGAGCTGCGGGTTGCCGAGAAGTACCCGGACACGCGGCTTCTCGGGCACGGCTTTGAGCTTGATGGGCTTGAGAGCCTGCTCTTGCAGCGTTGTGTTCCTGCCCGGGCTGCTGCGGCACAGCAACCTGTTTCGCGGCAGCAGCCGGGTCATACACCTGCATTTGCCTGTCTCTACCCGAACGCCCGCTGCGGCTCTTCTCGCGGCTAGGATGCGGAGACGAGGCCTGATCGTTAGATCTAGCCGCGTGCGAGTGAACTACCTGCGAGGCTCCAGCTCCCGGGTTGGCCTTCCGGAACTCCTCGTTCTGCCTGGCGGCCTCCAGCACCAACTCATTGAGCCTCTCCTGCTGCCTGAGACGCGCCTCTCCATCTAGGCGCGGCAACTCGGCAGCCACGGCCTGCGCAGCCCTGAGCGTCTTGGCGGGTGTGCTGTACCTTGGCCTTGTGAAGGTGTTCACTGTGGCGGACTGCGCGGGCTCCTCCGCAACTGTCGCCATCTCGGCGCCCAGGTTGCGCCGCGTAGCGCCTACCCTGCTGGGCCTCCTGGCGACCGGCGTGAAGCCGTGGGCCTTGTTGTACTCGAGCTGGTCCAAACTCAGCTCGAGCCTGATCTTCTCCAACTCCGCCTGCTCGGCAAGCAGCTCCTGGCGTTGCCGCTCGAGCTGCTCCCTCGCGGCTAGGAGCTCGATGTCGGTGGGCGTGGGCATGCCGGTTCGCGCGGCAGACGCGGGGATGACCGTTGACGTGGAAGGTGGCAAGTTGCTCTCCTTCTCGTAGGGCCGGTGGTTCCTGCCACCAGCAGGCGGGTCGTCAACCTCCTCGACGACGGCCGCAGCGCCAGTAGCAGCTGCGCCAGCGTTTGCCGCCAAACCCGTCACCATCACCTCAGCGCAGCGTGCGGAGCTGCATGCAGGCCTTCCGCGAGCAGCAACCACCGCGGGAGGATCCTCCGCGTCATGCACCAGCTCGGGGTAGGCGCTGTTGGCGACGGTGGCGACGTAGACGAGATGCGAGCCGAAGGAGATCACCGAGCCGCCCTCGGGCATAGCCATGCCGCCGAAACAGCCGGCGTTGTCGGTGACGAAGTCGAAGGAGCCGAATCTGTGGACAAGGCCACAAACTACGCGCTCCGCCGAAGAAGATCCCGTCCGAACAGAAACTCCAGCCAGCGCCGCTGGTTGCCCCACGGTGGGCGCCAACTGTCGTGGTGGTGTCACGGCAGATGCCATGGGATGGCTAAAGATGTGGGGACGATGGACGCTGGAGGTGTCCGGGGAGGGATCACGCGACGAGTAGCCGCGTGAGGTAAGATCCACACAACACAAACAACACGATGTACCCAGGTTCAGGGCCCTCGTGAGGAGGTAAAACCCCTACTCCTGCCTTTCTCTATGTATTATGATGTCTCTCCGAGTAGCCACAGTACAGATGACAACGCTACCGAGTAGCCTCTCGCTCCTCTCCGAGTAGAGCTAGGTCAAGAACTTAGGGTTTCTAGGGTTCCCAGTGAGCCACTGTTAGCGTGCCTCGCGCAGGAGGCGGCGGGGCACCTTATATACACGGTGCCCAGCCGGATACGTCCAAATCTAGACAAGTGTCGACATAGTGTGCACATCGTCCTTTCTCCGAGTACCCGCTGACAGCTTTGGTTCCTAACCTTGGCTGCTTCTGTAAAGTCGTTGGGCAAAACTAGGGGACAGACTGGTATCACTGTACCTAGGCACAGAGTAGGCCCCCCTTATCCTGCCACGGCCTGCTTCCATGCTGTCACTGTCAGGCAGGCCGTCCCCACGTGAACAGTAGTTCGAATGCTGCCAAGTACGGACCCAGGATACGCGGGATCCTGTGTCAGAACGGCTCCTTTGACTTTCTGGCCCGAGTAGGTTCCCGCCAATGGTTCCCGCCAATTGTACTCGGGCCAAACCTTCTACTCGTCAGGGTAGAACTTGATTGATATCCCCTTCTGGTCATCTTGAGGTGAGACCGAGTAGCAGTCGACCGGGTAGCGAGTACCTGGTAGTCGGCTACTCGACCAAACCTCTCTTCTGTAAGCGGCCTTTACCACCTGTCTTTACCCTAGTCGGGGGTAACCCCCCGACAGCCCTTGAGCGGCAGGAAGAGAACCAGGAGCAGCCGGAAGCTGAGGCTGCTGTCCAAGATGACCCCGCGGCCCCGCCGCGGGTAGAAGTAACAGGAGATGCACAACCAGATCCCGCTTCCGAGCAGCGGGTTGAGACGACCGCGGTGGAGCCGAACCCGCAGAGCCAAGCGCAGCCAGACGCTGCGCCGGGTAGCCAGCCTCCAGTGCCGCCTACCCAGCGGGCTGCTCCACCGGCTGCACCAAGCTCTCCGCCGCCCGCGAAGAAGACCAAGACTACACCGAGCCCTCCAGCCAAGCAGGTCACCAAGAAAGCGGATGCCGCCAGTAAGCAGGCCATCCAGCCTGACGCTCCGGTCCGCAAGAACCCACCGCGCAACGCTGCGCTGGATTCTGCCAAGATGCCACCACCAAAGCTGCCCGTGAAGCCTGCCGCGACGACTGGGCAGCTCACCATCGGCGCTACTGGCAGCTCGGCAGGCGCAGCCGCGGGATCAAGGGCTCAGGAACCGCCTAGCTACCTGCCCTACATGCTGCAGATGAGCAAGCAGCATAACATCACTCTGAGCAAAACCGAG
This sequence comes from Alopecurus myosuroides, assembly GCA_028641055.1. Lineage (NCBI taxonomy): Eukaryota > Viridiplantae > Streptophyta > Magnoliopsida > Poales > Poaceae > Alopecurus > Alopecurus myosuroides. The sequence goes on along the minus strand of CM054060.1, from coordinate 192,260,914 downwards.
CAGCGGCTTGCTATTACGAAGGGCAAGCAGGCCACGACGGTGGACTCCAAGCTGCCAGCGAAGCACAAGCCCCTCTCGATCTACTCGCGGGAGATCCAAGAGACTGAGGTGGTGTCCCAGGGGCTTGAACAGATGATCGACCGGGTAGGCTTCATCGAAGCGGAGTGGAATAGCGAGGTCCTTGGCAACAAGACCTGAAACGGCCTGGCCTTGGGCACGCTGGACCATTGGCGCACTGACTGGAACAAGGCGGACATGGGGTACAATCCCATGACCATTTTGTCCACCACCAGCACGCTGGCCGCGAGGATGTATGTCCACCGCAAGGCCGCTGAAGATCTCGAACAGACCTATGATGTAAGTTTTGCTTGCTTTCTTCGAGTTGCGGTTTCTTGTTTCGAGTTGCGATTTTCCTTCTTCTTCTATTCTTCTCTTTCTCCTTATCTATAGTCCAGTCCCCGAGATTCGGGCCGAGTAGACGGGTACTCAACCGAGTTGCCGTCTTCTCGGGCCAAATCTTCAAAACAACGTCTAACTTCTTTTCTTTCTCCTTCTCAGAATAGCCTCTTGAAGAGGACAGCCCTTTACCGACGGCTGCTCTGGAACCACTCTATTGCCAAGAGGCGCCTTGAGGCCCTGGAAGCGGAGCGCAAGACCGATGTTGAAACGGAGAAGGCAGCCCTGGATCGTGCCCTTCCAAATCTCAGCACTCGAGAGTAAGCTTCTAGCCATTCGGTTAATGCACAAACACTGGCAGACGAACACAAACACTGCCATGTGTTCGTTGAATCTTCTGAAAGCAAGATTAAGGAGCTTGAAGGTGGGTTGCCGTCTTCTTGGTTATTTTACTCCTTTTTCTTGGCTACCCTGCTTACTGTGCCGCTTCTGTCCGCAGAAGAGTACAAGAAGTTCCGTGAGGAGCATCTCGACTGTCTGAAGCCTGCCGAGTTGAAGCAGCAGATCGAGAGCCTAGAGGTAGAGTTTAGGACCAGACACCTCGCCGAGATGGAACCGCTGCAAGTCCAACTGAAGACTGCCCTCCAGGACGCCCTAGACCTGACTGCCGAGAAGGACAAGATGGAGGCAGCCTTCAAGGCCAAGCAGCGGGCCCTTGAGTCGGAGAACGAAGTGCTGAAGAAAAGCAATGTGGACCTCATGAGCCAGCTGGCCGAGTTCCGCAGGGTTGAAGAGAAGCACATTGCGGATGAGGAGAGCTGGAGAAAGAAGCTGGAATCGCTACTCTGCGAGCTCAACAGTAAGTTCTCGCTTCTCGGCATCTGCTTATTTCCGTCTTCTTCTGTTTGGCTTGATTTGCATCTCTTTTCTGCCTCTGTTTCTAATCTCTTTCTGATAGCAATTGTAGAAACCTTCCCCGACCTCTACTCGACTTGCACGCCTGCCTTGGCTAAGGCGCAAAAGATCCGAACAGAGAAAGGGCTGCCCACGGACACCAAGTCTTCAATTGAAGATAATCTTTCGAGCATGCAGACCCAGCCCCAGCAACTTAGAGGCTTGGGCACTGACTTGGTGCGCACCGCCTTCAACCTGCACTCTCTGTTCTGGCCAGAAGATGCTGCGCTAGCAACCATCCGCGCGCTCGCCGAGAAACTTAACGGTGCCAAGGCCGAGTTGAAGAAGTGGCGGGCATCCAGAGCTCGGGCAGGCGCCGACATGCTTCTCCTCTTCATCTGCAGCTGGTATGAGAATCTCAATCTCAATACCATCCTCGAGATGCGCCGGGACTCGAAGTGGGAGAAAGATCCCGAGTGCGTGACTTGCCGCCAGGCAGTCGCGTACGAGATCGCCTCCTACGCCGATACCGCGCGCTTCATCGAGGGCCTCACTGAGCCTGACATGGAGGCGGAAAGCGAGGGCGATGAAGATGACGACGAGGAAACCGAGTCGGAAGACTTGGGCTGCTTTGAAGAGACGAGCGCCGAGAAGGGGAAGGGCAAGGCCATCGCGGGTAGCGACGAGGAGATCGAGAGCCAAGACGCCACCCAGGGTGCGGCTCCCGAGATGGGCTCATCTTCCGGCACGGCAGCCGGGGACACGGTGCTACCCCGCACTCAGTCCGACCCCATCTCGGTGGCCACCGCCACCTCAGATCAAGCTGCTGCCAACCCTGAAGCGGACGCCGCCAACGCCAACTCGGAGAGTACCGCTACCTCAAGCTAGTTCCTTCCTGAAATACTTACGCTCCGAAACACTCATCAGATCTCCGGGATGCCGGGTGCAAATGTATCAAACAATTACTTTTCTCGTTGCTACTCAGTTTTTATTCCACTTGATGTTTTATACTTAGTAATTTGAGCAGCTTTGGCTCGATGCCGAGTTGCGTTATCATGCGAGTCCCCGAGTTGCATTTCTCATTCACTCCTCCTTTTTATCTCAGCTCTTACCTGCAACTTGTTGCTTTTTTGGTATTCGAGTCACAAGAGTTCAAAGTTGGAGTTTCAAATACTTAGCCACTTGGAAACAGTCATAGTAACGCTACCCACCACATAGCCAAAAAAACTTAGTAAACAACACTCTATTCGGTTGCCACACGCGTCCTTCCCTTTGCAATTTTTCATGTGTTCATTGACTCTTTGGCTTGTTCTCTGGCTTGCCATGAAGCCGGGTTGCGGACAGCAGCAGAGTCGCAGAGTGTCCGGTGAGTGTAAACACACTACTTTGTATGCTTTTGAAATTCTAAGCATAGTAACCGAGTAGACAAGGATACATCAGAATAGAAACACTTAGAACAATTTTGGACGAGGGCAGTCCCCGAGTTCAATTTCAGATTGCAGAGTAGGAGTTTAACTCGGATAAGAGAGTACATACACACTTTTGCTCATGAATGAAAGCGACGAAGTAGAGCTACATTCCAGGGGCGTTTAGATTCCTCCCCAGCTTTATCCGGCCTGTTCTTCTGCGATGGTTGCGCATCTACAAGGTAGTACGCATCATTGTGTAGAGCCTTGCTCACAATGAATGGCCCTTCCCACGGAGGGGATAGCTTGTGCATCCCGGCTGTGCGCTGCACGAGCCTAAGGACCATGTCTCCTTCTCGGAAAACCCTTGGGTTCACTTTTCGGCTGTGATAACGCCTCAGGTTTTGCTGGTAAACAGCTGAACGTGACAGAGTAAGCTCTCTTGCTTCTTCTAGCAGGTCAACGTCATCTTCTCGAGCTTCTCTCGCCTCCGCCTCAGTGTAGAGGGTTATTCGGGGGGAGTCATGCTCTAAGTCAATTGGCAACACGGCCTCAGCCCCGTAAACCAAGAAGAATGGTGTGTAGCCGGTTGACCGGTTAGGGGTAGTCCTTAGACTCCACAACACCGCTGGCAACTCGTCTAGCCAACACCCTGGTGTTTTCAGCAGCGGCTCAATCAGCCTAGGCTTTATGCCTGCAAGCACCAGGCCATTTGCTCTTTCCACCTGCCCATTGGATGCGGGATGCGCGACAGACGCGACATCTAGTCGGATGTGCTTATCTCTGCAGAATCTCACCATGGCTCCCTCAGCAAAATTCGTGCCGTTATCCGTGATGATGCTGTGCGGGTAGCCGTATCTTAGGATCACATCCTTCAGGAAACTCACAGCAGTAGCTCCATCACACTTCCGAATAGGCTTCACTTCAATCCACTTGGTGAACTTGTCAACCATGACCAAGATGTGTGTCATGTTGCCTCTAGCCGGTTTGAAGGGACCAACCATATCCAGACACCAGACAGCAAATGGCCAAGTGATGGGGATTGTTTTCAACTCGGAAGCAGGCATGTGGATTTTACTTGCGAATCTCTGGCAGCCGTTGCACTTCCTCACGATATCTTCAGCTTGCTTCAAAGCAGTGAGCCAGAAGAAGCCATGCCGAAAAGCCTTCTTGACTAGCGCCCGAGAAGAAGCGTGATGTCCGCATTCCCCTTGATGTATTTCCACCAGAATCTCTTCTCCTTCTTCCGGTTCCACATAGCGTTGCAGCACACCAGTGGGACTTCTCTTATGCAGCACTTCTCTGAAGATGGTGTAGCCCTTGGATCTTCTCTGAATCTGCCTTGCAGTAACCTCATCATCTGGGAGGGTGCCGTCCTTAAGAAAGGATAATATGGGCATAGCCCAACTCGGCGTCTCCCGTGCGGGAAACCCTGGTTCGTCCACTTCCATCGGAACAGCCACTGCTGCGTCTTTTTCTGAGTTGGGATCGACTCTCTGCAGCCCCGAACGGTTTGCAAGGACTTCTTCAAGGAATGCGACAGTCCCCGAGCTGAGAGGGGCAGTTCCCGAGTAAGGAGGAGCAGTCCCCGAGTAGGGAGGGGCAGTACCCGGGTTGCAGGCGCCAGTCCCCGGGTCCTCTTTTGGACCTTCCCAGTCAATCTCCATTGGAACTGCTTCTTCATCAGGCAGAGAAGGAACGAAGATGGACTCCGAGTTGGGGGATGGCTTGATGGATGGCTTTCTCAAATGCTCCAAGGCAATCCCAGCCGGGATGTACTGCCGAGAAGACCCCAACTTGGATAGTTCACCAGCTGCTTCATTCTCTGCGCGGTGGATGTGTTGGAGCTCGCAACCTTCAAAGAATCCTATCATGGTTTGGACCAGGAAGCGGTATGACGCCATGTTGGCATCCAGAGCATCCCAAGTGCCAGAAACTTGCTGCACAACTAGACCCGAGTCACCATAGCATATGATGCGCTGCACACCAACTTTCTTTGCTACCTTCAAGCCGTGTACCACGGCCTCGTACTCTGCGACATTGTTGGATGCCTTGAAGTGGATTTGCAGCACGTATTTGAGTTGATCTCGCTTGGGTGACGTAAGCACCATGCCAGCACCAAGGCCCTCCTTCATCTTGGAGCCATCAAAGTGCATCTTCCAGTAGTTGGATACCGGAGTAGGAGGCTCATACTGCACCTCAGCCCAATCCACAAGGAATTCCGCCAGGATCTGGGACTTGATGGCTTCTCTTCTCGCATACGCGGGAGCGTACGCGGCCAGTTCGATCGCCCACTTGGCTACTCTGCCACTTGCTTCCTTGTTGCCCATGATATCCGAGATGGGAGCTGAACTCACCACAGTGATGGGATGCTCTTGGAAATAGTGCTTTAACTTCTTGGCGCCTAGGTACACGCCGTAAGTCATCTTCTGGTAGTGCGGGTAGTTCTGCTTGGAGCTGGACAGCACCTCACTGAGATAATATACTGGCCGCTGCACACTTTTGCCTTCCTCTTCTCGCTCTACCACAATCACCACGCTTACCACTCGGTTGGTAGCAGCAATATATAGCAGCATTGGATCCTTGGGTAGCGGGCTAGCCAAGATGGGAGCGTTACCTAGCATTGCTTTTAGCTCTTTGAATGCCACATCTGCTTGCGGTGTCCAGACGAACTTGTCGCTTTTCTTCATCAATTGATACAGAGGCAGGGCCTTCTCGCCCATTCTGCCCAAGAAACGGCTCAGAGATGCCAAGCAACCAGTGAATTTTTGCACATCCTTCAGGGATCTCGGCAAAGACATGCTCTCAATAGCTTTTATCTTTGAAGGATTGGCCTCAATGCCCCGACTGGATACCAACAAGCCGAGTAGCTTGCCAGCCGGGACGCCAAAGGTGCATTTACTCGGGTTCAGCTTCATCTTATACTTGCGCAAGTTAGCAAAGGTTTCCTCAAGGTCATTAAGCAGAGTATGTGTTTTATTCGTTTTGATGACAATGTCATCTACGTACACCTGCACATTCTTGCCGAGTTGATCATGCAAGCATTTCTGCATGCATCTCTGATAAGTGGCACCCGCATTCCGCAACCCGAAACACATGACGCGATAGCAATAAGCCCCGTACGGGGTAATGAAAGCAGTCTTTATTTGATCAGCAGGGTTGAGAGCTATCTATGAAAGACAACAGTTCACAACCAGCAGTGGAATCGATCACCTGATCGATGCGAGGTAGCGGAAAGGGATCCTTGGGGCAGGCCTTGTTCAAGTCGGTGTAGTCGACGCACATGCGCCATGCGGTAGCGGCCTTGGGGTCCTCCTTCTTCTTCTCAACCATGACCGGGTTGGCTAGCCAATCCGGATGCAGCACCTCCATGATAAAATTGCTTATCAGTAGCTTGGTGATCTGGTCACCGATGGCCTTCCTTCTCTCATCTCCGAAACGGCGCATAGCCTGCTTCACTGGTTTGGCGTCAGGACGCACATGTAGCGAGTGCTCAACGAACTCCCTCGGGACACCTGGCAGATCCTCATTGGACCAGGCGAACACGTCCCGATTCTCACGGAGGAAGTGGATGAGCTCGCTTTCCTATTTCTCCCCCAACCCGGAGCCAATGATGGCAACGCGGTCGGGAAACTCAGGATCAACCTGGATCTTCTTTGTCTCCTGAGATGCCTGGAACGCTGTCCCGTGCTGGGAACTCGGCGTGCCAGGCGCACCAGCTTGCGCGGATTGCGCCATAGCCACCACCTCGTACATCTTCTTCTTCTCGGTAGCAATCACCATAGACTCCGCCAACTAAGAACCAGCAGAAGCACACTCCATGGACTTCTTGTAATCACCAGAGATGGTGATCACACCATTGGGACCAGGGATCTTCATCTTCAGATATGCAGTGTGAGTAGAGGCCATGAATTTGCTCAGAGCCGGCCTGCCGAGTAGGGCATGGTAGGGGCTCTGGTGATCAACCACCTCGAACTGCAGGCTCTCTGTGCGGCAGTTTTCCCTGGTGCTGAATAGCACGTCTATCCATACTCGGCCAATCGGATTGCAAGAGACTCCTGGCACAATGCCATGGAAAGTGGTCTTGCTGGGTAGCAGCATGTTTTAGGCCATACCGAGCTTCTCAAGCGTGTCTCTGTACACAATGTTGATGCTGCTGCCGTTGTCAATCAGTACCTTGCTGAACCTCACGTTCTTCTCAGGACCCAAGAAGGTGGGATCCAGCACCAAGGTGTAGCTACCCGGGTTGGGCATCACCTTAGGATGATCTGCTCTGGACCACATGATCTCTTGGTTGCACCAGTGCATGTAGTGAGGAACAGCAGGGATGACAACATTGACCTCCATGGCATGCCTGTGCTGAGACTTCTTGTCGACACGCTCAGAGGTGAAGATCATGTAGCTCTCGTGATGTTCCTGGTACCGGTTGCGGTCTCCGCCACCATTGTTGCCGTTGTTGTTGTTACCTTGGTTGTTGTTGTTGTTGTTGTTGTTGTTGCCTCTGTTGTTGTTGCGGGTGTAGTAGTAGTAGTAGTTGTTGTTGTTGCGGTAGCCATCGTTGTTGAAGTAGCGATTGGCTCCTAAAGCCACCTGGTTCACATTCTCTCTTCTCGGGAAAGCTGGAGGCCGAGCAGCGGGTGCGCGAGCAGGCTGCATCGCGGCATTCGCAGCTGGCAGAGGGGGAGGAGGAGGCAGGCCCTCATTCTTGATTTCTTCCCACGAACTGCACTGCCGAGTGGTGTGGTTGGCGGGCCTTGCGGGATGCCGTGTGTGGAAACTGCATGGGCCATCCTTCATGTCCTTGAAGACAAAGTTTGGTGCCGGACCCGAGTTGCCGCTACCCTGCTGGGAAGCGTTGTATGGCTTCTTGTTGCCTTGGCCCTGATTCTGGTTCTGCCCGTACTGGGCTCCAGCAGTTTTTGGCCTCTGGCTACTCCCAGCTCCAGTAGCCATAGCATTCACCTCCTCAGGATCTACCGGGTATCAATCCGGTCGCCTCTGCGTTTGTTGAGGAACTCGTTGCGCTTGTTGCTGTTGCTGTTGTAGTTCCTTCTCGGCTCGGCAGCATCAAGAAGAGGTTGAGTTGGATCGCCGAGTGCGTACTGATCCGCAATCCGGATGGTCTCAGCCAGTGTACTCGGCATCTCTCTCTGCAGCCTTTGCCACAACATGCTGCCATGCCTGCAACCCTGCGCAAACCAAGTGATGGCCTGGGCCTCGTTTACACCTTCACAGGTGTTCCTCAGAGTACTCCACCGAGTAAGATACTCCCGGTCCGTCTCCTCTTCCCGCTGCCTGCAAGCGGATAACTGCTGCGGCCTATTCGGCCTCCGGTAGGTGCTGGTGAAGTTGCTGACAAATGCCTCCGCGAAGTCAAGCCAGCAGTTGATGCTGTGCTTGGGCAGATTGTTGAGCCAAGTTCTTGCTGGTCCCTCGAGCATCTGCGGGATGTATCGCACGGCCCATCTCTGGTTGCCGCCTGCAATGTGCACGGCTGTGACATAGTCATTGAGCCAATCTTCCGGCTTGGTGCTGCCGTCATAGCACTTGGTCCCCCTAGCGAGCTGGAACTGCTTCACGGATGGCTCCGTCATGATGCGGGGGCCAAAGCATTCTGGGCCAGGCGGCCCCTTGCTCTCGAGTTGCGCAGATAAGCTGATCCGGTCCAGCTTGTGCCTGGCATCACTGGGCTCCAGCACGCGCTCACCCACGTGATCCAGGATATCATAGCCAGCCAACCCCATAGCCGAGTAGCCATCATCATATTTGTCCACCTGCACGACTGCAGGCTGCTCCACCGGGTTGGCGGCTGGTGCGACTGCACGCGGTTGCTGCCTCTGCCGAGTGGGCTGAGCAACCTGATGCCGAGAAGGACCTGGGCGATCTCCATCTCGCGCCTGGCTTTGAGCTTTATGGGCTTGATAGCCTGCTCCTGCAGTGTTGTGTTTTTGACCGGACTGTCGCGGCACAGCGTGCTGTTTTGCGGCGACAGCCGGGTCGTACACCTACATCTGCCTGTCTCTGCCGGAATGCCCACTTCGGTCCCTCTCACGGCTAGGATGCGGTGATGAGGCCTGATCGCTAGATCTAGCCGCATGCGAATGTTGGGAATATGCCCTAGAGGCAATCATAGATGATGTAATTCCCGATGTATTCATAAAGTTGTTAAGTTGTCCTTTGGTTTGAACATCTGATATATGTCATTGAATATGTGATTCGATTGTGGAACTATGTATTCATGTTGTTCATACTAATTGTCCTTGGTCGTTAAGGTTGTGCTGGACACACACCCTAGACTAATGTGAGTGTTGGCTGATGACACGGTTCCACTTTTCATGGGCATGATGATGCCATTCCAACGTTCACGGACTTGGCTAAAGAGTTTAGCAAGTCGGACTGACCCACATTGAGATGCAACGATCAAGTCGTCATTTGCATGTCTCAATCAATGTAATCCTTAGACCTGAGGTTGTCGCACAACCCGAGTTGTGGATCACCGACTTAGGTTCTGTCAAACGTTGTTCTGTGACAAGGTAACTATAAAGGCAGAGTTCGGGTCGAATGAGAAGCAAGCTGCGTGATGTGGATAATCAAGATGGGATTTTGCCCCTCCTAATGGAGAGATATTCTCTGGGCCCTCTCGAGTGATATGATTCAGGAAGCATGGCCATGCACGACTCAGTTAAGTGTTAACTGTGTCGGTTGACTAAGAGTTAGTCAGATGAATCGCATATCACGGATCGAGAAGAGAGTTGAACTATTTAAGGGATGACGATAAATCGCCTATAGTTCGACAAGGTATATCGTGAGGCAAAAAGGACTAAGATGAATATCACATTGAAAGGTATGTCGTCATGACTCAATGGGACTTGGGAGTCGGCACGTTCTGCTAGGAGCCGCTACCGATTGATCGATTGAGAGCCGGACTCCAATCGTGTCCAAGTCGCCATGAGCCTGCAGGGTCGCACACTTAAGAGCGGGAGCATATTGGTCGGGTTGGACCCGAACCAGAAATGGACTGGTTTTGTGAGTCGGACTCACAGAGGGAATGGGCCACAAGTGTTGTGAAGCCCATTACCATACGCTATATAAAGAGGGGCGCAGGTTGCCCAGCGGGCACGTTAGTCCACTCTCCCATGCGTTGGGAACCCTAGCCCCACTCAGTCCAGCCGCCGCACCGGACCTAGCAGTCCGCCGTCGGAGCTCCTCCTCGTACGTGTGGATACCGGCAGAGGTGCTGTACGTTCAGCACTTCGACGTTCGAGGGATTGGATCGGCCGGACCGGATCGTGGGACTGCACTGCCCCGATGCGCTGCATCGATAATCCGCACCTGCACGTCTAGTGGTAATAATCGTGGCCTTCTACCTCGGCTAGATCTTGGAAGCATCGCGTAGGAAAAAGTTTTTTTTGTTTATCTCTACGCGTTCCAACAGTGGTATCAGAGCGGTAGCTCCTGGTATTAGGCCCGAGATCCGTACATATGTGATATGTAGTTAGCGTTAGATGTGATCTAATTGCTGTTTTGGTGGTCGGTCTATGAGATAGATTGGTTTTGTAAAAGGTTGATTGGATCAATCGTACTCGGGGTTAATGGATGATCTGGTTTCCGTGATCATACTGCTAAGGTCGTGAAACAACTTACCCCTACCGGCTTCGCCCTGTCGTAGCGCCTTAGATGTCGTTGCGAGTTTCACAACGCCGGGTGATATCGTATCTATGCATAACTTGTTTTTGCAGGAAGTTGTGAATGGTATGGCTTATGTGCATGTGATGTGTGTAATCCATACATGATCTGCGTATCATGTTCTTGTCAGCCGGCTGGAGCCTAGGTGCTGTCATTTTATTGTATAACGACCTGCGTGTCGGATTCTCTATGTAAATTTTTCATTTACTAGCTAGTGTAGCTTGTTGGAGAACCCGGTGGCATGCAAGTCGATGTACAAGTCGGTTACATGGAGTAAGATGGCACGTGACAAGAGTTGGCACGAGTCGACTTACAAGCTTCGTGGAGATGGAGATCACCATGAAGAGAGCCATACCATTTCACATTATAATTGCTTTATTTGTGTTATTGTTATGTCTCTACTTACCTCTATTTAGATAGTTGGTAGATTTTAATCCCTCAAAGAAGGTCTAGTCGGTCGCCCCGCCAGTGTTGCACCATCACAAGTTGGACATTCTTGGTAGTGGGCTCATGAAATTGAGGTGCTACCAATTCTTTCCGGTTAGGTGGGTTTGAGTCGGACTCTTACAAGCAGAAGCACTTGGTAATCTAGACGAGTCCATCACAACGGTTGTGGGGCTCGGGGCGAGGTAGGTTGGGAGCCGGGGCATGTGATGTCACCCAACTAACAGGAGTCGTATAGGGATACGATTGGCAAGGTGTTGCCTACCTAGATCACTTGACGGCTAGCAGTGATGCTAAAGCTCACTAGTCGGCTTGCTTATTTAGGGTCTTGAATCACTTAGCAACCATCGGAGGGATGTTGGTTCTAGTGGGAGCATAAGTATTAAAGCGTTTAATATGCCTGCTCTTTTATGAATACATGTCTTAAGTGTTTTTGCGTATTTTCTGTTGTAGATCAATGGCACCTAGCAACCTTCCTCAGTTGTCCGCGTTTGCGTTGAGGTCAATCCTAGAGAAAAATAAGCTTAATGGAACTAATTTCACCAACTGGTATCGTAATCCGAGGATAGTCCTCAAGCATGACAAGAAAGAACATGTTCTAGAAACTCCACTTCCAGAAGAGCCAGATGACGATGCGACTGTCGCAGTCACAAATGCCTACCGTAAGACTAGAGATGAGTCTACGGAGATTAGCTGTCTTATGCTTGCACACATGGAACCGGACTTGCAGCAGCAGTTCGAGAATGTTGAGGCCTACGATATGATCGAAAGCCTCAAAAGTATGTTCTAGGCTCAAGCAAAGACTGAGAGGTATCAAGTCTCTCAAGCTTTGCTTGGCTGTAAGCTGAAAGACGGCGATCCACTGAGTCCGCATGTAATCAAGATGATTGGTTACATTCAGTCTCTGGATCGGCTGGGCGTCCCAATTAACGAAGAGTTCGCTACTGATATAATTCTGGACTCTCTTCCTAGTGCGTATGGTTCGTTCATCTCGAACTACCATATGCATGGTATGGATAAGAGTATCACTGAATTACATGGGATGCTCAAAACGGCAGAGGCTGATCTCAAGAAAGGCGTCAGTCAAGTGTTGATGGTGCAGAATAAGGCTAAGTTCAAGAAGAGTTCTTGGACTAAGAAGAAGAAGGATAAGTCAGGAGGTAGCACCCATGGCCCTGTCCAGAGTGCTCCCTCAAAGACTAAACCTTCTCCTACAGCCGGAGCCAACTGCTTCTATTGCAAGCAAGATGGCCACTGGAAGAGGAACTGCACCAAGTATTTGGCTGATAGAGCCAAGAGTGGAGGTGTGACTTCCAACTCAGGTACGCTTGTGTGCAATGTTATAGACATTTATCTTGCTGATGCGCCTAATAGTTCTTGGGTATATGATACCGGATCAGTTATTCACATATGCAACTCGTTGCAGGGACTGGTAAGAACTAGGAGCGTGGCAAGAGGAGAGGTTGACATTCGGGTCGGCAACAAGGCGAGAGTCGCTGCGTTGGAAGTCGGCACGATGCAACTTCATTTACCTTCAGGATTTATTTTGGAACTAAATAATTGTTATTATGTTCCAGCGCTTAGTCGAAACATTATTTCCGCCTCATGTTTGATGAGACAAGGTTATGAGTCGAATATTAAGAATAATGGTTGTTCTTTATATTTGAAAGATATGTTTCATGGCTTTGCACCCATTCAGAACGGGTTATTTATTTTAAATCTTGATAGTGAATCAGTCTATAACATAAATGTTAAAAGGTTGAAACCAAATGATCTGAATATGACTTACTTTTGGCATTGTCGGCTTGGTCATATAAGTTGGAAGCGCATGAAGAAGCTCCATGATGATGGACTTCTAACTTCGTTCGACTTAGAGTCGTTCGAGACATGTGAATCATGCCTACTAGGAAAAATGACCAAGACACCTTTTGCAAGGAGTTGTGAAAGGGCGTCCGACTTGTTGGAACTAATACATAGTGATGTATGTGGTCCAATGAGCACGACAGCCAGAGGTGGTTATGAGTACTTCATTACCTTCACTGATGATTTGAGTAGGTATGGATATATCTATTTAATGAAACACAAGTCGGAAGCCTTTTAAAAGTTCAAGGAATTCCAGAATGAGGTACAAAATCAGCTCGGCAAGAAAATAAAGTTTCTACGGTCGGACCGTGGAGGCGAGTACATGAGCCATGAGTTTGATGACCATCTAAAGAGTTGTGGAATAGTTCCTCAACTCACTCCGCCGGGTACACCGCAGAGAAACGGTGTATCGGAACGGAGAAATCGGACCTTGTTGGACATGGTACGATCAATGATGAGTCGGACAGATCTACCTTTATCATTTTGGGGTTATTGTCTAGAAACTGCAGCTTTCACACTAAACAGAGTACCATCAAAGTCAGTAGAGAAGACACCATATGAGATGTGGACTGGTAAAAAGCCAAGTTTGTCTTTTCTTAAGATTTGGGGTTGTGAAGCATTTGTCAAGCGACTTCAGTCGAACAAGCTCACGCCCAAGTCGGATAAGTGTATTTTTGTGGGGTATCCGAGGGAAACCTTGGGGTACTACTTCTACAACCGGGAAGAGGGCAAAGTGTTTGTCGCTCGGAATGGTGTCTTCCTTGAGAAAGAGTTTCTCAGTCGGGAAGTCAGTGGGAGCACGGTGCAACTCGAAGAAATTCGAGAAGAACCAACTAGGGGGGAGTCGGCAAAGGCCTTGGAGGCTGAGCCGGTCGTGGTACCTACACCGGTTACAGCACCTGAACCTCGGAGATCTGCCAGATTACAGAGTGCTCGAGATGTTTACTGTTAGACAGTAATGAGCCGGCAACTTATTCGGAAGCGATGGTGGGATATGATTCCGAGTCATGGCTTGGAGCCATGAGATCCGAGTTAAAGTTCATGGATGAAAACCAAGTTTGGAATTTGGTTGATCTGCCTGACGGTGCAAGACCCGTCGAGTGCAAATGGGTCTTTAAGAAGAAAATTGATATGGATGGAAATATTTCCGTCTATAAAGCACGACTTGTCGCGAAGGGGTTCCGACAAGTTCAAGGAGTTGACTATGACGAGACCTTCTCGCCCGTAGCGATGCTTAAATCAATTCGGATCATGTTAGCTATAGCAGCCTATTTCGACTATGAGATATGGCAGATGGATGTCAAGACGGCTTTCCTTAATGGAAATTTAACTGAGGACGTGTATATGATACAGCCCGAAGGTTTTTTCGATCCAGCTAACGCTGACAAGGTATGCAAACTTCAGAAATCCATTTATGGGTTGTAGCAAGCATCTCGGAGTTGGAACATCCGCTTTGATGAGGTAGTCAAATCGTTTGGCTTCATCAAGAGCGATCATGATTCTTGTTTATACAAGAAGTTTAGTGGGAGCAAAGTAAACTTTCTAATCTTATATGTGGATGACATATTACTGATTGGAAATGATGTCATGATGTTGCAAGAAACCAAAGAGTCATTGGAAAGGAGTTTCTCAATGAAAGATTTGGGTGAGGCGACTTACATATTAGGAATCAGGATCTATAGAGATAGATCAAGGCGGCTCATTGGATTGAGTCAGAGTACTTATCTGGACAAGGTTTTGAAGAAATTCAAAATGGAAGAGTCCAAGAAGGGATTCTTACCGATGTCCCATGGTATAAAACTTAGCAAGACTCAGTGTCCTTCGACGACTGATGAGCGAAGTCAGATGAGTGTGATTCCGTATGCTTCGGCAATCGGATCCATCATGTATGCCATGATTTGTACTAGGCCAGATGTTTCCTATGCTTTAAGTGTTACGAGCAGATACCAGGCTGACCCTGGCAAAGCCCACTGGGCAGCGGTTAAAAATATTCTTAAGTATTTGAGAAATACTAAGGAAATGTTCCTAGTTTATGGAGGTGATGAGGAATTCAGTGTAAAGGGTTACACGGATGCGAGTTATCTCACCGACTCAGATGATTCTCGTTCGCAATCTGGATACCTGTTCGTAATGAACGGAGGAGCTGTGAGCTGGAAGAGTTCCAAGCAAGATACGGTGTCTGCATCTACAACAGAGGCTGATTATATTGCTGCCTCGGAGGCGGCAAAGGAAGCTGTTTGGATCAGGAACCTCCTGATAGATCTTGGTGTGGTTCAGGGCGCGTCCAATCCTTTGGACGTATATTGTGACAACAATGGTGCTATCGCACAGGCCAAGGAACCTAGACAACACCAGAAGAACAAACATATACTCATGCGGTACCACCTCATTCGCCAGTTTGTCGAACAAGGTGATATCAAGTTATGCAAAGTACACACGGATGCAAACATTGCAGATCCGTTGACAAAGGCGCTACCACAGCCTAAGCATGAGGCGCACACGAGAGGTATGGGCATTAGATGCCTAGGCATATGATGCCAAGATGATTGACTCTAGTGCAAGTGGGAGACTGTTGGGAATATGCCCTAGAGGCAATCATAGATGATGTAATTCCCGATGTATTCATAAAGTTGTTAAGTTGTCCTTTGGTTTGAACATCTGATATATGTCATTGAATATGTGATTCGATTGTGGAACTATGTATTCATGTTGTTCATACTAATTGTCCTTGGTCGTTAAGGTTGTGCTGGACACACACCCTAGACTAATGTGAGTGTTGGCTGATGACACGGTTCCACTTGTCATGGGCATGATGATGCCATTCCAACGTTCACGGACTTGGCAAAAGAGTTTAGCAAGTCGGACTGACCCACATTGAGATGCAACGATCAAGTCGTCATTTGCATGTCTCAATCAATGTAATCCTTAGACCTGAGGTTGTCGCACAACCCGAGTTGTGGATCACCGATTTAGGTTCTGTCAAACGTTGTTCTGTGACAAGGCAACTATAAAGGCAGAGTTCGGGTCGAATGAGAAGCAAGCTGCATGATGTGGATAATCAAGATGGGATTTTGCCCCTCCTAATGGAGAGATATTCTCTGGGCCCTCTCGAGTGATATGATTCAGGAAGCATGGCCATGCGCGACTCAGTTAAGTGTTAACTGTGTCGGTTGACTAAGAGTTAGTCAGATGAATCGCATATCACGGATCGAGAAGAGAGTTGAACTATTTAAGGGATGACGATAAATCGCCTATAGTTCGACAAGGTATATCGTGAGGCAAAAAGGACTAAGATGAATATCACATTGAAAGGTATGTCGTCATGACTCAATGGGACTTGGGAGTCGGCACGTTCTGCTAGGAGCCGCTACCGATTGATCGATTGAGAGTCGGACTCCAATCGTGTCCAAGTCGCCATGAGCCTGCAGGGTCGCACACTTAAGAGCGGGAGCATATTGGTCGGGTTGGACCCGAACCAGAAATGGACTGGTTTTGTGAGTCGGACTCACAGAGGGAATGGGCCACAAGTGTTGTGAAGCCCATTACCATACGCTATATAAAGAGGGGCGCAGGTTGCCCAGCGGGCACGTTAGTCCACTCTCCCATGCGTTGGGAACCCTAGCCCCACTCAGTCCAGCCGCCGCACCGGACCTAGCAGTCCGCCGTCGGAGCTCCTCCTCGTACGTGTGGATACCGGCAGAGGTGCTGTACGTTCAGCACTTCGACGTTCGAGGGATTGGATCGGCCGGACCGGATCGTGGGACTGCACTGCCCCGACGCGCTGCATCGATAATCCGCACCTGCGCGTCTAGTGGTAATACTCGTGGCCTTCTACCTCGGCTAGATCTTGGAAGCATCGCGTAGGAAAAAGTTTTTTTTGTTTATCTCTACGCGTTCCAACAGCGAATGCACCACCTGAGAAGCCCCAGCACCCGGGTTGGCTTTCCGGAACTCCTCGTTTTGCCTAGCAGCCTCTAGCACTAGCTCATTGAGCCTCTCCTGCTGCCTAACGCGCGCGTCGCCAGAGAGATGCGGCAACTCAGCAGCTACAGCTTCAGCAGCTCTAAGGGTTTTGGCGGGGGTGCCGTATTTGGGTCTGGTGGTGGCGGTGTTTTGGCTAGCGACTTGGCCAGCAGTTTCACCAACCGCTGCCATCTCGGTGCCTAGGTTGCGGCGCGTAGCGCCTGCCTTGGAAGGCCTTCTCACCACAGGCGTAAAGCCGTGAGCTTGGTTGTACTCGTTCGGGTCCAGGTTCAGCTCGAGCCTAACCTTATCCAGCTCCGCCTGCTCGGCGAGCAGCGCCTGGCGCTGCTGGTCGAGCTGCGCCCTCATGGTCATGAGCTCGAGCTCGGTGGGAGGCGGCATGCCCATCCGCACGGCGGACGCAGGTATCGTCGGAGTAGTGGAGGGGGGAAGGTTGCAGTCCTTCTCGTAGGGCTTGTGGGTCTTCACGCCAGCACTCGAGCCAGCGAGATCCTCGATGACGCCCGCGGCAGCAGCCGCGCCCTTCCCGGCATCAGCAGCAGGGCCGGTCATCATCACCTCCACGCTGTCCGCAGAGCCGCCAATCGGCCTTCCGCGTGCAGCGATGACAGCAGGGGGATCTTCCGCAACATGCACCTCCTCGGGGTACTCGCGGTCGATGACGGTGGTGACGTAGACGAGGTGCGAGCCGAAAGATAGCACCGATCCGCCCTCCGGCATGGCCCTGCCGCCGAAATTGCCGGCGTTGTCGATGACGAAGTCGAAGGAGCCGAATATGTGGACGAGGCCACAGACGACGCGCTCTCCAGTAGCAGAAATCGATCCCGTCCGAACGGAAACTCCAGCCAGCGCCGCTGGTTGCCCCACGGTGGGCGCCAACTGTCGTGGTGGTGTCACGGCAGATGCCATAGGATGGCTAAAGATGTGGCGACGATGGACGCTGGAGGCGCTCGGGGAGGGATCACGCAGCGAGTAGCCGCGTGAGGGTGAAACTAACACTGCAAACAACAGGATCTACCCAGTTCAGGGCCCTCGT
Organism: Alopecurus myosuroides; assembly: GCA_028641055.1. Taxonomy (NCBI): domain Eukaryota; kingdom Viridiplantae; phylum Streptophyta; class Magnoliopsida; order Poales; family Poaceae; genus Alopecurus; species Alopecurus myosuroides. The sequence continues at coordinate 192,243,205 of CM054060.1, read as the reverse complement.
GTGGAGGTAAAACCCCTACTCCTGCCTTTCTCTCTTCTTATTTGTGTCTCACCGAGTAGCCACAGTACAAGTTTTAGCTTACAACCGAGTAGCCACCCTTCTCTCTATGCAACTGTAGCCCCTAGTAGTGTCGTCTCTCGCGCAGGAGGAGGCAGGGCACCTTATATACCCGTGCCCAGCCGGATACAGCCAAGATGTCGACATAGTGTGCACACTGCACAATTTCAGCTTCCCGCTGACAGCTTTGTCTTCCAAGTTTGTCTCCGTGTGGAAAGTCGTTGTGCAAAACCAAGAAGCTGATCTGTTATCACTGACACTGTCACGGGGTGGGCCCACCTAACCTGCGACGCCCTGCTGACACCCTGGCGCGGATAAGCACGCGCTCTGCAGATGAACAGTGCCCTAGTACGGACCCAGGATACGCGGGATCCTGTGTCAGAACGGCTCCTTTGACTTCTGGCCCGAGTAGGAGACCGCCATTTCTACTCGGACCACCTCCTCTACTCGGAGGAGAATAACTTTCTTGATTCTTCCTCCTGGCCATCAGTGTGTACGGCCGAGTAGCAGTCAACCGGGTAGCGAGTACCGGGTAGCCAACTACTCTGCCAAACGTTTCTTCTGATCTTGCCCTTAGCACTTGCCTTTACCCTACTCGGGGGTAATCCCCCGACACAGCGCCCGCGCCATCAGCACCCGGCTCATCTAGTCCGGCAATGGCCGAACCCAACGATCTCGACTTCCACGAGTTGCTCCAGCATCTCCATCTCAGCCCCTGTCTCTACGAACGGCACAGAGACCAGCGCGTCGACCTCCGGGACGTTCATGTGATTCAGGCGCGCCAGCCGGAGCTCCGCCAGCTTATCGGTGGCCTCGAGCTGGAGATTGGAGGCCAGTGACGTGCTCCAGGAGGGCACGAGAAGGAGAGCATGCGGCAAAGGTTGGCGTCCTCGCCGAGCTCAAGCCGGCAGTGACCGAGAAAGAGGTCGGTGTGTGTGCCAAACTCGCCGGTTCCAGCAAAGGGGATCGTGATCTCAGTGTCGCGTCAGGCTCACTGTCTCCACCCTTACCCACGCCAGAGCTCCCTGATCTCCCGTACTGCCGCTGAATCATCTCGTTTAAGGAGTCACATGCTCTTGCGCCCGCACGGCGCGGACCGCCGGCACTGAAAGCACGAAGATCCGAGTGAGCCGGCACGCAGCAAAATTCGCGAGCGTGATTTCGGCGTGGTCGTGCCTGGCGGCGTAGAAGCCGTTGTTGGGCACGGATTAGATGAAGGAGACCTCGAGCACCTCGACGACGGGGGCCTACTCGCTGCCACCGACGGAGAAGCGGGATTGGTAGGTTGTCTCGTCGAGGTCAACCAAAAATAAAAAGAGGTCGATCAGCCGAACACGGTGGCCCGCTATGGCACCTTGTCAATGAACAAAGCTGGGATGCGTTTCTGTAACTTTTCCACGGCCGCACCGATCTGTAGTCTTTGGCTGAGAATGGAAGTATTTCGTACCGGGCCAGCATCCTTCTACCGTCATGGGCCAGAGCCCATCAACGGGACGTGCCGATTTTGCAGCAGTATGAAAATTACTGGTCACAGTTTTAGCACTAGTATGAAACGTTTTTAGCCTTTAGATCAACGAAAATTAATGGCTGTGGTTCATTTAGGCTGGTGCCAACGCAGGCTATAGCCCGGGCGGTATCGCCCGCGCCCGGGCGATAGTGGGACGGTAGGACGGCGAGACGATAGCGTGGGGCGGTGGATCCACCGCCCGGCGGTAGCGCCCGCTACCGCCCAGCTGCCGCCCGCGCTGTAGGCGATAGGGGGGCGATAGGCGGGCGAGAGTGCATTGGCACCGTGGGGCGAGAGAGAGGCGAGAACGAGGCTACAGCCCGTGCACTGGCACCGTGGGGTGAGAGTGTGGTGAGAGTATGGTGAGAGTGAGGATAAAAACTGACGTGACGAGGCTATAACGAGTGATGCATTGGCACCGGCCTTAGGGGTACCACAGAAGAGCTCAAGAGACGGATGGAGTATATGAAATTGTCACTAATAGCGGTCACTGTCATGAACGTCTTCCCAGATTCCACTCCCCATGTTTCATGTACTCCCTCCGTTTTATAATAGAATATGTTTTAGGTGTTTCACATATTGTATAGATTAGAATTAAAATGAGTTGACATATACACTAAACATGTCTAGATACATGTGTGTATATGTGAAAGTGGAAAATGTCTAAAACAACTTATATCGTGGAAAGCGGAGGGATTAGTTCGCTGATTTAGCACTAACTAGCAAAAATGCTTTCCTTAAATATACTTTTAATTAAAATATTGAATTGGAAGTTCAGGTCTCGGCCATGAACCCTACACTATATGTACCATCTTTTATTTCAAATTCACGTGACCAGTTTCGTAAGAAAATACCTTGCAAGCAAAAATTTCATAAGAAATAATGTACCGTTGCACGTTGCTACATGCTTGAATTATCTAGAGTTCAAGCATCGACGGAATTCAAAGTTGCCAGATTGCTTTTATTTACAAATTTATTTCTGTAGATTTTTTTGCAATTAGATATATTTTCATGGTAATGACCTTACTTCAACTATGAACATTTTGGACACTTGAAAATAATGAGAAGCGTCTTATGCGAAAGAAACAATATCTGGATTAGTTATATTTTCAAATTCAATCTAAATACCATGTAAACCAATTGTTTCATATCTGACGAGTGACGACCGAGATGGTTAGAAGGCAGACACACCATCGATGTGAACTCACTTTTTTTTATGACTTCACATATACATGTATTTCCGTAAAGTGGCAAATCTATACATTAGCAAGTGTATTTTCTAATAATATTTATACTTGCTCTATTCATTTTTGTATGTACCGCCGGGACTAAAAGGGAAGGAAGTGCACAACTAAAAAAGTGCACATTCCTGTCGGACTAATTTTACAAACATAAGAAAAATAATCAAGTCCTGTCATACCATTTACAGAGCGTGAATAGCATATCTTAAATCTGATAATTTTATTTCACGCACACTGATTGGAGCATATCAAAGAGACTGCAACATCGGGAGAATAAAACATTAGAAGCAAGGAATGGGGCTGTCGGGGCTTGCGGGGGTACACGATGGCATGCCATTCCCAGGGACGAAGATATATCCCAATATGCACAGATATGGATGATTGTGATATCAGGAAAAAATAATTCTTCAGATAGTCTTCTTCTTTAGCTGAGCAAATACCATCCATGTAGCTTTGTTAAACTCAGTAGCCAAGATTAAGGTACTAATCGTCGATACATGGCGGTGTGTTTTAGGATGCTCTTTTCTGTAACTTCCATGTCTAAAAAGGGCATCAAGACAATGGTGCTGTTATGAACACTTGGCACAGTTAACCAAAATTGCAAGTGTCACCATGGACATCAAGAAAGGGCAAGAGCGGGTAGAGTACAGTCTATCATCTTGCTAGAAGTGTATAATAAATTAAATGGATTTACATATCAACAAAAGGCAAATGTACGTACATGCAAACAGATGTGTCTGAAGTCAAATTGATGTAGAAAAAAACTTGGAAATACCAACCACCACAGAAATTGATCTTAACTTAGCAACCAACCACATCCAAGGATGTTCTGATGTCCAGCTATAGCTGTGAAATTGTTGCCCAATATGGTTCCAGGTCCCTTATATCCATTACCTTTCTATATACAAGTTAATCTAACAGTCCAATTACAGACTATATGACTATGCACACATCCCACATCTTGCAGCACATTGAGTCAAGAAAAGAAAGACATAGGTACCAAATCCTTCATGTTCAGGAGGCCTGCAACACCACACTCCAGTCGACAGGAACTCTGTGGCGTGTGATCATGAATTGGAGGGAGACACTTCTAGAGCAGAGTGTACTTCCCAGACTTTCAAATATTGTTATGGATTCAGTGGCGATGGAGCAGCACAAGAGCATAGGCCTGACCAAGCAGCTGGCGCGAGCAACAACGGCCTCCACCTCGACCAAGAGGCGAACGACACACATGCACGCCAAGGGACAGCCGACGGCAGCGCCCACTCGCCAACCTCTATGCTCAGGGCAGAACATCCAACCCATGACCAAGAGCACCAGATGACACGCGACCCGACCTTCTCTCTCCTCTCATGGACACCGCCTCTCCCGCCGGCGAAAATCCGGCGAACTAGCGCCGCCCCGGACAGATTCCTTGTGTCCAGCTCCTCCCCTCCACCTTCCGCATCGATTCCTAGCCAGGTGATAAGGGGGTGCCCGATCTTCTCAATGAGTTTCTGATAACTTGTGGATGATAAATAGTGTCTTGCCACGAACTCTCTGGCTAATCCCTGTTACCAATTGCAACAGCTCGTAACCCCTTGGATACTCGAAACTCCACACTCTTTCACAAATAGCCACCGACTACAGGTGGTCCTGTTTCTCCTTATTCCCAATGGAATAACAGAATACACTCAGCTTTGCAAAGGTATGAATCACTTCAAGATGAATGCTTACACGAGCAAGTTCAATTTAGAAATCTAGGATTTATGTTTTATCGTAGTCTACCTCTAATAATGCGAATTACAAGCCTATAAAGGCTGCTGGACGTCCAAGCTACAGTTGGAGTCGTAAACAAACCAATCTCTAAATTTCCTAACTTGACATGACTCTATCTGGAATCTGGTAGAAAACGACTCGTGAATTGTTTCGGTCACCACGCCTTGTACGAGTCGAATTGGTGCATGGAGACGGATCCATTGGAAAGCCCATCGAAATTTGTTTTCATAATGTGCTTATTTGATTTATTTGGAGTCTGTATGAAGAGTCCATGATCGTTTGAAATTCGGTACTTCTGCCAGTCCGAACTGAATATTTTTTCCTTGATGGATCCACTTCCTCCATCGCCTCCCTCGTTCTTGCCATCCTCTTCAACCAGATCAATTTCTCCGCCGATGCTTGTGTTATCAATAACCCTGCTAATATATAAATGCATAGGTTTAGGTAGTATAACATTCTTATAAACACAAACATTATTTATTAGTAGGAAAGAATTCACTTTATCATGAACATCAGTGAGGCTCAATATTTCCTTCCAGTTCACACATGCACACTCATCAAATACCCTTATTATATCCTCATCATCCTCCATTTCTTCAAGACAAGACGTCCCCTACTTGTGGTAAGCTGAACGTGGAAGAAACAAAAGGAACAACATATATGCACTATATATGTATTTATAATGGGGGTGCATCGTTTTTTGTGGGCATGATAAATATTTTCACATGACATAAAGCAACGAAATTTGCATGTAATTAGCATCTCATCAAATAGCAATAACAATTGCAAGTATAAGTGAAGCTCATATAATAATGATCATAAGGAGAAAGTACTATGTACAAATTCTTATTGTTTAGTATCAAATCAAGTGTTCTCACAAAGGACCTATGATCAAATTTCGTGGCAGCAAAGTCAAAACAATCCAAATAAATTAACTCATTAGATAGTGGATACCATGTTTCAACTGTGCTACTCTGATATGTATAAGAAAGTAATGACCGAATAGTAGTACACTTAATTGTTTTATTATGTTTATTATTTAAATTATGTAAGTTGTAACTCAATTTGCAAATATAAGTGAAGTATAAATCAGTAGCATATGCATTTATCAAGTTCTTTGGCCAACAAAACATATGTGTAGAATCATGTTCAGATTTAGCAAAGCAATGCAAACTAGGCAATACAATGTGCAATTCAGCAATGCTATCATAAGTAATGCATATTTGATCCACCATAAAAATTTCATTCATGCTATGGTCACCAACTAAATTAAAAGTGAAACAAGGAGCATAGGTGCTAGAATTGACATGTGAAATTTCAGAAATCCTATTCATAGCACATTGCATAGTAATTGGTTCATGTAACATGATGTAATACACAATATTAACAGGTGGTATTTTAGCAAGCACTTCTTTATGTGTAATCAATACCACATGGTCAACATTCGAAATTTTCAAATCATCACATGGTGGTGAATTGTACTTGTCAACTCACAAGAATCAACAAGCAAATTAGCAGACTCACAAAATTTAGCACTTGCAAGCTACAGCTCCAAATCAGCATCAATATCAGTGGCATCCTCCTCAAATGTAGTAGGCACTAATTCATTTATATCAAGTGATGATGTAAGTTGTACTTGAGGCGTCTCCCTTTCTTCAAAAGCAAGCTGCATAGCACAAGAAACAACACTAGGAACAATGGGTAGCTCCTCAAATATTGGTGGTGGTGCAGGTTGTTCTATAGGCTCCCTTTCTTCAAAAGCAACCTACACGTCACAATAAACAACACAAGGAGTAGACATGATTACATTAGTAAAAATAACCTCACATGTCTCATTAACTTGTACCCCCACGTTTTCTACAACATTCAAGCTCTCATCCTTTATGTGTACATGCTCACTTATTTTAATTATTGGAATTGTAGGCGCACATAGGTCTTGCTTCATAACAATTTGCAATGTTTTATATGATGCATGTATTATCCAGTTTTTCTTATTGTTCAAAAAGAATTGTACATCAGGATATTTGCTAACAGAATCAACTTTAAATTTGTTGCACCAACTTCTACTCAACAAAAGATGACAACAGGTAAGCGCTCTAGGAATCACATGACATAAAAGTCGTTCTGTATGACCATTAATGGTTAACGGAACAATAATATATTGAGTAATGTGAAGTGCATCATCATTAGTAGGTAACATATATGGTTTAGAAAGTTGTAATGGAACCAACTGCAATTTTTCAACCACTTCAATACTAGCAAAGTTCACTCTAGAACATTGATCAATGGTAACAACAGCATGGCTACCTTTGATGTCTGTGGTGAAGTGGAACAAATCCAACGCAGGTATGGCACTAGAATCCTCCTCCCGGAATGTGTTACTGCAAAAGGCATACGATGGTAATGAATTTTCCATGAGAGGATCAACCATTGTTATTACATATAAATATATGGCAGTATGTATATGGTGAAACTCTCACAACTCACTCAAATAACAAAGAAATGTGAATGTTACCATTCCAAAGTGAATAGAATAACTTACCAACAAGTAATAGCAACTAGTGTGACTTGATGTGAAGAATAGAATACCCAGGGGTTTTAGCTCTCACAAAGGCAAAAACATGTTATTTAGTGGGGCTTGGTATGGTTACCTAACAATCACCAAAATAACAAGTCCTATTTGCTGTTTGTGATGATACAAAAATTGCACCTAGGAACACACACACCAATATGGAGACAAATGTGGCAAATCAATTATACGGATGGAAATATTGCAATGCACTCTAAAGACTCTAGCCAAGCTCAAGATAAACATGCACAAGATTGCTCAATTTATAGTGTCAAGATATAGCAATGAACAAATAGCTCCAATCACAATTGAGAAAATGCTACTCTCGTCCTCTTTTATAATTTTTTGTTTTCTCTTTTTTTATACCTTTTCTCTTTTCTATTTTTTTATATTTTTCCAATGGACAATAATAACTAGGAGCAAAGATAACAAATGATAAAAAAGTGACACAAAATTATGATGATATTTGAGCAGCATGTAACAAAATAGCTAGTCTTGTGGGCAAGGTACCTAACTATTTGCTGTAGAATGGATGTGTCTATGGTTTACAATGTTTAGACTTGAATTCCTAAATAAATTGTAAAAGAAACCACAAAGAAAAACACTAAGATGCACTAGATACTCACGGCAGAGAAAAAACCGAAGCCGTGCCGGCGGCAGCGAAAACAACCACTTTTTGTCCCGTCACGACAGCGCTCAAGGCCACGGCAGGGAACACACAATTTCGTGTCGGGCAGGACAACGCACATCGCTAGTTATAGGCTCGGACGCAACAGCAAAATGTGTGAAAATTGTGCCGACGACATCAATCCGAGTTCGAGTAGCGCTAGGAATCGCACGACAGCGTTTTGCTCCTTTTTGTGCCACATTATTCTCTACGCGTGTGTTTCCCGTGTGTCTTATATCACATTTGACAATTATTTAGAGTTGCTATTTTTGTGTTGTTAGGTATTCCAACCAAGCCCCACCATATATTGTCTTGTGATAACAGAGATCCCTGGTATTCACTCTAGAGAAGTGAGATACACCATTATCTTGCTGGAGAAGTGAGATACACCACTTGAGACATATGAATCAGTACTTCCTACCTCTAAGGAGAGTGCCATTGTTATTGTCGCTGATTTGGAGCTGCAGCTTGCAAGTGATAAATTTTGTGACTCTACTAATTTTCTAGTTGATTCTTTTGAGTTGACAAGTACATATAGTTCACCACCATGTGACAATTTAAAATTTTCAATTTTTTTAGCATGTGGTATTAATTGCACATAAAGAAGTGCTTGCTAAAATACCACCTACTAATATTGTGTATTCCATCATACTAAGTGAGCCCATTACAGTGAATTGTGCTATGAATAGAATTTCTGAAATTTGCTATGTGAATTCTGGCACCTATGCTCCTTGTTTGACTTTTAATCTAGTTGGTGACTATAGCATGAATGAAATTTTTATGGTGGATCACGTATGTATTACTTGTGATAGAATTGCTGATTTCAACATTGTGTTACCTAAATATGAGCATGATCCTACACATATGTTTAATTGGTCAAAAAACTTGATAAATACATATGCTACTGATTATATGAACTTCACTTATACCTGCAATTGTGATGGCTATTTGATGAGATACTACGTGTTTTCATATGAAAATTATGTGTTAATAACTTGCAATTTTCGTTGCTTTATGTCATGTGAAAATATATGTCATGCACACAAAAATGATGCACCCAATTATAGATACTACGTATCTATAATTTTTGAAAAAAAAATGATGCACCCTATTATAGATACATATATTGTGCATACACATTGTTCTTTTTTTATTTCTTCCACATTCTGATGTGGACATAATAGGGGTACATGATGCTTGTTCATGCTTGAGCTGGAAGGAAATATTCAACTTAATTGATGGTTATCAGAATGTGAATTCCTTCTTAATTAAATGTAACGTTTGTGTTTATGAGAATGTTATACTATCTAAGTCTATGCATTTATCTATTAGAAGGGTTATTGATAACACAAACATGGATGGAGGAGAGCATCAAGAGGAGCTGGAAAACATCAAGTACATCCTGGAAAACAAGAAGGAGCAACTGGAAAACAGAAGTTACATGCTGGAAAACAAGATGGAGCTGCTAGAAAACAAAAAGATGCTGCTGGAAAACAAGAATTACAAGTGGGAAAACAAGCATCAAGAAGAAGGTGGCGCACCACACTCTGTGGTTGCGCTAGGAGGAGATTCCTAGTCATTTAGGAGTTGAACCTGCGAGTCCTTATTTGATAGGACTATCTTTTAAATTCGGATTGTAATAAAACGGGTTGGGATAGAGTCCAACCCGAGCACAACACCACAAGGTGGGCCTATTCCTTGGCCGCACCCCCTGATAAATAGTTGGAAAATGAGCCTAGAATAGGTTAGACTACGTTATAGAAAAATACCCCCTTAGCTACTAGATCGAATTGCTTTGTAAGCTTTCATCTTGAAGTAAAGATCCTTTGCAAAATTTTCATGTTATCATCTATTCCACTGGGAATCAGATGGTACAGGACCACTTGTAGTCAGTGGATTACTTGTGCAAGAGTGTGTAGTTGAGATTATCCACAGGGATTGAAAGCTGTTGCATTGGCAATCATGTTTCATCCAGGAGAGATCTGAGTGAATCACTAGTTATCAAAATTATTTGTATTGCTCTTTGAGAAGATCTGGCCTACCCCTTATCACATTCAGCTTACCACACGCCGAGGACGTCTTGTATTGAAGAAAGGGAGTATTATGACATAATAGGGGGTACATGATGCTTGTTCATGCTTGAGATGGAAGGAAATATTAAACTTAATTGATGGTTATTATAAGGTGAATTCCTTCTTAACAGAATACGATGTTTGTGATTATGGGAATTTTATACTGCCTAAGTCTATGCATTTATGTATGATCATAGTTGTTAATAACACAAACATGGATGTAGGAGAGCATCAAGAGGAGCTGGAAAACATGAAGTACAAGCTGGAAAACAACAAGTACATGCTAGAAAACAAGAAGGAGCAGCTGGAAAACAGAAGCCACAAGATGAAAAACAAGGTGGAGCTGCTGGAAAACAAGGGAGAAATGCATGAAAAATATAAAGGTGGTGCACCACACTCTGTGGATGTGCAAAGAGGAGAGTCCCGGTAGTTTAGAAAAGGTGGACGTGCGAGTCCTTATTTCATAGAATTCTTGTTCAATTTCGGGTTGTAATAAAAGTTGGGAAAGAGTCCAACTCGAAAACAACTAGGAGGAGGGGCGCCCCACCTCTTGGCCGCACCCCTACCCCTCATAAATAGCTGGCCCTTGCACCCCAAATAGGTTAGAATACGTTATAGACAAATACCCCCATAGCCTCTAAATCGAATTGCTTTGTAAGCTTTCATCTTGAAGTGAATATACTTTGCAAATTCTGCATGTTATTATCTATTCCACTAGGAATTAGAAGTTACATGTCCACTTGTAGTCGGTGGATTACTTGTACAAGAGTTTCTAGTTGAGAATATCCATAGGGATTGAAAGATGTTGCATTGGCAATCATTCATCATCCAGGAGAGATCTCAGTGAATCACTGGTTATCAAATTATCTTGCGTTGCTCTTTGAGAAGATCAGGCCACCCCTTATCATGTTCTTACCCTCAAACCATTTACTTAAGTTGTTTGTATAAAAAATGTTGAGATTGCACAATCAAATAAATTTCTTGGGTAGCTAATTATAGAGAAGTGACCCGAGTGCGCAACTTCTACTTTGAACATGACATTTGTGACTTACGACACCTCGGTTCCTAGGCCTGTCGCATGGGCTTGTGCTATCATAATCGAGCCATTTTTTAAATCCGGTTTAATATGGAACTATGAAGCTAAAATCAAGCTTAAAGTATAACCGATTCAAAGTGTTAGGAGGTCACATGTATTAGGTTAAAGTGAAATTTGCCCATGAGAGGCCATGACTTGAGGTGAAAGCATCGATTAAAAAAGTCATAATGGTAAAAGCAACGTGACTTTAACCTAGTTCACTACAACTAGCAGAGTACATTCCTCCTCAAAACAAGTTTACGCCCGGCTTTAAAGCAACTCTATCAGTACCCGTCAATGCAAAACTGAAAAACTCGTTTTTAGTTCAGGTTTTCAGGACTTTTTTGGTCTGCATATGAGCGGTGCAGAACAGAGATTGAATCCCAAACTGCAAAAAATTCATAATTTGTTAATTTTGCGCGAATACAGACGGACAAACACTAAATGATTCCTATTAAAATACGAACTGAAACTTAATGTGCATATACGGCGATGAACCCTAGTTCATTGCTGCACCCTAAACCTAGATCCCCAAAATACCCGTCACGAACTTCACCGGGGCTTCATCTTTGGAGGCGCGGTGCCGTCTTCACTCGTCATCGGAGGAGGAGGAGTGCCCAACGTGGTCGAGTTGCGCTGCCGCGATGGCGTCACACTCGTGGCGCTTCGTCTGCATCTCCGTGTCCGGACGAAGGCCGCGCTCGAGCTAGGCGGCATCATAGGCCTCCACCTGTTGCTCGAAGCGGCGACGTTTCTTTGCCTACCGGCGCTCGCTTCGGATGAACTTCTCCATGATGAGCTTGATGAGGTCATCGTCGGTCTCGAGTAGGAGAAGGAGTCCTTATCGCTCTCCCCGCCCCTTCCTCATTGTACTCCGCTTGGAGCAGCAGCATCGTCGACTGCGACAGCGGCGGGACCACTTCGGAAGGGCCAGCCTCGTCGTCGAAATGGCCCTGTGGGAGGCCCACCCAACTACGAGCTAGGATGCCGCGGGCGTCGGCCAACCTGCCTTGGATGCGACCCTGCTCGTCGATGCGAGGCGTGCGCTCGCCTCCTCCTCCGTAGCCGGTGGTGGTGTGGGGCGTGGAGGCGAGCTTATGTGAGCCCGCGCGGCGCCAACGTGGTTGTTCAGAGGCCACATCGCGGTGAATCGAACGACGGCGGAGTTCATTCCTACTGGATCTGCTTTAATCGCTCGCCGAAGATAGGCCTAGCTTTCGGCCACGGTGAGCAATTGCGGCGCACCACGACTACGGTGCAGCGAGGGTTCGACCGGAGTCGCTCGTGAACCCCCTCGTATAGCGGTCAGTGGGGGGAAATACTCGGGCTCCGAAAATGGTTTTTAGTCTGGGCCGCGTTTACAGGCTCTGTTGTGCCAAAAAACGGTCCGAGCCTCTAAACCCGCTGGAAGTTCTCGGTTCTGCGAGATTTTCAGGCTCTGCTAGAGTTTCTCTAGCCGCCTAATGGACCGTAGCCCATTACCATTCAGGCCACCCTGGCAATCTGACACTTTAGGACACCATCTGATATACCCCTAATTGGTATATATCCGACAGTAGCCCCCAAGAAGGATTAAGACTCGGATTCTCCGTCTTTCGTCAAATTGCATTCTTTCCGAGAAATGTTGGCTCTTCGTCTTGATTCTTCTTTTCCTTCAAATCATGCTTTAACACGAAACTCGTATTTCGGGAAATCCGTCTTTTTCTTTCACGAGCCTTCGTGGAGAAGGAACTTCCAACGTCAGCGATGAAATCCTGCTGACGTCAGGGACGTTTGGGTTTTCGCCTGTGAAACCCTGAAACGTATCTCTGACAGATTCTCACAGGAAACGAGGAGATAGCCATTATCACATGTTGATTCATTTCCCGGATTTTCCGGCGAGTGACACGCGTTGAGCATCCAACGGTCAAAAGTTCCGTTAGTACGTATCCTAAAGGATTTTCGGGCTATAAATAGCCCATTCATCCTCTCCGGCAAACCTTCCGCTCCCCTCTCACCTTCCAGCTCAAGCGCCATAGCCCTTGCCTTAGTCCAGTGAGAACGAAACAGAGCTCGTGCTCGCGCAAGCACCGTCCCTGGATTTCACGTCGGAGAGCTCAAAGTCCTCATCGCGCCGCCGTGGAATGAACTCACCACGCGCGTCCCCGGAACGCTCCGTTGCCACGGAAATAGACGACATCATCAACGAAATGGATCCATTGTTGGGTTCGCCGAGCCGCGCCACCGTCGACGTGCCGGAGAAAACTTCCGGTGTCCAGGACCGCGAGGATCTGCCTCTCGCGGACGGTAACCTGGCCGCGTCTTCTTCTACTCCGCCTCCGCCTCCAGCTCGTGAAACTGCGGAGGAAAAGCTCACTCTCGTCGGAGAGGAGCTCGCCGCCGCGGCCTCCGCCACCGGAGCCGAGGAAGAAGGCGAATCTTCCGGCAATAGGATCCGGAGCAGCATTCCCTCCTCCCTTCTTCCGATAATAGAGAAGGAAGGGTTGATTGCGAAGGGAAAATTGCGCCATGAGGAAGAAGAGTCCGAGCCTTCGCCCAGAGCCGAGGAACGAGTTCTTCTTACTTCGCATATTGCTAGAGGTATGGGAATCCCGCCTTCCGCCTTTTTCCTCGAAATCCTTAGCCATTACAATATCCAACCCCACAACCTTCCACCAAATTCTATTCTCTATCTAGCCGGCTTCTAGGCCCTTTTTGAAGGGTATTTAGGAATAGCGCCTAGATTAGATTTGTGGCAATATTGCTTTGGAATCAAGCGAAACCCCTCAGAGGGTGCTCTTCCAATTTGTGGAACCATATCTTTCACCCTGCGTAGATTCAGGGAAGATTGGTTCCCGAAGATAAAAACGTCGGAATCCTCAAATTCTGGACGGGTTCTTTTTCTATCATCAAGACATCCCATTTCTAGGAAAGGAAACGGGGTTCCACCATTTGTCAATGATGCCGCTATTCCCCAGGACAATTGGGCTGCAGAAGCGGTACAAACTTTGCCGGACGATTTGTTGAAAATCAAACGGCGCATGTCTAAGCTCACTTCGTCCACACCTCCTCTTACCGGAGCTGACACAGTTTTGTGTTGGTTCGGACGTAGCATCCAACTTCTTGCACACTGAACTCGGCTTTTGTGCGAATACAAGGGTCCGGAAGACGAGATGAGAGGAACGGATAAATCTCGAAATGAGACTTCAAGAAGCGGGTCAATCAGCTGGTTACTACCCGTGACCAATATAAAGAAAGCCGAGAAATGTATCACGGAGGGAATAAGATTCCAAAGGTATGTCCTTTTCTCTTTGGACAATTTTTCTTGGATTTCCGCCTTTCTCCATTTTCTTAATTTAATCGGATATTTGGCCTTTTTCATAGTTCGATGATCTTACGGAAAAGGATCTTGCGACTGACGCCGAACTTGACGAACTTCATGCCAACTTTTACGGTTGTCGGAAGCGCAAGAGGCCAGCAACCACTAAAGATGTGGTAAATCTTGACGGGATTCCCGTCGCTACATCCAGGTAATGCCTTGGGTATTTTGTACCTTTGCCTGCATTTTATTGCATAGGTTGGTTTGGTTTCTCGGAATATTGATTTCTCGGATTTTCTTCTTCTTCCTTTTTCTTTATCCTTGCTCCAACTTCTTTAAGTCAAAGAAGATGAAGAAGCATAATGCCACTGTCGGCAAGGGAGCGCCATCTCCTGCAGCAGCTCCCCCTACCCCAGTTACTCTTGGGGGAGAAGATCAGTCTGCAAGGCCGGAGGAGTACCCATTGCCGACCAGCCAGCCCATTGCATCCGAGACGGATGGAGGGAAAGGGTGGAGCCGGATATGGGTGGTCCTTCTCGTATACCTGAGGAGGAGCCCATTCCCACGTTTAACAGAGAATTCAAGGTAAAGGAGGAACCCTTCGACGAACACGGATATATTCGTCCAGGGGCTAAAAAGTTCTTCGCTCCTGCTCCTCTAATCCGTCCTTGGCCGCAAGGCGGATTAATTGTAAGGAATAACTTCGTATTTTCACCTCGGTCGGTCATCCAGGACGGGCTTCACCATGTTGGGATTCTTTTTGCAGAGTATGCAAAAGAATTCAATGAAAACTTGTTAGATTTGCAACAAATGAGCCAGGTAATACCTCTAGCCCCCAAGCAATAAGTCAAATGCATGCTTTTGCCTTAATGCTTTTTTCTCTTGTATGCTTGTTCTTAACCTAAGCATTTTTGTCTCTTTTCCGTGTTTCAGCAAGCCGCTGTAAAAATAAACCTGGAAGTTTTCAACAAACTTACCATCAAGAACAATGAGGTGAAATCCCTTCTTTCGATTCTTGAGGGTAAAGAAACAGAACTGTCATCCACTCAGCAGCAGCTGAAGGAGACAACAGGTAAGATTTTTCTCTGCTTCCAGCTGTATAATTTTTTCTAAGTAGTTTTCCGAGTTTTCTTACTCGTCTTTTTTACTTGCTTTTCAGCTTCTTTGGCGAAAGCCAAACAAGTTGCTGAAGATGCCGGCAATGCCGAGAACCTGCACCAGGAAAACCTGGATCTTCATAAGCTCAATATGAAGTTGCATCAGGACCTGGAGGCCAGCCAATTGGCCGTCGGTATTGCCGATTCCAAGGCCTCCGACCAAGCAGCCAAGGATAAGGACACTATCCGAGACTTGGAGAATGCCTTGAACCAGCGCTTGGAGGAAGGCGCCGAGATGGAAAAAATTCTCGGCAAGTACTTTACCTTTTACCGGATTTTTCATGTTGACATCTTTCTCTGTTTTTTGCTAACACTTTTTGTGTTTTACTGAAACAGGAGATAGCCCCCAGCTTACTCGGATTGAGAAAATACGAACTTTTGGGAAGGTGTTCACTGCAATCAAGGCTGCGGGGATGTTGTTGGTCAACAAATGCCTTCCCTCCAGAACTGGGGAATTCTCGGAAGTTGCAAAACTTTCGGAAGCTATGGTGGAGGTGGCGGAGTCCAGGGAGTCCATCCTGCGCTCCGCGGTGCGTGGTGGTGCACGCATGGCTCTAGGGCTCATGCGCATGCACTACCCTGATGCCAAATCTTGGCGTGTGGCGTCCGACATCCCGCAAGGATACACGGAGGCGCAGCGGGCTAGCATCTTTGAAGCCATCAAAGGTCACACCACCAAGATCGTCACCATGGTCAACATCTCCACCTTCTACCCATAGGAAACCATTCCAGATATTCCCGAGGAATCTAGCAGTGAAGATGACTCGGATGCCTGAAGGATGCCTTGTCCTGGGTAGAAGATAGGAAATAGGAGCATTACTGATCTGAAAATGTAAACCTATTGTAATGCTTTCTATTCCTTTGTATAAACAAGTACTCCGCTTTTGCAGCAATATTTATTAAGTCCTTTGCAAGTTTTCCGGGGTTTTATTCCTTTATACTCTAAGCTCTCTAGTTTGTATGCTTTAACTGTCCTTAGTGTGTGAAATGGCTCGATAGTATTTTTATCTTCATGCCTAGTGACTGGGTATAACCAATCAGTCGAAACTCGGAAACATGGATCATACTAAATGCATTTTTACTTACTAGCTCTAGCGACCCAGCATAAAAACAATCAGATAATACTTAGAGAAAGGCAAGGAATTTTTTTGCATGAAACTCAGGCACGCAGGCACAATCTGGGTTTCCTTAAGCCGTTTTTAGGCTGAAAATCATTCAGTTTTTTAACACCGAGCACGCAGGCACAATTCGGGTTAACATTGAGTATTTGGAAAGATCATTGGGAAATAAATAAGACAGAATTATGCTTTAAACTAAAATAAACATGTAAAAAAACATAGATGTATGAATTCCGACAACTTTCTTTCATGATCTCAAAGATGTTTACATAGAATTTGAACTAAGTATAAAAGGGACGTAACTGCTGGATGCTCCAGGGTCTTTTGGTCTCCCCTAGTTCGTCATCTATCTGTCTTTTTCTTTTGCGATTCGGCTTTTCGGGATCATCTTATGTGTCTCGAATATCTACAAGATAGTATGATCCATTTTTCATAGCTTTGCTGATGAAGAAAGGTCCTTTCCAAACTGGAGCCAATTTGTGCTTTCTTTGTTGTACCAATCTTAGCACTAGGTCACCTTCTTTAAAAGAACGATGCCTAATTTTCCGACTATGGTAACGTCGTAAACCTTGCTGATAAATGGTAGATCTTTTAAGCACAAGTTCTTGTTCTTCCTCTAAGAGATCGACGCCATCCTGTCGTGCGCTTTCGGCATCCGAGTCATCGAAAGTTCGCACCCTTGGGCTATCATGGATCATGTCCGTTGGAAGGACTACTTCCACGCCGTAAACTAGGAAAAACGGGGTTTGCCCTGTTGACCTGCTTGGCGTCGTTCGAATACTCCAAAGCATAGAGGGTAACTCTTCCACCCATGCTCCAGCTGCTCTATGAAGAGGAGATTTGATTCTTGGGCGTATTCCTTGCAGGATGGAACTATTCATTCGTTCAACCTGCCCATTAGATTGCGGGTGTGCCACATATGCAAGATCTAGGCATATTCCCGTTTGTTGGCAATATTTTGCCAACTCTCCAATAGAGAAATTTGTCCCGTTGTCGGTTATTATGCTCTGTGGAACGCCGTATCTCATGACTACGTCAATGATGAAATTTCTGGCTGTTACACCGTCAAGGTTTTTGATGGGTTTTGCCTCCACCCACTTGGTATACTTATCTACTGCAACGAGTAGATGTGTAAGTCCGCCTCTTGCAGTTTTGAATGGTCCCATCATATCTAGCCCCCAGACCGCAAATGGCCATGTAATAGGGATAGTTTTGAGTGCTTGGTCTAGCATATTCGTCTGCTTGGCGTAATACTGACATCCGGCACATGTATTGACTATGTGTTCGGCATTTGTCTTGGTTGTTAGCCAGAAAAACTGTGCATGGAATGCTTTCTTAACTATGTGTTTTGATTGAGCATGATGTCCGCAATCTCCAGCATGGATTTCTTGCAGAATTTCTTGGCCTTCTTCTGGCGAAATACATCGCAGAAAAATTCCGGTAGTGCTGCGTTTGTACAGGCAACCATTGATTACCTGTGTATCCTTTGCATCGATGTTTTATTTGTCTTTGCAAGACCTCATATGCTCCATCCGGATACTTCTGATCTACTAAAAAGTTCAGATACGTAATTTTCCAATCCGGTTTAACGAGCAAAACTTCGATTGACTCGGAAACTAGAGGATAGTCGACATCTCCACCCTTTATGGATGGTTTCGTACAAATGCTGGACTAACACACCTGGTGGTAGGGTTTTCACTCTTTCCAAGCCCATGCGAGCTAATGCGTCCGTGTTCCAATTTTCTTCCCTCTTGACATAAAGTACTTCAAATCCCAGGAAGCAAATTGCAAACTCGTCCACCGTTCTCCGATATTCGGCCAGATGGGGCTTTTAGCCTCCCATGTTTGGTTAAGCTGATGCTGTACCAAATCTGAGTCACCATAGAATAAGATGCGTTTGACACCTATTTCTTTTGCAATATGCAAGCCATGAAGCAAAGCTTCGTATTCTGCCACATTATTGCTGGCGTTGAAGTGTATTTGTAATACATACTCCATTGTATCTTCCTTGGGGGATTTTAGTACTACACCAGCTCCAGCGCCTTCCTTCATCTTGGATCCGTCAAAATGCATGACCCAATATTCCGACTCCGGCATTGGTGTGTTTTCCATTGCTTCTGTCCAATCAGCGATGAAATCTGCCAACACCTGGGATTTTATCACCGTCTGGGGTTGGTACTTAATGTCGAACGCAGCTAACTCGATGCCCCATTTGGCTACTCAGCCTGTTGCGTCCGCATTGTTGATTATATCCCCTAGTGGTGCTTTGCATACCAATGTTATTGAATTTCCTTGGAAGTAATGGCGGAGTTTTCGAGATGCAAAAAATACGCCATATGCCAGTTTTTTATAGTGCGGGTATCTTTGCTTGGACTCGGAAAAAACTTCACTTACGTAATACACCGGATGTTGATCTGGTATGGTTTTCTCGTCTTTCCGCCCTTCCACAACTATCACCGCACCAATAACCCTGTTTGTTGCTATGAGGTACAGTAACATAGGTTATTCGTCTTTTGGTGATGCCAAGATTGGAGCTTGCATCAAGGTTTCTTTTAACTGGGTTAGCGCTTTGTCCGCCTTTTCTGTCCATTCAAATTTGTCGGATTTCTTCAACAATTTGTATAATGGCAGAGCTTTGTATCCTAGCCGGCTTATAAACCTGGTGACGGCAGCTGCAGAACCCGTCAATCTTTGTACATCTTTTAAGCATGTAGGCCTTCAGATGTTTAGGATTTCCTTGATCTTTTCCGGGTTTACCTCTATTCCTCTGTGAGAAACGATGAAACCCAGAAGTTTTCCTGAGGGAACCCCGAATACGCACTTTAATGGATTTAACTTCATTTTATAAGTGCGCAAATTTTCGAATGTTTCTCGCAAATCTTTAAGGAGCTTGTCTTTTTCCCTGGAAACGACGGCAATTTCGTCCACATAAACGTGAACATTTTTGCCAATCTGACTATGCAAACATCGTTGCATGCAACGCTGGTAAGTTGCACCTGTATTCTTTAGGCCAAAAGGCATGGTTATGTAGTAGTATGTTCCATATGGTGTTATGAAGGAGGTTTTAATTTGGTCTTCTTCCTTCATGCGTATTTGATGATACCCAGAATAAGCGTCCAAAAAGCATAAAAGCTCAGAGCCTGGAGTGGCATCTATTATTTGATCGATTCGCGGTAACGCAAACCTATCTTTTGGACACAATTTGTTCAAGCCTATGTAATCTATACACATCCTAAGAGCGGTGCTATCTTTCTTCGGGACTAATACTGGATTTGCAGACCATTCAGTATGTATAACTTCCCGGATAAAATCAACTGCTAATAGACGGATAATTTCCTTACCAATAGCCTTCCGTCTTGTTCCGTCAAATCGACGGAGACCTTGCTTGACGGGTTTAGATCCTGGAATTACCTTGAGTTGGTGCTCAAGAAGTTCCCTGGGTATGCCTGGCATGTCCGCTGGACACCATGGAAAAATATCCCAGTTCTCACGTAGGAACTTGATGAGCTCGCTTTCCTATTTGTCGGTCATGCTAGTTCCCACTACGACAAATTTTGTCGGATCTTTGGGATCTAGGATAACCTGTCTTGTATTCTCGGAAGATTTGAAGCTGTCTGCCGGCATTTCTGTCGACGATACTTCTTTTGCCAGCTCCTTTAATTCCTCCTTTGCTATCACTTTTTTCTGCGCAAAGGGAGTTTCGTTTTTCTAGCTCGTTTGCTAATTTGAAGTCTCCATTTATGGTGATTACTCCTCCTTTTGGCCTTGGCATCTTTAGCTTGTTATAGATATAACATGATCTTGCCATGAATTTGGCGAAAGCTGGGCGTCCGAGTATTGCGTGATAATGCTTTCAAACGGCACAACCTCGAAGGATATTTTTCCTGCCGGAAATGTTCTTTCTCTCCGAAGGTTACTTCTAGGGAAATTTCTCCTAAGTATCGTGCTTGCCTGCCAGGGACGATGCCGTGAAAGCGTATGTTACTATGATTGAGCTGGGTCTCGGAGATTCGCAGATGCTTTAATGTATCCAGGTACATTATATTAATGCTGGATCCTCCATCCATCAACACTCTTTTTAGCCTAGTGTTTTGAACAATAGGGCTTACAACTAGAGCTTGTGTGCCGGGTTCTGGGATATTTCCGGGATGATCAGACTGATCCCAGGTAATTGGTGTATTAGAGTACTTCAAGAATTTCGGGGTTGGTGGGACAACCGCGTTTATTTCTCGAAGTGTTCTCTTTGCCACCTTTCCTGATGGGGTTGCCAGGAAAGTTAGGTTGCATTCTCCTTCAACTCTCGGAAATTTAGGCTCGCCTTTTCGCTGTTGTTCCTGGATTTTTTCGTCAGTGTCCGATTCACTGTCTTCTTTTTCAGCTTCTAGCTTTTGCTTGGAGAATTTCCTCTTGGAATTTTTTCCCTTGCTTCCGGATCCTGCACTGCCTTTCATATGCTTGTTGAGCCGGCATTGTGCGTTCGTATGAGTGGGTTTCCCAAATTGCGAATGATTGACACAGTTTTCCGACTTTATTCTTTCCCACTCTTCTTTTGTGTAGTTGATCGGTTCTGTGCTTCGTCCTTTCCATTTGCTCCCATTTTCTCTTCCAAAGGCTATGTTAACTTCTTTTGGTTTTTGCTGTGTTTCTGGAGTTGCTTTTTTCTCAGGACGAGGGGTCTTTTTGGCTTCAATCAAAGTGATGATATTGCCACCTCTCGCTCCGAGGTCATCTTTGGCCGCTGCGTGCTCGTTTGCGGTTGTAAGCATAGATCCGAGATCTTTGTGCTTTTTGGAACCGATCATGAACGGTACGAGTCCGGGTTTTAGGCCATTGACGAAAGTATGCATTGCTTGTACGTTAGTTACTCCAGAACAACTATTTTTCATTGCAGTCCACCTTGAGATAAAGTCCACGTACGGTTCATCTTCAAATTGGGTGCAGCGGTTTAACTGGTTGATGTTGTTGGGGCGTTTGTACGGTTCCCGAAAATGCTGAGTAAATACTCTAGCCATATCATCCCAGCTATCGACAGTTCTTGACGGAAGCCCGTTGATCCAATCTCTGGCTCTGTCCAGTAACATTAGGGGGAGTAATTTTACTGCCTCTAGGTCTGTCCCATTGTTAATCTGGATGGCTGTGTAATAGTCTGAGAGCCAGGTATCCGGGTTTGTACCGCCGGTGTATTTTTGATATGTTGGACCAACTTTGGCAAAGCCAGAATGCAGAGTTATTCTTCGGATCCTGTCAGTGAAACACTTAGGTACGAAGTATAGATGATCTCTTTTCGCTCTGTCAATGTGTGCGGAGTATCTCTCGGCTGAATGGATAGAAGGGGATCTGCTCCTTTCTTTTCCATTGTTGCGCGAATGCGCCCTTCCGGGGTTATCTCTATTTCCTCCGTTCTCGCGCCCTTTGGGATAAGGTGGAGTTCTACTCCTGTGTCTTTCCTTATTCCTGGGGGGTGTACGGGATCTCTCACGTCTGTGAGGAATATCGTATCTTCCGGCTTTTTCAGCAGGGCCTCTCGGAGGTGGCATTGCTTTGCCGTCCTTTTTGGTTTTGTTCTTCCCGATCTCGGGGATTAATTCCACCTTTCGGCAGATGGGATCCGGTTCTGGAAGCTGAATCCTTGTTATCGGGCTTTTTCTTTTCCTTTCTCGGATCTTCTTTCTTCTCTTTCGAATTACTTGAATCTCCAGGTTCTTCAGGTCCAGGTGCTCCAGGGGCACAAGTGGCTATTTTGCATAGGGCTGAGTTGTCATACAACTTCCCTAATCTTGCTTGGCCTCGTTGTTGCTGTTGCAATGCCTTTCCTAAGAAAGCCTATACCCCTTGAAGTTTTTCGCCATTGGAGTACAGATCATTATTGAGGATGGCAAACGCAGGCTCCGCGTTTGCTGCTGCGGTTTTATATATAGGTGTAAGGTCCGCCCCAGAACCACTGTTCAAGGACACCTTCGATACGCATACATTCACGATCCCAGATCACAATAGTCGTGAACAACATATCAAGTTGGTACACAGATACATTATCCATTACACGGTTGTATAAACACTTACAAAGGAGCATGGTCTCATGACCAAGTCTAACACAACTGCCACACAGGGAAAACACACAACACACACAGCGGAAGACTACACACTCAAACGTAGTAGAGCCCAAGTCACGCCTTAACCTACAGGCTGCTGACCGGGACATGATCCTAGTTCGCAAAGCCATCAGCTCCTTACTCCTCCTCGTAGATCTCCTTCTGAGACTCCTTCTCGATGTCTGGCAAGTTGATACCAGCGACAAAACCAATATGAGTACATTTGAATGTACTCAGCAAGACATCCATCATGTAAATTACAAAAATGCAAGTATGTTTATATGGTGTAGTAGGTAGGTGTCAGGACCTTGGTATCCCGACATTCCGAAGAAGGGGGAGGATTGTAGGAGCTCGAGGCTCAGATCTAAACTAGGGGAAATTGATAAAATGCAGGAAAGGAAATAACAAAATAAGGAGTTTTGTATTGCTTGATCCACCCATCCTCCCCACCTGCCCTTTATATCCAAAGGCAGGCTCAAGCAGTTTTACACATTGGTCCTGCAATTTATTACAATTAAAGGAAAAGTAGATAGTTGCTATAGATTGCCATCTCATCATCACAAGTAAGACAAGGGGTGCGATTAGGATCCTGACAATGCCCCCTGCTTAACCCAAGACGTCACGGCTTGAATTCTGGAAATGCTTGCTTCATGAAGTGTTCGGCCTCCCAGGTTGCTTCCTCTGGTGACATCGTGTCCCACTGCACCAACCATTGTTTCTCTAGCTTATCCTCCCCACCTGACCTGCACAAGTACTCACGTTGCTCAAGGACAGCAATGGGAAACATTTTCAGCTTACCTGATGGTGATACCGCTGGCAGCAAGGAGTTGGGCACTACATTTGGCCCCAAATGGCGTTTGAGCTGGTTGACATGGAAAACGTCGTGCAAAAGTGTGCCTTCAGGCAATTGCAGCCGGTAAGCTCGATTTCCCACCAGTTGGAGCACACGAAAGGGGCCATACCACTTGCTAGTCAGTTTCAAGGCAGTATGCTTTCCAAGTGATGCTTCTCGGTGTGGAGACATTTTCAGATACACTAGATCACCTGGGAGGAAGGATCTAGGGGTTTTGTTGGCGTCTGCAAATTTCTTCATTTTGCTTTGCGCTTTCTCCAAGTTGTGTTGCAGTATCTCTATCATCCGCCCCTGATCATCTACAGTAGTGGGTAATTCAATTTGGAGATCAGATGGAATAGCAACAGCAGTGAGGAGTGGTGGAGTATACTCATACAGTGCTTGGAATGGCGACATTTTGATTGTTGTGTGGAAGCTAGTGTTATACCACAGCTCAGCAGTTGGAATCCAATCATCCCATTTCTTTGGTTCAACAAATGCCACGCATCGCAGATACTGCTCTAAGCATTGGTTAACGCATTCCGTATGGCCATCAGACTCTGGGTGGTACGCTGTCGAGAAGTGGAGGGATACCTTCAGAGTGGATAAAATGGCCTGCCATAATTTGCTTGTGAAAATTCGATCACGGTCGCTCACTATAACTGAAGGAGGCCCATGCAATCTGAGGATGTTGTCAATGAACAAGTCGGCGACCTTTTGAACCGTATAAGGGTGGGATAGCAACAAGAAGTGAGCATACTTGGTTAACCTGTCAACAACCACCAAGATCACATCCTTGCCTCGAGATTTGGGGAGCCCTTCAATGAAATCCAAACTGATTTCTGCCCATTTCATGTGAGGAATAGGCAGAGGCTCAAGCAGTCCTGGATACTTAACCTTTTCAGTTTTGGACACTTGACAGACTGGGCATTCAGCTATCTTTGCAGTGATGTACTGTTTCATTTTAGGCCAATAGAAGAGCTGCTGAATCCTGTGGAGGGTGACCCTGATCCCTGAGTGGCCCCCAAATGCACATGAGTGGAAGGAGGAGAATATTTTGTCTCTGAGTTGTGTGCTGGCCCCAATATAAATCCTCCCCTTATATCTCAGCAAGACAGATTGCAGTGTGTAGTTGGTGCTATCTGCAGTAGAAATTGCTAGCTCTTGGAGCAGGGCAGTACATGTTAGGTCATTGATGTAAGAGTCAGCCACTTCTTCTGTCCAAGTTGGTAAAGCAATAGCTATTGAGTGGCATGAAATTTCTGTAGCTGAATCAATTGGTTGGTATTTCCTTGACAAGGCATCAACCATTTTGTTGTCCAGTCCTCTCTTATACTCAATTTTGAAATTGAATTCCAGCAGCTTAAGCATGAGCTTGTGCTGAATTCCTTCCAGCAAGTTTTGACTGCAAATATACTTCAAACTGCTTTGGTCAGTTTTGATGATTAAGGTGTTCCCCAAGAAGTAATGTCCCCACTTTTTGAGGGCTACTAAGATGGCCATTGCTTCTTTTTCATAGATGGACTGGGCACTGTTTTTAGGCCCCAAGCACTTGCTGAAATAAGCCAATGGCTTCCCTTCTTGCATGAGAACTACTCCCCGGCCGGTAGCTGAAGCATCTGTCTCTAAGATGAATGGTTTCGAGAAGTCAGGCATTGAAAGTAGTGGTGGTTTTGTCATTATCTCTTTGAGCTTCTCAAATGTCATCTGTTGCTAGGACCCCATTGAAAGGCATCTTTCTTGAGTACCTGATGCAAGGGTTGGCATGTCAAGGCATAGTGTCGAATGAACCTCCTGTAATAGCCTGTCAGACCCAAGAACCTTCTTAGTTGTTTAACAGTTTCGGGAGCAGACCACTTAATAATATCTGAGATTTTTGAGGGGTCAGTTTGCACTCCAGCAGCAGATATAATATGCCCTAGATACTCCACCTGTGGTTGACCAAATGTGCATTTAGACTTTTTTTGCTTTGAGATGGTGTTCAGAGAGTTTGAGTAGGACACTTTGCAGGTGTTTCTTGTGCTCAGACAGGGAGGGGTTGTAGACTAGGATATCATCGAAGAAAACCAACACAAATTTCCTTAGGAAGCTTGCAAAGATGGAGTTCATCAGAGTTTGAAATGTGGCTGGTGCATTACAGAGGCCAAAAGGCATGACCAGGTACTCATAGTGTCCCAGGTGGGTGGAGAATCCTGTTTTATGCACATCTGTTGGATCCATCCTGATTTGGTGATAGCCAGACCTCAAGTCCAATTTGGAAAATATGCTAGCCCCATGTAACTCATCCAATAAGTCCTCAATTACTGGAATTGGAAACTTGTTTTTGATAGTCATGTCATTTAGGCCTCGAAAGTCAACACAGAGTCTCCAAGATCTGTCTTTTTTCCTTACTAGGAAAACAACCCTATGAGAATTAAACTATAACAAACATGGCTTTCACACCCAATTTCCTAACATGCTAGTGACACAACACAAAGCACATCTCAATGGTGAATTACAACCCTACACATGCTAGGAGTCGCATTTATAATAATAACAAGATAACACAATAATCATTTAAGGCATAACAATAAAAGGCAGAAAAGGGCTAAACAGTAAATAATTCACCAAACCTATTCTATTACTCCTAAAATCATGGAAATCTAGTATTAGGTGATCCTAGTCACTAGAAAACCAACACAATTGGATTCACATCAAAATTCATCACCGATAAAACTAAATAATTCACACAAGTGCTCTCTGGTCCTAATACAAACATGCATGGAATTTTCAAGCAAAAGCTCAAGTCAACACAAGGTCCATTTCTACAGATAGGTAAAAACAATAGCTACTCAGAACAATTTAGTTTGCAAGATTTGGACACTTAAAACTCAAGTTATGATTTTAATGGTGAAAATGAGTAATTCTGGATTTATTCAATTTCTCCTAAAATATTGCACAAAATATAGATCTACAAGTTGGATGTGGTTAAGAAATTGTAGATCTACCAGTGATAAATTTGTTTTGTCAAGATTTGCATCTTAACTATTTTAAAATGAATTAAAGCAGACAACGTGAAATAAATATGTGGGAAAAATGAAATTTCAAACTGCAGAAAATAGTTAACAAGCCAGATCTGCACGGGAATGGGCCGAGAGGAGGCAGGCTAGCCCAACATAAGTTCTCCCGTCGGAAAAAAAAATTAAAACTAATAGTGGGTCCCACGGGCCCGGGCAGCCAGCCTTACACGGTCACGTTGACCGGTAAGTTGCCGTTGGATCGAGATCCAACGGC
This sequence comes from Alopecurus myosuroides, assembly GCA_028641055.1. Taxonomy (NCBI): domain Eukaryota; kingdom Viridiplantae; phylum Streptophyta; class Magnoliopsida; order Poales; family Poaceae; genus Alopecurus; species Alopecurus myosuroides. The sequence continues at coordinate 192,216,492 of CM054060.1, read as the reverse complement.
TAGAAGTGAATCGCACGAGGGCAGGACAGCGGTGACCACACGAGATGGCAGAGTCCTCTCCGTCCGTCACTGCGGAGGCTCTGGCTTGTTGCCGAAGATGCCCGTGGTTGCATGGATGCGTGGAGAGCACCAGGAGGCTCGGGACGATGCTGCGCATCCACCTCCCCCACTAGCGCTTGGCGGGAGCTGCCCGAGCAAGGAATTTGACGGGAAGTTGCGGCCGGCCATCTCGGCAATCGAGGAACTGGGACATGTGAAGGATAATAACCAAGATTGAGAGGAGAAGGAAACGATTGGATCCTGGAGGGTTCAAAGGGAAAGAGCAAGAGCACCAGGGAGGCCCTGAATCACGGGCTCGACATGGAGATCCTCCACGAGAAGCTGTGGTTGATTCTGACCATGGAGGAAGAAAGGAAAGGGTTAGGCGCCTCTGGAGTTTGATTGGAGGTGGCAGGAGGTGGGCGGGACACGATTGAGAGCCAGGGGATGGCTTGGATATGCCTACCATCGGAGCTCGGCGGACAAAGCACACGGCAATCATGGCGGCTCGCGTGCGGTCATCAAGGGAGGGGAAAATGTTGTCTGGTGGGTCGATCATGACAAGGAGATACTCCAAGAACCGATAGAGAGGAAGGAGTGGTTTCGTAGCAAGCGGAAACCAGAGCTCCCATCTCTCACCCGCAGGTGTTCGGCAGAAGTAGAGGAAGAAGGAGAGTGAGATGGGGGAATGAATGTCACGAGTGTTCTCGTGGATGTCTCGTGAAGCATGTAGACAAGGAGGAGGAGCGAGGCGCGCGACCCAGGTGTCGGAACACGAACAACATGTCGTGCATGACCTGGGCACCATGGCCAGCTCACGGCTAGGAAGAAGGAGACAAAGAGAAAGGAATGGGCCTTGCCAGGGAGTTCACATGATGCACGAGGAGCCTTGTGGCGGAAGGGTTTTCCCTGGGATGGACTATGGTGATAGAGTAGAAAAAGCGGTGGGTGATCAATGCCTTGTCCTCATGTTGGTGGCTTGGAGAGAGAGAGAGACAGGAGTAGGTAGACCATGTCTAGGAGTGTAAGGGAGATGTTTTCCACCTCATAGAGAAACAGAGAGGTAGAGAGAGTGAGAGAAATGACTAGGACAAGCCTACTCTCCACACTGACAAGAAATTCCAGAAATGATTTTTGGTTTTTTTCACAAGCATTTTTAATGGAACACATGTGAAATATCACGCCCATTGGATAGATAGTGAAAGATTGAGTCTAGGGATGGTGGTCTCCAGGTTTTCTAAAAACATATGTTTCACAAATTATTGAAAGTAAAAAAGTGCTGAATCTGTTTTTGAATGTTTTCTTCAAATTTTTTAACACAACTTGCAAATAGTTTTGTAGAAAATAGTCCCACATGACCCTGGTCATTTTGGGTAATTTTTCCAAGAATTTAGGAAATACTTTTATTCACAAAATATTTAAAAGTCCATTTCTGGCCCTTTGGAAATGAAATATAATAAATAGTAAAAAGCTTTTAAACAAATATTTTTGAGTTAGGATTAGAGAGTATATAATATATGTCTCAAAAGTGATTTTTAATAAACAACTCTTTCGAAAATATTTGAGGTTCCAAGTGGAAAAAGGGTGAAAATAGGGGTTTATTTAATATCCCAAAACCATGAGAGAAGAATAATTAAATGACCATAGAAAAATAAATGGACCAACTAGATGTGAGTTATAAGTCATGAAGATAGAAACAGAAAGTTGATGGGGCTCAAAAATAGAGAGGAGTGATTTTTAGGAAGACTACCAAAGTACATCCAGATAACAGGGATATGATCCTTATTATGGAATTCCTTCAAAAGGACTTTGGAAGGAAATGCTAAAGGAGTTAAATATCCAAATCAACAACTTGGATGGACATTATAGATATGAAACATGAGATCCATGAAGGTGCATTGATGAATAGATCAGGATTTGACATAGAGGCATGTCTCCAATTTTTGGAAGATTTGAAGAAAACAAAAGATGAGATAGGAATAGGATTAGATATGATACTGATGCCTGGTATTGTCATTTATAGATTTTATTCACTTAAAACAACGTACATACATCAAAAAATATATATAAACACTTCAAAGCAAACACAAGATAAGATCACACAATAAGGTGGAAAATAACAAGACTAACAAAGTCACTCAAGCAACTGAGTTCTTCAATTCAATTTCTAGGATGTTTTATCAAGTGTTAAATAGAGGTAGTGATCAAGCCACACCATGAAAATAGGATGATGTAAATAAGTTCAACTCAAAGCTTTTTATTTCAAAAATAATATAATTGAGGTAAAACGCAGGGTAATATAGTTCCCACTTATGTTCTTTGCAAAGAAAGAAGTGAGATGGGGTTTCTGAAATACTAGCAAAAATATCTTGGTTGAAAACAGATAGGAGATGATTACCTCCAAAATAACTTTCATATAGTTTTGGAAAATACCTTCTGTTTTCTCAAAAGCTTGGCATTTGGGTTGGTATTAAAAGGAAATCATTTTCAAATGTGTTTGGCCAAAATAAGGGGATAGATGAAGGTGATAAGTTTTCTTGTCATGACTTGATCACAAGGGTTCTGTTTTAAGTATGTTAGGATCATTGTTTATATTGTTACGTGTTATCAAACACAAATACAAACACAAAAACAAGCATATAGAAATAAAAACACAAGCATAAGTCAAATATTTCAAAAAAAAAATTGGTGGCCCTGATTTTTGGGTTATTGAAAACAAGTTTAACCTATCTTCCAAAAATTGGGCTGTTACAACTCTTCCCCCTTAAAATGAATCTCGTCCCCGGGTACTATAAGAGTGCAACAACAAACAAGTGTCACGGGCTTCTTCACTTTTTGCAAATGCTGATCCTTCGACGCGATGGTCCTTTGAGAACTCAATGAGTTGATGTGGTCAGAATTTGCTTGTCGCCGATATGGATAGCTTCACTTGACACTTCTTTCCGTTTTTGTTGATGTTGGTAGGGCGACACAAGCTAATGAAGGGTCTTGATTATGCTGCATTGTAAACCATCTGTCTTTGTCTCGATCTCTTCTTCTTTTGGAGTATCACAGGTAGATACCCATGACAACAATCGGGTATCACAGGGCGTCAGGTCCATAGACTTGAGTCTCTCCGATTATTGCTATGAAGGTTGTTGGAAACTCCTATATGCTTCTTTGCTGCCTGGGTGGTCGTCGGCGTAAAAGTGTAGATGCTTTCCCCTTTGATTATTCTTGGTAGGTTGTCGGTGGATTATCTTCATCTTCTTCTTGGTTTGATGGCGAAGGCAGTTCGTGGAAGACTTCATTGGGTCTTGATTTTCATGGAGCTTTGCAGGCGTCTTCTTATGTGGGTTAGGGTCACCCAGTTAGCTTTCCCTCGAGGAAACTAGCTAGTACCTTTGCAACCTTTGGTTAGATGTTAGTCTAAAATTAGATAGTTATGTTAGTAGTGTTAGACTGGTAAATAATTTGTTGGAGTTGCGAGACACAGCTCGCATTATCTCTTGCTTGATCCTGAATTCTTCATCCTTGATGGATCTTGATGTAGTTGCTCAAAATGGCGTGTGAAGTCCACTATCCCTCTTGAAGAAGATTTCAGAGTCTGGGGCTCTCGGGTTGAAGGGGAGAGCATTCCATACCTTGCACTTCTCATGAGGGGATGGAGGGTGGAAACTTTTCTAAAAGGGTTTTTTGCTAAGTCGGACTTTTGAAGAGATACAAAAGTTGCCACTATGGTCTAACACGACAAAAAAAGAGTTTTTGGCAAACATAAAAAAATAAAGCAAGAGGTAAAAGTGTGGTGACGTTGTTTTGCCAAAAAGACATTCTTGTGAGACACACAACAAAACAACTCAAAAGCACACACAACAAGGGAGCAAGTAAAAACATCATGCAAGAATAAAGCACACAATAAGCACACAAGCGAAAGGACAAACAAGGTACCTTTACTACCCACAAACGGCTAATACCATGGAAGAAGGGGGTAGCTAAAGTAAAACCACTCAGCGTAACCTATGTATCCTATGGGTCTGGGTCAACGAAGGTTGTTGAAGTCTTCATGTCGTTAACTTGTTTTTCGATTGTCATTGTTCATCTTGATACTTGGTAGAGTCCTCCGATCTCAAGGATTTCCTTCATCTTGTTTAGGTCGGAAAATACTTGACAGTGAGATCACTTCAGTGTTGGAGGTTGTAGCAGGTCTTCGGTATTTGTATAGAAATCACTTTTATGTTGAGGTCTTTAGAAGGAAATCTTCTTTTTTTTCGGGTTGCTAATTACTAAGGTCTTCTCTGGACATCGTCAAGTATGTAATTTTAGAAAGTTAACAGAAGAAAACCATTTTGGTAAACCTTTTAAATTAAAACCAAAGTTTCATAAACTCATGTTTATATATTTTTACAAATTATTTTGAGCCATGGAAACGAATGAGAAAAAGGTACGTGTACTATTTTCTAACTTTCGGTTTTATAAACTAGGAAATAATTTTGAAAATAAGAGAAGAGTGGAAGCTAGTCTTAGGGTTCCTTAGATAAAAAACAATTTATATAGTCTTTACCAAAATATTTTTATTTCGTATCTGACGTCCATGCTAACTAAGGTCTCCTAAAGTCAGGATGGCTCTCATACCAACTCTGAGGGGACCCCAGACTAGCAGTCCGAGACCTCCAGTATGCATACATTCATGATCCCATGATAAGTTAGTCATGAACAACATACTCGAATTGGCATTACAGATTACAACATCCACTACACGAATACACGACTTACACACAACTCGAAATAGGACTTGTTACTTTGGTGATTGTTAGGTACCCATACCAAGCCCCACTAAATAACCTTGTTTGCCTTTGCGAGAGTTAAAACCTGGATATTCTCTTCTTCACATCAAGCACACAAGTTGCCACTATTTGTTGGTAAGTCTTTCTATTCACTTGGGAACGGTAAGGTACTCAATTGTCTTGCTATTTTTGAGTGAGTTGTGAGAGAACACCACATATAGATACTTGTTTTCTGTTTTCACTAACCCACTAATGGATCATTCTAGTGATGATCTTGTGCAGCAAAAGAACGACCAGGAAGGGGGAGTGAATTGGAGGGAGTATGAGGCATTGCGTGATGTGTTGACAAACCAAATGAAGGATGACCATACAGATCTAGAGAAATTTGTGACTGATGCTTGTGGTCCCCTATATGAAGCAATGCAAGCCATGGAGAATAAAGTGGGGGAGACACAAAAATTGGCCGAGGCCAATAATGAGCAAGGGACTACTATACAAAATTCCGTTGCTACATGGACTACTCAACTTGCTGATCTCCAGAATTTGATTGCACAAAGACTGCCTAATCATGATGATGATAATGCTCGTGTGCATAGTGATGCTAATAATAGAGGTGATGTAGTGGAAAACATTGTAGGCCATGGAGTTAGACGAGAGAGAGGCCGAGGAGGTTTGCAAGGCCGAGCCAATTTTGCTCCAAGGCGTGTGCCCCTTAATGCACCACCTGAAAATAATAGAGAGGAAGAAGTTTTGGGAAAACCAAAATTCTCTATACCACCTTTAAGTTTTGATGCCATGGATGTTGAAGAATATTTGCTATGGGAGCTCAAGATTGAAAAATTGTGGCGTTTTCATGAGTATACTGAGGACAGAAAAATAAAATTGTCTTCTTTTGATAGCTATGTTCTTCGTTGGTGGGATACTACTGTGAGAAAGAGGCATGAAGATGGTGAATTACCCATTATTACTTGTTTGTTTTTCATGGGCTACTATGAAGAGAGTCATGAGGGACAGATTTGTACCACCAAATTATATAAGAACTGTAACACCCGGGGGTTTTCCCAATAGAAAACTTGTTTGTTTTTCTTTTTGTGCATCTCATGCCATCTTGCATCATCCTAATTTTTAGTTCACCAAAAACTTTTGATTTGTGTACCTCTCAAAGTTGCAAAATTATAAATTGTTTTTGAGCTTTCTAAATATCTCAAGTCCTTTTGTTTTTCTGAAAATAATATAACAAACAAAAATGTTTGAGTGAGAGAGAGAGAGAGCAGCCCACCAGGCCCAACAAACCAGCCCACCCCAGCCTTTCTCCTTCCTCCATCTGTACAGGCACGAGGAGGACGTGATCCGCTCCTGTCGTTTTCACCAAAGCAGACCACCGCACCCACCTGCTCCACCTGCCCTCCTCCTTATATACCCCTCCCCTCCTCCACAACCCTAACCCTAGCCTCCCTCTCCCTCTCCTTCCCTTCTTCCAGCCGCCGCCCCTTTCCTCCTCTTCTTTGTTTCTCTTTTCTTCACCCACCACCCCACCTCCATGACCGGAGTTGGAAGCTCAAGGAGGCGAGGACATGGTCGCCGGCAAGGGCGTCCGAGGATGGGAATGGAATCGCCTCGCCGTCCTCATCCTCCACGCCGAAGATCGGCACCCGAGGACGTTCCGAACAGCCCCGCCATGGCCATCTTCCTCCTCCGTCCACAAGCACGTCATGGCCACGGTCGCCGTCGTCTTCCTCATCTACAGCGCCTCCGGCCGCCCCCATCCTTCCCCACGGTGAGGAAACCGCCTGGAACCTCCTTCCCTTTCCCCCTCGTGCTCTGGGTGCCCGCCATCGAGCGGTGGAGTCGCCGTGTCGCTGCAGGTCGCCACCGTCCGCCTATGTCTGTCACCGCCCCGTGCAGTACAGAGATCTGTTATTCAGTTTCGTCAGTCATCGCGCCCTATCCCTTCATCTTCCTTCCGTTGCGCCTGTATTCACGAACCAATCAGTAGCCCAGTGGCCAAGGCCCATCAACCGCACCCACGAGATCGCGAGTTCGAGTCCCCCTCCGCGCAGGAATTAAACCCCCTTTTTTCTATTTTCCACCGCGCAGGAGTACTTCAGCTTGTTCCAGATCTGTTTACTTACATGAACCAAACAGCAGCCTAGTGGTTCTGTTCTCTTGTTCTCAGTGAGAGATCCCAAGTTCAAATCCCAAGCAAACCCCTTTTTATTCTGTTTTAGTCTTTTATTTTTGCTAAATGTTTTAATTCATAACTTTCAAACCCTAACTCCAATTTCACAAAGTAAAATATGTTTTCCATGCAAAATTAAATAATCTCTCCAAATATAACTTTGTTTTCTGTTTTGAATAATTTAAATTGCTTAAAACCACAATTCTTTGTTTAATGCATTTACAATTGCTAATTTAATTACTTGCTCATTTCAAACCCAAATTCAACATATAAAATATGTTTTCCATTCAAAATTTCCTAATCTTTTCAAATATGCAATTTGTTTAATGTTTTGAATAATTAAAAATTATAATATATTCTGTACTTTATTTAATTCATTTAAAATTGCATAAATCATAACTAATTCATTTTAACTCCAAATTTGAAAAGTAAAATATGTTTTCCAATCAAAATTCTCTGTACTTTTCAAATATACAATTTGTTTACTGTTTTTACTAATTAAAAGTGGTGCAATAATTCAATGCTTTAATTAAACCTTTTAAATTGCAAAAATTCATAATTAAATATTTAAAATTCCAAATTTGGCAAATGAGATATCACATTGAAGCTAATGTTGTATACATTCTGTTTTCATCATCCACCATGCCATTTAATCACTTCAACCTAAAGTTTGCTTGTAATTCACTTAAATAACTATGCATGCACCTGGGATTTTCCAAATGCAACCTTATCTTTGCATTTGGGCCCATTTAAAATGTTTCATCATGTCTTGTATTTATTTTGATGCACCCTTTAACTTGTCATGCATATAAAATAGGATCATGCTGGATCTTTTGCCGTAGTAGTAATTGTTGCATCTGGTGTTTGTTCTAGTTTGTTGCTTCTTCGCGGATAGGACGTTGAGATGATGTGAGCAACGACAAGTGCTGCTACCTCTCCAAACTGGATCTCAGGCAAGTATACTCACTTGCTACCTATGGCTGCCTTTCATCACTTGTTACCGATTCTTCCCGTTGCCTTTATTCTAGCCTTATGATTCGATGCTTGTGTCTCGATCATATCATATGTTTATCTTGCAGCCATCATATAGCCTTCCTTCCACTTCCTATCAACTGTTGCTTGTTTACCTTGTTGGCCCTCGTGTCGTAGTTGCATGCTTAGTGTTTTTTTTTGCGCTCGAGTCTTGTTGTCCTTTTTCATATCACCTGTTTAGTTTGATAGTTGGGTTTCAATTTAATCAACAACATGTTAATATTTGGGGTAATAATAATTTGATGATAAGGCACCGGCAGGAGGCCCGGCGTGGTTTTGGAGCCTGCTAGTGTCGAAACTAGGAAAAGAGTCTTGTCCATTGATCCATGATGAGCGCGCTAACCGCATCCGAGAGGTAGTATGGGACCCCCCTCGACTTAGACCTGATTTGTAGCTTGTCCGAAGAGCCACACTTAGTTCGGGTGTTCCATTTGCTCATATGCATGAATGGGTGGCCCCCCCATGGTTACTGTTGATGATGATGATGATGCATATAGGGCGAGGCCTGTGGTGCCGGGGGGGTGTGGTTTTCACCCTTGCGCTTAGGTTAGGTCGGACTGGCCGGGACCTTATAGCTCCGTGGCTCCTAGGATGGGTTGTAGAGACGGTTTGGGTCGTGTCGAGCCAACCTGAGTTTTAGTTGGTGGCTTGAGTGTGTACGGGTACTGTAGCGCACCCTGCAGGGATGAATCTTCTCGAGAAGCCGTGTTGTCCGCGGTTATGTGACGACTTGGTGAAAGTGCTGGCTAACAAGTACTCAGACAACTTACACCTAATGATAATAACTTGACTAGTAATATAGTATTACCTTCACCATAAAAATGAATGTCACCTTAATCAACAGTGTGAGTTTCCTTGGGTTGCTTCCTTAGTAGGGGGTAACACTGGATGGGTATTGTTTGGTGAGTAGTTATAGTGGGTTTTGTCGCGCTATCTTATCCCTTTCTTTTAGCCAGAAGTTGTAGCGCGTCTCTGTAGTTTGTTAGTGCTGCCCGCTGCCGCTTCTTTGCAATAATCCCTTCCTTCCGTCGTACCCAAAGTATTTGTATCTTGTGATGATTGGTTACGCTGGTATCTTGTGAGTATGGTTTATCCACTTGCCAGTACTTAATAGTACTGACCCACGAATCCATTTCGTGGCTGCATATTCCACATTGCAGTCAACAGGTTTGAAGTCTGACGATGTTAGCTTGGGAATCCCTCCGACTTGGCCTGGGCAGGGATTGGACGCCATCGGTTATCTTCAGGACTCTTAGTCCAATTTGTATCTTGTCCGTAGTCGGACACTATGTTGTTTCTTCCGCTGTCATTTGGATCTTTGTATTGTATCAGTTGTATCCTTGATCGTTTGAGTCGTCTTGTATATATCACTTCTGTTGTTGTTGCGGATTATTCGTGAACTGTTGTAATGTTATCACAAGTGGCAACCTGGAATCAGTTATTATGCGGATTTGGGTGGAAATGCCGAAATCTGCATAGTGCCCGATCCCGGGGGGCGTCACAAATGGTATCAGAGCATGGTTTCCGATTCCCGATATTGTTTCGATACGAATGGTTATCGAAGCAACGGGTCCGCAAAGCCTTTAGGATAACCTCGCTAACGGTCGTTGTTTCTAGAGTGTCAAAAACTATTTGTGAAAAATCTGTTTTGGAAACATCTCAATAGGATTCTTGTTTTCTCCTTATCTCTATTCTATTTCTCCTCCTACCTTATTTGTTTTGGAGTCCCTCTTCTTCGCCATCTTTCAAAGTTTTAGGATCCTACGTGGGTTGGACATTCTCTTAGCCTTTAAACCTAATAGGTTTGATCTCTGGAAGATCTCTCAACGGAAGAACATCGTCATCGACGCGAGAAAGATCCTCTTGTTAGTGGTGTCGAGAAGATCAACATGGAACACGAAGACTCGATACTATAACCATCTCTTCTCTCTTACCGGTTTGGAGCGGATTGCGAGGGCGCAATCCCTTGTTAGTGGTGTCGGCTGTAACACCCGGGGGTTTTCCCAATAGAAAACTTGTTTGTTTTTCTTTTTGTGCATCTCATGCCATCTTGCATCATCCTAATTTTTAGTTCACCAAAAACTTTTGATTTGTGTACCTCTCAAAGTTGTAAAATTATAAATTGTTTTTGAGCTTTCTAAATATCTCAAGTCCTTTTTTTTTTCTGAAAATAATATAACAAAAAAAATGTTTGAGTGAGAGAGAGAGAGAGAGTAGCCCACCAGGCCCAACAAACCAGCCCACCCCAGCCTTTCTCCTTCCTCCATCCGTACAGGCACGAGGAGGACGTGATCCCCTCCTGTCGTTTTCACCAAAGCAGACCACCGCACCCACCTGCTCCACCTTCCCTCCTCCTTATCTACCCCTCCCCTCCTCCACAACCCTAACCCTAGCCTCCCTCTCCCTCTCCTTCCCTTCTTCGAGACGCTGCCCCTTTCCTCCTCTTCTCTGTTTCTCTTTTCTTCACCCACCACCCCATCTCCATGACCGGAGTTGGAAGCTCAAGGAGGCGAGGACATGGTCGCCGGCAAGGACGTCCGAGGATGGGAATGGAATCGCCTCGCCGTCCTCATCCTCCACGCCGAAGATCGGCACCCGAGGACGTTCCGAACAGCCCCGCCATGGCCATCTTCCTCCTCCGTACACAAGCACGTCATGGCCACGGTCGACGTCGTCTTCCTCATCTACAGCGCCTCCGGCCGCCCCCAGCCTTCCCCACGGTGAGGAAACCGCCTCGAACCTCCTTCCCTTTCCCCCTCGTGCTCTGGGTGCCCGCCATCGAGCGGTGGAGTCGCCGTGTCGCTGCAGGTAGCCACCGTCCGCCTATGTCTGTCACCGCCCCGTGCAGTACAGAGATCTGCTATTCAGTTTCGTCAGTCATCGCGCCCTATCCCTTCATCTTCCTTCCGTTGCGCCTGTATTCACGAACCAATCAGTAGCCCAGTGGCCAAGGCCCATCGACCGCACCCACGAGATCGCGAGTTCGAGTCCCCCTCCGCGCAGGAATTAAACCCCCTTTTTTCCTATTTTCCACCGCGCAGGAGTACTTCAGCTTGTTCCAGATCTGTTTCCTTACATGAACCAAACAGAAGCCTAGTGGTTATGTTCTCTTGTTCTCAGTGAGAGATCCCAAGTTCAAATCCCAAGCAAACCCCTTTTTATTCTGTTTTAGTCTTTTATTTTTGCTAAATGTTTTAATTCATAACTTTCAAACCCTAACTCCAATTTCACAAAGTAAAATATGTTTTCCATGCAAAATTAAATAATCTCTCCAAATATAAACTTTGTTTTCTGTTTTGAATAATTTAAATTGCTGAAAACCACAATTCTTTCTTTAATGCATTTAAAATTGCCAATTTAATTACTTGCTCATTTCAAACCCAAATTCAACATATAAAATATGTTTTCCATTCAAAATTTCCTAATCTTTTCAAATATGCAATTTGTTTAATGTTTTGAATAATTAAAAATTATAATATATTCTGTACTCTATTTAATTCATTTAAAATTGCATAAATCATAACTAATTCATTTTAACTCCAAATTTGAAAAGTAAAATATGTTTTCCAATCAAAATTCTCTGTAATTTTCAAATATACAATTTGTTTACTGTTTTTACTAATTAAAAGTGGTGCAATAATTCAATGCTTTAATTAAACCTTTTAAATTGCAAAAATTCATAATTAAATATTTAAAATTCCAAATTTGGTAAATGAGATATCACATTGAAGCTAATGTTGTATACATTCTGTTTTCATCATCCACCATGCCATTTAATCACTTCAACCTAAAGTTTGCTTGTAATTCACTTAAATAACTATGCATGCACCTGGGATTTTCCAAATGAAACCTTATCTTTGCATTTGGGCCCATTTAAAATGTTTCATCATGTCTTGTATTTATTTTGATGCACCCTTTAACTTGTCATGCATATAAAATAGGATCATGCTGGATCTTTTGACGTAGTAGTAATTGTTTCATCCGGTGTTTGTTCTAGTTCGTTGCTTCTTCGCGGATAGGACGTTGAGATGATGTGAGCAACGACAAGTGATGCTACCTCTCCAAACTGGATCTCAGGCAAGTATACTCACTTGCTACCTATGGCTGCCTTTCATCACTTGTTACCGATTCTTCCCCAAAATGCTACTGGTCCTATGAAAATAACACAAAAATATGTGGCCACAAAACCACAAATGATTATGTCAAAATTCCACACATGAGGGAATTTTTCCATAACCATTCTCATAGTCATGACAAAGCTATTCATGCTTTTCTACCAACTCAAATGCAATCTAGCAGAGGTGATAACAACACCAAATCAGTACCAATATGGTACTGGATCCAATCAACAAATCCAAGTGTTTGCACATAATTTTATCACTCAAAATTATATGCAAGTATTAAACTAGAGAATAAACATATGCTACTAATATAAATCCTATTTCTTCTCCACTCAAGTCCACACATTCTAACATGCTAAAATAGCTAAGTAACACTTAGAAAACAAGTTCACACCACTTATACATGCTAGAAAACAATATTGCAACACAAAAATATAATCACAACAATTAATTAGCTAAAATGCCAAAATGGCAGAAATATGCAAAACAAGGATCTGTCCACAAAATTTTCTAGGATGCTCTAAAAATTAAACCCTTATAGGTTTGGATATTCCTAAACATATACAAGACCATACAATTGAGTTTGCATCAAAAATCATTTTTAATAATTTTATAAAAATCACCAAAGTGCTCTCTGGTGTTTTACCAAATTGCATGCCATTTCAAAAATACAATGAATTTGGAAACGAGGTTAATTGCTCCTGTTAGGAAATTTCAAGGGCTTTCCAATGCAATTGGCCTCACTTCATTCTGAGTTGTAAAATAAAAATGGGGCTCATTTTGGTGTTTCTGGTAGCTGTTACCAAAACATTTTTCATTTCAAAACCATTCATCCAAAAGTAGATCTACAAGTTGGAGGTGGTTCAAATTTAGTTGATGTACAACTGTAAATTTTAGTTTGGTCAAATTCATATTTTAAGTTGCCTTTTTGAGCCAAAAGTAACCATACAAGTTTCTGTCAAAAATTAACTGGAAAATCTAACATTGTTGGGCCAGACCCAACAGTGGGCCGGCCAGATCCAATCCCACCGCGCGCGGATCTAGCCAGCGCCGCTGACTCGCGGGCCAGCTGCCACGCGGGCAGCCACGCGGGCGATGCGCGGCCCCACCGGCCAGTTTGACTCCTCAGCGCGCGGGTCCAGGCTCGCTGCGTCAGCACGACGCCAGCGTGACGTCGTTCGCCGGCGGGACGAACTCCGGCGAGAAGAAACGAGCGCTACGGTTTACCATTTTGCAAAATAAAAGTACCTGCACGTTGCTTAGGACGAGGGGATCTAACTAGCGGCGGTCTCGCTTCCCGGGAGCGAACGGAGGGCGGCGGCGACGGTTGCGCGGCGGCGGCCGGACAGCGGCCACGACCGGCGGCGTTCTAGAGGGAGAGGGAGGGGGAAAAAAGTGCGGCGGGGGTCGCCTGCTCACCGTGAAGACGCTGGGCCACTCGGCGACGAAGGAGGAAGCTCGAGGGCGCGGCAATGCCTCGCCGGAGTGCTCCCGGAGCCGTGGAAGAAAACGGACGGCGCGGCGACCTCGAGCCCTTCCGGCTCGATTCCTCTGGCAGAGAGGACCACTACTTCGACGCGGAGACGATGGAGCGAACGGCTGCCGGCGGCGAGCTCTCCTATGGCCCAATCGACGACGAGGGGTTTCGGCTAGGGTTTGGTTAGGCAAAAAAAAATTCAGAGAGAGAGAGAGTTCGAGGGGGGAGAGAGAGGGGGCAGGTAGAGATTCACTTGAGGGGTTTTAAGCACCTAGAAGTCTTCTACTCGAAGGCAATGGAGCATGGGCTCCCATGCCCTCTACTGCGTCATCTACAGGAAGAAGAAGAAGACCATGTGACTAGGATTACATCTAGGTCCTTGGAATTTACAATTAGGTCCTTTCCTTCTCTAGAAAATGTGATTTTCACCAAGCAAACAAAGTCAAAATTTAATTTCCTTGTGCACAAAATTCTAATTAGTTGAGATACACCACATATATGAAAATTGGCTCCATTGGGTAAACTTTATAATTCAAAGTTGTTCAAATTCAAATTCTTACATAAATGGACATTGAATTTATTAACCTACTTAGGAGCTTCCAAAAATGAAAATTTTTGGCACACATTCCTTATTTGATGTGTTCCTTATGTGGTAGAAAATTAAAGTCATTTTGAGTTACTTTATAGAACAAACTTGTTCAAATTTCTAAAAGGTGCTGTCAAGAAAACAGGGGTTTTTGGCAACTTAAATTATTCAAAAACTTGTGCCCTTTTGGTTTTCATCCTCATTTATGATATAGAGAATGTGGTATTTATTTCATGGCATTTGGAAACAGTTTGTAGAACAAACTTGTTCAAAATCCCAATTGTTGCTGTGGAGAAAAACCATGTTTTCAGGACTTTAATGGATTCAATTTTTGGTCTCCTCTTGTGTGTGTTCCTTATTTGATATAAGGAAGAAATGGTATTAATTTCATCTCATTTTAAGAAAGTTTCCAATAGTAACTTGTTTTAGTTTTCTGTTTCTGGAAATATTGGAATTTCTATTTAATAAAGCACTTGGCTTTTCTTTAGCAATGCTTTGCCAAAATATTTATGTGACTAGAGATAGCAAGTAAATGCTCTCTCATACTATTGTTTTTAATCTTGCAAGGTTGGAAAAACATTTGATAATATTTTGGTGAAGCATTTAAGAATGCCTCTTTTTCTGATAATCCTTTATGGAAATTTATTAAGTGTTTTCCTCTTTCTTAATTTAGGCCTTGTAATAATATTCAACAAGCATTGGATTCATAAGATATTTTTGTAAAACTCTTTGATCAATATTTACTCTAGAAAATATTGCCAAGGTCATTGGAACAATATGTTGAATATTTTTATCCCTGGAACAATATGTTGAATATTTTTAGTTCACTGCTTTGCTATCCTTTTAAGTTTGCAAGTTTATATAATTAGTTTGTTTAGTTGCACTTAAACAACCACAAACAAACACAACCAAGGTTTATTAGTAAATCAATTAGCAAAACAACTGTGTTAACAGGTATTCCAAAATTGGGATGTGACAGGTCTTCCCCCCTTAAAAAGAATCTCGTCCCCGAGATTCACAAGCGAGGACTAAGGGAGGGCCAACAAACACAATGTTAGTGTTGGAGTGCAGGTGCTTCCCCCCTTTGACTTTTCATGGGAGGTGGGGTACATCCCTAAATTAGCAAATTCTTTTCACTTTAAAAAAAGTACACCAGCACTGTGTTAGGTCCAAAACTTTTGTTTCCTAGTTTGAACAAAAATTAAGGTTAGTGCAGAATTACCTGGAAATATACCGTCAATTTTTTTTTACATGAGTTCCTAGCTATATCCCACATCTTACATAACCCATATGGAGTGGTGTACCACTCTCATAATAAGGTATATAAGAAGCTAAAAAAAAAATATAGCTTGTGGGTGCAAAGGTTAGATTGCTAAGGTAAAACAAACTGTCAGAACAATACCCATGGCAGTGGATATTAGCATCACACAAGCAACTATCACTAAATGTGTTCATGATTTTAGTTGGATGTTTTAGATTCTTAAGATAATCTTAAGCACAATCATCACACAAGTATAAACTCATGCTAAGGTAAAACATTTAAACAAAATCCAATAAACAAACAAACAACACCACAGATGAATAGATTATCTATTCACTAGGTTACTGTTTATTAGAGGTTTTGGAAACCATCAATCATGAACCATTAGCAAACAACCAGTAGCTAAAAACCAATGAATACAATCATAAAGGTACTCTAAAATACCATCTTCACACAAGATAATACTCCTATTACCCAGGCATAAAAACAGGACTGCACAAATAACACACTAGTATGAAAAATCTACACCAGCATGCTATCAGAGATAATCATATCCTATAACCATAGAACATGAAACTAAATAATTCATGGCATGATAACAGAAGTAATAACTTCCTAAACATGCTATATCAACACATATGCTCGTAAAATAAAAAGAGGGTAATACTAGAGCAAAAATCACCATTTTCTAGTGGTGAAACTAGTTTTCGCGCTAGAGAAGCAAACAATGCTATCATGATGTTTAAACTTAAACAAGCAAGTCATGAATATAAGTGTACCTAATAACAGTACACAAAACTTACTCATGTTAGTAAGCACAAACATCAAAACAATCCCATGATACAACTATTAAACATGCAGAAATTTCTTCTAGCAATTTCTGTTTTCTTTAACCAATTACTAGCAAACAAGCAAGGTATAACTCACACAACCAGTAGCTATGAAATTAATGAAAAGTTATCTAAACCTTTTCAAAAATCCATACACTCAATTTAAAATCATTCACAAACAATCTACCAATCAAGAGGAATTTATTTTATTTGCGAACAATTTAATTTTAGCACATGATAGTGAAACATTTCTTAACATGATACCCCTAAGGAATATTATGCTAAAAAAAGGATCACACCTAAACATATTAGTATTTACTAATAAGAAATAAACTTCTCACTTGCCTAAGTGAAAAGAAACAATTATATTTTCCATGGTGGAAAATAGAAATCAATCACATAGTGAAACATGCTATTTTCACACCTGTGTATGGTTGGGGATTTTCATCCTCAAGCCAAAATACAATGGGACCAGTGGGCTATGGCCTACTAATACCAAGTAAAAATAGGTACTAAGACTCTGGTTACTCATGAAAAACTTTGCATACAAGATAAAAATATAAGGCTATTTAATCTAGTGAAGCAATACTAGTGCATATTGATAGCAATTCTTACACATGCTGTTTTATTAAAATACATGCAAGCTAACATAGGTACAAGCATCAAAATATCAGTACCTAAATGGTACTGGACTCAAAGAAAACATAGCACAACATTTATCAAAGCATTCACACCAAGATCTAGCTTTCACAATAATTCCAACTAATAAAAACTGGAAAAATAGCAAATGTTACTCATGCTTTGCTATAAGATCACATGCAAGTTAATGAAGATAACAGCATATAAATAACAGTACCAAAATGGTACTGGATCTATCATAACCATAACAAAAATCTAGGTACAACAAATCTATAAGGATTTGCCCACTCAACAATCCAAATAATAAACTAGAAGGTAACAAATGCTATTCATTTTTTATTCGAGTTTTCAATCATGCACCCACTTTCTAGGGTAGATTTATTGTAAGAAAACAACATAATAACAAGTCCTAACAACTCCATATAAGTTAGGAAGCAAGATTGAAATAGAACACAAATTTATTTCAATCAAGAGCACACAAAGAAACAAACACCGGAAAACTGCTGTTTTCTAGATCTATCATATCCATTCCATCGTTTACTTTATTTCTAAACCCTGAATTTCATAGTACTACAACGTCTACCAAGTTTTGATTTCCAAAGTAGATACACACGATATCCTATTGACTAGTAAACGAATAGGTCATCATCTTATTTTCTCGTGACTTCTCCTTTTTACCAACTCGATTAAAAGGTGTCGTAAGTCACTTAATTTCTTGGTTTAGAAAGAGTTGTCAGTAGTTTGCATGCTTTGGTTAGGTGTCAACCTAAGATTAGGCAAAGCATGTTAGTCTTGTTAGCTTTCTATTTAATAATGTTTGTCCGACAAGATACGACTAGCGTCATCGTCGAATATTGAATTATGCTCTTTTGATTGGCTTTTTAGGGGGTTGCGCCTCATGGCATGTGAAGAATTCTTTTTCACCTTTCTCCAGAGGAGGGAGGTATATAACTTTTAAAAGGGGATTTCTCTTGTTTGGTCTTTTAAAAAGGGACATGAAAAGGTGCGACATTTAGCCAACAGAGCAAAACGAGTCTTTTGCAAACAGACAAACATAGAGGTTTTGGTCAGTAGTGGTTGGTTTTCTTCACGCCTTTTCTTCTTTGAGGGTTGTCGTTGTTGGAGCTTTATCCGTTGGAGTGCATCACTGGTAGCAACGCTATCAGCTCGTGTGGCTTGATGGTCCTCTATATAGGCCCAACGGTGCTTTCATTGATGGTGGGGAAATGGTGGTGGTTCACGACATGTCGCATTATGAAGCGAAAACTAGTATAAGTCTAAGCAACAAATTCTTGTTTTTGAATGCTATACAAACATTTTTGCTCGCAAAATTTTAACAAGAGGCGATTCAAAAACAAGAGCGGGGCAATCACAAATCTGCAAATTTTGAGCACCCTACAAACATATAGAAGCCTAGATGAACCAAATTCTACACCACACAATAGCACAAAGCCTTACGGACACACATAAGCAAGCCATAACACACAAGCAAGACTCCATTGGGGCTACGTCGGGGAAGGTTACTCATGGAGTCATCGCTAAATTACTCCAAACTAGACTAATCCAAAATCCTAGAAGTGGCTGAAGAACTATATCTACTTCTGACCATCATCACTGTAGAGCTAGGCAATTATTTTGGTCTCTCGGGACATCGGCAAGTATAAAAGTTTTTGTATAGAAACAAGACAAATAGAAGTAAAGTTTTGACGAAACTTTATGCAACAATCTGTTTTTGAAACTCCAACTATTTTCTGGACAGAAAACTTCAAAGACGAGAGATGTTTCAAAAACAGAGCGGAGCAGTTACAAACAAGTAAGAAATAAGCTCTTAACCGAGAGAGATGCCAACTATGTAAGGCCCGCCCTTCGAACCACTGTTCAAGGACGCCCTTGATATGTATTTAGAATCTTTTGAAAAGATAAAAAGGAGGGAAAATATACTAAAATTCCCTTAGACAAAAATGATTTAGATTGTAACTAGGTTTTTACTCAAAAATAATTTTCTTTCCTATCTGACGTCCATGCTAACTAAGGTCTCCTAAGGTCAGGATGGCTCTGATACCAACTCTGTAAGGACCCCAGACCGGCAGTCTGAAACCCTACGTATGCATACATTCACGATCCCAGAAAGATCAGTCGTGAACAACATACACAGTTGGTACACAGAAATACATCATCCATTACACGAATACATAAAGGTATTACACAAATATCACATGATCAAGTTTAACGCAACTGCCACATGGGGCAGGCAACTTATCAAACACAGCGGAAGACAAATAAAACACAACGTAGTTGAGCCCAAGTCACGCCTTAACCTACAGGCTGCTGACCCGGAGACAATCCTAGTTCGCAAAGCCGTCAACTCCGTACTTCTCTTCATAGATCTCCTTGGGAGGCTCCTTCTCCAAATCTGATAAGTAGATACCAGGGGCGAAACCATAATGAGTACATTTGAATGTACTCAGCAAGACATCCATCATGTCACTTACCAACATGCAAATATGCTTATATGGTGGAATAGGTAGGCTATAAATAGGGTTCACTATCAATGGTGTTCATATATGATGACACCAAAGTTGCAGTCAGGTTAATCTGTATCTTCTTTGAAGAAGATACTTCGGAAGAAAATAATATAGTTTTATTTCTCTTGTCGATATCACATGTACAAGAGGTTTTGTAAAACTTTGTTACAGAATATTTTCTCTTTGCAAAACTTCTTGGAATCAGTTTCCAGAATTCTTGCTTAGAGTAGCAAAGGTTTTCTTTTGCAAAACATTTTGTTTTGTATAACAACATCTGGCTTTTCATCATCGACGATACCTCCACGGTATAAGTTTCCATTCCTTTCCGAACTTCACAAGTTCAACACTTCCTTTCCAAAATTTCCTTTTCAAAAACATCCTTTTTGAAAACATTGACACAATGCTAGCTACATGGCCATTCAACTGTCCATATCCGAGGACGCGGCTTCTTCGAAAAAGTTATACTCTGCAGAGGTGTACACATCCACCAGATCCAGTACACCTCCCGTGAACAATCACGGACTGTAACAACAGTATGTAAAACATCAGGTATCTGATCATAACCATCCACTATGTTCAAGCTAGTATATGCCTATCTCTCGATTGAGGTTGTTCTCCCCGGCATCAAGTCCCACCCTGCCTAGCCAGGAGCCTCAATGAATGCATCCGGAGGGAAAATTAATCCCACACTTTATATGCCTCAACATTGGGAGTTTTGACGACATTCGGTTCGAGGGTACGACGCCCCTTATAGCAAGTGAGATAGCACACACTAATGAGAACAAACTTCAAGTTAAGCCCCGTGCCCATGTTAGGGTAGGGTGGCAGTACGGTAAAGGTTGTCCGGCGAAGACTAGGTTATGTGTCATTTTTGAAAACACCACCTTCTCAAAAATGACCACTTCCACATTCCTCCGGAGAACAAGGATCCGCCTTTTCTCCGGGTTTTTCCGTAAAGCCTTTGTTTCGTAGAATCACAATTTTAGGGTGTCCACTTAGGGACTAATATATTTGATGGTAATAAATACCATATGGTGGCCTATGGGCTTGGTATTACCAAGTTTAACTATTGGCATGATAGTAACCTATAATATAGTATAGTAGTAATTTCCACCTCAAAAATAGTTTTGATAATCAAGTTTTTGGTAAAACTTCAGAGGTAAAACATGCATGATATATAATGGTAAGTATTGTATCAACAAGCAATCAGGATGGCTTGCCTGGTATCTCTTTGTGTCCCTGGTTGTTGGAGTGACTGGAACTTGAAACAGAGCTTCACGACACTTCCTTCCTCTTCGTTTTCTAACGCCGTAAAAAGAGAATAAAGGACACACATTCAGAACCAAACAAGACAAACAAGGCTACAAGTAATACATACAGCAAGCAATCAAGAAGTACCACCCAAGTTCTCAATTTTTCCCTTAAGAAAAATTGGCATAAAAACTATAGTTGAAAAGTCTGCTTTTTTCCTAGTGTTTATGTGTGGCCAATTCAATGATTTTTAGTTAAGAACACCATGGACCAGTGGGGTAGAGCACATGTTACTAGACAGTAGGGTGTCACATAAAACACATTTTTATGTCTAAAAACTTCCCCAACAAATCTCTATGGCTAGCACAAATAATTTGCTAAAATACTCAAGTGGTGAAAAAGGCTCATGAAAACAAGTCAAGCCTATTTTCCACCATGATGCAAAAGTACCAGTGGGTGTTCCACTAGCAAAAATTCTCACCCAGAGGTTAATAAGCCTCTGGTCACTTTTATAAAAGTGCTCCAAACAAACAATCTAGCATCCAAAAACTCCTACTCATACTAGTAGAAAATTTAGGAAAAATACTAGACTAGTTTAGGCTACACTAGTTAATTTTATGCACAAGTGTGCAAGCTAGCAGAGGCAAAATACTCCTCTCACCAGTACCATAATTGCTACTGGATTCCACAAAATAACATAAAAAGCATAGCTAGGAAACAAGGAAAAACTATGCTTAAAAGGCTACACATGTGAGGAGATTAATTCCTAGTCATCCAAGTGTTACTCATGATTTTATGCTACTTAAGAGGAAACCTATCAGAGGTGAAAACCCTAAGATAATAATGCCACAAGGACATTCCATCCTCTGGTTTCCACACCAAAGATTCATAGTTTTCCCTAGGGTAAAACAAGACAAAAAGCATACATGAATATCCTAGTATGAAATTTAGACTTTAAGCATTGCTATTTAAATCTATTTCAAACACAAGCACCAAGTATCTAGAGGTGCTATAACCAAAATAACAGTACCTAAATGGTACTGGTTTCATGAGAATTAATCTAGCAATAAGCCTAAAAAGCATTTAAAGATCTACTCAAAACATATATAAAAGAAACACATCTAGTGTGGGGGAAATAATGTTTCCACCAAAAATGCAATGAAACCAGTGGGTGTTCCACTAGCATAACAAAGCATTAAGAGGTCACAAAGCCTCTGGTCACACTTGACAACAATTAGCAAAAACCTAAACTAGCACCTAGTGCAATAACAATACTAGCAGAAAATAATAGGGTGCTTAAATAAGCAAGGCAATGCTACTCATGCTATTATTTTCACACAAGTGAAAACTTTAGGGGTCAAATACTCATAACAACCTTATCAAAATTCTACTGGTCCTATGAAAATAACACAAAAATATGTGGCCACAAAACCACAAATGATTATGTCAAAATTCCACACATGAGGGAATTTTTCCATAACCATTCTCATAGTCATGACAAAGCTATTCATGCTTTTCTACCAACTCAAATGCAATCTAGCAGAGGTGATAACAACACCAAATCAGTACCAATATGGTACTGGATCCAATCAACAAATCCAAGTGTTTGCACATAATTTTATCACTCAAAATTATATGCAAGTATTAAACTAGAGAATAAACATATGCTACTAATATAAATCCTATTTCTTCTCCACTCAAGTCCACACATTCTAACATGCTAAAATAGCTAAGTAACACTTAGAAAACAAGTTCACACCACTTATACATGCTAGAAAACAATATTGCAACACAAAAATATAATCACAACAATTAATTAGCTAAAATGCCAAAATGGCAGAAATATGCAAAACAAGGATCTGTCCACAAAATTTTCTAGGATGCTCTAAAAATTAAACCCTTATAGATTTGGATAGTCCTAAACATATACAAGACCATCCAATTGAGTTTGCATCAAAAATAATTTTTAATAATTTTATAAAAATCACCAAAGTGCTCTCTGGTGTTTTACCAAATTGCATGCCATTTCAAAAATACAATGAATTTGGAAACGAGGTTAATTGATCCTGTTAGTAAATTTCAAGGGCTTTCCAATGCAATTGGCCTCACTTCATTCTAAGTTGTAAAATAAAAATGGGGCTCATTTTGGTGTTTCTGGTAGCTGTTACCAAAACATTTTTCATTTCAAAACCATTCATCCAAAAGTAGATCTACAAGTTGGAGGTGGTTCAAATTTAGTTGATGTACAACTGTAAATTTTAGTTTGGTCAAATTCATATTTTAAGTTGCCTTTTTGAGCCAAAAGTAACCATACAAGTTTCTGTCAAAAATTAACTGGAAAATCTAACATTGTTGGGCCAGACCCAACAGTGGGCCGGCCAGATCCAATCCCACCGCGCGCGGATCTAGCCAGCGCCGCTGACTCGCGGGCCAGCTGCCACGCGGGCAGCCACGCGGGCGATGCGCGGCCCCACCGGCCAGTTTGACTCCTCAGCGCGCGGGTCCAGGCTCGCTGCGTCAGCACGACGCCAGCGTGACGTCGTTCGCCGGCGGGACGAACTCCGGCGAGAAGAAACGAGCGCTACGGTTTACCATTTTGCAAAATAAAAGTACCTGCACGTTGCTTAGGACGAGGGGATCTAACTAGCGGCGGTCTCGCTTCCCGGGAGCGAACGGAGGGCGGCGGCGATGGTTGCGCGGCGGCGGCCGGACAGCGGCCACGACCGGCGGCGTTCTAGAGGGAGAGGGAGGGGGAAAAAAGTGCGGCGGGGGTCGCCTGCTCACCGTGAAGACGCTGGGCCACTCGGCGACGAAGGAGGAAGCTCGAGGGCGCGGCAATGCCTCGCCGGAGTGCTCCCGGAGCCGTGGAAGAAAACGGACGGCGCGGCGACCTCGAGCCCTTCCGGCTCGATTCCTCTGGCAGAGAGGACCACTACGTTGACGCGGAGACGATGGAGCGAACGGCTGCCGGCGGCGAGCTCTCCTATGGCCCAATCGACGACGAGGGGTTTCGGCTAGGGTTTGGTTAGGCAAAAAAAAATTCAGAGAGAGAGAGAGTTCGAGGGGGGAGAGAGAGGGGGCAGGTAGAGATTCACTTGAGGGGTTTTAAGCACCTAGAAGTCTTCTACTCGAAGGCAATGGAGCATGGGCTCCCATGCCCTCTACTGCGTCATCTACAGGAAGAAGAAGAAGACCATGTGACTAGGATTACATCTAGGTCCTTGGAATTTACAATTAGGTCCTTTCCTTCTCTAGAAAATGTGATTTTCACCAAGCAAACAAAGTCAAAATTTAATTTCCTTGTGCACAAAATTCTAATTAGTTGAGATACACCACATATATGAAAATTGGCTCCATTGGGTAAACTTTATAATTCAAAGTTGTTCAAATTCAAATTCTTACATAAATGGACATTGAATTTATTAACCTACTTAGGAGCTTCCAAAAATGATAATTTTTGGCACCCATTCCTTATTTGATGTGTTCCTTATGTGGTAGAAAATTAAAGTCATTTTGAGTTACTTTATAGAACAAACTTGTTCAAATTTCTAAAAGGTGCTGTCAAGAAAACAGGGGTTTTTGGCAACTTAAATTATTCAAAAACTTGTGCCCTTTTGGTTTTCATCCTCATTTATGATATAGAGAATGTGGTATTTATTTCATGGCATTTGGAAACAGTTTGTAGAACAAACTTGTTCAAAATCCCAATTGTTGCTGTGGAGAAAAACCATGTTTTCAGGACTTTAATGGATTCAATTTTTGGTCTCCTCTTGTGTGTGTTCCTTATTTGATATAAGGAAGCAATGGTATTAATTTCATCTCATTTTAAGAAAGTTTCCAATAGTAACTTGTTTTAGTTTTCTGTTTCTGGAAATATTGGAATTTCTATTTAATAAAGCACTTGGCTTTTCTTTAGCAATGCTTTGCCAAAATATTTATGTGACTAGAGATAGCAAGTAAATGCTCTCTCATACTATTGTTTTTAATCTTGCAAGGTTGGAAAAACATTTGATAATATTTTGGTGAAGCATTTAAGAATGCCTCTTTTTCTGATAATCCTTTATGGAAATTTATTAAGTGTTTTCCTCTTTCTTAATTTAGGCCTTGTAATAATATTCAACAAGCATTGGATTCATAAGATATTTTTGTAAAACTCTTTGATCAATATTTACTCTAGAAAATATTGCCAAGGTCATTGGAACAATATGTTGAATATTTTTATCCCTGGAACAATATGTTGAATATTTTTAGTTCACTGCTTTGCTATCCTTTTAAGTTTGCAAGTTTATATAATTAGTTTGTTTAGTTGCACTTAAACAACCACAAACAAACACAACCAAGGTTTATTAGTAAATCAATTAGCAAAACAACTGTGTTAACAGGTATTCCAAAATTGGGATGTGACAGGTCTTCCCCCCTTAAAAAGAATCTCGTCCCCGAGATTCACAAGCGAGGACTAAGGGAGGGCCAACAAACACAATGTTAGTGTTGGAGTGCAGGTGCTTCCCCCCTTTGACTTTTCTTGGGAGTTGGGGTACATCCCTAAATTAGCAAATTCTTTTCACTTTAAAAAAAGTACACCAGCACTGTGTTAGGTCCAAAACTTTTGTTTCCTAGTTTGAACAAAAATTAAGGTTAGTGCAGAATTACCTGGAAATATACCGTCAATTTTTTTTACATGAGTTCCTAGCTATATCCCACATCTTACATAACCCATATGGAGTGGTGTACCACTCTCATAATAAGGTATATAAGAAGCTAAAAAAAAATATAGCTTGTGGGTGCAAAGGTTAGGTTGCTAAGGTAAAACAAACTGTCAGAACAATACCCATGGCAGTGGATATTAGCATCACACAAGCAACTATCACTAAATGTGTTCATGATTTTAGTTGGATGTTTTAGATTCTTAAGATAATCTTAAGCACAATCATCACACAAGTATAAACTCATGCTAAGGTAAAACATTTAAACAAAATCCAATAAACAAACAAACAACAACACAGATGAATAGATTATCTATTCACTAGGTTACTGTTTATTAGAGGTTTTGGAAACCATCAATCATGAACCATTAGCAAACAACCAGTAGCTAAAAACCAATGAATACAATCATAAAGGTACTCTAAAATACCATCTTCACACAAGATAATACTCCTATTACCCAGGCATAAAAACAGGACTGCACAAATAACACACTAGTATTGTTGCGGATTATTCGTGAACTGTTGTAATGTTATCACAAGTGGCAACCTGGAATCGGTTATTATGCGGATTTGGGTGGAAATGCCGAAATCTGCATAGTGCCCGATCCCGGGGGGCGTCACAAATGGTATCAGAGCATGGTTTCCGATTCCCGATATTGTTTCGATACGAATGGTTATCGAAGCAACGGGTCCGCAAAGCCTTTAGGATAACCTCGCTAACGGTCGTTGTTTCTAGAGTGTCAAAAACTATTTGTGCAAAATCTGTTTTGGAAACATCTCAATAGGATTCTTGTTTTCTCCTTATCTCTATTCTATTTCTCCTCCTACCTTATTTGTTTTGGAGTCCCTCTTCTTCGCCATCTTTCAAAGTTTTAGGATCCTACGTGGGTTGGACATTCTCTTAGCCTTTAAACCTAATAGGTTTGATCTCTGGAAGATCTCTCAACGGAAGAACATCGTCATCGACGCGAGAAAGATCCTCTTGTTAGTGGTGTCGAGAAGATCAACATGGAACACGAAGACTCGATACTATAACCATCTCTTCTCTCTTACCGGTTTGGAGCGGATTGCGAGGGCGCAATCCCTTGTTAGTGGTGTCGGCTGTAACACCCGGGGGTTTTCCCAATAGAAAACTTGTTTGTTTTTCTTTTTGTGCATCTCATGCCATCTTGCATCATCCTAATTTTTAGTTCACCAAAAACTTTTGATTTGTGTACCTCTCAAAGTTGTAAAATTATAAATTGTTTTTGAGCTTTCTAAATATCTCAAGTCCTTTTGTTTTTCTGAAAATAATATAACAAAAAAAAATGTTTGAGTGAGAGAGAGAGAGAGAGCAGCCCACCAGGCCCAACAAACCAGCCCACCCCAGCCTTTCTCCTTCCTCCATCCGTACAGGCACGAGGAGGACGTGATCCCCTCCTGTCGTTTTCACCAAAGCAGACCACCGCACCCACCTGCTCCACCTTCCCTCCTCCTTATCTACCCCTCCCCTCCTCCACAACCCTAACCCTAGCCTCCCTCTCCCTCTCCTTCCCTTCTTCGAGACGCCGCCCCTTTCCTCCTCTTCTCTGTTTCTCTTTTCTTCACCCACCACCCCATCTCCATGACCGGAGTTGGAAGCTCAAGGAGGCGAGGACATGGTCGCCGGCAAGGGCGTCCGAGGATGGGAATGGAATCGCCTCGCCGTCCTCATCCTCCAAGCCGAAGATCGGCACCCGAGGACGTTCCGAACAGCCCCGCCATGGCCATCTTCCTCCTCCGTACACAAGCACGTCATGGCCACGGTCGACGTCGTCTTCCTCATCTACAGCGCCTCCGGCCGCCCCCAGCCTTCCCCACGGTGAGGAAACCGCCTCGAACCTCCTTCCCTTTCCCCCTCGTGCTCTGGGTGCCCGCCATCGAGCGGTGGAGTCGCCGTGTCGCTGCAGGTAGCCACCGTCCGCCTATGTCTGTCACCGCCCCGTGCAGTACAGAGATCTGCTATTCAGTTTCGTCAGTCATCGCGCCCTATCCCTTCATCTTCCTTCCGTTGCGCCTGTATTCACGAACCAATCAGTAGCCCTGTGGCCAAGGCCCATCGACCGCACCCACGAGATCGCGAGTTCGAGTCCCCCTCCGCGCAGGAATTAAACCCCCTTTTTTCCTATTTTCCACCGCGCAGGAGTACTTCAGCTTGTTCCAGATCTGTTTCCTTACATGAACCAAACAGCAGCCTAGTTGTTCTGTTCTCTTGTTCTCAGTGAGAGATCCCAAGTTCAAATCCCAAGCAAACCCCTTTTTATTCTGTTTTAGTCTTTTATTTTTGCTAAATGTTTTAATTCATAACTTTCAAACCCTAACTCCAATTTCACAAAGTAAAATATGTTTTCCATGCAAAATTAAATAATCTCTCCAAATATAAACTTTGTTTTCTGTTTTGAATAATTTAAATTGCTGAAAACCACAATTCTTTCTTTAATGCATTTAAAATTGCCAATTTAATTACTTGCTCATTTCAAACCCAAATTCAACATATAAAATATGTTTTCCATTCAAAATTTCCTAATCTTTTCAAATATGCAATTTGTTTAATGTTTTGAATAATTAAAAATTATAATATATTCTGTACTCTATTTAATTCATTTAAAATTGCATAAATCATAACTAATTCATTTTAACTCCAAATTTGAAAAGTAAAATATGTTTTCCAATCAAAATTCTCTGTAATTTTCAAATATACAATTTGTTTACTGTTTTTACTAATTAAAAGTGGTGCAATAATTCAATGCTTTAATTAAACCTTTTAAATTGCAAAAATTCATAATTAAATATTTAAAATTCCAAATTTGGTAAATGAGATATCACATTGAAGCTAATGTTGTATACATTCTGTTTTCATCATCCACCATGCCATTTAATCACTTCAACCTAAAGTTTGCTTGTAATTCACTTAAATAACTATGCATGCACCTGGGATTTTCCAAATGAAACCTTATCTTTGCATTTGGGCCCATTTAAAATGTTTCATCATGTCTTGTATTTATTTTGATGCACCCTTCAACTTGTCATGCATATAAAATAGGATCATGCTGGATCTTTTGACGTAGTAGTAATTGTTTCATCCGGTGTTTGTTCTAGTTCGTTGCTTCTTCACGGATAGGACGTTGAGATGATGTGAGCAACGACAAGTGATGCTACCTCTCCAAACTGGATCTCAGGCAAGTATACTCACTTGCTACCTATGGCTGCCTTTCATCACTTGTTACCGATTCTTCCCGTTGCCTTTATTCTAGCCTTATGATTCGATGCTTGTGTCTCGATCCTATCATATGTTTATCTTGCAGCCATGATATAGCCTTCCTTCCACTTCCTATCAACTGTTGCTTGTTTACCTTGTTGGCCCTTGTGTCGTAGTTGCATGCTTAGTGTTTTTTTTTGCGCTCGAGTCTTGTTGTCACTTTTCATATCACCTGTTTAGTTTGATAGTTGGGTTTCAATTTAATCAACAACATGTTAATATTTGGGGTAATAATAATTTGATGATAAGGCACCGGCAGGAGGCCCGACGTGGTTTTGGAGCCTGCTAGTGTCGAAACTAGGAAAAGAGTCTTGTCCATTGATCCATGATGAGCGCGCTAACCGCATCCGGGAGGTAGTATGGGACCCCCCTCGACTTAGACCTGATTTGCAGCTTGTCCGAAGAGCCACACTTAGTTCGGGTGTTCCATTTGCTCATATGCATAAATGGGTGGCCCCCCCCATGGTTAATGTTGATGATGATGATGATGATGCATATAGGGCGAGGCCTGTGGTGCCGGGGGGTGTGGTTTTCACCCTTGCGCTTAGGTTAGGTCGGACTGGCCGGGACCTTATAGCTCCGTGGCTCCTAGGATGGGTTGTAGAGACGGTTTGGGTCGTGTCGAGCCAACCTGAGTTTTAGTTGGTGGCTTGAGTGTGTACGGGTACTGTAGCGCACCCTGCAGGGATGAATCTTCTCGATAAGCCGTGTTGTCCGCGGTTATGTGACGACTTGGTGAAAGTGCTGGCTAACATGTACTCATACAACTTACACCTAATGATAATAACTTGACTAGTAATATAGTATTACCTTCACCATAAAAATGAATGTCACCTTAATCAACAGTGTGAGTTTCCTTGGGTTGCTTCCTTAGTAGGGGGTAACACTGGATGGGTATTGTTTGGTGAGTAGTTATAGTGGGTTTTGTCGCGTTATCTTATTCCTTTCTTTTAGCCGGAAGTTGTAGCGCGTCTCTGTAGTTTGTTAGTGCTGCCCGCTGCCGCTTCTTTGCAATAATCCCTTCCTTCCGTCGTACCCAAAGTATTTGTATCTTGTGATGATTGGTTACGCTGGTATCTTGTGAGTATGGTTTATCCACTTGCCAGTACTTAATAGTACTGACCCACGAATCCATTTCGTGGCTGCATATCCCACATTACAGTCAACAGGTTTGAAGTCTGACGACGTTAGCTTGGGAATCCCTCCGGCTTGGCCTGGGCAGGGATTGGACGCCATCGGTTATCTTCAGGACTCTTAGTCCAATTTGTATCTTGTCCGTAGTCGGACACTATGTTGTTTCTTCCGCTGTCATTTGGATCTTTATATTGTATCAGTTGTATCCTTGACTCGTTTGAGTCGTCTTGTATATATCCCTTCTGTTGTTGTTGCGGATTATTCGTGAACTGTTGTAATGTTATCACACGTGGCAACCTGGAATCGGTTATTATGCGGATTTGGGTGGAAATGCCGAAATCTGCATAGTGCCCAATCCCGGGGCGTCACAAGAACTCAGTTTGATCAATTGCAACAACTGAGATAGGGTTCTATGACTGTTGATGCTTATTATCAAGAGATGGAATTGATCATGCAAAGGGCACGTGTGAGAGAGAAATTGGAGCAAACTATGCAACGTTTCCTTTCAGGTTTGAACTACAAAATTATAGGCATTGTTAGGCATCACCAATATCATGATTTGCATGAGTTATTACATCATGCTAGAGAGGCCGAATCACAAATCAATGAGGAGGCCAAAATTTCAGCAAGAACAAGGGGCAGATTTCCATTAAGAACACCTTCTGTGGCTAGTACACCACCTCCACAGTCAGCTATTCGTGGTGTTTCTTCTTCCAAGGCCGAGCCTAGTGTGTCCACTACAAAGAAAACATCACAATTAGAAGCTAGTACTACGGGTTCTAGTGCATCTACAACTAGAAACAGAGATATGTCATGGCATACATGTGGAGGAAAAGGCCACTTTAAGAGGGATTGCCCTAATACTAAAATCATGATTGTTAATGAGCACAATGAGTATGAGACACGTGATGATGCTGATCCTAATGATGATGATGATGATGGTTATTTGAGTGATACTCCATTGGATGCTTATGCTGCTTCTATGCCATCTATTGTTTGCACACAAAAATCATTGAGTGTTATTCCAAGTCGTGAAACTCAGAGGTGCAATTTATTTCAAATCAAAGCTGTTATTGGTCCTAATATGGCTTGCAAAGTCATTATTGATGGAGGGAGTTGCAGGAATTTGCCTAGCAAAGATCTATGTGCAAAGCTAAATCTGAAATATTTACCACACCATAGTCCTTATTATATAAAGTGGTTGAGTAGCACTTGGGAGATGAAAGTGAATCATATGGTGCGTGTGGAATTTCAGATTGGTCCTTATAAGGATTCTATTGAGTTTTATGTGGTTCCTATGACTGTTTTCCCCTTGTTATTGGGAAGACCCTGGCAATTCTACAGGAGTGTGAAGCATGAAGGGAGAGCTAATACATATGAGTTGAATCATCATGGGAGAACTATTGTATTGATGCCTATGACACCACAGCAAATTGTAAACGAGTATCATTCCAAAATAGAAGTGAATATTGAAAAAGAGAGTGAGAGGGACGAGGGAAAACAAAATTCACAAGATGTGGGCAGTAGTAGTCAAAACAATTCGAGTGGTAAAATTAAAAATAAGAGAGAGAACCTATTATGCATGTTAGCCACTAAGGAGGATCTGAGGGAATTTAGAGCGGATCCTACACTAGTCCCTATTATGCTTATTCACAAGGGAGATATTTTGGTTTCTAATGACATGACCCCTATTTCCCCTGGTGTTTCTCATGTTTTGCAGGAATTTGATGATGTTTTCCCAGGAGAAATTCCCTCGGGGCTACCACCATTGATAGGGATTGAGCATCAAATTGATTTAATTCCTGGAAAACCGAGCACCTTATAGAACAAATACCCAAGAAACAAAGGAGATACAGAAGCAAGTACAAGAGCTACTAGACAAAGGGTATATTCGAATCAGTCTTTCTCCTTGTGTTGTTCCTGTTATTTTAGTCCCTAAGAAAGATGTTACTTGGCGCATGTGTGTAGATTGTAGAGCAATTAACAACATCACTATTCGTTATCGTCATCCTATCCCACGTTTGGAAGACATGTTAGATGAATTAAGTGGTGTTGTTGTTTTCTCTAAAATTGATTTGCATAGTGGTTACCATCAAATTAGGATGAAAGAGGGGGATGAGTGGGAAACAACATTTAAAAAAAAATTGGTTTATATGAATGGTTAGTGATGCCTTTTGGTTTAACTAATGCACCTAGTACTTTCATGAGACTAATGAACCATGTTTTGAGAGAATTTATTGGTAGATTTGTGGTAGTTTATTTTGATGATATTCTCATATATAGCCACAATGAACATGAACACATTGATCATATTAGACAAGTCTTGCATGTGCTAAGAGAAAATAAATTGTATGGTAATCTTGAGAAGTGCACTTTTTGCAAAGATATGGTCATATTTCTTGGTTATGTGGTGTCTAAGCATGGAATTGAAGTAGATACATCAAAGATTAAAGCAATTCGAAATTTGCCTATTCCTACTAATGTGAGTCAAGTTAGAAGTTTTAATGGTCTTGCTAGTTTCTATAGAAGATTTGTGAAAGATTTTAGTACCATTTCTGCCCCATTGAATGATTTAACTAAAAAGGGAATAGATATCGAGTGGGGTTGCCCAAGATATTGATTTTGATACATTGAAAGAAAAATTGATTTATGCACCATTATTAATGCTTCCAAATTTTAATAAACTATTTGAGATTGAATGTGATGCTAGTGGCATAGGTATTGGAGGTGTGTTAATGCAAGAGAAGAAACCTATTGCTTACTTCTCTGAAAAATTGAATGGTGCTCAATTGAATTATTCTGTCTATGATAAAGAATTATATGCCCTAGTGAGAGTTTTAGAGGTGTGGAAACATTATTTGTGGCCTAAAGAATTTATTATACATTCTGATCATGAAGCATTAAAATTCTAAAAGTGCCAAACTAATTTGAATAAGAGACATGCTAAATGGGTTGAATTCATATAATATTTTCCATACATCATTAAACGCAAGAAAGGATTGGATAATTTAGTTGTTGATGCTTTATCAAGGAAAAATATGCTACTCTCGAAATTAGAGGTGAAGGTTTCGGGTTTGGAGGGCATTAGAGAGTTATATGCTGAGGATAGTGAATTTTCCATGCCATTTGCTAAATGTACTAATGTTAAGGCGTGGGATAAATTTCACATACATGATGGATTCCTATTTCGAGCTAACAAATTATGTATTCCCGAGTGTTCTTTGCGTTTGTTCTTATTACAGGAATCTCATAGTGGAGGCTTAATGGGACACTTTGGACGCGAGAAAACATTGCTTATGTTAGCAGATAATTTTTATTGGTCACATATGAGGCGTGATGTGTATAGGTTTGTGCAAAGATGCATCACTTGCAACAAAGCTAAATCAAAATTGAAGCCTCATGGGTTGTATACTCCTCTTCCTACTCCTACTACACCTTGGGAAGATATTAGTATGGATTTTGTGTTAGGATTGCCAAGGAAAAAAAGAGGGCATGATTCTATATTTGTGGTAGTGGATAGATTCTCTAAAATGTCACATTTTATTGCTTGGCACAAGAGCGATGATGCGTCGCATATTGCTAATCTATGTTTCAGGGAGATAGTGAGGTTACATGGTGTTTCGAGGACTATTGTTTCTGATCGTGATGTGAAGTTTATGAGCTACTTTTGGAAGACTCTATGTGGGAAACTAGGAACAAAGCTGTTGTTTTCAACATGTCATCCCCAAACTGATGGACGGACAAAGGTGGTTAATAGGACATTGTCAACATTATTGAGAAGCATGATCAAGAAAAATTTGAGGGAGTGGGAGGAATGTTTGCCACATGTGGAATTTGCATATAATAGAGCTGTACTCAACTTTGTCCATTCGAGGTGGTCTATGGTTTCAAACCATTGCTCCACTCGATTTGCTACCACTTCCTATACAAGAGAGACAAAATATGGAGACATCAAAGAGAGCTGGTTTTGTGAAGAAAATACACGAGAGAAAAAAAGAAGCATTGAGAAGAGAGGACAACATGTGGCTGAAAGAGTGAACAAGAAGAGGAAGGAGGTGATATTTCGGCCAGGTGATATGGTGTGGGTGCATTTTCGAAAGGACAGATTTCCCACATTGCGCAAATCTAAGTTGATGCCTAGAGGTGCTGGTCCATATAGAGTGATTTCAAGGATCAATGACAATACATACAAGATAGACCTTCCAATTGATGAGTTTGGTGTTAGTAATTATTTTAATGTGGCTGATTTAACACCATACTATGGATATGATCTTGCTGCGTCGAGATCGACACTTTTTCAAGATGGGGGGGGATGATGAGGACATCCCTAGCTCTTCACCTATTATTACACATGATAAGGTGGTTGTCCAAGATAATTAAGTGAGGCTTGGTCCTATGAAAAGATCAAGTACCAAACTATTAGAACAACAAGTGAATTCACTCCTACTTGAGTATAATGTTTATAATTGTGAGAACTTTATACTACCTAAATCTATGCATCTATGTATGATCAGGTTTATTGATAACACAAACATACTTGGAGGAGAACATCAAGAGGAGCTAGAAAACAATGATGAGAAGCTGGAAAACAAGATCACCATGGTGAAAACAAACATACAAGGAGGTGAAAACAAGCATAGAAGATGGTGAAAACAAGCATAGAAGATGGTTGAAACAAGAGCACAAGTGTGGAAAACAACTACTAACTTGTTATTCCACACTAGGAGATGGTGAAAACAAGAGGAGGGCACCCACAATGGATATCAATGCGCCACATATAGTCATATTTGTGTTACACATGGTTTGTATACCATTATAGCTGGGGTCGGTTTGTATCTAGTTTAGGTCGGTTTGGTTGACTCCAAACCCAACCATAGAGTCCAACATTGAGTCCTAGTCGGTTTGGAGTTGGTGCTTGCGCAAGGGTGCTTGTGGCCGCACCATACCCCCCTTTAATAGCTAGTATCCGAGTCATAGCAATTAGACTACGTTAAAACAAAAACCCTAGACCTCTAGATTGAAACAGCTTGTAAGCATTCATATGGAAGTTCATCTAAAAACTTTTTGTGTTACGTGTTGTTCCATTGGGAATAAGACTGTACAGGACCACTTGTAGTCGGTGGCTACTTGTGCAAGTGTGTGGAGTTGAGAATATCCTTAGGGTTGCAAACTGTTGCATTGGCATCAGGGATCAGCCGGGAGAGTTTTCAGTGAGAAACAATTTACCCAATTCGAGTTATCTATGAGGAGTTCATCGAGAAGATTGGACCACCCCTTATCATCTTGGTATCAGATTTACAGGTTGCCTCAGTGAGCTATTATCTATCCCTTAGATTCGAGTGTTTTTTATTCCTATACAGAAAATTGCCCCACAAAAATAGTTTAGATCATTGCCATAGCCTTAGTTTCATCTTAGTTTCAATTTCTAGTTGTTGTTTTTGTGTTTGATTTCCGTCCCTTTTTCTGTTTTTGAGTCTTTTTGTTTCGGTTAGGGCTAGGGTTCATAGTTTCTTTGAGTCAATATCAAAAAATCGCATCAAAAAATAGGTGCGGGTTCCCTTTGATCTTCCTATTCTAGCCCTTCTTGGATTCTATTCGGGAGCTACCAGGTTTGATCCGTGTGTTGCTGCCAAGTTCATAATTTTTATCGGATCCAATCCATGGATCTATTTCCAATCGGAATCGAGGCCTTGTGCAAGTTAGAATCCTACCACGGCACGGTTTGGAGCAATTTCTTGCCGTGCACTTAAGTGTTGCCGCGCGCGCCCGCACATAGCGACCCACGACACCAAATATGTGCCGCCGCTGCCATGCCTCGCTACTCCACGCGCACACCCGACCCTAGACAGCCTCTGCGTTTCAGCGCGAACCCCCGCCCGCGGCAGAAAAACTCTCCCGCTGCTGCCACGCTCTACTCGCTTGCTGCCGCGCGCACGCACCGCGGCACATACAGCAACAAATCTCTGTTGCGCGCCATTTTCCTGCCGTGACCGTGTACAAGCTCTGCCGCGGCATGACTTTTGCGCGGTTTTGCTGTTGTACGACACAGTTTTGCGCTGTTTCCTGCCGTGAGCCTTTAGCTGCTGTTAGGTTAGTTTCTTTTTGTTTTTCTTTTTCGTTTTCTTAGGCGCTCCATATCTGATCCTTGTGAACCTAGACACAACCTTTCTACAACATTTTAATACTTACCTTGCCCACAAGTATAGCTATTTTGTGCTCTGACAGGCTGCTCATTCTCTCACATATACCATTGTGTTCACTTGCTGTTTGGTTCATATTGCTCCTAGTTGTTGTTTAAGGCCATTGAAAACATACAAAAATATAGAAAAAGTATAAAAAAAGAGAAAACAAAAAAATTGAAAAGAGGCCGAATTGCTATCATTGCTTACTAGTAGAGCTTGCATAATACCACATTGTGACACTTGGTTTCTTTCATTGAGCAATCTTGTGCCTGTCTATTGTGAGCCTAGCTAGTGACTTTCTAGTGCATTGCAAAATCTCATCCATATATTTTCTTTGCCACATTTGTCTCCTTTATTAGTGTGTGTTTCCTCGGGTATTTTTATATCATCACAAAACAACAAATAGGACTTGTTACTTTGGTGATTGTTAGGTATCCATACCAAGCCCCACTAAATAACCTTGTTTTCCTTTGTGAGAGTTAAAACCTGGGTATTCTCTTGTTCA
The DNA here is from genome assembly GCA_028641055.1 of Alopecurus myosuroides. NCBI lineage: Eukaryota > Viridiplantae > Streptophyta > Magnoliopsida > Poales > Poaceae > Alopecurus > Alopecurus myosuroides. Next base: position 192,179,988 of record CM054060.1, on the reverse strand, counting down.
CATCAAGCACACTAGTTGCCACTACTTGATGGTAAGTCTTTCTATTCACTTTGGAACTGTAAGGTACTCAATTGTCTTGCTATTTTTGAGTGAGTTGTGAGAGAACACCACATATAGATACTTGTGTTATGTTTTCAATAACCCACTAATGGATCCTTCTAGTGTTGATCTTGTGGAGCAAAAGAAGGACCAGGAAGGGGGAGTGAATTGGAGGTAGTATGAGGCATTGCATGATGTGTTCACAAACCAAATGAAGGATGACCATAAAGATCTAGAGAAATTTGTGACTGATGCTTGTGATCCCCTATATGAAGCAATGCAAGCCATGGAGAATAAAGTGGGGGAGACACATAAATTGGCCGAGGCCAATAATGAGCAAGTGACTACTATACAAAATTCCATTGCTACATTGACAACTCAACTTGCTGATCTCTAGAATTTGATTGCACAAAGACTGCATGTTCATGATGATGATAATGCTAGTGTGCATAGTGATGCTAATAATGGAGGTGATGGAGTGGAAAACATTGTAGGCCGTGGAGTTAGAGGAGAGAGATGCCGAGGAGGTTTGCAAGGCCGAGTCAATTTTTCTCCAAGGCGTGTGCCCCTTAATGCACCACCTGAAATAATAGAGAGGAAGATGCTTTGGGCAAACCAAAATTCTCTATACCACCTTTCAGTTTTGATGCCATGGATGTTGAAGAATATTTGCTATGGGAGCTCAAGATTGAAAAATTGTGGCGTTTGCATGAGTATAGTGAGGACAGAAAAAAAAATTGGCTTCTTCTGAGTTTGATTGCTATGCTCTTCGTTGGTGGGATACTACTCTGAGAAAGAGGCATGAAGATGGTGAATTACCCATTATTACTTGGGATACTATGAAGATAGTCATGAGGGACAGATTTGTACCACCAAATTATATAAGAACTGAGTTTGATCAATTGCAACAATTGAGACAGGGTTCTATGACTGTTGATGCTTATTATCAAGAGATGGAATTGATCATGCAAAGGGCACATGTGAGAGAGAAATTGGAGCAAACTATGCAACGTTTCCTTCCATGTTTGAACTACGAAATTATAGGCATTGTTAGGCATCACCAATATCATGATTTGCATGAGTTATTACATCATGCTAGAGAGGCCGAATCACATATCAATGAGGAGACCAAAATATCAGCAAGAACAAGGGGCAGATTTCCATTAAGAACAACTTATGTGGCTAGTACACCACCTCCACAGTCAACTATTCGTGATGTTTGTTCTTCCAAGGCTGAGCCTAGTGTGTCCACTACAAAGAAAACATCACAAGCAGCAGCTAGTACCACGGGTTCAGTGCATCTACAGCTAGAAACAGAGATATGTCATGCCATACATGTGGAGGAAAATGCCACTTTAAGAGGGATTGCCCTAATACTAAAATCATGATTGTTAATGAGCACAATGAGTATGAGACAGGTGATGATGCTGATCCTAATGATGATGATGATGGTTATTTGAGTGATACTCCATTGGATGCTTATGCTACTTCTATGCCTACTATTGTTTGCACACAAAAATCATAGAGTGTTATTCCAAGTCGTGAAACTCAGAGGTGCAATTTATTTCAAACCAAAGCTATTATTGGTCCTAATATGGCTTGCAAAGTCATTATTGATGGAGGGAGTTGCGGGAATTTGGCTAGCAACGATCTATGTGCAAAGCTAAATCTGAAATATTTACCACACCCTAGACCTTATTATATACAGTGGTTGAGTAGCACTGGGGAGATGAAAGTCAATCATATGGTGCGTGTGGAATTTCAGACTGGTCCTTATAAGGATTCTATTGAGTTTGATGTGGTTTCTATGACTGTTTGCCACTTGTTATTGGGAAGACCATGGCAATTCGACAAGAGTGTGAAGCTTGAAGGGAGAGCTAATACATATGAGTTGAATCATCATGAGAGAACTATTGTATTGAGGCCTATGACACCACAACAAATTGTATATGAGTATCGTTCCAAAATCTTTACTATTAAGGTTACTGTGGCGGTGGTGACACACTTCACTCAAATTACGTCTAAAATGTCACCGCACTCCTTCGACTCCTTAGTCTGTCGACCAAGCACCGTTTTGTTCCTGTTTTTTCTCCCCCGCACCTCTTGAGCGCTCTCTCCCTGGCGAATAATCGGATGTGGTTCTCAAATCCCGCCGTACTTCACTGCTGAGCCCCATACACCACCACAAGCCGCTCTCCACCATGCACACCTCCGTCTGCCGCTCCCAACGAGGTGTCGGCAAGGATGACCAGGAACAAAAGTTGTAGGCTTGATGGACCAAACGCATCATGACGACCTGCGTCGCCCTGCTCATTGACTCGGCCCGGCAGTCACGTGCCGCCAGCTTCTGCCCTAGATCGAGCTCCCCGGAGGCCATCGCCCGACCGGCCGGTCCAGATCACGCCTCCACCCCACTGTCATGCCCTGTTCTTTTCTGAACTTCTGCTGTTATCTGAACCTTGCGAACACTAGCCGTTAGAAGCTACGATTCAATTACAACCACTCCTGCGGGATCGTGTGGCCACGCTAGCTCGTACCGGTTCGCGCCAAAGAAGAACAAGGAGGACCGTCCGTCTCCATCCTACGGCTGTAGACACTCCGGCCATCGCTGTTCTTCTTTACAGCTAATGTACTGGGCTACCTGCCCACTTCTTTGTCTGCTTTCTACTTTCCCCCTTATTTAGCCGCAATCCCTCTAGGATTTGGGCATCCAGATTATTCTTGGGGTAAACCCTAGCCGCCTCTATGAGGGTCTGGCCATAATTCCCTTGTAATCAAACTCTATTCGTAGTAATCGATCTCTGAAGGTTGCTGTTATTTGTGTGTTCTGTAATATTCAGTTCGTCAGTCCAATTCCCATGTCTGGGCCTGACAATTGGTATCTAGAGCCAACGATTCCTCGGCGGCGATTGGATCTTGAACGAGTTGAGGTTGGGTTCTCTCGTAAAATCCCTCTCCTTTGTTCGGATTCTGGTGGCGGAGCGAGCTCTTGTTCTGTGAGCTGTGGAGGCGGCCAGGCGACGGTGAGGGCACTGCTCGGTTGCAAATCGGGTTGTGGCAGTGGTTTCCAGGAAATTTTCCTTGGTGTTAAACCCCACCTCCCTCCCTGATTCGTGCAGCATCGGAGGCGTGACGGCGAGTGGTGGCGGCGCGGCGACGGTAGAACAAGATCAAGCCCTGTAGAGTTGGTCTGGCATCCTGCGAGACTGTAAAACCCTCTTCAGTTATAGCAAAGTCAGGAGATTCAGAAACCACAGAGGGACTCGAGGTACGATCCCTGCAGTTGGATGTGTCACGATTGAGAGCCCACGGGGAAGAGGATAGGAAAGAATTTCTCGAGTTTTCTACTTCTGTGCGGTCCAATTTTGCCAGCATTCAGGAAAATCTCACAGTACTTCACTCCAACTTCGATAAGCTGCTCTCACTACCTCTGTTCTCATCAACACCAATGGAGGAGAATCCAGTCCATGAGGACCCTGATAAACTGCAGCCCGGACTCCAGCCCAATTCCTCTCCAGGCCAAGGAAGTGTCTACATGATCACTCCCCAGGGACCTAGCCATCAGCAAGCTACCCAGCTGAAGGGAGTTACTGTTCAAGATCCTGCAAAACACATAGGCTTGCCCATGAGCTATGCTACTTTGCATGAAAAGACAGGAAGAGAGAAAAATCTGGATGAAACATACAAAGCTACCTACAAGAACCCACACTATGGTCAACAGAAAAACCCTGGACATGCACAGCAACAGAGAATTGAACAGCAAGCCAAGGAAAACCAACAACAGTACCATCCTACTGTTGACTTATTGGATGAGGATGACTATGATAATGATGGAAAGAAGGGATCTTACAGGAAGCAATTACCTAATGTTAAGCCTGCCAAACTCAACATACCTGAATTCATGGGTGATGATGCAGATTCTTGGTTGCAAACAACTGAGGAGTACTTTGCCTCTGCCAGAACTCCAGTTGACCAAAGAAGTGCTATTGTTGTCACTTACTTAAATGGCCCAGCTATCCAGTGGTGGAGGAGTACAGGGTTCTCCACAAGCAATACTCACTGGCACAGATTTTGCAGGTTTTTAACTGACTGATTTGCTGTGACATCCAACTGTGACAATGTCAAGGAATTTCACTCAATCAAACAGACTGGCACAGTGGCTGATTATATAACAAGGTTTGAAAAATCCATGAATCTCATGAGAAGGGACAATCCCTCCCTTAATGATGATTATTATGTCACAAGTTTCATCTCTGGATTACAGCCTTATATTCAGAATCATTTGCAATGCCTCAAACCAGTAGACATGCAACAGGCTATCTGGTATGCTAGAAGAATGGAACAATCCCTCCCAACATAGCCTCAAAGGACTTATTTTCCAAGTGCCAGAAGGCAGATTCCCTTTGAACAAACTAAGCCACAGCCATTGGCAGCTACTGCCAATGAACAGCTAAAACAAAACAAGCTTTGTTATACTTGCAAGGAACCATGGTTCCCTGGCGATAAAAGAATATGCAAAATGTCAAACAAGGCACAAGTGCAAGCACTGCAGCACAAGGTAGCTGAAGAACCAGAAATTATCTATGTGCAGGAATATGATTCTGAATCTGAAGAGGAGGTCCCTCCTGACACTCAACTCAGTATTTCCATGCATGCTCTCAAAGGCACTAAGGCTTCTAAACATACATTTAAATTGTATGTCACTATTGGGGAACAACAAGCATTGGCATTAGTGGATACTGGCAGCACCTCCACATTTATCTCTCCTACTTTTGCAGACAAAGCACAGTGCAAGTATTGGCCAGCCAAAAGAGAAAAAGTTCAAGTAGCTAATGGAGAAATCATTTGGACTGAATTCTTGTGCAAGGACATTGACTATAACATCCAAGGTGTCCCATTTTCTTCAAGCTCCAGAGTGCTCAAACTCCAGGGTTATGATATTATTTTAGGGGCAGATTGTATTTATAATCACAGCCCTATGCAACTGGATTTAAAAGCTCTCACACTCAAAATACAAAAGGGGACTGAAGAAATAACATTCTATGATGCAAGTTTGCCCAATTCTGCAGAAATTCCTCAGAGAACAAATTTGCATAAGCTATTGGAAAATTCCATTTGTGGAGCCTTCTTGTTAATCAACCCTTGCAGTGAAGACAAACAAGAACAACAACATGTGCCAACACCAATTACTCAATTATTGGAAAACTATGCCGACATATTCAAAGAGCCCATAGAGTTGCCCCCAAAAAGACAGTGTGATCATGTCATTGCTTTGGAAAAGGATGCTAAAATAGTCAATCAAAGGTGTTACAGGGTCCCACACCACCAAAAGAATGTCATGGAAAGATTGGTGGCTGAATTGTTTAAAAATAAATTTATTAGATACAGCAACAGCCCTTATTCTTCCCCTGCTATTGTGGTAAAGAAAAAGTACTTTGATTGGAGACTGGTAATAGACTTTAGAAAGGTCAATGCAATAACTATCAAGAACAAATTTCCTATTCCAGTGATTGAGGATTTATTGGATGAACTCAATGGAGCACAGCTATTTTCCAAGATTGACCTGAGAAGTGTCTACCATCAGATAAGGATGAATGAAAATGATATTGATAAAACAGCCTTTAGCACTCATCAGGGCCACTATGAGTATGTGGTTCCGGATGGCACCCACCGGGTTCGGGGCCGGGTCGGCGCCCCCCATACCCGCCCCATTTAACTTGTCGGGTCTCATTTCTTACCATACCCACGACCCTGGTCGGGTTCGGGGCCCAACGGGTACCCATTTAAGGAGCGACATCGACACATGTGGAAAATAAAATAATGGAATATTAGGACGAGGTTGGTGCGAATAGACACGTGTGTACGTGTGTTGTCTCCGGGATTTCAGATTCCAACGCATCCATGTGATGTGTGAGGTTTGTGGTTCATAGCTCGTGGACGTGTGGTTAGTCATAGGATTATTAGGGATATGATTAGTACTTAGAGCGGGTTTACGGGTATGCGGGTACGGGTTTGCCACCCCCATACCCGCCCCATTAGACTTGGCGGGTCGAACAATTTATCAAACCCTCCCCATTTAAGGCGGGTACCCATCGGGTTTGCGGGTTTCGGGGCCCCATTGCCATCCGTATATGTGGTTATGCCGTTTGGATTAACAAATGCTCCTGCAACATTCCAGCAGTTAATGAATACAATCCTTGCCAAATTCTTAAGGAAATTTGTACTGGTGTTTTTTGATGATATCCTTATATACAGCAAGTCACTCAGTGAGCATGCTAATCATCTGGAACTTGTCCTGGAAGCCCTCCGACAGAATAAACTATTTGCAAAAAGAAAAAAAATGCTCTTTTGCACAGCAGCAAGTAGAATATCTAGGCCACATTATCTCTGGGCAAGGGGTGGCAACAGACCCTAGTAAAATTACTGCAATATTAAATTTGCATGTCCCAACCAACATCACTGAATTAAGTAGTTTTTTGGGATTAGCTGGCTACTACAGAAGATTTGTGAAGGACTATGGTCTCATTTGCAGGCCATTATTCACTGCACTTAAAAAGGATGGCTTTGTTTGGGGCAAGGAACATCAAGATGCTTTCACTACCTTAAAGGATAAAATGACAACAACTCCTGTTTTAGCAATGCCAGATTTTTCCCAACCATTTGTTCTGGAGACTGATGCCAGTGGATATGCAATTGCAGCAGTTCTTATGCAAAAGGGCAAGCCCATTTTATTTCTCAGCAAATCTATTGGACCCAAGGCAGCAGCTTCTTCAACATATGATAAGGAAGCATTGGCCATTTTGGAAGCTATAAAAAAATGGAAACATTATTTCGCAGCAAGCTCAGTGATTATCAGAACTGACCAACAGAGCCTGAAGCATATCCAAGAGCAGAAGATAACTGATGGCATCCAACACAAACTCCTAATCAAATTATTGGGATACAAATATAGTGTGGAATACAAGAAAGGCAGAGAAAATAGAGTGGCTGATGCCTTATCAAGGGTAAAATATAAATTGCATCAAATATTTGCAAGCACTGCCATTCCACTATGGATTCAGCAAGTGACTGACAGTTACAAAGATGATGAAAAGAGTCTGGACATGTGTACTAAGCTCTTAGTGGACCCTAAAGCTATTCCAAATTACACCCTCACTAGTGGAGTACTTAGGCACAAGAACAAAATATATATTGGCAGTACAGGGGATCTCAAGCAAAAACTCCTTCAATCCATGCACACATCTGAACTGGGAGGCCATTCTGGAGAAAAAGCTACTTATCAGAGGATTAAATTGCTTTTCTCATGGCCTGGCTTAAAATTGGCAGTGAGTGACTTTGTGAAAGCATGCCCAATATGCCAGATAAATAAAGGTGAACACACCAAATATCCTGGACTCCTACAACCCCTACTAGTACCTGACTTTGCCCGGGCACACATTTCTATGGATTTTGTGGAAGGCCTCCCTATATCTGAAAATAAGGACATGATTTTGGTTGTGGTTGACAGATTTACCAAATATGCTCATTTTATTTCACTGAAGCATCCAATTACTGTCAACACAGTGGCCAAGGCATTCACTGATAATGTCTTCAAATATCATGGACTTCCTCTGGTAATGGTTACTGACAGAGATAGAATTTTCACAAGTACACTGTGGCATAAATTGTTCACAAATCTGGGAGTTCAATTGCATTTCAGTACTGCTTACGATCCACAAACAGATGGGCAGACTGAAAGGGTGAATCGGTGTCTAGAGAACTACTTGAGGCACATGGCATTTTTACATCCCAAGAAATGGCATTCCTGGTTGACAATGACTGAGTGGTGGTACAACACTAGCTTTCACACTTCCCTCAAAATGACACCATTTCAAGCACTGTATGGTAGATCCCCCCCCCCCCTCATTGCTGAGATGCTACTACCAGGAGATCTAACTGAAGAATCACTTCTCCATGACCACAATAGAGACCATATTGCAAAACAAATCAAAGACAATCTGCTAAGAGCTCAAGAAAGGATGAAAATGTTTGCTGACAAAAACAGAATTGAAAGATCATTTGAGGTGGGAGACATGGTCTATCTCAAGTTGTAGCCTTACAGACACACTTCATTGAGTATTCATAGGTGTTTGAAACTACATTCAAAGTACTATGGGCCCTTTAAAGTCCTAGCAAAAGTGGGCAACACTTCCTACAAAATATTACTCCCGGAGGGCTGCAAGCTGCACCATACATTCCATGTGAGTCAACTGAAATAGCACATTGGGCCTAAAGCTGTACCCAATCCAGTCCTTCCATTACTGGATGATGAAGGCAACATATTAGTAGCTCCCGAGAAAGTGCTTGACAGGAAATTGGTGCCAAGAGTGCAAGGGGACATCAGTATCCCAGTGGTGCGTTGGCTAGTCAAGTGGTTAAATTTACCAGAAGGAGAAGCTACTTGGGAAGACGCCAGTTTCATTCAGAAGGCCTTTCGTGCTTTTACACCTTGAGGACAAGCTGGATCTTCAGAACGGGGGTATTGTCATGACCTGTTCTTTTCTGAACTTCTGCTGTTATCTGAACCTGGTGAACACTAGCCGTTAGAAGCTACGATTCAATTACAACCACTCATGCGGGATCATGTAGCCACGCTAGCTCGTACCGGTTCGCGCCAAAGAAGAACAAGGAGGACCATCCGTCTCCATCCTACGGCTGTAGACACTCCGGCCATCGTTGTTCTTCTTTACAGCTAATGTACTGGGCTACCTGCCCACTTCTTTGTCTGCTTTCTACTTTCCCCTTATTTAGCCGCAATCCCTCTAGGGTTTGGGCATCCAGATTATTCTTGGGGTAAACCCTAGCCGCCTCTATGAGGGTCAAGCCATAATTCCCTTGTAATCGAACTCTATTCATAGTAATCGATCTCTGAAGGTTGCTGTTATTTGTGTGTTCTGTAATATTCAGTTCGTCAGTCCAATTCCCATGTCTGGGCCTGACACCCACGTCGGGACCCTCCTCTCCATGTTGCCGCACCAGCAGTCCTCCGCTCCAGCCCTGGAACCTCGGGGAGTAAGGACGGATCCAGAAGGTATTAATCTCTACTACTTAAATCTCTGGAATATCGGGGCAGGGAAGGACATATCCAGAAGGGATTAATGAGATTTACATGGTTTGATCCACTCCTAACTTAATCCTCTCTGTTCTTTTTAAAATGATACTTGATGATGCCTTGATGTATTTTGGATAGTTGGGTTCTTGATGTGTATCTATGATATACCCATGAATACCATGGCTAGCTGGATCAGCCTGCTAGATATCAGTCTACTATTTTGAATAAAATGAGTCACGCAATTGTGCATTCTTTCTACCGGTACTGATCTTCGACCTCCCTCTGAATGCTTTCTGGTATCAGCACATGCATGATCTTTCTTTGCCACTATTCTAGCTATTACGGGTTGTTAAATCATTAACACTGCATTCACTGGCACTGCAGTAGCTAAAATCGACTAGCAAAATTTAATATCTTAACTAATTCAAATATAGGGCATACCAAGTAATGGTTTCATACATTTCAATTCTGAAGCGCAGATCTCCCTGGTGTAATCCCTGAAGGAATCGGCCACATCCGAGACAAATGAAGTCATGGTCGGGCTGGTAGGTCATCGCTCCTTTCCTCTAGCCCTTATCATTGAATTTTCCTTTTTATTTTGACATGGTACCAAATAAGCCTAACACGAGAAGCTATACAAATGTGTTCTTGAACAGCTATCCTGGTGCATCAGTTTAATCCACATAGTTGTGTCAGTCTGATTGCTGCAGTCTGAAAAGCTATCCTAGTGCATGCATTCGGATCGCATAGCATACTTTCTATTAAATTATTTGAGGTAGGTTCATAAGAATCTGAGACTGAACATATTTGTTACCTCTATCTATTAATGTTCTTATTTTTGTATTGTGTGAGATCACCCAGATTGCTCATACTCAACAAACATTGGGTAGAATTATCATCTACCTATAAGCCTTCAGTTACTACTTGTGTATTAAGAGTACATGCCTCCAGCTTTCTTTTGTATCCTTTTGCAATCTAATTGATTGATCAGCCTTCGGTAATATTTTTCCTACCTTCCATAATACACTGAGTTTGTTTAGACAGTGGGGCCATATAGGTCTCTACACGAAAATACAGTTGTGTGGGTAGGGATCAGGATACATTGGGTATTTAGGCCTGCCAGATCGTCCATTGTCAATGTTTAGATCACTAAATTATAGGTAACGGTATGTACGTGAAAAACATAGTGAGTGTTATCTTATGATTTTTTATCAGATTGAGTAGTATTTTCGGACAATAATTAACTAAATTAAAACAAGTTGTCATTAGGTACTACTAAGCTGTTAGGATATCTGGGAAATACAGATATATTGTAACATTGGAGGCTTGTATCTCTTACGTCCCAAGGGTTAACATACATTTGAATTGGTTATAGCATGAATTTTAGGAGCAAAACTTAAGCTGACAAACTATGTAAACATGCTATCTGGCAGTAATATTTTTTTTCTGTAGATATACCAAGATACCCGCTGAATCTGCAATTGTAATAGTTTCGGTGAGGAAAATGTTTGCGTTTTTCATTCGTTAACAATCTGTTTGTTTGATGCCATTTTCAGAATTGTTCTAGACCATCTAAAAGCTTGTGTTGTGTAGTCTCAAGTGTACTCTTATTCCTAAAAACCAAACAACTTTGTTGTTTCCTGCTAAAAACAAAACAACAATCTATTGTTTCCTCCTTCCTTGCACTACTCTTCTGTTCACTATTTATTCCTTTTGTGTGGAATCTTTTTCAGAGCTGTTTCTCGTGTTCTTCAATCTCCGGACCATCTCAAGGGAGAAATTTCTGGAGAATATTTAATTATTAGAGCAAGGAAATAAATTGATGTGATACACCGATAAGGTTTAGCATCACTAACTACGTATATCATCAGTTATCACTCATGAAGTCTCACATACCAAAAAATAACAGCCACCGAGTACTTGTCATTGCAAGAAAATAAAATAACCTTTTTCAACCTTTAAGTGTTACACACCAAAAGATAACAGCCAATACTTTCCATATTTCCATGGCATCCATTCCCATGACTTCCATTCTTTCTCATTGGCCTCTACTTGGCAGCGTAGACCCGCTGTGAAGTAAGAATAGACTCTTGTGCCTTGATACCCTTGCATTCCTAAGTTTTAACTGCTTACACCTGTTGGTCTTCCTCTAACAACGGATTCTTGTTGAGCAGCAGGCTGTCAAGGAACATGAGATGGAGCAACAGCCCATGTCGGAGTATCCGTAGACCGAGATCATATTCCACGTGGGTTGTATTCGAGCAAGGCGTGCGTATTATAGCTACTGCAATTTAAACATAAAGGAGGAAGCAGACAATCGCTCCAAACTTCAGAGCTGGAGATACAATCTTTTATCCTTTTTTATCTTTCAGATTGAGTTATTGATGTTAGTTAATCAAGAGTTGTGGAGTAGTGGTGTGGGTGCGACAACTGTTGCTGTCTCTTTCGCTTGTAACAAACATTCTCTCTTCTATAAAAATAGGAAAACGCTGATGATAATCCGGGGGATCGCTGCACTCGATCCCCCGCACGCGCTGCACGCCACGCGCTGGCGGAAGGAATAACCCCCGGTCCACCCTCTTTCCTTATCCTCCCGTGACTCTCTCTCCACCGCTCCTTCCTTCCCCATTCTTTTTTCTTTACCAACGAACAACCGCCGTGGATGGTGCCGCCATGCTCACGTTTTAGGCCGCGACGCTGTTTCTCCTGTTGAGGACGCGCCGCCGCTGCTCTTGGGAGGCCGCGCCGACTCTATTCCCGTGGAGGCCGCCGGGGGGGCGCATCGCTGCTCTGCATCGGGAGGTGGCCGCCATAGCGGGCAACGGGGAGAGCTCCATGGCGGCGACCGGAGGCACGCCGTCGATTCTTGGGGAGCACTACCCGACCACGAGTCCCGCGTCTCCGCCGAGCCAAGAGGCGGCGGGCCAGCAAGAGCGGGGTACAGGCGAGGCGGCTCGAGTGGGCCGAGATCGAATCGGTCGTCGGCGGCTTCTCGTCCCGCTTGATCGGCCAGGACGGGTTCAGCACCGTCTACCTCGCCTTGCTCACCTCCTCACGCCCTCGGCGCCGTCAAGGTGCAGCGGAGCAGCGAGGCCTGCATTTCCCGTGGCTCAGCCCACATCTCCCGCACCGAGATGCTGCTGGTGTGGTTCCCGCAGCACGGAGGTGCTACACAGGGTGTGCGGCGATGCTGAGATGGAGCACCGATGGTGCTACAATGGTGCTCCCGTGGTTTTTTCGAGTTTTCGGATGATTTTTAGAATTTTGCTACAATAATGTATTTTTGTTGCTATTTTTGTACATTGTTTTTGCTACGAGAACTGGAGCAATATCTCCGGCGAGGTCACTGTTTTGCTACAATACGGCAAATTTTTTGCTATTATTATTCTAATTTTTTGCTACAACAGTATAAGTTTATTGCTATGAGATCGTCCGACGAGAGTGTCTCCGGCGAAGTTGATTTTTGCTACAATAGCACAATTTTTTTGCTATAATAATTCCAGCGAGGTCTCCGGCGAGGTCTGACTTTTCCTGTTCATTTTTGTGATGAAACGTTTTTTGCTACATAGGAGCAAAAGCGGGTTGTTTTTTTTGCTACACAGAGCAAATACGAGATTAGGCAAAAAGTGGACACGTGTCAGCCAGGGGACCCGGGGGATGAAAAATTTCTATCCCCGGGGGACGCCCAGCATTGTCCATAAAAATATGGTATTCAATTGCATACCCTCGAAAAAAATACTGGTCAGGCCCGCTTCAAAAAAAAAGAAAAAAAAATACTGGTCAAGACATTCAGTTTGGGATTTGTTAAGGACTCTTACACGGCTGCAATGAGGCTAGAATATTCTCTATTTTCACTTGTTAAACTATTTGATACAAGAGATCTGGCTTATTATTGTTCTAATTGGTGTATTGATGATCATTCAAAGTGTAGAACAAATGTCCATGCTGATATTTTTCGTTAACAATGCTGAGGGTGAATAAACGTGGAGGAAAGTAGACTATACTTTCTTGCAGGATAAGAGGTATAAGGGGATGCATCGAAACAATGGAACCAAATATGCATGGTTGTAACATATAGGGGAGAGCTGGAAAAAGTAATGCTAAAGTTTTCGACAACGATGTGGAGACCATCTGCACATATGTGAAAATATGTCTACTTTAAACACTATTTTATAACAGTATATTAGTTGTGTACTACGTGCCTTCAAAATATAAATGGCATGAGTTAATCACCCTGGTTTTTTTTCCTGATGTGTATATATGGCAGGCTTCAATGATGTGGCCATTTTTGTGTATGGCAGACGTAAATCACACGGGTATTTTTCTTCTTCTGTATATATATGGCAAGTGCGATTGAGGGCAATTAAATAGGGTTGAGAGAAGAAATATGTTTGGGCCGTTTAATGAGTGTGCATGGACGGTGAAGATCAAATATATCTTCCAAGTTTGCTTTTTTTTTAATAAAGAATGTAGATTTGTATATACTAGCTCACAAAGCATCAATTCTACTATGTATATGTTTCATGGCAAGTTACAAATATATTGTGCACATAGGCAAGAAATATTGGAATATTATGCATTATGTCTACATGTGCGGACGGAAAAGAAATTTAGATCCCGTGGCAACGCACGGGCATTTAACTAGTAGAAGTGAATAGTGAAAAAGAGAGTGAGAGGGACGAGGAAAAACATGTTACTCACCAAATTGGATGCCCAAGTTTCGGGTTTGGAGATCCTAAAACAACTATATGCTGAAGATAATGAGTTTTCTATGCCTTTTGCTAAATGTTCTAATTTGAAGGCTTGGGATAAATATTATATACATGATAGATTTCTGTTTAGAGCTAAAAAATTATGTATTCCCAACTGTTCTTTGCGTTTGATGTTATTGCAGGAATCTCGTAGTGGTGATTTGATGGGACAGTTTGGACGTGAGAAAACATTACTTATGTTGGCTGATAATATTTACGGTGCACACATGAGGCGTGATTGTGACACCCCAAGATCGGGCACTATGCAAATTTCAGCATTCCCGCCAAAATCCACATAATAACCGATTCCAGGTTGCCACTTGTGATAACATTACAACAGTTCACGAATAATCCACAACAACAACAGGAAAGATATATACAAGAAGACTCAAACGAGTCAAGGATACAACTGATACAATACAAAGATCCAAATAACAGCGGAAGAAACAACATAGTGTCCGGCTACGGACAAGATACAAATTGGACTAAGAGTCCTGAAGATAACCGAGAGCGTCCAATCCCTGCCCAGGCCAAGCCGGAGGGATTCCCAAGCTAACGTCGTCAGACTTCAAACCTGTTGACTGCAATATTGAATATGCAGCCACGAAAAAGATTCGTGGGTCAGTACGGTTAAGTACTGGCAAGTGGATAAACCCATACTCACAAGATACCGGCGTAACCAGTCATCACAAGATACAAATACTTTGGGTTCAACGGAAAGGAAGGGATTATTGCAAAGAAGCGACAGCGGGCTGCACTAACCAACTACAGAAACACACTACAACTTCCGGCTAACAGAAAGAAGATAAGATAGCGTATCGTAACCAACTACAACTGACCACCAAACAAACCCATCCAATGTTACCCCCTACTAAGGAAGCAACCCAAGGATAACTCACACTGTTGGATTAATGATGTTCAACTTATTGTGTCAATAAGACTATTACTAGTCAAGTTATCATTAGTTAGGTGTAAGTTGTTCTGAGTACTTGTTAGCCAGCACTTTCACCAAGTCGTCACATAACCGCGGACAACACGGCTTCTCGAGAAGATTCATCCCTGCAGGGTGTGCTCCAGTACCCGTACACACTCGAGCCACCAACTAAAACTCAGGTTGGCTCGACACGACTCAAACCGTCTCTACAGCCCATCCTAGGAGCCACGGAGCTATAAGGTCCCAGCCACGCAGCCAAATACTCAGCGCAGGTGTGCAAAACTCCCGCAGGACACAACACCCCGGCACTACAGGCCTCGCCCTATATGCATCATCATCATCATCATCATCAGTTACCAAGGGGGGCCAACCCATTATGCAAAGGAGCAAATGGAACACCCGAACTAAGTGTGGCTCTTCGGACAAGCTGCAGATCAGGTCTAAGTCGAGGGGGGTCCCATACTACCTCCCGGATGCGGTGAGCACGCTCATCATGGATCAGTAGACAAGACTCTTTTCCTAATTAAGTTCGACACTAGCAGGCTTCAAAACCCTAACCCGGGCCTCCTGCCGGTACCTTAACATCAAATTATTATTACCCAAACATTAACATGTTGATTGAGTTGAAACCCAACTATCAAACTAAACAGGTGATAAGACGGACAACAAGACTTGAGCGCAAACAACACTAAGCATGCAACTACGACACGGGGGCCAACAAGGTAAACAAGCAACAGTTAATAGGAAGTGGAAGGAAAGGCTATATCATGGCTGCCAGGTAAACATATAATAGGATCGGGACACAAGCATCGAATCAACAGGCTAGAATAAGAACAACGGAAAGAATCGGTAACAAATGATGAAAGGTAGCCATATGGCAGCAAGTGAGTATACTTGCCTCAGATCCAGCAAGTAGAGGTACATCCACAGAACTTGTCGTTGCTCACATCATCTCAACGTCCTATCCGGGAAGAAACAACGAACCTCGAACAAACACCGGATGCAACAATTACTACTACGGCAAAAGATCCAGCATGATCAAGATATGGATGCATGACAAGTTTAAGGATGCATCAAAGATAAACTAGTTGACATGGTAACATAATTAAATGGACCCACATGCAATTTGGGTTGCATATGGAAAGCCCATGAATTAAGGTTGAAATAATTGTTTTAGAACTAACCAACAGGTGAAGGTGGATTAGCATGATGCATGGATGAGGAAAACGAAAAGAAAACAACAATAACTTCAATTTGAAAAGGTGTTTACCAAGTTTGGGATTTTATTTATTAAATTAGGAAATTTGGCTTCTTAAGTGAGTTACACAAACATTTGTTGTTTTCACCCATTTTAATGGTTCAAAACAGATAACAAAATTTATATTTGGAAAGAACACACAATTTTAGATGGAATACATGTTTCAATTATTGAAAAAGGAATTAAGATGAATTAATTATTATTTTGGACAATTTTAAATGCATTAAATAAGAAACAGTTGTTTTCAGCAATTTAAATTATTCAAAACAGCAAACAAAGTTGATATTTGCAAAGTTCATGAAAAATGGGATGGAAAACATATTTTACATGTTGGAATTGGATTTGAATTGCCCAAGTTATGAATTTTGCAATTTAAAAGGTTTAATTAAAGCATTGGATTATTGCACCACTTTTAATTAGGGAAAACAATAAACAAATTGCATTGAAAAGGTTGAAAACATGTAGCAAATGTTTCACTGAACATTTTGAGCTATTAAACATAATTTTTGGGTTATTATTGAATTTATTATGCAATTTTCCATAATCATTCTTATTCTGCCATTTTTAGTAAACAGAGGGAAACATGTCCAAAATTAACTCAATTGTGGCCAAATAAAATACCAGTGTGTAGAGTTTGTTAAGACAAATTTTTAGAGCCCAAGTTTTCTTAAATTGGATGAACCAAACTCAAGTTATGAAATTCCAAAGTTTCCAATTTTTATTGCATTTTCAGTAATAAATTATTTAGTGCAGAAATTATTACAGAAACATGTTGCAAACTTGGCATTAACAGAAAGAGCACAAAATTATGAATCCACAGGAATTTGAATCATTCAATTTGGAGCAAAATTTAATTTTATATTGATTTTAGAATTAATGGCTCAGATCTATGTTTCTGAAATTCGGGCAGAAAAGAAAAGGGAAAGAAAAAAGGTGTGGCTTTTTCTGCCTGGGGGGGGGGGGGATCGAACCCAGCACCTGGGCTTGCGCGCAAAGGGTCCTAACCAGTGCGCTACTGCGGTGTTTGTTGAAAGGTGCAGAGCGTGGGGGTTAAGAGGTGGGTATTGATTCGCGAACTGAACTGAACGATTCAGTCACCTGTTTCTCGATCGGAAGAAAAGGAGGCGGCCGGCGGCCTGCCGCTCGATGGCGGGGGTCTGCCGCTCGATGGCGGTTCACAGAGCAAGGAGGAGGGGGACCTAGGCCTGGGAGGGGGCCCTCACCTTGGTGGTGGTCGGAGCAGGGGTCCTGATTCGCGGAAAGGAGGTCGCGGTCGTCGATCATGGCTGCAGCGGCGGCGACTTCCCGGCGACGGCGCGGCCTCCCTGGTGGATCCCAGCGCCCGGCGAGGAGATGAGGGGGGAGGGGGAGCCACCGCGGCTCCGTTCCCGTGGCTGGGAGGCGAAGACCATGACCACGGCGGCCACCTTGGGGAGCTCCAAATGCAGCCATGGTTTCGGTTCAGATAAAAGTTACAGAGGGAGGGAGGTGATCGGAGGAGAAGCAGGAGGGAACAGCGGCGCTAGGGAGGAGGTAGGAGAGGGAGATGGGGTGGTTAGGGTTTGGGGGAAAGGCTGGGAGGAGGGGATGATAAGGAGGGGCAGTGCACATGGGGGGGAGTTGGTGGTGCGTGCTACTGCTTTTCTGCAGAGGAAAGCGACAGGGAGGGGGGATCGTACGGAGGTTGGGGATGAGGCTGAGGCCGAAAGAGAGAAGAGAAGGGCCTAGTGGGCTGGGCCGGCCTGCTCCTCCCACGGGCTGGCTTGCTTTAATTTTTTTATTTATGTTATCATTTTTTTTGTAGAGAATTGGTGATGGAAAAAGAGGAGTTTGAGGGAGTTAAAAGGACCAGAAAAATATGGCAAAAAATTATGTGTGGGTAGAAATGCCAAAGCACAAGGGCACCAAGTTGGATTTTTAAAATTGCAAACTTAGTTTGATATTGGAGTTCGAGGTGAATTTGAACCAAATTTTGAGCTTGAGGGAGTTTTAAGATTCCAAAAATCATGGTTTTGGTTTCTTTGCACTTGGCATTCAAAATGCCCAAGTGTGGAAGTTTTTGTTTTTTTTTTTTTGAAAATTTAAAAGTTTGTTTGGGTTTTGAATTTAAATGACATTTGGGTGAGTTGGTTTGAGTTCTCAAGTTGGTATGCAAACAATGCAATGCATATGATGCAATGCAAAAAAAGAAAAACAACCAACTTCTAACTTAGGGGGAACACCCCAGGTGTTACAGTGATGTGTATACATTTGTGCAACATTGCATTACTTGCAACAAGGCTAAATCAAAATTGAAGTCTCATGGTTTGTATATTCCTCTTCCTGCACCTACTACACCATGGGAAGAGTATTAGTATGGATTGTGTGCTAGGTTTACCGAGGACTAAAAGAGAACATGATTCTATATTTGTGGTAGTGGACAGATTCTCTAAGATGTCACACTTTATTGCATACCAGAAAAGTGACAATGCATCACATATTGCTAATTTGTTTTTCATGGACATAGTGAGACTACATGGAGTACTAAGGACTATAGTTTCTGATCGTGATGTGAAGTTCATTAGCTATTTTTTGAAGATACTATGGGGGAAGCTAGGAACGAAGCTGCTATTTTCAACTACATGTCACCCCCAAACTGATGGACAAACGGAGGTGGTGAATCACAGATTATCAACATTGTTGCACACCATGATCAAGAAGAACCTGCGGGAGTGGGAGGAGTGTTTGCCACATGTTGAATTCGCATACAACATGGTTGTTCATTCAACCACTCAACTATGCCCGTTTGAGGTGGTCTATGGTTTCAAACCCATGACACCACTTGATTTATTGCCACTTCCCATACAAGAGAGAACAAATATGGAGCCAAGAGAGCTGATTATGTGAGGAAGATACATGAGAAAACAAAGGAAGCCATAGAGAAGAAAGGGAAGTATGTGGCTGAGAGAGTAAACAAGAAGAGGAAGGGGGTGTTGTTTTGGCCAGGAGACATGGTTTGGGTTCACTTTCTAAAGGACAGATTTCCAACATTGAGAAAATCCAAATTGATGCCTAGAGCTGCTGGTCCATACAAAGTACTTGCAAAAAATTAATGACAATGCCTACAAGATATATCTTCTAGTTGATGAGTTTGGTGTGGGTAATTCATTCAATGTTGTTGATTTGACACCATACCATGGAGATGAACTTGATGCGTCGAGGTCGACGCCTTTTCAAGGGGGGAGGATGACGAGGACATCCCTAGTTATTTGCCCCATGATGAGGTTGTTATCCAAGTGAAGCATGATGAAGTGAGACTTGGACCAATAACAAGATCAAGGGCCAAGGTACTAGAACAACAAGTGATCTCACTCCTAATTGAATATGATATTTTTTGCTTATGAGAACTTTATACTACCTATGATCAGGGTTATTGATAACGCAAATATGGAGGTGGAAAACAACATGGAAGAGCTAGAAAACAACATGGAGATGCTGGAAAACAAGTCACACATGTGGGAAAACAAGAAGGAGCTTGAAGAAAACAATGTTTCCCTGCTAGAAAACAAGGTTTACAAGCTGGAAAACAACTAAGTGTTGTTTGAAAACAAGCCGAGGATGGCGCCCCATTGAATATTGATGCGCTCTAGAGTAGATTCCTACTATATTAGGACTTGGCATGCGTGCCATATGTGGCCGAACCTAACTATGGGTCGGTTTGTATCCCTATCCGAGTCCTAGTAGAATTCTAGTCCGAGTCAGGATAGGACGTGCTTGCGCAAGGATCTTGTGGCCACAACCCCTCCCCTCTTAAATAGCTACCACCTACGTGTGGTTTAGATTAGACCAACTTTAAACCAAAAACCTTAGGCTCTTAATTGTATTGCTTGAAGCATTCATCTTGAAGTATACCACTGCAAATTTTACGTGATATCTGTTGTTCCACTATGAAATAGGGGATACAGGACCACCTCGTAGTCTTTGATTGCGTTGTGCAAGAGTGTGTAGTTGAGAATATCCTAAGGGATTGATTGTTGTTGCACTAGCAACAAGGATTATCCGAGAGAGTTTTCAGGGGAAAACTAGTTATCTTACAACCACCATATTTTTGTGTTGCTCACAAGAGAAGATCGGGCCACCCCATATCATTAGGTATCTTTCCATGAGCTTGCATCAAAACGAAGATGCCATATAGCCCATGGCGGATGACGTAAAGTAGTGATCATCATAAAGGTTGTGAAGTGCAAGTTCAAGATGAGTATCTTGATGATATCATATGCTTGAAGCCTGCTACCCTTTTGAGATTATGTCGAAGTGAATATAGACTTAAGAGAGCCTCTTCCATAGTTTTATATGGGGGAGAAATCTACCTGTCTTCGCCGAGCAAAGCAAAATCATGAAAGATGTTTTATCTTGAGGAGTTCATGATCTTCATAATCTAGCTCAAGTGGAATTCTCAAGGAAAATGTATGGTCTTGATAGGTTTTCTAGTTTGTCGGTCTCATAGAATTAGTTGGGAGGCCGGGCTTAGGATATATAACCGTACTATCAATAGGAGATCTCATTAGCAACTTGATCATATCACTCAGAGAGAGATCAAACCTTTGCATACTTGGCATCATCTGTCTTGGTTCTTAATTGGATATTATACTTGCGGGGTTTTAGTTCTTATTGTGATCTTCATGAAAAGCTTGTGTTTATCGAAGAAAGATTTCGTAAGAAAAACTTGTTGCGTTTTTTTATTTTGGAGGATTATTGGTTGCTCTTTTATAGATAGATCAAACCTTTTTCCATTTGGTTTTACCCTCCCGATGTGTCTCTACATATTCTTGTAGTTCTCGTTGTATTTATTTCAACGAGCTCAAGATCATCGAAAACAGAGTTCATATGCAAATGATATCGCATTTTTACTGTAGAAGTTTTTCTGGAGTCCCCCGAATATTTGGGCCGGATATTTCATATGCCCAGATTATTTGAAATGACTAAGGACTTGAGTGCGCAAGGTACTGGAGTCCCCAGGATTATTGGGCCGGTTATTTTGGTGAGAGCCCGGATAATCTGCCCACCTCCCCCGGATAATCTTCCCCCACTTACCCATGATTATCCGCCCCCAGTTTCCCGCAACGGCTCTATTTCATCGCGACTTATAAAAGCCCCCTTCTTCCACCAAAGATATCAGATCTGTTGAGCAAAAAAATAGCCCCATTGTTGACCTCCTTGATCTTTGCTATCTCTCTATTCCTCCATGATTCTTGCATCCAATTAGAGGGAAAAGAGAGAGGAGATCTAGATCTATATTTCCACCAAACCATCTCTCCTCCTAGTGAGGGAGAGCCTTCGGGATCTAAATCTTGGAGATTCATTTGTTGAGTTCTTCTTTTTTCTTCCTCTCTTCTCCCCCATAGCATTTGTTGCTTTGGTGGGATTTGAGAGTGGGGGATTTGAGCACTTCTTGTTCTTGCCATTGCACAGTTTGCATTAGTTTGAGTTCTCTACAAGGATTCATTCGAGTGAAAGGTTGAGAAGCTTGTTACTGTTGGGTTCTTGGAGTGCCCTTGATCTTTTCCTCTTGGGTACTTGGAGTGCCGTAGACAGTTGTTTGTTGTCTTGGAGCTTTGGAAGCTTTCGGGGCCTTGTTGCTATCTTGGATCTTTGGTAGCCTGCGGGATATTGTTGGGAGCCTTCAATTGAGTTGTGGATGTTGCCCCAACCTTGTACGGGATCGATGACCGCCCTAAAAGGCCCCATAGTGGATCATGGCACTCCGCATTTATGGAGGCACGAGGGGAATAAGGTGAGACGTTGGGCTCTTGGAGTCATTGTGACTCCACACCTCTCCAATGGAGATTAGCTTCCATTGGGAAGTGAACCTTGGGATAAATCGTCGTCTCCATGTCTCTCGGTTATGTCTATATCTGATCTCTTTACTTACAATTTATTTTGTGATATCCATCAAGCTTGAAGTAACATATCTTGCTATCACATAGTTTCTCGAATTGATTAACATAAGTTGTTGGTGCACATAGGTCAACCTAGTTCGTTTAGGTTTGAACTTGATAAATTAAACACTAGTTTTATTCCACATTTTCAAGCCTTAACCATAATTATTTTAAAATGCCTATTCACCCCCTCTAGACGACATCTATGTCCTTTAAGCTCCATCATCCATGAGGACCTTATGGAGCCTTGTTCTTTCCACTATAGGGCTTACCACCAACGCATGTGTTCCGGGATCCGGAATATATGGCGGCTGGTCGGTGTGATCCCATGTGATTGGGGTTTCAGCATACTTCACGAAGTTTGGAGTTGCTGGAAGAACGGTGTTGATTTCCATCCAGTCGGCTTTTACTTTCCGCGTAGATGGTGTTGAAAGAAATGTATGATTCACACTGTCAGTCACTTTGGATAACTTTGGTTCGCTCTTCCTTTGTTGTTCCTGGATTTGGTCATCCATGTCAGAGGCACTATCTGTCGGTCCATCTTTTGGCTTGGGCCTTGGGTTCAACTTCCTCCTGAAATTCCTCTCCTTGTACCCGCCATCAGCTTCCTTCCTCAACACACTTTTGAGCCGGCATTTCTGGTTGGTGTGGTTGGATGTCCCGAACCTGGAATGGTGGAGGAAAGATTCACCTTTCACCTTATCACAGTCCATCTTCTTGATATAGTCATTGAAGTAGGTCTCCTTTGGTTTTCCCTTCCACTATCCACCATTGGTTTGTACGCCTTTCCCGAAGGCGGCATTCACCTCTTTTTGCGGCTTTGGAAGATCATGGTTGGTCTTTCGCTCTGCCTTTGGCTGTCTTCGACTGTTGATGTATTGGTCAGATTTTCTGCCATTCAAGTCGTCTTCTGCCGCATGATTGTCGATGGTTGTCAACATGGATCCCAGGTCTGGATGGTCACATGATGTTATCATGAATTTTACCAATCCATTACTTAGACCATTGGCGAAAGCATCCATTCCTTCGACCGTGGAGGTCACTAACCACCTCAAAGTTATTTTTCTACGCGGTCCATCTTGAGATGAAGACCACATTGATTTCGTTGTTGTACTGCATGCAAATTTGTAGCTCATTGATGCTCTTAGGGCGTTTATACGTACCCCGAAAGTGTTTGGTGAATACTCTTGCCATGCCCCCCAACTTTTTATCGACTTTGGAGGCAGGGTTTCAATCCATGTTCTTGCTCCATGGATTAGCATCAAGGGAAAGAAATGTACTGCTTCCAGGTTCGAGCCGCCATTGATATTCACCACCATGTGGTAGTCCGGCAACCATGTGTCCGGGCTAATGGATCCGTCATAACGCTAATGCGTTGTTCTGACTTAAGCGAATCCGACGAGGATCTCCATATACCTTATGTTTTCGCCAAAACACTTGGGACCTAGGTAGTTTGCATCTTGTGCTCGCTTAATCGCATCTAGATGTGCTCGGGCATACGAGTGCAGGGATCTGGAGTGGTGTGAACCACTGTTCCTGGATGGCTCGCGTCGGGGTTCGCCATTTGCATGTCCACCGTGAGCCTCTATGCTCTAGGGGGCGTCCGATTTCTCTATCTTCCCCCATTTTTGCGTTGTGGTGATCGTGAGCGTTCGTGTCACTGGTTATTAGCTGATCTTTCGTGTACACCTTTAGGGTTTCCTTAGGTGGCATGCCATCACTGTTTTCAGCAGCGCGGCTTTGGCGAGGTGCTTCCCTATCCCGATTTCTATCTTGGCAAAGGATTTCCTCCTTATGAGGGGATGGATCTTTTTTCCTACTCCCTCCCTCATGTTTCCCATGGCTTTATCCCATCTTTGACACATCATCGTACATTTTCCCTTTGCCTGCATCCTTCGGGGTTTTGGAGGCGCTAGGAGAGATGGTTATTGTATGGGTTCTGCATAGCTGGGAGTCATCAAATAGCTTTCCCGGACATGTTTCGTCATTCTGCTGCTAGACCATTGCCTCATGCATCAATATGTTCGAGTATTTCAGCTTTTCCTCCGACGAGTAGCAATCATCATTTAAGATTTTGTACACTGATCACGTGTTCACCGTCGGGTTTCCATATATAGGTTCCCCTTTTTATTTTTGCAGGTTGCTTCCTTCGTCCAGTCGGTGGCTAATATCCGACGATGAGCTGGGTTGTCTTCCGACTTTTGCTTGCCAGGTTTTGCCTTGAGAGTAGAGCGCGTGCCTCTTCTCTCGTATTCTTCAATGGAAGCTTGGGCATCCTGAATGGCGGCTTGCGCGCTCTTCAATTATTTGCGCTTACTTTCTAGATAGCAGTCTGTTTCAACGGCAATTGGCGTCTCGCTTCCAAGAAATCGGGTGGTTCGTACAAATCCACTAGTGTTCTGAGTAGCTCGTACTCATCTAGCTCTCCTAGGGTTTCTAATGCCGTGGGGATTTTTTTCCCATCGTCCTCCTTAGTACCGTTGGGGCGCCCTACTCAATCACCTGGTCCTGCAGATACAACTTCTTGGGGTTGACAGCCAGCCTCCTTTTTTGCAGTTCCTCCTTTTGGGGTGGTGGAGGTGGTGACTTTGACGACGCGACCTTCGATCCTTTGAGCTATACCTCGGGTGTTGTTCGATCTCCTCCTTTGCCGTCCGGGAGTGTGGCTTCCGCCTTTTTGAAAGCTTGTTCTTCCTTGGAGGGTGTTTGCTCATCCCCTTTGGGATTCCTTCCTCTATTGGCTTAGCCTGAGCCTCCATATAGACGTTGTTTGTGCATCTAATTGCTTTTCGTACTTTTCAGAAAAGCATGTTCCATCACCATCGAAATCAGTTCTAGCTTCCGAGTCATCCTTGTCATTTGTAGTAGCCAGTATGGATTCAGGTTCAGGGCCTCCCTTAAAGGGCTATGCATGCACCATGCCAAAAAAAATAGACCCGTTTGCCGGAACTTCTGAGGAAAATGGGGATTCAGAGCTGTTTGGGCGATATGCGTTTTTATTACCTTCGTTAATGGGGTGGTGGGTGGGCGGAAAAAACTTGCTCCCTCTACAAAATCTCATTGCTTCCGTCGTTAGCCCGACGAAGATGTTGAGCGGGACGACATACAAGGTGGTTGCGCCGGCGTTACCATGTTGATGTTGACGATATAGCTGTCGTACGATCCCGGGACGGAGGTTCCTATGGTGATCATGTTGCCGATGTCGCGCAGAGGTACTGCCCAAAAGATCACCCAGATGCCGCTGGCCCCACGGTGGGCGCCAACTTTTGAATTTTAGGGAATGGATTCATGGTAGCGGATGCCATATTCCGGAGGTAGAGAGAGTAGGGCGAACATGGGGGAGTGCTAAGGAACAAGACACGGAGCTTTTACCCAGGTTCAAGTTAGCCGGATTGGGTACCTACTTCCTGCAATATCAACTATGGTGGCGGTAGCCAAGCACGGGTTACAAGTACCTAGGCTAGATCGAGTCTTTCCTAGGGTTTATTTCATCCGGCTTTATATAGGAGTTCCGGATCGAGTCTTAGAGGAAGATAGACCGTCCAAAACAACTAAACCTAACATCTGCGTCATCTGAGTCTTAACCTAACTCGGATGGGGTTGTGGGCCGACGTCTGGACGTCGTCCTGCCCTTCGCACCACATGACCGCCCCATATGGCCTCCTGCCACACTACTTTGGGCCAACCTTGTAGTCCGGACTTGCGGATGGCTAATGATACCATGTTCTGGATATCCCCGACAAGAGCGGGTCTTCCCCCACAGCATGAGCGCACGAGTGGCGCAAATGCATTTCCTCGTGAGATATTTGGTGTTTCTGCCATGAAAAAATATTGATAAATAAAGAAAAAACCTTCTGAATTTCACTTTGGGTTTTTTTTATCTCTTCCCGTTGGAACTCATGAATGTGCCCGGGTGCACCATAACATGGAGTAGGCGTCTTCGGATTCTTTCCGAAGACAAACTGTCGCACAAGAATTTTTATCTCTTTTGATTCATTGCTGCTAAAAGATTTACCTTTCTTGAGACCATCATTTTGATTCGTTTTTGTCGACACGACACGTCAGGAGGGTGGATCCGCCAAGTAACCGGGGGGGCTAAGAAGGGTTCCTTACAAAAGCGAGGAATGTCCTAGCGTGTTAGCCCATACTTCTTAGTCCACTATGAGGCACGAACGTCATCCCCCCAAAAAAAGAGAACTCTTCGTTGCTCGGGGGCTGAGCAGGGTTTCTCCACGAATATGGAGTACCGTTGAGTGTCAGACTAGACCGTGGTAAGAAAAGTAGAAGGTCCACCCTGAGGCATGCACAACCTGGTCAGAAAAGTAGAAGATCTGGAACAACCCTCACAGGAGTACTCTTGCCAGCTCGGGGGCTAGACGGGACCAACAAAGGAGCCAATCCATCCGACCAGGAGGCAGCGAACCCTTGCAGGGAAGGGGGTTACTCATTGCAAACTTCCTTTTTTATTTATTGAAAGGGTCATGTTATAATAGACTCTCTAAAGAATGTAGTAAGACCTAATCCGACCGCCCGGACTCCCGGGAGGTCGAGGGCCTCCGATGGTTGACGACTTGTTCCCGCAACCGCACTAAGGCATTGCAAAGGGCGGTGTTTTGCACATGCAAGTCGTTCAGCGCCTCGGAGTGTTGCTGTAACAGCCCAATTTTTGGAAGACAGGAAAAACTTG
This sequence comes from Alopecurus myosuroides, assembly GCA_028641055.1. NCBI lineage: Eukaryota > Viridiplantae > Streptophyta > Magnoliopsida > Poales > Poaceae > Alopecurus > Alopecurus myosuroides. The sequence continues at coordinate 192,153,310 of CM054060.1, read as the reverse complement.
TTTTCTATAGCCCAAAAATCAGAGCCAACAAAAACTTTTTTATATGTTTGACTAATACTTGTGTTTCTTTTCTATTTGCTTGATTGTTTGTGTTTGTGTTTGTATTTGTGTTTGTGTTTGAGTTTGTTAACACCTCAGAATAAAATCAATGTTCATAGCTTTCTTAAAACACAACCCTTGTGATCAAGTCATGACAAGAAAGCTTATCATCTTCATCCATCACCCTCTTTTGGCAAAAACCTTTTTGAAAATGTTTTTATTTTAGAAGAAACCCAAAAACCAAGTTTTGAGAAAACAAAAGGTATTCTCCAAAACCATATGAAAAGTATTTTGGAGGTAATCATCTGCAACCTGTTTTCAACCAAGATGTTTTTGCAAGTATTTCGAAAAAACTCCTTCTCACTTCCTTCTTTTGCAAATACTATAAGAGGGGACTATGTTACCCCTATGTTTTATCTCAATTATATTCTTTTGGATATATAAAGCTTTGAGTTGATCTTGTTTACAAAATCCTCTTGTCATTTCGTGTCTTGATCACTGCCTTTATCTAACACTTGATAAAAACACCTGGTAATTAAATTAGATAACCCATTTTTGCTTGAGTGTTTGTTGTTACCTGTTTCTTGTGATCTTGTCTTGTGTTTCCCTTGAAGTTTATATTTCTGTTTATGATTAATGTGTGTTGTTTTGAGTAATTAAAACCTAGTAACAACAAGACCAAGCATCAATATCATACTCCATCACATGTCCATATCATCTTCTGTTTTCTTAAAAACTTCCAATTTGGAGACATGCCTCTATGTCACATGTTGTTCTATTCATCAATGTACCTTCATGGATATCATGTTTAATATCTATACCATCCCCAAGTTGTTATTCTGGATATTGAAACCTTTGTTATCATCTTTCAAAGTCCTTTTGAAGGCATCCCCAAAATAATGGCCATATCTCTTTTATCATGAAGCACTTTGTCCATCTTACTCAAAATCACTCCTTTTTGTTTTCAAGCCCCATGAACATACCCTTGTCATCTCCATGACGTATACATCATATCCATGTGGTCCATTTATTTTTCAATGGCCATTTAATTATTCTTCTCTCATGGTTTTTAGCCTATTAAATAAACTCATGTTCTCACCCTTTTTCCACTTGGTGCCTCAAATATTTTCAAAAGAGTTGTTTATTAAAAATCACTTTTGAGACCTATATTATATACTCCCTCATCCCAACTAAAAAATATTTTTTTTAAGCATTTTACTATTATTTTCCATTTCCCAAAGGGCCAGAAATGGACTTTTAAATATTTTGTGAAGAAAAGTATTACATAAATATTGGAAAAATTACCCAACATGCCTATGGTAATGTGGGACTTACTTTTACAAAAACATTTGCAAGTTGTGTTGAAAATTTTGGAGAAAATCTTTAAAAACAGATTCAACACTTTTTGAATTTCCAAAATTTTGTAAAGAAATATTTACAAAAACTCTTGAGGCCACCATCTCTAGACTCCATTTTGGATTCTCTATCCAATAGACATGATATTGTACATGTGTTCTGTTCAAAACTTTGGAGAAAACAATCAAAAACCCTCTCTGCTCTTTGTGGTCACTATTGAGAGCAGGCATATCCTGGACCATTCTCACCCTCTCCCCTCCTCTCTCCTGCACCTCGACAGTGGCATTTAGTCCTTTAACTTCCTAGACTTCCTTCTCTCTCTCAGCCACCACCCATTGGACAAATACTTGATCACCCCCTGCATCTCACTCCCTCACCACCATCCATCTCAGAAGAAACCATCGCGCCAGGAGACTTCCCTCGCACCCCGTGACTCTCTGGTGAAGCCTCCTTCCTTCCTCTTGTCTTCTTCTTCCTTGCCCGTGAGCTGTCCATGGCGCCCAGGACACGCTCGCCACATCCCTCGCGTTCCGCCACTTGTAACGGATGCCTGAGCTTGGAGCCACATCAACCAGCTCCTAGAGCCTCCTAGGAGCACGCCCGTGACCCTCACTTGCCCACTCTCGCCTCCCTCACCCCTCAATCCACTGTCGAACACCTGCGGGTGCCTCCCTTGGACGCACGATTTCACTCGCCCTGGATCCTATCTATCTCTACATTCCCTTCCGTAGGCATCACTGCAGCATGCTCTCATCCTATGACATGGTCTCCTCGTGTTGTGGTCCGCATGAAGGCATATCCTGGACCATTCTCACCCTCTCCCCTCCTCTCTCCTGCACCTCGACAGTGGCATTTAGTCCTTTAACTTCCTAGACTTCCTTCTCTCTCTCAGCCACCACCCATTGGACAAATACTTGATCACCCCCTGCATCTCACTCCCTCACCACCATCCATCTCAGAAGAAACCATCGCGCCAGGAGACTTCCCTCGCACCCCGTGACTCTCTGGTGAAGCCTCCTTCCTTCCTCTTGTCTTCTTCTTCCTTGCCCGTGAGCTGTCCATGGCGCCCAGGACACGCTCGCCACATCCCTCGCGTTCCGCCACTTGTAACGGATGCCTGAGCTTGGAGCCACATCAACCAGCTCCTAGAGCCTCCTAGGAGCACGCCCGTGACCCTCACTTGCCCACTCTCGCCTCCCTCACCCCTCAATCCACTGTCGAACACCTGCGGGTGCCTCCCTTGGACGCACGATTTCACTCGCCCTGGATCCTATCTATCTCTACATTCCCTTCCGTAGGCATCACTGCAGCATGCTCTCATCCTATGACATGGTCTCCTCGTGTTGTGGTCCGCATGAAGGCGTGCCCATGTCCGCCATGGCCGAGCTTGCGAAGCTCGTCGACTGCTCGGTGTAGACCCCCTACCTCCCTCTTGTTCCCTCTCCTGGAACCTCCAATCCAGTCCACTCAAACCTCTGCTATTTCTCCTTTTCGTGCATCGCAGGTTCTAGGTCGACGATGTCTGAGCTCCACCGCGGCACCCATCGGGCAATCGATTCTTGGAGTCATTTCGCGCCTCCTAGATCAACGGAGTTATAACCCATCAAAGGATGGCAATGATGGAACGGGTAGAGCAATAGCATACCTATATCGATAAAGTCGATGGGCTTATGAAACTTTACCCGTATCCATACATCCATACCAACGGTCTCATACCAACAGGTAGATCAACCAGTACACAAGTTTTTCATCACAATTTTTACTCATCGATACACATTTGACAAAAAACATTTATAACACATTTGACAAAAAAAACATTTATTTCCACTCAATAACAGATACATGAGTACATGGCAATTATCTCAATAACACGTTTGACAACAAAAAAAATTATAAATATTTGACAAAAAAACGTTTGTTTCAACTCAATAACAGATACATGAGTACATGATAATTATCTCAATTTAGTGTAGCACATCGAAACAGAGGAGCAGCTGAGTTCCCATTCCCTGCACCATCCACGGGTAAGGTCCATGTCAATATAAACAGGTAGGTTGTGGGTAGTTGGGTACACCCCACAGATACAAAATTATCCTCCCATGCGGGCACGTATCCGCGGCTACCCGTGCCCATTGGTAAAATTGCCATCCTAGTTCAAAGGAAATGTGCTCCTGCCCTTGTGGTGTTGCACATGTACTCCATGATACTTGGCACCTGTGGAATACACTCCAGTTACTTTCACCGTTAACCGTGCTGCCTTTTCTTGGCTAGCTCTAGACAAATTATTCCCTGAGGTTCCACGCAGGTCTCCATGCTGCAAAGTGACCTCAACCGTTTGTCCGGGGTAAATTATACCAACTGCTGGTGAAACCTGCGTTGAAGACATGTTTTACTCAGTGTTGTAAGCATCAATAAACATAGCCATCTTGCAGTATTGAGGGCCATTTCAAAATAAAGTGAGCCAAAATAAGGAAATGAGTCAGGACAAAGCATTAACCGACCTTTAGCCAAGTAGGGAAACCAGAAGAATTTGGTGCTTGGCCAATAATCTCGAAACAAACCGTGTCTTCTCTACTTCTGCTTTGTAGTTTCAAAACATAAGGAGTTTGGTCTTCGAGAACGATGTCATTGGTGCTGATATCTGCTTCAGGGGATGCTTCTAGCCCCTGGAGCAAGTGCAACACTTTCTTATTTGAACTCATTATCTCCCCATAGCTCTGCCTCATTGCCTGTTTGTCAAGACGTGCAACATCCAAATTGAACAAGCATTTTATAGGTTTGTGATCACTGTCTGTTGCTTCCATGCAAGAGTCATACCTGGAAATCAATAGGATAGTACACTTCATAAGGATTCTACTAATATGGTTTTTATCTAGTGAGATAATCATCAAACAACAAATGACTCACAGTGATACCGAAGAAACCACAGGACAGTCCAAAGAGCATTCAGTTCCCCAACTAGCTCGGCTGTCACGGTATAGAATTCTGTCACACCAGGCAGGAATGCGCCTCTTCTCACTACAATCATACCCTAAAATACGAGAGAAGGCTCTTCAAACAAGTGTTCCATGTATCAGGAAGATTAGCAACTCATAAGGATCAACATGGTACCATATAAAAAAGATTATTGCAGCAGTAAGCATACACAAATGTAATTAATCATCAGAGTAACTATACCTGATAAGCCAGCTTTGTGTTTCTCAAATTTGTAAGTAGGTGGAAATTTGATATCTCCTTCTCGTAATCCCTGGAAGACTCTCCCTGATCTCATTTCTGCTCTCAGCTGGTCATTCTTCCTCAGCCAGTCAAAGCATCTCCGGGAAACCAACCCCATCGCCTCATCATACGAAAAATCGTAAAGCCGGTAATTAAAGTCACCAAGAAAGACAATCATGTCCGTATCTGACAACTCAGGCATTCTTGATCCCTATTATAGCAACATGTTGGTATGTTTATAATTTCAGAAAATGGATCTAGAAATTACTCTATCGACTGAAAAAATAAAACGAAGATGAACCAACATCGTACATTTGCTCGAAGAAGCTGAACAGCAGAGCCAGAAACTGCAACATCAAAACAGGTTGAGTAACAGTGTGTAACGTTAAGAAGTTCTGGATTTCTGGCATAATTCTTGACTGTGATTATCAAAGTTTGCCATACGTTTACAAATTTGAGTGTCATCATGCAGAAAAGTTAATGGGAGGAGATTGAACAACTACCTGATGTTGTCAATAATCCACTTGAAGGGGTAGCAAAAGTAATTGTTCTAAAGACATGGTCGAAGTCTTCATTCCTTCGGCTCACAGCTTCCATATGTGCAGCGAAATGACAATTTATAAAGCAAATACTTCTATCGTGTATTCTCATCCTCAATCCGACTGCTCCCTGAGATAATGCAACACATAACAAAATACATAAACAAAGCTGAAATAAAATGAATCAATAGTACTGCTTCTATACTCTGCTAGAACTAAATTACATGAAAATTTAATTAGAATTGTGTCATGATCGGCATCCTGTAACAACTGTCAACGAGGCAGTCATATCCAACCAGGAGACATGACCAATGCACAGGCGTGTCCAGGAGAGATACATCGGCAATGCGGTATACGGCATAGTAGGAGGATCAAGTTGTCACTTGCTTAAGAATTATGAGCCGATTCGACTCTAGTTAAGTTTAGATCAGGTATCTTATGATTATATCGCTAGTTTTAGTTAATCCTAATCTGGTAGTGGTAGAGATGGAATCAATTGGCTACGAGAGCTGCCTCGTCTATATATGAGGTGTCACGTGCATGACCAAAGGCATAGAAGTACTCTCAGTGACCTTACCATCTCTTCTACACAGATCTTGACATGGCACCTGCACGTAGAGGACCTCAGACTCGACCTTCCGTCACTCAAGAACTCCATCAAGACAATTTGGTAACAGACCCAGCCCCTGATATGGCCGTGGTAATCCCCGGATGAGATCAAGGCATGGATGGCAGCAACAATCTGGCTAGCCAGAAGGTTGCTATCGAAGAGGCTGAACCAGGCCAACATGATCAATGCCAAGATCACCTGGATGGACCAGCAGCAGTGCGCGTACAACATCAAATTACGATAAATTGAATGAAAAGCACATGACGCCACCACCGGTGGCTTCCAATCACTAGCTGTTAACATCTTGGCAGTGCCAAAAACTTTTCATGACTTCCTTCTGCTAACAGCCACTGCTGGCACGTCGACAGAACACACTAGGGACTGGACTGCGCCATTTTTACAAGCTAGACTTCTTGGCGTTTGCTGGCAAGCAAGATTGTTACCCTGGCTAAAACGCTATCAGCAATTTTCAGGGGAGATGTGGCCAGTGTCGTATCAACTATCACATGACATGGGCTGCACAAACATGGTACCACCACATGGAGCACCGTGACAGTGGCCCAAATCGGAAGCGGTTCACCTAGCTTGTCAAAACCCGATTCAGGCCATCACTACAAGCAATTTCTTTGGCGAACGGGCGTCCCTATGTGGAAATGGCTCGCTGTGGTGGTTCAAGGAGTAATTTCTGACAATACTATGTTAGGCAGATCCTCTGACACAAAGGGAGCAGATCTAACTCTTCACCATCAGATTATAGGAGCCACGATGAGCATATATCAGCTACAACCAGCAGAATTTTGGAAATGGCTACAAGACTCGCCCACGCTTATGAAGAATGTCAATAAGCATGTAGATTTGATTGCAAGCTCCAATGCGTTTGGCATCATTCCTTGAAAGTCAACTTGCCGCCAAGCTGGGCAATTCGACTGCCACGCAAGGACATGCAGAAGCCACAATCATACTGCACCAGGAGGCATGGGTTTTCTACAAGCTGACTCTGGCCAAGGTGAAGGAACAGCGTGGTGACATGCTCTTGTCCACAATTGGACCGGGAATTCGTGCAGTCACGCACTGGAGTCCAATCCTGTGCAAAGGCTTAAGCTTCCCGATGGCCAACGGCAAAAAGTGGCTTGCAGTGGCCTTTATAGTGGCACCATAATCTCTTCATCAACTGACAAACGCTCTTCACGGTCTCTCAAAAATCTCATTACGTGGATTTGACATGGTCTTGGAGACACCATAGTTCAAAGCAAGATTTCGGGGTTTCGCACCTAATACCTAGAACAAGTTGCATTTGCACAGAACGGACCCCCACGCCAGAGGACAGGCCCCCGGCCGCCTCCTCTGATTCGTCGCCGCCGGCAAGGCCGCACTCGCCCCTGGGATGGTGGCGGTGGGGCTTCATCTTTTTCCGGGCGGAGCTTCTCGGGATCGGCTGGGCGGTGCGAGGAGGCCGAGCTGCGGCTGGAGGTCGGGCCGGTGAGGCGTGGGAGGCCGCGCGGGGAGTCCGTGGTCGGCGCCTGCCGGAGGGGAGTGGAGGTGGTGCAGGGAGGCTGTGTGCTGCTTTGGACGTGCGGTGGCTGGGCAGGCCCGATCTGGGCCACGCTCGGCCCGGGCGGACTGCGGCCGGTGCAGGCGCCGGTACGTCTGCAGGCTGGGCAGCGGAGCGGGGAGCAGTACATTGGGGGCTGCATAGTGCGGGTCGGCGTGAGTCCGGTGGTGGATGCGGAGGCGGGGCTGTTTGGTGGTGGCCATTGTTTGGTGGTTTTGGAGCTCTTGCCAGCATGGTGCTGGGAGGCGCTGTCCTCTCCGTCCTCTCTCCGTCCGGTGCCTCCGCGCGGTGCAATGCGCCCGACGCGGGATTGACGGTATCCAGCCCCAACTCTGGTGGGACCGTGGGAGGTGGTGTGGGTGTTGGAGGTGCTGGTCAGGGAGGAGGAAGCCGGGGCGGCGGCCCCGAAGCTGCGACTATGGCTGGGCCGTGGTCGGCAAGGCGTTGGCCGTGGCAGGAGGTGTTACGGGTCGTGCGGCTTGCGGAGTTAGTGGTCTGACTGGTCCCAGTCGGGCGGTTTGCGGGTTTGCGACACATTGTCGGGCGAAAGCCCTGCCCCGACGGTCGGCCGGGGCCGACGACGGCGACGCCTCTGTGTGCCGCGTCCTTCTTGAAGGCGTCGTCGGGCGGTGCTCTCGCTTCTCCAGGCCGGGTTCTCCGGGGGAAACCCTAGATCCCTCGCAGATCGGGCGAGGGCTTGCCTCTTGGGGCCTCGTCTTGGATGTTCCACCGGGCAGAGGGAGCTGTGGAGTGATGATGGTTGGCGACGGCGACTCTTCGTCACCGGCTAGGGGGTGCGTGGCGCCGGCGTGGAAGTCGGAGCGGCGGCTCCGGAAGACTTGCGCTGAGGTTGACTCCCAACATGGCCGTCGGCTAGTTTAGGGGTGCAGCCTCAGGGCCGGCGTGGAGGACGGAGCGGCGGCTCCAGGTTTCGTCTTGCGTTGAGGTTGACTCCGCCGTGCTTAGTGTCGGCTATGGTTGCTAGGGCGACATGGTCGTCAGCTAGTTTAGGGGCGTGGCCTTGGGGCCGGCGGGGATGTCGGAGCGGCGGCTCCGGGTTTCGTCTTGCGTAAGGTTGCCTCCGCCGTGGTAAGTGTCGGCCATGGTTGCTTGGGCGACATGGCCGTCGACTCGACTTGTACCTTTTTTCTTTTTAAGGCCTCATCCTTCCTATTTGCTCCTTCTTTATCAATAAAAAAGGCAAAGCTTTTGCTTCGTTTCAAAAAAAAAGTTGCATTTGCACAAGAAATAAGTTGCATATAACACAACCAGTAGAAAACGTTCCCCTTCAATCAAATATTACTTAATAATAAATTAACGATGAGTATGAAGGTGAAATGGTTAGCTGAAATAAAAACTAAATAGACATAAGTCGTAAAGAACATGTCTACATTATCTGCTATTAATAAGACAACAGAAGTACCTTGTTGCCGATAGCTCGCCCTAATCCACATGCCACTACAGCATTGTCAATATCACTGATGGAATGCTTAAGATTTGTTCTAACCCTGAGGGGAAAAAATTTGATAATTTCTACAAATACGAAGGAAAAAAGAGAAGGGTAATATGATGAAAAATAGTCTTAGACAGATTACCATACAGCAGTAAGTAACCCAGCCATCTGCCTTGAACCAACACGCTCAAAATAGTGGCCTTCCAAGATTTGTCCAATTGCATCCAACCACCACTCCCCATTTGGGCTTCCCTCTAGCCCTACCTAAAGGCAGTGGAAACTATATCAGGATTGAAATTAGCAAAAATAGCATATGATTTTTTTTATTACGATTATTAAAAATTCGACAAGGGAATGAATTCTAACAGGTAATAGACAAACACCTCTTACCAGTGGCCTTGCGTCACATGGCTTGTAAAACTCCAGTAAAATGCAAGTCATTTGATATAGAATAGCAGTTCATCATCATGATTGTGAGTAAATTTATATTCAAGCTCAGAAGATGTCACAATAAGGCAATATATCCAACTATTCATGTCACAAGATAGCATCAAATAATCGGTTGATCACAAAATGTTTCAGCATTCTGGTTAAGTGCAACATGCTAGGATCTGCACTAGCCCTCAGTACACAACGTATATCATGATAACAGATTACTATGTTCAACAACAATTATGTACTCCCTTCGTATCAAAATATAAGATGTTTTAGCATTTTGTAGATACTCCCTCCATCCCAAAATACAAGGCGCGCTATTTTTATGTTGGTCTTTGATGGTCAACTTTGACCATCAATATATAATAAATTATATGGAATTAGAACATATAAATGGTATAGTTGGATTCGTCTTGTAAAATTCTTTCATTTCATATATCTTTCTACTGATTTTATGGACATGTTATAAGAAAAGATCACGGTCCAAGTTGGACACCGTTGACCAGCGAAATTAAAGGGCGCCTTATAATTTGGGACGGAGGGAGTATAATGTATTTAGACATGTTTTAGTGTGTAGATTCATATGCATCTTACACTAAAACATGTCTAGGTACATATTGTCTAGGAAATGCTAAAACATCTTATATTTCGATACGGAGGGAGTAATAAATAAAGGAAACCTAAAGTTTTCTGCTTATCGTTTTTACCGTTTCTTTAGCTGCAGATATTGCAAGAAAACCAGCGCCCATCTCCACTTCTTGCAATCCAACTACTACTACCCCAACCTCTGCTGTTGGAAATTTCAGCCAAGCTCTTAGTGACTCGGAAGATGCTTTTTCTTGCCCAACATTCCAGGAACACACTAACACCTTTATGTATTCCATGTTTTTGTATGATGTCTCTTTCTCCATCAGTTCAGAGCGCAAAATGCTGTCAGTAGGCCCTGGAGATGACAAATTCCATCCACTGACTCCCCCATGACCAGCTAATGTGAAGATATATGAACTTCCAACAGTCATACTCAAAATTGGACTACTATGTGCAATCCATCCTTGCAGCAAGTTGCCTTCCAGGTCCAAAAGCTGGATGTTGCCATCCATGTACCCCACCCACAATCTTGTTCCAAAGTTGATAATGCTTTGGACAGAAGATGAATGATGCCGAAACTCTTGCAAACGATTACCACTACTATCCCATTTAGCAAGACAGCCATTTGCAGATCCTGTCCAGATCATCCCATCCACAGACATTGCTAATGCTTCTATTCTTCGAGTATCATCTCCGAATCCTGCTCTCACAGCAACTCGCCGAACTACATCAGCTGCTCCCATCAAAGCATTCCGTGATCTCTGGAAAAAATTAACAGGACTGCGAGCTTTCTCTTTCTTCGGAGAGGATAAAATGTTTTGTTTTGTTTCATAGCCATATGGATCCTGAGCAGATATGTCAAAACGAATATCAACTTGGCCATCCACATTAACCACTTTCAGGAGCTCCTTAGTGCGAGAATCCCTAATGGCAAAATAGAAAACAAGAATAAACACAAATATGCAAACAGCTGGACTAATGTCAGCCAAATGCAACCGTAACAGATAAGTGGACACATGAAGTGTACCAGAGTGCAAATGAGAGGTAACCAGCACTCCATACTTTTGATCTAGAATTGTCAGACAATAGAAGTTTTACATCTACAGCAGGTAAGGGGCAGGCCCCTCCGTCACTGACCATGGTCCAAAGGTCAATGAATGATCTTTCAACTAAAAGGGAGGTCTTACACTTTTCTTCTCTTTGTAAAGCAAGAGACTTTTCAATTGCTTCTCCATACCATACTTTAATTATCCCCCCTTCTGACCCAGACCATAAATCACCTACGATTGATGCAAACAAGATCAGCACTGCAGGACTTCAACTGCTGAATATAGTATAACGATGAAGAAGAATGATAAAAATGCAAGCAGCAAGTCACCATCTTAAGTATATAGGTTACCTTAACAACAAAAATCAGCAGCTCATGTTGCAGATCTAATAACCACATGTCTTATCTGTTTTGTAGATTTCAGTACACCACACATCACATTTGGCCATATATATACAAGGGACATTGGAATCTTGCGACACTTTTCTGAGTCAGTAGCATATGTGACCCAAGTTACAGGAAAAGAACCTTGCAACACTTGTGGTTGCCGACCAAAAAGGTACTAACTTGGTCAACCTGGACTATTTTGTGGTGTGCAAAGTGTGGCAGGCCTAGTCTACCAACCAAACAGGGCCCTGCTGAGCAGAGAAATTTCAGAGAATTGTGGTGGCAGCCATCTCGAAGGAGTCAGTGAAGAATATCGGATTCAGACAAAATTGGATCGCTCGAGTGGTAAATTAGGTATATAAAGGGTTGGAGAGTGGTTAACTTGTTATTGAGTGCAGGTACTGCTGGGGGACATATTAAATAGCCAATCATGCAGAAATGCAACTACACGGACACAGTGTATGTGCTGTTCAACCAGGGCAAGGCAAGCAATGCTCCCCAGATGCCTGTTGTGACCGCCGCTTCTCGAGCCGGTGGAACACGTTTGATGCCACTCGTTATTTGGCAGGAAGTGGCCCTACTCTGTTTCTGATCCCTCTGCTGGACGACCACGAACTGAACTGCTCAGCGAGGAGGCCTTTGCCATCCTCATGTTCATGCCACTTGCCATCACTTCACTTACCACCCAATTCACTCGAGCATGTGCAAGCCAGCAGGCGTGATACACTACACAAGCACCGCAGGATGAAGCGGGCCAACCACGAGTCTGCCAAACCTTGTGCAGCCCTCGTGCAGCATGAAACACACTGAACATATAACGATGCACCTCGTCGAGTTGTCGGAGCAATCATCGGCCATCTCCATGGTACAAGGGGCGCGTTCTAGCGGCTTACTGCTGGGGCAGCCAGTGAGGGATTCGTCACTGATGTCTTTGGGAGAAATTTCTGGGATGGACACCCTTGGACCTCCACCACCCTCTTATATAGGCATACATCTTCACTTACATGCCAGAACAATCTATACTAGTAAGACAACAGTACTATACTAGGATAGGCTCCAGTCCCCTAGAATACTCTAGAGACTGTTAGGATACTATTCCCTCTGTATCAAAATATAAGATGTTTTAGTGTTTTCTAGACAAAATGTATCTAGACGTGGTTTAGTGTGTAGATTCGTGTGTATCTTGCACTAAAACATGTCTAAGTACGTGTTGTCTAGTAAACGGTAAAATATCTTACATTTCGATATGGAGGGAGTAACTCATACTCCAACACTCCCCTCAAGATGGATGATAGATATCTATCATTCCCATCTTGTCACAGGCGAACTACGCTCTTTCACTCCTAAGCCTTTAGTTAGACAACCTGCTATTTGTCCTCTCGAGTTTACATGGTTTATCCTTATCATACCATTATCCAATTTCTCTTTAATGAAGAAGCGATCTATCTCCACATGCTTGGTTCTCACCAGGGCATTCTCCAACGCCAACCAGGGCGACATGGATGTGGTGGCCTACTGCCGCAAACTCAAGGGGATCGCGGAGCAGCTCGGCGACGTTGGCGCCCCCATCTCCGACAAGAAGCTCACCATGCGATTGATCGCAGGCCTGGACGACCACTTCAAGGTACAGCAGGAGATTCTTGAGACCATGAAGCCCTTTCCATCCTTCATGCAGGCCCAATCTCGGCTCCAACCCGCCGAGGAAAAACTCAAGGAGAAGGCTGCAGCCGCCCCTCAGATCCTCCACGCCTCCGCCAACACCACCAACGGCAGCACCGGCCACACCAACACCAACCACGCCGCCCCTCCATTCCGGTTCTACGGATACTGCTACACCTGCGGCGAACAGGGGCACATGGCTCGCCACTGCCCACGCAACGGTGACAGTGGCCAGTCTGGCTACGGCCAGAACGGGCGCGGCGGCACGCCCCCAATGCACGGCCGCGGTGGAGGCTACTACGGCGGGTACAACGGCGGGCACAACGGCTACAGGCATCCCTTTGGCCGTGGTGGTGGGCGCAGGCCGCGCGGCCGCGGTCGCAGACGCTGTGATCACAGCGGGCGTGGCGGCTACAATCCAGGCTACGGTTACGGGGGCGGGCGCGCCGCTCCGTGGGCATCCCCCAACGCCGCCAGCATACTCGGCCCCAGCCCTGGCACGCACGCTCAGGCATACACATTGATGCCCACCACCTCTGCCCCACCGATGCCACAGCAGTACATGCCCACGCCTGCCCCTGCGTTCGACTACACCATGTTCCACTCTGCCCCGAGCAACACCAGCGGTCTCCATCCAGGCGGCGAATGGGTCATGGACTCCGGCGCCACCACGCATGTCACCAACACCCATGGCAATCTCGCCAATTCTCATTCCTCTTGCTTAAATTCTCCTAGCATTACAGTTGGCAATGGTTCTCAATTACCTTCAGTAGGATCCACTACTCTCACATCTCGCCCCTTTTATCTAAACAATGTTCTAGTCACCCCTTCTGATATCAAGAATCTCATTTCCGTTCGAAAATTTACTCGTGACAACTCTTGCTCAATTGAATTTGACTCTGCTGGTTTCTCTGTGAAGGATCTGGCAACCAAGGATATCCTCATGCGCTCCAGTAGCCGCGGCGATTCTTCGGTGACATCCACTCCTTCGACTCGGCTTTGACGGTCTCCACCACTCGAGATTTATGGCATCGCCGCCTTGGCCACCCTAGCGATGCAAGTCTTGCGCGCATTTCCTCCACCCTCTCTGAATCATGTAATCTCCCTAGAAATAAGTCACCGTTGTGTGAAGCATGTCAGCTCCCTTTTCCTTCTTCCCATAGCTTTACCACTTCCCCATTTCAGCTAGTTCATTGTGATTTATGGACGTCTCCGGTCCCTAGTTTTTCTAGATACACTTGTTACCTCATTGTATTAGATGATTACTCTCATTTCTCGTGGGCATTTCCCCTTCACAATAAATCAGACATTGCAATTACTCTTCAACGCTTCTTTGCCTACGTTAAAACTCAATTCGAAAAAATTATTCAGTGTTTGCAATGTGACAATGGTGGAGAATTTCTAAACAATACTCTTCGCTCCTTCTTTGATGCAAACGGTGTTTCCTTTCATTTATCTTGTCCACATACTTCCCCGCAAAATGGTAAGGCAGAGCGTATGCTTCGAACCACCAATGGCGTCATCCGCACACTTCTTGTCCAAGCAAACCTACCACCTCCATTCTGGGTCGAGGCCCTCCACACGGCAAACCATCTCCTTAACCTATGACCCTCACGAGCCATCAACGACGTCACACCCCATTTTCGCCTCTTCAGCCAACACCCCGTCTACACGCACCTTCGCACGTTCGGTTCGGTTGCGCATGCTATCCCAACCTCTACGCCACTACTGCCCATAAACTCAACCCTCGCTCTACCAAATGTGTCTTCATTGGCTACCCGCGGGAACACAAAGGATATCGATGTTTTGACCTTGCTTCTCGCTGTGTCATTGTCTCACACCACGTTATTTTTGACGAATCCGTTTTTCCGTATCAACCAGTTCAACCAGCCACACCCGAACCCACACACAGCCCTGCCACAGCAGATCCGCGCACAATCTGCTCTGGGATCCGTTTCCCCCCGGCACATGGTCGCCAAATCTCCCTCGGGATCCACACCGATCGGACCATCCTCTCCCTCCACTCCGCCCCAATCCCGCAGCGCCACCACGCCTACGCAGACAGGAGACAATCCTTCCCCCCACATAGATTCCTCTGTCCCATCGCCATCACTACGCGAATCCTTGTCGCCGACCGCGTCTGACTCGAGCCAGAGCCCACCACCCACCACTCTCCCGAGCCTCCACGTCGTCCCGCACTGCCTCCACATGTTGTTCCCGTAGCTCCATCCGAGAATGCACACCAAATGCATACTCGTGCCAAAAATGGCTATTTGATGCCACGCAGCCTTTTTACTCTTTCTGCCACCACCACTCCACCCGCAATTTCCCCTCTTCCATCCACCTATAAACAGGCACTTAAGGACCCAAATTGGCATGCTGCAATGTTAGATGAATTTAATGCACTGGTACGGAATGACACTTGGGTCTTTGATCCCTTGTCCTGCAGGTGCAAACGTGGTAGCCGGCAAATGGATTTTTTGGCACAAGCTCAACTCGGATGGCTCTCTTTCACGCTATAAGGCAAGATGGGTAGTCTGTGGCTTCACTCAACAAGCTGGCATCGATTACGGTGAAACCTCTAGCCCTGTGGTTAAACCGGCCACTATTCGTGCTGTTCTCTCCATTTCCACCACCACTCATTTTCAGCTCGCCAAGCGCCTTCTCCGTTACCTCATGGGTACTGCTCACTACGGTCTCCAACTCTATCGTTCTGCTTCCACTGACGCCGACTGGGCCGGATGCCCTGACACTCGCAAATCGACCTCGGGTTTTTGTGTGTTCCTAGGTGACAATCTTATCTCGTGGTCTTCCAAACGCCAAGCCACTTTGTCGCGCTCTAGTGGTGAAGCCGAGTACAGAGCCGTCGCGAACTGCGTCGCGGAATCATGCTGGTTGCGGCAACTCCTCGGCGAACTACATCGACCACCCAGTCGCCCCACGCTCGTCTACTGTGATAACATCAGTGCGATGTACCTCTCATCAAACCCGGTTCAGCATCAACGAACGAAGCACGTCGAGATCGATTTGCACTTCGTTCGTGATCGTGTCTCGCTCGGTGAAGCCAAAGCTCTGTATGTCCCGTCTTCATCTCAATTTGCTGACATTTTTACGAAAGGACTTCCGACGACGGTGTTCAGTGACTTCAGGTCCAGTCTGAACATCTTTCCGATGTTCATACTGAGGGGGGATGTTGAAGTGTATAGTAGTTTTGTATAGTTGTCACGTATGTAACGTTGTGTGCAACGGCTCTCTGTAACTGACCAGAACTAGTCTCTAGTGTATAGATAGGATCAGCTAGATAGTCGGCACTCTCCATGCCCACGATCGCACGCGGCGCCGTGCTCTCTGTGTTTATATGTGGTCAGTCCCATATGCAATCGACAGTGTGGAATACAGAATTCAGTTGGAGGCTGGTTGCGGTGGTCTAGAGGACATGGACCAACAGGACTAGCGACTCTAATGTCCAATTAAGTCTGTGTTGGAGGCTGGTTGCGGTGGTCTAGAGGACATGTTCCAACGGGACTAGCCATGAAGATATGTTCCAAGTCAGACTCAAGGCAGTTCATGGCGAAACGGTGGCTAGTTATGATGTGGGTCAGAGGAGAGTGGCATCAAGACAGGGAGGGCAGGGGTTGGACTTGGATTGGATCCCTCACAAATTAGCAACTCTGGGTGCTTTACGACTCGTGCAAGTTTCCACAGGAATACAGGATCCATTGCATTATTCCCACAGGGCTTTAACTCAGATAGATGTTTGCTTCAACATTTTTTGAATTAACTACAATGCTGTCGGGTAAAAAGTATCACTTCAGTGATGGGCACCATAGACACTAAATTTCTACTAGAAACTAAGCCATTCAGATCACTTCTATGATTATAAATTATGCATTTCTGCTGATTATCATCAGATACTGGTTATTCCCACTTGGTTGAATAGATATGCTTGTTTTATAGATGGCAGTAATGTAAATATAAATGATATTAACCATGACAATCAGTTGCCTTGTATCTCATGAAGTTGCATACAGATCATACTGGCTGACATAGATAGGAAAGAGCCAAGGAGAAATACCATATGGAGAGATGGCCAACGCGAATACCGGTCCACGGTGCGCATCCCACCCAATGCACTCTCCGGACTCTGGACCCCGATCGGCGCCCCAACCCATGATCCGCCCGTTGGCGTGCCCGCTCCACACCACACCGCGGCCAGGGTCGGCCACGAGGCAAAGCGCCGGCGGCGTCCTGCGCGACTCCCGGAATGGCGCACTCGCCTCGTCCCCCCACCGGCGCCGAGACGTGGGCGACCGGAAGGCATCTGCGAGGTCCCAAACCCTGACGCCAGCCTCACCCGCCGCCCAGAGGTGAGTGGAGGCCGCGGTCCCGGGAGCAGCACAGAAGGCGAGAGCGCGGAGGGCGGTGTCAGCCTGTGACTCCCTCGGCGGCCGCGGGCGCAGCTCCAGCGGGGGCGGGCGATCCGCACGCACAGCGGCGCGAGGAGGAGGGCGGTAGACGTGGGACGCGGATGCGGAGGCAGCAAACTCCAGGAGAGAATTGGAATGGTGTGGGCCCGCAGGCGGGGGCCAGACGTCGGCTGCCGCGGGTCCAGAAGCTGCCGCTAAGGCCGGGAGGGAGTGTCTGGGGTGGAGGGGCTCAGGGGGAGTAGCACGATGGAGGGAATCAGAGGAGGCGGAGGTGACCGGGAGGGATGCCGAGCGGAGGGCCTGTGGAGGGGAAGGCGAGGTGCAATGGATGGGAGCGGGAGCTGGTGGAGGAGAAGGGGATGAGATGGAGGCGGATAGGAAGAAGTCATCGGGGATGTCGTCCCATGGGGAGGAGGCGGCGGCGGATGGTGTCGCGGCTTCGCCGGGATCCGCCATTGGGGGGAGATCAGAGGTGACAGCTTGACAGCTACGGAGTAAGAGCATCAACTACAGAGTAGTAGGCAAGAGCATCTCCGCGGTAAGGCTGGTGCTAGTGGAGGTGACAGCTTGACAGCTACGGAGTAAGAGCATCAACTACAGAGTAGTAGGCAAGAGCATCTCCGCGCTAAGGCTGGTGCTAGTGGGGGCGATTGCGGGGGCGGGAGCGGGGCGAGAGGGGGCGGGAGCGAGGCGGGAGGCCAGCGGCGGGCGGCGGCCGCGTCGCCCGGCGGTAGCGGGCGCTACTGCCCGACTACCGCCCACGCTGGCCGGGCGAGAGGGGCGGGAGGGGGGCGGGAGAGGGACGGGAGCGGGGGCGGTGCGCTGGCGCCGCGGGGCGATAGGGGAGGCGATAGAGGGAGTGGGCCCGTGATAAGCGGTGATGCACTGGCACCAGCCTAAGAGCATGACTAATGGAGCCCTCAAATCCCCAGACCCTCAAACCAGTTTAGCCTTGTTTGTTACGGGTGTATATTTGGGGATTGGAGTGGATTATCCCGGTCTAACCCCAAATCTCCAAAAATCCTCGAAAACCCGTTTGGTACAAGTGTATTAGCATGGTTTATCCCACTTTTTCCCAAAATTCCCCCAACCTATAGTGTATTTTTCTCCATAGCAAATCCACTCCCTCTAGCAAGTGGATTGGGGGAAGAGATTTGAGGGATTGGGTGAAGGTGGGGGTTTCACCCAAACCCTCTAGGAATAATCCCCACCAATCCCCAAAATACTCTAGTAACAAACAAGGCCTTAAGGGTTGAAACTGGGCCTTTTTTTCACTTATAAGGGTTGAAAAACAGGGGCAAAGAACAGAACCCTCAAACCCAACCCTTATAACAGAATACTCAACCCTTGCAACTGTTATTTCACATATCACAATTTTCATACGTTTACGTACGTTTTGAAGAAAACAATAATCATTCTAATTATTATTACAACACCGAATAGTTCTTGCAAGCACATAATAATCATTCAAGGTATTACAACAATGTTTTCAAGCAAATTACAATAATTGTTCGACTCAAATAGGACATAGAAAAATAAACAAATGTAGATCATGGGTCTTGGCGTCGCCCAACCAACTGCCACTGGTGCTCTACTAGATCATCCCGGAGCTGACCATGAGTGTTCGCATTCTCAATCTAACGATGTGCTTCAAAAAAAGTTTGTACGCGACAAGGGTTTCTTTCCGGTTGCACACGGGTACCAACATTGTCATAGAAACACGGCAGTTTTATAGTTGCAAGTTGGAGCATCCCCATTGAGTACTCATTGTCCAATGAGAATTGGCGAAATTCCATCGGTGAGATAATATCTCATTGAGTACTCATTGTCCATGATTTTATAGTTGCAAGTTGGAGCATCCCCAGAAACTAATCTTTTGAACAGAGGAGATCTATTGACCACATTGATATCATTAAGTGTTCCCGGCAAACCAAAAAAAGCATGCCAAATCCATGTGTCCTCCGTTGCCACGGCCTCAAGCACAATGATAGCATCACGACTTTTACCGCAATACATTCATTGCCATGCCTTTGGATAATTTTTCCATGTCCAATGCATGCAATCAAGACTATCAAGCATCCCCGGCCATCCCCTTTTTTCATTCATCTCCATCAATCTCTTTGTATCTTCCTCGTTGGGTGTCCGGAGATACTCATCCCCATACAACTTGATTACCAATTTTGCAAATCTACGAACAGAGGCCGTGGTGGTATCTTGTCCAATGCGAAGATACTCGTCAGTATAGTCCGCGGGTATGCCATAGGCTAGCACCCGCATTGCAGCGGATATCTTTTGGTACCCACTAAAACCCATTATACCCGAGGCGGATCTACGACGCTTGAAATAATCTGAGGCGGCCTCACAATCGGTGACAATCTTCACAAACAAACTACAACGCATTCGGTACCTTCTACGGAAGAGGCGAGGTGGGTATGCCGGTACCTCAGCGAAGTAGTCTTGCATCAACTGCTCGTGTCCGAGACCGCGGTTCCAGTGGATGGTGACTCGCCCCTTCTTCGACCCTCTCCTCTGATCCATCAGTTTCAGGCGGTCTTCAAACTCTTGCACGTCGACGAGGAGGCCCATCATCTCGATGTCATCGTCTTGTAGCAACTCGTCAATGTCTGAATCGTCCGATGACGACCAACCGGAATCATCGGAGAACCCCTCCATCTACACAACACAAAACGAAAAATTATTAGTGCCAACAATCAATCAAAATGGACAAATTGAACACATAAAAAAATTATTCTTACCATGAACGGGGCGGCGCGGGGTAGCGACGGGCGCGTGGGCTCGACGGCCGGTGGCGGGAGGGCGGCGGGCGCGGGGGTGGTGGCCGGGGGCGTGGAGCGGAACGGCGACCGGGGCGGGCGGGCGGGAGGCCGGAGGCGGGGCGAGCGCGGGGGGGCGGAGGCGGGGCGAGCGCGGGCGCGGGAGGGCGGTGGCCGGCGGCGGGCGGGGAGGGGCGGGCGCGGGGGGCGGTGGCCGGGGCGGGCGGGCGGAGGCGGAGGGCGGGTGGCCGGCGGGAGGCGGGGCGGGCGCGGGGGGAGGGTGGCCGGCGGGGGGCGGGGAGGGGGGCCGGTGGCCGGCGGCGCGGGGTCGCGGTGGCGCATGGGTCGACGGGGGGGTGGCGGCGGCCGGGGCGGGAGTGGGGGCGGCGACGGGAAGGGGCGAGGAGGGGACTGGGAGGGCCGGGGAGGGGCGGCGGGAGCGGGTGGCCGGCGGCGGGATGCGGAGGCGGGCGCTGCGGAGGGAATGAAAATTCCCTCCCGCGCGTGGTGTGCTCGAAGTGAGGGTTGGGGTAGGGGTTTTGATGAGGACATCCCTAGTACATTGCCACTTAAACAAAATAAAGTGAGACTTGGACCAATGACAAGATCAAGGACCAAGCTACTAGAACAACAGGTGAATTCAATCCTCATTGATTATGCTATTTATGATTATGAGAATTTTATACTACCTAAGTCTATGCATTTATGTATGATTAGGTTTATTGATAACACAAACATGATGGAGGAGAACAATCAAGAGAAGCTAGAAGATGATTATACAAGTGGTGAAAACAATAATGCCATGGTGAAAACAAGTGTTCAAGATGGTGAAAACAATTAAATAACAATTGTTATTCAATAAAAACAATTGTTATTCATCAAGACAAGGGGATAGGTGCCTCCACCAAGTCAAATGCGCCACATAAAATCCTATTTCATATAGGTATGGTTTGTATACCATAATATGGCTGAATCCCTTAATGGTGGATCGGTTTGTATCTCTCTTTGAGTCATAGTTGGACTCCTAGTCCTAGTAGGAGGAGGGGACTTGCGCAAGGAGCCCCTTGTGGCCGCACCCTCCACCTATATATGTCCACCACCTGCGTGTGGTTTAGGGTAGAACTAGTTTAAACCAAAAACCAACAACCCTAGCCTCTAGATTGTATTGCTGCTAAGCATTCATCTTGAAGTTTACCCTTGCAAAGTTGCGTGATATCTTGTTATTCCATCTGGGAATAGGGGGATACAGGACCACTTGTGATCTTTGATTACTTGTGCAAGAGTGTGTAGTTGAGAATATCCAAAGAGCTTGATTGTTGTTGCATCTGACGACAGGGGTCTGCTAAGTGAGACGTTTCAGTGTAGCACTAGTTATCCACATATCAGAAAATTACAAAAAGAGAGAGAAGCTCATTGAGAAGATTGGGCCACCCCATATCATCTTGGTATCAGATTCTCAGGTTGCCTCGGTGAGCAAGTTATCTTTACTTTCAGTTATTTTTATTCCTATCCAGAAAAAGCCAAAAATATTAGGTTTAGATATTGCCAGATCCTAGATCAACACCAATTTGCATCTACATAGTTGCTGCTTTTTGTTGATTTGTGTTTCTGTTTTTCTGTTTTTAGAATTTCATCTTTTAGGGTTAGGGTTCATCTAGTTATCTTTTGTTTTCCCTATATCAAAAAACTCACAAAAATAGTGTGGTCGTGTGTGTTCATCTCAAGAAATCAAGACCTACAGCTTACCCTTGGGTGAGTTGATTTTGACCTCCATATAGCCACGGGTGTTCATCTTTAATCGGATTCAAATCCGATCCCTACCGTGTTGAGCCAACTCACCAAACCGCTGCCGCCACCACTTATCCTACCGCACCGCTACATCCTTACCAAACCCACCCCCGGTGCCCTTTTTCCCTTACCAGCGTGTGTCAAACCCTACCCGCATTCGGTTTCCTAGCTGGGCTCGGATTCGCTGCCGCGGGCACGAAAACGCGCCAAATCGCTGCCGTACCGCACCGCTCCCTGCCGCAATCGGATTGCCCCTGTCGCGCGCTTACAAAACCAAACCCGCACCCGTACCGCAACACACAACAGCAACACCGCGCGCTGCCGTGAGACCACCGCACGCTGCCGTACGCCTGCCGCGAGCCCAAATCGCTGTCGTGGGCAAAATTGTTCTGCCGTGAGCTAAAAACTCTGCCGTGAGCTCATTTTCTCATCGTTTTTCGTAGTTTTCTTTTGTTTTCTTCCTGTTTGTCTCTAGGATCTCGTCTGATCTTTGATAAGCCCTACCTACAGCCATTCTATAGCCACATTTAGGTTCCAAAACCCAAAGACTAGCTGTTTTATTGCTCTAACAGGCTGCTCATTTGATCAAATATGTCCACTATTTTTGTTTTCCATCTACTTATTGCTCCTAGTTGATTCAAAGGCTATTGAAAAAATCAAAAAAAATAGAGAAAAAGGAAAAAGTATAAAAAAAATTCAAAAGAGGTTGTGCTACTTATCACTAGTGGAAGGTATTTCATATTGGAATTTTGTGGACAAATTGAGCAATCGTGTGCCTGTTTCATTGAGTATTTGCTAGTGTCTTTCTAGTGCTTGCAAAATCTCTACCATATATTTACTAAGCCACAATTGTCTCCAAGTGTGAGTGTCTTTCCTTAGTAATTTTTATCACATTAAGCAGTGCATTGGAGTTGTTATTTTGGTGTTGTTAGGATTCCCAACCAAGCCCCACCAAAAACCCTGTTTGCATTGTGATACTTGATAGCTTGGATATTCTCTTCTCACACCAAAGCACATTATTCATTGCTCCTTGTTGGTAAGTTGATCCTTTTCTCTCTTGGAACATTAAGTGAAGCCATCTTTGCTTGGTTTTGAGTGAGTTGAGAGAGGCACCACAAACCCATTGATTATTTTGTTACTAACAAGTTAATCATGAGTTCTTCTAGTGATGTTGATGTGCAGGCAAAGAAGAAACCCGAGGAGATTGTCAAGTGGAATGAGTATGAGGCATTGAGAGATGTCATGTACAAAAGGATTACTAAAGAAGTTGATAAGACTTATGAAGATTTGAGAAAGGAGATGACTACTCTTGATTTGAGGATAGATGGTTGTGCATCTCAAGAATCTGTCAATGAGATTAAAGACACTTTGAGGACATTGACGAGTGACAACAATTGCAAATCTACTGGAACAAATACAACAAAGACCTCAAGCTATTGCTCCAATTGATGATGGGGGAGGAAATTTTAATGGAGGCCGTGGAGGATTGGCAAGAAGAGTACCATTGGAAAATAATAGAGAGGATGATGGCTTGGGAAAACCAAAATTCTCTATCCCTAGTCTTGCTTGTGATTCTGAAGATGTGGAAGAGTACTTGATGTGGGAGCTAAAAATTGAGAAACTATGGAGACTCCATGAGTACCCCGAGGAGAGGAAAGTGAAACTTGCATCTTCTTCATTTGATGGCTATGCTCTCTTGTGGTGGGATGGCATTACAAGATTGAGAGAAGAAATGAAGAGGAAGAAGTGAACACATGGAGAGAGATGAAACAATTGCTAAGAGAGAGATTTGTTCCCAAGAATTATATTAGAACTCTCTATGACAAATTACAACAATTGAAGCAAGGATCCAAGATAGTTGATGCCTACTACAAAGAGATGGAATTAATCATACAAAGGGCTCGGATAAGAGAAGCACCTGAACAAATAATGCAAAGATTCTTGAGTGGATTGCAATTCAAAATTAGAAGCATTGTGAGGCATGTTCCTTATGCCAATATGAGTGAATTATTGCATCAATCAAGGGAGGCTGAAAAGAGGTTGAATGAGGAGCTACAAGTGAGTGCAAGGAGGAGTTTCCCATCACAAAAATCAAATTTCTCATCACCTACACCTCCAAGTGCTACAACCCGTGGGAATTCTAGTAACAAACCCGAGACCACTACTTCAAATTCCAAGAAATCAACACCATCTACTTCGGGTTCTAGTGGTGCTACACCTCCTCCAAGGAATAGAGATATGACATGCCATACTTGTGGAGGAAAAGGTCACTTTAAGAGGGATTGCCCAAACAAGAAAGTTATGTTCCTCAATGCTAATGATGAGTATGAGACTGGACATGATGTTGATCCCAATGAGGAGGATGCATATGATGATGATGATGATGATGATGGTCCTATTGATGCCTATGCTACAAATTATCCAACTATTGTTTGCACCAAAGCATTGAGTATTGTTCCTAGCAATGATGAGAGCCAAAGATGCAATTTATTTCAAACCAAGGCAATTGTTGGTCCTAATATGGATTGCAAGGTGGTCATTGATGGAGGGAGTTGCAGAAATCTAGCAAGCAAGGATTTATGTGCAAAGCTAAGGTTGAGATATATTCCACACCCACATCAATATTATATTCAATGGCTCAATGAGAAGAGGAAATAAGAGTATGCCAAATTGTGAGAGTGGAGTTCCAAATTGGACCATACAAGGATACTATTGAGTGTGATGTGGTTCCCATGTCAGGTTTGCCATCTATTACTTGGGCGGCCATGGCAATTTGATAGAAAAGTACTACACAATGGGAGAGAAAACACTTATCAATTGAATTGGAACAATAAGGATATCATATTGAGGCCTATGACACCCCAACAAATAGTGAATGAATCAAGACAAAAAGTGGAAGTGAATCTTGAGAAGGAGAGAGAGAGAGGGAAAATATGAGTGAAAACACTACTTCCATGGGTGAAAACAAACCTAGGCCGAGTGGAAAAAGTAAGGGAGTGAGCCTCTTGACAATGTTAGCCACCAAAGAAGATTTGAGAGAGTTTGAGGATGATCCTAGCCTACTACCTATAGTGCTCATGCACAAGGGGGAAATTTTGGTTTCTAATGACATGACTCCTCTTTCTATTGGTGTTTCTAATGTTTTGCAGGAATTTGATGATGTTTTTCTAGAAGAAGTGCCCTCGGGATTACCACCATTGAGAGGGATTGAGCATCAAATTGATTTAATTCCTGGATCTTCATTACCAAGCCGAGCTCCCTATAGGACAAATCCCCAAGAAACAAAGGAAATTCAGAAACAAGTACAAGATCTTATTAATAAAGGTTACATTTGAATAAGCTTATCTCCTTGTGATGTTCCTGTTATTTTAGTTCCTAAGAAAGATGGTACTTGGCGCATGTGTGTAGATTGTAGAGCAATTAACAATATCACTATTCGTTATCGTCATCCCATACCACGTTTGGAAGACATGTTAGATGAATTAAGTGGTAGTGCTATTTTCTCTAAAAT
Organism: Alopecurus myosuroides; assembly: GCA_028641055.1. Classification (NCBI taxonomy): domain Eukaryota; kingdom Viridiplantae; phylum Streptophyta; class Magnoliopsida; order Poales; family Poaceae; genus Alopecurus; species Alopecurus myosuroides. Next base: position 192,127,928 of record CM054060.1, on the reverse strand, counting down.
TGATTTGCGTAGTGGTTATCATCAAATAAGAATGAAAGAAGGGGATGAGTGGAAAACAACCTTTAAAACAAAATTTGGTTTATATGAGTGGTTAGTAATGCCTTTTGGATTAACTAATGCACCTAGTACTTTCATGAGATTAATGAACCATGTTTTGAGAGAATTTATTGGCAAATTTGTGGTTGTTTACTTTGATGATATTCTCATATATAGCCACAATGAACATGAACACATTGATCATATTAGACAAGTCTTGCATGTGCTAAGAGAAAATAAATTGTATGGAATTTTAGAGAAGTGCACTTTTTGCAAAGATAAGGTCATATTTCTTGGTTATGTTGTCTCTAAGCATGGGATAGAAGTGGATGAATCTAAAATTGAAGTAATTAAAAATTGGCCAATTCCCATGAATGTGAGTCAAGTAAGAAGTTTTAATGGACTAGCTGGAATTTATAGAAGATTTGTGAAAGATTTTAGTACTATTGCTGCCCCTTTAAATGATTTGACTAAGAAAGGTGTAAATTTCGAGTGGGGGGTTGCTCAAGATATTGCTTTTGATACTTTGAAAAATAAGTTGATTTCGGCTCCATTATTGATGCTACCTAATTTTAATAAACAATTTGAGATTGAATGTGATGCTAGTGGCATAGGTATTGGAGGAGTGTTAATGCAAGATAAGAAACCAATTGCTTATTTTTCTGAAAAATTACATGGAGCACAATTGAATTATTCTGTCTATGATAAAGAATTGTATGCACTTGTTAGAGTACTTGAGGTTTGGAAACATTATTTATGGCCAAAGGAATTTATTATACATTCTGATCATGAGGCATTGAAATTTTTAAAGAATCAATCCAATCTTAACAAGAGACATGCTAAATGGGTAGAATTTATTGAATCTTTCCCATACATTATTAAACACAAGAAAGGATTAGATAATGTGGTAGTTGATGCTTTGTCTAGAAAAAATATGCTACTCACTAAATTGGATGTGCAAGTTTCGGGTTTAGAAGAATTAAAGCCACTATATGCTCAAGATAAAGAATTTTCTACACCCTATAGTAAATGTTCTAATGTGAAGGCTTGGGATAAATATCATATACATGATGGATTTTTGTTTAGAGCTAACAAACTATGTATTCCCGAGTGTTCTTTGTGTTTGATGTTATTACAGGAATATCATAGTGGTGGATTGATGGGTCACTTTGGACGAGAGAAAACATTGCTTATGTTGGCTGAAAAAAATTATTGGGGACATATGAGGAGAGATGTCTATAGATTTGTGCAAAGGTGTATTACATGCAATAAAGCCAAGTCCAAATTGAAGCCCCACGGATTATATACTCCATTGCCAACACCAACTACACCATGGGAAGATATAAGCATGGATTTTGTGTTAGGCTTGCCAAGGACAAAGAGGGGACATGACTCAATTTTTGTGGTGGTGGATAGATTTTCCAAGATGTCACACTTCATTGCTTGCCACAAAAGTGATGATGGTTCCCACATTGCTACACTCTTTTTCAAGGAGATAGTAAGACTACATGGAGTACCAAGGACAATTGTTTCGGATAGAGATGTGAAATTCATGAGTTACTTTTGGAAGACATTATGGGGGAAGCTTGGAACCAAATTGTTGTTTTCTACAACATGTCACCCTCAAACAGATGGACAAACCGAGGTGGTGAATAGAACCTTGTCCATATTGTTGAGAACTATGATTAAGAAGAATTTGAAGGAGTGGGAAGATTGTTTGCCACATGTGGAGTTTGCCTATAATAGAGTTGTGCATTCAACTACTCAACTATGTCCTTTTGAGGTGATTTATGGATTTCGGCCTACTACACCACTTGATCTATTGCCACTTCCTATTCAAGAGAGAATTAACATGGATGCATCCAAAAGGTCTGATTTTGTGAAGAAGATACATGAGAAAACAATGGATGCCATAGAGAAGAAAGGGAAGGATGTTGCTCAAACGAGAAATCAAAAGAGAAAGGAAGTTATTTTTCAAGAGGAAGACACTTTCGGAAGGATAGGTTCCCTAAGCTAAGGAAATCAAAATTATTGCCAAGAGGTGCTGGTCCTTACAAAGTGATTGCAAAAATAAATGACAATTCTTACAAGATAGATCTTCCAATTGATGAGTTTGGAGTGAGTAATTCCTTCAATGTTTCGGATTTGACACCATATCATGGAGAGAATCTTGATGTGGACATCAAGGTTTTTCAAGGGGGGGAGGATGATGAGAACATCCCTAGTACATTGCCACTTAAACAAGATGAAGTGAGACTTGGACTAATGACAAGATCAAGGACCAAGCTACTAGAACAACAGGTGAATTCAATCCTCATTGATTATGCTATTTATGATTATGAGAATTTTATACTACCTAAGTCTATGCATTTATGTATGATTAGGTTTATTGATAACACAAACATGATGGAGGAGAACAATCAAGAGGAGCTAGAAGATGATTATACAAGTGGTGAAAACAATAATGCCATGGTGAAAACAAGTGTTCAAGATGGTGAAAACAATTAAATAACAATTGTTATTCAATAAAACAATTGTTATTCATCAAGACAAGGGGATAGGTGCCTCCACCAAGTCAAATGCGCCACATAAAATCCTATTTCATATAGGTATGGTTTGTATACCATAATATGGCTGAATCCCTTAATGGTGGATCAGTTTGTATCTCTCTTTGAGTCATAGTTGGACTCCTAGTCCTAGTAGGAGTCCTAGTCCTAGTAGGAGGAGGGGAATTGCGCAAGGAGCCCCTTGTGGCCGCACCCTCCACCTATATATGTCCACCACCTGCGTGTGGTTTAGGGTAGAACTAGTTTAAACCAAAAATCAACAACCCTAGCCTCTAGATTGTATTGCTGCTAAGCATTCATCTTGAAGTTTACCCTTGCAAAGTTGCGTGATATCTTGTTATTCCATCTGGGAATAGGGGGATACAGGACCACTTGTGATCTTTGATTACTTGTGCAAGAGTGTGTAGTTGAGAATATCCAAAGAGATTGATTGTTGTTGCATCTGGCAACAGGGGTCTGCTAAGTGAGAGGTTTCAGTGTAGCACTAGTTATCCACATATCAGAAAATTACAAAAAGAGAGAGAAGCTCATTGAGAAGATTGGGCCACCCCATATCAGGTTTCCTCCCCAATCCTCACTTGTACAGTCTGGGAACAAGTTTGAAGGCCGGATCTCTATTTTTTTACAGTTTTAAGGTTTTAGGGGTTCTAGTCTACGAATTTTTTTGCTCTCAACCCTTAAAAAAGCGGTTATTTTTTAGGGTTTGGGGATTTGAGGGCTCCATTTGTCATGCTCTAAGGGCATCTTCTACGGGGCTGCTCAATTGCCCCAGACAGGACATATTTGAGCAGGTCGGGCTAAAAGCAGGCCCCTACGGGGCTGCTCACCTCTGGCCTCGGTCCGTTTTTGGTTCGTGGCTCCTCAAACCAGACCAAATTTGGTCCAGAGATAAGCAGCCCGTGGACAGAAAACGGACGCGCGGCGAGGCCCCGTCCCCGCTTGGTCAATACGTGTGGCCTACCGGTCACTGACCGTGGCGACGGCTGGCCTCCCTCACGGTCATATTAAATGGGACCGCCGCCACGCGCCCGTCCCCACACTCCCTCCCACTCCCCCTCGTAGCTTCCACCTGCCCCACTCCCTCCCCACCTCGTCGGCGCCCAGCAAACCCTAGAGCCATGGGTCGCGGGTGGCTCCCCCTTGGCAAGGGCAACAACGACCACGAGGCGGGGAGCTCCCGCCGTGCCGCTCCCGCACCACCCCACCACCACCACCGCAGACGCGGGCCACACACAACACACCCGCATGCGCCGCCGCCCTCTTTCGCATCGCGCCGCCACCTACTGGCCGGGCTTGGCGCGTCCGACAAAGGCCTTACCTCAACAAGAGGAAGTGCCAATGGTACTGGGACAATGCGATCCTAGTACCATGGTCGGACGTGCACCTGTCAGAGGACTGGCACCTCAACCGCGACCGCATCTCGGTGTCGCCGGTCCCTAAGGGCGGCCTGGAGCGGGAGCTTGAGATCCTCCGGTGCTGCTGGAGGAGCCCCCCAGTGGAGCGACGAGGACGACGATGACGAGGAGGAGGCCAAGCCCCAGCCCACCGAGGAAGCGGCCGCGGCGGAGGGGAGGGCCGTAGCCGAGGTCATGGCGGCTGTGGCGGCCCACAAGGCGGCGGAGGCGCAGGCGCGTGCGACCGCGCAGACCATGGCCGAGGAGGACGACGAGGAGGAGGAGCGCGACGAGAACCGGCCGTGCGAGCCCTGGTTCTTGCCACTCGTCGGCATGAGGTGGCAGTGGACAGGACCACCGCCGGAGCTGCCGGTGGCGCCAGCGCAGCCACCCACCCCTCCGCGAGCCTCGGGGCTGCCGGCCCACCTCATCGACGACCCGGAGTACATCATCCTCGAGTAGGATGCTCTGGGGATCCTCCGGCCACCGCATGCCACTAGCCAGTGGTCACAGGCCAGTTTAGTTTTTTTTTATATTGTAAAAATATGGGCCCTTCTGAGCCCTATTGTATCTATGCAATGTCCTTTCCTGAAATGAGCAGGCCCGTAGGGAGCATCTGCTCCGGTCCCTGTCCGTGCAGCGCGGACGGCTGCTCAAACAGACAAATTCCGGACCAGGCTGGTCCGGATTTGAGCAGCCCCGTAGGAGATGACCTAAGGACATCTATTACGGTGCTCAAATCCGGACCGGATTTGTCCCGTTTTGTTACGTATAAGCAGTTGTTTGGACCACTGTCCGGCCGGTTTTGGGCAGTGCACCCTACGAGGCTGCTTACTTACTGTCCCTTTTTTGCTCTTTTCTCACGATTGCTATCTCTTTAAACAACTGAAATTCGACAAATAAATAAATATGGCAAGTCCATAGTTTTACAACACAACCGGATAAATTAACATAAATAAATAAAATCAAATTGCATAGTGCTACTGGCCTTCGACGAAGTTCCAGACATGCTGAACAAGGTCATCCTGAAGTTGGGTATGCACGTCGCGATCACGCAACTCAATGTGAAACTAGAGAAACTCCTGAAATGTTGACACGCCAGGCTGAGTCTCAACATTCTGACCCTGGAACTCCTAGTTCTCATTGTAAAGACTGTCGTCGCGCTCATCTTCTATCATCATGTTGTGCATGATCACATAACTTGTCATCACAGTCCATATAATCTACGACTTCCATGTCCTAGCAGGGTGCCGAACAATAGCCCATCAAGATTGAAGCGCACCAAAGGCACGCTCCACTCTCCTGCTCTTTCGCGAACCTTTTTCTCATCTCTCCCTGAAGATTGGAGATAGTCTTCACAAAAGTAGCCCATTGGGGATAAATACCATCAGCTAGTTAGTATCCCTTGGTGTATTCATGGCCATTGATCCGATAGCTCACCTCAGGGGCGTTGCCAGCCGCGAGTCGACCAAACATCGGAGAGCGCTGCAGCACGTTAATATCATTGTGAGAACCTGCCATGCCAAAGAAAGAGTGCCAAATCCAGAGATCATGTGATGCAACAGCTTCAAGAATGACAGTGCACTCCCCTACATGTCCCTTGTACTGCCCCTGCCAACCAAATGGGCAGTTCTTCCACTCCCAGTGCGTACAGTCTATGTTTCCAAGCATCCTAGGGAAACCTCTGGACTCGTTGATCGACAACAGTCGTTGAGTGTCCTCAACAGTTGGTTCCCTCAAATAGTCTGGGCCAAAGACCTGAACAACATCTTCACAAAATTTATACATTGAATCCAGGCATACGGATTCACTCATGTGCATGTACTCATCAACCAAGTCTCCAGAAACTCCATACGCAAGCATCCTAATTGTTGTAGTGCATTTTTGATAAGAGGAGAAGCCAATCTTACCACATGCATCCGGTTTGCACCTGAAGAAATCATCGTAGTCCATGACTCCAACTCGAATACGGTTGAACAGGTCTCTTCTCATCCGGAAACGGCGCCGGAATATCTTGGCACTGTAGACTGGATCGGTGAGATGGAAATAGTCGTTGTACAGCTGGATATGGCCAGCTTCTCTGTCCCTGTCCAAGGCAGGCGCATGCCCGGAGATATACCCTCTGAAAATTGGCCGCATCCTCGCAATGTGGTCATTGACCACAAGGGTGGCGACGAGGATGTCGCTCTCGTCATCGGAGTCGTCGGCGGAGGAGGACGAGTACATGAGGACGTTGTTGAAGAAGAACTCGTCCCTACTGTCGGCCATTTTTTCGGTCGGAATGGTGCTGGCCTCGGTCCAGGCAAATGGACGAGCACCTTGCGTGCGACTGGTCGGGTGCACTCGGCGGTGACAAGCTGGGCTGTATTTTGAGCCAGTGGGACGCGCGAACGGCGGCTGAGGGTGGCCAAATCGGCCGGCAGCGGCGTGGAGGTGGGACGAGGGTGGGGGAAACGCGGGGAAGGGGTATGCTGCGGGCGGGCCCGACGCGTCCAGGAGGGGAGAAATCAGCAGACGAGCGATGTCTCGACGCGTCCGGACGGTGCTCAAATCCGGATCAAAAATGGGTCGGATATGAGCGACCCCGGACAAAAAAAATGGACGGCGGTCCATTTAGGCATCGCCGTAGGGGCCTGCTTTTTGGTCAGGCTGCTCAAATCGGGTCGGTCCGGGCGAAATAAGGAGCCCGTAGGAGATTTCCTAAAGCTGCCCGCTGTAAAATTGGTTTGCTTTAGCGCTCGACGGCAGCTACTCCCTCTATTTCGAAATATAAACCGTTTTCGCTATTTCCGACCAACCTCAAAAACTGGAAAAAAGACGTGTTTGCCCTCAGATCTGAATCGGTACCGTATAGAGAAGCAACACAGGAATTCAAATTTCGAATCGATCCTCTCCCCAGGGAAGAGAGGCATAGCCTACCTTCATTAGAATCACCGCCGGCGTCCAGCAAATCGTCGCCGCCTCCAGCAGATCGCCGTCTCCACCTCCAGTAGATCGCCTCGCCATCAGGACCTCTCCTTCATCGTCATCAGGGAACTCATGACCAGGACCTCCCGTCAAGTGCTCTCCATCAAGGAAGCTGCGACCTCGTCGTCCGGAGCTTCAATTCACCGCCAAGTTCGCCTTCGGGACCACTCCATCAAGGATCTCCCTCCGTCACGAGCTCACAATCAAGGATCTCTCCATCATGGATCTCAAGTTCACCATCAGGAAGCTGCCAAGCAGAAACTTGTCGCCCCGGCGCCGCCGCCATCTGGACTCAAGTATACCAGCTCCTCGACCCCAGCGGATCGCCTCCAACATCCTCGCTTCAGGTCGCCAAGATCGTCAGCCCCACCAACCTCCTCTCTTTAGGTCGAAAAGCTCGCCAGCTCCACCCCAGATCGAGGTCATTGGCAACCGTTCTCCAAAAAGTGGCAGCTCAACGTCAAGAAATTGACTAGAACATGACATCACCTCTTGAAATCGACCTAAATTTGACACCGCCTGAAGTTCAAATGAACATACCAGAAGAAAATGATCAGCAGACTGAAACTGGACATAGATCCTAGGAGTACTTTGTTTGATGGCCCTCTCCACCTGCAATCATACAGAAGAGAACACAGAGTCAGACCATGCTAGCGGTCACAGAAATTCCAGCCTTCTGTTTTCTAGGAAAAATTCCATTTGGGTAGACTTGAGAAGAATAAACGATATTAGCAATGGGATAGATTGTGGGTACCTTCTAGTATTTGTAATTTGTTCAGGCTCTGGCTATTTGTTTACAAATAATGGAAATAGTCGACTATTTTGGGTTGCTAAAATAACAAAGAGCAGAACACTAGTAGGAAACTGACTTTCTATGGATGGCTTTTTGTGGTGCACCGTGAAGCAATGCGCCATAGAAATAAAATTTTGTGGCGCACGGCCGGTGGTGCTCCACAGAAAAGGACACTACTGTGGCGCAGAGTATAGATGTGCGCCACAAAAATATAGTGGGGCCCGTACCAATCATTGTCCTGGCTGTCCGAACAACTCTTATTATGGTGTAGGGTCCAAGATGCGCCATAGAATATGGCTTTTCTGTGGCCCATGCTCGGTGGTGCGCCACTGAAAAGTTATATTCGGTGGCGCATGCTTGATGGTGGGCCACAGAAATGATATATTATGTGGCGCACAAGCTCTAGTGCGCCACAAAATATGGCATTTATGTGACGCAGCCAAGCCATGCGCCACGTAATAGGTTCCTAGTGCGGCACAAAATGTTTCGATATGTGCACATAAAGGTGGCAGCCCCCTCTCTCCCCTCCCATTTCATTCACAAATCTTGCTAACTCGACCCCCCTTCGCTCCCCACCCATTTTACACATTTAATTCTCCATTTTTTGTAGTGAACCTAATTTGATTGATATATAATTGTTGGTGAGGTTTCTTGTTGTTAGGGGAAGCCCTATCCTCCATCTATACTCGATCCCTCCCTCCTCTCTCTTTTCGTCTCGGTATCGAATCTACTAGGTGAGTATAGTTGGAGGTACATATGCATGTCTTGTGTGGCCATCGGTGTGTATGGGTGCTTTTCATGCAGGTGGACTGATTGTCGCGCGCGGGCTGCCATGGTGCATGGATGTTTGCCAAAATATTGATTCATTTCCATTTCGGCAAACTTTTGCACTACCCATAGACCTACTGATAGGAGAGGTCATGCCAAAATTTTCCAGCGACCATGCATGTGTGTGCAAGTTGCGGTTCTAATTTTCTGCTCTATGTGTGTGCAGGCAAACATGGTCCTCCAAACGAACTCTGCTCGAATCGCTAGATACAAGAAATACGCGAAGGCGGACATGATTCGGTGCAACAGGCGGCAGATAAGATGTCCGTGTCGATCATGCAAACTCGTGCGCTGGATTGACCCTGATTCCGGACAATTGGAGGAGCACCTTCTCAGACGCGGTTTCATTGACGACCACAACCAGCTGGCACCGGCATCAAAAGGTGTGCATGAAGACGAGGGAGAGCGAGGTGACGAAGGAAATGACGGCGGAGAAGATCATCATGAAGAAGGATATGTCGGCAGAGAAGATCAACATGACGATGAAGGCGTGAACATGGAGACCGCGCTAATTTCGGCCTTGTGGGACTCTCATGATCAGGATCTGCTACTCAAGGAGACGAGCAACAACATAGCTGCAACCAAGGAGAAAGCCAAGCTGGCGCAAATGGAGATAGATGGGGTGACTCCGTTGTTTCCTGGGTGCCGCCCCGAGGATACGCGCTTGCATGTAACGCTTGCTGCTCTGAATATGAAGACGCAAAACAAATGGACCGACTCGAGCTTCAACAACAACATGAAATTCTAGCACGATCGCCTTCCCGAGGGGAACTGTCGAATCCCTGACTCAACAAATCCCTTCGATGAACCTATCGGGTTTCGATTAGGAGAACCCATGAGCGCTGGTGGAATCGTCGGCTAGACAGGGGGCGAGATTTACCCAGGTTCGGGGCCCTCGTAGAGGTAAAACCCTTACTCCTGCCTCTTGTCGATCTGTATTGAAGATTAGATCGGTTACAAAGGTTGTGCTCGAATCGAGAGTAGGTCTCGAGTTCAAGGCTTTTGGTCGTGCGGTATTGCTTGGTCCTCTCTCGGGGGCTCTCCTGGCTTTATATAGGCGGCCAGGTCTCGAGTTCTACCCGGAGAGGACTCCAACCCTAGCTAGGTCGGTTACATGTTTTCTAACTTAACCCGCAAGTTTAGTGCGGATGGGCTTCACGTGGGCCTTCTGGAGTACTCCAAGGGCTCCTCTTCTTGGGCCTTCACCTTGGGCCTGAGAGGGGGTGTCCTTATCCGCAGGATCCAGAATCCATATCTTCATCAGTAGCCCCCGAGCGTTTGCTCGAGTGGGAATTTTTCCAGTCGAGTAGACGGTCAAACCTTTTTGGCCTGGCTTTTCCTTTTGAATAAACAGCTTGGCTGCCTACTGTTTTGAAGGGTGTGTTCCCTGTGCAATGAGTCCTTATGCTCGAGTATCGAGCGACTTAGGTGCCTGTTATCGCGGCTTTATTTGCAGAAGGATGCGGCACAGTAGCTTGGCTCTCCCGAGAGATCAGAGCCAATTAATTGCGACTAGGGCAAAAACATTCCTGGCCTACACGGATTCGAGACCTCCGACTCGAACCCGATAAGGTGATTGTTGCGACTGGGCCGTTGTGGACTTATTGAGTCGAACTTAACCTATGAATGTACCCGGCGCGTCCGCTAGGATTTTTCTTCGTGTTGTTGACACGGAACTGTACCGGAGGACGCAGCTTTCGAGTGCGATTCCAGGCCCTTAAGAAAGATCTTTTTGGGTCTTACCTTCGTATTCGAAGAATATGGCATCCGGATGTGCCTAGTCGGCTAAACAATCCAGGTTTTTATGACGTAGAAGTATCATGCGTGAATGGAGGTAGGTTCTTTCTACCCGAATGATTGTTTAAGACTCAGTCGAAAGAGTTTTCGTACTGTAGATAGCCGTGCCCATATGAAAGAGTTTTCATGTTTGGACTGTTGCGCCCGTACGAAAGAATTTTCGTGTATAGGTTGATTCTCTTGTTTAAAAGAGGTCCTGCTTCATGAATTACTCGTAAAGGAATTGCCTTTAGTCGAAGGAATTTCATACGAAGCTATTTTCGTGTTTGAATTGTCCATTCGAGAGTTCTTGAATTTGATGATGCGTGCCATGACGTCATGGCGCACTCTTCTCCTCCCGATGGGACGTAACGGAGTGGTAGCAGATGGGCTGGCCCACCTAGTCAGCTTTTTGACCGGGAAACGAGACGCCGCCTCCGTTTTTTACGCGAACTGCGCAGTAAATGCGCACGATCTTCTGTTAAGATCGTGGCACGGAACAGCGTTCACCGCCCCTTCGTTTCATCTTCACACGTGGTGGCTGCGATACGTGCCACGTAGCACATCGAGTGGCTGAGATTGACCCTCTTCGTGTATAAATACGGGACTTAGCGCTGCGGTAAAATTTTCCCAGCCTTTGCCTTCAATCATCTTCTTCCTCGTGCTCATCTTCTTCCTTGCGCTCGAGCTCACACTGCTAGCCATGGCTGGAGGCAAAAGATGTGGTGCTGCCGCTTCCGCATCCGGAGACGTTTCCGCGCAACCGGCGCCTCGGGCCGGCGACTGGCGCTCCCCCAATACCACCGCGAAAAGCATCAAGGAGATGCCGCGGGAGGGGCTGCTGTCGGCTGAGTCTGAGAAGCGGGTGCGCCTCGGGAAGAAAGAAGACGTACCCAACCCGCAATCGAACGAGCCCGTGGTCTTTGCCGACCACGTGTCTCGGGGTCTTTCTTTCCCTCTCCATCCTTTTCTCCTCGGGTTGCTGTATGTCTATGGCATACAGCTTCACGATCTTCCTCCGAATGCGGTGCAGCACATTTCGTGCTTCATCGTGTTCTGCGAATGCTTTCTTGGCATTCGCCCTCATTGGGCGCTGTGGAAGGCCCTCTTCAAAGTTCGCATCTTCCGCGAGAAATCGCGGGTGGACTCCGAGCCTGGCGAGCCGCTGCGCACGGGCGGCTTCGGGATCCAAGCGCGACTGGAGAGCAGCTACTTCAACATGCACTTCGTCGACTCCGCCCAAGGCTGGCGGAAGAAGTGGTTCTACGTCATCGACAACAGCTCGGGTGGACTCGTGGAGTTCCACCCGTTCGCTGTTTTGAAGAGGCGGAAGTCTTGGGCGCACAAGCTGTCAGCCGAAGAAACCCAGGTCGTCACGCCCCTACTCGCAAGAGTGTCCGCTCTCAGGGATCAAACCGCCGGAGTGGTACTCAACGGGCTGCACCTGGCGAGTATTTTTCTGAAGCGCAGGATCCAGCCGCTGCAGCAAAGGCCTTCCACTATGTGGGAATACCAAGGCGCTGAAGATCCTAGCCGAGTGAGCCGCGAGGAACTTTCGAACGCTGAGTTCGAGAAGAAAATCGCGGCTGTCACCAGCTTGAAGGTTGGGGAGAAGTTCCCTGACTGCTCAGTCGAAGCCTTCAACGCTTCGAAACCCCCACCAGCCGAGGTTAGCTTTATCCTTTCCACTCGTCATTATTTTCTTCTCTGCTTCGAGTCTTTGGTCGACTGAATGTTTTCTTGTCTCCCTCTTCCGTCTTTGTAGAGCTTAGCGGTGGCGAACTGCTACCCGCCAGTTGTGGGAGAAGACGCCTCGGAGTTATTGGCGAGTCACCTGGACGGCTTAGCCGATACCAGTGTAGCCGATGCTTCCTCGAGCTCCGAGGACGATTCTTCGGACGACGCGGAGGGCTCGAATGGCAGCCTACGTCGTTGCAAGCGTCGTCGGGTAGAGGACGATAACGAGGCTACCTCCAAGGATAATTCCTCGGAGGAATTGCCCGGGAAGGCCCCTATCTCCGCGACTCCACTTCGCTCCCGCGCCCCTTCGCCTTCATTCCCAGTAATCGCAACCGCCTGGAACGCGGATTTGCTGGATGAAGATGAAGATGACGAGTAAGTTATCTTCCTCGTTCTTAGTCGAACGTTCTTTCTTCTGCGCTTGATGTTTGATTCCTTATTCTTTTTTGCCGCAGTGTGCAGGCCATCAGCCCTCGCAGGTACGCTTCTTGTGTTCCTCCCGAAAAGAGGAACAAAACAGGAACTGCGGGTGGAGCTCCCAATGCTGGTACCGTCCAGAATTCTCCCAGCGCAGCCCCCAATGCGGCGACTGCGGAACGTGAAGCTCCTAGCTTTGCCGCCAGGACTTCAGCTTCGAAAGAAGCGACGGACAGCTCCGCATATCCTCTCTCCCGTGCCAAGGGCCAGGTAAGCTTTGTAGTTTGTCTTCGAATTTGTATCGGGTGCACGACAGTGCTCCCGATGGGAGTAGCCCCCGAGGCTGTAGGCGATCGCTTGCGATCGGCTACAGGATCAAAATCTTGCTCTATTTTCTTCGTCTTGATTTCTATCGGGTGCACGGCAGTGCTCCCGATGGGAGTAGCCCCCGAGGCTGTAGTCGATTGAATTCAATCGGGTACAGGCTCTAATTTATGTCTTCTAATTCTTCTATTTCTGTACTTTTGCAGTCGCTTGTTGACTCGCTTGCGGCGATCGGTCGCCGCGTTGTTCTTGCCGAATCGGAGTGCGAAAGGCTTCAGTCACACTGTAGTCGATTCCACACCGAGAACGAGCTCCTCAAGAGTAAATCTCATTGTCTTCTTTTGTTTCTGTTGTCGTCTCCATTCTTGATGTTTAACAAATGTTCATTGCGCAGCTCAACTCGAACATTCGGAGTCCGAGAGAGTCAAGCTCTCTGAGCGGGCAACCACTCAGGAAGCTAATTTGGCAGCTGTTCGACAAGAGCTGGAGGCCTCCCGCATGCTGTCAGAGGATCTTGACAGGCAACTCGCGGATGCGAGAAAAGCTTTGAAGGATCAACAGGAAGCTGGCAATAAGGCCGATTCTGACCTTGTCACCTTCCTCCGTCCCCTTGCTGAGCGTTTCGCGGGTAAGTGGCTTAGGCTCTCGCAATTGTATCTTTTGTCTTGGTGAACTTGCAAAATTTTGACATTCTTTTCCTTTGCAGGTCTTCTGGATGTTCCTTTGGAGATCCCTGGGATCCAGCGAGTAGATGTGTTAACCGACACGCTTGCTCAACTCAAGAGGCACGCCGAAGGAGTGTGCTCCTTGATTTGTGATGCCACCCAAGTGTTGTCGCAACTGCACAGTCGCTTCCTCGCTAATGCTGCTCCTCCATCCGTGCTAGACGACCTGCTGAAGATCTTCTCGGAGGGCAATCTCCTGGATGCTTACGCAGTCGCCCAGTCGGAGTCTAGCGCGAAGACTGCGATCCAGTTCGCGCTGGCACACGGATTCAACGGTTTGGAGGAAGCCTAGTCGGCTCTTCCAGTCGACCCCTCGACGGGCAAAAAGGTACGGCTCTCTCGTTTTGGCGAGCAGGCCACCATTTTTGCTCGGAAGCTGTCTGAGCTATTTGCTCGACTGAAAGGAGGGGCGATTGCCGCTAGTGGGAGCACCACTGTAGCTTCGTAGTTTTGTTCTTCTTTTTTCCTTTCCTTCGTGAATGTAATGAACCTTGGGATGTATTCCCGTATTTTCATTGTCTTTAATCGAAGTGTTCGTTCTGGAAATTGCTTCCTGTAGTTTGTGTATTTTCTCCCGATGGGAGTAGCCCCCGAGCACTTTTGTTTGGATGTGCGACTAGAAATACTTCGAATAGGGCTTCTTACTTCTTTCCTTGTATTCTTCCAGGCTACCGGGGTAGTTGCAGAATCTTCGAGTGGACATGCTACTCCAGTAAATCCCCTTGTTGCCGCGGTTGGCACGTATGCTGGTCTTCGTGATAAGGTTCGGGAGGGTGAGCGTCAGCTTAAAGCTTTGCGCGGTATAGCCGATGTGGCGAAGTCCAAGCAAAAACTGGCGGCTGAACGTGAGCAGTTCCTGATGGATGAATTATCGCTGGTTGCGAGGGATTTGCTGTGTAAGTAATACAGCCCCCGTGTCTTCTTTTTGCTTTGTTTCCTTAGCTGATTAAGCGTGCTTGCTCTTCAGTTGTCAGACCCGATGACAGGGAAGAAAAGCAGTGGGTTGAAAACCATATAGTTCAGGGGGCTGGTAGCTCAAATCCTCATGCGAGTAACTTCTGGTCTGATCGCAGTCGAGGATTTGTGATGGCCACCTTGAAGTTCCGTGTTCTGCAAGCGAGAATTCTCGTGAGTTCTTTTCACGAGGTCCTGATTGCGATGAACGCTGCTTTCTACCCACTCGAAAGGGGTCCTGAAGACTGGAGCTATCTTCTCAGATTGTATGGACGTGAAGGAGAGGTTCGCGCGTGTGTGCGCAATCAAATGACATGCGACGCGGTTGTAGCTCTATCCTTTGTCCGAATATGGTATCCAGAAGTAGATTTTAACTCCGTAGCTAGGCTCCCAGATGATCCAATTGATGATATTTCCCCCTTCTATGATGTTGTTCACCCTGCAACGGAGAAAATCATCCGATTGTCCTCTGAGGAGGTAGATAGAGTTTTTGGCGACTGAGAATGCTCAGCGCTTTGATTGATTGTCGTATGCGCATATCCTGTATCCTTGTATAGTTTGTAAAACTGTTGTAAGGTTTATAACCTTGTTTGTATGCTTTTTTCCTGTAATGCTTAGTCGTAGGCATAGCCCCCGTGTGTTTATGGGTTGTGTTCCTGTAACTTTTGAGCGCGTAGAAATAGGAAGTTGCGAATGAATATGATGGAGAAACCATGTTTTTATTGCGATGACTGAGAAGCCATGTATTCGAGCTACAAGAGTGGCTATTATAGCCTTATTTGTTGTGAGAACAAGTAAACCTAGGGATAGAATTTGCGGAGGTGCGCAATATTCCAAGGATTGGAATAGATTCCTCCAGTCGATGGATTCTTCAATCTGTAGGCCCCGCCTGGGATTATTTCGTGTATGATGAAGGGTCCTTCCCAAGGTGGTTCGAGCTTATGTCCTTCCTTCTTCTTGAGTCGCGGCACTAGGTCTCCAACCGCGAATGCTCTGTGGCGTATGCGGCGACTATGATAGTTTCACAGAGATTGTTGACATACTGCGGATCTGGCGAGTGCGATGTCTCGCATTTCGTCGAGTGCATCCATATCTTCTGCGAGTGCCCTGTTAGAGGTTTCTTCACTGTAGGCCACAACTCGTGGGGCGCTGAATCGAACGTCCTCGGGGAGGACTGCTTCTGCCCCGTATACCATGAAAAATGGCGTGTATTTTGTAGATCGGTTGGGAGTTGTGCGGAGGCTCCATAGGACGGAGGGTAATTCGTCCGCCCAATGTCCTGCGGCGGGGTGTAGACGATCGAGTAGGCGTTTCTTGATGCCAGCCGAAACTAAGCCGTTGGATCTCTCGACTTGTCCGTTGGTTTGCGGGTGGGCAAAGGAAGCAAACTTGAAGTTGATACCCTTTTCCTCGCAGAACTGTTGCGTTTCTTTTGCTGTGAAATTTGTACCATTGTCTGTAATGATGTCGTGTGGCACACCAAATCTGCATACAATGGAGTCGAGGAACTTGACGGCGCATTGGGCGCTAGCCGAAGTTACTGGCGTGGCCTCGATCCATTTGGTGAATTTGTCGACTGCGACCAGCAAGTGTGTATATCCTCCAGGGGTGGACTTGCGTAGAGGTCCGACCATGTCTAGCCCCCATTGTGCGAAGGGCCAGGCAATGGGTATCATGTGCAATTCCGTAGCAGGTGCATGTGGTCTTGGTGCGAATCGCTGACAGGCATCACATCGTTCGACTAGGTTCTTTGCGTCGGTAGCTGCTGTGAGCCAGTAGAATCCTGCTAGGAAGGCCTTCCCCATTATTGTTTTCCAGCTAGCATGATGTCCGCAGTCTCCTTGGTGGATGTCATGGAGCAATTCTTTGCCATCTTCGGGTGCAATGCAACGCTGAAGTATTCCCGAGATGCTCTGCTTGTATAATTCCCCATTGACTACCCGAAAGGATTTGCTGCGTCTGATTATTTGTCGAGCCTCGCGTGGGTCAACCGGGAGCTGTCTGTTGGTCAGGTAGTCGAGATATTTCTGCGTCCAGACTGGCTCGACCAGAAAAACATGTCGTGATATGTTATGAACGAGCTCGATAAGGGCGACTTGCGGTGTGACCTCTGTTTCTGGCACTGTTATTGCTTCTGCAACTTTCTTGATTTTTACCGATCGCTTGATCATCCGTTCGAAATATATTCCTGGTGGTATGAGTGTATTCGTGGAACCCATGTTTGCTAGTCGATCTGCTTCTTCGTTGTTGTATCTTGCGATGTGCTTTAGCTCGCATCCTTTAAAACTTCCTTCGAGTAGATTGTACATGTCGCGATACGCGATCATGTTTTCGGCGATTGCGTCACACTCTTTCATTGTTTGTTGCACAATGAGATTGGAGTCGCCGTAGATCATTAGGCGAGTAGCTCCACAGGCGATTGCCATCTTCATCCCGTGCAACAAGGCTTCGTATTCTGCGTCGTTGTTTGATGCCGGGTCATCTGGTGGAATATCCAATCGTAGGACGCATTGTAGCTTGTCTCCCTGAGGGGATATAAGAACTATTCCAGCTCCTGCTCCTTCGTTTCTCTTGGACCCGTCAAAGTACATTATCCAATTGCTCGTGTACTCGGGTGGTCCTGGCGTTTGTAATTCTATCCATTCGCTTAGGAATTCAACAAGCACCTGGGATTTGATTGCGCTTCGTCCTGCGTAAGTGATGTCCGAAGCGCGCAACTCGATGTTCCATTTTGCTATTCTTCCGGATGCCATAGGGTTGTTCATGATCGTCCCGAGTGACGCATCATTAACCACTGTAATGGCGTGTTCCTAGAAATAATGTTTGAGCTTGCGGGCGGTAAGAACAACTCCGTACGCGAGCTTCTGGTAGTGAGGGTAGCGTTGCTTGCATGGTGAGAGTACTTCGCTGATGTAATATATTGGACGTTGAACTCCGTACGCTTTGCCTTCCTCAGGTCGTTCGACCACGATTGCTGTGCTGATGACCTGGTTTGTGGCGGCTAGGTACAAGAAAAGTGGCTCCCCTTCTCGCGGTGTTGCGAGGATGCGCCTACTTTGCAATGACCGCTTCAAATCTGCGAATGCTTGCTTAGTTTCGGGTGTCCACTCGAATTTGTCTGTCTTCTTCAACAACTTGTAGAAGGGTAATGCTTGCTCCCCCAATCGTGCGATGAATCTGCTTAGGGCGGCTAATCGCCCTGCGAGCTGTTGTACTCCGCGCAGGTTGGTTGGCTCCTTCATGGTTAAGATAGCTTGTATTTTCTCCGGGTTGGCTTCAATGCCTCTGGCGGATACCAGGTACCCGAGAAGTTTTCCTGCCGGAACGCCAAAGACACATTTGGTCGGATTGAGCTTGATCCTGTACGCGTTGAGGGCGTCGAATGTTTCTCTAATATCTTCAAGGAGTGTGTCCTCAACTCGAGTCTGGATGACAATGTCGTCAACGTACACTTGCACGTTCTTGCCAATGAGGTTGGCGAGGCATCTTTGCATGCAGCGCTGATATGTTGCGCCTGCGTTCTTCAGCCCGAAGGGCATTGTTGTGTAGCAGTAGACACCGTGAGGTGTGATGAATGCTGTCTTTTCTTCATCCTCCTTTTTCATTCGGATCTGATTGTATCCCGAATAGGCGTCCAGGAAGGAGAGGCGTTGGCAGCCTGCTGTAGAATCCACGATCTGGTCGATTCGCGGGAGGGGAAAATTATCCTTGGGGCAATGCTTATTTAACGACGTGTAGTCGATGCACACCCGAAGGATATCCGTGTTCTTTTTGGGGACCAACACCGGGTTTGCTAACCAAGTGGATATCTTGATCTCCCTGATGAATTTCGCAGCTAGCAATCTGTTTACTTCTTCTCCAAGCGCCTTTTGCTTGGGTTCTGAAAATCTTCGTGTGGTCTGTTTGATGGGTTTAGCGTCTGGAAAGACTTCGAGTGAGTGCTCGACAAACTCCCTGGGTATTCCTGGCATGTCTGAGGGCTGCCAGGCGAAAATTTCCCAGTACTCACGGAGGAGTTTGACGAGCGCGCTTTCCTATGCTTGCGAGAGGGTTGTTGAAACCATCACTGTCTTCGCAGAGTCTGTCGGGTGCACTTGATGCTTTCGGGTGTCGCTGTTAGCGCTAAATTCTAGCTCAGGTGCATTTTTCTTCGTGAGGGGCATCACGGAGTGATCTGTGGTTTTTGCCAGCTCTTGGAGTTCTTCGTGCATCCCGAAAGATTTTGCGATCTCGTTGAACTCAATGTCGCATTTGTTGGATTTCTGAAAGTCCCCGTCAATGGTGATTACGCCATGTTCGCCGGGCAATTTGAGCTTCAGGTAGGCGTAGTGAGGTACTGCCATGAATCTGGCGAACGCTGTTCGGCCTAAGATGGCGTGGTACTGTGACGGCCAATCGACAACTTCGAAGTCGAGGAACTCTCTCCTGTAGTTGCTCTGCGTGCCTAGCACAACTTCTAGGTTGATTGTTCCGAGTGGACGGACAGCCTTGCCTGGAACTATCCCGTGGAAGGATGTTTCTGATTCCGGGAGGCCGTCCAAGTTCTTGTTCATCCGACGGAGTGTATCCGCGTAGATAATGTTGAGGCCGCTGCCCCCATCCATGAATACGCAGGCTAAGTCGTAGTTGCCAATTTGCGCCTGGATGACCATGGCGGCGTGTCCTGGTCGATAGACTCGTGGTGGGTGATCTTTCATCGAGAACGTGATCGGCTGGTCCGCCATTTTCAGGTACTCGATCTTCGTTGGTGGTGTCTGCACTGCCATGCATAATTGCCTTGTGTTAGTCTTTTGAGCTCTGCGAGAGGGGCATACCTTCTGGATCATTGCGAGTTGTCCTGCCGGGTTTGGATACGCGTTTGCTCCGGCGTTCGGTGGTGCGGGTACTGCAGCTAGCGCCATGTTTGGGTTTGCGGGTGGAGGTGGTGGTGGTGGTGGCGGCTGGAATCCTTGGTGCCCTCCTCCTGGAAGCGGCGGGTAATTTTGAGTGGAGGCGGATCTTTTCCTCGCGAGTGCGTCCGAGATGTCATGGAACTTTCGGCAATCCTTAAGCAAGTGTGTTGCCTTGGTTTTGCCCGTGCGCTTATCTGCGAATAGATGTAGCGAGCAGTATGCATCTAGGTCTTCCTCGGGGGATTTTTCTTCGGCCTTTGGTCTCCACTCGCGATTTCCACGGCGACCGGAATCGCGGTTTTGGGTGAATTCCGCGGCAACCAACTCCTCTCTGTCCTCATGATCGTAGTATTTTCTTGTTTTCCTTCTACCGTGACGATCGTCATCGTGTGCGGGTGACGATGTTCTTTCGTTGCGTACCGCATCTTCTCCGTTAGCCCACTTTTCGGCTATGATCATCAGCTCCCCGATAGTCTTGGGTGCAGCTCTGCCTAGCTCCTCTCGAAAGGCAGTTCTTCTGGCGACTTTTGCGAAGGCTTCGATCGCTACTTCTTCTGAGATGGTTCCCGCGGTATTCCTGAGCGTTGTCCACCGCTGGATGTATTCGCATGTGGACTCGCCGCTCTTCTGCTTGCAGGCTCGTAGTTCTTCGATTGTAGCTGGCCTCTTGTAAGTCGACTGGAAATTTTTGCAGAAGTCGCGGTGCAAATCATCCCACGATGCGTAGCAAGATTTTGGTCTTCTTTCCAGCCAACTGCAGGCTGCGCCAGTAAGATGCAAATTGAGGTATTGCATAGGCGTGTTCTTGTTCCCACGTTGGCATTTTACTGTCGTGAGGTAATCGCTTAGCCATTGAGAGGGCTCGAGTGAGCCGTCGTACTTCGTCACCTCCGTGCTGAGCTTGAATCTTTTGGGTAAAGGTGCTTCGCGGATGCTGCGAGCGAAACAGAGTGCTCCACAGGTTTCGTCATCCGAGGAGCCAGATGAAGAGCGCTCGCGATATTGCGAAGCCCTTGCCTTATCCACCTTCTTTTGAGCGAGATCTGATCGCGCGTCGTATTCTGGCCGGTCGCGGTCGTCATCTTTCCTTGGTTCCTTGCTTCGTTTTCTCGAGCGGCCGCTATGGTGCCGCGAGTTTCTGTCTCTCGGGCTTTCTTCACTGCTGCTTCGACTGTCGCCGCGGCGTCTAGCTTCTTTTCCTCGACCGCGGCGTGGTGATTTATCTCTCCTTGGTGAAGAGCTTCTGTGCCTGCGGGGCGTTTCTTTATCTTTCTCTTTCTCCCTTCGCTCCTTCTCCTGCTGCTCTTCGGCCTTCTTGCGATCGTGAGAGGCGAGCCTTGCGGCCGCCAATCCGAGTCCTTTTCGTATTTGCTTGTACTGCTCTTCCCGGGGGTCGCTTTCCGTCGGTTGGTTCATCTGCATGTAGGTTGCCGCGGCTAGAACCGCAGCGGCGGGAGTTTGCGGGTACACGTTGCCGTCGTTGTCGACTCGCATGAGAGAAGGAGTGGTTGATCTGTTTGTTTCGGGTATGGATTCGTCGTTCCTAGACGTGGATGCATGTCCTTTCCTCGCGGGTCGGGTTCCGACCGAGGGTGTTACGGATAGCCCAGCTCGTCTCTGGCTTGACTCGTCCGCCGCTCTTCTTCGGCGGGCCAGATCTACCCGAGCATCTTTGATAATCGTGGCTGCTCTCACCAGGTGATAGTGGTCGGCCACCATGTCTTCATGTGAGGATCCGGCTGCGGGTGGCTTGCTTGTTTGCATGGCTTCCTTCGCTCGTTTCCAAGATTCCCGCGAAACGCCAATTATGTTGCGCTCAGTCGCGCTGTGTTCTGTTTCCGAGCCTTGTTCCGATCCTGCCGTGCAGACTTGAGCTAGTCGAAGCTCGTGCGTCCTAGGCGTAGGTCGAAGGTTTCCTTGGATTCTTGATGGTTCCTCCGTCGAGAGGGTGTGATAGTCGTTGGCGTTGAAGCGGATCGACTCGCCACTTTTCTCCAGGTGACGGCGCGAGTTGACAGCTCCAGATTTAGTCTCCGATTCATCCGAGAAGTGGAGGATCCCGTCCCTGTTCTTCACGAATTTGAGGCTCCCGAACGTCAGGGTGACGCTCTCCTCCAGATCTTCGAATACCGGGCGCGATTCCGGCGAGTGTGGTGTGACCACGACAGATCCGATCCGTAAAGGATTGTTCGGAGCCGTAGTCATTGGATTCCAACGAGAGTTTGATGTCGATGAAGCCGAGGATGCCGGTGATCCAGCGCCCGCCGTTCCCACAGACGGCGCCAATTGTCGAATCCCTGACTCAACAAATCCCTTCGATGAACCTATCGGGTTTCGATTAGGAGAACCCATGAGCGCTGGTGGAATCGTCGGCTAGACAGGGGGCGAGATTTACCCAGGTTCGGGGCCCTCGTAGAGGTAAAACCCTTACTCCCGCCTCTTGTCGATCTGTATTGAAGATTAGATCGGTTACAAAGGTTGTGCTCAAATCGAGAGTAGGTCTCGAGTTCAAGGCTTTTGGTCGTGCGGTATTGCTTGGTCCTCTCTCGGGGGCTCTCCTGGCTTTATATAGGCGGCCAGGTCTCGAGTTCTACCCGGAGAGGACTCCAACCCTAGCTAGGTCGGTTACATGTTTTCTAACTTAACCCGCAAGTTTAGTGCGGATGGGCTTCACGTGGGCCTTCTGGAGTACTCCAAGGGCTCCTCTTCTTGGGCCTTCACCTTGGGCCTGAGAGGGGGTGTCCTTATCCGCAGGATCCAGAATCCATATCTTCGTCAGGAACACATTGCCAAGTAGTATCAACGAGGCCAAGAAAGTCGTCTGCCCTCTTGACCACGAAAAATACCACGCCTGCATCAATGATTGTGTAATTTATCGGGGCGAGTAAAAGGACAGAACCACATGTACGAAGTGCGGCCACGGACGATACAAGAGTGTAACCAACAACAAAAAAGTTCCTTGAAAAGTGGTATGGTACTTTCCTATCACTCCCCGTCTTCAGTGGTACTACGTGGACCCTAAGGAAGCAAATCTCATGCAATGGCACGCGGAAAGGGAGAAGCCCGAAGAAGATCCGGAGAAGGGCTATAGCATGACACACCCTGCATACGCTGCCCAGTGGGAAGCATTGGACATAGCTTTCCCAAGTTTCGGAGGCGACGCGAGGAACGTCAGCCTGGGTATGAGCACCGATGGACTCAATCCGTTCGGCAACCAGAGTAGCACGCATAGCAGCTGGCCCGTGTTTGTATGTCCTTACAACCTACCCCCGTGGTTGTGCACCAAGCAAAAGTACATACACATGAGTATTCTCATCCAGGGGCCGAAACAACCAGTTGTCAACATGCATTTGTATCTCGGACTGCTGAAAGACGAGTTAGACACGTTGTGGAAGACACCATCCCGTAGGTGGGACTCCTACACTAGAGATTATTTCCATATGGAAGTCGCGTTGCTCACGACGGTCACGGACTATCCTGGTTATGCGTATGTATCTGACCAGGTCAGCCACGGATTCTGCGGCTGCGTGAAGTGCATGGATGGGACCCCGCATCTCTAGCTACCAAGGGATCCTGGGTCTTCGAAAACCGTGTACCCAGGGGATCGAAGGTGGCTTCGCTTGGATCACCCATGGAGAAAACACGGTGAGTTGTTCAATGGTAAAGACGGGCCCGATGGAGCCCCGCGCACGAGGAGCGGCGCAGAAATCGACGAGCTTCTGAAAAATTGGGATGAGTGCCCTTCGCTAGGAAAGAAGCGACCCAAGCCAGAGCCGCTGCTGGGTGTATGGAAAGCGAGGTCGGTTTTCCACGACTATACTGACCGGTCCTCCACACGCCCCATAGCCTCGATGTGATGCACATTACGAAGAACGTTACGGAAAGTCTGCTTGGCACTATTTGCAATTCGGAAAAGTCCAAGGATGGGCCGAAAGCAAGATACGATCTAAAACATTTTGGCATTAGGGAAAATCTGCATGGCCCCGCCGATAGTGATGATGATGATGAGGAGGAGGATCAGACAGAAGGGACTCAACGTCCCCGCAAAAAGGCTAAGAAGAACACGGTGGTGCTTCCCACTGCCTGCTTCACATTGAGTCCGGCGGAGCTTGAGCAGTTTTTCAGGTGCCTCCTAGAAGTCCAAGTTCCTCAAGGATACTTAGGGAGTATAAGCAGATATCTGGACTTAGCGAAAAAAGGTTCACCGGGATGAAGTCTCACGATTATCACGTGCTCATGACGTAGATACTTCCCGTTGCGATCCGAGGGATAATGGACGAGTACGTCCGTGATATGTTGTTTGGCCTTTGCAACATTTTCGACGTTATCACCTGGAAGTCGATCGGCATGAGGCAGCTCAAGATGCTACAGGATGAGATCGTGGTGATACTATGCGAGATCGAGATTTTACTTTCTGCTGTTATTCTATGATATATGCGTCCATCTCCTTCTCCATGTCGTTGATGACATCAGACATCTCGGCCCGACGTTCCTGCACTACATGATGTCGATGGAAAGGCAGAATGGTGTCGCAACAGGGCCCGTCCAGACGCAAACATGGCCAAAGTATTTCAAACCAACGAGTGCATCTCCCTATGCGAGAATTGCCTAAGCACCGAGGACGACCAGGTTGTCGGTCTGCCCGCCAGGACGCACCTCGGCAGGCTCACTGGAGTCGGTCACCGCGTGGGCTGCTGCGACGTCCATGTCGGCATTCAGAAACGACGCGACGACTTTGAAAGGGCTCACCGGGTCGCTCTACAACACTTAAAATTGATCGAGTCTTTCATGGAAGAGCACAAAAGCTTAATCAACCAGAATTACATCAAAATGGGCGTGCCGAGGAAGATGGGAGACGTAACCAAAGAGCACAACTCCAGCTTCACGCGTTGGTTCAAGCAAAGTCAACTGATTGAAGCACGCAGAAAAATGCCTTCTGCGGAAGATGAAAAACTCATATACACCTTATTACAGGGCCCCGGGCAGAACGTAAGGACCTATCAGGGGTACGACATCTCGGTTACAGATTCTCCACCGAGGACAAGGACAAGAGTAGCGAAAATCAAAACTCAGGAGTAACTATGCTATCATACAACGATGACGAGACTAATGTTAAGGAAAGATACTTCGGAAAGATCGAGAAGATATGGGAGCTCAACTACTGCGGAGAGACAATGGTGCCAATGTTCTATGTGAGATGGGACAAGAATGTCAAGAAAGAAGGACGATATTTCACCACCATGGTTATACCTGATGCCAAATCGAAGAACGCATCCGCGAAAAATGAGCCATGGGTACTCGCTAGCCAAGTTGACCAATGCTTCTTCATCACCGACCCGTCAAGGCCTAGCCGTGTTGTCGTGAGGAGGGGCAAGAGGAGCATCATCGGAATGGAAGGAGACGCCAACAAGGAAGACTTGGACAAGAACGGTGATCCGAAGATCGAGGAGGAGTTCGACAAGCACTTCGACATGCCTACTACTGGTAAAGTAATAAGGAAGACATCCCTACCTACCCAAGGTTTTCCGTTCACGCGAAGAAATCTTAAGGTGGCCGGCATAAAGTATTCAGACGCCAACAAAAAGGGTAAGAGACGCTAAACTAGATCGGAACCGAGACGAAGAAGAATTTTGTGTGTATATATATGCGCATGTGTATGTCAGACAACCATATGTGTATATCAGACAAGATTGTGAAGAGACGTTAAATAAAAAATATTCTACTAATAAATATGTGTTTCTTTCTTTAATTGTAATTTATTGTTTTCTTTCTTTAATTATAATTTTAAATAAAAAAATATTCTACTAATACACGTGTGTTTTCTTTCTTTATTATTAATCTACTGTTTTCTTTCTTTAATTATAATTTTAAATAAAAAAAATATTCTACTAATACACGTGTGTTTTCTTTCTTTAATATGAATTTACTGTTTTCTTTCTTTAATTATAATTAAATAAAATATGAAAAAAATGTGGGGGCAACACCAGGATTCGAATCCATGGGGCTAGGCTTATTTACTTCACAGGCAAACCAATGGGATAGTAACACACATTTGTCACAGTACAGAGTTTTTGCTTTTTATTTTATCTATCCACAGAATTCTTTGGCGCACCATGGTGCACGGTGCGCCATAGAATTCCCTTCCAGCATATGACATGTGGCCCCGCCCTTGTGGCCACACAATACGCCAACACAATTCCGTGGCGCATCCTTACAATGTGCACCACAGAATTCTCACAATTTTGCGGCGCATGGACGCGGTATTGCGCCACAGAATATGTCTCTTAGCCAGAGAAATATTGGCCCCCGCGTTGTCTTCCATACTTAGCGAAAAATCCCCATCTCTCGTTCTCTCTCGCGTGACGAACCCTAGCAGCCGCCTAGCCCGTGTGGAGGAGCACCCATGGAGGAGGACCAGCACCCGTGGAGGAGGAGCAGCCGCCTAGCCCGTGTAGAGGAGCTCCCGCCGTGTGCTTCCCGTGGAGGACCAGCGCCCGTGGAGGAGCAGGTGCTGCATCGCCTCGATCGCCAGTACATCGTCTTCATCGAGCTCGATCGCCAATGCATCGCCTCGATCGCCACTGCCCGTGGTACACCTTCCTCTCTGCCCTCTGTCTCACTCTAGATCTTTTGTTGCGCTGAATGCATCTGGTGTACTTATTATGTAGTGTCGTTAAGTCATTTTTACCCATGAGTTGTTCAATAACTCATTGCATAGATGCGGGCCTGTTTCACTGAGCCGTAAATTCTGCCATGATCGATCTTAAGACTACTCAACTAGTATTCTTGCGTGATGTTAGACTCTTCAAACATTTTTTCTGTGAAAACTTGTCTGAATATTCACTTTATTTTCAGTAGTGAACCTGGGATGAGAAATAAACTTTTCAGACAACAATAGAGAAAGTATATTACCAACACATTATGCCTATATCTGGACCGAGGTGCTTCTAGCAGAGAACAGCTGTTTGTAAGAACACACATCTATATATGTATATTTTGAGGAATAATACTTATGGAACCTCCACTGTGAAGGGCACAAATTAGGAACATTAGGAGACCAATGGAATGGTTCATTTCTAGCAGAGGGTGACGTTGAGTTGCTGGCCCTGGATTGTTTGGTTGAGGACATCTGTCGCCATCTTGGCGCTGCAGACCTGGAGATCTCCAACATAGGCTAGTTTTCATACCTGAAATTACTGATGAGTTGGACACACAAAACTTTGAAGATTTTGAGGAGGTGAGCTGTTATCCTTGGGCTACATAGGCTAGTTTATTGTTGCAGGTACACATTGAGTTGCCAATGTTTCGCCGGAACGTCGATTTGTTTCCGTTCCGGCGAATTTCTGACACTCCGGCATGGCCTTTTTTAGCAAAGGTCATGCCAAAAAATTTCGTCGAATCTGGCCCTTAATATCCCTTCTAACATAGTATCCAGGAACAATCTGTAAATAACCATCTCATGAAACCCATGAGTGTTCTGCTTGTAATCACCAATCGATTGCTATTTTGAGTTGTTGTAATGAATTTCTTTGAGTGTTCTTTAAAAGTTAACACACCCTAAGCTTCTTGAACCAAGACATGCTTTTCTTTAAGTGTTTTGTTTGAGCAAATGAATGTCTTTGAATCTTTATTACAGGTGTGATGATGATTGTGTGACTTTAAATTCTATCTTTTGATGCTTGTGTGATGTGTGGATCCTTATAAAATTTGTAATCTTCCAAATTTATTTGTGAAGCCTTATTCAAATTATAGCCCTAGTGATTATCTTAAAATCTGCTAAAAGGTTCCCACTTTGGGAGCATGTTTCATGGCCAATTGGTGCTCCTTAATTCTTCGCTTTTCCCTAGTATCAAAGTAGGTTAAGATCACTCCATTATCATATCAAGGATACACTGGTTGAGATTTCCAAACTCCTTAGCATCATGCTCCTAAGTAGCTATGATGAAATAGTGACATGTGAAAACTGTTTCAACATGCCAATTTCCCTATTGAATATTAGGTGTTATAAATTTTCCGTTGGATGGATCCATGTCATTTAATCCATATATGTGTTTACTACTACACTCATATATCTTTTGTGATTTTTATTTTCAAGCCTAAGGCCTCATTTCATGCTTATAAATGTGGTATGTTCTTAACAGTTTTCTGAGGACAATATTTTCTCCAGACTTTGATAGCTTGCCAAATGACTTTAAAACCTCAATTTTAATGAGCGCTAGTGGTGCCTGAGATCCCCGTGCCTTGATCTACCTCATCTTATTTTTCTTCAAATTTTGGAAAGAAATTTAGGTATTGTGCCAACTAGTTTTCGTGGGATGAAACTGATTGTTTTCGGACTTAGAAAATTCAGAGTTAACTGAATTTCAGAAAACTGCACCATTCTAAACAGATTCAAATCCTTTGAATTCATTCAAATATCTGCGTCCATCCAAGATACCATCTAATACCTATGCCTAACCCTTTTTTCCAGCCTATTGGCAATGTTGTTTGCCTCGAGATATAGAGAAGAGAGCAAGAAGGGAGTCGGTGAACTCGACGGCGCCCTCATGGCCGTCTTTACTTTTGTTGTTACATAGGTTTTTTAATATAAGTTGTTTTTTCAGGAATGCGATGTTCGATTAGGGATTTGTTTGTGTGTTTGTATATGTGATTGGTAGGGATAGGTGTATGTCCGGTTGTCACCACTAATGTCAAAGGACATCTGACTTTTGAGTGAACACTTCGTCTTACTGATACAAAGTCCGATTCTTTTACCTTTCTTATCATGCTAGGAAGACACGGTATTTTCATCTACATAAACTTTGCGCTTGCCACTAAACGGTAAGAGTGGCTTTATGGAGTGAAAATGTTGAAGTTGTTGACTCGGAAAAGTTGATCGACTCAGTTCTAGAGCCCGTGGTTGCCTTGGTTGTGGGCTGCATCTATATGAAACAAGACCGTAACATACTGCCTTCACATTATTTTGTATGCATTTCTTTTCTTTTGATTTTGGGCTACCATTTGTATAGTTTTCACTAATGTAGCAATGGTTGAGATTTCTGCTAACAATGGATCGCAAGTTTGTATCAATGCGTCACATTCCTGAAATTGTAGAACTATGTGATAGGTTTTTTCTATCTTCTTTGTCTACAAGTTTCTGGTTATGGTAATTAGGAACTATGATTCTGTATGGAGATGTAGAGTTTATTGTTAGGTGGCCTCATGCGTGAAACTGTGGAGTATGATTTTTCATGGAACTGCAGAGTTTAGTCTATAACTAGATGGCCTCATGTGCGTGTGTTCTATGCCTCGATACCTCGTGCACGATGTTATTTTTTTTCTGCCTGTTATGTCCAAAATTATGTGAAAGGTTTACAACGATGCAGCTTGCTAGCTGATATGCTTTATTCACTCAGTGTTGATATGCTCTTTGCTGTGTGAAGCCAACGTCTCAGGTTTTTGTGCGCTATCCAACGTAGTATTTTTTCCTTTCTATTCATTTTACATACTGATGGTTTTTTAAGGCGTTTAAGAGAAAATTGTAGGTGATATCTATGCTGAAATACGTCCTGACACATACACCATATTGCCCATCCATGTAATAACGCTGGGCAGACGGCGCAGCGAAGCGTGCATATCTATCTACTACTCAACATCATTTTTTATATAGGATAAATCTTATGTTCATAAGGCGGGGCTAAAAGCACATACATATGCTGTTATTATGACAGTGATAAATCTTCCGTCCAATCATGAATCATTATCTATTACTAGTACACTCCATGAAGCACAATTGGTTTGATCACCAAATACAAGGGAATAGCACTAACTCGCAATGCCTAATTAATTACGCATTTCCTGGTTAACTGGTTTGATCACCATTTACAAGGGAATATCACTAACTCCCAATTGGTATGTTAATAAATTATTATCCCACCATTTTTTTTATGTTTTCCCTAATAAAAGAAGAAGCATAATTTGGATAAGAACTCTTTGCTACCTCTGAACATTTGAATGTTATTACAGAAACATGTCGGGCACTTCTAAGCACGGGTTCATGACCGAAGCCAGTGCCGAGGAAGAGGGCTGGGATGCCCACGCTACAACCGGCAATGAGGAAGAGGGCCGGGAGGCCGATGCTGCCGCAACCGGCAATGAGGAGTCGAAGTACTTTGAGGAAGCGGGTGATGACACCACCGATGGTGGCGGCACTGACCGCATGAATGGTGGTAGCGGCGACGCCGCCCCGACCACCGCTGAGAAGAAGAAGAAGGCGCGGGCGCCAAGGAAGGACCGAACGTCGCAAGTGCTCGCCAACGTCACTGATACGATCACTGAGGTCTCGCCAAGTGGCCTACCATTGGCGCCTCCAACGGTTGCCTCAGGGTACAACATGCAACTAGGGTGCTTCGTGCGGGAAAGCATGTCGATCAACACGACGGACCTTAGAAGCAGCGACAACACGGCTTTGGTCGAAATCCTCATGACGAAGCTTCACTAACGATACACGTTCCCGGAGCCATTCAATAAAAGGGTGGACTCTTTAGCCCTCACGAAGATGAGCACCACCTTGAGCAGCTGGAGATCTCGGGTGAAGAAGAAGATTATGCAAGGTAAAAGCTGGGAGGAGATAAGTTGCAAAGAGCCGACGCTCGAGAAAGAAGACTTCGACATACTGAAGTCGTACGTAAACACCGAGGAGCGTAAAAAATGGACCCAATGGGGGAGGGATATGCGGGACCAGAACATAGTGGTCCAACATTGCAGAAGCGGCGGTTACTGAGGAAAATATCCCGTTTGGGAGAAGGAGGACCGCGAGATTGAACGTATCGGAAAAGATAACCCCTGGCACAAAATCACGATTTGTAGGTTAGAAATTTTGTCCGATCCCGGTACTTCTTAGACTGGAAGACGGGGGAATTCGTGACGAAAGACCACGCCGTGAAGGATTTCGAGAAATTATTGGTAAGGACAGATACATATCTCAAGTCTATATTGCATTGATCTAATTAGATAATGAAGCCAAATGGGCTCACCTTAATTTCCTCTTGTCCGAAGGAGGATGAGTTGCGGAAGGCTAGTACGGCTGGCCCATCGTCCGAAGGGTCGACGGAACGGTGGGACACGCCTTTCAACAGGGTGACGAACGCATACAAGAAAAGGCCGTTGGAGGATCCGCCGACGTCAGCTGGCCATATGTCCGGCTTTGGACTAAACATGAACGTAGCCGAGTACTACGCATCAGACGCCAAGTCATCGAGAAAGGAGAGGAGGACGACGACTAAGGATAAAGCCAAGGTTGAGGAGTTGAAGAAGAAGGTGGCGTTTCTAGAGAAGAAACTTGAGACCGGAAATACAACAGTGGACCCCGACAAGCTTAACAAGTTAGCGGATGAGATGCTCCGGCAAGTCATCCCCCCTGGGTTGATGGAGGGGTTAGCTGCTTGGAATTCGTTGGGTCAAAGGGGGACGATCCATCTGCCCAGCTTCGTCGGCAGCAACTCAAGCATGAATCAGCAAGTGCCGCCGGAACTGGTGACCCCCCAGACGCCTCTCCTTCTGGTCGCATCGATGCCCCCTTCCGTAGCAGTGCCGAAAAATGATGGGCCTGCCGCCGGCACCGGCGCCCTTGTCTCGACACCCGCCGAGCTCGACACCATCACCAAGGTAACTAATTAGTTAGTCGTGATCTGCGCCATATTCCTTAACTATGCCTTTCATGATGACTGCCATCTCATGATGCCCAATATGTTGCCCAACAGGACGAACCTTGCATACTCCTGCATCGTGTGGTTCCCGACGGAGAGTTGGTGGATGTTGCTACCAGCACTATTATACAACCCAAGGAATGCACTATGCACCACTCTCGAATGGACGAAAATGTGATGAAGGTCAAGTTGGCGAATGTAGCGCCGGAGTTTCGCGACGTCCTCCCCCCTTTCAACCTCCAGGCTGTGACGAGGAGGACAACTTGGTCCTTGGAGACTGCACCACATGGGTGATGAAATGGCCGAAGAGCAAAATTCGTCTTGGGAGGGGGGGGAGGGGGTCTTCTGATCAAGCGCAACAACGGCGCCACCTCCCCTATGGCCCCGCCCAATAAGATCATCCGGCCCTCGAAGCAAACAACCCTCCAGAAGGTACCCAAGGTTGGTGCCCCTCACAAGGAAACAACAGTCGTCGCCACCACCACCTAGAAGGAACCGGCAGTCGTTGCCACCACCGCACGCCACCACCAGTTGTTGGGAACGATACCGCAACAACCGGCCAAAAGATCAAAGGAAGTTGTGCCTCAACCGCCGGCGTCACAACCGCCACCACCCAAGGACGTGGACATGGCGCTTGCTGGAGACGGTGGCAACGACTATGATTATGATAATGACAATGTCGACATCAATTCCTACCTCAACACGGGCTGCAACTAAGATAGGTACATGCCTGCTATGGATCGTGACGATGAAGCCTTCCGCAATCACGATGATCAACCTACGCGTACTGAAATCTCGCAGCGCCTGATCTTCCAGCAGGGTACAATTTTCAGCCCGGCACACTGCATAAGACAGTCGTAGGGTCGCCCGAGCACCCCCACCAGCACCCCCAGCTCCCGCAGTAGATCAGGCCACCGCCAACAAGAAGAAGGCTAGGAAGAGAAGTGGTAAAAAGGGCCAGCCTCCTGCTAATAAGATCTTGGTCGACGCCGTGGTACGACCCCCTAAGGATGGCTTGACCCAATTGAATGAAGCTGGCAAACCGATACTGTCTCCGGACGAGATACACGGGGCAACTGGACCAATGCTCACTTTGCAGAATATTATCGTGATGCTAGAGGGCCTCCTTCTTAAATACGAGTGTCCAAATTACCCGATGTTCGTGATCAAGGTGCCAGAGGACCCGGACTTCGTCCATGAAGATCCCGCGGATCAGTTCTTCATAGCGTACGAGGATATATTCAATCTTTTTCACTCGAGACAGCCAGACTATAACTTGGTCCGCCTATACGCGCTCAATGCTCAGTTGAAGATCCAACGAGAGTTACCCCTGTACATTGTGGTAGCGGATCCCTACCATATGCGTGATAGCCAGCTGGTGGAAGGATCAAGTACATGGACCAAGGCAGCGAAGTACCTCGAGAGCTTCATGTTGAGAAACAGTGAGAAGAGGGACATTTTTTTGCCTGTCTTTCTCGAGTAAGTACACATCCGCCCGCGGCCGTCGTAACTAATGTTTTTTTTTATAGATTTCATCAATTGCTGATCCTTACCGACACTCCGTTTCAATTACATGTGTTGAGCAGGGACACATACTACACACTCATTGTGCTTTGCCCAAAGTGGTCACTAGCCCGGTACTTCGACTCGTCGAATCAGACGAAGAGGAAAGACTAAACCAGAATAAAGGGTGTTCTCGATGAGGCTATCAATGGCTACGCCCAAAATGGAGGCACCTTCGAAAAGAAACAAGAATGTATCAGGCCGGCTACTGGCAAATATGGGTTCAGGCACGTGACCGAGTTCCCCTGCATCAAGCAGCCGGCTTGGAGCATGAGGGAGACCTTCTATGCCCTCCATCATCTTAAAGGGATTGTCCGTGATGTAAATAACTTCAATCAACCTGCTAAAGTCCGACAATGGTCCGACAAAATGGCGGGGGAAATCTCACAGGATGATCTTATTGAAGACTTTCATCGCATCAAAGTCAAGTTGTCGAAGATAATCGTTGAAGATGTCAACAAAAAAAGAGGGGGTCCTTAAACAATCCCATAGGGTTATGTCAGAGGGATATCCAAGAACACCTAGAGAGGCAGGTTGATCATAGGATGTGGATGACGAAAGACTTATATAAGCCGTTTCGGGTGGCACTCCCCCCGCTCCCGCTGCGGAAGAGGTCTCATTGATCAAGGTGTGCCTACCATTCCTTTGTTTAACAAAACTTGCTTAATTAGCTTGAAAATCAGGCCTAGCCGTTGTTGGCTTGAACTTATGCTTAGTTAGCTTGAACTTGTCTGATATCGATGTTGTATATCTTTGAGGTTTATTATTGTTTCCTTGGATCTACTTTTTGTGAACATATATGCCTTCTGCCTAGCTTTTTTTGCATTATATACTAATATGCCTTGTGTTCTACCTATATAGATGACGTACTACGTGGTGTTCGAGGGTCGGGTTCCAGGAGTCTACGACGAGTGGAAGGACTGTAAAGCACAGGTTCACGAGTTCAGCGGCAACTGCTATAAGGATACAAGACTAGACACGAGGCAGTTGCCAAGTGAAGGGACCACCAGTCGAATAAGAAGAACAAGATGAAGACCTCCGTCGTGCTCCCGCTCTTGCTCACCATCGCCGTGCTTGTAGTCTATTTCATCCTAACTTAGGCGGTGGATGGTGACCACCATTTGTAACTTTACATCATCGGTGAACTATATATGTAAGACTACGTAATGTGATCAAAACAGGCACCAAGAAATGCGATCAAAACAGGCACTAAGTAATGTGGTCGATGAACTATGTGTTGTAAGACTAAGTAACTTGACATTTCTTGGTGACAATGTTCGACTAACTTTGAACCAATTCGATGCTTCGCACTATACGTATCACTATTCTAAGTAATGTGTGACTTATATCTTTGTCAAATATCACTACTATGTTATATATTTGTCAAATATCACTGCTTGCGTATTGAAACTGTATAAATCCTGTAATATACATGTATTTATACCAGAAACAAATTAAATTTTGAAACATGCATATACATTCTGTGGCGCAACTTTTTTAGTTTTACTGGCGCATGGTTTTCTGTGGCGCACCCCTACCTGATGCGCCACAGAATTGCATATTTCTGTGGCACACCTTTTACAGTTTTAGTGGCGAATGGTTTTCTATGGCGCACCCCTAGATGATGCGCCACATAATTACATATTCCTGTGGCGCATATGCCTTGTGCGCCACTGAATTGACATTTCTGTGGTGCATGGTTCTGGTGCACCACAAAAATATAATTTAATGGCGTGGATTCTATGGCGCACCACTACGGCGCGAGGGTGCACCACAGAATGAGAAAACGGTGCGCCACTAATGAGCTTTCCTGTACTAGTGGAAGTAAGGTTCAAAAACATCGTGATCCATGATAAGTGATGAGGATTTACCTGGTGGGGCTAAGGTTTCCCAGGTGGAATTCCTTGGTAACTCATTTCCATCGCAGCTTTCGTCCTCTGTTGCTTGCTTTCATGCTAACACATCTCCTTCTTAGAGATATTTTTGTGCTTTTTCTTGCGTGTGTAACGTGGAAACCGGTAGCTACTGAATACCTGCACAAGTACTTCTTTTCCTTCGTCAAATGAACAGTCGAAAGAAAACTAAACTTGTAAGTGGTAGGTTAAAAAATGTTTGAACGGCCTGAATGGTTCAGCTGGTTCGATCCGGTATGTTTGTTAACCATAACACTCCCATGAGTATTTAGTCTAGTCGAGGTGCCATTAGCCTACTGGTTCTCTTCCAAAAATTTCTTCTTTGTTTTGTTTCATGGCATGCGGAATTATATGCTGCTAACTCCAGACTTTTGGTGTGAAACCTAGCCAGGTCTAAATAGAAGGCGAGTAAAATTAGGTGCACATGGCTCTTCAACGAAAACCAAGAAACAAATATCTAGATCCCAAAAAATTACAAATACTAGCAGTCACCAGCATTCCTTGAGCTGGCAATTGCATGTCTTGAGAGCGTGAGTGGCACCGCAGAAGGGATTGCAGTTCTTGATGTTCCTGAGAACATCTGGTACTTGTAGGACTGTGTCTAGTTTAATAATCTGTCAAAACAAAAACAAATACAGATAGATAAAATCATGTTGTCCTGTTTCTTCATAATAAAGATAACAAAACTTGTTATACAAAAACTACGGAAATTCTGTTGTTATGTTGCCAAATTTAAATACCAATATTGCATTTCGAGTGTGTCTAACAATTTTTTTTCGTTCTTACTAGGAAATCAATCAGAGCCGAGACTATGGAAAATACTCAATGACACAGAAAAATTTGGAGCTTACATGGTACTAAAGGCACTCTATGATGATAGAGGTGGGAAGTTTAAGAAATGCGACAATAAAAACGTTCCTGTGATGTTCAACGTCCACATACAACAGATCCAAAGATTATGGAATAATGAAAAAAAGCAAGCCGGTCAAGGGCTAGAGGTAGATGTGACTAGCAAAAGAAAGGGAAAATATGATCGTAAACCTGCTCCTTGCGGTCTATCCTGAATCCCCACAATTCCCTATAGCAGAAGGACAACGTTCCGAAAGCTAGCAAGCGCCTTGGAGGTGAGCACTACGACACTTCATAGAAGATTCAAAATGAAGCTTATCAAACGTGTCTTAAGTACCGTGAAGCCACCATTGAAAGAGGCAAACATGAAGTCTAGGGGTGCAATTTAGCTTTTCCATGGTGGATGTCACGACATTGAGAGATGCAAAGCCTAAATTCATTACTATGCACAAAATTGTCCATCTTGATGAAAAGTGGTTCATGATGACCAAAAGGAAGAGGAAATACTATCTTCTACCCGATGAAGAAGGGCCACATAGGACTACCCAGAACGTAAATTGCATTGGTGTCGAGACTTCGTAGTAAGGATCATGGACGGGGCTGCCATAAGCCTACTGGTAGAACCGCGGGGGGACGTGGAAGAACTGGAAACGAGAACACGGTTTTACCCAGGTTCGGTACGACACAACTAGGCGGCATTCCTACTCTTGCAATCTCACGAAAATCAGGGATGAAGCCTAAAGTATACAAAGTACAATTGTGAGTATGGTTTTACTAACTCGGCAAGGATGAAGTTTCCAACGAGTTGGCTTCTAGATACCTTGAGATCTGTTGTTTTTCCCTGCTCCCGTCCGGCTTTATATAGATAGCCGGACTAGGACTTACAGGGGAAACCTAGAAGACTACAAAAAGCATCTAACTTGGAAAGTAAGGAATCTGACTTCTCCTCCAAGTCGTACCACGCCTGGGCCGTGTTTCAGGTTCTTCTAGAATCTGGCTTCCTGCGCGTCAGCTTACTAGGCCGCCCAATGGACCCTGTTCCATTGCCCGTGGGCCACCCTGGTAATCCAGCCTTCGGCCAATGCCGGATATACCCCTATTTGGTATATATCCGACAGTAGACCCCAAGAAGAATTAAGACTCCATTTTTTCTTTCCTCGTGGATTTGTATTCTCTTCACAAATGTCGGTATTTTGTCTTGATTCTTCTTTCAACAAAAACCTTTAATGCCAAACTCGGATTTACCGAAATCTGGCATTTCTTCCACAAATCTTCGTGGAGAAGGAAACTGTGATGCAAGCGATGAAATCTTGCTTATGTCACGAACGTCTGGGTTCAGTCAAAAGACTGAAATCATATCTCTAACAGATTCTGCGCGAGAAACGAGGAGATAGACATTATCACCCTGTCCCCTCGTTTCCCGAGTTTTCTGGCGAAACACGCGTCAATCATCCAACGGCTAAAGAGCCGTTGGGACGAATCTTGGCGCAAAAATGCCTATAAATAGCCGCCTAGGGCCTTCTGGTTCTCCTTCCGCTTCCTCTTCCACCTCGAGCCCTCCAGAGCACACCGCGCACTGCACAGCTTCGAGAGAGAGAGAACGAGGAAAATACCGAATGCAAACCCTCACCAGATAAGGGAAACGTCAGCGGACGGTGCTCTACCTCATGGTTGCGCCGCCAGGTTATGGCATCCGGAAGCCCGCTCGCTTGTTTGAGATCGCCGGCGGCCACGACTCCGCCATGGACGCCACCAACCTCTCTGCTCATGTGGTTCCACCGTGCCCCAGTATGGATGCGCCGGTGACCACCGAGAGCGCACCAGCGGGCGGGGATTTTATCCCCGCTGCCGGAATCACACCACCGTCGTCCTGTATCGCCCCTCCTCCTACTCCCGTCCTCGAAACTGAGGAGGGAGAATATTATGCCCGCCGTGGCGAAACTGCGGCGGTCGTCACCGCCACCGGCGGCGAAGACGAAGAAGGTGACTTGGGGAATTGGAGCCAGTGCAACGTCGCACTGGCTTTACTCGACTCTATGTAGAAAGACGGCATAATCGCCAAGGACAAATGGTGAATGGATGACGAAGAGTCGAAACCATCTCCGAAAGACGGGGAAAGGGTCATTTTGGCCTCCCATCTCATCCGAGGTATGGGATTTCTGCCTTCTGCCTTCTTCCTCCAAATTCTTTACCATTACGGGGTTCAACCCCACAACTTGCCACCCAATTCCATCTTGTATATAGTCGGCTTCCAGGCCCTCTTTTAGGGGATATCTAGGGATAGAACCCCGCTTAGATTTCCTCTAGTATTGCTTTAACGTTAAACGCAATACTTCCGACGGTATCCTTCCAACTTGTGGGACCATGTCCTTCAATCTCCGTAGGTTTAGGGAGGAATGGTTCCCAAAGAAAAAAACTTCCGAGTCCATCAAATTCTGGACGGGCTCATTTTTCTACCACTCGGACGTTCCCTATCCTGAAAAAGAGAGGGGAATTCTGCCTTTTGTCAATTCCACTGCCACCCGTGTTTTTGAACTTGTGGTACCACTTATGGTTTGATTAATGATGTTTATGTCGCTATGCATGATTATGGCTCTTATGCTCTCTTGATTTGTCGCTCCCAGTCTTTTGCTAGTCTCCACATGTACTGACTATGATCTCTACTTGTGCATCCAACTCCCCAAAACTAAAGTTTTCCCATTGTCACGGGATATTCACGGCAGACGTTACCAGGGGTAACTTAGTATGGGGCAAATCGACTCTGGTGTTTGGGAGATGGTTTAGCTCGGATTGGACACAAGGATTATCCTGGTTCAGCCTCTCCATTGGAGATAATAGCTTACTTCCAGCTGGGATCTTATTAGCTATCGATCTAGAGGCTCGGACTGCAATGTCGCCGAGACCCCAAATCTAGGGTTAAAAATATCGCCGAGACCCCAAATTTAGGCTCGGACTGCAATGTCGCCGAGACCCCAAATCTAGGGTTACAAATATCACCGAGACCCCAAATCTAGGCTCGGACTGCAATGTCGCCGAGACCCCAAATCTGGGGTCACAAATACCAGCTCTCGTGTACCTTGAATCTAGGGTTTCTACTCGAAATCTCTTTATCTCTATGACCTAGGAGCCTGCTTATATGGGCGGCTGGTCTCCTAGTCGTACAAGGTAAAAACTGGGTCATACCATATTAAGAGTCCTAATCTAGGTCTCCTTCGTGACCTCCAAGTCTTGAGTCTCCAACTTGTACAAGGTTTCCGGGTCTTCCAGAATCTTCCTTCTATGGCATGTTCCGAAGATGAGTTATCCCCTGACTCCTCTGGCCGGGTCTCGCCTCCTGGCCGGGTCTCGCCTCTGGCTGGTCATACTTTCTTTGTCCTTAGGGGTACCAAGTTATCTTTCCCCCAACACCCATTGTGTCCACCATACCTACCTACATGTGGTATTTAACCGACACTCCAAAGTAAATTGCTCATGTGTTACCTTTAAAACTTTCAAAATTACTCCTGTTTTGTGCTCCTATTTTAGCTCATGAGGACGTAAATAGAGAATCTTTATCTCACTTGTTAACTGGACTTTCACACCATGAACTAGTGCCTTCCTCCGCTTATCCAATGATAGAAGAGCTGGCAGCGGGGTGCCCAGCCCCAAATTAATAACACAAATTCTCTTCACTATTTTCCCCTGATTTATTAGTCAAAGCATAATTGTGTAAACAAAAGAGAAAGAGGGATGACCTTCTACCCAGATGCGTCCTTCTATGGGAGCCGCTCTTGTGAAGTCTAGTTGGCTTGTGACGTACTGTATTTTCTGTTTACCATTCGTTGACATAAGCATACACCTCTCTTAAAATATAGACTCTCCTCCACGGTATGTGATTGTTGGCATGCACCCGAGGATTCGGTTAGCCATGGTTTGTGAAAGATGGTTGGAAGGAGTGTTAAGTTTTTATACCTCTGTTTAATAAAATAAAATCTCTAGCACATGAGTGATGCATGCTTCCCTCTGCGAAGGGCCCTTCTATTACTTTTATGTTGAGTCTCCATCTTCTAACTTTATGCACAGTTGAGAGAGCATAGTTGCCATTCTGAGTTTTATGTGCATTTGTCCCAGAAACATTATTAATTGATTCATGATGTGTTATTGCTTGTTCTCTAATTATTTGTTCTAGTCTTCGTCATGAACTTTGAAGGTGTCCTGGCATTTATGTTTTTCCCCACTCTTAAGGACTAGCTAAATATCACGTTGACATGTTTTCTCTATACTTGATACAAACGTATATCTTTCGTTGCATTGTTATTCATGATCTTTTATTTTGAGTTACTTCTCAAGATGCAAGGTGATTGCTATGATTTATTATTAAAGTTGTATTTATCATGCTTGTGTTAAAGTTCTATGATCTCAGCTTACTTATGATTTTACATTATTGATGATCAAGTTTATGTTGGTAGCACGTCACCTCAGAAATTATTGTGTTTTTATCGTTTACCTACTCGAGAACGAGTAGGAACTAAGCTTGGGGATGTTGATATGTCATAAACGTATCCTTAATTTCTGATGTTCCATGTTGTTTTCATGTTGTTTCCCACATGTTTTCTATACACTTTATGTCATTTTATCGATTTCCCGGGAATAACCTATTGACAAGATGCCACAGAGCCGGTTCCTGTTTTCTGCTGTTTTTAGTTTCAAAAAAGTTGTTCTGGAAATATTCTCAGAATTGGACGATTCAAAAGCCAGAAGCCTTAGAAGTCCCAGTGGGTCAAGGAAGTCAAAAGGAGACCCGGAGGGGGGGGGGGTGGACCCCCCACACCATGCCTGGGCGCGGGTGGGCCCCTGGCCGCGCCTGGGGGTGGTGTGGGCCCTCGGGCGCCCACCGCCATCGCCCTTTCTCCTATATATGCCTCCCAATGCGTAAACCCTAAATCGATCGGTCTTTTCCACCAAAAACATCCGTACCTCCGCTGCCGTCACCGACAAGTTTCGGGGGACAGAAATCTCTGTTCCGACACCCTACCGGACGGGGAAGTGCCCCAGGATCCACCTCCATCGACTCCACCACCGTCTTCATCGCCGTTGCTGTCTCCTATGATGAGGAGGGAGTAGTTCTATGATACATCACCAACGTATCTATAATTTCTGATGCTCCATGATAATATTATGCCAATTGCTACATGTTTTCTCCCTTCTTTGTAGCATTTTTACCCGTTTTCCGCGACTAATCTATTAACAAGATGCCAAGTGCCAGTTCCCTATTTTCTGCTGTTTATTATTTCAGAAAAGTTGTTCTGGAAATATTCTTGGAATTGGACCCCATAAAGCCCGAAGTGTCTATTTTCCTCGGAAGCATCCAGAAGATCGAAGAAGAGACGAAGAGGGGCACCAGGGCAGCAACACCATGGGGTGGCGTCCCCCTTAGCCACGCCAGGGGTGGTGTGGGGCCCCCAGGGCTCCACCGCCTCTGCCCTTTCGCCTATTTATTCCCCTCGGATGGAAACCCCTAGATACCTGATTAAAAATCTCCGAAAAGTTCCACATCCGTCGTCATCGTCAGCCCTAGATCAGGGGGTTCTGAAGTTGTCTCCCGGCACCCTGCCGGAGAGGAAATCATCACCGGAGGCCTCTCCATCACCATGCCTGCCTCCGGAGTGATGCGTGAGTAGTTCATCCTTGGACTACGGGTCCATAGCAGTAGCTAGATGGTTGTCTCCTCCACATATGCCTCCATGTTTAGATCTCGTGAGCTGCCTAACATGATCGAGATTGTTCTTATGTAATTCTATGTGCTGTGTTTGCTGGGATCCGCTGAATATTGAACTTATGCCAAGTTGATTATAGTCTTTTATTGCATATGCTATTTGTGATCTTGCATGCTTTTTGTTGCTAGTGGTTGCTCTGGCCAAGTAGTTGCTAGTGACTCCAAGAGGGAGTATTTATGTTCGATAGTGGGTTCATGCCTCCTTTTTGCCTGTGCTCGAGTGAAAGAAACGTGACGGGGAAGGATGTGTTGTTGCCAGTAGGGAGAAAACAGCGGTGTGAGTGCCCGCATGTACAATCATTGCTTACATTACACACTTTGTTTAATGCAGTTATCTATTGCTTGCAACTTAATACCTAAGGGGGGTCGGATGATAACCTGAGGGTGGATTATTAGTCATAGATGTAGTTGGATTACGGTCTATGTATATTGTTGTAATGCCCACACTAAATATCATAGTAGTCATCATGTCATGAATGTGCACTACGGTGCAACCTTTATTTTTCAATTGCCCAGGTGTAATTTGTTCACCCAGCATGCTATCTTTTATGGAGAGACACCACTAGCGAACCTATGAACCCCGGTCCATTTTCTTACATTGTTAAACAAATCACTACAATTTCCTTCTTTCTTTACTTACTGCAAGCATACACCCTTTTCCACACTATACGTCTAATCTTTATTTTCAGCAAGACCGGTGAGATTGACAACCTCACTGTACCGTTGGGACAAAGTATTTTGGTTGTGTTGTGTGCAGGTCCCGCATTGTTGCTGACACCGCTGAGGTGTCATCACCACCGTAAGTGGCATCAACCTTCCAAAGATCCTCTTCCTCCTACTGGATTGATATCCTTGCTTCTTAACTGAGGGAAATTCCTACTCCTACACTCATCACACCCTCCTCTTAGGGTTCCCAACACGTAGCATCAAGGACATTTCTGGCGCCGTTGCCGGGGAGGAAGAAGTCTTCTGGCAAGGGGAGTCTCTCACTCTCAACCTCTTTATTTTGTTTTTTTGTCTTGTTTTGCTTCTTTACATAAAAAACACAAAAACAATTAGTTTACTTATTAGCTGTTATTTATTTGCTTGCTTTTATTTTGCTAAAATGGGTTCCTCTGAGAATACTAAGTTCTGTGACTTCACTAGCACAAACAACAATGATTTTATTTGCACACCTATTGCTCAACCTGCTCCTACTGCTACTTTCTATGAAATTAAACTTGCTTTATTAAATCTTGTTATGAAAGAGCAATTTTCTGGTGTTAGTACTGATGATGCTGCTATCCACCTTAATAATTTTGTTGAACTATGTGAGATGCAAAAATATAAAGATGTGGATGGAGATATTATTAAACTAAAATTATTCTCTTTCTCTTTGAGAGGAAGAGCTAAAGAATGGTTGCTATCTTTGCCTAGAAATAGTATTGATTCATGGACTAAGTGTAAAGATGCTTTCATTAGAAAATATTATCCTCCTGCTAAGATTATATCCCTGAGAAGTGACATAATGAATTTTAAACAATTTGATAATGAACATGTTGCTAAAGCTTGGGAAAGAATGAAAACTATGGTGAAGAATTGTCCCACTCATGGACTGACTACTTGGATGATCATACAAACCTTTTATGCAGGACTGAATTTCTCCTCAAGGAACCTATTAGATTCAGCTGCTGGAGGTACCTGTATGTCCATCACTTTGGGCAATGCAACAAAGCTTCTTGACGATAAGATGATAAATTATTCAGAGTGGCACACTGAGAGAGCTCCACAAGGTAAGAAGGTAAATTCTGTTGAGAAAACCTCCTCTTTGAGTGAAAGGCTTGATGCTATTATGTCTATGCTTGTTAATGGTAAAGCTCAAGTTGATCCAAATAATGTTCCTTTAGCCTCTTTGGTTGCTCAAGAAGAGCATGTGGATGTGAACTTTATTAGAAATAATAATTTTAACAACAATGCTTATAGAAATAATTTTGGTGGAAACAATTATAAGACCTATCCTCCCAATAATGGTTATTGTAATTCTTATGGCAATTGCTACAATAATAATAAAATCTCTACCTCTGATCTTTAAAACATGCTTAGAGAATTTATTAGCACACAAACTGCTTTTAATAAATCCGTGGAGGAAAAGCTTGGTAAAATAGATGTTCTTGCTATTGATGTTGATTTTCTAAAACTGAAGGTTTTTCCACATGATGTTAAAGAAAGTAAAACTTTGAATTCCATCCAAGTTTGAATTGATAATAATGTTAGGTTGATGGCTGAATTACGTGCTAGGTGGGAAAGAGAAGATGAATTTGCTAGAAAGAATAATATTGCTAGAGTTTGCACTATCACCACCACTAGTAAAACTGAAGCTCCAAGTGCTAGTAAACCTCCTACTATCAATGGTAAAGTAGTTGGTGTTAACAAAGACTCCACCCCTTTGGTGAAACATGCTAAATTGCCTCAAATTGCTGAAACTGCTTCTAATAAAAGTGCTGAAATTTTTAGAGATATAGGGGATAATGGTCCCATTACTTTTGATTATAATAACATTGATTTTGATGATTGCAATATCTCTGAAGTTATTAGGTTCCTACAAAAGCTTTCTAGAAGTCCCAATGTTAGTGCCATGAATATGGCCTTTACTAAACATATTAGCAATGCTCTCATGAAAGTTAGGGAAGAAAAGCTGAAACTTGAGACATCTATCCCTAGGAAATTAGATGATGGTTGAGAGCCTATCATTAAGATAAAATTAAATGATTTTTATTGCAATGCTTTGTGTGATCTTGGTTCTAGTATATCTATTATGGCTCAAAAGCTTTATGGTATGCTTGATCTACCACCATTGGAACACTGTTATTTGGATGTTCATCTTGCTGATAATGCTAAGAAGAAACCTCTTGGTAGAATTGATGATGTTCTTATTATGGTTAACAATAACCTTGTCCCTGTTGATTTTGTTTTTATGAACATTAAATGTAATGCTTCTTGTCCTATTGTTTTGGGAAGACCTTTTCTTAGAACTGTTGGTGTTGTTATTGATATGAAAGAGGGGAGTATTAAATATCAATTCCCACTCAAGAAAGGTACATAACACTTTCCTAGAAAGAGGATGAAGCTACATTTTGGCTCTATTATTAGAGAAAGTTATGATGTTGATGCTTCTTCACTTGAAAATACTTGAGTTGCTTTCTATGCCTAGCTGAAAGGCATTAAAGAAAAGCGCTACCGGGAGACAACCCGTTTTATTTATCTGTTTTCAACCCGTTTTCCTTTGTTTTC
The DNA here is from genome assembly GCA_028641055.1 of Alopecurus myosuroides. NCBI lineage: Eukaryota > Viridiplantae > Streptophyta > Magnoliopsida > Poales > Poaceae > Alopecurus > Alopecurus myosuroides. The sequence continues at coordinate 192,083,478 of CM054060.1, read as the reverse complement.
TTTTGTGTGCTTTGCACCTGGGTGTTTTCTATTTCCTTAGAAACCCCGCTGTATCTTTTCTTTTGTGTTTTTGTTGAGCCAAGTAAGGCCTCTAGTGGAAAGTTGAGGCTATATTTTGGATTTCTGCTGTCCACTGTTTATTCTGTATAAAATCATAAAAAATTCAAAATGACCTGAGTTTTTTGTGCGTAATACTGGTGTATACGTAACTTTTCTTAATTGAACACGTTTTGATTTGAGGAGCAGAAGATTTTCGAAAAAAATCATCTTTTTATCATTAAAGTTCTATTTATCATGTTTGTGTTAAAAGTTCTGTGATCTTAGATTACTTATGCTTTTAGATTTTTATGATCAAGTTTATTATAGTAGCATGTCACCTCAGAAATTATTGTTTTATCGTTTACCTACTCGAGGACAAGTAGGAACTAAGCTTGGGGATGCTTGATACGTCTCCAACGTATCTATAATTTCTGATGCTCCATGATAATATTATGCCAATTGCTACATGTTTTCTCCCTTCTTTATAGCATTTTTACACATTTTCCGGGACTAAACTATTAACAAGATGCCAAGTGCCAGTTCCCTGTTTTCTGCTGTTTTTGATTTCATAAAAGTTGTTCTCGAAATATTCTCGGCATTGGACCCCACAAAGCCCAAAGTGCCTATTTTCCCCGGAAGCATCCAGAAGACCGAAGAGGAGACAAAGAGAGGCACTAGGTGGCGCACCCCTTGGCCGCGCTAGGGGGTGGTGTGCGGCCCCAGGCCTCCATCGCCTCTGCCCTTTCGCCTAGTTATTCCCCCGGGATGGAATACCCTAGATACCTGATAAGAAAATCCCCGAAAAGTTCCACAACCGCCGTCATCGTCAACCCTAGATCAGGGGGTATGAAGCTGTCTCCCGGCACCCTGCCGGAGAGGAAACCATCACCGAAGGCCTCTCCATCACCATGCCTGCCTCTAGAGGGATGCGTGAGTAGTTCATCCTTGGACCACGGGTCCATAGCAGCAGCTAGATGGTTGTCTCCTCCTCATATGCCTCTATGTTTAGATCTCGTGAGCTGCCTAACATGATCGAGACTGTTCTTATGTAATTCTATGTGATGTGTTTGCTGGGATCCGATGAATATTGAACTTATGCCAAGTTGATTATAGTCTTTTATTGCATATGCTATTTGTGATATTGCATGATTTCCATTGCTAGTGGTTTCTCTGGCCAAGTAGTTGCTAGTGACTCCAAGAGGGAGTATTTATGATCGATAGTGGGTTCATGCCTCCTTTTCGCCTGTGCTCGAGTGACAGAAACGTGACAGGGGAGGATGTGTTGTTGCCACTAGGGAGAAAACAACAGTGCGAGTGCCCGCGTGTACAATCATTGCTTACATTACACACTTTGTTTAATGCAGTTATCTGTTGCTTGCAACTTTATACCTAAGGGGTTCGGATGATAACCCGAGGGTGAATTATTAGTCATAGATGCAGTTGGATTGCGGTCTATGTATATTGTTGTAATGCCTGCACTAAATATCATAGTAGTCATCATGTCATGAATGTACACTACGGTGCAACCTTTATTTGTCAATTGCCCAGCTGTAATTTCTTCACCCAAACATGCTATCTTGTACGGAGAGACACTACTAGTGAACCTATGAACCGCGGTCCATTTTCTTACACTTTTAAACAAACCACTACAATTTCCTGCTTTCTTTACTTACTGCAAGCATACACTATTTTCCACACTATACGTCTAATCTTTGTTTTCAGCAAGACCGGTGAGATTGACAACCTCACTGTACCGTTGGGACAAAGTATTTTGGTTGTGTTGTGTGCAGATCCCGCGTTGTTGCTGACACCGGTGAGGTGCCATCACTACCATCAGTGGCATCAACCTTCCAAAGATCCTCTTCCTCCTACTGGATTGATAACCTTAGTTTTTAACTGAGGGAAATTCCTACCGCTACACTCATCACACCCTCCTCTTGGGGTTCCCAACACGTAGCATCATTCTCCCCCGGGGCTGAGGGCTCTACCGGTAGCTATGTGTTTCATCTCTCTCTCCCATGGTGTGATCTTTATGTGATCGTTAGCTTTGTAATCTAGCTGAATCAGTAGATGTTATTCTTCATATGTTATGCTACTCAAGTGGTTTTCTTATGAGATCTCCGTAAACAGTTTGATCATGGTGTAAAGGTGACAGTGTGGGCACTATGTGGTTTAGCATGATATTTATATCTTGTGTTGGATGACCCTATGAAATTGTGGTGTTTGTCTAGTACCTTCTAGGGCGCTCATAGTGACAGCGTGGGGTTAACTAGACTTGGGAATGTGACTTTGGGCGGTGTTGTTACAACCCTACGCAATGAGTTGGTGTTTGTTATTCAACCGGAGAGTGGTTCAGAGTAGGATAGTGAAGAGAGATATTTATGCATTCAATTATTTTATCATTGTTGAGAGTGTTCACTCGTGAAAGTAGAATCCCTAGGCCTTGTTTCTAAGCATTGAAACACCGTTTACAATCAGTTCTGCTGCATGTTTGCTTGCTGCCATTTTTATTTCAAATTGCTATTATCACTTATAATCATCCATATCACTTGTATTTTACTCTCTCTTCGCCGAACTAGTGCACCTATACAACTGACAATTGTATTTGGTGTGTTGGGGACACAAGATACTTCTTGTATCGTAATTGCAGGGTTGCTTGAGAGGGATACCTTTGACCTCTACCTCCCTGAGTTCGATAAACCTTGGGTAATCCACTTAAGGGAAACTTGCTGCTGTTCTACAAACCTCTGCACTTGGAGGCCTAACATTGTCTACAAGAATAGAAGCGTGCATAGACATCGACCTCTTTTCTGGCGCCGTTGCCGGGGAGGTAAGGTAAAAGGTACTGACATCCTCGGGTGTGAGTGCTCGAAGTTATTTCCTTTAGATTATGCAATTATATCTTTTTGTTTCTTGTTTTCACTAGTAAGGCTTATTTTTACTTGTTGCTTGTTTTTATTTTTACTAGTTAGTCTTAATGGAAAACAACAAAAATATGAGAGAGCTTTATTTGCATGCTAGTAGCAATTACTTCTAATACTATGGAAAAGTCTAAGCTTGGGGAAGCTAGTTTTTCTAATTTTTTTAGTTCTCCAGCTCTAGAGGAGAAAATTTGCTCTGATGATACTTTATCTCCCATATGTGATAAATCTAATGATGCTTGTGATATTTTAAATCCTCCTGCTGAAAGTGTTTGTTTTAAAATACCTATGAAAATTGTTGAACGTGTCACGAATAACTGCTATTTTGGAGATGGAACTGTCCATCCTCGTGATCATTTACTCTTTATACATGAGTTATGCGGGTTGTTCAAGTGTGCAGGTATTTCAATGGACAAAGTTAAGAGGAGGCTATTCTATTTGCCACTTAAGGACAAAGCAAGGGAGTGGTATGAGCTCCTAGATGATCCTCATCATTTGGAGTGGAAGGAGATTGAATCTCTATTTTATTATAAATTTTATTCTTCTCATGAACTGTATTTAGATAGGAATTACATTTATAATTTTTGGCCTCGTGATGGAGAAAGCATTGCTCAAGCTTGGGGAAGACTGAAAACATTAATACTTAAATGTCCTAACCATGAGCTTCCTAAAGAAATAATTGTTACTAATTGAAAGCTCACGTCTCCTTTAATGATTTTGGTGATGATAACAACACGGGTATGTCTACTAACCTTGTCGTTTAAGTGTTAACAGCTAGCCTCATAATATCTACCTTGATCAACAATAATATCTTCGAGAAGATTCCCAAAGGAATTTCTAAGATGAGCCAATATCTGCAGCCGGATTATTCAGTGTACTAGCCTGGAAATTCCGGCCTCAGCACCAGAATATTCCAACCTACTCGAGGCTCGAATGGTGAAGTCCTGAGCATCCAACTTCCCGCTCTTAGATGCAGGGGCAGAATTTTACCCGGAATATTTCGGGGTAAATTTCCAGCCTCTGGTCCTTAGCAGAATTTGGATGCGTCTCACCTGCCCGCTCTCAGGTGTAGGGGCGGAAATTTTCCCGGAATATTCTGGGGCAAATTTCCGTCCTCTGATCCCTAGCAGAAATTTGGACAAGTCGCTGCTACCACCGGATTATTCAATTATCCGCCCCCGGACTTTTCAAATTTCCTGCCCAGCTACCCCGAAAATTTCCGGTACTAATACCGGAATATTCTGGCCCTGGAAGGCAGCAACGGCTAGATTTCGGAGGAGGCTATAAATAACTGTCTTCTTCCTCTAGACAACTAGTTCGTCCATTCCTCTCTCTCCTCTATTGTTTGAGAGCTCAAAACGCCTAGATCTCCCTCCTCCTCCAACCAAACTCGATGCCATTCAAGGATCTAATGGAGGAGGCCTAGATCTACACTTCTACCAAGCCAAAAATCATTTTACCTTACCATACCTCTTGGGATCTTGTAAATATCTTGGTTGCCTTGTCATCCTAGATAAATCCTAGTGCTTGTAGCTTCCACCTTGTAGCAAGAAGCTTCACATCGTTGAGAGCCTCCATCTCACTTGTGGAGTAGCCTCAACCACTTGTAAAGGTTTGGTCAACGCCTTCAAGTAGACCTCATAGTGGAAACGGGAATCACCCTCACCGGAGAAGCTCAAGGATAACAAGGTCTGCACAACCGTGCTATTGAGGAGCGCCTAGGTGGCTCCCCACTTTTCCAACGTAGACGTACTTCTTTTAAGAATGAACTACGGGAAACATATCCTTGTCTCCATGTTTACACTTGTGATTATCTTGTGCCTTGCATATTACTTCTGTTGCATACTTGTTTCTTATCACATAGGGTGTCTACCTAGTTGCACATCTATATAACCAAGTTGTTTACTTGCTAAAGCCCATCTAGAAGTGAAAAAGTATTAAAATTTGTAGGTCACCTATTCACCCCCCTCTAGTTGACCATAGTGTACTTTCAATTGGTATCAGAGCCTCAGCTCTTATATCGGGCTTAACCGCCTAAGAATATCATGGCCAACAGAGATGATCGTGAATCTTCTAAGGAGGAGCTCTCCAAAATGGCCAAGACTATAGCTAACCTAGAGACAACGGTTGTAACCATTCAAACCAAATTGTCCAAGGTTAGATCTAGTGTTGGTTCGGAGGTTTCCTCCATCAAGAGGATGTTGGAGAACATGATGGGTAAACCTAAGGGGCACGTGAATTCTCCCCATGTCTCCGATGAGGAAAGTTCGGAAGAGGAAAGTATTCCAGACGATACCAAAATCGAAGATAACATTGCCAAAGCTAAGGCAAAAGCCGCACAAAAGGCTAAGGCAAAGGAGAATTCCGGAGGCTCCAAGTCTCAAACGGCTAATGGTTCGGGGTCCAACACAAAAGTTCCACCACCTAAAAATTATGACTCCATCCATCCAATTGTTGCAATGCCACACATTCTTAATGTTGGACTTCCTCCCATGCTTAACACTAATGAATTTTATTCTTGGAAGTTTGAAATGGAGTCACATATTTCCGGCTCGTGCACCGCCTTGTGGAGGAGTGTGGTCCATGGGTTCCATCCCCATGACCCAAGCAACTTGACCCCTAGGAAGGATGTGGAATCTCAACTCAACAAGACTGCCCTTGTCATCATTCAAAAGGCTCTTCCAAGAGAGCATCTCACTCACATTCGTGGTTGCAAGACCGCCAAGGAATCTTGGGACAAGCTTGACACTTTATTTCGAGGGAATTCTAGCATCCAATCATCCAAGTATGATGTGGCCATTGACAAGTCCGAGAACTTTGTCATGCAAGAGGATGAGTCCCCCGAGGAGCTATATATAAGAGTTGTCACTCTTGCCAATCAATTGAGGGACTTTGGAAAAGAAGAGATCTCCAATGAGTGGATAAAGAGGAAGTTAATCAAAGCAATTACACCCTTCGAGAAGAACCTGTCCACTAGCATACGTACAAGAGAGGATTACAATTCACTCAACTCCATTGGTGTTCTTAGTGAGTTCATCGCCATATCCCTATCGCACAAGAGTGCGGATGATGCTCTCGCTCACTTTAGAGGAATGGGAAAGTCACCCAATCTAGCTTTGAAGTCAAAGGCAATTTCTCGAGTTGAAGAAGTTGAAGAGGAGGATGATGATGAGGAATACTATGAGCACACTTACACTGGCGCTCACAAGTGCATTTCCCTTGCCATGCACGGATATTGGAAGAGATGGGAAGCTCACAAGGCTGGCTCTCCAAGACCTCCTCGAAACAAGAACTACAAGAAGAAGGTGGAGCAACCAAGGACATGCTAGAATTGTGGAAGTGCAAACCATTTCGTGAAGGAGTGCCCTTTTGAGCCGAGAGAACAAAATGAGGGCAAGCTTGTTCACAACAACAAGGCCAAGGCTCCAGAAAACAAGAACTTTGCTAGAAGAGTGCCAAGGGATCATTATGTTCAAGAAGGGGCGGTGTTGGAAACCTATATCTCTGGAGATGAAGGAGAAGATGAAGTGGTAGGTGTAGCCCATGTTTCCATAGCTACCGCCTCATATCCATCGGTCTCTCTATTTGAATCCCCCAATGAGATTGCGGCTATCCGACCTACATGTCTTATGGCAAAATCCACTACTGTATTGATGGTGCGGATCTTGCACTCGTTGGGATACCCCAAGAGGAGGGTGTGATTAGCACAGCGGTAGGAGTTTTACCCTTAGTTAAGAACCAAGGTTATCAATCCAGTAGGAGAAAGAGGAACCTTGGAAGGTTGATGCCACTGACGGTGGGGATGGCTCACCGGTGTCAGCAACAACGTGGAACCTGCACACAACACAACCAAAATACTTTGTCCCAACAGTACATCGAGGTTGTGAATCTCATCGATCTTGCTGAAAACAAAGATTAGACGTATAGTGTGGAAAATAGTGTATGCTTGCAGTAAGTAAAGAAAGCAGGAAATTGTAGAGGCTTGTTTAATAGTGTAAGAAAATGGACCGGGGTTCATAGGTTCACTAGTGGTGTCTCTCCATAAAAGATAACATGTTGGGTGAACAAATTACAACTGGGCAATTGACAAATAAAGGTTGCACCGTAGTGCACATTCATGACATGATGACTACTATGATATTTAGTGCGGGCATTACAACAATATACATAGACCGTAATCCAACGGCGTCTATGACTAATAATCCACCCTTAGGTTATCATCCAAACCCCCTTAGGTATTAAGTTGCAAGCAACAGATAACTGCATTAAACAATGTGTGTAATGTAAGCAATGATTGTACACGCGGGCACTCTCACCGCTGTTTTCTCCCTAGTGGCAACATCACATCCTCACCCGTCACGTTTCTGTCACTCGAGCACATGCAAAAAGGAGGCATGAACCCACTATCGAGCATAAATACTCCCTCTTGGAGTCACTAGCAACTACTTGGCCAGAGCAACCACTAGCAACGGAAAGCATGCGAAATCACAAATAACATATGCAAATAAAGACTATCATCAACTTGGCATAAGTTCAATATTCATCGGATCCTAGCAACAACAGCACAGAGAATTACATAAGATCAATCTCGATCATGTTAGGCAGCTCACGAGATCTAACCATGGAGGCATATGAGGAGGAGACAACCATCTAGCTACTGCTATGGACCCGTAGTCCAAGGATGAACTACTCACGCATCATTCCAGAGGCAGGCATGGTGATGTAGAGGCCTCCTGATGAGGACATCACTAGCTCTTCACCTATTGTTACACATGATGATGTTCCTATACAAGCTAATGAAGTGAGGATTGGTCCCATGAAAGATCAAGAACCAAATTATTACAACAACTGGTGAATTCACTCCTGCTTGAGTATAATGTTTATAATTATGAGAACTTTATACTACCTAAATCTATTCATCTATGTATGATCAGGTTTATTGATAACACAAACATGGATGGAGAAAACAATGATGAGAAGCTGGAAAACAAGACCACCATGGAGAAAACAAGCATAGAAGATGGTGAAAACAAAATCACAAGTGTGGAAAACAACCCTTAGTTTGTTATTCCACACTAGGAGATGGTGAAAACAAGAGGAGGGCGCCCACAATGGATATCAATGCGCCACATATAGTTATATTTGTGTTACACATGGTTTGTATACCATCATAGGCCGCACCCCTTAATGGTGGGTCGGTATGTATCATGTTTGAGTCGGTTTGGGTTTGTTTCCAACCCAAACCATGAATCCTAGTCCAAGTAGGGTTGTGCTTGTGCAAGGGGTACCTTGTGGCTGCACCCACCCCTCTTAAATAGGTAAAATCCGAGCCAAGGCTCCTTAGACTACGTTAAATCATAAACCCTAGACCTCTATATTGAAACAGCTTGTAAGCCTCCATCTGGAAGTTCATCTGCAAACTTTTCGTGTTACCCGCTGTTCCACTGGGAATAAGATGGTACATGACCACTTGTAGTCGGTGGATTACTTGTGCAAGAGTGTGGAGTTGAGAATATCCTTGGGGTTGCTAGCTGTTGCATTGGCATCAGGGATCAGCCGGGAGAGTTCTTAGTGGCGCACTGGTTATCATACTGAAATTATCTGTGAGTTCACTGAGAAGATTGGGCCACCCCTTATCATTATACATGATGGGTTTTTATTTAGAGCTAACAAATTGTGTATACCCGAGTGTTCCTTGCGTTTATTTTTATTACAGGAATCTCATAGTGGAGGATTAATGGGACAATTTGGAAGGGAGAAGACATTGCTTATGTTGGCTGAATTTTTTTATTGGGCACATATGAGGAGAGATGTCTATAGATTTGTGCAAAGGTGCATCACATGCAATAAGGCCAAGTCCAAGCTAAAACACCATGGGTTGTATACTCCATTGCCATCACCAAATACCCCATGGGAAGATATAAGTATGGATTTTGTGTTGGGCTTGCCAAGGACAAAAAGAGGGCATGATTCTATCTTTGTGGTGGTGGACAGATTTTCTAAGATTTCCCACTTCATTGCTTGCGACAAGAGTGATGATGCTTCACATATTGCTAATCTTTTGTTTAGAGAGATAGTAAGATTACATGGAGTGCCAAGGACAATTGTGTCAGATAGATATGTGAAATTTATGAGCTATTTTTGGAAGACACTATGGGGGAAGCTTGGAACAAAATTGTTATTTTCAACAACTTGTCACCCCCAAACTGATGGGAAAACCGAAGTGGTGAATAGGACATTGTCAACATTATTGAGAACCATGATCAAGAAAAATTTGAAGGAGTGGGAGGAGTGCTTGCCACATGTGGAATTTGCATATAATAGAGTTGTGCATTCAACTAGTCAATTATGTCCTTTTGAGGTGGTATATGGGTTTAAGACTACTAGTTGACATGCCCGTGCGTTGCTACGGGCTATGTATATCAAATAACCTTATAATAATAACTAAAGTAGGATGTCATAATTGAAAATTTTATGTAAATAAGCTAGAAAGTGAAATATTGCATCATAAAAGTGTGAATTTTTTCCCACCTCAAACCAAATAGGTTGATCTTTGGAGGCTGTGGATGGGCTATCTTCCTTACCACCCATATCAAAATCTTGAATAATATGACCATGTTCAACACCCAAAGGAATTATCTGCAGAGCAACGAATACTAAGTTAATGGATATTAAAAGCTACAGAAAATACGGACAACAACGACTTGTAGATGAAAAAGACCGATTGTTATTAAAACTGCAGGCTAAAGTATACGCTAAATGACGCGAGCGCTCCGGACTCCCTAACCAGTGGGGACATTCTTTGTGGTAGAAAAAATCATGTCAGTGGTCTCTCTGAGTTCTTCCCGATCCCCTTTCTGGCATCTCCTCTTACTCGGTCCCCTGCTTCCATGCCTCCTAGATTTCGTCTCGATGCACACGGGACGGCTACTCGAGCTCGTGCCGGTTGGCCTCCATGGCCGCGGCGGCGAGAAACTCGCGGGGATCCCCTACCACCACCTCCCCGCGTTCCTCGTGGAGATCCCTGTACGGAAGATCCTAGTTCGTGCCTGTCGGCGTCCATGGCTGCGGTGAGGAGCACCTCGTGGCCCCCCTACTGTCGCACAACCACCTCCCCGCATTCCTCCGCCGCTGCGCCCGCGACGTCCCGCCGCCACAGCCTTGCTATGCCTACCTTCTACCTCTGTCGCCGGCCTCCATCCCCGGTAGCCAGTAGCCACCGATAACATGAGGTCAAGCCATAGCTTCTGCTTCCTCTGCTATTACTGGTATTTTGACTTCACTATTTTTTTGGCATATTTTCTCGTGCTCTCTTGTCCTTCTTGATTTTCTGGTACTGATTCTTGTTCTCGTATGAAGGTTCACTCAGTTGTGCGAATTTTTTGGATAAGAATAATTTGGTTAAGTATGACAGCAAAACATCATATTTTCAGGTTAGTGACCTTGGAAGGCTTTCTATACTTCCAATATGATACTCTTTCTTGTGCCAACTTAATTGCATGCCTGAACCTGAGCTAACGTGTTTGCCACACTGTAAGTAGCATTTACATGCTCCAAAAGATAAAATAGAGTATGGATGTTGCAAACTTGCAATTCTTCACATAGCATAGCAAATATGGCAGCATGGAGAAAACTGTAGTACTTTAAACATGTGCCAAGCATCGCGTAGTATTTGTAGCCCAGTCCCTAATCTTGAGCAGCATACCCCTCTGGCAGAATTGAGTGTGCGGTCGTAACAGGTTTAAAGAAACAAATCAGCTCTAGTGTCCCACTTCGTTCGGACGACTTCAAGAATTTTAGCGCCGTCACATGTGACGCAGCTCGTGTGGACCTTGCCTATAGAATTCTTCATTACTCTTGGCTATTTTCTAGCACGATGTTGCTGCAAACGATATATTGCTGATTTATTTAAAATAGGCCCACCAAACCTTTGTATAGAGTTTTTACAGATTTGATCGATGAATCCCTCCGATGTGTAGTGAGACCAATAGAAAATACAATAAAACTATCTGGCCAGTGAGTAGGCCAGTGGTCCTGAAAAGAAGATGTGCTCATTCTCATGGTAAGCTTGTCACAGCTTTTCTTAGCAGTATGATGAAGCTTCTGCTAAAAGATTTTCTACAAGTCTGATGAAGCACTGTTGGGTGGTGACGAGTGGCTGAATCGGATATTTTTCGAATGAACTCTAAGTTCTGCGCGAGTCGTTATATCCTAGAATAAAAGTCATAATTAGAAACTGGAATTTTGGAACACACCGTTGTCAGCAGTGACGCTATCATAACAAACAAATATAGCTGAGCAGTGCATATCCAGAGGGAAAGGAAGCTGGTCGACGGAAGCAAGTAGATCACAAGCTTCCACATGTCCTGCTTTTTATCAAACAAAAATAATGTGCCACTCCTTCTAATATCTCATGTATTCTCGCAGTGTTAAGCCAAGCTCTTAAGAGGCGTTCGAACTTTTCTGTAACAAAGTTGTTGCTGGCTGCTGAATCGCTTTATGTGGTAACATCTTACGGCAAGATGGAAGATAAGCTAAGTGATGAATCTGTACAAGAGACCCTTGATAAGGTACAGCTGCTACAATTCTGTTCCCCACAAATTTACAATTTTTTTGCTTAATTCTGAAACTTTATTGTGCACAGGTTGTGAACATTCTCACATACATCAGCGGCAAGGATCTCTTTTTTGAGTTTCACAGGTTCGTAATTTTCTATAGTTGGTGTGTCACAACAACAAGCCCACAATGGGTTATATTGAGTTGTGTCGACTGTTCTCTCTGAGTGAAGAGTTCAAGTATGTTAGTGTCAGTAAAAATTGAAAATTTGAGTTGGCAAAGCTTTTCGATCGTGTGCCTTTGCTATGAAATATATTTTGTATACACTTAAATTGAAATGCTTGTCTAAACTGGGATGAGCACCGTCCTTTACTGGCAATCTGTGGGAAATATGAATATCACTAACTAGTTTTTGAGCCAGCAAGATGGTTCAGAAACGAATACATGAAATGCACATAAATGAGGATTTCGAAAATTAATTAGAAATAGGATGCTTCATATAAGATACGTGTTGTTGCTGTCAGATCCAATTCAATTTAATATTCTAAGCTGGTTAGCTTGCTACATACTGAGAGGCCCATATATTAGTCATTGATTTTCCGGTACTGATTCTTGTTCTCGTATGAAGGTTCACTCAGTTGTGCGAATTTTTTGGATAAGAATAATTTGGTTAAGTATGACAGCAAAACATCATATTTTCAGGTTAGTGACCTTGGAAGGCTTTCTATATTTCCAATATGATACTCTTTCTTGTGCCAACTTAATTGCATGCCTGAACCTGAGCTAACGTGTTTGCCACACTGTAAGTAGCATTTACATGCTCCAAAAGATAAAATAGAGTATGGATAGTGTGCTGTCGTAACAGGTTTAAAGAAACAAATCAGCTCTAGTGTCCCACTTCGTTCGGACGACTTCAAGAATTCCGCCGAGCGAGAGTTCCGGTGCTGATTCAGGGCGTGACAATGTAAAGCTAGGGCAGAGATTTGGGCTTTGCAATGTCGTGTTTGGTTTCAATCAAGGTATTGTGAGGTCTTGATCGAGGGATTCTGTATATTTTGGCAGAGATTTGGGCTTTGCAATGTCGTGTTGGGTTTCAATCAAGGTATCGTGAGGTCTTGATCGAGGGATTCTATATATTTTATATGGGTGACCATGGCCGCATGTTCCGTATTGAATTCCATGTTCGTATAGGATTCTGATTTCACTAATCTCCTTCTTTGTGTGAGCCCCGATTGAGTTGTAATTTTTTTTTGAGTGATTGATTGGAAATTGTACGGTTTGGGCCCAGATTGGGCTGGGCCACTCGGTACAGCGTTCGATCCTTTTTTGTGATCACGCGTGGGATGTACGATACGGACTTAACCCCGGTTTTTTTAGCGCTTTAACGATGGTTGCGTGGCTTTCTTAGCGATAGCTGGTTTTCTTGACCTAGCGATCGTTGTGTGGTTTTTTTAGCGATCGATAGCTGGTTTTCTTGACGTACGTACGGTCGTTAGGGCATACTATATAGTAGAGATTGCTCCACTAGATTTGTTACCACTTCCTACTCAAGAGAGAACAAATATGGAGGCATCAAAGAGAGATGATTTTGTGAAGAAGATTCATGAGAAAACAAAAGAAGCAATTGAGAAGAGAGGAAAACATGTGGCTGAAAGAGTTAACAAGAAGAGAAAGGAGGTGATATTTCGGCCAGGAGATATGGTGTGGGTTCATTTTTGAAAAGAAAGGTTTCCCACACTGAGAAAATCAAAATTGATGCCTAGAGGTGCTGGTCCTTATAGAGTAATTTCAAGGATCAATGATAATGCATACAAAATTGACCTCCCAATTGATGAGTTTGGTGTTAGTAATTCTTTTAATGTGGCTGATTTGACACCTTATGTAACATCCCAAGTCTGAAAAATAGCCTTTAGAATGTTTGCTATCTGTTATTTTATGTTTTGCATCATGGCATCATGTTGATTGCATTTGTTTTGTTTGTTTTCCATTTGTTTTCCTTTGTTTTCTATTTGAATTCCAAACCAAAATTCAAACCTTTTGTTTCATCCTTGTGATGTTACAATTTCTAAAAAGATATTTCAAAATAAAACAATTGTTTGTTTCCATTAAAGTGTGATCTCAAAACTGTTGTTTTGTTTCTATAAAAATGCATCCAATAACCAAACCCTTTTCAAATTCAATAAAGTTCCAAATCAACAACCCTTTTGAAAGTTATAAAAAATTGCAAAACAAATCAATCATTTGTTTCCAATTATTCCATAATGATCAACTTCTAAAATAGTGGCTTAAATCAATTCATTAATTCCAAATTGGTTTTCAAATTCAAAGCAAGGTCATCCTCAACACCTCATTTGGAAATTATAAAATATCAAACCATTCCAATAATTCTAATCCAACTAATAATAGGGTTCACCCTATTAAATTGTTGTCTCTATATCAATTAACCAAATATTCCAATTCAACTCAAATATGTTCAAAACAGAACCCAAATTTGAAATAACAAAAATAATAACCAAAACATTGTTTACTCTTTGTTTCCAATTAATCATAGGGGTCACCCTATTTAAAAGTGTGGTTTTGTTAATGTTCAACTAATAAAGAAAATCATTCAATTTGGCTTATTTTCAAACAACACCACCAATTCGAAGATTTTGGAAATTCAAACTTGTTAAATGTTTGTAATCAACACCAGGAGCACACCCTAATTTTCTATGAATTTTTCCTAACCCTAAGGGCCTTCTTTTATTCCAATTTTGGTTGCTACAAAAAAAAAATGAAATAGAAAAAAATAAAAAATTGCAAAGGAGAGAGGATAGAGGCCCAGCCCACCAAAAATACCTCAGCCCAACACCCCTTGCGTCCTTTCTTCCTCGTACGGACGAGGCAACCAGGGAGCAGGTGAGCTTCCTTGGCCACCATGCCTCCACGTCCCATCTCTCCCCCTCTACTTAAATCCCCACGGGAACCCTAGCCTAGCCTCCCTCCTTCCTCATCTCCCTCCAGCGCCGCCGTCCTCTCTAGTTCTCCCTCCTCTCTGTTCATTTTTTTTTCGTTGCCTGAACATCTCTGAACCATCGACACCACACCACACCACCGAAACACCCTCTGTTGGCCGCCACCTTCCACCCGCCATGGGCACCGCGAGGAGGTCCTGATCCCGGGAATGGAACCGCCGATGTCCCATCTCCACGATCCGTGAAGGAGCGGAGCCGGGAGGAGGCCGAGCCGGCCGCGCCATCAACGGCAACCGCCGCCGTTCTGCCTCGACGTACTGCAGCGACAGCAGCAGCAGGTGATCGCCCTGCCTGCTGCTCGACTCGCACGTCCGCCCCGACCCCCTCCTTGCTCGATGGCCCTCAGGTGAGGCCGCACTCCTCCTCCCTCTCCCTCCTCTCCACCGCGCCGCAGCCCGGCCACGGCGAGCAGCCGCTGCCGGAGATCCCAGCGATCTGTTCTGTCCGTCTGCAGGTCCAGTACCGGTTCGTTTGCAGTTCAGAGAAAAATCCCCGCGAAACCCACCTCATACACCCCGATCTGCTTTCCTATCACCAACCCACAGCCACCCCACTGGTAGCATCCGCGCGCAGCAAGCCTCAGCTCGCGGGATCAAGTCCCCGCAACACCCCTTTTTCTGCTCATTATTTTCGATTTGTTCCAGTGGTCATGTTCTGAATCCTTAAGCCCCCCGAGTTCCCTGTTCTGTCACCAAAGCCGCACCAGCCCCACTGGTGCTGTTCCCTCAGCACAATCAGGAGGTGCAGGGATCAAATCCCACCCCCTGCACCATTAACAAATCTTTTATTTTCCATGTGTTTGGTCACAACAACCTCCCAAAATCCCACATAGGTCCCTGTTGATTAAATCTATGCCCCTGAAATATATTTTCTAAGTCCCTAATGGTTTAAAAATGGCAGATTTGAACCCAATTTTGGAAATTGCATAAATAATTCATCCCAACTTCAAATCCAACATTTTTGATATGTTTTCAATACCAAATTAAGTGTTCTATCCAAATATAAAATTTGTTCACTGTTTTGAATATTTTAAATTGGTGCAAAATTTGAAAACTTGTCAAATTCACTTAAATTTGCAAAATTCATAACTTGTTCATAAAAATTCCAAATTTCACAAACCAAATATGTTTTCCAATCAACTTTTCATGTACTTTCCAAATATAAATTTTGTTTGCTGTTTTGAATATTTTAAATTGCTGAAAACAACTGTTTCTTAATTATTGCATTTAAAATTGCCAAAATAATAACTTGCTCATTTTAAATCCAATTTCCACAAATGAAATATGTTTTCCATGCAAAATTAAACCCTCTTTCTAAATATAAAATTTGTTTCATGTTTTGAATAATTAAAATTGCCTAAACCATTTAATTCTTGTTTAATGCAATTAAAAATTGTTTATTATTGTTTAATTCATAATTAATTAATCCAAAGTCCAATTTCAAAATGTGAAACATGTAAACCAACTAAAATTTGATAACCTTTTCAAATATCAACTTGTTATTTGTTTTGAACAATTTAATTGGTTGAAAACAACAAATACTTGTGTGTCACCTCTAATGCACCCAAAATTTCCCTAAATTACTAATAAACTTCTAAGTTGCTACACCCTATTTAAATTTGATTCTTATGTTGTTATTTTGCTGTTTTCCTCATGCATGCATCATGCTAACTCAACTACACCTAATGCTTAGTGGTAGAACAATTAATCCAACTCTAATGCATGGGTTTGCCATATGCAATCTTTGCATATGGAATCCATTTAAACTTGTGTTTCATATCAAGCAAGTTACTTTGATGCATCTATTAACATGACATGCATCATCCCATGTTTGTGCACCTATGCCATTATATTGATTGTTTATCTTTCTGCAATGTTTGATTGCTTCTTCTCGGATACACGACGACGTTGAGACCGACGATACTTACGACATCCCTTCTAAGGATTTAGCTCAGTACCAGGCTACTGGGTTTTGCAGGCAAGTTATCACTCACATGAACCATCGTGTTCCTTTCAACATTGGTTACCGATACTTTCCGTTGTTCTTTTCTGCTAGCCTTAGTAGTAGTTGTTCTGTTACGAACCTATCACATGAATCCCTTAAACCTGATATTGCCTCATCTCCCTTCCTACAACCATTGTTTGAGCCCGTGTCTTACTAGCATGCTTAGGTTGTTTTGCTCGAGTCTGTTACCCGTTACTTTCAGTTACTTTTTCATTATGTTCTGGGGGCTCGATGTTTAATCAATCAATCATGCTAATGTTACTATTAATAATAAATCTGATGATAAGGCACCGGCAGGAGGCCCATGAGAGGTTTTGGAGCCTGCTAGTGTCGACCCTAATAGGAAAAGGGTCTTGTCTACTGATCCATGATGAGCGCACTATCCGCATTTGGGAAGCGAGTATGGGCGCCCCCCTCAACTTGACCTGATTCGCATCTCGTCCAAATCGCCTCATTTAGTTCGTGTTTTCCATTTGCCGCATGCATGTTTTTGCGAGCCCAGGCCAGGGTGGAACTTTTGTAGTCGGCATATAGGGGGACACGGTCTTAGAGTGCTATGATGGTCCATTTTCTTCTGGGCTTGATTAGCCGTGCGCCCAAGGTGCTTTGGGCTTGATGCGAAGAATGGTTGGTTGTGTAGAGTACCCCGCTTGGTGGAAGTGCATTTCCATCTGGCGGGTTATTCTTGAGTGTACGGCCAAATTGGTGCAACCCTGCAGGGATAATCTTCTCGAGAAGCCGTGTTTTCCGCGGTTATGGATTACTTGGTGAAAGTACTGGCTAACAAGTACTCAGGACAACTTAAACATAATGATCAAACATGTTACACCCCATGATTAATAACTTGACTAGTAATAGGCTTATTGACACAATAATTTGAACCATCATTATTACAACTGTGTGAGTTATCCTCGGATTGCTTCTTTGGATAAGGGGCGAGATCCAGGATGGGTTTGTTTGAAGTTATCTTTCAGTTGGTTACAATCCTCGATCTTATCTCCTTTCTGTTAGCCGGAAGTGGTAGAATCTCTGTAGTTGGTTAGCGCTTCCAGTTGCAGCATCTTTTACATCCCCTCTCTTCCGTTGAACCCAAGGCATCTGTGCTTGGTGTTGACGGGTTACACTTTGGTGAACTGTGAGTCTTGCTTGCCAGTACGTTTATGTACTGACCCCTTTGGGGCTGTGGTTTACGCAGACGACATTTCCGAGGATCTACATGGTGGCTACTACGTGGAGTATGACGAGACTGCTGACGAGTAGATAGCGGACCCGGGCAGGATCCGAGACTTCGTGGATGGGCTCCGTCTTTTCGTTTCCGGCCTCTTAGGCCTATTTGGTTCTTGTCTGTACTCAGACATGTTGAATGCTTCCGCTGTATTGTAATGATGTATTGTTGGGGCATGTGCCCTCTGAATGATTGTATTTGCTATCTCTGCTCTAATGAGAGCCATTTGCAACTTATTTCAATCTTTTTGTGTCGTAGAGATCTGTTGTGATATCAGTTGTTCAACGCCGTTGACGTACCATGTGTGTATGGTTTGAAGTACGTCGACGGAAGTGCCTTTGATCTCTAGTGGATAGTTTACATCGACGATGGAATAGCAGGGCTTGTGTTGTCGCGCATAAGCGCAGGCCTACCAGGAAGCTGGGACGTGGGAGCAGTTATGCCCCATAATCCAAGCACCTGCTATCCAGTTCGTACGGTGAGTATCCCCTAGAAATCAGGGTGCGACAAATGGTATCAGAGCCTGTCTGCCTGTAGGATCCCTTTTTACTGGTCGCAGTTGAGTCTAGAAACTATTTTGTAGCTATATAGGAACAAAATGAAACGTGAGAGTAGGAATTCTGTTCTTTTTCTTCTTTTCCCCACCCTCCCTCCCTTTTCTGGTAAGGAAGTGCAACGTTGATTTTTCCCTTCTCATCTAAACTTTCAAGTTAGGATTTCACGAATCCTGGTTTCTCTAGGATGGTTATATCTACTAGACCATAGGAATGGAGGTGGTTGTGACATGATTTATCATGTTGCCTACTCATGATTGAGAACGGAGGCGTGTAAGCCCCGGAAGCAAATCCTCTATTTCTTAAGCAGTAGATAATGATCCTTTAGAAGCCCGGATGGGTTTTCCATAGTACCTCAGGAGTTTTGTTCTCGTTTTCCCCGATGTTGATATCCTGTTCTTCTCAACGTCCTTGTCGTCCGTTCAAATCTTGTTGTTGTTTTCCAATTCAATTCTTCTACCGGCGTCTAATCAAGACTTCCTCGTAAACTCTTGTCCAGCTAAGGTGCTATTTGATACCGGAGCATCACATTCCTTTGTGTCAACAATCTTTTCCACAACATACAACCCAATTCTGGTTCCACTAAGCAATCAAAACTCTGTTCACTCCCCGGGATCTCAAATGTTGAATTCCAAGATAAGTAAGAACAATCCAATTCTAATGGGAGTCCACATATTCCTCGTTACTCTCATGTTGATAATTCTGACATTGATATTATTCTTCGTGTTCCATTGATGTCAATAACTCTGTTCCACCATTCTAGCCAGATAGCCTATTCTCCAAATGAATCAAATTCTATCCAGCTATACACCCTTGGTGCAAAATCTCTCCCCTTTACTTGAAATGTTCCGGTGGTTTCCAAATTCCCTGACGTCTATCCACTGTGCACGATGTGTTTCACGTGACACAACTCAAGAGGATCTTCCCAAGAAGTATCCGGATCTTTTCTTTTCTCAGTAGGAATCTCGGGGCGCGATTCCTTCAAGGGGGGGCGTTTTGTAACATCCCAAGTCTGAAAAATAGCCTTTAGAATGTTTGCTATCTGTTATTTTATGTTTTGCATCATGGCATCATGTTGATTGCATTTGTTTTGTTTGTTTTCCTTTGTTTTCTATTTGAATTCCAAACCAAAATTCAAACCTTTTGTTTCATCCTTGTGATGTTACAATTTCTAAAAAGATATTTCAAAATAAAACAATTGTTTGTTTCCATTAAAGTGTGATCTCAAAACTGTTGTTTTGTTTCTATAAAAATGCATCCAATAACCAAACCCTTTTCAAATTCAATAAAGTTCCAAATCAACAACCCTTTTGAAAGTTATAAAAAATTGCAAAACAAATCAATCATTTGTTTCCAATTATTCCATAATGATCAACTTCTAAAATAGTGGCTTAAATCAATTCATTAATTCCAAATTGGTTTTCAAATTCAAAGCAAGGTCATCCTCAACACCTCATTTGGAAATTATAAAATATCAAACCATTCCAATAATTCTAATCCAACTAATAATAGGGTTCACCCTATTAAATTGTTGTCTCTATATCAATTAACCAAATATTCCAATTCAACTCAAATATGTTCAAAACAGAACCCAAATTTGAAATAACAAAAATAATAACCAAAACATTGTTTACTCTTTGTTTCCAATTAATCATAGGGGTCACCCTATTTAAAAGTGTGGTTTTGTTAATGTTCAACTAATAAAGAAAATCATTCAATTTGGCTTATTTTCAAACAACACCACCAATTCGAAGATTTTGGAAATTCAAACTTGTTAAATGTTTGTAATCAACACCAGGAGCACACCCTAATTTTCTATGAATTTTTCCTAACCCTAAGGGCCTTCTTTTATTCCAATTTTGGTTGCTACAAAAAAAAAATGAAATAGAAAAAAATAAAAAATTGCAAAGGAGAGAGGATAGAGGCCCAGCCCACCAAAAATACCTCAGCCCAACACCCCTTGCGTCCTTTCTTCCTCGTACGGACGAGGCAACCAGGGAGCAGGTGAGCTTCCTTGGCCACCATGCCTCCACGTCCCATCTCTCCCCCTCTACTTAAATCCCCACGGGAACCCTAGCCTAGCCTCCCTCCTTCCTCATCTCCCTCCAGCGCCGCCGTCCTCTCTAGTTCTCCCTCCTCTCTGTTCATTTTTTTTTCGTTGCCTGAACATCTCTGAACCATCGACACCACACCACACCACCGAAACACCCTCTGTTGGCCGCCACCTTCCACCCGCCATGGGCACCGCGAGGAGGTCCTGATCCCGGGAATGGAACCGCCGATGTCCCATCTCCACGATCCGTGAAGGAGCGGAGCCGGGAGGAGGCCGAGCCGGCCGCGCCATCAACGGCAACCGCCGCCGTTCTGCCTCGACGTACTGCAGCGACAGCAGCAGCAGGTGATCGCCCTGCCTGCTGCTCGACTCGCACGTCCGCCCCGACCCCCTCCTTGCTCGATGGCCCTCAGGTGAGGCCGCACTCCTCCTCCCTCTCCCTCCTCTCCACCGCGCCGCAGCCCGGCCACGGCGAGCAGCCGCTGCCGGAGATCCCAGCGATCTGTTCTGTCCGTCTGCAGGTCCAGTACCGGTTCGTTTGCAGTTCAGAGAAAAATCCCCGCGAAACCCACCTCATACACCCCGATCTGCTTTCCTATCACCAACCCACAGCCACCCCACTGGTAGCATCCGCGCGCAGCAAGCCTCAGCTCGCGGGATCAAGTCCCCGCAACACCCCTTTTTCTGCTCATTATTTTCGATTTGTTCCAGTGGTCATGTTCTGAATCCTTAAGCCCCCCGAGTTCCCTGTTCTGTCACCAAAGCCGCACCAGCCCCACTGGTGCTGTTCCCTCAGCACAATCAGGAGGTGCAGGGATCAAATCCCACCCCCTGCACCATTAACAAATCTTTTATTTTCCATGTGTTTGGTCACAACAACCTCCCAAAATCCCACATAGGTCCCTGTTGATTAAATCTATGCCCCTGAAATATATTTTCTAAGTCCCTAATGGTTTAAAAATGGCAGATTTGAACCCAATTTTGGAAATTGCATAAATAATTCATCCCAACTTCAAATCCAACATTTTTGATATGTTTTCAATACCAAATTAAGTGTTCTATCCAAATATAAAATTTGTTCACTGTTTTGAATATTTTAAATTGGTGCAAAATTTGAAAACTTGTCAAATTCACTTAAATTTGCAAAATTCATAACTTGTTCATAAAAATTCCAAATTTCACAAACCAAATATGTTTTCCAATCAACTTTTCATGTACTTTCCAAATATAAATTTTGTTTGCTGTTTTGAATATTTTAAATTGCTGAAAACAACTGTTTCTTAATTATTGCATTTAAAATTGCCAAAATAATAACTTGCTCATTTTAAATCCAATTTCCACAAATGAAATATGTTTTCCATGCAAAATTAAACCCTCTTTCTAAATATAAAATTTGTTTCATGTTTTGAATAATTAAAATTGCCTAAACCATTTAATTCTTGTTTAATGCAATTAAAAATTGTTTATTATTGTTTAATTCATAATTAATTAATCCAAAGTCCAATTTCAAAATGTGAAACATGTAAACCAACTAAAATTTGATAACCTTTTCAAATATCAACTTGTTATTTGTTTTGAACAATTTAATTGGTTGAAAACAACAAATACTTGTGTGTCACCTCTAATGCACCCAAAATTTCCCTAAATTACTAATAAACTTCTAAGTTGCTACACCCTATTTAAATTTGATTCTTATGTTGTTATTTTGCTGTTTTCCTCATGCATGCATCATGCTAACTCAACTACACCTAATGCTTAGTGGTAGAACAATTAATCCAACTCTAATGCATGGGTTTGCCATATGCAATCTTTGCATATGGAATCCATTTAAACTTGTGTTTCATATCAAGCAAGTTACTTTGATGCATCTATTAACATGACATGCATCATCCCATGTTTGTGCACCTATGCCATTATATTGATTGTTTATCTTTCTGCAATGTTTGATTGCTTCTTCTCGGATACACGACGACGTTGAGACCGACGATACTTACGACATCCCTTCTAAGGATTTAGCTCAGTACCAGGCTACTGGGTTTTGCAGGCAAGTTATCACTCACATGAACCATCGTGTTCCTTTCAACATTGGTTACCGATACTTTCCGTTGTTCTTTTCTGCTAGCCTTAGTAGTAGTTGTTCTGTTACGAACCTATCACATGAATCCCTTAAACCTGATATTGCCTCATCTCCCTTCCTACAACCATTGTTTGAGCCCGTGTCTTACTAGCATGCTTAGGTTGTTTTGCTCGAGTCTGTTACCCGTTACTTTCAGTTACTTTTTCATTATGTTCTGGGGGCTCGATGTTTAATCAATCAATCATGCTAATGTTACTATTAATAATAAATCTGATGATAAGGCACCGGCAGGAGGCCCATGAGAGGTTTTGGAGCCTGCTAGTGTCGACCCTAATAGGAAAAGGGTCTTGTCTACTGATCCATGATGAGCGCACTATCCGCATTTGGGAAGCGAGTATGGGCGCCCCCCTCAACTTGACCTGATTCGCATCTCGTCCAAATCGCCTCATTTAGTTCGTGTTTTCCATTTGCCGCATGCATGTTTTTGCGAGCCCAGGCCAGGGTGGAACTTTTGTAGTCGGCATATAGGGGGACACGGTCTTAGAGTGCTATGATGGTCCATTTTCTTCTGGGCTTGATTAGCCGTGCGCCCAAGGTGCTTTGGGCTTGATGCGAAGAATGGTTGGTTGTGTAGAGTACCCCGCTTGGTGGAAGTGCATTTCCATCTGGCGGGTTATTCTTGAGTGTACGGCCAAATTGGTGCAACCCTGCAGGGATAATCTTCTCGAGAAGCCGTGTTTTCCGCGGTTATGGATTACTTGGTGAAAGTACTGGCTAACAAGTACTCAGGACAACTTAAACATAATGATCAAACATGTTACACCCCATGATTAATAACTTGACTAGTAATAGGCTTATTGACACAATAATTTGAACCATCATTATTACAACTGTGTGAGTTATCCTCGGATTGCTTCTTTGGATAAGGGGCGAGATCCAGGATGGGTTTGTTTGAAGTTATCTTTCAGTTGGTTACAATCCTCGATCTTATCTCCTTTCTGTTAGCCGGAAGTGGTAGAATCTCTGTAGTTGGTTAGCGCTTCCAGTTGCAGCATCTTTTACATCCCCTCTCTTCCGTTGAACCCAAGGCATCTGTGCTTGGTGTTGACGGGTTACACTTTGGTGAACTGTGAGTCTTGCTTGCCAGTACGTTTATGTACTGACCCCTTTGGGGCTGTGGTTTACGCAGACGACATTTCCGAGGATCTACATGGTGGCTACTACGTGGAGTATGACGAGACTGCTGACGAGTAGATAGCGGACCCGGGCAGGATCCGAGACTTCGTGGATGGGCTCCGTCTTTTCGTTTCCGGCCTCTTAGGCCTATTTGGTTCTTGTCTGTACTCAGACATGTTGAATGCTTCCGCTGTATTGTAATGATGTATTGTTGGGGCATGTGCCCTCTGAATGATTGTATTTGCTATCTCTGCTCTAATGAGAGCCATTTGCAACTTATTTCAATCTTTTTGTGTCGTAGAGATCTGTTGTGATATCAGTTGTTCAACGCCGTTGACGTACCATGTGTGTATGGTTTGAAGTACGTCGACGGAAGTGCCTTTGATCTCTAGTGGATAGTTTACATCGACGATGGAATAGCAGGGCTTGTGTTGTCGCGCATAAGCGCAGGCCTACCAGGAAGCTGGGACGTGGGAGCAGTTATGCCCCATAATCCAAGCACCTGCTATCCAGTTCGTACGGTGAGTATCCCCTAGAAATCAGGGTGCGACACCTTACTATGGAGATGATCTTGCATCGAGGTCGATGCCTTTTCAAGGGGGGGGGGGATGATGAGGACATCACTAGCTCTTCACCTATTGTTACACATGATGATGTTCCTATATAAGCTACTGAAGTGAGGATTGGTCCCATGACAAGATCAAGAACCAAATTATTACAACAACAAGTGAATTCACTCCTACTTGAGTATAATGTTTATAATTATGAGAACTTTATACTACCTAAATCTATGCATCTATGTATGATCAGGTTTATTGATAACACAAACATGGATGGACAAAACAATGACGAGAAGCTGGAAAACAAGACCACCATGGAGAAAACAAGCATGAAAGATGGTGAAAACAAAATCACAAGTGTGGAAAACAACCCCTAGTTTGTTATTCCACACTAGGAGATGGTGAAAACACGAGGAGGGCGCCCACAATGTATATCAATGCGCAACATATAGTTATATTTGTGTTACACATGGTTTGTATACCATCATAGGCCGCACCCCTTAATGGTGGGTCGGTTTGTATCATGTTTGAGTCGGTTTGGGTTTGTGTCCAACCCAAACCATGAGTCCTACTCCAAGTAGGGTTGTGCTTGCGCAAGGGGTACCTTGTGGCCGCACCCACCCCTCTTAAATAGGTAGAATCCGAGCCAAGGCTCCTTAGACTACGTTAAATCATAAACCCTAGACCTCTAGATTGAAACAGCTTGTAAGCCTTCATCTGGAAGTTCATCTGCAAACTTTTCGTGTTACCTGTTGTTCCACTGGGAATAAGACGGTACAGGACCACTTGTAGTCGGTGGATTACTTGTGCAAGAGTGTGGAGTTGAGAATATCCTTGGGGTTGCTAGCTGTTGCATTGGTTATCATACTGAAATTATCTGTGAGTTCGCTTAGAAGATTGGGCCACTCCTTATCACCTCCGGTGATGATTTCCTCTCCGGCAGGGTGCCAGAGACAGCTTCAGAACCCCCCTGATCTAGGGTTGACGATGACAGCGGCTGCGGAACTTTCCGGGGATATTTGATCAGCTATCTAGGGTTTTCCATCCGGGGGGAATAAATAGGTGAAAGGGCAGAGGCGGAGGAGCCCTGGGGGGCCACACCACGCCCTGGCGTGGCCAAGGGGGCGCCACCCCATGGTGTGGGCCCCCTGATGCCCCACTTCGTCTCCTCTTCGGTCTTCTGGATGCTTCTGGGGAAAATAGGCACTTCGGGCTTTATGGGGTCCAATTCCGAGAATATTTCCAAAACAACTTTTCTGAAAACAGGGAGCTGGCACTTGGCATCTTGTTAATAGGTTAGTACCGAAAAACGTGTGAAAATGTTATAAAGAAGGGAGAAAACATGTAGCAATTGGCATAATATCATCATGGAGCATAAGAAATTATAGATACGTTGGAGAGGTATCAAGCACCCCCAAGTTTAGTTCCTACTTGTCCTCGAGTATGTAAACGATAAAACAACAATTTCTGAGGTGACATGCTACTAACATAATGTTGATCATAAAAATGTAAAGGCATATGCAAGCTGAGATCATAGAACTTCTAACACAAACATGATAAATAGAACTTTAATAATAAAGAAAAGAAATAACTTTTCATCATGAAGAGTATCTCAAATAAAGGATCACGAAATAATAATGCAAAGAAAGATAAATGTTTGTTTCAGGTATAGAGAAAGCATGACAAAGTGATATTTTGCTAGTCCTTAAGAGTGGGGCAAAACATAAATGCCAGGACACCTTCAAAGTTTATGAGGAAGACTAGAGCAAATAATTTTAGAAAAAATAATATCACATCATGAAGTAATTATTGATGTTTATGGGACAATGCACATAGAACTAAGAATGGCAAAAAATGCTCTCTCAACCGTGCAGAAAGTTAGAAGATGGAGACTCAACATAAAAGTACAAGAAAGGCCCTTCGTGGAGGGAAGCAGGGATCACTCATGTGCTAGAGCCTTTATTTTATTAAACAGAGGTATTAAAAGTTTGACACTCCTCCCATCCATCTTTCACAAAGCATGGCTAACCGAATCCTCGGGTGCCTGCCAACAATCACATACCGTGGAGGAGTGTCTATATTTTTGGAGATGTATGCTAATGTTAACAAATGGTAAACAGAAAATACAGTGCGTCACAAGCCAACTGGATTCACAAGAGGGGATCCCATGTGAAGTACGCATCTGGGTAGAAGTTCATCCCTCTTTCTCTGTTGTTTACACAATTATGCTTTGACTGATAAATCAGGGGCAAAATAGTGAAGAGATTTTGTGTGTATTAATTTGGGGCTGGGAACCCCGCTGCCAGCTCTTCTATCATTTGGATAAGCGGATGAAGCCACTAGTCCAGCGTGTGAAATCCAATCAACAAGTGAGATAAAGATTATCTATTGACGTCCTCATGAGCAAAAACAGGAACATAAAGCAGGAGTAATTTTGAAGGTTTTAAAGGTAACACATTAGCAATTTACTTGGAGTGGCAGTTAAATACCACATGTAGGTAGGTATGGTGGACACAATGGGAAAATCTTTGGTTTGAGGGAGTTGGATGCACGAGTTGAGCTCATACTCAGTACAGGTGGAGGCTAGCAGAAAACTGGGAGCGACAAATCAAGAGAGCATAAGAGCCATAATCATGCATAGCGACATAAACATCATTAATTAAAGCATAAGCGGTATCATAGTTTAAAAACTAAGTGGTCATGGAGGCTATTCGTGACTGGTTCATAGTCATAAACATTGTGTGAGCATGTGCCAAGTCAACCAAATAAAACAATTGAAAGAGAATACCAAAAATTTATGCTTCCTTATGACAAGAACAACTCATGAATCTTTCAATGACATATTAAACACTCTCAACTATTTGAGGCTATTCATTCTACTCAACATAAGAAGGCTTTAGAACTAAAATAACACTTATCATGGCATGAAAAAGTTCTAACAACACTCTATACGAGGTTCTACTCGCACTGTTATAAATTCTACTTTAAGCAGCAATTTTCTTTCTCCCAACGAGCACCATACAATATATTTTTAAAAAAAATACTCTTTATGATACAACAAGCAAACATGAGAGTACTCACATAACACTACTAAAACTAACATCTCTGATAAGATATGCATGCAAAACAGGAGCTAAATAAATGCAGCAGCCAGCCAGAGATTAAGAATTCAAAGTATTCCTATGAAAAAGTGGAGCGTGCCACTCTCCAATAAAACAATGCTGGCGTCCAACCAAGCTTATTGCAAAAATAAAAACAAACTGAAATAAAAAATAAAAACAAACTGAAAACAAAAATAAAAGACGCTCCAAGTAAAGCACATAAGATGTGACCGAATAAAAATATAGTTTCACTAGAAGTGACCTGATAATTTGTTGATGAAGAAGGGGATGCCTCGGGCATCCCCAAGCTTAGACGCTTTTCTTGGAATTCGCTAGGATGTACCACCGTGGCATCCCCAAGCTTAGGCTTTTCACTATTCTTGATCATGTCATATCATCCTATTCTCTTGACCATTGAAAACTTCCTTCACACCAAACTTCTCACAATCTTCATTAGCAACGTTAGTGCAATCGAAATAATAAATTCACATAATTCATTTTAAACACATGTATAACACTAAAAACACATTAGATACTTTCACAACTTATTTTAAAACTCTTTTTCTCAAAAGAACACCAAAAGAAAGCGACTAAGATGCAAATGCAATTATTGGCAGAAATCTGTCAAAACAGGACAACAGGTAAATATGTTTTTTTTAAATCTTCTATTGCTCAAA
This sequence comes from Alopecurus myosuroides, assembly GCA_028641055.1. Lineage (NCBI taxonomy): Eukaryota > Viridiplantae > Streptophyta > Magnoliopsida > Poales > Poaceae > Alopecurus > Alopecurus myosuroides. The sequence continues at coordinate 192,055,521 of CM054060.1, read as the reverse complement.
TAAAAAAGTTGTCAACTAAGAAAAGTTGTGTATATAGCCCATAATTACGCACAAAAAACTCAGGTCATTTTGAATTTTTTGTGATTTTATACGGAATAAACAGTGGACAACAGAAATCTGTTTCCTGCGCAGAAATCCGAAATATAGCCCCAACTTTCCACTAGAGGCTTTACTTGGCTCAACAAAAACTCAAAACAAAAGATATGGAGTGGTTGCTAAGGAAATAGACAACACCTAGGTGCAAAGCACACAAAATAAAACAAAGGAAAACGGGTTGAAAACAGAGAAATAAAGCGGGTTGTCTCCCGGTAGCGCTTTTCTTTAACGCCTTTCAGCTAGGCATAGAAAGCAACTCAAGTATTTTCAAGTGAAGAAGCATCAACATCTATACCAAGAACTCTCCTTTTACTCATCTTACCTTTCTTCTTGGGTTTGGGGAATATGTGGCCACACCCTGGTGCGAAGGAAAAATTTAACGTACCTTTCCCCACATCTATTACTACCCCTAGGAGTTTCAGCAAGGACCTTCCAAGTGTAATTTGTCCTTCTCCTACACATTCAATAACAAGATAATCAGTGGATACTGCCCTTCCCATGATTTTTACAAACACTCCCTCAACTACCCCAATGGGCAAAACAACGGTATTATTTATAAGGGGTACTTCTTCTCCCCCTTCAGAAAGTCTCCAAAGATTCAAAGACTCGTAGATATTTCTAGGCATAACACAAAATTCAGTCATAATATCACAATGAGCATGAAGAGTTTCACCATTTATAACAACTTTTACTCTAGGGATCCACATTGAAGGTTCAAAGTTTATTGGCACATAATCATAACAAGCACGAATCTGGTTATAGGCTTCTTTTAAACAGGATATATTTGTTTCAAGAGTATTTAATCTAGCCTGAAAGCTCACAAGGAATGAATCAAATTTACTAGTTGAGCTAGAAGTTGCAATAAAGTTTTTAATGGCATTGAGAGCTCGATCCCCATCACAGCGTAGCAAGTCTCGTCCTACTGCAGAGTCTAAAGCATATCTATAACAAAGAACAAGACCAAAGTAAAAACTACTAAGAAATAAATTCAGGGTCATCATGGGTTCAGCTTTACTATAAGAATCAAAAATCCTAGACCAAGCTTCCTTGAAACTTTCCCCACTCCCTTGCTTGAAAGTGAAGATTGTTTCTTCTGGTGACATAGTGATAGGAACAAAACTAGACATAAAAGCAAGCAAATGAATAACAACTATAAAGTAAACTAATTTTCGTGTGTTTTTGATAAAGAGAAGAAAAACAAGACAAAAAAGACAATAAGCAAAATAAAGTCCCTGGCAACGGCGCCAGAAAAAGACCTTGATGGTGCAGATCTTGCACTCGTTGGGATACCCCAACAGGAGGGTGTGATGAGCACAGCGGTAGGAGTTTTCCCCTTAGTTAAGAACCAAGGTTATCAATCCAGTAGGAGAAAGAGGACCTTCGGAAGGTTGATGCCACTGATGGTGGTGATGGCTCACCAGTGTCAGCAACAACGTGGAACCTGCACACAACACAACCAAAATACTTTGTCCCAACGGTACAGTGAGGTTGTCAATCTCATCGGTCTTGCTAAAAACAAATATTAGACGTATAGTGTGGAAAATAGTGTATGCTTGCAGTAAGTAAAGAAAGCAGGAAATTGTAGAGGCTTGTTTAAGAGTGTAAGAAAATGGACCGGGGTTCATAGGTTCACTAGTGGTGTCTCTCCATAAAATATAGCATGCTGGGTGAACAAATTACAGCTGGGAAATTGACAAATAAAGGTTGCACCGTAGTGCACATTCATGAAATGATGACTACTATGATATTTAGTGCGGGCATTACAACAATATACATAGACTGTAATCCAACTACATCTACTAATAATCCACCCTCAGGTTATCATCTGACCCCCCTTAGGTATTAAGTTGCAAGCAACAGATAACTGCATTAAACAATGTGTGTAATGTAAGGAATGATTGTACACGCGGGCACTCTCACCGCTGTTTTTTCCCTAGTGGCAATAGCACATCCTCCCCCGTCACGTTTCTGTCACTCGAGCACAGGCGAAAAGGAGGCATGAACCCTCTATCGAGCATAAATACTCCCTCTTGGAGACACTAGCAACTACATGGCCAGAGCAACCACTATCAAAGGAAAGTATGCAAGATCACAAATAACATATGCAAATAAAGAATATAATCAACTTGGCATAAGTTCAATATTCATCGGATCCCAGCAAACACAGCACAGAGAATTACATAAGATCAATCTCGATCATGTTAGGCAGCTCACGATATCTAAACATGGAGGCATATGAGGAGGAGACAACCATCTAGCTACTACTATGGACCCATAGGCCAAGGATGAACTACTCACGCATCACTCCGGAGGCAGGCATGGTGATGTAGAGGTCTCCGGTGACGATTTCCTTTCTGGCAGGGTGCCGAAAACAACTTTAGAACCCCTCTGATCTAGGTTTGATGACGACGGCGGCTGCGGAACCTTTCGGGGATATTTGTTCAGGTATCTAGGGTTTTCCATCCGGGGGAATAAATAGGCGAAAGGAAGAGGCGGTGGATTCCTGGGGGCCCCACACCACCCTCTGGCGCGGCCAAGGGGGGCGCCACCCCATGGTCTAGGACCCCTGATGCCCCTCTTCGTCTTCTCTTCGGTCTTCTGGATGCTTCCGGGGAAAATAGGCACTTCGGGCTTTGTGGGGTCCGATTCCGAGAATATTTCCAGAACAACTTTTCTGAAATCAAAAACAGCAGAAAATAGGGAACTGGCACTTGGCATCTTGTTAATAGGTTAGTCCTGGAAAACGTGTAAAAATGCTATAAAGAAGGGAGAAAACATGTAGCAATTGGCATAATATCATCATGGAGCATCAGAAATTATAGACATGTTGGTGATGTATCAGGTATGCTCTCCCAACTCCAAAACCATTGTCACTAACCCTCCTTCATTATTGGATTGTGTTGAAAATGCTTTTGAGGAGGATAGTGAGGCAAAGGAATTAAGCATTTGGTTAGCTAGCCTCAAATGTGAGACTAAAGAGAAAGTGAATGCCCTTTTGCGGCAACTTGATGATGCTAACTCTCTTGTAGATGAAGAGGAAGAAATTATAATGACCTTGGAAAGCCATGGAGGTCACTCTTGGAATGATAAAGAGCTTGAAAAGGCTCTTGAAAATGAGTGTACCATTAGAGCCTCTCTTGAGGAAAAATTATCTAGTCTTGAAGAGACTTTTGCTATGAGTGTCTCTAAGCTTAGGAAGGATAATGAACAATCTCTTGCTCAAAACACTTGAAAATGAAGAGTTGAAGCTAGGAATTTCTCACGAGGAACTTGTTGCTCGTCATGAAAAACTAGAAAAGGAGTTCACGTCTCTTAAAGAAATTCATGACAAGCTAACCAAATCTCGTGACAATCTCCTAGCTCAACAATCAAATAAGGAAGTCATGTCCTCTTCATTTACTAGCATTGGTATTTTGCCTAGAAATTCTTGTGGTGCAACTAATCTTGTAGGAAGTGAGAAGACTCTCAATGAGGTGATTCCTCAAAGAGTCAAGAATGGAAAAGAGGGACTTGGCTATGTAGCTAAGTCAAGAAATAAGTACAAGAAGAACAGGAAGGTCACCTCTTCCTCACAAGAACTAAATTTTGTGAAAGAGGGAGAGGTAAAGATAAGGAGACCGACACCATTGTGGGTGGTGAGACCTCTAGGGGGAGCACCACTCATAATGACTTTGCCGGCAAATATAACCCATCTTATGTTCTTATTAAATCTAGGGATGGTCATGTGTATGCTAAATATGTTGGTACTTCTTATGGTGATGAATATCATTGGACTATTTGGGTTCCAAAGACCCTTGTTGCTAACAAAAGAGGACCCATTCCACGATGGGTACCTAAATCAAGACACTAATCTATTGTAGGGAAGTGCTTCCGGGTCGGGCAAATGGATGGTCGATAGTGGTGCATCCCAACATACTACCGGAAGCAAGGACGCCATGAGTGATCTTAATCCTCCATCACCTCATCTCAATTGCGTCACTATTGGTGATAACTCCGAGCTAAAGGTATTAGGACGAGGCAATGAAGCTATCGCAAATGATATATGAACTGAGAATGTTCTCCTAGTCGAGTCCCTTGGTTACAATCTCATGTCGATACTTCAACTTGCAAATTCTGGTTTTACCTCATTCTTTAATAAAGAGAATGTGATTGTCACTTGTGAGACGACTCATAAAGTAGCCTTTGTTGGGCATGTCGAGAACGACATGTATGTAGTGGACTTCTCTAAAGGAGACACGTGTGTCGCGACATGCCTAATGGCTAAAGTTGATGTGGATTGGCTATGGCATCGCCGGTTAGCTCAGACCAATATAAATACGTTGCATGGCCTTCAAAGTGGCAATCATGTTGTAGGACTAACAAATGCTAAGTTTGCCAAAGATCGTGTGTGTAGGTCTTGAGTTCTTGGAAAGCAACATGGAGAATCTCACCCCACCAAGACCACCATCACCACCTCAAGAATCCTCGAGCTCATTCACTTGGACTTTTTTGGTCCACTATCTTATGATAGTCTTGGAGGCAAGAAGTATTGCTTGGTGATTGTGGATGACTATTCAAGATATTGTTGGGTGTATTTCTTCAAGAGGAAGAGTGAGACTAAAAAGAGAGGCAACGAGTTCATCACTTTGGTAGAGCGCCAACACAATACGAGCATCATGGCTATCCGGAGTGATAATGGCTCTGAATTCAAGAAATACACCGTGGAGGGAGAGGAAGAACCAGACACTAATGGATGCGGCAAGGACCATGATTGCAGAATTCTCCTCTCATACAATTTTTGGGCCGAGGCCGTCTCCACCGCTTGCCATGCTAGAAACCAGTTGTATCTCCACAAGAACTTGAAAAAGACTCCTTATGTGATCCTCACGGGCAAGAAGCCGGATGTATCATACTTCAAGGTCTTTGGTTGCAAATGATTCATTCGTAAGAGAGGTAAACGCTTGTCAAAATTCGAGACCAAATCATATGAGGTTATCTTTGTTGGTTATGCCACAAACGCTCACGCCTATAGAGTCTACAACAAGTCCACCGGACAAGTTGAAGAAGCTATGGACGTGGTGTTTGATGAGGATAATGGGTCCCAAGGGGTCCGTATAGATCATGGTGTTGTAGGAGATGCAATTCCTCCCATTGTCATAAGAAGAATGGGGATTGGTGAAATAATCCCCATTGACGGTTACCGGATGACGGAGGGAGAAGGACTATGCTCTGCTCAAGTGGGGCCATTGACTACACCCATTGATACACAAGGTACCCAACAAGATGCACCAAGCGCTCAAGCTACAAATCAAGGCCAAGCTAATGATCAAGATCACTCCATCGATCAAGGCCAAGCTCATAATCAAGGCCAAGCTCACAATGAAGTACAAGGACAGGACACTCATGTTGGTGATAGAACCAAACACATAAGAGATCCATCTCCCGTTGGTGAACAAGATCAAGGGAAAGATGGACATGACTCCTATGATGAAGGTGATGCTCAAGCCATATCCAAGGAGACTTTGGAGGAGATGCTAGCGCGTAGGTCAAAGAGAAGGCTAGAAAATCTTGCGTGTGCCGGTCACACGGAGGACATGATGTAACACCCGGGGGATTTCCCCCAAATAGAATTCTGGTTGTTTTTCTTTTTGCATAGCATTGCATCATATGCATTGCACCTTGTTTTCAAACCAATTTAAAAATTCAAACATGTCCCAAATGGTTTCAAATAAAATTGCAAACAAATCATTTTGGGAGTTGGAAATAATTACAAATGGTTGGTTTTCCAAATTGGTATTAAATAAACCCCTAATTGAGTTCAAGTTTGCAAATTCAAATAATTTGTGAAATTGAAATTTTCAAAAACAAACTTTTGTGCAACTGGGCATTTGCAATAATGAAACCATAAAAATTAACCCCATAATTTTGTAACCCCAAAACCCTTCTATTTCTCTCTCTTTTTCATCCTCTACCAAAAAAAAAAAATAAAGGAGAGAAAAGAATAAAAAACCAGCAGGGGGAGGCAGGCCAGCCCAAAACGAGCCAAGCCCACGTACTACCCCTGCCTCGCAGCCCAGCAGCCCAACCACGTCTTCTTCTCCGTACGGACGTACATGAGGTGGACGTCACCCTCCCCCACCATGGATCCCCACCTCCCACCTGCTCCCCTCTCCCCTCCTCCTTAAATCCCTCTCCGGATCCCCTCCTCCACAAACCCTAGAGCCTCTCCTCCTCCATCCGCCGCCGCCACCACCTCTCTCCCTCCTCTGTCTTCTTATCCTTCTCTGAATTTTCTAAAAACCGAGGGAGAGCCCGGAGTAGTTCGCCGTTGCCCCGCCACCATGGAGTCCGTCGAGCCGAGATGGGTGCGGGAATGGAACCGCCATGGTGTCCCCCATCTCCACACCGAAGATTGGGGGCCGAATCTTCTTGGAACGCCGCCGACGGGACCTTCTTCCACCTCTGTCCAAGTGTACGCTGGCATCGTCTACATCGCCTCCTGTACATCTCCATCATCCAGGAGCATTCCTGCTTCGACTACAACCCCTCGGTGAGTCTCACGTCCTTCGGGAGACCTCCCTGCCTCCTCCCTTTGCTCTGGGTGTTCGTCCTTCGAGCGCCACCATCGACCTCGGCTACTGGATCACCGTCCCGTGTAGCACCCTTCGTCGCTTCTTCAGTTTCGTCAGAACAAACTCCGCCCAGATACAATTCTATTCGCTTCAGTTCCGTATCCACACATGAAACGCAGCATAGCCCAGTGGCTACGTCCCTTACCCATCCGCCCCGAGGGTGCGGGTTCGAATCTCCCCTTCCGCAGCAAAGGCCACCCCTTTTTCCTCTATTTTTCTTTTATTTCTCGAACTCCAGAAAAACAGATCTGAGTCTTTATTTGTAAAATCCATAACAAATTGAAAATTGCTCCAATTTCAATGATTCAAATTGCTATGGATTCAGAATCTTGTGCTCTTTCTATTAGTCACAAAGTTGCAACATGTTTCTGTAATAACTTTTGCACTAAATAATTAAATACAGAAAATGCAATAAAAATTGGAAACTTTGGAAAACCATAACTTGAGTTCTGTTCACCCAAATTGAGCAAACTTGGGCTCCAAAAAATTTGTCTTAACAAACTCTACACATTGGTATTTTATTTGGTCACAATTGAATTAAATTTGAACATGTTTCCTTCTGTTTACAGAAAGGGGCAGAATAAAAATGCTTATGAAAAAATGCATAATAAATTCAATAATGATCCAAAAATTATGTTTAATAGCTCAAAATGTTCAGTGAAACATTTGCTACATGTTTTCAACCTTTTCAATACATTTTGTTTACTGTTTTTCCTAATTAAAAGTGGTGCAATAATTCAATGCTTTAATTAAACCTTTTAAATTGCAAAATTCATAACTTGGGCAATTCAAATCCAATTCCAACATGTAAAATATGTTTCCATGAAAAAATTGAATAAGATTTCCAAATATAAACTTTGTTTTATGTTTGGAATAAATTAAATTGCTGAAAACAACTATTTCTTAATTAATGCATTTAAAATTGTCAATTTAATAACTTGCTCATCTAAAATCCAAATTCAACAAATGGAATATGTATTCCATCTAAAATTTTGTGTTCTTTCCAAATATAAATTTGGTTACCTGTTTTGAACATTTAAAATTGGTGAAAACAATAGATGTTTGTTTAAATCATTTAAAATGCCAAAGTTCATAACTTAATAAATAAAATTCCAAACTTGGTAAACAACATATCAAACTGAAGCCATTGTTGTTTTCTTATTGTTTTCATCATCCATGCATCATTCTAATAAACTTCCACATGATGGTTATTTGTAGATCATTTAATTCAACGTTAATTCATGGGCTTTTCCATATGCAATTCAAATTGCATATGGGCCCATTTAAATATGTTTACCATGTCAACTAGTTTATCTTTGATGCACCCTTTAACTTGTCATGCATCCATATCTTGATCATGCTGGATCTTTTGCCGTAGAAGTAATTGTTGCATCCGGTGTTTGTTCTAGTTTGTTGCTTCTTCGCGGATAGGACGTTGAGATGATGTGAGCAACGACAAGTTCTTCGGATGTACCTCTACTTGCTGGATTCCAGGCAAGTATACTCACTTGCTACCTATGGCTGCCTTTCATCACTTGTTACCGATTCTTCCCGTTGCCTTTACTCTAGCCTTATGATTCGATGCTTGTGTCTCGATCCTATCATATGTTTACCTTGCAACCATGATATAGCCCTCCTTCCACTTCCTATTACCTGTTGATTGTTTACCTTGTTGGCCTCGTGTCGTAGTTGCATGCTTAGTGTTGTTTGCGCTCAAGTCTTGTTGTCCGTCTTATCACCTGTTTAGTTTGATAGTTGGGTTTCAACTTAATCAACAACATGTTACTGTTTTGGGTAATATTAATTTGATGATAAGGCACCGGCAGGAGGCCCGGCGTGGTTTTGAGGCCTGGTAGTGTCGAACTTAATTAGGAAAAGGAGCTCCTCCGATCCATGATGAGCGCACTAACCGCATGTGGGAAGCGAGTATGGGCGCCCCCCGCAATTCTGATTCGATTCGCATCTCGTCCAAATCGCCACACTTAGTTCGGGCTTTCCATTTGATGCATGCATATGCAGGTGCGAACCCTTGGCGCCAGGGTGGAACTTTTGTAGTCAGCATTTAGGGCGGCGTGGTCTTCCAGTGCTATGAGGGTCCCCTTTTCTTCGTGGGGGCTCGATTAGCCGCGCACGCACATCACGTGGTTCTTTGGGCTTGATGCGAAGAAGAGTTGGGTTGTGTTGAGTGGCCTGCTTGGTGGGTTTGCTCCCCGCCTGGCGGGTTATTCTTACGTGTACGGCCAAATTGGTGCATCCCTGCAGGGTTAAATCTTCTCGAGAAGCCGTGTTGTCCGCGGTTATGGATGACTTGGTGAAAGTGCTGGCTAACTAGTACTCAGACAACCTACACCTAATGATAACAACTTGACTAGTAATATAGATTACCTCCACCATAAAAATGAATGTCACCCTAATCAACCGTGTGAGTTTCCTTGGGTTGCTTCCTTAGTAGGGGGTAACATTGGATGGGTATTGTTTGGTGAGTAGTTGTAGTTGGTTCTGATACGCTATCTTATCCTCTTTCTTTTAGCCGGATGTTGTAGCGCGCCTCTGTAGTTAGTTAGTGCAGCCCGCTGCCGCTTCTTTGCAATAATCCCTTCCTTTCCGTTGTACCCAAAGTATTTGTATCTTGTGATGATTGGTTACGTTGGTATCTTGTGAGTATGGTTTATCCACTTGCCAGTACTTAATCGTACTGACCCACGAATCCATTTCGTGGCTGCATATTCCACATTGCAGTCAACAGGTTTGAAGTCTGACAACGTTAGCTTGGGAATCCCTCCGGCTTGGCCTGGGCAGGGATTGGACGCCATCGGTTATCCTCAGGACTCTTAGTCCAATTTGTATCTTGTCCGTAGTCGGACACTATGTTGTTTCTTTCGCTGTTATTTGGATCTTTGTATTGTATCAGTTGTATCCTTGACTCGTTTGAGTCGTCTTGTATATATCTCTTCTGTTGTTGTTGCGGAATATTCGTGAACTGTTGTAATGTTATCACAAGTGGCAACCTGGAATCGGTTATTATGTGGATTTTGGCGGGAATGCTGAAATCTGCATAGTGCCCGATCTCGGGGCGTCACACATGACTCTTGGACAAGTTCGTGGAAGGGTAGTCACAAGGAGACAATTGGTGGATTTTAGCAAGGCGCATGGTTTCGTCTCTCACATTGAGCCCAAGAAGGTCTATGAAGCGCTTGAAGATCAAGATTGGCTTGAAGCTATGCATGATGAACTCAATAACTTTGAGCGCAATAAAGTGTGGAAGTTAGTTCCAAGACCTAAGGATTGCAAGAACCTCATCGGCACCAAATGGGTATTCAAGAACAAGAAAGATAAAGATGGCATCGTCATTTGCAACAAGGCGATATTGGTGGCTCAAGGCTTTTCTCAAGTCGAAGGTGTTGATTTTGGTGAAACTTTCGCTCCCGTATCTCGTCTTGAATCTATTCGGATCTTGCTTGCCTATGGTTCTCATCATAATTTCAAACTACAACAAATGGATGTTCAAAGTGATTTCCTAAATGGTCCTATTAATGAGTTGGTTTATGTCAAGGAACCTCCAGGTTTTGAGGATCCCAACCACCCCGATTATGTCTACAAACTCGATAAGGCGCTCTATGGACTTAAAAAAGCTCCATGTGCGTGGTACGAGCACCGTAAAGAGTTTCTAGTGGATCGTGGGTTCAATGTTGGTTTAATTGATCCCACCCTTTTTACCAAGAAGGTTTTAGGTGACTTGTTCATATGCCAACTCTATGGGGATGATATCATCTTTGGTTCTACTAACACCAAATTTAATGATGAGTTTTGCAAGCTTATGACGGATAAATTCGAGATGTCTATGATGGGCGAGTTGAAGTATTTTCTTGGCTTTGAGATCAAGCAACATCCCAAAGGCACTTTCATCAAGCAAGTTAAGTATACACAAGATATGCTCAAACGATTCAACATGCATGACGCCAAGCCTATGAAAACCCCCATGTCAACGACTCTTGACTTGAAACCCGACCCGAACGGCAAAGAGGTATATCAAAAGGTATACCGCTCCATGATTGGCTCTTTGCTCTACCTTTGTGCATCTAGACCCGATATTATGTATAGTGTAATTAAATATGCAAGGTTCCAAGCCTCTCCGAGGCAAAGTCATTTTGAAGCGGTTAAACATATTTTTCGCTATTTAGTTCATACCCCAAACTTTGGTCTTTGGTATCCCAAGGGTTCAAGATTTCAGCTCATCGGCCACTCAGATGCGTATTATGCGTGAGGAAGTCTACATCTGGGGGTTGCCAATTTCTTGGTCGCTCCTTGGTATGTTGGTCTTCCAAGAAGCAAAATTGCATCGCCCTCTCCACCACCGAGGCCGAGTACATCTCTGCGGCAAGTTTTTGTGATCAATTGCTATGGATGCGGAAAACTGTGCGAGATTATGGTATCGACTTCGACAAGGTCCCACTGTTGTGCGACAATGAGAGTGCCATCAAGATCGCCTACAATCCCGTTCTTCACTCCAAGACAAAGCACATTGAGATTCAACATCATTTCATTCGGGATCATGTTGAGAAGGGCGATATTGATCTCTCTTATGTGCTGACCAAGGATCAACTTGCGGATATCTTCACGAAGGCCCTTGATGAACCAAGATTTCGGGGTTTGAGGAATGAACTAAATGTCATCGATGCGTCTAACTTCACTTGAAACCTTGCATAGATACCTTCACTACACATGCTATCTAGGTTTGGATGTAGGCATGAACATAGGGGGAGCGTACTTCAACTCATGAACCAAGACTCCTCCTATCATGCGCAAATAAATCAAAACTTCATGAATATCTAGTCATTTTGTGACTTATTGTGCTTCAACGCAAGTCATGCTTTTGGGCGCAAGATATATCTTCGCGGCTCCTTGGCATATACTCAAACACGGTGGCTCCGACCACCAACATTTTTTCTCTTCGATGTGTTGATTGTCTCTTTCGCTATTTTTCTCGTTTTGTGTTTGAATTTCCAATGTTGTCGTTTTTGTTTTTCTCGTTTTTGGTGGCTCATGTCTTGTTCCTTCTTTGAAAAACTCTGTGTGTGGGGACCCCGAAAATTCCGGCCTAGGGCCCGGAAATTTCCGTCCACCTGATAGTTGTCTTGAAAAATTCCCCCATTTCCCCCGTGCCCGCTCTCTGGACACGACCGGAAATTTGGGTGGAATTTTCCGGGCCAAATATCCGGGGGCCGGAATATTCCGTGTCTTGGTCCCGGAAATTTCCGGTGTTCGAGATTTTCCCAGAAATTCGACCCCGCTCCGTTGTGCCCCCTCTCTGGAGTCGCACCGGATTTTTGGGGCGGAATTTCCTGCCAAATCTCCGCCCCCCGGAAATTTCTGGCCTACCCACCTGAATATTCCAGGGTAAGCACTTGGAGCCTATGAAGAGGCGACGAGAGGGGCTCCCTCAGTTCTTTTCTCCTCCCATCACCTGCTCTCTCCTCTTCACAACTTCAGCCGCCGCCACAGGGCTCCCCGGGAGGCTTCGTCACCTCCCCTCGTCGTCTTCCGGCTTCCCTTTGCGGATCAAGAGACTACACGTGTGTGCCAATCCCATGGATCATGATATGTGCCAAGTTTTCTCCGTGATCTAGGGTTTTGGTTGATTTGATCTCTCAAGTTCTTAGGGTTCGATCTCACACCATCACGATTTTCTTCCAGTATTTCACCATTGTACCACCCCATGCACCCTATATCTAGTTCTAGATTCCTTGCAGTCCTAGATTCGCAACCCTAATGCGATTTTTCCAGGGCCGGAAATTTCCGGCCCTAGCCAGGAATTTCCGCCCCCGGAAATTTCAGCCAGGACCGGAATTTCTAGCTTGCTCTGAATCTTTTTACAGAGATCATTTTATTCCACTCCATAAGATATGAGCCCTTTTGTTGATTTTGTTTGCTTTTCTTTGCGCTTGATTTTTTTTCTCGCAGATGGTTCAAGCTCTAGGCCCAAGGACACTAGCTCCCGCAAGCGGTGGTGCAACTTCCAACAGAATGAAGACGGGGTGTTTGTTGATGAGACCGTGATTCGTCAGCGTCAGCGTGAAGAACATTATGAGTATGAGCGTCAGCGCAACGCCGACAGGGCTGCTCGTCGTGCCAACAAAAAATAGGGCAAGACATCTCTGAACATGGCCACCATGTCCGTTGTTGAGTTCAAGACCTGGCACACCAAGGGATGGTACACTAATGGCCCTCAAGACACCACTATCGATTCTTGTTTCTGGCACATGGAGGAGGAGACTCTGTACAGGCAGGTGTACACGGTTATGAGCAAGCCAATATGCCCTATGAAGTACATCAACTTTGAACACATGGCTGCTAATCCTGCATATTTCAATAACTCTGTTAATCTTGCTGAGCTCCTTGGTCTGCGCCCTCTGATGGAGACCCAATGCTCCTAAAACACCACCTTCATTCAACAGTTCTTTGCTACCCTGGTTTTTGATGATGCTGAGGAGATTGGGATGACATTGATGTCTGGCCCTCACAAGCTCACCGCCACATTCCATGATTTTGCTTCTGAGCTCGGGCACCCTTTTGCTGGCCTCAATGCTCCTCAGGGTGCTCGCCTGCACATCCACGGCGTGGAATATGAGAAGAACAAGCTGATAGAGTTGTATGGTCCTCGAGGTACTGTTGGTTCCACCAAGGGTCTCTATGCCATCTATGACATTCTTCTGTGCATGTTCAGGGAGACCATGGCCCCTAGCGCTGGAAACAATGATGAGATCTATGGCGGCTTGGTGAACCTCATGCACCATGCTTATCTGAACTTCACAGAGGGTGATCTTGAGGATACTGAGAGCCACAATATTGATGTTATGGACTTTATCTTTCATGAGATCCACATTGCTCTTTTCCACCGCAAGGTGCCTCCCTATGCACCGTACATCATGAAGCTCATCAAGTCCAAGTATCCTGCTGACGAGCGTGCTAATCTTGAGTTGGATTGTGAGACTCACAAGGATGTGAAACTGTACAAGAAGAGCGCCCATACTCAGCAAGCTGCACATGATGTTGGTGCCACCGGTCAGGGACACCGTGATCCTCGCATGAGACAGGCTGCTGCTCGGTCAGGTACCAAGAAGAGCTCGTGGGTTGTTCGTGCCATTGAGAAAGTGCTATGCATGAATGTCTACATCCACAAGGAGAACTACAATGCATATGTCGAGCGTCGCACCGTTCTCGAGAACCAGCGCTCCATCATGACGGCCCTCAACATGCCTAATGTTCCAGCTCCTCTTCGGGCTCAGATTCCTTACCGCAACTGGAACAACCGTGATCTGGAATGGGATCTTGATGTTCCTGATGATGATGATGTGGAGGATGCTAGTGAGGAGGAAGGCTCTGAGGAGGACCCCGAGGGTGATGGTTGCATGGACCAGAGCTTGTTCCTTGGGACGTAGTGCATTCTTATCTCTTTTTGGTATCCTGATGCCAAAGCGGGAGAAGATCTAGAGATCGCGGGGATTTGCTAGGGTGGGCTGCTTTTTAATCTCTCGTGTGTTTTTTTACTTCATTTTATTTGTGATCGTCTATTCGTGGATTCCTATTTGTGAACTTATAATATTGGGAGGCATGTTTCCTAGCTATGCTTATCTGTGGTGTTTTAATTCCTATCACATTGTTAGATTATCACTATGCAAATACCCGTGTTGTCATCACTCACCAAAAAGGGGGGGATTGAAAGCTCACGTCTCCTCTAATGATTTTGGTGATGATACCAACACGGGTATGTATACTAACCTTGTGGTTTAAGTGTTAACAGTTGGCCTCATAATATCTATCTTGATCAACAATAATATCTTCGAGAAGATTCACAAAGGAATTTCTGAGATGAGCCAATATCTGCAGCTGGATTATTCAGTGTACTAGCCTGGAAATTCCGGCCTCAGCACCGGAATATTCCAGCCTACTCGAGGCTCGAATGGTGAAGTCTTGAGCATCCAACTGCCCGCTCTCAGATGCAGGGGCGGAAATTTGCCCGGAATACTCCGGGGTAAATTTCCGGCCTCTGGTCCTTAGCAGAATTTGGATGCATCTCAGCTGCCCGTTCTTAGATGCAGGGGAGGAAATTTTCCCGAAATATTCCGGGGAAAATTTCTGGCCTCTGGTCCTTAGCAGAAATTTGGACGAGTCGCTACTGCCCGCTCTCAGATATGGGGGCGGAAATTTGGCCGGAATATTTCGGCCACCAGATTGCCCCCCGGAATTTTCAAATTTCTGGCCCAGCTACCCCGGAAATTTACGGTACTAATACCAGAATATTCCGGCCCTGGAAAGCAGCAACGACTAGATTTCGTAGGAGGCTATAAATAGATGTCTTCTTCCTCTAGACAGCTAGTTCGTCCATTCCTCTCTCTCTCCTGCATTGTTTGAGAGCTCAAAATGCCTAGATCTCCCTCCTCCTCCAACTTAACTCGATGCCCTTCAAGGATCTGATGGAGGAGGCCTAGATCTAGGGTATGTTTTATTAAGACTCCCTATCTATGCCCGTTGCTTTCATCTCCTAGATTAGATCTTGTCCTTTCGGGTGTCTTGTGCGTAGGAATTTTTTTTGTTTTCTATGCAACAAACCCTTCAATGTGATCAAGAAGAGTGCAAGGTCAACGCTTATGGATGCCCCCGTGGTTCATCCAAGCATATTTTTAGAAGACTCAAGCATCTAAGCTTGGGGATGCCCAAGGCATCCCCTTCTTCATCAACTATCTATCAGGTCACTTCTCGTGAAACTATATTTTTATTCGGTCACATCATCATATGAAGTTTACTTGGAGCGTCTATTTGTTTTTCTTTTGTTTTGTTTTGTTTTCCCTTGTTTTCTTTTGTTTTCCTTGCTGAAATAATATAGTTGGACCCGAGCATTCTTTGTTTGGGAGATAGACACGCTCCGCTTTTTCGTTTGAATACTTGCTATGCTAGTATTCTTAGTTTTTCTTCTAGCTGCTGCAAACTTTCATGTTTAGCTCTTGATTTCATTGCATCTCTTCTTCAGAGCTGTTAGTTTTAGTAGTGCTATGTGAGTCCTCTCATGTTTGCTTTCTGTAGCATTTAGAGATTTTTTGTTAAAGCATGGTTTCTATGGTGCTTGTTGGGAAAAGAAACTGCAGCTTGAGGTAGAATTTTTAACGGTGCAAGTAGAAGCTGGTATAGACTGTGGCTAGACTTTTTATATCATGCTAGATGTTATTTTAGTTCTAAAGCCTTGTGTTTATTTAGTATCATGATTAGCCTCAAAGAGCTAAGAGTGCTTAATGTGCCATTGAAAGAATCATTAGTTGTTCTTGTCATATTGACGCATAAATTTGTGGTGTTCTCCTTTGAATGTTTTATTTGGTTGACTTGGCGCATGCTCACACCATGTTTATGAATATGAACCAGTCAAGAATAGCCTCCATGATCATTTAGTTTTTTAACTTGTGGTACCACTTATACTTTGATTAATGATGTTTATGTCGCTATGCATGATTATGGCTCTTATGCTCTCTTGATTTGTCGCTCCCAATCTTTTGCTAGCCTCCACCTGTACTGGGTATGAGCTCTACTCGTGCATCCCACTCCCAAAAACCAAAGTTTTCCCATTGTTTCCACCATACCTACCTACATGTGGTATTTAACCGCCACTCCAAAGTAAATTTCTCATGTGTTACCTTCAAAACTTTCAAAATTACTCCTGTTTTGTGCTCCTGTTTTAGCTCATGAGGACATAAATAGAGAATCTTTATCTCACTTGTTGATTGGACTTTCACACCCTGAACTAGTGGCTTCATCCGCTTATCCAATGATAGAAGAGCTGGCAGCGGGGTGCCCAACCCCAAATTAATAACACAAATTCTCTTCACTATTTTTGTCCCTGATTTATCAGCCAAAGCATAATTGTGTAAACAAAAGAGAAAGAGGGATGACCTTCTACCCAGATGCGTCCTTCTATGGGAGCCGCTCTTGTGAAGTCTAGTTGGCTTGTGACGTACTGTATTTTCTGTTTACCATTCGTTGACATAAGCATACACCTATCTTAAAATATAGACACTCATCCATGGTATGTGATTGTTGGCAGGCACCCGAGGATTCGGTTAGCCATGGTTTGTGAAAGATGGTTGGGAGGAGTGTCAAGTTTTTATACCTCTGTTTAATCAAATAAAAGCTCTAGCACATGAGTGATCCATGCTTCCCTCTGCGAAGGGCCCTTGTTTTACTTTTATGTTGAGTCTTCATCTTCTAACTTTATGCATAGTTGAGAGAGCATAGTTGCCATTCTGAGTTTTATGTGCATTTGTCCCAGAAACATCATTAATTGATTCATGATGTGTTATTGCTTGTTCTCTAATTATTTGTTCTAGTCTTCGTCATGAACTTTGAAGGTGTCCTGGCATTTATGTTTTGCCCCACTCTTAAGGACTAGCTATATATCACTTTGACATGTTTTCTCTATACTTGAAACAAACGTATATCTTTCGTTGCATTGTTATTTATGATCTTTTATTTGAGTTACTTCTCATGATGCAAGGTTATTGCTATGATTTATTATTAAAGTTGTATTTATCACGCTTGTGTTAAAGTTCTATGATCTCAGCTTATACTTTTACATTATTGATGATCAAGTTTATGTTGGTAGCATGTCACCTCAGAAATTATTGTGTTTTTATTGTTTGCCTACTCGAGGACGAGTAGGAACTAAGCTTGGGGATGTTGATACGTCATAAACATATCCCTAATTTCTGATGTTCCATGTTGTTTTCATGATGTTTCCCACATGTTTTCTATACACTTTATGTCATCTTTATGGATTTCCCGGGACTAACCTATTGACAAGACGTTACAGAGCCAGTTCCGGTTTTCTGCAGTTTTTAGTTTCAGAAAAGTTGTTCTGGAAATATTCTCTGAATTGGACGGTTCAAAAGTCAGAAGTCTTAGAAGTCCCGGAGGGTCAAGGAAGTCAAAAGGTGACCCAGAGGGGGGCCCCGGAGCCCCCACACCATGCCTGGGCATGGGTGGGCCCCTGGTCGCGCTTGGGGGTGGTGTGGGGCCCTCGGGCGCCCACCGCCATCGCCCTTTCGCCTATATATGCCCCTGATGCATTAAACCTAAATCAATCGGCCTTTTCCACTAAAAACATCTGTAGCTCTGCCGCCACTGCCGACAAGTTTCGGGGGACAGAAATTGCTGTTTCAACACCAAGTCGGATAGGGAAGTGCCCCCGGAGCCATCTCCATCGACTCCACCACCGTCTTCATCGCTGTTGCTGTCTCCTATGATGAGGAGGGAGTAGCTCTACCCCGGGGCTGAGGGCTCTAATGGTAGCTATGTGTTTCATCTCTCTCTCCCATGGTGTGATCTTTATGTGATCGTGTGGTTTGTAATCTAGTTGAATCAGTAGATGTTATTCTTCGTCTGTTATGCTACTCAAGTGGTTTTGTTATGAGATCTCCGTAAACACTTTGATCACAGTGTAAAGGTGACAGTGCGTGCACCGTGTGGTTTAGCATGATATTTATATCTTGTGTTGGATGACCCTATGAAATTGTGGTGTTTGTCTAGTACCTTCTAGGGCGCTCATAGTGACAGCGTGGGGTTAACTAGACATGCGAATGCGAGTTTGGGGGGGGGGTGTTGTTACAACCCTACACAATTAATTGGTGTTTGTTATTCAACCGGAGAGTGGTTCGGAGTAGCGTAGTGAAGAGAGATATTTATGCATTCAATTATTTTATCATTGTTGAGAGTGTCCACTAGGGAAAGTAGGACCCCTAGGCCTTGTATCTAAGCATTGAAACACTGTTTACAATCAGTTCCGCTGCATGTTTGCTTGCTACCATTTTTATTTCAGATTGCTATTATCACTTATAATCTTCCATATCACTTGTATTTTACTCTCTCTTCGCCGAACTAGTACACCTATACAGCTGACAATTGTATTAGGTGTGTTGGGGACACAAGAGACTTCCTGTATCGTAATTGCAGGGTTGTTTGAGAGGGATACCTTTGACCTCTACCTCCCTGAGTTCGATAAACCTTGGGTAATCCACTTAAGGGAAACTTGCTGTTGTTCTACAAACCTCTACACTTGGAGGCCCAACACTGTCTACAAGAATAAAAGTGTGCATAGACATCAGTAAGACTCAAATTTTTCTTCTTTATGCTTTTCCTTTTTGCATACTTTTCTTGAATCTCTTCTTCTCGGATTTTTTATCTCGGTTTTTCCTTCTTTCTTCTTTTTTAGCCTTGCTCCTGTCCCTTTGAAGGGGAAAGTGCAGGAAAAAGCTCAAGACTGTTGCTCTTAGGGGCCCAAACCTTCCCCTACTACGGCCCCAGATACTCCAGTGGCAGAAAACAAAGAGAACTTGGCTGCTCGGGAAGAATTCAACTATCCCCTTCAGTCTA
This sequence comes from Alopecurus myosuroides, assembly GCA_028641055.1. Classification (NCBI taxonomy): domain Eukaryota; kingdom Viridiplantae; phylum Streptophyta; class Magnoliopsida; order Poales; family Poaceae; genus Alopecurus; species Alopecurus myosuroides. Next base: position 192,036,400 of record CM054060.1, on the reverse strand, counting down.
GCCAGCCCGATGTGCCCGACACGGACGCGCGGGAAAGGGCGGCACTTGAAGAAGGCGGACCTTCAATGACCCGACAAGAGGAAGACATTGGGTTATGCTGATTTTTTCGGTGAGCACTGTACCTTATCATTTGACTGTTTCTTGAAAAATATGGGAGTAGACTTTGCAAGCATTGTAAGGTGACAACGGTTAATTTCCACTGTACTCTATGTGTCTTAAGGGGCTAGTTACTTCCTTGGAAGAACCATCAGTGTTATGCCATGGGGCATGTTTTGCTGACAAATATGGAAGGATTTCATGTTCAGGTTACACAAGCAAAAAAAATCATGTTCATTTACAAGCAATATTTCATTTACAAGCAATATCCTTGTCTGACTTTTACCCACGGTTCATCAATTCAGCAGAAGACGGTTCAGGTATGTGACTAAGCTCATCCAAAATATAAATAGCTGAAGCAAAGAGACACACTTACCTGTTTCGGGGAGGAGAGGAGCCGTCGGCTAAGAACTCTAGGCTGATAAAGACGAGGTGGTGCTCCTCGTCGGCGAGCGACCCCCGAGCACGACGGCGTTGATACCGGAGATATTGCCGGTGCCAGAGGACATCTCGGACATGGACTCCACGTGCCAGAGCTTGTCCCCACCCGGCTGGTCCGCAACGGAGGTGACCATGGCAGGCCCAGGAGGCACGGTGACACATCGACGCGGCGTACGCCGGCGATGTCAACGCCGTGTGCCTGATGTACCTACGCGTCATGTCTGGTAGCTCCGACGCTGTAGTGGCCTACAAGATGCACCGACCCCATCCACGCCGGTCCAGCACCGCCGTCGTCCTCCCACTGCTCCAGCGCCACCGCCGCCGGCGGATTTGCCACCACCTCCCACAGATCGAGCATCGGCGAGGTAAAAATCCGATATTTGACCTAGACCTACCACGCCATGGAAAGGTGCGTCCGGAGTAAGAGAGTCCAGATGCGCCAGCTACAGCAAGAGAGAGAGAGAGAGAGAGAGAGAGAGAGAGAGAGAGAGAGAGAGCGACGACGAGAGCAAGAGGTGCGGCGGCCAGAGCAGGAGGGTGCGCCGGCGAGAGAGCCGCCATGGCTCTGAGAGAGAGGGGATGCGACTGATGGACAAAGTGAAGAAGAGAGCTAGAATTTCGTTTCCGACCAGACAGAATGGGAAATGCGGGAAGTGTTTTGTTCCCAGCGAAAAGTGTACGTGACAACCTAAAATGACATATATTTCGGAACGAAGGGAGTATTTCATATGCGTCAAAATTATACGCTTTGTTGGTTGGAGCTTTTCCGGGCTCCGTAAAATGGTGCGCGCGTCTGCACAAATCTCAAACAATCAACTATATAGATCAAAACAGATCAAACACACATTGAAAAATAAAGAAAATGTCATTTAAATTATTATTACAACACAAATAAATAGTTGATACAAATACAAACAATAGTTCAACAATAGAACAAATAGTTCATCAACAATACAACAAATTGTTCATCAACAATACAAACAAACTAGTGGGCTTGTTGTCCATACCATTTCCACCAGTCCGCCAAGATGTCTTCTTGAAGATCATCATGCACCTGGAAAGCCCCCAGCTTTGTTGAGCTCCAGAAGTCTAGCCGTGTCCTGAGCATTGGGGGATCTCAAGTATTCAGTACCGAACACATCCACAATTCATACCACGAAGTGCTTCACGCACATGATAGCTTGCTTTCACCCATTGCCAAGTGATCATCAACTAGATCCGCTGGAATATAGTATACCAACATACGCAAGGCGACAATCACCTTTTGGTGGTGGAGAGGAGATTTGGCGCCGGAGGAGGGCGATTTTACCGTGGCGGCGCCGGATCAGCAGCCATTTGGGTGGTGGGCGCGTGCCGGTGAAACCTAATCTAGGCGGAAGCGCGGCGGCGGCAGATCCGAGCGCCGGAAGAGCAGGGAAAGAGTGGGGAAAGAGTAGGAATGGCAGATGGTGCGAGAGCGCACGCAAGTTTCATGCGGCGGTTGAGATTTGCATGCGAGCTTGGTCGTCCAGTGCATGGAAGGAGACACACATGATTCTGGGCGCCGGCTCCAGCGTCTGTCGTTTCTGGCCCGCGCTGCATTTCGGCGGTTTTCCCACGCAACGTCTATATATCACGATTATTGGAGGTGCTCTAATTACATAGTACTATATTAGTGAGGTATCAACTATGTATAACTGAGGTTTTGTGGACTCACATAGCTCGTCGAAAATATCTACTATGTATAAGTACTACTCCCTCCGATCCTAAAAAAATGTGGGGAGCTATATCTACAAGTTGCCTAGGATTAGTTTATTGGTGGCGATAATTTTTAGGATCCGAGGGACTAGTTGAATGCCCGTGCGTTTCCATGATGCCATCATATGTTTTATCTACAATAACCATAATATAGGCGGGGGAATCTTCCGCCCGCGGCGGTGAAACCGCGCCGGTCGTCACCGCCACCGGAGGCGAAGACGGAGAAGGCGACTCGGGGAAGTGCCCTGGAGAAGGACGACATCATCGCCAAAGACAAATGGCGGATGGATGATGAAGAGTCGGAACTATCTCCAAAAGACGGGGAAAGGGTCATTTTGGTATCCCATCTCATCCGAGGTATGGGGTTTCCGCCTTCTGTCTTCTTCCTTCAAATTCTCGACCACTACGGGGTTCAACCCCACAACTTGCCACCCAATTCTATTATGTATATAGCCGGCTTCCAGGCCCTCTTCGAGGGGTATTTAGGGATAGAACCCCGCCTAGATTTCTTCCAGTATTGTTTTAACGTAAAATGCAATACCACCGATGGTATCCTTCCAACTTGTGGGACCATCTCTTTCAATCTCCATAGGTTTAGGGAGGAGTGGTTTCCAAAAATAATAACCTCCGAGTCCGTCAAATTCTGGACGGGCTCGTTCTTATATCACTCATACGTTCCCTATCCTGGAAAGGAGACGGGAATTCCTCCTTTCATCAATTCAGCTGCAATGCCAAAGACAACTGGCGTTGTACGCGGTCCAGGTTCTGCCTCCAGACCTGATGCGAATCAAAAGGCGGATAGCAAAACTCGTCGCTTCTTCTCCTCCTCTGACCGGCATGGACACAGTCCTTTGCTGGCTCGGAAGGAGGATCCAGCCTCTTGCTCATTGATACGTCCATTTTGCATCACTGTTTTATATTGTTATTTTCTGTTATTCATCGATATATTTCATGTTTTGATGCATCACTTATGTTATTTTTATCTTATTTTGCATGTTTTATAATTTTTTAGAATAAACAACGGAACCAGAAATCTGATGGAAAAAGCACCGTCGAGATACCCTATTTCAGAAGTTCAGAAGAAGAGCGGGGACACCGGAGATGTCTTAGAAGTTCACAGGAGGAGGCTAGCCAGAAGGGGAGCCAGAGGGGGGCCACCAGGGGCCCATACCATGGGGTGGCGCGCCCCCTTGGCCGCGTCGCCACGTGGTGTGGCCACCCTGGCCCACTTCTGGTTGACCCCTTTCATGTACTTGATCCCCAGGGAAACCTAAGCCCCATACTATCATCGAAGAATTATTCCACCGCCTTGGGGTGGAAAAGACGAGAGAGAGAAAATCTCTCCGGCAGGGAGAAATCTGCCGGGGAAATTCCTCCCCGGAAATTCCTCACCGTCATCACACCGGGCTTCATCGAGATCATCATCATCCTCATCACTAGCACCATCACCATCAGTGTACACCTTCATCCCACTATAACAATTAGGGGTCTTTATCGTTGTTTACCACTAGATCTCTCTCCCGGTGTGGATTACTTGTTAGTAGTTGATGCTTGTGAGATTTATTGGTGTTTGCACTTTATGAACATATTGTTATTATCCATTATATCACCTCTGATTTTGATCCATATGATGTATCGTGAGTAGTTCGTTTAGTTCTTGAGGACATGGGAGAAGTCATGTTCTTAGTAGTGAAGTTATGTTGAAGTAATATCTCGTGGTTCGGTATTTAAGTTGTGCGGCTATTCTTCTAGTGGTGTCATGTGAACGTCGACTCATGATACTTCACCTTTATGGGACTAGGAGGATGCATTGTGTATTTGGATACTAATTGTGGGGTTGATTGAGTGACAGAAACCTACCCCCCCGTTAGGAAACCAATTTACGAGGTAGCATAGAATCCCGAAGTTTTAAGGCTATGGTTAGATTTATCTTAATTACTTTCTTGTATTTGTGGATTCTTACGAGGGGTATAATCCCAAGTATGTATTAGTCCTAGTTGGGCAGTGCATTAGCATAGGTTCACCCACACAACACTTCACGAACCAATGGATATTAATCAACCGTAACGAAGCGAAAGCACTTGACGAAATTCCCATGTGTCCTCGAGAACGTTTGGTAGTCATAAGTAATACAACCGTCTTGTGCTTTGCTCTCAAAAGGATTGGGCCACTCGTTGCAATATTATTTACTGCACTTTATTTACTCGCACTTTACTTACCTGCTATCCAACCTGCTTGTCAACACTTTCTGCTCCTCGGTGGGTTCAACACTCTTATTTATCAAAAGTACTATGAGACACCCCCTATACTTGTGGGTCATCAAGACTATTTTCTGGCGCTATTGTCGGGGAGTGAAGTGCTATTGGTAAGAGAAACTTTTGCTACGAGTGTTGTTTTTATTTTTGTCTGCTGTTTTATTTCATTATGGAGAATACTTTTGGTTCTCTGTTTAGGGGTACTTCTACCGTTGCTACTAGGGTAGTTGGTAACCCGTCATCTGCTGAATTAGATCCTTATAAAATACCAATGAATTTTTTTGGACGTGTTATGGATAATTGCTATTACGGTGATGGAACTGTCCATCCTGGTGATCATTTACTCGTTATACATGAATTATGCGGGTTATTCAGGTGTGCAGGTATTACAATGGATCAAGTTAAAAGTAAATTATGTTCTTTATCGCTGAAAGGAAGAGCTGCTGAATGGTTCAAATTACTGAAGAATGGTGAATCTATTGGATGGGAGCAAATTGTTCCTCTCTTTTATTCTAAATTTTGTCCTCCTAGTGAGATTCATAAAGACCGGAATCAAATCTATAATTTCTGGCCTCATGATGGAGAGAGTATTGCCCAAGCGTGGGGGATAATGAAGTTATTAATGCTTAAATGTCCCGTTCATTAACTCCCGAGAAATATTGTTATCATTAATTTTTATGCAAGGCTTTATCTTCATGATAAGGATTTATTGGATGCTTCTTGTTTTTTATCATTCACACGTATGAAGGAAGAAACTAAATGGGATCTTCTTGACTGTATTCAAGAAAACACTAAAGGATGGGAGAATGACAAAGGTAGAAAGTTAGGTATAAATTATGATTATGAATGCACTAAATCTTTTATGGGAACCAATGATTTCTATGATGTTACTGCTGTTTGTGGTCTTGATTCTCAAATCTTTGCAAACTGTCTTAAAGCTTTTGCCTCCTATCTTGATATTCCTAAAAAGGATTATCACAAGTAACATGCACCTTATAAAGATATTGTTCCTGCTAGTAATATAGAAGTGCATGATGTTAATCCTGCTGTTCCAGAGCCATATGTTGAAAGAATGCCTTTCCCTACTAAGGTGAAAGAACACTCTATGGTGGCTAGTGTGGTTAATAAGAGTAATAAGAAATCTATTGAACCCGATGAACAAATAACGGTTGAACCTGCTGTAGCAATAGTGAAAGATCTTGTTTGTGGAAATGTAGAGGATGATCATATTGTGTTCTGTGGGGATGCTTCTAATATTGTTTCTCATCCTCATAGACCTAAGAAAACTAGTGTTCCTGTGCTTTCTGTGAAGATTGGTGATCATTTCTATTATGATTTGTGTGATATTGGTGGAGAAATTATGCATGAAATTGGTTCTTGTGAGCTTGAAGATATTGATGTGGTTATTCAGCTTGCTAATAGAGAAACTATTTTTTTTATTGGTATTGTTAGAGATGTGGAAGTTTTATGTGGTAAGACTAAATATCCCACTGATTTTCTAGTACTTGGTAAGGCTGCTAGTAAAACTTGTCCTATTATTTTTGGTAGACCTTTCTTGAACACTTGTGGTGCTATTATAGATTGTAAAAGCGAGAAGATTTTGACTAAATTTGATGGAAAATCTTATGAGTTCAATTTCTCCAAATTTGCTAGAGCACCTTATGAATCTAAATTTCCTGATGAGAATTTTAAAGTTGAACAACTTGCTTCTATTGCTCTTGCTCCTAACAATGCTTTGCAGCAATATATGGAGGACCATGAGAGTGATGTCAATATGGAAGAGAAAATGAGATTGACGATATTATTCTTCGTCAACCGGTGATACTGAAACATAATTTACCTGTGGAAGACTTGGCTACCACATTACCACCCAAGGAGGATCCTGTTTTTGATTTAAAACCTTTGCCTGATGATCTTAAATATGTTTATATTGATGATAAGGTGTTATTATTAGTGCTAAACTTCCAGTGAAGAAGAGGAAACATTATTGGGAATTCTGAAGAAACACCGTAGAGCTATTAGATATACTCTTGATGGTTTGAAGGGAATTTCTCCTACTATATGTCAGCATGCTATTAATATTGAACTTGATGCAAAGCCAGTAGTTGAACATCAACGCCGTTTAATTCCTAACATGAAGGAAGTGGTAAGAAATGATGCATTAAAACTTCTTGATGCTGGTATTATAATTCCTATTGCTGATAGTAGATGGGTGAGCCTGGTGCATTGTTTCCCTAAAAAGGGAGGAATGACTGTTGTGCTTAATGAAAACAATGAGCTCATTCCATAAAGAGTAGTTGTTAGTTATAGAATGTGTATTGATTATATAAAGGTTAATAAAGTTACTAAGAAAGACCATTATCCTTTACCCTTTATTGATCAAATGTTAGAGAGGTTATCTAAAAAAAAAAAATCTTTTTTTGCTTCCTTGATGGTTATGCTCGGTTTTCTCAAATTGCTGTTAGGAAGCAAGATCAAGAGAAAACAACCTTTACTTGTCCTTATGGTAATTATGCTTATAGACATATGCCTTTTGGTTTGTGTAATGCTCTTGCTACTTTTCAAAGATGCATGTCTGCTATTTTTCATGGTTTTTGTGAAGAAATTGTGGAGGTATTCATGGACGATTTCTCCGTCTATGGAACTTCTTTTGATAATTGTTTGCACAACCTTGATAAAGTTTTGCAGAGATGTGAGGAAACTAATCTTGTTCTTAATTGGGAGAAATACCACTTTATGGTTAATGAAGGAATTGTTCTTGGACATAAAATTTGTGAAAGAGGTATTGAAGTTGACAGAGATAAAGTGGAAGCCATAGAGAAAATGCCCTGTCCTAGGGACGTTAAAGGTATTCGTAGTGTTCTTGGTCATGCTGGTTTTTATAGGAGGTTTATTAAAGATTTCTCTAAAATATCAAAGCCTCTTACTAATCTTCTTCAAAAAGATGTACCATTTGTTTTTGACGATGATTGTAAGGAAACTTTTGAGACTTTAAAGAAGGCTTTAACTACTACTCATATTGTTCAACCACCTGATTGGAATTTACCTTTTGAAATTATGTGTGATGCTAGTGATTTTGCTATAGGTGCTGTTCTTGAACATCACGTAGATAAGAAGTTGAATGTTATTCATTATGCTAGTAAGACTCTTGATGCTGCTCAAAATAATTATGCTACTACTGGAAAAGAGTTCTTAGTTGTATTTTTTGCATGTGATAAGTTTAGGCCTTATATTGTTGACTCAAAGGTTAATATTAATACTAATCATGCTGCTATTGGAAACCTTATGGAAAAGAAAGATGCTAAGCCTAGGCTTATTAGATGGGTGTTGATTTTACAAGAGTTTGATTTGCATATTGTGGATAGGAAGGGTGCTAAAAATCATGTTGCTGATAACTTTTATAGATTGGAAAACATTACTTTTGACCCTATTCCTGTTAATGATAGTTTTGCAAATGAACATTTGGCTGCAATAAAGGTAAAACCCCAAGATAGTCCATGGTATGCTGATTATGCTAACTTTATTGTTTCAAAGTATTTGCCTCCAACATTTACAACTTAACAAAGAAGAAAATTCTTCTATGATTTGAGGCATTATTTTTGGGATGACCCACATTTGTATAAAGAAGGAGTAGATGGTATTATGAGAAGATGTGTTCCCAATCATGAACAACGTGAAATTCTGAGGAAGTGCCATGGTAGTGCTTATGGAGGACATCACGCTGGAGATAGAACTGCACAAAAAGGTTCTACAATGATGTTTTTATTGGCCTACCCTCTTTAAAGATGCACGTAAATTTATTTAATCTTGTGATGAATGTCAAATAGTAGGTAATATTTCTATACGTAATGAAATGCCTATGAGTTATTCTCTTGTTATTGAACCTTTTGATTGTTTGGGACTTGACTTTATGGGTCCTTTTCCTCCTTTGAATGGTTACACTCACATTCTTGTTGCTCTTGATTATGTTACTAAGTGGGTAGAAGCTATACCTACAAAAAATGTTGATGCTGAAACCTCTTTGAAAATGCTTAAAGATCTTATTTTCCCTAGGTTTGGTGTGCCTAGATATCTTATGACTGATGAAGGTTCTCATTTTATTCATGGTGGTTTTAGAAAGACCCTTGCTAAATATGATGCTAATCATAGAATTGCCTCAGCTTATCATCCTCAAACCAGTGGGCAAGTAGAATTATGAAATAGAGAAATTAAATCTATCTTGCAAAAGACTGTTAATAAATCTAGGAAGAATTGGTCAGATAAGTTGAATGATGCTTTGTGGGCTTATAGAACTGCTTATAAAAACCATATGGGTATGTCTCCCTATAAAATGGTTTATGGAAAAGCTTGTCACTTGCCTTTAGAATTAGAACACAAAGCTTATTGGGCAGTGAAAGAATTAAACAAAGATTTTAAACTTGCTGGTATGAAAAGAATGCTTTATTTGAATCATCTAGATGAATGGAGATGTGAAGCTTATGAAAATGCCAAGCTCTTCAAAGAGAAATTTAAACAATGGCATGATAAAAGAATCCTTAAAAGAGAGTTTCATGTTGCTGAGAAAGTTCTATTGTATCGGTCTCGTCTCAAATTTTTTGCAGGAAAATTACTCTCCAGATTGGAAGGACCTTATATTATTGAAGAAGTGTATCGTTCGGGTGCAATCAAAATTGCTTCCCTCTAAGATAACACTAGGCAAGTGGTAAATGGGCAAAGACCCAAACATTATATTTCTGGGGATTCCTATAATAAAGATGTAAATGTTATGTAACATCCCAAATTTTGCTAACAAAGGGTTGTGGTGTTGTTCTCATGTCATTCATGCATGAAACAAATTGGAACCAATTTAAATTTTGAATTTAAATGGAATTTGAGAAAATTCCACAAATACTACTTAATGTGGTTTTCAAAATTTTGAACTGAAAAATATTTCAATTTCACCAAAGCAACACATGGTGAGTTTGCAAATTTGACAAAGATTTAAAATATAATTTTTGTAAGTGTAACATCCCAAATTTTGCTAACAAAGGGTTGTGGTGTTGTGCTCATGTCATTCATGCATGAAACAAATTGGAACCAATTTAAATTATGAATTTAAATGGAAATTGAGAAAATTCCACAAATAATATTTAATGTGGTTTTCAAAAATTTGAACTGAAAAAATATTTCAATTTCACCAAAGCAACGCATGCTGAGTTTGCAAATTTGATAAGGATTTCAAATATCATTTTTGCAAAATATTCTGTTTGCAAAAAGGCCGTCAAAACCCTTGTTTCTGTCCTGTTTTGAAATAGAAAAGGACTGGTTTGTGTTATTCTCAAAATGCAGGGTTTTTTCGCAATTCTCCCTTTGTCTTCTTCCTCCCTGCGTGAAGCAGGCAGACAGCTCTCGCCGGCCGTTCCCACCTCCTGTTCGATGGCCTCACGAGAATAAGGTGGAGAAGGACCACTCCCTATCGCCCTCTGCCTCCTCACTCCACCTCCTCGCCCCGTAGCTCCTCCTCTTCTTCTCTGTATCCTCCCCACTGCCGAAGCCCTAGATCATCGTCGATCCGCCCCTGCCGCCGTTCCTCTCCTTCCCTCGTCGAGTTGAGCCAATCTGGAGGACCGCCGTCACCTCACCTCTCACCTCGAGCGCGCAGGGAGGCCGGGATGGCTGGAACCGCCGGAATCAGGCCGATTTCCTCATCTCCGGCCGCCGGCATCCGCCGCTCGTCGCCGTCGATTACGACCAAATGGCACCTCACAGCCGATCTCTTCGTCCTCCCGGTGAGCTCCTGCGTGTGCCAGTGCGCTCATTCCTCTCCCTCTCCCTCTAGTTTGTCCCGACATCAAAGCCCGACGAGCACCGCAGCCGTTGTGCACTCCGGCGATGCTCCGGTGGTCATACCAAAGCGGCGCCGCTACTATCGGGCCGGCCTCAATCCCCTCTCCCTCCTGATGAACTCCTTTCCGGCCAATTCCCGCGGCATCGTCGCCGGCGTGCGCAACTGCCCCTCTACCGGCCATTGCTGATGCCATGATGAGGTGAGCTTGACGTCATCGTGGGCCATCCTTGTCAGCCATTTTATTTCTTTTATTTCTTTAGAAAAATGAAAATATCTGACATGTGGGCCCCACTGTTTAATAATACCAGAAAATGATTTAAAATGGAATATTGGATATCTCCCAAAATATAAGTCAGAAAAATATGGAAGTGTTTGGGAAAATATGAACTAAATGAATTTGTCATTTTCAAACATGTTTGACAAAGTTGGAAATTGAACATTATTTGAATTTGTTTAATTCATTTAAAATTAGAGAAAATAAGTTTTTATTCACGAAAATTCTAAAAATACAAGTTATATACCAAAATGCTCAACATGACAAATACAACCCAGTTATGATGTTTTCAAACACATTTGAGCAATAAAAATTGTACCCACTTTCATAATCACCCGAATTGCCCTCCGAGGTCCATTTCGGGCTAATTTCAGTTACATTGCATAACTGCCATACGAACCCTAGCAACCCATCGAACATGTTTAGGGTTTTATTTCAGTGCATTAACTTTCTCATGCATACATGTTGTGCATTGCATCGATGCCATGTGTTGATTGTTATTTCTCTTTCGTTTTTTGCTTCTTATCGGTAGAATGCGATCCCGAAGAGAAGATCAGCAACTCCAATGGCGAATACTTGATCTTAACCGACAAATCAAGCACTCATTCCAGAAGATCTATTCTATTGATTTTCCTATAACCAAGGCAAGCATAACCTCTTATCTGCTCATATATGTTTTCGAACAACATTTGATTCTCGTACTTTGCATTCGATTCCAAAGTATTTGAGGTTAGTAGATATAGTTCCCCTATATACCGCATTGCCTCAATATCCTGATCCACTGCTCCTAGCCGCCATAGATTTGCTTGTGCGCATCGCTAGAGCCTCATATCTGCTTCGCTTAGTCATACATGTTTGTTACCTCTGCTCCATCCGGTTGATGAATCAGAGTTGCGATAACCTAGTACGATATGATGACATGGTAAGATGAGCATTGTGTGGTTAACTTGACTAAGGCTTGGATGGGAGGCCACTTGGGAAGTGGTTGTTCGTCCTATACTCGCCAACCCAAGGAGTAAAATCTCTTAATGAACCAAGACTGAGCGTACAACCACACGCAGGGTCTAAGTAACCGCTCTCGAACAACTAACTTGTTTGGCCAGATCAATGAGTCACGTAGTTTGAGATTTCCATTTGGCAACACAATTGAAACCTTTTAAACATTTTGAAAACAAAATGCTCCGCTAGGGCGTGACCGGGGCCAAGTGATGGACGTGCACCGATCTTGACCCCGCCTCACAGAGATAAGTGCCGTCAGGAGGATGGCGAACTCCCTGTTGACGGGGTGTCCCTGTCTTGGGTTGACTCATGGATAGGGTCGGGTAAGGTAAAGGTCGTGGCCAGCCACCGTCTGCCGCGTTCCATGGAAGAGCGTACATGTGGCATTGAGAGTCGGATGGTACGTGTGGGTAAAGTGTACATCCCTGCAGGGCAATCTGTTCGAAAAGCCTTGTCCACGGTTAAGGACGACTTGGGGAAGATACAAGGTCATAGACAACTTGAACGTGGCGTAAAAGATGTTGAGAAAGCATGGAGACAATGATTGAATGGTGCCTCCTCGGAGATGCCGATACGGGTGATCCTTGTAGCATGTGAGATGTTGGGAAATGATGTTGGTGGTTTGAGAAGATGATGATTACAGTAGCTGAGTAGCTTCCACATCTGTTTTGAAACACTCTTTGAGACGTGCTATTCTTCCTCGATTTTGAGAAATAAATCTTGCTTTATGCAAAATAGCCTTTATAAAACCCTTTCTGAAGATAACAGATATATAATAGGTTAACTAAGTCTTGTTGAGTACCTCCCGTACTCAGGTTTGCTTAATTTTGGTTCTCGTGAAGTTACTCAAATCGGTGGTGATTCAAGATGGACATCGACGAGTAGTTTGGGGTTCCCAGGTAGCAGTCTGGAATCTATGGGCTAGGACGTCGCCTTATGTTGCGGCCTCTTAGGCCTTTTTTGTTCTTGTTGACTAGCAACATAACTTGCCTTCCGTTGTCTGATGTAATGTTGGGTCGTGTGACCTCTGGTTGTAAAGCTATACTCTAGTAATACCTGTTTAACACAGCTTCCATGTCTAGAGTGTTGCTTTGATCGGTTGTTGGTTTCGAGCTCATTGTTGTACAGTTTTGGCTATGGTTGTGTAGTTGTCGCAGTCGAGGGGTTATGGAGTCCGATGATCCATTTCTGACCACGCCTACCGATGTGATTCGTCCTAGCATTTGTGTATAGCTTTGGTCCTGTTCCTTCAGTTTCATACGATTCGTTGACGCTTTGATATGCATAGTTGGTTATTACTAGCATGGACACAAGGAGTAGTAGTACCGAGGTTATCCGGCCTGCGTGCGGATGAATCCGGTCTACATGTCGTTGTTTGTTGCGGCCGGGGCTGGTAACCCTGAATCCCTTGTGGGTCCATGACTAGGAGCGCATAATAGTATGTATACCTCTGGGTCCGGGGTCGCGACAAGCCATGGTATCAGAGCAGGACTGCCTGTAGGAAAACTTGGCTGCTTGGTTGATGTTGAGCTAGTGTTTATAAAAACTACTTTGAAACTTCAAATGAGTTGTGAAAATCTCTTTAGGATTAATTTTACTCCTTATCTGGTATCGCTCTAATTCCGGGTCACCTTACCTGTTCTGATTTGAAAAGATTCTATTCATTCAAAACCTAGGTGCCTTCTTTGGCAAGGACATCTTTTACCCAAGTTGACCTAGTGTTAAATTCTAGAGTCGTGTGCGTTCCTTACTCCGTTGTTTCTTGTTCAGCTGGGAGATTCCTTTCCATCATAATCTCTGAGAGTTGTTTAAATTCCACACTCCTATGTTCTTAAGTTTCAACTACAGAATCTCGAGTTTTCCTTTCCATCTCGAATGTATCCGTTATCCTCTGCTCAAATTCTTCCAGAGTTATGTTTGTCTTTTGAAAGATACCTCGTGATTGCTATTTGTAATGTCCTTTGTGGTACTCATATAGTACCTACTACTTTCTTTGTGTTTTTAAAACCTTGGAGCTGAACCGAAGGTCCCAGATTGGGCTAGATTGCAGTTTGATGAATCATGTGGTTTTATAACCATGTGATGCTCACGCCATCAGTACAGGATGCTGACCTTTAACCCAAGTTCTGTTTCTTTGGATCCCGAGGAATCTGTTCCGCCTCAGGGTGGCTAGGCAATTCCTCTCGTAGCCATAGGTTTTCCTTTGGAACCAAAAATGGGTCACAACAAGAGTGATCATCATGGTCTCCACATCTTCCTTCTTGATTCATCTATACCTCTCTTCTTAGCATGGGTTTTACAAATGAGTATTACCATGTGCAATCAACGTGATCTTAGGACTTCTCTTGAGCATGTTCCTACTTTCCAGTTGCTTTCAGATCTTCGTTCATTGTTTTGGACACCAAGTTGCATATGTGTGCTGGAGTCTTCCGATGCATTCCTCTTGTGTTCCGTTAAAACATTCCACCTTGAAATGTAAGGAGAAACAAATTCCAGTACCTTCTTCATCTCTAGGACTAGGTCAAATTTTTGTAATCCACAGAATACATAAGTTTCATTAGCTTCTGTTCTGTTCTACCTTAAGGTATCACAATCTTTTATGTCAAGATGCTATGTTGATTTCATGGCCTTATATATGAATTGATGCTCCTACACATCTTCACTCACCATCTCTACAAGCTTGAATGCTCGAGAATGTTGTTTGTGCATTGATGTGTATCAAGTATTCCTAGCAATTCTTATTGCTTTGAAAAATCTAAGAAAACATCTGTATCCTTCTTCGCACTATTGGTCACCCGTTCTCTATTTGAAGTTGATTGTGTTACCAAATCCGTTCATTCCGGTGCACATTCTTGGTTAGAGAGTTAGGTTCATGCCGAAGCTCTCAAGATCATATTGATTGCTTTGAAAAGCAAGATTCCTTTCTAACTCCAAGACATACCGGTAGGTTGTGATATTTTGGCTGTCTTTCTAGAAGTATCACCAGGTTTGTCACCTTACCGTGATGTCTAAATAAGGGGTAATTTGAACTACTCTTTTCTCCAAGAAACCTTGCTGGATACCCTGTACTAGTTGGTTGAGCTTAAACAACAACTTGGAGAGTTGAAAGACACGAGCTCTGCCTAACTCGATCCTTCGTTAAGGGATGTCTAGTTTCCTTTGTGTTGAAGCAGGATAGTATCTCCGTAGTGGACATGCTATCATCCTACCTTGATTTGATTTGGGCTATCATCAGATCAAGTTCAGACTCAAGGAATATCTTGATGGTGTTTCTATTCATGGTGCTCCACCTAAGTACACCTTCACGTCCTTTAATCTGACCAATATTTTGCCTTGTTCATATATCATATGAATCCCTCTTCTGGGAGTGTTTTGATAAGCATGTTGTGGAGCCCATCGATGACATTCCTATATCTCCAAGTTGCAAGAGGTTCATGTTGAACAATTGGTACTAACGTTGGAAACTTTCGAGAACCAACTTTGTGCTATCACGAAGTTTGTGTTCTGGATGTTCGAAGTGATTTACTCTGGTTCATGTGCTTTTGGTGAAAGTTGTCGCTGTGGGTCTGAGTAGAGTTTTCTTATTCCTTCTGGAATAATTCCAAGTCGGTCATTCATGCGTGGACTACTCTTGAGATGGTGGGTTACCTCCATTCTTTGAAGAAGTTTGCAGCCACCCCAAGCCACTGACTGTTTGTTCAAGAAAGAGAAGAAGTCCAAGAACTTCGTTATCTTTATAATCGTTTTCCCAATAAGGAATCTGATGTGTTCCTTCGCAAGTAAACCATGTAGGTGCAAGCGTCTTTCGCAAGTTGCTAATAAACGAGTTCCCTAATCTCGCACATCTTCTTGAGCATGGCATCGTAGTCCATATCTTGAGAATCTAGCATATGTATCTCGTTGGTAACTGGTGCAACCTCTTCGATCAAAGATACCGAGTCTGAGTTATAAATCCACTAACCAGAGCTGAATCTCAAGCAGCAATGATGGTTGGTGTTTCCTCAAGGGTAATGAATTATGTCCATTTGGAAATCCAGCATGGTTGATGTTGTGGTTGACATAATTATCCGGAAGACCTAATGTCATATCTCTTTGAATCAGTAAGAACAACCACTCTCCGTGAGGATTCCTGTGTGATTTATTCTAGAAGTTGCCTCACGGTTCTTCTTATCCGAAGTTTCACTTCCACTTGATGACCTATTGAAGGCTTATTGTAAGCTGGAACATCAAGGAGACCTTGGAACTTACTATGTCCAATGTCTCTCAACCAATCCTCCAAACCTTTGTTTTAGTGGAAACAAGTTCCTCGTGAGAACCTTCTCGTGGTGTTTTGTAACCACCATTGATCAGTTCCCCGTTTCAAGTTGTTTGTACTTGAAGTTCTGTTCATCTCACACATTGTGTGAATTTTCTAGTCACTTCAGCCATGGGGTCTTAACCATGTGGTAGATGTATTGCTACGTCTAAACCACAATTGGAAAGAGATTCCTTATTCCTTTTGGTGTTCCAATCCCCGTTGGTTACTCATCCTTATGGTGTGACCAATATTTCTTTCTCTATTACGGTGTCCAAACATGTTTGGTTACTTATCTTTGTGTTGTGAAGTAACATCACGATCCTTGCCAAGGATTTTGATAAAATTTGAGGGAATGAAAGTTCCTTCATCTTCTATGTTCACCCCGAAGAGTGAACATGATCCCGTATCATACCTCTATCTTGGACACATGATTCCATCGTGTTCTTGTGTTCTCTATCGTCTATGGAAATTACTTTGTGGTATCCAAGACCATCCTCTCCATCTTGGTATTCTGTTTGAAGAAACCTAGATGTCAAAAGTTGTTCAACCTTTCTTTTCCAAAGGGATTTAAAGTCTTGTGCAAAGCTCATATTCTAAATACTTTCCATACCAATCATCTACAAACTTGAAACCTTCTCCTATTGCCTCCGTTAACTTGATGTGTTTCATGTATTCTAGCTCACGAATTGATTGTGAAACTCTTTCCCTGAGTTGGCCATGAGATACTCGATCTTCATGAAGATCAATTCCTAAGAGTTTTCCCTCTTACCTATGGTGTATCCGTTCAATACTTCATGATGCTACGGATCAACCTCTTCACGAAGAGAATCGTAAGGCTCGAGAAGATCATTCAAAACCGGTGTTCCTTCTTTCTTTCTCCTTCGGGAATCTCGGGACGAGATTCTTGTAAGGGAGGGGGGTAGATTTGTAACATCCTAAATTTTGCTAACAAAGGGTTGTGGTGTTGTGCTCATGTCATTCATGCATAAAACAAATTGGAACCAATTTAAAATTTGAATTTAAATGGAAATTGAGAAAATTCCACAAATACTACTTAATGTGGTTTTCAAAATTTTGAACTGAAAAATATTTCAATTTCACCAAAGCAACACATGGTGAGTTTGCAAATTCGACAAGGATTTGAAATATCATTTTTTTTGCAAGTGTAACATCCCAAATTTTGCTAACAAAGGGTTGTGGTGTTGTGCTCATGTAATTCATGCATGAAACAAATTGGAACCAATTTAAATTTGGAATTTAAATGGAAATTGAGAAAATTCCACAAATACTACTTAATGTGGTATTCAAAAATTTGAACTCAAAAATATTTCAATTTCACCAAAGCAACACATCGTGAGTTTGCAAATTTGACAAGGATTTCAAATATAAAAGGACCTGTTTGTGTTTTTCTCAAAATGCAGGTTTTTTTTTGCAATTCGCCCTTTGTCTTCTTCCTCCCTGCGTGAAGCAGGCAGCCAGCTCTCGCCGGCCGCTGCCACCTCCTGTTCGATGGCGTCGCGAGGATAAGGTGCAGAAGGATCTCTCCCTATAGCCCTCTGCCTCCTCACTCCACCTCCTCGCCCCATAGCTCCTCCTCTTCTTCTCTGTATCCTTCCCACGGTCGAAACCCTAGCTCGCCGTCGATCCGCCCCCGCCGCCGTTCCTCTCCTTCCCTCGTCGAGTTGAGCCACTCCGGAGGACCGCCGTCACCTCACCTCTCACCTCGAGCGCGCAGGGAGGCCGTGATGGCTGGAACCGCCGGAATCGGGCCGATTTCCTCATCTCCGGCCGCCGGCATCCGCTGCTCGTCACCGTCGATTAAGGCCAAATGGCACCTCACCGCCTGTCTCCTCTTCCTCCCGGTGAGCTCCTGCGCGTGCCAGTGCCCTCGTTCCTCTCCCCCTCCCTCTGGTTTGTCCCGGCATCCAAGCCCGATGGGCACCGCCGCCGTCGTGCACTCCGGCGATGCTCCGATGGTCATACCAGAGCGGCGCGGCCACTATCGGGCCGGCCTCGATCCCCTCTCCCTCTTTGTGCCCTCCGTTCCACCCAATTCCCGCGGCATCGTCGCCGGCGTGTGCAACTGCTCCTCTGCCGGCCATTGCTGACGCCACGATGACATCAGCATGATGGCTCGAGGGCCAGCCTGGTCAGCCATTTAATTTTTTTTAAATGAAAATATCTGACATGTGGGCCCCACTGTTTAATAATACCATAAAATGATTTAAAATGGAATATTGAATATCTCGCAAAATATAAGTCAGACAAATATAAAAAAATGGAAGTGTTTGGAAAAATATGAACTAAATGAATATGTAATTTTCAAACATGTTTGACAAAGTTGAAAAATGAACATTATTTGAATTTGTTTAATTCATTTAAAATTAGAGAAAATAAGTTTTTATTCAATAAAATTAGAAAAATACAAGTTATATACCAAAATGATCAAAATGACAAATACAACCTACTTATGATGTTTTTAAACCCATTTGAGCAATTAAAATTGTACTTACTTTCATAATCACACGAATTGCCGTCCGAGATCCATTTCGGACTAATTTTGCATAACTGCCATACGAACCCTAACAACCCATCGAACCTATTTAGGGCTTTATTTCAGTGCATTAACTTGATCATGCATACATGTTGAGCATTGCATCGATGCCATGTGTCGATTGTTATTTCTCTTTCGGTTTTTGCTTCTTATCGGTAGAATGCGGCCCCGAAGAGAAGATTAACAACTCCAATGGCGAATACTTGATCTTAACCGACAAGTCAAGCACTTATTACAGAAGATCTATTCTATTGGTTTTCCTATAACCAAGGCAAGCATAACCTCTTATCTGCTCATATATGTTTTCGAACAACATTTGATTCTTGTACTTTGCATTCGATTCTAAAGTATTTGAGGCTAGTAGATATAGTTCCCCTATATACCGCATTGCCTCAATATCCTGATCCACTGCTCCTAGCCGCCATAGATTTGCTTGTGCGCATCGCCAGAGCCTCATATCTGCTTCGCTTAGTCATACATGTTTGTTAGCTCTGCTCCATCCGGTTGATGAACCAGAGTTGCGCTAACTTAGTACGATATGATGACGTGGTAAGATGAGCATTGTGTGGTTAACTTGACTAAGGCTTGGATGGGAGGACACTGGGGAAGTGGTTGTTCGTCCTATACTCGCCAACCCTAGGAGTAAGGTCTCGCAATGAACCAAGACTGAGCGTGCAACCACAGGCGGGGTCTAAGTAACCGCGCTTGACCAACTAACTTGTTTGGCCAGATCCATGAGTCACGTAGTTTGAGATTTCCATTCGGCAACGCAATCAAAACCTTTTAAACGTTTTGAAAACAAAATGCTCCGCTAGGGCGTCACCGGGGCAAAGTGATGGACGTACACAGATCTTGACCCCGTCTCATATAAACAGGTGATGTTAGTAGGATGGCCAACTCTCTGTTGACGGGGTGGCCCTATATTGGGTTGACTCATGGATAGGTTCAGGTAAGGTAAAGGTCGTGGCCAGCCACCCTCTGCCGCGTTCCATGGAAGAGTTTACATGTGGCTCTGAGAGTCGGATGGTAAGTGTGGGTAAAGTGTACATCCCTGCAGGGCAATCTTTTCGGAAAGCCGTGTCCACGGTTAAGGACGACTTGGGGAATATACGAGGTCATAGACAACTTGAACGTGGCGTAAAAGATGTTGACAAAGCATGGAGACAATGATTGAAGGGTGCCTCCTCGGAGATGCCGAGAGGGGTGATCCTTGTTGCATGTTAGATGCTGAGAAATGATGTTGGTGGTTTGAGAAGATGATGATTATAGTAGCTAAGTAGCTTCCTCATCTGTTTTGAAACACTCTTTGAGACGTGCTATTCTTCCTCGATTTTGAGAAATAAATCTTGCTTTATGCAAAATAGCATTCATAAAACCCTTTCTGAAGATAGCAAATTTATAATAGGTTAACTAAGTCTTGTTGAGTACCTCCGGTACTCAGGTTTGCTTAATTTTGGTTCAGGTGAAGTTACTCACATCGGTGGTGATTCAGCATGGACATCGACGAGTAGTTTGGGGTTCCCAGGTAGCAGCCTGGAATCTATGGGCTAGGACGTCACCTTATGTTGCGGCCTCTTAGGCCTTTTTTGGTTCTTGTTAACTATCAACATAACTTGCCTTCCGTTGTCTGATGTAATATTGGGTCGTGTGACCTCTGATTGTAAAGTTATACTCTAGTAATACCTGTTTAACACAGCTTCCATGTCTAGAGTGCTGCTTTGAACGGTTGTTGGTTTCGAGCTCATTGTTGTACACCTTTGGCTATGCCTGCGTAGTTGTCGCAGTTGAGGGGCTGTGGAGCCGATGATCCATTTCCGAGCACGCCTGCCGACATGATTCGGCCTGGGGCTTGGTAACCCCGGTAACACTCGATTGTCGTTGCACTTCCTGGACACATAACATCTCTGTATAGTTTTTGTCCCGTTCCTTCGGTTTCATACGATTCGTGGACGCTTTGATATGCATAGTTGGTTATGACTAGCATGGACACAAGGAGTAGTAGTATCGAGGTTATCCAGCCTGCGTGCCGATGAATCCGGTCTACCTGCCATTGTTTGTTGCGGCTGGGGCTGGTAGCCCTGAAGCCCTTTTGGGTCCATGACTAGGAGTGGATAACAGTATGTATACCTCTAGGTCTGGGGTCACGACATGTTATTCAAGTAATGACTCCAGAGAAGTTCATTAGAGGAAAGATTCCAGAATCTGCAGAGTCTGTTTTGGAATAGGTAACAGTTCTGTTAAGCTGTTTCAAAAAAAAAACAGTTCTGTTAAGAAAAAGTTCGCGGATTACCTTCCAAGTTTTATTGTTTTTTGGAAAATATGAAAAATACCGAGCTGAAGAGGAGTTGGAGAAGGTGCCCGGAGGCACCACACCATGTGGGGGCGCGGGCCCACCCTTGGCCGCGCCACCCTATGGTGTGGGCGTCTTGGAGCCCCTCCCCGACTCGTTTTCGTCCTGGACTTTCCTTTCTTTACGCATATTTTTGCTATATAACCCCCCGGAGCCCCCGAGGTCTGTATATCCTTTTTTCGTCGTGTTTCTGTTTCGAGCTGTTTCTGCCAGGATATGTTTTCAGTTTTAGAAGCACCATGGTCTCCGCCAACAACAACAACAAGGGGAAGGGACCTAAGGTAGATGATCTCTAAGACCGGAAGCCGGAGGAGGAGGTTGAGAGTGGAGCTTAAGGAGATGTAGAAGAAAACCCACGAGTGCGTCCACTCGCTACTATCGCAAGCATTGGAGTGGTTGCAAAACCTTCCAAGCAAACAGCAAGGATGAGCACCGGAGGGAAGGCCCCACGGCACTGCTTAGCTTCAAGAACACCACTTTCAGGCATAAAGAAACCTTTCCGTACTTTAATTCATGAGTATCAATCTAGGAGGGTACCCGAGGCAAAGTTGCCTTCTTGCTGGGATATGGATCGTTAGAGAAAGCTCTCAACCTAAGGAAGTGCGGGGGAAAAATCTTGATGGCTAGAATTCACCGTCTGACAAGCATGCAAACCGTATTGATCACAATACGGATATGACGCGTATTCTTATGTTCGCAATTGAAGATCTGAAGAAATCAATTGATAAGATCATAGAGAAGGATTCACCACCACCACAGAAATATTGATTCGTCATTGGTATTGGCATCCCCTTGGCTTGTTCCAAGCTTGGGGGAGTGCCGCAATATCACACCTTTATATTTCACCCTTTTTACCTTTTAGTAGAGTCATATCGTGAGTAGAGAAAATATCATATAGGATGGTTTGCAGTATGGAAGTGTCGCTCTCTAGTTGGTTATCGTTGTATCCCTTGGTTTGAGTTGTCGTAATGAAATATTAATGATAAGTTTCATCATCTAATTGTTCTACTTTATTTTAGTTTGCAATTTTTGTTATATGGTTGATCTTATTATTAATATTGGTATAAATTTTGGAGCTTCAAGTTAATCTAGTTGGTTTTGGCAAACTTAGTATTGGTCAGTAGCAACAATTTGTTGAGACTTAAGTAGAAAAGAGGGAGTTGGATGTAGATATATTATTTCATGATCTTTCTTTCTTGTTAGCTCATAAGCTTAGTATTCTCAAATAAGTTTGTTTGCACCTTCAAGGAAGATTGCATGATTGGCTTTATCATATATGTTTTTGTTTGTTTTACTTCGATAGCCAAAAACCTGTACTAAGAACCTTGAGCCCAAAAACTTGCCATTTGTGTCCACCATACCTACCTATATGTGGTATTTCACCGCCACTCCAAGTAAATTGCTTGTGTGCTACCTTTAGACCTTCAAAATTACACTTGTTTTGTGCTCCTGTTTTAGCTCATGAGGACGCAAATAGAGAATCTTTATCTCACTTGTTGATTGGATTTCACACCCTGGACTAGTGCCTTCATCGGCTTATCCAAATGCTAGAAGAGCTGGCAGCGGGGTTCCCAGCCCCAAATAATAATACAAATTCTCTTCACTATTTTGCCCTTGATTTATCAATCAAAGCATAATTGTGTAAACAAACGAGAAACAGGGATGAACTTCTATACCAGTTGCGTCCTTCTATGGGAGTCGCTCTTGTGAAGTCTAGTTGGCTTGTGCATATTGTATTTTCTGTTTGCCATTTGTCGACATAAACATACACCTCTCAAAATTAGACACTCCTCCATGGTATGTCATTGTTGGCAGACACCCGAGGATTCGGTTAGCCATAGTTTGTGTAAGTAAGGTTGGGAGGAGTGAACCATTTTATGCCTCTGTTTGACAAAATAAAAGCTCTAGCACATGAGTGATCCATGCTTCCCTCTGCGAAGGGACTATATTTTACCTTTATGTTGAGTCAGTAAACCTACTTCTTTTTGTCTCAAGCAAGCATTTGAGTTGTTGTGATTCATCCAGCTATATGTTGATTTACTCAATCATGTTCCTTATTATTCTTGTTTCTACAAATACTTTTATCTGTTTGAATACCACTTTGAAAGTTACCAATGTCTGCAAAGAGACTGTTATAATTGAGCATGATAAACTCTGCAATATAAGCTCTAGTATAAAGACTCTAATCTAAAGATAAGTACAATGTTAATTGTTCTCTGACCAAGAATGAAGTTTGCCCTTACCAATTTTGATTTACTTTTTGCACCTTTATTGTTCCTTTACTTGTTCAAGTTTGATTATATGAGAGGAAGTTTTTGTCTAATATGACTTGTTCCTTGTTAGATGTGATGCCTCTTGTCCGTATTTTATTTATCGATACCTCACTCCATAAACCTGTGGTCATGTTTACTGAGTTCAGTTTCGCTTGGGGACAAGCGAGGTCTAACCTTGGGGGGGGGGGGAGTTGACTCGTCCATTTTGCATCACTGTTTTATATTGTTGTTTTCTGTTATTTATCGATAGATTTCATGTTTTGATGCATCACTTATGTTATTTTATCTTATTTGGCATGTTTCATAATTTTTGGAGAATAAACACCGGAACCAGAAATCTGATGGAAAAAACACCGTCAAGATACCCTATTTCAGAAGTTCAGAAGAAGAGGGGGGACACCGGAGATGTCTTAGAAGTTTAGAGGAGGAGGCTAGCCAGAAGGGGAGCCAAAGGGGGGGCCACCAGGGGCCCACACCATGGGGTGGCACGCCCCCCTTTGGCCGCGCCACCAGGTGGTGTGGCCACCCTGTCCCACCTCTGGTCGACCCCTTTCGCGTACTTGACCCCTAGGGAACCCTAAGCCCCATACTGTCATCGAAGAATTATTCCACCGCCGCCTTGGGGCGGAAAACACCAGAGAGGGAAAAGCTCTCCGGCAGGGAGAAATCTTGTTCGGGGAATAGGTAAGGGGGAGCCTCACCTACCCCTCATATAAACCGGAATCCACTTTTTGGGCCTCATGATGGTTTGTCCGGTTTGTAGTGAGAAAATCCGGATTATAATGGTCACTCTGTAGAAAGAAGGCCCGGGTTACCGAGTCTGTAACCCAGAGGAGATAGAGGACCGCCCCGGAGTCCTAGTTGGGAGGCATAAGGGCCCAAGGGCGGACGGAGACGACCAGGTCACGGGGAGAACTGGCACTGGATGACTTAGAATCAGATCTCACTAGGACTCCGATAACGGGTATAACCCGAATCCTTTGTAACCCGGGGGACTTAGCCACTATATAAGGCGAGCCCCTGGGACGTAGAAAGACAAGCTCTAAGTCAATAGCAAGGTAACACGAAACATTGAGAACGAGAATTGCCCTTTGTAATCGATACCTTGTTTCCTGATAGTAAGAAGGCAGGAGTAGGTTTTACCCTCAATCGAGGGGCCGAACCTGGGTAAACTTGAGTCTCTCGTTTCCACCTTAACCCTTTTGAAGTTTCCCTCAGTAGCAATGGCCTCACAGTCTAGTTCTCACATGAGGACACTTTCCGTGACAACACCACGACAGTTGGCGCCCACC
This sequence comes from Alopecurus myosuroides, assembly GCA_028641055.1. NCBI lineage: Eukaryota > Viridiplantae > Streptophyta > Magnoliopsida > Poales > Poaceae > Alopecurus > Alopecurus myosuroides. Next base: position 192,012,005 of record CM054060.1, on the reverse strand, counting down.
GTGGGGCCTGCTCGCGGAAGCGTCGTCTTTTTGGAAGGAGCCTTACCAGGGATCGAGAAGCTCGCGATAGGCCGGATCAAGAGGAGCCTGTCACATCCCAATTTTGCAATACCTGATAACACAGTTGTTTTGCTAATTGCTTGACAAATAAACTTTGGTTGTGTTTGTTTAAGTGCAACTAAACAAACTAATTATATAAACTTGCAAACTTAAAAAGATAGCAAAGCAGTAAACTAAAAATATTCAATATATTGTTCCAATGACCTTGGCAATATTTTCTAAAGTAAATATTGATCAAAGAGTTTTCCAAAACTATCTTATGAATCCCATACTTGTTGAATATTATTCCAAGGTCTAAATTAAGAAAGAGGAAACACTTAATAAATTTCCCTAAAAGACTATCAGGAAAAAGAGGCATTCTTAGATGCTTCACCAAAATCTTATCAAATGTTTTTCCAACCTTGCAAGCTTAAAAACAAAGTATTGAAGAGCATTGACTTGCTATCCCTAGTCACATAAATATTTTGGCAAAGCATTGTTAAAGAAAAGCCACGTGCCTTATTAAATTGAATTTCCAATATTTCCAGAAACAAGAAACTCAAACAAGTTACTATTGTAAACTTTCTTCAAATAATCTGAAATTAATACCAGTGCTTCCTTATATCAAATAAGGAATACACACAAGAGCAGACCAAAATTTGAATCCATTAAAGTCCTAAAAACATGATTGTTCTCCACAGCAACATTTGGAATTTTGAACAAGTTTGTTCTACAAACTTTTTCAAAATACCATGAAATACATACCACATGCTCTATATCATAAATAAGGATGAAAACCAAAAGGGAAAACGTTTTTGAATAATTTAAGTTGCCAAAAACCCCTGTTTTCAAGACAGCACCTTTTAGAAGTTTGAACAAGTTTGTTCTATGAAGTAACTCAAAATGACTTGAATTTTCTACCACACAAGGAACACACTAAATAAAGAATGTGTGACAAAAATTATCATTTTTGGAAACTCCTAAGTAGTCAAATAAATTCAATGTCCATTTATGTCAGAATTGAAATTTGAACAACTTTGAACTATCAAGTTTATCCAATTGATCCAATTTTCACATATGTTGTGCATACAACCTAATAAGAATTTTGGGCAAAAGGATTTTAAATTTAGACTTTGTTTTCCTAGTGAAAACAACATTTTTCAGAGAGGGAAAAGAGGCAAAAGGATGTCTTTGTAAATAGCTAGGGACCTAATTGTAATCCGAGTCACTCCTTCTTCTTCCTAGCTCCTCTGTAGATGCAGTGCCCTACGCCATTGCCTTCGAGTGGAAGCATTCGCGTGGATAAGAACCCCCCCATGTGCACATGTCTGCTCCTTGCCCCCTCTCTCTCCCCCTCGAGCTCTCTTTCTCTCTCTGCTCGAAAATTCCCCAATCGAAACCCTAGCCGAATACGGTCGCCGTCGATTCGGACGTCTCCGAGCTCACCGCCGGTCGCCGGTGGTCTCAACCTCTCCGCCTCGTCGTGCTGGTCCTCGGTGCAGAAGGAATCGAGGCGGAAGGCCTCGAGGAGCCCGCGCCGTCCATTCTTCTTCTTCGGGTCCGGCGAACTCCGGCGAGGGATCACCGTCGCCTCGAGCCTCCTCCGCCTTCACCGTGCGTCCCCGCGCGTCTAGGGTGAGCAGGCGCACCTCGCCGTCCACTTTCCCCTCTCCCTAACCCCCTAATTCGTCGCCGCGCCGTCATCCTCTCCCGGCTGCCGCGCGCCGTCGTCGCCGCCGCTCTCCGGTTGCTCGCCTGGAAGCGGCGCTGCCCTCTTTTGGTTCCCCGCGTCGAGAGCGACCAGTAGATGTTTTTGGATCGGGAAACGGTGGCCGGATGCGCCGGATTTTGGCCTCGCCGGAATCCTCCCGCCGGCGGGTGACGCGTGCTGGCGTCAGCGCCTGCCTTGACCGCGCGGGAGCAGGTCAAACCCGCGGGTGGGCCGTGCTGCCTGCGTGGCTGCCGCGTGGCCACCTGGCCCGCTGGTCAGCGACAGCAGCTGGATCTGCCCGCGGTGGAAATAGATCTGGCTGGCCCAATAGTGAATCTAGCCCATCTACGTTTGTTTTTCCATTTAATTTTTTACAGAATATTGCATGTTTACTTTTGGCCCTAAAAGCTAACCTAAAAGATGAATTTGACCAAGATAAAATTCACAGTGGTAAAGCAACAAAATATAAACCATCTCCATTTTGTAGATCTACATTTGGATGAATATTTTAGACATGATAAGTGGTTTGGCAACAGGTATCAGAAACAGAAAAATGAGCACCATTTTAATTTCACAACTCAGAATGAGGTGTATCCAAATGCATTGGAAAGCCCTTGAAATTTCCTAACAGCAGCAATTACCTTTCTTCCAAATTACTAATATTTTGGAAATGGCATGCAATTTGGTAAAACACCAGAGAGCACTTTGGTGATTTTTATAAAATCATTAAAGATGAATTTTGATGCAAACTCAATTGGATGGTCTTGTGTATCTTTAGAGATATCCAAACCTAGCTGGGTTTAATTTTTAAAGCATCATAGAAAATTTGGTGGACAGATCTTTAATTTGCATGTTTCTGCCATTTTGGCATTTTAGGTAATTAATTTGTGTGAATATATTTTTGTGTGGCAATATTGTTTTCTAGCATGTACAAGTTGTGTGCACTTGTTTTCTAAGGTTTACTTAGCTATTTTAGCATGTTAGATTGTGTGGACTTGAGTTGATAAGAAATATGATTTATGAGAATGGCATATGTTTTATCTCTAGTTAATACTTGCATAGTATTTTTGAGTGATAAATTTATGTGCAAGCACTTGGATTGTTGTGTTGAGAGATTAGATCCAGTACCATGTTGGTACTTATATTGTGTTGTTATCACCTCTGCTAGCTTTCATTTGAGTTGGTAGAGAAGCATGAGTAGTTTTGTCATGGCTATGCAAATGTTATGGAAAAAATCTCTCATGTGTAGAATTTTTGGCATAAGAATTTGTGGTTGTGTAGCCACATATTTTTGTGTTGTGTTCATAGGACCAGTAGCATTTTGATGATGTTTTTAGGAGTACTTGACCCCTGAAGTTTTCACTTGTGTGGAAATAATAGCATGAGTAGCATTACCTTGCTTATGTTAACATCCTATTATTTTCTACTAGTATGGTTATTGCACTAGGAGCTAGTTTAGTCTTTTGTTAATTTTTAGCAAGTATGACCAGAGGCCTTGTGACCTCTTAATGCTTTGTTATGCTAGTGGAACACCCACTGGTGTCACTACATTTTTTTGGTGGAAACATTATTTCCCCCACACTAGATGTGTTTCCTTTATATAGTTCTCTAACTAATGAGTGCCTAGTATTTTTGCTTTGGGTTTTTGAGTGCTAAATGAAAATGTGTATGATTCTGTTTGTAAGTGGTTGTAATCATGTGTGGCTTGCTAGGAAAAATCCATTCTTGGAGTGTTGTTTGACTCCTCTGGTAATGCCCTTTTTTATTACCACTAGTATGTAGGAGTTGCCCTGCAAATTGATGCATTGTTTTGTTAAATGGGATATTTTTGTCATAGCAAGTATAGATGTTTTTCACTCCTATTTTTATGACATGGACCCTATAGTTGTATTTAAATTACTTGATTGAAATGCATCCATTGATTCTTCATGTTTGAGTAGTACTAGTTTCCTTAGCAGTTTTTGTATTGAATTATTTTTCCTGCCAACTTGTGTTTGGTAGATATTTGTGTATCCTTGCATGAGGACATGTTTTCATTTCCCATTATGATAACATGGTTCCTTGTTTGCATTTTAGTACTTTACTTGTTATGCATGCTTGCATAGCAAACCCTTAGTAGAAGCATGTCTATAGGATTCCTCCTTTTTAGTCATTGTTTCTATTGTTCTCACTATGAGAATTGTGTGTTTTGTGACGAGTCTATTGCCTTGTTGCACTTGTGTAGGCTCACTGATTTGTAAAAGTAACTTTTGCAAATCATGTGTTTTATTTATTCTTGATGTGAATTTAGACTTAGTAGGATAGCTACCTTGTTCTTTTTGTGGTTTGGTTGACTATCGGGGGGTTACCCCCGAGTAGGGTAAAGGCAAGTGCTAAAGGCAAGATCAGAAAGGATGCTTGGCCGAGTAGCCGGCTACCCGGTACTTGCTACCCGGTCGACTGCTACCCGGTCCTGCACATAGATAGCCAGAAGGGCAAATCGAGGAAGTTGCGTTCCTCCGAGTAGAAGAGTTGGCCCGAGTAGAAATGGCGGGAATCTACTCGGGACAGAAGTCAAAGGAGCCGTTCTGACACAGGATCCCGCGTATCCCGGGTCCGTACTTGGCACTATTCATGGCACTGTTCATCTGAGGACGGCGTGCCTGACAGCGACAGTGTGTCAGCAGGGCGTCGCAAGATAGGGGGGACCTACTCTGTGTTCGCCGCAGTGATAACACATCGGTTACTTGGTTTTGCCCAACGACTTTCCGCACCAGGACAAACCTAGAAGCCAAAACTGTCAGCGGGAGCTCGGAGGAAGGACGGTCTGCACACTATGTCGACATCTGTTTGTATTTGGCTGTATCTGGCTGGGCACCGAGTATATAAGGTGCCCTGGCCCCTCCTGCGCGAGGGATCGCATTCTGGGTTCAGATTCTCGACCTAGCTCATCACGTAGAGAGAAGAGTGGCTACTCGGTAGCAAGAACAATTGTACTGTGGCTACTCGGTGAGACACCAATATACAGATAGAAAGGCAGGAGTAGGGGTTTTACCTCCTCACGAGGGCCCTGAACCTGGGTAGATCGTGTTGTTTGCAGTGCTTGTTTCATACTTCACGCGGCTACTCGTCGCGTGATCCCTCCCCGAGCGCCTCCAGCGTCCATCGTCCCCACAACTTTAGGCATCCTATGGCATCTGTCGTGACACCACCACGACAGTTGGCGCCCACCGTGGGGCAACCAGCGGCGCTGGCTGGAGTTACCGTTCGGACGGGATCGATTTCTGCTACCGGAGAGCGCGTGGTCTGCGGCCTCGTCCACAGATTCGGCTCCTTCGACTTCGTCACCGACAACACCGGCGATTTCGGCGGCAGGGCCATGCCGGAGGGCGGCTCGGTGCTTTCTTTCGGCGTGCACCTCGTCTACGTCGCCACCATCATCGACCGCGAGTACCCCGAGCTGGTGCATGTCGCGGAAGATCCACCTGCCGTCATCGCCGCACGCGGGAGGCCGTTGAGCCGCTCTGCGAACATTGCAGAGGTGATGATGACCGGCCCTGCTGCTGACACCGGGAAGGGCGCGGCTGCTACCGCTGCGGCCGTTGTCGAGGATCTCGCTGGCCCGAGTGCTGGCGGGAAGACGCACAAGCCCTACGAGAAGGAGTGTAACCTTCCGCTCTCCACTACTCCGACAATCCCTGCGTCTGCTGCGCGGACGGGTATGCCGCCTCCCACTGATCTCGAGCTCCTGACCATGAAGGCGCAGCTCGACCGGCAGCGCCAGGAGCTGCTCGCTGAGCAGGCGGAGTTGGAGAAGATTAGGCTAGAGCTTAGCCTAGATCAGATCGAGTACAACAAGGCTCACGGTTTTACACCAGTTGTTAGGAGAGCTAGCAAAGTAGGTGCTACGCGTCGCAACTTAGGTGCCGAGATGGCAACGGTTGTAGGGGCTCCCAGTCAGTCCGCTACCGCAAACACCTCCACTAGACCCAGATACAGCACACCCGCCAAAACACTTAGACCTGCTGAGGCCGTAGCTGCCGAGTTGCCATATCTAGCTGGCGACGCGCGCGTTAGGCAGCAGGAGAGGCTGAACGAGCTGGTGCTAGAGGCCGCTAGGCAGAACGAGGAGTTCCGGAAAGCCAACCCGGGTGCTGGGGTTCTCAGGTGGTGCACTCGCACGTGGCTAGATCTAACGATCAGGTTTCATCACCGCATCCTAGCCGTGAGAGAAGCCGGAGTGGGCATTCCGGCAAGGGTAGGCAGATGCAGGTGTACGACCCGGCTGTCGCCGCGAAACAGCTCGCTGTGCCGCGACAGTCCGGTCAGAAACACAACGCTACAGGAGCAGGCTTTCAAGCCCATAAAGCTCAAAGCCAGGCCCGAGATGGAGAACGCCCAGGCCCTTCTCAGCATCCAGTTGCTCAGCCTACTCGGCAGCGGCAGCAGCCGCGTGCGGTGGCGCCAGCCGCCAACCCGGTGGAGCAGCCTGCAGCTGTGCAGGTGGACAGATATGATGATGGCTACTCGGCCATGGGGTTGGCTGGCTATGACATTCTGGATCGTGTGGGCGAGCGCGTGTTGGCGCCTGGAGATGCAAGGCACCAGCTGGACCGGATCAGCTTGTTGGCACAGATCGAGAACACGGGACCTCCCGGCCCCGAGTGCTTTGGCCCGCGCATCATGAACGAGCCTTCCGTGAAGAACTTCCAGCTCGCAAGGGGCACCAAGAGCTACAATGGTAGCACCAAGCCGGAGGATTGGCTCAATGACTATGTCACCGCGGTTCATATCGCGAACGGCAACCGGAGATGGGCAGTGCAGTACGTTCCGCAAATGCTAGCGGGTCCAGCTCGCACTTGGCTCAACAACTTGCCCAAGAACAGCATCAATTGCTGGCTGGATTTCTCGGAGGCCTTCATCAGCAACTTCACCAGCACTTACAAGAGGCCGAATAGGCCACATCAGCTGTCCGCTTGCAGGCAGCGGGAAGACAAGACGGACCGCGAGTATCTTACTCGGTGGAGCACTTTGCGGAACACCTGCGAAGGTGTGAATGAAGCCCAGGCCATCACGTGGTTTGCGCAGGGTTGCAGACATGGCAGTATGCTGTGGCAAAGGTTGCAGAGGGAAATGCCAAACACTCTGGCGGAGACCATCAAGATCGCGGATCAGTATGCACTCGGTGATCCTACCCAGCCTCTGATGGATTTCTCCGAGCCGAGAAGAAACTTCAACAGCAACAAGCGCAACGAGTTTCACAACAAGCGCATGGGTGACCGAATAGATACTCGGTACGACCCTGAGGAAGTGAATGAAGTGGCTGTTGGAGCTGGGGGCAGCCAAAGGCAAAAACCTGCTGGAGCCTACGGGAAGAACCAGAACCAGGGCCAAGGCAACAAGAAACCATTCCGCGCTCCTCAGTCGGGTAGCGGAAACTCGGAGCAGACAAGGAAGTTCGTCTTCGACGACATGAGGGTTGGCCCATGCAGTTTCCATACTCAGCACCCCTCAAGGCCTGCTAACCACACTACCCGACAGTGCGAGTGGTGGGGTCTGATCAGGAACGAAGGCTTGCCTCCTCCTCCTCCTCTGCCAGCTTCAAATGCCAATGTGCAGCCTGCTCGCGCACCCGCAGCTCGGCCTCCAGTGTTTCCGAGAAGAGAAAACGTGAACCAAGTGGTTTTAGGAGCCAACCGTCACTTCAACAATGAGGGCTACCGCAACAACAACAACAACCACAACCGCAACAACAACAGAGGCAACAACAACTACCAGGGCAACAACAACGGCAACAATGAGGGCAGAGGCCGCAACCAGTACCAAGAACACCATCAGAGCTACATGATCTTCACTTCTGAGCCCGTCGACAAGCAGTCACAGCACAGACGAGCCATGGAGGTCAATGATGTGATCCCCGCTGTTCCTCACTATATTCATTGGTGCAACCAAGAGATCACGTGGTCCCGAGTAGATCATCCCAAGGTGATGCCCAACCCGGGTAGCTACGCCTTGGTGCTAGATCCTACCTTCTTGGGTCCCGAGAAGAATGTGAGGTTCAACAAGGTGCTGATCGACAACGGCAGCAGCATCAACATTGTGTACAGAGACACACTCGAGAAGCTTGGGCTGGCCGAGAACATGCTGCTACCTAGCAAGACCACTTTCCATGGCATTGTGCCGGGAGTCTCGTGCAACCCGATTGGCCGAGTGTGGCTAGATGTGCTATTCGGCACCAGGGAGAACTGCCGCACAGAGAGCCTGCAGTTCGAGGTGGTTGATCATCAGAGCCCCTACCATGCTCTACTCGGCAGGCCTGCTGTGAGCAAGTTCATGGCATCTACCCACACTGCATATCTGAAGATGAAGATCCCTGGTCCCAATGGTGTGATTACCATCTCTGGTGACTACAAGAAGTCCATGGAGTGTGCCTCTGCTGGTTCTCAGTTGGCGGAGTCCATGGTGATTGCGGCCGAGAAGAAAAAGATGTACGAGGTGGTGGCTATGGCACAATCCGCGCAGGCTGGCGCACAGGGCGTGCCGAGTACCCAGCACGGGACCGCGTTCCAGGCGTCTCAAGAGACGAAGAAGGTCCAGGTCGACCCTGAGTTCCCCGACCGCGTAGCCATCATTGGCTCCGGGTTGGCGGAGAAATAGGAAAGCGAGCTCATCCACTTCCTCCGTGAGAATCGGGACGTGTTCGCCTGGTCCAATGAAGATTTACCAGGAGTCCCGAGGGAATTGGTTGAGCACTCATTACATGTGCGTCCTGACGCCAAACCAGTGAAGCAGGCTATGCGCCGTTTCGGAGATGAGAGAAGGAAGGCCATTGGTGACCAGATCACCAAGTTGCTGATATGCAATTTCATCATGGAGGTGCTGCATCCGGATTGGCTAGCCAACCCGGTCATGGTCGAGAAGAAGAAGGAGGATCCCAAGGCTGCTACCGCACGGCGCATGTGTGTCGACTACACCGACTTGAACAAAGCATGCCCCAAGGATCCTTTCCCGCTACCTCGCATCGATCAGGTGATCGACTCCACTGCTGGTTGTGAACTGCTGTCTTTCATAGATGCCTACTCTGGTTTCCACCAGATAGCTCTCAATCCTGCTGATCAAAGAAAGACTGCCTCCATTACCCCGTACGGGGCTTATTGCTATCGTGTCATGTGTTTCGGGTTGCGGAATGCGGGTGCTACTTATCAGCGGTGCATGCAGAAATGCTTGCACAACCAGCTCGGCAAGAATGTGCAGGTGTACGTAGATGACATTGTCATCAAAACGAATAAAACACAAACTCTGCTTGCCGATCTTGAAGAAACCTTCGCTAACCTGCGCAAGTATAAAATGAAGCTGAACCCGCGTAAATGCACCTTTGGCGTCCCGGCTGGCAAGCTACTTGGCTCCTGGTGTCTAGTCGGGGCATTGAAGCCAATCCTTCAAAGATAAAAGCTATTGAGAGCATGGCTTTGCCGAGATCCCTGAAGGATGTGCAAAAATTCACTGGTTGCTTGGCATCTCTGAGCCGTTTCCTGGGCCGAATGGGCGAGAAGGCCCTGCCTCTATACCAGCTGATGAAGAAAAGTGACAAGTTTGTCTGGACTCCGCAAGCGGATGTGGCATTCAATGAGCTGAAGGCAATGCTAAGTAGCGCTCCCATCTTGGCTAGTCCGCTACCCAAGGAGCCAATGCTGCTGTACATTGCTGCTACCAACCGAGTGGTCGGCGTGGTGATTGTGGTGGAACGAGAAGAGGAAGGGAAAAGTGTGCAGCGCCCAGTATACTACCTCAGCGAAGTGATGTCCAGCTCCAAGCAAAACTACCCGCATTACCAGAAGATGACCTATGGCGTGTACCTGGGCGCCAAGAAGCTGAAGCATTATTTCCAAGAACACCCCATCACTGTTGTGAGATCTGCTCCCATCTCGGATATCATGGGCAACAAGGAGGAGAGTGGCAGAGTAGCCAAGTGGGCAATTGAGCTGGCCGCGTACGCTCCCGCGTATGCAAGAAGAGAAGCCATCAAGTCTCAAATTCTGGCAGAATTTCTGGTGGATTGGGCTGAGGTGCAATACGAACCTCCTGCTCCAGTTTCCAATTACTGGAAGATGCACTTTGATGGCTCGAAGGTGAAGGAAGGCCTTGGTGCTGGCGTAGTGCTTACGTCACCCAAACGAGATCAGCTCAAGTACGTGCTGCAGATTCATTTCAAGGCGTCCAACAATGTTGCAGAGTACGAGGCCGTGGTGCACGGCTTGCGAGTAGCCAAGGAGGTTGGCGTGCAGCGCATTATATGCTATGGCGATTCAGATCTGGTGGTGCAGCAAGTCTCTGGCACTTGGGATGCTCTGGATGCCAACATGGCATCATACCGCTTCCTGGTACAGTCTATGACTGGATTCTTCGAAGGCTGCGAGTTCCAGCACATTCACCGGGCAGAGAATGAAGCAGCAGACGAGCTGTCCAAGTTGGGATCTTCTCGGCAGTCCATCCCGGCGGGGGTTGCCTTGGAGCACTTGAGGAAGCCATCCATCAAGCCATCTCCCAACTCGGAATCCATATTTGTTCCTTCTCTGCCAAGTGAAGAATCCGTTCCAATGGAGATTGACTGGGAGAATGCAATAGAGAACCCGGGGACTGCCACTCCTTACCCGGGGACTGCCACTCCTTACTCGGGGACTGCCGCTCCCTACTCGGGGACTGCCGCTCCCTACTCGGGGACTGCCACTCCATACTCGAGGACTGCTGTCCTCAACCCGGGGACTGTCGCATTCATTGAGGAGGTTCTTGCCAATCGTTCAGGGCTCCAGAGAAGCGCTCCCAACCCTAAAGAGCAGCCAGAGGTGCCTGTCCCGATGGAAGTGGACGAACCAGTGTTTTCTACACGGGAGACACCGAGTTGGGCCATGCCCATATTATCCTTTCTAAAGGACGGCACTCTGCCAGAAGATGAGGTGATCGCAAGGCAGATTCAGAGAAGATCCAAGGGCTACACCATATTCAGAGATGTGCTGCACAAAAGAAGTGCCACCGGCGTACTGCAAAACTGTGTGGACCCAGAAGAAGGAGGAGAAATTCTGTTGGAGATACACCAAGGAGAATGCGGGCACCACGCCTCTTCTCGGGCATTGGTCAAGAAAGCTTTTCAGCATGGCTTCTACTGGCTCACAGCTCTGCAGGAAGCTGAGGACATCGTGAGGAAGTGCAACGGCTGCCAGATGTTTGCGAGTAAGATCCACATGCCGGCTTCCGAGTTGAAAACCATTCCCATCACTTGGCCGTTTGCTGTATGGTGTTTGGACATGGTTGGCCCTTTCAAGCCAGCTAAAGGCAACATGACGCACATCTTAGTCATGGTGGACAAGTTCACCAAATGGATTGAAGTGAAGCCTATTCGGAAGTGCGATGGAGCTACAGCCGTGAAATTCTTAAAGGATGTGATCCTGAGATACGGCTATCCGCACAGCATCATCACGGACAACGGTACAAATTTTGCTGAGGGGGCAATGGTGCGGTTCTGCAGAGATAAGCACATCCGACTAGATGTTGCATCCGTTGCACATCCCGCCTCCAATGGGCAAGTGGAAAGAGCAAACGGCATGGTGCTAGCAGGCATAAAGCCAAGGCTGATTGAGCCGTTGCTGAAAACACCTGGGTGTTGGCTAGACGAGTTGCCAGCGGTGTTGTGGAGTCTAAGGACTACCCCTAACCGGTCAACCGGCTACACGCCATTCTTCTTGGTATACGGGGCTGAGGCCGTGTTGCCAATAGACCTAGAGCATGACTCCCCCCGAGTAACCCTCTACACTGAGGTGGAGGCGAGAGAAGCTCGAGAAGATGACGTTGACCTGCTCGAAGAAGCAAGAGAGCTCACTCTGTCACGTTCAGCTATCTACCAGCAAAACCTGCAGCGTTATCATAGCCAAAAGGTGAACCCAAGGGTTTTCCGAGAAGGAGACATGGTCCTTAGGCTTGTGCAACGCACAGCCGGGATGCACAAATTGTCTCCTCCATGGGAAGGGCCCTTCATTGTGAGCAAAGCGCTGCACAATGATGCCTATTATCTCGTGGACGTGCGTCCATCACAGGATAACAGGGCAGATAAAGCTGGAGAGGAATCCAAGCGCCCCTGGAATGTAGCCCTACTTCGTCGCTTTCATTCGTAAGCAAAGATGTGTATGTACTCTCTTATCCGAGTTAAAATTCTACTTTGCAATCTGAAATTAAGCTCGGGGACTGCCCTCGTCCAAACTTGCTCTGTGTGTTTCTACCCAGCTTCACTTTTGTCCACTCGGTTGCTCTGCTTAAAATTTCACGAGTACATCTAGTATTGTGTTTAAACCTACATGCAAACTCTTCGACTCTGCTGCTGTCTGAAACACGGCTTCATGGCAAGCAAGAGAACAAGCAAAAGGTCAATGAGCACAAGAAAAATTACTAAGGAAAGAAAGAGCGCAGGAACCGAGTAGGATGTCTTTTACTGTTATTTCTTGTTAACTCCTTTTCGGCTAAGTGGTGGGCTGCGTTACTATGAGTGTTTCTAAGTGGCTAAGTATTTGCAACTCCAACTTTGAATTCTTGTGACTCGAATACCAAAAAAGCAACAAGTTGCGGGTAAGAGCTGAGATAAAAAGGAAGAGCGAATAAGAAATGCAACTCGGGGACTTGCATGATAACGCAACCCGGCATCGAGCCAAGGCTGCTCAAATTGACTTAGTTAAATATCAAACGTGAATAAAACTGAGTGGAAAGCGACAAACGTAATTGTTTCGATACATCTGCACCCGGCATCCCTGGGATCTGATAAAAGTTTCAAGGATAAAAGTTGCAGGAGATAATCAGGTCGAGGTAGCAGAGTTCTCGGTGTTGGCCTTGGCAGCTTCAGCTTCAGCGCTGGCCTTAGCAGCATCAACCTCCGAGTTGGCGGCGTCGGTCTTCGCAGCATCCGCGTCTGGCTCGGTGGCAGCCTGGTCAGAAGTGGCCGTGGCCACCGAGACGAGTTCTGTCGCCGAGGTGGAGGCAGCAGCTTGGGTGCGGAGAAGCGCCGTGTCGTCGAGGGAAGCACCTGATGAAGTGCCGAACTCAAGGGCCGCGGTGTCGATGGTCATCTCCACGCTCTCGGCTTCCTCGTCGCTATCTGCGACGACCGTGGCCTTCCCCTTCCCGGTCTTGACGTTCTCACTGTCGAAGCAGCTCAGGCCTTCGGACTCGGTAGCATCCTCGTCTTCATCCTCGTCGTCATCCTCGCCCTCCACCTCCGTGTCGGGCTCGGTGACACCATCGATGAAGCGCGCAGTATCTGCGTAGGACGCGATCTCGTACGCAACCAACTGGCGGCGAGCCACACAGTCGGAGTCTTTCTCCCACCTCGAATCCTGGCGCATCTCGAGGATAAGATTAAGATCAAGGTTGTCGTACCAGCTGCAGATGAATAGGAGCAGCATGTCAGCGCCTGCCCGAGCTCCCGAGGCCCGCCATTTCTTCAGCTCGGCCTTCACGCCAGTCAGCTTCTCGGCAAGCCCGCGGATGGTTGCTGACGCAGATTCTCGAGGCCAGAACAGGTCATGGAGTTGGAAGGCAGTGCGCACCAGGTCGGTGCCCACGCCCCTTAGGCGCTGGAGCTGGACCTGCATGGTTGTGATACTGTCCTCAATTGAATCTTTGGTGTCCATAGGCTCGCCCTTCTCGGTGCGAATGGCTTGGGCCTTTGCCAGAGCAGGCTTGCAAGACGAGTTGAGGTCGGGGAAAGTTTCTGAAAAAGCTATCAAAAAGATTAGAGACAGGGGCAGAATAGAGAAATGACTCGAGTGGAAGAGAAGCAAAAGGGGAAAGTGAAGTGCAAAGAAGTGGGCACTTACTATTCAGGTCGTAGAGTAGCGCCTGCAACATGTTCTTCCATGACTCTTCATCAACAACATGCTTCTCTTCTACTCTCCGGAACTGGGCCAGCTGGAGCATGAGCGCCGAGTTGCTTTCTCTCAGCGTGTCGCATTCCAGCTCCACCGCCCTTTGCTTGGCCTTGGCTGCTGCCTCAATCTTGTCCTTATCGGCAGATATCTTGTCCTTTTCGGCAGCAATATTAAGGGCATCTTGCAAGGCGGTTCGCAGCTGGACCTGCAACGGTTCCATCTCGGAGAGGTACCTCTTCTTGAATTCCACCTCAAGGCTTTCAATCTGCTGCTGCACCTCAGCAGGCTTGAGGCAGTCGAGATGCTCCTCGACAAATTTCTTGTGGTCTTCTGTGAAGAGCAAGACACGGTCAGCAGAGTAGCCAGGATGAAAGCAAGAAAGCAAGCCGAGAAGACATCAACTCACCTTCCAGCTTCTTGATCGTGGCTTGGCCGCTCTCAACAAAGACGCGGCAGTTCGCATGCTCCTCTGCCAAGGTCTTGAACTTGCCTGCAGAAAGGAATCGATTAGAGCAGAAAGCGAAAGCGGGCGTAAACACAAAACGCAGGAACCGCGTAGCTAAAAGCTTACTCTCGATCTCGGAGATCTGGAGGGTGCGATCCATGACCTCCTTCTCCGTCGCCTCATCAGTCTTGCGCTCAATTTCGAGGGCCTCAAGGCGCCTTCTAGCGATGCTGTGGTTCCAGAGCAATCGCCGGAACAAGTTTGTTCTCTTCAAGAGACTGTTCTGAGAAGCATAAAGAGAATGAATCAGACACAAATCGGGAAGATTCAACCCGAGAAGACGGCAACTCGGTTGAGTATCCGTCTACTCGGCCAGAATCTCGGGGACTGGGTGATGGATAAGAAGAAGGAGAAGAGTAGAAGAAAAGAAAAAGGCAACTCGAATTGGGTGAGCAAAACTTACTGCAAAAGCTTGTTCGATGTCCTCTGCGGCCTTCCGGTGGACGAACAGCTTGGCGGCGAGCGTGCTGGTCTTGGACGAGATGGTCATGGGATTGTACCCCATGTCCGCCTTGTTCCAGTCGATGCGCATATGATCCAAATCGCCCAGAGGCAAGCCGTGCCAGTTCTTGTTGCCGAGGATGTCGCTGTTCCATTCGGCGTCGATGAAGCCCACTCGATCAATCATCTCCTCGAGCCCCCTGGACGTCACCTCGGTCTCCTGGACTTCGCGCGAGTAGATTGAGAGGGATCTGTCCTTGTTCCGGGCTGGCGGCTTGGAATCCACAGCCGTGGCCTGCTTGCCCTTCCTGATAGCAAGTTTCTTCTCGGCAGCAGTTATCGGGATGTTGTGCTGCTTGCTCATCTTCACCAAATAAGGTGGATTGGATGGAGGTTCTGGCAAACTTGATCCAGCGGCTGCGTCAGCGGCTGCGCCGGAATCACCAATGACGAGCTGCCCGGCCCTGGCAACAGGTTTGACAATTGGTTGGGGCGGCGGCATCATGGCAGAGTCGCGCGCAGCGCCACGAGGATGATTCCTGCGGACGTCGGCGTCAGGCGGGCCAGTTTGCTTCTCAGAGGCCTGCTTCTCGGAAGCCTTCTTCTCGATGGGTTCTTGTCGGCGGCCTTCTTCTCGGCGTCCTCCTTCTTGGCTGGAGGGCTCGCTGCGATCTTGGCTTTCTTCTCGACAGCCTCCTTCTTGATTGGATGGCTGGTGGTAATCTTGGTCTTCTTCACCGGCGGGGAGCTCGGTGCAGTGGATGAAGTGCCCTGCTGGGTAGGCGGCACCAAGGGTGCGCTACCCTGCACAGCGTCTGGCTGCGCGTGGCTCTGCAGGTCTTGCACCATCTCGTCAACTGTCTCAACCCGCTGCTCGGCAGCGGGATTTTGCTGTGTCTCTTCTGGTTTCTCTACCCGCGGCCGGGCCGCGGGGTCACTTTGGTCAACGGCCCTTGTTGCTGGCTGCTCTTGATTCTCCTCCTGCCGCTCAAGGGCGGCCTGGTCGTGCTGCTCGAAGTCTTGTTCTGCGTTCTCCCCGGCTGTGGAAGCTGGGGGAGAAGGTGGTCTCTCGTCGCGAGCAGCATCCTGCGCTTCCTGTTCTGCGCGGGCCTGCTACTCCTGCTCGGCGTCATGGACGTCGGTGTACGTGTACTGGAACTCGTCCTCGGCTTCTCCTTTCACAGGGGAGGGCGAGCGCACCTTGTCCCGTGCAGTGTCCTCATCCTCCTCAGAGAGATCGATGAGCGCATCCACGTCGATGGCGGATCTCTTCTTCGATTTGGACTTGGTGGGCGCGGCAGCAGCGTTAGCATCCAAGGGGGCGCTAAAAAGAAGAGAGAGTTCAGAAAAGAAAGAAGGACAGAAGAAACCGAGAAGCAATGGCAGGGAATTCAGAAAAAGCAGCAACAGCGATGCGCAACTCGGAGAAAGTTACTTACCCTGCACGGGAAGGCGGTAGTCGTCTCCCCTGTTTAACCTTCTTCACGGCCTGCTTGGGCTTCTTGCTGGGGGGCTCTTGAGCACCTCTACCCGCCCTTTTGCGAGTAGCGGGAGCAGCAACCGCGAGCGGATCGACGACAAGGGCGTCCTCGTCCTCGACCTCCTCTTCAGCGTCAGCATCGTCTGTACAGTTGGGAAGAAGAAAACAATTCAGAAGCGGGAGGAAATTGGGTTGCGCTGCTCGCGGCCAGACAAGGTGAGCTCAATTACCTTCGTCATCGTCCTCGGACCAATCCCGAACAGACGCGTCAACATGATGCTTCTTCGTCTGAGCGGCATGAGGAATATTGAGTTTGTCCGCGGTCTCGTAGGAGACCTCATCATCCTCCTCCCGGTCCTCTTCCCAGTTATCCTCGAAGCGCTCCGCGCTCTCGGCAAGCTGGCGGGCAAGGACCTGGAAAGTAGGGAAACATCACAAGTTAGTCGAGTAGCATAAAGGCATCCTACTCGGCAAGGCGTGCAAACACAAAGCACATTAAGCCTAGAGAGTGCTGCTAAGTGTGCTACTTGACAGGGCGTGCGAGCACAATGCACATTAAGCCTAGAAAATACTGCGAAGTGCGCTATTCGGCAAGGCATGCAAACACAAAGCACACAAAGCCTAAGCAAAACTACAGAGTGTTCTACTCGGCACAGAGTGTGGATACTAGGCACAGAAAGTGAAGAAGGCTATCTACTCGGAATCTGTGTACAGGAAACATGATGAGAAGCACTAACCCGCTCGACTGGTTTCGTGCGGCTGAACGGCACGAAGCCGTACTGCCAGTTGTCCCTAAGGCCAGTGCTCATGATGGAGCGCGCCCAAGTGGCAACGTCCGCGTTGCTGAGCTCGAACGTGGTTGTCCGAGTGCAGTCGCGGGGGCCGCCCATGTAGCACATGAGATGGACGCGGTGCTGGAGCGGCAGCACTCGCCTGGAGATCCAGCAGGCGATCGGGTTATCGCTTTTGAGCCCTTCCGAGATCAGGTTGGCGAGGCGCTCGTCCATCTGCTTCAGGTTGCTGTCGAGGGACGGCTTGGTCCACCAGTTCTGCCCGGTGGGAGCTGTGTTGGTCCAGCGGGGCAGATTGATCCGGTCCTCCACTTTGGCTCCCTTCTCGGCGGGAATGTTCTTCACGTAGAGGAAGGTCCTCTGCCACTTGCGGACAGAGTCCAACCCCTTGATGCGCGGGTGATTGGTTCCACCGCGCTGCACCATCATGGCGCTGCCAGTCTCCGTCATCCCGCGGCTGGTCTCCGCGGCATCCTTCTTGCCCTTGCTTTGCTTCCGGAAGAAGAAGTACCGGGACCAAGTTGCCGAAGTGGGGCGAACACCCAGGAATGCCTCGCTTACCACAGCGTGGTATGAGAGCATGACGATGGCGTTCGGCGGGAGGTGGTGCGGCTGGAGGCCATAGTGATCGAGGAACGACCGAAAGAAATTCGAGACCGGGAGTCCGAATCCTCGCGCGAAGTGCGCAAGGAAGACGACGTGCTCGCCCTCCTGCGGGGCCGGGACAAGCTCGCTGCCAGGTTGCCGGCAGCGAACACCGGGAGGAACTCTCCGGGTGTTCACGAGCCATTGGCACTCCTCGGCAGTGACCTCAGATCCAGCCCAGCCGGCGCGAGCGTCGTCGTCACGAGCCATCACGGTGGGAAGAGATTGGCTGAAAGATTGAAGGAATTTGGGTGGAGAAGCTCGCGGCGGCGCGGTGAGATGCGCGGTGGCGGAGAAACGAGGAGACTGGGGGAAAGTGGGAGCGGAAGAAGAAGAAGGAGTTACCGAGGGGGTATATATACCGCTCCTCGGGTTGCCGTTACGAATTGAGGTAGTGGGATCGATCGTGGCAGAAACCGTGCGGCGTGGGATCTGTGGGCCGGTTAGAAACACACATAGCGCGGAACGCGCGCGTAACGGCCGCATTAGATCCCACGACGAGATCGTGGGCAGTTACTGCGCTTGATGGGACATGACAAGCTAGTGGGCCCAGGCCGTGAAAACTGGGCGCGTGGCCTGTCAGTTCCCGGGCACCGAGGCGTCGGGGTCGTGTGCACGTGACACGTGCCCAGTTGCAGCGCGGAAAGCCGAATTGTGCTCTGCCACGCAGAGATTTCGATTCAAGATTTCACCAAGTCCTTTTACTCGGCCACAGAGAAGAGAAGTGGTTCTATTCGGAAGGAGCTTAGGACAAAATCAAGAGTTACTCGGAGGCTTTACTCGGTATCCCAAGATTCAAGGGCAAGACTGTCAAGGTTGGTTTTTAAGCTGGCAGGGCCCAGTGAACGAGTTCGCAGGACTCTACCAGCTTTGGGGACTGCTGTCGGGGGGTTACCCCCGAGTAGGGTAAAGGCAAGTGCTAAAGGCAAGATCAGAAGGGATGCTTGGCCGAGTAGCCGGCTACCCGGTACTTGTTACCCGGTCGACTGCTACCCGGTCCTGCACATAGATAGCCAGAAGGGCAAATCGAGGAAGTTGCGTTCCTCCGAGTAGAAGAGTTGGCCCGAGTAGAAATGGCGGGAATCTACTCGGGACAGAAGTCAAAGGAGCCGTTCTGACACAGGATCCCGCATATCCCGGATCTGTACTTGGCACTATTCATGGCACTGTTCATCTGAGGACGGCGTGCCTGACAGCGACAGTGTGTCAGCAGGGCGTCGCAGGATAGGGGGGACCTACTCTGTGTTCGCCGCAGTGATAACAGATCGGTTACTTGGTTTTGCCCAACGACTTCCCGCACCAGGACAAACCTAGAAGCCAAAACTGTCAGCGGGAGCTCGGAAGAAGGACGGTGTGCACACTATGTCGACATCTGTTTGTATTTGGCTGTATCTGGCTGGGCACCGAGTATATAAGGTGCCCTACCCCCTCCTGCGCGAGGGATCGCACTCTGGGTTCAGATTCTCGACCTAGCTCGTCACGTAGAGAGAAGAGTGGCTACTCGGTAGCAAGAACAATTGTACTGTGGCTACTCGGTGAGACACCAATATACAGAGAGAAAGGCAGGAGTAGGGGTTTTACCTCCTCACGAGGGCCCTGAACCTGGGTAGATCGTGTTGTTTGCAGTGCTTGTTTCATACTTCACGCGGCTACTCGTCGCGTGATCCCTCCCCGAGCGCCTCCAGCGTCCATCGTCCCCACAACTTTAGGCATCCTATGGCATCTGCCGTGACACCACCACGACATTGCCATGCTTATTATTGTGCCATGCTTATTATTGTGCATGTTTTGTATACTTTTAGTAGTCTCAGCCTTGTGAAACTAAGTGTATTCTGGGTTTATTAATATCTTGGTATGAGAGTGGCACACCCACTGAATCCATGATATTGAGGTTGTGAGATATGTTCCTCCAACCTTAAGCTGTCTTATTAAATGGCATTTCTGCCAAGTGTGTTTGTTTGATTGTTTGCCTCAATTAATAATTAGGTGATTGGTTATTATTAGTTTCCTTGTTGTATGTATTGTTATGTATTGTTGCTTGCCTTGATTGGTTCTGAATGTGTGTCCGTTATTCTTTTTACGACGTTAGAAAACGAAGAGGAAGGAAGTGTCGGGAAGCTCTGTTTCAAGTTCCAGTCACTCCAAGACCAGGGACACAGGAGTCACCAGGCAAGCCATCCTGATGCTTGCTAATACAATACTTATCATTATCTATCATGCATGTTTTACCTCTGAAGTTTTACCAAAACTTGATTATCAAAACTATTTTTGATGTGGCTTTTACTACTATACTAGTATATAGTTTACTATTATGCCAGTAGTTAAACTTGGTAATACCAAGCCCATAAGCCACCATATGGTATTTATTACCATCAAATATACTAGTCCCTAAGTGGACACCCTAAAATTGTGATTTTACAAAACAAAGGCTTTGCGGAAAAACCCGGAGAAAAGGCGGATCCTTATCCTCCGGAGGAATGTGAAAGTGGTCATTTTTGAGAAATTGGTTTTTCAAAAATGACACGTAACCTAGTCTACGCCGGACAACCTTTACCGTACTGCCACCCTACCCAACATGGGAACGGGCTTAACTTGAAGTTTGTTCTTATTAGTGTGTGCTATCTCACTTGCTATAAGGGACGTCGTACCCTCGAACCGAATGTCGTCAAAACTCCCAATGTTGAGACATATAAAGTGTGGGATTAATTTTCCCTCCGGACGCATTCATTGAGGCTCCCGGCTAGGCAGAGTGGGACTTGTTGCCGGGGAGATTCTACTCAACCGAGAGATAGGCATATTCTAGTTTGAACATAGTGGATGGTTATGATCAGATACCTTTTGTTTACATACTGTTGTTACAGTTCGTGGTTGTTCACGGTAGGTGTACTGGATCTGGTGGATGAGTACACCTCTGTAGAGTACAACTTTTTCGAAGAAGCCGCGTCCTTGGATATGGACAGTTGAATGGCCATGTAGCTTGCATTGTGTCGATGTTTTCAAAAAGGAGTTTTTGAAAGGAAGTGTTGAACTTGTGAAGTTCGGAAAGGAAGGAAAACGTATACCGTGGAGGTATCGTCGATGATGGAAAGCCAGATGTAGTTATACAAAACAAAGTGTTTTGTAAAGAAAACCTTTTCTACTCTAAGCAAGAATTCTGGAAACTGATTCCAAGAAGTTTTGCAAAGAGAAAATATTCTTTAACAAAGCTTTACAAAACCTCTTGTACATGTGATATCTACAAGAGAAATAAAACTATATTATTTTTCTTCTGAAGTATCTTCTTCAACGAAGATACAGATTAACCTGACTGCAACTGTGGTGTCATCATATATGAACACCATTGATAGTGAACCCTATTTATAGCCTACCTATTCCACCATATAAGCATATTTGCATGTTTGGTAAGTGACATGATGGATGTCTTGCTGAGTACATTCAAATGTACTCATTATGGTTTCGCCCCTGGTATCTACTTGCCAGACTTTGAGAAGGAGCCTCCGAAGGAGATCTATGAAGAGAAGTACGGAGCTGACGACTTTGCGAACTAGGATCGTCTCCGGGTCAGCAGCCTGTAGGTTAAGGCGTGACTTGGGCTCATCTACGTTGTGTTTAAATTGTCTTCTGCTGTGTTTGATAAGTTGCCTGCCCTATGTGGCAGTTGTGTTAAACTTGATCATGTGATCATTTGTGTAATACCTTTATGTATTCGTGTAATGGATGATGTATTTCTGGATGCCAACTTTGTATGTTGTTCACGACTGATCTTTCTGGGATAGTGAATGTATGCATACGGAGGGTTTCAGACTGCCGGTCTGGGGTCCTTACAGAGTTGGTATCAGAGCCATCCTGACCTTAGGAGACCTTAGTTAGCATGGACGTCAGATAGGAAAGGAAAGTATTTTGAGTAAAATCCTATTGACTATCTCAATTATTTTTATCTAAGGGAATTTTAGTATATTTTCCCTCCTTCTGATCTTTTCAAAAGATTCTAAAGGCATATCTCTCTCGGTTAAGAGTTTATTTCTTACTTGTTTGCAACTGCTCCGCTCTGTTTTTGAAACATCTCTCGTCTTTGAAGTTTACTGTTCAGAAAATAGTTGGGGTTTCAAAAACAAATTGTTGCATAGTCTTACCTCTCTCAGTTAAAAGTTTTATCAAAACTTTACCTCTATTATCTTGTTTCCATCCAAAAACTTGTATACTTGCCGATGTCCCGAGAAGACCAAAATAATTGCCTAGCTCTACAGTGATGATGGTCAGAAGTAGATGTAGTTCTTCAGCCACTTCTAGGATTTTGGATCAGTCTAGTTTGGAGTAATTTAGCGATGACCCCATGAGTAACCTCCCCCGACGTAGCTCCAATGGAGCCTTGCTTGTGTGTTATGGCTTGCATATGTGTGTCCGTAAGGCTTTGTGCTATTGTGTGGTGTAGAATTTGGTTCATCTAGGCTTCTATATGTTTGTGGGATGTTCAAAATTTGCAGATTTGTGATTGCCCCGCTCTTGTTTTTGAATCGCCTCTTGTTAGGTTTTTGCCAAGCAAAAATGTTTGTATAGTATTCAAAAACAAGAATTTGTTGCTTAGACTTATACTGGTTTTCGCTTCGAAATGCCACCCGTCGTGAACCACCACCATCTCCCCCAAAATCAATAAAAGCACCGTTGGGCCTAATAATGGAGGACCATCAAGCCACACGAGCTGAGAGCGTTGCTACAAGCGCTACACACCAACCACTACTGACCAAAACCTCTATGTTTGTCTGTTTGCAACCGACTCTTTTTGCCCTGTTGGCTAAATGTTGCACATTTGTTTTTGTGTCCCCTTTTAAAAGACCAAACTAAAGAGATCCCATTTTAAAATTTATATACCTCCCTCCTCTGGAGAAAGGTGCAAAAGAAGTCTTCACATGCCATGATGCGCAACCCCCTCGAAAGCCAATCCGAAGAGCACGATTCAATATTCGACGTACGATGACGCTAGTCGTATCTTGTCGGACAAACATGATTAAATAGAAAGCTAACAAGACTAACATGCTTTGCCTAATCTTAGGTTGAAACCTAACCAAAGCATGCGAAATACTGACAACTCTTTCTAAACCCAGGGATTAAGTGACTTAGGACACCTTTTAATCTAGTTGGTAAAAAGGAGAAGTCACGAGAAAATAAGATGATGACCTGTTCGTTTACTAGTCAATAGGATATCAGGTGTATCTACTTTGGAAACCAAATCTTAGTAGACGTTGTGGGTACTATGAAATTCGGGGTTTAGAAATTAAGTGAACGATGAAATGATAGATCAAGAAAACAACAGTTTTCCTGTTTTTGTTTCTTTGTGTGCTCTTGATTGAAATGAATTTGTGTTTTATTCAATCTTGCTTACTAACTTATATGGAGTTGTTAGGACTTGTTATTATGTTGTTTTCTTACAACAAATCTACCCTAGAAAGTGTGTGCATGATTGGAAACTCGAATAAAAATGAAATAGCATTTGTTACCTTCTAGTTTATTATTTGGAAGTATTGTGAGAGCTAGATCTGTGTATACTTTCTTAGTAGATTGTGTGCTATGTCTTTCTTTGATTCCAGTACCATTTAGGTACTGTTATTTTGATGCTTGAACCTCTGTTAGCTTGCATGTCTCTTAATAGTAAAGCATATGTAAGCATTGCTATCAATATGCACTAGTATTGCTTCACTAGAGTAAATAGCCTTATATTTTTATCTTGTATGCAAAGTTTTTCATGAGTAACCAGAGGCTTAGTACCTATTTCTCCTTGGTATTAGTAGGCCATAGCCCACTGGTCCCATTGCATTTTGGCTTGAGGATGAAAATCCCCAACCATACACATGTGTGAAAATAGCATGTTTCACTATGTGATTGATTTCTATTTTCCACCATGGAAAATATAATTGTTTGTTCTCACCTATGCAAGTGAGAAGTTTATTTCTTATTAGTAAATACTAATATGTTTAGGTGTGATCCTTTTGTTAGCATAATATTCCTTAGGGGTATCATGTTAAGAAATGTTTCACTATCGTGTGCTAAAATTAAATTGTTCGCAAATAAAATAAATTCCTCTTGATTGGTAGATTGTTTGTGAATAATTTTAAATTGAGTGTATGGATTTTTGAAAAGGTTTAGTTAACTTTTCATTAATTGCATAGCTACTGGTTGTGTGAGTTATACCTTGCTTGTTTGCTAGTAATTGGTTAAAGAAAACAGAAATTGCTAGAAGAAATTTCTGGATGCTTAATGGTTGATTCATAAAATTACTCTGGTGCTTGTGCTTACTAACATGAGTAGGATTGGTGTACTGTTATTAGGTACACTTATATTCATGACTTGCTTGTTTAGTTTTAAACATCATGATAGCATTGTTTGTTTCTCTAGGGTGAAACTAGTTCACCACTAAGAAAATGGTGATTTTTGCTCTAGTATTACCCTCTTTTTATTTTATGAGTATATGTGTGGATATAGCATGTTTAGGAAGTTATTACTTCTGTTATCATGCCATGAATTATTTAGTTGCATGTTCTATTGTTATAGGATATGATTATCTCTTATAGCATGCTGGTGTAGATTTTTCATACTAGTGTGTTATTTGTGCAGTCCTGTTTTTTTATGCCTGTGTAATAGGAGTTTTATCTTGTGTGAAGATGGTGTTTTAGAGTATCTTTATGATTGGATTCATGGGTTTTTAGCTACTGGTTGTTTGCTAATAGTTCATGATTGATGGATTCCAAAACCTCTAATAAACAATAACCTAGTGAATAAATAGTCTATTCATCTGTGGTGTTGTTTGCTTGCTTATTGGATTTTGTTTAAATGTTTTACCTTAGCATGAGTTTATACTTGTGTTATGATTGTGCTTAAGAGTATCTTATGAAACTAAAACATCCAACTAAAATCATGAACGTATTAAGTGATAGTTGCTTGTGGGGAGTAACACCCACTGCCGTGGGTATTTATTCCGTCTGTTTGTTTTACCTTGGCAACCTAACCTTTGCACCCACAAGCTACACCACTCCATATGTGTTATGTAAGATGTGGGATATAGATAGGAACTCATGTAATAATTGACGGTACGTTTCCAGGTAGTTCTGCACTAACCTTAATTTTGTTTGTTTCTAAATCGTCCAAGACCCAAGGTCAAACTAGGAAACAAAGGTTTTGGACCTAAAACAGTACTGGTGTACTTTTTATAATGAATTTGCTAATTCAGGGGAGTACCCCGACTCCCAAGAAAAATCAAAGGGGGGAAGCACCAGCACTCCAACGCTACTAACCACCGAGCGATTGTAGTTGAAGTTAGAAGTTTCTAACATTGTGTTTGTTGGCCCTCCCTTAGTCCTCGCTTGCGAATCTCGGGGACGAGATTCTTTTTAAGGGGGGAAGACCCTGTCACATCCCAATTTTGCAATACCTGATAACACAGTTGTTTTTCTAATTGCTTGACAAATAAACTTTGGTTGTGTTTGTTTAAGTGCAACTAAACGAACTAATTATATAAACTTGCAAACTTAAAAAGATAGCAAAGCAGTAAACTAAAAATATTCAACATATTGTTCCAATGACCTTGGCAATATTTTCTAAAGTAAATATTGATCAAAGAGTTTTCCAAAACTATCTTATGAATCCCATACTTGTTGAATATTATTCCAAGGTCTAAATTAAGAAAGAGGAAACACTTAATAAATTTCCCTAAAAGACTATCAGGAAAAAGAGGCATTCTTAGATGCTTCACCAAAATCTTATCAAATGTTTTTCCAACCTTGCAAGCTTAAAAACAAAGTATTGAAGAGCATTGACTTGCTATCCCTAGTCACATAAATATTTTGGCAAAGCATTGTTAAAGAAAAGCCAAGTGCCTTTTGAATTTCCAATATTTCCAGAAACAGGAAACTCAAACAAGTTACTATTGTAAACTTTCTTCAAATGATCTGAAATTAATACCAGTGCTTCCTTATATCAAATAAGGAACACACACAAGAGGAGACCAAAATTTGAATCCATTAAAGTCCTGAACACATGATTTTTCTCCACAGCAACATTTGGAATTTTGAACAAGTTTGTTCTACAAACTTTTTCAAAATGCCATGAAATAAATACCACATGCTCTCTATCATAAATAAGGATGAAAAAAAAGGGCACAAGTTTTTGAATAATTTAAGTTGCCAAAAACCCCTGTTTTCAAGATAGCACCTTTTATAAATTTGAACAAGTTTGTTCTATGAAGTAACTCAAAATGACTTGAATTTTCTACCACACAAGGAACACACCAAATAAGGAATGTGTGCCAAAAATTATGATTTTTGGAAACTCCTAAGCAGTCAAATAAATTCAATGTCCATTTATGTCAGAATTGAAATTTGAACAACTTTGAACTATCAAGTTTATCCAATTGAGCCAATTTTCACATATGTTGTGCATCCCAACTAATAAGAATTTTGGGCAAAAGGATTTTAAATTTAGACTTTGTTTTCCTAGTGAAAACAACATTTTTCAGAGAGGGAAAAGAGGCAAAAGGATGTCTTTGTAAATAGCTAGGGACCTAATTGTAATCCGAGTCACTCCTTCTTCTTCCTAGCTCCTCTGTAGATGCAGTGCCCTACGCCATTGCCTTCGAGTGGAAGCATTCGCGTGGATAAGAACCCCCCATGTGCACATGTCTGCTCCTTGCCCCCTCTCTCTCCCCCTCTAGCTCTCTTTCTCTCTCTGCTAAAAAATTCCCCAATCGAAACCCTAGCCGAATACGGTCGCCATCGATTCGGACGTCTCCGAGCTCACCGCCGGTCGCCGGTGGTCTCAACCTCTCCACCTCGTCGTGCTGGTCCTCGGTGCAGAAGGAATCGAGGCGGAAGGCCTCGAGGAGGCCGCGCCGTCCATTCTTCTTCTTCGGGTCCGGCGAACTCCGTCGAGGGATCACCGTCGCCTCGAGCCTCCTCCGCCTTCATCGTGTGTCCTCGCGCGTCTAGGGTGAGCAGGCGCACCTCGCCGTCCACTTTCCCCTCTCCCTAACCCCCTAATTCGTCGCCGCGCCGTCATCCTCTCCCGGCCGCCGCGCGCCATCGTCGCCGCCGCTCTCCGGTTGCTCGCCTGGAAGCGGCGCTGCCCTCTTTTGTTTCCCCGCGTCGTGAGCGACCCGTAGATGTTTTTGGATCGGGAAACGGTGGCCGGATGCGCCGGATTTTGGCCTCGCCGGAATCCTCCCGCCGGCGGGTGACGCGTGCTGGCGTCAGCGCCTGCCTTGACCGCGCGGGAGCAGGTCAAACCCGCGGGTGGGCCGCGCTGCCTGCGTGGCTGCCGCGTGGCCACCTGGCCCGCTGGTCAGCGACAGCAGCTGGATCTGCCCGCGGTGGAAATAGATCTGGCTGGCCCAATAGTGAATCTAGCCCATCTACGTTTGTTTTTCCATTTAAATTTTTACAGAATATTGCATGTTTACTTTTGGCCCTAAAAGCTAACCTAAAAGATGAATTTGACCAAGATAAAATTCACAGTGGTAAAGCAACAAAATATAAACCATACACATTTTGTAGATCTACATTTGGATGAATATTTTAGACATGAAAAATGTTTTGGCAACAGGTATCAGAAACAGAAAAATGATCACCATTTTAATTTCACAACTCAGAATGAGGTGTATCCAATTGCGTTGGAAAGCCCTTGAAATTTCCTAACAGAAGAAATTAACCTTGTTTCCAAATTCCTAAATTTTTTGAAATGGCATGCAATTTGGTAAAACACCAGAGAGCACTTTGGTGATTTTTATAAAATCATTAAAGATGAATTTTGATGCAAACTCAATTGGATGGTCTTGTGTATGTTTAGGGATATCCAAACCTAGATGGGTTTAATTTTTAAAGCATCATAGAAAATTTGGTGGACAGATCTTTAATTTGCTTGTTTCTGCCATTTTGGCATTTTAGGTAATTAATTTGTGTGAATATATTTTTGTGTGGCAATATTGTTTTCTAGCATGTACAAGTTGTGTGCACTTGTTTTATAAGGTTTACTTAGCTATTTTAGCATGTTAGATTGTGTGGACTTGAGTTGAGAAGAAATATGATTTATGAGAATGGCATATGTTTTATCTCTAGTTAATACTTGCATAGTATTTTTGAGTGATAAATTTATGTGCAAGCACTTGGATTGTTGTGTTGAGAGATTAGATCCAGTACCATGTTGGTACTTATATTGTGTTGTTATCACCTCTGCTAGATTTCATTTGAGTTGGTAGAGAAGCATGAGTAGTTTTGTCATGGCTATGCAAATGTTATGGAAAAATTCTCTCATGTGTAGAATTTTTGCCATAAGAATTTGTGGTTGTGTAGCCACATATTTTTGTGTTGTGTTCATAGGCCAGTAGCATTTTGATGATTTTTTTAGGAGTACTTGACCCCTGAAGTTTTCACTTGTGTGGAAATAATAGCATGAGTAGCATTACCTTGCTTATGTTAACATCCTATTATTTTCTACTAGTATGGTTATTGCAATAGGAGCTAGTTTAGTCTTTTGTTAATTTTTAGCAAGTATGACCAGACGCCTTGTGACCTCTTAATTCTTTGTTATGCTAGTGTAACACCCACTGGTGTCACTACATTGTTTTGGTGGAAACATTATTTCCCCCACACTAGATGTGTTTCCTTTATATAGTTCTCTAACTAATGAGTGCCTAGTATTTTTGCTTTGGGTTTTTGAGTGCTAAATGAAAATGTGTATGATTCTGTTTGTAAGTGGTTGTAATCATGTGTGGCTTGCTAGGAAAAATCCATTCTTGGAGTGTTGTTTGACTCCTCTGGTAATGCCCTTTTTTATTACCACTAGTATGTAGGAGTTGCCCTGCAAATTGATGCATTGTTTTGTTAAATGGGATATTTTTGTCATAGCAAGTATAGATGTTTTTCACTCCTGTTTTTATGACATGGACCCTCTGGTTGTATTTCAATTACTTGATTGAAATGCATCCATTGATTCTTCATGTTTGAATAGTACTAGTTTCCTTAGCATTTTTTGTATTGAATTATTTTTCCTGCCAACTTGTGTTTGGTAGATATTTGTGTATCCTTGCATGAGGACATGTTTTAATTTCCCATTATGATAACATGGTTCCTTGTTTGCATTTTAGTACTTTACTTGTTATGCATGCTTGCATAGCAAACCCTTAGTAGAAGCATGTCTATAGGATTCCTCCTTTTTAGTCATTGTTTCTATTGTTCTCACTATGAGAATTGTGTGCTTTGTGATGAGTTTATTGCCTTGTTGCACTTGTGTAGGCTCACTGATTTGTAAAAGTAACTTTTGCAAATCATGTGTTTTATTTATTCTTGATGTGAATTTAGACTTAGTAGGATAACTACCTTGTTCTTTTTGTGGTTTGGTTGACAGACCCATTGCCATGCTTATTATTGTGCATGTTTTATATACTTTTAGTAGTCTCACCCTTGTGAAACTAAGTGTATTTTGGGTTTATTAATATCTCTGTATGAGAGTGGCACACCCACTGAATCCATGATATTGAGGTTGTGAGATATGTTCCTCCAACCTTAAGCTGTCTTATTAAATGGCATTTCTGCCAAGTGTGTTTGGTTGATTGTTTGCCTCAATTAATAATTAGGTGATTGGTTATTATTAGTTTCCTTGCTGTATGTATTGTTATGTATTGTTGCTTCCCTTGATTGGTTCTGAATGTGTGTCCGTTATTCTTTTTACGACGTTAGAAAACGAAGAGGAAGGAAGTGTCGGGAAGCTCTGTTTCAAGTTCCAGTCACTCCAAGACCAGGGACACAGGAGTTACCAGGCAAGCCATCCTGATGCTTGCTGATACAATACTTATCACTATCTATCATGCATGTTTTACCTCTGAAGTTTTACCAAAACTTGATTATCAAAACTATTTTTGATGTGGCTTTTACTACTATACTAGTATATAGGTTACTATTATGCCAGTAGTTAAACTTGGTAATACCAAGCCCATAAGCCACCATATGGTATTTATTACCATCAAATATACTAGTCCCTAAGTGGACACCCTAAAATTGTGATTTTACAAAACAAAGGCTTTACGGAAAAACCCGGAGAAAAGGCGGATCCTTATCCTCCGGAGGAATGTGAAAGTGGTCATTTTTGAGAAATTGGTGTTTTCAAAAATGACACATAACCTAGTCTACGCCGGACAACCTTTACCGTACTGCCACCCTACCCAACATGGGAACGGGCTTAACTTGAAGTTTGTTCTTATTAGTGTGTGCTATCTCACTTGCTACAAGGGACGTCGTACCCTCGAACCGAATGTCGTCAAAACTCCCAATGTTGAGACATATAAAGTGTGGGATTAATTTTCCCTCCGGACGCATTCGTTGAGGCTCCCGGCTAGGCAGAGTGGGACTTGTTGGAGGGGAGATTCTACTCAACCGAGAGATAGGCATATTCTAGTTTGAACATAGTGGATGGTTATGACCAGATACCTAATGTTTACATACTGTTGTTACAGTCCGTGGTTGTTCATGGTAGGTGTACTGGATCTGGTGGATGAGTACACCTCTGTAGAGTACAACTTTTTTGAAGAAGCCGCGTCCTCGGATATGGACAATTGAATGGCCATGTAGCTAGCATTGTGTCAATGTTTTCAAAAAGGAGTTTTTGAAAGGAAGTGTTGAACTTGTGAAGTTCGGAAAGGAAGGAAAACGTATACCGTGGAGGTATCGTCGATGATGGAAAGCCAGATGTAGTTATACAAAACAAAGTGTTTTGCAAAGAAAACCTTTTCTACTCTAAGCAAGAATTCTGGAAACTGATTCCAAGAAGTTTTGCAAAGAGAAAATATTCTTTAACAAAGCTTTACAAAACCTCTTGTACATGTGATATCTACAAGAGAAATAAAACTATATTATTTTTCTTCTGAAGTATCTTCTTCAACGAAGATACAGATTAACCTGACTGTAACTGTGGTGTCATCATATATGAACACCATTGATAGTGAACCCTATTTATAGCCTACCTATTCCACCATATAAGCATATTTGCATGTTTGGTAAGTGACATGATGGATGTCTTGCTGAGTACATTCAAATGTACTCATTATGGTTTCGCCCCTGGTATCTACTTGCCAGACTTTGAGAAGGAGCCTCCGAAGGAGATCTATGAAGAGAAGTACGGAGCTGACGACTTTGCGAACTAGGATCGTCTCCGGGTCAGCAGCCTGTAGGTTAAGGCGTGACTTGGACTCATCTACGTTGTGTTTAAATTGTCTTCCGCTGTGTTTGATAAGTTGCCTGCCCTATGTGGCAGTTGTGTTAAACTTGATCATGTGATCATTTATGTAATACCTTTATGTATTCGTGTAATGGATGATGTATTTCTGGATGCCAACTTTGTATGTTGTTCACGACTGATCTTTCTGGGATCGTGAATGTATGAATACGGAGGGTTTCAGACTGCCGGTCTGGGGTCCTTACAGAGCCGGCGTGGAAACCACTACAACCATGACACGTGGTGTCCAGAGTTTGCATCGGTGGAGTCAAGATTTCGAGTCCCCTTCGTTGGTATCCACGTCTTTGTTGGCTTCGTAGGAGCAATGGACCCATACCAGTAGTCAGACTCAGTCTCGGAGGAGGCTATGATGATATACTCTGATGGTGAATCTTCAGTTGGAAACAATGATGATCGTGATGAAACGGTATCCATCCACCAGCTCTTTGAAGATAGGTTGGGAGGAGACCTTGAGCCAGATTTGCAGAGTCTAATGGAAACAACTCATCATGCAACTGATTACATGGCTGTACCAACACGACCTACGGAGCCCATGTATGACGCTAGTGGCAATTTAATTACAGTCACTGTTTCAACATCGAATCCAGTTCCAGGAGGAGCAGGAGGCGCAGGAATAGCGTCAACGGGCCCAACGGTACCCCCGGCCGGACCAACAGAACCGCGTTCAACAGGACCCGGCCTAACTAGCTCTGGGTCGTCTGAGGCGGTGATTTACTTAACAGTGCCCCCGTCATATAACCCAAGGCCCGAGTTCATAGCTGCGATGGATTCACTAAACGAAATCTTGGCTACTCCGATTACCCTGGAGAACATGGTGCACCATAACACAGAGATCGAGAGGCTTCGACAGGAAATAAGTCGCGCCCGTCGGGAGATCGAGAAGGAGGTAACTTGTATAAAAAAGCTCGATCAGAAGTCTTAGAGGAAGCAACGCGTCTGGAGAGAGAGGGGATTAATCTAAACTTCAAACAGAGGGAGTTAGCTTCAATACAGAACATGCGTTATCATACCCGGTTGAACAACAAGTTCGGCGCAGCATTGGGACCTACCAACCTTCAGAACATGTTCGCGTCTCCGGTCGGGACGCCCGGGGCACCAAATCCCGCTCAGCCGGTTCACACTATGAACCCGCCAGTTGCTCCAGTTCCAGTTCATACGGCATGTTTTCAGCCACCTATCCAGCTGCATGGTAACCCGAATCCTGTCCCGGTCCCGGAACAACCTCTACAGGAAAGGTTTCATACGCCACCAGGTCATTTCAACAATCCAATAGATAACATTTGGGCGGCAACAAATAGCTTGGCACGGATTCCAGTCAACCCCAATGATCCTATTGGAATTTAAGCTCGGAGGGCAATTGAGATGTTGCAAACAGCAGTGGTTCAGCAGATGAATTACAGTAACCAGGACAGGATACACTCAACTCCTTACAATAGCAGGAATTCCTTGCCGAGAAGTCACCATGGAAATTCACCAGTTCCGGCTGGCTCTAGCAATGCAAAACGGCAGCACCCAAACCCACCCAGGCAGACCCTATCTTACGCGCCTGGAGTTATAAATACAGGGCACAGAGTTGTGGAACCAGAAAACAGGAATCCGGGTCATGTTCAGAACACAGTCTCTAACCTTCCCCCAATTGGGTCTCGCAGGATTGGCATCCAGTGTCTTGGTCCGGCAATCAGGAACGAGAGAATACCGGCTGATTTTAAAGGACCTCACACAGTTGTAAACTATACGCAAGACATGGAGCCCGCAGATTGGATAGAAGGTTATGAGATGGCCATGGAAATATTGGAAGTAAGCGACACAGTATGCACACGGTACTTAAGCGTGATGTTAGAAGGACCTGCGAAGTCTTGGTTAAAGAACTTGCCCGCAAATTCAATTAATAGCTGGCAGGAGCTGAAGGACCAGTTCATCAAAAAAATTCAGGGAACATGTAAGCGACCAACGACTATTACAGACCTGGAAAACTTTGTTCAGAAGGAAGGGGAGTCTGCCCAACATTGGTCTCGGTGCGTCGCGGAAATTATACATTCATCTATCGGACTCACCGCTCAGCAAGCAGTCATAGCATTGGAAAGAAATTGCAGATTTGACCCGTTGAAGCATAAGCTGGGGCGCGTCAAGAGATATGTAAGTGATATGAGCGAGTTAATGGATGCCATGACCAAGTATGCGGAATCTGACAAGACAAAGGACGCAGACTCGGATGATGAGAAGTCTGCAAAGGGAAAGAAAACTGGGACCAAGGGTAGATAGAACCCGAATCAGAGAAACAACAACCCTCAGAATCAGACTAATAACAAGCGCAAAAATTGAAAGGGACCTCGGATTTGGTGGCAAACACGAAACCAACGTCAGGGCAACAATTTCAGAGGAAATCAAAATTTTCGACCAAACAGCTTTGCACAAGCTCAGCAGGCTCTGAAGGGCCCATGTCCTCGACACAGCAAAAAAGGACAGTGATGAGGACATCCCTAGTGTTTCACCTATTATTTCACATGATGATATTCCTATAAAACATGATGAAGTGAGGCTTGGTCCCATGACAAGATCAAGGACTAAACTATTACAACAACAGGTGAATTCACTCCTACTTGAGTATAACATTTGTGATTATGAGAATTTTATACTACCTAAATCCATGCATGTTTGTATTCTTAGGTTTGTTGATAACACAAGCATTAAGGAGGGAGATCAAGGAGAGATGATGCACATGGATGGAGAGGAGCTGAAAACAAGTGTTGATCATGGTGAAAACAATTCTACAAGTGTGGAAAACAAGTGCTAGATTGTTATTCCACACTCATGGAGGGACATAACAAGAGGAGGGCGCCCACAAAGTCTATCAATGCGCCATATAGAGTCCAAGTAGTATTAAACATGGTTTGTATACCATTATGGCCGCACCCCCTAGTTTGGGTCGGTTTGTATCTATTGTGGTTGAGTCCAAAGTCCAAAACTAGGTCCAATTGGGTTCCTATTCGGGTTGGTGGGTTTTTCTTGCGCAAGCTACCTTGTGGCCGCACCCCACCCCTCATATATACCCCTTGGGGCGCATAGGTTAGGTTAGACTATGTTAAAACGAAAACCCTAGATTTCTAGATTGTATTGCTTGAAGCATTCATCTTGAATCATATACCTTTGCAAATCTGAGTGTATTCTGCTGTTCCATTGGGAATAAGGAGAAACAGGACCACTTGTAGTCGGTGGCTACGTGTGCAAGAGTGTGGAGTCTCGAATATCCGAAGGGGTTAAGTGCTGTTGCAATTGGTGACAGGGTTTAGCCAAAGGAGAGAGCGAGGTATCACATTGGTTATCAAAAGTTCACTGAGAAGATCGGGCTACCCCTTATCATCTTGGTATCAGAGTACTGGGTTTACTCGGTGAGCTGTATCTATCCTTTTAGTTTCGAGTTGTTCTTATACCTATCCAGAAAAAGCCACAAAAAATAGTGTTAGTTGATTGCCATAGCTTTAGATAATTGCTAGTTTTCAATTTCTAGTGCTGTTTTGTGTTTTGATTTTGTGTTCCTTTTTCTCCTTTTGAGTCATTAGGTTTCGGTTAGGGTTAGGGTTCTTAGTTGTTCTTATTTTTCGAGTCGAGTCAATATCAAAAAAATCCAAAAAAATTAGCTACCCGCAAGATCCTTTGAGTTCCAATCTGAGTAGGGCTTGTTTTTCTCTTCCACGGCACAATTTCTTGCAAGTTCCTGCCGTGGTGTGTTCCTGTTTTGCTCGGGTTTCTGGTTCTAGTCGGATTCGTTCTGCCGCCACGCAAAATCATACCAAAACGCTGCCGCGGTACACTCCTAGCTGCAGTCGGATTCGCCCCAGCGCGCGCTTACCAAACCGCCAAAAACCACCGCAGCGCGCTTACAAAATCGCCCGGCCGCAACACACTTGGCCATCGCGCGCGCAGCACGCTTTTGCGCCGAAATTTCCTGCCGCGGGCTCGTTTTTGCGCAGATTCTCTGCCGCCGCTGCCGTGAGCCTAGTGCTCTGCCGTGAGATCGCCTACGACACGCTTTTGAGCGTTTTTCTGCCGTGGTACGCTGCCGTGAGTCAAAAACTCACTGTTTTTCTGCCGTGGTGTTATTTTCTGCCGTGGGTTTCTTAGCTAGTTATAGGTTGTTTTCCTTTGTTTTTCTTTGATCTTTTCATTAGGATTTCCAGTCTTATCATTGTGAACCCTAGACAAAGCCTTTCTACAGCAAATAAATTAGGTACCTTGCCCACAAGACTAGCTACTTTATTGCTCTTTTCAGGCTGCTCATTATCATATTGTGTCACATTGATCTAGCTATTATTTTCATTTGCTCCTTTAGTTGTTTTCGGCCATAAAAGTAAAAAAAAAAAAAAAAAAAAGAGAAAAACAGAAAATAGAAAAAGAGAAAAAGCAAAAAGAAAAGGCCATTGAGACACATTGCTATTACTATCATTTGGAGCTGTTTTCATTGCTATCATTGACACCACACATTGAGCAATCTTGTGCCTGATTATCATTGAGCTTGGCTAGTGTCTTTCTAGAGCATTGCAAAATTTCCTCCACATATTTGCTTTGCCACAATTGTCTCCAATTTTGGTGTGTGTTTCCTAGGTGTTATTTTGTATCATTCACAAACAGCAATAGGACTTGTTAATTGGTGATTGTTAGGTATCCATACCAAGCCCCACCATATAACCTGTTTTACCTTTGTGATAGCAAAACCCCTGGGTATTCTATTCTTCACACCAAGTCACATTAGTTACTATTACTTGTGGTAAGATTTTCTATTCACTTTGGAGCAGTAAGGATCACCTCTTTTGCTGGTTTTGAGTGAGTTGGGAGAGAGCACCACAACCCATATTTTGTTTATTTCACTAACCCATTAATCATGGTTGCTCCTAGTGATGTTTCTACACAAGCTAAGAAGAAGCATGGTGATGAACAAGTGAAGTGGACAGATTTGGAGGAGATGCAAGAACAAATCACTACATCTATTGCTACAAAAAATTCTGAGTTGCATTCTCTTATTGATAAGCATGGAGTGGACATGGATACACATGTTCAGAATTTGGGCCTTCAAATTGATACTGTGACTGAAACAGCTGCTGCTACTCAAGAGCAAGTTACCACATTACAAGCCTCTATTGATACATTGACTACTAGAATTGGTGCCTTGGCCACTTTATTGGATCAAAGAATTCCTGCCCGAGAGGATGGTGGGAGTGCTTTTGGTGATGCCGAGGAGGAAGAAGAGGAGGATAATGATTATGTCCAACAAGGCCGAGGTAGAGGAAGAGGAAATCATGGGGCTGGCCGTGGGTTCCAAGCAAGGAGGGTTCCTGTTCATGAGCCAAACCGTGAGGATGATGGTCTTGGTAAACCCAAGTTTATGTTACCTACTCTCAACTTTGATACTGATGATGTTGAGGAGTACCTCATGTGGGAGCTCAAGATGGAGAAATTATGGAGGATGCATGATTATCATGAGGAGAGAAAAATCAAGCTTGCTTCCTCTAGTTTTGATGGCTATGCTTTGTTATGGTGGGATAATATTACAAGAACAAGGGCAAGAAATAGGGAACCAGATGTTCTCACTTGGAGGGAGATGAAGCAAATTATGAGAGATAGATTTGTGCCCAAGAACTATTTGAGGTCTTTATATGACAAGTTGCAACAATTGAAGCAAGGTACAAAATCAGTGGATGCTTATTTTAGAGAGATGGAGTTGATATTGCAAAGAGCTAGAGTAAAGGAGGATGTTGAGCATACTATGCAAAGGTTCCTTTCAGGTTTGCAATTCAAAATTAAGAGCATTGTGAGGCATACACAATATAATGATATGAATGAATTGTTGCACCAAGCAAGGGAGACAGAAAAGCAATTGGCCGAGGAGGCACTTATGGCTCCAAGGAGACCTTTCCCTAATAGGTCTTCTTTTTCTTCACCACCATTGTCACAATCTACCCCTAGCCGTGGGGTATCTACTGCAAAATCCGAGAGTAATACTTCTGTTTCTAAGAGGCAAGCACAACCAGCAGCTAGTGCAAGTGGATCTACTTCTTCTACAGCTCGAAATAGGGACATGAGCTGCCATACATGTGGAGGTAAAGGCCACTTCAAGAGGGATTGTCCAAATAAAAAGGTTATGCTTATTAATGAGGACAATGGTGAGTATGAGACTGGTGATGATGCTGATCCTTCTCAAGAGGATGCTTATGATGATGATGATGGTCCTCTTGATGCATATCCTTCCACATATCCTACTTTTGTTTGCACACCTAGAACATTGAGTATTCTTCCAAGTCCTGAAAGTCAAAGATGCAATTTATTTCAAACAAGAGCAATTGTTGGTCCCCAATTGGCCTGCAAGGTTATTATTGATGGTGGTAGTTGCAGAAATTTGGCAAGCAAAGATTTGTGTGCAAAATTGAAGTTGAGATACATTACACATCCTCATCCTTATCATATACAATGGCTTAGTGACAAAGGAGAGATGAAGGTTACCCACATGGTGAGAGTTGAATTCCAAATTGGGCCTTATAAAGATACCATTGAATGTGATGTGGTGCCTATGTCAGTTTGTCACATGTTGCTTGGGAGGCCTTGGCAATTTGATAGGAGTGTGATACATGATGGG
The DNA here is from genome assembly GCA_028641055.1 of Alopecurus myosuroides. NCBI lineage: Eukaryota > Viridiplantae > Streptophyta > Magnoliopsida > Poales > Poaceae > Alopecurus > Alopecurus myosuroides. The sequence continues at coordinate 191,974,605 of CM054060.1, read as the reverse complement.
AGAGCAAATACCTATCAACTCAAGTGGAAGGAGAAGGATATAGTGTTGAGACCTATGACACCACAACAAATTGTAAATGAATCTAGCCAAAAAATTCCTGAGAGTGTTGAAAAGAAAGAGAGTGAAACTTTGAGTGTTGTGAGTGAAAATAGGGCATCCAATTTGAGTGAAAAAAATATAAGTGAGGGAGTGAGCTCATTATGCATGCTAGCTACTAGAGAGGACTTGAGAGAATTTAGGGAGGATCCTACTATGCTTCCTATAGTGCTTATGCACAAGGGAGAAATTTTAGTTTCTAATGACATGACCCCTATTCCTCTTGGTGTTTCTCATGTTTTGCAGGATTTTGAGGATGTTTTTCCTAAGGAGGTGCCCTCGGGTTTGCCACCATTGAGGGGTATTGAGCACCAAATTGATTTGATTCCAGGATCCTCATTACCAAACCGAGCTCCCTATAGAACTAATCCCCAAGAAACAAAGGAGATTCAGAAACAAGTACAAGAGCTTCTTGATAAAGGTTACATTCGGATAAGCCTTTCTCCTTGTGCTGTTCCTGTTATTTTAGTGCCTAAAAAAGATGGTACATGGCGCATGTGTGTAGATTGTAGAGCAATTAACAATATCACTATTCGTTATCGTCATCCTATCCCACGTTTGGAAGACATGTTAGATGAATTAAGTGGTAGTGCTATTTTCTCTAAAATTGATTTGCGTAGTGGTTATCATCAAATTAGGATGAAAGAGGGGGATGAATGGAAAACAGCTTTTAAAACAAAATTTGGTTTATATGAGTGGTTAGTTATGCCTTTTGGATTGACTAATGCACCTAGTACTTTCATGAGATTAATGAACCATGTTTTGAGGAATTTTATTGGTAAATTTGTGGTAGTATATTTTGATGATATTCTTATTTATAGCCACAATGAGCATGAACATGTTGATCATATTAGACAAGTTTTGCAAGTGCTAAGAGAACATCAATTGTATGGTAATTTGGAAAAGTGCACTTTTGGCAAAGATAAGGTCATATTTCTTGGTTATGTTGTTTCTAAACATGGGATTGAAGTAGATGAATCAAAAATTGAAGCTATTAAAAATTGGCCTATTCCTACTAATGTGAGTCAAGTAAGAAGTTTTAATGGATTAGCTGGTTTTTATAAAAGATTTGTCAAAGATTTTAGTACACTTGCTGCACCTTTGAATGAACTCACTAAAAAGGGTGTAGAATTTGTGTGGGGAGTTGAACAAGATATTGCTTTTGATGCTATTAAAGAGAAGTTGATTTCGGCCCCTTTATTAATGCTTCCTAATTTTGACAAACAATTTGAGATTGAGTGTGATGCTAGTGGCATAGGTATTGGAGGAGTATTAATGCAAGAAAAGAAACCTATTGCCTATTTTTCTGAAAAATTACATGGTGCACAATTGAATTATTCTGTTTATGATAAAGAATTATATGCACTTGTGAGAGTTTTAGAGGTGTGGAAACATTACTTGTGGCCTAAAGAATTTATTATCCATAGTGATCATGAAGCATTGAAATTCTTAAAGTGCCAAACAAATTTGAATAAAAGACATGCTAAATGGGTTGAATTTATTGAGTCTTTTCCATACATAATTAAACATAAAAAGGGATTGGACAATGTAGTTGCTGATGCTTTGTCAAGGAAAAACATGTTACTTTCTAATTTAGAGATCAAGGTCTCGGGTTTGGAGGGTATTAGAGAGCTATATGCTAATGATAAGGAATTTTCTATGCCATTTAATAAATGTTCTAATGTTAAGGCATGGGATAAATTTCATATACATGATGGATACTTGTTTAGAGCTAACAAATTATGTATTCCCGAGTGTTCTTTGCGTTTATTCTTATTACAGGAATCTCATAGTGGAGGGTTGATGGGACACTTTGGAAGAGAGAAAACATTGCTTATGTTGGCTGAAAATTTTTATTGGGCACATATGAGAAGGGATGTGTATAGATTGGTGCAAAGATGCATTACATGCAATAAGGCAAAATCCAAGTTGAAGCCCCACGGTTTGTACACCCCATTGCCATCCCCAAGTACACCATGGGAGGATATTAGTATGGATTTCGTATTGGGTTTGCCAAGAACAAAAAGAGGCCATGATTCCATCTTTGTAGTGGTGGACAGATTTTCCAAGATGGCACACTTCATTGCTTGTCATAAGAGTGATGATGCCTCTCACATTGCCAATTTGTTCTTTAGAGAAATTGTGAGACTACATGGTGTGCCAAGAACAATTGTTTCTGATAGAGATGTCAAGTTTATGAGCTATTTTTGGAAGACACTATGGGGGAAGCTTGGCACCAAATTATTATTCTCCACTACTTGCCACCCCCAAACTGATGGGCAAACTGAAGTTGTGAATAGGACATTGTCTACATTGTTGAGAAGCATGATCAAGAAGAATTTGAGGGAGTGGAAAGATTGTTTGCCACATGTGGAGTTTGCTTATAATAGGGCTGTGCATTCAACTACAAATTTTTGTCCCTTTGAGGTGGTTTATGGATTTCGGCCTACTACACCCCTAGACTTGTTACCACTTCCAATTCAAGAGAGAATTAATATGGATGCTTCTAAGAGGGCTGATTTTGTGAGGAAGATACATGAGAAGACAATGGATGCTATTGAGAAGAAGGGAAAATATGTAGCTCAAAAGAGAAATCAAAAGAGGAAGGAAGTTATTTTTCAAGAGGGAGATTTAGTATGGGTGCACTTTCGGAAGGATAGGTTCCCTAAGCTAAGGAAATCAAAATTGTTACCAAGAGGTGCTGGTCCTTACAAAGTAATTGCAAAAATAAATGATAATGCATACAAGATAGATCTTCCCATTGATGAGTTTGGAGTGAGCAATTCCTTCAATGTTGCTGATTTGACACCATATCATGGTGATGCTCTTGATGAGGACATCAAGGCTTTTCAAGGGGGGGAGGATGATGAGGACATCCCTAGTGTTTCACCTATTATTTCACATGATGATATTCCTATAAAACATGATGAAGTGAGGCTTGGTCCCATGACAAGATCAAGGACTAAACTATTACAACAACAGGTGAATTCACTCCTACTTGAGTATAACATTTGTGATTATGAGAATTTTATACTACCTAAATCCATGCATGTTTGTATTCTTAGGTTTGTTGATAACACAAGCATTAAGGAGGGAGATCAAGGAGAGATGATGCACATGGATGGAGAGGAGCTGAAAACAAGTGTTGATCATGGTGAAAACAATTCTACAAGTGTGGAAAACAAGTGCTAGATTGTTATTCCACACTCATGGAGGGACATAACAAGAGGAGGGCGCCCACAAAGTCTATCAATGCGCCATATAGAGTCCAAGTAGTATTAAACATGGTTTGTATACCATTATGGCCGCACCCCCTAGTTTGGGTCGGTTTGTATCTATTGTGGTTGAGTCCAAAGTCCAAAACTAGGTCCAATTGGGTTCCTATTCGGGTTGGTGGGTTTTGCTTGCGCAAGCTACCTTGTGGCCGCACCCCACCCCTCATATATACCCCTTGGGGCGCATAGGTTAGGTTAGACTACGTTAAAACAAAAACCCTAGATTTCTAGATTGTATTGCTTGAAGCATTCATCTTGAATCATATACCTTTGCAAATCTGAGTGTATTCTGCTGTTCCATTGGGAATAAGGAGAAACAGGACCACTTGTAGTCGGTGGCTACGTGTGCAAGAGTGTGGAGTCTCGAATATCCGAAGGGGTTAAGTGCTGTTGCAATTGGTGACAGGGTTTAGCCAAAGGAGAGAGCGAGGTATCACATTGGTTATCAAAAGTTCACTGAGAAGATCGGGCTACCCCTTATCAGACAGTTAGCAAATCATTCTTGGGAAAACTGTTTCATCATGTAGGGTTTTAGACCTAGCAGAAGTAACAACTATGGACCATGAAACAGTGGAGGAGGCAACCCAGGAAATATGGGAGGTGGACACCCGGGAGTTGGCAGTTCTAGACCTGGAAATCATAATCCGGGTCATCATGGCCAGGGTAACCAGGGAACAAACCCGGGTGGTAGTCACCAAGGAGGAAATTATGGTTTTCAAACAAATCCGAAGCAGTTAAGCTCGGGACAATATCATGTATTCACTACCAGTTCATGCAGGAGAGAAGGCAAGGTGCAGAAACGCGCTGTCAATACAGTGGCTCCTGCTGTTCCTAGGTGGCTTAACTGGTCAGAACAACCCATAACCTGGAGTCAGGCAGATCATCCTCCACGAGTTGATAATCCAGGAGGTGTGGCTCTGGTTGTGGCTCCAGAAGTTGGAGGCTATAAGTTAGACAAGGTATTGATGGATGGAGGAAGTAGTATAAACATACTTTACTACGATAAGTTCTAAAGGATGAACCTGCAAGAGAAACAGCTTCAACCATCATCAACTGTGTTTCATGGGATTGTACCTGGTAAGTCTACATAACCTATCAGAAAAATATTCCTTGAAGTTGCTTTTGGAGTGTTTGAAAATTACAGGACAGAGATGTTAGCATTTGAAGTGGTCAAGTTCAAAAGTCCGTACCATGCTTTGTTCGGACGGCCAGCTTATGCCAAATTTATGGCCAGACCTTGCTACGTTTACCTCAAGTTGAAGATGCCAGGTCCCAATGGAAATATTACTATCAATGGTGATAGAGACATAGCTTTGGAGTGTGAGGAAGGTGATGCCACATATGCAAAGACCGCTTGTGCGGAAGAGGAGTTAAAATCTTATATTTACTAATTGGAGACTCCCTACGAGGCCTCACGTTAATCCTAGAAAACTATGCAAAAATTACCGTAGGATCTAAATTATGTGGTCACGATCAAAGAACCAATCGTTAGTTTTCTTTTCTTTGGACTCTTATGACTAGATAGCAATCGTACATATCCATGTAATTTTTTTTAGAAATATACATGTTTTGGCCAACACGTTTCAAGGTATATATTTAAACATTTTTTCCTTTGGGACTCTTAGGACTAGATAGGAAACGTACATATCCATGAAAAAAGGACTAGGTAGTAACCGTACATTTTCATATAAAAGAAATATACATGTTTTTTTGGACCAACACGTCTCAAGTTATATATTTAAGGATTTTATTTTCGTTCAGACTCTTAGGGCTAGATATGAATCCTACATGTCCATGGAAAAAAAAGACCAGGTAGCAATCGTACATGTTCATATAAAAAATGAAAATATACATGTGTTCGGCCAACACGTCTCAAGCTATATATTTCAGGATTTTATTTTCGTTGGGACTCTCAGGACTAGATAGGAATCGTACATGTCCGTGAAAAAAAGGGACCAGGTAGCAATCATGTCCATATAAAAAAGGAAATATACATGTTTTGGGCCAACACGTCTCAAGATATATATTTAAGGATTTTATTTTCCTTAGGACTCTTAGAATGAGATACGAATCATACATGTCCATGAAAAAAAAATACATGTTTTGCCCCAACACGTGGCTATCCATATTATTAAGGGTACGTGTCTAGCTATATATTTAAGCAGACAAATAGAAACGAGGATCCAGAGCGAGAATATAACAATCTAGGTAGTTATTTGTTTCCGATCATGTCTTGATGTATGCCTCCTGCGGACAGCAGCCAATTATTATGCAAATAAACAGTGATCAGTCTGGTGTTTGATCCGCCAACCATGCATGCCTTATTGATAGAGATCAATTCGTGCTTCACCATGGGTGTCAGACGACCACAACAATTTTTGTGTGATCGTTCTGGCTTTGGCAGAGCTCATGTGCAAGGCATATTTGCGGCCAGACTGATGGGAAACTCACTTCCACAAGCTGTGTCACGACGTAAATGAGCTAATGGCATCGGTCAAACAAATTAGGATACCCATGTACCACTTTGACATGTCGTAAAAAAAGAAATGGTATCACGTTGATATTGTCCCGGTGTAAGAAAAGGCAAACTCAACTATATTAAATATTCCAATTAAAATCTACGCATATGCATATCGTGATGAAATAAGTATAGTAACCATTTGAATTTAGAGTACCCATCTTAATGCATAATAGTGTTATATGCATTAACTTAAGTATATATCGCAAATCAAGGACAAGTTCATCATGGCGTACAGGCTGAATAGAGGAGAGAAATACATTCTTAGTCGTCTCATTATGCCGAGTCAGCTCTACGTTACGCACCATCGCCGGTTCTGGATTATCGTCTACATGGCAAGAAGTCCATAAATCAACCAAACTTGTGTAGTCACTAATCAGGATTAGGAAGATAACCTCAACATTTCCAATTTACTAGGTCCACAATGAGAGGAGCATATAATATTAAAAACCAAATCTCTATGCATCCAAATAAAGGAAGAAGTTTATAATTATTCAAGGAAAGTATATGAAAGCGGAGAATAGAAAATTAAGAAACGGTGCATACAAGAGTCGGAGTAGTACGCGCTCTCGAGGGTGGAGGCCTGCACATGTGAGCTGCTCCCTATCTCCTTTCTTGAAGAACGGAATCTTCTGCATCTTGAGCTGCTGTTACATGGCTCATGCTCCATTTCCTGGTTAGACGATTTCCTTGCCTGCCCCTCCCCAAACCATCCCTAGATACAAAGTTTCTCAGCTCTCCACACTACAGCTTCCAGTTCCAAATAGAGGAGCCATAAGCCTCATAAACATCAGCAGTCCCGGTGGGGATAGAACTCAAAATGTGGAAAATGGGGTATGTCGGAGAAAGGGCTTCTTTAGAAAGAAATCAATAGAGAGAAGAGAGGGGAATAGAAGAATGAAAGCCTGTGAGTACACGTTGGGAAGAGACAATATAGGAGTCCAGGATAGTTGAATGGATAAGATACTTATTGGATATACCAATTTTATAGAAATATTCACAAAGCAAAAACACAAGTACGTTATGTCTCGGTATTGGCGAAAAATATGTAATTTTATTTAATAACTAAAGTTTTCTACACAAAGGCTAATTATTTTATTTATAATGGAAATATAATAAAAATAATATTATGACCATTTGTTAAGTTTCATGAAAACCCCATTTTTAAGAAATTCCCGCATGCTCACATTAATCTTTTATTGAAAATTCTTATGTGTAATTTCTTGCACAATGCTTATATACATAAATCATAAAAAAAATTAGAAAGCATTCCACTGTAACAAGGTTCAAAACTCGGATCTACAAAGAATACAAGTTAATTTTTACAAGAATCACAAGCGGAGATATTGTTTCTAAATCCAAATTTTTATAGAAAAAATTAATTAGATCTTAGAGATCACGATTATCATATTTAATTAAGAAAACACTTTAATGTTTTTAAACCGCCTTCTTAAATACTTACTTAAACTAGCCCGTGCAAACGCACGGGTTAGCGACTAGTTGTATAAATTGCAAGTTGATCCAGAAGACATGACCTCGCTCAAAAAGCCATCGGCTGAGTCTAAGTTAAAATTTAAGTCTGCTCAAGACACCAAGCTGGTGGACTTTACCCCCGGTGACTCATATATGCAGTTCAGCGTGGGGGCTCACATGACAGAAAAATAGGAAAGCGCGCTCATCAAGTTCCTCCGTGAGAATTGGGATATCTTTGCATGGAAACCTTCTGACATGTCAGGTGTCCCAAGGGAACTTGCTGAGCATAGTTTAAATGTGGATCCTAACTTGAAACCTATTCGTCAGTTCCTCCGTCGTTTCAATGATGAGAGAAGGAAAACAATTGGAGAAGAGATTGCTAGGTTACTTGCAGCAGGGTTCATAGTAGAAGTATTCCACCCAAAGTGGTTAGCCAATCCAGTTCTCGTCCTCAAGAAGAACAGAACCTAGAGAATGTGCATAGATTACACAGATTTGAACAAAGCATGTCCTAAAGACCCGTTTGCTTTACCCCGTATCGATCAGATTATAGACTCTACGGATGGTTGCGAATTGTTATGTTTCCTAGATTCTTACTCACGTTATCATCAAATCAAAATGAAGAAACATGATCAAGAGAAGACCTCATTAATTACTCCTTTTGGAGCATTTTGTTATACGTCAATGCCTTTTGGTTTAAAAAATGCAGGGGCAACTTATCAAAGGTGTATCAAGAATTGTTTGGAAAGTCAGATTGGGTGAAACGTGCACGCTTATGTGGATGACATAGTAGTCAAATCCCAAAAAGGTGACACTTCGATTTCAGACCTAGAAGAGACGTTTGCTAGCTTACGCAAGTACCGGATGAAGCTCAATCCAACAAAATGTGTCTTTGAGTACCAGCTAGAAAGTGTACTGGGTTTCATTATTTCAGAGAGAGGTATTGAAGCAAACCCGAAAAAATTCAGGCCATACATAACCTGAAAAAGCCGGTTTGCCTGAAGGACGTTCAGAAGCTGACAGGTTGTGTGGCTGCCATGAGCCGGTTTATAAGCAGACTAGGAGAAAAGGCTACACCCTTATACCGTCTGTTGAAGAAAACTGACACCTTTGTGTGGAATCAAGAGGCTGATGAGGCATTAGAGGCCCTGAAAAAACAACTTTCCAACACACCTATATTGGCTGCGCGTGAGAAAAAAGAGCCCATGTTACTATACATAACGGCAAATAGCAGGGCGGTCAGTGCGGTTGTAGTTGTGGAACGTAAGCTGGAAGGAAAAGAAGGCCTTGTCCAACAGCCGATTTACTATGTGAGCGAAGTCCTGACATAATCTAAACAACGTTACCCACATTGGCAGAAGCTGGTTTTTGGAGTATTCATGGCTAGTCGTAAGCTAAAACATTATTTTCAGGAGCATCCTATTACCGTGGTTAGTTCAGCACCTTTGTCCGATATTATTCAAAACAGAGAAGCAACAGGGAGAGTTGCCAAGTGGGCTATAGAGATGGGGCCATATCATATAAAATATGATCCAAGGACTGCAATAAAATCTCAGGCCCTGATTGAGTTCATAAATGACTGGACACAATTACAGGTTCCACCGGATAAACCAGATACTAAATACTGGACTATGCATTTCGATGGGTCTCGACAACTAGAAATTTCAGGAGCTGGTGTGGTGTTAACATCCCCAAGAGGAGATAAGTTTCGCTATGTCTTACAAATTTCATTCAAATGCACTAATAATGCAACAGAGTATGAAGCTTTGCTCCATGGGCTTTGAATTGCAAAAGAGATGAGCATAACCCGGATTCGATGTCTGGGTGATTCTAATCTTGTTTCTCAACAAGTTACAGTAACCTGGGATTCTAGGAACCCAGTTATGGAAGCATATAGATGGGAGATTACCCAGCTGGCTGGACATTTCCAAGGATATCAAGTTGATCATATTGACCGACGTCTCAATGAAGCAGCTGACGCACTGGCTCGTCTAGGTTTCCAGAAAAAGCAAGTTCCACCAAATGTTTTTCTGGATGAAATTCACAGCCCATCAGTTGAAATCCAAACAGAGGAAGACCTAGCAAATCCAGACCCAGAGTCAGAATTGGTAGTCGCCCTGCATACAATCCCAGAGTGGACTGAACCATATCTGGCATACCTTATGAGAGGTGAGCTCCCGCAGAACGAGGTTATCGCTTGTCAGGTTACAAGTAGTCCAAGTCATATACAATTATCAATGGTGAGTTACACAAGCGAAGTGCGGCTGGAATTTTTCAGAGATGTGTCTCTCCGGAAGAAGGGTGTCAAATTTTAAGAGAAATCCACTCAGGAGATTGCGGCCACCATGCAAGTTCCAGATCTTTGGTTAATAAAGCTTTCAGGCATGGATTTTTCTGGTTAACTACAAACGCTGATGCAGAAATATAGTAAGAACGTGTGAAGGGTGTCAAAGGTATGCAAGGCAGGATCACGTGTCAGCTCGGGATACTGCACCTTTATGGGCCTAGGAGAATGCATTGTGTATTTGGCTACTAGTTGTGGGGTTGCCGGAGTGACATAAACCTAAACCGCGTTAGGAAACCAATGCACGAGGGAGCATAGAATCCCGGAGTTTTAAGCCTGTGGTTAGATTTACCTTAATTACTTTCTTGTATTTGTGGAAGCTTACGAGGGGTGTAATCACAAGTATGTATTAGTCCTAGTTGGGTGGTGCATTAGCATAGGTTCACCCACACAACACTTCACGAACCAATGGATATTAATCAACCGTAATGAAGCGAAAGCACTTGACGAAATTCCCATATGTCCTCGAGAACGTTTGGTAGTCATAAGTAATAGAACAGGCTTGTCCTTTGCTCTCAAAAGGATTGGGCCACTCGCTGCAATATTATTTACTGCACTTTACTTACTCGCACTTTACTTATCTGCTATATCAAAAACCTCCAAAACCCGTTTGCTAGTGTTTACAGTGAATCCTCTATCCAACCTGCTAGTCAACACCTTCTGCTCCTCGTTGGGTTTGACACTCTTATTTATCGAAAGTACTATGATACACCCCCTATACTTATGGGTCATCACTCATCACGGTGGCTGTCTTCTCTGCGAGTACTCGGGACCCGATGATACAATAAGGGTGACAAAGTTAGCTTTGTTGAAGAAGGAGTTCAAAAAGAGCGTCAACCATTTAGTAGCAACTCGTGATCAGTACGAGGAAAGTCCACAAATGTAGAACGCTCAAAAGCCTGGTCCCAAGGCATGCTTTCAATTTCCGTATTTTGGGAAGTTTATTGAACTTTATCTTTCTCGGATGATTTTTACTAATCCGGGTTTATTTCTTTGCAGCTTCTTTATCTCACAAAAGATCAGCTTGCCTCTGACACTGAAGTTGCAGAGCTAAAAGCCCGCTTCTTAGCAGCCGGAGGATGGAAGCGCAAGAAGATCTCTTCGAGTCAATAAGTGGTCGACCTCGACGGCGTTTCCGTCGCCACCTCCAATTAAGACTCGGACTTTTATTTCGTATGCTTTTCTTTTTGCATACTTTTGTTGAATCTCTTCTTCTCGGATTTTTTATCTCGGTTTCTCCTTCCTCTCTCCTTTTTAGCCTTGATCCTATCCCTTTGAAGGGGAAGGGCTGGAAAAAACTTAAGGCTGTCGCAATCAGGAGGCCTAAACCATCCCCTGTAGCTGCCCCTGATACTCTAGCGGCAGCTGGTGAACAAAACTCGGTTGGTCGAGAGGAACCCATCTATCCCCTTCAATCCAGCCAACCTGATCCGCCTGATATGGACGCGCGGGAAAGGGCGGGGAGCGAAGAAGGCGGACCTTCGCTCACTCAGCAGCCGGAGGCAATTCCCACCTTTGACACCAAGTTCAAGGTAAGGCAGGAATCTTGCTTTAATGAACATGGGTACATACATCCATGGGCAAAGAAGAAGTTCGCCCGAGCCCTCTTGATTCGTCCTTGGCTAAAATGCGGATTAATTGTCCGGAATAATTACGTGTTCTCGCCTCGGCAGGTTTTCCAAGACGGAATCCACCATTTGGGGATTTCATTCTCGGAGTACTCGAAGGAGTTCACCAGATGTTTTAAGGGCGGTCAAGGGTTAGCCAGGTAATATCTCTAGCCCCCAAGTATTAAGACAAAGCATACATTTTTGTTTTAATACTTTTTGACTTAGCCTGCTTATTGGTTTCCAACAATGCTTTTCCCTTGTACGCTTTCAGCAAAATTACAAACTATAAACGTGGAAGTTTTTGACAAACTTACCATCAAGAACCAGGAGGTGAGGTCCCTTCTCGGCATTCTGAATAACAAAGACTCGGAAATCTCCGAGATTCAGAACCAGCTGAAGGAGAAAACTGGTAGGTTTCTTTACCCTTTCCTTGCTTTCTGATTCTAGACTTCCGGATTTTCCTTAAGTACTCGTTCCGAGTTAACTTTTTTACTTTTCTTCTTTTCAGCCTCTTTGGCCAAGGCCAAGCAGATTGCTGAGGATGCCGGCAATGCCAAGAACCTCCGCAAAGAAAACTCTGAACTTTCCAAGATCAACGTAAAGCTTCAGACAGACCTGTAGGAGAGCCAACTGGTTTAGTCTTGTCTGAGTCTCGGGCTTCTTCTCAAGCCGAGAAGGATCAGAGGAGCATCCAAGAACTCGAGACTGCCCTTCATCAACGCCTTGAAGAAGGCGCTGAAATGGACAAGATCCTTGGTAAGATTTTGAAATTTTACCAAGTTTTACATTTTTCTTTGCATAACGCATTCGTTTTCCCTTCTGTTTTTCTAATCTCTTCCAGTTTTCACTACAGAGGGGAATCCTCTAATCATTCGGATCGACCACATCCGGGCTTTCGGGACATACGTCACCGAGCTGAAGAATGTCAGAATGTTGCTTATTAATAAGTGCATTCCGGATAAAGCTGGCGAGTTCTCGGAAGCTAGCAGGCTTCCGGAAGCTTTCGCGGAGGTAGTAAACCAACATGAAAGCTGGCTCAAATCCGCCACTCGTGGTGGTGTACGCCTGGCCTTAGGGCTGATGAAAATGCATTACACCACCGCCAAGTCTTGGCGCATCGCCACCGGTGTTCCGCAAGGATACACCGAGACACATAGAGCAGAAATATTCGAATCTATCAAGGGGCATGCCTCTAAGATAACTCGGATGGTATCTACTTCAACATTCTACCCGGAGGAAGAAATTCCATCAACTTCGGAGAATCCGAGTGATAGCGACGAGAATGACGATGAGGACTTCATGGATGCTGCCTGAGCCTGCGAAGCCATTAGCCAAATAGGGTGCATTACTACTCTTACAATGTAAAACTCAATTGTAATGCATTCCTATCCTTTGCACTAAAATTAAGCTTTGCAAGTTTTCAGATTTTTAATTCCCTTTCTTCTAAGTTCTCTGGTTTGTATGCCTTAACTTTCCTTAGTGTTAAAGTGATTCCGAAAGTATGCAATCTTCACGCCAAGTGACTGGGTTAAGAAATCAATCAGTCGAAACTTGGAATCATGGATTATACTTTGGCACTTTACTTACAAAATCAAGTGACCCAACACAACAAGCAATCAGATAATACTTAGGAATAATAAGAAATTTAGTGGTATGAACTCGAGGCACGCAGGAACAATCTGGGGTTCTGTAGCCTCCTTAGGCCAAAAACATTCAGTTTTATAACTCCGAGCACGCAGGCAAAATTCGGGTTAACATTGAAGCAAATTGAAAGATCATTGGGAAATAGAAAAGACGGAACATGCTTTAAACAACAAAGACAAAACAAAATGCATGAATTTCCGACAACTTTATTTCATGATCTCAATGATGCTTACATAGAATTGAACTAAGTGTAGAAGGTACGTAACTGCTGGATGCTCCAGGGCCTTTTTGTCTCTCCTAGTTCTACATCTATGCTTCTTTTTCTTGCGATTCGGATTTTTCGGGTCATCTTCCGTGTCTCGAATATCTACAAGGTAATATGACCCATTTTTCATAGTCTTGTTAATAACAAACGGTCCTTCCTAGATTGGGGCTAGCTTGTGCTTTATTTCTTGTACCAATCTTAGCACCAAATCACCTTCTTTGAAAGATCGGTGTTTGATTTTCCGGCTATGATATCGCCGTAGGCCTTGCTGATAAATGGCGGATCTTTGCAACACACGTTCTCGTTCTTCTTCTAAGAGATCAACGACATCCTGACGCGCACTTTCGGCATCTGTGTCATCGTATGTCTGCACTCTTGGGCTATCATGGATCATGTCCGTAGGAAGCACTGCTTCTGCACCATAGACCAAGAAAAAAGGCGTTTGCCCTATTGATCTATTTGGCGTCGTTCGAGTACTCCAAAGCATGGAAGGCAATTCTTTTACCCATGCTCTAGCTGCTCTATGAAGAAGAGTTTCGAGTCTTGGATGTATTCCTTGCAAGATTGAACTATTCATTCGTTCAACTTGGACATTGGAATGTGGGTGCGCAATAGATGCAAGATCTAGGCGAATTCCCGTTTGTCGGCAAAATTTTGCCAACTCTCCAATTGAAAAATTTGTCCCGTTATCCGTGAATATACTATGTGGAACACCATATCGCATGACTACGTCAATGAAAAAAATTTGGCTGTCATACCGTGAAGTTTTTTTATGGGTTTTGCCTCCACCCACTTGGTATACTTATCCACTGCAACGAGTAGATGTGTAGGTCCACCTCTTGCAGTTTTGAATGGCCCCATCATATCTAGCCCCCAGACCGCAAACAACCATGTTGTGGGGATAGTCTTGAGTGCTTGAGCCGGCATATTTGTCTGCTTGGCGTAGTATTGGCATCCGACACATGTATTCACTATGTGCTCCACATCTGTCTTGGCTGTGAGCCATAAAAACCCTACACATAATGCTTTTTTAACTATGCTTTTTGACTGAGCATGATGTACGCAATCTCCGGCATGAATTTCTTGTAGACTTTGTCGTCCTTCTTCTGGAGAGATAAATCGCTAAAAAAGTCCGACAATACTACGTTTATACAGGCAACCATTGATTACCGTGTACCCTTTGCATCGATGTTTTATCTGTCTTTGCAAGACTTCATCTCCTCCATCTAGGAACTTCCGATCAACTAAGAAGTTTAAGTATGGAGTTCTCCAATCCGGGTTAACGAGAAAAACTGCTATTGACTCGGAAACTAGAGGATATTCAACATCTCGAACTTTTGTTGATGGTTCATACAAATGCTTGACGAATACACCAGGTGGCAAAGTTTTCACCCTTTCTGAGCCCATGCGGGCTAAAGTATCCGTGTTCCAGTTTTCTTCCCTTTTGACGTGATGTACTTCAAATCCTAGGAAGCAAATGGCGAATTCGTCGATTGTTCTCTGATATTCGGCCATTATGGGGCTTTTTTGCATCCCATGTCTGGTTCAGCTGATGTTGTACTAAGTTCGAGTCTCCATAACAAACTATGCGTTTGACACCTATTTCTTTTGCAATGTGCAAGCCATGATGCAATGCTTCGTATTCTGCCACGTTGTTGCTGGCGTTGAAGTGTATTTGTAATACGTACTCCATTGTGTCGCCTTTTGGAGATTTGAGCACCACACCAGCGCCATCACCTTCTTTCATTTTGGATCCATCAAAATGCATGATCCAATATTCCAACTCCGGCATTGGTGTGTTTTCCATTGCTTCTGTCCAATCAGCTACAAAATCTGCCAACACTTGGGATTTGATTGTTGTCCGGGGTTGGTACTTAATATCGAACGCAGTAAGTTCAATGCCCCATTAGCTACTCTACCTCTTGCGTCCGTATTATTAATAACACCCCCTAGCGGTGCTTTGCTTACCACTGTTATGGAATGTCCTTGGAAATAATGACAGAGTTTTCAAGATGCAAAAAATACGCCATATGCCAGCTTTTGATAATGTGGATACCTTTGTTATGACTCGGAAAATACCTCGCTAACGTAGTATACTGGATGCTGATCTGGAATACTTTGTTTGTCTTTCCGTCTTTCCGCAATTAGCACTGCACTAATAACCCTATTAGTTGATGTAAGATACAGTAACATGGGTTCTTCGTCTTTTGGGGATGCCAAAATCGGAGCTTTCATCAAAGTTTCTTTCAACTGGGTTAATGCTTTGTCCGCCTCTTCTGTCCATTCAAATTTGTCGGATTTCTTCAAGAATTTGTGTAATGGCAGAGCTTTGTCACCAAGCCGGCTTATGAACCTGCTTACAACGAACTCGTCCATCTTTGGACATCTTGTAGACATGTAGGACTTTTGATGTTTAAGATTGCTTTGATCTTTTCCGGGTTTACCTCTATTCCTCTGTGAGAAACGATAAAATCCAGAAGCTTTCCCGACGTAACCCTGAATACGCACTTTAATGGATCCAACTTCATTTTTAAGTGCGGAGTTTGTAGAAGGTTTCTCGTAGATCTTCAAGAAGCATACGCTTTTCCTTAGAAACGACGGCAATATCATCCACGTAAACATGGACATTTTTGCCAATTTGACTATGCAAGCATCTTTGCATGCACACCAGCGTTCTTTAGGACAAAAGGCATGGTTATATAATAGTATGTTCCGTATGGTGTTATGAAAGAGGTTTTTATTTTATCTTCTTCTTTCATGCGTATTTGATATTATCCGAAATAAGCGTCCAAAAAGCATAAAAGCTCAGAGCCAGTAGTGGCATCTATTATTTGATCGATTCGCGGCAATGCGAACCTATCTTTTGGGCACAATTTGTTCAGATCGATGTAATCTATACAGATCCTAAGAATAATACTATCCTTCTTCGAGACTAATACTGGGTTCCTAGACCAATCAGTATGTATAACTTCCTGGATGAAATCAGCTGCTAAAAGCCGGATAATTTCCTTGCCAACAGCCTTCTGCCTTCTTCCATCAAAACGACGGAGACCTTGTTTGACGGGTTTTGATCCTGGAACAACCTTTAGTTGGTGCTTAGCAAGTTCCCTGGGAACACCTGGCATATCAGCAGGACACCGGGAAAAAATGTCCCAGTTCTCACGTAGGAACTTGATGAGCGCGCTTTCCTATTTGTCAGTCATTCCTGTTCCCACTAAGACATACTTTGTCGGATCTTTGGGGTCCAGGATGATCTGCTTTGTATTCTCCGAGGCTTTGAAACTATCTTCCGGCTTCCGGCTTTCTTTTCCTTCCGTCATATCTGTCGGCGATACTTCTTTAGCCAGCTCCTTCAGCTCTTCGTTCTGCATCACATGTTCGGTGCAAAGGGCTTTTCCTTCCTCCAGCTCGTTTACCAGCATGAAATCTCCTGATGTGGTAATTACTCCTCATTTTGGCCCCGAAATCTTCAACTTGTTGTAGATATATCATGAACTTGCCATGAATTTGGCGAAAGCGGGACGTCCGAGTATTGCGTGATACACACTTTTGAACGGCACCACCTCGAATGAGATCATCTTCTGGCGGAAGTGTTCTCTCTTTCCAAAGGTTACTTCTAGGGAAATCTCTCCTAGGGAATGTGCTTGCCTGCCAGGAACAATGCCGTGAAAACGTACATTGTTGTGTTTGAGCTGGGTCTCAGAGAGGTGTCATTGATTTAGTGTACTTAAGTACATGATATTGATGCTAGATCCTCCATCCATCAGCACCCTTTTGAGCCTAGTGTTTTGAACAATAGGACTTACGACCAAAGCATGTGTGCTGGGTTCTGGGATATTACCGGAATGATCAGACTGATCCCAGGTAATTGGCGTATTTGAATACTTAAAGTATTTTGGGGTTGGAGGTACAACCGCATTGATTTCTCGAAGCGTTCGTTTGGCATGTTTTGCTGAAGGAGTTTCTAGGAAAGTTAGGTTACATTCTCCTTCAACTCTCGGGAATTTAGGCTTGCCTTTCCATTGCTGCTCCTGGATTTTCTCATCAGTGTTAGACTCACTTTCTTCTTTGTCAGCTTTCGGCTTTTTCTTGTTGAATTTCCTTTTAGAATTCTTTCCTTTATTCCCGGATCCCGCATTGCCTTTCATGTGCTTATTAAGCCGGCACTGCACATTTGTATGGGTAGGTTTCCCAAATTGCGAATGGTGGACATAGGATTCCGATTTATTCCCCCCCACTCTTCTTTAGAGTAGGAGATAGGTTCCCTGCTTTCTGCTCTTTTGCGCTTCCATCTATTGCCATTGTCCTTTCCAAAGTCTATGTTCACTTCTTTGGGTTTTGGCTGTGCTTCTGGAGTAGCCTTCTTTTCCGAACGAGATGCCTCTTTGGCTTGAACTAAAGCATCGATGTTTCCGCCTCTCGCCATGATGTCTTCTTCAGCCGCTGCATGCTCATTGGCAGTGGTAAGAATAGATGCGAGATCTTCGTGCTCTTTCGAACCAACCATGAACGGTACTAGGCCGGGTTTTAGGCCATTGATGAAAGCATGCATTGCTTGTACATCACTTACTCTAGAGCAACTATTCTTCATTGCAGTCCATCTTGAGATAAAGTCTACGTATGACTCATCTTCATATTGTACGCAATGGTTCAACTGGTTAATGCTCTTAGGGCGTTTATACGTACCCCGAAAGTGCTAAGCAAAAACTCTAGCCATATCTTCCTAGTTGTCTACTGTTCTTCACGGAAGTCCGTTAAATTAGGGGCAAAAACTTCACAACTTCGAAATTTGTCCCCTTGTTGATGTGGACGGCAGTATAGTAATACGATAGCCATGTGTCTGGGTTTGTGCTTCTGGTATACTTTTGGTAAGTTGGACCGACTTTGGCAAAGCCAGAGTGTAGACTGATTCTCCGGATCCTGTCATTGAAACACTTTGGTCCAAAGCATAAATCGTCTCTTTCCATCTTATCGACGTGCACTGAATATCTTCCAGCTGAATGGACAGAAGGGGTTCTGCTTTGTGCTGGTCCATTGTTGCGCGAGTGCGCTCTTCTGGGATAATCCCTATTTCTTTCGGCATCCAGTCCTTTGGAATAAGGTGGAGTTCTACTCCTTGGCCTTTCTTTGTTCCTTGGAGGGGTTCGAGATCTCTCACGCCTGTGAGGATTGTCGTATATTCCGGCTTTATTGGCCGGGTATCTCGGAGGCGTCAATGCTTTTCCGTCATTCCAATTTTTCTCCTCCCGTTCCTTTTTGTCACGGGGTTTTGTATTATTTCCGCCTTTCGGCAGATGTGATCCTGTTCTGGATGCTGCATCCTTATTATCCGGGATTTTCTTGGGATCTCCTTTCTTTTCCTTCGAATCACCTGAATCTTCGGGTTCGCCTTGGTCAGGTCCTCCAGCGGCGCACGTGGAAGTTTTGCACAACGCTGAATCGTCATGTAGCTTGCCTGAGCGTGGTTGTTCTTGCTGTTGTTGTTGTAATGCTTTTCCTAGGAAAGCATACACTCCTTGCAACTTTTCGTCATTGGAGTACAGATCATCTTTAAGGATGGCAAACCCGGCTTCTACGTTTTCAGCTGCAGTTTTGTAGATGCGTTCGCCCTTAGCATTTGTGTTGTTAACATGCCTTTGCCAAGATGGGTTTTCAAACCTCTTTCCTGCTGGCAGTTCTTCCGGCTTTGAAATTCTGGGTAACCGCGTAGGTTTTATTCCATATCTATTCCTTATTCCGTATTCCTCTATTTCTTCCTGCTGTATTTTGATATCAGCCTGGGTTTTGAGGAGGTTTTCCCGAGTTCGGAACAAATGTTGCTTTTTGCCGCATTATTTCTTGTCTCCTGGCTTCTAGCACTTCCGGGAGCTCATTACGTGCGACCGGGGTTTGGATCAGATCGATCCTTCTGTTCCGACATCTGGGAAGCAGGGATTTCAACCTTTTTCTTCTCTGTAGGTTTTACACGACTTCCTCCTCCAACTTCCAGGTTTTGGTTGGCAATGTTTGCCAATTTTCCAATGTTTTCTTCTGTAATTTGGATAGCAGGTTCTTAGAGGACTTCTTTTTCTTCTTGGAAGATGGTGGTTTTTTGTTAGGTTCATCTTCCGTCAATTCTTTGACGTCAGGGTAGGTCGGACTAATTAACTTTGCCTTCCTCTTCCTCTGGCGGAGGCGTTTTGGGGTATTCATCTTCCTCGGCATCCGAATTTCCAGTCAGTTTTGCCATGAGTACTTCATGGAAGCTCCCCCTGCATGGATTTGACCTTTCTTTCGAAAACGTCTTCATCTTCATCTTCGGAATCTGTGTCTGCACATCCGGTTTCCAAGTCTAGCTTTGTCTCTATGGATGCTAATACAGACTCAGCTTGCAAGTTTGCCGCTTGATCGATGGATGTCAGATCTTCCACCTTTTCTGTGGGATCCTTATTTTCTGCCTTTTGCACGGGATTTTTGTCTTACGTGTTTTCGGCGATGTCAGACTACACCATACCAATAAAGTGGGATATGGCTGCAGGCATCTCTGAAGAGGCGACAAATCCAGATGTGTTTTGACAATATGCAGCTATGGAAGCTTGATCTGCCCCTATGTATAAGTAGGGAGAATCTGAGCAGAATCTGGCATTGAAGCCTTCATCTATTGGGATAAGATTCCCATTGCTTCTGCTATTAAACCGATAAAAACATTATCAAATCCAATCGGTAAAATGCACACACTTACCAGATGATTCCGTGCTGGCATATAAGATCCGTTGTCGAGGAAGCGTCCGACATTTCCGTTGAATTCCAGGCTTCCGACACTGATTGTGCTGCCAATTCCTCCGAGTATTCCCGCTCGGAACATAACTCCCGACACCGCTGACCCCACGGTGGGCGCCAACTGTCGAGACTTCGTAGTAAGAATCATGGACGGGGGTGCTATAAGCCTATTGGTAGAACCGCGGGGGGGGGGGGCGTGGAAGAACTGTAAAATGAAAACACAGTTTTACCCAGGTTCAGTACATCCCAACTAGGCTACGTTCCTACTCCTGCAATCTCACTAAAATCAGGGCTGAAGTCTAAAGTATACAGAGTACAATTGTGAGTATGATTTCGCTAACTCGGCGAGAATGAACTTCCCGGCGAGCTGGCTTCTAGCTAACTTGTGATCTGAATTCTCTTTCGCTCCCTTCCGACTTTATATAGATAGCCGGACTAGGGCTTACAGGAAGGGAACCTAGAAGACTACGGAAAGTATCTAACTTGGAAAGTAAGGAATCCGGCTTCTCCTCCAAGTCGTACCATATTGGGCCGTGGTCGGGTTCTTCTAGAATCCGGCTTCCTATGCGTCGGCTTACTGGGCCGCCCAATGGACTCCCTTCCATTGCCTGTGGGCCACCCTGGTAATCCGGCCTTCAGCCAATGCCGGATATACCCTTATTTGGCATATATCGGACACTATATGGATCATGAATGTGGCTATCCCCTCATGGATTTGAGGCTATGAGAAAGATAATTAGGATATCAGTAAATTGATCACTAATCGCCTCCTGTTAAATATCTCTCGTATCGTCAAAGTTGAAAGGAGAGAAACACGTACTTTCCCGATCCACATAGCTTGGCCAGGGCCGGTCTTAGAGAAAAACTACAAAACGAATCAGGGTCTGTGAACCCTCATTCATTATGTAGTCTATCTCTAACGCTTTATGAATCGTGAACGTACGTATCTATCCCCTCTCGGCTTTGAGGCTACGAGATGAGATAATTAAGATATTAATAATCAATGAAATATCCTAATTAAACTTCATCAATGAGGTACGAAGGAGAATGCAACATTCTGAGTCATAGAAGTTGTCCGGTCTAGAATGTCACCGGGCAACTTCTGTGACCGGCAATGCAACATACTCCTTATACCCATTGATGAATTTTAATTATAAAATCAATAAGTATATTAATCCTATATATGCAAACAGGGGGTTGATCCATCGCCTATCTAAATCAATATCATTAATCTAACACTAACACTAGATGATTATCTAAATATACTAACACTATGTTGGCATAGGTACAATCTAAACCTAAATCTAGCATAGATGTATAGAACATAAACCTAAAACTAAAGGTGGAAAGGGCAGGGGAGGGGGATCTAGGGTGTGTACATACCTTCGGGTACTTACGTAGGAAGGACGACGAAGACGCGCTGCAGGGAGGGCGACACTCAGGGCGGGGCGACGGAGCGGCGGCGGCGGGGCTTCTTCTAGAGGAGAGGGTGTGTTCGATCTAGATACATGTGCGTGGGGGTGGCCGGGGGTGTACGGTCCTAAATAGGCTTAGGCAATACTAGCAGCGTGCGCACTTCGGAAAACGCTGCTAGAGGTCTTATTATCGGCAATGTATAGCCCATGGCACACGCTTATACTACTGGGTTCTTTGCTCGGAGCGCTTGGCCAACTATACTCGCAGCGTGCGGCTATATAAAGACGCTTCCGATAAGTTTGTTTGGAAGCGTACGAACCAACCGGCACGATGCTAGTATTAACCAGGACCGGGTACCTAAACAGGCTCGTTGCTAGTAGGTTTGCCCCAATAAGCTTTTTCGTACTAGTGCAAGCACAAAAACGCCCATTGTACTGTAATTAATCATAGTGCAATCCATCAGACAAGCAAGAGTAGGGTGTTACACCACAAGGTGGTCTAAATCTGGGTAAAGTCCCCGTGTCACCATTGTTGTCTGCCTCGAGCTATTCTCGCCAGGCCTCACGAGAGGTGCAGTGAGTGTGGTTAGCCCCAATCTTCGAACCTCCTGAGAGACCCTGTCCCAGGAAAGACCACTGTCCGACAAAGTCGCAGCACTTAGGAGATTCATAGCCAAGCTTGGAGATAAATCACTGCCTTTCTACAAACTGTTGAAGAAATCAGATAAATTTGAGCGGACACCCGAATCCCGGGATGCCTTTTATGCACTCAAACGCACCTTCTCAAGTCCGCCTGTTCTGGTAGCACATCAGGAAAGGGAGCCAATGTACCTAATATTGCAGCAACCATATAAGTGGTGATGGTATGGGCATCTACTGGTTAGCACGCTAGGATAATAAACTATGATGTATAATCTCTAAGTCATGCGAGCCTCATGTTTTGGCCGAGCCTTCTAAATGGGCCAGTTTGTATCCAGTTTCAGTCAAATTAGGTTAGCAGTCGGTTTGGGTCTGTCCAAACGTTTAGCTGTTGGCCTCCTATATAAAGAGAGATAGGGGTTATGGTTTAGGAGGGTGAAAATTATGTAGAACATTGTGTTCAGGTTACCACCGTCCCTAGGGGATCGGCGTGTAGACAACGCTCGAACGTTCATCGATTATCTTTGCAAATAAAGGCATGAGAGTTCTTGGATCTGTCAAATGTTATCGTGTGTGGCTAGGGGCTCTTGGATCCGCCAAGAGTTGTCGAGCTTGTCGTGAGGCGTGGTGTTCATGACCTTGTTGGTCGGCTAAATTTATCAAGTTCTCCAGGTTACGTGTATTGCGCGTGTTTGGGAAAATAGTTATCATCGGTGGTTCTTGCGATGAAAGATTCGGAAAACATCTACATCATGTGGTATCAGAGCGCCAGGTTGATCACCGCGAGGGAGTTTGTCCAGTTGAAGATACGGTCTAGAGGTTTGTAAAGAAGGGTAGAATGGCTTTGCTCGAAGTATTTATGTGTCAGCGAGGAAATTTCGGCGAGATGCATATCACGAGTGGAGCCCGACAAGGAAGGAAACGGATCGGATTTCGGATCAGTCAGTTACGAGAGCTTTGTTCGGTTCTCTTGGTTTGTTAGGTACGAGGCAAAAGGAAATTCCAGATTGGTTGACACATGTGCGCGCGTGTACGTGAAGGACAGGAAAAAACCTTAAGGAAAGGATGAATTTCGATGCAAATTGTCCTGGCTCGAATCACGTGGACAACATCGGATCAGACTAAAAAAAGGGAAAAATTCTAATGTGTGGTGTCAGCGTGCGCGTACAGCAAGGAATTTTTTTTTGTTTCCATGTGGAGGACAGCCATAGAAAGTTGTGCTTATTTTCCTTCGGCGCCTGCTAGGCGTAGGGCGGCCTACGTTTAGCAAAACGTAGGTCCCCTCAGGAGCTGTTCGATCTTCATCCGACGCGCCAAAAACAGCACATCATACTTTTGCATTTTAGCCCCTCTGTTTTTCAGATATAGAACCCGCACTCCACAGCAACCCCACTTAAGCGAAGAGATATATTATGTTTCCCCTGGGCATCTCGGTAATTACAGCAAAACTGCCATTGCAACAAACTCACTCGCATCACAACAAAAATTATCACCTTGTGTACAAAAAAAGAGTATTGCAACAAAATTTTCCAAATCTTTTACGAAAAAAAGTAATGTTACAAATAGTAGTTAAACAATATGTTATTGTGTTGTAACAATTTTTTTTAACAATTTAACAAAAATCACAACCTATTGCAACAAATTTTTTTATCAATTAAAAAGTTGGTAAGCAACAAAATAATTTGTTACCATTTCAGTTGCAACAAAAATCATCACCTATTAAAACAAAAAAGTAAATCGATAGCAACAAAAAAGTTACATGTTTACAACATGTAAAGGAGCTCATAAACATGTCATTCCAAATGAATTCTAATAAACATATATGCATTTCCTAGAAAGTCATCCAGAAAAATATTGCAACATCTCATTTGTATTTTCTCAACAAAAGACGTGCAAAATTGTTACAAATTTTAAACACGTACGCAACATTGTCCAAAATATCGGAAAACACTTAGCATATAATGGCTACACGTAGTATGACGCGAAATTGGGCTAAAAATCAAATTGTTGCTTGTTGGGCCCGTATACACCGTAACGGGCCAGCCCAAAGTGTGCGAGCGGGAGCGAACGTAGCGAGCAAGCGAAAGGACCTACGGTTGGCAGCGATAGGTCCCCCTAAAACAAGTGTTTTCTTTTTTCTTCTAAGTGGAGTTTAGATCGGAATTAAAAAAGACGAGTTTGGATTGGACTTTGCTTTGCACGTGAGGTTGGCTCTCCTTGGTACGTGGATTCTAGGCACCAATAGAAAAGGAGAGAGCCAAGGAAAGGCAAGTTGTGGATGCAGATTTGTTTCACCATGGTGCCGAGAGAATAGGAAAGTCATAAAGGCTTGTTCGGATAGCTTTGGCAGCTGGTCATGTACAGAAGAAAGGTACCGATTTTGTTGGATCTGATTGCCATGGAAGTAAAAGAAATGCGCAGGGTTTGATCGGTGGTTGTATTTTCTAATATTCTCTGATCAGATACGCACGTATTGTGGTAGCGATTGACAAAGAAAATAAGAGGAAAGACCAGATGAAAGTTTGGATGTGTACGTGAGCGTGAAGCGGCCCAAATTTTGGTACAGTTTGCGGCGGACACGAAGACAAAATAAAAAAAGACACTAGTTTATATTTTTACAGGCGGTTAACTTGGTTCATTTGGATTCATGGGGTGCATGAATTTGTCATGTTCGTCCTGTGTGATGCACTCAGTTGACCTCCACTATTTCAGATTGCATCTGTGTGCGTATTCAGCTTATTTGGACAGTCTGTCCTGCTGCGTTTGGGGTGGTTTGTATGATGCGTTTTCATTTGCAGTCTGAAAGTTGTGTGTCTAAATCAGATTGGTGGTGCCAAACATGAAGGACACCAAGAAAAAGTATAGCTAGACGAGAGGGAGGAGGTGGTGTGGCAAGCCAACAAGACTTGAGGACGTAGAAGCGCGGCGATATGATAATTTGACGCCACAAGCGCCGGAGAAGACCTTCTGGCGTTGATGACAACGCCTTTCGGAGAAGGGGAGGATGATACGGCCATCTAGTGGTTAGCACGCTAGGACAATAAACTACAATGTACAATGTCTAAGGCATGTGAGCCGCATGTTTTGGACGAGCCTTCTAGATGGGCCGGTTTGTATCCATTTTGAGTCCAATTAGGTTAGGAGTCGGTTTGGGTCTGTCCAACCGTTCAGGTGTTGACCTCCTATATAAAGAGAGACAGGGGTTAGGGTTTAGGGAGGTTGAAAATTATGCAGAACATTGTGTTCAGGTTACCATTGTCCCTAGGGGGTCGGCGTGTAGACAATGTCTCGGACGTTCGTCGGTTATCTTTGCAAATAAAGGCATGACTGTTCTTGGATGTGCCAATGGTTATCGTGCGGGGCTAGGGGCTCTTGGATCTGCCAAGAGTTGTCGAGCTTGGCGTGAGGCGTGGTGTTCATCACCTTGTTGCTCGCCTAAATCTATCAAGTTCTCCAGGTTACATGTATTGCTGTGGTTAGGAGAATAGTTACCATCGGTAGTTCTTGCGATAAAAAATCGGGCAAACATCTACACCAGGTGAGCACAATGCTCATCGTCGAACAACCCTAGGAAGGGTCCATATACAGAGTACAACGCCTGGTCTACCACCTCAGCAAAGTGTTTTCATCATCCAAACAACGTTGCCCACATTACCAGAAGCTGGCCTACGGAGTCTACACGACAGCTCGGAAATTGAGACAATACTTCCAAGAGGACCCAATCACAGTGGTGTCCAACGCACCACTTTCAGAATTACTGAACTTATAATTCAACATGATGGGTCACCAAGTGGGGAATTGAGTTGGGTCCCCGTGATATAACTTACGAGATAAAGAAGGCGATCAAATCGAAAGTACTCCTGGACTTTATCGCAGAGTGGCTCGAACTAGAACAGCCTAGTAAGCCAGACATGTCGAGTAACTAGATGATGTACTTCAACAGATCGAAGCAAAAAGATGGAGTAGGAGCGGGAGGCATACTCACATCACCCAAGGGCGACATGATGCTAAACGTACTAAGGATGTACTTCAAGAACGCATCAAACAATAAAGCCGAGTTTGAAGCACTATACACGGGATGAAGATGGCCAAAGCATGTGGATCTACTCGAATCATCATCTACGACGACTTGAACCTCGTGGTACAACAAACCATGAGGGAGTGCGATGCCCCAGCCGAAAACATGGCTGCCTATTGAGAGCTTTACAACAAACTCGAAGGAGAATTTTACGGATGTAAGCTACATCATGTTGGAAGAGGAAGCAACTCGGAAGCAGACGCACTGACCACCATCGGTTCCACCTGCGCGCCTATACCACCCGATGTCTTCTACGAGGATATTTACCAACCCTCGATCAAGCGTAAGGTGGCACCTACAAAAATAGCTGAAACCAAAAACACAGAGCCCAATGCAGCAGAACAATCAGATGAATAAGGGGAACCCACACCCATGGACATACCGGAGCAAGTCCACCAAGTTGAAGCCACCTGGATGCATCACTTGCTCGATTACATGACACAGAAGAACTCCCTGAGGATCAGACGGAAGCACGTCGAGTGATGTGCGGAGAAAAAGCGTTCACCATCCATGAGGGATATCTCCACAAACGTAGCATCTCTGATATATTATAGAGGTGCGTCACTCGAGAGGAAAGAAAGGCCATACTACTCGACATCCATCAAGGAACGTGCTGACACCACGTAGGAAGTAGAATCTTACTCCATAAAGCATTCAGGGCAGGATTGTATTGGCCCACAGCTGAGCTCGACACCAAATCCATCATACAACACTATGAGACGTGCAAGATGTTCGCAACAAGACCCAATGATCCTGTCATTGAACTCCACATGATACCACACGACAACCATTGGGGCAGCGACTGCCCCTCTGGCACCTGCCGAGGCAACGACTGCATCATGCAAGCTTCATGCCTGGGCGAACTGAAACATCTTACCCGTATGCCTTCCTTCCCTACGGGCTGCATGAGTAATAACGCCTAGGTTTTTGAATTAACTATGTGATTTGGAAATACGGAGGAAATGTCGCATTAGCGCATCCGTTTTCTTGCTTGATTTTTATACGATTTTTCCGAAGCGATCCGTCCCTACTCGATTTGTTGAAAGCAAAAGAAACAGAGTCTCAGTTCGTCATTTGAATTGACCTATTGTGTTAGGCCAGAAGAGAAAATATCATTTTCAAAACAGGGTCAAGCGGCATTAAAAGGGGCTGGCCCGTGAAAAGGACGCTTACTTTGTGTGACGCCCCGAGATCGGGCACTATGCAGATTTCAGCATTCCCGCCAAAATCCACATAATAACCGATTCCAGGTTGCCATTTATGATAACATTACAATAGTTCACGAATATTCCACAATTACAACAGAAACAGATAGATACAAGATGACTCAAACGAGACAGGGTTACAACTGATACATACAAAGATCCAAATAACAGCGGAAGAAACAAAACATCGTCCGTCTACGGACGAGATCCAAATTGGACTAAGAGTCCTGAAGATAACCGAGAGCGTCCAATCCCTGCCCAGGCCAAACCGGAGGGATTCCCAAGCTAACGTCGTCAGACTTCAAACCTGTTGACTGCAAGTTGGAATTTGCAGCCACGAAAGAGATTCGTGGGTCAGTACGGTTAAGTACTGGCAAGGGGGATAGAACCCATACTCACAAGTTACCGGCTTAGCCAGTCATCACAAGATACAAATACTTTAGGATCAACGGAAAGGAAGGGGGTTATTGCAAATAAGCGACAGCAGGCTGCACTAACCAACTACAGAGATTCTATTACTTCCAACTATCAGAAAGGGGATAAGATCGAGTAATAGTAACCAACTGAAAGATAACTTCAAACAAACCCTTCCTGGATCTCGCCCCTTATCCGAAGAAGCAATCCGAGGATAACTCACACAGTTGTATTAGAGGTGATTCAAGTTATTGTATGAATAAACCTATTACTAGTCAATTTGTTAATCATTGGGTGTAACATGTTTGATCATTAGGTTTAAGTTGTCCTGAGTACTTGTTAGCCAGTACTTTCACCAAGTAATCCATAACCGCGGAAAACACGGCTTCTCGAGAAGATTATCCCTGCAGGGTTGCACCAATTTAGCCGTACACGCAAGAATAACCCGCCAGATGGGGAGCTAAACCACCAAGCGAGGTACTCTACACAACCAACCCTTCTTCGCATCAAGCCCAAAGCACCGCGTGCTGTGCGTGCGCGGCTAATCGAGCCCCCCGAAGAAAAGGAGGACCCTCATAGCACTGGAAGACCACGCCGCCCTAAATGCCGACTACAAAAGTTCCACCCTGGCGCCAAGGGTTCGTACCTGCATATGATGCAGCAAATGGAACACCCGAACTAGTACGGCGATTTGGACGAGATGCGAATCGAGTCAGTTGAGGGGGGCGCCCATACTCGCTTCCCACATGCGGGTAGTGCGCTCATCATGGATCAGTAGACAAGACCCTTTCTATTAGGGTCGACACTAGCAGGCCTCAAAACCACAAAGGGCCTCCTGCCGGTGCCTTATCATCAAATTTATTATGAAACAATAACAGTAGCATGATTGATTGATTGATTAAACATCGAGCCCCCAGAACAAAATAGAGTAGTAACAGAAAGTAACGGGTAACAGACTCGAGCAAAACAACCTAAGCATGCTAGTAAGACACGGGCAACAAGCAATGGTTATAGGTATGGAGGTGAGGCAATATCAGGGTTAAAGGATTCATGTGATAGGTTCGTAACAGAAACAACTACCACTAGGGCTAGCAGAAAAGAACAACGGAAAGAATCGGTAACAAGTGATGAAAGGCAACCATATGGCAGCAAGTGAGTATACTTGCCTGAGATCCCGCAAGGTAGCAGAACTTGTCGTTGCTCACATCATCTCAACGTCCTATCCGGGAAGAAGCAACGAACCTCGAACAAACACCGGATGCAACAATTACTACTACGGCAAAAGATCCAGCATGATCAAGATATGGATGCATGACAGGTTTAAAGATGCATCAAGGTAAACTAGTTGACAAGATAAACAGATTTAAATGGACCCATATGCAATTTGAGTTGCATATGAAAAGCCCATGAATTATGGTTAAATTATTTGTTTTCCAACTAATCAACAGGTGCTAGTGGTTTAGTATGATGCATGCAAAAGGGAAACAGCAAAATAACAACATTAGAATCAATTTAAGATAGGGTGTAGCAATTTAGAATTTTATTATTAATTTAGGGAATTTTTGGGTGCCTTAAAGGGAACACACAAGTATTTGTTGTTATCAACCATTTAAATTGTTCAAAACAAATAACAAAGTTGATATTTGAAAAGAACATCAAATTTTAGTTGGATTACATGTTTCACATATTGAAATTGGAATTAGGATTATTTAATTATGAATTAAAATATATTAAACAAGTTTTAATTGAGTTAAACAAGATTTAAATTGTTTAGGCAATTTAAATTATTCAAAACAGGAAACAAAAATTATATTTGAAAAGGTGAGATGAAATGGTATGGAAAACATATTTTATTTGCATTTATTGGATTAATGAATAATTAGTTATTGAATTTAGAATTTAGTATTTGAATTATTTAAGTTTGAATTTTAAATGCATTTGTATTTGTCAAAACAGTGAACAAATTGATTATTTGGAAAGATTATTAAATTTGGAGCAACAAACATATACAAGTTTTATTTATTGGAATTATGGATCAAAAGATATTAAGGTTTGAAGTTTTGGATATTAATTATGTTATTTAAATGCATTTTGGAATTACAGAAATTGCGCAGAGACTTTTCTCACAGCAATGCTAGCCAGCCCCAGCCACTGCAGTGTGGGCCTGGGGGGGCCAGCGTGGCGCTGCTGCTTACGTGGCCACAGGAGCCCATGACAGGTGGGGCCGCGAGCGCGCGAAGGGAAAATAATAGGAAAAGGGTGCGCGTCCTGGGGATCGAACCCGGGACCTGCCTCGCGCACGGAAAGGAACCGAACCACTGCGGCTGATCGACTGTTGGTGATGCGTTAGGGGACTGACGAAACAAAAGCAGAGCGACGCCGGCTAACTAAAACTTGGAACAGATCGTTCCTTTTCTGAACCTTGCGAACAGAGCAGAGATCGATGGCAGAACTCCGGTGGCCACGGCTGGGGGGGGGGTGCTGGCGACTCGCGGTGGTGTGGGCGTGTGCTGGTGTTGCGTGCTTGTGCAGAGAAGAGGGAGAGGGCAGGGAGCAGTGGCGATCACCTGCGCTGGTCGCTGTCGTCGTTCATCGTCGAGGCAGAAACGGCGGCGGTTGCCGGCGACGGCGCGGCCGGCACGGGCCTCCTCCCGCCTCCGAGTCTCCGGCGAAAATGGTGATGGATGGGAGCTGGTTCCATTCCCGGGGTCAGTATCCCCTCGAGGTGACCGTGGGGGGATGGGAAGGTGACAGCCATGGAGCTCGGTGGTGATCGGGTGGGTTCAGATACAGAGGATAAACAGGGAGGGTGAGAGAAGAGCGACGGCGGCGCTAGGGGAGAGGACTAGGGTTTCTAGGGTTTGGCAGAGGGCAGAGGGGTGGTGGGTACTTAAGGAGGAAGACAACCTTGTACGGCAGTGAATCAAGCAGAGGAGGGGATCGATCCGGCGGTGGAGTTTCTGTCGTACAGGGATGACAGCGACAGGAAGGAGAAAGGAGGGGTGCTGGGCCAGAAATAGAAAAGAATGGGCTTGAGGGAAAAGGGCTTTGAGAAAAAGAGGAAAGGAATGGGCTGGTCCTTCTCCTTGGGATTTCCTTTTTATTATTTTTTTTTGTAAAAAGAAATAAAAGGAAGAGAGAGAAACGGTAGGGGTTTTGGGGTGGTTTATGTTAGGCAATATTTTTATTAATTTTCAAAGCAGAAAAATAAAAGCAATGCTAACATAGATTCCAAATTCTTTTGAACTATTAGTTTGATTTTCAAATTGGTATTTGAATTTCAAATAGGGTTTGGGGTTTTATTTTACATGAAATGTTTTATTAATTTGCAAACAACAAATCAATGCAATTGTGAACATTAAGTCCCAAGATTTGAAATCTTTATTTGAGTTTTAAAGTTGTTATTTGAATTTTCCATAGCATTTCATAAAGATTGAATTTTAAACAATTTTATTCCACTAACTCAAACAATGATGAAAGCTTATTGACTTAATTTGTTTGCAAGATTTTAATTGCCAAACCACAATTGGATCATGTCAAATAAGAATGATTGATTTGAAATTTAATTTGCCATGAGGGTTGTAACAAAAAAAAAGGAAATTTTTATAACAAGCAATTGGATTAAAACAAATTCAACTATTGCAAAACCAATAAGGGGTTTAGTTTGCAATTTTGAAATTGGAAATTTTGAGCAACGTGTGGAAGTTTAAATTGTTTTAAATTTTGATTTGTTTTGAGAAACATAATGCAATGCTCATGTGATGCATGTAATGCAAAGCAAAAGGAAACAAACACTTTCCTATTAGGGTAACACCCCAGGTGTTACAGACGACACCACTAACAAGGGATTGCACCCTCGCAATCCACCTGCTAACCCGGGAGGGGAAAGAAGTTCGACTAACGATTCTTCATGCTTCCAGCTGATCTCCTCGACACCACTAACAAGGGCTTCTCGACACCGCTAACAAGGGATTGTTGCTCGGAGTGACGACGATGTTCTTCCACCAGGAATCTTCCGATGATCGAACCTATTAGGTTAAAGGCTCAGAAAACGTCCACCCACGTAGGATCCTAACACTTTGAAAGATTGAGTACGAGAGTAGACTCCAAAACAAATAAGATGGGAGAGGAATAGAATAGAGATAAGGAGGAAACAAGAATCCTATTGAGATGTTTTTCCAAAATAGTTTAGCAGAAATTGTTATTGACACTCTAGAAGCAACGACCGTTAGCGAGGTTATCCTACAGGCTTTGCGGACCCGTTGCTTCGATAACCATTCGTATCGAAACAATATCGGGAATCGGAACCAAGGCTCTGATACCATTTGTGACGCCCCGAGATCGGGCACTATGCAGATTTCAGCATTCCCGCCAAAATCCACATAATAACCGATTCCAGGTTGCCATTTATGATAACATTACAATAGTTCACGAATATTCCACAATTACAACAGAAACAGATAGATACAAGATGACTCAAACGAGACAGGGTTACAACTGATACATACAAAGATCCAAATAACAGCGGAAGAAACAAAACATCGTCCGTCTACGGACGAGATCCAAATTGGACTAAGAGTCCTGAAGATAACCGAGAGCGTCCAATCCCTGCCCAGGCCAAGCCGGAGGGATTCCCAAGCTAACGTCGTCAGACTTCAAACCTGTTGACTGCAAGTTGGAATTTGCAGCCACGAAAGAGATTCGTGGGTCAGTACGGTTAAGTACTGGCAAGGGGGATAGAACCCATACTCACAAGTTACCGGCGTAGCCAGTCATCACAAGATACAAATACTTTAGGATCAACGGAAAGGAAGGGGGTTATTGCAAATAAGCGACAGCAGGCTGCACTAACCAACTACAGAGATTCTATTACTTCCAACTATCAGAAAGGGGATAAGATCGAGTAATAGTAACCAACTGAAAGATAACTTCAAACAAACCCTTCCTGGATCTCGCCCCTTATCCGAAGAAGCAATCCGAGGATAACTCACACAGTTGTATTAGAGGTGATTCAAGTTATTGTATGAATAAACCTATTACTAGTCAATTTGTTAATCATTGGGTGTAACATGTTTGATCATTAGGTTTAAGTTGTCCTGAGTACTTGTTAGCCAGTACTTTCACCAAGTAATCCATAACCGCGGAAAACACGGCTTCTCGAGAAGATTATCCCTGCAGGGTTGCACCAATTTAGCCGTACACGCAAGAATAACCCGCCAGATGGGGAGCTAAACAACCAAGCGAGGTACTCTACACAACCAACCCTTCTTCGCATCA
The DNA here is from genome assembly GCA_028641055.1 of Alopecurus myosuroides. Classification (NCBI taxonomy): domain Eukaryota; kingdom Viridiplantae; phylum Streptophyta; class Magnoliopsida; order Poales; family Poaceae; genus Alopecurus; species Alopecurus myosuroides. Next base: position 191,941,593 of record CM054060.1, on the reverse strand, counting down.
AGCCCAAAGCACCGCGTGCTGTGCGTGCGCGGCTAATCGAGCCCCCCCGAAGAAAAGGAGGACCCTCATAGCACTGGAAGACCACGCCGCCCTAAATGCCGACTACAAAAGTTCCACCCTGGCGCCAAGGGTTCGTACCTGCATATGATGCAGCAAATGGAACACCCGAACTAGTACGGCGATTTGGACGAGATGCGAATCGAGTCAGTTGAGGGGGGCGCCCATACTCGCTTCCCACATGCGGGTAGTGCGCTCATCATGGATCAGTAGACAAGACCCTTTTCCTATTAGGGTCGACACTAGCAGGCCTCAAAACCACAAAGGGCCTCCTGCCGGTGCCGTATCATCAAATTTATTATTAAACAATAACAGTAGCATGATTGATTGATTGATTAAACATCGAGCCCCCAGAACAAAATATAGTAGTAACAGAAAGTAACGGGTAACAGACTCGAGCAAAACAACCTAAGCATGCTAGTAAGACACGGGCAACAAGCAATGGTTATAGGTATGGAGGTGAGGCAATATCAGGGTTAAAGGATTCATGTGATAGGTTCGTAACAGAAACAACTACCACTAGGGCTAGCAGAAAAGAACAACGGAAAGAATCGGTAACAAGTGATGAAAGGCAGCCATATGGCAGCAAGTGAGTATACTTGCCTGAGATCCCGCAAGGTAGCAGAACTTGTCGTTGCTCACATCATCTCAACGTCCTATCCGGGAAGAAGCAACGAACCTCGAACAAACACCGGATGCAACAATTACTACTACGGCAAAAGATCCAGCATGATCAAGATATGGATGAATGACAGGTTTAAAGATGCATCAAGGTAAACTAGTTGACAAGATAAACAGATTTAAATGGACCCATATGCAATTTGAGTTGCATATGAAAAGCCCATGAATTATGGTTAAATTATTTGTTTTCCAACTAATCAACAGGTGCTAGTGGTTTAGTATGATGCATGCAAAAGGGAAACATCAAAATAACAACATTAGAATCAATTTAAGATAGGGTGTAGCAATTTAGAATTTTTTTATTTATTTAGGGAATTTTTGGGTGCCTTAAAGGGAACACACAAGTATTTGTTGTTATCAACCATTTAAATTGTTCAAAACAAATAACAAAGTTGATATTTGAAAAGAACATCAAATTTTAGTTGGATTACATGTTTCACATATTGAAATTGGAATTAGGATTATTTAATTATGAATTAAACAATATTAAACAAGTTTTAATTGAGTTAAACAAGATTTAAATTGTTTAGGCAATTTAAATTATTCAAAACAGGAAACAAAAATTATATTTGAAAAGGTGAGATGAAATGGTATGGAAAACATATTTTATTTGCATTTATTGGATTAATGAATAATTAGTTATTGAATTTAGAATTTAGTATTTGAATTATTTAAGTTTGAATTTTAAATGCATTTGTATTTGTCAAAACAGTGAACAAATTGATTATTTGGAAAGATTATTAAATTTGGAGCAACAAACATATACAAGTTTTATTTATTGGAATTATGGATCAAAAGATATTAAGGTTTGAAGTTTTGGGTATTAATTCTGTTATTTAAATACATTTTGGAATTACAGAAATTGCGCAGAGACTTTTCTCACAGCAATGCTAGCCAGCCCCAGCCACTGCAGTGTGGGCCTGGGGGGGCCAGCGTGGCGCTGCTGCTTACGTGGCCACAGGAGCCCATGACAGGTGGGGCCGCGAGCGCGCGAAGGGAAAATAATAGGAAAAGGGTGCGCGTCCTGGGGATCGAACCCGGGACCTGCCTCGCGCACGGAAAGGAACCGAACCACTGCGGCTGATCGACTGTTGGTGATGCGTTAGGGGACTGACGAAACAAAAGCAGAGCGACGCCGGCTAACTGAAACTTGGAACAGATCGTTCCTTTTCTGAACCTTGCGAACAGAGCACAGATCGATGGCAGAACTCCGGTGGCCACGGCTGGGGGGGGGGGGGTGCTGGCGACTCGCGGTGGTGTGGGCGTGTGCTGGTGTTGCGTGCTTGTGCAGAGAAGAGGGAGAGGGCAGGGAGTAGTGGCGATCACCTGCGCTGGTCGCTGTCGTCGTTCATCGTCGAGGCAGAAACGGCGGCGGTTGCCGGCGACGGCGCGGCCGGCACGGGCCTCCTCCCGCCTCCGAGTCTCCAGCGAAAATGGTGATGAATGGGAGCTGGTTCCATTCCCGGGGTCAGTATCCCCTCGAGGTGACCGTGGGGGGATGGGAAGGTGGCAGCCATGTGGCTCGGTGGTGATCGGGTGGGTTCAGATACAGAGGATAAACAGGGAGGGTGAGAGAAGAGCGACGGCGGCGCTAGGGGAGAGGACTAGGGTTTCTAGGGTTTGGCAGAGGGCAGAGGGGTGGTGGGTACTTAAGGAGGAAGACAACCTTGTACGGCAGTGAATCAAGCGGAGGAGGGGATCGATCCGGCGGTGGAGTTTCTGTCGTACAGGGATGACAGCGACAGGAAGGAGAAAGGAGGGGTGCTGGGCCAGAAATAGAAAAGAATGGGCTTGAGGGAAAAGGGCTTTGAGAAAAAGAGGAAAGGAATGGGCTGGTCCTTCTCCTTGGGATTTCCTTTTTATTATTTTTTTTTTGTAAAAAGAAATAAAAGGAAGAGAGAGAAAGGGTAGGGGTTTTGGGGTGGTTTATGTTAGGCAATATTTTTATTAATTTTCAAAGCAGAAAAATAAAAGCAATGCTAACATAGATTCCAAATTCTTTTGAACTATTAGTTTGATTTTCAAATTGGTATTTGAATTTCAAATAGGGTTTGGGGTTTTATTTTACATGAAATGTTTTATTAATTTGCAAACAACAAATCAATGCAATTGTGAACATTAAGTCCCAAGATTTGAAATCTTTATTTGAGTTTTAAAGTTGTTATTTGAATTTTCCATAGCATTTCATAAAGATTGAATTTTAAACAATTTTATTCCACTAACTCAAACAATGATGAAAGCTTATTGACTTAATTTGTTTGCAAGATTTTAATTGCCAAACCACAATTGGATCATGTCAAATAAGAATGATTGATTTGAAATTTAATTTGCCATGAGGGTTGTAACAAAAAAAAAGGAAATTTTTATCAACAAGCAATTGGATTAAAACAAATTCAACTATTGCAAAACCAATAAGGGGTTTAGTTTGCAATTTTGAAATTGGAAATTTTGAGCAACGTGTGGAAGTTTAAATTGTTTTAAATTTTGATTTGTTTTGAGAAACATAATGCAATGCTCATGTGATGCATGTAATGCAAAGCAAAAGGAAACAAACACTTTCCTATTAGGGTAACACCCCAGGTGTTACACTTTGCGAACAAAGTTTAGGGCATAACAAGTGGTGATCTCTGTACTAGAATAGAATCCCTGATAATTGTGCTCGCATGGCACTTTCCGCATTGGAGACTTGACATGGTTGGGTCACTTTGTCGATCGTCCAATGGAGGGTATACCAGGCTATCGGAGAGTTGATCTGTCGAAGACAGGGGCTTCCAAGAGGTTTGAACACTAGGGCTAACCATGCTCGCTACACACCTCATGAGGTCTCGTTAGGAAAACTCGAAGCAAGCAAAAATGGCGAAACGAAGAGTTTACCCAGGTTCTGGCCACCTTGCGATGTAATAACCTACTCATGCTTGTCTAATAGATTGCACTGTGGTAGATATAGTATAAGGTGCGAGCTTGTGCTCGGTTCAGACTAGAGAGGCTCTACGTGGATTGAGTCGTCCCTGCTACGGGATCCAAGGGGATCCTTTTATACATGCGTTTGGGCCTCCTTCCCGCCCATTCTTGGTGGGAAAGGGTCACCACAAGGTGACAAAGGGTGGACAAATAGTACCATGCCGTCTCTACAGATCCTGGTCGTCAGGAATGGCGCCACCATCCATGGCAGAGTCGTGGGGGCTTAGGATGACGTTCTCTTCGTTTTGTAGCATCGGACCTATCTTCTTGCACCAAAGGGGAAAGCGTCGGGTGGTGCTTTGGCGCGTGCAGCCGCAACTCGCTCTTTATACACGAGAACAGCAACTACGACTAAAGCGGTTTTGCCACTCTGTGGTGCCATCGACATTGTGCAGAGACGCGGGCGTCATCCTCACATGGGTTGTTCCCTCGTGAGGGAAATCTCCTCTAGAGAGAAGTGAAGGGCTCGGCGTAGAGCTCCTCTCAAAAGAGGGGAGATTGAATGCCAGGTGGGGCCAGTCCCCTATCCTTTGCGTCTCGCGGGGGCCAAAACCCTCGTGAGGGACGTTCGTTTCGCGAGACAACTTCTCGGATGCCTCCATTGCGCCTATTGGGCTGGGCCGCAGCAGATGGGCTGTGGTACCTTGGTATCCACGGGGTCGACAGTAGCCCCCGGGCCCGCGACGGGCACGCGTCCTCAGGAGGCGAAGCGGCACGGGCCCAACTGCTCCAGGGCCAGCCGCGACACGTGGCGCGACGGTTCGTGGGGGAGACCCACGATCTCCTTGGAAATGGAGGGAACGTCCCGTAGAAATAACTGCTCTGGCGCAACGCCACTGAGCAGTCATATTCTTGGCGGCAGGTCCCATCCATCATTGGGACGCGCTTCCTTTCCTCGATACCCGAGGCCAGCGAGGAGGCGGACATGCGTGGGGGAGTTCCTAGCCCGGGAATATTAGGGGGCGCTCCGCTCCCTCCCGAGCGCCATATTCACACCTGCTCCATTCTCCTTCTCTGTGTTATCCTTAGATAAAGAAACAAAGCGCACATGAATCATAGCCGGCGAGGCCGTGGCTCCCCAACAGACTTGGTCGTGGCCTTGAGGCGTAGCACGCGGATGGCTCTGGCGGCTGCTGATGTGCCAGAGGGTTCTGGGGCTCGTGCCGAGGTGAGACCTCGAGGCCGCCATGGACGCAGTGCTCTAGCGTCCTGTGGCCATGACGTGGCAGCGAATCCCATTCCCCACTTGGCGGAGGATACTCACGTGCTGGCACATGAGTTCCTGGTGGGACTTTGCGTCTGCCTCCGCAATCGACTGAAGCTCCCGGACTCCTTTGCGAGGATGATTGACTGCAACCCACCTAGAGGGCTCTGGATCCAAGTGGTGGGTGCATCAACGATCCCTGGTGGGCGGCCATGGAGTTTTGCTCCACGGGCTATGTGTCGTTGGCGCACAGGTGGAAGACCTTCGCTCGCGCTCAAAGGTTGGAGGAGAGCCAGGTCCTCCACTTAGGTTTCGATGGGTTGAAAAGCTCTTCGTGAAGGTCTTCGGGTGTCATGGCGAGCGCGATGAGTCCTGCGTTGAGAGTGGGAGCAGCGATAATGGTGGCGACAACGGTGAGGATGACGATGACGATGAGGAGGACGAGGAGGACTCCTCGGGCGTCAAGGTGGAGGACGGCAAGTCCGACCCGGCCGGGGCTTGAGAGCCTTTGTCCAGAGCGAAAGCTTGACCATCCTGGCTAGCAACTTTCCTTCCTCTTCTGGGTCCTCGGCCTTCTTCCGCCCATATCTCTTAGTTGTGGTGAGACAGCTCCCGCAGCCTGTCGCCACACCTTCCTCCTCTGTAGACACGGAGAGGGAGTAGCGCCCTCTGAACTTTTGCATCCCTTTTTGTCTCTTTAATTGATCTGCAATATGTTTGTGCGTTGAGATGTATCCCATGAATGGAATATTAGATTTGAAAAATCATGTACTTTCTCCTTTGCAATTGTTTTGTGTGTTAGTGGAGTTCTCTGAATGACTTTAGAAATAAGCCTGTAGAGGCGGAAGAAGGGATATGTGGGACTTGCTTTTAGATGTAGCCTTGTGGTCCTTGGCGAAGAGAGGCGTGTATGTAGGTGTGTCACATCCCTGTTTTTAAGCACTTGTATAATAGTATTTTAGCATGTCTCTTAAGACCTTTGTAATGCAATTAGGTGGACAACATGTTGGGTACTGATGTTTATCTATGCAATATTAGTGGTGTGTTTCTTTTCACTCACTTGAGGAGTTTTTCTCCTAAGAAACACATTGCTTTATTATTGTTTTCCCATGTTTTCCACTAAGGTTCTTATGAGATTATTTTTCAAGACTTGAGGTGACCTTTTGTTTCAACTTGAAAATGTGTTATTAATGTTTAGGAATCATCTTGAACTTGAAATAAAATTAATTGGAAAAGATTCCATTAGCTTTTCCATTATAAATTTTGCCCTGAAAAACAGCCAAGTAGCTGTTTTCAACCCTTGTTTTCCATCACAAGGATTATCCATTTATGGATTTTCTTTGATCAAAGTTACTCTCTGTAATGAGTACAACAAAACTACACTCTTGGAAAAACCTACAAAGAAATTTAACACACAATTCCAAGATGGTTTTTGAGCCATCTTGATAAGACAGAAATTTGAACATTTTAAAAACAGAGAATGTACCTACTTTGCCATTTATTTTCAGAGCCATAAACCCATCATTTTTCAAATCAAATGGTTGGATCTGAAACTTGGATAGTTGTTCTTTGTTGAGCATTTTAAATCACTCATTTTAGAGCTGGTTTGCTTGGTGAAAACAAACCCAACTTTTGCTATCTCTGTCTGTTTTTCCAGCACTTAGAAAAATTCAGAAAACTGTCTAACTGAATTTTTCTGACAGAACAGTGAATACACTTTTAGGCTTGATGTTTTTAGATGTTGTGCACTGATCCAAGCCAGGGCACTTTGCCTATTCGAAAGCCTAATGTATATACTTCTAGAAGGTGGCATTGGATGCTACTTTGACTGACCAGGATGAGAGAAACATGAGGTGGCATTTGACTACATTGTGATGTCATTAGAGTGGTTGAAATAGTGTTGATTCTTTCTTTTGCCCATCACTTGGCCTTTGCTGTGGCCTTGCTCATCATTTTGGTACTTGCTTGACCCTTTGGCACCAATAGAAACCAGTGCAAGCCCTGGAGAACCCCCAAGGGGCAAGGGCATGCCCATGCCATGCCAACCCGAGCACCTCCACCTTGGCCTCGTGGCTACAAATCAATCGGGACCTAGCCCTCTCGCCAGCACACTCTCCTCACTCCACTCAACCACCCCGTAGCCCTCTCGCTTGCTCTCTCGCTCTCTGCAAGCGAGGCGAGCCGTGGCCATTGTCGGGGCCGAGCAGATCGGGCACGAGGTCGCCGCGGCATCCACTGCCTCTCCCACCCCTCTTTCGCCTCCATTACAACCCCCTGGAGCTGGCCAGCCTCCCTGACATCCTCTTGCCCCCTCTCGCTTGCAGGTTCCTCGCCGCCGTCCGTGGAGCCGCCGCAGAGCACCGTCGAGCCGCCGCCGTGTCCCTGCCTCCTCGCCACCCGTGCCCGCGCCAAGGAGTTGCCCAGGCCACCCTCTCCCACACCCGCACCGTCCCCTTGCTTCTCGCGAGCCCGAGGTGAGCGAAATCCCGTGCCCATGAGGTGTTCGTCCGCGGATTAGGAGAGAGAGAGAGAGGAGCGACGCGGGGAGGAAGGACGCGCAGGGACCGTCGATCTGAGGATCAACGGCCCCCTTTAAACGCTGCGTTTCGCGCGCGCGCGCGCGCAGGCGGGCTGCGCTGTGCGTTGCTGGGCCGCGCACTGCCAGATCTGGCCCGTTGGGCAGTTTCGGTTTAAAACGCTTATACTTTTTTTTTCTGGCAGATTCAAATAGCTGTTAGCTTTAAGCCTAGAAATGGTAGCATATAAAAGTATTTTACCTTGCTAATTTTTGTGCTGCTAGACATACAAAATTACAACCATATCCCACTGGCAGAAACTTTTTTTGAGTTTTTATGATTTTTCTAAAAATCATATGCCAGACAGTACCCTAAAAATTGAAATGAATAGAACTTCAAAAATACAAAACATTTTTGAGCAAACTCAACTGTTTTGGAAAGCCCTTTCCAATACCTATCAGTAGAATTTTAGTTTGCATCAAGGTGAGTTACCATTTGGAAATGCCATCCATTTTGGTAAAACATCAGTGGGCTATTCCATGATTTTTAGAGGGAGTTTGGGACATTATTTTTGAGTGAGGCAAGTTGGAGAAGCTTTGTAGTGATAAGGACTATCACATCCTAAAAGGATTTGCTTTTTAGAGCAACAGAAAAATTTAGAGAGACAGCACAAGTTTTGGCTATTTTCTGCCTAATTTTTAATTCTAGATCTTGCCTTATATGTTACTTTTGTGAGTTGCAAATGATGTGATCTTGCTTGTTATGTTGTTTTCCATTGTGGATATGATGTATACAAGTTATATGAGCATGTTAGAATAAATGGTTTGAATGGTAGTTTTTTTAGGACTAGTTTTCCATGCTTATGTCTTGCTAATGGCTAGATTTTTAGGTATATCTTGAGTAGATATTTAATTAAATCTTTAGGCTAGTTGGTAGATTGTTTTTCTTGGAACCAGTACCATTTAGGTACTGTTAGTTTGTTTATAACACCTCTGGATGCTTGATGCTTGTGGTTGAAAGAGGTTAAAATAGAAATGCTTAAGGGCTAGTTTTCACACTAGATTATTCATGTATGTTTTTGTGTCTTGTTTTCCACTAGGGAAAAATAGGACTTTTTGGTATTGAAACCAGAGGATGAAAAGTACTTGTGGCAATATTTTTTCTTAGGGTTTTCACCTCTGATAGATTTCCTTTCAATAGCACAAAAGCATGAGTAGCACTTGGGTGACTAGAAATAAACCTCCTCACATGTGTAGTTTTTTTTTAAGCATATCTATCCTTGTTTCCTAGCTATGTTTTTATGTTATTTTTGTGAGATCCAGTAGCGTATATGGTACTGGTTAGAGGTGTATTTTTGCCTCTGAAATCTTGCACACTTGTGCATAACATTAGCTAGTATAGTCTAAACTAGTCTAGTAGTTTCCTAAATTTTCTACTAGTATGAGTAGGAATTTTTGGGGTGTTTGTGTGTTGTTTTTAGCACTTTTATGAAAGTGACCAGAGGCTCATTAACCTCTTGGTGAGCATATTTACTAGTGGAACACCCACTGGTATGTTTGCCTCATGGTGAAAAATAAGTTGACTTGTTGTCATGAGCTTATTTTCACCACTTGAGTAATTGAGCAAATTGTGTGTGCTAGTCATAGAGTTTGTTGTGGGAATTTTTATGCATCAAAAGGTGTTTTATGTGACACCCTACTGTCCATTAACATGTGCTATATCCCACTGGTCCATAATGTTCTTAGCTAAGAAGCATTGTTTTGGGCTACACATAAACACTAGGAAAAAAAAATCAGATTTTCCAACTATAGTTTTTATGCCAATTTTTCTTCAGGGAAAAATGGAGAACTTTGAGTGGTGCTTTTTGATTGCTTGCTGTATGTATTGCTTGTAGCATTGTTTGCCTTGTTGGTTCTGAAAGTGCGTCTTTATTTCTTTTTACGACGTTAGAAAACGAGGAGGAAGGAATTGCTGAAGAAGGGTATTGCAACTCCTGTTACTTTCAGGATCAGGACCATCACTTGTACCAAGGCAAGCCATCCTAATGCTTGCTGTATAATTACTTATCATTATCTATCATGCATGCTTTTCACTTCTGAAGTTTTACAAAAATATACCTTCAAAAACTATTTTTGTGTGAATCCTATTACTACTATTAATACTACTAGTATAAGGACTCATAATCATAGTCAACTTGGTATTACCAAGCCCTTAGACACTAAATGGTATATAAATACCATACACCTACTTAAAACTTGAGTTCTTAAATGAACTAAATAAAATGTGTTTTTGTAAACAAATGCCTTATGGAAGGAAAACCCCGGAGGAAGGGTGAGACCCTGTCTGCCGGAAGGATTGTTATGATGGGAAATTTTTTGAGAAATGTTTACAAAAGACACATAACCTAGTCTTCGCTGGACAACCATTATCGTACTGCCACCTTACCCCAATATGGGTAGGGGCTTGATTAAAAACTTGTTAGGGTTAGTATATGTGCTATCTCAAAGGCTATAGGGGATTGGATCCTCCGAACCGAAGTGTCGCTAGGAGTGAGTATACGGGACATCTAAAGTGTGGGATTAATTTTCCCTCCGGATGCAGCAGTTGGGTCTCCTGTTAGGCGGTGTGTGACATGGCTTGCCAGGGAGGGAAACCCCAATTGAAGAGATAGTCATGTACTAGCTTGTACAGAGTGGATAGTCAAGACCAGTTATCTGATGATCTCATAGGTTGGGAACAGCCCATGGTTGTTTCATGGCAGACTCTGGATCTGGTGGAAATGTGTACACCTCTGCAGAGTAAAACTATTTCGAGATAGCCGCGTCCTCGGATATGGACGGTTGAATGGCCATGTAGCTAGTATTGTGTCAACTTTTCAAAAGAGGTTTTGAAGGAAGGTTTTTGTACCTGAGAGGTACTATGGAGGAATGACTTGGTATCTGCGAGATACCGATGAGAAAGAAACTACTACTAAAAGTTTCTGAAAAGAAAAACTTTCTTTTCCAAAAGAATTATAAAACCTCCAAGATATGTGATATCTGCGAGAGCAAAACTACATTATTTTAAATGATTTTGTTTACAAAGAGGTGAACTTGGAGACTCAACCATGGCAAATCTTTTATCTGTCATGGGTAGCTAAACCATAGGTATGGCCTACCCACTCCACCAAATAAGCATGTACGCATTATTGTAAGCTAATAAAGGATGTCTTGTTGAGTACATTCAAATGTACTCATTTGGTTTCGCCCCTGGTATCTACTTATCAGACTACGAGGAGCCACCTCAAGAGGAGTACTATGAGGAGGAGTTCTACGCTGATGGCCCTGCGAGTTAGGATCGTCTCCCAGTCAGCAGCCTGTAGGATGAGGCGTGACTCGGGTTCTACTACGCTATGTTTATCGTCTTCCGCTGTGTTTACTTTGAATGTCTGTCCTGCGTGACAGTTATCAAGAACTTGGTCATGTGACCATTTATGTAAGACTCTATATTCGTGTAATGGATGATGTATTCTGTATGCCAACTACGTATGTTGTTCACGACTGGTTCTTCTGGGATCGTGAATGAATGCATATGAGGGGTTCTGGACCTACCGGTCTGGGGCCTCTACAAAGTTGGTATCAGAGCCATCCTGACTCTAGGAGACCTTAGTTAGCATGGACGTTAGTGTATACTCCGATAATCTAAGTTACCAAATACAAAGAAAATTGGATATGACTAAGTATAAAACTATTCCCTATATCCCACCACCTCTCTGGGTTAGACTCTACTTGCATTAAAGTTATTTCTTGCATGAACCTAAAACTTTGCACACTTGTATCTAACTTAAGCTACTTAAAATTTTGTGTAGATGGACGTGGACATCACCGTGGCTTTTCAGTTGGGACGTCCACGTGGCGAGTCTTTCCTTTTCGAGGAGAGGCTAGTATCTATGGCTACTGTGTTGGGACGGCCACTTCCGGAGCTGCGAGGAGGACTAGTTGTCGGGGCACCTCTGGAGGGAGACTGGTACGCGGAGGTCACTATCCGCGCACCTCTGGCTAGCCCGACAGTGGAGGCCTACGTGTACCGTGCCGTTGATCGTTCTTGGAACGAGGCAGCGGTGCGCGTGATACAGGAGTCAGTAGCACGTCTGGCACACATCGGGGAGTATATGTTCATCGGTTCCCGGTTCGAGCTGATTGGGAGACGTGATGAGGATGGCATACCACTTCCTGTTGAGCCAGACCTTACCACTGTTGGTCCACACTTGGACGAGATGGAGATTCTGTTACACCGCACTCAGACCAGGCTAGACGACCAGCGTCTTGACACCCTCCACGGCATATTGGTGCACCAGACACTGATAGCCGAGACTGACGAGCTGAGGGCTGAGCTTCACGACAGCCAGGAGGAGAGTGGAGCTCTGGCTCAGCAGTTGTCCGAGTCGAGGGAGCAGTTGGAGGCTACTACCGCGAGGCACCGTGCCTTACGGAGGCAGCTGAGAGCCACCCGCCTTGGCCGTGCACGCCTCACCACTAGACTGACGGCCTTGGAGGGGGCTAACGCCGTTCTGCGTGGCAGGCTTCAGATAGCTCGTGATGACATAGCCACGAGAGACGCTGCCGTAGAGGAGCTGGAGGAGGAGGCCGCAGAGCTCCACAGGGAGATTGAGGATCTTCTGCCTGTTGAGGATGTTCCCTCCGACTTGGAGGGGATGGACATGAGCGAGGCTAGCGAGCAGGATGATGATGACCTGTTTGACGAGGAGGAGGAGGACCCTGAGGAGCGTATCTTCGACGTTGGGGACAGCGACGACTCTGTGTAGTCGCTGCCCTCTCACCCTTAGCACATGGTGCTGGTCTAGATACTAGTTAGGTATGCTAGATCGTTTTGCTAGATAGTTTGCTAGTAGTAGCCTTGCGATGACCCCACCAATCGCACCCCCTGTAGCTCGATGAAGCCTTCCTTGTATGATATGGCTTGTGATGTGTGTGTGTAATGTAAGGAACTCTGTTTAATTATGGTGATGAATGAAATGTTTGGCTTGATTTTCTGTTGATTGTCACTACTTTGCGTTCATTTCATTCAAGTTTGCGACTGCCCCGCTCTTGTTTTTGAAACATATCGCTAGTATTCCTTTTGTTTAAATATTAAGGTACTGGGTTTTCAAAAACAAGAATTTACTTCTTAGACTTACACATGTTTCACTTCAGCATGGCACCCCGTCGCGAACCCCCACCGCCACCACCACCCACAGTGGAGGCGCTGTTGGCCCTGCTGATGGAAGATCGCCAGGCCAGCCGAGATGAGAGTGCAGCCACCATTACCGCTCTGCAACAGCTAGCTGCTGCCGCCAACAATAATGGCAATGGCAATGGAAATGGTGCTCGCTCGAGGCTGAGAGACTTTCAGCACACCAACCCCCCAGTTTTCACCAGGATTGTGGAGCCCCTCGATGCTGACGACTGGCTCCGCACCATTACAAACAAGCTGGAAGTTGCTTCGGTGGATGAGAATGATAAGGTTCTGTTGGCCTCCCATTTTCTCGCTGGTCCTGCCAGGACTTGGTGGGAAACTACACGTGAGACTGTTGCTGCTGGTCACGTGTTCACCTGGGAGGAATTCTCTGCAAAGTTCCGCAAGTATCACATTCCCCAGGGGATGATGGCACTTATGCGGGAGAAATTTCTAAATCTGAAGCAGGGAAGTATGCCGGTGTCTGAATACTGGGAGAATTTCACTACTCTGTCCCGGTATGCACAGGATGATATCAATACTGACGCTAAGAAGAAGGAGAGGTTCTTAAATGGGCTGGATGATGAGCTCCAGTGCTCTCTAGTAGTGGTTCCATTCCAGGACATGGAGACTCTTGCTAATGCCGCTATGGTGCTGGAGCACAAGCGGAAATCTGCTGATGATAACCGCAAGAGGAAAATGACTGCTCATGGAGGACCTAGTGCTCAGAGGACTCGCAACACTCCGTATGCGAGGCCACCAACCCACAAGGCGCCTGCTTATGCACCCCGCCCCAACCAAAACTATGCACCAAGGCCCAACAACTACAACCACCCTGCACCGTATGCACCAAGGTACGGAGGAAACAGCTATGGTGGTAACCATGGTAATCACTCTGGGAATAATCATGGAAGCCGCTATGGAGGTAACGCTGGAGGAAATGGGAACCACACCAACAATGCTCCCAAACCAAACCCAAGCCCAAAGCCTTCTGGAGGTTGCTTTGCCTGTGGAAAGGAGGGTCACTTCGCTCGCGATTGCCCCAACAAAGCTACTGCTCCAGCCCAGCTTGCTGCAACCAAGATGAACCATGGTCCTTCCACTGGACGGCAGAATAGGATGAAGGGACACCTGAACCATATCAATGCTGCAGAAGCTCAGGAGGCACCAGACATGGTGATGGGTATGTTTCCTGTCAACTCGGTACCAGCCGCAGTACTGTTTGATTCTGGTGCATCACATTCCTTTGTCACTAAACCGTTTGCTGAGAAAAGTGGTATGAAGCATTCCCGTATGCACAACCCTATGTTAGTACAAATACCTGGGGATAGTACTAAAGCCAACCTAATTTGCAATGAGGTACCAGTAGAAATTCAAGGGAAAACTTTTCATGCTGATCTTATAGTACTGGGATCCAAAGGGATAGAAGTGGTACTCGGTATGAACTGGATGGCCAAGTATAAGGGAGTTATCGATTGCACTAAGAAATCTATTGAAATGATCTCAGAGGATGGGGAAAAGGTTGCGTACACTGCAACCCGACCCTCGTCACAAGTTCACTGCCACACTGGTATAGCCCAACCTGCCCTTGAGGAAGTCCCGGTAGTTTGCGAATACCCGGATGTTTTTCCTGAAGAATTACCCGGTATGCCCCCTGATCGGGATATCGAGTTTGTGATTGAGTTAGTGCCCGGAACTGGACCCATAGCACAGAAGCCGTATCGGATGAACCCGAAGGAATTAGATGAGTTGAAGACTCAACTGGAGGACATGTTAAGGAAGGGATTGATCCGCCCTAGTGCATCACCCTGGGGATCTCCGATCATTTTTGTGGGAAAACGGGACGGTACCACTCGTTTATGTGTGGACTACCGCAAGTTAAATGATGTTACCATCAAGAACAAATACCCGTTGCCCAAGATTGAAGACTTGTTTGACCAGTTGAATGGGGCTGTAATCTTCTCCAAGATTGACCTTCGGACTGGTTATCATCAATTGAAAGTCCGTGATACTGATATTCCAAAGACTGCTTTCACCACTCGTTACGGGCTGTATGAATACACCGTAATGTCCTTTGGTCTAACCAATGCCCCTGCCTATTTCATGAATCTCATGAATAAGGTATTCATGGATTTTCTAGACAAGTTTGTCGTGGTGTTTATTGACGACATTCTTATATATTCGAGGAGTGAGGAAGAACACGAAGAACATCTGAGACTTGTGCTCGGAACACTTCGTGAGCATCAACTGTATGCTAAGTTTAGTAAATGTCAATTCTGGTTGACGGAAGTCGGATTTCTTGGACATGTAGTATCTGCGGGAGGAATATCTGTTGACCCTGCTCTAGTTCAGTCTGTGGAGAAGCGTGCTGCTCCGACCAACCAGACTGAAGTCAGATCCTTTCTGGGTTTGGCAGGATATTACCGCAAGTTTGTTCAGGGATTCTCGAGTATAGCCAGACCCCTCACCCAGTTGCTCAAGAAGGATAGCAAGTTCCTATGGACGGACAAATGTGAAGAGAGTTTCAATGAGTTGAAGCACCGACTGGTGTCTGCCCCAATCCTTATAATGCCAGATGTCACCAAGAATTTCGACGTATATTGTGACGCTTCTAAGCTTGGTCTTGGAAGCGTGCTTATGCAAGAAGGAAAGGTGATATCTTTCATATCCCGCCAGTTAAGACCCCACGAATTGAATTATCCCACTCATGACTTAGAGCTTGCTGCCGTTGTTCATGCTCTCAAGACGTGGCGGCACTTTCTTATGGGAAGGCGAGTGGAAATTTACACAGATCATAAGAGTTTAAAGTATATCTTTACTCAACGTGAGCTCAACATGAGGCAGCGCCGCTGGATTGAGCTCATTAAAGATTATGATCTGAGTATTCATTATCACCCGGGAAAGGCAAATGTGGTTGCAGATGCTCTTAGTCGAGAGCCGGCCTCTCTAAATGCTATGATTTTAGTAAGGCAACCCGAGTTGTGGAAAGAGCTGGACCAGCTTGGTATTGAAGTGGTCAGCTATGGCATGTTGGATGCCATAGAACTTAAACCAACCCTGGTTGACCAAATCAAAGAAGCGCAGAAAGGCCAGAAAAGTATTGATGGGATTAAAGCCCGCTTGGAGAAGGAAAAGGTTGCTGGGTTTACCATCGATGCTGATGGAGGATTATGGTATGAAGGCCGTATTTGTGTTCCCTCTGAATCTGATCTTAAGCAGACCATCATGGTCGAAGCTCATGAGACCATGTATTCTATCCATCCTGGAGGAACAAAGATGTATCAAGACCTGAAAGAGAGATTCTGGTGGCATGGAATGAAGCGAGAGATTGCTTCATTTGTAGCCAAGTGCCATGTCTGCCAGCAGGTAAAAGCCGGGCACCAGCGTCCCGCTGGATTGCTCCAACCATTGCAAGTGCCTGTTTGGAAATGGGATGAAGTGGGAATGGACTTCATCACTGGACTTCCTAGGTCCAGCCGAGGAAATGATTCTATATGGGTTGTCGTGGACAGGCTCACAAAAGTTGCTCACTTTATTCCTGTCCGGACAACCTATCGTGGAGATCAGCTTGCGGATCTTTACATTTCTCGGATTGTCAGCCTACACGGAGTCCCAAGCAGGATTGTATCTGATCGAGGTACACAGTTCACATCTAGATTTTGGAAGAAGTTGCACGAGAGTTTGGGAACCAAACTAGCTTTTAGCACAGCATATCACCCGCAGACTGATGGACAAACAGAGCGTGTGAACCAAATTCTGGAAGACATGCTCCGTGCTTGTGTGTTGTCCTATGGAATTAAATGGGAAGACTGTCTGCCCTTCGCAGAGTTTTCTTACAACAACAGTTATCAGTCTAGCTTGCAAATGGCCCCTTTTGAAGCTCTGTATGGACGTAAATGCCGTACACCTTTAAATTGGACTGAGACTGGAGACAGTCAGGTTTTTGGTGTGGACACTTTGAAGGATGCAGAGGAGCAGGTCCAACTTATTCGGGAACGTTTAAAGACAGCTCAATCTCGTCAGAAGAGTTATGCTGATACGAAGCGTCGTGATGTCTCTTTCAGCATTGGAGATTTCGTGTACCTTCGTGTTACGCCACTCAAAGGGATGCAGCGTTTCCATGTCAAAGGAAAGCTGGCCCCCAGGTATATTGGCCCTTTTAAGATCTTGGCACGTCGTGGCGAAGTTTCTTATCAGTTAGAATTACCTGAGGAGCTCTCTGCTTTTCACAATGTTTTCCATGTGTCATTGCTCCGGAAATGTCTTCAAGTACCGGAGAAGGATCTCTCGTATCAAGACGTGGATTTCAGGACCATTGACATAAATGATGATTTGACTTATCGTGATAGACCCCTGCGGGTTCTCGAGGAAATGGTGCGTGCTACCAGGAACCGTGCTATAAAATTCCTTAAAATTCAGTGGACCAATCACTCTGAGGAAGAAGCTACCTGGGAGCGTGAGGATGATATCAGGAAGGAGTTCCCTGATTTTCTTAAAGCCTAGACCCGCGAATCTCGGGACGAGATTCTTTTAAGGGGGGGAGATTTGTCACATCCCTGTTTTTAAGCACTTGTATAATAGTATTTTAGCATGTCTCTTAAGACCTTTGTAATGCAATTAGGTGGACAACATGTTGGGTACTGATGTTTATCTATGCAATATTAGTGGTGTGTTTCTTTTCACTCACTTGAGGAGTTTTTCTCCTAAGAAACACATTGCTTTATTATTGTTTTCCCATGTTTTCCACTAAGGTTCTTATGAGATTATTTTTCAAGACTTGAGGTGACCTTTTGTTTCAACTTGAAAATGTGTTATTAATGTTTAGGAATCATCTTGAACTTGAAATAAAATTAATTGGAAAAGATTCCATTAGCTTTTCCATTATAAATTTTGCCCTGAAAAACAGCCAAGTAGCTGTTTTCAACCCTTGTTTTCCATCACAAGGATTATCCATTTATGGATTTTCTTTGATCAAAGTTACTCTCTGTAATGAGTACAACAAAACTACACTCTTGGAAAAACCTACAAAGAAATTTAACACACAATTCCAAGATGGTTTTTGAGCCATCTTGATAAGACAGAAATTTGAACATTTTAAAAACAGAGAATGTACCTACTTTGCCATTTATTTTCAGAGCCATAAACCCATCATTTTTCAAATCAAATGGTTGGATCTGAAACTTGGATAGTTGTTCTTTGTTGAGCATTTTAAATCACTCATTTTAGAGCTGGTTTGCTTGGTGAAAACAAACCCAACTTTTGCTATCTCTGTCTGTTTTTCCAGCACTTAGAAAAATTCAGAAAACTGTCTAACTGAATTTTTCTGACAGAACAGTGAATACACTTTTAGGCTTGATGTTTTTAGATGTTGTGCACTGATCCAAGCCAGGGCACTTTGCCTATTCGAAAGCCTAATGTATATACTTCTAGAAGGTGGCATTGGATGCTACTTTGACTGACCAGGATGAGAGAAACATGAGGTGGCATTTGACTACATTGTGATGTCATTAGAGTGGTTGAAATAGTGTTGATTCTTTCTTTTGCCCATCACTTGGCCTTTGCTGTGGCCTTGCTCATCATTTTGGTACTTGCTTGACCCTTTGGCACCAATAGAAACCAGTGCAAGCCCTGGAGAACCCCCAAGGGGCAAGGGCATGCCCATGCCATGCCAACCCGAGCACCTCCACCTTGGCCTCGTGGCTACAAATCAATCGGGACCTAGCCCTCTCGCCAGCACACTCTCCTCACTCCACTCAACCACCCCGTAGCCCTCTCGCTTGCTCTCTCGCTCTCTGCAAGCGAGGCGAGCCGTGGCCATTGTCGGGGCCGAGCAGATCGGGCACGAGGTCGCCGCGGCATCCACTGCCTCTCCCACCCCTCTTTCGCCTCCATTACAACCCCCTGGAGCTGGCCAGCCTCCCTGACATCCTCTTGCCCCCTCTCGCTTGCAGGTTCCTCGCCGCCGTCCGTGGAGCCGCCGCAGAGCACCGTCGAGCCGCCGCCGTGTCCCTGCCTCCTCGCCACCCGTGCCCGCGCCAAGGAGTTGCCCAGGCCACCCTCTCCCACACCCGCACCGTCCCCTTGCTTCTCGCGAGCCCGAGGTGAGCGAAATCCCGTGCCCATGAGGTGTTCGTCCGCGGATTAGGAGAGAGAGAGAGAGGAGCGACGCGGGGAGGAAGGACGCGCAGGGACCGTCGATCTGAGGATCAACGGCCCCCTTTAAACGCTGCGTTTCGCGCGCGCGCGCGCGCAGGCGGGCTGCGCTGTGCGTTGCTGGGCCGCGCACTGCCAGATCTGGCCCGTTGGGCAGTTTCGGTTTAAAACGCTTATACTTTTTTTTTCTGGCAGATTCAAATAGCTGTTAGCTTTAAGCCTAGAAATGGTAGCATATAAAAGTATTTTACCTTGCTAATTTTTGTGCTGCTAGACATACAAAATTACAACCATATCCCACTGGCAGAAACTTTTTTTGAGTTTTTATGATTTTTCTAAAAATCATATGCCAGACAGTACCCTAAAAATTGAAATGAATAGAACTTCAAAAATACAAAACATTTTTGAGCAAACTCAACTGTTTTGGAAAGCCCTTTCCAATACCTATCAGTAGAATTTTAGTTTGCATCAAGGTGAGTTACCATTTGGAAATGCCATCCATTTTGGTAAAACATCAGTGGGCTATTCCATGATTTTTAGAGGGAGTTTGGGACATTATTTTTGAGTGAGGCAAGTTGGAGAAGCTTTGTAGTGATAAGGACTATCACATCCTAGAAGGATTTGCTTTTTAGAGCAACAGAAAAATTTAGAGAGACAGCACAAGTTTTGGCTATTTTCTGCCTAATTTTTAATTCTAGATCTTGCCTTATATGTTACTTTTGTGAGTTGCAAATGATGTGATCTTGCTTGTTATGTTGTTTTCCATTGTGGATATGATGTATACAAGTTATATGAGCATGTTAGAATAAATGGTTTGAATGGTAGTTTTTTTAGGACTAGTTTTCCATGCTTATGTCTTGCTAATGGCTAGATTTTTAGGTATATCTTGAGTAGATATTTAATTAAATCTTTAGGCTAGTTGGTAGATTGTTTTTCTTGGAACCAGTACCATTTAGGTACTGTTAGTTTGTTTATAACACCTCTGGATGCTTGATGCTTGTGGTTGAAAGAGGTTAAAATAGAAATGCTTAAGGGCTAGTTTTCACACTAGATTATTCATGTATGTTTTTGTGTCTTGTTTTCCACTAGGGAAAAATAGGACTTTTTGGTATTGAAACCAGAGGATGAAAAGTACTTGTGGCAATATTTTTTCTTAGGGTTTTCACCTCTGATAGATTTCCTTTCAATAGCACAAAAGCATGAGTAGCACTTGGGTGACTAGAAATAAACCTCCTCACATGTGTAGTTTTTTTTAAGCATATCTATCCTTGTTTCCTAGCTATGTTTTTATGTTATTTTTGTGAGATCCAGTAGCGTATATGGTACTGGTTAGAGGTGTATTTTTGCCTCTGAAATCTTGCACACTTGTGCATAACATTAGCTAGTATAGTCTAAACTAGTCTAGTAGTTTCCTAAATTTTCTACTAGTATGAGTAGGAATTTTTGGGGTGTTTGTGTGTTGTTTTTAGCACTTTTATGAAAGTGACCAGAGGCTCATTAACCTCTTGGTGAGCATATTTACTAGTGGAACACCCACTGGTATGTTTGCCTCATGGTGAAAAATAAGTTGACTTGTTGTCATGAGCTTATTTTCACCACTTGAGTAATTGAGCAAATTGTGTGTGCTAGTCATAGAGTTTGTTGTGGGAATTTTTATGCATCAAAAGGTGTTTTATGTGACACCCTACTGTCCATTAACATGTGCTATATCCCACTGGTCCATAATGTTCTTAGCTAAGAAGCATTGTTTTGGGCTACACATAAACACTAGGAAAAAAAAAATCAGATTTTCCAACTATAGTTTTTATGCCAATTTTTCTTCAGGGAAAAATGGAGAACTTTGAGTGGTGCTTTTTGATTGCTTGCTGTATGTATTGCTTGTAGCATTGTTTGCCTTGTTGGTTCTGAAAGTGCGTCTTTATTTCTTTTTACGACGTTAGAAAACGAGGAGGAAGGAATTGCTGAAGAAGGGTATTGCAACTCCTGTTACTTTCAGGATCAGGACCATCACTTGTACCAAGGCAAGCCATCCTAATGCTTGCTGTATAATTACTTATCATTATCTATCATGCATGCTTTTCACTTCTGAAGTTTTACAAAAATATACCTTCAAAAACTATTTTTGTGTGAATCCTATTACTACTATTAATACTACTAGTATAAGGACTCATAATCATAGTCAACTTGGTATTACCAAGCCCTTAGACACTAAATGGTATATAAATACCATACACCTACTTAAAACTTGAGTTCTTAAATGAACTAAATAAAATGTGTTTTTGTAAACAAATGCCTTATGGAAGGAAAACCCCGGAGGAAGGGTGAGACCCTGTCTGCCGGAAGGATTGTTATGATGGGAAATTTTTTGAGAAATGTTTACAAAAGACACATAACCTAGTCTTCGCTGGACAACCATTATCGTACTGCCACCTTACCCCAATATGGGTAGGGGCTTGATTAAAAACTTGTTAGGGTTAGTATATGTGCTATCTCAAAGGCTATAGGGGATTGGATCCTCCGAACCGAAGTGTCGCTAGGAGTGAGTATACGGGACATCTAAAGTGTGGGATTAATTTTCCCTCCGGATGCAGCAGTTGGGTCTCCTGTTAGGCGGTGTGTGACATGGCTTGCCAGGGAGGGAAACCCCAATTGAAGAGATAGTCATGTACTAGCTTGTACAGAGTGGATAGTCAAGACCAGTTATCTGATGATCTCATAGGTTGGGAACAGCCCATGGTTGTTTCATGGCAGACTCTGGATCTGGTGGAAATGTGTACACCTCTGCAGAGTAAAACTATTTCGAGATAGCCGCGTCCTCGGATATGGACGGTTGAATGGCCATGTAGCTAGTATTGTGTCAACTTTTCAAAAGAGGTTTTGAAGGAAGGTTTTTGTACCTGAGAGGTACTATGGAGGAATGACTTGGTATCTGCGAGATACCGATGAGAAAGAAACTACTACTAAAAGTTTCTGAAAAGAAAAACTTTCTTTTCCAAAAGAATTATAAAACCTCCAAGATATGTGATATCTGCGAGAGCAAAACTACATTATTTTAAATGATTTTGTTTACAAAGAGGTGAACTTGGAGACTCAACCATGGCAAATCTTTTATCTGTCATGGGTAGCTAAACCATAGGTATGGCCTACCCACTCCACCAAATAAGCATGTACGCATTATTGTAAGCTAATAAAGGATGTCTTGTTGAGTACATTCAAATGTACTCATTTGGTTTCGCCCCTGGTATCTACTTATCAGACTACGAGGAGCCACCTCAAGAGGAGTACTATGAGGAGGAGTTCTACGCTGATGGCCCTGCGAGTTAGGATCGTCTCCCAGTCAGCAGCCTGTAGGATGAGGCGTGACTCGGGTTCTACTACGCTATGTTTATCGTCTTCCGCTGTGTTTACTTTGAATGTCTGTCCTGCGTGACAGTTATCAAGAACTTGGTCATGTGACCATTTATGTAAGACTCTATATTCGTGTAATGGATGATGTATTCTGTATGCCAACTACGTATGTTGTTCACGACTGGTTCTTCTGGGATCGTGAATGAATGCATATGAGGGGTTCTGGACCTACCGGTCTGGGGCCTCTACAAGGTGGTCCTTCGAAATGCCTCCTGTTGATCCCTTGTGGAGATGTTTTGTGTTCCTCGGGAAGGACTTTGCTTTTTCGCCTCGTGAGGGAGGCAGTTTTTCCTACATCGAACATAAATATGTGTTTGTTGTTTCCCTCGTGGATGCCTCACGACGAAGTCAGCACCAAGGACTTTAGTGAGGTGTCGTGTACGGTAGTGACCCGTTTAGGCAGAGCTCTGTCACTTGGGTTTAATATGATTGGGTCTCACCCGTGCACGGGTAACGATCCTTGCCCCTGCTCACGAGTTGTCCTCGATAGGAAATTGCAAACACGCCTTGCTGAACAGAAAAACGCTTGTCTTTCCATTACAAAACGGTTCGGGATGTCGCGACCTTGTGGTCCCCCAAGAGGGACTTGACATCACCATGCAGACACGGGAATCCCATCATCATGGGGCTGATACTCGCGCGAGTTCAGGTGCATAGCTCGAGGATGTAGTGGCCTTGTGACGCCCTCAAGAAACAAAATATTGCCCGTCGGAACGAGGCTCCCACTTGTGTGGGTAGAAGCTCTGACGGACTTGTGGCACGCCTGATGAGAAGCTCCATGAGATACTCACGGAGAGTGTCGGTGACCCAACAGAGTGCCTTGTTGCAGCTCCATGTCGAGAAAACGCTTCTCGAACTTGCGGACCTCTTCGAGGTACATGGCCATGTGCAGGTCCTTGGCCATGTAGATCTTGTTGGAGAAGTTGACCAGGAGCTGTGAGTCTCCCTTGATGGTGAGGAGATTGATGCCAAGAGCGATGGCGACCCTTATGCTGGGGAGGAGGCCCTCGTATTCGGCTATGTTGTTGGAGACCTTGGCCCTACTGCCAAAGTGGGGTTGGACAACGTAGTACAGCTTGTCTCCTCTCGGTGACGTGAGTACGCGCGAGCCCCCGAGCCGTTGGAGGAGAAGGCGTCGTCGAATTACATGGTCCACATTCTTGGGGCCAGCTTCCCTCGCACGGCGGTTTCCTCCTTGGGGTCCTCTTATGGCGATGGGTTGGTCTGCTCTGCGTTGAACTCCACTAGAGCTCCTCCTTTGATTGTCTTGGTGGTGAGGAACTGAAGCTCGAAGTGCTGGAGCTCAACTGCCCATTCCGCGACACGTCCTAGGGCGTTGGAGTTGCGCAAGATTTGCTCTAGAGGGAAAGTGGATACCACTGTGATGGGTTGTCTGATAGAGGCAAAGGTGTGCGATATTTTGATGAGATGATAACTACAATTTGGGTGGCGTTGACGTTGACGATCCGACTACAAACGTACGAGGATGCTGCGCCTTAGCAATCCCTACACCAACTCTGGGAGGTTATTGAAAACGTCGTAGCACGGTCGACCCAACCACTCAGGTCTAGCTCCTACAATCAATCGAGAACAAGCAAGAACTAAGAATTGGCAATCAAGATATTGAGAATATAGATGAATGATTATAGATGAAAGTGGGGTTCCAAAAGTGGTCTTAGTCTGGTCGATTTGACACAAACAAAGTACGGCGAAGTTGCAGCGACGGCTAACTTTTAACTAAACAAAACCCAGCTCTAAAAGAAACCCTAGGGGCTGTATTTATGAGGGGAAAAGAGGGGAAATTCGTACTCCCATGGGTAGGGCCACGAAATCTAGCCCAAACCTCTTTTTTCTCATGAATATGGACTCTAAAAACTGCCCACCAAGGGGTATGACGAAAATACGTGGGCCTGGCCCAATAATGAGGTGGCGCAACACCTATATACGGACTTGGACGAAAATAATGAAGTGGTAACTTGTATAATTCGTCCAAGGCTATGCTCCACAGCTTGTGCCTCTCATCCATGCTAGGTTAATTATTCCTGAGAGAAACAGACACATTTGATTTAGGCAGTATCATATTCTCATGTATATTAGGAACAACTCATAGAAACGACAGTACATGCTGATTAAGTTGACGTGCACGAGCTCTAGTCATAGGTCCTTTTAATGGAAGTGGTGTAGTAGTAGGGATGTCCTCATCATCCTCCCCTTCTTGAATCGAAGTCGTCCTCGACGCAATGTAATCATTGTCTCCCAAATTTGGCTTCAGATATGCAATGTTAAATGCAGGCCTAACCCCAAAATATGCAGGTAACTCAAGTTTATATGCATTATCATTGATCCTCTCTAACACCTTAAAGGGACCATCAGCTCATGGCATTAATTTTGACTTCCGCAACTCAGGAAAACGGTCTTTGCGCAAATGCAACGAAACAAGATCTCTAGGTTCAAATATAAGTTCCTTCCTTCCCTTATCACCATACATTTTATATTTAGCATTCATGTGTTCAATGTTCTGTTTAACAGTGGCATGCAATTTTAAGATCAAATCAGCACGTTGTGTAGTATCTAAATTATGTTGCACCAAGATGGAAGAGGCAATAAATCAATAGGTACACAAGGAATAAAACCATACACAATCTCAAAGGAGCACAACTTAGTAGTAGAATGCAACGAACAATTATAAGCGTATTCTAGACGAGGCAAACATTCTTCCCACTTTTTTAAATTATGTTTTAACACAACCTTAACATAGTAGACAAAATTCTATTAACTACTTCAGTTTGTCCATTATTTTGGTGATGACATGTAGTATTAAACACTAATTTAGTCCCCAGCTTAGCCCATAAGCAGCGTGATACGTCATAAATGTATCCTTAATTTCTGATGTTCCATATTGTTTTCATATTGTTTCCTACATGTTTGCTATACACCTTATGTCATTTTTATCGATTTTTGGAACAATCCTATTGACCAGATGCCACAGAGCCAGTTCCCTGTTTTCTGCTGTTTTTAGGCTCAGAAAAGTTGTTCTGGAAATATTCTCGGAATTGGAAAATTCGAACTCCGGAAGTCTTAGAATTCCCGAAGGTTCCATGATGTCTCAAAGAGGCCCGGAGGGGGGCCACACCATAGGGAGACGCGCCACTGGTCGCGCCATGGGGTGGTGTGGGCCCCTCGGGCCTCCACCGCCATCGCCCTTTCGCCTATTTATACCCCCGACATATCAACCCTAAAAAGAACCCACTTCGTCCTGAGAAACACCCGAGGCCGCCGTCATCGTCATCCCGAGATCGGGAGGGTTCTTGAGCTCTCCCCAGCACCCTGCCGGGAGGGGAATTCATCATCGGAGGGGTCTACACCACCATGCCCTACTCTGAAGTGATGCGTGAGTAGTTCATCCCTGGACTACGGGTCCATAGCAGTAGCTAGATGGTTGTATTATCCACTTTGTACCTCATGTTTAGATCTCATGAGCTTCCCTACATGATCGTGATCATCTTTATGTAATGCTACATGTTGTGTTTGTTGGGATCTGATGAATGTTGAATGCTATGTCTTATGATTATCAATCTATCATGTTATGTTCATGCATATGTTATTTATGATCTTGTATGCTCTCCGTTATTTGTAGATGCTCTGGACAAGTAGATGCTAGTAACTCCAAGAGGGAGTATTTATGCTCGAAAGTGGGTTCATCTCTCCTTTGCATCTATGCTTGAGTGACAGAAACGTGACGGATGGAGGATGTGTTGTTGCCATTAGGGCTAAGACAATGGTGTTTACTTAGTTTACATTGTTTACATTACACTCTTTGCTTACTGCGATAATCTGTTGCTTGCAATTTAATACCCAACGTATGTTCGGATGATATTTGGAGGGTGGATTATTAGTCATAGATGCAGTTGGATGACGGTCTATGTATTTTGTTGTAATGCCCGCATGAATCACATAGTAATCTTTATGTCTTGCATATGCACTACGATGCAGCCTTCATTTCTGTCAATTGCCCAGCTGTAATTTGTTCACCACACATGTTATTTATCTTTCACGGAGAGACACCACTAGTGAACTGTGGACCCCGGTCCATTTTCTCATACTGGATAATACACACACTGCTTTCACACTGCTTTCGTACTGTTACTACTGCTTTCATACTGTTCTCCTACTGTTTTCCACACCATACGTTTAACCTCTTTGTGTTCAGAAAAGCCGGTGAGATTGACAACATCATTGCTTCGTTGGGTCAAAGTGATTTGATTGTGTTATGTAGGTTCCACATTGGTGCTGAACCGGTAGTGCGCCCTGCCATGTCCGCTGCATCAACCTTTTGAAGTTACTCCTTCCTCCTACTGGCCGATTCAACCTTGGTTTCTTTCTGAGGGAAACTTGCTGCTACACTCTTCATACCTTCCTCTTGGGGTCTCCCAACGAAGGTGTGTCCACACGCATCAAGCACTTTTCTGGCGCCGTTGCCGGGAGGAAGAGAATTTCTGCAAGGGGAGTCTCTCACCTCCAATTATTTTTACTTTGTTATTTTTTGGTTGTTACTTGCTTTATTATGCTTGCTATAAATGTTTGATGCCTTTGAAACTAGATCTTATTGGCAAGGTGGGTTCACGGATGAAAAACAAAAATATTATAAGGAACACCGCTTGTCACAAAAAGGGATACACTTATGGGAGCAAATTAATAAATTGCATGACTATGCTAAAAACTTGTGCTCCACTTATGATGTTACCTATTGCTTTGATAAATCTTGTTGCTGTAGGAGGTATACACACCTCCCTTTTCAATGTGAGTATAATGATAATGTTACCATATCTTCTTATTGGTAAGGGAAATTATGACTTTGATGATGTGGAACAAATTGAGGAATTTATTCCTTGGAAGGGTGCATTTGAAATTGCCTATTTGATTTAAAGTATTGATGATGCACCTTATAAATATGAGATTTATGATATACTTGAATATTTCTTTGATAATTACAAGGATTGTAATTACTACATACTTCAATATCTTAATCAATTCTCTCCCCCAAAGGGAGAGATTAATGCCTTGCAGGAACCTATGGAAGAAGAAACTACTGAATTTGGAAGCTCCTTGCATGAAAAAGAGGAGGAGAGTGATGATCAAGAGGAGCAATAATGGAGCTACCCATGTCTACCTCCCAATGAGAGTAATTTTTTAACTCATACATTATTTGATGAAAGTGATGATCCTATTGATTCTTTTGAAATATCTATTTTTGATGAAATTGATACTTGCTATATGTGTGACGTTGATACTACTATGAATGAAACTTGTGAGAATGTTATTGCTACTGTTATTTATGATAATACATGCTACTTGGATAAATCCTATGATAATCCTCTATTTATTCCAACTATTGATATGCATGATAATGAGGAAGTTTGTTTAGAAAATTTATATGATAATGCTCTTGATGATGGTCCTATGTTACTTGATTTTATAAATTATAATGCTACTGAAAATAGGATTGCTATAATGTGTCAAATACTTTTTATGAGTGATCAATCATCTTGTTTTGTTATTGCTAAAAGTGGTAAGAAACATGAGCTGATCTTAAATTTTGATCCCACTATTTTTGAGCTTGATATGAATTGTGTGCTTTTAGACCATGACAAACATGCTTTATGTGATAATTATGTTGTTGAGTTTGTTCATGATGCTACTGCAAATTATTATGATAGAGGAAAATTTGGTTGTAGGAATTTTCATGTTACTAAAACACCTCTTTGTTTGTTGAAAGTTTTGAAGTTGCTCTTGTTCTACCTTCCCATGATCTCTAGTTTGAGCTTCTTTGATTTATTTATTTAGAAGATTCCTATGCATAGGAAGTGAGTCAGACATAAATTTGTTTTATACTTGCTTCTTGATGCTCTCTTTTACTTAAATTATATTTCTTATGCGAGCATCTTCTTCACTTGAAAACATGTGAATCCAGTTTTCTGGGCCTAGCTAAAAGGCGTTAAAGAAAAGCACTTCTTGGGAGATAACCCATGGTTTTATTTTTGATTTGTTTTTCTCTGTTTTCTTTGAGTCAAGGGGTTGTATACTTCTGTAGAAACTCCTTTGAATCTTTATTTTCATGTTTTAGTTGTGTCAAGTAAAGTATCTGACGAGAGTTGGAGTTGGTTTTGGATTTCTGCGTAGGAAACAGATTTCTGCTGTCCACCATATAACATCGTATAATCCACAAGAAAATCAGAATGAACTGAATTTTTTTGTTCTTATTCCTCATCTAATTGCACAACTTTTTTGTTCTTTAAGTTTTTCGATCTGAGCAACGTAAGTGCCCCGAAAAATTTCGTCTTTGCAGACTGTTCTGGTTTTGCCAAATTCTTCCATATTTCTTGCATTTGCTCTTTTACGATGTGAAGTGGATTTCTTTTCTTCACGAAACATCAGTGGCTGCAGCTAATGTTTAGAAGTAGCAGTAGCACTGGTGCCCATACAGAACCCATGGATTTTTGATTGTTGCACTAACCCTCTAATGCGAATTACTCTTTGAGTGTGGTGTGAAGGAAGCTTTCAAGGGTCAAGAGAAGTGATATGGGGTGGCCCAATCTTCTATGAGCTTCTCTCTCTTTCTGTGGATTTTATGGATTTTGTGATAACTAGTGCTACACTTAGACCTCTCACTCGACTGACCCCTGTTGCCAGATGCAACAACAATCAAGCCCTTTGGATATTTTCAACTACACACTCTTGCACAAGTAATCAAAGATCACAAGTGGTCCTGTATCCCCCTATTCCCAATGGAATAACAAGATATCACGCAAATTTGCAATGGTAAACTTCAAGTAGTATGATTGGCAGCAATACAAACTAGAGGCTAGGGTTTTTAATTGGTTTTAACTGGATCTAATCTCCACAACTCACAGGAGTGGAGTATATAAGGGGGAGGGGTGCGGCCACAAGGGTTCCTTGCGCAAGCAACAATCCCCCTAGGACTAGGAATCCTAATTGGACTCTAAGAGAGGATACAAACCGACCCACTTTAGGGGGTGCGGCCAAATATGGTATACAAACATAACTGCTATGAGTAGGATTTCTATATGGCGCATTGATATTCAATGGGGCGCCCTCCTCATGTTTTCCATCTCCCTAAGTGTGGAATAGCAAGCTAGTAATTGTTTTCCACACTTGCATGATTGTTTTCACCGTCTTGTACATTTGTTTTCACCATGGTAGTCTTGTTTTCACCATCTTGCAATCTTGTTTTCACCATGGTACATTTGTTTTCACCACTTGTAATCTTGTTTTCCAGCATCTCCATGTTGTTTTCCAGCTCCTCTTGGTTGTTTTCTTCTACCATGTTTGTGTTATCAGTAAACCTGATCATACATAAATGCATAGACTTAGGCAGTATAAAATTCTTATTATCACAAACATCATAATCTATGAGGAGTGAATTCACTTGGCTGTTTTAGTAGCTTGGTCCTTGATCTTGTCATAGGTCCAAGTCTCACTTCATCTTGTTTAAGTGGCAATGTACTAGGGATTTCCTCATCATCCTCCCCCTCTTGAAAAGCCTTGATGTCCACATAAAGGTCATCTCCAAGATGTGGAAGATCTATCTTGTAAGCATTGTCATTTCTCTTGGCAAGCACTTTGTAAGGACCAGCACCTCTAGGCAATAACTTGGACTTTTTGAGCTTAGGAAATCTGTCCTGTCGAAAGTGTACCCATACCAAATCTCCTTCTTGAAAAATAACCTCCTTTCTCTTCTTATTTATTTCTTTGAGCCACATACTTCCCTTTCTTATCTATAGCATCCATTTTTTCTCATGTATTTTCTTCAAAAAATCAACTCTCTTTGATGCCTCCATATTTGTTCTCTCTTGAATAGGAAGTGGTAGCAAATCAAGTTGTGTAGTGGCTTTGAATCCATAAACCACCTCAAATGGGAAAAACTGAGTAGTTGAATGCACAACTCTATTATATGAAAATTCCACATGTGGCAAAAATCCTCCAACTCCTTCAAAGTTTTCTTGATCATAGTTCTCAATAATATTGACAATGTTCTATTAACCACCTCGGGTTGTCCATCTGTTTGGGGGTGACATGTTGTTGAAAATAGTAGCTTTGTTCCTAGTTTCCCCCATAGTGTCTTCCAAAAGTAGCTCATAAACTTCACATCTCTGTTAGAAACAATAGTCCTTGGTATTCCATGTAATCTTACTATCTCTCTGAAAAAGAGATTAGCAATGTGGGAAGCATCATCACTCTTGTGGCAAGCAATGAAGTGTGCCATAGTAGAGAATCTGTCCACTACCACAAATATTGAGTCATG
This sequence comes from Alopecurus myosuroides, assembly GCA_028641055.1. Classification (NCBI taxonomy): domain Eukaryota; kingdom Viridiplantae; phylum Streptophyta; class Magnoliopsida; order Poales; family Poaceae; genus Alopecurus; species Alopecurus myosuroides. The sequence goes on along the minus strand of CM054060.1, from coordinate 191,911,076 downwards.
CCCCCTTTTTGTCCTTGGCAAGCCTAGCACAAAATCCATACTTACATTTTCCCATGGTGTAGTTGGTGTAGGCAATGGAGTATACAATCCATGGGGCTTCAATTTGGACTTGGCTTTATTTCAAGTGATGCACCTTTGCACAAATCTATAAACATCTCTCCTCATATGTGCCCAATAAATATTTTCAGCCAACATAAGCAATGTTTTCTCACGTCTTAAGTGTCCCATTAATTGACCACTATGAGATTCCTGCAATAACATCAAACGCAAAGAACACTCAAGAATAAATAATTTGTTAGACCTAAACAAAAATCCATCATGTATATGATACTTATCCCAAGCCTTCACATTAGAACATTTAGCATAAGGTGTAGAAAATTCTTTATCTTCAGCATATAGTGGTTTTAATTCTTCCAAACCCGAAACTGGAACATCCAATTTAGTGAGTAGCATATTTTTTCTAGACAAAGCATCAGCAACCACATTATCTAATCCTTTCGTATGTTTAATAACGTATGGGAAAGATTCAATGAATTCCACCCATTTAGCATGTCTCTTATTAAGATTGGATTGGTTCTTTAAAAATTTCAATGCCTCATGATCAGAATGTATAATAAATTCTTTTGGCCACAAATAATGTTTCCAAACTTCAAGAACTCTAACAAGTGCATAAAATTCTTTATCATAGAAAGAATAATTCAATTGAGCTCCATGTAACTTCTCAGAAAAATAAGCAATTGGTTTCTTATCTTGCATTAGCACACCTCCAATACCCATGCCACTAGCATCACATTCAATATCAAATTGTTTATTAAAATTTGGTAGCATCACTAATGGAGCCGAAATCAACTTATTTTTCAAAGTATCAAAAGCAATATCTTGAGCAACCCCCATTCGAAATTCACACCTTTCTTAGTCACATCATTCAAAGGGGCAGCAATAGTACTAAAATCTTTCACAAATCTTCTATAAAATCCAACTAGTCCATTAAAACTTCTTACTTGACTCACATTCATGGGAATTGGCAAATTTTTAGTTGCTTCAATTTTAGATTCATCCACTTCTATCCCATGTTTAGAAACAACATATTCAAGAAATATGACCTTATCTTTGGAAAAAGTGCACTTCTCTAAATTTCCATACAATTTATTTTCTCTTAGCACATGCAAGACTTATCTAATATGATCAATGTGTTTATGTTCATTGCGGCTATATATGAGAATATCATCAAAGTAAACAACCACAAATTTGCCAATAAAATCTCTCAAAACAAGGTTCATTAATCTCATGAAAGTACTAGGTGCATTAGTTAATCCAAAAGGCATTACTAACCACTCATATAAACCAAATATAGTTTTAAAGGCTGTTTTCCACTCATCCCCCTCTTTCATCCTAATTTGATGATAACCACTACGCAAATCAATTTTAGAGAAAACATCAGCACCACTTAATTCATCTAACATGTCTTCCAAACGTGGTATAGGATGACGATAACGAATAGTGATGTTGTTAATTGCTCTACAATCTACACACATGCGCGAAGTACCATGTTTCTTAGGAACTAAAATAACAGGAACAACACAAGGAGATAGGCTTATTCGAATATAACCTTTGTCAAGAAGCTCTTGTACTTGTTTCTGAATTTCCTTTGTTTCTTGGGAATTTGTCCTATAGGGAGCTCGGTTTGGTAATGATGATCTAGGAATTAAATCAATTTGGTGCTCTATCCCTCTCAATGGTGGCAATCCTGAGGGTACTTCTTGTGAAAAAACATCATCAAACTCCTGCAAAACATTAGAAACACCAATAGAAAGTGATAGGGATATGCCTGAGGATTATGTTATCACAAGCATGGATGGAGAGTTGATGGAAGACAAGATTACCATGGTGAAAACAAACATTCAAGATGATGAAAACAATGATGCAAGATGGTGAAAACAAAGAATAACAATTGTTATACAATTGTTATTTCATCATGACAAGGGGAGGGCGCCTCCAACAAGTGAAATGCGCCATATAGAAATCCTATTATTAATAGGTATGGTTTGTATACCATAATTGGCCGAATCCCTTAAAGGTGGATCGGTTTGTATCTTCTCTTTGAGTCCAAGTTGGACTCCTAGGTCTAGTAGGAGTCCTAGTCCTAGTAGGAGGTGGAGTCTTGCGCAAGGAGGCCCTTGTGGCCGCACCCACCACCTATATATTCTCCCCACCTGCTTGTGGAAAAGGGAGAACAAGTTAAACCAAAAGAAACCCTAGCCTTGAGATTATATTGCTGCTAAGCATTCATCTTGAAGTATTACTCAGTCAAAGTTGCGTGCTATCTTGTTATTCCATTGGGAATAGGGGGATACAGGACCACTTGTAATCTTTGATTACTTGTGCAAGAGTGTGTAGTTGAGAATATCCAAAGGGCTTGATTGTTGTTGCATCTGGCAACAGGGGTCATCCAAGTGAGAGGTCTCAGTGTAGCACTAGTTATCACAAAATCCAGAAAATCCACAAAAATAGAGAGAAGGTCATTGAGAAGATTGGGCCACCCCATATCATCTTGGTATCGGATTCTCCAGGTTTACTCGGTGAGCAAAGTTATCCCTAGTTTTAGTTATTTTTATACCTATCCAGAAAAAGCCTTACAAAAATAGTTGTTTAGTCATTGCCAGAGCCTAGATCAACACCAATTTGCATCTACTAAGTTGCTGCTTTTTGTTGATTTGTGTTTCTGTTTTTCTGTTTTTAGTTTTCGTCTATTAGGGTTCATCTAGTTTTCTTGTGTTTCTATTCGAAAATTCACACAAAAAATATTCGTGCTTTGATCTTGTTTGCCTCGGGAAATTCTAGACCTACAGCTTGTTCTCAAGTTGATCTAGTTTCTCGAGTTGATAAGGTTGTGTTGCTGCTGCTTTCAATCCGAGCCTAACCCTAATCGAGTTGCAACTTTCTCTCGAGTTCCTGCCGTGGCATGTTTTTACTTCATATCGCTGCCATGCCCTTCTCCTTGTGCCGCTCGGATTCACCACCGTACCGCCGCGCCCTTACCAAACCGCCCCGGGTAAGCAATTTCCCTTACCGCGCGCGTTATCCACTTCCCACCCGTACTCGGATTCCACCCTGCCCCGGTCTGCCACGGGCCAGTTATTCTGCCGTGGGCAAAATTTCCTGCCGTGGACCTTTTCTTCACAATATTTCTTAGTTTTTCTTTTGTTATTCCTCATATTATCTCTAGGTTTCTGTTCTGATCTTTGATAAGCCATAGGTACAACCTTTCTACAGCAAATATTAGGTACCATAACCCAAAGACTAGTTGTTTAATTGCTCTACAGGCTGCTCAATTGGATCAAAATTCTGTCCACTTTTCTGTTTTCCATTATTTCTTGCTCCTAGTTGATACAAAGGCCATTCAAAAAAAATCAAAAAATAGAGAAAAAGTATAAAAAAAAATAGAAAGAGAGAACAAGCAAAAAGAGGCCGAATCATAATATCACTAGTTGAAGCCTATCATCTTGGATATTTTGTGGACATTTGAGCAATCTTGTGCCTGTTTTATAGAGTATTTGCTAGTGTCTTTCTAGTGCTTGCAATAACTCTTCCATATAATTTCTAAGCCACATTTGTCTCCTAGAGTGAGTGTGTTTCTTTAGTGTTTTTCTCACATTAAGCAGTGCATTGGAGTTGTTATTTTGGTGTTGTTAGGAATCCCAACCAGGCCCCACCAAATACCCTGTTTTGCATTGTAACACTTGAGAGCCTGGTTATTCTCTTCTCACACTTGACACAGTTTTCATTGGTACTTGTTGGTAAGTTGATCCTATTCACTTTGGACAGTAAGTGAAGCACTTCTTTGCTGGTTTGTGTGAGTTGTGAGAGGCACCACAACCCATTGATTATTTTGTTTTCGCTAAGATATTAATCATGAGTTTTGCTAGTGAATCTTCTGTGCAGGATAACAAGGAGGAAGCTGATTTCATGCCTAAGACCAAGACTGGTGAGGATATATGTACATGGGCAGATTTTAATACTTTTAGAGGAGGAGTTGCCAATCGGATTGTGCAAAGAATTGAGAAGAAAATTGAGCAATATGCTGATGTCCTTAGGAAGGATTTGATAGTGATAATAGAGGCACAAAAGGAGGCTGCTAATTCAGTGTGTGTGATGAGGACATCCCTAGCTCTTCACCTATTGTTACACATGAGGATGCTCCTATACAAGCTAATGAAGTAAGGATTGGTCCAATGACAAGATCAAGAACCAAGCTATTACAACAACAGGTGAATTCACTCCTACTTGAGTATAGTGTTTATAATTATGAGAACTGTATACTACCTAAGTCATTGCATTTATGTATTCTCAGGTTTATTGATAACACAAGCATGAATGGAGATCATGGAGAGGAGATACACATGGATGGAAATGGACTATAAGGGGAGATGGAAAACAAGTGCTAGCATGGCGAAAACAACAAGTTACAAATGATATGATGACAAGCGGATGGTGCGTCCACAAGGTCAAATGAACTAAGTGTGGAAAACAATGCCATATTGTTGTTTCACACTCATACATGGACAAGGCAAGAGGAGGGCGCCCACAAGGAAGCATCAATGCTCCATATACAAGACCTAGTTGTGTTAGGATTGGTTTGTATACCAATATGGCCGAATCCCACCTATTGGGGTCGGTTTGTATCCAATTGTGGTAGTGTTAGGAGTCCTAGTCCTAGTAGGTTTGGTGCTTGCGCAAGGGAGAGCCTTGTGGCCGCACCCCCTCTCATATATACCCCTTGGGGCGCATAGGAGAGATTGGACTACGTTAAACCCAAAAACCCTAGACCTCTATATTGAAACTGCTTGTAAGCCTTTCATCTGGAAGTTCATCTGCAAACTTTACGTGATACCTGCTGTTCCACTGGGAATAAGACGGTACAGGACCACTTGTAGTCGGTGGATTACTTGTGCAAGAGTGTGGAGTTGAGAATATCCTTGGGGTTGCTATCTTTTGCATTGGCATCAGGGATCAGCCGGGAGAGTTCTTAGTGGCGCACTAGTTATTATTCAGAAGTTATCTGTGAGTTCATTGAGAAGATTGGGCCACTCCGTATCATCTTGGTATCAGATTTACAGGTTGCCTCGGTGAGCTATCAAATTTCCCTTTAGATTTGAGTGTTTTTATTACCTATCCAGAAAATTTCCTCACAAAAATAGTTTAGTTCTTGTCATAGCCTAGATATCACCTTAGTATTCAATTACTAGTGCTGCTTTTGTGTTAGATTTTGTGTTGCTTTTTATCTTTTTAGTTTTCTTATTTTCGGCTAGGGTTAGGGTTCTTTGTTCCCCTGGTCAAAATCTTATCAAAAAACCACAAAAAAAATAGAGTTCGGGAGTTGTTTCCTTGTTCTAATCCGAGTTGCACTCGATTTCCTACCGCGGCAGAAAAATCTCCTTTTCTCTGCTGTACCGATCCTGCTGCCGCTCCCTACTCGCACTCAGATTCGTTCCGTTCAGCGCTTACAAAATCCCGCCCGCACCCGCCCCACGCCTTACCACCGCATCCATCGCGCGCTGCCGCGACAGCGTTTTGGAAAGAAACGCTGCCGTGCGCTGCTGTCCACTGCCGCACGTCCGCAGCCACTGTTTTCGCTGTAACGCACTTACCACTTGCCTGTTGCGCTCGCGCGCGCGCTGCCGCGACAGAGTTTTGCGCAGTTTTGCTGCCATGCGCTGTGTTGCTTGCCGGCCGTGATCATGTATAGTTCTGTCGTGGCACAGTTTTGGAGCCGTTTTGCTGCCGTACAGTACCAATTTCATCTGTTTTGCTGCCATGAGGGTTAAGTGCTGCCGTGAGCTGTTTTGAATAGCATTTCACCTAGAATTTTTCTGTTTTTCCTTGTTATTTCCTGTTTTCTCACTAGGACCAATATCTCCATACCTTGTGAACCTTAACCACAGCCTTTCTACAGCATTTTAATAGGAACTTGCCCACAAGTATAGCTATTTTGTGCTCTGACAGGTTGCTCAATTCTCATCACCACCATTGCGTTCACTTGTGTTTGGTTAATTGTTTCTCCTAGCTTAGTGTAAGGCCATTGGAAAAATACAAAAAAATAATAATAGATAAAGCAAAAAGTATAAAAAAAAGAGAGAAAAGAGAAAAGCAAAAAGTGCAAAGAGGCCATATCATTGCTATTGTTTACTAGTTGAGCTTGCCATTGTGACACTTGGTTTTTCATTGAGCAATCTTGTGCCTGTCAATTAAGAGCCTAGCTAGTGACTTTCTAGTGCATTGCAAAATTCATCCACATATTGCATTGCCACATTTGTCTCCATATTGTGTGAGTTTCCTTGGGTATTTTTATATCTTCACAAGACAACAAATAGGATTGTTACTTTGGTGATTGTTAGGTATCCATACCAAGCCCCACTAAATAACCTTGTTTGCCATTGTGAGAGTTAAAAACCTGGGTATTCTCTACTTCACACCAAAGTACTTTAATTGCCTCTACTTGTGGTAAGTATCTCTATTCACTTTGGAGTGGTAAGATATCCTATTGTCTTGCTAGATTTTTGAGTGAGTTGTGAGAGAGCACCACAACCTATTGATTTTATTTCACTAACCTACTAATGGATCCTTCTAGTGATGATCTTGTGCAGCAAAAGAAGGGCCATAAGGAGGGAGTAAATTGGAGGGAGTATGAGGCCCTAAGAGATGTTTTGACAAATCAAATGATAGACAATCATAAAGAATTCAAGGAGTATGTCAATGATGCATGTGATCCCTTATACAAAATTGTCCAAGGTTTGGAGACCAAGATGGATGAGACCCAAAAATTGGCCGAGAGGAACAATGGGGACGTGAGATCCATCAATGATTCTATTGCTCAATTGGCAACTACTCTTGCTGGCCTTCAAACAATGATTCAAGCAAGGCTTCCAATTGTTGATGATGATAATGATAGTGTCCATAGTGATGCTAATAATGGAGTGGAAGCTAATTTTGGAGTGGATCCACTTCAAGGCCGTGGAGCTAGAGGAGATAGAGGCCGAGGAGGAAATCAAGGCCGAGACAATAATTTTAGAGAAAGGAGAGTGCCCCTTAATGTTGCTCCTGAAAATCCAAGAGAGGATGGTTTGAGTAAGCCAAAATTCTCTATTCCTTCTTTCAGCTTTGATACTATGGATGTGGAAGAATACTTGCTATGGGAGTTGAAAATTGAGAAGCTATGGAGAATGCATGAGTACAATGAGGATAGAAAAATCAAGTTGGCATCTTCTGAGTTTGATGGATATGCTCTTAGATGGTGGGATAATCTTGTGAGAAAGAGGCAAGAAGATGGAGAATTACCCATTGTCACTTGGAACACCATGAAGAGAGTCATGAGGGATAGATTTGTTCCACCAAATTACATAAGGCAACAATTTGATCAATTGCAACAATTGAGGCAAGGTACTATGAGTGTTGATGCTTATTATCAAGAGATGGAGCTAATCATGCAAAGGGCACGTGTGAGAGAACAATTGGAGCAAACAATGCAAATATTTCTTTCGGGATTAAACTACAAAATCAAGGGAATTGTGAGGCATCACCAATACAATAATATACATGAGTTGCTACATCATGCAAGGGAGGCCGAAGCACATCTTATGGAGGAAGCAAAAATTACTACAAGGACAAGGGCTAGATTTCCCATGAGATCATCATCTATGCCTAGTGCACCTCCTCCACCACCACCATCATCTAGTTTTAGAGGTGCTACATCCTCTAAACCCGAGCCTAGTGCATCTATTTCCAAGAAATCACCACAACCAACAACAAGTGCCTCGGGTTCTAGTGCTTCTACTACAAGGAATAGAGATATTACATGTCACACATGTGGAGGAAAGGGGCACTTCAAGAGGGATTGTCCAAATACAAAAGTGATGGTTATCAATGAGAACAATGAGTATGAGACAGGTGATGATGTTGATCCTAATGATATTGATGATGATGATGGATATTTGAGTGATTCTCCATTGGATGCATATGCTACTACAATGCCAACTATTATTTGCACACAAAATTCTTTGAGTGTGGTGCCTAGTCCTGAAAATCAAAGGTGCAATTTGTTTCAAACAAAGGCTATTATTGGTCCTAATATGGCTTGCAAAGTCATTATTGATGGAGGGAGTTGTAGGAATTTGGCTAGCAAAGATCTATGTGCAAAACTCAATTTGAAATATTTGCCACACCCTTCTCCTTATCATATACAATGGTTGAGTAGCACGGGACAAATGAAGGTATCTTATATGGTGAGAGTGGAATTTCAAATTGGACCTTACAAGGATACTATTGAGTTTTATGTGGTGCCCATGACAGTTTGCCATTTTATTATTGGGAAGACCTTGGCAATTTGATAGAAGTGTGAAGCATGAAGGAAAAGCAAATGCTTATGAGTTACATCATCATGGGAAGACCATTATTTTGAGACCTATGACTCCACAACAAATTGTAAATGAGTCCCAATCCAAAATTAATATGAGAGTGGAAAAAGAGAGAGAGGGGGATGAGGGATCAAAAAAATTCACAAGCTTTGGGGAGTGATAGTACAACCAATTCGAGTGGTAAAAAGAGAGAGAACCTACTATGCATGTTAGCTACTAAAGAGGATTTGAGGGAATTTAGGGATGATCCTACACTAGTCCCTATTGTGCTTATTCACAAGGGAGGGATTTTGGTTACTAATGACATGACCCCTATTCCTCTTGGTGTTTCCCATGTTTTGCAGGATTTTGAGGATGTTTTTCCACAAGATGTACCTTCGGGAGTGCCACCTTTGAGAGGCATTGAGCATCAAATTGATTTAATCCCCGGAGCATCTCTCCCAAACCGAGCTCCTTATAGAACCAATCCACAAGAAACAAGGAGATACAAAGGCAAGTACAAGAACTACTAGATAAAGGTTATATTCGAGTTAGTCTTTCTCCTTGTGCCGTTCCCGTTATTTTGGTTCCTAAGAAAGATGGTACTTGGCGCATGTGTGTAGATTGTAGAGCAATTAATAACATCACTATTCGTTATCGTCATCCTATACCACGTTTAGATGACATGTTAGATGAATTAAGTGGTGCTACTCTTTTCTCTAAAATTGATTTGCGTAGTGGATACCATCAAATAAGAATGAAAGAGGGAGATGAATGGAAAACTGCTTTTAAGACAAAATTTGGTTTATATGAGTGGTTAGTAATGCCTTTTGGTTTAACTAATGCACCTAGTACTTTCATGAGATTAATGAACCATATTTTTAGAGACTTTATTGGTAGATTTGTGGTAGTTTATTTTGATGATATTCTCATATATAGCCACAATGAACTTGAACACATTGATCATATTAGACAAGTCTTGCAAGTGCTAAGAGAAAATAAATTGTATGGTAATCTTGAGAAGTGCACTTTTTGCAAAGATAAGGTCATATTTCTTGGTTATGTTGTTTCTAAGCATGGAACTGAAGTTGATACATCTAAAATTGAAGCTATTCGAAATTGGCCAATTCCAACTAATGTGAGTCAAGTTAGAAGTTTTAATGGGCTTGCTAGTTTCTATAGAAGATTTGTGCCTAATTTTAGTACAATTGCTGCCCCTTTAAATGATCTAACTAAAAATGGTGTTAATTTCGAGTGGGGTGTTGCTCAAGATATTGCTTTTGATACATTGAAAGAGAAGTTGATTTCGGCCCCACTACTTGTGCTTCCAAATTTTGATAAACAATTTGAGATTGAGTGTGATGCTAGTGGCATAGGTATTGGAGGTGTGCTCGTGCAAAATAAACAACCTATTGCCTATTCATCTGAAAAATTGAATGGTGCACAATTGAATTATTCTGTTTATGACAAGGAATTATATGCACTTGTGAGAGTTTTAGAGGTGTGGAAACATTATTTGTGGCCTAAAGAATTTATTATACATAGTGATCATGAAGCATTGAAATTCTTAAAGTGCCAATCTAATTTGAATAAGAGACATGCTAAATGGGTTGAGTTTATTGAATCTTTTCCATACATTATAAAACATAAAAAGGGATTAGATAATGTAGTTGCTGATGCTTTGTCAAGGAAAAACATGTTACTCTCAAATTTAGAAATTAAGGTTTCGGGTTTGGAGGGTATTAGAGATTTATTTGATGAAGATAATGAGTTTTCTATGCCATTTAATAAATGTACTAATGTTAAGGCATGGGAAAAATTTCATATACATGATGGGTACTTGTTTACAGCTAACAAATTATGTATTCCCGAGTGTTCTTTGCATTTGTTTTTGATACAGGAATCTCATAGTGGAGGTTTGATGGGACACTTTGGAAGAGAGAAGACATTGCTTATGTTGGCTAAAAATTTCTATTGGGAACATATGAGGAGAGATGTGTATAGATTGGTGCAAAGGTGCATTACTTGCAACAAGTCCAAATCCAAGCTCAAACCCCACGGATTGTATACCCCATTGCCATCACCTAGTACACCATGGGAGGACATAAGTATGGATTTTGTTTTGGGCTTCCCAAGGACAAAAAGAGGACATGATTCTATCTTTGTGGTTGTGGACAGATTTTCAAAGATGGCTCACTTCATTGCTTGCCACAAGAGTGATGATGCTTCTCACATTGCAAACTTATTCTTTAGAGAAATTGTGAGATTACATGGAGTGCCAAGAACTATTGTTTCAGATAGAGATGTCAAGTTCATGAGTTACTTTTGGAAGACACTTTGGGGTAAGCTTGGCACTAAGCTATTTATTTCTACTACTTGCCACCCCCAAACTGATGGACAAACCGAGGTGGTTAATAGAACATTGTCCACATTTCTAAGAGGTATGATCAAGAAAAATTTGAAGGAGTGGGAGGAGTGTTTGCCCCATGTGGAATTTGCATATAATAGAGCTGTGCATTCAACTACTCAACTATGTCCTTTTGAGGTGGTTTATGGTTTCAAGCCTATTACTCCTCTTGATTTATTACCACTTCCTTTACATGAGAGAATTAATATGGAGGCATCAAAGAGGGATGATTTTGTTAAGAGGATACATGAGAAAACAAAAGAGGCTATAGAGAAGAGAGGAAAGCATGTGGCCGAGAGGGTGAACAAGTAGAGGAAAGAGGTGTTTTTTCGGCCAGGAGATATGGTGTGGGTGCACTTTAGAAAAGATAGATTTCCCACATTGAGAAAATCAAAGTTGATGCCTAGAGGAGCTGGTCCTTACAAAGTTATTTCAAGGATCAATGATAATGCATACAAGATTGACCTCCCAATTGATGAGTTTGGTGTTAGTAATTCTTTTAATGTGGCTGATTTGACACCTTACCATGGAGATGATTTAGCATCGAGGTCGATGCCTTTTCTAGAGGGGGAGGATGATGAGGACATCCCTAGCTCTTCACCTATTGTTACACATGAGGATGCTCCTATACAAGCTAATGAAGTAAGGATTGGTCCAATGACAAGATCAAGAACCAAGCTATTACAACAACAGGTGAATTCACTCCTACTTGAGTATAATGTTTATAATTATGAGAACTTTATACTACCTAAGTCATTGCATTTATGTATTCTCAGGTTTATTGATAACACAAGCATGAATGAAGATCAAGGAGAGGAGATACACATGGATGGAGATGGACTACAAGGGGAGATGGAAAACAAGTGCTAGCATGGTGAAAACAACAAGTTACAAATGATATGATGACAAGGGGATGGTGCCTCCACAAGGTCAAATGCACTAAGTGTGGAAAACAATGCCATATTGTTGTTTCACACTCATACATGGACAAGGCAAGAGGAGGGCACCCACAAGGAAGCATCAATGCTCCATATACAAGACCTAGTTGTGTTAGGATTGGTTTGTATACCAATATGGCCGAATCCCACCTATTGGGGTCGGTTTGTATCCAATTGTGGTAGTGTTAGGAGTCCTAGTCCTAGTAGGTTTGGTGCTTGCGCAAGGGAGAGCCTTGTGGCCGCACCCCCTCTCATATATACCCCTTGGGGCGCATAGGAGAGATTAGACTACGTTAAACCCAAAAACCCTAGACCTCTAGATTGAAACTGCTTGTAAACCTTTCATCTGGAAGTTCATCTGCAAACTTTACGTGATACCTGTTGTTCCACTGGGAATAAGACGGTACAGGACCACTCGTAGTCGGTGGATTACTTGTGAAGAGTGTGGAGTTGAGAATATCCTTGGGGTTGCTATCTTTTTCATTGGCATCAGGGATCAGCCGGGAGAGTTCTTAGTGGCGCACTAGTTATCATTCAGAAGTTATCTGTGAGTTCACTCAGAAGATTGGGCCACCCCTTATCAGCGTGTTCTTCAAGAAGCCATGAATAATCTCACAAGGGAAGTTACCAACATATCAACACAATTGCAAAGAGCCCATCTAGCTGCTGATAATGAGGATGGCCGAGCCATAGCATATGGAGGCCGTGGGAATTTTCCACCTAGAAGGGTGCCATTGGTTGACAACAATAGACAAGAGGATGGACTTGGGAAAACTAAATTCTTTATCCCTACTCTCACATGTGATAATAATGAGGAGTACTTGATGTGGGAATTGAAGATAGAAAAGTTATGGAGATTGCATAATTACACTGATGAGAGAAAAATCAAGCTAGCATCTTCTGGATTTGATGGTTATGCTCTCTTGTGGTGGGATGGCATCATAAGGATGAGGGAAACACAACATCAACCAGAAATTACTACTTGGGCTGAGATGAAGCAACTCATGACAACAAGGTTTGTTCCAACAAATTATATGGGGACTCTCTATGACAAATTACAACATTTGAAACAAGGAACAAATTCAGTGGATCAATATTATAAGGAGATGGAATTAGTGCTACAAAGATCTCGGGTTGTTGAAGCAAATGAGCAAACAATGTAAATATTTCTTTCAGGATTGAACTTTCAAATTAGATGCATTGTGAGGCATGTTCAATATAGTAATATGACAGAATTATTACATGAAGCAAGGGAGGCAGATAAGAGATTGGCCGAGGAGGTTACTATGGCTCCATGGAGAATTTTTCCATCAAGATCTTCTTCTTTTTCACCTCCAACACCTCCAACCCCACAAATTCGAGACACTACACCTACTAAACCTGAGACAAGCATCACCAATACAAAGAAAACAGCCCAACCAGCAGCTAGTGGAAGTGGTTCTACTCAATCAACAGCAAGACATATATATATATGACATGCCATACTTGTGGAGGAAGAGGGCACTTTAAGTGATATGGGGTGGCCCAATCTTCTCAATGAGCTTATCTCCCTTTTTGTGGATTTTCTGATAATTGGATAACTAGTGCTACACTGAGACCTCTCACTCAGCTGACCCCTGTTCCCAGATGCAACAACAATCAAGCTCTTTGGATATTATCAACTACACACTCTTGCACAAGTAATCAAAGATCACAAGTGGTCCTGTATCCCCCTATTCCCAGATGGAATAACAAGATATCACGCAACTTTGCAAGGGTAAACTTCAAGATGAATGCTTAGCAGCAATACAAACTAGAGGCTGGGTTTCATTGGTTTTGGTTTAAACTTGGTCTCCCTCTTCCACACGTAGGTGGGGAGTATATATAGGTGGAGGGCTCCTTGCACAAGCACCTCTACTACTAGGACTAGGACTCAACTAGGACTCCTACTTGGACTAGGAGGAATCTACTAGGACTCCTACTTGGACTAGGAAGGGATACAAACCGACCCAACTTTAGGGGGTTCGGCCATTATGGCATAGATGCCATGCCTAATTGAATTAGGACTTTCTATATGGCGCATTGATCTTCAATGGGGCGCCCTCCTCTTGTTTTCACCATTCCTTAGTGTGGAAGAACATTCCTGGAGTTGTTTTCCGCACTTGCACCTTTGCTTTCATCACTAGAATAATTGTTTTCACCATTTGTACTCTTGTTTCCCAACATCTCCATCTTGTTTTCTAGTATGCCTTGAGGTCTTCCTCCATTCATGTTTGTGTTATCAATAACCCTGCTAATACATAATGCAATAGCTTAGGTAGTATAACATTCTTATAAACACCAACACTATTTATTAATAGGAAATAATTCACCTTATAATAATCATCAGTCAGGCTCAATATTTCCTTCCAACTCAAGCATGTACATTCACCATGGACCCCTATTATATCTTGATCATCCTCCCTTTCTTCAAGACAAGACGTCCGCGGCTTGTGGTAAGCTGAAACTGGAAGAAACAAAAAGAACAACGTGTATGCACAATACATATATCTATAATGAGGTGCATTAGTTGTTATCATATCATAAAAATGTCCATATGACATGTGACCACGAAATTTGTATGTAAATATCACATACTTGTCATAGCATCTCATAAAATGGCAATCACAATTGCAAATATAAGTGAAGCTCATTAAATCATGATTAAAAGGAGAATCATATGTGTATATATTTTTATTGTTTAGTATCAATTCAAGTGTTCTCACAGAAGATCTATGATCAAATTTGTTGTTATTAATACACTCAAAGGTGGGAACATGCTTACTCAATTTGCAAATATAAGTGAAGAATAATTTATTAGCACATGTATGTGACAAGTGTTGTGGCAAACCAAACATATGTGTAAAATCATGCTCATATGTAGGAAATTGTAACCTATCTACCCAAGGTAAAATAATGTTCAATTCGGTCACTTTATCACAAGTTATGCATATGTGATCCACCATAAAAAGTTCACTCATGTTATAGTCACCAATCAAGTTAAAAGTGAAAGAAGAAACATAGTTGCTAGAATTGACATATGAAATTTCAGCAACCTTTTTCATAGCACTTTGCACATTAATTGATTCATTTAACATGATGTAATACACAATATCATTAGGTGGTATTTTAGCAAGTACTTCCCTATGTGAAATCAAAACCACATGATTAAATTTAGAAATTAGCACATTATCACATGTAGGTGGACTATCTATGCTTGTTAACTCACAAGAATCAACTAGCAATTTAGTGGGTTCACATAATTCAATACTTGAGAGGGGTAACACGAAATCATCACCTTTATCAATAACATCCTCCTCAGAATAATTAGGTACCAATTCATCTATCTCAAGTGGTGATGCATGTTGTACTTGATGTGGCTCCCTTTCTTCAAAAGTAACCTGCATATCACAAGAAACAACACTAGGAGTAGACATGATTACATTAGTAGAAACAACCTCACATGCCTTCTCATCCTCGACAAATCCCATAACTAGACGCTCAAGTCTTTGCATCTCAAGTTTTTCAAGTCTTTGCTTTTCAAGCATTTGTGAAAAAATTAAGGGTTGATGTCTAATTCTTTGAAATTGTGTAAGCCATGCATGTATTATCCAATTTTTCTTATTGTTCCAAAATAATTGTAAATCAGGATAATGGCTATCAAAATTAACTCTATATTTAGTGCACCATTGTTGTCCCAACAAAAGATGAGAACAAATAATATCTCTAGGCATCACATGACATAAAATTTTCTCCTTATGGCCATGAATGGTTAAAGGAACAAAAACTATGTGAGTAATAATAAGTTCATCATCATATGTAGGTAACCTAAATGGATCACATGTGTGTGGAACCAGCTGCAATTCTTCAACAACCTCAGGACTAACAAAATTATACCGTGTACCTTTACCAAGGGTAATAGCAACCTTGCTTTCGTTGATGTCTGCTGTGAAGTGAAATAAATCTTTTGCTAGAATCCCACTAGCATCCTCCTTCCAAAACGTAGCACTGCAAGCATCAACACTAGGAAAACCCATTGATTAATTTGTTAGGGAAACAAAATAACAAAAGGTTGTGGTGTTATCTCACAACTCACTCAAAACCAAGCAAAGATGGCCTCACTTAATGTTCCAAGAGTGAAAAGGATCAAATTACCAACAAGGAGCAATGAATAATGTTCTTTGGTGTGAGAAGAGAATAACCGAGCTATCAAGTATCACAATGCAAACAGGGTTTTTGGTGGGGCTTGGTTGGGATTCCTAGCAATACCAAAATAACAACTCCAATGCACTGTCTAATGTGATGAAAAATACTAAAGGAAACACACTCACTCTGGGAGACAAATGTGGCTTAGCAATTATATGGAAGATTTATTGCAAGCACTGGAAATACACTAGCAAATACTCTATGAAAACAGGCACAAGATTGCTCCAATGTCCACAAAAATATCCAAGATGATAGGCTTCCACTAGTGATAGTATGTCTTGGCCTCTTTTTGCTTTTTCTCTCTTTCTAATTTTTTTATACTTTTTCAATGGCCTTTGAATCAACTAGGAGCAGAAAATATGGACAAGAATTGATCAAATTGAGCAGTCTGTTAGAGCACTAAAACAACTAGTCTTTGGGTAGGTTCCTAAAAATTTGCTGTAGATAGGCTGCGGCTAGGCTTAACAAAGATCAGACTAGAAACCTAGAGAGAAAACAGGAAGAAAAACAAACGAAAAACTAAAAAAAAAAACTGGTAGAGATTTGTGCGTGTGGTTGTGTGGACTTGTTGCGGTGTGGGGTGTGGTTTTGGAGGCGTATGACCTGGTAACGTTCGGACACAGCCTCGAGATTTTGGCGCGTATCGCTCGAATCCGACACCTGACGCGATTGGGACAAGCGCCCTGTTTGGCTGGGAGCGCCTTGTAGCGCTCGGATAGCGCTTTCGACGCGCTTTCTTTCGGGGCACAGGTGAAAACGAAATCGCGCGCGCGGTGTGTGGCTATTTTGGCCGATAGTGGATAGGACAAAGAGCAAGCGCGGCGACGAAATCGAGATGCGCTTCCTGCGGATCGGAACAGCGGGGCGCGCACACCTGATAGCGTTTTGGCTGGTAGCGTATGGCCTGCAATGCGGAGCCGACAAAAAAATGGCAGGTCTGGACCGAGTCGAGGAGGATTTGTCCTGGGCGCGTTTGGACCGATGCACGGTATGCGAGTAATACAAAAAGGCCTTTTCGTGGAAAGCGCGTGACCCTCGGACTCTGAACGGAAGGCGCGTAGAAAAAGGACCCGGTGTGCGCGTGGTCGCACGGTTCGGCAGGTGGCCGATAGCTTTTGTCGGTTACAAAACGGTGGGTGGAGCGGGTGCGGTGGAATCCGATCACGGTAAGGAGAGACAGCGTGTTTTTTGTGTTGTGATATTATGGCAGGGATCGGAGTCTGAGTGCAGATAGGATAATGCGCAACAGCTTTGGGCAAAATTTTTGGTGGGATTTTTGGTAAAGGTAGAAACAAAAGATGAACACGAGGAACCCTAAAAAGATGAAAAAGAAAAACAGGAACACAAATCAACAAGAAACAACAACTAGTAGATGCAAATTGGTGTTGATCTAGGCTCTGGCACAAACTAAACCTAATATTTTTTTATAGCTTTTTCTGGATAGGATAAAAATAACTAAAACTAGGGATAACTTTGCTCACCGAGTAAACCTGGAGAATCTGATACCAAGATGATATGGGGTGGCCCAATCTTCTCAATGAGCTTATCTTTCTTTTTGTGAATTTTCTAATAATTGGATAACTAGTGCTACACTGAGACCTCTCACTCAGCTGACCCCTGTTGCCAGATGCAACAACAATAAAGCTCCTTGGATATTCTCAACTACACATTCTTGCACAAGTAATCAAAGATCACAAGTGGTCCTGTATCCCCCTATTCCCAGATGGAATAACAAGATATCATGCAACTTTGCAAGGGTAAACTTCAAGATGAATGCTTAGCAGCAATACAATCTAGAGGCTAGGGTTTCATTGGTTTTGGTTTAAACTTGTTCTCCCTCTTCCACACGCAGATGGGGAGTATATATAAGTGGAGGCTCCTTGCACAAGCACCTCTCCTACTAGGACTAGGACTCAACTAGGAGTCCTACTTGGACTAGGAGGACTCTACTAGGACTCCTACTTGGACAAGGAAGGGATACAAACCGACCCAACTTTAGGGGGTTCGGCCATTATGGCATACAGGCCATGCCTAATTGAATTAGGACTTTCTATATGGTGCATTGTTCTTCAATGGGGAGCCCTCCTCTTGTTTTCACCATTCGTTAGTGTGGAAGAACATTCCTGGAGTTGTTTTCCACACTTGCACCTTTTCTTTCATCACTGGAATAATTGTTTTCACCATTTGTACTCTTGTTTCCCAACATCTCCATCTTGTTTTCCAGTATGCCTTGAGGTCTTCCTCCATTCATGTTTGTGTTATCAATAACCCTGCTAATACATAATTCAATAGCTTAGGTAGTATAACATTCTTATAAACACCAACAATATTTATTAATAGGAAATAATTCACCTTATAATAATCATCAGTGAGGCTCAATGTTTCCTTCCAACTCAAGCATGTACATTCACCATGGACCCCTATTATATCCTGATCATTAAGAGAGAATGTCCTAACGAGAAAATTATGGTGATCAATGCTAATGATGAGTATGAGAGTGGAGATGATGCTGATCCTAATGGAGAGGATACATATGATGATGATGATGATGATGATGGTCCTCTTAATGATTTTGCTACAAATTATCCAACCATTGTTTGCACCAAGGCTTTGAGTATTATTCCTAGCAATGATGAGAGCCAAAGATGCAATTTATTTCAAACAAAAGCAATTGCTGGTCCTAACATGGCTTGCAAGGTGATCATTGATGGAGGGAGTTGCAAAAATTTAGCAAGCAAGGAGTTATGTGCAAAGCTAAGATTGAATTACAATCCACATCCACATCCATATTATATTAAATGGTTAAATGACAAGGAGGAAATCAAGGTATGTCATATGGTGAGAGTGGAATTTCAGATTGGACCATACAAAGATACAATTGAGAGTGATGTGGTTCCCATGTCAGTTTGTCACCTATTATTTGGAAGACCTTGGCAATTCGACAAGAAGGTTACACATCATGGGAAAGCAAACACATATCATTTGAATTGGAATAATAAGGATATTATTTTGAGGCCCATGACACCACCACAGATTGTGAATGAATCAAGACAGAAAATAGAGGTGCATCTAGAGAAGGAGAGTGACAACACAAAATCTGTGGGTGAAGACAAGCCTAGGCCGAATGGAAAGAGTAAAGGAGTGAGCCTTTTAACTAATGAAATATTTTCACTTCCTAGTGTTGTTTCTTGTGTGCATGTTGCTTTTGAAGAAAGGGAGCACAAAGAAATATCACCACCACCACACATATTGGAGGAAAATGCCATAGGTCCTAGTGCTATTACTTGTGATATGCAGGTTATTTTTGAAGAAAGGGAGCTACATCAAGCACAACCTGCAAAATCACTTGATATTGATGAATTGGTACCTATTACAAATGAGGAGGATGCTATCGATAAAGGTACTGATTTCGGGTTAGAAAACTCAAGTATTGAATTATGTGATAGTTTACAACCATATCATAATATGATGAATTCGAAATTTAACAATGTGGTTTTGATTACACATAAAGAAGTACTTGCTAAGATACCATCTAGTGATATTGTCTATTCTATCATGATTAATGAACCAATTGATGTGCAATGTGCTATGAATAAAATTTCTCAAATTGATTATGTTACTTCTAGCACATTTGATACTTGTTTCAATTTTAATTTAATTGGTGATTATGACTTGAGTGAAATGTTTATGGTGGATCACATATGTATAACTTATGATAAAGTGGCCAAATTAAACATTATGTTACCTTGGGTAGATGAATTACAAATTCCTACATATGAGCATGATTTTACACATATGTTTGATTTACCACAAAATTTGTTGGATACATGTGATATTAAAATATACTTCACTTATATTTGCAATAATGATTTCTATTTCATAAAGTGCTATGACTGTTATGTGTTGTTTTCATGCAAAATTCGTGATCATATGTTATATGCACAATTTTATGATTTACTAACAACTAATGAATCCCATTATAGATACATATATCGTGCATACACGTTGTTCTTTTTGTTTCTTCCACTTTCATGTTATCACAAGCCGTGGACGTCTTGTGTTGAAGAAAGGAAGGATGATAGGGATATGCCTGAGGATTATGTTATCACAAGCATGGATGGAGAGTTGATGGAAGACAACATTACCATGGTGAAAACAAACATTCAAGATGATGAAAACAATGATGCAAGATGGTGAAAACAAAGAATAACAATTGTTATTTCATCATGACAAGGGGAGGGCGCCCCCAACAAGTGAAATGCGCCATATATAAATCCTATTATTAATAGGTATGGTTTGTATACCATAATTGGACGAATCCCTTAAAGGTGGATCGGTCTGTATCTTCTCTTTGAGTCCAAGTTGGACTCCTAGTCCTAGTAGGAGTGCTAGTCCTAGTAGGAGGTGGAGGCTTGCGCAAGGAGGCCCTTGTGGCCGCACCCACCACCTATATATTCTCCCCACCTGCGTGTGGAAAAGGGAGAACAAGTTAAACCAAAAGAAACCCTAGCCTTGAGATTGTATTGATGCTAAGCATTCATCTTGAAGTATTACCAAGTCAAAGTTGCGTGATATCTTGTTATTCCATTGGGAATAGGGGGATACAAGACCACTTGTAATCTTTGATTACTTGTGCAAGAGTGTGTAGTTGAGAATATCCAAAGGGCTTGATTGTTATTGCATCTGGCAACAGGGGTCATCCAAGTGAGAGGTCTCAGTGTAGCACTAGTTATCACAAAATCCAGAAAATCCACAAAAATAGAGAAGCTCATTGAGAGGACTGGGCCACCCCATATCAGAAAGAGGATTCATTTCATTAGAAACTAAAATTCCCCCTTGTGCATGGTACTAAACTAGGATCCTCTCCAAACTCTCTCAAGTCTTCTTTGGTGGCTAACAATGTTAAAAGGCTCAATCCCTTACTTTTACCACTCGGCCTAGGTTTGTTTTCACCCACAGAATTTGTGTTTTCTCTCTTCTCATCTCTCTCACTTTCTTTATCAAGATTCACTTCAACTTTTTGTTTAGATTCATTCATAATCTGTTGTGGTGTCATAGGCCTCAATATAATATCCTTATTATTCCAATTCAATTGGTATGTGTTTGCTCTCCCACTGTGTGTAACCTTCGTGTCAAATTGCCAAGGTCTCCCAAGTAATAGGTGACAAACAGACATGGGAACCACATCACACTCAATTGTACCCTTGTATGGTCCAATTTGAAACTCCACTCTCACAATTTGGCATACTCTGATTTCTTCCTTGTCATTGAGCCATTGAATATAATATGGATGTGGGTGTGGTATATATCTCAATCTTAGCTTTGCACATAAATCCTTGCTTGCTAAATTTCTGCAACTCCCTCCATCAATAATCACCTTGCAAGCCATTTGAGGACCAAAAATTGCCTTGGTTTGAAATAGATTGCATCTTTGGCTCTCATCACTAGGAACAATACTCAAAGCTTGTGTGCAAACAATGGTTGGATAATTTGTAGCATAAGCATCAATATGACCATCCTCATCATATGTATCCTCCTCATTAGGATCAACATCATCTCAAGTCTCATACTCATCATCAACATTAATAATCATGATTTTCTTGTTTGGGCAATCATGTGGCCTTTTCCTCCACATGTATGTCAAGTCATGTCTCTATTTCTTGTGGGAGGTGTAGCACTACATGAA
This sequence comes from Alopecurus myosuroides, assembly GCA_028641055.1. NCBI lineage: Eukaryota > Viridiplantae > Streptophyta > Magnoliopsida > Poales > Poaceae > Alopecurus > Alopecurus myosuroides. The sequence continues at coordinate 191,889,431 of CM054060.1, read as the reverse complement.
ACCGAAGCAGGTGGTATTGTTTTCTTTGCACTTGAGGTGCTTGTCTCGGGTTTGGTACTTGAATTACCATGGGTTGCAGCAATTGGAGGTGTAGGTGGTGAGAAAACAGATTTTTGAGATGAGAAACTCCTCCTTGCACTCACTTGTACCTCCTCATTTAGCCTCTTCTCAGCTTCCCTTGCTTGATGCAACAATTCACTCATATTGCTATATTGGACATGCCTCACAATGCTCTTTATTTTGAATTGCAATCCTGACAAGAATCTTTGCATAGTTGGCTCTGGCTCTTCTCTAACCCGAGCCCTTTGAAGGATCTATTCCATCTCCTTGTAATAAGTATCCATAGATTTTGTACCTTGCTTCAATTTTTGTAGCTTGTCATAGAGAGTTCTAATATAATTCCTTGGAACAAATATCTCTCTTAGCAATTGTTTCATCTCTCTCCATGTAGTCACTTCTGGTTGTTCTTGTTCTTCCCTCAATCTTGTAATACCATCCCACCACAAGAGAACATAGCCATCAAACCCAGAAGATGCAAGCTTCACCTTCCTATCCTTGGGATACTCATGAAGTCTCCATAATTTCTCAATTTTTAGATCCCACATCAAGTACTCTTCCACATCCTCAGAATCACAAGTAAGACCAGGGATAGAGAATTTTGGTTTTCCCAAGCCATCATCCTCTCTATTATTTTCCAATGGTACTCTTCTTGCATAACCTCCACGGCCTCCATTGATATTTCCTCTCCCATCATCAATTGGAGCAATAGCTTGAGGTCTTTGTTGTAGTTTTCCACTAGAGTTGATAAATTTGTCATTTGTTGTGTCAATGTTCTCAAAGTCTCTTGAATAGCATCCACAGATTCTTGTGTAGCAGCAGCCTCTATCTTCAAATCAAGAGTATTAAGTTCTTGTCTCAAAGTATCATCATTCTTGTCTATTTCAGTAGTAATCCTCTTGTACATAGTATCTCTTAGTGCCTCATATTCATTCCACTTGACCAAGTCCTCGGGTTTCTTCTTTGCCTACACATCAACACCACTAGAAGTACTCATGATTAATTTGTTAGTAACAAAAATAATCAATAGGTTGTGGTGCCTCTCACAACTCACTCAAAACCAAGCAAAGATGGCTTCACTTACTGTTCCAAAGTGAATAGGATCAACTTACCAACAAGGAGCAATGAATAATGTGCTAAGTGTGAGAAGAGAATAACCGAGCTATCAAGTATCACAATGCAAACAGGGTATTTGGTGGGGCTTGGTTACGAATCCTAACAACACGAAAATAACAACTCCAATGCACTGTGTAATGTAATGAAAAACACTAAAGGAACACACTCACACTTGGAGACAAATGTGGCTTAGCAATTATATGGAAGAGATATTGCAAGCATTAGAAGACACTAGCAAATACTCTCCTCCACGCGTACTCTCTCCCATACCTTTCTCTACACCCTAGTGCAAGGATCATGGCTGTTCATGCGGCAATCTCCCTAGGTCTTAACTTTTCTCCTTGTCAAGCCTACGCCAAGGAGATATGGCGTTCTCTTTGTTCCATGGTGCATCCGTGTGTGGAATCAGTTGGTTTTCAGTTGGTGGTCTCCTTTGGTAGATCTACCTTCAGATTGGATGAAGATTCGGTTTCTCTGGCCTTAGAAGCTGCGACTGGTGGTTTTTGTGGTGATCTCAAGGTGTCCTCTCTATCTGACAGAGTTTTTACGTTCCATGTTGCTTCCAAGAAGGTTGGTCTTTCGATCTATGCACGTAAGTTCTATAGCTGCCCACATTTTAAATGTTTTTATCATCTGTGGGGTTTTGGAGGCCCCAAATGGCATCTTGAGTTTAATCTTTGTGAACGTGAATGTGCTGGTGAATGGATTCTGGCTAATCGGAAAAAATCCACAGTCCGTACTCATCATGTTGTACGTAAGGTCTATAGGCCATGTTCTCGTTCTGTGCATGGCAAGGAACCTGTGGTTTCGACTCCTGAGCGTTCCGTCGCTGGCTCGCCGCCGGTGATCACCGGAGATTTGTCTAGTCAGATTCGTTTTGGTTCACTGGATCCACTTTTTCTGTCTTCGTTATCTCCTATTCGGAATTCTCCTGTATCTTCGGAGGTTTTGACCTATAATTGCGCGGGACCTTCTGTTTTGAATGAACGTGTTCGCAAGGCGTTGCATGATGCTGGGATGGATTATCCTAGCCCTTCATCGAGTTCAGCTACGAGGCCCATTTCCTCTGGTTTGTGTTTGGAGTCTGGGCATGAGTTGGAGGCCCATGAATCTCTGGAGGCTGTCGTTAATGATTGGTCAATAATATTAGGTGTTTATCCTGTTTCCGTTCTGGACACGTCAAGAAAAACTGTTATGGAAAATTACCTCCTACCAAAATGTGGGTTCCTAAAAGCTAGGTGTCTGCTCCGCGTATCTCTGAGGGAGCGATTAATCTGGACCCACCTGCCAGTGGAACGAGCTTGGCCTCCTCGGCTTCTACGGAGATAAATAAATTGGTCAGTATCGAGGATCCTCTGCGCTTTGCCTCGTCCCTTGCTTCCTCTCGTTCACCGTTTTCTCCTCCGAGTTCCATGGCGACTTACGAGTTGGATCTGGCGGTGTGGGTTCTTGAAGGTTTTGATATCATCGATGGAGGTGATCAATATCTGCCGTGCACGTTTGTCACTCCTTCAGCACCGACTGTGGATGCACATGAAACTTGGATGCTTGCTCTCGTGGAGCCACCCCCGCAGCAGGATGGGCTCAATCACCTTATGCATCAGGTTAGACAGTTCTTGATTGGGATGGACCTTGAAGTTGTTAATTTCCTTCCCTGGTGCTATGGTGTTGGCGCTTTTCAGTTGTGCAATCCGGTTGTTAGATCAGCTTTAGTTTCTCATCCGCCGTGGCAATTTGGTGTGGGGAGGACTCTGTGTTTTGTTAAACATGATGAAGGGCAGTGTTTTAGGTCTCACAATGGCGCTCGCAATGGCTGGTTGATGTTCCTTGATATACCTATGGATTTCCGCAACACTGCTTGTATTAGAGATGTTGTTAATACCTTTGGTGAATTTCATTACTGGCAGCATCATGATATTCAGCGCTGTCATACTCTGTTTTATGCCATGTACCCTGCTCCATCGCTTGTTCCCCGCGATGTGGTCTTTAGGCAGCCCAATGTGGGAAGATATTCTGGAATTAGGCATTCATGGACGGCACCCTGTTACATCCTTTCGAGTGAATTTGCTGATGCTCACCCTGCTGATGAGGATCCCATGCCGATTAATGGCAATCCCCACCCACTGCCTGGTCACCTACACCCTAATGAGCACTTGTTTGTTCTACCAGAATATCCAGAGATTGGTTGGGACATGCCCCCTCTGCAACAGTTCAATGTTGATCCTGATCATGGTGAAGACTTTGTCAACATGCACCAGGACAATGCTCAGCAGCCTCAGCAACACAATGACTCTGATTCCTCTGGAGATGGTTCTGCTATTTTGTCAGGTTCAGGTCATGAAGTACAGCAGGATGTTGAGATGATGGATCAGGGTGAGAATGAGGGCCCTTTGGATGGTCATGGCCAGGATAATGGTTTTGCTGCCAATGTTCCAGCAAATAATCATGTTCCAGATAATAATCCTTTGGTTAACACTAGTAAAAATATGCCTTTCTATGGAATAGCATCTGTGGCGCACCAAGAAGGCGTGCGCCATAGAAATAAAATTTTGTGGCGCATGGCCTGCGGTGCGCCACAGAAATTCCTAATTCTGTGGCGCATGTCTACCCTGTGCGCCACAGAAATTTGGCGGGGCCCACCCCAATCATTGGTCTGGCTGTCAGTACAGGTATTTTTATGGCGCACTCCACCTGGTGCGCCATAGAAAATGCCAATTCTGTGGCGCACGGCTGTGCTGCGCCACAGAAATTCCATATTCTGTGGCGCATTTTGACAGATGCGCCACAGAATATGGAATTTCTGTGGCGCAGCACAGCCGTGCGCCACAGAATTATGTGCTGGTGCGCCACAGAATTATGTGCACTGTGCACATAAAGATGGCAGCCCCTCTCTCTCTCCCCCCACTCATTTCATTCCAAGTGTATGTTGCTCACTCGCCTCCCCCTTCTCTCCACTCCATTTGTACACATTTAATTCTCTTTTTTTGGTAGGTGAACCTATTTATTCGATGTATAATTGTTGGTGAAGTTTCTTGTTATTGGGGGGGCCTAATTACTTCCATCTATACTCCGGTCCCTCCCTCTCCTCGCTCTTTTCGCGTCTCAGTATCGAATCTACTAGAGGTGAGTATAGCTGGAGGTGCATATGTCTCGTGTGGCCATCGATCGATGTGTATGGGTGTTTGTCATGCATGTGCAGGTGGACCGATTGATTGTTGCGCGCGTGTGGGCGGTCATGGTGCATGGATGTTTGCCGAAATGTTGATTCACTTCCATTTCGGCAAACTTTTGCACCCCATATGTCCTACTTATAGGAGAGGTCATGCCGAATTTTTCCGGCGACTATGCATGTTGTGGTTCTAATTTTCTGCTCTCTATGTGTCTGTGCAGGCAACCATGGTACTAGAAATGAGCTCTGCTCGAATCACTAGATACAAGAAAGACGCGAAGGCGGACATGATTCGGTGCAACAGGCGGCAGATAAGATGTCCGTGTCGATCATGCAAACTCGTGCGCTGGATTGACCCTGATTCCGGACAATTGGAGGAGCACCTTCTCAGACGCGGTTTGTTTGACGACCGCAACCACGTGGCACCGCCGGCAGCAAAAGTTGTGCACGAAGAAGAGGGCGAGCGAGGTGACGAAGGAAATGACGGCGAAGAAGATCATCATGAAGAAGGATATGTCGGCGGAGAAGATCGACATGACGATGAAGGCGTGAACACGGAGACCCCGCTAATTTCGGCCTTGCGGGACTCTCATGTTCAGGATCTGCTGCTTAAGGAGACGAGCAACGACATAGCTGCAGCTAGGGAGAAAGCCAAGCTGGCGCAAATGGAGATAGACGGGGTGACTCCGTTGTTTCCTGGGTGCCGCCCCGAGGATACGAGGTTGCATGTAACGCTTGCTGCTCTGAAGATGAAGACGCAAAACAAATGGACCGACTCGAGCTTCAACAAGAACTTGAAATTCTAGCACGATCGCCTTCCCGAGGGGAACACATTGCCAAGCAGTATCAACGAGGCTAAGAAAGTCGTGTGCCCTCTTGACCTACCTCACGAAAAATTTCACGCCTGCATCAATGATTGTGTAATTTATCGGGGGGAGTACAAGGACACAACCACATGTCCGAAGTGCGGCCACGGACGATACAAGTGTGGAACCAACAACAAGAAAATTCCTCGAAAAGTGGTATGGTACTTTCCTATCACTCCCCGTCTTCAACGGTACTACGTGGACCCTAAGGAAGCAAAGCTCATGCAATGGCACGCGAAAAGGGAGAAGCCGGAAGAAGATCCGGAGAAGGGCTATATCATGACACATCCTGCAGACGCTGCCCAGTGGGAAGCATTGGACATAGCTTTCCCGAGTTTTGGGGGCGACGCGAGGAACGTCAGGCTGGGTATGAGCACCGATGGACTCAATCCGTTCGGCAACCAGAGTAGCACACATAGCAGCTTGCCCGTGTTTGTATGGCCTTACAACCTACCCCCGTGGCTGTGCACCAAGCAAAAGTACATACACTTGAGTATTCTCATCCAGGGGCACAAACAACCAGGTGTCGACATGCATTTGTATCTCGGGCTGCTGAAAGACGAGTTAGACACGTTGTGGAAGACGCCACCCCGTACGTGGGACGCGTACACTAGAGATTATTTCCATATGAGAGCCGCGTTGCTGACGACGGTCACAGACTATCCTGGTTACGCGTATGTATCTGCCGAGGTCGGCCACGGATTCTGCGGCTGTGTGAAGTGCATGGACGGGACCCCGCATCTCCAGCTACCAAGGGATCCTGGGTCTTCGAAAACCGTGTACCCAGGGGCTCGAAGGTGGCTTCGCCTGGATCACCCGTGGAGAAAACGCGGTGAGTTGTTCAATGGTAAAGACGAGCCCGATGGAGCCCCGCGCACGAGGAGCGGCGAAGAAATCGATGAGCTTCTGAAAAATTGGGACGAGTGCCCTTCGCCGGGAAAGAAACGACCCAAGCCAGAGCCGCTGCTGGGTGTATGGAAAGCGAGGTCTGTTTTCCACGACTTGGAGTACTGGCCGGTCCTCCACGCGCCTCATAGCCTTGATGTGATGCACATTACGAAGAACGTTACGGAGAGTCTGCTTGGCACTATTTGCAATTCGGAGAAGTCCAAGGATGGGCCGAAAGCAAGATACGATCTAAAACATTTTGGCATTAGGAAAAATCTACAGGTCCCCGCCGATAGTGATGATGATGATGACGACGAGGATAAGACGGAAGGGAATCAACGTCCTCCCCGCAAAAAGGCTAAGAAGAACACCGTGGTGCTTCCCGCTGCCTGCTTCACATTGAGTCCGCCGGAGCTTGAGCAGTTTTTCAGGTGCCTCGTAGAAGTCAAAGTTCCTCACGGATACTCAGGGAGTATAAGCAGATATCTGGACTTAGCGAAGAAGAGGTTCACCGGGATGAAGTCTCACGATTGTCATGTGCTCATGACGCAGATACTTCCTGTTGCGATCCGAGGGATAATGGACGAGCATGTCCGTGATACGTTGTTTGGCCTTTGCAACTTTTTAGACGTTATCACCCGGAAATCGATCGGCGTGAGGCAGCTCAAGATGCTACAGGATGAGATCGTGGTGATACTATGCGAGCTCGAGATTTACTTCCTGCCGGCATTCTGTGATATATGTGTACATCTCCTTCTCCATGTCGTTGCTGACATCAGGCATCTCGGCCCGATGTTTCTGCACTACATGATGCCGATGGAAAGGCAGAATGGTGTCCTGAAAGGATACGTTCGCAATAGGGCCCGTCCAGACGCAAGCATGGCCAAAGGATTTCTAACCAACGAGTGCATCTCTTTCTGCGACAATTACCTAAGCACCGAAGACGATCAGGATGTCGGTTTGTCCACCAGGACGCACCTTGGCAGGCTCAACGGAGTCGGTCACCGCGAGGGCTGCCGCGACGTCCATGTCGGCATTCAAAAACGACGCGACGACTTTGAAAGGGCTCACCGGGTCGCGCTACAACACTTAAAGTTGATCGAGCCTTTCGTGGAAGAGCACAAAAGCTTAATCAATCAGAATTATATTGAATTGGGCGGGCCGAGGAAGATGGGAGACGTAACCAAAGAGCACAACTCCGGCTTCACGCGTTGGTTCAAGCAAAGTCAACTGATTGAAGCACGGAGAAAAATGCCTTCTACGGAAGATGAAAACTCATATACATCTTATCACAGGGCCCCGGGCAGAACGTAAGGACCTATCAGGGGTACGACATCTCCGGTTACAGATTCTCCACCGAGGACAAGGACATGAGTAGCGAAAATCAAAACTCAGGAGTAACTATGCTATCATATGGCGATGCCGAGACTAATGTGGAAGAAAGATACTTCGGAAAGATCGAGGAGATATGGGAGCTCAACTACTGCGGAGAGACGGTGGTGCTAATGTTCCGTGTGAGATGGGCCAAGAATGTCAAGAAAGAAGGACGGTATTTAACCACAATGGTTATACCCGATGCCAAATCGAAGAACGCATCCGTGAAAAATGAGCCATGGGTACTCGCTAGCCAAGTTGACCAATGCTTCTTCATCACCGACCCGTCAAGGCCTAGCCGTGTTGTCGTGAGGAGGGGCAAGAGGAGCATCATCGGAATGGAAGGAGACGCCAACGAGGAAGACTTGGACAAGAACGGTGATCCGAAGATCGAGGAGGAGTTCGACAAGCACTTCGACATGCCTACTACTGGTAAAGTAAGAAGGAAGACATCCCTACCTACCCACGGTTGTCCGTTCACGCGAAGAAATCTCAAGGTGGCCGGTATAAAGTATTCAGTCGCCAACAAAAAGGGAAAGAGACGCTAATTAAGCTAGATCGGAACCGAGACGAAAAAGACTTTATTATGTATATATGCTCATGTGTATGTTAGACAACCATATGTGTCTGTGAGACGTTATATAAAAAAATATTCTAATATTAAATGTGTGTTTTATTTTTGTAATTGTAATTTAGTGTTTTCTTTCTTTAATTATAATTAAATAAAATGTTAAAAAATGTGGGGGAATATCAAGATTCGAACCTGGGTGGTGAGAACCTCACAGCAAACCACTGGACTAGTAACATAGATTTTTCAAAGTACAACCGTGCGTGTTTTTATTGTATCTATCCACAGAATTCTGGGGCGCACTTTCTTGATGGTGCGCCATAGAAATTTCTACGGCCCAATGACATGTGGCCCCGTACACTTGGCCACAGAATAGGCCCAAGCATTTGTGTGGCGCACCCCTAGAAGCGTGCGCCATAGAATTCTAACAATTCTGTGGCGCACGGGCTCGTGGTGCGCCACATAATGTGCTTTCGACCAATGACATGTGGACCCACACGCCTGGTATTCTTCCACACTTAGGCATTTTGCATCCCCGCTCGATCCCCTCACTGTAACCTCGATCTCGTGCGACGAACAACACGCTCGCCGCCGGCCGGTGATCCTTTCTTCTCCCTCGCGCTCGATCGCCACCGTGGAGGAACCGTGTGGAGGTGGTAGGAGAGGAGGAGCCGCGCGCACCGTGTGGAGGTGGTAGGAGAGGAGGAGCATCGAGGAGCACATCGAGGAGGTCCAGGACCGCGCGCGCCGTGACCTAGGAGAGGAGGAGCCGCGCCGTCGCCGTCTGCATCGAGCGTCGCCGCTCGACACCGTCTTCCTCGACGCCTTCAACCTAGGACAGGTAAGCCCCCTCTTCACAGGGTTGATGTGGTGATGTCCGGTGTCTCCGTTGCCCTGTTTTGCTTCTCTGATCCAGTTGTGGTGTAGTTGGTGATGAACGCTGTTGATTTCGCCTTGATGAACTGCTCTGGTGATGAAATTGGTCATGAACCTCGTTAATTTTCGTTATGATGAACTGCTCTCGTGGTAAAATGGTACTCATCGGTTGGTTGTTTGCTTCAGTGACCGTCCTCCTTAGTTTCTGATGATTCTGGTTGTTTGCTTCAGTGACTGGCTTCTTGAAAGCAATCAATTTGCTCCTAAAATACATTAATAAAGATAGTAGTCTATTACCTATGATTAAACAAGTAGCTGCAACCACTTTTTGCCTCACTGGAACCCAACAACTTTGATGTCAGTTTTACTGATTCTTACAGAATATCAAGTATTTGGAGGTAAGAATATCTATGGATGAAAATTCAATAGCATGTGCCCCACCAAAACAAGAGGAGGTTTACAGTGGCAGTTCTCCCTAGTATCCGAACCAGTTCAATGTTTTTTACTGATAGTTCTCCCATGTATCTGAACCAGTTCAAAGAGATGCCAATGTTTTTTACAGCTAGACTGTTGGATTCCATCAGTCAAGGAAATATATGTGCTGGTAGGTTTTTTGTGCAGGTTTTTTCTTTTTGAGATGCCAATGTTTCGCGAGGAAGTTGATTCATTTCCTTCCGAGCGAATTTCTGGCACTCCTAGACATAGGAAAAATAGCAAAGGTCATGCCCAAATTTTCTATGAATTTTATACTTGGTAGATTTTCTATTATACTTAGTAAATTAGCAATGGTATGTAGAATTGGTAAAAATGACAAAATTACAAAATCTAGTCTACTGCTGACACCCTCGTTATCAACAACCGTCAGTTATGTCTCAGCATAATAAATAGAGGCAACTTACAAAATCCAAATTGCTACTGAATCATGCCTAAATTGCTTCTGAATCATGCCTAAATTGTTCACCTGTGAATTGAAGTTAAGTATATGGTTTATTTGATTGAGCATAGAAACTCCTGGGATAGTACCCAGTGTGTGTTAATTGCGACGAATGGTTAACACAGTTATATACTGATCTCATATGCATGACTAGAGCTACAGTTTTTGTGCATTCAGATAGTAGCAGTGTTAGAACCTTATAATTTCTCAACTGTATGGTGACAACATTTATATATTCAGTTTTCTCAAGGCTTAACGATTGCTGTAGTTTCAGAGTTTAGACCACAATGAACATACATGACAATGTACCTATTTTCACCAAGAAAGAAGAGCTTATAGATTAAATACTCAATGGTGCAAACATCATCATGCACTACCTACAACTTAAATATGCATATGTATCCATCTAGTAAGCGCGAACGAAACCAAGAGACGGGCACAAACTAAACAATTTAGCCTAATTTATGACCCCGTCGCCACTGTGGTGTTATAGTTTTTTGTTGTTTCACTGCTTCGTATCATGAATTGATCATCACTGCTTAATTAAGCGGAAGATTTCCATTGTTTAAACAAAATTTATATGAGTATATTACTGGAAACACTATTTGCACATCCAGATTTAAAATGCATTTTAATAGAACAAGAGCCTTTCGACAGTTTGTTCAGTATCATGATTGCCGATGAATTAATCCCGCGTCACGACTATTAAGTTGCCTACAACAGCTGCCAAGTTGCCCACGGTTTTAAGGTTTTTAGTTGTTTTATCTGGATGATAGTTTGAGAGGGTCCTATATTGGTAGAATGTTGGACACATGGACATGGACATGTGTGAGGGGTCAGTTCAATCACGTACGTGAAACTTGCCCAGTAGTACCGCCGTGTGTGTGGACTGAAACACAAGCCTGGACTTTGTCCTCCCATGTGTATGTGTCCCCGATGGGTTTCGAAATAATTGTTCCTCAACATTGCACTAAACGAGAGTTCCAAGGCCATGAGTCGCAAGCTCTCATATAATTACTCTGCGGGCTTCAAACAGAGAGCTCAAAGAGGAACAAGATTACCATTAAGCTGAAAAGACCAGAGGACACAAGGATAGACAGAGCCTACAATTGGCAGGTACTCCTGCATCGATCCCTTGCCTGTGAAGAGAGTGCTAGTTACCTAGGAGGCGGCTACGAGCCAAGCCCTTTTCATCAGTGTGTTCTCCTCTGTGTTCCAAAGCAGAGGCTAATGGCAACTGTCCAGGTACGAGACCGGGTAGCAGACACGCGCAATAATGCAGCAGCAATGGCTAAAAAACTTGTGTTACCATATGGTAGTATCAGTGTACTACCTGCCTTTCCATGGTAAGCACATGTCCATGGGACCGCCCACTCATGTGCCGAGGTTGGTCACGGTTCCCCTAATCCATGTCAGCACCCATTATTTCTGAAAGCTACGTTTTTAACCGTGGTAATCATCTCGCTAGGAAAATTGAAAGAGAGCGACGTCTCTAGCTTCGGAAAAAACCAAGATCGATCGTGGATGATGGATACGTGGAAAGGCAAACTTTAGCTACCTTCCTGTTGGATTGGATAGATCATACGTAGATATACGCACACACGCATGCATTATTGTTGAACTGCACATGTACCAGGTACAGTACCAATATATAAAGAGATGGATACAGAGGATTGCCCGTTGTGGTGATCTATTTTCCATCAAATATCTAGCAACTTTGCCAAGTCATTAGGCAAATTGTGCATTATTCTAGGCAACAATCTGAGCCCACCCCCATCGATGCAACTTTGCTTTACTTAGTCAGTAGGTAGGCAATCTTTTGTAGGCAAGTAGATAATTTTACTAGATTATTAAAACAGCAACTACGGACTAAATCAAACAACTACTTACTATACAGACAATTTAGTTGGGCACAGTGAGGCAACAGCTAATATCCACTTTGTAAAAAACTTATCTTGCCATCTAGGCTACTTATTCATGTTTTGCTGCATCTTTTGTTTAAATGGCTGGCAATTTACATAATAATTTAGGCAAGATCAGACCAAAACAGAGGCAACTTTTCCTCTATAACTGTGTTAACCACTTTGCTAGGTACTGATATGGCGTTAGAATTTCTCTTCCTCCATGTTGTGCATTGGTGCTTTGCATAGTGACGATGTTTTTTGCTTAGCTCAAGATGTAGAGCTCCTGTATGATATAAGGACTATATGTGTATCTTTTGTCTTGATGCAAGGATTACAGGTTCATAAAGATGAAGATTTTGTTCTGTTTGACTGATGAAATTCGTAAGATTGATACCTTATCTAGTTATTATATATATCTCATATCTTTTGTATAGGGTTGAATGCTTCTATGTGAGGTCTGATATAAATATACATAAGATTAGGAAATCCTTAGCTATTCTCTATACACGAGTGTTCTCTTAATGCACAAAAACTACAAAGGGAGAGTATAGAGAGATGTCCAATCAAGCATCATTGGACATTGTGACCTGAGCCTCAAGAACAAATTTATGGAAACTATAACAAAACTTCAAACAGGGAATAGGTAGAGAAACTTACTCCTTTTGTGATCTAGTAGATGGGGATTCTGCTCCTCTAGCTGGAGTGTTCATCAACATCCTTTAGCTGTTTTGGCTAGAGTAGCTTGTCCCAAGACTTTATGCTGCTTCCCATGTTTCTCACGGCTTATGCATCAACTCCGGTAGAGGAAGCTAAAAACAATGTCTTTTCTTTCTATCTCTGTAGCATGCTGGCTAGTAGGCGAGTGATGCTTTTGACTTGTGCCTTTTTCTATATATAATGCTGCCTGAATGCAATCTCAAGAAACAATCTGTTGTACAGAAACATGTCTGGCTCTTCCAAGCACGGGTCCGTGCCCGAAGCCGGTGCCGAGGAAGAGGGCTGGGATGCCCACGCTGCAACCAGAATTGAGGAAGAGGACCGGGAGGACGACGGTGATATTGATTGGGGGTACTTGGAGGAAGAGGACCAGGATGACAGCACCGATGGTGGCGGCACTGACCGCACGGCGGCTGGTGGTAGCGGCGTCACCGCCCCGACGACCGATAAGAAGGATAAGAAGCCTCGGGCCCCAAGGAAGGATCGTAGGCCGCAAGTGCTCGCGAACGTCACTGATACAATCACCGAGGTCTCGCCGAGTGGCCTACCATTGGCGCCTGAAGCGGTTTCCTCAGGGTACGGCATGCAGCTAGGGTGCATCGTGCGGGAAAGAATGTCGATCAACACGACGGACCTTAGAAGCAGCGAAAACAAGGCTTTGGTCGAAATCCTCCTGAAGAAGCTTCACCAGCGATACACGTTCCCGGAGCCGTTCAACAAAAGGGTGGACTCTTTAGCCATCACGAAGATGAGCACCGCGTTGAGTAGCTGGAAATCCCGGGTGAAGAAGAAGATCGCGAAAGGTAAAAGCTGGGAGGAGATCCGTCGCACAGACCCGACGCTCGAGAAAGAAGATTTCGACATACTGAAGGCGTACATGAACACCGAGGAGTGTAAAAAATGGACAAAATGGGGGGAGGATATGCGGGAACAAAACGTAGGGCACCAACATTGCGGAAGCGGTGGTTACCGAGGAAAACAGGCTGTTTGGGAGAAGGAGGACCGCGAGATGGAACGTCTCGGAAAAGATAACCCCTGGCACAAAATCACGGATATACAAGTTAGGAACTTTGTCCGGTCCCGGTACTTCTTAGACTGGAAGACGGGGGAATTCGTGACGAAAGACCAGGACGTGAAGGAATTCGAGAAACATTTGGTAAGGACACATATATCTGAAGTACATGTATATTGCATTGATCTAATAATTAGATAATGGGCTCACCTTAATTTCCTTTTGTCCGAAGGAGAGGGAGTTGCGGAAATCTGACCACTCGTCCGAAGGGTCGACGGGTCGGTGGGACACGCCTTTCAACAGGGCGACGAACGCATACAAGAAAAGGCCGTTGGATGCCCCGCCGACGTCAGCTGGCCGTATCTCCGGCTTTGGGCTAAACATGAAGGTAGCCGAGTACTACGCATCAGATGCCAAGTCGTCGAGAAAGAAGAGGAAGACGACATCGACTAAGGATGATGAGGAGGTCGCGGAGCTGAAGAAGAAGATGGCGGCTCTAGAGAAGAAACTTGAGAGCAGAGAGGTGGACCCCGACACGCTCAATAAATTAGTGGATCAGAGGCTCAAGGAAGTCATCCCCGCTGGGTTGATGGAGGGGATAGCTTCTTGGAATGCGGGGGGTCAAATTGGACCGATCCATCTGCCCACCTTCGTCGGCAGCAACTCAAGCATGAACCAGCAAGTGCCGCCGCAACAGCTGACCCCCCAGACGCCGGCGCCGCTCCTTCTGGTCACATCGGCGCCCCCTTCCGCAGCAATGCCGAAGAATGATGGGCCGGCCGCCGGCACCGTCGCCCTTGTCTCGACACCCGCCGAGCTCGACGCCATCACCAAGGTAACTAATTAGTTAGTCGTGATCTAACTACGCCTTCTCAAGATGACTGTCATCTCATGATGCCTGGTATGTTACCCAACAGGACGAACCTTGCGTACTCCTACATCGCGTGGTGCCCGGCGGAGAGTTGGTGGATGTTGCTACCGGCACTATTATACAACCGGGGGAACGCACTATGCACCACTCTCAAATGGACGAGAACGTGATGAAGGTGAAGTTGGCCAATGTAGTGCCGGAGTATCGCGACGTCCTCCCCCCCCCCTTCAACCTCCAGGCTGCGACGAGGAGGACACCTTGGTACTTGGAGACTGCACGACTTGGGTGATGAAATGGCCGAAGAGACAGATTCGTCTTGGGGGGGGGGTCTTGTGATCAAGCGCAACATCGGCGCCACATCCCCTATGGCCCCGCTCAATAAGATCGTCCGGCCCACGAAGCAAAGAGCCCTCCAGACAGCACCCAAGGCCGCCGCCCCTCAGAAGGAAACGGTAGTCGTCGCCACCACCACCCAGAAGGAACCGGCGGTCGTTGCCACCACCACAAGGCACAAAGTGTTGTTGGGAAATATGCCGCAAAGACCGGCCAAAAGATCATCAAATGCAGTTGTGCCTTAACCGCCAGCATCACAGCCGCCGTCACCACCAAAGGACGTGGACAACCCGTTTGCTGGAGCCGGTGTCGATGACTATCATTACGATGACAATGTCGACATCAATGCCTACCTCAACACGGGCTACAGCCAATATAGGTACATGCCTGATATGGATCGTGACGATGAAGCCTTCCGCAGTCACGACGATCAACCTAGGCGTACTGAAGTCACGCAGCGCCTGACCTACCTGGAGGGTACAGTATTCAGCCCTGGCACACTGCATAAGACAATCGTAGGGTCGTCCCGAGCACCCGCACCCCCAGCTCCCGCACCCCCAGCTCCCGCAGCAGATCAGGCCACCCCCAGCAAGAAGATTAGGAAGAGACCTGCTAAAAAGGTCCAGCATACTAAGATCTTGGCCGACGCCGTGGTACGACCCCGTAAGGATGGCTTGACCCGCTTGCATGAAGCTGGGAAACCGATACTGGGTCCGGACGAGATACAAGGGGCAACTGGACCAATGCTCACATTGCAGAACATTATCGTGATGCTAGAGGGCCTCCTTCTTAAAGAAGAGTCTCCAAATTACCCGGCGTTCGTGGTCAAGGTGCAAGAGGGCCCAGACTTTGTCCATGAAGACCCCGCGGGACTGTTCTTCATAGCGTACGAGGATATCTTTAATCTGTTTCACTCGAGACGGTTGGACTATAACTTGGTCCGCCTATACGCGCTCAATGCTCAGCTGCAGATCCAGCGAGAGTTACCCCCGTACGTTATGGTAGCGGATCCCTACTACATGCGTGATAGCCAGCTGGAGGAAGGATCAAGTTCACGGACCAAGGCAGTGAAGTACCTCGAGAGCTTCATGTTGAGAAACAGTGAGAACAAGAGGGACATTCTTTTGCCTGTCTTTCCCGAGTAAGTCTCGCGACCGTCGTAGCTAATGTTTTTTTTTCTAGATTTCATCCATTGCTTATCCTGGATTCGATTGCATGTGTTGAGCAGGGACACATACTGCACACTCATCGTGCTTTGCCCAAAGTGGTCACTAGCCGAGTACTTCGACTCGTCGAATAAGAGGAAGAAGAAAGACTACACCAGAATAAGGAGTGTTCTCGATGAGGCTCTCAACGTCTACGCCCAAAATGGAGGCACATTCGAAAAGAAACAAGAATGTATCAGGCCGGCTACTGGCAAATACGGGTTCAGGCACGTGACCGAGTTCCCCTGCATCAAGCAGCCGGCTTGGAGCACAAAGGAGGCCTTCTATGCCCTCCATCACCTCAAAGGGATTGTCCGCGATGCAAATAATATGAATCATCCTTCTAAACTCCGAGACTGGTCCAACAAAATGGCGGGGGAAATCTCACAGGAAGATCTTATGCAAGATTTTCATCGTATCAAAGTCAAGTTGTCGGAGATAATCATTGAAGATGTCAACAAAAAGGGAGGGTCCTTGAACCAGCCCATAGGGTTATGCCAGAGGGATATCCAGGAACGCCTAGAGCGACAGGATGATCGTAGGTCGTGGATGACGAAGGAGCTATATAAGCCGTTTCCGGCGCCTCTCCAGAAGAGGTATCGTTGATCGAGGTTTGCGTAGCTAGCTACAATTAGTTTGTTTAACAAAATTTGCTTAACTTATATATGCCTAGCTACTATATTAGTTTAGCTCTAAACTTAGGCCTAGCTAGCTACTATTAGTTTGCTCTAAACTTAGGCCTAGCTAGCTACTATTAGTTAGCTCTAAACTTAATTAGGCCTAACTGGCTACTATTAGTTAGCTCTAAACTTAGGCCTAGTTTTATGTTGTATATCTTTGATGCTTATTTTTGTTTCCTTAGTTGTTTTTGGTGAACATATATGCCTTAGTTGTTTTTTGCATTATACTTACTAATATGCTTTGTGTCTATCTATATAGATGACGTACTACGTGGTGTTCGAGGGTCGGGTTCCAGGAGTCTATGACGAGTGGAAGGACTGTAAAGCACAGGTGGACAAGTTCAGCGGCAACTGCTATAAAGGATACAAGACTAGACACGAGGCGGTTGCGAAGTGGAGGGACCACCAGTCGAAACATAAGAACAAGATGAAGACCTCCATCAAGCTACCGTTCTTGCTCACCATCGTCGCCGTGCTTGTAGTCTATTTCATCTTAGCTTAGGCATTTGTAACTTGACAACTCGAGTAACTATGTGGTGACAATAATTGTTCGATGATGTGTTTGACAACTCGAGTAACTATGTGATCACTTTGAGCCAAATTCGATACTTTGCACTATGTATCACTATTGTGATTAAGTAACTTTGTAAAATATCAGTAGTATGTTATATATTGTCAAATATCACTGCTGTGTATAATTCCTGTATAATTCCTGTATATTCAAACTGTATACAGCAGAAACAAATTAAATTTCGAAAAACATCATCCTTTTCTGTGGCGCACCAGTAAATCTTTCTGTCACGCACCTTATTTCTGTGGCGCATCACCTACGGGTGCGCCATAGAATCAGCTATTCATTCTGTGGCGCATGTTGCTGGTGCGCCATAGAATGCTCCTTTCTGTGGCGCAGGTTGGAGGTGCGCCATAGAAGTAAGTATTTCTGTGGCGCACGGTATTGGTGCGCCACAGAAAATATTTTTGTGGCGTGTGTTCTGTGGCGCACGCCTGTGGCCACGGAGTGCGCCACAGAATCTCTTTTTGGTGCGCCACTGATGAAGGGATCTGTACTAGTGTAACGAGGAGGATTTTGATCCCATGAGGGCTCTGGTGCCATATGTTGCTCCCTATGTTAGTCCATTGCCTCTGAAGACTTTGCTGTCTGGGTCACTGCAGTCCCAGGATTTGTGTTTGTTTTTGCTGGAGGAAAACTCAGCTGTGCCTATGCTTCATAAGCATGTTTCCCCTTATCCTTTTGTATTTCTAAAAAGGTCTTGGGAGGCTACTTTTGATGATAATTTTGAGGGTTTTTTATTACAGCAGATGATCTCTATGTCATCTAGGCCACAGGTACCTCTGTCTGTCAGTAAGTTTGCTGTGGGGGTTCAGGATTCCTCTGATAGTTCACATGACAATGTGCTTAATTCTGAAGTGCTGGAGTTTCAGTCTGTTCCTTTGGTTAAGCAGAGGAAGAAACGTGTCAAGATTGTGGTGATGTTACCATCTGCAGCTAGGCCTCAGACTAGGAGCCAGGTTCTCCTTGATGGCCATAGGCGTGAACCCATTTAGTGTTTGGTGCCTAGGCACAGGAAAAAGCAAAAATTTAACAAGCAAAATCAATCAGACAATGCTCCTACTGGGAATTCAGTCACACGTTTTCTTACAATTCCTACCCTTCAGAACATAGGTGGTTTGCTTGAGATTCAGCCAGCTGAGATGACTGAGCAGGTGCTTATGGCCTCTCTTAGCAAGGTAGATACTCCAAAGGTTTCCAATGATTAGTGCCTTCTGCTGGATGTCCTGGAGTGGATGTGCTCCTCATCACATCCCTTATCTTAGTGTGTGTTTTGCTATTTTCAGCACTTTATTTGGGCCTGTAATAATACTATTCACATGTGTGCTATCTGTTAACTGGTTGTGTGAGTTAAACATTTGGTCTGCTTTTGCTCTATTTAATGGATTATAAAATCAATTACCTAGTGTGGAAAGTTCTTTGCTGGAATATTCATGGGCTTAATTCTGATGTTAAACAGTTAGCTCCGTATAATAAATTTGTTGAGAGTGGTTGTGCTGTGTCTTGTATTCAGGACACAAAAAAAGAATATTTTGATAGACAAGTCATTAAAAAATGCTCTCCTAAGCATTTTGACAGATTTGCTTTTTCTCCATCTCGTGGGGCATCTGGAGGAATCCTTGTTCTCTGGAAATCAAGTTTGTTTGAAGGAACATTAATTCACTCCAAAAGTTTTGGACTTATTATTTCTTTCAAATCTCTTCATAATAATAAAAAATGGACACTTGTGGTGGTTTATGGACCATGCCATGGTGAAGAGAGAGATAATTTTGTTAGTTGGCTATATGATCTTGGCATTCCCGATGATGAATTGTGGCTCTTTCTAGGGGACTTTAATTTCATTAGACCTCATCAGAACAGAAATCTTCCTGGAGGAAACTTGAATGACACGTTTGTTTTCAATGATATTATTGGACATCATGGATTATTGGAATTACCTCTAAAAGGTAGAGAATACACTTGGTCCAACATGCAGCAGTCTCCTTTATTGCAGCAGTTAGACTGGTTCTTTCATAGCTCCAGTTGGATCACTGTTTACCATAATACTGTGGTCACAACAATGGCTAAACCAACCTCTGATCATGTTTTGACACTGTGATCCCCAAGGCACAACTTTTCAGGTTTGAAATTTTTTGGGTTGATCAGCCAGGTTTTTTTGACTTTGTTAAAAAAGTTTGGGAGCAGGAGTTTGTGGGTATTTCTTCTGCAGCATGTCTAGCTAGGAAGTTGAAGATGCTAAGGCATGAGCTTAATAAATGGAAAAAAAAAGTTTGTCTCATTTTAAACTGCTTATTTCTAAGTGCAATGTGGTTATTCTGTTTTTTTATAATCTTGAGGAAGACAGGTCTCTCTCTTTAGCAGAAAGCAATTTCAGGAATATTGTTAAAAAGCATCATGCTTCTCTTTTGAGGGTGCAATATCAATATTGGAAAAAGAGGTGCTCTATCAGATGGATTAAGCTTGGAGAGGAGAATACTAATTTTTTCCATGCAATGGCAACTGAGAGGTATAGGAGGAATTCCATTGCTAGCATTATGATGGACATGTTGTTACTGATCATGATCAAATTGTTGGAGCGGTTTGGCTTTGTTATAAGCAAAGAATGGGGGTTTCTCATGGTATTGATATGAAATTTAACCTCCTAGTCTGGTTCACAGAGTACAAGGCTTGGATGATTTGATCAGGCCTTTTTCTGAGGAGGAAATGAATGGTGTCATTAATAAAATGCCTTTTAATAGGGCCCCTGGACCTGATGGTTTTAATGGCCTTTTCCTGAAGAAATGTTGGGAGATAATTAAGGACTTTTATAAGCATGCATATGATTTTCATGGCCATGGTGTGTCACTGGAAAATTTAAATTCCTCCTTTATTACCTTGATCCCTAAAAGACCAGGTCTTGAAAAGATGTCTGATTATCGTCCTATTTACCTTACTAATGTGGGTCTGAAATTCCTGACAAAGCTTTTGGCTGATAGACTGCAAGTTAGGATGATGGACTGTATTCATAAGAATCAGTATGGTTTTATTAAAGGTAAATCAATTCATGACTATTTTGCTTGGTCTTTTGAGTATCTACATCAGTGCAAGGCCTCCAAAAAGAAAGTGGTCATTCTCAAGTTAGACTTTGAGAAAGCTTTTGATTCCACTGAGCATGATGCCATTTTCTTAATGTTGAGTGAATTGGGGTTCCCTGAAGGTTTTATTCAGTGGATTAGAAATATTTTGCAACCAGGCACCTCCTCTGTGTTGGTGAATGGTGTGCCTGGCAGAAATTTTCACTGTAAAAGAGGAGTGAGGCAAGGTGACCCATTGTCACCTTTGCTGTTTGTGTTGGGCTCTGAACTGCTTCAGTTTGTAATTAATGATCTGCTAGCTAAGGATTCGATTAAACTGCCAATTCCAATAAATGATCCAGAGTTTGCAGTGGTCCAGTATGCTGATGACACTATTATGGTCATGGAGGGTGATTCTGATCAGTTGGCTATCCTTAAGAAAACTTTACAAGATTTTAGTGTGTTAACAGGACTCTCTGTGAATTTTCGTAAATCTTGTATGCTTCCAGTTAATATCTCTGATGAGGAAGTTCAATAATTGGCTGCTGATTTTGGCTGTTTAGTTGGTACTTTTCCATTCACATATCTTGGGTTGCCTATGGGTACTACTAGGCCCCACATGATTGATTTCATGCCTCTTCTAGATAGGCTGGAAAGAAAACTCACTGCTAGTTCTAGCTTTGTTGCTTATGGAGGTAGGCTATAGTTGATTGCATCCCGCCTCTCTTCCATGCCTATCTATTTCTTATGTTCTCTGGAAATCCCAACTAGCATTGTGAAACAAATGAACAGAATAATTATGCAATGTTTATGGAGAAAAACTGAGCATCAGTCTAAAAGCCAATCTCTAGCTGCCTAGGATATGGCTTGTAAACCAAGGAAAAGTGGTGGTTTGGGTATTCTCAATTTTAAGAAGCAGAATGAGGGCCTTCTGATCAAGAACATGTTCAAGTTTTTCAATAAGGAATCCATTCCTTGGGTTAATCTTGTTTGGCAGTACTATCCTAATGGTGTTCCTCAAGTGGCTAGTCCATGTGGTTCCTTCTGGTGGAGAGATATCATGAAACTATGCAGCAAGTTCTTTGAGTTCTCCTCTGTACAGATCAGCTTGGGTGACACAGTTCTGTTTTGGTCGGATTCTTGGCTTGGGTCTCCCCTCAAAGAGAAGTTTTCCATGTTGTTCTCATTTGTTTTGGATGCAAACCTCTATGTTCTTGAAGTTATGTCATCCTTGGATATCACCTAGCTCTTTCTTTTGCCACTGTCAGTACAAGCTTTTGATGAGCTCCAGTAGTTGCAAGCCATGTTGCAACAGGTTCAGTTAAAGCCAAGTGAGAGAGATATTTGGAAAACCAGCTGGAAAGATGGGCCTATTCTGCTAGGCTTTATTACAAGCATTGCTTCAGAGATGTCCATGCTAGTGCCATTTATTCTCAGATTTGGAAAAGTAAAGTCATCCTTAGGATTAAGGTTTTTGCTTGGCTTATGGTTAGTGATCGTTTAAACACTAGAGACATGTTGAAACGTCGACATTGGAATGTCACAGATCTAACACATTGTGAACTGTGCCCCACTGGAGCTTTGGAGGATTGGATGCATCTATTTTTTCTTTGCAATTTCAGTACAAGGATTTGGACTTATTTACAAATCAATTGGGAGCCTGGAGACACCTTTGAGAAAGTGTTTAGTGAATATTTGAAAAAATTTAGTAAACCTTTCTTCTCTGAAGTGGTTATTCTGGCCCTATGGAACATTTGGAAGCAAAGAAATGATGCTATTTTCAATCATGTTCAGCCTTCTTTTAGATCTTGGAAGAGGAATTTTATTCAGGATGCCACCATGCATGTGCATAGGGTGAAGGATCAATGGGTTCAAAGTTTTTCAAGATGGATTGAAAATCTACCTTAGTTTGTAATAGCTTAGTTTAGCTCCACTCCATCTCACCACCTCCCACCCCCTACCACTCTTTTCTGTTTGTAAATATGTTACTGCTGGTCTCTTTGTTTTTGAATAAAATATTGTGGGGTGTAAGCCCTACAGTCCTTATATTACAAAAAATACTCTATGAAAACAGGCACAGGATTGCTCAATTGTCCACACAAATATCCAATATGAAAAGCTTCCACTAGTGATAGTATGGCTCGACCTCTTTTTGATTTTTCTTTCTTTCTATTTTTTTTAGACTTTTTCCTTTTTCTCTATTTTTTTTTAATTTTTTCAATGGCCTTTGTATCAACTAGGAGCAATAAATAAATGGAAAACAAAAAAGGTGGACAGATTTGATCAAATTGAGCAACCTGTAGAGCAATAAAACAGCTAGTCTTATGGGTTTTGGTACCTAATATTTGTTGTAGAAAGGCAGTGGCTAAGGCTAAACAAAGATCAGCACAAAAACCTAGAGATAAACAGGAGGAAAACAAAATAAAACTAAGAAAAACAGAGTGGAAATGAGCTCACGGCAGAAATCTGTGCTCACGGCAGAGAAACAGCCGAAATCGTGCTGTACGGCAGCGAATCGGTGCGAAAAATGCTGCCCGGTAGAGGTTCTCACGGCAGCGCGCAGATGTTGCGGTGTGTGCTGCGTGTGCGTTGCGGGTGTGGTGCGGGTGGGCGCGCGGTGGAGTTTTTATGGATGCACAATGAATCCGATTGGAGCAAGGTGAGTGTCGAGACATCGTAGTAGTTTTCATAGACGGGGGTGCCATGAGACTACGGTAGAGACGTGGGGTAACAGGATCGCGTGGTGGACAGTAAACACAGGATTTACCCAGGTTCGGTACGTCACGACAGTACGACGTGCCTACTCCTGCACTTCTCACTAATCAGGACTAAAGCCTGGATATAGAATTACAATGTGAGGTTTAGATCTAGCTATTCGCAGAGGATCAACTTCCCGGCGAGTTAGCCTATAGCTTCTCCTCTATTATTCGTTATCAAACTTATCTCCCGTCCGGCTTTATATAATAGCCGGATTAGGGCTTACAGAATAGGAAACCTAGAAGACTACGGTAACTATAACTTGGAAAGTAAGGAACCCGTCTTCTCCTCCAAGCCAGATCACGCGGGCCGTGATCCGGGTCCTTCTAGAATCCGGCTTCTGTGCGTCGAGTTACTGGGCCGCCCAATGAACCTTAGCCCACTACCACTTGGGCCACCCTGATAATCCGGCACTTTGACTACCATCTGATATACCCCTAGTTGGTATATATCCGACAGTAGCCCCCAAGAAGGATTAAAACTCTGATTCTTCATCTTTCGCCAAGTGTGCTTTGTCCGAGAAATTTCCATCAGCAGTCTTGATTCTTCTTATTCTTCTTTGAAAAGAGATGGTAACGTGAAACTCGGAATCCTGAAAATCCGGCTTTTCTCTCACGATCCTTCGTGGAGAAGGAACTCCCTACGTCAGCGCTTGAGACATGCTGACGTAAGGGGCGCTTGGATTTCACGCGGGAAACCCAGTAACGTATCTCTGATAGATTCTCACGGGAAACGAGGAGATAGCTATCATTACCCTGTCGTTTCATTTCCCGAATTGTCCGGCGATTGACACGCGTTGATCATCCAACGGTCAAAATAGCCGTTGGCACGTATCTTGACGGATTTCTGGCTATAAGTAGCCGTCTTCGTCCTCGCTGAAATCCTTCCGCACTCTCACTCTCCACGCCATTGCCGCGCACGAGCCCTCGAGCGAAGAACCCTTTCCGAGCGCACCTCGCACCCAGAGCACCACCGGAGACGAAACGTGCCGCCACCAAATGGCATCCTCGCCGTCGTCCCCTACTCGCTCCGCCGCGCACATAATCGACGACATCATCAGTGACTTAAATCCGCAGCTAGGATCCCCAAAGCTCACCGGCGACGAGCCGGAAAAGACCGCGGCCTCTGCGGCGGGCGGAGGTGACCTTTCCGCCGCCGTGAACCTCACGGGCTCGAGCTCCGTGCCTTCCCCGCCGTTTGCTCCCGAGACGGCGGAGGAGAAGATCCAGCTTCTCGGCGACGAGCTCGCCGCTGCGGAAGCTGTCGCATCCGCCGCTGCCGGAGCGGACGAAGAGGTGGAGACTGCAGGCAACTGGATTGCCTGCAGCATTCCGCCAGCCCTCCTTCAAAACCTGGAAAAGGATGGACTGATCCTGAAAGGGAAATGGCGGATCCCTGAGGACGAGAACGAACCTATGCCAAACGATGGCGAAAGGGTTCTTCTCTCCTCCCATCTCTTAAGAGGTATGGGATTACCACCTTCCGCTTTCTTCCTCCAAATCCTCTCCCACTATAACATCCAACCTCATAACCTGCCACCCAACTCCATTCTCTATATGGCCGGGTTCCAGGCCCTATTCGAGGGTTACTTAGACTTAGAACCTAGGTTAGATTTTTGGATGTATTGTTTCGGGGTTAAGCGGAACTCCTCGGAGGGCGCACTCCCGACTTGCGGAACCATCTCCTTTACTCTTCGGAGATTTAGGGAAGATTGGTTCCCCAAGATCAAGACATCGGAATCCGTCAAATTTTGGACGGGTTCCTTCTTCTACCATCCCGATGTGCCTTTCCCAAAAAAGACCATCGGGGTTCCACCTTTCTCGAAACTGCCGCTGTTCCCCAAGACAATTGGGGAACAGAAGCCGTCCAGGTTCTGCCGCCTGATCTTCTAAGGATCAAGCGGCGCATCGCCAAGCTTACTTCCTCAGATCCACCTCTAACCGGCATGGACACGGTCCTTTGCTGGTTAGATAGGCGGATCCAGCCGTTGGCCAATCACGGTGGCCGCCTTCTTTGCGACTACACGGGTGCCAACGACCCAATGCGGACAACCAGCAAGGACTGGTCCGCGAGGGATCTTCAACGGCGCGTGAACCAGCTGGTCGCATCACGCGACCAATACGAAGCGAGTCGGACGATGTATACGGCCGACAATCCGGCTCCCAAGGTATTTTTCCGTCATTTGGGTAGAGCTTGACATTCTTTCTCGGATTTTTTCGCTTCTAACCATGATTTTTATTTTCAACAGATCGCTGAACTTCCAGACTCGGAGCTAGCCTCCGAAGCTGAGCTGGATGCATTGTGTACCGCCTCTACAGGTGGGCGCAAGCGCAAGAAGATTACTTCCTCTAAGGAAGTTATCGACCTTGACGGAATTCCCGTCGCTACCTCCAGGTTAGATCATCCGGGTTATTTTTCTTTTGTCGAAATTTTTCTGTCGCCTTCGGAGTTTTAACTTTTCCAGGTTTTTTGTTTTTAGCCTGCCTCCCTCCAACCTAAAGCCGAAGAAGCTGAAGAAACACAAAGTTGTGTCCAGCCGAGGCGCTCAACCTTCTCCCATCATCGCCCCAGACACACCGTCCACGATGGCGGAAGAGCATGCTGCAGCCCCCACCACCAAGCCGCTAGAGCCTAGCCAGCCCGTTGTGTCGAACACGGACACGAGGGAAAGGGCGGCTCCAGAGGTGGGAAAATCTTCTCGGACATTCGACGAGGAGATTCCCACCTTCGACAAGGACTTCAAGATTATCAATGACGGCCTAAGCGCGGCCGGAACTCTTTTTGCGGAATACGCAAAAGGGTTCAATGAAAACTTGGCGGGTTTGCAACGAATGAGCCAGGTATGTAACTCTAGCCCCCAAGCATTAAACAAAATGTAACCTTTTTTGCTTTGATGCTTTATGTTCATTCCTTTCCTTGCCATGTTCCAGCAAACCGCTGAAGCCATTAACATGGAAGTTTTCAACAAACTCTTTATCAAGAATAAAGAAGTTAGAAATCTTCTTTCTATTCTTGAGGAGAGAGAGACAGAGCTAGCATCGTATCAGCTGGCGTTGTCGGAAACAACAGGTAATTGTTTTTCCACTGAAGTTTCCGATGCAATTTTTTGTCTAAGTACTTTATTCCGGAAGTTTTCTAAACTCGGAATTTTCCTTACTTTTCAGCTGTTTTCGCTAAGGCCAAGCAAATAGCTGAAGACGCCGGCAATGCCGAGTTTCTCCGAAAGGAGAATTTGGACCTTCAAAAGGATCTTGTGAAGGCTCAAAAAGATCTGGAAGCCAGCAACTTGGCCCTTGGAATTTCTCAATCCAAGGCTTCCGCACAGGCGGAGAAGGACCAGTCCACCATTCGGGACTTGGAGGCTGCTCTGAACCAGCGCCTGGAAGAAGGCTCCGAAATTGACAAAATTGTCGGTAAGTTTTTTCTGTATTTACCATTCTTCCAAGTCTTGCTGTGTTTCTCTGCTTTTTTACTTAACCTTCTTGGTTGTTTTTGCTGAAAAACAGGAGATAGCCCAGATCTTTCTTGGATTGATAGAATCCGAGCTTTCGGGAAGACCTGGACTTCGATCAGAGCAGCTGGCATGCAGCTGGTCAACAAGTTCCTTCCCGCAAGGACTGGGGAGTTCTCGGACGTTGAGAAACTTCCGGGTGCCATCATGGAGGTGGCGGAGTCCAGGGAATCCACCCTACGCTCCGCTGCACGGGGTGGTGCACGCATGGCACTCGGGCTTATGCGTATGCACTACCCTGGTGCAAAGTCTTGGCGCGTGGTGTCCGGTATCCCTCAAGGATACACGGAAGCTCAGCGGAATACAATCTTTGATGAAATCAAAGGCCATGCCACCAAGATTGCCTCCATGGTGAATATCTCCATCACCTATCCATAAGAGGAGGTCCCTGCAGCCCCCGAGGATGATAGCAGCGAGGAAGAGTCGGATGCTTGAAGGGTTTCCTTGAACCTGGATGGTGAAAGTACACAAATAGGAGCATTACTGTACTTTTTAAAATGTAATTCGAATTGTAATGCTTCTATTCCTTTTGCATGAATGAGAACTCCGCCTTTTGCAGTCTTAATTATGAAACTCTTTGCAAGGTTTTCGGATTTTATTATTTATGACGCCCCGAGATCGGGCACTATGCAGATTTCAGCATTCCCGCCAAAATCCACATAATAACCGATTCCAGGTTGCCACTTGTGATAACATTACAACAGTTCACGAATAATCCGGAACAACAACAGAAAAGATATATACAAGATGACTCAAACAAGTCAAGGATACAACTGATACAACACAACGATCCAAATAACAGCGGAAGAAACAACATAGAGTCCGGCTACAGACAAGATACAAATTGGACTAAGAGTCCTGAAGATAACCGATGGCGTCCAATCCCTGCCCGGGCCAAGCCGGAGGGATTCCCAAGCTAACGTCGTCAGACTTCAAACCTGTTGACTGCAATGTTGAATATGCAGCCACGAAAAGGATTCGTGGGTCAGTACGGTTAAGTACTGGCAAGTGGATAAACCATACTCACAAGATACCAGCGTAACCAGTCATCACAAGATACAAATACTTTGGGCTCAACGGAAAGGAAAGGATTATTGCAAAGAAGCGGCAGCGGGCTGCACTAACTAACTACAGAGACTCGATACAACATCCGGCTAAAAGAGGGGGATAAGATAGCGTATCGTAACCAACTACAACTAACATCAAACAAACCCATCCTGGATCTCGCCCCTTATCCAAAGAAGCAATCCGAGGATAACTCACACAGTTGGATTAATGATGGTTCAAGTTACTGTGGCAATCAGACTATTACTAGTCAAGTTATCATTAGTTAGGTGTAAGTTGTTCTGAGTACTTGTTAGCCAGTACTTTCACCACGTCAACCATAACCGTGGAAAACACGGCTCCTCGAGAAGATTTAACCCTGCAGGGATGCACCAATTTGGCCGTACACGTAAGAATACCCCGCCAGGATGGAAATGCACTTCCACCAAGCGAGGCAGTCAACACAACCCAACTCTTCTTCGCATCAAGCCCAAAGAACCACATCCTGTGCGTGCGCGGCTAATCGAGCCCCCACGAAGAAAAGGGGGACCCTCATAGCACTCTAAGACCACGCCGCCCTAAATGCCGACTACAAAAGTTCCACCCTGGCGCCAAGGGTTCGCACCTGCACATGCATGCATCAAATGGAAATCCCGAACTAAGTGTGGAAATTTGGACGAGATGCGAATCGAATCAAGTTGAGGGGGTGCCCATACTCGCTTCCCACATGCGGTTAGTGCGCTCATCATGGATCAGTAGACAAGACCCTTTTCCTAATTAGGGTCGACACTAGCAGGCCTCAAAACCACGCCGGGCCTCCTGCCGGTGCCTTATCATCAAATTATTATTACCCAAAACATTAACATGTTGTTGATTGAATTGAAACCCAACTATCAAACTAAACAGGTGATAAGACGGACAACAAGAATTGAGCGCAAACAACACTAAGCATGCAACTACGACACGAGGGCCAACAAGGTCAACAAACAACAGTTAATAGGAAGTGGAAGGAAGGCTATATCATGGCTGCAAGGTAAACATATGATAGGATCGAGACACAAGCATCAAATCATAAGGCTAGAATAAAGGCAACGGAAAGAATCGGTAACAAGTGATGAAAGGCAGCCATTTGGCAGCAAGTGAGTATACTTGCCTGGAATCCAGCAAGTAGAGGTACATCCGAAGAACTTGTCGTTGCTCACATCATCTCAACGTCCTATCCGCGAAGAAGCAACGAACCTCGAACAAACACCGGATGCAACAATTACTACTACGGCAAAAGATGCAGCATGATCAAGATATGGATGCATGACAAGTTTAAGGATGCATCAAAGATAAACTAGTTGACATGGTAACATAATTAAATGGACCCATATGCAATTTGGGTTGCATATGGAAAGCCCATGAATTAAGGTTGAAATAATTGTTTTACAACTAACCAACAGGTGAAGGTGGATTAGCATGATGCATGGATGAGGAAAACAAAAAGAAAACAACAATAGCTTCAATTTGAAAAGGTGTTTACCAAGTTTGGAATTTTTCTTATTAAGTTATGAAATTTGGCTTCTTAAGTGAGTTACACAAACATTTGTTGTTTTCACCCATTTTAATTTTTCAAAACAGATAACATAATTTATATTTGGAAATAACACAAAATTTTAGATGGAATACATAGTTCATTTGTTGAATTTGGAATAAAAATGAACAAGTTATTAAATTGACAATTTTAAATGCATTAATTAAGAAATAGTTGTTTTCAGAAATTTAAATTATTCAACATAGAAAACAAAGTTGATATTTGCAAAGTTCATAAAAATGGGATGGAAAACATATTTTACATGTTGGAATTGGATTTGAATTGCCCAAGTTATGAATTTTGCAATTTAAAAGGTTTAATTAAAGCATTGAATTATTGCACCACTTTTAATTAGGAAAAACATTAAACAAATTGCATTGAAAAGGTTGAAAACATGTAGCAAATGTTTCACTGAACATTTTGAGCTATTAAACATAATTTTTGGGTTATTATTGAATTTATTATGCAATTTTCCATAAGTAGTCTTATTCTGCCCCTTTTAGTAAACAGAGGGAAACATGTTCAAAATTAATTCAATTGTGACCAAATAAAATACAAATCTGTAGAGTTTGTTAAGACAAATTTTTAGAGCCCAAGTTTGCTCAATTTGTGTGAACCAAACTCAAGTTATGAAATTCCAAAGTTTCCAATTTTTATTGCATTTTCAGTAATTAATTATCTAGTGCAAAAATTAGTACAGAAACATGTTGCAATTTTGTTACTAATGGAAAGGGCACAAGATTTTGAATCCACAGGAATTTGAATCATTCAAATTGGAGCAAAATTCGATTTGTTATGGATTTTAGAATTAATGGGTCAGATCTGGGTTTCTGAAATTCGGGCAGAAAAAGAAAAAGGCAGAAATAAAAGGTGTGGCTTTTCTGCCTGGGGGGGGGGATCGAACCCAACACCTGGGGCTTGCGCGCAAGGGTGCTAACCAGTGGGTTAGCTGCTCGGCTTGTGTAAAGGTGTAGGGCGTGGGGGTTATGAGGTGGGCTTTCGGGCATTGGACTAACGAACTGAACGCAGATCGATACAGAGAGGCGAACGGCGACCAGGGAGCGCTGCCGCCGGCGAGGCGACGGGCGCGCTGGGCGCAGAGGGCAGGGGGGAGAGAGGGGAGAGAGGGGAGAGAGAGAGGAGAGAGGGCGGGGGGCTCACCGAGGCGCCGCGTTGTCGTCTGCTCGTGGTCGAGGGGGTTCAGGAGGCGGCGACTGGGACGAAGCCGCCGATCGTCGGGGAAGATGGCGCCGCCCCTAGAGCTCCTTCGGTCGGGCCTCCTTCAGCAAAGAGGAAGGGGGACCTCCCTGGTTCCATTCCCGGGGTTTCCACGGCTCGCCGACGGCGGACGCCGCCGCGCCAAGGCCGCCAATTCCCGGCCATGGAGGCCCTCCGAATTTCTTCAGAGAACATACAGAGAGAGGTGGGAGGAAGAGAGGAGAAGAGATGGCGGCGGAGAGGGAAGGGAGAGGGAGAAGCTAGGGTTTGGGGGAAAGGCTTGGAGGAGGGGATGATAAGGAGGGGGCAGGTGCACATGGGGGGGGAGGTGGTGGTGTGCTGGCTGCCTTTTCTTCAGAAGAAAACGACAGGGGCGTACGGAGGTGGGGGAAGAAGGGAGCGGGCTGCCATCGAGGGGATGTGGTGGGCTGGCCCAACTCGGCTGGCCTTCCCTCCCCTCTCTTTCTTTCCCTTTTCTCTTTTTTTTCCTCTGTTTTTTTTTGTAAGAGATGAAAGAGAGAGAGATAAAAGAATAGGTGTTTAGGGGTTTTAATTTCTTATGAAGTAATGTTATTAATTTTCCAAAACAGTAATGTCAAGCAATGTTAACATTAAGTCCAAATATTTGAAATGTTATTTCATTTGAATTTGTTAGTTGAAATTTCAAATAGGGTTTCACATAGCTTTGATTTTTAAAATAAACAAGTTTTATTTAATAAGATCAAACACTATGAAAACTTGGTGAGTTTAAAATGTTTGGAAGATTTTAATTCTTTAAACCACAATTGGAACATGCCAATTATGATTGATTTGATTTGAATTTGAATTTACCATTAGGGTGTTGATAAAAAAAAAATTTATTTAACAAGCAATTTAAATAAATTCAACTTCAAACTATTGAAAAACAATCTGAGTTGTTTAGTTTGCAACTTTTAATTGGAAATTTTAGACATGTTTTGAAAGTTTAAATTGGTTTGAACTTTTCAGTTGTTTTGAAAACATGGTGCAATGCATATGATGCATGTGATGCAAAGAAAAAAGAAAAACAACCAACTTCTAACTTAGGGAAACACCCCAGGTGTTACAGACGACACCACTAACAAGGGATTGCGCCCTCGCAATCCACCTGCTAACCCGGGAGGGGAAAGAAGTTCGACTATCGATTCTTCATGCTTCCGGCTAATCTCCTCGACACCACTAACAAGGGTTTCTCGACACCACTAACAAGAGATTCTTGCTCGGAGTGACGACGATGTTCTTCCACCAGGAATCTTCCGATGATCGAACCTATTAGGTTAAAGGCTCAGAAAACGTCCACCCACGTAGGATCCTAACACTTGAAAATAGAAAAGAGGGGAGACTCCAAAACAAATAAGATGGGAGGGGAAATAGAATAGAGATAAGGAGAAAACAAGAATCCTATTGAGATGTTTTTCCAAAATAGTTTAGCAGAAATAGTTTTTGGCACTCTAGAAACAACGACCGTTAGCGAGGTTATCCTACAGGCTTTGCGGACCCGTTGCTTCGATAACCATTCGTATCGAAACAATATCGGGAATCGGAAACCATTCTCTGATACCATTTATGACGCCCCGAGATCGGGCACTATGCAGATTTCAGCATTCCCGCCAAAATCCACATAATAACCGATTCCAGGTTGCCACTTGTGATAACATTACAACAGTTCACGAATAATCCACAACAACAACAGAAAAGATATATACAAGATGACTCAAACGAGTCAAGGATACAACTGATACAACACAAAGATCCAAATAACAGCGGAAGAAACAACATAGAGTCCGGCTACGGACAAGATACAAATTGGACTAAGAGTCCTGAAGATAACCGATGGCGTCCAAACCCTGCCCGGGCCAAGCCGGAGGGATTCCCAAGCTAACGTCGTCAGACTTCAAACCTGTTGACTGCAATGTTGAATATGCAGCCACGAAAAGGATTCGTGGGTCAGTATGGGTAAGTACTGCCAAGTGGATAAACCATACTCACAAGATACCGGCGTAACCAGTCATCACAAGATACAAATACTTTGGGTTCAACGGAAAGGAAAGGATTATTGCAAAGAAGCTGCAGCGGGATGCACTAACTAACTACAGAGACTCGATACAACATCCGGCTAAAAGAGGGGGGATAAGATAGAGTATCGTAACCAACTACAACTAACATCAAACAAACCCATCCTGGATCTCGCCCCTTATCCAAAGAAGCAATCCGAGGATAACTCACACAGTTGGATTAATGATGGTTCAAGTTATTGTGGCAATCAGACTATTACTAGTCAAGTTATCATTAGTTAGGTGTAAGTTGTTCTGAGTACTTGTTAGCCAGTACTTTCACCACGTCAACCATAACCGCGGAAAACAAGGCTCCTCGAGAAGATTTAACCCTGCAGGGATGCACCAATTTGGCCGTACACGTAAGAATACCCCGCCAGGATGGAAATGCACTTCCACCAAGCGAGGCACTCAACACAACCCAACTCTTCTTCGCATCGAGCCCAAAGAACCACATGCTGTGCGTGCGCGGCTAATCGAGCCCCCACGAAGAAAAGGGGGACCCTCATAGCACTCTAAGACCACGCCGCCCTAAATGCCGACTACAAAAGTTCCACCCTGGCGCCAAGGGTTCGCACCTGCACATGCATGCATCAAATGGAAAGCCCGAACTAAGTGTGGCAATTTGGACGAGATGCGAATCGAATCAAGTTGAGGGGGGCGCCCATACTCGCTTCCCACATGCGGTTAGTGCGCTCATCATGGATCAGTAGACAAGACCCTTTTCCTAATTAGGGTCGACACTAGCAGGCCTCAAAACCATGCCAGGCCTCCTGCCGGTGCCTTATCATCAAATTATTATTACCCAAAACATTAACATGTTGTTGATTGAATTGAAACCCAACTATCAAACTAAACATGTGATAAGACGGACAACAAGAATTGAGCGCAAACAACACTAAGCATGCAACTACGACACGAGGGCCAACAAGGTAAACAAACAACAGTTAATAGGAAGTGGAAGGAAGGCTATATCATGGCTGCAAGGTAAACATATGATAGGATCGAGACACAAGCATCGAATCATAAGGCTAGAATAAAGGCAACAGAAAGAATCGGTAACAAGTGATGAAAGGCAGCCATTTGGCAGCAAGTGAGTATACTTGCCTGGAATCCAGCAAGTAGAGGTACATCCGAAGAACTTGTCGTTGCTCACATCATCTCAACGTCCTATCCTCGAAGAAGCAACGAACCTCAAACAAACACCGGATGCAACAATTACTACTACGGCAAAAGATCCAGCATGATCAAGATATGGATGCATGACAAGTTTAAGGATGCATCAAAGATAAACTAGTTGACATGGTAACATAATTAAATGGACCTATATGCAATTTGGGTTGCATATGGAAAGCCCATGAATTAAGGTTGAAATAATTGTTTTACAACTAACCAACAGGTGAAGGTGGATTAGCATGATGCATGGATGAGGAAAACAAAAAGAAAACAACAATAGCTTCAATTTGAAAAGGTGTTTACCAAGTTTGGAATTTTTCTTATTAAGTTATGAAATTTGGCTTCTTAAGTGAGTTACACAAACATTTGTTGTTTTCACCCATTTTAATTGTTCAAAACAGATAACAAAATTTATATTTGGAAAGAACACAAAATTTTAGATGGAATACATAGTTCATTTGTTGAATTTGGAATGAAAATGAACAAGTTATTAAATTGACAATTTTAAATGCATTAATTAAGAAACAGTTGTTTTCAGCAATTTAAATTATTCAACATAGAAAACAAAGTTGATATTTGCAAAGTTCATGAAAAATGGGATGGAAAACATATTTTACATGTTGGAATTGGATTTGAATTGCCCAAGTTATGAATTTTGCAATTTAAAAGGTTTAATTAAAGCATTGAATTATTGCACCACTTTTAATTAGGAAACATTAAACAAATTGCATTGAAAAGGTTGAAAACATGTAGCAAATGTTTCACTGAACATTTTGAGCTATTAAACATAATTTTTGGGTTATTATTGAATTTATTATGCAATTTTCCATAAGTAGTCTTATTCTGCCCCTTTTAGTAAACAGAGGGAAACATGTTCAAAATTAATTCAATTGTGACCAAATAAAATACCAATGTGTAGAGTTTGTTAAGACAAATTTTTAGAGCCCAAGTTTGCTCAATTTGGGTGAACCAAACTCAAGTTATGAAATTCCAAAGTTTCCAATTTTTATTGCATTTTCAGTAATTAATTATTTAGTGCAAAAATTAGTACAGAAACATGTTGCAATTTTGTTACTAATGGAAAGGGCACAAGATTTTGAATCCACAGGAATTTGAATCATTCAAATTGGAGCAAAATTCGATTTGTTATGGATTTTAGAATTAATGGGTCAGATCTGGGTTTCTGAAATTCGGGCAGAAAAAGAAAAAGGCAGAAATAAAAGGTGTGGCTTTTCTGCCTGGGGGGGGGGGGGGATCGAACCCAACACCTGGGGCTTGCGCGCAAGGGTGCTAACCAGTGGGTTAGCTGCTCGGCTTGTGTAAAGGTGTAGGGCGTGGGGGTTATGAGGTGGGTTTTCGGGCATTGGACTGACGAACTGAATGCAGATCGATACAGAGAGGCGGACGGCGACCAGGGAGCGCTGCACGCCGGCGAGGCGACGGGCGCGCTGGGCGCAGAGGGCAGGGGGGAGAGAGGGGAGAGAGGGGAGAGAGAGAGGGGAGAGGGCGGGGGGCTCACCGAGGCGCCGCGGTGTCGTCTGCTCGTGGTCGAGGGGGTTCAGGAGGCGGCGACTGGGACGAAGCTGGCGATTGTCGGGGAAGATGGCGCCGCCCCTAGAGCTCCTCCGGCAGGGCCTCCTTCAGCAAAGAGGAAGGGGGGACCTCCCTGGTTCCATTCCCGGCGTTTCCGCGGCTCTCCGACGGCGGACGCCGCCGCGCCAAGGCCGCCAATTCCCGGCCATGGAGGCCCTCCGAATTTCTTCAGAGAACATACATAGAGAGGTGGGAGGAAGAGAGGAGAAGAGATGGTGGCGGAGAGGGAAGGGAGAGGGAGAAGCTAGGGTTTGGGGGAAAGGCTTGGAGGAGGGGATGATAAGGAGGGGGCAGGTGCACATGGGGGGGGAGGTGGTGGTGTGCTGGCTGCCTTTTCTTCAGAAGAAAACGACAGGGGCGTACGGAGGTGGGGGAAGAAGGGAGCGGGCTGCCATCGAGGGGATGTGGTGGGCTGGCCCAACTGGGCTGGCCTGCCCTCCCCTCTCTTTCTTTCCCTTTTCTCTTTTTTTTCCTCTGTTTTTTTTTGTAAGAGATGAAAGAGAGAGAGATAAAAGAATAGGTGTTTAGGGGTTTTAATTTCTTATGAAGTAATGTTATTAATTTTCCAAAACAGTAATGTCAAGCAATGTTAACATTAAGTCCAAATATTTGAAATGTTATTTCATTTGAATTTGTTAGTTGAAATTTCAAATAGGGTTTCACATAGCTTTGATTTTTAAAATAAACAAGTTTTATTTAATAAGATCAAACACTATGAAAACTTGGTGAGTTTAAAATGTTTGGAAGATTTTAATTCTTTAAACCACAATTGGAACATGCCAATTATGATTGATTTGATTTGAATTTGAATTTACCATTAGGGTGTTGATAAAAAGAAATTTTTATTTAACAAGCAATTTAAATAAATTCAACTTCAAACTACTGAAAAACAATCTGAGTTGTTTAGTTTGCAACTTTTAATTGGAAATTTTAGACATGTTTTGAAAGTTTAAATTGGTTTGAACTTTTCAGTTGTTTTGAAAACATGGTGCAATGCATATGATGCATGTGATGCAAAGAAAAAAGAAAAACAACCAACTTCTAACTTAGGGAAACACCCCAGGTGTTACAGACGACACCACTAACAAGGGATTGCGCCCTCGCAATCCACCTGCTAACCCGGGAGGGGAAAGAAGTTCGACTATCGATTCTTCATGCTTCCGGCTAATCTCCTCGACACCACTAACAAGGGTTTCTCGACACCACTAACAAGAGATTCTTGCTCGGAGTGACGACGATGTTCTTCCACCAGGAATCTTCCGATGATCGAACCTATTAGGTTAAAGGCTCAGAAAACGTCCACCCACGTAGGATCCTAACACTTGAAAATAGACAAGAGGGGAGACTCCAAAACAAATAAGATGGGAGGGGAAATAGAATAGAGATAAGGAGAAAACAAGAATCCTATTGAGATGTTTTTCCAAAATAGTTTAGCAGAAATAGTTTTTGGCACTCTAGAAACAACGACCGTTAGCGAGGTTATCCTACAGGCTTTGCGGACCCGTTGCTTCGATAACCATTCGTATCGAAACAATATCGGGAATCGGAAACCATGCTCTGATACCATTTATGACGCCCCGAGATCGGGCACTATGCAGATTTCAGCATTCCCGCCAAAATCCACATAATAACCGATTCCAGGTTGCCACTTGTGATAACATTACAACAGTTCACGAATAATCCACAACAACAACAGAAAAGATATATACAAGATGACTCAAACGAGTCAAGGATACAACTGATACAACACAAAGATCCAAATAACAGCGGAAGAAACAACATAGAGTCCGGCTACGGACAAGATACAAATTGGACTAAGAGTCCTGAAGATAACCGATGGCGTCCAAACCCTGCCCGGGCCAAGCCGGAGGGATTCCCAAGCTAACGTCGTCACACTTCAAACCTGTTGACTGCAATGTTGAATATGCAGCCACGAAAAGGATTCGTGGGTCAGTATGGGTAAGTACTGCCAAGTGGATAAACCATACTCACAAGATACCGGCGTAACCAGTCATCACAAGATACAAATACTTTGGGTTCAACGGAAAGGAAAGGATTATTGCAAAGAAGCTGCAGCGGGCTGCACTAACTAACTACAGAGACTCGATACAACATCCGGCTAAAAGAGGGGGGATAAGATAGAGTATCGTAACCAACTACAACTAACATCAAACAAACCCATCCTGGATCTCGCCCCTTATCCAAAGAAGCAATCCGAGGATAACTCACACAGTTGGATTAATGATGGTTCAAGTTATTGTGGCAATCAGACTATTACTAGTCAAGTTATCATTAGTTAGGTGTAAGTTGTTCTGAGTACTTGTTAGCCAGTACTTTCACCACGTCAACCATAACCACGGAAAACAAGGCTCCTCGAGAAGATTTAACCCTGCAGGGATGCACCAATTTGGCCGTACACGTAAGAATACCCCGCCAGGATGGAAATGCACTTCCACCAAGCGAGGCACTCAACACAACCCAACTCTTCTTCGCATCGAGCCCAAAGAACCACATGCTGTGCGTGCGCGGCTAATCGAGCCCCCACGAAGAAAAGGGGGACCCTCATAGCACTCTAAGACCACGCCGCCCTAAATGCCGACTACAAAAGTTCCACCCTGGCGCCAAGGGTTCGCACCTGCACATGCATGCATCAAATGGAAAGCCCGAACTAAGTGTGGCAATTTGGACGAGATGTGAATCGAATCAAGTTGAGGGGGGCGCCCATACTCGCTTCCCACATGCGGTTAGTGCGCTCATCATGGATCAGTAGACAAGACCCTTTTCGTAATTAGGGTCGACACTAGCAGGCCTCAAAACCATGCCGGGCCTCCTGCCGGTGCCTTATCATCAAATTATTATTACCCAAAACATTAACATGTTGTTGATTGAATTGAAACCCAACTATCAAACTAAACAGGTGATAAGACGGACAACAAGAATTGAGCGCAAACAACACTAAGCATGCAACTACGACACGAGGGCCAACAAGGTAAACAAACAACAGTTAATAGGAAGTGGAAGGAAGGCTATATCATGGCTGCAAGGTAAACATATGATAGGATCGAGACACAAGCATCGAATCATAAGGCTAGAATAAAGGCAACAGAAAGAATCGGTAACAAGTGATGAAAGGCAGCCATTTGGCAGCAAGTGAGTATACTTGCCTGGAATCCAGCAAGTAGAGGTACATCCGAAGAACTTGTCGTTGCTCACATCATCTCAACGTCCTATCCGCGAAGAAGCAACGAACCTCGAACAAACACCGGATGCAACAATTACTACTACGGCAAAAGATCCAGCATGATCAAGATATGGATGCATGACAAGTTTAAGGATGCATCAAAGATAAACTAGTTGACATGGTAACATAATTAAATGGACCTATATGCAATTTGGGTTGCATATGGAAAGCCCATGAATTAAGGTTGAAATAATTGTTTTACAACTAACCAACAGGTGAAGGTGGATTAGCATGATGCATGGATGAGGAAAACAAAAAGAAAACAACAATAGCTTCAATTTGAAAAGGTGTTTACCAAGTTTGGAATTTTTCTTATTAAGTTATGAAATTTGGCTTCTTAAGTGAGTTACACAAACATTTGTTGTTTTCACCCATTTTAATTGTTCAAAACAGATAACAAAATTTATATTTGGAAAGAACACAAAATTTTAGATGGAATACATAGTTCATTTGTTGAATTTGGAATGAAAATGAACAAGTTATTAAATTGACAATTTTAAATGCATTAATTAAGAAACAGTTGTTTTCAGCAATTTAAATTATTCAACATAGAAAACAAAGTTGATATTTGCAAAGTTCATGAAAAATGGGATGGAAAACATATTTTACATGTTGGAATTGGATTTGAATTGCCCAAGTTATGAATTTTGCAATTTAAAAGGTTTAATTAAAGCATTGAATTATTGCACCACTTTTAATTAGGAAAAACATTAAACAAATTGCATTGAAAAGGTTGAAAACATGTAGCAAATGTTTCACTGAAAATTTTGAGCTATTAAACATAATTTTTGGGTTATTATTGAATTTATTATGCAATTTTCCATAAGTAGTCTTATTCTGCCCCTTTTAGTAAACAGAGGGAAACATGTTCAAAATTAATTCAATTGTGACCAAATAAAATACCAATGTGTAGAGTTTGTTAAGACAAATTTTTAGAGCCCAAGTTTGCTCAATTTGAGTGAACCAAACTCAAGTTATGAAATTCCAAAGTTTCCAATTTTTATTGCATTTTCAGTAATTAATTATTTAGTGCAAAAATTAGTACAAAAACATGTTGCAATTTTGTTACTAATGGAAAGGGCACAAGATTTTGAATCCACAGGAATTTGAATCATTCAAATTGGAGCAAAATTCGATTTGTTATGGATTTTAGAATTAATGGGTCAGATCTGGGTTTCTGAAATTCGGGCAGAAAAAGAAAAAGGCAGAAATAAAAGGTGTGGCTTTTCTGCCTGGGGGGGGGGGGGATCGAACCCAACACCTGGGGCTTGCGCGCAAGGGTGCTAACCAGTGGGTTAGCTGCTCGGCTTGTGTAAAGGTGTAGGGCGTGGGGGTTATGAGGTGGGTTTTCGGGCATTGGACTGACGAACTGAATGCAGATCGATACAGAGAGGCAGACGGCGACCAGGGAGCGCTGCTCGCCGGCGAGGCGACGGGCGCGCTGGGCGCAGAGGGCAGGGGGGAGAGAGGGGAGAGAGGGGAGAGAGAGAGGGGAGAGGGCGGGGGGCTCACCGAGGCGCCGCGGTGTCGTCTGCTCGTGGTCGAGGGGGTTCAGGAGGCGGCGACTGGGACGAAGCTGGCGATTGTCGGGGAAGATGGCGCCGCCCCTAGAGCTCCTCCGGCAGGGCCTCCTTCAGCAAAGAGGAAGGGGGGACCTCCCTGGTTCCATTCCCGGCGTTTCCGCGGCTCTCCGACGGCGGACGCCGCCGCGCCAAGGCCGCCAATTCCCGGCCATGGAGGCCCTCCGAATTTCTTCAGAGAACATACAGAGAGAGGTGGGAGGAAGAGAGGAGAAGAGATGGTGGCGGGGAGGGAAGGGAGAGGGAGAAGCTAGGGTTTGGGGGAAAGGCTTGGAGGAGGGGATGATAAGGAGGGGGCAGGTGCACATGGGGGGGGAGGTGGTGGTGTGCTGGTTGCCTTTTCTTCAGAAGAAAACGACAGGGGCGTACGGAGGTGGGGGAAGAAGGGAGCGGGCTGCCATCGAGGGGATGTGGTGGGCTGGCCCAACTGGGCTGGCCTGCCCTCCCCTCTCTTTCTTTCCCTTTTCTCTTTTTTTTTCCTCTGTTTTTTTTTTGTAAGAGATGAAAGAGAGAGAGATAAAAGAATAGGTGTTTAGGGGTTTTAATTTCTTATGAAGTAATGTTATTAATTTTCCAAAACAGTAATGTCAAGCAATGTTAACATTAAGTCCAAATATTTGAAATGTTATTTCATTTGAATTTGTTAGTTGAAATTTCAAATAGGGTTTCACATAGCTTTGATTTTTAAAATAAACAAGTTTTATTTAATAAGATCAAACACTATGAAAACTTGGTGAGTTTAAAATGTTTGGAAGATTTTAATTCTTTAAACCACAATTGGAACATGCCAATTATGATTAATTTGATTTGAATTTGAATTTACCATTAGGGTGTTGATAAAAAGAAATTTTTATTTAACAAGCAATTTAAATAAATTCAACTTCAAACTATTGAAAAACAATCTGAGTTGTTTAGTTTGCAACTTTTAATTGGAAATTTTAGACATGTTTTGAAAGTTTAAATTGGTTTGAACTTTTCAGTTGTTTTGAAAACATGGTGCAATGCATATGATGCATGTGATGCAAAGAAAAAAGAAAAACAACCAACTTCTAACTTAGGGAAACACCCCAGGTGTTACAGACGACACCACTAACAAGGGATTGCGCCCTCGCAATCCACCTGCTAACCCGGGAGGGGAAAGAAGTTCGACTATCGATTCTTCATGCTTCCGGCTAATCTCCTCGACACCACTAACAAGGGTTTCTCGACACCACTAACAAGAGATTCTTGCTCGGAGTGACGACGATGTTCTTCCACCAGGAATCTTCCGATGATCGAACCTATTAGGTTAAAGGCTCAGAAAACGTCCACCCACGTAGGATCCTAACACTTGAAAATAGACAAGAGGGGAGACTCCAAAACAAATAAGATGGGAGGGGAAATAGAATAGAGATAAGGAGAAAACAAGAATCCTATTGAGATGTTTTTCCAAAATAGTTTAGCAGAAATAGTTTTTGGCACTCTAGAAACAACGACCGTTAGCGAGGTTATCCTACAGGCTTTGCGGACCCGTTGCTTCGATAACCATTCGTATCGAAACAATATCGGGAATCGGAAACCATGCTCTGATACCATTTATGACGCCCCGAGATCGGGCACTATGCAGATTTCAGCATTCCCGCCAAAATCCACATAATAACCGATTCCAGGTTGCCACTTGTGATAACATTACAACAGTTCACGAATAATCCACAACAACAACAGAAAAGATATATACAAGATGACTCAAACGAGTCAAGGATACAACTGATACAACACAAAGATCCAAATAACAGCGGAAGAAACAACATAGAGTCCGGCTACGGACAAGATACAAATTGGACTAAGAGTCCTGAAGATAACCGATGGCGTCCAAACCCTGCCCGGGCCAAGCCGGAGGGATTCCCAAGCTAACGTCGTCAGACTTCAAACCTGTTGACTGCAATGTTGAATATGCAGCCACGAAAAGGATTCGTGGGTCAGTATGGGTAAGTACTGGCAAGTGGATAAACCATACTCACAAGATACCGGCGTAACCAGTCATCACAAGATACAAATACTTTGGGTTCAACGGAAAGGAAAGGATTATTGCAAAGAAGCTGCAGCGGGCTGCACTAACTAACTACAGAGACTCGATACAACATCCGGCTAAAAGAGGGGGGATAAGATAGAGTATCGTAACCAACTACAACTAACATCAAACAAACCCATCCTGGATCTCGCCCCTTATCCAAAGAAGCAATCCGAGGATAACTCACACAGTTGGATTAATGATGGTTCAAGTTATTGTGGCAATCAGACTATTACTAGTCAAGTTATCATTAGTTAGGTGTAAGTTGTTCTGAGTACTTGTTAGCCAGTACTTTCACCACGTCAACCATAACCGCGGAAAACAAGGCTCCTCGAGAAGATTTAACCCTGCAGGGATGCACCAATTTGGCCGTACACGTAAGAATACCCCGCCAGGATGGAAATGCACTTCCACCAAGCGAGGCACTCAACACAACCCAACTCTTCTTCGCATCGAGCCCAAAGAACCACATGCTGTGCGTGCGCGGCTAATCGAGCCCCCACGAAGAAAAGGGGGACCCTCATAGCACTCTAAGACCACGCCGCCCTAAATGCCGACTACAAAAGTTCCACCCTGGCGCCAAGGGTTCGCACCTGCACATGCATGCATCAAATGGAAAGCCCGAACTAAGTGTGGCAATTTGGACGAGATGCGAATCGAATCAAGTTGAGGGGGGCGCCCATACTCGCTTCCCACATGCGGTTAGTGCGCTCATCATGGATCAGTAGACAAGACCCTTTTCCTAATTAGGGTCGACACTAGCAGGCCTCAAAACCATGCCAGGGCCTCCTGCCGGTGCCTTATCATCAAATTATTATTACCCAAAACATTAACATGTTGTTGATTGAATTGAA
The DNA here is from genome assembly GCA_028641055.1 of Alopecurus myosuroides. Taxonomy (NCBI): domain Eukaryota; kingdom Viridiplantae; phylum Streptophyta; class Magnoliopsida; order Poales; family Poaceae; genus Alopecurus; species Alopecurus myosuroides. The sequence continues at coordinate 191,846,565 of CM054060.1, read as the reverse complement.
ACCCAACTATCAAACTAAACAGGTGATAAGACGGACAACAAGAATTGAGCGCAAACAACACTAAGCATGCAACTACGACACGAGGGCCAACAAGGTAAACAAACAACAGTTAATAGGAAGTGGAAGGAAGGCTATATCATGGCTGCAAGGTAAACATATGATAGGATCGAGACACAAGCATCGAATCATAAGGCTAGAATAAAGGCAACAGAAAGAATCGGTAACAAGTGATGAAAGACAGCCATTTGGCAGCAAGTGAGTATACTTGCCTGGAATCCAGCAAGTAGAGGTACATCCGAAGAACTTGTCGTTGCTCACATCATCTCAACGTCCTATCCGCGAAGAAGCAACGAACCTCGAACAAACACCGGATGCAACAATTACTACTACGGCAAAAGATCCAGCATGATCAAGATATGGATGCATGACAAGTTTAAGGATGCATCAAAGATAAACTAGTTGACATGGTAACATAATTAAATGGACCTATATGCAATTTGGGTTGCATATGGAAAGCCCATGAATTAAGGTTGAAATAATTGTTTTACAACTAACCAACAGGTGAAGGTGGATTAGCATGATGCATGGATGAGGAAAACAAAAAGAAAACAACAATAGCTTCAATTTGAAAAGGTGTTTACCAAGTTTGGAATTTTTCTTATTAAGTTATGAAATTTGGCTTCTTAAGTGAGTTACACAAACATTTGTTGTTTTCACCCATTTTAATTGTTCAAAACAGATAACAAAATTTATATTTGGAAAGAACACAAAATTTTAGATGGAATACATAGTTCATTTGTTGAATTTGGAATGAAAATGAACAAGTTATTAAATTGACAATTTTAAATGCATTAATTAAGAAACAGTTGTTTTCAGCAATTTAAATTATTCAACATAGAAAACAAAGTTGATATTTGCAAAGTTCATGAAAAATGGGATGGAAAACATATTTTACATGTTGGAATTGGATTTGAATTGCCCAAGTTATGAATTTTGCAATTTAAAAGGTTTAATTAAAGCATTGAATTATTGCACCACTTTTAATTAGGAAAAACATTAAACAAATTGCATTGAAAAGGTTGAAAACATGTAGCAAATGTTTCACTGAACATTTTGAGCTATTAAACATAATTTTTGGGTTATTATTGAATTTATTATGCAATTTTCCATAAGTAGTCTTATTCTGCCCCTTTTAGTAAACAGAGGGAAACATGTTCAAAATTAATTCAATTGTGACCAAATAAAATACCAATGTGTAGAGTTTGTTAAGACAAATTTTTAGAGCCCAAGTTTGCTCAATTTGGGTGAACCAAACTCAAGTTATGAAATTCCAAAGTTTCCAATTTTTATTGCATTTTCAGTAATTAATTATTTAGTGCAAAAATTAGTACAGAAACATGTTGCAATTTTGTTACTAATGGAAAGGGAACAAGATTTTGAATCCACAGGAATTTGAATCATTCAAATTGGAGCAAAATTCGATTTGTTATGGATTTTAGAATTAATGGGTCAGATCTGGGTTTCTGAAATTCGGGCAGAAAAAGAAAAAGGCAGAAATAAAAGGTGTGGCTTTTCTGCCTGGGGGGGGGGGATCGAACCCAACACCTGGGGCTTGCGCGCAAGGGTGCTAACCAGTGGGTTAGCTGCTCGGCTTGTGTAAAGGTGTAGGGCGTGGGGGTTATGAGGTGGGCTTTCGGGCATTGGACTGACGAACTGAATGCAGATCGATACAGAGAGGCGGACGGCGACCAGGGAGCGCTGCTCGCCGGCGAGGCGACGGGCGCGCTGGGCGCAGAGGGCAGGGGGGAGAGAGGGGAGAGAGAGAGGGGAGAGGGCGGGGGGCTCACCGAGGCGCCGCGGTGTCGTCTGCTCGTGGTCGAGGGGGTTCAGGAGGCGGCGACTGGGACGAAGCCGACGATTGTCGGGGAAGATGGCGCCGCCCCTAGAGCTCCTCCGGCCGGGCCTCCTTCAGCAAAGAGGAAGGGGGGACCTCCCTGGTTCCATTCCCGGCGTTTCCGCGGCTCTCCGACGGCGGACGCCGCCGCGCCAAGGCCGCCAATTCCCGGCCATGGAGGCCCTCCGAATTTCTTCAGAGAACATACAGAGAGAGGTGGGAGGAAGAGAGGAGAAGAGATGGCGGCGGAGAGGAAAGGGAGAGGGATAAGCTAGGGTTTGGGGGAAAGGCTTGGAGGAGGGGATGATAAGGAGGGGGCAGGTGCACATGGGGGGAGGTGGTGGTGCGCTGGCTGCCTTTTCTTCAGAAGAAAGCGACAGGGGCATACGGAGGTGGGGGAAGAAGGGAGCGGGCTGCCATCGAGGGGATGTGGTGGGCTGGCCCAACTGGGCTGGCCTGCCCTCCCCTCTCTTTCTTTCCCTTTTCTCTTTTTTTCCTCTGTTTTTTTTGTAAGAGATGAAAGAGAGAGAGATAAAAGAATAGGTGTTTAGGGGTTTTAATTTCTTATGAAGTAATGTTATTAATTTTCCAAAACAGTAATGTCAAGCAATGTTAACATTAAGCCCAAATATTTGAAAGTTATTTGATTTGAATTTGTTAGTTGAAATTTCAAATAGGGTTTCACATAGCTTTGATTTTTAAAATAAACAAGTTTTATTTAATAAGATCAAACACTATGAAAACTTGGTGAGTTTAAAATGTTTGGAAGATTTTAATTCTTTAAACCACAATTGGAACATGCCAATTATGATTGATTTGATTTGAATTTGAATTTACCATTAGGGTGTTGATAAAAAGAAATTTTTATTTAACAAGCAATTTAAATAAATTCAACTTCAAACTATTGAAAAACAATCTGAGTTGTTTAGTTTGCAACTTTTAATTGGAAATTTTAGACATGTTTTGAAAGTTTAAATTGGTTTGAACTTTTTAGTTGTTTTGAAAACATGGTGCAATGCATATGATGCATGTGATGGAAAGCAAAAAGAAAAACAACCAACTTCTAACTTAGGGAAACACCCCAGGTGTTACATTATTCCTTTATCTTCTAAGTTCTCTGGCGTATATGTTTTAACTGTCCTTAGTGTTTGAAATGGCTCAATAGCATTATGAATCGTCATGCCGAGTAACTGGGTATAACCAATCAGTTTAAACTCGGAAACATGGATCATAGTAAAGGCATTTTTACTAACTAGCTCTAGTAACCCAACACATAAGCAATCAGATAATGCTTAGAGAAGCAAGGAATTTTTTAAATGAAACTTGGGCACGCAGGCAATTCAAGTTTCCTTTAGCCGTTAGCAGGCTGAAAAATCATTCAGTTTTTTAATGCCGAGTACGCAGGCACAATTCGGGTTAACATTGAGTGTTTTGTAAGATCATTGGGAAATAGATGAGGCGGAATCATGCTTTGTACTATAATGAACTTGTAAAAACATGGATATCAAAATTCCGACAACTTTATTTCATGATCTCAAAGATGTTTACATAGAAATTGAACTAAGTATAGAAGGGACATAACTGCTAAATACTCCAAGGCTTTCGCTATCCACTTGACTTTGTCGGATTTCTTCAACAACTTGTAGAGTGATAAGGCTTTATCCCCTAGCCGACTAATAAATCTGCTGACGGCTGCGGCAGAACCCGTCAATCTTTGGACATCTTTCACACACGTAGGCTTCGAGATGTTCAAGATGGCTTTGATCTTTTCCGGGTTAACCTCTATTCCTCTGTGAGAAACGATGAAACCCAGAAGTTTTCCTGAGGGAACCCCGAATACGCACTTAGATGGGTTTAACTTCATCTTGTAGGTGCGCAAGTTTTCGAAAGTTTCTCGCAGATCCTCAAGGAGTGTATCTTTTTCCTTGGTTAGGACAGCAATATCGTCCACGTAAACATGGACGTTTTTGCCAATCTGACTATGCAAACAACGTTGCATGCAACGCTGGTAGGTTGCGCCCGCGTTCTTCAGGCCAGCATGGTTACGTAATAGTACGTCCCGTATGGGGTTATGAAAGAAGTGTTAATTTGATCTTCCTTTTTCATGCGTATTTGGTGGTACCCGGAGTATGCATCCAAAAAGCACAAAAGCTCAGAGCCTGCAGTGTCATCTATTATTTGATCGATTCGCGGTAACGCGAACCTATCTTTCGGACACAATTTGTTCAAGCCTGTGTAATCTATACACATTCTAAGAGCAGTAGTGTCTTTCTTCGGTACTAATACCGGATTTGCAGACCATTCAGTGTGGATTACTTCCTGGATGAAATCTGCTGCTAAAAGCCGGATAATTTCCTTGCCAATAGACTTCCGTCTTCTTCCATCAAATCGACGGAGACCTTGTTTGACGGGTTTTGATCCTGGAATCACCTTGAGTTGGTGCTCAGCAAGTTCCCTGGGTATGCCTGGCATGTCAGCTGGACACCAGGCGAAAATATCCCAGTTCTCACGGAGGAACTTGATGAGCTCGCCTTCCTATTTGTCAGTCATCCCAGTCCCTACGACGATGAACTTTGTTGGATCTTTGGGGTCTAGGATTACCTGTTTTGTATTTTCAGACGCCTTGAAGCTGTCTGTTGGATTCCGAGTTTCTTTTCCTGCCGACATTTCTGTCGGCGATACCTCCTTGGCTAATTTCCTTCAGTTCTTCCTTTGCTATGACTCTCTGAGCGCAAAGGGCGTTTTCTTTCTCCAACTCGTTTGCCAGCTTGAAGTCACCAGCTATGGTGATTACTCCTCCTTTGGGTCCTGGCATCTTCAGCTTGTTATAGATATAACAGGATCTTGCCATGAGTTTGGCGAAAGCTGGACGTCCGAGTATTGCGTGATACACGCTTTCGAACGGCACTACTTCAAAGGATACTTTTTCCTGCCAGAAGTGATCTTTATCTCCGAAGGTGACATCTAGGGAAATTTCTCCTAGGGATCGTGCTTGTCTGCCAGGGACAATGACATGGAAGCGTATGTTGCTGTAATTGAGCTGGGACTCGGAAATCTTCAGATGCTTCAGTGTATCCAGGTACATTATGTTAATGCTGGATCCTCCGTCCATCAGCACTCTTCTTAGCCTAGTGTTCTGGACAATAGGGCTTACGACAAGAGCTTGTGTGCCGGGTTAAGGGATATTCCCGGGATGATCAGACTGATCCCAGGTAATTGGTGTATTGGAGTACTTCAAGAATTTCGGGGTTGCCGGAACAACCGCGTTTATTTCTCGAAGTGTTCTTTTGGCCACCTTTGCTGACGGAGTTGCTAGGAATGTTAGCATTGCTTCTCCATCAACTCTCGGAAATTTGGGTTTGCCCTTTCGCTGTTGTTCCTGGATTTTTTCATCAGTGTCTGATTCACTGTCTTCTTTTTCAGCTTCTGGCTTTTGTTTGGCGGGTTTCCTTTTGGAACCCTTCCCCTTATTTTCGGATCCTGCACTGCCTTTCATGTGCTTATTCAGCCGGCATTGCGCGTTTGTATGGGTGGGTTTCCCAAATTGTGAATGGTGGACACAGGGTTCCGACTTAATCCTCTCCCACTCGTCTGGAGTGTAGTTGATTGGATCTAGACCGCGTCCTTTCCACTTATTCCCTTTTTCACTTCCAAAGGCTATGTTGACCTCTTTGGGTTTTGTCGTTGTTTCTGGAGTTTATTTTTTGTCATAACGAGGAGTTTTCTTGGCAAGTATCTGTGATTCGATATTGCCCTCTCTTGCTCTGATGTCGTCTTCGGCTGCAGCATGTTCGTTGGCGGTTGTAAGCATAGATCCGAGATCTTTGTGCTGTTTGGAACCAACCATGAACGGTACAAGTCCGGGTTTTAGGCCATTGACGAAAGCATGCATTGCTTGTACGTCAGTTACTCCAGAACAACTATTCTTCATTGCCGTCCATCTGGAGATGAAATCCACGTATGGTTCATCCTCGAATTGGGTGCAACGGTTCAGCTGGTTGATGCTGTTCGGGCGTTTGTACGTTCCCCGGAAATGCTGAGTAAATACTCTAGCCATATCATCCCAGCTGTCGACAGTTCTTGATGGTAATCCATTGATCCAATCTCTGGCTCCGTCCAGTAACATTAGGGGAAGAAACTTGACAGCTTCCAGGTCTGTCCCATTGTTGATCTGGACGGCTGTATAGTAGTCTGAGAGCCAGGTGTCCGGGTTTGTGCTGCCGGTGTATTTCTGGTACGTTGGACCGACTTTGGCGAAGCCAGAATGCAGGGTTATCCTTCAGATCCTGTCAGTGAAACACTTAGGACCAAAGTATAGATCATCCTTTTCCGCTCTATCAATGTGTGCGGAATATCTTCCAGCTGAATGGACAGAAGGGGATCTACTCCTTTCTTTTCCATTGTTGCGCGGACGCGCTTTTCCGGGATTGTATCTATCTCTTCCATGATCACGCCCTTTTGGATTAGGCGGAGTCCTACTCCTGTGCCTTTCTTTATCCTTAGGAGGTGTCCGGGATCTCTCACGTCTGTGAGGTATATCGTATCTTCCGGCTTTCTCAGCTGGGTTTCTCGGAGGTGGCATTCTTTTGCCGTCATTCTGGTATTTTTCTTCCCGGTCGTGGGGTTTGAGTCCAACTTTCGGGGGATGAGATCCGGTTCGGGATGCTTCGTCCCTATTGTCGGGGTTTTTCTTGTCTTTTCTCAGATCCTCTTTTTTATCCTTTGAATTGTCTGAATCTCCAGGTTCCTCTGGTCCAGGTGCTCCAGCGGCGCAAGTAGCTGTTTTGCATAGGGCGGAGTTATCCTGCAGTCTTCCTGATCGCTCTTGGGCCCGCTGTTGTTGTTGCAATGCTTTTCCTAGGAAAGCATACACCCCCTGGAGCTTTTCACCATTAGAGTACAAGTCATTATTGAGGATGGCAAACGCTGCTTCCGCGTTTTCTGCTGCGGTTTTGTATATTGGTTCGCCTCTGGCATCTTTGCCGTTTACCTGATTTTGCCAAGACGGGTTGTGAAACCTTTCCTTTGGCGGCAGTACTTCCGGTCTTACGATTCCGGGTAACCTTGTAGGTTTAATGCCAGATCTATTCTTTCTCTCGTACTCCTTGATTTCTTCCTTCATGAGCTTAATGTCATCCTGGGTTTTTTGGAGGTGTTCACGAGTTCTGAGTAGATGTTGTTGTTGCCGTTGGAAGGCTCGTCTCCTGGCTTCCAGCATCTCAGGGGGTTCGTTTACTCCCACTCGCGTTGGCAACAGGTGCTGTTCTTCCTGTTCCGTCATTGGCGGAGCAAGGATTTCTTTGATTTTCTTTTCCGCAGTCTGTGTTCCGCTAGCATCCCCTACTTCCAGGAGTTTTAGGGCTTTCCTGGCTGCCGGCGTCCGTGGTATCAGCCGGTTTCACCATTAGTACTTCATGGAATCCCTCTTGAAAAGATTTAACTTTCCTTTCGAAGGCGTCCGCGTCTTCGTCTTCGGAATCAAAATCATCTGATCCGGTTTCTGATTCCAATCTTGCCTCAATGGCGGCTAGTATAGAGTCAGCTTCCGAGTTCATCGTCATGTTGACAGATGTCGGATCTTCCGCCTGTATGACGGGTGTCGGATCTTCCGTCTCTGTGACGGGTGTGTTTTTGTCTGCCTCTTGCACGGGATTTCCATCATCCGTGTTTTCGGCGACTTCGGATTGCACCATGCCGATAAAGTGTGTGTCACTTTTTTGTCGGCGATCTGAGCAGAATCCGGTATCATAGTCATCCTCGACTGGGTATAGGGCGGGTGGGATAAATTTGCTTCCACCGCAAAACCCCATTGCTTCTGCAGTTAGTACGATAAAGATGTTAGCAGATCCGATCGGCAACACGCAGGCACTTACCAGGTGGTTTTGCGCCGGTATATAGGATCCGTTGTCGAGGAAGCGTCCGACGTCGTCGTCGAACTCCAGGCTTCCGACAGTGATTGATCTTCCGATTCCGCCGAGTATCCCAGATCGGAACTTCACGCCTGACGTCGTTTGCCCCACGGTGGGCGCCAACTGTCGAGACATCGTAGTAGTTTTCATAGACAGGGGTGCCATGAGACTACGGTAGAGACGTGGGGTAACGGGATCAGCACGACAGCGGCGGCAGAGAATTTGCCCGAAAACCGACCCACGACAGGAGTCCGACGGGAGCTAGAAGTGGTGCGAGGCAGCGTTTTGGCAGTTTTGTGCCGCGGTAGCAAACAGATTGGAATCCGAATATAGCTAGGAACCCGAGGGGTTATGAGATGGCAATTTTTTAGAGCACAACAAGTATCAACTCGAGAACAAAATCAACTCACCAAGGCAAGCTGTAGGTCTTGATTCCCGAGAGATAAAGCACACGATAGCAACTATTTTTGGTGGGATTTTTGGTATAGATCTAAACAAAAGATGAACTAGATGAACCCTAACCCTAATAGATGAAAACTAAAACAGAAAAACAGATATGCAAATCAACAAGAAACAACAATTAGAGTAGCAATTTGGTGTTGATCTAGTCTCTAGAAAAAACTAACCCTAATATTTTTGGCTTTTTCTAGATAGGAAATAAAAACAACTAGACTATGGGGTAAATTTGCTCACCGAGTAAACCTGAGAATCTGATACCAAGATGATATGGGGTGTCCCAATCTTCTCAATGAGCTTCTCTCTCTTTTTGTGGATTTTCTCTATTTTGTGATAACTAGTGCTACACTGAGACCTCTCACTCGACTTACCCCTGTTGCCAGACGCAACAACAATCAAGCCCTTTGGATATTCTCAACTACACACTCTTGCACAAGGAATCAAAGATCACAGGTGGTCCTGTATCCCCCATTCCCAATGGAATAACAAGATATCATGCAACTTTGCAATGGTAAACTTCAAGTAGTATGCTTGGCAGCAATATAAACTAGAGGCTAGGGTTTTTAATTGGTTTTAACTTGAACTAATCTCCACAACTCGCAGGAGGGGAGTATATAAGGGGGAGGGGTGCGGCCACAAGGGTTCCTTGCGCAAGCAACAATCCCCCTAGGACTAGGACTCCTAATTGGACTCTAAGAGAGGATACAAACCGACCCACTTTACGGGGTGTGGCCAAATATGGTATAGAAACCATACCTACTATGAGGAGGATTTCTATATGGCGCATTGATATTCAATGGGGCGCCCTCCTCATGTTTTCCATCTCCCTAAGTGTGGAATAACAAGCTAGCAATTGTTTTCCACACTTGCATGATTTTTTTCACCATCTTGTACATTTGTTTTCACCATGGTAGTCTTGTTTTCACCATCTTGTAATCTTGTTTTCACCATGGTACATTTGTTTTCACCACTTGTAATCTTGTTTTCTAGCATCTCCATGTTGTTTTCCAGCTCCTCTTGTTGTTTTCTTCCACCATGTTTGTGTTATCAATAAACCTGATCATACATAAATGCATAGACTTAGGCAGTATAAAATTCTCATTATCAGAAACATCATAATCTATGAGGAGTGAATTCACCTGTTGTTCTAGTAGCTTGGTCCTTGATCTTGTCATAGGTCCAAGTCTCACTTCATCTTGTTTAAGTGGCAATGTACTAGGGATGTCCTCATAAAAAAGGGAGTGATATATGTGATCAAGAATAGTGCAAGGTCAAAGACTGGGGATGCCCCCGTGGTTCATCCAAGAATATTTTAAGAAGACTCAAGCATCTATCAGGTCACTTCTAGTGAAATTATATTTTTATTCGGTCACATCGTATGAAGTTTCCTTCGAGCGTCTCTTTGTTTTCCTTTTGTTTTATTTTTTTCCTTGCTGAAATAATATAGTTGGACCCTAGAATTCCTTGTTTGGGAGAGAGACAAGCTCCGCTTTTTCGTTTGAATACTTGCTATACTCGTATTCTTAGTTTTTCTTCTAGCTGCTGCAAAATTCCTGTTTAGCTCTTGTTTTCTTTGCATATCTTATTCAGAGCCGTTAGTTTAAATAGTGTTATGTAAGTAATCTCATGTTTGCTTGCTGTATCATTTAGAGAGTTTTTGTTAAAACATATTTTGTATGGTGCTTGTTGGGAAAATAAACTGCTGCTTGTAGTAGGATTTATAACGGTGCAAGTAGAAGCTTCTATAGACTGTGGCTAGACTTTTTTTTTCATATCATGCTAGATGTTATTGTAATTCTAAAGCCTAGCGGTTATTTAGTAGCATGATTAGTCTCAAATAGCTGAGAGTGTTTAATGTGCCATTGAAAGAATCATGAGTTGTTCTTGTCATATTGAAGCATAAATTTCTGATGTTCTCCTTTAAATGTTTTATTTGGTTGACTTGGCGCATGCTCACACGATGTTTATGACTATGAACCAGTCACTTATAGACTCTATGATCATTTAGTTTTTAAACTTGTGGTACCACTTATTCTTTTATTAACGATGTTTATGTCGCTATGCATGACTATGGCTCTTATGCTCTCTTGATTTGTCGCTCCCAGTCTTTTGCTAGCCTCGACATGTACTGAGTATGAGCTCTACTCGTGCGTACAACTCCCAAAAACCAAAGTTTACCCAATGTGTTCACTATACCTACCTACATGTGGTATTTAACCGCCACTCCAAAGTAAATTTCTCATGTGTTACCTTTAAAACTTAAAAAATTACTCCTGTTTTATGCTCCTGTTTTAGCTCATGCGGACGTAAATAGAGAATCTTCATCTCACTTGTTGATTAAACTTTCACACCCTGGACTAGTGGCTTCGTCCGCTTATCCCATTGATAGAAGAGCTGGCCGCGGGGTGCCCAACCCCAAATTAATAACAAAAAATTCTCTTCACTATTTTTGCCCCTGATTTATCACCCAAAGCATAATTGTGTAAACAAAAGAGAGAGAGGGATGACCTTCTACCCATATGCGTCCTTCTATGGGAGCCGCTCTTGTGAAGTCTAGTTGCCTTGTGACGTACTGTATTTTATGTTTACCATTCGTTGACATAAGCATACACCTCTCTAAAAATAGATACTCCTCCACTGCATGTGATTGTTGGCAGACACCCGAGGATTCGGTTAGCCATGGTTTGTGTAAGATGGATGGGAGGAGTGTCAATCTTTTATACCTCTATTTAATAAAATAAAAAGCTCTAGGACATGATTTGATCCCTGCTTCCCTTTGCGAAGGGCCTTTCTTTTAGTTTTATGTTGAGTCTCCATCTTCTAACTTTATGCACTGTTGAGTGAGCATAGTTTCCATTCTGAGTTTGATGTGCATTTGTCCCAAAAACATTATTAATATATTCATGATGTGTTATTGCTTGTTCTATAATTATTTTCTCTAGTCTTCCTCATGAACTTTGAAGGTGTCCTGGCATTTATGTGTTGCCCCACTCTTAAGGACTAGCGAAATATAACTTTGCCATGTTATCTCTATGCTTGAAACAAACGTATATCTTTCGATGCATTGTTATTCATGATCTTTTATTTGTGTTACTTCTCGTGATGCAAGGTGATTGCTATGATTTATTGTTAAAATTTTATTTATCATGCTTTTGTTGAAGTTCTATGATCTCAGCTTACTTATGATTTTACATTATTGATGATAAAGTTTATGTTGGTAGCATGTCACCTCAGTAATTATGTGTTTTTATCATTTACCTACTCGAGGATGAGTAGGAACTAAGCTTGGGGATGTTGATACGTCATAAACGTATCCTTAATTTCTGATGTTCCATGTTGTTTTCATGTTGTTTCCTACATGTTTGCTATACACTTTATGTCATTTTTATCGATTTTCCGGACTAACCTATTCACAAGATGCCATAGAGCCAGTTCCCTGTTTTCTGCTGTTTTTAGTTTTAGAAAAGTTGTTCTAGACATATTCTCGAAATTGGAAAATTCGAAGTCTGGAAGTCTTAGAATTCCCGAAGGTTCCACGGAGTACCGAAGAGGCCCGAGGGGGTCCACGGGGTGGCCACACCATAGGGCGGCGCGCCCCTGGCCGCGCCATGGGGTGGTGTGGGCCCCTCGGGCCTCCAGCGCCATCGTCCTTTCGCCTATTTATACCTCCCGACATATCAACCCTAAAAAGATACCACTTCATCCCGAGAAACACCCGAGGCCGCCGTCATCGTCATCCCGAGATGGGGAGGGTTCTAGAGCTCTCCTCGGCACCCTGTCGGGAGGGGAATTCATGACCGGATGGGTCTACACCACCATGCCCTCATCCAAAGTGATGCGTGAGTATTCCATCCCTGGACTACGGGTCTATAGAAGTAGCTAGATGGTTTTGTTCTCCACTTTGTACCTCATGTTAATATCTCGTGAGCTGCCCTACATGATCGAGATCATCTTTTGTGTTTGCTGGGATCTGGTGAATGTTGAATGCTATGTCTTTTGATTATCAATCTATCATGTTATTTTCATGCATATGTTACTTATGATCTTTCATGCTCTCCGTTATTAGTAGATGCTCTAGCAAAGTAGATGCTAGTAACTCCAAGAGGGAGTATTTATGCTCGATAGTGGGTTCATGCCTCCTTTGCATCTGTGCTCGAGTGACAGAAACACGACGGATGGAGGATGTGTTGTTGACATTAGGGAGAAAACAACTGTGTTTACTTAGTTTACATTGTTTACATTACACACTTTTCTTACTGCGATAATCTGTTGCTTGCAACTTAATACCCAATGTTTGTTCGGATGATATTCGAAGGGTGGATTATTAGTCATAGATACAGTTGGATGACGGTCTATGTATTTTGTTGTAATGCCCGCATGAATCACATAGTAATCTTTATGTCTTGCATATGCACTACGGTGCAACCTTCGTTTATGTCAATTGCCCAGCTGTAATTTGTTCACCACACATGTTATTTATCTTTCACGAGAGACACCACTAGTGAACTGTGGACCCTGGTCCATTTTCTCATACTGATGATACACACACTGCCTTCACACTTCTTTCATATTGTTCTCCTACTGTTTTCCACACCATACGTTTAACCTCTTTGTGTTCAGCAAAACCGGTGAGATTGACAACCACACTGCTTTGTTGGGGGCAAAGTGATTTTATTTTGTTGTGTAGGTTCCACGTTGTTGCTGAACCGGTAGTGCACCCTGCCATCTCTGCTGCATCAACCTTCTGAAGTTGCTCCTTCCTCCTACTGGTCGATTCAACCTTGGCTTCTTTTTGAGGGAAATTTGCTGCTGCACTCTTCATACCTTCCTCTTGGGGTCTCCCAATGAACGTGTGTTCACACGCATCACAACGCCAAAAATGGCTAAGAAACTTAGCATCACGATCTGAAACAATAGTATTTAGGACACCATGTAAACGAACAATTTCACGACAGAATAAATCGGCAACATGTGTAGCATCATCACTCCTGTGACAAGGAAGAAAGTGTGCCATCTTTGAAAAAGATCCACAACAACAAAAATGATATCCCTCCCCTTTTGTGTGCGAGGCAATCCCAAAACAAAACCCATAGAAATATCCTCCCAAGGCACACTAGGAACAGGAAGAGGCATATATAAACCATGTGGATTCAAACGAGACTTAGCTTTTTGACATATAGTGAATCGACCAATAAACCTCTCAACATCATGTCTCATACGTGGCCAGAAAAAGTGTGCAACAAGTATGTCCTCCATCTTCTTCACTCCAAAGTGACCCATCAATCCTCCTCCATGCGCTTCCTGTAACAACAAAAGATGAACTGAGCTATCTGGAATGTATAACTTGTTAGCACGAAACACAAATCCACAACTCAGGACAAATTTGTTCCATGTTCTACCATCATTACAATTATGCATTATGTTCTTAAACTCAGCATCATGCATATGCGAATCTTTGATGGTCTCCAACCCAAATATTCTGAAATCAAGTTGAGAAAGCATAGTGTAACAACAAGATAAAGCATAATCAATAACATTATCTTTACCCTTCTTGTGTTTTATGACATAAGGAAAAGACTCAATGAATTCAACCCACTTAGCATGTCTACGGTTCAGTTTTGCTTGACTTCGAATATGTTTTAAAGATTCATGATCAGAATGGATAACAAATTCTTTGGCCATAAATAATGTTGCCAAGTTTTAAAGTCCTAAAAAGAGCATATAATTCCTTATCATAAGTAGAATACTTGTTTCTGAATCTCCTTTATTTCTTGGGGATTTTTCCTATAGGGATGTCGATTTGGCAATGATGAAGCAAGAATTAGATCAATTTGGTGCTCAATCCCTCGCAATGGTGGCAGCCCCGAGGGTATCTCTTCTGAGAAAACATCACCAAATTCCTGCAAAACATTAGAAACACCAAGAGAAATAGGGGTCATGTCATTAGAAACTAGGATGTCCCCCCTGTGAGCTAGCACTATAGGAACTAACGTGGGATCCTCTCTAAATTCCCTCAAGTGTACTTTGGTGACTAACATACATAATATGCTCACTCCCTCACTTATATTTTACCACTCAGCTTGTTTTTGCTACTATCACCCACAAAATTTTTGTTTTCTTTCTTCTCTAGTCTCCCAGTCTCCTTTTTGAGATTCACTTCAATTTTTTGACGAGACTCATTTACAATTTGTTGTGGTGTCATAGGCCTCAAAATTATGTTTCTCCCATACCAATACAACTCATAGGTATTTTCTCTTCCATCATGCTTCACACTCGTATCGAATTGCCATGGTCTTCCCAACAACAAGTGGCAACAGTCATAGGAACCACATGAAACTCAATGGTATCCTTATAAGGACCAATCTAAAATTCCACACGCACCATATGGCTCACTTTCATCTCTCCCGTGCTACTCAACCATTGCATGTTATAACGATTGGGTGTGGTAAATATTTCAGATTCGGCTTTGCACATAGATCTTTGCTTTCTAAATTTTTGCAAATCCCTCCATCAATAATCACCTTGCAAGCCATATTAGGAACAATAATAACTTTAGTTTGGAAAAAAATGCACTTCTGATTTTCTGGACTTGGAATAATACTCAAAGCTTTCTGCATGCAAACAATAGATGGTAGATTGTAGCATATGCATCCAAAGGCGTGTCACTTATGTAACCATCAGCATCATCATTAGGATCAAAATCATCTCCTATATCATACTCATTGTACTCATTAACTATCACACCTTTTGTATTGGGACAATCTCTCTTGAAGTGACCTTTTCCTCCACATGTATGGCATGACATATCCCGATTACCTGTTGTAGATACTAAAGAACCTGTAGCACTAGCTGCTGGTTGGGCTGTTTTCCTATCATTGGAAGCATTAGAAACAACCTTGGAGGTGTTATCCACACGAATTGGAGTAGTAGGGACAGAGCAACTTGAAATAGAAGAAAATCTCATGGGAAAACGACTCCTAGTACGTGCTGTAATTTTTGCCTCTTCATTCAATTCTGATTCGGCCTCCCTAGCATGGTGCAATAATTCATTCATGTCATGGTACTGATGGTGCCTCACAATTCCTCTAATTTTGTATTGTAAACCTAAAATGGAACATTGCATTGTTTGCTCCAATTATTCCCTAACACGCCCCCTTTGTATAATTAGCTCCATCTCCTGATAATAAGCATCAACTGTCATAGTGCCTTGCCTCAATTTTTGTAATTGATCATATTGGGAACGAATATAATTGTGTGGCACAAATATCTCTCTCATAACTTGCTTCATGGTCCTCCAAGTAACAATGGGTGGATCACCTAACTCCTCTCTAAGATGCACATCATTGTCCCACCAACGAAGAGCATAACCATCAAACTCAGAAGAAGCAAGTTTAATTTTTCTATCCTCATTGTAGTCATGCAAACACTACAACTTCTCAACTTTCAGCTCCCAAGTGAGATATTCCTCCACATCAATAGTATCAAAACTGAATTGGGGTATTGAGAATTTTGGTTTGCCCAAAGCATCTTCCTATCGAAAATTATCAGCCTCATTATGGACCACACGCCTTCCACCATGGTGGTGCACACCATGGCCATGAGGAGCACCTCACCCCATCTTCCACCACGGCCTAGGTTAAAATCAGCAGCCCCGTTGCCATTACCATTATGAGCATCACTATGAACACTGGCATTATCTCCTCCTTGTTTAGGTAGTCTTTGCTCCATAATTTTTTTTAACTTAGCAAGTTGTTCTATCAATGTGGCAAGAGAATTCTGAATTGTAGTCACTTGTGTTTGGTTGGTGTTAGCCAATTTAGCAATGTCATCCACCTTAGTGTCCACCTTCTGCATCTCTTCATAAATCTCATCACAAGCATCCCCAAATTTCTTCTTGAAATGATCTCTTAGTGCCTCATACTCATTCAACTTCACCACCTCATCATGGGACTTCTTTTGCTGCACACAAGCATCACTAGAGGAATCCATGATTAATATGTTAGTGAAAATAAAACAAATATAGGTGTTTTTTTCTCTCTTGATGCACTCAAGACCAGCAAATATGGTGTACCTTATCGTTCCAAGGTAAATAGAAAATACTTACCAACCTAGTAGTAGTAACCAAGTGTACCAAATGTGAGAAGAGAATAACCAGGGATTTCAGCTATCACAAGACAATAACAGGGTATATGGTGGATCTTGGTTGGGATACCTAACAACACCAAAAATACTACTCCTATTTACTGCTCAATGTTATGTAAAAGTTCACTAGGACACACACACACTCTGGGAGACAAATGTGGCTAGCAATTATATGGTAGAGTTATTGCAAGCACAAGAAAGACACTAGCAAATGCTCTATGTAATAGGCACACGATTGCTCAATTACTGTCCACAAAATCAACCAAGATGATATGTATCAAGCTTCACTAGTGAAAACAATGTTTTGGCCTCTTTGCTATTTTTTCTATTTTATTTCTTTCTCTTTTTTTTTGTCTTTTTCTATTTTTTTATACTTTTCCAATGGCCAATGTATCAACTAGGAGAAATATGTGATGAAAAAAGTAAATAAGACACAAGTATGATAAAATATGAGCAGCCTGAAGACCAAGAAAACATCTAGTCTTCGGGTAGGTGATGCATGTAAAATGCATAGATGAATGTTGCATATTTTCACATGGTTTTATATTACATATTGCATCATATAAGGGTATAATTCAATGTTTTATAGTATTTTGGGGTTAAATTACAAAGGCCCCCAACTTTTATGGAATTAACCCTGCCTGTCAGAAACCCCGTTTTCTATATTTTTGACGTTTCAGGGGGTAAACTTCCGCGAAATCACCTTCAAATCTGCGGGGGTCATTTTCTTGGAAGGAGAAGACTTGCGGGCGAAGGATCCACGGGAATTGGGCAAGGAGGCCCAAAAGAGGACCCTCCACGAGGCCAGATTCCTTGGCCGCGTGAGAGGCCCCCTTTTGGCCCCTGTGGCCCCAATTCCTTCCATCTTCGACTTACCGACTCCTTCTTGACCTAAAACCGACTATAAAAAGGGTCCCCCGTACCCTTACGGAGGGGAGCGCCGCCGAAACACCGAAACAGAGACATGGAGTTCCAGATTGGAGGGGGAAAACTCCGGCGGGGCGCCGCCGGTGTGATCTCCTACCCCTCCAACGTCATCTCCATCGACATCTCCATGAAGAGGGAGTAGTCCACCCCAGGGCTGGTTTGTGGAAGTAGCACTTGTATCTATCTCTCTATGTGCTTCACTAATTAGATCCATATGAGCTGCCTCACATGATTACAGGCACCATTGTAATTCCTATGTGGTGGATATTTTCTATGAGTTATTGAATCTGAGATTGCAATTGTTTCTCTTGAGTTATTTGAGTAGATGTATCTTATGTACCCCGTTCTTATTTGCTAGCTTTGATCAATCTAGTTCTTCAGAGCGTGTGTGGGGTGATGGGTGCATTAGTTGGAGTAACGGGGGTGGCTATTGCTGTGAAAGTGACAGAAGTTCAGCGATCAACTTAGGTTTTGTTAAACATTTCTTAGTTACCTCACTAGGGATAAAAAGGAGTACCTTGTTACCGGGGATTTGTAGTGACACTAATCAATCTCCATGACTAGATCTAGCAAGTTCTTACTTCAACTTCATGTCACATTGCTTAAAGCTATACTCTGATTTTTCCTTAATTATCGAGGTGGTATGATTTATTTCGCATCTTGGTGGAGTATAGGAGGGATCAATATGACCGTAGAGATCTCTATGCTAGGACGTGATGCCCATATGGAAGTACTCAATGTTAAACATGTTATTGTAATCTCACATGTAATTCTTTATGTGCACCGTCTACTACTTTATTTGAGAGAATGCAAGTGTGAAACCATGAACCCTGGTCCTATTTTAATTATAAGAAAACGCTCTAGTTACTTTGCTGCAATTTACTTTACTTGCACTTTACTTTACTTGCATCTCCAATTCGAATTTACATTATCTCCATCACCGCTTGCATCACAAAAATACAAAAACAATCCATTGCATATTTATTTTCTCATATGTATTTAGTAGTAGATATAATTATTGCACATTTACTTTCAGTTTTGCATTGCAATTTAGAAGTCTCACACCTTGTGCTTGACAACCACTTGGTGAGGTTGAGGGCACAAAATTCTCTACTTGTTTGCAGGATCCTGGAGGAAGCTTGGAAGACAACTGCTGAAATACTGGCTCCCCAAGAGTTCGATATAAACCCTCGAGTCACCCTCGTGGGGAAGAAGGCTTGCCACTAGCTACACACTCTGCACTTGGAGTCTCAACCTAGCCATCAAGCGTTTTTCTGGCGCCATTGTCGGGGAGCCATAGGTGAAGGAGTTGTCCAAGGGAGCTCACAAGAAGTCTTCATCACCAACAAGGTGTGCAAACACCTAAGCCTGGGGAGGTTGCACCTACGTGAGTACCGTCCTTTCTATCTCCACCTTCTTTCAAGTAGATTGTTTTGTTTCTTGTCTTGTTTTTGTTTTTGTTTTGTTTTTGTTCTTGTTTTTGTTTTGTCTTGCATATTTTATTTTAGTTTGCATTTTAGCTTTGCATTTAGTTATCTAGTTTATTTTAGTATTTCGAATTTGCCTAGTTACTTTACTTTTCAGTTTTGCATAAAAAATTAAAAACTACATAAAAACTGTTAAAATGGGTGATAGAACTAAATTAAGTGACTACACAAATACACCCAATGACCAATTCATTGCTAGGCCAATTACTACACCTGAAATACAAGCTGAAAGCTATGAAGTAAGTCCTAGTTTATTGAATTTAATTACTAGAGAGCAATTTGGTGGTAGTGCTATGGAGGATGCCTCTATGCATCTTCATGATTTCATGGAAATATGTGATATGCAAAAATTTAAAAATGTGGAAAGTAGTGTTTTAAAACTGAAATTATTTTGCTTTTTCACTTAGAGGAAATGCTAAAGAATGGTTACTTTCACTACCTACAACTAGTATAAAGTCTTGGGACGATTTAAAAGAAGCTTTCATTAAGAAATATTATCCTCCCGTTAAAATTTTGCAAAATAGGAATAATATCCTCTCATTTAGGCAAAATGATAATGAACATGTAGCCATGGCATGGGATAGAATTAAATTAATGCTTAGAACATGCCCATCACATGGAGTAAATGAATGGACCATACTACACTCTTTTTATAATGGTCTAAACTACACGTCTAGAAATATACTTGATTCTGCTGCTGGAGGTGCCTTTATGAGTAAAACTGTAGGTGAGGCTAAGAGAATATTAGAAAGCATATTGCAAAATTATAGTCAATGGCATACTGAAAGAGCACCCAATCCCACTAAGAAAATAAACTCAATTGAAGAAACCAATGATTTGTCCTCTAAAATGGACACTATTCTTGCTTTTATTAATAAACAAAATATGGAGAATGTGCCTTTGCAGGAGCTAGTTGGTAGTAATTCTGAAAGTGTGGATGTTAATTTTGTTAGGAATTATGGTAGCAATGGTTTTGGTAATGCTTACAATTCTTATAGTAAACCTCCTTATGTGCCAAATAAACCTTTTGTTCCATATCCTAATGCTAATGAAAATAAGTGGAAGCCTTCTAGTGAAATTTCTGAATTTAAAAAATTGCATATGGAACAAGTTGCTAGTCACAATGCTATGATACATGAGTTAAATAAGTCTATTGCATCCATTAGTAGTGATATTAAAGGATTGCAACTTCAATCTTCGAATTTAGATAAAGCATTGTCAAAATTAGCTGATAATCAAGCAACTCTATTAAGCATGTCAGCAGGAAAGCCACAAGCACAACCTAGTGTAGGAAAGAATTCTATTACTATTGCTGCTCCTATTATTGAAAATATTGATCATATTGCTGATAATACAAGTGAGCATGTCCCTGCTAGCTTAGAAGAAACTTTGAATGAAATAGTGAAGTACCCTGAATATTTAATTCCATATATGTCTTATCTTGCTAGCAAAGATGAAATTAGTCCTCATGAATCAAGCATGCTAGCTAAATTAGAGAGTAAAGTAGAGGAAATTATGATGCTTACTGAAATTAAGGATCCATTGCTTGATTTAGAAAAAAGTAGCTTGCAAGAACTTATTGCTACTCTACAAAAATTTGCTAGTGCTCCCACTATAAATGTTAATCAACCTGGCTTTGGATCTTATATTGCTAATCATGTCTTGCAAGAAAAAATTGCTAGGTACAAGAATGAGGCCATGATACCTCCTAAGCTTGGGGATGCATGGATCCCGAAGGTGCTAGTTTCAATTGGAAAAGAAATTCACCATGCTATGTTAGATCTAGGATCTAGTGTATCGGTACTCTCTAAAGAATAATATGAATTGCTAGAACTAGAAAATTTAGAAAAGTGCTCAAGTGAATTTGTCCTTGCTGATAACTCTACTAAACATTCTGTAGGACAAGTAAAAGATGTTATGATTGAATTGCACATGACTTTCGTACCCGTTGATTTCATTATTATGGATATGGGGGATAAATCCCCTAGTCCTATTATTTTGGGTAGACCTTTTCTTCGTACTACAGGTGCAATCATAGACTCCAAGGAAGGGAATGTCAAGTTTAAGTTCCCTCACAAGAAAAGCATGGATCACTTCCCAAGGAAGAGGGGCACGCTGAAGAACAAGCTCCCTCATGAGCTTTATCCCTCTTGATTATCAAGTAAGTAAAGTCTAGCTATATGGCTATAAAGAAAGCGCTTTACGGGAGACAACCCGGTTGTTTTTGTTTGGATTTTCCTAGTGTCCTCTTGCTGTCTCAAGAGATTAGTTTTTTTGTTTTAATTCTGGAGTTTTCAATAAAGAGTCAAGTCAAACCCATTTGGACTTATAAGTTGCTATCCGAGTGCATGAAATTTCTGTTTCAGCACGAGTCTGCTCACCGTATGATTTTACGTTTTTTATTGGTATGCCGGATTGAGCTAATTTTTTAGTATGTTCTGCAACTCTTCGTCCTCCGAAAGCGCAAAAATTGGCTTAATTTTTTTACGAGTCTAGCTAGAAAAACATTCGTTTTGCTGCTGCTGCTTTTCTGGACAGATTCTGCCTTTTTTTTTATGCACTCTTTGGGCTTGGGAATCGAATTTCCATGATTCTTTCAAGCAATAGAGTGAACATACAACATAATGAACCTTATTGTCTATCTACTGGAGCATTTGATTTGGAATTTTGCACAGCAAGCATGTGATTTGTTTGTCCTTGCTAATCTCACCCCACAGAAAAAGAATGGGAGAAACATGTTTTGTGAAGTTTTTTCACATGGAATAGAGGAGCTGCGCCTCAAGACATCCAAGAATGGTGAAAGCCATAAGCTTGGGGATGTGATGAACACCCCATTGGAGCTACACTCTTTTGTTTAGCACACGTCTACTTTCTGTTTTTCTAAGCAAAGCATTTATCGTAGAGACTTGAAGCGTCTAGTTTTTGTTTTTATTTTTGTTTTGATAAGACCACCACCATCATTTTATATGAGATTGAGCTACTGGAGTTTGGGGTTGGAATGTATTTTATTCTAGTATTATGACTTGGAATAGGGATGCCATGGTTGATTTTAAGAGCTACACATGTTTGCATGATTTATAGGCTTTTTATGTGTAGAAATTTGCAATAATGTTGTCTTGAGCTATCTCTTATTCATGTCCTTGATGTTAATTGCTGGTTTATTTAGTTTTTCATGAAATGAGTAGTTCTATGGACATATGCATGCATAGTAGCTGGTCAACTATCTCCCTCTTGCTAGCCCAAAAATTTAAAAATTCCAACAAGTAAACACTTGTTTCCAACACTCCTTAGCCAAGTATTTCCAGTGAGTCCACCATATCTTCCCATTGTCTTCATTGCTATTCCGAGTATGTTCACCATGTTATTGTGTTATTTATGTTCTAAATTAAGATATTCACTTTATTAATTGTCATGGGTTGAACTTGGGATAGGACTCTCACGAACTTTTGAAGGCACACTTTACTTTTTATGCATCTAATAAACATGACCCAATAATGGGAGCCACAAGTTTTGCGTTTTACAAGTGTGTGGTTGGGAGCTAGCTATAAACGTGTATCACCGGAAAGCTTTCAACATTGCACAAAAAATTTACATTTGGTTGATATCATGTACTTTTGTTTTTGGACTCCTGCCATGCCGAAATGAAATAGAGGAATAGTAAGTTTTTATGAGTAAGTATCTATATGACTAGAGAAACGCATTGGGCCGCTAACCCAAGCCATGCTTTATCATGGTGGAAATTTACTTACAGCTTGAGTGACTCTACAACACATCCTATAATAAAATAAGAAGCTATGCATAATAGTGAATGAAAATAAAAAGGATGATGAGTCTACTCCGTTTGTTCATCTTGTCATTGTAACATGGGGTTGTTTCCATGTCATGGGGCAAGAGGTACCTCTTTGCGGTTCTCTATGATGTCATTAATACTTATTATGATTGTACAAAGCTTATTAGGAATCTTAAGTTGAGTAATCATGGAGTAGGTTTTCACACTCACGGGGCATGAGGCTTTCAACCACCTTGTCATTCTCATTACTTCAATACTCACAATTTTAAGATGCTAGTGATAAAGGGGCAATGAGAGTCCTAGATCAATGGATACCACATTTCAATTAGTAATTTTAGTTGAATAATTTAGAGGCTAAATAAGACCTGATCATGTTTTACCTCTACTCAATTTTCTCCAAAGTGTCCACCATATTTTCTATTCTCCATTACGCTATTCTTTGACCAATATAGGATTTTATTTTTCATTTTGTGTATGCATTTGGTCCATAGTGCTTTTATTTCATTATACACTTTGTGAACTTTCATGAAGCATCTTTGCTTGCATATTTGATATTTCTTACAACATGAATTGTATATTGCTACTAATTTCTAGTATTAATCATTTTATTATATGTAGCATGAATACTCCTCCTTGATATCCCATGATTGTTTCAATATGCAAAACTCATCTTAGTTTTATCACCTTCATACTCGAGGACGAGCATGGGTTAAGCTTGGGGGTGTTGATGCATGTAAAATGCATAGATGAATTTTGCATATTTTCACATGATTTTCTATTACATATTGCATCATATAAGGGTATAATTCAATGTTTTATAGTATTTTGGGGTTAAATTACAAAGTCCCCCAACTTTTATGGAATTAACCCTGCCTGTCAGAAACCCCGTTTTCTATATTTTTGACGTTTCAGGGGGCAAACTTCCGCGAAATCACCTGAAAATATGCGGGGGTCATTTCCTTGGAAGGAGAAGACTTGCGGCCGAAGGATCCACGAGAATTGGGCAAGGAAGCCCAAAAGAGGACCCTCCACGCGGCCAGATTACTTGGCCGCGTGAGAGGCCCCCTTTTGGCCCTTGTGGCCCCAATTCCTGCCATCTTCGACTTACCGACTCCGTCTTGACCTAAAACCGACTATAAAAAGGGTCCCCCGTACCCTTACGGAGGGGAGCGCCGCTGAAACACCGAAACACCGAAACAGAGACCTGGAGTTCCAGATTGGAGTGGGAAAACTCCGGCGGGGCGCCGCCGGTGTGATCTCCTACCCCTCCAACGTCATCTCCATCGACATCTCCATGAAGAGGGAGTAGTCCACCCCAGGGCTATGGGTTTGTGGAAGTAGCACTTGTATCTCTCTCTCTATTTGCTTCACTAATTAGATCCGTATGAGCTGCCTCACATGATTACGGGCACCGTTGTAATTCCTATGTGGTGGATCTTTTCTATGAGTTATTGAATCTGAGATTGCAATTGTTTCTCTTGAGTTATTTGAGTAGATGTATCTTATGTACCCCGTTCTTATTTGCTAGCTTTGATCAATCTAGTTCTTGAGAGCGTGTGTGGGGTGATGGGTGCATTAGTTGGAGTACGGGGGGTGGCTAGTGCTGTGAAAGTGACAGAAGTTCAGCGATCCACTTAGGTTTTGTTAAACTTTTCTTAGTTACCTCACTAGGGATAAAAAGGAGTACCTTGTTACCGGGGATTTGAAGTGACACTAATCAATCTCCATGACTAGATCTAGCATGTTCTTACTTCAACTTCATGTCACATTGCTTAAAGCTATACTCTGGTTTTTCCTTAATTATCGAGGTGTTATGATTTATTTCGCATCTTGGTGGAGTATAAGAGGGATCAATATGACCGTAGAGATCTCTATTCTAGGACGTGATGCCCATATGAAAGTACTGAATGTGAAACATGTTATTGTAATCTCACATGTAATTCTTTATGTCCACCGTCTACCACTTTAGTTCAGAGAATGCAAGTGTGAAACCATGAACCCCGGTCCTATTTTAAATATAAGAAAACACTCTAGTTACTTTGCTGCAATTTACTTTACTTGCACTTTACTTTACTTGCATCTCCAATTCGAATTTACATTATCTCCATCACCACTTGCATCACAAAAATACAAAAACAATCCATTGCATATTTATTTTCTCATTTGCATTTAGTATTAGATTTAATTATTGCACATTTACTTTCAGTTTTGCATTGAAATTTAGAAGTCTCACACCTTGTGCTTGACAACCACTTGGTGAGGTTGAGGGCACAAAATTCTCTACTTGTTTGCAGGATCCTGGAGGAAGCTTGGAAGACAACTGCTGAAATACTGGCTCCCCAAGAGTTCGATATAAACCCTCGAGTCACCCTCGTGGGGAAGAAGGCTTGCCACTAGCTACACACTTTGCACTTGGAGTCTCAACCTAGCCATCATTTGGATATTATAGAAAACATGGGAGTAGAAGTTAGGGAGATATGTGAGGTTATTTCTACTATTATAATCATATCTACTCCTAGTGTTGTGCCTTGTGATGTGCGGATTAGTTTTGAAGAAAGTGAGCCTACAATACAACCTGCACCACCACCACATACATTGGAGGAACATGCCATGATGCCTAGTGTTGTTTCTTGTGATATGCATGTTACTTTTGAAGAAAGGGAGCCCTCACTAGTACAAAATGCATCACCACTTGAGATAGATGAATCATGCCTACTAAATCTGAGGAGGATGTCATTGATATTGGTGCTGATTTCGAATTGCCACTTGGAAGTCCTGAATTTCGTGAGTCTACTAATTTGCTAGTTGATTCTTATGAGTTAACAAGCACATATAGTTCAACACCATGTGATAAATTTGAAATTTTCGAATTTTGAGCATGTGGTTTTGATTACACATAAAGAAGTGCTTGCTAAAATACCACCTGTGAATA
The DNA here is from genome assembly GCA_028641055.1 of Alopecurus myosuroides. Taxonomy (NCBI): domain Eukaryota; kingdom Viridiplantae; phylum Streptophyta; class Magnoliopsida; order Poales; family Poaceae; genus Alopecurus; species Alopecurus myosuroides. The sequence goes on along the minus strand of CM054060.1, from coordinate 191,821,028 downwards.
TTGTATATTCCATCATGTTACATGAACCAATTATTGTGCAATGTGCCATGAATAGAATTTCTGAAATTTCATATGTCAATTCTAATATCTATGCTCCTTGTTTCACTTTTAATTTGGTTGGTGACTATAATATGAATGAAATTTTATGGTGGGTCACATATGTATTACTTGTGATAGAATTGTTGAATTGAACATTGTGTTACCTCGGTTGGATTGTTTACAATTTGCTAAATTCGAGCATGTTGTTACACATATGTTTGGTTTGCCTCAAAACTTGATAAATACATATGCTACTGATTTATACTTCACTTATATTTGCAAAATGAGTTGCAACTTACAAAATGAAAATAATAAACATGATAAAACAATTGAGTGTACTACTACCACCATATTTGATCATAGATCTTCTGTGAGAACACTTGATTTGATACTAAACAATAAGAATTTATACATAGATGTTTCTCCTTAGAATCATGATTATATGAACTTCACTTATATCTGCAATTGTGATTGCTATTTGATGAGATACTACTTGTTTTTATATGAAAATTATGTGTTGATGACTTGCAAATTTTGTATCTTTTGGCGATGTGAGAATATTTATCATGTCCACAAAATTGACGCACACCATTATGTATACATATATTGTGCATACACGTTGTTCTTTTTGTTTCATCCACGTTCAGCTTACCACAAGCCGCGGACATCTTGTCTTGAAGAAAGGGAGTATGATGTGTATACATTAGTGGTATATGATGATTGTGTCTGTGTGAACTGGAAGGAAATATTGAGCCTTACTGATGTTCATTAGAAGGTGAATTCTTTCTTAGTAATAAATAATGTTTGTGTTTATAAGAATGTTATACTACCTAATCCTATGCATTTATGTAATAGCAGGGTTATTGAAAACACAAGAATTGGTGGAGCAATGAAACTGGTTGAAGAGGATGACATGCACGAGGGAGGTGAGGGAGGAAGTGGAGCCATCACGGAAAAAATATTCGGTTCGGACTTGTAGAAGTCTCAAATTTGAAACGATCATGGATTCTTCATACGGCCTCCAAATAACGCAAATACACACAATCTGAAAAGGAAATTCGAAGATCTTTCCAATGGACCTAACCCCATGCACAGATTCGACTCGTAGAAGGCGTGGCGACCGAAACAATTCATGAGTCGTTTTCTTCCAGTTTCCAAATAGAGTCCTGTCAAGTTAGGAAACTTAGAGATTTGTTTGATTTCGACCCCAACACTAGGTTGGGCATCCAGCAACCTTTATAACGCTTGTAATTTGCATTATTAGAGGTTAGACTATGTTAAATATAAACCGTAGACTTTTAGATTGAACTTGCTCCTTGTAAGCATTCATCTTGAAGTATTGTTACCATTGAAAAATTGTTTGCTACCTGCTGTTCCATTGGGAATAAGACGGTACAGGACCACCTCGTAGTCGTTGGCTGCATTGTGCAAGCGTGTGGAGATAAAAATATCCATTGGATTGCAAATTGTTGCATTGGCATCAGGGATCAGCCGAAGAGTTTTCAGTGAGACACGAGTTATCAGTAGAAGTTATCAGAGGGTTCATTGAGAAGATTGGGCCACTCCACCAATGATCAGGTGCACAAGATCAATGAAATACAAGAAAGATGCATCAACAGGAGGCCAAGATTTGTCGGAAGGAAGAGTAAAGCTGGGCTTAGAGGATGGCACTCTCCGCCGTCACTAACTACTGGAAAGAGCACAAGACTCGCCTTCCCATGGGAGTTGCGGGACGTGCCCTCGATGATGATTTTTCCCACGAGGACGAAGTTTTGCTGGAACACTTACCTAGGTGGAAGTTGACCAAATCAGCGTGGTGGGCAGAGTGTCATGCCGCTCCCGCTGATCGACCCACGGGGGCTCCCCCACCCCCACCACGGCGTCAACCCTGGGTCGACGACGACGAACTAGACGTCTTTAGACCAAGAACAACGTGGCTTGCAAAACTGGCTACAAGCTGGTAGACAAGGCCGTGGAGCTGCAGGAGAATATGTCATGGTCCATGGGGAAGCTTCTCACCAAGCCACTCGCCAGCAAGCGAGCGGGTTCTTTCTCACACAAAAATCAGGAACACGACAACCCGCACCCGACTACTTAGTGCCATCGCCCTTGCGAAGAGCCATCAATATCTATCAACATGACACTCCGCGACTAGTCACTATGTCTCCCCACGAACGAAGAAGCGGGACACACCATCTCGGGCAACCAAACCCAGGGAAGGGCCAATGCCTCAGCGTCCAACCTGCACGAATGCCTCGACATCATGCGCGTTGGGGATGACGATGACCATCTCGACCCTCGTTGCTTCTGTCCTAACATCCTGGCGAAACACTTTTTGTCTAGTTTCAAAGGGCCATGTGAGGTTCAGCGCTACAACACGAACATGAACCTGGCCACTTGGCTGCAAGACTATGCGACAACGATGAACATTCAGAATGCCTTGCCCCATATCGATGCGCATTTACTCCCCTGATGCTGGAAGACACGTCGCAGACATGGCTCAACAACCTGCCCAAAGAAAACATCAACTCTTGGGCAAAGAAGAAGGTCTTCATTAAGAACTTCAAGAGGAAGTGTAAGTGACCCGCGACCATCGTCGACATCAAGAGATGCACCTAGAGGGACGTCGAAATCGACCGACCGCTGGGTTTGCGGCGTATCCATCCTCACCAACTCGGCAGAAGGGCTCCACATGGATATAGTGCTCTCCGCACTAGAAGGCAACACAACCTTCCTGGCCGTAAAACAGAAGCTCATGCGCTTGCACAAGGACATTACTTCCATGATCCAGCTGATGTCCATCGTCTCCAAGTACGATAAGGCTGACTCCAGCAAGGATGACTTGGAGGAAGATGACAAGGAGAAGAAAGGGAAGGGTCGAGGCAAAGGTGGAGCTAATAAATCTGCCCAGAAGCGCAAGGGCGACAATGGCTCGGAGCTGGTAGCCAAGACAACTACATGAAGTGGACGTGGCTTCAAGAGCCTACATGGAACCTTCCCTGCAAAAATCTCTTCGCACAAGAGATCCTGGGCCAACCCTGCCGCTTCCACAGCCTTCCGGGCAAGCCGTCCACACACACTACCGACGAGTGCAACCTGACGATCCAGATCTTGAAAGCCAAGTTTATCGGATAGAGAAAAGCATATTAGTGTACATTGCAGAATTTAAAATTTTGCCCTACTTAGCCTCCAAGATCACTATGAAGATAACGATACATGCCCATACATGCATTGATGAGGAAACACGACTCACTAGGTAGTGTAAATCGATGTAGTCGTAGAAGAGTTCTGAACAATCATAAATCCTGACAACTAGGACTAGTTGCGAGGATGTTGCTAAGCTTCCCTCGTCAATGATCACACATGTAGTCCCTCTTATGGTGTGCATGCGTACGCTCGTGTCAACCCGCGAGCACTCCGCCGTCTAGGACTCGACACCGACAAAGAGAGATAGTCTTTCGGCGTTGCTAATTAGTATCTCTAATCAACTGTGATTAGAGCTATATGATTCTGGAAGTTTCTCAACACACGAGAGAGAATAGAAATTACATCTAGGTCTAACTGTGAGAGTACACCTCAAAAACCCAATTAGAAGAAGCCCTAATCCAATTAGCGGGGCTCTAATTAGAAGTTGTAATTAGACCATCTAATTCTACTAGAGAGAGAGACGCTTGAGAGCCAATTGTTATGATTTGCGTCAAGGTATTGGGGTCTTTTTATAGGTGGAGGAAGGATGGAACCTGTCTTGGGCGACATAGGGAACAATTTCCTATCCAGGAGGTGGCCGGATCCCTTCTCCTAGCCCAAATCGGATTGGACGAGTCCAATCCCCTTCCTCCTTTTTTCCTTTTTCCTTTGGCCTTTTTATTTTATCTCTTAAACCGAATAAAGAATGAACCAATTGGGGAGGGTGCGCCTTGTGTGGTGCCCTTGGGCCCACATGGCAGCTCCCCAAAATAGGGTGCAGCCACCGGCACTTCCCTCCTTTTCGATTTTTGCCCGAAACTCTTCCGGAACCCTGTGACCTATATAGCTAAAATCATCGACCTTATCTACTGATGTTATAAGGGACATCTCTTGTCCTCCGGATCATATAAAATTCTACCTACCATCAGCATTATTTCTCTCTTATAGCAACTTCCCACATCGTATCGACATCTAACATTAAAAAAACCAATAGCATCAACTTTATTATCTCAATTAAAGGTTAGCACGGCTTAACCATGTGACTGGTAAAGGTTCGAGAACACACATACATGTTCGGGAACTTGCCGAACAATAACCAACAACGAAGACGTTGACGCCCATGATGGCTCATGTGTGTTCACGAAGAACGAGGGAACCTTACAAGTTACTCACTGCACATATTCCCTTAACTTCACGATACCTGTAACATCCCAAGTATGAAAAACAACCCTAGAATGTTTGCTTTTTGTTTAAATTTAGTTTGCATCATTCCATCATGAGTTTTGCATTTGTTTTCACTTGTTTTCCATTTGAATTTCAAATCAAAATTCAAACCTTTGTTTCACACTTGGTCTGTTACAATTTTTCAAATGAAACATTCAAATCAAACCATTCAATTGCTTCCAATAAACTAGAATTTCCAAAGTATGAACTTGCCTAATTGTCAATAAATCAATTATTGCAAATTTCACTCAAATCCTTTTGAATTTCAAACAGCAATAAAAATTTAAAATTTTGGAAAACAAAAAGTTACACAATTGGGCTTTTGTAATAAATAACTAATAAAAATTATCACCAAAATTTTTTCAACCCCAACACCCTATCCTTTTCCCTCTTTTCTTTCCTACAAAAAATAGGGTGAACAAAAAAAAATAGAAACAGAAAGCAAAAACAAAAAAAGGGGGGAGGGCAGGCCAGCCCAATTGGGCTGAGCCCACCACACCCCCACGAAGCCCAGGCGCCTGCCCCCCTGTCGTCTTCCTCCTCTGTACGGAGACAGAGGAGGGGAGGCTCCCCCACCGAGCAGCTTTCCTGCTCCCGCCACCTCCTCTATTTCTACCCCCCGAGGCTCCAAACCCTAGCTCTCCATCCTTTCTTCCTCCTCAAGCTGCCGCCGCCCTCTCCCTTTTCCTCTCCCCTTCCCTGTCGAATTCCCGGAGCTTTTCTGAACCTCTGTATCACCTCCATGGCCGGTGGTTGAGCTCTCCACCGCCGCCGCTACGCTCGCCGCCAAACTTCCGCGACGGCGGGAACGGAACCCTCTCGGCCTCCTCTCCCTCCTCGCTTCCTCGACGAGGCCCGGGAAGCCGCGGATCGCCGCCGCCGAGTCGCCTATCGCCGCCGTTTCCTCCAGGTCGACCCACTGCCACCTCTGCAACCGAGGGTGAGCACGCCCTCTCCCCTCTCTCCTCTCCCCTCTCCCCCTTCTCCTTTCCCTCCGCGAGCAGGGCACGCGCTCACTCCCGCGCGCGCGGGAGCAGCCGCGGCGAGCAGGTCGCCGTCCGTCGTTGCCGTCTTGCGTTTCCTTGACGTGTTCAGGTAACTGAACTTTGTTCAGTTTTGTCAGGCTTAAAGCCGGGAGTGTTACCTCAAAAACCCGCGCGCCCGTTACCTATCAAAAACAGTTTAGCAGCCCACTGGTCTCGCTCGCTGCGCGCAAGCCCGCGGTCGTGGGATCGAATCCCCCCCCCCCCCCCCGCGCGGGATTAAAACCCACTTTTTATTTTCTTTTTTTCCAGATCCAGAATCAAAAGTTATTCGCACACAAGTCCCTGTAGTTATTTTCTAGGTCCCTATTAATATTTTCCTAGTCCCTGCAATTTAATAAAATTGGCAGATTATCAAATAAACTTTGTAATTTAATAACTTTTGCTTGGAAACTCAAATTGCAAAACTTTCAACATGAAAACCACTCCATTTTAATGCTCTACCACATTATCAACTTTATTTCTGTTTTGAATAATTGAAAATGGTGAAAACATTTATTACTTGTTAAATGCTTTAAATATTGCAAAATTCATAACTTGGGCATAAAAATTCCAAATTCAACAAATAAAATATGTTTTCCATACCAAATTAAATTCTCTACATGTTAAAACCATTTGTATACTGTTTTGAACATTTCAAATGGTTTCAAAAATTCAAATTCAAACAACTCTCTCAAATTTGGTCAAATTCATAACTAATTCAAATTTAATTCAAATGGCACATGTAAAATATGTTTTCCATGCAAAATTGAACAAGCTTTCCAAATATAAACTTTATTTCCTGTTTTGAATAATAAAAATTGGTTCAATAATTTAAATCTTGTTTAAATCATTTAAAATTGCTAAATTAATAACTTGGTCAAACTAAATTCTTTTTGAACATATAAAATATGTTTTCCATTCAATTTTTCATGAACTTTGCAAATATCAACTTTGTGTTCTGTTTTAAAATAAATTAAATTGCTGAAAACAACTGTTTCCTAATTAATGCATTTAAAATTGTCAAATTAATAACTTGCTCATTTTAAATCCTTTTTCAACAAATGAAATATGTATTCCATCTAAAATTTTGTGTTCTTTCCAAATATGAATTTGGTTATCTATTTTGAATATTTAAAATTGGTGGAAACAACAAATGCTTGTGTAACTCATTTAAGAAGCCAAATTTCATAACTTAATAAATAAAATTCCAAACTTGGTAAACAACAGATCAAATTGAAGCTAATGTTGTTTTCTTATTGTTTTCTTCATCCATGCATCATTCTAATCAACTTTCACATGATGGTTAATTGTAGATCACTTAATTCAACTTTAATTCTTGGGCTTTTCTATATGCAACCCAAATTGCATATGAGCCCATTTAAATATGTTTACCATGTCCACTAGCTTATCCTTGATGCATCAATTAAATTGCCATGCATCATCCCATGTTTGTGCATTATGCCATGTTATTGATTGTTTGTCTCTCTGTGTTGTTTGTTTGCTTCTTCTCGAATAGACGACGACGTTGAGACAGACGAGGTTTACGACACTACTTCAGAAGAGTTAGCCCATTACCAGGCTACTGAGTTTGCAGGCAAGTATTCACTCACCTGAACCATTGTGTCCTTTCCACACTGGATACCGATACTTTCCGTTGTCTAATCTGCTAGCCTTAAGATTCGTTGCTTGTGTTCCGATCCTATCACATGTTATCCTGTAACCCTGATATAGCCTATCCTCCACACCTATAACCCTGTTGCTTGTTGTCTGTGTCTTACTAGCATGCTTAGGGTTGTTTATGCTCGAGTCTGATGTCCGTTATTTCTGTTACCATATTTATTATGTTCTGGGGGCTCGATGTTTAAACAACAACCTGTTAATGTTTGAGGTAATGCTAATTTGATGATAAGGCACCGGCAGGAGGCCGGGTATGGTTTTGAGGCCTGCTAGTGTCGAACTCAGGAAAAGTTCTTGTCCTCTGGATCCATGTTGAGCGCGCTAACCGCATGTGGGAAGCGTGTATGGGCGCCCCCCGCAACTCTGATTCGATTCGCATCTCGTCCAAATCGCCACACTTAGTTCGGGCTTTCCATTTGATGCACGCATATGCAGGTACGAACCCTCGGCGCCAGGGTGGAACTTTTGTAGTCGGCATTTAGGGCGGCGTGGTCTTCCAGTGCTATGAGGGTCCCCCTTTTCTTCGTGGGGGCTCGATTAGCCGCGCACGCACAGCACGTGGTTCTTTGGGCTTGATGCGAAGACGAGTTGGGTTGTGTTGAGTGTTTCGCTTGGTGGGTTTGATCCCCGTCTGGCGGGATATTCTTACGTGTACGGCCAAATTGGTGCACCCCTGCAGGGTTAAATCTTCTCGAGAAGCCGTGTTGTCCGCGGTTATGGATGACTTGGTGATAGGGCTGGCTAACAAGGATTAGACAACTTACACCTAATCAATAATGAGTTGACTAGTAATAGGCATATTGTCACAATAACTTGAACCTTCATTAATCCAACTGTGTGGGTTATCCTCGGATTGCTTCTTTGCATAAGGGGCGAGATCCAGGAAGGGTTTGTTTGAGGTTAGTGGTAGTTGGTTCCGATGCGCTATCTTATCCCCTTCTTTTAGCCGGATGTTGTAGCGTGTCTCTGTAGTTGGTTAGGGCAGCCCGCTGCCGCACCTTTGTATCACCTATCTTCCGTTGAACCCAAAGCATCTGTACTTGGTGTTGTCGGGTACACTTTGGTATCTTGTGCGTCTTGCTTGCCAGTACTCGTCTGTACTGACCCCTTTGGGGCTGCGTGTTCTGCAGACTACGTTTCCGAGGATCCCCATGGTGGCTACTACGTGAAGTATGATGAGGCTGCTGACGAGTAGATAGCGGACCCGGGCAGGATCCGAGACTTCGTGGATGGGCTCCGTACTTTTCGTTTCCGGCCTCTTAGGCCTATTTGGATCTTGTCTGTACTCAGACACTTTGGATGCTTCCGCTGTGATGTAATGATGACTTGTTGGGACATGTGTCCTCTGCATGACTGTATTTTCTATCTCTGCTCTAGTGAGAGCTATTTGCCACTTATTTCTATTTCTTTGTGTCTTAGAGATTTGTTGTGATATCACTTGTTCAAATGCCGTTGACGTACCATGTGTGTATGTTATGAAGTACATCAATGGAAGTAGTAGGATTTCTATGGGATGGTTTACGCAGACGATGAATAGTAGAAGTTGGTTGTCACACGTTTACGTGTTGGCCTACTCATATTGAGATGCGGGTGCCGGTAAGCCCCGTAAGCCAATTATATACTGTTTAGCGGGCTGTGAGTATCCTCTAGAAGTCCGGGTGCGACAATACCAATGATACCATGAGGTGATACTATGTGCTCTAGTCTAATTAAACCCTTTTATATAACACATCAAAACTCGTATCGGTGTCGTTCTCTTTTCTCATCCATATCCCCGATGTCCTTGTGATAAATTACGTTGTGTCTGGCCAGATGATTGGTTGACATCAGTTGAGAGGGCAAGATCATGTATATCTCCATCATCAGGAGGAGTTAAGTACTAATATTGAATGATCTTAGTTCCATTACACGCTCTAGATTATACCCAGATGTCAATGTTATGATCCCTTATTACGGAGGACGGTTGAAGACATCCAAGGCATAACTGTCAATTGTGCAGTCACTAGATATTCTCACAGTATAGAAATTATAATCAATGAAATATCCATATGTACTTTGATAAATACATTAGAATTCTTTAGTCTCTTTTAGCAAGGTCATATACTTGGGTCTGTCGGACCCGTGGATACCAGGGTATCCTGGGCCATCTATTGCGGGCCCGGCCTTTCTCCACATGGCAATGGCCCACCTTGGATCTCTTCTAGAGGCGAGTGCCCGAGCACCCTTCGCTAAGAGGGCCTCCCAACGAGGGAACCCCATTGTGGAGATAATCGCCAATCCCCTGGAGAGGAGGTCTACCTCGCCCCCGCTCTCCTCCAGAGGAACCAGCGTTCGCTGGGGAACATCCCATGTGGAGCTGACGTCCTCCTCCGGCGAAGTGACAAAGGCGCCGCAGGGCGATATATACGCTTTGGGCACAGTTGCCACTCTCGTGTATAAAGCGTGCACTTCGGCTGCGTGCGCCAAAGCTCTTCCCAAAACTTTCCTCTTTGGTGCAAGAAGACTAGTCTGGCGCTGCAAGATGGAGGGAATGTCATCAGAGCCCCCACTTTGCCATGGACGGTGGCACTGTCCTCGACGACCACGACCAAGGGGTCACCACGGAGCGCAGATGTTCTCCACTTTGGCACCTTATGGTAGCCCTTTCCCGCCGAGTATGAGCGGGAAGGAGGCCCAAAAACGCCGATATAAGTAGGGCCGCTTGGCCTCCCTAGAATGGGATCCAAAACTCAACTCATCGAGAGCCCACCATAGCTAGTCCTGGGCACAAGCTCACAACTAGTATTGTAACTCATTGTAGTGCAATCCACAAACAAGCAGGAGTAGGCTTTTACACCGCAATGGTGGCATGGACCTGGGTAAACTCACTGTGTCACCATTGCTTGTGTGCTGAGCTTGCCTCTTGAAGCCTCTCGAGGTGCGTGAGAATGTGGTTAGCCCTCAGTGTTCGAACCTCTTGAGGTGACCCTGTCTTTGGCAAAACCACCTCTCCGACAGGGTCGGTTCAGTACTATTGTTACCCTAACAATAAACTCTGATGTTTTGCTAGAATTTGTCAAATTCCATGATCAAGAAAATGTGTTTTTCTCACAAAACATAATCTAATCTTCAAGACAATGTTAGGAAGTCTTGTTTGTTTATGTCTTCACACCCAACACAAAGATTTTCCTTTGGAAACTAACTTTTCAAGTGCTATAGCGGTTGTAGCATAATGGCATAAACTAAATTCTGAACTTGGAGATAGAATAATAATGGAATATTATTGTCTCTAGGACATATCTCAAATAGTCCCCCACTTACACTAGATCAATAATACTCTAGTTAGTATGATGCCATAACACCTATGGAAATCCAGTGTTACTCACACTTTGCATGTGGCTCCTTAGACCATTATCTTTCACCTTTTGATCTAATCAACTTGTGATAAACTTGCATTATATTTATTAGGAATTGGAGTTTTGTGAATCTGGCTCTGTAGTAGTATGAGTAATTCAATCGTCTTCAAAATAATTATTACACCGTCTTTTGAAACCTCACTAAGTCGAATCGCTTTTATCTAACAACTTGCAATCTACAATGTCTCGGATTGTGTTGAAACTATCTTTAGTAGTATATATTGTAGAGTACACTCATAATACTCTAATGTTGATACTTATGCAACATACGGTATTATCAATTGAAGAATCATAATCTGAATAAAATCAATATAGATTTGATGTCATAATTCCACTACAAATATGTATGGGAGTAAACAACTCACAATATTATTTGAAGCTATACAAAATACCGCTAAGTTGTTTTTCACTTTGTAATACCACCATAAATACCTATGTGAGAAACATCTCATGTATCCCCCTCAAATTTGTAAGAACTACTGTGTTAAGTGCTAGTCCCTGGATCATGCTAGCACCACAAAACAAAATGTAATGTATCAATTGCAGAAGTATCAAAATTATTACAAAAAATCTAGAATAGCCAAGTATAGCTTTATTACAAAGTGCATAGTATTGAAAAACTAGCAAAACTCAGAGTTCTAAACAGCAGAAATAAAAGTAACAATGAGACTCCATCTTCAATCATGCGCCACAGGCATTACATGTTGGGTGTAGACTCGAGTCCAAGCACTTGATCAAACTTCATCATCAGAATTCCTTGCACGTTGGAATATGCAGCCCCCGAAGGAGGTCAGTATAAACAATGTAGTGGCAAATGACACTATGGTGGATATAAATTGGCAAGTCTAAACTACATGCATATTGGCTTGGAGGAGTTTATGCTATTTGCAAAACGCAAGTTTTTCCCTAACACTTTTCAAAAAGAGTTTTCTTTTCAAAGATTGGCACCATGGGACACACCCGTGAGCACCACAACTAATATTTCCTGAGCCAAATTTTACTTCTTCAAAACGGTGTTGAGATTCTTCTATCCATCCTTGTCCAGCTGCTCAAAGTTGTCCATTACCAGGGACACGACTATGATCATAGTTTCTAAACTCTGCAGAGGTTGTGCACTTTGACCCTTTGTCTTCAATTAGCCGAAACATCCTATGCACACGGAATGCATCGTGGAAAGGAGAGAATTGAGACGAGATCTTTCAGAAGAAGAAATTCAACCCAGACAGCAAGACCCGTTCCACCTACAATTATGCTACATCTTCATGTCAAGCATGGGCTGAACTCTCACAACTTAGTTGATCAAGACAGAGCCCATATGTCAAAGGGTCTGCACAGAAAGCTACTAGATTTATAGGCTTGGTAATATCTTTGTTTCCTAGGTGGCATTCCTCAAGTGAACTCCCCTCGGGGAGACACTCAACTCTCATCAACCAAACAACCAAATACACCCAGGTGATTCATCGAAGTTTATACTTAGAATTTTTCCACAACATTGAGTAAAACAAATTTGTAGCAAGGCTAAGCATCTACTAAGTACCAAGTCCCCAAAATAACAAGTCTAAAGGATTGCTACACACTACTTGGGTTTTGCATAGCAAAATAATAACTTAGTAAAATTCCCTATCATGCATACTACTCAAAAACACTAGTAATGCATAGTAAAAATATAGGAGGTTTGATGGTGTGTCACTTTCCTTGGCAATAGGATGAACAATCACAACAAGTATAACAACAACAAGAGTAGATTTGCTCCTCTTCACAATCTAATACACGCAAAACAAGCCACACATAAACATACAAAACAAACATAACATAGAAAACAAAATAACGATACAAAAAGATGTATGCATGTTATGGAATGATCGAATTAATGCAAAAAATTCACAACTCGCAATCAGTACTAATAATGATGTTCTCTGATGTTAATAACACGGTTATGATGCATGCAAAAAAAATTATAATAAAATTTTAATTATTAACATTACTAGGGTTTTAATATATGCTAATATGAACATTAATAAAGTTTCGGTTACAAAGTTGCACAAATAATTTTTACTATGTGTCTACTGGATATAGGACATAAAAAAAGTTATAGAAATTGATTTCACCTTAAAAGGATTTATAGAATTAAAGTTATACACAAAATGGTGATTAATGGAGATCTACAAATAACATGTGAGTGCATGTTTCAAAATTAAAAATCCAATAGCCTAGATTAATATACACATTGTTTTGATTTCAAAAAGTCCAAAATCATCTAATTTGGAATTACAGAACTCGAGATATTAATTTTTCAAGTTTTGATTCAAATTTGTTTTTTTTTCTATTTTTATTAAAAACGTGATCGATCCGGGGCGAGGGAAAACGGCGGCTTCTGATTGGTCGGAGGATTTTCACGCGGATCGGCGCTGCGGGCCGCTGGATCTAAGTTGCGGTGGACGGCCGTGATTAAAAAATAACGCTTCGACGGGTCTTCTGTCCTCGCCGCTTGATGAAGATCCGACGGTTGACGTTGATCCCATGCTTCGAGGTCGCCGGAGTTGTGTGCGCACGGTGGCAGACGAGAGTGAGGGCACGACAGTGCTAATGTACGGTACTAGGGACTACATAGAGCATACCAGGAGGATCAGGGTTGCAGCGCGAGCTCGGTGGCGAAGGCGGCGTGGTCGTGGATCCCTGCAGCTCCCTCGATGGCTCGTCGGAGTGGACTCGGGCGACGGGCGGGCCCGGGCACGGACGACGGCGACAATCTGTTCGAGGAACCCGCGCGCAAACATGTCAGGGAGGTGCGCGATACCGAGAGGAAACGAGAGGGTGCAGAGAGAGGTGGTAGGGTGGTCGGAGTTCACCGTGGCGACGACGGAGGGGCGACAGAGATCGGGAGCTCGTCGGGACGATTTTCGAGCGAGGGTGGAGCTAGGGTTTGCAGAGGGGGTCACGGACGTCGAGGGTAGGGTTTTAATGGGCCCGATACGTGCGGGAGGGTCTAGGGCACGGGAGAGACGGTAGAGGTTTCCGACGGGCGCACAACGTCGTGTTCGTCTCTGGTACGGCGAGGATGGCGTCATCGGTGCGTCACCGGTGGGGTCACAGTGTCAACGAGAGAACCGAAGAGAGAGCGCGGCGGGCTGGCGCACTGGTTTCTGTTAGGCCTTCTACGTGGGCTCGACCTTCTCGGTGAGCTACGAGCGCGCGAGAGAAAACTGAGGGAGGGGGAGATGGGCTGGGCCCAAGGGAAAAAGAGAGAGAGGGCTGGGTGCTGCGTTTTCTACCTTTTTTTGTTTATTTTTTTTAACAATTGATTTAAAAACAAATCAAAACCCAACCAAAACATTTCAGAAAAATACATAAAAATATGTTTTGAAAAGCTTAGAACATAAGGAACAGTTTGGTACTAAAAGTTTCCCAAAATAAAATAATTACTTTTGAAATAGTATTTAAATTCAAAAGGTGGTTTAATATGTAGTAACACCTAAAATTTTGTGTTTAGCAAATTAATAGCTTTTTTTAGGTAATCAAAATGCAGGGATCCTATGATGCTCATGAATGCATGAAGGTTTTAAATTTTTCAAAATTTTCAAAATCCTGGGATGTTACATCTCACCATAATATTTTGGGCTTAGTTACACACAATTAACTGGTTTGAGAAAACTTTTGCTTAAAGTTTTATCCTTTATACCGATTTGGATAAATAATTTATCCATCGAAAAATTATGGTTCTTATGTTCCTATTCATGACAACGAGATTGGTCAAATCACGAATTTTGTGACTTGATCTCAACCCTTTCTATTTTTCTCACCAAGACTACGAAGGTCAAACTATTGCATAATATCACGTAAGGCTTACGTTTAAGACAAATTCTTTTGTCTTATTGCAATTCGAAATTTCTTTCAGAATTATTCCTCATATTCATGTTTGTTTAGCTTCTTAATCTATCTCGTAGATTCTGAATTTAATAAGAAACTTTCTGACAATTCAGTTAAAACTCTTTAAATCATTCCATGAGGTAATTCTCTTTCAATTAGGCCCAGCCGAACTAAAAGATCATATTCAGTTCTCACTTACTTTTAACTTCCTTTGATTTATAACGAAAAATAATAACTTCTTTATTCATTAATACAACTAACATAACACTCAAAATGTAATATTTTAGATTACTCTAGTAATCTAGAATTAATAACACTTAGTAACTATTTTTGCTCATTGATCCAATAACAGCACCAAGCAATTGATATGTTATCTTCTTTTTCAACTCGTCATTATTATTTATTCGTCCTTGATAAAGCAATTTTGATCAAAACTAGCTTTATGAAAATTGCACATATTCATATTTGTTTCCCTTATGAAAATATTCATGTTCCCTTGATTTGATATCACTCTATCCACTCGAAGGTGAAATCTTGGGTTAACATGAACATCTATTTTTCTTGGATCTCTATGACAATCCAATGTTATATATGAGCATTATTATCTTGTTTGTTTTGTTTTTCATTTCATGGTCATTGTATTCGTATTTTGATGACTACATCACAAAGTGAATATTACATCAAATTGCTCATATGAACTTTATTAAATACTAGCAAACATGTCTATGCGTTGCTACGGGTGATTGCAATACCGCTGAGGTAGGGATCGACCACGAGCAAGCCCCATTTGTGGCAGCGTTAGTTTCGTGCCGGTGTTGTTGGATTTGTGTCGTCACCATTCTCCTTACCTTGCTCCAGCGCCACCCTAGTCCAACGTCATGGGGTCAGGGAGCAACTCATCAAGTCCCACTTTCAGTGATGGCATGAAAGATGTTAGTACAAATGCTCCTCTACCTAATACTAATGAGGTGAGGTATCTTCACTTCTAAAAAGGTAACTCACAAGGCCAACAGTACATAAGTATAGAGATATGCTTTTAATTGTCCATATTTAGCCCAAAGGAGCGACGGAGAACAAACCTTTGTCTCTTTGCACATTATCGTGATGACCAACACTTAACCGAACACCTTTTTTTTAAAATGAGATCATTATATTAAAGCAAGCAAGCCGCCGTCCCCCTTAGGTATCTTTATAAGGAATAGAGTGTGTAAAAACTTGTGCCCGGAGTTTAACATATAGTTACATCATTTGCTAATACAGCTTGTATACACCCCGGAAGCTCATCATGCCAAACAACTTGATTATCTCAAGTGACATTGTGACAGAACATACCATAATCTCAACTGTTAACTATAAGTGAGGTCCATTAGATTTCTCTAAATCCAAGAACAACGAATAGGACTAGTAGGTCTAGAAGTTTCAGCATCACTTCGTTTGAATCATACACAAAATCATGTAAATCTTCCAGCATACCACCATGAACAGTAGAAACAATTTAGTTTGGCTCAGTCTTGATTTTGATCGAGTTTACCCATTTAGAATACAGTGGAGTGTACAGGTGAAAAGGATGTATCATTTCATTGTTTGCTTCAAACAACAAAACTGCAGGTTATGCCCGCATCAGTATCTTGGACAAATCTACAATATGACAGATTAATTTTAAAATTAACAAATAATCGTTAGAGTCATCCCATAATTGAAAATTTTGATAACTGATCCATGTTCACATGCCAACAATAGGTTAAGGTCGTCTGATTTGTGAAACAGATTATTTTCCACATTGGAGAGCACACAAAAGCAGCAGTATACATCAAACAAAATACTACTGAAATTGGATTAAAAGCAATAGTTGATGTGTACTCACAACCTCGATCCGATGCTAGAAAGCCAGCTTAAGAGCCTTACCATCCTTTGATAAAACTTGACCTGCCTGCTTTAAATTCAGGATAAATTTGTTAGGCGTTACGAATTAAGGATAATTCCAATCAATAGAATCGATTTCTTATGGAGAGAAGGCTATAGAGATGTCTTGTTGAAGAGATTGATTCAGAGGAAATAAAAACATTCATTTGACATCTCTGTATCCTTTTCTCCATGGAGCTACAGCTTTGTTGCGGCAGAGAACTGCAACTTGGGTATTGGCAATGGAACTAGAGCGAAACCGGGAGAGGTGGCTGAGAGGGGAAAAGGTGGGACGACATCTGCGAGAGAAAGCCTGCGGCGGAGTTCGGGGAAGCATGGCTAATCCACTTCGGCGGCAGGGGAGACACCTGTAGTGCTTTGTGTGACAATCTTCTCGCGGCTAATTTTGGCGCAGTCTCCCGGCCGGATGCGAGGCCGGCCACCATGACCTTGTGCTCGTCCTTGAAGTTGTACATTATGTAGCGTTGAAGAATTTGGGCGACTATTGTCCACCTCTTCGCATGCATGCAAGCACCTTCTCACTTAGTTCACCGGCGGAAACTTGCCGAGCCGCTCGGTGTGCTGCTGCTCTTCACGTGCTGGATTTAGGCAGCGTGCGGAAAAAAGGTGGTGCGCGCTATATGTCTACCAGAGGTGTGGGCGGGAGGTTGGGGGGGTGGGGGAGAGGGTCCCTTCCCTCTCGCTCGGGCGATCCCCTGCTCTCATTTCGCTCAAGGATGTTGTTACTGGGCCGGCCCATGTTTCGGTCGTTCATATGTGTCGTTCGCTCGCATCCACGGCTTCCCCACGTCGCTGCTCCTAGGTCCCGCGGAGCGTGGGCCCTGCTTGTCAGTCTGTGTTCTCTGATTGTGTTGTAGTTGTTGCACATTGGTGGGGTGGTTTGCTATTTAAGTAGATCAAATTCCTTGTCAGCTTACGATGTGGGACTAAAAAACGGACAGGTACTGCGCGCGGACTGGGGAACCGTACGCTGGGAGGTTTGTTCGTTCGTTGATTCCTACAGTCTAATTACGAAACTAGTTCCCCTTTGCGCATGCGTCCTGAAGGAACTTTGTTCTTGAAGGAATGATTTTTGAGTTTTAACAGGTAAAACTGCTTGATCAGTTAAGATCAGGTTTTTGGCCTTGAAAGGAAAAAAAAACTTATGTAATGAAAAGAAAAAAAATATGGTAAGTGTTGGGGACAAAACAATTACACTACTTTTCATATGCTCTAGTGTAAAATTTGAACTAAGCTCCTACTACCAAGTAAAATGTGGAACTTTGTGCAAGGAACATTGTTTCCTCCTAAAAAGACTGGAGCAATGACCATTGTTTCCCCTGCCATCTCAACAAATAAGATAGCTTTGTGGCTTGATTAACAAGCCAATCTAGCTATAGTCAGTTTTGGACCAGTCTGATCAAGAAGCTCATGCCTGCAGCAGTAATCATGCACAAAAAGATTTGATCCCTAGCTAGATATATATGGGGAAATTAATCTGAAAATGAAAATGAGGCCTTGGTGTAGATTAACTGTGATGTGCCAGGGTGGATGGCACATCACTGTCTCCCAGCCAATGTGCTTAGCCAACTGAAAGTAGGTCAAGATTGACACCTGGCACATCATAAGCAGTTCCTATAGTGGTGTTTTTACTAGGTGTGAAGTATGCTGAATTTCAGTGAACAAACAAAAAAGAATATACTTTATGAGAAAGGTAGATGACCATGGATGCATTAGAAGCTAGCTACTGAATACTGACCCTGCAACCAACCAAAACTAAACAAAGCTCACCTGGTTGAGCTGATAGCCCCCTTGGAAAAAGTGATGAGGGCATAGTGTGTTTGAGATACTAAAACATCATACTGAATGGAAGAAAAGCAAAAAGAAACGAAACAGCCTGGTGCATGATTGAAACTATTTATTTGCATGATGAGATTGGAATATCATGAATATATAAATGTCATATGGGGTTCTTCTTGTCAAACGAAAATTGAAATAAAACTGAATCTTTTTCTCAGATTTTCTGTTAACCTTAATCGACGAGTTCTACCAGTAGAAAGGTACCCGTGAATGACGAAATACGAAAAATAGAAATGTCAGTTATAGCTTTTCTTTGATCCAGCCACGTGCTAATTTTCCCAGAAAAATCTACTTAACCCCTGATTTTAGTCACTATGAAACCTAGTACAAAATTTTATCTTTTGGATAGAAACAAACATTCTTGGATATGAGGTCTTTGATTCTGAGGCTTTGTTTTGCTGTGTTGTACTTGTTGGTGACAAGTTGGAACAATAACTTTCGCTTGATTACGGGTAGGTCATCCTGATGAAAAAAAAGTGAATTAAAGAATGGGGAATCATATCCAGGGCAAGTATTTAAAACTATATAGAAAAGGACCAAAAAAAAAGAATAAAATATTGAGTATAAAAAAGAACTAGCAATGAGTGCACATGTGTTGAGTACTTACATTGGGGAATATAGGAACCTCCAACCCATTGTAAAATTGCATGAACATGAGGACAAAAATCCTGAATCGGACCTGCACTCCATGGTTGAAAAATCATAGTTGAGCAATAGGTACTACATGGTGTGAATTATTTCAGAAAAATGCATATTTAGCACACTTACTTGAAGTTCTGTTTAGGGACATTCACGTGTCTGATTTTGAACTCAGAAATCTTGAAATTTGGCGTGTGAGGATAAGCAACAATGAATAAATCCTTGAAGTTTTGAACTACTGCATTTATTGTACCAGAAAATGTGTCCGAATTGTGTGAAGGATTGAGGACATCGAAGATCTTATCCATGAAGTTAGCAACAACCAGGAACCACTGTTTTGCTATGGAGCAAGGAACATGCACCTTCATGTTTATAGGCAAAAAAAGGGGGTGTCACACCATTCATTTTTTTCCGTTGTAAAAAACGAGTTTGTTTTTATGGGAACTCACCAGACCATCATGCTCAAGTCTGAATCCCACAACTTGTTCTGTTAGCATGTGTTTGTAGTCATCAATGTGCAGGTCTTCGTACATTAGGAGTTCCTAATGGAAAAGTAAAAATAAAATTGGTAGGTAAGATTACTCATTTCATGTAGATTGTCAAAAAAGATGGAAGCAACTTTGATTTGAATTGACTTACGGATATTTCACTGAAAGTAATGTGTTTCACAAACCCAATCTTCTCGCCATGCATATCTTTAATCTTTTGTTGAAATAGAATCATTTTGATGAAAGAATTCATTACAAACTCATTGATATAACCACCATTGGACATGCAATGTGCTAGCGTTCTTTCCTTAGTC
This sequence comes from Alopecurus myosuroides, assembly GCA_028641055.1. Taxonomy (NCBI): domain Eukaryota; kingdom Viridiplantae; phylum Streptophyta; class Magnoliopsida; order Poales; family Poaceae; genus Alopecurus; species Alopecurus myosuroides. Next base: position 191,801,412 of record CM054060.1, on the reverse strand, counting down.
CACCTCTCTTCTATTTCAAATATCCGATAGCTGAACAAAGAGTATATGTAACAACTAAAAATAGGTATGCAACAAAATAAATTTCCGAGCAAGTAATCGAGCAACCTTAAAAAGGACACATGAATTTTGTGTTGTTAATTGAATACAATATCATTTATATTGCTTGTTAGCATTGAAAATAATTCATCTTCTGGTGATGAGCTATTTTCAAAATTTCCAGTTTTCTTCATGTTTGTGTAGACTGTACTTAAATTGATGAAAGAGTCGGCATGAAGTGTAGCCTTTTGTTGTTCCTTCTTTGCTGAACTTGTAGAAGGTTCTTTGCTTTCAAAGTTGAGCTGGAGTGCTGCTGACAAGCCTCTTTTAAAAGTTGAAGATGGATTCTTCGAAGCATAAGATTTTGAAGAAGGAATGCTGAAGATCTTCCTTGAATCTTCTGATGGGGTGAGTGTGTTGTCTCTTCTGACATGCTTCAACGATAACGGTCTGAAATTGCACTCCTTACAAGATAAGCCAACAGAAGTAGGTGTGCTGGAGTGAGTAGGTGTACTAATAGGATATCTGCTATCAACAACACCAAGCGGACCAGACTACTGAACGTATCTTTTGGATTGTGATATGACTTTGTCTTCTGTTAAATAATCATACATTCATATTAGTTAAAAAGAGCGTGTGCGTATAAAAACTAACAAAACAGAGAAAAAAAAGAACAAAAAAATAAGAGACAACAAATAGAGGATTTTTAAAACAATCATGTACATTGACAATCATTTTCTAGTGAATAGCCAGCCCCGATGCGAGGAATATCATTGATGCGTGAAGTCCTATAAGACATTTCATGTCGTATTTGATCTTTATATTTCATATGATTTTGGAAACTGAATGGTTCATTCGAGTGGATGGACATGATTGGGAGCTTCTTTTGATGTTGGCATTAAAGGGTACATGCATATTAGGCGGGACTTTCGAGTTGTTGAAAGTCGGAGTACTGGGGGTCAAGTTGTCTTCAAATTCTTCACCAAGGCTTTACGATGGGAACTCACTGAAGTTATCTTGAGATGGTTTTGCACATGCATACCCAAGGAGATGTTCATTTGGCGAACGGCCATGGTTGGACTCCTTGAATACTGCAACATTTGATGATCCTTCAGTACAATCGAAAAAAATCAGTTAAGGTTTGGAGTGCAAAAATGAACTATAGACATATGGAAATGTTGTGCTGATAAAATAAGATGTGAACATATGTAAATTGATCTCGATACATATTCGTGTGTTACAGCTTTCCTATTGAAACAAGGACTGAACATTGAAGGGGACAAAAGAACTTTCCTAAAAGAAAGATTTCATCATACCTATTGATTTCTTTTCTGGGTTCTTATTGAACCAATCAGAATAGTCAATTCTTTCGTTTTTCAAAGCAGATGGCGATGGGTTGTCCATGTTGCATATTTTTGTTGATAAAAAAGAAGTGGAAGAACAAACTAATAAATAACAAATAGTCTAATACCATAAATTCTCAAATTCAATATGTTTTGTCTTACATACCTAGCATGGTCATTGTATCGTAAGGATCAAGAGAATAACTGTTGGTAAACTCAAGCTTATGAACTAATGGTTGGCTTAAAATTTCGTCTACATCAAGAAAACCAAGTTCAGGGACAAGAGGAAGTGAACTTAGTTGATCAACTAGAGCTGTGAAGATGTCGTGAGTGGACAGGAGCTCTCTTACTGAGCCGTCGTCAATTTTAACTTAATCAAAAGGTGGGAATGAAGAGTCCATGTAATAGTAGATCATCTCACTAATCATTGCTCTGGTGGAGCATTTTTCGTCTGGTATTTCAACAATTGCTCCTTTGTTCTCGTCATATTTCTTGTCAATCCTCGCAACAGGTTCAACAATAGAGAAAGCCAGTAGATCATTGCAGCAAATGTCATCTTGCTCGAGAACCAATCTGCCTCCTCTGGAGCTTGATGATTCTTTAGTAAAAAATGTGCGCAAAACTTCGTCGACACAACTAGAGATAGCTCTTGTCGTGTTTGTCATAATAGTATCATGCGAGTTTGATGAAAGCACTTTAAGTTTATTTTTTACCTGCGTATACAAGATGATTAAAAAATGGAAATAAAGACTGTGATATAAGCAGTTAAATTGTAAAAAAAGAAGATATGATGTAAATTTCCTTTTTCATTGAAACTTACAATGTTCTGCTCGACTGGGTTGTAATTTCTTTCAATGTAGTTGACCACATCTGCTGGCATCTCGTATGTGGATTTGCGTTTCTAGTACATTTTTGCAAAAGGCGTGCAACACTCGTGTTTCACCTGAAAAATGAAGGAAGAAAAATGGAAACCACAAGCTTAATCCCAGAAAAACCTGAACTTGCAAAGAAGGAAAGGATTTCATATCAATTTTGGATCTTACAAATAGACTTCCAAACATTGACCCCAGCTTTGAATCCAAGATGGAATACAATTTCATCACATTGTCTGTCCACAAAGAGGGTCGTGGAATTTTCTTTTGTAAGCTCACACTAGTAGCATTGTGGAACTGAAAGTATATTAACTGAAAACAAATAAAAATATGCTAGTCAAAATAACTGGAATCTTGATGGATAGGACAGTTACGAATTAAAATAAGCTAAAGCTCATATGCGTTGGATACTGAGGCAAACAAAGAATATACTGAAAAAGGTTCCCAAAACATACCACACAGATAACTCCGCAGCCCAGACAGTTGGCACCGTGATCACTCATCTGATACTTGGCAACAGAAAGAAATAACCAGTGCATCACATATGAACACCAATCAAAGCCTTGATTAACTTTTGATCAGCAATTGCATTGTAATAGCTAGAACTTGGCAAACTTTCATTAGATGGACAGAGTAATAGACAGTTAACTAGCAGCATGAAGGCTTTTTTGAATGGAGCACCTAATATACCATTCCTAATTAATTGTGCCAACTCGCATACCGTTGGAGAGAATTCTTTCCCATGGATTTCCCTGTTTACACTTTGCACAATATCTACGCTAGATGAGAAAGATATATTTTGCTGCCCAATTGGGATATCTAGGATGATATGGACAGACTCCCGAGTAATACTGAAGGAAAACCCATTTGGTAAATCAATACACCCAATAGTTGTGTCCATATGCATTGCAAGCCAGTTGAATACATCATTTGGAATCAATGATCATGATAAATTAAGAATGGAACCAAAGCCAATACTTATGACATTCAATCTCTGCTCATGATTCAAACCTTTTATAACATCCAGTAGTAGTTTCATGCGATCATTAAGGGCGTAATCCTGAAAAAAAATAAGTAAAAAAAGGAAGATTAAAATAACAAGAAAAAGATAGAAGTTAAGATGCTTATATTACAGTGTGCTATTCCTAAAATTGAATCATATATCGTGTTCGCGCATGGTTTACAAAAATATATGAGAATGGGAATAAACACGAAAATTATTTGCAATCAAAGGTTGTTCACTCTGAAAAAATTGCATATTGTTTTTTTGAGCAAAAAATGCTACATGAAAATAATCAAAACTGAGTTGGGTTTATATGTTTTAATAGTCCTGCTGGAGTCAACCAAAAACAAAACGTTTTTGTTAAAGAAAAGAGAGGAACAATTGTCCACTTGATAAAGTTCTAAAAAGGTTGATAAAAAGGAACAATGGTCCATAGAATATAGGAATGAAGTTCCACTTAAAAAAGGGATAGGTACAAATTTCCATTTTCATATAGGAATAAAGTTCCAAAAAGGGTAAATATAGGAAAAAATTCCAACAACAGTAGATAAACAAAAATGCACCCCTAAAAAAAGAATGAACAAAGTATCATTAAAAAAATGGGGAGGAACAAAGGTCCATTATATATATGGTAAAACATAAGTTAAAGACATTTGATAAAAAAAGAAGAATCTATGGGAACCAATTTCCATAGATTAGAAAGACTTTGTTCCAATAATTGAATAGGAACAACTACACACTTCATATAGCAGAAAAAAAATTACAAACTGTCCATTGAAAAAAATCTAGGAACAAAGGTCCATTTAGTATGGAATAAAATACAAGGTTTCCACTCTCCTGGACAAATGGCCCATAAAAAATATAGGAACAAACTTCCAAAATAAAATAAAATAGTAACAAGTTCCAACAAAAAAGAATAAAGAAACTTTGTTCCAAGAATTGAGGATGAACAAAATTCACACTACATATAGGACAAAAAATAGATAGAAAAAAGCTAGGAACAAAAGGTCCATTTTTGTATGGAATAAAAATACAAGGTTTCCATTCTCCTGGACAATGGTCCATCAAAAAAATATAGTAACAAAAGTGAAATTGAACAAAAAGATAGGAACAAAGGTCAAATTGGATACAAGAACAAAATTCCAAAAGAATAAAAATAGGAACAAGTTCCAACAAATAGTGTAAAGAACTTTGTTCCAGGATATGTCGAGGAACAAACTTCACACTACATATATGGGTAGAAAAAATTACATAGGAAAAAAGCTAGGAACAAAAGTTCACCCCCTACATATAGGGACAATGTTTTGTTAGAAAAAAATAAAGGAACAACTGTCGATTTGGTATAGTTCAAAAAAAGTTGATAAAAGGAATAATGGTCCATTGAATGAAGGAAGAAAGTTCCACTGAAAAAAAGGATAGGAACAAAAAGTCCATTTTTCATATAAGAAAATAAAGTTGCAACAAAAGTAAATATATGAACAATTTCCAACCAAAAAAAGTATGATAAGTTTGTTCCAAGAAATGTAGAGGAACAAGGTTCGATTACAAAAAAATGTAGGAACAAAGTTCCACTAGGAACTGTTTTCCAGTAATTATGGAGGAACAAAGGTGCATGTGGACCTTTGATCCAGAAATTGTAGAATAACAAACTTCACACCATATATAGGAAAAAAAAGTTTACACAGAAAAAAAGGCTGATTGGATATAGAAACAAAAGGGCCGATTGGATATAGGAACAAAATTCCAAAAATAATAAAAAAAGGAACAAGTTCCAACAAATAGTATAAAGAAACTTTGTTCCAAGAATTGTGCATGAACAAACTTCACATTACATATAGGACAAAAAAATAGATAGAAAAAAGCTAGGAACAAAAAGTCAAATTGGATATAGGAACAAAATTCCAAAAGATTAAAAATAGGAAAAAGTTCCAACAAAATAGTATAAAGAACTTTGTTCCAGGATATGTCGAGGAACAAACTTCACACTACATATAGGAACAAAAAATTACATAAGAAAAAGCTAGGAACAAAAGTTTCATTATATATGGACACACAAAAAGTTCACCCCTAAAATATAGGGACAATGTTTTCGTTAGGAAAGTAAAGGAACAAATGTCGATTTGATAAAGTTCAAAAAAAGTTCATAAAAAGGAACAATGGTCCATTGAATAAAGGAACAAAGTTCCACCGAAAAAAAAGATAGGAACAAAAAAAAGTTCCAACAAAAAGTAAATATAGGAACAATTTCCAAACAAATAAATATGATAACTTTGTTCAAAGAAATGTAGAGGAACAAGGTTCAATTGAAAATAATTTAGGAACAAATGTCAATGTGGAACTTTGCTCCAGTAATTGTGGAGGAACAAAGGTTCATTTGAAACTTTGTTCTAGGAATTGTAGAATAACAAACTTCACACTGCATATAGGAACAAAGTTTACGTAGAAAAATATCTAGGAACAAAAGGTTCATTTTCATTTGTAAAAACAAAAATTCACCCCAACATATAGGGACAACATTGTTAAAGAAAATAGAGGAACAACTGTCCATTTGATAAAGTTCAAAAAAGGTTGATAAAAAGGAACAATGGTCCATAGAATATAGGAATAAAAGTTCCACTAAAAAAGGGATAGGAACAAATTTCCTTTTTCATATAGGAATAAAGTTCCGAAAAAGGTAAATATAGGAAAAATTTCCAACAACAGTAGATGAACAAAATTCACCCCTAAAAAAAGTACGAACAAAGTTTCATTAAAAAAAGGGGAGGAACAAAGTTCCATTATATATATGGGGAAACATAAGTTAAGAACATTTGATAAAAAAGAAGAATCTGTGGGAACAAACTTAAATAGATTATAAGGACTTTCTTCCAATAATTGAACAGGAAGAACTACACAATGCATATAGGGGAACAAAAAAAATGAAAAACTGTCCATCGATAAAATCTAGGAACAAATATCCATTTCTTGGAACAAAATCTAGGAACATAAGGTTCATTTTCATTTGTAAAACAAAAATTAAGCCCAACATATAGGGACAAATGTTTCGTTAAGAAAAGAAAGGAACAACTGTCGATTTGATAAAGTTCAAAAAAGGTTGATAAAAAGGAACAATGGTCCATTTAATATAGGAATAAAGTTCGACTGAAAAAAGGGATAGGAACAGAATTCCATTTTCATATAGGAATGAAGTTCCAAAAAAAGGTAAATATAGGAACAATTTCCAACAAAAGTATAAAAAAAAAGTTTATACCAAAAAATATAGATGAACAAAATTCACCCCTAAAAAAGGAAAATAGGAACAAAGTTTCAATAAAAAAAAGAGAAACAAAAGTTCGATTATATATATGGGAAAAGAAGTAAAAAACATTTGATAAAAGAGGTATCTATGGGAACAAATTTCCATAGAGTATAAGGACTTTGTTCCAATAATTGAATAGGAACAACTACACACTGCATATAGGGAATAAAAATGACAAAGATTTCCATTGAAAAAATCTAGGAACAAAGGTCAATTTATTATGGAATAAAAAATACAAGGTTTCCACTCTCCTGGACAAAAATGTTCCATCAAAAAATATAGGAACAACGTTCTATTGAAAAAAAGAGATAGGAACAAAAAGGTCGATTCGATATAGGAACAAAATTCCAAAAACGAATAAAATAGGAACAAGTTCCACAAAATAGTATAAACAAAGTATTTTCCAAGAATTTTGGAGGAACAAACTTCACACTACATATAGGACAAAAAATAGATAGAGAAACAGCTAGGAACAAAAGGTCCATTTCGTATGGAATAAAAATACAAAGGTTTCCATTCTCCTGGACAACGGTCCATCAAAAAAATAGGAACAAAGTTCTATTGAACGAAAAGATAGGAACAAAGGTAAAATTGGATTTAGGAACAAAATTCCAAATGAATAAAAATAGGAACAAGTTCCAATAAATGCTATAAAGAACTTTGGTCCAGGATATGTCGAGGAACAAACTTCACACTACATATAGGAACAAAAAATTACATAGAAAAAAAGCTAGGAACAAAAGTTGCATTTGACATATTGACAACATTTTGTTAAGAAAAGAAAGGAACAATTGTCCAATTGATAAATTCAAAAAAGTTTGATAAAAAGGAACAATGGTCCATTGAATATAGGAATAGAGTTCCACTTAAAAAGGGATAGGAACAAATTTGCATTTTCATATAGGAATAAAGTTCCAAAAAAGGTAAATATAGGAAGAATTTCCAACAACAGTATATGGAGTTTGTTCCAAGAAATGTAGATGAACAAAATTCACCACTAAAAAAGGTAGGAACAAAGTTTCGCGAAAAAAAGGGGGAGGAACAAAGGTCCATTATATATATGGGAAACATAAGTTAAAAACATTTGATAAAAAAGAAGAATCTATGGGAACAAATTTCCATAGATGACTTTATTCCAATAATTGCATAGGAACAACTACACATTGCATATAGGGGAAAAATGACAAACTGTCCATCGAAAAAATTTAGGCACAAAGATCCATTTAGTATGGAATAATACAAGGTTTTCACTCTCCTGGAAAAATGTTCCATATAAAAAAGAACAAAGTTCTATTAAACAAAAAGATAGAAACAAAAGGACCGATTGGATATAGGAACAATATTCCAAAAAGAATAAAAAAGGAACAAGTTCCAACAAGTAGTATAAAGAAACTTTGTTCCAAGAATGGAATAATACAAGGATTCCACTATCCTGGACAAATGGTCCATAAAAAAATATAGGAACAAAGTTCTATTATGCAAAAGATAGAAACAAAACGGCCGATTGGATATAGGAACAAAATTCCAAAAAATTAAAATAGGAACAAGTTCCAACAAATAGTATAAAGAAACTTTGTTCCAAGAATTGGGGATGAACAAACTTCACACTACATATTGGACGAAAAAATAAATAGAAAAAGAGCTAGGAACAAAAGGTCCATTTTAGTATGGAAACAAAAAATTGCATAGAAAAAAAAAGCTAGGAACAAAAGTTTCATTTGATATGGATACGCAAAAGTTCACCCCCTACATTATAGGAACAATGTTTCGTTAGGAAAATAAAGGAACAACTATCGATTTGATAAAGTTCAAAAAAAGTTGATAAAAAGGAACAATGTTCCATTGAGTAAAGGAACAGAGTTCCACTGAAAAAAGGATAGGAACGAAAAGTCCTTTTTTCATATAAGAAAATAAAGTTCCAACAAAAGTAAATATAGGAACAATTTCCAACAAATAGTATGATAAGTTTGTTCCAAGAAAATATAGAGGAACAAAGTTCGATTACAAAAAAATCTAGGAACAAAAGTCCATTTGGAACTGTGCTCCAATAATTATGGAGGAATAAAGGTGCATTTGGAACTTTGATCCAGGAATGGTAGAATAACGAACTTCACACCACGTGTAGGAACAAAAGGTTTACATAGAAAAAATCTAGGAACATAAGGTTCATTTTCATTTGTAAAACAAAAATTCAGCCCAACATATAGGAACAAAGTTTCGATAAAAAAAAGAGAGAAACAAAAGGTCCATTATATATATGGGAACAAATTTCCATAGATTATAAGGACTTTGTTCCAATAATTGAATAGGAACAACTACACACTTCATATATGGAAGAAAAATGACAAAGTTTCCATTAAAAAAATCTAGGAACAAAGGTCCATTTAGGATGGAATAAAAAACAATGTTTCCACTCTCCCTGGAAAAAATGGTCCATAAAAAATATAGGAACAAAGTTCTATTGAACAAAAAGATATGAACAAAAGGACCGATTAGATATGGGAACATAATTACAAAAAGAATAAAATAGGAACAAGTTCCAACAAATAGTATAAAGAAATTTTGTTCCAAGAATTGCGGAGAAACAAACTTCACACTACATATAGTACAAAAAAAGATAGAAAAAAGCTCGGAACAAAAGGTCCATTTAGTATGGAATAAAAATACATGGTCCATTCTCCTGGACAATGGTCCATAAAAAATATAGGGACAAAGTTCTATCGAATGAAAAGATAGGAACAAAGGTAAAATTGGATATAGGAACAAAATTCAAAAAGAATAAAAATATGAACAAGTTCCAACAAGTAGTATAAAGAACTTTGTTCCAGGATATGTCGTGGAACAAACTTCACACTAGATATAGGAACAAAAAATTGCATAGAAAAAAAGCTAGGAAGAAAAGTTTCATTTGATATGGGGACAAAATTTTGTTAAGAAAAGAAAGGAACAACTGTCCATTTGATAAAGTTTGATAAAAAGGAACAATGGTCCATAGAATATAGGAATAGAGTTCAACTGAAAAAGGGTAGGAACAAATTTCCATCTTCATATAAGAATGAAGTTCCAAAAAAAGGTAAATATAGGAACAAAGTTTGTTCCAAAAAATGTAGATGAACAAAATTCACCCCTAAAAAAAGTAGGAACAAAGTTTCATTTAAAAAAAGGGGAGGAACAACGTTCCATTATATATATGGAAAACATAATTTCAAAACATTTGATAAAAAAGAAGAATCTAATGGAACAAATTTCCATAGATTATAAGAACTTTGTTCCAATAATTAAATAGGAACAACTACACAATGCATATAGGGGGAAAATGACAAACTGTCCATCGAAAAAATCTAGGAACAAAGATCCATTTAGAATGGAATAATACAAGGTTTCCACTATCCTGGACAAATGGTCCATCAAAAAAATATAGGAACAAAGTTATATTATGCAAAAGATAGAAACAAAACGTCCGATTGGATATAGGAACAAAATTCCAAAAAATTAAAATTGGAACAAGTTCCAACAAAATAGTATAAAGAAACTTTGTTCCAAGAATTGAGGATGAACAAAATTCACACTACATATAGGACGAAAAAAGATTGAAAAAGAGCTAGGAACAAAAGGTCCATTTAGTATGGAATAAAAAATACAAGGTTTCCATTCTCCTGGACAATGGTCCAACAAAAATATAGCAACAAAGTTCTATTGAACAAAAAGATAGGAACTAAGGTCAAATTGGATATAGGAACAAAATTCCAAAAGAATAAAAATAGGAACAAGTTCCAAGAAGTAGTATAAATAACTTTGTTCCAGGATCTATCGAGGAGCAAACTTCACACTACATATAGGAAAATAAAAGATTGCATAGAATAAAGCTAGGAACAAAAGTTTCATTTGATATGGACACGCAAAAGTTCACCCCCTACATATAGGGACAATATTTCGTTAGGAAAATAAAGGAACAACTGTCGATTTGATAAATTTCAAAAAAAGTTGATAAAAAGGAACAATGGTCCATTGAATAAAGGAACAAAGTTCCACTGAAAAAAGGATAGGAACAAAAAGTCCATTTTCATATAAGAAAAAAAAGTTCCAACAAAAGTAAATATAGGAACAATTTACAACAAATAGTATGATAAGTTTGTTCCAAGAAATATAGAGGAACAAATTCGATTACAAAAAAATCTAGGAACAAAATTCCATTTGGAACTATGCTCCAGTAATTATGGAGGAACACCGGTGCATTTGGAACTTTGATCTAGGAATTGTAGAATAACAAACTTCACACCACATATAGGAACAAAAAGTTTACATAGAAAAGAATATAGGAACAAAAGGTTCATTTTCATTTGTAAAACAAAAAATCACCACAACATATAGGGAGAATGTTTCGTTAAAAAGAAAGAAAGGAACAACTGTCCATTTGATAAAGTTAAAAAAGGGTTGATAAAAGGAACAATGGTACATTGAATATAGGAATAAAGTTCCACTGAAAAAAGGGATAGGAACAAATTTCCATTTTCATATGGGAATAAAAATTCTAAGAAAGGTAAATATAGGAACAATTTCCAAGAAAACAGTATAAGAAAGTTTGTACCAACAAATGTAGATGAATAAAATTCACCCCTAAAAACAATAGTAACAAAGTTTCAATGAAAAAAAAGAGAAACAAAAGGCCGATTTATATATGGTAACAAAAGTTAAAAACATTTGATTAAATAGGTATCTATGGGAACAAATTTTCCCTAGAGTATAAGGAATTTGTTCCAAGAATTGTGGAGGAATAAAAAAGTAGCAACAAAGGTCCATTTAAAAATGGATGAATATCAGGTTTTTTCCTCTACTGGACCTCATTACAATGGAGTTCCGCCTATGCCCGCTGGTACAACATAACGCACCTGTGCACGATGTTGGAAGAAAAAAGGGTAATTGTATAGAGATTGAGATAGAGTTGATAGGATGGATTGTATTCATAAAAGATTACAACGTTACTACTAGCTACATTTGTATAACACAAAAAAAAGGAACTAGTAGGATTGTTCGATATAAAGGGAAGCAGCAGTAACTGAAAATATCACGCTGAAAACACCCAGTTTTGCTTTCTATTGCATATATGTACATAATCCAAGAAGTACTATCAAGAGGGAAAAAAGGAAAACATAAACAAAATATACGACTTCTCCAAAAACACATAACTATCCAGACTGAATGCATGTTAATGCCTATTAAGTACAAAAGGGGCCAAATATTTGCTAACCAACAACTATTTTTAGCTAGGTTTCTCACTAAAACCAATACAAAAACAAGAAAGAAGATGACACACATGCCAGAACAGCTCAGATCAATCTACGCTTCTTGGAACCTTCCACTTCCTTTGTCATGTCATTTGAAGATGCTCACGAGAGACGATGCGACACGAGCATTCTATATTGAGGCATAAATTGCTGTGAAAAAACATAAAGGAGAAGAAATATGTTAGGAATACAAGGACAAAGATTGAAAATACAGAAAAATACATAATATTTTAGTTCCGGGTGAAAAAAGTTACAGGGGCAAAAATCTTGAATTCTTGACCATCCCAATTTTCCATGTACATCATGACATATAGGCCACAATCATTCTTACAAACACAACAATGAATATTTTGGATATTACATGTAAAAAACAATACACAAAAAAAATTAACTGAAAAATAACTAAAAAATATATGAAAGATGTTTATAAGTTCTATATCCATTGTCTTGTTGAGGGAGATAATCTGGAGAAACGTGCTCAAAGGTATCCATGTCATGAGCAAGTATATTTGTCTCAATGCAAGCTTTGTGAAAATTTGTAACCTAATATTACATAGCAAAATGAAATACAAGCAAAATTGAAAATTGTGGCAATAATTATACAAAGTCCATGTTCGAACAAAGCGTGATAAAATCAAAAATACATACAATGTTGACATTTCTTCTATATTTCTTAGCTGTCTCCACAACTTGCTGGGAGTCAAAGAAGTTGATACTTTTAAACAATGGCTGGCATATGTGACTGTCCAGTGGCTGGCATCTAATAGAGGAAAAAACAGCTGCATAATGAAGAATGATAACACATTACAGAAGATATTTGAAAATAACTGCAGAATAGGTAATCTAAAAAACAAAAAACAAAAAAAAGTAAATAAAAACAAAAAGATATCAGGTCACACTTGGCAAGGTTGTACTTCTTGTTGATCGCATGGAGTTCTCGACTGACATATTTGACATCAAATTTAGCAGGAGTCACATTCAACTTGCCATGCATATGATTCGATTGAAACGAGGAAAATTAAAACTAAGGACGATAAAAGCAAATAAAGAAAGAAACAACAATTACTGTATGTAATCAGAAAATAGAAAGTCAAAAACTATCAGCACCGTGAAATATGGGGAGAAAGCTAGCTTCATTCAAGACTTATGATCTCCAACTTTTTTGGCAAATTGCTGATTGAAAATCTGAACAAAAGCAGTCATAACCTCGTTTGACACCCACCCTATTGGCTTCAGAGATTGATAGAAGTCCTCGTAAGAGACAAGATGACCAAAAATATCAATGACAATGCTAAAAAGGACATAAAAAAGGGCAGTTCCTTAATTAGATAAATAATTTAAAAGGAACAAAACTAAAAAAGTAAAAAGACTAGGGCTTGTGGAATCTCACGTTTTATTTTCTATTTCCTTTTTCTTTATTAATTTGTTAGACATGTACTTCTTGGAAAACTCTTTAACATAATCTTCCAGTACCAAGTTAAATAACTGGTCAGATGCACACGGTTTCTTCAAATTCCTCTTCTTCCGTTTCTTCTTATCAATAGCGCTAGGACCAGAATTTCAATGGTTTAAGATAAGTCTCTTTTACTATCAGCTGCATACGATAAAAAAGGAACATAATTAACTAAAAAGGACACAAACCAGTTACTATGACATGGCACAACAAAACTTATGTACTAACAAAATTGGGGTGCAAGGAGAAAACATAGATGCATACATGTACAGGGCTCCTTGAACTTAATTCCTGTCAATGCGTCATCTCCATAGGACATGGTCGCCTCTATGCCTACACAAAAGTTGTCTTTGACCATGAATACAGGACTATCAGAGGCTGTTTTGCTAGGAGCAATAGGGGGATCAGGTGGAGGAGACATTTCAACATCGCCATGGACTACATCGCTAGTAACTGGATGAAGAGAATTTAAGGCATTTTCTCCTGAAATATTGATTAAAGCACTTTCAGACACGTTTACCTCAGCAATGACTGCGGAAAAAAAATAAAACAAAGGATAAACACAAAAAAAAACAATGAACTATGAAATAAGTTTAGAAAACTTGACGCGTATAATCTATAGGACCAAATGGGGAAAAATAAAGCACCTGAAACTGATGCAACCACTGAATCTCTCACTTGACAGTCGCTAGGACATGGCAATGTAGGGCTAAATGACACTGTGATCTCCTCACAAATACGAACACTGCTCAAGGTAGGGTCTGCAATTACTTCCTCTTGATACGTTGTTGAACACCCAATAATAAATCTCCACCTTGGGAGCTTGCACCAAGATCAATACAAGCTTGAACATTCTTTGTGGAGACCTCCACATCAACTTCTCTTGTGTTAGCTGGAATATAAAATATCAATATTGAAAATGATGACTTGCATAAATATAGTGATATTAAAACAGAAACAACTAAAGAGAAAAAATAGAACCCAACCAAGGAAATCGGAAAAAAGATGTAAAGAACATACTGGATGGTGACTTGTGCACATCAGGAACTTTTTCAGTTTTTGATATATGATCCACTTTACGACTCTTTTTACCACTCAATGCAGGTTCTGCAGCTTCTGTGCATGCATCATACTCTCCGACAAATTGATCCTCGTTTGAAGAAAGTTCCAGGGCCTCTTCTCCGATGTTAGCTGCACATAATTTTGAAAAAAAAAATCAAAATATCGAATAGTGATTAAAAATGAAAGATGATATGGGAAAAAAGACAAAAACAATCGAATGAAAAATGAAAAAGAACCATACTGATGAGGACATCCCTAGCTCTTCACCTATTGTTACACATGATGATATTGCTATAAAAGATGATGAAGTAAGGATTGGTCCCATGACAAGATCAAGGACTAAATTATTACAACAACAGGTGTATTCACTTCTACTTGAGTATAACATTTAGAATTATGAGAATTTTATACTACCTAAATCCATGCATTTATGTATTCTCAGGTTTGTTGATAACACAAGCATGAGGAGAGGAGATCATGAAGAGGATATACACATGGATGAAGATGGACTTGAAGAGGAGGTGGAAAACAAGTGCTAGAAGGGAGAAAACAAGGAATAACAGAAAATAGCAATTGTTATTTCATGGAAAACAATTGTTATTGCATGGAAAACAAGGGGATTTCGCCTCCACAAGGTTAAAAACGCCTAGTAGAAGCCCTAAATATATTAGGCATGGTTTGTACACCATCATTGGCCGCGCCCCTTAATGGTGGGTCGGTTTTGTATCTAGTTGGTTGAGTCCAAGTCCAAAGACAAGTCCAAGTTGGGTCCTATTCGGGTTGGGTTGCTTGCGCAACGCTCCTTGTGGCCGCACCCCCACCCCTCATATATACCCCTTGGTGCGAAATAGATAGGGTAGACTATGATAAAACATAAACCCTAGACTCTAGATTATATTGCTTGAAGCATTCATCTTGAATCATATATCCATTGCAAATCTGAGTGTATTCTGCTGTTCCATTGGGAATAAGGAGAAACAGGACCACTTGTAGTCGGTGGCTACTTGTGCAAGAGTGTGGAGTCTCGAATATCCGAAGGGGTTAAGTGCTGTTGCAATTGGTGACAGGGTTTAGCCAAAGGAGAGAGCGAGGTATCACATTTGTTATATTACCAATTTATCAAAGAGTTCACTGAGAAGATCGGGCTACCCCTTATCAACTTGTTATCAGAGCACTGTGTTTAATCGGTGAGCTGTATCTATCCCTTTAGATTCGAGTTGTTTTTATTCCTATACAGAAATAGGCGCAAAAAATTTTAGATCATTGCCTTAGCCTTCGATAATCTCTAGTTTTCAAGTTTTAGTTGTTGTTTTGTGTTTTGATTTTGTGTTCCTTTACTTCTTTTGTGTCATTAGGTTTCGGTTAGGGTTAGGGGTTTTAGTTGTTCTTTATTTCCTAGGCGAGTTCATATACAAAAAATTCCAAAACAAATTAGTTACCCGAGAGAATTCTTGGTTCCAATCCGAGTTGATTCTAGTTTTCTACCGTGGCACGAAATCATTGTGTCCTTTGCCGTGGTTGCCATCTATTTTTCCTCGGGATCAAGTGTTTCTACTTCTACTCGGAATCGAGTTGCTGCCGCCGCACGAAATTCATCACAAATCGCTGCCGTGGGCTCTTCTAGTGCGAGTCGGATTCGCTCTGCCGTGGGTTGATTTTGCGCACCAAACGCTGCCGCCGCTGCCGTGGTTTTATAGCCTGCCGCACGCCCGTGCCAAACAACAGACAGGCTCTGCCTTCTTGAGCGCGCACCCACCCGCTGTCGTACGGCAAAAAATCGCGCGGTTTGCTGCCGTGATCGCCTCCCGCGCGCCGTGTGAGTCCTAGTTAGTTTTAGGTTGTTTTCTTTTGTTTTTCTTTGACATTTTAATTTGTAATTCCAGTCCAATCATTGTGAACCATACACAAAGCCTTTCTACAGCAATTAAATAGGTATCTTGCCCACAAGACTAGCTACTTTCTTGCTCAGTTTCAGGCTGCTCATTATATTCATTGTGTCACTTTGATCTAGCTATTATTTTCACTTGTTATTTTGCTCCATTAGTTGTTATTCGTCCATAAAAAGTATGAAAAAGGAGAAAAATAGAAAATAGAAAAAGAGAAAAAACAGAATTGAGAAAAAAGCAAAAACAGGCCATTGAGACATATTGTTATCGCTATCATTTGGAGTTGTTTTCATTCCTATCATTGACACTACACATTGAGCAATCTTGTGCCTATTTATCACTGAGCTTGGCTAGTGTCTTTCTAGAGCATTGCAAAATTCCATCCATATATTTGCATTGCCACATTTGTCTCCAATTTTGGTGTGTGTTTCCTAGGTGATTATTTTTGTATCATTCACAAACAGCACTAGGACTTGTTAATTGGTGATTGTTAGGTATCCATACCAAGCCCCACCATATAACCTGTTTTACCTTTGTGAGAGCAAAAACCCCTGGGTATTCTATTCTTCACACCAAGTCACATTAGTTGCTATTACTTGTGGTAAGATTCTCTTTTCACTTTGGAATAGTAAGGATCACCTCTTTTGCTGGTTTTGAGTGAGTTGAGAGAAGCACCACAACCCATAGCAATTTGTTTATTTCACTAACCTTTTAATCATGGCTTCTCCTAGTGATGCTTCTGCGCAGGGAAAGAGAGCTAATGGCGATGAGCATGTGAAGTGGACAAATTTGGAGGAGATGCAAGAAAAATTAAACACAAATATTGCCGCAAAAAATTCAGAATTGCATTTTCTCATTGATAAGCATGGAGTGGACATGGATACACATGTTCAGAATTTGGGCCTTCAAATTGATAATGTGACTGAAACAGCTGCTGCTACACAAGAGCAAGTTACAACCTTACAAACTTCTCTTGATACATTGACTACTCAAATTGCTGCCTTGGCTACTTTGGTGAATCAAAGGTTACCTGCCCAAGAGGATGATGGTAGTGCTTTTGGTGATGCTGATAATGATGAGGGAATTTTATCCCTCATGGCCGTGGAGGTGGTAGAGGTAATCATGGTGCTGGCCGTGGCTTTCATGCTAGAAGGGTCCCTATACAAGAACCAAACCGAGAGGATGATAGGCTTGGTAAACCAAAATTCATGTTACCATCCTTCAACTTTGATACTGATGATGTTGAAGAGTACCTCATGTGGGAGCTGAAAATAGAAAAATTATGGAGGATGCATGAGTATAACGAGGAGAGAAAAATTAAACTTTCTTCTTCAGGTTTTGATTGCTATGCTTTGTTATGGTGGGACAATATTACAAGAACAAGAGCAAGGAATAGAGAACCTGAAATTGTTACATGGAGGGAGATGAAGCAAGTTACGAGGGACAGATTTGTTCCTCAAAATTATTTGAGATCTTTGTTTGACAAATTACAACACTTGAAGCAAGGCACAAAAATAGTGGATGCTTATTTTAGGGAGATGGAGTTGATATTGAAAAGAGCTAGAGTGAGAGAAGATGCTAAACATACTATGCAAAGATTTCTTTCAGGTTTGCAATTCAAAATCAAGAGCATTGTGAGGCATGTGCAATATAGTGACATGAATGAATTATTGCATCAAGCAAGGGAGGCAGAAAAACAATTGGCGGAGGAGGCACTTACGGCTCCAAGGAGGCCTTTCACAAATAGGTCTTCCTTTTCATCACCATCACCACCACAGCCTACCCCTAGCCGTGGGGTTTCCACCACTAAACCTGAGAGTTCTACCTCTATATCTAAGAGGCAAGTACAACCAGTAGCTAGTGAAAGTCGATCCACTAATTATACAGCTCGAAATAGAGACATGAGCTGCCATACATGTGGAGGAAAAGGAAAATTCAAGAGAGATTGTCCAAATAAAAAGATTATGCTTATTAATGAGGACAATGAATATGAGACAGGTGATGATGCTGATCCTACTCAAGAGGATCCTTATGATGATGATGATGGGCCTATTGATGCATATCCTTCCACTTATCCTACTTTTGTTTGCACACCAAGAACATTGAGTATTCTCCCTAGTCCTGAAAGTCAAAGATGCAACTTATTTCAAACAAGAGAAATTGTAGGTCCTCAATTGTCTTGCAAGGTGATTATTGATGGAGGTAGTTGCAGAAATTTAGCAAGCAAAGAATTGTGTGCAAAGCTCAAATTGAGATATATTTCACATCCTCATCCTTATCATATACAGTGGCTTAGTGATAAAGGAGAGATGAAGGTTACACACATGGTGAGAGTCGAATTTCAGATTGGGCCTTATAAAGACACCATTGAGTGTGATGTGGTGCCCATGTCAGTTTGTCACATGTAGCTTCGGAGACCTTGGCAGTTTGATAGGAGTGTTATACATGATGGGAGAGAAAATACCTATGAGCTGAAGTGGAATGAGAAGGACATATTATTGAGACCTATGACACCACAACAAATTGTAAATGAATCTAGACAAAAAATTCCTGAGAGTGCTGAAAAAAATGAGAGTGAAAACAATAGTGTTGTGAGTGAAAATAGAAAAACCAATCTGAGTGGTAAAAATAAAAGTGAGGGAGTGAGCCTATTATGCATGTTAGCCACTAAACAGGACTTGAGATAATTTCGAGAGGAGCCTAGTATGCTTCCTATAGTGCTTCTACACAAGGGAGAAATATTGGTTTCTAATGACATGACCCCTATTCCTCTTGGTGTTTCTAATATTTTGCAGGAGTTGCCCTCGGGTTTGCCACCATTGAGAGGTATTGAGCACCAAATTGATTTGATTCCTAGATCTTCATTGCCAAACCGAGCTCCCTATAGGACAAATCCCCAAGAAACAAAAGAAATTCAGAAACAAGTACAAGAGCTTCGTGACAAAGGTTACATTCGAATAAGCCTTTCTCCTTGTGTTGTTCCTGTTATTTTAGTCCCTAAAAAAGATGGTACATGGTGCATGTGTGTAGATTGTAGAGCAATTAACAATATCACTATTCGTTATCGTCATCCTATACCACGTTTGGAAGACATGTTAGATGAATTAAGTGGTAGTGTTGTTTTCTCTAAAATTGATTTGCGTAGTGGTTATCATCAAATTAGGATGAAAGAGGGGGATGAATGGAAAACAACCTTTAAAACAAAAATTGGTCTATATGAGTGGTTAGTAATGCCTTTTGGATTAACTAATGCACCTAGTACTTTCATGAGATTAATGAACCATGTTTTGAGAGATTTTATTGGCAAATTTGTGGTTGTTTACTTTGTTGATAATCTCATATATAGCCACAATGAACATGAACACATTGATCATATTAGACAAGTCTTGCATGTGCGAAGAGCAAATAAATTGTATGGAAATTTAGAGAAGTGCACTTTTGGCAAAGATAAGGTCATATTTCTTGGATATGTTGTGTCTAAACATGGAATTGAAGTAGATGAATCTAAAATTGAAGCTATTAAAAATTGGCCTATTCCTATTAATGTGAGTCAAGTAAGAAGTTCTAATGGATTAGCTGGTTTTTATAGAAGATTTGTCAAAGATTTTAGTATACTTGCTGCACCTTTGAATGAACTCACTAAAAAGGGTGTAGAATTTGTGTGGGGAGCTAAACAAGATATTGCCTTTGATGCTATTAAAGAAAAGTTGATTTAGACCCCTTTATTAATGCTTCCAAATTTTGAAAAACAATTTGAGATTGAGTGTGATGCTAGTGGCATAGGTATTGGAGGTGTGTTAATGCAAGAACATAAACCTATTGCCTATTTTTCTGAAAAAATTACATGGTGCACAATTGAATTATTCTGTTTATGATAAAGAACTATATGCACTTGTGAGAGTTTTAGAGGTATGGAAACATTATTTGTGGCCTAAAGAGCCAATCTAATTTGAATAAAAGACATGCTAAATGGGTTGAATTTATAGAATCTTTTTCATACATAATTAAGCATAAAAAGGGATTGGATAATGTAGTTGTTGATGCTTTGTCAAGAAAAAATATGTTACTCTCCACATTAGAAATTAAGGTTTCGGGTTTGGAGGGTATTAGAGATTTATATGATGAAGATAATGAATTTTCTATGCCATTTAATAAATGTACTAATGTTAAGGCATGGGATAAATTTCATATACATGATGGGTACTTGTTTAGATCTAACAAATTGTGTATTCCCGAGTGTTCTTTGCGTTTATTCTTGGTGCAGGAATCTCATAGTGGAGGATTAATGGGACACTTTGGAAGAGAGAAGACATTGCTTATGTTGGCTGAAATTTTTTATTGGGAACATATGAGGAGAGATGTGTATAGATTGGTAAAAAGATGTATTACATGCAACAAGGCTAAGTCCAAGTTAAATACCCACAGGTTGTATACTCCATTACCATCACCAAATACACCATGGGAAGATATAAGTATAGATTTTGTGTGGCTTGCCAAGGACAAAAGGAGGACATGATTCTATCTTTGTAGTTGTGGACAGATTTTCTAAGATGTCCCACTTCATTTCTTGCCACAAGAGTGATGATGCTTCTCACATTGCTAACCTCTTATTTAGAGAGATAGTGAGATTACATGGAGTGCCAAGAACTATTGTGTCAGATGGAGATGTGAAATTCATGAGCTATTTTTGGAAGACACTATGGGGGAAGCTTGGAACAAAATTGTTATTTTCTACAACTTGCCACCCCCAAACTGATGGGCAAACCGAAGTGGTAAATAGAACATTGTCCACATTGTTGAGAAGCATGATCAAGAAAAATTTGAAGGAGTGGGAGGAGTGCTTGACACATGTGGAATTTGCATATAATAGGGTTGTGCATTCAACTACTCAACTATGCCCTTTTGAGGTGGTATATGGGTTCAAGCCTACTACTCAATTATATTTGTTACCACTTCCTACACAAGAGAGAATAAATATGGAGGCATCAAAGGGAGATGATTTTGTGAACAAAATTCATGAGAAAAAAAAAGAAGCAATTGAGAAGAAAGGACAACATGTGGCTGAAAGAGTTAACAAGAAGAGAAAGGAGGTGATATTTCGGCCAGGTGATATGGCGTGGGTTCATTTTCGTAAGGACATGTGTCCCACAGTGCGCAAATCAAAATTGATTCCTAGAGGTGCTGGTCCATACAAAGTTATTTCGAGGATCAATGACAATGAATATAAGATAGACCTCCCAATTGATGCGCTTGGTGTTAGTAATTCTTTTAATGTGGCTGATTTGACACCATACCATGGAGATGATCTTGCATCGAGGATGATGCCTCTTCAAGAGGGGGAGGATGATGAGGATATCCCTAGCTCTTCACCTATTGTTACACATGATGATATTGCTATAAAAGATAATGAAGTAAGGATTGGTCCCATGACAAGATCAAGGACTAAATTATTACAACAACAGGTGAATTCACTCCTACTTGAGTATAACATTTATAATTATGAGAATTTTATACTACCTAAATCCATGCATTTATGTATTCTCAGGTTTGTTGATAACACAAGCATGAGGAGAGGAGATCATGAAGAGGAGATACACATGGATGAAGATGGACTTGAAGAGGAGATGGAACAAGTGCTAGAAGGGAGAAAACAAGGAATAACAGAAAATAACAATTGTTATTTCATGGAAAAAAAATTGTTATTGCATGGAAAACAAGGGGATGGCGCCTCCACAAGGTTAAATGCGCCTAGTAGAAGTCCTAATTATATTAGGCATGGTTTGTACACCATCATTGGCTGCACCCCTTAATGGTGGGTCGGTTTGTATCTAGTTGGTTGAGTCCAAGTCCAAAGACAAGTCCAAGTTGGGTCCTATTCGGGTTGGGTTGGGTTGCTTGTGCAATACTCCATGTGGCCGCACCCCCACCCCTCATATATACTCCTTGGTGCGAAATAGATAGGGTAGAATACGATAAAACATAAACCCTAGACTCTAGATTGTATTGCTTGAAGAATTCATCTTGAATCATATATCCATTGCAAATCAGAGTGTATTCTGCTGTTCCATTGGGAATAAGGAGAAAAAGTACCACTTGTAGTTGGTGGCTACTTGTGCAAGAGTGTGGAGTCTCGAATATCCGAATGGGTTAAGTGATGTTGCAATTGGTGACAGGGTTTAGCCAAAGGAGAGAGCGAGGTATCACATTGATTACCAATTTATCAAAGAGTTCATTGAGAAGATCGGGCTACCCCTTATCACATACTATTTGCTAGCTTGGTTAAATCAGGAACTTGGTCTGGATGTATAACATCATCACCATTCCTCGTAGCAACCAACACTACAACGCTTGCATCAACTTCTGTAGGGCGACGAATGGATGGACATGACATCGAGGGAACTAAAACATCTTGGCTACCATCAACATTGACTACAACAGGTTGCACTGACTGAGCAGCTACTTGTTGAACTGGGGAAAGAACATTCTTAGTTCCGGCATGCTCGAGTTGCTGAATCCTTGAACTAGTAACTCCAACTAAGGGAGTGGATTGAGATGGAGTACCACTTGTACCTTCACCTTTCGCTTCATCGCGCTCAACACTCTGTTTCTGTGGGTTGACTCTATTGGCTGAGTTTGCTTCACATTTAGCCACATGCTGAGATACAACAGAGTAGATGGCAGCTCACATCAAGGAAAACTGGATGCTGACCATCTTCTGAACATCGCGTAAAAGTTCAGCTTTATGTGATTGAACAATAGACACGATAATTGAATTGATCTGCATGGGGATAAAAATAATTAGTAGGAACTATCAACCAAGAAAAACAAACTATAAATTCATTTCAGAAAAGGCACATGCTCAAACCACGAGAACAGAAAAATAAAACCTAACACAGAGACGATTGAACATGAGTAGAAAGAAGAAACGCATACTAACATCTGAACTTGCATTTTAAGCAACATCTGCTTGACAACTAGGACTAGGGCAACTTGAATCACCAGGAAGAGAAAGCAAAGCTAACTGATGACTCTTCAACTCTATATCATTTGCTTCCTTGATTGCACTATCACTGTATGGCATGGATGATAAATCGCGAAACTGGAAAATGAAAACAGTTTTCCATATATGATGGCCTCTAAGAAACAATAATAAAAACAGACAAAGAAAATCTCAAACCATTATCCAAAACAAAACCTTACATTTAGAACTCCGAAAAGATTATCTTTCGAAGAGTTGTCACTGTCAAGCTGCATCACATGATGAAAATAAGAAGCGCGAACATGGAAGATCCTCGGAACACCATAATCAAGTTGATATTCGCTTTTCACTGAACTTAACTCCAGCACATCTATATAGGCAACCTGGGAAAACAACGCAATAAACACGTAAACATGAGGGAGCTTTAAGGAAAAAAAACAAAACAAAAAAGAACAACAAAAGTAAGGAAAAATAAAATATACTCACCACCATGACTGGAAGGCAACCACCAACATACACTGCATTTTTAAAGTTCTTGTTAGAAATCTTTTGCTTATACATTTGTATCTCACAAACAGTGCGTTGAAGGCAGAAGGAAGCCCAATCATAACTATTGATCAGCGAAACGTCGGCTAGTGAATATAGTATAGTCCAGTCTACCGTATCTGATGTGGAAGGACAGAGGATTGTTCCAAAGAAGACCAGAAGAAAGGAAATCATGAACGACTCCTCATTTTCATCACCAAACAAAAGCTCCATAGGCTTTTTTACGAACAATTTACCATCAGTCATGTACTTATTTTTCAGATTGTAAACCTTCTCCACAATGGCAACAAAACCTTACATTTAGAACTCCGAAAACATTATATTTCGAAGAGCTGTCACTATCAAGTTGCATGACCTGATGGAAATCAGAAGCGCGAACATGGAAGATCCTCGGAACACCATAATCAAGTTGAAATTCGCTTTTCACTGAACTGAACTCCAGCATATCTATATAGGCAACCGGGGAAAACAACACAAGAAACATGTAAACATGAGGGCGCTTTAAGAAAAAAAGCAAAACAAAAAAGAACAAGAAAAGTAAGGAAAAAGCAAATATACTCACCGCCATGATTGGAAGGCAACCACCAACATACACTTCATTCTTAAAGTTCTCTTTAGAAATCTTTTGCTTATACTTTTGGATCTCACAAACAGTGCGTTGAAGGCAGAAGGAAGCCCAATCATAATTATTGATCAGCGAAACATCGACTAGTGAATATAGTATAGTCCAGTCTATTGTATCTGATGTGGAAGGACAGAGGATTGTTCCAAAGAAGACCAGAAGAAAGGAAATCATGAACGACTCCTCATTCTCATCACCAAACAAAAGATCCATAGGCCTTTTTACGAACAATTTACCATCAGTCATGTACTTCTTTTTCAGATTGTTAACCTTCTCCACAATGGCAGGATTTTCACTAGATAGTATGACAGGATTAGCACCTTAAAAACAAAAAAACAAAAAGCACACTGAGCAACTATTGAGAAATACTAGGAAACAAAAGAGTATATTAGAAATCATCTTTTAATTCAGTAAACAGACATGTGACAAAGAAACAACCAATTAACTAGAAAACAACAGGAGTACATATGAGAAACTACTACCTGAAGGTAACCCTATGAACTGCTTGACCATGGAAGCATTGAATTTGAATGTTTTAGTCCCATGCCTGAACATTGAAAGCTCGGTAACAAAATGCTCCAAAATCCAATCAATCAAATTAAGAGGTAACACCACATGGATCTTGAGGTCAAGCAACCTATCAAACCCATATTTTATGAGTATATTCCTTTGCTTAGGCGATAGATTCTTAATAGCGTTCTCAAAACAGCGGGTGGAAAATCTAGCCTTGATACGAGCACTGGTATCTTCAACCCTAGTAGATGCCATCTGAACCATCACGTAATTTGGACATAAAAATAAAGATAAAATCAGTAAAATAGAGAAAAAAAACTAAAACAGTAAATAACAGGTTGCATGAAAAGAGCCAAAAAAATGGGATCAACACTCATAATTATCCATGTAAAAATAAGCAAGATAAATTTCTAGCTAGCCTCACATATAAAAAATATCAAATAAACAAAAATAATGAAGCAAAAACAAAAAGTAATTAAAATTGATCGATGAGTTTAAGGTAACTGCACTAAAACATATATATGGAGGCAAAAAAACTTAATTGAGATTTCATCAAGATGTGAAAAAAGGCCCACTACACATACTTTCTAAACGTAAGTGCTACTCCTTCTGTTCCATATTACTTGACTTTCAAAGTAACTGAACTGGAGTCAAGAAAATGCCGAACGGAGGAAGTACGAAGCTACACAACCAATAAAAAAACTCGAATTAGACATAGGAAAAGAGACATAAGATCCTGTGAAAGAGAAAAAGTTATACTATCTTGCGAAAACACATTCAGTAGAAACCATTCACTATAACCCCCTACACTACAAAACCCATTCAGTAAGGCGTTCGCGATAAACACAACACTGAACAAGTAATAACCATAACTACAAATAACAGGAGTATATGTCGATACCTTGGAGTGCGACATCTGTCGTCGTTCACAAGAACACCTAATAAGCTCGTTGTCTGTAATGACTCAACTGCAAAATTTTCACATGCAGCCCAGATTAGAGATTATGAAAACTGAAAGGAACAATTCATCATACTCTAAATCTAAAAAAAGAGGATCAACCCAGTTTAGAAAAAAAGTTAGCTAAAACTGCGAGTTCAGATGTTGGGTAAAACTTAGATTGTAACAAGAGGGTGAATTCACACAAGAAACCACCGAATTAGTTAATGTTTGGGAGTTAACAGAACCATCGTAGAATCATTTCTGATCAGGTTTTCAGATACAGCCACGCAAGGAATCCTATTGTATGTCACCAGTCCTGACATGACACACAGAAAACAAACATCCCTAACACCCGGGCACCTAGAAAAAAGCACAACGAACTACCAAAAACAGCTCTCCGTTCCCTGCCACTCCAACTCACGAAGGTGCTATTTACACAATACAAAAAAGATACACTATCGCCTAAATTCAGAACAACCAAACAGATTAATAACAGACTTAGAACAACCTATGCTGCGACCAAGCCGGGGAAGCCACTGCCTAGTTCCTGATAGAATCCTACAAAGGAAACCCAATGTCAGAAAGATCCACTAATTTCTAGTGGTTTTGGGGATAAACAATTTATCAGAAAAGGATGGGCTATTCACTATCAACCTCTATACCGATTAAATATATATGGGGGACACAACTTGCATATCAGCATGATGAGAGATAAAATTAGTGACCGACAGCAAACACCTCCATATTCTATCGACGTTACTGTGGACCAAACTTGGAGGCTGGACTCTCATGATCATCCTCAAGCTTTGCAATCACATATTGAAGCTCAGACCAAAGCCTAGAAACCTCGGGATTGGCCTAGTGTACTGTCACCCTCACTATCAGGATGTTGCAAGGATCACGTTCGCTGCGAGGCAAAGTCCCTTGATACCAGACGAACAAGAAACAAGAGCTGAAGCAGCTGAGGTATTCTCCACCGTTCGTCTCGATACCACGGGACGACGACGAGATAAAGCAAGAACAAAAGAATAACGTGACCTGGCACCTGCCAGATCGACCTGATGGGGGAGGAAAAAATCAGGCGGCCTATGGTGATTCTCAACATGCCAAGAGGAAGGAAGACAAGATCGGTGACTTACCGGAGCATTGCGGAAGCTGGATCCATTGGGGAAGGAAAGAAACACCTTAATATTGCACAGCAGCGTCGTTCGATGAGCAGATCGATGGCGTACCCAAGGAACTCGAGCCTCCCAACGCGACTACCTACAAAACGGAAGTACAAAAGACATATGAGGCTCCCACCACGACATATATCTTCCTCTCGATTTGGGCGAGCTCGCGATTCGGGGGAGCTAGGGTTCGTGCGCACTGAGTTCACCGGAGGGGAAGAGGACAAAGCTCCTTAAACGCGAGCACCTTAACTCCCAGATGCGAACTGTCAGGAGGAATGGACAGCAGCGAAAAGAAAGGACGCAGTAGAGTGGGCCGGCCCAAAAACAAAAATCCTTTAGCGAAACGGTATCCCCCTTTGGTCGGGCGATGTCGAGGGATTTTCGGATGGGGGAGGGGCAGGTGACAGAGCTGGAGCAGATCGGTGTCTACATGGCATTGAAGAGGAGGTGGGTTGTAGGAGCAGAACATGGTTAGATTCGTGGGTGGGTTGACTGGTACATTGGTATTTTGTAAGTATGTACTCCGTATTATCTAATTATTAGGTGGGATGGAAAATTGATAAAATCATGTTGGACGAAAATTTCCCAAGAAGGATTAGTGCTTTTATTATATATATAGGTAAAGATTAAGTTCGAACTTTATGTATCTCAGACATAAATTTCTGGATAAGGTGATGAACTAGAAACAATTCCATGTTGCCCATTTCATTCAGTTCTTACTCCAAAGATCCGCAATCTTAACTCAATATAATTTCCACATCTCTATCATGAGAAGACACTTTTCTCCTTAAGCCAACTTGTTATACACTTGGGGTTAAAGTGGAAATTTACTACCAACATAGTGATTTTATGCAAAAACCCGTTAATCAATTATGCATCATCCTTGAGCAATATTGATCATTTGAAACTTTTATTAAAATAACTCTAAATTAATTAATAACAATGCTTTAACCTTAACAAACAAAATAATTCTCTTAGTTGGTTGAGAATTATTTTCGTTTCATGCTCCACATATCACACCAAAACATTTAGACAATATTATTATAAGATTGCTTAAATCCTTGTCTCACAAATATCTCATTATCATAATAATCTTCGGTTTGCAAAAACTAATCATAACTAATCGTGACTAAGAAACACTTTCTTTTGTCAATCATGTTATAAATCTTATTAAGTCATTTTCTTGTAAAACCAATAAAAATTGACCTCAGCTTTTGATTCCTAGCACTCCCACTGACTTTTATTAAACACTGAAATTTCAATTAATTCATCTATTTCACTTCATCAATACGATCAACTTATCATATTGAGACTTCAATGAAATTTAGTTAATTGGGAAACATTTGTCCTTTATGTGAATTTCGAAATCCACAAGTGTCTAACACTTTATGAATTTTTAGCTTTATTAAATACTTTAAAGATAATCTTCAAACCTTGATCAATCAATAAAAGTTTTATCTCCAATTTATTTAACAAGTCATAAAAATATTACTCAAACTTAAGTAATATTTTGAATCAAAATTTTCAAGACTTAATAATAAAAATTAATGGCATCACACAATAAATAAGATCATATACTTTGAAATCCCAAGCTTGGAATTCCCACACATATTTTATAATTCGAACTCAACAATGTTCACGAACATAAAATATTCATTACATGATGATCGAACTCAAAATAATTATTATTTCAAAGTCCTAGTGATGATCGTCTCAATTGACTTGGACTTCGTAGATGATGTCACTAGTATGGCGCCAAATGCGTCTCCCACTGTGTTTTCCACCTTTCTTTCCTCCTGTTCTTCTCACTCTGTAATTAATTGCATGTTGAGAAATTGTAACATCCAATACCAAAATATTATTGAGACAAGAAAGTGTCAATCACTTGTATAACTCTAATACCTCATGTGGACGTGGCACCTGTTTTTGTCAATTGGTGCAGTCATCACAACATGGACGAAGACATCCATCTCAGCTTACATGAGCATCTACAAGACCTCTTGAATTGTCTTCTCCACTTCCATCAGATTCTAGCAAGCCACAAAACTGAAGTAATGTAATGGAAGTGACATGAAGAGTATGCAACTGGTTGCTTTTCTGGAATTGGAAAACCAATATCCATCAGATTCTAGCAAGCCACAAAACTGAAGTATCCTTGTAAACTTGTCTTTGTGCTCTCTCATTGAACCATGGCACATGAGTTTGAACGCTAACAGCTCAACATTAAGCTTATGATGACCATGAAAGACTTGCATGGAGAATCGAGCCACTAAAGCTTCCATGATATGGAAGGGGCGAAAGTGTGGGTAACAATCACCTAGCTCAGAACTCACCTTGTCAAGCATGATCACATAAACATGATACTCCTCATCCCCTGGTGGAGAATATTCACCATAGGTGCTAGGACTTCATTGTACAGCACAAGCTCTACCTCAATATTTTCGAGAACACATCTCAGATCGTGAATTCATTCACAAAATTTCATGCTTTCCTTAGTTAATTTCTTTATTCTCGACAACTCATTCAAATGTATGCTTTCAACGAGATCCATCTGTATAGCAGAACAAGTTATTTAGACTCTTTAGTTCAAAATTTATTTCCACTACTTAATTCAATAAAATTAAAATTAAGATATGCTTCCATTGAAACTGGTATTTCTCAAAATCAACTTTCTGTGAAATGAGATCCACAATAAATTATGAGTAGAAGGATTTATCCACCTCAACCAATCATAACCTAAAGGGTAGGCCAGTATGCCAATCACGACATGTGATTCTCACTCATATTTCAATGTATGTGTTCCGAGCTCATGACAATCATGCCTGAACGAAAAGACAACCAACTGACTCCGCCTTATGGAATGAACCTTGTTTAAAATGGAACAAGCTATAACCCACCTCCCGACAAGAAGAGGCACGTTGACCCTTGAATCGAAGTGATGAACGTGTACGCATGCCGTTTTGATGGTCCTACAATTGGAGAACACGAACTACCTTGATATTTTTAAGTGAGGAATCACCCGAGTAAACGACTATTGTGCAATCAAGGTGCAAACAAAAAAGACAAAATCACAGGAAATTCATAATTCTTGTGCTTCGGATAGCCTTTGTTCTTCAGGGACTCTTGACGAATCTAAAACAAGGATCCTCCATGTCCGTTATTCTCACCATAGCAGAAAATGCGATTGAATTTCTCTGTGGTGAAAATTTCTTAAAGCCTTTCCCCAACAGAGAATCAACCACTTTCTCTTGTCATGTACTTCCTATGAGCTCCGCAACGAATGTCTTATTGTGGATATCGAACAGTGACAATTCTTTGGTATTGCCCATCATGTCAAAACACAATAACAAGATAGCTTTATCAAACCACACACACACCTGCAAAACCAAGTTAGACGCCTCTAACGCTTTGTTTGCGAGTTTTAGCGTGGTTGTAGGTTCAAAATCGCCCGCATCGCTGCTGCGAATGTCATATATGCCTTCCGCGAGGGTGTCACTAACGAGCGCATACTCGAAGATCTCGGCATCAGGGACAACCTCACTTCCTCCGTCGAGCTCGTGTACATGGCCGACAGATGCACCAAGGCCAAGGAAGGCCGCCTCTTCAGGCACAACAGTCATGTAGATGAGTTCAAGCCAGCGGCTCCCAAGGCCAAAGCCAAGACTCGAAGCGATGACACGGACGCCAAGCTCAAGGCCCCAGCCATCTTGGCGATAGAGCCCAAGCGCAAAGAAGGCCACAGTGACGTCGCTGTAGTGGCGGGTAACTGCCCCTTCTGTGCATTCCACATAATGCACTCCCACTCCAAGGAGGATTGCTTCCAGCTAGAGAAGATGCGTGGAGACTGCCTCATGAGGAGTGGCCAGGAGTTCTACTCTCGAGTCAGTAGCTGGAGCATCCTTGGGCGTGGCGTCCGCTGGGAGGAACGCGGCCCAAACAACTATAGCGGGTACAACAAGTACAACACCAACACTAGTGGCTACAAGAACAACGGCTACCAGCAGTCCCCTCAGCAGCCGCCACAGCAGCACAACAGCAGCGCCCGCTGCTACAGCACCCCAACCCACCCTCTCCTCAAGTGAATATTGTCGCACAACATCACCCTGAGGGGAACCAGGGCAATGAGAAGGAAGACTACGAGGTCTACCAAGAGCCAACAAGCTATATCGCCTGCATCCTTGGTGGAGCACAAGCTCCCCTGTCCAACCGCTACTTCAAGAAAATCTCACGGGAGATCAACTATGTCCTCCCAGGCATAGAGGCGGCCAAACTTCTCAAATGATCCGAGCTCAAGGTCTCTTTCGACGTCCGTGACCACCCGAAGTCCACGAGGACCGTGGGCACCATCCCTTTGTCTGTACCCCCACCATCAACAACATCTCCATCACCAAGACGCTCCTTGATGGGGGTTGATACGTCCATTTTGCATCACTATTTTATATTGTAATTTTCTGTTATTCATTGATATATTTCATATTATGATGCATTACTTATGTCATTTCATCTTATTTTGCATGTTTCATAATTTTTGATGAATAAACACCAGAACCAGAAATCTGATGGAAAAAGCACTTGTAGGATACCCTATTTGAGAAGATCAGAAGAAGAAGGGGGGCATCGGAGATGTCTTAGTAGTCCAAAAGAGGGAGTCAGCCACGACGAGACCCGTAGGAGGGCCACAGGGGGCCCACACCATGCCTGCGAGCAGACCCCCTTGGTTGCGCCTTGGGGTGGTGTGGCCATCCTGTCCCACCTCTGGCCGCCTCCTTTCGCGTACTTGACCCATCGGGAACCCTAAGCCTCAAAGAACCATCCAGGAAATATTTCGCCATCTCCTCGGGGCGTAAAAAAATAGAGAGATAAAAGCTCTCCGGCAAGGAGAAATATGTCGGGGAAATTCCTCCCCGTAGAGGGGAAATCATCGCCATCGTCACCGTCATCGCTCCGGGCAGCATCAAGATCGTCATCGTCATCATCATCATCCTCAACATCCATATCCATCCCGTTGTGCGATTAGGGTTCTATACCGTTGATCTTCACTATATCTCTCTCCCGGCGTGGATTACTTGTTAGTAGTTAATTCTTGTGAGATTTATCGGTGTTTACACTTTATGACCAGATTTTTATTCATCATTATATCACGTCTGAGTATGATCCATATGATGTCTTGTGAGTTGTTCGTTTAGTTCTTGAGGACATGGGAGAAGTCAAGATGTTAGTAGTGGAATTATGTTGACGTAATATCTAGTGGTTTGATATTTAAGTTGTGGTGTTATTCTTCTAGTGGTGTCATGTGAACGTCGACTACATGATACTTCACCTTTATGGGCCTAGGAGGATGCATTTTGTATTTGGTTACTAATTTTGGGGTTGCTGGAGTGACAGAAACCTAAACCCCCGTTACGAAACCGATGCACGAGGGAGTGTAGGATCCGAGAGTTTTAAGGCTGTGGTTAGATTTATCTTAATTACTTTCTTGTATTTGCAGAAGTTTGCAAGGGGTTTAATCACAAGTATGTATTAGTCTTTGTTGGGAGGTGCATTAGGATAAGTTCACCCACACAACACCTATCAAAACAATAAATATTAATCAAGTGTATGAAACGAAAGCACTTAACGAAATTCCCATGTGACCTCGCGAACGTTTGGTAATCATAAGTAGAACAACTGGCTTGTCCTTTGCTCTCAAAAGGATTGGGACACTAGCTGCAAATATATTTATTGTCTTTTATTTACTCGCACTTTCTTTATCTGCTTTATCAAAAACCACAAAAAACCTGTTTGCTAGTGTTTACAGTGAATCCTCTATCCAACCTGCTTGTCAACATCTTCTGCTCCTCGTTGGGTTCGACAATCTTATTTATCGAAAGTACTACCTTACAACCCCTATACTTGTGGGTCATCAAGAATATTTTCCGGCGCTGTTGCTGAGGAGTGAAGCACTATTGGTAAGAGAAACTTTTACTGTGAGTTCTGTTTTTTATTTATGTCTGCTGTTTTATTTCATTATGGAGAATCCTTTTGGTTCTCTGTTTAGGGGTACTACTACTGTTACTGCTAGGGTAGTAGGTAACCCGTTATCTGCTGAACTGGATCCTTTAAAATACCTATAAAAATTGTTGGACGTGTTATGGATAACTACTATTATGGAGATGGATCTGTCCATCCCGGTGATCATTTGCTCTTTATGGATGAATTATGCGAGTTATTCAGATGTGAAGGTATTATAATGGATCAAGTTAAAAGGAAATTATTCTCTTTATCGCCGAAAGGTAGAGCTGCCGAATGCTTTAAATTGCTGAAGAATGGTGAATCTATTGGATGGGAGGAAATTGTACCCCTATTTATTCTAAATTTTATCCTCCTAGTGAGATTCATAAAAACAGGAATCAAATATATAATTTCTGGCCTCATGATGGAGAGAGTATTGTCCAAGCTTGGGGGAGAATGAAGTTATTAATGCTTAAATGTCCCGTTCATGAGCTCCCGAGTAATATTGTTATCAATAATTTTTATGCAAGGCTTTCTCTTCATGATAAGGATTTATTGGATGCTTCTTGTTCTGGATCATTCACACATATGGAGGAAGAAGATAAATGGGATCTTCTTGACCGTATTCAAGAAAACACTGAAGGATGGGAGAATGACAAAGGTAGAAAGTCAGGTATAAATTATGATTATGAATGCATTAAAGCTTTTATGGTAACTGATGACTTCTATAATGTTAGTGTTGTCTGTGGTCTTGATTATCAAATCTTTGCATATTGTCTTAAAGCTTTTGCCTCCTATCTTGATATTCCCAAAAAGGAGTTGATCAAGTACCATGCACCTTATAAAGATATGGTTCCTGTTAGAATATAGAAGTGCATGTTGTTAATCATGCAGTGCCTGAGCCTTATATTGAGAAAATGCCTTTCCCTGCTAAGGTAAAAGAACAATCCATTGTAGCTAGTGTGGTTAACAAGAGTATAAAGATATCTATTGAACCTGATGAAAAAATAACTATTGAACCTGCAGTAGCTATAGTTAAAGATCTTGTCTGTGCAAATGTAGAGGATGAATATATTGTCTTCTATGAGGATGCTTCTAATATTGTTTCACATCCAAATAGACCTAAGAAAACTAGTGTTCATGTGCTTTCTATTAAGATGCGTGATTATTGCTACTATGGTTTGTGTGACATTGGTGCAAGTTCTAGTACTATTCCTTATGAGCTTTATAAAGAAATCATGCATGAAATTGGTTCTTGTGAGCTTGAAGATATTGATGTGGTTATTCAGATTTCTAATAGAGAAACTATCTTTCCGATTGGTATGGTTAGGGATGTGGAAGTTTTATGTGGTAAACTAAATATCCTACTGATTTTCTAATGCTGGGTAAAGCTGATAGTAAAACTTGTCCTATTAACTTTGGTAGACCTTTCTTGAACACTTGTGGTGTTGTTACATATTCTAATAAGGAGAAAATATTGAATACATTTGATGGAAAATCTTATGAGTTTAATTTTTCCAAATTTGCTAGAGCTCCTTATGAATCTGAATTGCCTAATGAGAATTTTAGAGTTGAACAACTTGCCTCTATTGATCTTGGTCCTAACAATGCTTTGCAACAATATATGGAGGACCATGAAAGTGAGGTATTTATGGAAGGGAGAAATGAGATTGATGATATTCTTCTTCGTCAACCGCTGATATTGAAACACAATTTACTTGTGGAAGACTTTGGTACCACATTACCACCCAAGGAGGATCCTGGTTTTGATTAAAAATCTTTACATGATGATCTTAAGTATGCTTATATTGATGATAAGAAAATATATCATGTTATTATTAGTTCTAACTTTCTGGTGAAGAAGAGGAAAGATTATTGGGAATATTGAAGAAACACCGTGGAGCTATTGGATATACTCTTGATGATTTTAAAGGGATTTCTCCCTTTATATGTCAGCATGTTATTAATATTTAACCAGATCCAAAGCCAGTAGTTGAACATCAACGCCGTTTAATTCCTAAGATGAAGGAAGTGGTAAGGAATGAGGTATTAAAACTCCTTGATGCTCGTATTATTTTTCATATTGCTGATAGTACATGGGTAAGCTCAGTGCATTATGTCCCTAATACGGGATGAATGACTGTTATTCCTAATGAATATAATGAGCTTATTCCTCAAAGAGTAGTAGTTGGTTATAGAATGTGCATTTATTTTAGAAAAGTTAACAAGGTTACTAAGAAAGATCATTATCCTTTCCCTTTTATTGATCAAATGCTAGAGAGGTTGTCTAAGAAAACACATTTTTTGCTTTCTTGATGGATATTCTAGGTTTTCTCAAATTGATGTTAGGGCAACTGATCAAGAGAAAACAACCTTTACTTTTCCTTATTGTACTTATTCTTATAGACGTATGCCTTTTGGTTTTTGTAATGCTCCTGCTACTTTTCAAAGATGCATGTCTAATATTTTTCATGGTTTTTGTGAAAAAATTGTGGAAGTATTCATAGACGATTTCTCCGTCTATGGAACTTCTTTTGATAACTGCTTGCACAACCTTGATAAAGTTTTGAAGAGATGTGAGGAAATTAATCTTGTTCTTAATTGGGAAAAATGCCACTTTATGGTGAATGAAGGAATTGTTCTTGGGCATAAAATTTCTGAAAGAGGTATTGAAGTTGACAGAGCTAAAGTGGAAGCAATAGAGAAAATGCCTTGTCCCAGGGATGTTGAAGGTATTCGTAGTGTTCTTGGTCATGATGGTTTTTATAGGAGGTTTATTAAAGATTTCTCAAAAATATCAAAGCCTCTTACTAATCTTCTTCAAAAAGACGTACCTTTTGTTTTTGATCGATTGTAAGGAAGCTTTTGGAACTTTAAAGAAGGCTTTAACTACTACTCCTATTGTTTAACTACCTGATTGGACTTTTTGTTTTGAAATTATGTATGATTCTAGTGATTTTGCTGTAGGTGTAGTTCTTGGACAGCGAGTAGATAAGAAGTTGAATGTTATCCATTATGCTACCACTGAAAAAGAGGTCTTAGATGTAGTTTTTTCTTGTGATAAGTTTAGACCTTATATTGTTGATTCAAAAGTTACTATTCACATTGATCATGCTGCTATTTGATACCTTATGGAAATAAAGATGCTAAGCCTAGGCTTATTAGATGGGTGCTGCTTTTACAAGAGTTTGATTTGCATATTTTGGACAGGAAGGGTGCTGAAAATCCTTTTGCTGATAACTTGTCTAGATTGGAAAACATTGCCTATGACCCTATTCCTGTTAGTGATAGTTTTCCAAATGAATAGTTGGCTGCAATAAAGGTAAACTCCCAAGATAGTCCTTGGTATGCTGGCTATGCTAACTTTATTGTTTCCAAGTATTTTCCTCCAACAATTACATATCAACGAAGAAGAAAATTATTTTATGATTTGAGGCATTATTTTTGGGATGACCCACACTTATATAAAGAAGGAGTAGATGGTATTATGAGAAGATGTGTTCCAGATCATGAACAACGAGAGATATTGAGAAAGTTCCATGGTGGTACTTATGGAGGACATCACGCTGGAGATAGAACCGCGCAGAAGGTTCTACAATCAGGTTTCTATTGGCCTACTCTCTTTAAAGATGCACGTAAATTTGTTTTATCTTGTGATGAATGTCAAAGAGTTGGCAATATTTCTAGACATAATAAAATGCCTATGAGTTATTCTCTTGTTATTGAACCTTCTGATTGTTGGGGATTTGACTTTATGGGTTCGTTTCCTCCTTCGAATGGTTACACTCATATTCTTGTTGCTATTGATTATGTTACTAAATGGGTAGAAGCTATACCTACAAAAAGTGCTGATGGTGAGACCTCTTTAAAAATGCTTAAGGATGTTATTTTCCCTAGGTTTGGTGTGCCTAGATATCTTATGCCCGATGGAGGTTCTCACTTTATTCATGGTGGTTTTATAAAAGCCCTTGCTAAATATGATGTAAATCATAGAATTGCCTCGGCTTATCATCCTCAAAGCAGTGGGAAAGTAGAATTATCAAATAGAGAAATTAAATCTATCTTGCAGAAGACTGTTAATAAATCTAGGAAAAATTGGTCTGATAAGTTAAATGATGCTTTATGGGCTTATAGAACTGCTTATAAAAATCCTATGGGTATGTCTCCTTATAAAATGGTTTATGGAAAATCTTGTCACTTGCCTTTAGAATTAGAACACAAAGCTTATTTAGCAGTGAAAGAACTTAACAAAGATTTTAAACTTGCTGGTAAGAAAAGAATGCTTGATTTGAGTTCTCTAGATGAATGGAAATGTGAAGCTTATGAAAAAGAAAGAGAAAAGACTGTTTAAGGAGAAAGTTAAACAATGGAATGAAAGGAGAATTCTTAAAGGAGTGTTTCATGTTGGTGATAAAGTTCTATTGTACAGGTCTCGTCTCAGATTTTTTGCAGGAAAGTTACTCTCAAGATGGGAAGCACTCAAAATTGCTTCCCTCAAAGATAACACTACACAAGTGGTAAATGGGCAAAGACTCAAACATTATATTTCCGGGGATTCTTATGATGAAGATGTTGATATTATTCAAGTAATGACTCCGGAGAAGTTTATTAGAGGAAAGATTCCAGAATCCGCAGAGTCTGTTTTCGAATAAGTAACAGTTCTGTTAAGAAAAAGTTCACGTATCGCTTTCGAACTTTATTTTATTCATATATGGAAAACATGAAAAATATTGAGCCGAAGAGGGGTAGGAGACGATGCCCGAGGGCACCACACCATGCCTAGGCGCAGGCCCACGCCTGGCTATGGTGTGGGCGCCCCGGACCCCTCTCCAACCCGTTTTCGACTTACACCTTCCTTTCGTTACATATGTTTCTGCTATATAATCCCTCGAACCCCCCGAGGTTTGTATATCGTTTTATCGTCGTGTTTTTTTTCGATCTGTTTCTGCCAGGTTACATATTCAGAGCTAGAGCCACAATGTCCTCTTCCGGACCTCCCAAAGATAGTTTCTTTGTGAACGTCTTCAACCCATACATGAATGAGTTGAAGATGCATCCCAAGGAGTTGCTACTCAAGGATGGGGTGGTGCAGAAAGATAAAAATTTGGGGTCCTCAAGGAGAAGACAGTTGATGACCCCCAAGTATAGGGGGTGTATCGTAGTACTTTTGATAAATAAGAGTGTCGAACCCCACGAGGAGCATAAGGAGTTGACAAGAAATAATTGTAAATACTGAAAGATAGATTTGTAGGGGTTTTTTATATTGCAGATAAATAAAGTGCGAGTAAATAAAATGCAGTAATAATAATTTAAGCAAGTGGCCCAATCCTTTCGGCAGCAAAGGACAAGCCGGTGAGTTTACTTACGATTAACAGACGTTCTCGAGGACACATGGTAGGTTTCTGTCAAGTGCTTTTGTTCCATGCCGATGAATAATCTTATTGTTTTGATAAGTGTTGTGTGGGTTAACCTATGCTAATGTACCATCCCATCCAAGAATAATACATACTTGTGATTATACCCCTTGCAAGCATCCGCAATTACATGAAAGTAATTAAGAAATAAATCTAACCACAGCTTTAAACTCCGGGATCCTATGCTCCCGCGTGTAATGGTTTCCTAACGGGGGTTTAGGTTTCTGTCACTCCGGAAACCCCACAATTAGTAGCCAAGTACACGATGCATTCCCCTATGCCCATAAATGGTGAAGTATCATGTAGTCGACGTTCACATGACACCACTAGAACAATAATACCACAACTTAAATATCAAACCATCAAATATTACTCAACATTACTTCACTACTAACAACTTGACTTCTCCCATGTCCTCAAGAACAACATGAACTACTCACAAGACATCATATGGATCATAATCAGAGGTGATATAATGGATGATAACAATCTGGTCATAAAGTGCAACCACCGATAAATCTCACAAGCATCAACTACTAACAAGTAATCCACACCGGGGGGGAGATCTAATGTAAAACAACGATAGAGTCCCCTAATTGTTACAGCGGGATGACGGTGCATGATAAGGGTGATGGTTCTGGTGGTGATGATGATGATTATGACGATCTTGATGATGCCCGGAGTGATGACGGTGACGATGGCGATGATTTCCCCTCTCCGGAGAGGAATTTTCCCGGCAGATTTCTCCCTGCCAAAGAGCTCTTCACTCTCGGTTATTTTCCGCCCCGAGGCGGCGGCGGAATAATTCTTCGTTGATGGTCTGAGGCTTAGGGTTCCCTGGGGGTCAAGTACGCGAAAGACCTCGACTAGAGGTGGGCCAGGGTGGCCACCCCACCTGGTGGCGCGGGTAGGGGGAACCTCTTGGTGTGGGCCCCTGGTGGGCCCCCTCTGGCTCCCCTTCTGGCCGGACTCCTCCTCTGAACTTCTAAGACACCCCCTGTGTCCCGCTTCTTCTTCCGATCTTCTGAAATATGGTATCTCGACAGTGCTTTTTCCATCAGATTTCTGGTCCCGATGTTTATTCTTCAAAAATTATGAAACATGCAAAATAAGATAAAATAACATAAGGGATGCATCATAACATGAAATCGACGAATAACAGCAAAGTATGATATAAAATAGTGATGCAAAATGGACGTATCAACTCCCCCCAAGGAAAACTGAACTCAGTAAACATGACCACATGTTTATGGAGTGAAGAGTCGATAAATAAAATACGGACAAGAAGCATCACATTTATCTATACACCAATTATTATAGACAACAACTCCTCTCATATAACTTAACTTGAAGCGAGTAATGGGAGTCACAAACAAAGATGCAAAAGAGAGAATAAAAATTGGTGATGGCAAGATTCGTTCTTGGTCAGAGAACATTTAATGATACCATACTTATCTTAGGTGAAGTATTTATAACAAGGCTTATATTGTAGAGCTTAACATGTTTCATTATAACAATCCTTTACAGTGATTCATAGCTTTCAAAGTAATATTCATTCAGATAATAAAGCATGTGCTAAACAAAGAAGGATAGAAAACATGATTGAATAAATCAACATATAGATGGTGAAATCACAACAACTCAAATGCTTCCTGGAGACAGAAAGGAATGGGTTTACTGACTCAACATAAAAGTAAAAGATAGGCCCTTCGTAGAGGGAAGCATGGATCACTCATGTGCTAGAGCTTTTATTTTAATAAACAGAGGTATAAAATGCATGACACTCCTCCCATCCATCTTACACAAACCATGGCTAACCGAATCCTCGGGTAACTGCCATCAATCAAAAACCGTGGAGGAGTGTCTAAATTTTGAGAGAGGTGTATGTTTATGTCAATGAATGGCAAACAGAAAATACAGTACGTCACAAGCCAACTAGACTTCACAAGAGTGGATCCCATAGAAGGACGCAACTGTATAGAAGGTCATCCCTCTTTCTCTTTTTTTACACAATTATGCTTTGATTGATAAATCAAGGGAAAAAAGAGTGAAGAGAATTTGTATTATTATTTGGGTCTGGGAACCCCACTGCTAGCTCTTCTAGCATTTGGATAAGCGGATGAAGCCACTAGTCCAGGTGTGTGAGTCAAATCAACAAGTGAGATAAATATTGTCTATTTGCGTCCTCGTGAGCTAAAACAAGAACACAAAACAAGGATAATTTTGAAGGTTTTAAAGGTAACACATGAGCAATTTACTTGGAGTGGCGGTGAAATACCACATGTAGGAAGGTATGGTGGACACAAATGGCAAGGTTTTGGGGCTCAAGGTTTGGATGCACGAGAAGCATTCCCTCTTAGTACAGGGTTTTTGCCTAGCAAGGCTGGGTAGCAAGCATAAGAGTTGAGGGAAAACAAACAAATATACATATGATGAAAACAATCATGCAATCTTCATTGAAAGCACACACAATCTTAACTTGTGAATACTAAGTTTATGAGCTAATAGGCAAATTCCTCTTTCTTATACTAGCATCTCAAAATATTATTTCTACTGACCCAAGGTAAGTTTGCCAAAACCAACTAGATTAACTTGATGATCTCCAAAGTGACACCAAATACTAACAACAATCTCAACCATATGACCAAAATTGAAAACTAAAATAAGGTGTACATGAAGTAAATGATAAAACTTCCCATTGATATTTCAAACCGGCAACTCACACCAACGGATACAACGGTAAACAACTAAGGAGAGACACTTCCATACTGCAAACCATCCTATATGATAACTTCTCTACTCATGATATGACTCTACTAAAAAGGTAAAACGATGAAAGATAGTGATGTGATACCGCGGCACCCCCCAAAGCTTGGAACAAGCCAAGGGGATGCCAATACGAATGATGATGTATTTATTCGGCGGTGATGAAGGTGGAATCATTCAGAGATGAGTCAAAAATCCTTTGATGTTACAACAAATCTTAATGTTTTCCGCTTCCAGAATTGCTACCTCGGCCCTGAGAATACGATATTGTTCAAAGAATTGATCGGCGACCCGGTGTGCTTCAGCTATCACATGGAACATGTTGGGGTCTTGAACCTGAGGCACGGTCCCCAGCGCATTATGAGAGTAGAGACGCTGAGGGTTAATGGATCCCACAAAGCTGGGGTTGCTCGTTGGTGCTGGTGCAGCCCTCCGGATCTCTTCCCTCAAAATGTTAACCATGTCTTCCTTCCTAGCATCTATCTCTTCCTCCGTCGCCCATCCCACGAAAGCACCCTTGTTGATATCTTGCTAGATTTGTCAAAGACGACGTGAAGCGTAATCCTCAATGCTAGAGCCGAAGGAGGACATATTGACCTAGAAACTCCGAACTCCTCATGGGAAAACAACTCAAAACAGAAGCACGACGAGAAAACGATGTACGGACCTCGGGGGGTCCAGGGGATTATATAGCAAAAAGTTTCATAACGAAAGGAAAGTCCATGTCGAAATCGAGTCGGAGAGGGGCTCCAGGGCCCCCACACCATAAGCTGGCGCGGCCAGGGGTGGGCCCGTGCCACCTCATGGTGTGGATCCTCCGGGCTCCGTCTCCGCCTCGTTTCCGGCTCACAATTTTTCATATTTTCCAAAAATAGTAAAAATAAAAGTTGGAAGATGTTTCGTGAAAGTTTTTGTACCAAAAATTATACCTATTAAAAAACTGACATTGAAGTTTCTGAAATATGCTTCTTAATAAATTCCTCTCGAATCATGGCTCGAATACAACTAACATTTTCATTATAAGGATCTCCAGAAATATAATGCTTGATCCTTTGGCCATTCACCACTTTTGAAGTGTTTTCTTCAAGAGAAACAATTTTAGTTGCCCTCGAATGATATACCTCTTCGATAACAAAAGGTCCTTCCCATCTCGAGAGTAATTTTCCTGCAAAAAATCTGAGACGAGACCTATACAACAATACTCT
Source organism: Alopecurus myosuroides (assembly GCA_028641055.1). Classification (NCBI taxonomy): domain Eukaryota; kingdom Viridiplantae; phylum Streptophyta; class Magnoliopsida; order Poales; family Poaceae; genus Alopecurus; species Alopecurus myosuroides. The sequence continues at coordinate 191,759,026 of CM054060.1, read as the reverse complement.
CTCACCAACATGAAATTCTCTTTTAATAATTCTCTTATCGTGCCACCTTTTAACTTTATCTTTAAATAGCTTAGCATTTTCATATGCCTCACTCCTCCATTCATCTAATGAACTTAAGTCAAGCAACCTTTTGTCACCAGCAAGTTTAAAATCTCTATTTAGGTCTCTCACCGCCTAATAAGCTTTGTGTTCTAATTCTAGGGGCAAGTCACAAGCTTTTCCATAAACAATTTTATAAGGAGACATGCCCATGGGATTTTTATAAGCAGTTCTATAAGCCCAAAGAGCATCATTTAATTTCTTAGCCCATTTTTTTCTAGATTTGTTAACAGTCTTTTGCAAGATAGATTTGATCTATCTATTTGATAATTCTACTTGCCCACTAGTTTGAGGATGATAGGGTGATGCAATTCTATGATTAACATCATATTTATCAAGAGTCTTTCTAAAACCACCATGAATAAAATGAGAACCCCCATCAGTCATAAGATATCTGGGCACACCAAACCTAGGGAAAATAATGTCTTTAAGCATTTTTAATGAGGTTTCACCATGAGCACTTTTAGTAGGTATAACTTCTACCCATTTAGTAACATAATCAACAGCAACAAGAATATGAGTGTAACCTCGTGAACGAGGGAAAGGACCCATAAAGTCAAATCCCCAACAATCAAACGGTTCAATAACAAGAGATAATTCATAGGAATTTCATTACGTCTAGAAATATTTCCAACCATTTGACATGAATCACAAGATAAAACAAACTTTCTAGCATCTTTAAAAGGAGTAGGCCAATAAAAACCTGATTGTAGAACCTTATGTGCAGTTCTGTCTCCAGCGTGATGTCCTCCATAAGCACTACTATGAAATTTTCTCAATATCTCTCGTTGTTCATTTTCTGGAACACATCTTCGCATAATACCATCAACACCTTCTTTATATAAGCGTGGGTCATCCAAAAAATAATGCCTCAAATCATAGAAGATTTTTATTCTTTGCTGAGATGTAAAGGTAGGAGGCAAATACTTGGAAACAATAAAGTTAGCATAATCAGCATTCCATGGACACTCTTGAGAGCTCACTTTTATCGCAGCCAACTGTTCATTAGGAAAACTATCATTAACAGAAATAGGATCATTAGCGATATTTTCTAATCTAGACAAATTATCACCAATAGGATTTTCAGCACCCTTCCTATCCACAATATGTAAATCAAACTCTTGTAAGAGAAGCAACCATCTAATAAGACTAGGCTTAGCATCTTTCTTTTCCATAAGGTACTTAATAGCAGCATGATCAGTATGAATGGTAACTTTAGAATCAACAATATACTGCCTAAATTTATCACAAGCAAAAACTACAGCTAGGAACTCTTTCTCAGTGGAAGCATAATTCTTTTGATCAACATCAAGAGTTTTACTAGCATAATGAATAACATTTAACTTCTTATCTACCCGCTGTCCAAGAACAGCACCTACAACATAATCACTAGCATCACACATAATTTCAAACGGTAAATTCCAATCAGGGTGTTGGACAATAGGTGCAGATATTAAAGCCTTCTTTAAAATTTCAAAAGCTTCTTTACAATCTTCGTCAAAAAAAACGGTACATATTTTTGAAGAAGATTAGTAAGAGGTTTTGATATTTTAGAGAAATCTTTAATAAACCTTCTATAGAAACCAACATGACCAAGAATACTAGACATACCTTTTACATCCCTGGACAGGGTGACGAGGACATCCATAGCTCTTCACCTATTATTACACACTAGATAACCCGCCGCGCCAAATGGCGCAAGGAAGTCCTATTTATTCCGGATTGGTACAAAACGGAAAAAAAAACTTGTAAATTATATTGCAACAGTACGTGACGCCATTTCCTCGGGGCGCTCATGCCCGGCGACGCGTGGTAACTTGCTCGGTGCGGCAGCTGCGCCTCCCATAGGTGGAGTTTGTGGCGGCCAAAGCCGTTGGCAGCCGTATCGTCACCTGGAAACCTCGACATTTTTCGCGGTGAGGGTGGGCGAGAAGGTGGCGGGGAGAAGAAGGCGAGCGAGTGGTTGCAATGTGGGGTTTTATACCGTCAGAGGGCGGGAGGGGTGGCCACGCGGCGGTGGCACCGCCATAACTCCGCCGCGTTGGGTGATTGGACTATTCGGATGCATGGCGGCTGGACAAACACGGAGTTGAAACGCACGAGAGACGAGGACGATGATTATTTGGATCATTGACATGACGGGGTCACGGGCGAGAATTTTTTTTTCGCGCAATTCTCCCTTCCGCCGGCTCACTGACTACCCCACAATGCGTTGGGTTTGGCCTGGGCCCGTCGAGGCTGACTTCAGTTCAAACCAGCGGTATTTAGGCTGGTGCGACTGGGCGAAATTATTTGCACTGGCAGAGGAAAAGGGCGCTTGAGGGGACAGGTGGAGATTCTCTAAGCTTAAAAGAAGCGCAACCAAGGTTCCCCGAGTACAGGTCAAAAGGCTGGCCAAATTTTAGTTTAAACTTTGTGTAACATGTGCTATACGAATTCTGTCTAAACATTGCACCCAAACCGGGTTTGAGTTTTGTCCACGATGGACTATCAAACCTACGAGCATATAAGCACAAATGGTCGACGCCGCGACCATAAAGAGGTTGCTGGCGCCAGCACCAAATGGACAACACTTCACTACAAACTCCACGGTATATCCAGATTGAACTTCAGAGTTTAGATAGACAGACAAACACATAAACATATCTCCCAAATTCATACAACATAGATAAATAACACTAAAGCTGATACACAGCGACATCCCACCTATGTTCATCCATAGCACACAGGTCCATAAATAGCTTACAGATACAACTAAAATCCATGCATAGCTGAAGCTCTAGATCATAGCTTATATAACACAACTGACATAATTTGTTCTAGCACACAAATCACATTTGCAATTAACCGCTCACCCAAATCCATTGCATTCAGGACATGTTCCGTCGACCTTCCCCCGCCAAGTGTGAAACCTTTGGATGCGGTTGAGGTCGTAGATCTTCACCCGCCAACTATGAAACCTTTTGGATGCGGCTGAGGTCTTCACCATCGTCAGACAAATACTTCTTTGGAAGGTCCTCGCCCAGCAGATAACCACGGTCGACGAAAATTCTCCATCTACATATTCCCAACCAAAAGATGGTCGTTTGTTCCTGGCACTCTAAGACCTCTCATCCCTGAAGCAAGAAAAACAAGATATAATCAAAATTGCTAACTCTTAAGGAATAAAAATCAAGAAACAGAAGTCTAAAAACTCTGGCTGCAAGCCATGAACAAGGAAGAAGCTTCCTAGCTGCACCATTCCATTGCTTAACCGCAACATGACCAAGAAGATCTATTGAATTTCAATACCTATGCTTAATACTTCCTCCGTTCTAAAATGTAAGCCTTTTTAGCGTGCTAAAACAGTTTTCTAAAAAGGCTTACATTTTGGAACGGAGGGAGTATTATTTACTATGAGTTACTACACACACTTCAACCTTTTTCCATTTTCACCAAAAAAAAGGCATGCAACTACATATAGAGTATTGAACTACTGCATGAGATGAAACAACCAAGAAACAAAAGTCAAAATATCTCAGACATTAACCAAACCGAAGCAATTAAATAAAACCCACACATGTGGTGCTTCCTAAATTTTGATGTAGACAACGGCACCAAAGGCCCATCGCCTGTCAAGCGACATTGCAAGCAGCAACAACCTAGTCCTCGACCTAGCCCGATGTTGCACCGAAGATCCGGCCGACCATGCCCTCACTCCGCCATGGACCTCATTTGACGCCATCTCCTACCAAAGAAAATAGATAGCACATAAACCCACAAGCAAGTCACAGCTTCTGTTAAATCTGAAACCCAAGAGGTTACAAAATCACAACAGGTCAAATTTACAGACAAAAAACTATTTCTATGATGAGTCAGGGTAGTTGTAGGTAGTTCAGAAGTGCATCTTACCTGAGCTAAAAGTTCCCAGGGGCAGAAAAGCAATGGCAAAGGCAGATGATGAAAGGTCAGCAACACGCATTATCTTCAGGCCTTCTAGATATCATCGGTATTTCAATCAAATGTATACTTTTTCTTAAATTCTGGACATTTAAAACAGTTCAGTCTTAGCAAAGTAAAGTAACACATAGCAAAAATGCAAGCAAACGATTTAGATATTGGTTAAAAAACTTAAGTAAGTTTAACAAATATTACCTTGCTTTTTATTAAAAACTCATCGGTATTTAGAACAAACGTGGCTTTTTTCTTAAATCCTGGACATTTGAACCGATACAAAGTTCAGCCTGAGCATACAATGCAAGTATGTTGAACTTGTAGCTCAATGTAAAGAACTCCTGCTCTTTTATACAAGACATAGTAAATAGCAAATTCCGAATAAGATCAAATGTTATCATGGTTATGTCAGTTCTAATATACTCATGTATAGTTCCTTTAAATCTGTATTGATAATGCCCACAAATACAACCAATCTTGTACCGTTAATGATATGTTTGGCTGATCCATTTGAAAGAAATAGGAAAGACAAGAATTAGAGAGGAGGTCAAGAGGTAAAACATCTAAACTGAAACAAAAACTCTTATGCCAGGGGGAAAAATAAGTCAGTATTTTTTTAGTATAGATAATTGAGTATCTCACCTGTGCATAAAAAATCGGTGGGCATCTTCCCCCAGGTCTGCCATTATTTCTAGGAATAGGCATCCCCCACATCCTTTAATTAGGAATAGATATAAGAGTTGTTTTTAATAGTACACCGGGAAGAAAAAATAATACCATCATTGTTGAAATATCCCCATGTGTGCATCTCTTGTTCTACATTATGGGTACCAACCACTCCACAACAATCATTCCGGACCTGGCCAATACCAAGCATACAAGCCATCAGAAATCAAAACAGATTACGCAATACAAATCGATAGATAGAAGTGCAAGGTAAGATTACCAGTGCACCCTCAAATCTGTTGTGGAGTCACTTGGAACGTTGCAGAATCATTCAGCACGGGTAGAGAAGCAGCGCTCAAGGGCCCAGAAGTGGTGCAACATTGGGACGGGCAGGTCCAGCCGGAGACGCCTTCTCCCCTATATCGAATTAATCCGTTTGAATACCCAAAATCAGGACAACATCATCATAGCTAAGAATTAGTATTTTGTAACCCAAAATCAGGACAACGTCATCATAGCTAAGAATTAGTATTTTGTAATATTTTGGCAAGCAAGAACCAGTGAACCCCAACTCCAACCTTCCCTAGTGCTTCCTATCTAATTACTCAAACATAGAGATGGTTAAAAACAAAATACCAAGAATTGACCCACTAAGCTAACTAAAAAACCAATTATATTATTGATCTCTGAAATAATTCAACCTCACAGAGTAATAATAGAAGTACAAACCAAAGTAATTACAAAATCTTGTTCAGTGTCAACCTAATCAACTTAATCGCAAGAAATAAACAGAAACAAAAACAGAGAAATTGTAGGGATTAGATGGAGGTTCAAACACCTGTAAAGATGCAGATCAATGCACACAAACTGATGGCCAGAATTCTCCAGGCCAACGACGACCCCTCTTAGTCTTACCTGCTCCTCAAAGTGAGTTATCAAGCTCATGCTCCTGAAGGATGTTACCCACCAAAAAGTCAATCAACTTTCTAGTTCTGCTATATGCTAATGGGTATAAGGACAGGAAAAGATTCATATATAGAGATCTACCCGTGAAGAAACAAAGTACAAGCTTTCTACCGTTGTGGTAATAAATCACCTTATATTAGATGCTGAGGAGTCCATCGAGCGCCCTTTAGCTAGATATATACATTCCTGAATACTCACATGAAGAAAACAAATATGATATTGCTGAAAAGATCGGGGCGGCCTTCATTTACTTGTTTTGAAACTCTACTGTAGAAGAAGATACAAAAATATTATTTGCAGATAAACAATCTACATGGGAAAAATAACTATAGTGGTGGAGTGTTACTGACATTCCAAGAAAATTAAATTACCTGCATTATTGGTTTGTAGGGCAATAAGCAAGCATCGATTAGCAAGTACACTCCCAGCCAAAAGGAACATACGGTAAAGCAATCGGGTAGTCCAGGGATAAGATAACCTGCCCCATGTACCAGCCAGAAGCCCAGAACCGCATATTCAAATGAAGTACACCCATTGTTGCAATATATTTGGTCGAATAGGTCCACGAATAGCCAAGAAGCATAGCACAAAGAAACATGATAAAAAATCCAAACATCCAAAGTGAAGTCTCCAACACCGTTGTCCTTGAGCCAATGAAAACCATCTCAATGCATGGGGAGCACATCGATGTTGGTACCAACGATGTTGCCGGCTCGCCGGCGAGCATCCTCATGTTGCTGCTGGAGCCTGGAGAGAGCAGGTTGTCATCGGTCTGCACCTCGGCGATGATCTCCTCAGCTCGTCGGCCATCATCCTCATGTCATAATGGAGAGGGAAGGTTGCCGTCAATAAATAAGATACATAATCTATGTAGGCAAATTAACTACATCATTGCAAATTTCTTGGAATAAATAAGCAATTGAGAAAAAGCATCCACCAATAAATTGCTCTCAAGGTACAACAACTACTGTTATTAGTTGCTCTCAAACGAATAAACCTCTATTAACTTCTATTGCTTTGAAGCTACTGCGCAGCTGCTTGAACTTAAAATTTCAGAAGAATGAGGGTATTCCCACTTCACATATACTGCTCCAAAATCTATGAAGATAAATGGTACAAATCTAAGAACTGCATACCATAAGCTAACTGGCGTGTGTGAACTTTCCTAAACTTATATCCCAATGAGCACTATCGTGCGTTCCTTTTAACATGCTTCAATTGACCCAGCTAATAAAAGAAAGAAATCTTTTTTTTTAGGTATATTAGTAATCCATGTCAAGATAAAAAAAGCAAGCTGAGGTATCAACATGTCTCTATTTTTTCATGGTTTCATTTAAACCATGAAAAAAAACTGCTGCTCTCTCCATACAACATAATATAAAAATGTATGATTCAGAGCTTAGAATTAGCTACCAAAACATGCACAGTGAACACACATGGGAACAAACTTGGTATCTAATATATGCCTACATCTTGAATCCCGGTCGCAAACTCGAAATGAGCATGAAGCACTACCAGGACGAGCTTTGAACGGAGAACAATAAACGACAATATGGTGCATGTTCATATGTTATAGCAGCTTATCCTAGCTTCATGCCCGGTGGTTCAATCCAAATGAAGCAGTATTTCCTCTTGGAGGACAATATGGTACACCAAATTCCTAGCTGCAAGAATTTACCCATAAAAACAAAATATCAGGAGCAGCCAACATTTTTAGTGAAGTGGACCAATCCAAATGAAGCAGTCTATGATCTTTGATGGGCCACCAAGAGGAAATATAAACAGAAGCTTGTTGATGGACAAATAAAATAAAATACCATATATGCAGGCATGCTGAACAGATCAAACAATAGCTTGTTAATCCAATAACCATTTAATCCAACATGAACTTCATCGCTCTAGTTCCGTTCTATATACTGTGCGCTTTATAGCCTTGCAAACTGGTGAACCAAGAAAAAAAGCAGAGAGGAGATGAGAGAATCACCTGGCAGATGTGGGATGGCGAAGGCATTGCTACTACCGGCGCCTCCGAGGCCGCTGAACTCAGATCGGGGGCGTCCCACGCCATCACTTCATACATCTTGTCCACAGGGAGAGGAAGAGTTGGGCAGAAATTGGAGTTCGAGGTCGGACAGAGGAATCCGCCGCCGACGGCTGCTGCTCGGCCACTCTGCGCGCCCCCTCCAACATGGTCATAGCCGCCGCTGACGAGAAGCGGAGGAGACCGGGCCTCGCCGAGCGCTAGTGGGCGGAGAGGAACACCCCACCGTGCGCGGGGCTGCGCTCCACGAAGGAGCCCGCCGCCGCCCTCGCGGTACACAGCCCCAGGCGCCACAAAGGATGCAGCTTAACGGTGGTAGAACTGGCAGGTGGCCGTCAGCGCTAGCACGGGGAGGAGGCGGAGGTGATAGGGACGGCCAGAGATGGTTGAGGCCGGAGGCGCCGGCGCGCGAGGCGGCGGTGGTTTCCCCCCTTCGACCTGGTCGTCTTCCCCCGGCCCTTCAGCAATGCCAAAAAAAGGAGGAGGGACGAGGGAGGCCGGCGGTGAGGTCTCCGCGACGAGCCCCTCCACCGGGCGTGGCGCTGGGGGCGGAAGAGTGGTCGCGAGGTGAGAGGACGAGAGGCGGCTGGGGAGGGCGGAGTAGAGGGCGCGGGGAAAAGGAGGCGCCTAGGGTTTTCACCCTGCTTTTTACCCTCCTCAACGGGTCGACCACACAGTGCACCTTTTTTCTTGCACTGGACCCACAAGCACGGCCCCAACTGTCATCCAGATGGGTAGAGAGAATATGTGTCAAAAATGGTTAAAATCAGCGGAGTGCGCCTCTCCAAACGCCTATGGAGGCCGGGTTGTGTCTGAGCCTTTATAGGAACTTTATACTACCTAAATCTATGCATCTATGCATGATCAGGTTTATTGATAACACAAACATACTTGGAGGAGAACATCAAAAGGAGCTAGAAAACATTGAAGAGAAGCTGGAAAACAAGATCACCATGGTGAAAACAAGCATAGAAGATGGTGAAAACAAGAGTGCAAGTGTGGAAAACAACTACTAGTTTGTTGTTCCACACTAGGAGATGATGAAAACAAGAGGAGGGCGCCCACAATGGATATCAATGCGGCACATAGAGTCCTATTATTATTAGATATGGTTTGTATACCATTATTGCCGCACCCCTTAATGGTGGGTCGGTTTTTATCTAGTTTGAGTCGGTTTGGTTGAGTCCAACTCAACCATAGAGTCCAACATTGAGTCCTATTCGGGTTAGGGGTGGGGGCTTGCGCAAGGAGGCTTGTGGCGGCACCATACACCCCCTTAAATAGCTAGGATCCAAGTCATAGCTCCTTAGACTATGTTAAAACAAAAACCGTGGACCTCTAGATTGAAACAACTTGTAAGCATTCATCTGGAAGTTCATCTGCAAACTTTTCGTGTTACCTGTTGTTCCATTGGGAATAAGACGGTACATGACCACTTGTATTCGGTGTCTACTTGTGCAAGTGTGTGGAGTTGAGAATATCCTTAGGGCTGCAAACTGTTGCATTGGCATCAGGGGTCAGCCGGGAGAGTTTTCAGTGAGACACACTTTATCCAATTCGAGTTATTTGTGAGGAGTTTGTCGAGAAGATTGGGCCACCCCTTATCATCTTGGTATCAGATTTATAGGTTGCCTCGGTGAGCAATTGTCTATCCCTTAGATTTGAGTGTTTTTAGTCCTATACATAAAATTGCCCCACAAAAATAGTTTAGATCATTGCCATAGCCTTAGTTTCATCTTAGTTTCAATTTCTAGTTGCTGTTTTTGTGTTTGATTTGCGTCTCCTTTTTCTGTTTTTATTTGTCTAGGTTTCGGTTAGGGTTAGGGTTCATAGCTGTCTAGTCGAGTTCATATAAAAAAATTCCAAAAATAATCAATTCGGGTGCTGTTTTGCTTGATCCAATTCGAGTACCACTCGGATTCCTACCGCGGCACGGTTTTGTTTAATTCCCTGCCGCCGATCCGCTTTCTGTCGCGCACCTAGTCCTACTCGGAGTCGCACTCGTACCCGCGTGTTACCAAACGCGCGCGCGCATCGTTGCCTCGCTTATAAATCGCTTGCGCGCCCGCCCTCGCAGCACAACTGCCCACGGCAGCGAATCTCTGCCGCCGCTGCCGCGCGCTCCGCAAAACAGCAACCCACGGCAGCGAAACGCTGCCGCCGCTGCCGTGCCTTGCTACTCCTCACACGCGCGCCCGACCCCAGACACCCTCTGCGTTTCAGCGCGCACGCCCACCCACGGCAGAAAAACGCTGCCACCACTGTCGCGCCTATTTTTTCTGCCGTGAACGCTTGGAGGTCCTATCGCGGCACAAATTTTGACTGTTTTTGCTATCGTACGGCAGAGTTTCGCCTATTTTCCTGCCGTGAGCACTTAGTCCCTTTAGGTTAGTTTTCTTTTTGTTTTCTTCTTGTTTTTCTTAGGTTTTCCATATCTGATCTTTCTGAACCATAGCCATAGCCTTTCTACAGCATATTAATAGGAACTTACCCATAAGTATAGCTATTTTGTGCTCTTGACAGGCTTCTCATTCTCACATATACCATTGTGATCACTTGTTGTTTTGGTTCATATTGCTCCTAGTTGTTGTTAAGGCCATTGGAAAAATACAAAAAGAAAAATAGAAAAACTATAATAATAAAAGAGAGAAAACAGAAAATTGAAAAGAGGCCGAGTTGATATTGTTGCTTACTAGTGGAGCTTGCATTATACCATTGTGACACTTGGTTTTTCATATTGAGCAATGTTGTGCCTGTCTATTGTGAGCCTAGCTAGTGACTTTCTAGTGCGTTGCAAAATCTCATCCATATATTTTTTTGCCACATTTGTCTCCATTATTAGTGTTGTTTAGGGCTGGAATTAAAACTCGGAACCCGCGAGTTAAACGAGTATCTCGCAACTCGACTCGGATCGGCTCGAACTCGTTGTCCAACAAGCCGAGTCGAGTTTTCGTTTTCAACGGTAAACGAGTTCAAGCTAAACGAGCCGAGTTTACCGAGTACTCGTTTAGCTCGTTTAACTCGGTTAAAATAGTTTTTAGTGATATTCTCGTTTATTTGAATATTTTATTATTGATCATTGTAGTTTATTTACTACAAATTGTTTGATGGTGATATATTTTCAGTGATTATTGTGATGATTTTATTATACATGACCCAAATAATCAAAAATAATTATGTATACATTATATAATGGTGACTTTTATAGTTTTTATAAAATTAGATAAGTTAAACGAGTAGCTCGCGAGCTACTCGCGAGTTCACCGAGCCGAGCCGAGTTTTGATTTTGAACTCGTTTGTTGAACGAGTCGAGCCGAGCTCGACTCATCAGTTGACCGAGCTTGAGCGAGTCGAGCCGAGCCGACTCGGCTCGGCTCGAATTCCAGCCCTAGTGTTGTTTCCTCGGGTATTTTTGTATCATCACAAACCAACAAATAGGACTTGTTACTTGGGTGATTGTTAGGTATCCATACCTAGCCCCACTAAATAACCTTGTTTTCTTTTGTGAGAGTTAAAATCCTGGGTATTGTCTTCTTCACATCAAGCACACTAGTTGATACTACTTGTTGGTAAGTCTTTCTGTAACATCCCTGATTTTTGGAGAAACTCAAAAATCACAAAAAATTGAAACTTTTGTTTTCATGTTAAACAATTCACCAAAAACCAAATGATGTGCAAGAAACAAAACAAAACAATACACATCTCAATGAAAGTGGAATTCGGAACCCAAAGAAACTTTCTTCCTTAAACTATAAACCTATTCCAAATCTAGTTTTCATTATAAAGAGAAAATATTCCTTTTGATCAAACCTATTTACAAACATGTTTTCAACCCATTTATAATTATGGAAATGTTTTTGAACCAGAGAAGTACTCTCTCTAATAATTTCTTCATGCCTCCAACAAATATCCCATGTGAATAAAAATATTTTCAGAATGCTTTTCAAATATTATATCAAGTAATAACCAATAAAGTGTTTATAGAAATTGTTTTTTTAAACAAGTAAAAGACCTTGAAACCAATATTTACGTTGAGACCACTTCTCTTAATTTTATTAAACCCTAATTCCAATTAATTATTATTTTCTATTTAAAAATGATTTTTAGTATCATTAAGGCATTCCATATTTTCAAAATTTAAATTTTAAAAGTGTGGAAAACAACTCAAACATGGTTCCAATCGAAATATAAAGTTTTTACAAGTATTTAGTAATTGGTTTCATGCAATTTGTGTTGATAAAATAAAAGATACGGATTAATTAAGAAAGCAGGAAAAGAAAAGAGCAAAAAAAAAGAGAAAGGCGTCACTGGGCCAAGCCCATCCTCCTACCAGCCGTGGGCGCACACTTTGCACCGAGTAGAGCAGCCGGGCCGAGCCCACTTCTTCTCCTCTTTATCGCTCACCCGCGCACAGCGCAAACCCAGCAAGTAGCCCAACAAGCCGGCCCAGCCGCAACTCTCTCTCTCTCGCTGCCCTGCGGGTCCCGCATGACGTCACCATGACGTCGCCACGTCTTCAAGCTCCAACCGTCCCCACGATCTGGCCGATCGGCCACGACACGATCCCCCTCTCACCGCGCCTCTCCTCGCCTCCTAACCCCCTCCGCAGACGCGCACGCTCCCCCTCTCGATTTCCCCTCTACTGCCTCCAAAAATGCAGCTGCAAAACGCCCACGATCCCTGCCGGAGTTGCACGGCCCCGTCGCCATAATCCTCCAAATCCGGCCACTGCGCTGAGTACCCACCGCTAACACTTGAACCCCTCGATTCCCCTCTCTCCACTGAACCCCCGGTGTCCCCCTCTTCTGTTCATTCGCAGCCAATCCCCATCGCCGAGCACTTCCGATACTCGCCGGCGTCCGTGGCGTCTCCGTCCTCCTCAGGCTGCCTCTCCTGGAAGCGCGCAGTAGCGCCGTCGTCACCATCATCCTTGGAGAGTCGAACCGCGCCCCGTCGTCTTCTTCGCCGAGCCCGAGGCCCTCTCCAACATCGTCGCCGTCCGTGCCGTGACCTCCGGCAGCCGCCCGGCCATGTTCCGGCGGGAACACCCACCGGTGAGCTCCCATCTCTCTCGTCTGCTATTAGATCTTAATTGAAAGGCCCAGATCAAATAACTTAAATGACGAGGTATATGCCAGTAAGAACTCGCCAAGTGGCGTGCCTAGTCAGCACGTTTAGTCAGCCAGCCCTAGCCAATCAGGATCTGCCATGTGGCCTGACCGTTATTCAGTTTTTATTCCGAATAGAAATTAGTTGGCAGTTTTATAGAAAAGCCCCTAGTACTTCAAATCATCATAACTTTTTAACCATAAGGAAAAATTAATCAAACTTAGACTTTTTGAAATCAGCACAACATGTAAAAACTTTTGAAACTGTCCAAATTCAAATTTGACAAACTTAAATTGGTTCAAATTTAAATATGCTTGTTTGATGAATTCTGGCATAATTCAAATTCTACAAACCCAAAAATTGCAAATAAAATATTTTTCAAATCCTTAGGATGTTTACTTAAAAACCCTCCATCCGAAAATAATAATTGAACCAATTAAAATGGAGATTAGAATTTAAATAGCCATTTGAGTATTTTGCACCTAGTTTTAATTCTATAAATAATTTTAACTAGTTTTCTTCTGGAAAATTGTTCCATTTAGTAACCTTAGACCATAGAAACCAGTACCAAAACCAATTCTGACCAAATAACCCATTCCATGTAATAATTTCCATATAAACCATCCATAGTATTAAGCCATTATAAATTAAGTGTTGTCTGATGAGAACCCCCTTTAGGAAAATTGTAGCGTGATCATTTTGATCAGAAGCAACACCCATTTCATGTTAACCACATGTGACCATAAATTTTGGACCATAAACCCCTAACCCAAGACCCTTTGTAAATTTACAAGTCATGTTGTGAATTTCTTGAAACCCTAGTACCTAAAGCCATGGAATAAATCATGTTTGTCATGGTTTTGATTTCTAAAACCCTTAACCCCTGAACCTTATCACATCCACTTATTTTGTATATTGAGTGAAGTGATATTCCTTGACCAACCCATACCCTAGTAGCTAGGCCTAAACCCTTTTACCGTAATTCTCTTTTTAAATTGAATTATTGTGATAAACCTTGAACTTGTCCATACAAGAGCAAACAATAACCATATCATCATAATTATTTTTGCATATTGAATTATGTGTCAAATCCTTGTCCATGTTAAAACCTGTCAAGTTGAATAACTTGTTATGCTTCTGTATTGTATTTTATTGTATTTTTTTGTATGTTTGTGAATTGCTTGTTTATTGTTATTTATTTATATTGTTTAGATTGTACGGAGAGAAATGTTCAATTTGTAAAGAGAGTGTTTCTATACCAACTTCCACAAGGCAAGTGATGCTCATGTCCTACTTTTGTTTTCAAATGAATTAGTGTTCAGTAGTGTGCATGATAGGTGATATTATTATTTTCCAAGTATATGCTATGCTCAGAACACCTAGTAGCGTGTAGCCAACCTGAAACCCCTGCTAGGTACTAGTTTAGCTATACCAGAATAATATCACAACTGCTGCTGCTACTTATTGGGTTGTGGTACTTTGAAAATTGAAATTTAACAACCCAATGAAACACCTGGGTGGATTGGTAATTTCTTGGATTATGTTGAGTGGCTGCTTAGGGCCATGTTCATGGTGGTTGTCACCTAGGTCACTCCCAAGGCCATGGATGTGGTGGTTGTCACCTGAGGGTACACTTGTGGATTGCCACCTAGGAATAAAGAGATCTGTAGGTCTTCAATGTATAGTTAGCTTCAAGTGCAGCCTTGAGGTAATATGGGCTCTGCCAAGATTAAGTATGTTCTGGGGGTTCTTCCTGTTACATTGACAATGGGTGGTAGAATTTTAGGAGCGACGAGTAAATGCTGGTATGGTTGAATCCCTCTTCCCAAATATCTTGTCTCATTTTTCCCTCGGGGAGGATGAGTCTCAAGGTGAAAGTGCACAACCTCCGCAGAGTTAAAAACTAAGATCTTAGTCGTGTCCCCGGTTATGGGCCAGTTGAGCAGCTAGACAGAGTTGGTGCCGAAGGATCTCCTCATCTTTTCTGAATGAATTAAAACATGGTAGAAACCTTTTCCTAGAGCACATGGTGTGTCTACCCCTCTGTGCTACCTTTTCAAACTCATGGTGTGTCTACCCATGATGATTTTCAAACTTCATGATGTGTCTACCCATGATGACTTTATCAAACTTCATGGTGTGTCTACCCATGATGCCTTTACAAAACTACATGGTGTGTCTACCAATGTTGGTTTTCAAAGATTTATCAAATATAGGACAAAACTGGCTTTATGCAAATAGCCTAGACTCCACCAGCCAAATATCATGTAGCTAGTTATTCCTTAAAACTTCCACCATACAAGTGTCACTTGCCAGTACATTGTTTGTACTGACTTCCTCCCTCGTGGGGGCTGCATATTCCAACGTGTAGATGAAGTTTAAGACGAGTGAGGATTTCGTTTAGGATCTCGAGTCTATCGCTAACATGTTCTGCCTGTGGCGCATGAATATGAAGAAGGCTCATTGATGTATTATTTCCGCCGTGTTTACTTTGAAACCTTGTTATTCGGCTAGTCCATGATGACTATGCCAATTGTAAGGTTATTTTATTTCTTATCCATTGGATCAACGTTGTAGAATGATGCTACTGCAATGAATACTACATTTTGTCATGTGTATGCTATCAGTGATCCCGGGAATAGCAGGTTACACATGTGTTCTATCTTTATCAAAAGGTAGGGCGCTACAAAATGGTATCAGAGCATAGTGTTTCCTGTAGGATCGAGACCCTAAGTTTGGATTAGAACTAGGGAAAAAGACCCTAGGATTGAAAATCTACTTTCTTCAAAACTTTAGAAATAGAACATCATATATTAACCTTTCTCATATCCTCTCATCTATTATTCACCTTCAGAATATTCTTCTCTTGTTATAGATGACCTACCTCTTGTTTTCCATCAAGACATGATTGGTGAAAAATCATGGAGTGAGAGGAATAGTTTTCACGTGACCTTTTGGTTTCTAGATGAAGATCTACACTAAAGACCATTGAAGAAACTTGGAGTCATCCCCCGACTTCATAACAATCGTAAACACCTCAAGACACTGAGAGAAGAATTTGGAGAAACTCAACAAGATATAGATGAGACCACCAATTTAGTTACTTGATAGAACACCGTTAACGTGTTAGTGTATTGATCATACAATTGAGTGTGTTATGAAAATACTAGGTTGTTGATAAACCTGGATGATTGGAATGATGAATGTTTGTTATGTGTTGTTAGATGTTGTTTGTAAGATGATTTGCCTTGCTTTGTTGTGTTTGGGTAGGAACCTTCTTTAGTCTCTTTCTAAATCTCTACTCATCCATGCTAAACCAAACCCAACACCATACCCATTTACCAACCATAGTGAGTGTCAAAATTGGAGTACAACAATTGGCTTGACACCCCAGAGCACACTTTAAGACAACCATCCAATTGAGGAAGTTTATCAAAAAAAAAATCCAATTGAGGAATACCAAAGATCTCAGGATTATGTTCTTCTATGTGAAAGAACAATCAAATCTATGATCAAGCCACCACCATCCTAAGGAGCAGCAAGTTTATCAACCAGTGATAATGAACATATGGACTCTGATTCACATGAACTAAATTTTTGGATAACTTGATACACCAGAAAGACATATGAAGAAGATGCAACTATTCAACTGGAGGTGCAAAGAGTTTACGCAACCCCACTAAATGGAGAAATGATAGATTAGTTCAGGTTTGTCTTACAGGTGGGAAACTATCTTTTAGACAAGTGAGGATGACCGAGTGTTAGATCACGTAGTTCATCAATCTACATGTGGAAAATGATATGGGTGCGGGATGGACTGATCACCATTCCTACTACTCATGTTATTCACTCTTACTATGTTGCGTTGAAGAAACTATGTTTTCCTTGAGCCTTAGTCGAGTGACGACGATGTTAAACCTAAACCATAGAAGGGTTAGATGTAATAATATCCCTATGTTAGGCAAGTGTTTCTGAAATGTATTAAACCTCGGTGAGGACAAAGCCAATCTTGGAGGAATCATGCATTTGAAGATATTGTGTAGAGGCCACAAACCGGAAGGTCCAGAATCCCTCATATGCATACATTCACGATCCCAAGAAATTCAGTCGTGAACAACATACGAAGTGGTACACAGATACATTATCCATTACACGAATAACAACAGTCTTACAAGCCATTAGTCACATGACCAAGTCTTTATTTGTTGTCACGCAGGACAGGCAAAGTCTCACAAACACAGCGGAAAAAAAAACACACGTACATAGCCCATGTCACGCCGTCACCAACAGGCTGCTGACCGAGAGCCGGGCTAGTTCGCGTAGTCATCACAATAGTATCCCTCCTCGCATTCCTCCTCCGGTGGATCTCCTCAAAGTCTAGCCAAGTAAATAGCCAGGGGCGAAACCAATATGAGTACTTTTGAATGCACTCAGCAAGTCATCCTTTATACACTTACAAAATGCATCATGCTTATATGGTTGATAGGTAGGCTATAAACATGTCTCACTACCCATGATGTGCATCTAAGACGACCCCATAGTTGCAGTCATGTTAATCTGTATCTTTGTTGAAGAACATACTTCAGAAGAAAATAATATAGTTTTTCTTTCTCTTGTAGATATCGCATGTACAAGAGGTTTTATAAACTTGGTTTATAAAGAAGGTTTTCTTTGCAAAACTTCTTGGAACAACATGTCCAAATCCTTCGTCGGTACCTCTCAGGTACAAAGCCTTTGTTCAAAAACTTATTTTTGAAAACTTGACACAATACTAGCTACATGGCCTTTCAACTGCCCATATCCGAGGGCTCGGCTATTCTAAATAGTTTTACTCTGTAGAGGTGTACACATTCCACTAGATCCAATCATCTGCCATGAACCACCCATGGATCGACATAGCGATATGCAAGCATCCGAAGAATGATCCTAAATGTCCACTCTAACACAAGCTACTATATGGCTATCCCTTCAATCGAGTTTATTCCCCCTGGCACCATGTCACACATCGCCAAACAGGGGATCCAATTGTCGCTTCCGGGGGGTAACTTAATCCCTCACTTTGTATGTCCCGTTACTCCCTCCTGGCGACACTTCGGTTCAGAGAATCATCCTCTCTATAGCATCTTGGGATAGAACACACACTAACAAGTTCAAGTATCTAGATAGGCCTTGTACCCATGTTAGTTAGAGTGGCAGTACTTCTTGGTTGTCCAGCGAAGACTAGGTTATGTGCCTTTTTGTAAAACATTTGAAAACCACTCCGCAACTCCCCCGGTGAACAAGGTCCCGCCTTTCACCGTGGACTTTTCATAGAACCATTTTGTTTGCAAAAGCACATTTGTAGAAGTGTCCACTTAGGTACTCAAGTTTGTTATCTTACGCAGTATTTATATACCTTATGGTGGCTAAGGGCTTGGTAACACCAAGTTGACTAATGGCAAGGTGATAATATACTATATAATAATATTAGTAATATTCACTCAATAATAATAGTTTTTGGTAATCAAGTTTTTGAAAACTTTAGAAGTAGATAATGCATAATGATAAGTGGGAAATAACAGCAAGCTTTAAGGATGGCTTTCCTTGGAGGAAACGAGGGTCTTGCTCGTGATCACAGCAGGAGTGGTAGTAATAACCTCCTCCTCCAACTATCTCTTCGTCTGTTTCTATCGTCGTAAAATAAAACTAATAACACTCAATCAGAACCTTACTAAGCAAGCAATTACACTCAACTATATCATACAGCAAGCAATGAACACACAAAAATAACACACAAGTTCATAAAACAATTCCACACAAGCATGCATCAAAAATAGTAATATTTACTATTATTACTACAACTACTATGGTTAAAATAAATTATTTCTCAACCAAATGAGATGGAACCAGTGGGTGTTCCACTAAGTTTTCCATGCCTTATAAGAGGTATTATGCCTCTGGTCCAACTTGTGGAAACAAAATAATTTCCTAACAAAAATACTACTAGCTATTCTAGTGAAAACAATACTATTAGTAATAAATATTAAACCTACACATGCATTCTTAAAGAAACAAATGTGACCTTACAGAGATGAAAACAAGTAATAACCAGTACCAAAATGGTACTGGATCCAAGTGAAAACACTCATAATAACTTGAACAAAACATAGCTAAGCATTTCCATTTACAAAATTAAATAGAAATAAACTAGAGATCACTCCTATGCTCATACTAGTTTCAAACAAATCCTAAACATGCATAAACTTTCTAACATGGCATCTTTGTGAGAAAACCACATGATAAAACTCAACAAAACATTTCAACATGCTAGAAAACATAATAACACTAGCAAGCAATTATTTACAAAACAAAACTACTCATTTTTTTCTAACAGAAAAGTACAATTTCTTAGATCTGTTGCCAAATTAATTCTAGAGCTATAAAAATCACAAAAATCTAGGATAACATAGATCTATCCAATATCTAACAGATCCAATTGGATTTACCTCAAAAGGTTCTGTAAAATAAATCCTAAAAATCACAGAACAGCCTACTGGACTTTTACCAAAGTGGATGCCATTTCCAAATGGTAGCGCACCATGAGGTGAGGTAAAGTTCTACTGGTAGATCTAGTCAAGCGCTACTCCAGGAATTTTAGTTTGCACATTTTAACCATTCCAATAAAAAGTTATCCCACTTTTGCCTTAACAGATAGTGCTCAGTTCAATATTTTTCATTCGTTCTCAAAACATTCAAATCCAGTTCTGCAAGTTGCATCCGTTCAGGAATTTGTTCATGCACCTCAGGTAATATTGGTTCATTTTATTTTGGAGTTTAACATTTTATTATACGATTAAAGTGAAACAACATATTATGTTTACTTTAGAAATGAAAAATAAAAACGCCCGTGGGCTGAGCAACACACGGGCGCGCGGCCCAGTTGCGCTCCGCGGCCCGCCTCACTTCCATGGCGCGCGCGAAGGCGCGTACCGGTTCGCAATTCAAACGCGACAGTAGATCTTTAGATCTACGGCGCACGGTCGTCGCCTCTCTCTCTCTTTTCTTTTTTCTCTCCGACGAGGACGCGAGCAGCCGGCGGCAAACTTGATTGAAATAGCTCACCTAGGGGGCTCATAGAACGATGGCGAGTGGTCAATGAGGTCACAGGTGCTCGGGGTTGTGCAGGGGCGCAGAGATCAAGGCTCGGGGTAGCTACAATCAACAGCGTCATGCAGACGTCCCACGGTGGCTCCGACGTGCTCTCCGGCGTCCCTGCAAACGAGAAACCACGGGGAGTTTCAGGATAGCTCTACGGAGGGTGGGGGTTCGATCTAAGGTGACAGAGAGAGCTAGGGTGGACTGAGGCGAGGGTATTGCACCTCGAGTGTCCGCGGTGGCCGCGGTGGTTCTCCGACGTTCTCTGGCTAGCTAGGGCTTGTCGAGCTCATTTCGGTGGCTATGGCAAGTGAGTGAGTGAGGGTGAGGGAGTGGTAGCAAGGGAGGGTCTTGGCATGGCTTTATAGGGCTGGGCGGCAGTGGTGCATGCCCGGGTGGCCACGGGCATCAGCGAGTCGCGCCCGCGCACGCTCTGGCATGCCCATGTCGTGCCCTACAGCTCTTGGGTGTGTCCAGGGGCGTGACAAGGCCAGTCAAAGGCCACTTGGGCGAGGAGAAGTGAAAGAAAATCGCGAGTGCCACTGTGGCACGAGGCAGGGATGAGGCTGTCAGGCCGTGCCCATCCCTCCCCTCCCGTTTTCCCTCTCCGTTCCTCGCTCTCTCTCTCTCCCTCTCTGGTCAAACAACTTGGTAGCTAAGGGATGGAAAGGATAGGGTGCTAACTAGCCTTCTAGAAGCTCAAAACCTTGCAGCATTTGGTTGAACCAATAAAAAGATATAATCATTTGAAAATCGTGCAAACTCACTGTTTCTGAAAAAAATTCAGTTACAGTTTCAGTTTTCAGAATTTTTCTAAGTGTTGGTTTGAAGTGTGGATTAGCCAAATGTTTCAGTGGTTTTCATGGACCAAACCTTATTCAAAATTTGTTTTCCAAGTATGGTTCTGTTAAGAAACTTTAGTACTTTCATAAACAGTAAAAGGAAACAAATTTAAAATTTAAATGCACCATGAAAACAAAGTGGAGAAATGGCTAGTTTGGGTTTTTCTCTGTTTTCCAAAAACCACTAATTCTCTCTTATTTTCTTAACACAAAAACATCAAGCAATGGATTGTTTCTGTGATTCAATTTTTCAAACTAAGTTAACCAATTTAGTACATATAATAGAGATCACAGCCATGCCAAGAAAACACAAAATGTGAATCCCTAGCATATAGATAACAAGGGTGAAAAACACCTAATTGGCTTATTTTTCAGAAATGGTTTTTAATAGAAAAACTTGAGGAAAACGTGAGATTAAACTTTTGTAAAATTGTTTTCTTGATTTCAATCAATCCAAATATTAATTATAGGTTGATTGCAACATTGCCACGAGAATTTTGGTGAACAACTTTTGAAACACCAGGTGGAAAACAATCCAGAAATATCTAGAAAACATCAGAAACAAAGTGAATGATTTTTTAATCAAATTTGCTTGCATTGCATAGATAACCATGGTTCAATACATAATGTTGGATTACACAAGGGCATTAAAAAAATTGTTGGCTCACAAAATGGTCTCCCTCATGTGTTACAAGTGTCACAAAATGGTCTCCCTCATGTTTTACCATGAGAGAGTTTCATTAGAAATAGCTTGATGTTTGCATTCAAGAAATACAACAACATGATGAAATATCGCCAAGGAAATGGGAACAAACTGGTATGGACTTTATCACTGGATTACCTCGAATCAAATCAGGGTATGATTCTATTTGGGAAGTGGTTGATCGTCTGACAAAGATAACACACTTTGTGCTAGTAAGACCACTTACACAGTGCTAAGTTGGCTGATACCTACGCAAAGAAGATTTTCTATCTTCATGGTGTTCCAAAGAGTATTGTGTCTGATAGGGGTACCCAGTTTACTCCACACTTTTGGAAGAAACAACATGAGTCCTTAGAGACCAGACTTGAGTTCAACACATTGTTTCATTCTCAAACAGATGGTCAAACTGAGAGAGTGTATCAGGTTTTAGAGGATATGATGAGAGCATGTACCTTATACTATGGATCTAGTTGGGATGACAAATTACCATATGCAGAACTGTTCCTACAAAAAATCTGTTATCAAGTTAGTATTGAGATGACACCAATTGAAGCTCTCTATGGGAAGAAATGCACCACACCTTTTTTGTGGAGTGGTCTAGGAGAAAGAAATTTCTTTAGTCCTGAAATCATCCAAGAAGCTGAAGAGAAGGTTGGACTAACCAAGGGCTTCTGATTGACTTAAAGAGTGACCCCTCAGTGTCAAAGGTAGTTCAACAGAAATCAGTTGGTCTGCAACTCTACCATGAGGGAAAGTTGTACTCAAACCATCTTGAGTGAGACCACACTCTAAGCCATGTGAATAGACACATCCTATTTGGAGTATTTATACACCCATAGGACCCTAAAGGTTGTATACTTGGATTAAGATCCCAAATAACCACAAGGAATTCATGTATGCTATGCAAGAAATTATATGGATGATGAAGTATGACTCCAGTTGAAGATACAGTCAACCCAGTAACTAGTTAGACAAGAGTTTTTAGACTACCTACAAAAGTTTCTTTTAAGGGTAGTAGCCCGCCCAACTTAAGTAAACTGAGTTACCCAAATCTACCTTTCTTTCTAGCCTTCCCAAATCTTGGGACGAGATTTCTTTTAAGGGTGGTAGTCTGTAACATCCCTGATTTTTGGAGAAACTAAAAAATCAAAAAAATTTGAAACTCTTGTTTTCATGTTAAACAATTTACCAAAAACCAAATGATGTGCAAGAAACAAAACAAAACAATACACATCCCAATGAAAGTGGAATTTGGAACCCAAAGAAACTTTCTTCCTTAAACCTTAAACCTATTCCAAATCTAGTTTTCATTATAAAGAGAAAATATTCCTTCTTATCAAACCTCTTTACAGACATGTTTTCAACCCATTTATAATTATGGAAATGTTTTTGAACCAGAGAAGTACTCTCTCTAATAATTTCTTCATGCCTCCAAAAATATCCCATGTGAATTAAAATATTTTCAGAATGCTTTTGAAATATTATATCAAGTAATAACCAATAAAGTGTTTATATAAATTGTTTTAAAAAAAAGTAAAAGACCTTGAAAACCAATATTTACGTTGAGACCACTTCTCTTAATTTTATTAAACCCTAATTCCAATTAATTATTATTTTATCTTTAAAAATGATTTTTAGTATCATTAAGTCATTATCCATTTTTTCAAAATTTAAATTTGAAAAGTGTAGAAAACAACTCAAACATGGTTCCAATTGGAAGATAAATTTATTGCAAGTATTTAGAAATTGGTTTCATGCAATTTGGTTTGATAAAATAAAAGATACGGATTAATTAAGAAAGCACGAAAAGAAAAGAACAAAAAAAAAGAGAAAGGCTTCGCTGGGCCAAGCCCATCCTCCTACCAGCCGCGCGTGCACACTGTGCACCGAGCAGAGCAACCGGGCCGAGCCCACTTCTTCTACTCTTTATCTCTCGCCAGCGTGCAGCGCAAACCCAGCAAGTAGCCCAATAGGCCGGCCCAGCCGCAACTCTCTCTCTCTCTCGCGCGCAGCCCTGCGGGTCTCGCATGACGTCACCATGACGTCGCCACGTCTTCAAGCTCCAACCGTCCCCACGATCTCGCCGTTCGGCCACGACACGATCCCCCTCTCACCGCGCCTCTCCTCGCCTCCTAACCCCCTCCACAGACGCGCACGCTCACCCTCTCGATTTCCCCTCTGCTGCCTCCAAAAATGCCGCTGCAAAACGCACACGACCCCCCCCCCCCCGTAGTTGCACGGCCCCGTCGCCATAATCCTCCGAATCCGGCCACTGCGGTGAGTATCCGCCGCTAACACTTGAACCCCTCGATTCCCCTATCTCCACTGAACCCCCTCCTGTCGCCCTCTTCTGTTCATTCGCAGCCAATCCCCGTCGCCGAGTACTTCCGATACTCGCCGGCGTCCGTGGCGTCTCCGTCCTCCTCGGGCTGCCTTTCCTGGAAGCGCGCGGTAGCGCCGTCGTCACCATCATCCTTGGAGAGTCGAACCGCGCCCCGTCGTCTTCTTCCCCGAGCCCGAGGCCCTCTCCAACATCGCTGCCGTCCGTGCCGTGACCTCCGGCAGCCGTCTGGCCATGTTCCGGCGGGAACCCCCACCGGTGACCTCCCATCTCTCTCGTCTGCCGTTAGATCTTAATTGAAAGGCCCAGATCAAATCACTTATGTGAAGAGGTATAGGCCAGTAAGAACTCGCCAAGTGGCGTGCCCAGTTAGCACGTCCAGTCAGCCAGCCCTAGCCAATCAGGATCTGCCATGTGGCCTGACCGTTATTTAGTTTTTATTCCGAATAGAAATTAGTTGGCAGTTTTACAAAAAAAGCCCCTAGTACTTCAAATCATCATAATTTTTTAACCATAAGGCAAAATTTATCAAACTTAGACTTTTCGAAATCAGCACAACATGTAGAAACTTTTGGCACTGTCTAAATTCAAAATTGACAAACTTATTTTGGTTCAAATTTAAATATGCTTGTTTGATGAATTCTGGCATAATTCAAATTCTACAAACCAAAAAATTGCAAATAAAATATTTTTGGAATCCTTAGGATGCTTAGTTTCATACCCTCTATCCCAAAATAATAATTGAACCAATTAAAATGGAGATTAGAATTTAAATAGCCATTTGAGTATTTTGCACCTAGTTTTAGTTCTATAAATAATTTTAATTAGTTTTCTTCTGGAAAATTGTTCCATTTAGTAACCTTAGACCAGAGAAAACAGTACCAAAACCAATTGTGACCACATAACCCATTCCATATAATAATTTCCATATAAACCATCCATAGTATTAAGCCATTATAAATTAAGTGTTGTCTGATGAGAACCCCCTTTAGGAAAATTGTGGTGTGATCATTTTGATCAGAAACAACACCCATTTCATGTTCACCACATGTGACAATAAATTTTGGACCAGAAACCCCTAACCCAAGACCCTTTGTAAATTTACGAGTAATGTTGTGAATTGCTTGAAACCCTGGTACCAAAAGCCATGGAATAAATCATGTTTGTCATGGTTTTGATTTATAAAACCCTTAAGCCCTGAACCTTATCACATCCACTTCGTTTGTATATTGAGTGAAGTGATATTCCTTGACCAACCCATACCCTAGTAGCTAGGCCTAAACCCTTTTACCATAATTCTCTTTGTAAATTGTATTATTGTGATAAACCTTGAACTTGTCCATACAAGACCAAACAATAACCATATCATCATAATTATTTTTGCATATTGAATTATGTGTCAAATCCTTGTCCATGTTAACACATGTCAAGTTGAATAACTTGTTATGCTTCTATATTGTATTTTGTTGTATTTGTTTGTATTTTCGTGAATTGCTTGTTTATTGTTATTTATTTATATTGTTTAGATTGTACGGAGAGAAACGTTCAATTTGTGAAGAGAGTGTTTTTGTACCAACTTCCACAAGGCAAGTGATGCTCATGTTCTACTTTTGTTTTCTAATGCATTAGTGTTTCAGTAGTGTGCATGATAGGTGATATTATTATTTTCCAAGTATATGCTATGCTCAGAACACCTAGCAGTGTGTAGCCAACCTGAAACTCCTGGTAGGTACTAGTTTAGCTATACCAGAATAATATCCCAACTGCTGCTGCTACTTATTGGGTTGTGGTACTTTTAACAACCCAATGAAACACCTGGGTGGATTGGTAATTGCTTGGATTATGTTGAGTGGCTACTCAGGGCCATGTTCATGGTGGTTGTCACCTGGGTCACTCCCAGGTCCATGGATGTGGTGGTTGTCACCTGAGGGTACACTTGTGGATTGCCACCCAGGAATAAAGAGATCTGTAGGTCTTCAATGTATAGTTAGCTTCCAGTGCAGCCTTGAGGTAATATGGGCTCTGCCAAGATTAAGTAAGTTGTGGGGGTTCTTCCTGTTGCATTGCCAAGGGGTGGTAGAATTTTATGATATGGATATAATAGGGGTCCATGAGGATTTTCCATGCTTTAATTGGAAGGAAATATTGAGCCTCACTGCTGTTCATGATAAGGTGAATTCTTTCCTAGTAATGCATGTTATTTGTGTTTATAAGAATTTTATACTACCTAAATCTCTATACTTATGTATGATTCAGGTTATTGATAACACAAGCACTATGGGAGGCAAGGAGCATGGAATCATGGAGCAAAGCATTGGAGAACTCATGGAAGAAGATGATCATGCAAGTCCAAGGGAGAAGGAGGAGGCAGAATAAAGATAGGAAGAATAATTGTATTTGTGTTCTCTCCAAACCTTAGACTATGTCTATGGTTAGGAGAGAGGCCCCTGCGAGTCCAATGTTGGTTCTCTCCAAACCTAAGACCATGTCTATGGTTAGGAGAGGGCCCTATGCGAGTCTAATAAGGCCCTGTGTGGCTGGTTGGCCGAATTCCCCTTGTGGGTCGGTTTGTATTGGTTTGGGTGCACCAAACCGTGTAGGATTAGGTTAGGGGGCGCACCTCCCCCTCTCTTAGCCGCCACCCCCTCATAAATACCTCTTCCCACGAAATTAGAGGTCAGACCAAGTTAAACATAAACCCTAGATTCCAGAATTGAACTATGTTCATCTGAATTTATCCCCACCGGTTTGGTGGAGTTACCCCTTGCAAATTCTGCGTGTTATCCGCTGTTCCATTGGGAATGAGTAGATACAGGACCACTCGTAGTCTTTGATTACGTTGTGCAAGTGTGTGGAGTTGAGAATATCCAAAGGGATTGAGAGCTGTTGCATTGGCATCAGGGATCAGCCGGAGAGGTTTCAGCGAGACACAATTTATCATATCAAGTTATCGTGTGAGTTCATCGAGAAGATAGGGCAACCCCTTATCATTTTAGGAGCGACGAGTCAATGCTGGTATGGTTGAATCCCTCTTCCCAAAGAGCTTATCTCATTTTTCCCTCGGCGAGGATGATTCTCAAGGTTAAAGTGCACAACATGTGCAGAGTTAAAAACTAACATCTTAGCCGTGTCCCCGGTTATGGGCAAGTTGAGCAGCTAGACAGAGTTGGTGCCGAAGGATCTCCTCATCTTTTGTGAATGAATTAAAACATGGTAGAAACCTTTTCCTAGAGCACATGGTGTGTCTACCTCTCTGTGCTACCTTTTCAAACTCATGGTGTGTCTACCCATGATGATTTTCAAACTTCATGGTGTGTCTACCCATGATGACTTTATCAAACTTCATGGTGTGTCTACCCATGATGCCTTTACCAAACTACATGGTGTGTCTACCCATGTTTGTTTTCAAATATTTTTCAATGATTTATCAAATATAGGACAAAAATGGCTTTATGCAAATAGCCCAGACTCCACCAGCCAAATATCATGTAGCTAGTTATTCCTCAAAACTGCCACCATACAAGTGTCACTTGCTAGTACATTTTTTGTACTGACTTCCTCCCTCGTGGGGGCTGCATATTCCAACGTGCAGATGAATTTGAAGACGAGTGAGGATTTCGTTTAGGATCTCGAGTCTGTCGCCAACATGTTCTGCCTGTGGCGCATGAAGATGAAGAAGGCTCATTGATGTATTATTTCCGATATGTTTACTTTGAAACCTTTTTATTGGGCTAGTCCATGATGACTATGCCAATTGTAAGATTATTTTATTTCTTATCCATTGGATCAGCGTTGTAGAATGATGCTACTGCAATGAATACTACATTTTGTCATGTGTATGCTATTAGTGATCCCGGGAATAGCAGGTTACGCAGGTGTTCTATCTTTATCAAAAGGTAGGGCGCTACACTTTCTATTCACTTTGGAACGGTAAGGTACACAATTGTCTTGCTATTTTTGAGTGAGTTGTGAGAGAACACCACATATAGATACTTGTTTTCTGTTTTCACTAACCCACTAATGGATCCTTCTAGTGATGATCTTGTGCAACAAAAGAAGGACCAGGAAGGGGGAGCGAATTGGAGGGAGTATGAGGCATTGTGTGATGTGTTGCAAACCAAATGAAGGATGACCATAAAGATCTAGAGAAATTTGTGACTGATGCTTGTGATCCCCTATATGAAGCAATGCAAGCCATGGATAATAAAGTGGGGGAGACACATAAATTGGCCGAGGCCAATAATGATCAAGTGACTACTATACAAAATTCCATTGCTATATTGACTACTCAACTTGCTGATCTCTAGAATTTGATTGCACAAAGACTGCCTGTTCATCATGATGATAATGCTAGTGTGCATAGTGATGCTAATAATGGAGGTGATGGAGTGGAAAACATTGTAGGCCGTGGAGTTAGAGGAGAGAGAGGCCGAGGAGGTTTGCAAGGCTGAACTAATTTTGCTCCAAGGTGTGTGCCCCTTAATGCACCACCTGAAAATAATAGAGAGGAAGATGCTTTGGGACAACCAAAATTCTCTATACCACCTTTCAGTTTTGATGCCATGGATGTTGAAGAATATTTTCTATGGGAGCTCAGGATTGAAAAATTGTGGCGTTTGCATGAGTATACTGAGGACAGAAAAATAAAATTGGCTTCTTCTGAGTTTGATGGCTATGCTCTTCGTTGGTGGGATACTATTGTGAGAAAGAGGCATGAAGATGGTGAATTACCCATTATCACTTGGGCTAGTATGAAGAGAGTCACGAGGGACAGACTTGTACCACCAAATTATATAAGAACTCAGTTTGATCAATTGCAACAATTGATACATGGTTCTATGACTGTTGATGCTTATTATCAAGAGATGGAATTGATCATGCAAAGGGCACGTGTGAGAGAGCAATTGGAGCAAACTATGCAACGTTTCCTTTCAGTTTTGAACTACAAAATTAAAGGCATTGTTAGGCATCACACATATCATGATTTGCATGAGTTATTATATCATGCTAGAGAGGCCTAATCACATATCAATGAGGAGGCCAAAATTTCAGCAAGAACATGGGGCAAGAACACCTTCTGTGGCTAGTGCACCACCTCCACAATCAGCTATTCGTGGTGTTTCTTCTTCCAAGGCCGAGCCTAGTGTGTCCACTACAAAGAAAACATCACAACCAGTATCTAGTACCACGGGTTCTAGTGCATCTATAGCTAGAAACAGAGATATGTCATGTCATACATGTGGAGGCAAAGGCCACTTTAAGAGGGATTGCCCTAATACTAAAATCATGATTGTTAATGAACACAATGAGTATGAGACAGGTGATGATGCTGATCCTAATGATGATGATGATCATGGTTATTTGAGTGATACTCCATTTGATGCTTATGCTACTTCTATGCAATCTATTGTTTGCACACAAAAATCATTGAGTGTTATTCCAAGTCCTGAAACTCAAAGGTGCAATTTATTTCAAACCAAAGTTGTTATTGTTCCTAATATGGCTTGCAAAGTCATTATTGATGGAGGGAGTTGCAGGAATTTGGCTAGCAAAGATCTATGTGCAAAACTAAATCTAAAATATTTACCACATCCTAGTCCTTATTACATACAGTGGTTGAGTAGCACTGGGGAGATGAAAGTGAATCATATGGTGCGTGTGGAATTTCAGATTGGTCCTTATAAGGATTCTATTGAGTTTGATGTGGTTCCTATGACTATTTGCCACTTATTATTGGGAAGACCATGGCAATTTGACAGGAGTGTGAAGCATGAAGGGAGAGCTAATACATATGAGTTGAATCATCATGGGAGAACTATTGTATTGAGGCCTATGACACCACAGCAAATTGTAAATGAGTCTCGTTACAAAATAGAAGTGAATATTGAAAAAGAGAGTGAGAGGGATGAGGGAAAACAAAATTAACAAGATGTGGGTAGTAGTAGTCAAAACAATTCGAGTGGTAAAATTAAAAATAAGAGAGAGAACCTATTATGCATGTTAGCCACTAAGGAGTATTTGAGGTAATTTAGAGAGGATCCTACACTAGTCCCCATTGTGCTTATTAACAAGGGAGAGGTTTTGGTTTCTAATGACATGACCCCTATTTCTCTTGGTGTTTCTCATGTTTTGCTAGAATTTGATGATGTTTTTCGAGGAGAAATTCCCTCGGGGCTGCCACCATTGAGAGGGATTGAGCATCAAATTGATTTAATTCCTGGATCATATTTACCAAACCGAGCACCTTATAGAACAAATCCCCAAGAAACAAAGGAGATACAGAAGCAAGTACAAGAGCTACTAGACAAAGGGTATATTCGAATCAGTCTTTCTCCTTGTGCTGTTCCTGTTATTTTAGTCCCTAAGAAAGATGGTACTTGAAGCATGTGTGTAGATTGTAGAGCAATTAACAACATCACTATTCGTTATCGTCATCCTATCCCACGTTTGGAAGACATGTGAGATGAATTAAGTGGTGCTGCTGTTTTCTCTAAAATTGATTTGCGTAGTGGTTATCATCAAATTCGAATGAAAGAGGGGGATGAGTGGAAAACAGCCTTTAAAACAAAATTTGGTTTATATGAGTGGTTAGTAGTGCCTTTTGGATTAACTAATGCACCTAGTACTTTCATGAGACTAATGAACCATGTTTTGAGATAATTTATTGGTAGATTTGTGGTAGTTTATTTTGATGATATTATCATATATAGCCACAATGAACATGAACACATTGATCTTATTAGACAAGTCTTGCATGTGCAAAGAGAAAATAAATTGTATGGTAATCTTGAGAAGTGCACTTTTTACAAAGATAAGGTCATATTTCAGGGTTATGTGGTGTCTAAGCATGGAATTGAAGTAGATACATCAAAAATTGAAGCAATTCGAAATTGGCCTATTCCTACTAATGTGAGTCAAGTTAGAAGTTTTAATGGTCTTGCTGGTTTCTATAGAAGATTTGTGAAAGATTTTAGTACCATTGCTGCACCATTGAATGATTTAACTAAAAAGGGAATAGATTTTGAGTGGGGGGTTGCCCAAGATACTGCTTTTGATACATTGGAAGAGAAATTGATTTCTGCACCATTATTAATGCTTCCAATTTTTGATAAATAATTTTAGATTCAATGTGATGCTAGTGGCATAGGTATTGGAGGTGTGTTAATGCAAGCGAAGAAACCTATTGCTTACTTTTCTGAAAAATTGAATGGTGCTCAATTAAATTATTATGTCTATGATAAAGAATTATATGCCCTTGTGAGAGTTTAGAGGTGTGGAAACATTATTTGTGTCCTAAAGAATTTATTATACATTCTGATCATGAAGCATTAAAATTCTTAAAGTGCCAATCTAATTTGAATAAGAGACATGCTAAATGGTATGAATTCATCGTTTCCATACATCATTAAACACAAGAAGGGATTGGATAATGTAGTTGTTGATGCTTTATTGAAGAAAAATATGCTACTCTCCACATTAGAGGTGAAGGTTTCGGGTTTGGAGGGCATTAGATATTTATATGCTGAGGATAGTGAATTTTCCATGCCTTTTGCTAAATGTACTAATGTTAAGACGTGGGACAAATTTCACATACATGATGGCTTCCTATTCGGACCTCACAAATTATGTATTCCCGAGTGTTCTTTGCGTTTGTTCTTATTGCATGAATCTCATAGTGGAGGATTAATGGGACACTTTGGATATGAGAAAACATTTCTTATGTTAGTAGATAACTTTTATTGGTCACATATGAGGCGTGATGTGTATAGGTTTGTGCAAAGATGCACCACTTTCGACAAGGCTAAATCAAAATTCAAGCCTTATGGGTTATATACTCCTCTTCCTACACCTACTACACCTTGGGAAGATATTAGTATGGATTTTTTGTTAGGATTGCCAAGGACAAAAATAGGACATGATTCTATATTTGTGGTAGTGGATAGATTCTCTAAAATGTCACATTTTATATCTTGCCACAAGAGCGACGATGCGTCGCATATTGCTAATATGTTTTTCAGGGAGATAGTGAGATTACATGGAGTTCCAAGGACTATTGTTTCTGATCGTGATGTGAAGTTTATGAGCTACTTTCGGAAGACTCTATGGGTGCAACTTTGAACAAAGCTGTTGTTTTCAACAACATGTCATCCCCAAACTGATGGACAGACAGAGGTGGTTAATAGGACATTGTCAACATTATTGAGAAGCATGATCAAGAAAAATTTGAGGGAGTGGGAGGAGTGTTTGCCACATGTGGAATTTGCATATAATAGAGATGTGCACTCAACTACTCAACTTTTCCCATTCAAGGTGGTCTATGGTTTCAAACCCATTGCTCCACTTGATTTGCTACCACTTCCTATACAAGAGATAAAAAATATGGAGGCATCAAAGAGAGCTGATTTTGTGAAGAAAATACATGAGAAAACAAAAGAAGCAATGGAGAAGAGAGGATAACATGTGGCTGAAAGAGTGAACAAGAAGAGGAAGGAGGTGATATTTCGGCCAGGTGATATGGTGTGGGTACATTTTCAAAAGGACAGATTTCCCACATTGCAGAAATCAAAGTTGATTCCTAGAGGTGCTTGTCCATATAGAGTGATTTCAAGGATCAATGATAATGCATACAAGATATACCTTCCAATTGATGAGTTTGGTGCTAGTAATTCTTTTAATGTGGCTGATTTGACACCATACTATGGAGATGATCTTGCTGCGTCGAGGTCGACGACTTTTCAAAAGGGGGAGGATGATGAGGACATCCCTAGCTCTTCACCTATTATTACACATGATAAGGTGGCTGTCCAAGATAATGAAGTGAGGCTTGGTCCTATGACAAGATCAAGGACCAAAATGTTAGAACAACAGGTGAATTCACTCCTACTTGAGTATAATATTTATAATTGTGAGAACTTTATACTACCTAAATCTATGCATCTATGCATGATCAGATTTATTGATAACACAAACATACTTGGAGGAGGACATCAAAAGGAGCTGGAAAACATTGAAGATAAGCTGGAAAACAAGATCACCATGGTGAAAACAAGCATAGAAGATGGTGAAAACAAGAGTGCAAGTGTGGAAAACAACTACTAGTTTGTTGTTCCACACTAGAAGATGATGAAAACAAGAGGAGGGCGCCCACAATGGATGTCAATGCGCCACATAGAGTCCTATTATTATTAGATATGGTTTGTATACCATTATGGCCGCACCCCTTAATGGTGGGTCGGTTTATAACTAGTTTGAGTCGGTTTGGTTGAGTCCTACTCAACCATAGAGTCCAACATTGAGTCCTAACCGGGTTAGGGGTGGGGGCTTGCGCAAGGAGGCTTGTGGCCGCACCATACCCCCCCTTAAATATCTAAGATTCGAGTCATAGGTCCTTAGACTACGTTAAAACAAAAACCCTAGACCTCTAGATTGAAACGACTTGTAAGCATTCATCTGGAAGTTCATCTGCAAACTTTTCGTGTTACCTGTTGTTCCATTGGGAATAAGACGGTACATGACCACTTCTAGTCGGTGGCTACTTGTGCAAGTGTGTGGAGTTGAGAATATCCTTAGGGTTGCAAACTGTTGCATTGGTATCAGGGATCAGCCGGGAGAGTTTTCAGTGACACACAATTTATCCAATTTGAGTTATCTATGAGGATTTCATCGAGAAGATTGGGCCACCCCTTATCACAAGGCATTTTCTCAATGGCTTCAACTTAAGGTCTATCAATGTCAATACCTCTTTCAGAAATTTTATGTCCAAGTACAATTCCTTCATTTACCATAAAGTGGCATTTCTCCCAATTAAGAACAATATTAGTCTCCTCACATCTATGCAAAACTTTATCAAGATTCTTTAAAAAATTATCAAATGAAGTTCCATAGACGGAGAAATCATCCATGAAGACTTCCAAATTTTCCTCACAAAAACCATGAAAGATAGCAAACATGCATCTTTGAAAACTAGCAGGAGCATTACATAAACCAAAAGGCATACGTCTATAAGCATAAGTTCCAAAAGGACAAGTGTAAGTTGTTTTCTCTTGATCAGGCTTCCTAACAGCAAATTGAGAGAACCCAGAATAACCATCAAGAAAGCAAAAATGAGTTTTCTTAGACAACCTCTCTAACATTTGATCAATAAAAGGCAAAGGATAATGATCTTTCTTAGTATCCTTATTAACTTGACTAAAATCAATACACATCCTATAACGAACCACTACTCTTTGAGGAATAAGTTCATTATTTTCATTTGGCATAATAGTCATCCCTCCTTTCTTAGGGACACAATGCACAGGACTAACCCATCTACGACCAGCAATAGGATAAATAATACCAGCATCAAGGAGTTTTAATACCTCATTTCTTACCACATCCTTCATCTTAGGATTTAAATGGCGATGATGTTCAACAAATGGCTTTGCATCAGGTTCAATATTAATAGCGTGCTGACATATAGCAGGAGAAATCCCCTTCAAATCATCAAGAGTAAAACCAATAGCACCTCTGTGTTTCTTCAATATTCCCAATAATCTCTCCTCTTCTTTACCAGAAAGTTTAGAACTAATAATAATAGGATATAAGTTTTTATCATCAATATGAGAATATTTAAGATTGTCAGGAAAAGGCTTTAAATCAAAAACAGGATCCTCCTTGGGTGGTAATGTGGTACCCAAGTATTCCACCGGTAAATTATGTTTCAGCATCGCTGGCTGATGTAGGAAGATCTTGTCAATTTCATTTCTTTCTTCCATAAAGACATCACTTTCGTGGTCTTCCATGTATTGTTGCAAAGGATTGTTAGGAGCAAGAGCAATAGCAGCCAATTGTTCAACTCTATAATTCTCATTAGGTAATTCAGCTTCATAAGGTGCTTTAGCAAATTTGGAGAAATTAAATTCATAAGACTCTCCATCAAACTTTGTAAGTATTTTCTCCTTTTTACAATCTATAACAGAACCACAAGTATTTAAGAAAGGTCTACCAAATATAATAGGACAAGTATCACTAGCAGAAGTGCCTAGTACTAAAAAATCAGCAGGATATTTAGTTTTACCACATAAAACTTCCACGTCTCTAACAATACCAATTGGAGAAGTAGTTTCCCTATTAGCAAGTTGAATAATCACATAAATGTCTCCATGTTCACAAGAACCAATTTCATGCATGATTTCTCTATAAAGCTCATAAGGAATAGCACTAGAACTAGCACCAATATCACACAAACCATAATAGCAATGATCACCTATCCTAACAGATAGCACAGGAAGACTAGGTTTCCTAGATTTACTAGGATGAGAGATAATATTAGAAGCATATTCACAAAATATAATGTGTCCCTCTTCTATATTTTCAGAAATGAAGTCCTTTACTATTGCTACTGTAGGTTCTACAGTTATTTGTTCCTCGGGTTCAACAGGTTTCCTTTCACTTTTATTAACCACACTAGCTAACATAGAATGTTCTTTTACCTTAGCAGGGAAAGACATTTTATCAATATAAGGTTCGGGCACAATAAATCAACAGTATGAACTACTATATCTCTAGCAGGAACATAATTAACAGTATCTTTATAAGGTGCATGGTACTTATCCCATTCCTTTTTGGGAATATCAATATAAGAAGCAAAAGCCGTATATAAGTTTGCAACAACTTGAGAATCAAGACCATAAACAATACTGACATTATGAAAATCAGTTTTAATGCATTCATAATCATAGTTTATACCTGACTTTCTACCTTTGTCATTCTCCCATCCTTCAGTGTTTTCTTGAATACGGTCAAGAAGATCCCATTTAGCTTCATCCTTCATACGTGTAAATGATCCAAAACAAGAAGCATCCAATAAATCCATATCATGAAGACAAAGCCTTGCATAGAAATTATTAATAACAATATTATTGGGGAGCTCATGAATGGGGAATTTGAGCATTAGTAACTTAAATCTCCGCCATGCTTAGGAAATACTCTCTCCATCATGAGGCCAAAAATTATATATATAATTCCGATCATGAATTTCACTGGGAGGATAGAATTTAGAATAAAAGAGAGGCACAATTTCCTCCCATCCAATACTCTGGCTATTTTTCAGTAGTTTGAACCATTCAGCGGCTCAGCCTGTCAATGATATAGAGAATAATTTCCTCTTTACTTGGCCCATTGTATTACCTGCACAATTGACCAAATCGCATAATTCATGTAAAAAGAGCAAATGATCACCGGGATGGACAGTTCCATCACCTGAATAGCAGTTATTCATAACATGTTTAACAATCTTTATAGGTATTTTATAAGGATGCAAATCATTAGGCGGTAGGTCACTTACTACCCTAGTAGTGGCAGCAATGCCCACAAATAAGGACTCAAAATGACATCCAAACATAGTGGAATAAAGAAAGAGACAGTAATAAAAACAACACTTACAGCAGAAGATTCCTTTATCAATTCCACTTCCCAGTAGCGCTTCACTCCCCGGCAACGGCGCCAGAAAATAGTCTTGATGACCCACAAGTATAGTGGGTATATTGTAGTACTTTTGATAAATAAGAGTGTCGAACCCAACGAGGAGCAGAAGGTTGACAAGCAGTTTCAATGAAGGAATAACTGTAAATACTGAAAGATATTTCTAGGGGTTTTTGATATTGTAGATAAATAAAGTGCAAGTAAATAAAATGCAGTAATAATAATTGTAGCAAGTGTCCCAATACTTTCTTCAGGAAAGGACAAGCCGGCGGGTTTACTTATGATTAACAAACGTTCTCGAGGACACACGGAAGGTTTATGTCAAGTGCTTTTGTTCCATGCCGCTGAATAATCTTAGTGTTTTGATAAGTGTTTTGTGGGTGAACCTATGCTAATGTACCGTCCCATCCAAGACTAATACATACTTGTGATTATACCCCTTGCAAGCATCCGCAACTACAAGAAAGTAATTAAGAAATAAATCTAACCATAGTTTTAAACTCCGGGATCCTACGCTCCCTCGTGTAATGGTTTCCTAACGCGGGTTTAGGTTTCTGTCACTCCGGCAACCCCGCAATTAGTATCCAAATACACGATGCATTCCCCTAGGCCCATAAATGGTGAAGTATCATGTAGTCGATGTTCACATGACACCACTAGAAGAATAACACCACAACTTAAATATCAAACCATCAAATATTACTCAACATTACTTCACTACTAACAACTTGACTTCTCCCATGTCCTCAAGAACAACACGAACTACTCACAATACATAATATGGATCATAATCAGAGGTGATATAATGGATGATAACAATTTGGTCATAAAGTGCAAACACCGATAAATCTCACAAGCATCAACTACTAACAAGTAATCCACACCGGGAGAGAGATCTAATGTAAAACAACGATAGAGGACCCTAATTATTACAGCAGGATGACGGTGCATGATGAGAGTGATGGTGCTAGTGGTGATGATGATGATGATCTTGATGATGCATGGAGTGATGACGGTGACGATGGCGATGATTTCCCATCTTCGGAGAGGAATTTCCCCGGCAGATTTCTCCCTGCCAGAGAGATTTTCTCTCTCGGGTGTTTTCCGCCACGAGGCGGCAGCAGAATATTTCTTAGATGATGGTTTTAGGCTTAGGGTTCCCTGGGGGTCAAGTACGCGAAAGACCTCAACCAGAGGTTGGACAGGGTGGCCACACCACCTGGTGGCGCGGCCAGGGGGCGCCACCTCATGGTATTTAAGTTGTGGTGTTATTCTTCTAGTGGTGTCATGTGAACATAGACTACATGATACTTCACCTTTATGGTCCTAGGAAGATGCATTGTGTATTTGGCTAATAGTTGTGGGGTTGCCGGAGTGACAGAAACCTAAACCCCGTTAGGAAACCGATGCATGAGGGAGTGTAGGATCCAAGAGTTTTAAGGTTGTGGTTAGATTAATCTTAATTACTTTCTTGTATTAGTCCTAGTTGGGCGGTGCATTAGCATAGGTTCACCCACACAACACATATCAAAACAATAAATATTAATCAAATGTATGAATCGAAAGCGCTTGATAAAATTCCCATGTGACCTCGAGAAAGTTTGATAATCATAAGTAGAACAATCGACTTGTCTTTTGCTCTCAAGAGGATTGGGCCACTCGCTGCAATTATATTTACTGTCTTTTATTTACTCGCACTTTATTTATCTGCTTTATCAAAAACCACCAAAAACATGTTTGCTAGTGTTTATAGTGAATCCTCTATCCAACCTGTTTGTCAACACCTTCTGCTCCTCGTTGGGTTCGACACTCTTATTTATTGAAAGTACTACGATACACCCCCTATACTTGTGGGTCATTAGGGGTGTGGGCCTCAACGTAATCTCGGTATAGACTTCGAGAAGCCGCAAGTGCCATACAAGTGCCTGGCTCCCACGAGGCTCTTTACTGGCGTCATCAATGGAACTACGATCCCCCTGGAACAGGTGCGCCTCGTCGTCACGCTCAGCACTTGTCAGAAGTACTACACCGAGACCCTCGACTTCGACGTGGCACACGTTGCCCTACCATACAATGTCATCCTTGGCTACCCATCTCTCGCCATGTTTATGGCAGTGACACACTACACGTACAACATCGCCAAGCTGCCTAGACCTGCTGGGACCATCACTATCCATGGCGAGGTGGAGGACGCGATGCGCTCCGTCGAATGATCCTACAAGGAGGTGGAAACCTAGCACCCTACCAATGAAGACGACATGGGACACCTCGACGAAGTCTCCAAGAAGCGGTACTTTTCTCTCCACGGGTGGAAGCCATCCACAAGACATCCCCGAGTGCTGGGGGCTCGGGGGCTACCGCTGCTCTCCGCGTGGGCGTGCCTCCCAATTAGGGTGGCGCGCCCGCCACCTGCTCGCTCCACGCGTCTCCACAAGGTCGTGGAGACGTATCCATGAGCAGACCTGCACTACCAAACTCCGCGCGATCAGGAACGTTTCAATAACGTTGCGGATGGGCTCCAAACAGTCTCTAATGGCAATCCGCGACGGTTTGCTCGACGGAATGAAAACGTATCAGATCGACTGTCACGGACGATTCCGCGACGTTTATATGAACACTTAACAGTTAAGGCTATCCGCAACGTACAGCAAATCGTCGCCACCAGTTGGGTCGTCCGGACTAGGCCCAATAATCATTAACGTTTTTATTTCGTCGCTATCAGGCGACACGTGGCAAACGAGTTTCTAAGGACCATTATCGTAATCAGCTGACGTGGCTAAACTTTTAGTCAACATAAGCAAATTGTGGGAACATTTTTTACGTCGCCAGTTTTGACCAATGAGGCGAAACCATGTGGACCAATCGAAATACGCCACATGGAAACAAAATGGTGCCACGTTGCCTTCTTCTGGGACGAAATCGGTTCGTCCCGGGCTACCCAGCGACGTTTTTTTCCGTTGCGAGTCTCGACCAATCAGGCAAAAGCATGTGGACCAATCAAAATACGCCACATGGAAACAAAATAGCGCCATGTCGCCTTCTTCTGGGACGAAAACTGCTCGTCGCGGGCTACCCATCGACCCTTTTTTTCGTGCTAAACTCGTGGCACGTGCACCAACAAAATGGTGCCACGCAACGTCTTTTCCATGATGTTTTTTTTCGTCTCGGATTTGGGTGATGTCATCACCGTGCCGGGGACGTTATTTTTACGTCGTCTAATTGCCCACTCATAGTAGGCCACGTGGGCTAGGCATACATCGCCACGTGTCGATATTTGCCTTGACGAAATTTTTACGTTACGTTACTATGATGTCTTTTTTGGTGCTATTTGGGTGGTTACATCATTGTTATAATTGCCAATTGCACACATGCAGAAAAAACCACATAACAGGCATCAAATACTTAGTTTTTCTCACAGAATATCAAAACAACATACAGAACCACAGTTTCAAGGACCATGAATCTTCTGAGCAGCATCTCAAGTAGGGAAACTCCTTCTAGTTGAGATTTCTTTAGCGCAGCTTGTTGCTTCCGAATCTCTTCCATATCAACTACAAACTTCAGCCTCAGTTGCTCGGATTCTGGTTTCGCCGTCCTCATATCAGCAATTGTTCTGCGCACATTCACATCAAGCTGTGGTTCAGGCTCAGACTGTGAAAGACATGATTCCACACAGACCTTCTTTGAGAAAGTATGCTTTCCACTCGTCGGCATGACAACTTCACTATCAACCTCGTCCTCAACCTCTGAAGCAGATCGAGACATCGCCATTTTCTTGCTTTCCTATCAAGCATGCAAAGAAAATAGATGAAAATAACAGATAACAAGAATGTACAGAACATAGATGAAACTAGCAAATGACAAGCATGTACAAAAAATTCATGAAAACAAGCAGATTATAGTCAAACAACAGTGTGTGTCATGAACTAGCTGATGAGAAGCATAGATGAAACAGCAGGTGTCAA
Source organism: Alopecurus myosuroides (assembly GCA_028641055.1). NCBI lineage: Eukaryota > Viridiplantae > Streptophyta > Magnoliopsida > Poales > Poaceae > Alopecurus > Alopecurus myosuroides. The sequence continues at coordinate 191,718,765 of CM054060.1, read as the reverse complement.
GCATATGAGGAAGATAGATGAAAATAGCAGATGACAAGCATGTACAAAAAATTGATGAAAACTAGCAGATTATAATCAAACAACGGTGTGTGTCATGAACTAGCTGACGAGAAGCATAGATGAAACAGCAGGTGTCAAGCATGTGAGGAAGTACGATGAAAATAGCAGGTGACAAGCATGTACAAAAAATTGATGAAAACTAGCAGATTATAGTCAAACAACGGTGTGTGTCATGAACTAGCCGATGAGAAGCATAGATGAAACAGCAGGTGTCAAGCATGTGAGGAAGATAGATGAAAAAATCAGATGACAAGCATGTACAAAAAATTGATGAAAACTAGCATATTATAATCAACCAACTGTGTGTGTAATGAACTAGCAAATGACAACGACAACCTTAATTACTATAAGTGTGTTTCACGGCCTAAATTAGCTTGTGAAATCTTCTTATAGTATGGAATTGAGTAAGTAGCACAAAATATATGGTGCCACATTGATCAAACAGTTCAACACAAGATAAGAAAGTTGCACCCTAGTTGTTGCGATATCATGAAAGAATGTTGAGCTACCGGGTTAGGGAATAACCTGCAGCTCATTGTCCACGCTGGATTGTGATTGATATGACACGACTCCTTCAATGGCATCTGATTCATCTTCAACATCATACGCAGGCATGTACTGAGATCCAGAGTCTTGCTTCTTAGTCTTTTGGGGGGGGGCATAGTAGGACATGAAAGAAAACTTGCTGGCTTTACGCCCAGTTCATGCATCTTTGCATTGTTTGCTATGATAGTTCTGGCACGCTCTTCTTCAATGGGGGTGTAGTGGCGATCCTAGAATGAATAAAGAATTAAAGTAAAGTACAAATATAACGCTTCATAAGAACCTAATAAAGCATAAATAATTAAGGCACTCATCTTATAAGAACAGTCCAGTGTAAGTAATATAAATTCTGATCCTTACTAAGACTGATACGATCACAATCAAAGTGAAATTAAACCTAATACGTAGTATACAAGCTAGATTGCTGCAAATGAGCAAAGTTTTACCAAGCAAGAAGGCCCCCCTTCCTATTTCTGTTACAAGAAACTGTTTAGAGGGATTTATTGCATCAAACATTAGCAGTATAATTAGGATAATAATGAAGCATCGAACATACGATTAAACAGACAACCAATTTAGAAATATTAACTGCATCGAACATAAGCTGGATAATAAGGAAGCATCAAATATACAATTAAATAGACAAAAGCAATTTAGAGTGAATAGTTGCCTGCATCTTTAGGGTCTTATGTCTTGCTGCGTTTCTCGCCTTTAATCTTCACTCATTTCAGCGTGCTTGCAGACATTGACGGTGATGTTGCGGCGAGGTTGGAGACGAGGTGGCAGATCTGGATGTACGGCGAGGTCGGTGGCGAGGTGGCCGACCGGCGAACACGCGTCGAGGTGGCTGACCGGCGATCACGGCGCGAGGTGGAAGATAACGTACGGCGAGGTTGGAGACGATGTGGTAGACATGCGAGCCCAACGGCAAGGTGGCAGATCAAGATGGCGAAAAGGCCGGTGATGTGGCAGATCTGGAGGGTGATCTCGACGGCGACGAGGGAGTTCTGGAAAGCGAGCTATACGGCGAGGTGTGAGACCGGGGGAATAGAGGATCTGTTTTGGGAGGACAAGGGGGGGTGGATATTCCAAAATAGTGGCTTTCTCTTTCGGCGAGAGGGCCGATCGAGCGGATAAGGCAGGGTTTCGGAACGATTACAGAAATGCCCTCCAGGCTAAAGGTTGTCAGTTGTGTGTGGGAGGGCTAAGAAGTAAATTATCCTTGCACGAAAAAATTTGGGCGGGCTGTCCTGGCGCGAATTTTTCGGAGCGACGCGAAATTTTGGCGGAAGTGCGGGAAACTTTACTAGCTGTCCGATGCTGATGGGTGGCTTACAAAAATTGAACATTTATGCAATTATTTAGTACTAAAGATTGTGAAAAAATCCTGAAAGTATTTACCTAAAATCCTGGAAAGGGTCAATTATGTGGAATACTACTACATGTTGATTGGTGGCTTGGACCTTGCTAGGCGTTGGATGCTAGTCAACTTTTTTGTCTACACCTATCACCGGTGTCGGAAGAGGGTAGACCACTGTTCTTTTTTGGTTGGTTCTGTTAAGTTAGGCCATAGTTACATGCATAACCCAAATCTAGATCTACTTGTAATAAGATTCCCTCTAGTTCGGCTGAAGAAACCATAGCCATGATGGGGGAAAAGACGGAACTACCGTTCTGGACCCTCTACATGAGTCGGAAGGGGGTTGAAAATTGGAACCAATTTCCTGGTTTTGTCAGGTTAGGCACAAGGAACAACCAAGACAATGGTAGCGCCCACTTCTGGGCAAGATTTCCGCAGTTCCGTCCGATCCGGGACTTTCGGGCTCTAAGTAGTCCTCGCACATGCTGAGAGAATCTGACGCCGGTGAAGTGCGCCTTAACAAAGAGAGCGAGGGAATCTTGCGCATCCAAGACCCATGACACACTCTAACACACATGGTATCGCATACACTGGGATTTGGTGGCATTAGGATGATCCGGAGCCCCCTCTCCGGAGAAACCATAGCCCCGCTGTGAAAAAAGACGAAATTTCCATTCTGGCCCCTCTACGTGAGCCGGAAGGGGATAACAAAGTGGAACCAATTGCTTGTTTGTGTTAGGTTAGGACCAATGAACACCCAAGACAATTGTAGGTCCTACCTCTTGGCAAGATTCCCCCAGTTCCGTCAGATCTGGGAGTTTTGGGCTCTAAGTAGTCCTCGAACTCGCTAGAGAGAATCCGACGCCGGTGAATCCCTAATACTGGGAGCGAGGGAATCTTGGGCATCAAGACCCATGCCACACTATAACACACTTAGTATGACATACCATGGGATTTTGTGGCATTCAAACGATCTCGAGCCCCCTCTCCGGAGAAACCATAGCCCCGATGAGGAAAAAGACGGAATTGTCGTTCTGGCCCCTCTACGTGAGCCGGAAGGGGGTAGAAAAGTGGAACCAATTGCTTGGTTGTGTTAGGTTAGTCCCAAGGAACATCCAAGACAATGTTTGGGCCCACCGTTTGGCAAGATTTCCCCAGTTTTGTTAGTTCCGGGAGTTTCGGGTTAATCCTGGAACCGACAGAGAGAATATGACGCCGGTGAGCCCTAACACGGAGAGTGATGGAATGTTGGCCATCCAAGACATATGACACACTCTAACACACATGGTATGGCATAACATGGGATTTGGTGGCATTCAGACGATCCGGAGCCCCTCTCCGGAGAAACCATACACCCGATGTGGAAAAAGACAGAACTGCCGTCCTGGCCACTCTACATGAGGCGGAAAGGGGTAGAAAAAAGGAACCAATTGCTTGTTTGTGTTAGGTTATGACAAAGGAACACACATGACAACGTTGGGCCCACCTGTTGGCAAGATTCCCTGAGTTCCGTCGGTTTTGGGAGTTTGTGGCTCTAAGTAGTCCTTGAGCACGCTAGAGAGAATCTGACGCCGGTGAAGCCCTAACAGAGAGAGAGAGAGGGAATCTTGGGAATCCAAGACCCATGACACACTATAACATACATGGTATGGCGTACCTTGAGATTTGGTGGCATGCAGACGATCTAGAGGCCCCTCTCCGGAGAAACCATGGCCCCGCTGGGGAAAATATGGAACTGTTGTTCTGGCCTCTCTACGTTAGGCGGAAGGGGGTAGCAAAGTGGAACCAACTGCTTGGTTGTATTAGGTTAGTCCCAAGGAACACCAAAGAAAAGGTTAGGGCACACCTCCTGGAAAGATTCACGCCATTCCGTGAGATCTAGGAGTTTCGGGCTATGAGTAGTCTTGGAACTCGAGAAAGAGAATGCAGCGCCGGTGAAGCCATAACACAAAGAGTGAGGGAATCTTGGGAATACAAGACCCATGGCACAATATATCACATATGGTTTGGCATACCCTAGGATTGGGTGGGAATTCAGACGCTCCAGAGCCCCTCCTCGGAGAAACCCTAGGTCTGTTGTAGAAAAAGAAGAAACAGCAGGTCTGGCCCCTCTACGTGAGCCGGAAAGGGGTAGAAAAGTGGAACTAATTGCTTGGTTGTGTTATTTTAGGCCCAGGTAACACCAAATAAAATGGTAGGACCCACCTCTTGGCAAGATTCCCCCTGTTTCGTCAGATTCGGGAGTTTCGGACTCTAAATAGTTTTGGAACCCGCTAGAGAGAATCCGACGCCGGCGAAGGCCTAACACACAAAGAGACGGAATCTTGGTCATCCAAGACCCATGACACACTATAAAACACATGGTATGAATACCATGGTATTTGGTGGTATTCAGACAATCTAGAGCCCCTCATCGGAGAAACCCTAGCCCTGCTGGGAAACCAAACGGAACTGCCGTGCTGGCCACTCTACATGAGCCGCAAGGGGGTAGCAAAGTGGAACCAACTGCTTGGTTGTGTTAGTTTAGGACCAATGAACACCCAAGACATTGGTAGGGCCCACCTCTTGGCAGGATTCCCCCTGTTTCGTCACATCCGGGAGTTTCGGGCTCTGAGTAGTCCTTGAACCCGCTAGAGAGAATCCGACGCCGGTGAAGCCATAACACACCGAGTGAGGAAATGTTGGGCATCCAAGACCCATGAAACACTCTAACACACATGTTATGTCATACCATGGGATTCGGTGGCATTCAAACGATTCGGGGGCCCCTCTCCGAAGAAACCATAGCCCCGCTAGGCAAAAAGACGGAACTGTCGTTCTGGCCCCTCTACGTGAGCCGGAAGGAGGTAGCAAAGTGGAACTAACTGCTTGGTTGTGTTAGTTTAGGCACAATGAACACCCAATACAATGTTAGGTCCCACATGTTCGCAAGATTCCCTGAGTTCCATCAGTTCTGGGAGTTTCGGGCTCTAAGTAGTCCTGGAACCCGCCGGAAAGAATCCGACGCCGGTGAAGACCTAACACAGAGAGAGAACAGAGGGAATCTTGGGAATCCAAGACCCTCAACACACTATAACACACATGGTATGGAATATCATGGGATTTGGTGGTATTCAGACGATCTGGAGGCCCCTCTCCGGAGAAACCATGCATAGCCCCGCTGGGGAAAAAGAAGAAACTGTCGTTCTAGCCCCTCTACGTTAGGAGGAAGGGGTAGCAAAGTAAAACCAACTGCTTGGTTGTATTAGGTTAGTACCAAGGAACACCTAAAAAATTGTAGGGCCCACCTCTTGGCAAGATTCCCCCAGTTTCGTCAGATCCGGGAGTTTTGGGCTCTAAGTAATCCTGGAAGCCGCGAGAGAGAATCTGGCGCCGGTGAAGCCCTAACACACAGAGAGAGTGAATCTTGGGAATACAAGACCCATGCCACACTCTAACACACATGGTATGCCATACCATGGGATTTGGTGGCATTCAGACGATCCGGAGCCCCCTCTCTAGAGAAACCATAGCCCAGCCGGGAAAAAGACAGTACTGCCGTTTTGGCCCCTCTACTTGAGGCGGAAAAGGGTAGCAAAGTGGAACCAATTGCTTGTTTGTGTTAGGTTAGTCTCAAGGAACACCCAAGAAAAATGGTTGGGCCCAACTATTGGCAAGATTCCCCGAGTTCCATCAGTTTAGGGAGTTTCGGGCTCTAAGTATTCCCGGAACCCGCCAGAGAGAATCTGTGCGCCGGTGAAGCCATAATAGAGAGAGAGAGAGAGGGAATTTTGGGCATCCAAGACCCATGACTCACTATACACACACATGTTATGGCATACCATGGTGTATTTGGTGGCATTCAGAAAATCTGGAGGCCCCTCTCCAGAGAAACCATAGCCCCGCTGGGAAAAAGACGAACTGCCGTTTTGGCCCCTCTACGTGAGCCGGAAAGGGGTAGCAAAGTGGAACCAATTACTTGGTTGTGTTAGTTTATGCCCAAGTAACACACAATAAAATGGTAGGTCCCACCTCTTGGCAAGAGACCCCCCGTTCCGTGAGATCTGGGACTTTCGGGCTCTAAGTAGAACCCACGAAAGAGAATATGACGCGGGTGAAGCCATAGCACAGGGAGTAAGGGAATCTTGGGAATCCAATACCCATGCCACACTCTAACAAAAAAGTTATGTCATACCGTAGGATTTGGTGGCATTCACACGGTCCGGAGGCCCCTCTCCAGAGAAACCATAGCCCCGCTAGGAAAAAGACGGAACTGCCGTTCTGGCACGTCTACGTGAGCCGGAATGGGGTAACTAGCGGAACCAATTTCTTGGTTGTGTTAGGGTAGGCCCAAGTAACACCCAAGGCAATCGTAGGTCCCATCTCTTGGCAAGATTCCACCCTCCCATTCCGTGAGATCTGGGAGTTTCGGGCTCTGAGTAGTCCTGTAACCCTTGAAAGAGAATGCGGCGCCGGTGAAGCCATAACACAAAGGGTGAGGGAATATTGGTCATCCAAGACCCATGCCACAATATAACACACATGGTTTGGCATACCCTATGATTAGGGTGGGAATTCAGACGCTCCGGAGCCCCTCCCTGGAGAAACCCTAGGTCTGCTGGAGAGAAAGAAGAAACTGCCGGTCTGGACCCTCTACATGAGCCAGAAAGGGGTAGAAAAGTGGAACTAATTGCTTGGTTGTGTTATTTTAGGCCCAAGTAACACCAAATAAAATGGTAAGACCCACCTCTTGGCAAGATTCCCCCTGTTCCGCCAGATTCGGGAGTTTCGGCCTCTAAATAGTTTTGGAACCCGCTAGAGAGAATCCGACACCGACAAAGGCCTAACACAAAAAGAGATGGAATAGTGGGCACACAAGACCCATGACACACTATAGCACACATGGTATGGCATAGCATGGGATTTGGTGGTATTCAGACGATCCATAGCCACTCTCCGGAGAAACCCTAGCCCGGCTAGGAAATAGACGGAACTGCCGTTCTGGCCCCTCTAAGTGAGCCGGAAGGGGGTAGCAAAGTGGAACCAACTGCTTGGTTGTGTTATTTTAGACCCAACGAACAGCCAAGACAATGGTAGATCCCACCTATTGGCAAGATTCCCCGAGTTTTGTTAGTTCTGGGTGTTTCGGGCTCTAAGTAGTCCTTGAACCTGCTGGAGAGAATCCGACGCCGGTGAAGCCCTAACACGGAGAGAGAAGAGAGGGAATCTTGGGCATCTAAGACCCACGACGCACTATAACACACATGTTATGGAATACCATGGGATTTGGTGGGATTCAGACGATCTTGAGGCCCCTCTCCAGAGAAACCATGCATAGCCCCGCTGGGAAAAAAGATGAAACTGCCGTTCTAGCCCCTCTACGTTAGGCGGAATGGGGTAGCAAAGTGGAACCAACTGCTTTATTGTATTAGTTTAGGCCCAAGGAACACCCAACAAAATGGTAGGGCCCACCTCTTGGCAATATTCCACCATTTCCGTCAGATCCGGGAGTTTCAGGTTCTAAGTAATCCTGGAACCCGCGAGAGAGAATCTGACGTCGGTGAAGCCCTAACACACACAGAGAGAGTGAATCTTGGGAATACAATACCCATTCCACACTCTAAAGCACATGGTTTGACATAGCATGGGATTTGGTGGCATTCAGACGATCCGGAGCCCCCTCTCCAGAGAAACCATAGCCCCGCTGGGAAAAAGACAGAACTGCCGTTTTGGCCCCTCTACTTGAGCTGGAAAGGGGTAGCAAAGTGGAACCAATTGATTGTTTGTGTTAGGCTAGGATCAAGGAACACCCAAGAAAAATGGTTGGGCCCACCTGTTGGCAATATTCCCCGAGTTCCATCAGTTTAGAGAGTTTCGGGCTCTAAGTAATCCTGGAACCCGCTAGAGAGAATCTGCGCGCCCGTGAATCCATAACAGAGAGAGAGGGAATTTTTGGAATCCAAGACCCATGAAACACTATAGACACACATGGTATGGCATACCATGGTGTATTTGGTGGCATTCAGACGATCTGGAGGCCCCTCTCCAGAGAAACCATAGCCCCGCTGGGAAAAAGACGGAACTGCCGTTTTGGCCCCTCTACGTGAGCTGGAAAGGGGTAGAAAATTGGAACCAATTACTTGGTTGTGTTAGGTTATTCCCAAGTAACACCCAATAAAATGGTAGGTCCCACCTTTTGGCAAGATTCCCCTCGTTCCGTGAGAACCGGGAGTTTCGGGCTCTAAGTAGAACCCGCGAAAGAGAATCTGACGATGGTGAAGCCATAACACAGGGAGTAAGGGAATCTTGGGAATCCAATACCCTTGCCACAATCTAACAAACAAGTTATGGAATACCATAGGATTTGGTGGCATTCAGACGGTCCGCATGCCCCTCTCGAGAGAAACCATAGCCCCGCAGGGAAAAAGACGGAACTGCCGTTCTGGCCCGTCTACGTGAGCCGGAATGGGGTAACAAGCAGAACCAATTGCTTGGTTGTGTTAGGTTAGACCCAAGTAACACCCAAGGCAATGTTAGGTCCCATCTCTCGGCAAGATTCCACCCTCCCCTATTTCGTGAGATCTGGGAGTTTTGGGCTCTGAGTAGTCCTGTAACCCTTGAAAGAGAATGCGGCGCCGGTGAAGCCCTAACACAAAGAGTGAGGGAATCTTGTGCATCCAAGACCGATGCCACAATCTAACACACATGGTTTGGCATACCCTAGGATTGGGTGGGAATTCAGATGCTCCTGAGCCCCTCCCCGGAGAAACCCCAGGTCTGCTAGAGAAAAAGAAGAAACTGCCGGTCTGGCCCCTCTACATGAGTCGGAAAAGGGGTAGAAAAGTGGAACTAATTGCTTGGTTGTGTTATTTTAGGACCAAGTAACACCAAATAAAATGGTAGGACCCACCTCTTGGCAATATTCCCCCTGTTCCGTCAGATCTGAGGGTTTCGGCCTCTAAATAGTTTTGGAACCCGCTAGAGAGAATCCTACGCCGGCGAAGGCCTAACACAAAAAGAGAGGGAATCTTGGGCATACAAGACACATGCCACACTATAACATACATATAATGGCATAACAATGGATTTGGTGGTATTCAGACGATCCAGAGCCACTCTACGGAGAAACCCTAGCCCCGCTGGGAAACAGACGGAACTGCCGTTCTGGTCCCTCTACGTGAGCCGGAAGGAGGTAGAAAAGTGGAACCAACTGATTGGTTGTGTTAGTTTAGGCCCAATGAACACCCAAGACAATGGTAGGGCCCACCTCTTGGCAGGATTCCCCCAATTTCGTCACATCCGGGAGTTTCGGGGTCTGAGTAGTCTTTGAACCCGCTAAAGAGAATCCGACGCCGGTGAAGCCATAACACACCGAGTGAGGGAATGTTGGGAATCCAAGACCCATTAAACAATCTAAAACACATGTTATGTCATACCATGGGATTTGGTGGCATTCAAATAATCCGGAGCCCCCTCTCCGGAGAAAACCATAGCCCCGCTATAGAAAAAGACGGAAATGTCGTTCTGGCCCCTCTACGTGAGCCGGAAGGGGGTAGCAAAGTGGAACCAACTGCTTGGTTGTATTAGGTTAGGCCCAACGAACACCCAACACAATGGTAGGGCCCACATCTTGGCAAGATTTCCTGAGTTTCGTCAGTTCCGGGAGTTTCAGGCTCTAAATAGTCATGGAACCCGCCAGAGGGAATCCGACGCCGGTGAAGCCCTAACACAGCGAGAAAGGGAATCTTGGGCATCCAAGACCCACGACAGACTATAACACACATGGTATGGAATACCATGGGATTTGGTGGCATTCAGACGATCTGGAGGCCCTTCTCCGGAGAAACCATGCATAGCCCCGCTGGGAAAAAAGACGGAACTGTCATTCTAGCCCCACTACGTTAGACGGAAGGGGGTAGCAAAGTGGAAGCAAGGAACAACCAACAAAATGGTAGGGACCACCTCTTGGCAAGATTCCCCCAGTTCCGTCAGATCCGGGAGTTTCAGACTCTAAGTAATCCTGGAACCCGCCAGAGAGAATCTGACGCCGGTGAAGCCCTAACACAGAGAGAGCGAGTGAATCTTGGGAATACACGACCCATTCCACACTCTAATGCACATGGTATTCCATACCATGGGATTCGGTGGCATTCAGACGATCCGGAGCCCCCTCTCCAGAGAAACCATAGCCCCGCTGGGAAAAAGACGGAAATTCCGTTTTGGCCCTCTACTTGAGCCAGAAAGGGGTAGCAAAGTCGAACCAATTGCTTTTTTGTGTTAGGTTAGGCCCAAGGAACACCCAAGAAAATGGTTGGGCCCACCCATTGGCCAGATTCCCCGAGTTCCATCAGTTTAGGGAGTTTCGGGCTCTAAGTAGTCTTGGAACCCGCCAGAGAGAATCTGACGCGCCGGTGAAGCACTAACAGAGAGAGAGAGAGAGAGAGAGAGAGGGAATCTTGGTAATCCAAGACCCATGATACACTATACACCCACATGGTATGGCATACCATGGTGTATTTGGTGGCATTCAGACGATCTGAATAGTCCTGGAACCCGCGAAAGAGAATGCAACCCCGGTGAAGCCATAACACAAAGAGTGAGGGAACCTTGGGCATCCAAGACCCATTAAATGATCTAACACACATGGGTTGGTATACCCTAGGATTGGGTGGGAATTCAGACGCTCCGGAGCCCCTCGCCGGAGAAACCCTAGGTGTGCGGCAGAAAAAGAAGAAACTGCCGGTTTGGCCCCTCTACTTGAGCCAGAAAGGGGTAGCAAAGTGGAACTAATTTATTGGTTGTGTTAGTTTAGGCCCAAGTAACACCAAATAAAATGGTAGGACCCACCTATTGGCAAGATTCCCCCTATTCTGTCAGATCCAGGAGTTTCGGGCTCTAAATAGTTTTGGAGCCAGCTAGAGAGAATCCGACGCCGGCGAAGGCCTAACACACAAAGAGAGGGAATCTTGGGCATCCAAGACCCATGATACACTATAACACACATGGTATGCCACATACCGTGGGATTTGGTGGTATTCAGACGATCCAGAGCCCCTCTCCGGAGAAACCCTAGCCCCGCTAGGAAAAAAGACGGAATTGCTGTTCTGGCCCGTCTACGTAGCCGGAAGGGGGTAGTAAAGTGGAAGTAATTGCTTGGCTGTGGCTGGTTAGGCCCAAGTAACACCCAAGACAATGGTAGGGCCCACCTCTTGGCAGGATTACCCCTGTTTCGTCACCTCCGGGAGTTTCGGGCTCTGAGTAGTCCTTGAACCCGCTAGAGAGAATCCGACGCCGGTGAAGCCATAACACACCGAGTGAGGGAATGATGGGCACCCAAGACCCATGGAACACTATAACACACATGGTATGTCATACCATGGGATTTGGTGGCATTCAAATAATCCGGAGCCCCCTCTCCGGAGAAAACCATAGCCCCGCTATAGAAAAAGACGGAAATGTCGTTCTGGCCCCTCTACGTGAGCCGGAAGGGGGTAGGAAAGTGGAACCAACTACTTGGTTGTATTAGGTTAGGCCCAACGAACACCCAAGACAATGGTAGGGCCCACCTCTTGGCAAGATTCCCCGAGTTTCGTTAGTTCCGGGAGTTTTGGGCTCTAAGTAGTCATGGAACCTGCGAGAGAGAATCCGACGCCGGCGAAGCCCTAACAAAGAGAGAAAGGGAATCTTGGGCATCCAACACCCACGACACACTATAACACACATGGTATGGAATACCATGGGATTTGGTGGCATTCAGACAATCTGGAGGCCCTTCTCCGGAGAAACCATGCATAGCCCCGCTGGGAAAAAAGACAGAACTGTCGTTCTGGCCCCTCTACGTTAGGCGGAAGGGGGTAGCAAAGTGGAACCAAGGAACACCCAACAAAATGGTAGGGACCACCTCTTGGCAAGATTCCCCCAGTTTTGTAAGATCCAGGAGTTTCAGGCTCTAAGTAATCCTGGAACCCGCCAGAGAGAATCTGACGCCGGTGAAGCCCTAACACAGAGAGAGCGAGTGAATCTTGGGAATACAAGACCCATTCCACACTCTAACGCACATGGTATGCCATACCATGGGATTCGGTGGCATTCAGACGATCCGGAGCCCCCTCTCCAGAGAAACCATAGCCCCGCTGGGGAAAAAGACGGAAATTCCGTTTTGGCCCTCTACTTGAGCCAGAAAGGGGTAGCAAATTCGAACCAATTGCTTTTTTGTGTTAGGTTAGGCCCAAGGAACACCCAAGAAAATGGTTGGGCCCACCCATTGGCCAGATTCCCCGAGTTCCATCAGTTTAGGGAGTTTCGGGCTCTAAGTAGTCTTGGAACCCGCCAGAGAGAATCTGACGCGCCGGTGAAGCACTAACAGAGAGAGAGAGGGAATCTTGGGAATCCAAGACCCATTATACACTATACACATACATGATATGGCATACCATGGTGTATTTGGTGGCATTCAGACGATCTGAATAGTCCTGGAACCCGCGAAAGAGAATGCGGCGCCGGTGAAGCCATAACACAAAGAGTGAGGGAATCTTGGGCATCCAAGACCCATTCCATGATCTAACACACATGGCTTGGCATACCCTAGGATTGGGTGGGAATTCAGACGCTCCGGAGCCCCTCGCTGGAGAAACCCTAGGTGTGCGGGAGAAAAAGAAGAAACTGCCGGTCTGGCCCCTCTACGTGAGCCAGAAAGGGGTAGCAAAGTGGAAATAATTGATTGTTTGTGTTAGTTTAGGCCCAAGTAACACCAAATAAAATGGTAGGACCCACCTATTGGCAAGATTCCCCCTAATCTGTCAGATCCAGGAGTTTTGGGCTCTAAATAGTTTTGGAGCCCGCTAGAGAAAATCCGACGCCGACGAAGGCCTAACACACAAAGAGAGGGAATATTTGGCATCCAAGACCCATGACAAACTATAACACACATGTTATGCCACATACCGTTGGATTTGGTGCTATTCAGACGATCCAGAGCCCCTCTCCGGAGAAACCCTAGCCCCGCTAGGAAAAAAGACGGAATTGCTATTCTGGCCCGTCTACGTAGCCGGAAGGGGGTAGTAAAGTGGAAGTAATTGCTTGGTTGTGTTAGGTTAGGCCCAAGTAACACCCAAGACAATGGTAGGGCCCACCTCTTGGCAGGATTCCCCCTGTTTCGTCACCTCCGGGAGTTTCGGGCTCTGAGTAGTCCTTGAACCCGCTAGAGAGAATCCGACGCCGGTGAAGCCATAACACACCGAGTGAGGGAATGTTGGGTACCCAAGACCCTTGGAACACTATAACACACATGGTATGTCATACCATGGGATTTGGTGGCATTGAGACGATCCGGAGCCCCTTCTCCGGAGAAACCATAGCCCCGTTAGGTAAAAAGACGGAACTGCAGTTCTGGCCCCTCTACGTGAGCCAGAAGGGGGTAGCAAAGTGGAACCAAATGCTTGGTTTTGTTAGGTTAGGCCCAAGACAATGGTAGGGCCCACCTCTTGGCAAGATTCCCTCGCATCGCTGGAACATTGATCTGTTGACCAGATGTCAACCTTTTGGTTTACCCCTATGATCAGCGTCGGAAGGGGGTAGACCTCAATACTATTGTGCTTGGTTTTGTTAGGTTAGACCTAAGCTACATTAATAACCAAAATCTAGCTGTACTATTAACAATATTCCCTCCGGTTTTCCCGAATGGGGGAGCATCGACGGTTCGAGACCTATAAGTGTAGTGCATAACCTTCCTATGTGATGCCGGTGAAACCCGTCACACCTATGGGTAGTATATTGGCCCCTCCCCACCTCGATCCCAACACAAGTTTATAAGCATTCTTAGTGCCCCACCATGGTTTACGTAGGATTCCGACACTTCAGTGCCTAACGCTTCACTAGAACATTGATCTGCTGACCAGAAGTCACCTTTTAGTCTACCCTTATGACCGCGTCGGAAGGGGGTAGAACGCAATACTATTTTGCTTGGTTGTGTTAGGCTAGGCCATAACTACATTAATAACCAAAAATCTAGCTATACTTTTAACAGTATTCCCTCCGTTTTCCCCGAAAGGGGGGCATCGAATGTTTATAACTAAACTGGAGTAGTACATATATATTAGTAAGTATATATCATTACATTCTAATTGAAAATACGGCGGGAAATATAAATTAGGCCTAAATTATCCTTGACGCCGGTCCGGCCGTCCTCCTCATCGTCGCTCGCTGCCATGCTGGCCTGGACATCGTTCGGCGCCATGGACGATGCACGCGTCGGAGTACGCGTCCCGTCAGAGTAAATGGTGGCGACATGCAAACCGCAATGACACTGACGACGCTTGGAGAGCCGGGAAGGCTGGATACCGCGTTAATGCTAGGCGTGCGGCAGAGGCGAAGCACCTTCCCGCCGCATGGTGCAGGTCGCGTCCCATCGGCGCCATTACGCGCGGCAGGCTAACCACCACCTGCACGACGCCGTGTGCATGTCCAAGGCGTGTGAATGCGCGTGTTGGCACGTAACCACATGTTCGTCACCTAGGCTGCATACACACGGTAGTTGTGTTGGCACGTACCATTATTTGTAGTGAATTTGGCAAAGGTTGGTACCACATTTCGCAAGTGAACACATGCCATATCGTTTTGTACGTGTACACGTATAAAACGGTATCCTCTTTTCTACACGTACGATAGAGCCTTTGATATTCGCTGACTTGGTGGGGGTGAGCTTTGTGGAGAATTTGTGTCACTGATTGGTGGCCACGCTGCGTTACGGGCCCCACTTGCCAGTGACTAAATGTCACATCATTCTATGTTGACTAAGTAAGCCGGCGCGTTCCCACCATGCATGCATGCGCATACGACATGGAGACCAGTCGAAACGGGGCGGCCTCAAAACGGCACTCCGTATATAAAGCTCCTGCCGCATCGCCTCTCTCCCTCATCCATTCTCCCCCATTTATAGCAAAAGAAACCCACTCCGCGTCGTCTCCCAGCCCTGCTTCTCTCCCAACTGCCGAGCGCACAACGCGAGGCTGTTCCGCGGAATGGAAGGTTCGCAGCAGGAGAACGAAGGCGTTGTCCCTTCTGATGTTGTCGTCGTAGGAGCCGCCCATGGCGGTTCCAGTTCGTCGCAGCCGCAGGATGTCGTCGCCACCGTAGGTTCGTTGGCCGGCCATGGCGCTTTGAGTGCACCGCCTGCTTCTGCCGTGGTGGAGGCTCCTGCTGCTTTCGCTCTCCTGGCAGATCTGGGTGATCCCTACGGGGATTACCCGGCGTTCGACGAAGACGTCGACGACCAGGAGTCTGAGGTATCTATGTCCAAGCCGGCTTAGTTTATTGTCAAAGATCCAGGGTTTGTGCATGACTGCACGCAAGTTCGGGCTTCTAGTGTTTGTAGTTGCATGTATACTTTGTTTTTTTTTGTAAAGTTTGGGCTTCTGGTGTTTGCGGTTGCATCTTTTCTTTAGGGGTTCGAGGTTTTTTGTATTCGGGATTAAAAGGTTTGTAGTTGGATCTGTACCTAGGGGTTCGAGGGTTTTTTGTACACACAAGTTCAATATTAAGAGGTCTGCTTGCATCTGTACTTAGAGTCCAAAGGGAAAAACATTGTAGAAAAATAGACATGTACTAGACCCTAAATTGACAATATAGATGTCCTGCTGTGAAACTAATAACATCTATGCATGAATCTTTTTAAATGATCTTCTATATAGAGTTATGGATGATCAAATATAGATGAGAGTTAATTCAGAGGCTGTAGTTGCATATGTACTAAGGGGTTCGCAAGTTTTTTGTATTTTAGGGATTCAGAGGTTGTAGTTGCATCTGTTCTTATGGCTTCTAGTTTTTTGTGTGCATGTTAGCATGCATGTGAGTTAGAGATTCTACGGTTTTTGGAGGCATTTTCAATTTTTGTAGTTATTTTTCCTTGCAGATACTCTTGACACAATATGAATTTGTTGGAAAATCACATATTGTACCCCCCGTGCACGATAATTATTTGATCCAGTTTGTGCATAGAATTAAAGAACGATTCTTGTATGATATTTTTGATCTGGTAAGGTATAATATGTTGAATGTTATCTTAGATCATCAATGAATTCCTGATGTGTTATTATCTGTTTTTGTGCATTAGTTAACCAAATATATATAGTGGAAACTGTAATGTTGTATAAAATTTGATACATTTTTCTCAACATTGATGTCCTCTTTATGGCGCATCTGCTAAATAAGTTACTTGACGAAGTGTATGCAAATAAATGAACAACTACTATTTCTTTATGCTCTTTGTGATCTGGTTACGTATATTACTCTTTTTCCAATAAGATTGTGTTGCTAACTTTTGTTTTATTGCAAATTTGCAGGAAGAATATCTGGAAGTCGGCTCGAGTGAGGATGATAGGGCTGCGAAGAGCAGATATGTCCTGAGAAAGCTGCAGGCGGGCACCATTTTGTACCATCGTCACGGCAACTTGTTCTGCCCTTTCAGTGTTAGAAAGGTAGCCAATGATCGCAACAGCATGATCCGACATGCCGTTGGTGTGGGAAATGGCTCTGAGAATCGTGCGCCCCATTTTAAGGCCAAGCACGCTGCCTACGGCGTCTTCCTGAAGAAGCTGCTTGCGCAGGATATCATCGCAGGTCGTGCGGCACCTCCTCCTCATCCTTTCTCCAACGAGGCCAGGAGGGCCATGAAGGATCGGAAGCGGGAGATCATGTTCCGCAGCTGGACTTCAACGAGGCCAGGAGGGCCATGAAGGCTCGGAAGCGGCAGAACATGATCTAGCTGCTGCTGGTGCGCTCGTTGTTGCAGCTTGCCCGCTGTGTTTGTGTTATCTCTTACTTCTGGTAGTTTCGTGTGGTGTGTGCGTAGTAAGAACTTTTAAAGAACCTCTATCATGTTGGTATGTAAGAATCTAATATGTATGTTATATTAGTATATGTTTCCTAACCCAATCATGTTTTAAGGATGTCAAAAAGACTTATTAGGCATAATTTAGTAATAAGTGGATGTGACAACTCATTGATCCGATCGATCAATGAATTGTCACATCCCTAGACTACTGGATCATGCCTAATAAGACAATAGTTGGTGCAACATCACAAATGTGAGTAACAAGACTCGATCTTTGGTGTGTGGAAATGAGTCAGCCCCTCCCCCCACAACTAGGCACTATCTTATTTTGCAATTATTTGCTAACTAAAATAAAGAAGAATTCGAAGAACTAGAATAAAAATGCGATCAGATCCTAATTAAGACTCTTTTCCTTTTGGTTCTTTTTTATTTATTTTTTCAATCCGAAAAACAGGAATAAATTATGACTAACAGCCGCGCGCCAAGTCTCCACGGAATCAGCCTCACACAGGGTCCCACTCGCCAGCGTCTACGCGCCAAATCTCCACCACACCGCGCTCCTCGCCCACTCGGCTACTCCTCCACTGAAAGCGACCTCCACAAAAAGCCTCCACTTCGCCCTCCCGCCCCAAGGGCGGCTGCCATGGCTTCGCCCTCCCCCGTCCTTGGCATCATTCTCAAACAATGACGGGTAAGCCATGGTTCCCTCCTTCCCCATCCTCAACCAAACAATGCGATGTAGGTTAGATGCCGGCAGATCTAGGTTTGGCAGATGTAGGTTAAATACCAGCGGATGTAGGTCACCTTTGATGTTTTAAGTTACCACCGGCCATGGATCTAGCTCACGCTACCGTTACAGGGCCCTCGGAGATTGTTTCCCCCACCCAGATGGAGATCGACCTGAAAAAGGCCTCAGAGCTTGCAAAGCCCCCTGTTATTCAGATAGCCAAGATAAATAGCATATAAATTAGTCCTGTAGCCAAATGTTCTCTTAAGATTCATCTATCTCCTTTCGCCTTCGTCGACACTTCTTTGATTTTTATTATTTTCGTATTTGGCTATAGGACTACAGTGCAGGCTGTGACTTCTGCAGCATGTCGCGTACTGAAATTTAGCAATTGGTGCAGCAGTCAGTTGAGACAATTCAGAAATTGGTGCAGCAGTCAGTTGAGACAATTGAATCTCATCGTCTCTCTGAAGTTTGCATGCTGGCTGATGATACCAGCGCTGAGAAGCTAATCTGTTTCGTCTGCTGCGAGGACAGACTGGACAGGGCGATGAAAGCTTCAAAAATTCTAGCACTCGAGTTGGAACCGCGGGAGCAAAAGAGAAGCTATATGATCATGCACGGCTTGGTTACTAAGCTTGATTCTGAGCGGAAGAGTGCGAAGAAAACTTTGAAAGTAGCCGAAGATAAGTGCGACATGTTCCAGAGGGGAAAAGACACCCCGTTGGAGAGTGCGAAGGACACCAATGTGAAGTTGAGATACATTCTTAGTTTCTTGCAAGATAATGGAATGAGGTAAAACTACTTTGCTTTTTAATTATATTATGTCAACCTGCAATGCTTGCCAATGAGTCTAGCTGTTATTCATTTCTCTGTTTTGTTGCATGTGCCGATGATTAAACTGGGCAATGCTAAAATCCAAAGGATTACTCCCCAGTACCTAGTAGCGTTTACACGGATATTGTTTGTTCATGCTCCCTGGTCCTGTGGAGCTTGACCCTTTGGACCTTTTTTGCTATGTATGTACGAGGCTTGCTTATTTTATGTTCATTCTCTGTTATGTGTGCCGATGATTAAACTCTGCACCTTCTCCCGATGAGATATTGGCACTTACCTAGTGTTGTGTACAACTACATTTGTTCTGCATCTTCCATGGTAAGTGTTCGATGATCTCATTGATTTCTGTGTGCTTCTTTTCTATGAGGCCCCAATTATGATTTTATCTGTAATGCATGAGCCTTATTGGTTCTGCATACTCCTTGGAAAGTCTTCGATAATTTCATTGATCTGTGTGTGCTTCTTTACTATGAGGCCCCTATCTAGGCTTGGTTCTCTGCCGATGATTAATATGCAGCAATGTCTCCAACAGTTGGCGTACCATAGAAAAAAGAGTGCCATATTTGTGTTTGATCAGAGTGCCGATGATTAAACTGTGCAATGTTAAAATGCAGAGGGAGACTCCTCTAGACCTAGTAGCGTTTACAAGGACCTAGTAGCTTGTTTATGCCACCGGGTCTAGCGGTTTATCACTTCTGTACATGTGTCATTTGTACACGTGAGACAGTTTTGTCACTCATCTTTGTATGTTTGGAAGTATATTTGCTTCTTTTTTGTAGATGTGCTAAACATGTATGATTCTTTTCTATTAGTATTTCTGTGGACGCGGTTTTGGAAAGTTCCAGTGGGTGATGTGAACCTCTGGATGTGGCTTCGGAATGCATGCTGGCATAGGAAAATATCCGTTGGAGGATGTGAAACTGTGGATGTGGCTTTGGAGTGGATGTTGGCATAAAAAAGTTCTGGTTAACTATGGACCTGTTGTTGAACCTTTTGTGATGCTAATTTCAGTTACTATAAATCTCCTATGTTTCTGAGTGCATGTAACCAGGATGATGGCGCGGAACAGACATCAAAGAGGGCGAGGAAGCAGTATATTAGTATTAGTACTAGGGTATCCATTGTTGCAAATGTAAAACCATGTCAATTTATTTACATTTTGGAGTGCATTTTATAATTTAGATCTCATATATATTCGGTAATTTGGTTGACACTCGCCACGTGGGATACCCGGTCAGCTCTCCTCTCCACTCCCAAACTGTGGATAATGCAGCGGCTCCCCATACGACGCAGAACGCTCTCCTCTCTACTCCCAAACTGTCCGTCTGTGCCACACCTCTCTACTCCCCTTCGCTGTGCGCAGATCCACCGGTACCATATCTGTCCGTCGCGAGGAGGGCCGCCAATAGCAGATCCCCAGGTACTTTCCCCGGCGCAGCGTGCAAGGCTTGGAGTGTGCGCGTGCCCACGAGGCGTACCGGCGCGAGGTGCGTCAGGCCAACTCGTCCCGCGCACCACCACCTCCGGCTCCACCCATCGCACCTTCGGACATCGAGGAGGGAAAAGAGGAGGAGTATCTCGCCGTCGAGTTTCATAACGAGGCCCTACAGTGGCCCCACATGCAGGCGGGGATTTTAGCGTCCTTAGAGAGTTTCGCGGCAGAAGAGCTCCAGCACGCGACGCTCGCCCGGCATTACACTGTCAAGCTAGAAGCCGACACCGCGGAAGCGATCCGTCATTCGATGCAGAATGAAGATGCGGCGGCGCTGGCGGAGGCGCGACGGCGCACCCTTGGCTAGGACGCTAGGTCCGGTGTCTATCCTTTTCTTTTTGTGATTTGTTTCAGAAACGACATGTTCACTGTTAACTTTGATGATTTCGAAGATTATGTGCATGCTTAATTTCAAAGATTATGTGCATGATTATTTACCGTGGATAACAAGTGGGGTTCAGGCATCAACTGGTCGGTCGTAGCCAGTCAAAGCAGTCATACAAGGCAGTATGTGTGGCCCCAAGAAAAATTCACGATGTTCTACGTGACTAGGCAAGTTTCGTCGAAGGCAACTGGGCTCTTAGTGGGCTACTGGGCCAGAGACGAAAATCCGCGACATAAAACTAGCAAAAAGTCGAGCAAAACCAGTCCGCGACGGACCAAACCAATACGTCGAGAGCAAACTCCACTTTTCAGCCATTCGCGACGGAAACTCTTGACGTTATCAAACGTTCCGCTCAAAACATTCCGGATCACACGAAATTTGGTAGTGCTGATACGTCATAAACGTATCCTTAATTTCTTATGTTCGATGTTGTTTTCATATTATTTCCTACATGTTTGCTCTACACTTTATGTCATTTTTATCCATTTTCCGGACTAACCTACTGGCAAGATGCTAGAGAGCCAGTTCCTTGTTTTCTGGTGTTTTTCGTTTCAGAAAAGTTGTTCTAGAAATATTCTCGGAATTGGAAAATTCAAAGCCCGTAATTCTTAGAATTCCCGAAGGTTCCACAGAGTCCCGAAGATACCCGGAGGAGGGCCACAGGGGGCCCACACCATAGGGCCGCGCGCCCCCTGGCCGCGCCATGGGGTGGTGTGGGGCCCCTAGGTCTCCACCACCTTTGCCCTTTCGTCTATTTATACCCCCCAAGACGTAAACCCTAAAGATATACGACTTCGTCCCGAAAAACACCCGAGGCCACCGTCATCATCATCCCGAGATCGGAGGGCTCTCGAGCTCTCCCCGGCACCCTGCCGGGAGGGGAATTCATCACTGGAGGGGTCTACACCACCATGCCCTCCTCCGAAGTGATGCGTGATTAGTTCATCCCTAGACTACGGGTCCATAGCAGTATCGAGATGGTTGTTCTCTCCACTTTGTCCCTCATGTTCAAAATCTCGTGAGCTTCCCTACATGATCGAGATTATCTTTAAGTAATGCTACATGTTGTGTTTGATGGGATATGATGAATGTTGAATGCTATATCTTATGATTATCAATCTATCATGTTATATGCATGCATATGTTATTTATGATCTTGCATGCTCTCTGTTATTAGTAGATGCTCTAGCCAAGTGGATGCTAGCAACTCTAAGAGGGAGTATTTGTGCTCGATAGTGGGTTCATGCCTCCTTTCCATCTGTGCTCGAGTGACAGAAACGTGACGAATGGAGGATGTGATGTTGCCATTAGGGAGAAAACAACGGTGTTTACCTAGTTTACATTGCTTAAATTACACACTTTGCTTACGACGATAATCTGTTGCTAGCAACTTAATACCCAACGTTTTTTCGGATGATATTCGAAGGGTGGATTATTAGACATAGGTGAAGTTGGATGACGGTCTATGTAGTTTGTTGTAATGCCTGCATGAATCACATAGTAATCTTTATGTCTTGCATATGCAGCATGATGCAGCCTTCATTCCTCTCAATTGCCCAACTGTAATTTTTTTTCACCACGCATGTTATTTATATTTCACGGAGAGACACCACTAGTGAACCGTGGACCCCGGTCCTTTTTCCTCACACTAATAAAACACCTACTGCTTTAATACTACTGGTACTGCTCTCTTACTGTATTCCTAGTGTTTTCCACACCATACGTTTAACCTCTTTGTGTTCAGCAAAACCGGTGAGATTGACAACATCACTGCTTCGTTGGGGCAAAGTGATTTGATTGTGTTCTGTAGGTTCCATGTTGCTTCTAAACTGGTAGTGTGCCCTGCCATCTCAGCTTCTTCAACCTTCCGAAGTTACTCCTTCCTCCTACTGGTCGATTAAACCTTGGTTTCTTACAGAGGGAAAACTTTCCTCTTCACTCTTCACAACCTTTTCTCTTGGGGTTTACCAACAAGAGCAAGCAGCTCCCATCAACATTTTCTAGCGCCGTTGCCAGGGAGGAAGAGAATTTCTGCAAGGAGTGTCTCTCACTTCCAATCTCTTTATTTTATTTTTGTTTTGCTTAATTTATTTTATTTTGTCTTGTTTGCTTCTCTTTATCAAAAAACACAAAAAAATTAGTTCTTATTCTAGTTGTTACTTTTGCTACCTTGTTGTTATTTTTCATCATGTTGTTCCCTAAATTTACCCTAAAAGATTTGTTGGTAGTAAGTGGTTCTATACTTGGAAAGGATACAATTAAAGAATTCTTTGATCATGTTAGTAAGCATGATAACTTTGAGGAAAAATCCATAGTAGAACTTGCCCCAAATTATGAGACTGTTGCAACTTCTTTAGTTCACATGTTAGAAGCTTGGTTTGTTAACCTTCATCCCATATTACAGCATATGTTCCTCAACTTGAATAACATTGAAGATGTTGAGAAAAAGAACTTTATCTTAGAAACCATGCTTAAAGAATTCGGAGATGTTGCTATTGAAGCTAGAAAAGTCTTTGATCATTTAAATATGCTAGGCACATGTGTAGATATTGTTGGTGCTCTTGAAAAAACTGAATCGAACAATGAAAAGGAGGATAAAATACCAATCCCCTTTAAATTGGTAGCACTGCATGAAGCCCAAGAAGAGAATTTTGATTGGATTTTTCCTAAGAATTTATTTGATGAGAATAGTAAGCCTAAAAGTTCTAAGAGAGGAGCCTCTGAAACTCACTTAGATAAAATACAATGCATTATTAAGGAATTGCCAAATCTTGATTTAAATTCTTCTTCACTTGTAAACACTTGATTCCACTTTTCTGAGCCTAGCTAAAAGGCGTTAAAGAAAAGCACTTCTTGGGAGAAAACCCATGGTTTTATTTTTTGCTTTGTTTTTCTCTGATTTATTCGAGTCAAGGGGTTGTATACTTCTGTAGAAACTCCTTAGTATCTTTATTTTCATGGTTTAGTAGTGCCAAGTAAGGTTTCTGACGAGAGTTGGAGTTGGTTTTCGGATTTCTTCGCAGGAAACAGATTTCTGCTGTCGATCGTAAAAAATCGTATAAAACATAGAATAATCAGAAATGACTTGAAATTTATCGTTCTTATTCCTTGGCTAATTCCTCAACTTTTCCATTCTTGAAGTTTTTCGATCTGAGCAACGTAAGTGCCTCGAATTTTTTTGTCTTTACAGACTGTTCTGGTTTTGACAGATTCTGCCATTTTTCTTGCATTTGCTCTTTTGCGATGTCAAGTGGATTTCTTTGCTTCACGAAACATCAGTGTCTGTAGATAATGTTTAAAAGTATCAATAGTACTTGTGACCTTACAGAACCAATGAATTTTTTATTGTTGCACTAACCCTCTAATGCGAATTACTCTTTGAGTGTGGTGTGAAGGAAATTTCAAGGGTCAAGAGAAGAGGATGATATATGTGATCAAGAAGTGGGCAAGGTCAAAGCTTGGGGATTCCCCCATGGTTCATCAAAGCATATTTTAAAAAGACCCAAGCATCTAAGCTTGGAGGTTCCCAAGGCATCCCCTTCTTCATCAACAATCTATAAGGTCACTTCTAGTGAAACTATATTTTTATTCGGTCACATCATATGAAGTTTACTTGGAGCGTCTGTTTGTTTTTATTTTATTTTATTTTGTTTTCCTTGTTGCAATAATATAGTTGGACCCTTGAATTCCTTGTTTGGGAGGGAGACACGCTCCGGTTTATCGTTTGAATACTTGTTATGCTAGTATTCTTAGTTTTTCTTCTAGTTGTTGCAAAAATTCCTGTTTAGCTCTTGTTTGCATTGCATCTCTTGTTCAGAGCTGTTAGTTTGACTAGTGTTATGTGAGTACTCTCATGTTTTCTTGCTGTAGCA
This sequence comes from Alopecurus myosuroides, assembly GCA_028641055.1. Lineage (NCBI taxonomy): Eukaryota > Viridiplantae > Streptophyta > Magnoliopsida > Poales > Poaceae > Alopecurus > Alopecurus myosuroides. Next base: position 191,694,680 of record CM054060.1, on the reverse strand, counting down.
TTTAGAGAGTTTTTGTTAAAGCATGTTTTGTATGGTGCTTGTTTGGAAAAGAAACTGCTGCTTGTAGTAGAATTTATAACGGTGCAAGTAGAAGCTTGTATAGACTGTGGCTAGACTTTTTCATGTCATGCTATATGTTATTTTAATTCTAAAGCATTGTGGTTATTTAGTAGCATGATTAGCCTCAAATATCTGAGAGTTTTTAATGTGCTATTGAAAGAATCATGAGTTGTTCTTGTCATATTGAAGCATACATTTGTGGTGTTCTCCTTTGAATGCTTTATTTTGTTGACTTGGCGCATGCTCACACCATGTTTATGACTATGAACCAGTCACTTATAGCCTCCATGATAATTCAGTTTTTGAACTTGTGGTACCACTTATGCTTTGATTAATGATGTTTATGTCTCTATGCATGATTATGGCGCTTATGCTCTCTTTATTTGTCGCTCCCAGTCTTTTGCTAGCCTCCACCTGTACTGAGTATGAGCTCTACTCATGCATCAAACTCCCAAAAACCAAAGTTTTCCCATTGTGTCCACCATACCTACCTACATGTGGTATTTAGCCGCCACTCCAAAGTAAATGCTCATGTGTTATCTTTAAAACTTTCAAAATTCTCTTGTTTTGTGCTCCCGTTTTAGCTCATGAGGACGTAAATAGAGAATCTTTATCTCACTTTTTGATTGTACTTTCACACCCTAGACTAGTGGCTTCATCCGCTTATCCAATGATAGAAGATCTGGCATCGGGGTGCCCAGCCCCATATTAATAACAACAAATTCTCTTCACTATTTTTGTCCCTGATTTATCAGTCAAAGCATAATTGTGTAAACAAAAGAGAAAGAGAGATGACCTTCTACCCAGATGCGTCCTTCTATGGGAGCCTCTCTTGTGAAGTCTAGTTTGCTTGTGACATACTGTATTTTCTGTTTACCATTCGTTGACATAAGCATACACCTCTCTTAAAATATAGACCTTCCTATAAGGTATGTGATTGCTGGCAGGAACCCGAGGATTCGGTTAGCCATGGTTTGTGTAAGATGGTTGGGAGGAGTGTCAAAACTTTTTATACCTCTGTTTAATAAAATAAAAGCTCTAGCACATGAGTGATCCATTCTTCCCTCTAAGAAGGGCCTTTCTTTTACTTTTATGTTGAGTCTCCATCTTCTAACTTTATGCACAGTTGAGAGAGCATAGTTGCCATTCTGAGTTTTATGTGCATTTGTCCCAGAAACATTTTTAATTGATTCATGATGTGTTATTGGTTCTTCTATAATTATTTGTTCTAGTCTTCCTCATGACCTTTGAAGGCGTCCTGCCATTTATGTTTTGCCCCACTATTAAGGACTAGGGAAATATCACTTTGCCATCTTCCTCGTTGCATTGTTATTCATGATCTTTTATTTGTGTTATTTCTCATGATGGAAGGTGATTTCTATGCTTTATTATTAAAATTATATTTATCATGATTGTGTTTAAGTTCTATGATCTCAGATTTCTTATGCTTTTACATTATTGTTGATCAAGTTTATGTTGGTAGCACGTCACCTCAGAAATTAAGTGTTTTGTATCATTTACATACTCGAGGACAAGTAGGAACTAAGCTTGGGGATGTTGATACGTCATAAACGTATCCTTAATTTCCGATGTTCCATGTTGTTTTATTGTTGTTTCCCACATGTTTGTTATACGCTTTATGTCATTTTTATCGATTTTCCGGACTAACCTATTGACAAGATGCCTCAGATCCAGTTCCCTATTTTCTGCTATTTTTAGTTTCAGAAAAGTTGTTCTGGAAAAATTCTGGGAATCGGAAAATTTAAAGTCCGAGGAGGTCCTAGAATTCCCGAAGGTTCCATGGAGTTCCGAAGAGACCCGGAGGGGGGCCACAGGGGGCCCACACCATAGGGTGGCGCGCCCCTAGCTGCACCATGGGGTGGTGTGTGGCTCCCAGGTGTCCAACGCCTTTGCCCTTTCGCCTATTTTTACCCTTCGAGACGTAAACCCTAAAGATATACCACTTTGTCCTGAAAAACACCCGAGGCTGCCGTTATCGTCATCCCGAGATCGAGAGGGTTTTGGAGCTCTCCCCGGCACCCTGCCGGGAGGGGAATTCATCACCGGAGGGGTCAACACCACCATGCCCTCCTCCGAAGTGATGCGTGAGTAGTTCATCCCTGGACTACGGGTCCATGGCACTAGCTAGATGGTTGTTCTCTCCACTTTGTACCTCATGTTTAGATCTCATGAGCCACCCTACATGATCACGATCATCTTTATGTAATGCTACATGTTGTGTTTGATGTGATCTGATGAATTTTGAATGATATGTCTTCTGATTATCAATCCATCATCTTATCTTCATGCATATTTTATTTATGATCTTGCATGCTCTCTGTTATTAGTAGATGCTATGGCCAAGTAGATGCTAGTAACTCCAAGAGGGATTATTTATGCTCAATAGTGGTTTGATCCCTCCTTTGCATATGTGCTCGAGTGACAGAAACATGATGGATGGAAGATGTGCTGTTGCCATTAGGGAGAAAACAACGGTGTTTACATAGTTTACATTGTTTACATTACACACTTTTCTTATGGCGATAATCTGTTGCTAGCAACTTAATACTCAACGTTTGTTCGGATGATATTCGAAGGGTGGATTATTAGACATAGATTTAGTTTGATGACGGTCTATGTTATTTGTTGTAATGCCCGCATGAATCACATAGTAATCTTTATGTCTTTCATATGGACTACGGTGCATCTTTCCTTTCTGTGAATTGCCTCGCTGTAATATGTTCACCGTGCATGTTATTTATCTTTCACGGAGAGACACCACTAGTGAACTGTGGACGCCGGTCCTTTTTACTCATACTGATAAAACATCTACTGCTTTCATACTGCTGCTACTGCTTTCATACTGTTTTCCTAGTGTTTTCCACACCATATGTTTAAGCTCTTTGTGTTCAGGAAAACCGGTAAGATTGACAACCTCATTGCTTCATTGGGGCAAAGTGATTTGATTGTGTTGTGTAAGTTCCACGTTGCTTCTGAACCGGTAGTGCGCCCTGCCATCTCAGCTGCTTCGACCTTCTGAAGTTACTCCTTCCTCCTACTGGTCAATTAAACCTTGGTTTCTTACTGAGGGAAAACTTGCCGCTGCACTCTTCACAACATTTTCTCTTGGGGTTTACCAACGAGAGCAAGCAGCTCCCATCAACCTCCATCGCCCTTTCGCCTATATAATCCCCCGATACGTGAACCCTAAAGAGATGCCACTTTTTCCCGAGAAACACCCGAGGCTGCCGTCATCGTCATCCCGAGATCGGAGGGTTTTGGAGCTCACCCCGGCACCCTGTCGAGAGGGGAATTCAACACAGGAGGGGTTTACACCACCATGCCCTCCTCTGAAGTGATGCGTGAGTAGTTCATCCCTGGACTACGTGTCCATAGAAGTAGCTAGATGGTTGTCTTCTTCACTTTGTACCTCATGTTTAGATCTCGTGAGCTGCCCTACATGATCGAGATCATCTTTATGTAATGCTACATGTTGTGTTTGCTAGGATCTAATGAATGTTGAATGCTATGCCTTCTGATTATCAATCTATCATGTTATCTTCTTGCATATGTTATTTATGATCTTGCATGCTCTCCGTTATTAGTATATGCTCTGGCCAAGTAGATGCTAGTAACTCCAAGAGGGAGTATTTATGCTCGATAGTGGGTTCATGCCTCCTTTGCATCTGTGCTCGAGTGATAGAAACGTGACAGATGGAGGATGTGTTGTTGCCAATACGGAGAAAATAACGATGTTTACTTAGTTTCAGTTGTTTACATTACACACTTTTCTTACTGCGATAATCTGTTGCTTGCAACTTAATACCCAACGTTTGTTCGGATGATATTCAGAGGGTGCATTATTAGTCATAGATGCAGATGGATGACGGTCTATGTATTTTGTTGCAATGACCACATGAATCACATAGTAATCTTTATGTCTTGCATATGCACTACGGTGCAACCTTCATTTCTGTCAATTGCCCATCTGTAATTTGTTCACCACACATGTTATTTATCTTTCATGGAGAGACACCTCGAGTGAACTGTGGACCCCGGTCCATTTTCTCATTCTGATAATACACACACTGCTTCCACTGCTTTCACATTGCTTCCACTGTTTTCACACTGCTGCTCTTGTTTTAATAATATTCTCATACTGTTTTCCACGCCACACATTTAACCTCTTTGTTATCAGCAAAACCAGTGAGATTGACAACCTCACTGCTTCGTTGGGGCAAAGTGAATTTTTTGTGTTGTGTAGGTTCCACATTGCTGCTGAACCGGTAGTGCGCCCTGCCATGTCAGTTGCACAACCTTATGAAGTTACTCCTTCCTCCTACTGGTCGATTAAGCCTCTTGGGGTTTCCCAACGAGTGCAAGACCTGCACCATCAGGACCCCGTGACGCCACGGTAAAAATGACGTCAGGACCTCTCTCCATGAGGTTCTGAGGGAGCTCTCACCAGGCATGCCGCATGGCCGCGAGAGCTTCTACCCACAAAAGTGGGAGCCCTGTTCCGGCGGGGCAAACTTTTGTTAGTCGAGGGTGCCACAAGGCCACTAGATCCTCGAGCTATGCATCTGAACTCGCGCGAGTATAAGCCCCATGACGATGGGAGTCCCATGTACGCATGGTGATGTTAAGTGCCTCTTGGGGGACCACAAGGTAACGACATCCGCAAGTGTTTTGTAAAAGAAAAATTACTCAGCCTAGCAGTAAAATCAGTTGCTTTCCTGAGAAATTCTCTCATTTTGCATGCCGGCATGCTTGCATCTCTGCATCCAACACACTCTTGAGCATTCATCTCAGCATGCATATTTTCCTTTCTAGAGGCGCGCGAGTGCCTTTTTTCCTCACGAGAGCATCCCGCGAGCGGGGGCTGGGAAGGTGTATGTGTACGGGTCACTACTGTACACAACACCTCGCCAAGTTCCTTGGCGTAGGTTTTCTCACGAGATGCTCACGAAGGAACAGTAAAACGCGCGCCCCTGTCAAAAAAAAAATGATCCTCCACAAGGGACCTAAGGAGATCCTCCACAAGAAGCCTAAGAGATCCTCTGCAAGGGACCTAAGGAGATCCTCCACAAGAAGCCTAAGAGATCCCCACAAGGGGTAACAAGAGGTCCTCTACAAGGGATGCGAGTAATGTCTCTTAAAGGATCCCCCATAGGCACTACCCGACAAAGGACTCTACCACCCAAAAGCTAAGTTTCTCCAGAAAAGAATATCCAGAGACACATACAAAAAACATAATAACAAAGGTCACATAATGGCCGACTCATAATATTCATAGTTGTTCAACTATTCTTTTCCATGGACACTAGGAACACAAATCCACCACTCAAGCAGAAGAATGATGGCCCTCGGAGCCTTCTTCATCGCCACCAGACGCTCCTGCTTCCCCCGCACCTGTTGGCTGCTCCATGCGCCCCGCGGATTGAATGCCTCAGTAAAGGCAATCACATCCTCGTGCACCCTACACTAGAGAAATTCCTGGAGATCATCAGGGATCACCGCCGACACCTTGCTAAAGTTAAAAAGGGAATCAACGGGGAGAAGCTAGGAGAAGTCATGTCTGATCGGCACCGACAGAAGTTGGCGGTTCTCCTGGTTCAGGACACCATCCAGGTCATGGACCTCCTCCTCGAGCGTGTTAAAGAACTGCGAGAGATAGTGGACGCAACCAGTGCCATCAAACTCGAGAAGGAGGTCCGACACTTCGACGTGTAGGTGTTCGGTGATGACGCTGGCGCTGCAAACTGCTTGACGAAACATCCCCTCAAACTGGCGCCTCAGTTCGCATGCCTACCTCGCGAAGGGCCGGAGCTCCTCGCCTCCCTCGACGAGCGGGGGAAATTTATCCCTGTAGGCTGAGCAGGAGATACGTCATAAACGTATCCGTAATTTCTGATGTTCCATGTTGTTTTCACACTATATGCTACATGTTTCCTTTACACTTTGTGCCTTTTTAATATATTTTATGGGACTAACCTATTGAGAAGACGCCATAGAGCCAGTTTCTGTTTTCTGCTGTTTTTAGTTTCAGAAAAGTTGTTCTTGAAATATTCTCGGAATCGGACGATTCGAAGCCCAAAAGTCTTAGAATTCCCGAAGGATCAACGGAGTCCAAAATAGACCCGGAGAGGGGAAGAGGGGTGCCCACACCATGGGTGATTGCGGGTCCCCCTGGCCGCGCCTCGGGGTGTTGTGCCCCCCTAGCTGCCCACCGACATCGCCCTTTCCCTATTTAATCCCCCCGATGCATAAACCCTAAAGATATCGGCCCCGTTCCACGAAAAGTTCCATAGCTCCACCGCTGCCGCCGACAAGTTTCGGGGGACAGAAATCTCTGTTCCGGCACCCTGCCGGGACGGGGAAGTGCGCCTGGAGCCATCTCCATCGACTCCACCGCCATCTTCATTGACGTTGCTGTCTCCTATAATGAGGAGGGAGTAGTTCTCCCCCGGGTCTGAGGGCTCTACCGGTAGCTATGTGTCTCATCTCTCTCTCCTATGGTGTGATCTTTATGTGATCATGAGCTTTGTAATATAGTTGAATAAATATATGTTACTATTCATATGTTATGCTACTCAAGTGGTTTTGTTATGAGATCTCCATAAACACTTTGATCACGGTGTAAAGGTGACAGTGTGTGCACCGTGTGGTTTAGCATGGTATTTATATTTTGTGTTGGATGACCCTATGAAATTGTGGCGTTTGTTTAATTCTAATTTGGGGTGCTCATACTGACAGAGTGGGGTGCCCTAGAGATGGAATACATACTTGAGGAGTGTTGTTACAGCCCTACGCATGGATTGGTATTTGTTATCCGACCGAAGATTCGGAGTAGCGTAGTGAAGAGAGATATTTATGCATTAAATTATGTTGTCATTGTTGAGAGTGTCCACTAGTGAAAGTAGAATCCCTAGGCCTTGTTTCTACGCATTGAAACACCGTTTACAACCAGTTCTGCTACATGTTTGCTTGCTGCCATTTTTATTTCAGACTGTTATTGTCACATATAATCATCCATATCACTTGTATTTCACTATCTGTTCGCCGAACTAGTGCACCTATACAACTGACAATTATATTAGGTGTGTTAGGGACACAAGAGACTTCTTGTATCGTAATTGCAGGGTTGCTTGAGAGGGATATCTTTGACCTCTACCTCCCTGAGTTTGATAAACCTTGGGTGATCCACTTAAGGGAAACTTTCCGTTGTTCTACAAACGTCTGCTCTTGGAGGCCCAACACTGTCTACAAGAATAGAAGCGTGCATAGACATCAAGCTGTTTTATGGCACCGTTGCCGGGGAGGTAAGGTAAAAGGTACTCCCATCCTTTGTGAGTGCTCGAAGTTGTTCCCTTTAGATTCTGCAATTATATCTTTTTGTTTCTTATTTTTATTTTCACTAGTTAGGCTTCTTTTACTTGTTTCTTGTTTTTATTTTTACTAGTTAGTCTTAATGGAGAACAACATAAATATGAGAGAGATTTATAATATTTATCTTGAGTTAGGACATGAAATGTTTGAAGAGAAAAAAAAACTATGGAACTTTATTTGCATGCTAGTACCAATGTTATTAGTATGAATTCTTTGAACACCATTATTGCTAATACTATGGGAAGATTTAAGCTTCGGGAAGCTGGTTTTGATGAATATGATATTTTTAGTCCCCCAAGTTTTGAGGAGTATATTTTATTTGATCATACTTTGCCTCCAATATATGATGATTATAATTATTGTGGTATTCTAGTTCCACCTACTATTGATGATAAATTTTATTGTGATCATGATATGCCTTCTATATATGATGTTTACAATGATGAACATGCTATTTTTAGTCCACCTACTATTGAGGAGAAAATTAATTATGATTACAATATGCCTCCTTTATTTGATGATTACGGTGATTAGAATAATAATAATAGCTATTGTTTTGAATTTCCTATCACTATTAATGAGAATGACTATGCTTATGTGGAGAGTATCAATTCTTTTATGCATGTGGCTCATGATAAGAATGTTTTATGTGATAGTTATATTGTTAATCTTATTCATGATGCTAATGAAAGTTATTGTGAGAGAGGGAAACATAATTTTATGCATCTCAACAATATTATGTTTCCCCTCTTTATGTTGAAATTTTTGAAGTTGCACTTGTTTTGCTTTCCTATGTTAGCCACTTTGTGCTTTATTTACTTGTTCTTCTACAAGATTATTTTTCATAGGAAGTGGGTTAGACTTAAATTTGTTTTATATTTGCTTCTTGATTCTCCCATTTGCTTCAATTCATATTTCTCATATGAGCATTGATGTCTATGCACGCTTCTATTCTTGTAGACAGTGTTGGGCCTCCAAGTGCAGAGGTTTGTAGAACAACAGCAAGTTTCCCTTAAGTGGATCACCCAAGGTTTGTCGAACTCACGGAGGTAGAGGTCAAAGATATCCCTCTCAAGCAACCCTGCAATTAAGATACAAGAAGTCTCTTGTGTCCCCAACACACCCAATATACTTGTCAGGTATATAGGTGCACTAGTTCGGCGAAGAGATAGTGAAATGCGAGTGATATGGATGGTTATAAGTAATATTAACAATCTGAAATAAATATGGCAGCAAGCAAACATGTAGCAGAACAGGCGGAAAATGGTGTTTCAATGCTTGGAAACAAGGCCTAGGGATCCTACTTTCACTAGTGGACACTCTCAACAGTGATAACATAATTGAATAACTAGATAACTTCTCTTCACTATGCTACTCTTAACCACTCTCCGGTCGAAAAACAACACCAATCCATGTGTAGGGCTTTAATAGCACTCCTCAGAGTAAGCACTTTCCCAACCAAGTAACCCAGATGCTATCACCAAGGGACCCAGATGGTTCCACGCACATACCACAATTTCATAGGGTTATCCAACACAAAATATAAATATAATGCTAAACGACACGGTGCACACACTGTCACCTTTACACCGCGATCAAAGCGTTTACAGAGATCTCACAACAAATAATGAACACTAATCATTGTGTAGGGCTGCAAAAAGCATTCCTTAAAGTAAGCATTCCCATATCTAGTTAACCCCATGCTGTCACTATGAGCGCCCTAGATGGTACCAGACAAACACCACAATTAATAGAGGAGACGCACACGATGTGCACACTGTCACCTTCACACCACGGGACAAGGTGACTCCAAAGTTCATATTAATAAATCACTTGAGTAGCTAAAGATGAAGAGTAACCTCTACGAATTCAAATAGATTACAAAGCTCATGATCGCATATAGATCACATAGCTACCGGTAGAGCCCCCAGCCTTGGGGGAGAACTACTCCCTCCTCATCATAGGAGGCAGCAACTGCGATGGCAATGGCGGTGGAGTCGATGGAGATGGTTTCGGGGGCACTTCCCCATCTCGGCAGGGTGCCAGAACAGAGATCTGTCCCCCGAAACTTGTCGGCAGCGATGGCGGAGCTACGGATGTATTTTGTGGAAAAGGTTGATTGTTCTAGGGTTTATGCATCGGGTAGTATACATAGGCAAAAGGGCTATGCCAGGGGGCCCACACCACCTGGTGGCGCGGCCAGGGGTGGTGGAGCCACCCTATGGTGTGGCAACCCTGTGGCCCCCCTCCAGGGCTCTTCGGCACTTCTGGATGCTTCCGGGACTTCTAAGACTTCTGGCTTTCGAATCGTCCTATTCCGAGAATATTTCTAGAACAACTTTTCTGAAACTAAAAACAGCATAAAACAGGGAACTGACTCTGTGGCAACTTGTCAATAGGTTAGTCCGGAAAATCGATAAAAATGACATAAAGAAGGGAGAAAACATGTAGCAATTGGCATAATATTATCATGGAGCATTAGAAATTATAGATACGTTGGAGACGTATCAAGCATCCCCGAGCTTAGTTCCTACTCGTCCTCGAGTAGGTAAACAATAAAACAATAATTTCTGGGTGACATGAGACTAACATGATCTTGATCATAAAAATGTAAAGGCATATGCAAGCTGAGATCATAGAACTTCAAACACAAACATGATAAATAGAACTTTAATAATAAATCAAAGCAATCACTTTTCATCATGAAGAGTATCTCAAATAAAGGATAACGAATAATAGTGCAAAGAAAGATAAACGTTTGTTTCAGGTATAGATAAAGCATGGCAAAGTGATATTTTGCTAGTCCTTAAGAGTGGGGCAAAACATAAATGCCAGGCCACCTTCAAAGTTCATGAGGAAGACTAGAGCAAATAATTTAAGAACAAATAATATCACATCATGAAGCAATTATTGATGTTTATGGGACAATGCATACAGAACTAAGAATGGCAAAAATGCTCCCTCAACTGTGCATAAAGTTAGAAGCTAGCGACTCAACATAAAAGTAAAAGAAAGGCCCTTCGAGGAGGGAAGCAGGGATCACTCATGTGCTAGAGCTTTTTATTTTATTAAACAGAGGTATTAAAATTTTGACACTCCTCCCATCCATCTTTCACAAACCATGGGTAACTGAATCCTCGGGTGCCTGCCAACAATCACATACCGTGGAGGAGTGTCTATATTTTGGGAGATGTATGCTAATGTCAACGAATGGTAAACATAAAATACAGTACATCACAAGACAACTGGATTCACAAGAGCGGCTCCCATGTGAAGGACGCATCTGGGTAGAAGGTCATCCCTCTTTCTCTTTTGTTTACACATTATGCTTTGACTGATAAATCAGGGGCAAAAATAGTGAAGAGATTTTGTGTGTATTAATTTGGGACTGGGAACTCCGCTGCGAGCTCTTGTATCATTTGGATAAGCGGATGAAGCAACTAGTCTAGGGTGTGAAATCCAATCAACAAGTGAGATAAAGATTCTCTATTGACGTCCTCATGAGCAAAAACAGGAACATAAAGCAGGAGTAATTTTGAAGGTTTTAAAGGTAACACATGAGCAATTTACTTGGAGTGGTAGTTAAATACCACATGTAGGTAGGTATGGTGGTCACAATGGGAAAAACTTTGGTTTAAAGGAGTTGGATGCACGAGTAGAGCTCATACTCAGTACAGGTCAAGGCTAGCAAAAGACTGGGCAAGACAAATCAAGAGAGCATAAGAACCATAATCATGCATAGCGACATAAACATCATTAATTAAAGAATAAGTGGTATCATAGTTCAAAAACTAAGTGGTGATGGAGGCTATTTGTGACTGGTTCATAGTCATAAACATGGTGTGAGCATGCGCCAAGTCAACCAAATAAAACATTCGAAAGAGAATACCATAAATTTATGCTTCCTTATGACAAAAACAACTCATGAATCTTTCAATGACATATTAAACACCCTAAGCTATTTGAGGCTATTCATGTTACTCAACATCACAAGGATTTAGAACTAAAATAACATTTAGCATGATTTGAAAAAGTTCTAGCAACAGTCTATACGAGCTTCTACTCGCACTGTTATAAATTATACTTTAAGCAGCAATTTCTTTCTCCCAACAAGCACCATACACGATATGTTTTAACAAAATACTCTTTATGATACAGAAAGTAAACATGAGAGTACTCACATAAAACTACTAAAACTAACAGCTCTGATAAGAGATGCATGCAAAACAGGAGCTAAACGCAATACTAGCAAAAAGTGAACACTCACATAACAATAAGAATGAAAACTAGAGTGTTCTAAGCAATGAAAACGAAGAGTGTCTCTCTCCCACACAAGTATGATAATATCCAACCATTTATTACAGCAAAGAAAACCAAACAAACTGAAAACAAAAATAAAAGACGCTCCAAGTAAAGCACATAAGATGTGGCTGAATAAAAATATAGTTTCACTAGAAGTGGCCTGATAATTTGTCGATGAAGAAGGGGATGCCTTGGGCATCCACAAGCTTAGACGCTTGAGTCTTCTTGGAATTTGCTGGGATGTACCACCGGGGCATCCCCAAGCTTAGGCTCTTCACTGTTCTTGATCACATCATATCATCCTATTCTCTTGACCCTTGAAAACTTCCTTCACGCCAAACTTCTCACAATCTTCATTAGCAACGTTAGTGCAAAACAAATAATAAATTCACATGGTTCAGTTTAAACACAAGACTAACACTAATAAACACATTAGTTAATGTCACAACTTCTTTTAGAACTCTTTTTCTCAAAAGAACACCAAAAGAAATGGATTAGGAGGCAAATTCAATTATTGGAAGAAATCTGTCAAAACAGAACAACAGGTAAAGATACATTTTTTTCGAAAATCTTATGTTGCTCAAATAAAAAGTGGTCAACTAAGAAAAGTTGCGTATATAACCCAGGATTACACACACAAAAAACTCAGGTCATTTTGAATTTTCTGTGATTTTATACGATTTTAATAGTGGACAGCAAAAATCTGTTTACTGCGCAGAAATCCGAAATATAGTCTCAACTTTCCACTAGAGGCTTTACTTGGCTCAACAAAGACACAAAAGAAAAGATACAGAGGGGTTGCTAAGGAAATAGACAACACCCAGGTGCAAAGAAAACAAAAGAAAACGACGGAAAACAGGTTGAAAACGGAAAAATAAAACGGGTTGTCTCCCGGTAGTGCTTTTCTTTAATGCCTTTGAGGTAGGCACAATGATTTTTAAAAGATGCTCACATAAGAATAAGAGTTGAAGAACAATAATATAGCATCAAGAAGAAAATATAAAACACATTTAAGTCTAACCCACTTCCTATGAAAAAGAATCTTGTTGAAAAACAAGTCAACGAAGCACAAAGTGACTAGCATAGGAAGACAAAATAAGTGCAACTTCAAAAATTTCAACATAAAAAGGGGAAACTTAATATTGTTGAGATGCATAAAACCATGTTTCCCTCTCTCATAATAAATTTCAGCGGCATCATGAATAAAATTAACAATATAACTATCACAACTTATCATGAGCCACATGCATAAAAGAATTAATACTCTCCACATAAGCATAGTCATTCTTATTAATAGTAGTCAGAGAAAATTCATCAAAATATCTATCATTATTATTCTCATCACCATAATCATCAAATATAGGAGGCATGGTATCATGAAAATAAATTTTCTCCTCAATAGTAGGTGGACTGAAAAATATCATATTCATCATTGTAATCATCATATATAGGAAGAACAATATAATCATATCCTCCAAAATGTGTTCATTTGTAAACATATCATCATTTTTACTAGGAGGAGATGTATCAAGCATATAATCATAAGTAGAAAAGGGATTTTCAAACACATCTTCCACAAGTTTAGAGCTTTCTATATCATCATTTTCAATATCAAAAGTAGTGTGGTTTTCCCAATCATGATCACTACTATATGTAACAGGCATAGGCTCATCATCAAAGCAAATTTTCTCCTGCGTACTTGGGGAACTAAAAAGATCATTTTCATATAAACTAGCTTCCCCAAGCTTACACTTTTCCATAGCATTAGCAATAATGGTTTTTAAAGAATTCATACTAATAACATTGCTATCAGCATGCAAATAAAGCTCCATAGGTTTTTTTAATTTTCTCTTCAAACACTTCATGTCCTAATTTAAGATAAATATTATAAATATCTCTCATATTTTTGTTGTTTTCCATTTAAGCATAAAGATAAAAACAAGTAACAACTAAAAATAAGCCTACCTAGTGAAAATAAAAACAATAAACAAAAAGATATGATTGCAGAATCTAAAGTAAATAACTTCGAGCACTCACACCCGAGGATGTGAGTACCTTTTACCTTACCTCCCCGGCAACGACGCCAGAAAAGAGCTTGATGTCTACGCACGCTTCTATTCTTGTAGACAGTGCTGGGCCCCCAAGTGCAGAGGTTTGTAAAACAGTAGCAAGTTTCCCTTAAGTTGATCACCCAAGGTTTATCGAACTCAGCGAGGTAGAGGTCAAAGATATCCCTCTCAAGCAACCCTACAATTAAGATACAAGAATTCTCTTGTGTCGCCAACACACCAATATACTTGTCAGGTATATAGGTGCACTAGTTCGGCGAAGAGATAGTGAAATGCAAGTGATATGGATGGTTATAAGTAATAATAGAATCTGAATAAATATGGCAGCAAGCAAACATGTAGCAGAACAGGCAGAAAACGGTATTTCAATGCTTGGAAACAAGGCCTAGGGATCCTACTTTCACTAGTGGACACTCTCAACAATGATCACATAATTGAATAACTAGATAACTTCTCTTCACTATGCTACTCTTAACCACTCTCCGGTCAAATAACAACACCGAATCCATGTGTAGGGCTTTACAGCACTCCTCAGAGTAAGCACTTTCCCAACCAAGTAACCCCCATGCTATCACCATGGGACCCAGATGGTTCTACGCAAACACCACAATTTCATAGGGTTATCCAACACAAAATATAAATATAATGCTAAACCACACGGTGCACACACTGTCACCTTTACACCGTGATCAAAGCGTTTACGGAGATCTCATAACAAATAATGAACGCTAATCATTGCGTAGGGCTGCAAAAAGCATTCCTTAAAGTAAGCATTCCCATATCTAGTTAAGCCCACGCTGTCACTATGAGCGCCCTAGATGGTACTAGACAAACACCACAATTCATAGAGGAGACACACACGATGTGCACACTGTCACCTTCACACCGCGGGATAAGGTGAATCCAAAGTTCATATTAATAAAACACTTGAGTAGAAAAGGATGAAGAGTAACATCTACGAATTCAAATAGATTACAAAGATCATGATCACATATAGATCACACCATGGGGGAGAGAGATAAACCATATAGCTACCGATAGAGCCCTCAGCCTCGGGGGAGAACTACTCCCTCCTCATCATAGGAGACAAAACCGGCGATGGAGATGGAGGTGGAGTCGATGGAGATGGTTCCGAGGGCACTTCCCTGTCCCGGCAGGGTGCCAGAACAGAGATCTGTCCCCCGAAACTTGTCGGCGGCGGCGGCGGAGCTACGGATGTATTTTGTGGTAAAGGTCAATTGTTTTAGGGTTTATGCATCGGGGAGTATATATAGGCAAAAGGGCGATGCCACGGGGCCCACACCACCTGGTGGCGCGGCCAGGGGGTGGTGGCGCCACCCTATGGTGTGGCCACCCTGTGCCCCCCCTCCATGGCTCTTTGGGACTTCTGGATGCTTCTGGGACTTCTAAGACTTCTAGCTTTTGAATCGTCCAATTCCGAGAATATTTCTAGAACAACTTTTCTGAAACTAAAAACAGCAGAAAACACGAAACTGACTCTGTGACATCTTGTCAATAGGTTAGTGCGGAAAATCGATGAAAATGACATAAAGTAGGGAGAAAACATGTAGCAATTGTCATAGTATTATCATGGAGCATCAGAAATTATAGATACGTTGGAGACGTATCAAGCATCTTCTCAAATAATCATGCCTAGCTAAAAGGCTTTGTTTTTCTCTGTTTTATTTTTGCTTTATTTTTCTCTGTTTTCTTTGAGTCAAGGTGTTGTTTACTTATGCAGCAACTCCTTTATATATTGATTTTCTTAGATTTTTTGTGCCAAGTAAAGTTTCTACCGAAAGTTGTTGTTGGTTTTGTATTTCTGCGCAGGAAACAGATTTCTGCCATCCACTGTAAAAAATCGCATGATTCACAGAAAGATCAAAATGACATGAAAATGTTTGGGCTTATTCCTGAGATAATTCTAAAACTCGTTCGTTCTTTAAGCTTTTTTATTTGAGCAACGTAAGTGCCCCGATTTTTTTTGTCTTTACAGACGGTTCTGGTTTTGACATACTTGCATTCTCTCTTTTACTATGTCGAGTGGATTTCTTTGCTTCATAAAACATTATTGGATGTAGCTAATGTTCAAAAGTATCAATAATGCTCTATCCATGTAGAACATATGAATTTTTGATTGTGCTCTAACCCTCTAATGCGAATTACATTGAGTATGGTGTGAAGGAAGTTTTCAAGGGTCAAGAGAAGAGGGTGATATAATGTGATCAAGAAGAGTGCAAAGACAAATCTTGGGAGGCCCCCGTGCTTCATCCCAGCAAATCCTAAGAAGACTCAAGCGTCTAAGCTTGGGGATGCCCAAGGCAGCCCCTTCTTCATCAAAAATTTATCAGGTCACTTCTAGTGAAACTATATTTTTATTCGGCCACATCATATGAATTTTACTTGGAGCATCTGTTTGTTTTCTTTGGTTTTCCTTGCTGCAATAATATTGTTGGAACCCAAAATTCTTTGTGTGGTAGAGAGACACGCTCCGCTTTTTCATATGAATACTCGTTGCTTGTATTCTTAGTTTTTCTTCTACCTGCTGCAAATTCCTTTTTGGCTCCTATTTTTCATGCATCTCTTTTTAAGAGCTCTTAGTTCTAGTAGAGTTATTTTAGTACTCTCTTTTTTCATTTCTATATCTCTTGGAGAGTTTTTTGTTTAGTATAAAATGATTGGTGCTGGGAAGCAGTAGTATAATTTGTGTGCTTATAAACAGTGCAAATATAAGTTTGTATAGACTGTGGCTAGACTTTTTCATGTCATGCTAAATGTTATTTTAATTCTATGCTTAGTAGTTGTTATTGTAGCAAGACTTGTCTCAAATAGCTGAGAGTGTTTTATGTGCCATCGAAAGAATCATGAGTTGTTTTTATCATACTTAAGGATGAATTTGTGGTGTTCTCCTTCGAGTGCTTTATTTGGTTGACTTGGCGCATGCTCACACCATGTTTATGACTACAAACCAGTCACTTATCGCCTCTATGATCATTTAGTTTTTTTACTTTTAATACCCTTTATGCCTTTGTTAATAATGTTTTTGTTGCTATGCATGATTATGGCCATTATTGCTCTCTTGATTTGTCGCTCCCAGTCTTTTGCTAGCCTCCACCTGTACTGAGTATGAGCTCTACTCGTGCATCCAACTCCCAAAAACCAAAGTTTGCCAAATTTGTCCACCATACCTACCTACATGTGTTATTTACCCGCCACTCCAAGTAAATTCCTCATGTTCTACCTTTAAAACTTTTAAAATTATTCCTCTTTTGTGCCCCTGTTTTAGCTCATGAGGGCGTAAATAGAGAATCTTTATCTCACTTGTTGATTGGACTTTACACACCTGTACTAGTGGCTTCATCCTCTTATCCAAATGATAGAAGAGATGGCAGTGGGGTGCCTAGCCTCAAAATTGGTTACTATTAAATTATCTTCACTATTTTTTCCTTTGATTTATTAGTCAAAGCATAATTGTGTAAACAAAAGAGAAACAGGGATGACCTTCTGTCCCCAGATGCGTCCTTCAATGGGAGCCGCTCTTGTGAAGTCTAGTTGGCTTGTGACATACTGTATTTTCTGTTTACCATTCCTTGACATAAGCATACACCTCTCTAAAATAAGTTTCCAATACCTCTATTTAATAAAATAAAAAGCTCTAGCACATGAGTTAATCTGTGCTTCCCTCTGCGAACGGCCTTTCTTTTACTTTTATGTTCAGTCTCCATATTCTAACTTTATGCACAGTTGAGAGAGCGTAGTTTCTATTCTGAGTTTAATGAGCATTGGTACTAGAAACTATTATTAATTTATTCATGATGTGTTATTACTTGTTCTCAAATTATTTGTTCTAGTCATCCACTTGAACTTTGAAGGTGTCCTGGCATATATGTTTTGCCCCACTTTTAAGGACAAGCGAAATATTGTTTTTCTATGTTTTCTTTATGCTCGAAACAAACGTATAACTTTCAAGTGCATTATTATTCATGATCTTTTATTTGTGTTACTTTTCATGATGCAAAGTGATTGCTAAGTTTCATTGTTAAAATTATATCTATCATGAATGTGTTTAAAGTACTATGATCTCAGCTTACTTATGCTTTTACAATTATGATGATCAAGTTTATGTTGGTAGCATGTCACCTCAGAAATTATTTGTTTTTATCGTTTACCTACTCGAGGATAAGTCGGAACTAAGCTTGGGGATGTTGATACGTCATAAGCGTATCCATAATTTCTGATGTTCCATGTTGTTTTCATACTATATGCTACATGTTTCCTCTATACTTTGATCCTTTTTATCGATTTTTTGGGACTACCCTATTGGCAAGATGCCATGGAGCCAGTTCCCGTTTTCTGCTGTTTTTAGCTTCAGAAAAGTTGTTCTGCAAATATTCTCGGAATTGGACAATTCAAAGCCCAGAAGTCTTAGAATTCCGGGAGGATCAACGGAGTCCAAAAGAGACCCGGAGAGCGTGAGAGGGGTTCACACACCATGGGTGGGTGCGGGTCCCCCTGGCCACTCCTACGGGTGGTGTGCCCTCCGCGATGCCACCAACATCGCCCATTCTCCTATTTAATCCACCCGATGCATAAAACCTAAAGATATCGGTCCCATTCCAGGAAAAGTTCCGTAGCTCCGCCGCCTCCGCCGACAAGTTTTGAGGGACATAAATCTCTATTCCGGCACCCTGCCGGGTCATGGAAGTGCTCCCGGAGCCATCTCCATTGACTCCACCACCATCTTCATCGATGTTGTTGTCTCCTATATGAGGAGGGATTAGTTCTCCCCCGGGGCTGAGGGCTCTACCAGTAGCTATGTGTCTCATCTCTCTCTCTCTCCCATGGTGTGATCTTTATGTGATCATGAGCTTTGTAATCTAGTTGAATAAGTAGATGTTCCTCTTCATTTGTTATGGTACTCAACTGGTTTTGCTATGAGATCTCCGTAAATACATTGATCACGGTGTAAAGGTGACAGTGTGTGACCGTGTGGTTTAGCATGATATTTATATTTTGTGTTGGATGACCCTATGAAATTGTGGCGTTTGTTTAGTACTAATTTGGGGTGCTCATAGTGACAGCGTGGGGTGCCCTAGAGAGGGAATACAAACTTGAGGAGTGCTTTTATAGCCCTACGCATGGATTGGTGTTTGTTATCTGACCGAAGATTGGTTCGGAGTAGCGTAGTGAAGAGAGATATTTATGCATTGAATTATGTTATCATTGTTGAGAGTGTCCACTAGTGAAAGTAGAATCCCTACGTCTTTTTCTAAGCATTGAAACACCATTTACAACCAGTTCTGCTACATGTTTCCTTGCTTCCATTTTTATTTCCGATTGCTATTATCACTTATAATCATCCATATCACTTGTATTTCACTATCTCTTCGCCGAACTAGTGCACCTATACAACTTACAATTGTATTAATTGTGTTGGGGACACACGAGACTTCTTGTATCGTAATTGCAGGTTGCTTGAGAGGGATATCTTTGACCTCTACCTCCCTGAGTTCGATAAACCTTGAGTGATCCACTTAAGGGAAACTTGATGTTGTTCTACAAACCTCTGCACTTGGAAGCCCAACACTGTCTACAAGAATAGAAGCGTGCGTAGACATCAGCATGTCAACTTGGTAGCCTACGGCCTCTTTGGGCGCACGCTCTCACTTTCATTCTCCCGGCGGATCCGGCATATATCCTTCTTGAGGCCATCAATCTTCTTGTTCAGCTCCCCCTCTGCTAGACGAACTTGGACTCTTGATTCTTGGCCTTCTGGCCAAACTCCTTCAGGAGCTCCTTGCCGATGGCCGGGCAGCCAACATCGACCTGTTTCTTGATCACCTCCTCCCGCTTGGCTTTCATAGCGGTAAGTCTGGCGTTACATGCATCAATGTTGTGTTGGGTGCGGTCCTCTACTTCCCGCACCCCCGCATCCTTGGTCTCAAGGCTCTCCCGCTCGAGGCTGAGCTTAGCCTCCGCATGGGCGATCCCTTCCTCCCACTTTGCGAGGTCTCTCTCGGCCACCCGAAGTTTTACCTCTCTGGAAGAGAGGCTCTCCTCCAGCGCCTGGGTCTTCTTGGCAAGCGACCCTAGGTGCGTCTCGTGGAGGAGAAGCTCCTCCTCTCGCTCCTAGCAACGGCGGGTCCACTCTTCCACCTCCAGCTCGGGTTGTTTCTTCTTGAGATGGAGCTTGTCCCTATTGTCCATCACGGCCGCTAGTTTGCTCTTGGCCTCTTCTAGAGGCACGGTGGGGTCTCGGCGCTGCCGGCACCGCCTCCGAAAGCATCATCTACTTCGCTTCCGCTGTGAGACCCTCCTGCGCATGGCTCGCCGTGACCATCTCATGGAGCTTACCGCCTAGGAGCTCAAGGCGCTCGTACTCCTTGCCACGACAGCCACCGGAGAACTTGCCCGGGACCTGATGATGTCGTTGGTCTGCGTCACCAGAACATCACGAACTCGTCCAAGCTAATCCGTGAGTCGTGGTAGTCACGGACCAGCTGGAACCAGCGGTCCTCGCTGGCTACTAGAGTGAGAGCCTCGTCGGACGCCGGCCTAGCCTCCACGGCCGATGCTGCCTCGGCCTTGCGCGCCACCTGCCCAACTCTGAGACCTCTTCTTGCGCCTAGGGCTAGAGAGGCTGCGACAAGCTCCGCTCCTGAGATAGTTTGTTCCCTGGCTTCACCCGCAGAGGCCTCTCCACCAACGGTTGGTTCTGGAGCCGTGGGCGTGGCGCGCGGCAAAGAAGGACCGAGTGCGCGCTGGCCGAGCCACAGTCGCGCTCAGGAGTAATGGAGCGCTTTGTTTGATGCCCGTTGTGCTGAGACCCGCCGCCACGGTGGCATCAACCTGCTCCACAGCGAGCGTGGCCGTAGGACCGAGACCGTTATCCTACTACCCCGCCGCACCGTCGTCTCCTTCGGCACTATGGAACAGGAAAAACTCATCAACCCACCATAGAAAGATTAAAAGATAAGTGAGTGCCTATACCCTCACCTCCTGGTATGTTGCCAAGCCCTGGGCTTTCTCCCCTAAAGGAGGGACCCCGTGGCTAGGGACCCCTCAGAGCAAGCGCCGTCAGGGCCATACGGGGTATCGTCGAGCCTCGGCCTCTTCGCCGAGCGGGCTTTGCCTGATGCTCCGCGAAGGTCCTCGTCATCGTATGAGCTCAACCGCCGCGAGGGGGCAACGCAAAAGCCTTCACAGACCTCATCTCCCTCCTCACCCAAGGAGACCGCCGTCGTCCAGCGCTCCCTCGAGGAGGACGCCACCGACCCTGCATCCTAGTCAAGGGCGTGGCCTTCGACACTCTCCTCGGTGAAGTCCAGCGCATACGGGTTGTCCTCGCGTGACACTGTCCTGTCGCAGAGGGACCCATTGGTCAAAGCATGGCATCACGGCCAAACTAACTTCTCTCTCCTCTATCGGGAGGTAATAGAGCGGAGTCATGCCCGGAGGGAATCTCGACGGTGACTCCTCGGCCAAATGCATATGCAACGGGCTTACGAAGGACCAGTGCAGAAGGTGCCGCTCGTCAAGCCTCATCGCATCCCCGGCGCCAGCATATAGCCACATACAGCTCTCTTGATGCTACAGAGGGGCGATGTGCTACTCGACGAACTCTCTCATGAGCATGGAGAAAGTGAGACCCTGATCATACAACGTGTTCATGCGCTCCATCAAAGGCCTCATGCTGGCGCCACCAAGCTCCTTTTGTCCCCATCCCGAGTGCCTCGTGGGCGACAAGGAGGGGAACTCGAGGAGGTCGCTGACCATGCCGGTGTGTGCGTATAGCCAGCGCTCGCGGAAGGAGGGATCCTCGTACGGGAGGTCCATCTGAGGGAACACTTCCCCCAGTCTGGGGCAGACGTCACCTACACCAGGGTCCTCAGTGTCCGCGTGCAATTCAAAGGAGCAGAGAAAGAAGGCAATCGAGGGCCCCACGCCAAGGAACGCCTCACAATAGAAGGCGAACACTAAGAGGATGTGGATGGAGTTGGGGTAGAGGTGAAGAGGCTGAATCTGGTAGTAGGTAAGGATGACGAGGAAGAAGGAGGAGACAGGGGGATCAACCCCGCAAGGATAGCCCGATAGAAGAACATGTACGACGATGGAGAGAGAGCCTCGAGCTCCACTGTACCCGCATGGAGGATGGTACTCCTGTGCTCATTAGAGGCATGGGCCGCAATGCGCGTGGCCCTCTTCATCATGCCAGGGCCAATGCACGAGGTCTCGAGCACGGGAACCATGGTGGTTGCGTCCAGGAACAAGGTTGGAGGCGTTGGATCACGAAGGGTGGAAGTCGATGTGCCTCTGCCGGTGTGGAAGACGAAGAGAAAAGGGGAACTGGCAGGCGACGGAAGAAGAAGTGGGGAACAGAGGCCTCTGGCTTGGTCTACTAGGCTACCTACGACGATCTGGCTGCGGTGCAGGGAGCCATTGCCCCCCACGTCAGTAGGTCGTGGGATGACATGCGCGAACCGTCGCACCACGTGCCCACGGCTGGCCCGACATCGGTTGACCCCGCGTTGTCTCGCATCCTTCGGCCTCGTGTTCGTAGCGGGCCTGAGGGATACTGTTGGGTCCATTGATACCAGGGGTATCCTAACCGTCTGTTGTGGCCCAGCCCAGCAGCTGTTTGCGAGATCATCGAGCCTGCCCTGCGATGAGAGGCCACCTCAGTGATACTCGACCCTTCCCAGGGCCCGACTAGCGGAAGGCTGATCCCTCTAGAGGGGCCTTGTCGCCTACTCTTAGGGAGGAGCTCCACCTCGCCACCCGCTCCTCCCCAGGGAGACCCCCTCTATGGAGGGAACAAGCCATGTGCGTCTGACGCCCGCACCTCTGCGCGCTAATGGAGGCGCAGAGCTGCATGACCTCTTTGGCGACAGTTGCCGTTTTCGTGTATAAAGCACGGGCCACAGCAGCCCGCACCAAAGAGCCGCCCGAGGACTTCCCCTTTGGTTCAAGGAGACCAAGACGACACTACATGATGAGGACATCCCTAGCTCTTCACCTATTGTTGAACATGAAGATCCTCCAATCAAAGCTAATGAAGTTAGAATTGGTCCAATGACAAGATCAAGAACCAAGCTACTTCAACAACAGGTGAATTCACTCCTACTTGAGTATAATGTTTATAATTGTGAGAACTTTATACTACCTAAATCATTGCATCTATGTGTTCTTAGGTTTATTGATAACACAAACATTAATGGAGATCATGGAGAGAAGATACACATGGATGGAGATGAGCTAGAAGAGGAGATGGTGATCAAGTGCTAAGGATGGTGAAAACAAGCATTGCAATTTTTATTTCACAAGGGGATGAGTGCCTCCACAAGGTGAAATGCACTCATTGATGGACAAGCATGAGGAGGGCGCCCACATGGAAGATCAATGCGCCATAATAGTGTTAGGTTTGGTTTCCATAACCATAGTGGCCGAATTCCTTGTGTGGGAATCGGTTTGTATCCATAAGTGTGAGTTCTAGTCCTAGTAGGAGTCCTAATCCTAGTAGGGGGAGGGTTTCTTGCGCAAGGAACCTTGTGGCCGCACCCCCTCCACCTATATATGTTGGCCACCTGCGTGTGGATCAATCAGACTACGTTAAAACCAAAAACCCTAGACCTCTAGATTGAAACTGCTTGTTAGCCTTTCATCTGGAAGTTCATCTGCAAACTTTACGTGTTACCTGTTGTTCCACTGGGAATAAGACGGTACAGGACCACTTGTAGTCGGTGGATTACTTGTGCAAGAGTGTGGAGTTGAGAATATCCATTGGGTTGCTATCTTTTGCATTGGCATCAGGGATCAGCCGGAGAGTTCTTAGTGGCGCACTAGTTATCAATTCAGAAGTTATCTGTGAGTTCACTGAGAAGATTGGGCCACCCCTTATCATCTTGGTATCAGATTTACAGGTTGCCTCGGTGAGCTATCAAATTTCCCTTTAGTTTGAGTGTTTTTATTTTCCTATCCAGAAAATCGCCCCACAAAAATAGTTCTAGTCATTGCCATAGCCTAAATATCACCTTAGTTTCATTACTTTTGCTGTCATTGTGTTAGATTTTGTGTTGCTTTTTCTTGTTTCTAGTTTTCTATTTTTCGGCTAGGTTTAGGGTTCTTGTTCATCTAGCCGAGATCCTATCAAAAAACATCAAAAAAAATCCGCTGCCACTTGCCCTAAAACACCACGGGTTACCCTCTATTTTTCCTAGTCTAGCCCTACTCGGATTGCTATTCGGGAGCTACTAGGTTGGTTTGGGTTCCTAGCTACAATCGGATTCGAGGAGGGGTGGGTTTTCATCCGCAATTTTCCTACCAAAAACGGTCCCTAGTCCCTCTCGGATTCCTACCCTACCACGGCACGGATTCGTGCGTTTTTCTGCCGTGCCCATAAGCTGCTGCCGCGCGCGCCCACACACACACGACCCACGGCAGCAAATCTCTGCCGCCGCTGCCGCGCTCTACAGCCCGCTGCCGCGCGCACACACCCACGGCACAGACGGCAGAGTTTCTCTGCCGTGCGCGCCTGCTGCTGCTGTTTCTCTGCCGCGGTACGAAAAACCTTCGTTTTCTCTGCCGTGAGCTCTGCCGTGGTACCAAAACCGCCTGTTTCTCTGCCGTGAGTGTTGTTTCCTGCCGTGAGCTCGCTTTCACCTAGAATTTTTCTGTTTTTCTTTGTTTTTCCTTATTTTTTTCACTAGGACTCATACATCCATACCTTGTGAACCTTAGCCACAGCCTTTCTACAGCATTATAATAGGAACTTGCCCACAAGTATAGCTATTTTGTGCTCTGACAGGTTGCTCATTTTTCATCACCACCATTGTGTTCACTTGTGTTTGGTTCATTGTTGCTCCTAGCTTAGTGTAAGGCCATTGGAAAAATACAAAAAAAATATAGAAAAAGCAAAAAGTATAAAAAAAAGAGAAAAGAGAAAAAGAACAAAGTGCAAAAGGCCATATCATTGCTATTGTTTACTAGTTGAGCTTGCCATTGTGACACTTGGTTTTTCATTGAGCAATCTTGTGCCTGTCAATTAAGAGCCTAGCTAGTGACTTTCTAGTGCATTGCAAATTTCATCGACATATTGCTTTGCCACATTTGTCTCCATTGTGTGAGTTTCCTTGGGTATTTTATATCTTCAATATGACAGCAAATAGGATTGTTACTTTGGTGATTGTTAGGTATCCATACCAAGCCCCACTAAATAACCTTGTTTGCCTTTGTGAGAGTTAAAAACCTGGGTATTCTCTCTTTCACACCAAAGCACTTTAATTGCCTCTACTTGTGGTAAGTATCTCTATTCACTTTGGAGTGGTAAGATATCCTATTGTCTTGCTAGATTTTTGAGTGAGTTGAGAGAGGCACCACAACCTATACTTGTTTTATTTTCACTAACCTTCTAATGGATCTTTCTAGTGGTGATCTTGTGCAGCAAAAGAAGGACCAATCTGAGGGAGTGAATTGGAGGTAGTATGAGGCATTAAGGGATGTGTTGACAAAGAAATTGGATGACAATGAGGAACACTACAAGAAATATGTTAATGAAGCTTGTGATCCTGTTTATGAGATAGTTAATGGCATGGAGAACAAAGTGGAGGAAACCAATAAAGTGGCCGAGACCAATACTGCTCAATTGAGAGTAATGCAAGATTCTATTAATGCCATCAACAATACCATGACTGATCTTCAAAGAATGATTCAAACTCGGTTGCCACCTATTGATGATGACAATGCTAGTGTCCATAGTGATGCAAATAATGAGGAGGAAGCTAATTTTGGCCGTGGAGCTAGAGGAGAAAGAGGAAGAGGAGGTTTTCAAGGCCGAGCTAGGCGTGTGCCTTTGCCCAATGCTAATGACAATAGAGAAGATATATTGGGTAAACCCAAATTTTCTATTCCATCTTTCAGCTTTGATTCTATGGATGTGGAAGAATTTTTGCTATGGGAGTTGAAAATTGAGAAGCTTTGGAGATTGCATGATTACAATGAGGATAGAAAGATCAAGTTGGCATCTTCTGAGTTTGATGGATATGCTCTTAGATGGTGGGACAATTTGGTGAGAAAGAGGCATAATGATGGTGAGTTACCCATTGCTACTTGGAACACCATGAAGAGGCTCATGAGGGAAAGATTTGTACCCACCAATTATATAAGGCAACAATTTGACAAATTACAACAATTGAAGCAAGGTCTCAAGACAGTTGATGCTTATTATCAAGAGATGGAATTAATTATGCAAAGAGGCCGTGTGGTAGAGCAAGAAGAGCAAACAATGCAAAGATTTCTTTCAGGATTACATTATAGGATCAAGGGCATTGTGAGGCATTATCAATATGCTAATATGCATGATCTACTCCATCATGCTAGAGAGGCCGAATCACATCTACTTGAGGAAGCACAAAATTCAGCTAGAACAAGGAGTAGATTCCCATTGAGGTCATCTATTACTCCTAGTGTGCCACCACCACCACCTCCATCATCAAATTTTAGAGGTGCTCCATCATCCAAATCCGAGCCTAGTGTGGCTAATACAAGGAAAACATCACAACCAACAGCAAGTGCCTCGGGTTCTAGTGCTCCTACTACAAGGAATAGAGATATTACATGCCACACATGTGGAGGAAAAGGCCACTTCAAGAGGGATTGTCCAAATTCAAAAGTGATGATTATCAATGAGAACAATGAGTATGAGACAGGTGATGATGTTGATCCCAATGATCTTGATGATGATGATGGATATTTGAGTGATTCTCCTTTGGATGCTTATGCTACTACTATGCCTTCTATTGTTTGCACCCAAAATTCATTAAGTGTGGTGCCTAGTCCTGAAAATCAAAGGTGCAATCTATTTCAAACAAAGGCTGTTATTGGTCCCAACATGGCTTGCAAAGTCATTATTGATGGAGGGAGTTGTAGAAACTTGGCAAGCAAGGATTTATGTGCCAAGTTGAACCTAAAATACTTACCACATCCGAGCCCTTATCATATACAATGGTTGAGTAGCACTGGACAAATGAAGGTATCTCATATGGTGAGAGTGGAGTTTCAAATTGGACCTTACAAGGATGCTACTGAGTTTGATGTGGTTCCTATGACAGTGTGTCACCTATTATTGGGAAGACCTTGGCAATTTGATAGAAGTGTGAAGCATGAAGGAAGATCTAATACTTATGAGTTGAATCATCATGGGAGGACCATTATTTTGAGGCCTAAGACTCCACAACAAATAGTACAAGAGTCCCAATCCAAAGTTGCTATGAAAGTGGAAAAAGAGAGAGAGAGGGATGAGGGAACACCAAAAATACAAGCCATGGGGAGTGATAGCAAAACCAATTCGAGTGGTCAAAAGAGAGAGAACCTATTATGCATGCTAGCCACTAAAGAGGATTTGAGGGAATTTAAGGTTGATCCTTCAATAGTCCCTATTGTGCTTATTCACAAGGGAGAGATTTTGGTTTATAATGACATGACCCCTATTCCTCTTGGTGTTTCTAATGTTTTGCAGGACTTTGAGGATGTTTTTCCACAAGATGTACCCTCGGGATTGCCACCATTGAGAGGAATTGAACATCAAATTGATTTGATCCCGGGAGCATCTCTCCCAAACCGAGCCCCTTGTAGAACCAATCCACAAGAAACAAAGGAGATCCAAAAGCAAGTTCAAGAACTATTGTACAAAGGTTATATTCAGGTTAGTCTTTCTCCTTGTGCCGTTCCCGTTATTTTGGTTCCTAAGAAAGATGGTACTTGGCGCATGTGTGTAGATTGTAGAGCAATTAATAACATCACTATTCGTTATCGTCATCCTATACCACGTTTAGATGACATGTTAGATGAATTAAGTGGTGCTACTCTTTTCTCTAAAATTGATTTGCGTAGTGGATACCATCAAATAAGAATGAAAGAGGGAGATGAATGGAAAACTGCTTTTAAGACAAAATTTGGTTTATATGAGTGGTTAGTAATGCCCTTTGGTTTAACTAATGCACCTAGTACTTTCATGAGATTAATGAACCATATTTTGAGAGACTTTATTGGTAGATTTGTGGTAGTTTATTTTGATGATATTCTCATATATAGCCACAATGAACATGACCACATGGATCATATTAGACAAGTTTTGCAAGTGCTAAGAACTAATAAATTGTATGGAAATCTTGAGAAGTGCAGTTTTTGCAAAGATAAGGTTATATTTCTTGGTTATGTTGTTTCTAAGCATGGAATTGAGGTTGATCAATCTAAAATTGAAGCTATTCGAAATTGGCCAATTCCCACTAATGTAAGTCAAGTTAGAAGTTTTAATGGGCTTGCTAGTTTCTATAGAAGATTTGTGCCTAATTTTAGTACAATTGATGCCCCTTTAAATGATCTAACTAAAAAGGGTGTTAATTTTGAATGGGGTGTTTCTCAAGATATTGCTTTTGATACTTTGAAAGAGAAGTTGATTTCGGCCCCATTACTTATGCTTCCAAATTTTGATAAACAATTTGAGATTGAGTGTGATGCTAGTGGCATAGGTATTGGAGGTGTGCTCATGCAAGAAAAGAAACCTATTGCCTATTTTTCTGAAAAATTGAATGGTGCACAATTGAATTATTCTGTTTATGATAAAGAATTATATGCTCTTGTGAGAGTTTTAGAAGTATGGAAACATTATTTGTGGCCTAAAGAATTTATTATACATAGTGATCATGAAGCTTTGAAATTTTTAAAATGCGAAAATAATTTGAATAAAAGGCATGCTAAGTGGGTTGAGTTTATTGAATCTTTTCCATACATCATAAAACATAAAAAGGGATTGGATAATGTAGTTGCTGATGCTTTGTCCAGGAAAAATATGTTACTCTCTAATTTAGAAATCAAGGTTTCGGGTTTGGAGGGTATTAGAGATTTATATGATGAAGATAATGAGTTTTCTATGCCATTTAATAAATGTGTTAATACTAAAGCATGGGAAAAATTTCATATACATGATGGGTACTTGTTTAGAGCTAACAAATTGTGTATTCTCGAGTGTTCTTTGTGTTTATTTTTGATCCAGGAATCTCATAGTGGAGGATTGATGGGACACTTTGGAAGAGAGAAAACATTGTTGATGTTGGCAGAAAATTTCTATTGGGCACATATGAGAAGAGATGTGTATAGATTGGTGCAAAGATGCATTACTTGCAACAAATCCAAATCAAAATTGAAGCCCCATGGATTATATACACCATTGCCATCACCAAGTACACCATGGTAAGATATTAGCATGGATTTTGTGTTGGTTTTACCAAGAACAAAAAGCGGACATGATTCTATCTTTGTGGTTGTGGATAGATTTTGAAAGATGGCTCATTTTATTCCATGCCACAAGAGTGATGATGCTTCTCACATTGCCAATTTGTTCTTTAGAGAGATTGTGAGATTGCATGGAGTTCCAAGGACTATAGTTTCAGATAGAGATGTCAAGTTCATGAGTTACTTTTGGAAGACACTTTGGGGTAAGCTTGGCACCAAGCTATTATTTTCTACTACTTTCCACCCCCAAACTGATGGACAAACCGAGGTGGTTAATAGAACATTGTCCACATTGCTAAGAGGTATGATCAAGAAGAATTTGAAGGAGTGGGAGGAGTGTTTGCCCCATGTGGAATTTGCTTACAATAGAGCTGTGCATTCAACTACTCAATTATGTCCTTTTGAGGTGGTGTATGGTTTCAAGCCTATTACTCCTCTTGATTTATTACCACTTCCTTTACATGAGAGAGTTAATATGGAGGCTTCAAAGAGGGCTGATTTTGTGAAAAAGATTCATGAGAAAACAAAAGAGGCCATTGAGAAGAAAGGAAAACATGTGGCTGAAAGAGTAAACAAGAAGAGGAAGGAGCTTATATTTCGGCCAGGAGACATGGTGTGGGTGCACTTTAGAAAAGATAGATTTCCCACATTGAGAAAGTCCAAGTTGATGCCTAGAGGAGCTGGTCCTTACAAAGTTATTTCAAGGATCAATGATAATGCATACAAGATTGACCTCCCAATTGATGAGTTTGGTGTTAGTAATTCTTTTAATGTGGCTGATTTGACACCTTACCATGGAGATGATTTAGCATCGAGGTCGATGCCTTTTCAAGAGGGGGAGGATGATGAGGACATCCCTAGCTCTTCACCTATTGTTGAACATGAAGATCCTCCAATCAAAGCTAATGAAGTTAGAATTGGTCCAATGACAAGATTAAGAACCAAGCTACTTCAACAACAGGTGAATTCACTCCTACTTGAGTATAATGTTTATAATTGTGAGAACTTTATACTACCTAAATCATTGCATCTATGTGTTCTTAGGTTTATTGATAACACAAACATTAATGGAGATCATGGAGAGAAGATACACATGGATGGAGATGAGCTAGAAGAGGAGATGGTGATCAAGTGCTAAGGATGGTGAAAACAAGCATTGCAATTTTTATTTCACAAGGGGATGAGTGCCTCCACAAGGTGAAATGCACTCATTGATGGACAAGCATGAGGAGGGCGCCCACATGGAAGATCAATGCGCCATAATAGTGTTAGGTTTGGTTTCCATAACCATAGTGGCCGAATTCCTTGTGTGGGAATCGGTTTGTATCCATAATTGTGAGTTCTAGTCCTAGTAGGAGTCCTAATCCTAGTAGGGGGAGGGTTGCTTGCGCAAGGAACCTTGTGGCCGCACCCCCTCCACCTATATATGTTGGCCACCTGCGTGTGGATCAATCAGACTACGTTAAAACCAAAAACCCTAGACCTCTAGATTGAAACTGCTTGTTAGCCTTTCATCTGGAAGTTCATCTGCAAACTTTACGTGTTACCTGCTGTTCCACTGGGAATAAGACGGTACAGGACCACTTGTAGTCGGTGGATTACTTGTGCAAGAGTGTGGAGTTGAGAATATCCATTGGGTTGCTATCTTTTGCATTGGCATCAGGGATCAGCCGGAGAGTTCTTAGTGGCGCACTAGTTATCAATTCAGAAGTTATCTGTGAGTTCACTGAGAAGATTGGGCCACCCCTTATCACTACAAGACGGGAGAAACGTCAGCGGGCGCCCCCACCGCACTTCCATGGACGGTGGCGTTCTCCTCGATGACCAAGACGAGCAGGTGATGACCCACATGTATATGTGGTGCATCGTAGTACTTTCAATAAATAAGAGTGTCGAACCCAACAAGGAGCAGAATGTGTTGACAAGTAGGTTGGATAGAGAATTCACTGTAAACACTAGCAAACGGGTTTTTGGTGGTTTTTGATATAACAGATAAATAAAGTGCGAGCAAATAAAAGAAAGTAAATATAATTGCAGCGAGTGGACAAATTATTTTGATAGCAAAGGACAACCCGGTTGTTCTACTTATGATTAGCAAACGTTCTCGAGAACACATGGGAATTTCGTCAAGTGCTTTCGCTTCATACGGTTGATTAATATTTATTGGTTCGATAGGTGTTGTGCGGGTGAACCTACAGTAATGCACCGCCCAACTAGGACTAATACATACTTGTGATTATACCACTAGTAAGCATCCGTAAATACAAGAAAGTAATTAAGATAAATCTAAGCATAGCCGTAAAACTCCGGGATTCTACACTCCATCGTGCATTGGTTTCCTAACGGGGGTTTAGATTTCTGTCATCCCGACAACCCCCCAATTACTAGCCAAATACACAATGCATCATCCTAGGCCCATAAAAGTGAAGTATCATGTAGTCGATGTTCAGATGACACCACTAGAAGAATAGCACCACAACTTAAATACCAAACCACTAGATATTACTTCAACATAATTCCACTACTAACATCATGACTTCTCCCATGTCCTCAAGAACTAAACGAACTGCTCACAAGACATCATATGGATCATATTCAGAGTTGATAAAATGGATAATAACAATATGGTCATAAAGTGTTGTCGGGGGGCTACCCCCAAGTAGGGGCACGATTAGGGAGAAATGGTACTTGGGGTACTT
The DNA here is from genome assembly GCA_028641055.1 of Alopecurus myosuroides. Lineage (NCBI taxonomy): Eukaryota > Viridiplantae > Streptophyta > Magnoliopsida > Poales > Poaceae > Alopecurus > Alopecurus myosuroides. The sequence continues at coordinate 191,662,873 of CM054060.1, read as the reverse complement.
CTTACCGAGTTGGGCCATACCGAGTTGGTACGTGGCGGATAGAAAGGTACCTAGTTGGGTTACTACTTCGAGTTGGATCTATCTCGGTAGGAAGAACAAGGAGCCAAGTGAAGATATGAGCGTTTTTCTGGATCATCCGAGTAGCACTTCGATGGTCCAGATAGACACGATACTACTCTTCTCAGAGGGAAAGTCAATGGAGCCGTTGTGATCCTGTATAAACAGGGAGAGTACAGGCGTGCGGTTCAACTTACTAGGCATGATGATGCGTATGCATACGCTGGTACAGTGCGCTGTATAGGCGAGGCCACGTCCTGTCTCTGATAAGGGGGACGGGACATGACAGCGAAGACTTTCGGCGTCTGTTAGCGGAGAAGTGGAGGCGTGCACTACGACACAGTGTGTAGTCGGCGTCACCTAACATGTACTATTAGCTGGTGGCCACTAGTATATAAGGTCGCCTCCCCCTCCTGCGTGAGGGTCGCTAGTTACGTAAGAATAGAAGTGCTGCTAGTTTGAGTAGAGAGAGAGATAGCAGTAGAGCTTCTTCCTCCTCTAGCTCTTTAAGCTTGAGGAACCATTGTACTCGTCACCACATATATACAGAGAGAGAGGAAGGAGTAGGGGTGTTACCTCCACACGAGGGCCCCGAACCTGGGTAGATCTTGTTATTAGCAGTGTAGTGAGCGCGCCAGCGAGGCGTGCGGTCCCTCCCCGAATAACCACAGTGTCCATCGGCCCCAAACTTAAGCCATCCTATGGCATCTGTCTTTACACATCCACGACAGTTGGCACCCACCATGGGGCCAGCAGCGGTGCTGGCTGGGGTTTCTATCCAGACGAACCTCTTTCTCGTTAGGGGGAGCGCGTGGTTTGTGGCCTTGTCGATAGATTCAGCTCCTTCGATTTCGTCACCGACAATGCGGGTGATTTCTGCGGCAGGCCCGTTCCCGCAGGCGGCTCCGTCATCAGCTTCGGCGCGCAATTGGTGTACGTCGCCGCCACCGTCATCCGCGAGTACTCCGAGGTGGTGCTTGTTGCTGCTGACCCTCCTGCCATTCTCACTGTCCGCGGGCAGCCTATCGGTGGCTCTGCGGGCAGCGTGGAGGTGATGATGACCTGTCCGGCTCCTGCAGCCGAGAAGTGTGTGACCGGTGTGCCCGATGCTGCTGACAAGTCAGCTCGGCCGGGCCACAAGCCACTGGAGAGGCCTGAGAACATGCCGGGCTACAAGGGTCCTTCTACATCAACCGCTCCCTTCGCCAACGTCATCGAGAATTAGAGCAAGCCCCTAGCCGCGAATGCGGATCCGGCTATGCTGCGTGAGCAGCTCGAGGAGCAGCGCCAGGCCTTCCTCCTAGAGGCCACCGAGATGGCAAAAATGAGGCAAGAGTTCGATCTCGACCAGCATGAGTACAATAGGGCTCATGGTCTTACTACTATTGCAAAGAACCCTAGCCGGATAGGGATTATCCGCCGCAACCTAGGTGCCGAGTTGGCAAGGGATGGTAGAACTGCTAGTAAATCTGCTAGCTTTAGTTCGCATGATAGGGCCAAGTACTCCTGCTAAAACGCTTAGGGTTGCAGAGGCAGTTGCTGCCGAGTTGCCACATCTAACCGGTGAAGCTCGCATTAGGCAGCAGAACCGGCTTAATGAACTTGTTCTTGAAGCTGGCAGGCAGAATGACGCTTTCAGAAAAGCAAATCCGGGAGCTGGTGCGTCTCATGTGGTTCATTCGCATGGGGCGCGATCTGGAGGCCATGCCTCCTCACCTCTTCTCGGTGGTGGGAGATCTCGGAGTGTGAACTCCATGAAACATAAACAGATCCAAGTGTGTGACCCGGCTGTCGCCGGAAAACAACCCGTTGTAGAGCGGCAGCCCGGTCAAGAACACATTGCTCAAGGTGGTGGCCATAATGCTGCCCGAGTTCATCAAGAGGGACAAGGAGGCAACCGAGATGGTCCATCTTGACACCCGGCTGCCAACCCGGTTCAGCCTCAACCCGGTGTCGGAGTTGTTGTTCAGCCACATGTGGTTGCCCCTGTGGTCAACCCGGTGCTGCGCGGCAGGACCGATACAATGATGGTTACTCGGCAATGGAGCAAGTCGGGTATCAAAGAAATAAGCATTCTGCTGATGCTGGAGGAGTTGGAGCTCGGTTGGGGGCACGTGTGCTGCAGACGAGTGACGCAAGATACAAGTTGGATATGATCTACCAGTCGGAGGAGATGGAGCTGCAAGTCCCGTCGGGACCACTTTGTTTTGGTCCCAGAATCATGAATGAGCCAGCTGTGCCCAAGTTCTAGCTTGCAAGAGGAAGCAAGACTTATGATGGGAGCACCAAGCCGGAGGACTGACTGAATGATTATGTCACTACCGTGCATATTGGAGGGCCCCAGATGTTGGAGGGCCCAACCCGCATTTGGCTCAACAACCTGCCGAGAGACAGCATCAATTGCTGGCTGGATTTCTCGGAGGCATTCAGCAGCAACTTCACAAGCATCTACAAGAGGCCAAACCGGCCATAACAGCTCTCTGCATGCAAGTAGAGGGAAGAGGAGACAGACCGAGAGTATCTTACTCGGTGGAGCACATTGAGGAACACCTGCGAGGGTGTGAACAAGTCTCAGGCTATTGCCTGGTTCGCTCAAGGCTGCCGACATGGCAACATGTTGTGGCAGAAACTGCAGAGGGAGATGCAGAGTATGCTCGCCGAGACCATCAAGATTGCTGATATGTATGCACTCAGCCTTTGCTCAATTCATTTGAGCCGAGAAGAAGAAACCAAGGCAATGATGGTGGTAGGCGGAATGATCGCCAAGACTACCGGAACAAGAGGCGGGATGACAGGCCGGATATCCGCTATGGCTCAGATCATGTAGCCGCGGTTGATCCGGATCAACCTGATGTAGGAAGCATCCAGTGGCAAAAGAACACTGGGCCCCAGTATGGGCAGAACCAGATTCAGGTCCAGAACTACAAGAAGCAGTACAATAATCCCAACCAGTCCGGAGATGCTCCTCAGAGGTTTACCTTTGAGATGATGAGGGATGGGCCATGCAGCTCGCACACTCGGCATCCGAGTAGGCCGGCAAACCATACTTCCCGATAGTGCAGCTGGTGGGACCAGATCAAAAGTGAGGGCTTTGGCCAGTTGCCTCCTCCTCCTCCTCTGCCACTCTTGGGTTACAATGCACAGCCTATCCGGGAAGCTCCTCCCAGGCCTTCCGAGAATCAGAGGAGGGAAAATGTGAACCAAGTGGCGCCGGGGGCCAACAGCAACAACACCCGCAACAACTACTACAACAACTACTACAGTCGCAACAACAGCTTCAACCGGAACAACCACAACAACAATGATGACAATGCATGCAGCGGAGGACGAAATCAGTACCAGGAGCATCATCAGAGCTACATGGTGTTCACTACCGAGCCGGATGACAAGCAGAGCCTGCGCAAGCGGGCGATGGAGGTGAACGACGTGATGCCGGCAGTGCCGGATTACATGCATTGGTGCGACCAGGACATTGTCTGGTCCCGGGCTGATCATCCCAAGATTATGCCTTACCCGGGTAGCTATGCTTTGGTGGTGGACCCAACCTTCATTGGGCCTCAAGATCAATGTGAATTTCAGCAAGGTGCTGATCGACAACGGTGGCAGCATCAACATTCTGTACCGAGACACCATGGAGAAGCTCGGTTATTCTGAGAACATGTTGCTGCCTAGCCGGACTACCTTCCACGACATCGTACACGGAGTGTCATGTGCTCCTATCGGACGGGTATGGATTGATGTGCTCTTTGGCACCAGGGAGAACTGCGAGACTGAGTGCTTGCAGTTCGAGGTGGTTGATCTCTAGAGCCCTTACCATGCTCTACTCGGCAGACCGGCTCTATCCAAATGCATTGCCTCTACTCATGAGGCCTATTTGAAGATGAAGCTTCCCGGTCCCAATGGCATCATCACCATCTCGGGTGATTACAAGCACTCTCTGGAGTGCACATCGGCTGGATCTCGGCTAGCCGAGTCCATGGTCATTCCGGCCGAGAAGAAGAAGATACATGAGGTGGTGGCCATGGCCCACGCAGCTCAACTCGGCATGCCCGGGATGCCTAGCTCTCAGCACGATGCCACTTTCCAGGCCTCTCAGGAGACCAACAAAGTGCAGATTGACCCCGAGTTCCCCGAGCGTGTTGCCATCATTGGTGCCGGGTTGGAGGAGAAATAGGAAAGTGCGCTCATCCACTTCCTCCGTGAAAATCGGGATGTCTTTGTCTGGTCCAATCAGGATCTGCCAGGTGTCCCGACGGAGTTGGTTGAGCACTCTTTACATGTGCGTCCGGATTCCAAACCGGTGAAGCAATTCCTGCACCGTTTTGCGGCTGAAAGAAGAAAATCCATTGGTGACTTGATCACAATGCTATTAGCAAGCGGATTCATCATGGAGGTACTGCATCCGGATTGGCTGGCCAATCCGGTCATGGTCGATAAGAAGAAGGACGATCCCATGGTCGTTGTGGTGTGGCACATGTGCGTTGACTACACCGACTTTAACAAGGCCTGCCCCAAGGACCAATTCCCACTCCCCCGTATAGATCAGGTGATCGACTCCACTTCCAGGTGCGAACTTTTGTCTTTCGTTGATTGTAACACCCGGGGGATTTCCCCCAAATAGGATTTGGTTGTTTTTCTTTTGCTTTGCATCTCATGCATCATATGCATTGCATCTTGTTTTCAAAATAACTTACAAAGTTCAAACCAATTTAAACTTTCAAACATGTCCAAAGTTTCCAATTAAAAATTGCAAACTAAACAACTCAAATTGTTTTCAATAGTTTTGAATTTTAATTATTTAAATTGCCTGGTTAATAAAACCCCTTTTATTAAAACCCTAAATTAAATTTCAACTTCAAAGTCAAACATGAGCACAATTTGAATTTTGAAAAAACAAAATATCATGCAACTGGGCTTTAGTGCTGGTTAACCCACTAAAAATAATTGTGGGATAAAAATCCCAAAACTTGATCTCCTTTTCTCTTCTTTTTCTTTTCTACAAAAAAAAGAGAAAAAGAATAAAAAACAGAGCTGGGGGAGGCAGGCTAGCCCAAAAAGGGCCAGCCCACCTACAACCCCACTCGATCCAGCCCAGCAGCCCAACCCCCCTTCTTCTTCGTACGGACAGACAGGAGGGGGATGTCGCTGTCTACCATGGCCCCCACCTCCACCTGCTCCCCCCTCCCCTATACCTACCCCCTCCTTTCCCAAACCCTAGCCCCAACTACTCCCTCCCCATCCTCCTCTGCCGCCACCCTTCCCTCTTCCTCCTCTGTCCAAGCTTTTCTCTGAATTTCTTTCTTTTGTTAAGAACCGAGAGGAGCAGCGGAGGAACTCGCCGACGTGTTGGTGCCTTAGTCGTCCCCAAGCATAGCTGAGCACTGGAATGGAAAGGCGGCGCCGTCATCGACCTTCTTCGGTCACGAGCTGGACCAAGAGCTGCGCTGGATCGTCGTCTCCGTCCGCGTCTTCAGGCCGGCGGGAACCCCTCGTCCACAACGTCAGCATCATCCATCGCACTCCCTCGACCGGAATTCGCCGTCAGTGGCCCTCCTCCGACACATACGACTCCTCCGGCAACCCCACGGTGATCTCCCCATCCTTTTCCCCCAGTTCCCCCAGTCGTTCCCGTCTCGGTAGGCAACGCGCGCTTCCATATTTCGCCGTCGGTCCGTGTTGCAGGCACCGTCGGGCTGCAATTCGTGGTTGATTCAGTTTCATCAGATCTGGTACGCGGAGGAACACCTCAAAATTGGTCGACGCTGTGTTGTACACAAACAACGCTCCTAGCCCAGTGGCCAATCCCTTGCTGCGCGCAGCGCTAGCGCGCGGGTTCGAGTCCCAGCTCTCCCCCCTTTTTTCTCTTATTTCCGCCCGCGCGCACGGACCCACTGTCATAGGCGTGGTTGCCACCTGGGTTTTCCCCGCGCGCACGTGGCGCCAGCATGGCCTGGGCCCGCTGGTCAGCCGCTTTGGCTGGCTGCAGCCCCGGTGGATCTTGTTTCCAGATCCAGATCTGATCCGCACTTTGCACCCAGGCGCCTAGCTTTTTCTGGTTCTGCACAGAAGCCCCTCCACGCACTGTTTCCTTCAAAGCAGGCCCCTGTATTTTGGCAGATTAGCCCCTAACCTTCTTTTGCCCATATCTTTCAAACCACATCTCCAAATAATTCAAACTTTATATGTATTCCATGCTAAATTAAATTCTCTACATGTTTAAACCATTTGTATATTGTTTTGAACATTTCAAATGGTTTCAAAAATTCAAATTCAAACAACTCTTTCAAATTTGGTCAAATTCATAACTAATCCAAATTTAATTCAAATGACACAAACTTTATATGTTTCCAACCAAAATTTCATGCTCTTTCCAAATATAACATTTGTTTTCTGTTTTGGATAAATAAAATTAATGCAATTACTTAATGCTTTAATTAAATCATTTAAATGGTGAAATTCATAACTTGCTCAATTAAAATCCAATTTCAGCAAGAGAAATATGTTTTCCATCTAGAATTTTGTGTTCTTTCCAAATATGAATTTTGTTATCTGTTTTGAACATTTAAAATTGGTGAAAACAACAAATGTTTGTTTAAATCATTTAAAATGCCAAAGTTCATAACTTAATAAATAAAATTCCAAACTTGGTAAACAACATATCAAACTGAAACTATTGTTGTTTTCTTATTGTTTTAATCATCCATGCATCATTCTAATCAACTTTCACATGATTGTTATTTGTAGATCATTTAATTCAACATTAATTCATGGGCTTTTCCATATGTGATCCAAATTGCATATGGGCCCATTTAAATATGTTTACCATGTCAACTAGTTTATCTTTGATGCCTCCTTAAACTTGTCATGCATCCATATCTTGATCATGCTGGATCTTTTGCCGTAGAAGTAATTGTTGCATCCGGTGTTTGTTCTAGTTCGTTGCTTCTTCACGGATAGGACGTTGAGATGATGTGAGCAACGACAAGTTCTTCGGATGTACCTCTACTTGCTGGATTCCAGGCAAGTATACTCACTTGCTGCCTATGGCTGCCTTTCATCACTTGCTACCGATTCTTCCCGTTGCCTTTATTCTGGCCTTATGATTCGATGCTTGTGTCTCGATCCTATCATATGTTTACCTTGCAGCCATGATATAGCCTTCCTTCCACTTCCTATTAACTGTTGCTTGTTTACCTTGTTGGCCCTCGTGTCGTAGTTGCATGCTTAGTGTTGTTTGCGCTCTAGTCCTGTTGTCCTTTGCTCTATCATCTGTTTAGTTTGATAGTTGGGTTTCGAATTTAATCAACAACACGTTAATGTTTTGGGTAATATTAATTTGATGATAAGGCACCGGCAGGAGGCCCGGCGTGGTTTTGAGGCCTGCTAGTGTCGAACTTAATTAGGAAAAGGGTCTTGTCCTCCGATCCATGATGAGCGCACTAACCGCATGTGGGAAGCGAGTATGGGCGCCCCCCGCAATTCTGATTCGATTCGCATCTCGTCCAAATCGCCACACTTAGTTCGGGCTTTCCATTTGATGCATGCATATGCAGGTGCGAGCCTATGGCGCCAGGGTGGAACTTTTGTAGTCGGCATTTAGGGCGGCGTGTCTTCCAGTGCTATGAGGGTCCCCCTTTTCTTCGTGGGGGCTCGATTAGCCGCGCACGCACAACACGTGGTTCTTTGGGCTTGATACGAAGAAGAGTTGGGTTGTGTTGAGTGCCTCTCTTGGTGGAAGTGCATTTCCATCTGGCGGGTTATTCTTACGTGTACGGCCAAATTGGTGCATCCCTGCAGGGTTAAATCTTCTCGAGAAGCCGTGTTGTCCGCGGTTATGGATGACTTGGTGAAAGTGCTGGCTAACAAGTACTCAGACAACTTACACTTAACGATGATAACTTGACTAGTAATATAGATTACCTCCACCATAAAGATGAATGTCACCTTAATCAACCGTGTGAGTTTTCCTTGGGTTGCTTCCTTAGTAGGGGGTAACATTGGATGGGTATTGCTTGGTGAGTAGTTGTAGTTGGTTCTGATACGCTATCTTATCCCTTTCTTTTAGCCGGACGTTGTAGCGCGTCTCTGTAGTTAGTTAGTGCAGCCGTTGCCGCATCTTTGCAATAATCCCTTCCTTCCGTTGTACCCAAAGTATTTGTATTTTGTGAATATTGGTTACGCCGGTATCTTGTGAGTATGGTTTATCCACTTGCCAGTACTTAACCGTACTGACCCACGAATCCCTTTCGTGGCTGCATATTCCACATTGCAGTCAACAGGTTTGAAGTCTGTCGATGTTAGCTTGGGAATCCCTCCGGTTTGGCCTGGGCAGGGATTGGACGCCATCGGTTATCTTCAGGACTCTTAGTCCAATTTGTATCTTGTCCGTAGTCGGACGCTATGTTGTTTCTTCCGCTGTTATTTGGATCTTCGTATTGTATCAGTTCTATCCTTGACTCGTTTGAGTCGTCTTGTATTTATCTTTTCTGTTGTTGTTGCGGAAGATTCGTGAACTGTTGTAATGTTATCACAAGTGGCAACCTGGAATCGGTTATTATGTGGATTTTGACGGAAATACTGAAATCTGCATAGTGCCCGATCTCGGGGCATCCCAAATGGTATCAGAGCATGGTTTATGATTCCCAATGTTGTTTCGATACGAATGGTTATCGAAGCAACGGGTCCTCAAAGCCTGTAGGATAAACTCGCTAACGGTCGTTGTTTCTAGAGTGTCAAAAACTATTTGTGCAAAACCTGTTTTGGAAACATCTCAATAGGATTCTTGTTTTCTCCTTATCTCTATTCTATTTCTCCTCTCATCTTATTTGTTTTGGAGTCTCTCTCCCTCTCAATCTTTCAAAGTTTTAGGATCCTACGTGGGTGGACGTTTTCTGAGCCTTTAACCTAATAGGTTCGATCATCGGAATATTCCTGGTGGAAGAACATCGTCAACAATCCGAGTAAGAATCTCTTGTTAGTGGTGTCGAGAAACCCTTGTTAGTGGTGTCGAGGAGATCAACTGGAAGCATGAAGAATCGATAGTCGAACTTATTTCCCCTCCCGGGTTAGTGGGCGGATTGCGAGGGCGCAATCCCTTGTTAGTGGTGTCGTCTGTAACACCCGGGGGATTTCCCCCAAATAGGATTCGGTTGTTTTTCTTTTGCTTTGCATCACATGCATCATATGCATTGCACCTTGTTTTCAAAACAACTTAAAAAGTTCAAACCAATTTAAACTTTCAAACATGTCCAAAGTTTCCAATTAAAAATTGCAAACTAAACAACTCAAATTGTTTTCAATAGTTTTGAATTTTAATTATTTAAATTGCCTGGTTAATAAAACCCCTTTTATTAAAACCCTAAATTAAATTTCAACTTCAAAGTCAAACATGAGCACAATTTGAATTTTGAAAAAACAAAATATCATGCAAGTGGGCTTTAGTGCTGGTTAACCCACTAAAAATAATTGTGGGATAAAAATCCCAAAACTTGATCACTTTTTCTCTTCTTTTTCTTTTCTACAAAAAAAAGAAAAAAAAAAGAGAAAAAGAATAAAAAACAGAGGTGGGGGAGGCAGGCCAGCCCAAAAAGGGCCAGCCCACCTACAACCCCACTCGATCTAGCCCAGCAGCCCAACCCCCCTTCTTCTTCGTACGGACAGACAGGAGGGGGATCTCGCTGTCCACCATGGCCCCCACCTCCACCTGCTCCCCCTCCCCTATACCTACCCCCTCCTTTCCCAAACCTAGCCCCAACTACTCCCTCCCCATCCTCCTCTGCCGCCACCCTTCCCTCTTCCTCCTCTGTCCAAGCTTTTCTCTGAATTTCTTTCTTTTGTTCTGAACCGAGAGGAGCAGCGGAGGAACTCGCCGACGTGTTGGTGCCTTAGTCATCCCCAAGCATAGCTGAGCACTGGAATGGAAAGGCGGCGCCGTCATCGACCTTCTTCGTTCACGAGCTGGACAAAGAGCTGCGCTGGATCGTCGTCTCCGTCCGTGTCTTCAGGCCGGCGGGAACCCCTCGTCCACAATGTCAGCATCATCCATCGCACTCCCTCGACCGGAATTCGCCGTCGGTGGCCCTCCTCCGACACGTACGACTCCTCCGGCAACCCCACGGTGATCTCCCATCCTTTTCCCCCAGTTCCCCCGGTCGTTCCCGTCTCGGTAGGCAACGCGCGCTTCCATATTTCGCCGTCGGTTCGTGTTGCAGGCACCGTCGGGCTGCAGTTCGTGGTTGATTCAGTTTCATCAGATCTGGTACGCGGAGGAACACCTCAAAATCGGTCGACGTTGTGTTGTACACAAACAGCGCTCCTAGCCCAGTGGCCAATCCCTTGCTGCGCGCAGCGCTAGCGCGCGGGTTCGATTCCCAGCTCTCCCCCCTTTTTCTCTTATTGTCGCCCGCGCGTACGGACCCACTGTCATAGGCGTGGTTGCCACCTGGGTTTTCCCCCGCGCGCACGTGGCGCCAGCGTGGCCTGGGCCCGCTGGTCAGCCGCTTTGGCTGGCTGCAGCCCCGGTGGATCTTGTTTCCAGATCCAGATCTGATCCGCACTTTGCACCCAGGCCCCTAGCTTTTTCTGGTTCTGCACAGAAGCCCCTCCACGCACTGTTTCCTTCAAAGCAGGCCCCTGTATTTTGGCAGATTAGCCCCTAACATTCTTTTGCCCATATCTTTCAAACCACATCTCCAAATAATTCAAACTTTATATGTATTCCATGCTAAATTAAATTCTCTACATGTTTAAACCATTTGTATACTGTTTTGAACATTTCAAATGGTTTCAAAAATTCAAATTCAAACAACTCTTTCAAATTTGGTCAAATTCATAACTAATCCAAATTTAATTCAAATGACACAAACTTTATATGTTTCCAACCAAAATTTCATGCTCTTTCCAAATATAACATTTGTTTTCTGTTTTGGATAAATAAAATTAATGCAATTACTTAATGCTTTAATTAAATCATTTAAATGGTGAAATTCATAACTTGCTCAATTAAAATCCAATTTCAGCAAAAGAAATATGTTTTCCATCTAGAATTTTGTGTTCTTTCCAAATATGAATTTTGTTATCTGTTTTGAACATTTAAAATTGGTGAAAACAACAAATGTTTATTTAAATCATTTAAAATGCCAAAGTTCATAACTTAGTAAATAAAATTCCAAACTTGGTAAACAACATATCAAACTGAAACTATTGATGTTTTCTTATTGTTTTAATCATCCATGCATCATTCTAATCAACTTTCACATGATGGTTATTTGTAGATCATTTAATTCAACATTAATTCATGGGCTTTTCCATATGCAATCCAAATTGCATATGGGCCCATTTAAATATGTTTACCATGTCAACTAGTTTATCTTTGATGCCTCCTTAAACTTGTCATGCATCCATATCTTGATCATGCTGGATCTTTTGCCGTAGAAGTAATTGTTGCATCCGGTGTTTGTTCTAGTTCGTTGCTTCTTCACGGATAGGACGTTGAGATGATGTGAGCAACGACAAGTTCTTCGGATGTACCTCTACTTGCTGGATTCCAGGCAAGTATACTCACTTGCTGCCTATGGCTGCTTTTCATCACTTGTTACCGATTCTTCCCGTTGCCTTTATTCTGGCCTTATGATTCGATGCTTGTGTCTCGATCCTATCATATGTTTACCTTGCAGCCAAGATATAGCCTTCCTTCCACTTCCTATTAACTGTTGCTTGTTTACCTTGTTGGCCCTCGTGTCGTAGTTGCATGCTTAGTGTTGTTTGCGCTCTAGTCCTGTTGTCCTTTGCTCTATCATCTGTTTAGTTTGATAGTTGGGTTTCGAATTTAATCAACAACACGTTAATGTTTTGGGTAATATTAATTTGATGATAAGGCACCGGCAGGAGGCCCGGCGTGGTTTTGAGGCCTGCTAGTGTCGAACTTAATTAGGAAAAGGGTCTTGTCCTCCGATCCATAATGAGCGCACTAACCGCATGTGGGATGCGAGTATGGGCGCCCCCCGCAATTCTGATTCGATTCGCATCTCATCCAAATCGCCACACTTAGTTCGGGCTTTCCATTTGATGCATGCATATTCAGGTGTGAGCCCTTGGCGCCAGGGTGGAACTTTTGTAGTCGGCATTTAGGGCGGCGTGGTCTTCCAGTGCTATGAGGGTCCCCTTTTCTTTGTGGGGGATCGATTAGCCGCGCACGCACAGCACGTGGTTCTTTGGGCTTGATACGAAGAAGAGTTGGGTTGTGTTGAGTGCCTCGCTTGGTAGAAGTGCATTTCCATCTGGCGGGTTATTCTTACGTGTACGGCCAAATTGGTGCATCCCTGCAGGGTTAAATCTTCTCGAGAAGCCGTGTTGTCCGCGGTTATGGATGACTTGGTGAAAGTGCTGGCTAACAAGTACTCATACAACTTACACTTAACGATGATAACTTGACTAGTAATATAGATTACCTCCACCATAAAGATGAATGTCACCTTAATCAACCGTGTGAGTTTTCCTTGGGTTGCTTCCTTAGTAAGGGGTAACATTGGATGGGTATTGCTTGGTGAGAAGTTGTAGTTGGTTCTGATACGCTATCTTATCCCTTTCTTTTAGCCGGACGTTGTAGCGCGTCTCTGTAGTTAGTTAGTGCAGCCGCTGCCGCATCTTTGCAATAATCCCTTCCTTCCGTTGTACCCAAAGTATTTGTATTTTGTGAATATTGGTTACGCTGGTATCTTGTGAGTATGGTTTATCCACTTGCCAGTACTTAACCGTACTGACCCACGAATCCCTTTCGTGGCTGCATATTCCACATTGCAGTCAACAGGTTTGAAGTCTGACGACGTTAGCTTGGGAATCCCTCCGGTTTGGCCTGGGCAGGGATTGGACGCCATCGGTTATCTTCAGGACTCTTACTCCAATTTGTATCTTGTCCGTAGTCGGACGCTATGTTGTTTCTTCCGTTGTTATTTGGATCTTCGTATTGTATCAGTTGTACCCTTGACTTGTTTGAGTCGTCTTGTATTTATCTTTTCTGTTGTTGTTGTGGAAGATTCGTGAACTGTTGTAATGTTATCACAAGTGGCAACCTGGAATCGGTTATTATGTGGATTTTGACAGAAATACTGAAATCTGCATAGTGCCCGATCTCGGGGCGTCACAAATGGTATCAGAGCAAGGTTTCTGATTCCCAATGTTGTTTCGATACGAATGGTTATCGAAGCAACGGGTCCTTAAAGCCTGTAGGATAAACTCGCTAACGGTCGTTGTTTCTAGAGTGTCAAAAACTATTTGTGCAAAACCTGTTTTGGAAACATCTCAATAGGATTCTTGTTTTCTCCTTATCTCTATTCTATTTCTCCTCTCATCTTATTTGTTTTGGAGTCTCTCTCCCTCTCAATCTTTCAAAGTTTTAGGATCCTACGTGGGTGGACGTTTTCTGAGACTTTAACCTAATAGGTTCGATCATTGGAAGATTCCTGGTGGAAGAACATCGTCAACAATCCGAGTAAGAATCTCTTGTTAGTGGTGTCGAGAAACCCTTGTTAGTGGTGTCGAGGAGATCAACTGGAAGCATGAAGAATCGATAGTCGAACTTCTTTCCCCTCCCGGGTTAGTGGGCGGATTGCGAGGGCGCAATCCCTTGTTAGTGGTGTCGTCTGTAACACCCGGGGGATTTCCCCCAAATAGGATTTGGTTGTTTTTCTTTTGCTTTGCATCACATGCATCATATGCATTGCACCTTGTTTTCAAAAAAACTTAAAAAGTTCAAACCAATTTAAACTTTCAAAGATGTCCAAAGTTTCCAATTAAAAATTGCAAACTAAACAACTCAAATTGTTTTCAATAGTTTTGAATTTTAATTATTTAAATTGCATGGTTAATAAAACCCCTTTTATTAAAACCCTAAATTAAATTTCAACTTCAAAGTCAAACATGAGCACAATTTGAATTTTGAAAAAACAAAATATCATGCAACTGGGCTTTAGTGCTGGTTAACCCACTAAAAATAATAGTGGGATAAAAATCCCAAAACTTGATCAGCTTTTCTCTTCTTTTTCTTTTCTACAAAAAAAAAAGAGAAAAAGAATAAAAAACAGAGCTGGGGGAGGCAGGCCAGCCCAAAAAGGGCCAGCCCACCTACAACCCCACTCGATCCAGCCCAGCAGCCCAACCCTCCCTTCTTCTTCGTACGGACAGACAGGAGGGGGATGTCGCTGTCCACCATGGCCCCCACCTCCACCTGCTCCCCCTCCCCTATACCTACCCCCTCCTTTCCCAAACCCTAGCCCCAACTACTCCCTCCCCATCCTCCTCTGCCGCCACCCTTCCCTCTTCCTCCTCTGTCCAAGCTTTTCTCTGAATTTCTTTCTTTTGTTCTGAACCGAGAGGAGCAGCGGAGGAACTCGCCGACGTGTTGGTGCCTTAGTCGTCCCCAAGCATAGCTGAGCACTGGAATGGAAAGGCGGCGCCGTCATCGACCTTCTTTCGTTCACGAGCTGGACCAAGAGCTGCGCTGGATCGTCGTCTCCGTCCGCGTCTTCAGGACGGCGGGAACCCCTCGTCCACAACGTCAGCGTCATCCATCGCACTCCGTCGACCGGAATTCGCCGTCGGTGGCCCTCCTCCGACACGTACGACTCCTCCGGCAACCCCACGGTGATCTCCCCATCCTTTTCCCCCAGTTCCCCCGGTCGTTCCCGTCTCGGTAGGCAAAGCGCGCTTCCATATTTCGCCGTCGGTCCGTGTTGCAGGCACCGTCGGGCTGCAGTTCGTGGTTGATTCAGTTTCATCAGATCTGGTACGCGGAGGAACACCTCAAAATCGGTCGACACTGTGTTGTACACAAACAGCGCTCCTAGCCCAGTGGCCAATCCCTTGCTGCGCGCAGCGCTAGCGCGCGGGTTCGAGTCCCAGCTCTCCCCCCCTTTTTTCTCTTATTTCCGCCCGCGCGCACGGACCCACTGTCATAGGCGTGGTTGCCACCTGGGTTTTCCCCCGCGCGCACGTGGCGCCAGCGTGGCCTGGGCCCGCTGGTCAGCCGCTTTGGCTGGCTACAGCCCCGGTGGATCTTGTTTCCAGATCCAGATCTGATCCGCACTTTGCACCCAGGCCCCTAGCTTTTTCTGGTTCTCCACAGAAGCCCCTCCACGCACTGTTTCCTTCAAAGCAGGCCCCTATATTTTGGCAGATTAGCCCCTAACCTTCTTTTGCCCATATCTTTCAAACCACATCTCCAAATAATTCAAACTTTATATGTATTCCATGCTAAATTAAATTCTCTACATGTTTAAACCATTTGTATACTGTTTTGAACATTTCAAATGGTTTCAAAAATTCAAATTCAAACAACTCTTTCAAATTTGGTCAAATTCATAACTAATCCAAATTTAATTCAAATGACACAAACTTTATATGTTTCCAACCAAAATTTCATGCTCTTTCCAAATATAACATTTGTTTTCTGTTTTGGATAAATAAAATTAATGCAATTACTTAATGCTTTAATTAAATCATTTAAATGGTGAAATTCATAACTTGCTCAATTAAAATCCAATTTCAGCAAAAGAAATATGTTTTCCATCTAGAATTTTGTGTTCTTTCCAAATATAAATTTTGTTATCTTTTTTGAACATTTAAAATTGGTGAAAACAACAAATGTTTGTTTAAATCATTTAAAATGCCAAAGTTCATAACTTAATAAATAAAATTCTAAACTTGGTAAACAACATATCAAACTGAAACTATTGTTGTTTTCTTATTGTTTTAATCATCCATGCATCATTCTAATCAACTTTCAAATGATGGTTATTTGTAGATCATTTAATTCAACATTAATTCATGGGCTTTTCCATATGCAATCCAAATTGCATATGGGCCCATTTAAATATGTTTACCATGTCAACTAGTTTATCTTTGATGCCTCCTTAAACTTGTCATGCATCCATATCTTGATCATGCTGGATCTTTTGTCGTAGAAGTAATTGTTGCATCCGGTGTTTGTTCTAGTTCGTTGCTTCTTCACGGATAGGACGTTGAGATGATGTGAGCAACGACAAGTTCTTCGGATGTACCTCTACTTGCTGGATTCCAGGCAAGTATACTCACTTGCTGCCTATGGCTGCCTTTCATCACTTGTTACCGATTCTTCCCGTTGCCTTTATTCTGGCCTTATGATTCGATGCTTGTGTCTCGATCCTATCATATGTTTACCTTGCAGCCATGATATAGCCTTCCTTCCACTTCCTATTAACTGTTGCTTGTTTACCTTGTTGGCCCTCGTGTCGTAGTTGCATGCTTAGTGTTGTTTGCGCTCTAGTCCTGTTGTCCTTTGCTCTATCATCTGTTTAGTTTGATAGTTGGGTTTCGAATTTAATCAACAACACGTTAATGTTTTGGGTAATATTAATTTGATGATAAGGCACCGGCAGGAGGCCCGGCGTGGTTTTGAGGCCTGCTAGTGTCGAACTTAATTAGGAAAAGGGTCTTGTCCTCCGATCCATGATGAGCGCACTAACCGCATGTGGGAAGCGAGTATGGGCGCCCCCCGCAATTCTGATTCGATTCGCATCTTGTCCAAATCGCCACACTTAGTTCGGGCTTTCCATTTGATGCATGCATATGCAGGTGCGAGCCCTTGGCGCCAGGGTGGAACTTTTGTAGTCGGCATTTAGGGCGGCGTGGTCTTCCAGTGCTATGAGGGTCCCCCTTTTCTTCGTGGGGGCTCGATTAGCCGCGCACGCACAACACGTGGTTCTTTGGGCTTGATACGAAGAAGAGTTGGGTTGTGTTGAGTGCCTCGCTTGGTGGAAGTGCATTTCCATCTGGCGGGTTATTCTTACGTGTACGGCCAAATTGGTGCATCCCTGCAGGGTTAAATCTTCTCGAGAAGCCGTGTTGTCCGCGGTTATGGATGACTTGGTGAAAGTGCTGGCTAACAAGTACTCAGACAACTTACACTTAACGATGATAACTTGACTAGTAATATAGATTACCTCCACCATAAAGATGAATGTCACCTTAATCAACCGTGTGAGTTTTCCTTGGGTTGCTTCCTTAGTAGGGGGTAACATTGGATGGGTATTGCTTGGTGAGTAGTTGTAGTTGGTTCTGATACGCTATCTTATCCCTTTCTTTTAGCCGGACGTTGTAGCGCGTCTCTGTAGTTAGTTAGTGCAGCCGCTGCCGCATCTTTGCAATAATCCCTTCCTTCCGTTGTACCCAAAGTATTTGTATTTTGTGAATATTGGTTACGCTGGTATCTTGTGAGTATGGTTTATCCACTTGCCAGTACTTAACCGTACTGACCCACGAATCCCTTTCGTGGCTGCATATTCCACATTGCAGTCAACAGGTTTGAAGTCTGACGACGTTAGCTTGGGAATCCCTCCGGTTTGGCCTGGGCAGGGATTGGACGCCATCGGTTATCTTCAGGACTCTTAGTCCAATTTGTATCTTGTCCGTAGTCGGACGCTATGTTGTTTCTTCCGCTGTTATTTGGATCTTCGTATTGTATCAGTTGTATCCTTGACTCGTTTGAGTCGTCTTGTATTTATCTTTTCTGTTGTTGTTGCGGAAGATTCGTGAACTGTTGTAATGTTATCACAAGTGGCAACCTGGAATCGGTTATTATGTGGATTTTGACGGAAATACTGAAATCTGCATAGTGCCCGATCTCGGGGCGTCACATTGATGCCTACTCTGGTCTTCACCAAATCCCACTGAACCCGGCTGATCAAATAAAGGCTGCCTTTATTACCCCGTACATGGCTTATGGCTATCGTTTCATGTGCTTTGGGTTGAGAAATGTTGGGGCCACATACGAGAGATGCATGCAGAAATGCCTGCACGAGCAGATAGGCAAAATGTGCAGGTATACGTGGATGACATAGTCATTAAGACCAAAGAGAAGCACACACTCCTGAGTGATATCGAAGAAACATTCCCAAACTTGCGAAAGTACCGCATGAAGCTGAACCCAACCAAGTGCACCTTTGGTGTCCCGGCAGGAAAGTTACTCAGTTTTCTCGTGTCTAGATGAGGTATCGAGGCCAACCCCTCCAAGATAAAAGCTATTGAGAGCATGTCTCTCCCGAGATCACTGAAATATGTGCAGAAGTTTACCGGGTGCCTGGCTTCCCTTAGCCGGTTCATTGGAAGAATGGGTGAGAAGGCCTTGCCTTTGTACCAGCTCATGAAGAAAAGCGACAAGTTCGTTTGGACACCACAAGCTGATATGGCTTTCCGGGAACTCAAGACCATGCTGGGTACCGCTTCGGTTCTGGCTTCTCTTGTGCCTAAGGAGCCAATGTTGCTCTATATTGCAGCTACCAACCGGGTTGTGAGTGTGGTGGTGGTAGTGGAGCGAGAAGAAGAGGTCAAGTCGGTGCAGAGGCCGGTTTATTACCTGAGTGAGGTGATCTCCAGCTCGAAGCAAAATTATCCTCACTACCAGAAGATGACATATGGAGTCTATATGGCTGCCAATAAGCTCAAGCTCTATTTCCAAGAGCATTCGATTACAGTGGTGAGCACTGCACCCATCTCGGAAATTATGGGCAACAAGGATGCAAGTGGTCGGGTAGCCAAGTGGGTCTCTTCTTTTTCTTTTCTACACAAAAAAAGAAAAAAAAGAATAAAAAACAGAGCTGGGGGAGGGAGGCCAGCCCAAAAAGGGCCAGCCCACCTACAACCCCACTCGATCCAGCCCAGCAGCCCAGCCCCCCCTTCTTCTTCGTACGGACAGACAGGAGGGGGATGTCGCTGTCCACCATGGCCCCCACCTCCACCTGCTCCCCCTCCCCTATACCTACCCCCTCCTTTCCCAAACCCTAGCCCCAACTACTCCCTCCCCATCCTCCTCTGCCGCCACCCTTCCCTCTTCCTCCTCTGTCCAAGCTTTTCTCTGAATTTCTTTCTTTTGTTCTGAACCGAGAGGAGCAGCGGAGGAACTCGCCGACGTGTTGGTGCCTTAGTCGTCCCCAAGCATAGCTGAGCACTGGAATGGAAAGGCGGCGCCGTCATCGACCTTCTTCGTTCACGAGCTGGACCAAGAGCTGCGCTGGATCGTCGTCTCCGTCCGCGTCTTCAGGCCGGCGGGAACCCCTCGTCCACAACGTCAGCATCATCCATCGCACTCCCTCGACCGGAATTCGCCGTCGGTGGCCCTCCTCCGACACGTACGACTCCTCCAGCAACCCCACGGTGATCTCCCCATCCTTTTCCCCCAGTTCCCCCGGTCGTTCCCATCTCGATAGGCAACGTGCGCTTCCATATTTCGCCGTCGGTCCGTGTTGCAGGCACCGCCGGGCTGCAGTTCGTGGTTGATTCAGTTTCATCAGATCTGGTACGCGGAGGAACACCTCAAAATCGTTCGACGCTGTGTTGTACACAAACAGCGCTCGTAGCCAGTGGCCAATCCCTTGCTGCGCGCAGCGCTAGCGCGCGGGCTCGAGTCCCAGCTCTCCCCCCTTTTTCTCTTATTTCCGTCCGCGCGCACGGACCCACTGTCATAGGCGTGGTTGCCACCTGGGTTTTCCCCCGCGCGCACGTGGCGCCAGCGTGGCCTGGGCCCGCTGGTCAGCCGCTTTGGCTGGCTGCAGCCCCGGTGGATCTTGTTTCCAGATCCAGATCTGATCCGCACTTTGCACCCAGGCCCCTAGCTTTTTCTGGTTCTGCACAGAAGCCCCTCCACGCACTGTTTCCTTCAAAGCAGGCCCTGTATTTTGGCAGATTAGCCCCTAACCTTCTTTTGCCCATATCTTTCAAACCACATCTCCAAATAATTCAAACTTTATATGTATTCCATGCTAAATTAAATTCTCTACATGTTTAAACCATTTGTATACTGTTTTGAACGTTTCAAATGGTTTCAAAAATTCAAATTCAAACAACTCTTTCAAATTTGGTCAAATTCATAACTAATCCAAATTTAATTCAAATGACACAAACTTTATATGTTTCCAACCAAAATTTCATGCTCTTTCCAAATATAACATTTGTTTTCTGTTTTGGATAAATAAAATTAATGCAATTACTTAATGCTTTAATTAAATCATTTAAATGGTGAAATTCATAACTTGCTCAATTAAAATCACATTTCAGCAAAAGAAATATGTTTTCCATCTAGAACTTTTTGTTCTTTCCAAATATGAATTTTGTTGTCTGTTTTGAACATTTAAAATTGGTGAAAACAACAAATGTTTGTTTAAATCATTTAAAATGCCAAAGTTCATAACTTAATAAATAAAATTCCAAACTTGGTAAACAACATATCAAACTGAACCTATTGTTGTTTTCTTATTGTTTTAATCATCCATGCATCATTCTAATCAACTTTCACATGATGGTTATTTGTAGATCATTTAATTCAACATTAATTCATGGGCTTTTCCATATGCAATCCAAATTGCATATGGGCCCATTTAAATATGTTTACCATGTCAACTAGTTTATCTTTGATGCCTCCTTAAACTTGTCATGCATCCATATCTTGATCATGCTGGATCTTTTGCCGTAGATGTAATTGTTCCATCTGGTGTTTGTTCTAGTTCGTTGCTTCTTCACGGATAGGACGTTGAGATGATGTGAGCAACGACAAGTTCTTCGGATGTACCTCTACTTGCTGGATTCCAGGCAAGTATACTCACTTGCTGCCTATGGCTGCCTTTCATCACTTGTTACCGATTATTCCCGTTGCCTTTATTCTGGCCTTATGATTCGATGCTTGTGTCTCGATCCTATCATATGTTTACCTTGCAGCCATGATATAGCCTTCCTTCCACTTCCTATTAACTGTTGCTTGTTTACCTTGTTGGCCCTCGTGTCGTAGTTGCATGCTTAGTGTTGTTTGCGCTCTAGTCCTGTTGTCCTTTGCTCTATCATCTGTTTAGTTTGATAGTTGGGTTTCGAATTTAATCAACAACACGTTAATGTTTTAGGTAATATTAATTTGATGATAAGGCACCGGCAGGAGGCCCGGCGGGGTTTTGAGGCCTGCTAGTGTCGAACTTAATTAGGAAAAGGGTCTTGTCCTCCGATCCATGATGAGCGCACTAACCGCATGTGGGAAGCCAGTATGGGCGCCCCCCGCAATTCTGATTCGATTCGCATCTCGTCCAAATCGCCACACTTAGTTCGGGCTTTCCATTTGATGCATGCATATGCTGGTGCGAGCCCTTGGCGCCAGGGTGGAAGTTTTGTAGTCGGCATTTAGGGCGGCGTAGTCTTCCAGTGCTATGAGGGTCCCCCTTTTCTTCGTGGGGGCTTGATTAGCCGCGCACGCACAACA
The DNA here is from genome assembly GCA_028641055.1 of Alopecurus myosuroides. NCBI lineage: Eukaryota > Viridiplantae > Streptophyta > Magnoliopsida > Poales > Poaceae > Alopecurus > Alopecurus myosuroides. Next base: position 191,641,545 of record CM054060.1, on the reverse strand, counting down.
CGTGGTTCTTTGGGCTTGATGCGAAGAAGAGTTGGGTTGTGTTGAGTGCTTCGCTTGGTGGAAGTGCATTTCCATCTAGCGGGTTATTCTTACATGTACGGCCAAATTGGTGCATCCCTGCAGGGTTAAATCTTCTCGAGAAGCCTTGTTGTCCGCGGTTATGGATGACTTGGTGAAAGTGCTGGCTAACAAGTACTCAGACAACTTACACTTAACGATGATAACTTGACTAGTAATATAGATTACCTCCACCATAAAGATGAATGTCACCTTAATCAACCATGTGAGTTTTCCTTGGGTTGCTTCCTTAGTAGGGGGTAACATTGGATGGGTATTGCTTGGTGAGTAGTTGTAGTTGGTTCTGATACGCTATCTTATCCCTTTCTTTTAGCCGGACGTTGTAGCGCGTCTCTGTAGTTAGTTAGTGCAGCCGCTGCCGCTTCTTTGCAATAATCCCTTCTTTCCGTTGTACCCAAAGTATTTGTATCTTGTGATGATTGGTTACGCTGGTATCTTGTGAGTATGGTTTATCCACTTGCCAGTACTTAACCGTACTGACCCACGAATCCCTTTCGTGGCTGCATATTCCACATTGCAGTCAACAGGTTTGAAGTTTGACGACGTTAGCTTGGGAATCCCTCCGGTTTGGCCTGGGCAGGGATTGGACGCCATCGGTTATCTTCAGGACTCTTAGTCCAATTTGTATCTTGTCCGTAGTCAGACGCTATGTTGTTTCTTCCGCTGTTATTTGGATCTTCGTATTTTATCAGTTGTATCCTTGACTCGTTTGAGTCGTCTTGTATTTATCTTTTTTGTTGTTGTTGCGGAAGATTCGTGAACTGTTGTAATGTTATCACAAGTGGCAACCTGGAATCGGTTATTATGTGGATTTTGACGGAAATACTGAAATCTGCATAGTGCCCGATCTCGGGGCGTCACATTGATGCCTACTCTGGTCTTCACCAAATCCCACTGAACCCGGCTGATCAAATAAAGGCTGCCTTTATTACCCCGTACATGGCTTATGGCTATCGTTTCATGTGCTTTGGGTTGAGAAATGTTGGGGCCACATACGAGAGATGCATGCAGAAATGCCTGCACGAGCAGATAGGCAAAATGTGCAGGTATACGTGGATGACATAGTCATTAAGACCAAAGAGAAGCACACACTCCTGAGTGATATCGAAGAAACATTCCCAAACTTGCGAAAGTACCGCATGAAGCTGAACCCAACCAAGTGCACCTTTGGTGTCCCGGCAGGAAAGTTACTCAGTTTTCTCGTGTCTAGATGAGGTATCGAGGCCAACCCCTCCAAGATAAAAGCTATTGAGAGCATGTCTGTCCCGAGATCACTGAAATATGTGCAGAAGTTTACCGGGTGCCTGGCTTCCCTTAGCCGGTTCATTGGAAGAATGGGTGAGAAGGCCTTGCCTCTGTACCAGCTCATGAAGAAAAGCGACAAGTTCGTTTGGACACCACAAGCTGATATGGCTTTCCGGGAACTCAAGACCATGCTGGGTACCGCTTCGGTTCTGGCTTCTCTTGTGCCTAAGGAGCCAATGTTGCTCTATATTGCAGCTACCAACCGGGTTGTGAGTGTGGTGGTGGTAGTGGAGCGAGAAGAAGAGGTCAAGTCGGTGCAGAGGCCGGTTTATTACCTGAGTGAGGTGATCTCCAGCTCGAAGCAAAATTATCCTCACTACCAGAAGATGACATATGGAGTCTATATGGCTGCCAATAAGCTCAAGCTCTATTTCCAAGAGCATTCGATTACAGTGGTGAGCACTGCACCCATCTCGGAAATTATGGGCAACAAGGATGCAAGTGGTCGGGTAGCCAAGTGGGCGATTGAGCTAGCCGCTTATACCCCGATGTACGCAAGAAGAGAAGCCATCAAATATCAAGCCCTATTGGATTTCTTTGTTGATTGGGCCGAAATGCAGTATGAGCCTCCCTTGTCGGAAACAAACTTTTGGCGAATGCATTTTGATGGATACAAGGTGAAAGAGGGACTCGGTGTTGGCGTTATGCTCACCTCACCCAAGAGGGGTTATCTCAAGTACGTCCTGCAAATCCACATTGCGGCGTCCAACAATGTGGCCGAGTATGAGGCCCTGGTCCACAGACTGAAAGTGTCCAAGGAAATTGGTGTCCGCCGGATAATATGCTATGGAGACTCAGATCTGTTGGTCCAACAAGCCTCGGGGACTTGGGACGCATTGGATGCCAATATGGCGTCTTATTGGTTCCTTGTCCAAAACATGTCCGGATAATTTGATGGGTGCAAATTCCACCACATTCACCGGGCTGAGAATGATGTTGCTGATGCTCTGTCCAAATTGGGCTCTTCTCGGCAGTTCATCCCGCCAGGAATTTCTCTGCAGCATTTGAGGAAGCCATCCATCTAGCCATCACCCGAGTCGGATTCGATTTTCGTTCCGACTCAGCCGGACTCAGAAGCTGTTCCCATGGAGATTGATGAAGGGATCATGAAGCAGAACCCGGGGACTTCTTCACTCGACCCCGGGACTGTCTCTCTCTACCCGGGGACTGTCGCATTCATCTCGGGGATTATCTCTCAGTACTCAGGGACTCGGGGACTAGTCTCCAACTCGGAGCAAGTTATGAAAGCTGATCCAATGAAGGTGGATGAGCCAGTATTTCCTACTCGGGCGATACCGAGTTGGGCTCAGCCCATATTATCTTTTCTGGCGGATGGCACTCTGCCAGATGACGAGATCTCGGCCAGGAAAATACAGAGGAGATCCAAAGGCTACACCATTATCAACAAGGAATTGTACAAGAGAAGTGCCACAGGAGTGTTCCAACGCTATGTCGAGCCGGAAGAGGGAGAAGAAATTCTCAGGGAGATACATCAGGGGGAATGCGGGCACCACACCTCATCTCGGGCTTTGGTCAAGAAAGCTTTCCGGCATGGATTCTTTTGGTCACTGCCTTGCAGCAAACAGAAAATATAGTGAGAAAGTGCAATGGGTGCCAACGATATGCAAGCAAGATACACATGCCAGCTGCCAAGTTGAAAACCATTCCCATCACTTGGCCATTTGCAGTTTGGTGCTTCGACATGGTGGGTCCTTTCAAGCCATCTCGAGGCAACATGACTCACATCCTGGTCATGGTTGATAAATTTACCAAGTGGATTGAGGTGAAGCCAATCTGGAAGTGTGATGGAAACACAACAGTAACATTCTTGAAGGATATTATCTTGAGATATGGCTACCCGCATGGGATCATCTCGGATAATGGAACAAATTTTGCTGAGGGAGCCTTTGCTCGGTTCTGCAAGGAGAAGAGGATCCGATTAGACATTGTGTCAGTCGCGCATCCGAAATCAAATGGACAGGTTGAAAGAGCTAATGGCATGGTCCTATTTGGATTAAAGCCAAGGTTGATTGAGCCATTACAGTGAACCCCTGGATGTTCGCTAGACGAGTTGCCGGTGGTGTTGTGGAGTCTAAGGATTACCCCAAACCGATCAACCGAATACACACCATTCTTCCTAGTATATGGAGAAGAGGCCATGTTGCCCACTGCCTTGAGCATGACTCACCCAGAGTAACCCTCTATACTGAGGCAGAGGCAAGAGAATCCCGAGAAGATGATGTTGATTTGCTAGAAGAAGCAAGAGAATTAACTCTGTCGAGACGAGCTATATATCAACAGAACCTGAGACGCTATCATAGACGGAAAGAAAGCCAAAGGGTTTTCCAAGAAGGAGATTTGGTTCTTAGGATGGTGCACCGCACAGCCGGAATGCACAAGCTTTCCCCTCCATCGGAAGGGCCTCTTATTGTGAGCAAGGCTCTGCACAATGATGCATACTATCTCATTGATGAACAGAAGCCATAGAAGAACAGGGCAGATAAATCCGGAGAGGAAACTAAGCGCCCCTGGAATATAGCTCTACTCCACCGTTTCCATTCCTGAAAAAGCATTGTATGTATATACTTACCGAGTTGAAACACAAGTCGTCACTCCGAGTAGGAACTCGGGGACTGCCTGCGCCTAACTTTCTCTGTGTTATTTACTTATTACTTTGCTGTGTTGGTTAATCATCTCGGATTTTCATGTGTATGTCTAGTAATGTGTTTAAACCTAAGGGCCAACTCTTCGAATTTGTTGTTGTCCGCAACCCGACTTCATGGCAAGCAAGAGAAGAAGCCAAGGGTAATGAGCACACGAAAAACTACTAAGGAAAGAAAGAGTTAATCAACCGAGATGGCTCGCTTTTTTCTTCATTTTTTGGATAAGTACTGGGCAGTTTTAATTTTGATCTCAAAGTTGTGAAGTATTATAAACTCAGTTTTCCAAATCTTGTGAATCGACTGCCAAAAAGCCACAAGTGGCAGACAAGAGCAAAGACGAAAAAATCCGGGAGGATAAGAAAACCAACTCGGGGACTCGGAATTAACGCAGTCCGACATTCAGCTCTTGCTAAAACTTAAATAAAAATGAGTAGCAAAGCGGCGAGATAGTTGTTTGATACACTTGCACCCGACATACCGGGTATCTAATGAAATGTTTGAGATTAAGACAGACAAATAATTAGGCCGCGGCCAAGGGAGTTGCATCAGCTTCAGCACCTGCCGGGTTGGAGGACCTCTTCTGCCTCTTGGTGGATGGAGGCTCGACGGTGCCGCTTCCGGACCGCTTCCTCAGTTGTGCGGGGGCAGCAATGGACACGTGCTCCGCCTCGATCACATCTTCGTCCATGTCGGCTGGGATCAAAAAAAGAAACTGCACTAATGAGACCGAGAAGGGGTTGGATACCTCCAAGAATATCCAGTCTTCATCACTATCACCTTCATCGTCCTCAGACCAGTCCCGGATTGAGGTTGCGACTTGGGACTTACCGTCTTGACCAGGAGGAATAGCGAGCGGAATAGGGAGTGTGTCCTGGTTGTCAAACTGCTCCTCATCATCTTCGGTCCGGTCTGGCTTCCAGTTATCCGAGAGGACTGGCTTGTCTTCCACACTCTGACGAGTGAAGTGTTGTACATGCGAAACAATAAGCATAAGGACCTAAATGAACTCGGATGATACCGAGATGTACTCTACTCAGTAGGGCATGCGAAACAATAAGCATAAGGACCTAAGTGAACTCTGATGATACCGAAATGTACTCTACTCGGTAGGGAATGCAAAACATAAAGCATAAGGGACTACGTAAATTCGGAAGATACGGAGATGGAAGCAACTCGGTAGGATAAAGAACACTTACTCGGGGCGCCAGCCTATCTCGGTTGTAGGGCTCAGATCGCCAGTCCCAAGTATCTATGAAGGTGGCCTTGGTGATGGACTTGGGCCAGAGGGCAACCTCTTCCTTGCTGAGCTCGAAAGTTGTTGTGTGTGTCAAGTCAAGGGGCCCCCCCATGAAACACATCTTGTGGGCCCTGAGCTGCAGAGGCAGGATCCGGCGGCTCACCCAGGTGGCGATTAGGTCGTCGGATCGGAGCCCACTCTTGATGAGTTGCTTCAGTTGGTTGTTGGCGGTGTTCGCCTCGGGCACGGTTTTCTTCGGGTTGTACCCCCGGTTCATCATGGTAGTGGGGGGATCAACCCGGAAACGGGGAAGCTTGATGAGGTCAACCGGCTCGGCGCCAGCCTCCGGGGCGGGATTCTTCACATAGAATAATCCTCTCTGCCACTTGCGGCAGGTGTCAAGCCCCTGAACCGGGGGGTTCTCGGTGTAGTTCCGATAGACTATCATAGCCGCGCCGCACTGAGTCATGACTTTGGGAGCATGCGGATTGGCTTTATTGGGGAGGACTTGTTGGCGAAAGTGGAAATATTTTGCCCAGATATGTACCGTGGGGTAGATACCGAGATAGGCTTCGACAAAGGTAACAAAGGTGGAGAGCATGGTGATTGCATTAGCGGGAGGGTGAGGAGGTTGCAAACCGAAGTGACGCAAGAACTTCCGCATGAAGTCGGAGGCGGGGAGGCCGAATCATTGCTTGAAGTGGCTCAGGAAGACCATGTATTCGCCATTTACGGGCTGCGGCTCCACCTCGTCGCCTGGAGGCCAGAAGATGACACCCAGCGGCACGCGCCAAGTGTTGACAAGCCATTGAATGTCACTGTCGGTCACACCAGAGCCCTCCCAGTTCCCGCGGGTGGAGGCGGGCCCCTCGAGGTCGATGTCGTAGACGGGCTCGAGCGCCATCGGGGCGGATCCGTATCCAGGCGCTGCTGAGTTGCGGGTGGGCGCAAGAAGTGGCTCAGGCCGTAGGGGTCGAAGTAGAGCTGCGGCGGCACGAAGAACAAATGTCGTGGCATGATTCCCGCGGCGAAGATGTTAAAGAAGAGGCGCGGGGGATGAAGCAGTACGGTGGTGGTGCGGATTCGCGGGGAACCGTGCGACGCAGTGGAGATCATTGTACGCGGCGGCGCTCCGGTGGACGGTGGCGCACGGTGGTGAACTGTTTCCCTCTGTGTGTGGTGGTGCTCGAGGGCGCGCGGCGGAGTGGTGCGCTCTGCGTAGGCGTATGCGAGGAAGAGGAAGAAGGAGCAACTGGCGAGGAAAATGAGGCGACGGGTGGCGCGTGGGTACTTATACCCCCTAAGCGCGGTTACTTCCCCGGATCAAGTGCGGAGGAAATCGTGGGGTCGTGGAGTTACTGCGTCCAAAAGAAATGCACACAGCGGACTTATCGCGCGTAACGGGCGTAGTTAATCCCACTCCGCGCTACGTGGGCACTTGATTACCTGTCTGCGAGAGGACGCGACGGCGGGTGGGCCAGGGCTGCAGTGAATGACGTGGGCAGGGCGCATGCGTTGCGACCGCGCAGGAACCGAGGTGACGCGGGCAGCAGCGCTGCGCCACGTGGTGAATCTTACACGCGAACATACCTTGGCAGCCCTGGTTAGAGCGGAAAAGTCCATGAGAAATATGGTAAGGGCTGGGATCTCGGCGAAATCCAAATCAGCGTAGTCTACTCGGTTGGTACAGAAAATTTCATCAAGGGGTGATGGATCGGATCCCAGTTCGGATTGAAACTCGACCGAGATGAGGTGCATCTCGGCTGCACATTTGGAAAGAGATTGTTTAAGCTGGCATGGCCCAATGACCGAGTTCACCGGATAATACCAGCTTCGGGGACTAATGTCAGGGGGCTACTCCCGAGTAGGGGAACGGTTGGGGAGAAATGGTACTTGAGGTACTGCTTACCGAGTTGGGCTGTACCGAGTTGGTATGTGCCATATAGAAGGGTACCGAGTTGGGTTACTACCGAGTTGGGTCTATGTCGGTAGGAAGAACAAGGAGCCAAGTGAAGATATGAGTGTTTGTCTAGATCATCCGAGTAGCACTTGGAGGGTCCGGATAGACACAATACTACTCTTCACGGAGGAAAAGTCAATATAGCCGTTGTGATCCCGTATAACCAGGGAGAGTATAGGCGTGTGATTCAACTTACTAGGCATGATGATGCATATGCATACTTTGGTACGGTGCGCTGTATGGGTGAGGCCACATCCTGTCTCTGACAAGGGGGACAGGACATGTCAGCGACCAGACATCGAAGACTTTCGGTGTCTGTCAGCGGAGAAGCGGAGGCGTGCACTACGACACAGTGTGTAGTCACCTAACCTGTACTATTAGTTGGTGGCCACCAGTATATAAGGTGGCCTCCCCCTCCTGCGTGAGGGTCGCCAGTTATGTAAGAACAGAAGTGTTGCTAGTTTGAGTGGAGAGAGAGAGAGATAGAAATAGAGATTCTAGCTCCTCTAGCTCTTTGAGCTTGAGGAACCATTGTACTCGTCACCACATATACAAAGAGAGAGGCAGGAGTAGGGGTGTTACCTCCACACGAGGGCCCCGAACCTGGGTAGATCTTGTTGTTAGCAGTGTAGTGAGCGCGTCAGGTAGGCGTGCGATCCTCCCCGGATACCCACAGTGTCCATCGGCCCCAAACTTAAGCCATCCTATGGCATCTGTCTTTACACATCCACGACAAGTGTAAACAACGATAAATATCACAAGCATCAACTTCTAACAAGTAATCCACACCGTGAGAGAGATCTTGTGGGAAACAACGATAAAGATCCATAATTGTTTCAGGGGTATGAAGGTGGATGATGAGGGTGATGGTGCTGGTGGTGATGATGATGACGATGACGATCTTGATGATGCCCGGAGAGATGATGGTGAAAATAGCGATGATTCTCCCTCTCCGGGGAGGAATTTCCCCGGCAGATTTCTCCCTGCCGGAGAGCTTTTCTCTCTCTGTTGTTTTCCGCCCTGAGGCGGCGGCGGTATATTTCTTCAATGATGTTCTGGGGCATAGGGTTCCCTGGGGTCAAGTACGCGAAAGGGGGCGCCCGAAAGTGGGCCATGGGGGCCAGACCACTCCTAGGCGCGACCAAGGGGGGGGCGCCGCCTGGTGGCGTGGGCCCTAGGTGGCCGCCCTCCGATTGCCCTTCTGGTTGGCTTCCTTCTCGGGACTTCTAAGACTTCTCCAGTATCCCCCCTCTTCTTCTGATCTTCTAAAATAGGGTATCTCGATGGTGCTTTTCCCATCAGATTTCTGGTCCCGGTGTTTATTCTACAAAAAATATGAAACATGCAAAATAAGGTGAAAGAACATAAGTAAGGCATCATAACATGAAATATATCGATGAATAATAGAAAGTAACAATATAAAATAGTGATGCAAAATGGACGTATCAACTCCCCCCAAGCTTAGACCTCGCTTGTCCCCAAGCAAAATTGAACTTAGTAAACATGACCACATGTTTATGGAGTGAGGCGTCGATAAATAAAATACGGACAAGAAGCAACACATCTATCAAAGCACAAGTAATTTTAGACAGCAACTTCCTCTCATATAATCAAACTTGAAACAAGTAGAGGATATCACAATAAAGGTGCAAAAGGAAATCATAATTGGTGAAGGAAAACTTCGTTCCTAGTCAAAGAACAATTAACAGTGTACTTATCTTTCGATCAGAGTCTTTATACTATATCTTATATTGCAGAGTTTATCATGCTCAATTATAACAGTATCTTTGCAGTCATTCGTAACTTTCAAAGTGGTATTCAAACAAATAAAAACATTTGTACTAAACATGGAAAAATATATAACATGATTGAGTAAATCAACATAGAGATGGATGGATCACAACAACTCAAATACTTGCTTAAGACAGAAAGGAGTAGGTTTACCGACTCAACATAAAGGTAAAAGATAGGCCCTTCGTAGAGGGAAGCATGGATTAACTTATGTGAAGGGAATATGCCCGAGAGGCAATAATAAAGTGTTTATTATGTTATTCCTTGTTTATGATAGATGTTTATTTCTCATGCTAGAATTGTATTAACCTGAAACGTTGATACATGCGTGATTAATAAACAAACCGACGTTCCTAGTAAAGCCTCTCTTTTAACTAGCTCGTTGATTAACAGATGATCAAGGTTTCCTGATCATAGACATTGGATGTTGTTAATAACGGGATCATGTCATTAGAGAATGACATGATGAACTTAGACCCTAACTAAGTATAACAATACGATCAAGTCATTTAGTTTTGTTGTTATGTCTTACATTCGAAGTAACATTGTTCCTTAGAGCATGAGATCATGTTAATCACTAATACCGGAAGAAAACTTTGATAACATCAAATGTCACACCGTAACAGGGTGACAATAAAGGTGGCATTAGGTATTCGGAAAGTGTTAGTTGAAGCTCATGGATCAAGAATGGGATTTGTCAATCCAATATGACGGAGAGATATACTCAGGGCCCTCTCGGTGATATCACATCGACACCGCTTGCAAGCAAGTGATATGATCACAAGGATGTTATATCACGGGAACGAGAAAAGAGTACTTGTCGGATAACGAGATCAAACAAGGAATGGTGGATACCAATGATCGGATCTCGGGCAAGTAAAATATCGCGAGACAAAGGGAAATCGTTACGATGTTGAAAGGTTCACACGATCATGAGACTCATCGTTGAATATATGGGAGTCATCACGGATTTCCAGATCCCGCTGTTGATTATTGATCGGAGCGGAGTCTCGATCATGTCTATATTATTAACGAACCATAGGGTGACACACTTAAGGTTCGATGAAGCTTTAGAGAGGATAGGGAACACCGAAGAATATTTTGGGCAGCTCCGAAATTGTTTCGGGGAAAATTGATATATTTCAAGGGGTTTTTCGTCAAAGGTTGTTAATAGAATTAACAAATGGTTCGAGGTGCTGCATGCTAATGTTTGTTAATGGAATTAACAAATATAAATAAAGAAATAAAAATGTTTTATTTATTTATTAAAGAAAAACCTTTGCATTTACTAAGTGGGAAATTAAGGATTTTTGAGTGGGTGTGAGTGGAGCTTCCACTCACATGAAGAGAGGAAGGGGTGGGGGCACCCATGGATGGCCGCACCCCCCCTTTGGGCTGCCTCCCCCTCCCCTATAAAAGCAGGGTGAGGGCTCCCTCTTCTTCAGACACTTGCCCACTTCTTTTCCCTTCCACCCGCTGCGCCATTCCATGGTCTCCGGTTTGGCGAAGTCCTGAACTTGGGATTCTTCACCACCACCACGCTGTCGTGCTGCTGGAATTCTAGGGACCCGCTGGATCAAGGGAACGGAAGTCTTCATCGAGCTGAACGTGTGACTGATTACGGAGGCACCACAGGATTGCGGTGCAATTCTTCTCGCTCTGGATCGGCGTGAGAATGACTACGCCAACAATAAGATTTTATCTCGTACCACTTTGAGTCTTCGAGGGTATGTTATCTGAAGACTCTCTATCTCCACGTTGCCCTTCATCTCATAGATTAGATCATGGCCATTCGGGTTTATCGCGCATAGGAAATTTTTTGTTTTCTATCCAACGTTCCCCTTCAGTGGTATCAGAGCCGGATCTATGCATAGATGAATTGTACGGGTAGAACACATAGGAGTATGTGGGCGTTGATGATCATTATTTTGCCGCTTTGAGTATTTTATGATCTTAGTGGCATAGTGGGATGAAGCGGCCCGGACTAACTTTACATGTCCACGTACATGAGACTTGTTCCACAACTGACATGCAACTTGTATTGCATAAGTGGCTTGTGGGTGTCAGTTTCTCCTACTATAGTTAAGATCTAATCTACGAAGGGTTGTTAAAAATATATTTTATCAACGTTGTGGTTTTTGTACGTAGGTATGAACGGTTCTATCTTCGTAAGCCCAAGCCACGTAAAACATGCAAAAATAAATTAGAGGCGTCTAACTTGTTTTTGCAGGGCATGTGATGTGATATGGTAAATATTACAACGTTATGTATGAGATGATATCTTCTGTAAATTATTGACATACCGGCTGGAGCCATATGGTTGTCTTATTTTTATGGCCTGCGTGTTGTATATCATATCCATGTGATATGCTGTAATGGACAATCAATATGGAGGTGCCACGAACCTTGGTGCCACGCCGGTGGAATGATGGAGATCATGCCATGATGCACAAAATGGAGATCAAGTGCAAGAAGGACCATATCATATCACATTATCCATGCATGTGATGTTTATCCTTTTATGCATCTTATTTTGCTTAGATCGCGACGGTAACATTATAAGATGATCCCTCTCACTTAATATCAAGATAATAATGTGTTCTTCCTTAAGTATGCACCGTTAAGAAAGTTCGTCGTTTCGAGACACCACGTGATGATCGGGTGTGATAGACTTAATGTTTGCATACAACAGGTGTTTTCAAGCCTAGCATGTACAGACATGGCCTTGAAACACACGCAATACTACGGTTCTACTTGGCGAGCCTAGCATGTACAGACATGGCCTGGGAACACGTAACCGAAAGGTAAAGCATGAGTCATATGGATGATATGATGAACATGTTGATGTTCGCCTTTGCAACTACACCGTCTCACGTGATGATCGGTTTCGGTGTAGTGAATTTGGTTCGGGTAATCACTAAAGACGACTAAGAGGGATGTTGTTTTTGAGTGGGAGTTCATGGGATAATTTTAGAATTAACTTGAACTTAATTTATCATAAACATAGTCTAAATAGTCTTTGCAAATATGTTGTAGATCATGGCACCACCTACCTTCAATTTCAATATGTTCATGGAGAGAGAGAAATTAGCGAACAATGGAAGCAATTTTACCAACTGGGCAATTAACCTGAGGATTCTCCTCACCGCTTGCAAGAAGCTCTATGTGCTTGATGCACCTCTAGGTGACCAGCCCGCTGATGATGCTTCTGATGAAGATAAAAATGTTTATCTGACTCAACAAGAAGACCACAGTATAGTTCACTGCGGCATCCTCTATGGATTAGAGCCAGAGCTGCGAAAACGTTTCGAGAACAGCACTGCGTATGCCACAATGGGAGAACTGAAAATGATTTTCGATACTCATGCTGCAATGGAGATTTATGATGCTTCAGAAAATTTCTTTAGCTGCATAATGGAAGAGGACAGCTCCATTGGTGAGCACATACTCAGAATGTCTGAGTACGCTGATAAACTCATAGCTTTGGGAATGTTGATCCCCAATGAGCTTGGGATACATCATGTTCTCCAATCTCTGCCACCTAGTTACAAGAACTTCGTGATGAACTATAATATGCAAGGCATGAAGAAGTCTCTTCCTAAGCTTCTCTCGATGCTTAAAACTGCTGAAGTGGAGATCAAGAAAGAACATCAAGAGTTGATGATCAATAAGACCACTAGTTTCAAGAAAGGCAAGAAAGTCAAGCCAAGGGTTAACTTTAAGAAGGGTGGCAAATCTTTTGCTACTCCTGAGAAGAAAACCAAGTTTGGCCCTAAGCCTAAGACTGATTGCTATTATTGCAAGGGTACTAGCCACTTGAAGCGCAATTGTCCAAAATATCTGGCAGATAAGAAGGCCGGCAAAGTGAACAAAGGTATATATGATATACTTGTTATTGATGTGTACCTTACTAGTACTCGCAGTAGCACCTAGGTATTTGATACTGGTTCGGTTGCTCACATATGTAACTCAAAACAGGAGCTGCAGAATAAGCGACCACTAGCAAAGGATGAGGTGACGATGCGCGTCGGCAATGGATCAAGAGTTGATGTGATCGCTGTCGGGACGCTGCCTCTACGTCTACCATCAGGATTAGTTATAAACCTCAATAGTTGTTATTTGGTGCCTGCATTAAGCATGAATATCGTTTCTGGATCTTGCTTAATGCAGAATGGTTATTCCTTTAAGTCTGAGAACAATGGTTGTTCGATTTATATGAATAATATCTTTTATGGTCATGCACCTGAGAAGAATGGTTTATTTCTTTTGAATCTTGATAATGTTGATACACATATTCATAATGTGAATGCCAACATAATTATATTAAGTGATGATATTGCTACTTACATGTGGCATTGCCACTTAGGTCATATTGGTGTTAAACGCATGAAGAAGATCCATTCAGATGGACTCTTAGACTCACTTGATTATGAATCATTTGAAACATGTGAACCATGCCTTATGGGCAAGATGACTAGAACCCCGTTTTCTGGAACCATGGAACGGGCGAGAGACTTACTGGAAATCATACATACTGATGTGTGTGGACCAATGAGTGTATCGGCGCGCGGTGGATATCGTTATTTTGTCACTTTCATAGATGATTTGAGTAGATATGGGTATATTTACTTAATGAAACACAAATCTGAGACATTTGAAAAGTTCAAAGAATTTCAGAGTGAAGTTGAAAATCATCGTAACAGAAAGATTAAATTTCTATGATCTGATCGTGGAGGACAATATCTAAGTTACGAGTTTGGCATGCATATGAAACAATGTGGAATAGTTTCACAACTCACACCTACCGGAACACCACGGCGTAATGGTGTTTCTGAACGTCGTAATCGTACTTTATTGGATATGGTTCGATCTATGATGTCTCTTACAGATTTGCCACTATCGTTTGGGGTTTATGCACTAAAGACCGCTACATTCACTTTAAATAGGGCACCATCTAAATCCGTTTAAACGACACCATATGAATTATGGTTTGGAAACAAACCTAAGCTGTCATTTCTAAAAGTTTGGGGATGCGATGTTTATGTGAAGAATCTTCAACCTGATAAACTCGAACCCAAAGCGGAAAAATGCGTCTTCATAGGATACCCTAAAGAAACAATAGGGTACACCTTCTATCACAGATCCGAAGGCAAGATTTTCGTTGCCAAGAATGGATCCTTTTTGGAGAAGGAGTTTCTCTCGAAAGGTGTGAATAGTAGGAAGGTAGAACTCGACGAGGTTATTGAACCTTCTCTTCTTGGAATGGCGAGTAGCGCAGCGCCGGAAGTTGTTCCGGAGCCGACCCCGTCAGTTGAAGAGAGTGCTAATGATCAAGATCATGAAACTCCAGTAGAGGAAACTACCGCACCTCGCAGGTCAACTAGGGAACGTACAACTCCTGAACTGTTCGGAGATCCCGTATTAAACTTCATGGTAGATGGAGGTGATGACCCTGCGACATATGAGGAAGCGATGATGAGCCCAGATTCCAACAAATGGCTTGAAGCCATGAAATCCGAAATAGGATCCATGTACAAAAACCAAGTTTGGACTTTGGTAGACTTACCCGATGACCGCAAGGCCGTTGAGAAGAAATGGATCTTTAAAAGGAAAACTGACGCTGATGGTAATGTGACCGTCTATAAAGCTTGACTTGCCGCAAAAGGTTTCCGACAAATTCAAGGAGTTGACTATGATGAGACTTTCTCACCAGTAGCGATGCTTAAGTCAGTTAAGATTATGTTAGTAGTTGCTGCATTTTTCGATTATGAAATCTGGCTGATGTCAAAACGGCGTTCCTTAATGGTGACATTGAGGAAGAGTTGTATATGATGCAACCCAAAGGTTTTGTTGATCCTAAGGATGCTGACAAGGTGTGCAAACTTCAACGTTCCATTTATGGACTGAAGCAAGCATCCCGAAGTTGGAACCTCCGTTTTGATAAGGTGATCAAAGGGTTTGGATTTGTCCAAACATACGGAGAAGCTTGTATTTACAAGAAAGTGAGTGGGAGCTCTGTAGCATTTCTAGTACTATATGTGGATGACATATTGTTGATTGGAAATGATATAGAACTTTTGAAAAGCGTAAAAGGTTATTTGAATAGTAGTATTTCGATGAAAGACCTCGGTGAAGCAGCTTATATATTAGGCATCAAAATCTACAGGGATATATCAAGACTCTTAATTGGACTTTCGCAAAGTACATACCTTGACAAGATTCTGAAGAAGTTCAGAATGGAAGAGAGTAAGAAGGGGTTCTTGCCAATGTTGCAAGGCAAAACATTGAGTAAGACTCAATGTCCTGCTACAGCAGAAGATAGAGAGAGAATGAATATTATTCCCTATGCTTCAGCCATAGGTTCTATCATGTATGCTATGCTATGTACAAGACCGGATGTGGCACATGCTATTAGTTTGACTAGTAGGTACCAATCCAATCCAGGTTTGGAACACTGGACTGCGGTCAAGAATATCTTTAAGTACTTGAGAAGAACTAAGGATATGTTTCTCGTATATGGCGGTGAAGAAGAGATCGTCGCAAGATGTTACGTCGAGAGCTTTGACACTGATCTGGATGACTCTAAGTCTCAGTCCGGGTACGTATTTTTTAAGAATGGAGGAGCTGTAAGCTGGAGGAGTTCCAAGCAATCCGTGGTGGCGGGATCATCAACAGAAGCGGAGTATGTTGCTGCCTCGGAGGCAACACAGGAAGCAGTTTGGATGAAGGAGTTCATATCCGAACTAGGCGTGGTTCCGAGTGCCTTGGATCCAATGGTTATCTATTGTGACAACAATGGTGCCGTAGCCAATGATAAGGAACCAAGGTCTCACAAGAATTTCAAGCATATCAAGCGCCGTTTTCACTCCATCCGTGAGCATGTCGCAGATGGGGATGTGAAGATTTGCAAAGTACATACGGATCTGAATGTGGCAGATCCGTTGACTAAAACTCTCTCAAGGGCAAAACATGATCAAACACCAGAACTCAATGGGTGTTAGATTCATCACTATGTAATATAGATTATTGCCCCTAGTGCAAGTGGGAGACTGAAGGGAATATGCCCGAGAGGCAATAATAAAGTGTTTATTATGTTATTCCTTGTTTATGATAGATGTTTATTTCTCATGCTAGAATTGTATTAACCGGAAACGTTGATACATGTGTGCTTAATAAACAAACCGACGTTCCTAGTAAAGCCTCTCTTTTAACTAGCTCGTTGATTAACAGATGATCAAGGTTTCCTGATCATAGACATTGGATGTTGTTAATAACGGGATCATGTCATTAGAGAATGACATGATGAACTTAGACCCTAACTAAGTATAACAATACGATCAAGTCATTTAGTTTTGTTGTTATGTCTTACATTCGCAGTAACATTGTTCCTTAGACCATGAGATCATGTTAATCACTAATACCGGAAGAATACTTTGATAACATCAAACGTCACACCGTAACAGGGTGACTATAAAGGTGGCATTAGGTATTCGGAAAGTGTTATTTGAAGCTCATGGATCAAGAATGGGATTTGTCCATCCAATATGACGGAGAGATATACTCAGGGCCCTCTCGGTGATATCACATCGACACCGCTTGCAAGCAAGTGATATGATCACAAGGATGTTATATCACGGGAACGAGAAAAGAGTACTTGTCGGATAACGAGATCAAACAAGGTATGGTGGATACCGATGATCGGATCTCGGGCAAGTAAAATATCGCGAGACAAAGGGAAATCGTTACGACGTTGAAAGGTTCACACGATCACGAGACTCATCGTTGAATATATGGGAGTCATCACGGATTTCCAGATCCCGCTGTGGATTATTGATCGGAGAGGAGGCTCGATCATGTCTATATTATTCACGACCTGTAGGGTGACACACTTAAGGTTCGATGAAGCGTTAGAGAGGATACGGAACACCGAAGAATATTTTGGGCAGCTCCGAAATTGTTTCGGGGAAAATTGAAATAGTTCAAGGGGTTTTTCGTCGAACGGTTGTTAATAGAATTATAAAATGGTTCGAGGTGCTGCATGCAAATGTTTGTTAATGGTATTAACAAATATAAATAAAGAAATAAAAATGTTTTACTTATTTATTAAAGAAAAACCTTTGGATTTTCTAAGTGGGAAATTAAGGATGTTTGAGTGGGTGTGAGTGGAGCTTCCACTCACATGAAGAGAGGAAGGGGTGGGGGCACCCATGGCTGGCCGCACCCCCCCTTTGGGCTGCCTCCCCCTCCCCTATAAAAGGAGGGTGAGGGCTCCCTCTTCTTTACACACTTGCCCACTTCTTTTCCCTTCCAGCCGCTGCTCCATTCCATGGTCTCCGGCTTGGCGAATCCCTGACCGTGGGATTCTTCACCACCACCACGCTGTCGTGCTGCTGGAATTCCGGGTATCCTCTACTTCCGCAACCCATTGGATCGAGGGAACGGTAGTCTTCATCGAGCTGAACGTGTGACCAATTACGGAGGCACTGCCGGATTGCGGTGCACTTCCCTCGCTCGGGATCGGCGTGAGAACGACTACGCCAACAACGAGATCTTATCTCGTACCACTTTGAGTCTTCGAGGGTATGTTATCTCAAGACTCTCTATCTCCCCGTTGCCCTTCATATCATAGATTAGATCTTGGCCATTCGGGTTTATCGCGCGTAGGAAAATTTTTGTTTTCTATGAAACGTTCCCCTTCATCATGTTCTAGAGCTTTTCATGTGATAAACAGAGTATTGAAAACAATTTTGAGAGTGGTGAATGTTTATGTCAATGAATGGCAAATAGAAAATACAGTACATCACAAGCCAACTAGACTTCACAAGAGCGGCTCCCATTGAAGGGCGCAACTGGTGTAGAAGGTCATCCCTCTTTCTCTTTTGTTTACACAATTATGCTTTGACTGATAAATCTGGGGCAAAAATAGTGAAGCGAATTTGTATTATTATGTTTGGGGCTGGGAACCCCGCTGCCAGCTCTTCTAGCATTTGGATAACCGGATTAAGCCACTAGTCCAGGTGTGTAAAGTCCAAACAACAAGTGAGATAAAGATTCTCTATTTGCGTCCTCATGAGCTGAAACAGGGGCACACAACAGGTGTAATTTTGAAGGTTTAAAGGTAGCACACAAGCAATTTACTTGGAGTGACTGTTAAATACCACATATAGGTAGGTATGGTGGAGAACAATCGCAAGGTTTTGGGGCTCAAGGTTCTGATGCACGAGAAGCATTTTCCTCTCAGTACAGGTTTTTGGCTAGCAAGGTTGGGTAGCAAGCATAAGAGTCGAACAAAAACAAAAGAAATACATATATGATAATACCAATCATGCAATCATCCTTGGAGTTACAAACAATCTTACTTGAGAATACTAAGGTAATGAGCTAACAAGAAAGAAAGATCACATAATAATATATCTACATGCAACTCCCTCTTTTCTACTTAAGTCTTGTCGGATTGTTGCTACTAACCAATGCCAAGTTTGCCAAAACCAAGTAGATTAACATGATGCCCCAACATTGATACCAATACTAATAAAAAGATCAACCATATAACAAAAATTGCAAACTAAAATGAAGTGTAGAAAGTAGATGATGAAACTTCTCATTAATATTCCATTACGACAACTCAAACCAAGGGATACTGCAAACCATCCTATATTATATTTTCTCTACTCATGATATGACTCTACTAAAAGGGAAAAGGTGAAAGATAAAGGTGTGATACCGCGACACTCCCCCAAGCTTGGAAGAAACCAAGGGGATGCCAATACCAATGACTAATTAATTCTTCTGTGGTGGTGGTGAGTCCTTTTCATCATCAGACTTCCAAGGTAAAGGCTCTCCATCAAGAAATGATGTCTTGGTCTCCAATGTCCTGAAACTAGCAGCAGAGCTTATAATTTTAAACCTGTTCTCATACTCATAGTTGTAACAGCCCAATTCTTGGAAGACAGGAAAAACTTGTTTTCAATAACCCAAAAATCAGGGCTAACAAAAACTTTTTAATATGATTGACTTGTGCTTGTGTTTCTTTTCTATTTGTTGGTTGATTGTGTATTTGTTTGAGTTTGTTAACAACTAAGATTAAAGCCAATTATCATAACTTTCTTCAAGCACAAACCTTGTGATCAAGTCATGACAAGAATGCTTATCATCTTCATCCATCACACTCTTTTGGCAAAAACCTTTTTGAAAATGTTTTGATTTTAGAAGAAACCGAAAGGCCAAGTTTTGAGAAAACAAAAAAGGATATTTTCGAAAACTATATAAAAAGTATTTTGAAGCTAATCATCTTCAACCTGTTTTTAACCAAGATGTTTGTGCAAAGTATTTCAGAAACTCCTTCTCACTTCCTTCTTTTACAAAAACAATAAGAGGGGATTATGTTACCCCTGTGTTTTCTCCTCAATTATATTCTTTTGGAAATAACAACATTTGATCTGAATCTATTTGTAAAATCCTCTTGTCATGGTATGCCTTGATCACTACCTCTATTTAACACTTGAGTGAAACACCTGGAAATTAAATTGAAGAACTTAGTTGTTTGAGTGATCTTGTGTGTCTTGTTATTTTACCTGCTTGTTGTATGATCTTATCTTGTGTTTGATTGAAGTGTTTATTTCTGTTTGTTGATAAGTGTGTGCTGTTTTAAAGATAATAAAACCTAGTTATAACAAGATCAAGCATCTATATCATATCCCATCTCATGTCCATATCATCTTCTGTTTTCTTAAAAATCTCCAACTTTGGAGACACTCTTCTATGACAAATCTTGAGCCAATCATCATACATCTCATTGTATATATCTATTCTATCCATCCAAGTTGTTATTCTTGATATTGAAACACTTTTGTATCTTATTTCAAAGTCCCTTAGAAGGCATCCCTAAATATTGATCATATCCATGTTATCTTGATGCGCTTTTTCTGTGTTAATCAAAATAACTCCTTATTGTTTTCAGGCCCAATGAATCTACACTTGTCATCTCCATGACCTATACATCACCTCCATGTGGTCCATTTATTTTCCAATGGCCATTTAATTATTCTTCTCTCATGGTTTTTATCCTATAAAATAAACTCCTGTTTTCACCATTTTTCCACTTGGTGCCTCAAATATTTTCAAAAGAGTTTTTTATTAAAAATCACTTTTGAGACCTATATTATGTACCATATCATCCCAACTCAAAAATATTTGTTTTCAAAGCATTTTACTATTTATTATTTTCCATTTTCCAAAAGGCCAGAAATGAAATTTAAAATATTTTGTGAAGAAAAGTATTTCCTAAAATCTTGGAAAAATTACCCAACATGCCTATGGTCATGTGGGACTTAATTATACAAAAACATTCGCAAGTTGTTTTGAAAATTTTGGAGAAAACATTTAAAAACAGTTTCTGCCATTTTTTAATTTCCAAAATTTTGTGAAAGAAAAGTTTTCATAAGAACTTGAGACCACCACCCCTAGACTCTATTTTTCATCCTCTATCCAATGGACATGATAGTTCATATGTGTTCCATTCAAAATTTTGGTGAAAACAAGCAAAACCACCTCTGGTTACTCTGGTCACTATTGAGTTCATCCATGTGTTGATCAATCATTGCCTCCTCTCCACCTCTCTCTTCATTCCTGGCATTGTAAACATCCACTTTGAACTCCTAGACATGGTCTACCAACCCCTAACCCTCTGACTCTCCCTCTCTCTCAACCATTAGCTAGAGGCCAAGGATGGTGATCACCACCCCATCTTCACAGTCCACCTCCACAGTACCTCACTGAAGCAACCCTCGCGCCAGCACACTCCCCTCACCCCCGTGAACTCTCTGGAACGAGCCCTCGCTCTCTCCTTGTCTTCTTCTTCCTAGCCCGTGAGCTGGCCATGGCGCTCAGAGCATGCACGACACGTCGCTCGCGTTCCAACGCGTGTGCAGCACACCTAAGCCCCTCCCCTTATCTACACCCCTCACGGGACGTCCACAAGCTCACCTGTTCCCCTCACTTTCCCCAGCTCGCTCTCCATCTCTCCCAAGTCCCTGTCGAACATCTGCGGGCACCCCTCGTCCCCGCTCGAATCCGCTCACCTCGAACTTCCTCAATCAAATCCCTCTCGCCAGGAGACTCACATAACCTCGGCCTCACTCCCTGATAGGTTTCCACTCGCTTGTGCGCCTCTCAGCCAGCCCACCATGGCCGCCCGAGCCGTTGCTCGCCGTGCTCCGGCGCTGCACCAACGCAAGGCGTCCCCTTGCTGTCCTCCTAGTCACAACACTCCCTCTACCCCCTAATTGCATGACTGCATCAAAATCCCCATCCCTAGACCTCTTAACCATCGGCATCGTGCGCGAGCTCGCCGCGGGTGAGCACCCGTCGAGCCACCAGTACAGGCGAGGCCCAACCCTCTCCTTGCACTGCCTATCTTCCTATGGATCTTAGTATCCCATTGAACATCTCCTATGGTCTTTTTATCAACTGCAGGTTCACTCCCGACGGATGTCTTGCTCGGCCGCCGCCGCCGTCCGTCGAGCACTCGCCTGCAGGCGTTCCCGTCAAGCGCTGATGGCACCACTAGCTCGCCGGAGCTCTCGGCGTCCTCGTGGTACCTTCTGTGCTTCCAGGGGGTCACGGGAGGCCACGGCGGCGAACTCGAGTCCCTGCTGCGGTGGCCGGAGCGGATGCCGCCGCCAATTTTGGTCACCGCCGGTCTGGCCCCGCGCGATGCACTCCCTGCCGTTGGATCTCGATCTGATAGTAGCGTACCGGTCAACCGGACCAGGAGACGCTGACCAGCGGGCCCCGCCTCGGCCCACCGTCAGGGTTGAAACCCTCCCGCGCGGGAAACGCCAGCGGGCCGGCCTGCTCTTCCTCGGCCCGTTTCCATCACAGATCTGGCCCTTTTTGTTTTTCTGCAGGTGTTTTAATCTTTTCCCTGCAGATCTGAATCTGGTGCTTTACTTTAAATCGAAACAAAAATGCAAATGAGTAAAACTTGACAAACTAAAATTCACAGTGATAGATATGCATTTTCTTAACCATATCCAATTTGCAGATCTAGTTTTTGTGCGTTATTTTGGAAGAAATAAAATAAATGGCAGACACTCTTTAACACCATTTATTTAATAACTTGAGTTTTAAGTATCCAAAACATGCAAACTCAACTTTTATGAGTAGCCCTTGATAATATCTATCTTGTGCAATTGGCCTTGGGTTGACTTGATTTGATATGTGAAAATGACATGCATGTTAGTGTTTAGGCCAGAGAGCACTTCTGTGAATTATTTAATTTATTGGTGATGATTTTTGATGTGAATCCAATTGGGTTGGTTTGCTAGTGACTAGGAGCACCATATACTGGATTTTCATGATGTTAGGAGTTACAGAATAGGATTGGTGCAATATTTAGTGTTTATCCATTTTCTGCATATTATTGCTATGCCTTTATTAAATTGTGTGTTATATTGTTTTGTTATAAAATTGATTCCTAGCATGTGTAGGGTATCAATACATGTTTTATTTGTGCTTGAGTGTGTCATTATCATGTTAGGAAAATGTGTGTGAAAAGCATGTTGTTGTAGTATATTTTCCATAGGGTTGTTTTCCTTGTAATATTAGGATAAATCTTGTATTTCTTCTTATGAGTATGATGACTTTCATAAATTTTTTAGTATTTTTATCCATAGCATAGCTACTGTTATTTTTGGATGTTATAATTGCTTGCATGATTGGATAAGTTCTAGATCATGTTGGCATGCCATGCTAGTTGTAGGTGATTTCTGCCATAGTAGTTATATTGCATGCTTAATTTTTTGAGGCATTAATTAGATTGTTATTTTGTTATTACTAGCATGTCTAGGTGTTGTTTTCTATGTTATTTGGATGCCATCTTACATATCCATCATGTTAGAATAAATCTTGTTTAATGATCTCTTATGGTTATGCATGTCTGCTTGTCTAAATAGCCCTTTTTCATGTCTAGTTTTAATAGTTGTTTTGCTCCATGATTATTTCCATGCATTGAGTGATGCCATGGTATTTTGGTATGGTTTTTTCTCTGTTATTAGGTTGTTTAGGTACTGGTTATATTAATTCTCCATGATTAGAAAAGCATGTGTTACTTTGGGCTTGTAGTATTGCTTGATAATATTTTCCTATGCATGTGTATGTGTTCCTAGGTAGTTTTCTTGTTATTTTGCTCATCCTCATGAATGACCAGAGAGTCATTTAACCTTATTTGACCATGATATGAGAGTGGCACACCAACCTATTCTAGTGCTATTCATGTGTGTTGTCTGTGCATGTTTTGCTTGATGGTGTGCACCCTAGTAATTTTGTTTGTGAGTGTACTTGATTGATGAAATGTTTGCTGTATGTGTACATTTTATCAAGTGCTTTCCTTTGTTTGGTTCTGATTGGGTGTTTTCCTTTTATGTTTACGACGTTAGATAACGAAGACGGTATTATTTCCCCGAGAGGTTTTTATTGCAACTCTTGTTTATTTCAAGAGCAAGACCAAGACCAGTGCCAAGGCAAGCCATTGTAAATGCTTGCTGTTGTTTTACTTATCATTATCTATCATGCATATTTTACTTCTGAAGTTTTAAAAAAGTTTGATTCAAAAACTATGCTTTTAAGTGGACTATACTACTATCTATTTTATGTATCTAATATGTTATATCCACTATATAATCTTGGTGTTACCAAGCACTTTAGACATTTTAGTATCATCACTTAATCAACTTAAGTCCCCTAGTGGACATTTTAACTTGATGTTTTTGGAAAGCAAAAGATTGGAAAAACCCCGAGGTAAGGTGGGACCTTGTCCGAGGGAGGTTTGTGAAGAAGGAAATATTTTCGAACTTTATTTCCAAAAATGACACATAACCTAGTCTTCGCCGGACAACCAAGCCGTGCTGCCACATTACCCCAATATGGGAACGGGGTCTAGCTAATTGCTTGTCGGTGTTAGTCCGTGTCTACCTCAATGTGCTATAGGGGTTAGAGTCCCCCGAACCGAATTGTCGCCAGGAGGGAGAATGGGACATTCACAGTGTGGGATTAAGTTCACTACCGGTTGCAGCAATTGGGTCTCCTGCCATGGCGGTGTGTTGTCAGGGGAAACCGGATCGATACGGCTGACTCACTCGGTGCCGGGGAGAACAAACCCAATTGAAGAGGTAGTCCTTTACTAGCACTGACATAGTGGATGGTTAGGACCAGTTATCCGATGTTTGCATACTGTCTCGGACAGTCCGTGGTTGTTCACGGCGGATGTACTGGATCTTGTGGATTGTGTACACCTCTGCAGAGTAAAACTATTCAGAATAGCCGCGTCCTCGGATATGGACAGTTGAATGGCCATGTAGCTAGCATTGTGTCAACGTTTTCGAAAAGCTGGAAAAGTGTTTTGGAACTTGTACCTGGGAGGTACGTTGAAAGGGAATGATTGTACCTTTGAGGTACCGGATAAATGATGATCTTAAAGATGTGTTTTTCCAAGAAGTTTTGCAAAGAGAAATGTTTTCTCTATTTAGAATGCTTTATCAAAACCTTGTGGACATGCTATATCTACAAGAGAAATGAAATATCTTTTGAAGTATCTTCTTCAACAAAGAAAAATAAAACTTGTGCAACTATGATGAGTCCTAAATTCATCATTGCTAGTTGAACCCTAATTAAAGCCTTCCTACCACCTATATATGTTTTTGCATACTTGCATGTTTAGCTTTCATTTGGGGTGTCTTGCAAGAGTACATTCAAACATACTCATATTGGTTTCGTCCCTGGCTATTGTCTTAGCCAGACTTTGAGCAGAAACCCGGAGAACCTGAAGAAGATGGTGTCGCTGACGGCTATGCGAACTAGGAATGTCTCCGAGTCAGTAGCCTGTAGGTAGTCAATGCGTGACTTGGGTTTACCACGAGTGTGCTTTGTAGTCTTCCGCTGTTTTTGGTGTGTGTTCCTGCCCTGCGTGGCAGTTGTTTTCAACTGAGTCAGGTGACCAGTTGTGTAAGCCGTGTATTCGTGTAGTGGATGTTGTAATCTGAAATGCCAACTCGAGTATGTTGTTCACGACTAACTGATCATGGGATCGTGAATGTATGCATACTGGAGGTCTCGGACTGCTAGTCTGGGGTCCCCACAATAGTTCTGATTCTACACATCGTAGAGTTGTGCTTGTAATTTGTTGGTGGTCTCGGTGAGTGAGAAGATCTCCCCCAAAGCTTTAAAGTCTCCTTCTTGTGCTCGGAAATCAGTTCTATCTTTATCATGTGGATGATGTCAACTTCACGCTCCGCCATCTTCTTGTACCTAAAGACTTCTTGCTCCAGCTCTTCCATCCTAGCTTCCAGACTGCCTTCTCCTTTAGGGCCCCGAACATCTTCTATCTGCACCTCCCCATCCTTGAGCAGCAGCTCTTTGGGATGCATCTTCAACTAGTTCATGTACAGGTTGACGATGTTTGCAAAGAAACTGTCTTTGGGAGGTCCGGAAGAGGACATCGTGGCCCTAGATCTGAAGATGTAACCTGGCAGAAACAACTCGTAATAGAAATACGACGAGAAAACGGTATATGGACCTCGGGGGGTCCGGGGGGTTAAATATCAGAACAATACATAACGAAAGGAAAGTCCAGGTCAAAAACGAGCCAGAGAGGGGCTCCGGGGCAGCCACACCATAGGGTGGCGCGGCCAGGGGTAGGCCCACGCACCCAGGTGGTGTGGATCCCTCGGGAACCATCTCCTACCCTTTTTCGGCTTAATATTTTTTTATATTTTTCCAAAAACCAATAATTTATAACTTGGAAAGTAATCCACAAACTTTTTCTTAACAGAACTGTTACCTATTCGAAAACAGACTCTTCGGATTCTGGAATATTCCCTCTAATGAACTTCTCCGGAGTCGTTACTTGAATAACATCAACATCTTCATCATAAGAATCCACGGAAATATAATGTTTGAGTCTTTGCCCATTTACCACTTGTGTAGTGTTATCTTTGAGGGAAGCAATCTTGATTGCACCCGAACTATACACTTCTTCGATAACATAGGGGCCTTCCCATCTCGAGAGTAATTTTCCTGCAAAAAATCTGAGACGAGACCTATACAATAGAACTTTCTCACCAACATGAAACTCTATTTTAAGAATTCTACTATCATACCATTGTTTAACTTTCTGTTTAAAGATCCTAGCATTTTCGTAAGCTTCACATCTCCATTCATCTAGATGATTCAAATCAAGCATTCTTTTCTTACCAGCAAGTTCAAAATCTTTATTAAGTTCTTTCACTGCCCAATAAACTTTGTGTTCTAATTCTAAAGGCAAGTTACAAGATTTTCCATAAACCATTTTATAAGGAGACATAACCATAGGATCTTTATAAGCAGTTCTATAAGCCCATAAAACATCATTCAACTAATCAAACCAATTCTTCCTAGATTTACTAAAAGTCTTTTGCAAGATAGATTTAATTTCTCTATTTGATAATTCTACTTGCCCACTGGTTTGAGGATGATAAGCTGAGGCAATTCTATGATTAACATCATATTTAGCAAGGGTTTTTCTAAAACCACCATGAATAAAATGAGAACCTCCATCAGTCATAACATATCTAGGCATACCAAACCTAGGGAAAATAACATCTTTAAGCATTTTTAAAGAGGTCTCACCATCAGCACCTTTTGTAGGTATAGCTTCTACCCACTTAGTAACATAATCAACAACAACAAGAATGTGAGTGTAACCATTCGAAGGAGGAAAAAGACCCATAAAGTCAAATCCCCAACAATCAAAAGGTTCAGTAACAAGAGAATAACTCATAGGCATTTCATTATGTGTAGAAATATTACAAACTCTTTGACATTCATCACAAGATAAAATACATTTACGTGCATCTTTAAAGAGAGTACACCAATAGAAACCTAATTGTAGAACCTTCTGTGTGGTTCTATCTCCAGCGCGATGTCCTCCATAAGCGCTACCATGGCACTTTTTCAATACTTCACGTTGTTCATGATCTAGAACACATCTTCTCATAATACCATCTACTCCTTTATATAAGTGTGAGTCATCCGAGAAATAATGCCTCAAATCATAGAAGAATTTTCTTGTTTGTTGAGATGTAAATGTTGGAGGCAAATACTTGGAAACAATAAAGATAGCATAATCAGCATACCATGGACTATCTTGGGAGTCTACCTTTATTGCAGCCAACTGTTCATTTGGAAAACTATCATTAACAGGAATAGGGTCATAAACAATGTTTTCCAATCTAGACAAGTTATTAGCAACAGGATTTTTAGCACCCTTCCTATCCACAATATGCAAATCAAACTCTTGTAAAAGCAACACTGATGAGGACATCCCTAGTGCTTCTACACTTTCTCCCATTGAAGATGTTACTATTAAAGAGAAACAGGATGAAGTGAGAATTGGAACAATGACAATATCAAGAACTAAGTTATTACAACAGCAGGTGAATTCTCTCTTATTAGAATGTGATGTTGGTTTTCATGAGAATTTTATACTACCTAAATCCATGCACTTATGTATAATCAGGTTTTTTTATAACACAAGCATGGATGGAGGTGTACTTCAAGAGGAGCTAGAAAACAAGATCACTATGGTGAAAACAAACAAGGAAGATGGTGAAAACAATTCTACAAGTGTGGAAAACAATTGTTAGTTTGTTATTCCACACTCATAGATGGTGAAAACAAGAGGAGGGCGCCCACAATGGATATCAATGTGTCACGACCCCGGACCCAAAGATATACATGTTGTTATGTGCTCCTAGCCATGGACTCACAAGGGCTTCAGGGTTACCAGCCCCGGCCGCAACAAACAACGGCAGGCAGACTAGATTCATCGGCACGTAGTCCGGATCCCCAGTCTACTACTCCTTGTATCCATGCTAGTCATAACCAACTACGCATATCAAAGCGTCCACGAATCGAATGAAACTGAAGGAAACGGGACCAAAGCTATACAGAGATGCTATGTGTCCAGAAAGTGCAACAATAATCGAGGGTTACTGGGGTTACCTCGCCCCAGGCCGATCACATCGACAGGCGGGCTCGGACATGGATCATCGGCTCCACAACCCCTCGACTGCGACAACTATGCAGGCATAGCCAAAACTGTATAACGATGAGCTCGAAACCAACAACCGATCAAAGCAGCACTCTAGACAATGAAATTGTATCAAACAGGTGTTACTAGAGTATAGCTTACAAACAGAGGTCACACGACCCAACGTTAGATTAGACAACGGAAGGCAAATTATGTTGCTAATCAACAAGAACCAAAAAGGCCTAAGAGGCCGCAACATAAGGCGACGTCCCAGCCCATAGATTCCAGGCTGCTACCTGGGAACCCCAAACTACTCGTCGATGTCCACGCTGAACCACCACCGATGGAGTTCTTCTCCTGAACCAAATTAAGCAAACCTGAGTACGGGAGGTACTCAACAAGAATTAATTAACCTATTATAAATATGCTATCTTCAGAAAGGGTTTTATGAAGGCTGATTTGCGTAAAGCAATCTTCATTTTCCAAATCGAGGAGGAATAGCACGTCTCATAGAATGTTTTCAAAACAGATGAGAAACTCACTACTGTAATCATCATCTTTTGAATCCACCAACATCATTTCCCAGCATCTCACATACTACAAGGATAACCCCTCTCGGCATCTCCGGGGAGGCACCCTTCATCTATTGCCTCCATGCTTTGTCAACATCTTTTACGTCATGTTCAAGTTATCTATGGCCAAATTACTTCCACCAAGCCGTCCTTAACCGCGGACACGGCTTCTCGAAAAGATTTATCCCTGCAGGGGGTACACTTTACCCACACGTACCATCCGACTCTTAGCGCCACATGTACGTTCTTCCATGGAACGCGGCAGAGGGTGGCCGGCCACGACCTTTACCTTACCCAACCCTATCCATGAGTCAACCCAAGACAGGGCCACCCCGTCAACAGGGAGTTGGCCATCCTCCTGACGGCACCTGTCTCTGTGAGGCGGGGTCAAGATCCGTGTACGTCCATCACTTGGCCCCGGTCACGCCCTAGCGGAGCATTTTGTTTTCAAAACTGTTTAAAAGGTTTTATTTGCGGTGCCGAATGGAAATATCAAACTACGTGACTCATGGATAAAGCCAGCTAAGTTAGTTGGTCGGCGAGGCTCATGGCCATCGCGCGTGGTTGTACGCTCAGTCTTGGCTTCTGCGTCCGACCTTACTCCTAGGGTTGGCAAGTACGGAACGAACAACCACTTCCCAAGTGGCCTCCCGTCCAAGCCTTAGTCAAGTTAACCACACAGTGCTCATCTTACCACGTCATCATATCATACTACGTTATCGCAGCTCTGATTCATCAACCGGATGGAGCAGAGGTAAACAAGCATGTAAAGCTAAGCGAAGCAGGTATGAGGCTCTGGCGATGCGCACAAGCAAATCTATGGCGGCTAGGAGCAGTGGATCAGGATATTGAGGCAATGCAGTATATAGGTGATCTATATCTACTAGCATCAAATACTTTGGAATCGAATGCAAAGTACGAGAATCAAATGTTGTTCGAAAACATATATGAGCAGATAAGAGGTTATGCTTGCCTTGGTTATAAGAAAATCAGATAGAGGATCTTCGGGGATAAGTGCTTGACTTGTCGGTTAAGATCAAGTATTCTCCATTGGACTGTTGGCCTTCACTTCGGAGTCACGTTCTACCGAGGGGGAAACAACACCGAAAAAAGAACAACAATCAATCATGGCATCGATGCAATGCACAACATGTATGCATGAGCAAGTTAATGCACTGAAATAAAGCCCTAAACATGTTCGTTGGGTTGCTAGGGTTCGTATGTCAGTTTTGCATTTTTATTGAAATTACCCCGAAATAGACCCCGGAGGGGCAATTCGGACGATTCTGAAAGTGAGTACAATTTTAGTTGCCCAAATGGGTTTGAAAACATCATAACTAGATTCCATTTGTCATTTTGAGCATTTTGGTATATAACTTTTAATTTTCTAATTTTATTGAATAAAAACTTATTTTTCTATTTTTAAATGAATAAACAATATTAAATAATGTCCAAAAATGAAATGTGTCAAACATTTATGAAAGTGACATTTTTGGGTAGCTTACATTTTTTATGAACATTACCATATTTTTATTTTATTTTTCTGATAAACATAACAGAAGTTATTCAATTTTCCATTTTTAATCATTTTCTGGAATTTCCTGGAATAACTAAAAAAAAGGAATATGCCATCATCAGGATGTCACTGTGACATCACACAGGGATGAACTGCTCTCTGTTCTCACAGCTGGGATCAAAATCGAATGCCTCGATGGATAAACTGTGAAATTGATTTGTGGCCTAGGTAGAGGGGCTTGAGGGTGACCACTAGGTGGCGGCGGCTGGCCAGATGGCCGCCGGAATCCTCGCCGGCGTGCAGTACCGCGGCGGAGGACGGCGGCCGGCGGTGCGCGAGCAAACCAGAGGGGCAGGGAGAGGATGGAGGGGTCGGGGAGGAAGAGCATCTCACCAGGATTGTAGAGGAACGGCCGGAGACGTGGTTCGAGCTCGGAATCGGCCGCGACATCGGAAAATGGCCGACGGACGCAGTTGGGTACGGTGGCCGAATTCCGGTGATTCGAGCCATCCCTGTTCGATTCCTTCCCCATGGAAGGTCCGTGGATGTTGAAAGAGGTCCCGGTGGTGTCCAATCGGGCAAGGGTGGCCGGAGACGGGAGGGATTCGCGGCGGCCGACGGGAACTAGGGTTTGGGTTCGGCCGGTTACAGAGAACGAGAGGGAGAGCAGAGACTAGAGTGCGAGAGAGACATCAGAGCTCCTTTCGCCCTTATCGACGCAGGAGGAAGGCAAGCAGGAGGTGGCGTTCGGTGGGGGCGGCCGTGCCACACAGGAGCTCCTACTGGCAGAGGTTGAAGATGACCAGATTTCACAAAACCCCCTGGAACTTTGAGAAAAACACAAAGAGGTCCTTTTCCATTAGAAACAGAACAGAAACAAATGAATTGAGGGCCTTTTTGCCAACAGAAAATTTGGCAAAAATAGTTTTTGAAAAGCTCATGAAATTTCCAACAAAACCATAACTTGGGTTGGTGCATTTGAACTATTTTTCAATACAAAATTTTGGAACCCAAATTAAGTACTTTTTGTGGAATTTTGCCAAACCAATTGAATTCACAATTTAAATTATTTCAAACATGATTTAAACTTTTGTTTTCATGCATGTATGATATGAACACAACACCACAACCCTTTGGTAGCAAAATTTGGGATGTTACAAATCTACTCCCCTTACAAGAATCTCGTCCCGAGATTCCCGAAGTAGAAAGAAAGAAGGAACACCGGTTTTGAACGATCTTCTCGAACCTTACGGTTCTCTTCTGCAGAGGTTGATCCGTAGCATCTTGAAGTATTGAACGGATACACCTTAGGTAAGAGGGAAACTGTTAGGAAATGATCTTCACGAAGATCGAGTATCTCATGGCTAACTCATGACCAGAATGTCCGTAAAGAACTGTTGAGTTAACGTGCATGAAACGCATCAAGATAACGGAGGGAATAGAAGATGGTTTCAAGTGTTCGGACGATTGGTCTTGAAAGGATTTAGAATATGAGCTTTGCACAAGACTTTAAATCCTTTTGAAAAAGAAAGGTTGGACAACTTGTAACACCGAGGTTTCTTCAAACAGAAAACCAAGATGGAAAGTTTGGTCTTGGATACCACAAATTAATATCCGTAGACGAGAAAAACAAAACACGAGGAACCTCTGGAATCATGCATCGGAGAAAAGTGGATACAGGATCATGTTCACTCTTCGGAGTGGACACGAAAGATGAAGGAACTTTCATTCCGTTAAAGTTTTTCGAAAACTTTGTCAAAGATCGAGATGTTACTTCATGACGGAAGATGAGTAACCAAAGGAAGTTGAGGCACCGTAATTCGGGAGGAATTCTTGGTCACACCGTAAGGATGGGTAACCAATGTGGATTGAAACACCGGAAGAGGATAGGGAATCTCTTTCCTGTTGCGGTTTAGACGTAGCAATACATCTACCACATGGTTAAGACCCCATGGCTGAAGTAACTGGCAAATTCACACAATGTGTGAGATGAACAGAACTTCAAGTACAAACCACTTGAAAAAGGAAGCTGATGAATGGTGGTTACGGAACACCACGAGATGTTTTCATGATGAACTTGTTTCCACTGAAAGAGAAGTTTGGAGGATCAACTGAGAGGTATTGGAAAGATCAACTTCCAAGTTATCTTGGACGTTCTAGATACTAAGATCAGGCTTACGGTAAGCCGTGAGTAGACCTTTAAGTGAAAGTAGAACTTCGGTTTGGAAGAACGGGGAGGAAAACTTGTTAGGATTAACCACACAAGAATTCTCACGGAGAGTGGTTGTTCTTACGGATTCAAAGGGATATGATATTAGGCCTTCCGGCTAATTGTGTCAACCACAACATCAACCATGCCGGATTTTCAAATGGACCTAGTTCAACACCCTTGAGGAAACACCAACCATCCTTGCTGCTTGAGATTCAGCTCTGGTTAGTGGGTTGATAACTTAGACTCGATATGTTTGATAAGAGGTTCCACCGGTTATCAACGAGATACATTTACTAGATTCTCAAGATATGGACTATGATTCCACGCTCAAGAAGATGAGCAGGATTGCAGAACTCATGTATTAGCAACTTGCAAAATACGGTTGCACCTACATGAGTACTTGCAAAAGAATACATCGGAGTCCTTGTTGGGGAGACGATACAAAGATAACGAAGTTTTTAGACTTCTTCTCTTTTGCGAACAATCAGTCATGGGCTTAGTGTGGATGCAAACTTATTCAAGTAAATGGAGGTAAAACCAACCATCTCAAGAATACCCCACACGTGCGTGACCGACTGGGATTATTCCCGAGGGAACAAGATAACTCTACTCGCGTCCATGGCGACAACTTTCACCAAAAGCACACGAACCCGAGAAAGTCACTTCGAACATCGAGAACACAACTTCGTGATGACACAAAGACGGTTCTCGAGAGTTTCCAACATTAGTGCCAATTGTTCAACATGAGCCGCTCGCAACTTGGAGAAAATAGGAATGTCATCGATGGGCTCGAAAACACACTTATGAAAACACTCCAAGAAGAGGGATTCATATGCTATATGAACAAGGCAGAATATTGGTCAGACCATAGGACATGAAGATGTACTCGGCAAAACACCATGAGTAGAAGCACCATCAAGATAATCCTTGGATCTTTTCTCGATTTGACGATAGCCCAAATCAAATCAAGAGGTGGATTGATAGCTTTTCCACAAAGGATGTAATATCCTGCTTCAACACGAAGGAAACTAGACATCCCTTAACGAAGGATCAAGTTAGGATGAGATTTTGTCTTTCAACTCTCCAAGTTGTTGTTTAAGCTCGACCAATTAGTCCAGGATATCCAGCTGTTTCTTGGAGAAAAGAGTAGTTCAAACTACCCCTCGTTTAGACATCACGGTCAGGTAACAAACCTGGTGATACTTCTAGAAAGACAACCAGAATATCACAACCTACCGATATGTCTCGAAGTTTGGAAGGAAACTTTCTTTTTAAAGCACCCGATAAGGTCTTGAGAGCTTTGGTATGAACCTAACTCTCTGATCAAGAATGTGCACCGGAATGAACGGATTTGGTAACACGGCCAACTTTAGTAGAGACCGGGTGACCGATAGTGCTAAGAAGGATACAGATGTTTCTTAGATTTTTCAAAGCAGTAAGAGTTGCTAGGAATATCTGATTCACATGTCAATACACACCCATCCATCTCGAGCACTAAGGCTTGGAGGAAAGGTGGGTAAGCATGTGTGAGACCATCACTTCATCAATAGAGCCATGAAATTGAACATAGCCTCTTGATATGTAAGAGTGTGATATTCAAAGGTAGAACATAATAGAAGCTAGTGAAACTTCTTTAATCTGCGAATTACAAAACTTTGACCTGGTCCTGGAGGTGAACGAGGTACTGGAGTTTGTTTCTCCTGACATTTCAAGGTGGAATGTTATGACGGGAAACAAGAGAAAATGCATTGGAAGAATCCAACGCACGTATGCAACTTGATGTCCAAAACAACGGATGGATACTTGAGAGCAACTAAAGAGTAGGAACGTGTTCTTGAAAATCCCGAGATCACGTTGGATGCACGGGGTAATACTCATGTGTAGAACCCATGCAAAAGAGAGAGGTGTAGTAGAGTCAAGAACAAGGATATGGGAAATCATAAAGAACACTCTTGCTGTGATCCCTTTTTGGTTCCAAAGGAAAGCCTACGACTATGAGAGTTGGAATTTCCTAACCACCCTGAGGTAAAAATATTCCTCAGGATTCAACGAAACAGAACTTGGGTTAAAGGTCAGCATCTTGTACTGATAGAGTGAGCATCACATGGTTATGAAGCCACATGGTTCAACCCACCACAATTCAGCACATTCCGGGACCTTCGGTTCAAGTCCAAGGTTGAAAACATTGAATAGGATTAACTACTATCTTAGTGCCTTGAAGGACACTACGAATAGCAATCACGAGGTATCTTTCCAAGAAGACAAAAACAGCTCCGGAAGAATTTGAACAGAGGATAACGGATACATTCGAGATGGAAAGCAGATCTCGAGGTTCAGGATTTGAGACTTTTGTCGCACCCTGATTTCTAGGGGATACTCACCGTACGAACTGGATAGCAGATGCTTGGATTATGGGGCATAACTGCTCCCACGTCCCAGCTTCCTGGTAGGCCTGCGCTTATGCGCGACAACACAAGCCCTGCTATTCCATCGTCGATGTAAACTATCCACTAGAGATCAAAGGCACTTCCGTCGACGTACTTCAAACCATACACACATGGTACGTCAACGGCGTTTAACAAGTGATATCACAACAGGTCTCTACGACACAAAAGATTGAAATAAGTTGCAAATGGCTCTCATTAGAGCAGAGATAGCAAATACAATCATTCAGAGGGCACATGCCCCAACAATACATCATTACAATACAGCGGAAGCATTCAACATGTCTGAGTACAGACAAGAACCAAATAGGCCTAAGAGGCCGGAAACAAACAGACGGAGCCCATCCACGAAGTCTCGGATCCTGCCCGGGTCCGCTATCTACTCGTCAGCAGTCTCGTCATACTCCACGTAGTAGCCACCATGTAGATCCTCGGAAACGTAGGTCTGCGGAAACCACAGCCCCAAAGGGGTCAGTACATAAACGTACTGGCAAGCAAGACTCACAGTTCACCAAAGTGTAACCCGTCAACACCAAGCACAGATGCCTTGGGTTCAACGGAAGAGAGGGGATATAAAAGATGCTGCAACTGGATGCGCTAACCAACTACAGAGATTCTACCACTTCCGGCTAACAGAAAGGAGATGAGATCGAGGATTGTAACCAACTGAAAGATAACTTCAAACAAAACCCATCCTGGATCTCGCCCCTTATCCAAAGAAGCAATCCGAGGATAACTCACACAGTTGTAATAGTGATGATTCAAATTATTGTGTCAATAAGCCTATTACTAGTCAAGTTATTAATCATGGGGTGTAACATGTTTGATCATTATGTTTAAGTTGTCCTGAGTACTTGTTAGCCAGTACTTTCACCAAGTAATCCATAACCGCGGAAAACACGGCTTCTCGAGAAGATTATCCCTGCAGGGTTGCACCAATTTGGCCGTACACTCATGAATGGCCCGCCAGATGGGAGATCACCCCACCAAGCGGGGCACTCAACACAACCAACCATTCTTCGCATCAAGCCCAAAGAACCTTGGGCGCACGGCTAATCGAGCCCAGAAGAAAATGGACCCTCATAGCACTCTAAGAACGTGTCCCCCTATATGCCGACTACAAAAGTTCCACCCTGCGCTGGGCTCGCAAAAACATGCATGCGGCAAATGGAAAACACGAACTAAATGAGGCGATTTGGACGAGATGCGAATCAGGTCAAGTTGAGGGGGGCGCCCATACTCGCTTCCCAAATGCGGGTAGTGCGCTCATCATGGATCAGTAGACAAGACCCTTTTCCTATTAGGGTCGACACTAGCAGGCTCCAAAACCTCTCATGGGCCTCCTGCCGGTGCCTTATCATCAAATTTATTATTAATAGTAACATTAGCATGATTGATTGATTAAACAACGAGCCCCCACAACGTAAATGATATAGTAACAGAAAGTAACGGGTAACAGACTCGAGCAAAACAATCTAAGCATGCTAGTAAGACTCTGGCTCAAACAATGGGTTGTAGGAAGGGAGATGAGGCAATATCAGGGTTAAGGGATTCATGTGATGGGTTCGTAACAGAATCAACTACTACTAAGGCTAGCAGAAAAGAGCAACGGAAAGTATCGGTAACCAATGTTGAAAGGAACACGATGGTTCATGTGAGTGATAACTTGCCTGCAAAACCCAGTAGCCTGGTACTGAGCTAACTCCTTAGAAGGGTGTCGTAAGTATCGTCGGTCTCAACGTCGTCGTATCCGAGAAGAAGCAAACAAACATTG
The DNA here is from genome assembly GCA_028641055.1 of Alopecurus myosuroides. NCBI lineage: Eukaryota > Viridiplantae > Streptophyta > Magnoliopsida > Poales > Poaceae > Alopecurus > Alopecurus myosuroides. The sequence goes on along the minus strand of CM054060.1, from coordinate 191,604,927 downwards.
CAGAAAGATAAGCAATCATTATCATGGCATAGTGCACAATCAAATATGATGCATGTCATGTTAATAGATGCAACAAAGTAAACTAGTGGATATGATACACAAGTTTAAATGGATTCCATATGCAAAGATTGCATATGGCAAACCCATGCCTTATGGTTGAATTAGTTGTTCTACCACTAAGCATCAGGTGTAGGTGAGTTAGCATGATGCATGCATGAGGATAATAACAAGATAACAACAAATAACAATGATAGAGGCAAAGGAAAAGAATAAAACAAGTTTGGAAATTGTTTGTTAATTTTGGAAAGTTTGGTTACTTAGACATGTCACACAACAATTATTGTTTTCATCAAGTTAGAGTGTGCAAAGCAATTTACAAATTTTATATTTGAAAAGAACATCAAATTTTAGTTGGATTACATGTTTCACATTTTGAAATTGGACTTTGGATTATTTACTTATGAATTAAACAATATTAACCAATTTTTAATTGAATTAAACAAGATTTAAATAGTTTAGGCAATTTAAATTATTCAAACCAGGAAACAAAATTTATATTTGAATAGGTTATTTAAAATGGTATGGAAAACATATTTTATTTGCATTATTTGGAATTAGTATGAATTAGTTAGTGATTTTAGCAAATTGTAACTGATTTATTTGAATTCAAAATTAGATTGCATTTTGGAATTTCAAAACAGAAAACAAATGATGTAGTTAGATAGATTATTAAATTTGGGCCAGAAAACATATTTTATTTTCCTTATTTGGGGTTATAGAATAAAAGTTATTAACAAATTAAGGTGGAGGACCAATCTGCAATTTGTGAGGGCCTAGAGGTGAAGGAAACAGGGGGCAGGGGCCTCTCTGCAAATTCCAGATCCAGATCTGGATCTGGGCGAAATGCACCCACCTGCGCCCTAACCGCAGGGGCTGGTCAGCGGGCCCTAGCGCCACGCGGCGCTGACTGGGATGGGTGTTGCCACAGTGGCAGAAGCGGTCAATGACCGGTGGGCCGCGCGCGCGAAGGTAAATGGCGAAAAAAGAATTAGCCTCGCGCGGCCTGTGGGATTCGATCCTGGGTCGCTGCGTGCGCGCGGTAGGGCGTTGCCACTGCGGCACTGCTCGGTTGTGTGATAGGTGAGGGGGTAGGTTACAGGTTATCATTTGGTAGCGAAGTTAACTGAATTTTTGCACAGTCGATCTCTGAACTTTAACTGCAGGTACAGGTAGCAGATGATCGTACAGGGGGCGGCCTGCCGGCGATCGCTGCTGTGTGTGCGGCGCTCGGGCGGCCGGTGCTGCCGTGCGGACGTGCTTCCGTGTGGTCGTGCTTCCGTGCGGGCGCAGAGAGAAGGGAAGGGAAAAGAGGCGGGAGGTGACCGCTCACCTCGCTGTCGAGATGGAGGAGGCGGTGGCGACGGGCGGCGAGCAACGGATGGCGGCGGCGATCTGGTCATCCTCGGGCTCCACCCTGGTGTCGATGATGAAGGTGGAACCGAGGCGTGTCCATTCCCGTGGCTAGCACGCCCTGATAGCCACCGGAGACGGCGAGCGGCGGCGGGTTTCAGAAGGTGGTTCGGGTGGTTGCAGTTCGATCTTCAGAAGGAAAACAGAAAGCTTTGGGAGGAGGAAGAGAAGTGGGCGGCGCAGAGGGAGGAGCTCTAGGGTTGCGGCAGGAAGAGGGGTACCGCGGTTTTATGGAGCGATGGAAGGAGGTACGGCGGCCAATCCATCGGGGGAGCAGGAGATCGGGTGGCTGTTCTCTGTTCGTACAGAGGGTGACGACAGCGGAGGTGGAAGACAGCGACGTGAGGGGAAGGGGTACCGGGCCAAAGGTAACTGGGCTGGGCTGGGTTTTAGATAGGTTAGGTGCTGCTCTTTTTTCTCTTTGTTATTTTGTTTCTTTTATTTTTTTTTGCTGAAAACCAATTGGAGGAAAAAGGAGAGTTTCCAAGTTAAATAAAAGTTTTGGTAAAAGAATATGGTTAGTTCTGTTTTCAATTAGCAACCCAAAACTAGCTTTTGTTTTCCAAGGTTTACAAATTTAATTGTTGTTTGTTAATTAAACCAATATTTGAAAGGATTTTTAATATGAATTAAACCTTATTGAAAACAAACATTTTTTTATAGGGTTTACCCCTAAGATTTAAGGTGATTAAAGATTACAAATAGGGTGGTGAACTTAAGGTTTCAAAAGGTATTGATTTGAGAATTGGTTTGAATTTGAGATGATTTAGAGTAATTGCTTGAATTAATTGATTGGAAAAAATTGGTTTGATTAAAGCAACAAATTGAGAAGTGAAAAACAAAGAATAAAAGGGGTGTTTTTATTTGTTATTTTGGTTCCAAAAGTTGTAACAGAACAAGTATGAAAACATGCATTTGAAATTGTTTGACTTTCATGGTGAAAACAAAGAATAACAGATGCAACACACAGAAACAAATGCAACAATATGATGACATGATGCAAAACTTTAATAAACAAGAAATCAAACATTCTAATTGGTAGGTTTTCATACTTGGGCTGTTACAAAACGCCCCCCCTTGAAGGAATCGCGCCCCGAGATTCCTACTGAGAAAAGAGAAGGTCCGGAAACTTCTTGTGACACGTGAAACACATCGTGCACCTTGGATAGACGTCAGGGAATTTTCAAACCACCGGAACATTTTTCAAGTAAAGGGGAGAGGTTTTTGTATCAAGGGTGTATAGCTGGATAGAATTTGATTCATTTTGGGAATAGATTATCTGGCTAGAATGGTGGAACAGAGTTATTGACATCAATGCAACACCAAGAATAACATCAATGTCAGAATCATCAACATGAGAGTAACGAGGAATATGTGGCCTCTCATTAGAATTGGATTGTTCTTACTTATGTTGGAAGTCAACACTTGAGATTCCGGAGAGTGAACGGTGATTTGATTGCTTAGTGGAACCAGAATTAGGTAGTTTGTTGTGGCAAAGATTTTGACATAAAGGAATGTGATGCTCCGGTATGAAATAACACTTTAACTGGATAAGAGTTTACGAGGAAGTTTTGATTAGACGCCGGTAGAAGATTTGAAGTGGAAAACAACAACAAGATTTCAACGGACGAAAAGGATGTTGAGAAGAACAGGATATTGAAGCAACACCGGGAAAAACGAGAACAAAACTTCTGAGGTACTACGGAGAACCCAAAACACGTGAAATCCTAACTTGAAAGTTTAGATGAGAAGGGAAAATTCAACGTTGCACTTCCTTACCAGAAAAGGGAGGGAGGGTGGGGAAAGAAGAAAAAGAACAGAATTCCTACTCTCACGTTTCATTTTTCCTATATAGCTACAAAATAGTTTCTAGACTCAACTGCGACCAGTAAAAAGGGATCCTACAGGCAGACAGGCTCTGATACCATTTGTCGCACCCTGATTTCTAGGGGATACTCACCGTACGAACTGGATAGCAGATGCTTGGATTATGGGGCATAACTGCTCCCACGTCCCAGCTTCCTGGTAGGCCTGCGCTTATGCGCGACAACACAAGCCCTGCTATTCCATCATCGATGTAAACTATCCACTAGAGATCAAAGGCACTTCCGTCGACGTACTTCAAACCATACACACATGGTACGTCAACGGCGTTTAACAAGTGATATCACAACAGGTCTCTACGACACAAAAGATTGAAATAAGTTGCAAATGGCTCTCATTAGAGCAGAGATAGCAAATACAATCATTCAGAGGGCACATGCCCCAACAATACATCATTACAATACAGCGGAAGCATTCAACATGTCTGAGTACAGACAAGAACCAAATAGGCCTAAGAGGCCGGAAACAAACAGACGGAGCCCATCCACGAAGTCTCGGATCCTGCCCGGGTCCGCTATCTACTCGTCAGCAGTCTCGTCATACTCCACGTAGTAGCCACCATGTAGATCCTCGGAAACGTAGGTCTGCGGAAACCACAGCCCCAAAGGGGTCAGTACATAAACGTACTGGCAAGCAAGACTCACAGTTCACCAAAGTGTAACCCGTCAACACCAAGCACAGATGCCTTGGGTTCAACGGAAGAGAGGGGATATAAAAGATGCTGCAACTGGATGCGCTAACCAACTACAGAGATTCTACCACTTCCGGCTAACAGAAAGGAGATGAGATCGAGGATTGTAACCAACTGAAAGATAACTTCAAACAAAACCCATCCTGGATCTCGCCCCTTATCCAAAGAAGCAATCCGAGGATAACTCACACAGTTGTAATAGTGATGATTCAAATTATTGTGTCAATAAGCCTATTACTAGTCAAGTTATTAATCATGGGGTGTAACATGTTTGATCATTATGTTTAAGTTGTCCTGAGTACTTGTTAGCCAGTACTTTCACCAAGTAATCCATAACCGCGGAAAACACGGCTTCTCGAGAAGATTATCCCTGCAGGGTTGCACCAATTTGGCCGTACACTCATGAATGGCCCGCCAGATGGGAGATCACCCCACCAAGCGGGGCACTCAACACAACCAACCATTCTTCGCATCAAGCCCAAAGAACCTTGGGCGCACGGCTAATCGAGCCCAGAAGAAAATGGACCCTCATAGCACTCTAAGAACGTGTCCCCCTATATGCCGACTACAAAAGTTCCACCCTGCGCTGGGCTCGCAAAAACATGCATGCGGCAAATGGAAAACACGAACTAAATGAGGCGATTTGGACGAGATGCGAATCAGGTCAAGTTGAGGGGGGCGCCCATACTCGCTTCCCAAATGCGGGTAGTGCGCTCATCATGGATCAGTAGACAAGACCCTTTTCCTATTAGGGTCGACACTAGCAGGCTCCAAAACCTCTCATGGGCCTCCTGCCGGTGCCTTATCATCAAATTTATTATTAATAGTAACATTAGCATGATTGATTGATTAAACAACGAGCCCCCACAACGTAAATGATATAGTAACAGAAAGTAACGGGTAACAGACTCGAGCAAAACAATCTAAGCATGCTAGTAAGACTCTGGCTCAAACAATGGGTTGTAGGAAGGGAGATGAGGCAATATCAGGGTTAAGGGATTCATGTGATGGGTTCGTAACAGAATCAACTACTACTAAGGCTAGCAGAAAAGAGCAACGGAAAGTATCGGTAACCAATGTTGAAAGGAACACGATGGTTCATGTGAGTGATAACTTGCCTGCAAAACCCAGTAGCCTGGTACTGAGCTAACTCCTTAGAAGGGTGTCGTAAGTATCGTCGGTCTCAACGTCGTCGTATCCGAGAAGAAGCAAACAAACATTGCAGAAAGATAAGCAATCATTATCATGGCATAGTGCACAATCAAATATGATGCATGTCATGTTAATAGATGCAACAAAGTAAACTAGTGGATATGATACACAAGTTTAAATGGATTCCATATGCAAAGATTGCATATGGCAAACCCATGCCTTATGGTTGAATTAGTTGTTCTACCACTAAGCATCAGGTGTAGGTGAGTTAGCATGATGCATGCATGAGGATGATAACAAGATAACAACAAATAACAATGATAGAGGCAAAGGAAAAGAATAAAACAAGTTTGGAAATTGTTTGTTAATTTTGGAAAGTTTGGTTACTTAGACATGTCACACAACAATTATTGTTTTCATCAAGTTAGAGTGTGCAAAGCAATTTACAAATTTTATATTTGAAAAGAACATCAAATTTTAGTTGGATTACATGTTTCACATTTTGAAATTGGACTTTGGATTATTTACTTATGAATTAAACAATATTAACCAATTTTTAATTGAATTAAACAAGATTTAAATAGTTTAGGCAATTTAAATTATTCAAACCAGGAAACAAAATTTATATTTGAATAGGTTATTTAAAATGGTATGGAAAACATATTTTATTTGCATTATTTGGAATTAGTATGAATTAGTTAGTGATTTTAGCAAATTGTAACTGATTTATTTGAATTCAAAATTAGATTGCATTTTGGAATTTCAAAACAGAAAACAAATGATGTAGTTAGATAGATTATTAAATTTGGGCCAGAAAACATATTTTATTTTCCTTATTTGGGGTTATAGAATAAAAGTTATTAACAAATTAAGGTGGAGGACCAATCTGCAATTTGTGAGGGCCTAGAGGTGAAGGAAACAGGGGGCAGGGGCCTCTCTGCAAATTCCAGATCCAGATCTGGATCTGGGCGAAATGCACCCACCTGCGCCCTAACCGCAGGGGCTGGTCAGCGGGCCCTAGCGCCACGCGGCGCTGACTGGGATGGGTGTTGCCACAGTGGCAGAAGCGGTCAATGACCGGTGGGCCGCGCGCGCGAAGGTAAATGGCGAAAAAAGAATTAGCCTCGCGCGGCCTGTGGGATTCGATCCTGGGTCGCTGCGTGCGCGCGGTAGGGCGTTGCCACTGCGGCACTGCTCGGTTGTGTGATAGGTGAGGGGGTAGGTTACAGGTTATCATTTGGTAGCGAAGTTAACTGAATTTTTGCACAGTCGATCTCTGAACTTTAACTGCAGGTACAGGTAGCAGATGATCGTACAGGGGGCGGCCTGCCGGCGATCGCTGCTGTGTGTGCGGCGCTCGGGCGGCCGGTGCTGCCGTGCGGACGTGCTTCCGTGTGGTCGTGCTTCCGTGCGGGCGCAGAGAGAAGGGAAGGGAAAAGAGGCGGGAGGTGACCGCTCACCTCGCTGTCGAGATGGAGGAGGCGGTGGCGACGGGCGGCGAGCAACGGATGGCGGCGGCGATCTGGTCATCCTCGGGCTCCACCCTGGTGTCGATGATGAAGGTGGAACCGAGGCGTGTCCATTCCCGTGGCTAGCACGCCCTGATAGCCACCGGAGACGGCGAGCGGCGGCGGGTTTCAGAAGGTGGTTCGGGTGGTTGCAGTTCGATCTTCAGAAGGAAAACAGAAAGCTTTGGGAGGAGGAAGAGAAGTGGGCGGCGCAGAGGGAGGAGCTCTAGGGTTGCGGCAGGAAGAGGGGTACCGCGGTTTTATGGAGCGATGGAAGGAGGTACGGCGGCCAATCCATCGGGGGAGCAGGAGATCGGGTGGCTGTTCTCTGTTCGTACAGAGGGTGACGACAGCGGAGGTGGAAGACAGCGACGTGAGGGGAAGGGGTACCGGGCCAAAGGTAACTGGGCTGGGCTGGGTTTTAGATAGGTTAGGTGCTGCTCTTTTTTCTCTTTGTTATTTTGTTTCTTTTATTTTTTTTTGCTGAAAACCAATTGGAGGAAAAAGGAGAGTTTCCAAGTTAAATAAAAGTTTTGGTAAAAGAATATGGTTAGTTCTGTTTTCAATTAGCAACCCAAAACTAGCTTTTGTTTTCCAAGGTTTACAAATTTAATTGTTGTTTGTTAATTAAACCAATATTTGAAAGGATTTTTAATATGAATTAAACCTTATTGAAAACAAACATTTTTTTATAGGGTTTACCCCTAAGATTTAAGGTGATTAAAGATTACAAATAGGGTGGTGAACTTAAGGTTTCAAAAGGTATTGATTTGAGAATTGGTTTGAATTTGAGATGATTTAGAGTAATTGCTTGAATTAATTGATTGGAAAAAATTGGTTTGATTAAAGCAACAAATTGAGAAGTGAAAAACAAAGAATAAAAGGGGTGTTTTTATTTGTTATTTTGGTTCCAAAAGTTGTAACAGAACAAGTATGAAAACATGCATTTGAAATTGTTTGACTTTCATGGTGAAAACAAAGAATAACAGATGCAACACACAGAAACAAATGCAACAATATGATGACATGATGCAAAACTTTAATAAACAAGAAATCAAACATTCTAATTGGTAGGTTTTCATACTTGGGCTGTTACAACTTTAGAACAGGAGTATGTGGAACCCACACCACTCTGAGGTATTAGGATGGAAAGAAAATCTTCCATTTGAAACGAGAGATAACGGAACATGGAACACACACGACTCTAGAACTTAACACTAGGTCAACTAGGGTGAAAGAAACGTCTTGCCAAAGGAGGCACCTAAGTTTTGAATGACTAGAAGAGATAGCAAAATCTTTTCAAACCAAAACAGGTAAGGTGACCCAGAGTTTAGAGAGATACCAGATAAGGAGTAAAAAGAATCCTAAGAAGGGTTTTTCACAACTCATTTGAGGTTTCAAAGTAGTTTTCACAAACACTAGACTCAACATCGACCAAGCAGTAAGGTTTTCCTACAGGTAGTCCTGCTCTGATACCATGACCTGTCACGACCCCGGACCCAAAGATATACATACTGTTATGTGCTCCTAGCCATGGACTCACAAGGGCTTCAGGGTTACCAGCCCCGGCCGCAACAAACAACGACAGGCAGACTGGATACATCGGCACGTAGTCCGGATCCCCAGTCTACTACTCCTTGTATCCATGCCAGTCATAACCAACTACGCATATCAAAGCGTCCACGAATCGAATGAAACTGAAGGAAACGGGACCAAAGCTATACAGAGATGCTATGTGTCCAGAAAGTGCAACAACAATCGAGGGTTACTGGGGTTACCTCGCCCCAGGCCGATCACATCGACAGGCGGGCTCGGACATGGATCATCGGCTCCACAACCCCTCGACTGCGAAAACTATGCAGGCATAGCCAAAACTGTATAACGATGAGCTCGAAACCAACAACCGATCAAAGCAGCACTCTAGACAATGAAATTGTATCAAACAGGTGTTACTAGAGTATAGCTTACAAACAGAGGTCACACGACCCAACGTTACATCAGACAACGGAAGGCAAATTATGTTGCTAATCAACAAGAACCAAAAAGGCCTAAGAGGCCACAACATAAGGCGACGTCCCAGCCCATAGATTCCAGGCTGCTACCTGGGAACCCCAAACTACTCGTCGATGTCCACGTTGAACCACCACCGATGGATTTCTTCTCCTGAACCAAATTAAGCAAACCTGAGTACGGGAGGTACTCAACAAGACTTAATTAACCTATTATAAATCTGCTATCTTCAGAAAGGGTTTTATGAAGGCTGATTTGCATCAAGCAATCTTTATTTTCCAAATCGAGGAGGAATAGCACGTCTCATAGAATGTTTTCAAAACAGATGAGAAACTCACTATTGTAATCATCATCTTTTGAATCCACCAACATCATTTCCCAGCATCTCACATACTACAAGGATCACCCCTCTCGGCATCTCCGGGGAGGCACCCTTCATCTATTGCCTCCATGCTTTGTCAACATCTTTTACGTCATGTTCAAGTTATCTATGGCCAAATTACTTCCACCAAGCCGTCCTTAACCGCGGACACGGCTTCTCGAAAAGATTTATCCCTGCAGGGGGTACACTTTACCTACAAGTACCATCCGACTCTTAGCGCCACATGTACGTTCTTCCATGGAACGCGGCAGAGGGTGGCTGGCCACGACCTTTACCTTACCCAACCCTATCCATGAGTCAACCCAAGACAGGGCCACCCCGTCAACAGGGAGTTGGCCATCCTCCTGACGGCACCTGTCTCTGTGAGGCGGGGTCAAGATCCGTGTACGTCCATCACTTGGCCTCGGTCACGCCCTAGCGGAGCATTTTGTTTTCAAAACCGTTTAAAGGTTTTATTTGCGGTGCCGAATGGAAATCTCAAACTACGTGACTCATCGATAAAGCCAACTAAGTTAGTCGGTCGGCGAGGCTCATGGCCATCGCGCGTGGTTGTACGCTCAGTCTTGGCTTCTGCGTCCGACCTTACTCCTAGGGTTGGCAAGTACGGAACGAACAACCACTTCCCAAGTGGCCTCCCGTCCTAGCCTTAGTCAAGTTAACCACACAGTGCTCATCTTACCACGTCATCATATCATACTAGGTTATCGCAGCTCTGATTCATCAACCGGATGGAGCAGAGGTAAACAATCATATAAAGCTAAGCGAAACAGGTATGAGGCTCTGGCGATGCGCACAAGCAAATCTATGGCGGCTAGGAGCAGTGGATCAGGATATTGAGGCAATGCAGTATATAGGTGATCTATATCTACTAGCATCAAATACTTTGGAATCGAATGCAAAGTACGAGAATCAAATGTTGTTCGAAAACATATATGAGAAGATAAGAGGTTATGCTTGCCTTGGTTATAAGAAAACCAGATAGAGGATCTTCGGGGATAAGTGCTTGACTTGTCGGTTAAGATCAAGTATTCGCCATTGGACTGCTGACCTTCACTTCGGAGTCACGTTCTACCGAGGGGGAAACAACACCGAAAAGAAGAACAACAATCAATCATGGCATCGATGCAATGCACAACATGTATGCATGAGCAAGTTAATGCACTGAAATAAAGCCCTAAACATGTTCATTGGGTTGCTAGGGTTCGTATGTCAGTTATGCATTTTTATTGAAATTACCCCGAAATAGACCCCGGAGGGGCAATTCGGACGATTCTGAAAGTGAGTACAATTTTAGTTGGCGAAATGGGTTTGAAAACATCATAATTAGATTCCATTTTTCATTTTGAGCATTTTGGTATGTAACTTTTAATTTTCTAATTTTATTGAATAAAAACTTATTTTTCTATTTTTAAATGAATAAACAATATTAAATAATGTCCAAAAATGAAATGTGTCAAACATTTATGAAAGTGACATTTTTGGGTAGCTTACAGTTTTATGAACATTACCATATTTTTTATTTTTTTCTGATAAACATAATAGAAGTTATTCAGTTTTCCATTTTTAATCATTTTCTGGAATTTCCTGGAATAACTAAAAAAAAGGAATATGACATCATCAGGATGTCACTGTGACATCACACAGGGATGAACTGCTCTATGTTCTCACAGCTGGGATCAAAATCGAATGCCTCGATGGATAAACTGTGAAATTGATTTGTGGCCTAGGTAGAGGGGCTTGAGGGTGACCACTAGGTGGCGGCGGCTGGCCGGATGGCCGCCGGAATCCTCGCCGGCGTGCAGTACCGCGGCGGAGGACGGCGGCCGGCGGTGCGCGGGCAAACCAGAGGGGCAGGGAGAGGATGGAGGGGTCGGGGAGGAAGAGCATCTCACTAGGAATGTAGAGGAACGGCCGGAGACGTGGTTCGAGCTCAGAATCGGCCGCGACATCGGAAAATGGCCGACGGCCGGAGTTGGGTATGGTGGCCGAATTCCGGTGATTCGAGCCATCCCTGTTCGATTCCTTCTCCATGGAAGGTCAGTGGGTGTTGACAGAGCTCCCGGTGGCGTCCAATCGGGCAAGGGTGGCCGGAGACGGGAGGGATTCGTGGCGGCCGACGGGAACTAGGGTTTGGGTTCGGCCGGTTACAGAGAACGAGAGGGAGAGCAGCGCTTAGAGTGCGAAAGAGACAGCAGAGCTCCTTTCGCCCTTATCCACGCAGGAGGAAGGCAAGCAGGAAGTGGCGTTCGGCGAGGGGCGGCCGTGCCACGCAGGAGCTCCTGCTGGCAGAGGTTGAAGATGACCAGATTTCACAAAACCCCCTGGAACTTTGAGAAAAACACAAAGAGGTCCTTTTCCATTAAAAACAGAACAGAAACAAATGAATTGAGGGCCTTTTTGCCAACAGAAAATTTGGCAAAAATAGTTTTTGAAAAGCTCATGAAATTTCCAACAAAACCATAACTTGGGTTGGTGCATTTGAACTATTTTTCAATACAAAATTTTGGAACCCAAATTAAGTACTTTTTGTGGAATTTTGCCAAACCAATTGAATTCACAATTTAAAATATTTCAAACATGAGTTAAACTTTTGTTTTCATGCATGTATGATATGAACACAACACCACAACCCTTTGGTAGAAAAATTTGGGATGTTACACAATGCGCCATAGAGAGTCCTAGTAGTCATAGATATGGTTTGTATACCATTATGGCTGCAACCCCTAATTTGGGTCGGTTTGTATCAAGTTGGTCCGAGTCCAAAGTGTAAATAGAGTCCAAGTTGGGTTCTATTCAGGTTGGGGCTAGTTGCTTGCGCAAGGCACCTTGTGGCCACACCATACCCCTCGTATAAACCCCTTGGTGCGAATTAGATAGGTTGGACTACGATAAAACATAAAACCTAGACTTCTAGATTGTATTGCTCGAAGCATTCATATTGAATCATACAACCATTGCAAATCTGAGTGTATTCTGTTGTTCCAGTGGGAATAAGGAGAAACATGACCACTTGTAGTCTGTGGCTACTTGTGCAAGAGTGTGGAGTCTCGAATATCCAAAAGGGATTGAGTGTTGTTGCAATTGGTAACATGGTTCAGCCAAAGGAGAGACCGAGGTATCACATTATTTATCAAGTTATCAGAGTGTTCACTTAGAAGATTGGGCATCCCCTTATCATCTTGGTATCAGATTACTGGGTTTAATCGGTGAGCTATATCTATCCCTTTAGATTGAGTGTTTTTCATACCTATACAGAAAAGGCCACAAAAATATTAGTGTAGATCATTGCCATAGCTTTAGATAATCCCTAGTTTTCAATTTCTAGTTGTTGTTTTGTGTTTGATCTTGCGTTTCTTTTCTGTTTTTGAGTCATTAGGTTTCGGTTAGGGTTAGGGTTCTTAGTTGTTCTTTATTTCTGAGTCGATTTCATATACAAAAATCCCAAAAAAATTAGCTACCAGAGAGGTTCCTTGGTTCCAATCCGAGTTGGTTTCAATTTCATACCGTGGCACGAAATCAATTTTTCCCTGCCGTGGTTTGCTTCTATTTTTCCCTCGGGTTCACGTGATCCTAGTACTAATCGGAATCGAGTTCTGCCGCAGCGCAAAATCCTCACAAAACGCTGCCGCCGCTGCCGTGGGATCTTCTAATCCTACTCGGTTTCGCTCTGTGCGTTTTTGCGCTAAAACCGCTGCCGCCACTACCGCGCGTAATACCGCGCTGCCGCATGCCCGCACTAAACCACAGACAATCTCTGCCCTCGAGCGCGCGCTCTAGTTGCTGCCGTACGGCAGAGTTTTCGGTCGTTTCGCTACCGCGACAGTCTGCCGCGCGCCCGAATAGTTGTGTTTCGCTGCCGCCGGCAGAAAAACAGGCAGTTTTCTGCCGTGAGTCTCCTAACTAGATTTAGGTTGTTTTCTTTTGTATTTATTTTATATTTTCTTTAGGAATTCACGTTTGAACTTTGTGAACCTTAGACACAGCCTTTCTACAGGAAATTTTTAGGTATCTTACCCAATAAGACTAGCTATTTCTTTTCTCGCAACAGGCTGCTCATATCATCTATATATTTTGTGTCACATTGTTAACACTTGTTATTTTTGCTCCTTGTTGATATTGGCCATTGAAAAAGTAACAAAAAATAGAAAAGAGAAAAGGTATTAAAAAAAGAGAGAAAACGGAAATACAAAAGAGGCCGAGAGCATCATATTCACAATTGTTATTGGGGCTGTTTATTATTGCTATATCTTGACACTATACATTGAGCAATCTTGTGCCTGTTTATCTTGAGCTTGTCTAGAGTCTTTCTAGAGCATTGCAAAAATTCATCCCCATATTTTCTTTGCCACATTTGTCTCCATTGGTGTGTGTTTCCTAGGTGCATCTTTTGGTATCATCACAAACAACAAATAGGATTGTTACTTGGTGATTGTTAGGTATCCCTACCAAGCCCCACTATATAACCTGTTTTGCCTTTGTGGAAGAGAAAATCCCTAGGTATTCTATTTTCCACACCAAGTCACAATAGTTGCTATTACTTGTTGGTAAGTTATTCTGTTCACTTTAGAACTGTAAGGATCACCTCTTTGTTGGTTTTGAGTGAGTTGAGAGAGGCACCACAACCTATAGCAGATTTTATTTCACTAACCTATTAATCATGGCTTCTCCTAGTGATGTTTCTATGCAGGGTAAGAGAGCTAATGGTGATGAGGATGTGAAGTGGACATATTTGGAGGAGATGCAAGAAAAATTCAACACAGCCATTGCTGCAAAAAATTCAGAATTACATTCTCTCATTGACAAGCATGGAGTGGACATGGATACACATGTTCAGAATATGGGCCTTCAAATTGATACTGTGACTAAAACAGCTGCTGCGACACAAGAGTAAGTTACAACCATACAAACTTCTCTTGACACATTGACTACACAAATTGTTGCCTTGGCTACTTTGGTAAATCAAAGGCTACCTGCACATGAGGATAATGGTAGTGCTTTTGGTGATGATGATAATGATGAGGGCAATTTTATCCCTCCTGGCCGTGGAGGTGGTAGAGGTAATAATGGTGGTCGCCGTGGCTTTGTTGCTAGAAGGGTCCATGTGCAAGAACCAAACCGAGAGGATGATGGGCTTGGCAAACCAAAAATCATGTTACTATCCTTCAACTTTGATACTGATGATGTAGAAGAGTACCTCATGTGGGAGCTGAAAATAGAAAACTTGCGGAGGATGCGTGAGTATACTGAGGAGAGAAAAATTAAACTTGCTTCTTCAGGTTTTGATGGCTATGCTTTGCTATGGTGGGATAATATTACAAGAAAAAGAGTAAGAAATAGAGAACCTGAATTGTTACATGGAGGGAGATGAAGCAAGTTATGAGATAGATTTGTGCCTAAAAATTATTTAAGATCATTATTTGACAAGTTGTAACACTTGAATCAAGGCTCAAAATCTGTGGATGCATATTTTAGGGAGATGGAGCTGATAATGCAAAGAGCTAGAGTGAGAGAAGATGCAGAGCACACTATGCAAAGGTTTCTTTCAGGTTTACAATTTAAAATAAAGAGCATTGTGAGGCATGCACAATATAGTGATATGAATGAGCTATTACATCAAGCAAGGGAGGCAGAAAAACAGTTGGCCGAGGAGGCACTTATGGCCACAAGGAGGACCTTTACACCTAGGTCTTCTTTCTCATCACCACCACCACAACCAGCCCCTAGCCGTGGGGTTTCCACCACCAAACCGGAGAGCTCTTCTTCTATGACTAAGAGGAAAGTGCAACCAGCAGCTAGTGAAAGTGGATCCACTAATTCTACAGCTAGAAATAGAGACATGCGCTATCATACATGTGGAGGAAAAGGGAACTTCAAGAGAGATTGTCCAAATAAAAAGAGTATGCATATTAATGAGGACAATGAATATGAGACAGGTGATGATGCTGATCCTAATGAGGAGGATACTTATGATGATCATGGGCATGTTGATGCATATCCTTCCACTTATCCTACCTTTGTTTGCACACCAAGAACATTAAGTATTCTCCCTAGTCCAGAAAGTCAAAGATGCAACTTATTTGAAACAAGAGAAATTGTATGTCCTCAATTGGCTTGCAAAGTAATTATTGATGGAGGTAGTTGCAGAAATATAGCAAGCAAAGAATTGTGTGCAAAGCTCAAGTTAAGATATATTCCACATCCTCATCCTTATCATATACAGTGGCTTAGTGATAAAGGAGAGATGAAGGTGACCCACATGGTGAGAGTTGAATTTCAGATTGAGCCTTACAAAGACACCATTGAGTGTGATGTGGTGCCCATGTCAGTTTGTCACATGTTACTTGGGAGACCTTGGCAGTTTGATAGGAGTGTTACACATGATGGGAGAGCAAATACCTATCAGCTGAAGTGGAATGGAAAGGACATAATTTTGAGGCCTATGACACCACAACAAATTGTAAATGAGTCTAGACAAAAAATTCCTGAGAGTGATGAGAAACTTGAGAGTGAAAACAAGAGTGCTGTGAGTGAAAATAGCAAAACCAATCTGAGTGGTAAAAATAAAAGTGAGGGAGTGAGCCTATTATGCATGTTAGCCACTAAAGAGGACTTGAGAGAATTTCGAGAGGATCCTACTATGCTTCCTATAGTACTTATGCACAAGGGAGAAATATTAGTTTCTAATGACATGACCCCTATTCCTCTTGGTGTTTCTCATGTTTTACAGGAGTTTGATGATGTTTTTCCAGAGGAGGTACCAGCAGGGCTGCCACCATTGCGTGGTATTGAGCATCAAATTGATTTAATTCCTAGAGCTACATTGCCAAACTGATCCCCTTACAAGACTAATCCCCAAGAGACCAAAGAGATACAGAAACAAGTGCAGCAGCTTCTTGATAAAGGGTACATTCAAATTAGCCTTTCTACTTGTGTTGTTCCTGTTATTTTAGTTCCTAAGAAAGATGATACTTGGCGCATGTGTGTAGATTGTAGAGCAATTAACAACATCACTATTCGTTATCGTCATCCTATACCACGTTTGGAGGACATGTTAGATGAATTAAGGGGTGCTGCTGTTTTCTCTAAAACTGATTTGCATAGTGGTTATCATCAAATTAGGATGCAAGAGGGGATGAGTGGAAAACTGCTTTCAAAACCAAATTTGGGTTATATGAATGGTTAGTGATGCCTTTTGGTTTAACTAATGCACCTAGTACTTTCATGAGACTTATGAACCATGTTTTGAGAGAGTTTATTGGTAGATTTGTGGTAGTTTATTTTGATGATATTCTCATATATAGCCGCAATGAACATGAACATGTTGATCATATTAGACAAGTCTTGCATGTGTTAAGAGCAAATCAGTTATATGGTATTCTTGCTAACTGCAGTTTTTGCAAAGATAAGGTCATTTTTCTGGGATATGTTGTTTCTAAACATGGTATTGAAGTGGATGAATCTAAAATTGAAGCTATTAAAAATTGTCCTATTCCTATTAATGTTAGTCAAGTAAGAATTTTTAATGGATTGGCTAGTTTCTATAGTAGATTTGTTAATGATTTTAGTACACTTGCTGCACATTTGAATGAACTCACTAAAAAGGGTGTTGAATTTGTGTGGGGAGCTGAACAAGATATTGCTTTTGATGAGATAAAAAACAAGTTGATTTCGGCCCCATTGCTCATATTGCCAAATTTTTATAAGCAATTCGAAATTGAGTGTGATGCAAGTGGTATTGGTATTGGTGGAGTGCTTATGCAAGAAAACTAACCTGTAGCTTATTTTTCTGAGAAATTGCATGGTGCTCAATTGAACTATTCTGTTTATGATAAAGAATTGTATGCACTTGTTAGAGTTCTTGAGGTTTAGAAACATTATTTGTGGCCAAAAGAATTTATCATACATTCTGATCATGAGGATTTGAAATTTTTAAAGAGCCAATCTAGCCTTAATAAAAGACATGCTAAGTGGGTTGAATTTATTGAATCTTTCCCATACATAATCAAGTATAAAAAAGGCCAAGATAATGTAGTTGCTGATGCTCTCTCTAGGAAAAGTATGCTTCTACCTCAATTGGATGTGAGAATTCCTTGTTTGGAGAGTGTGAGAGATTTGTATGCTCACGATAATGATTTAAACATGCATATGCGA
This sequence comes from Alopecurus myosuroides, assembly GCA_028641055.1. Lineage (NCBI taxonomy): Eukaryota > Viridiplantae > Streptophyta > Magnoliopsida > Poales > Poaceae > Alopecurus > Alopecurus myosuroides. Next base: position 191,587,679 of record CM054060.1, on the reverse strand, counting down.
ATTGTACTAATGTGAAAGCATGGGATAAATTTCATTTGCATGATGGATACTTGTTTAGAGCTAACAAATTATGTGTGCCCGAGTCGTCCTTGCGTTAGTTATTGTTGCAGGAATCACATAGTGGTGGATTGATGGGACACTTTGGGAGGGAGAAAACATTGATGATGTTGGCTGATCACTTCTATTGGCCACGAATGAGAAGAGATGTGGAGAGGTTTGTGAGACGTTGCATCACTTGCAACAAGGCTAAGTCTAAACTAAAACCTCATGGTTTATATACTCCTCTACCTTCACCTAATACACCTTGGGAAGACATTAGTATGGATTTTGTGTTAGGTTTACCTAGAACTAAAAGAGGACATGATTCTATATTTGTGGTAGTGGACAGATTTTCGAAAATGTCACATTTTATTGCATGCCACAAAAGCGACGATGCGTCGCATGTAGCTAATTGTTTTTCAGGGAAATAGTGAGATTGCATGGAGTACCCAAGACTATTGTTTCTGATCGTGATTGTAACATCCAAGTATGAAAAACCCCCCTAGTTGTTTTATTTCTTGTTTCTTTTAAGCAATGCATCATGTCATCATCCTCATTTTATTTCTGTTTGCATTGTTTTCATAATGAATTTCAAACACTAATCAACATTTGTTTCATACTTGTCTGTTACAATCTTTTCAAATAAAGAATTGCAAATCAAAAACCTCAATTGCTTCCAAATAATTCATTAATGATCACTTATTAAATTGTTGCTTTAAATCAATCAATTAATTCAAATCACCTACAATTTCAAATCAAAGTCATCAAACAGCAACTAACTTGAGTTTATGGAATCTCTAAACAAATCAACTAATTTCAAACATTTAATCCATAGGGGCCACCCTATAAAAATGCTTTGTTTTCTTAATGGTTAATCAATATTAAAATTCTTTCAAATATTGGTTTCAAATACAAAGAACAATTTTAAATCTCAACTTTTGAAAACAAACCTTGGCACTTGGTTGCTATTGGCCTAACAAGTCTAACCTAATTTTTCTATAATTTTTACTAAGATAAAACCTACCTTTTTCTTCCAAAAGCAAAACCTACAAAAAAAAAACAGAAAAGGAAAAATAAAAAAAAGAGAAAAACTAACGCACGCGCGCGGCAGCTAAGCGACCCAGCCCACCTAAACCTATCGCGCGCGCAGCCCAGCCCGTCTCTCCCTCGCGTACCGCTTCAAAAGTCGTGCCCGTCTTCTGTTCGAAGTACGGCGCGCATCGCGCGGTGCCACGGCGGCAACCACAGCGAGCCGACGGCTCCCCTCGACGTCCGCGCCCTATTTAGCCACCTCGAAACCCTAGGGCGCAACCCTAACCCTACCTACCCCCTAGCCCCTCTTCTCCGCCGCCATCCCTTCTCTCTGTCGCCGCTCCCCCCTCTCTGAATTCCTCACCGGCGGCAGCCTCCTCTGAAACTCGCCATGGCGCCGCCACCTCCTAGCCCCACCTAGCCAGCTACCTACAGGAACCACGCCGCCTCTCCTTCCTCTACGGATTCGACACCGTAGCTCGCACGGAGGGGCACGGAGACAGCGCCGCCGTCCTCGACCACCTTGCAGCTGCCGCCCGCCGTCGAGTTCTTCCACGGCCAAATCCCGGTGAGCCGCAGCTGTCACCCTCTGTTTTCCCTTCTCCTCCGAACACTAGCATCCACAGCACCCTCCTCTGCACCGTTCACCACGACACAGCAACGCGAGCACGCGCATCTCCGTTGGTCACCGCCGGTGGGTTTTCCTCTGACGAGCTGCAGATGGTTTCTGTCGTCAGTAATTTCAGTTAGCGCTTTGTACACCTTAACCTCCCCGCGCATGTGTATCTGTCAGCGAACGCGCAACAACGCAATTGGTTCAGAGCACAGCACGCTAGCGAGCGGTCGTGGGTTCGAATCCCCGCCGCGCAAATTCTTTTGGAGATTTTCTCCCTGCGCCAGTGGCCCACCAGTCAGTGGCACTGGAGGCCACGCAGGCACACGCCAGCACACCAGGGCCCGTGGCCCACCCTGCAGTGGCTGCGGCTAGGGTGCTGGCCCGTAACAAAAGTTTAAAATGTTTTCTGTTATTTTCTATTTCTTTTAAATGGCAGAATAACACACTAAAACTAAAACTTGAATATCTTTTAATCTATAAACCCAATAAATAAAAGTTATATATGTTTTCTGTTCAAAATTAAAGGATCTTTCCAATTATTCCAAATGTGTACTGTTTTGAATTTTCCAAATACATTTAAAATTCAAATTTGAATAATTCAAATGTAATTTGCAACAATTCATAAATAATTCATACTAATTCCAAATAAGGCAAATAAAATATGTTTTTCATACCATTTTGAATATCCTATTCAACTATAAATTTTGTTTCATGGTTTGAATAATTTAAATTGCCTAAATAATTTAATACTTGTTTAATTCATTTAAATTTGATAAAAATCATAACTTGCTCAAAATAAAATATTTTTGAACATGCAAAATATGTTTTCAAACCATCAAAGTGTGAACTTTTCAAATGTGAATTTGAATTTATGATTTGAACAAATAAAATTCAAATAATATTCAAACTTGTTTTAAATTCAATTAAAACTTGTTTAATATTGTTTAATTCATAATAAATTCATCCTAATTCAAATTTCCATATTTGAAACATGTAATCCAACTAAAATTTGATGTTCTTTTCAAATATAAACTTTGTTAGTTGTTTTGCACACTTTAAATTGGTGAAAACAATAATTGTTTGTGTGACATGATTAAGTAACCAAACTTTCCAAACTTAATAAATGATTCCCAAAACTTGTTAAATCCTTTTAACACTTGCATCTATCATTGTTATTTGTTGTTATTTTGTTGTTACCATCATGCATGCATCATGCTAACAACTTTCACCTAATAATTAATTGTAAATCATTTGTTCCACTTAATTATGGACCCTTTCCCATATGCCACTCAAAATAGCATAGGGGTCCATTTAAATTGTGTTATCATGTTAGCTAGTTTATTGTGATGCAACCATTAACTTGTCATGCATCATCTTGATTGTGCACAATGCCATGATAATGATTGTTTACATTCCTGTTTTGTTTGTTTGCTTCTTCTCGAATAGACGACGACGTTGAGACAGACGATCCTTACAGCACCCCTTCTGAGGATCTAGCTCAGTACCAGGCTGCTGAGTTCGCAGGCAAGTTATCACTCACATGAACCATTGTGTTCCTTTCAACCCTGGTTACCGATACTTTCCGTTGTCTATTTTTGCTAGCCTTAGTGGTAGTTGTTTCTGTTACGAACCTATCACATGAATCCTTAACCCTGATATTGCCTCACCACCCCTCCTACAACCCTATTGTTTGAGCCAGTGTCTTACTAGCATGCTTAGGTTGTTTGCTCGAGTCTGTTACCCGTTACTTTCAGTTACTATATCTTTATTATGTTCCGGGGGCTCGATGTTTAATCAATCAATCAATCAATCATGCTAATGTTATTACTTAATAATAATTTGATGATAAGGCACCGGCAGGAGGCCCTGTGTGGTTTTGAGGCCTGCTAGTGTCGACCCTAATAGGAAAAGGGTCTTGTCTACCGATCCATGATGAGCGCACTACCCGCATGTGGGAAGCGAGTATCGGCGCCCCCCTCAATTTGATTCGATTCGCATCTCGTCCAAATCATCTCATTTAGTTCGTGCTTTCTATTTGCCGCATGCATGTTTTTGCGAGCCCAGCGCAGGGTGGAACTTTTGTAGTCGGCATATAGGGGGACACGTTCTTAGAGTGCTATGAGGGTCCATTTTCTTCTGGGCTCGATTAGCCGTGCGCCCAAGGTGCTTTGGGCTTGATGCGAAGAAGAGTTGAGTTGTGTTGAGTGCCCCGCTTGGTGGGAGGCATCCCATCTGGCGGGTTATTCATACGTGTACGGACAAATTGGTGCAACCCTGCAGGGATAATCTTCTCGAGAAGCCGTGTTATCCGCGGTTATGGTTAACTTGGTGAAAGTACTGGCTAACAAGTACTCAGGACAACTTAAACCTAATGATTCACAATCTCACACCCCATGATTATCAATTTGACTAGTAATAGGATTATGGTCACAATAAATTGATTCATCTTTAATCCAACCGTGTGAGTTATCCTCGGGTTGCTTCTTTGGATAAGGGGCGAGATCCAGGATGGGTTTGTTTGAAGTTATCTTCAGTTGGTTACAACACTCGATCTTATCCCCTTTCTGATAGTTGGAAGTGATAGAATCTCTGTAGTTGGTTAGCGCAGCCAGTTGCAACATCTTATATCCCCTTCTTTCCGTTGAACCCAAGTCATCTGTGCTTGTGTTGACGGGCTATACTTTGGTGAACTGTGAGTCTTGCTTGCCAGTACGTCTATGTACTGACCCCTTTGGGGCTGTGGTTTCCGCAGACTACGATTACGAGGATCCAGGTGACGGCTACTACGTGGAGTTTGACGAGGCTGCTGACGAGTAGTTAGCGGACCCGGGCAGGATCCGAGACACCGTGGATGGGCTCCGTCTTTATTTCAGTTTCCGGCTTCTTAAGCCTATTTGGATTTTGTCTGTACTCAGACCCCTTTGGATGCTTCCGCTGAGATGTAATGATGCTATTGTTGGGACATGTGTCCTCTGGATGATTGTAGTTGCTATCTCTGCCCTAGTGAGGGCCATTTGCAACTTATTTCTATCTTTTGTGTCGTAGAGGCATGTTGTGTTATCCTTTTGTTCGAAGCCGTTGACGTACCATGTGTGTATGGTATGAAGTACGTCAATGGTAGTGTCCTGATTTCTACCGGATAGTTTACATCGACGGTGAACAGTAGCGATGGGTTGTCACACATAAGTGTTGGCCTACTCGTAAGAGGACGCGGGTGCCGGAAAGCCCCGTAATCCCATCAGAATACTGTTCAGTTCGTACGGTGAGTATCCTATAGAAGTCCGGGTGCGACAAATGGTATCAGAGCCTGTCTGCCTGTAGGATCCCTTTTTACTGGTCGCAGTTGAGTCTAGAAACTATTTTGTAGCTATATAGGAAAAATGAAACGTGAGAGTAGGAATTCTGCCATTTTTCTTCTTTCCCCACCCACCCACCCTTTTCTGGTAAGGAAGTGCAACGTTGTTTTCTGATCTCACCTAAACTTTCAAGTTAGGATTTCACGTGTCTTGGGTTCTCCGTAGTACCTCAGGAGTTTTTGGTCTCGTGTTTCCCGATGTTGCTTCAATATCCTGTTCTTTTCAACATCCTTTTCGTCCGTTGAACCTTGTTGTTGCTTTCCACATCGGTTCTCTACCGGAGTCTAATCAAAACCTCCCAAATCATCTGCAGATGGATCTCAGGTTCTACCCGCAGGTGGTTCGGATGACTCGCTGTGAGAGCACCGCCGGTTATCCGGAGATGCTGAGAGACATGGTTACCTATCTGGGGTTCCATTGGGCACCAGAGTACCAGGTCTACGAGAAGCAGCGAGAGTTTGACCAGACCTACTACCAGGCTATCGTCTACATTCTGTCGGATGATGGCAGGAGCGTTGTCCACCGCTACGAGGCAGTAGGTTCCACAGTGGATATGGCCGTGCAGCAGGCAGCTTACGTGAGTCTCACCGTCCTCCGTGCTGACTACTGGGGGTTTGATGATTCCATATATCGTCACATCCCCCGTGGTTACATCACGTCAGCGGGAGTTCACTTCACTCTCCACGGCAACCTGGATACCTACGAGTCTGATAGCTCCAGGCTGCACACCACTGCTCAGTTCGTGAGGCACAGTGACGCAGTTGCTTCCGCACTGTCTCAGGAGTTGGCCTCAGTCAGGGAGCAGCTCTATCTTGCTTTGACTCGTCTGGCTACGTACACCACAGACTTTGTTGGAGACGAGCGCTTTGCGCGTTTCACTCAGCCAGCTGGGTTTCCGCTGCCAGATGCTGGAGGTTACGAGCCGATCAGAGGTCCACTTCTCGACCTTGGTCCTGGTTACACTGGGATTCCCCGCTTTGGAGCACAGGGAGACGACGCTTTCTAATTCACCACACCGAGAGTTGCTCTCAGAGCAGTCCCGCTCTACGTGGATCGTCGTCATACCTACTTCCGGGGGATTCCTCCGCACCGTACCTCTCGTCGTACTACTCACCGCCGTCCTGCGTGATGAGCATGGGAGTACCGATGTATCCATTCCTAGCTATGTTTAGTTATCCTTGTCTTTCGAACCATGTATTGGTCTGTTGGATATTCTGATGTATTTAAACATGTGATGATGTACCTGTTGGTTATCTATTCATGCGTCGGAATAATCTATCTTTCGGTTACCAAGTCTATCCTTTTCTGTTGTTGTGCTAAAATGAATGTCTATTCAGGATGCCGCCAACAAGGAGCAACCCGCCTGAACCACCTCCGCTCACGGAGCTGTTGACTCAGATGACTCAGGTCGTGGCTCAGATGGCCTAGATCCAGGCTAACCAGCACAACAACCAGAATGCTCCGCGAGTCAGCATCAAGGAGTTTCTGAGCATGGGGCCGAGAGCTTTCGTGGCAACACGTGAGCCTCTGGATGCTGATGACTGGATCAGGGAGATGAACAGGGCTCTGGAGATTGCTCATGTTGCTGAGGAGGATAAAGTCAAGTATGCCACCTACCTACTGAAGGGTCAGGCAGCTACTTGGTGGGAGAACTACCAGACCATGAGAGCTGGCTATCCTATCACCTGGGGATGTTTCAAGGATGCCTTCCTGAAGCACCACATCCCAGATGGTCTCATGGAAAGGATGCGTGAGGAATTCTGCTCTCTCAAACAGGGCAAGCTGGACGTCCTCGGCTACCAGAACGAGTTCAATCGTCTCGCTCGATACGCGGGTGACGAGGTGTCCACTGAAGCCAAGAAGATGGCAAGGTTCCGCCGAGGTTTTAACCCGGAACTGAAGTACGCTCTCACCAACATCAAGTGCAAGGACTTCGTGGAGCTCGTGAACACCGCGCTCAATGAGGAGAATGGGCGCAAGGCGTTCGAGGAGTCCCGTAAGCACTCGTGTGAGGGTGGTTCCTCCTCCAACATGACCACCCCTCCGCAGAAGCGCCGCATCTGGGTGCCAAATGGTGCTGTCACTCGGGCTCCAAATGCCCAAGCTTCTCCAGGCTTTGGTCCGCGCCCACCCAACCCATCTCAGATGCAGGGTCAGAGGGTTCCTATGGGGCAGCCAAGGCCAGGTCCTCCTCGTGTCGTCACTTGCTACAAATGCAAGGAGACTGGACACTACGCTGATAAGTGCACTCAGAGGCAGCTACCTCCACCACCTCCTCGCCCCAACACCAACCAGGCAATGGTTCGTGCTCCCCCGGCTAAAGCCTTCAACTCCAACAACAGGCCTGTCGGGAGGACCGCGAGGGTGAATCATATCAAGGCCGACAAAGCTGAGGAAGCTGCTGACGTCGTTCTCGGTATATTACCCGTAAACTCTATTCCAGCTAAAGTGTTGTTTGATACTGGAGCATCGCATTCTTTTGTGTCAAAGATTTTTGCAAAAGCATACAACCTAGTTTTGGTTCCGCTAAGCAATCAAATGACTGTTCACTCTCCGGGATCGCAAATGTTGACTTCCAAGATAAGCATGGACAATCAAATCCTGATTGGAGGTCGCATATTCCTTGCTTCACTCATGTTGCTGGGAAATTCTGACATTGATGTCATTCTGGGTATGGATTGGTTGAAGACTCACAAAGCAAAAATTGACTGTGCTCAAAAGTCAATAACTCTCTCCCACACTTCAGGCCAGATAGTCTATTCTCCATATGGATCAAGTTCTGTTCAGCTGTTCAACCTTGATGCAAAACCTCTTCCTGCAATTGAAAATGTTCCGGTGGTTTGTGAATTCCCTGACGTCTTTCCAGAAGAATTGCCAGGGATGCCTCCGGACAGAGCAGTTCAGTTCGTGATCGAGCTTGAGCCAGGTACTGCTCCAATCTCTAAGCATCCATACAAGATAGCTCCTCCTGAACTGAAATTGTTGAAGGAACAAATCGATATGTACATGGAGAAAGGTTACATTCAGCCTAGTTCCTCCGCTTGGGGTTGCCCAACTCTGTTTGTTGCCAAGAAGGATCAAACAAAAAGACTCGTGGTTGACTATCGTCCTCTCAACAAGAAAACCATCAAGAACAAGTATCCAATTCCTCGTATCGATGATCTTTTTGATCAACTTGATGGAGCCTCAATATTCTCAAAGTTGGACTTGAGGATGGGGTACCATCAGATAAAGATCAGAAAGGAAGATATTCCTAAGACAGCTTTCACCACTCGTTACGGTCTATATGAATACACCATCATGTCCTTTGGTCTCACCAATGCACCGGCAACGTTCTCAAGACTCATGAATTCTGTCTTCCATGAATACCTCGACAAGTTCGTTGTGGTATATCTCGATGACATTCTAGTCTACTCAAAATCCGAGGAAGAGCATGGAGAACACCTTCGTCTCACTCTCATGAAACTTCGCGAGCATCGTCTGTATGCCAAGTTTTCCAAATGTGAGTTCTGGATTCCAGAAGTTGCATATCTTGGTCATATCATCTCTGCCAAAGGCATAGCCATTGATCCTGAAAAGGTTAAGGCAATTGTTGACTGGAAACCCCCTAAGACGGTGAAGCAAGTCAGAAGTTTTCTTGGCTTGGCTAGCTATTGCCGTCGTTTCGTCCAAAACTTTTCCAAAATTGCCAAACCTCTCACTGATCTCACAAAGAAGGACAAAAAGTTCGTTTGGACTCCACAGTGTGATGAGAGTTTCAATCTCCTGAAGACTAAACTCACTTCCACACCTGTTCTGGTTGGCCCAGATACTACCAAACCTTTCCAGATATTCTGTGATGCATCTCTCCAAGGCCTAGGAGCAGTTCTTATGCAAGAACGTCAAGTTGTGGCTTATGCTTCACGTCAGTTGAACCCACATGAGCAAAACTATCCCACACATGATCTTGAACTTGCAGCAGTTGTGTTTGCCCTCAAGAAATGGAGACAATACTTGTTGGGTAACAAAACTGAAATCTTTTCCGATCATAAGAGTCTGAAATACATCTTCACTCAGCCAGATCTGAACCTCAGGCAAAGGAGATGGATTGAGAAGATTAAAGACTTTGATCTCACCATTTCTTACACTCCAGGCAAGGCTAATGTTATGGCCGATGCTCTCAGTCGCAAATCCTATTGCAATAATCTCATGATCATGGAAAGCCAACCTGCACTTCATGAATAATTCCAGAAGCTCAACCTTGGTCTTGTCCCTGAAGGATACCTTGCTAGCTTGACAGCCAGTCCAACTCTCGAGGACAAGATTCGTTCTGAACAACTTCGTGATACTGAAATCAAGAAGATTGTAGAGCACATCAAGGAAGGCAACGATAAATTCAATTCCTTCTCAATTGATGACAAGGGAACCGTGTTCTTCGAAGGACGCATTGCAGTTCCTCAGATTCAAAGTCTCAAGGATATCATTCTCAAGGAGGCTCATGAAACTCCTCTCTCCATCCACCCTGGAAGTACAAATATGTACCAGGATCTCAAGACTCTGTATTGGTGGCCTGGCATGAAACGTGAAATTGCTCAATACGTTTCTGAATGCGACGTTTGTCAACGTGTTAAGGCAGTCCATCAGAAAACAGCCGGTCTACTCCAACCTCTGAAAATTCCTGAGAGGAAGTGGGACATGAATGAAATGGACTTCGTTACTGGGTTTCCAAAGTCCAAGAAGGGCAACGATGCAATCTTCGTTGTTATTGATCGTCTCACTAAGGTAGCTCACTTCTTTGGTGTCAAGGAAACTATCTCAGCTAGCCAGTTAGCAGAGCTCTACACAGCAAAGGTTGTTCCTCTTCATGGTGTTCCATTGGAAATAAGCTCAGACCGTGGAAGCATCTTCACTTCTCATTTCTGGAAAAGATTTCAAGAAGCATTGGGCACCAAACTTCTGTTCAGCACAGCTTATCACCCTCAGTCTCAGGGGCAAGTCGAAAGAGTCAATCATATTCTCGAGGATATGCTCAGAGCATGTGGTCTCTCCTTTGGCATGAAATGGGAGGATTGCCTTCCATATGCTGAATTCTCCTACAACAACAGCTACCAGGCAAGCCTAGGCATGGCACCATTTGAGGCACTGTATGGTCGTAGATGCAGGAGTCCAATCAATTGGTCTGGAGCTGGTGAACGTTCACTCTTAGGCCCTGACATTGTTAAGGAAGCCGAGGAGAAAGTTCGTATCATTCGTGACAATCTCAGGATTGCTCAGTCTCGTCAGAAGAGCTATTATGATAGCAAGCACAGGGATATGATCTATGCACCTGGTGATAAGGCATATCTCCGTGTAACTCCCCTCAGAGGCACTCATCGTTTTGGTGTGAAAGGAAAGCTTGCACCAAGATACATTGGTCCTTTCAACATTCTCTCAAGGCGGGCAGAAAATGCTTATCGTCTTGAACTTCCAGAAAAACTATCCAAGGTGCACGATGTGTTCCACGTGTCCCAGCTCAAGAAGTGTTTCAAAGATCCAGATCGTGCAGTTGATCATGATTCCATTGAACTTCAAGATGATCTATCTTATGAGGAGCACCCTATTCGTATTCTCGATGAGACCGAGCGTAAGACTCGCAACAAGAGCACCAAGTTCTTGAAAGTGCAATGGTCGCATCATTCCGATAAAGAGGCAACGTGGGAGACCGAAGAGGATCTTCGCAACAAGTATCCGGACCTTTTCACTTCTCAGTAAGGAATCTCGGGGCGCGATTCCTTCAAGGGGGGCGTTTTGTAACATCCAAGTATTAAAAACCCCCCTAGTTGTTTTATTTCTTGTTTATTTTAAGCAATGCATCATGTCATCATCCTCATTTTATTTCGATTTGCATTGTTTTCATAATGAATTTCAAACACTAATCAACATTTGTTTCATACTTGTCTGTTACAATCTTTTCAAATAAAGAATTGCAAATCAAAAACCTCAATTGCTTCCAAATAATTCATTAATGATCACTTATTAAATTGTTGCTTTAAATCAGTCAATTAATTAAATCAATTAATTCAAATCACCTACAATTTCAAATCAAAGTCATCAAACAGCAACTAACTTGAGTTTATGGAATCTCTAAACAAATCAACTAATTTCAAACATTTAATCCATAGGGGCCACCCTATAAAAATGCTTTGTTTTCTTAATGGTTAATCAATATTAAAATTCTTTCAAATATTGGTTTCAAATACAAAGAACAATTTTAAATCTCAACTTTTGAAAACAAACCTTGGCACTTGGTTGCTATTGGCCTAACAAGTCTAACCTAATTTTTCTATAATTTTTACTAAGATAAAACCTATCTTTTTCTTCCAAAAGCAAAACCTACAAAAAAAAAACAGAAAAGGAAAAATAAAAAAATAAAAAACTAACGCACGCGCGCGACAGCTAAGCGACCCAGCCCACCTTAACCTATCGCGCGCGCAGCCCAGCCCGTCTCTCCCTCGCGTACCGCTTCAAAAGTCGTGCCCATCTTCTGTTCGAAGTACGGCGCGCGTCGCGCGGTGCCACGGCGGCAACCACAGCGAGCCGACGGCTCCCCTCGACGTCCGCGCCCTATTTACCCACCTCGAAACCCTAGGGCGCAACCCTAACCCTACCTACCCCCTAGCCCCTCTTCTCCGCCGCCATCCCTTCTCTCTGTCGCCGCTCCCCCCTCTCTGAATTCCTCACCGGCGGCAGCCTCCTCTCAAACTCGCCATGGCGCCGCCACCTCCTAGCCCCACCTAGCCAGCTACCTACGGGAACCACGCCGCCTCTTCTTCCTCTACGGATTCGACACCGTAGCTCGCACGGAGGGGCACGGAGACAGCGCCGCCGTCCTCGACCACCTTGCAGCTGCCGCCCGCCGTCGAGTTCTTCCACGGCCAAATCCCGGTGAGCCGCAGCTGTCACCCTCCGTTTTCCCTTCTCCTCCGAACACTAGCATCCACAGCACCCTCCTCTGCACCGTTCACCACGACACAGCAACGCGAGCACGCGCATCTCCGTTGGTCACCGCCGGTGGGTTTTCCTCTGACGAGCTGCAGATGGTTTCTGTCGTCAGTAATTTCAGTTAGCGCTTTGTACACCTTAACCTCCCCGCGCATGTGTATCTGTCAGCGAACGCGCAACAGCGCAATTGGTTCAGAGCACAGCACGCTAGCGAGCGGTCGTGGGTTCGAATCCCCGCCGCGCAAATTCTTTTGGAGATTTTCTCCCTGCGCCAGTGGCCCACCAGTCAGTGGCACTGGTGGCCACGCAGGCACACGCCAGCACACCAGGGCCCGTGGCCCACCCTGCAGTGGCTGCGGCTAGGGTGCTGGCCCGTAACAAAAGTTTAAAATGTTTTCTGTTATTTTCTATTTCTTTTAAATGGCAGAATAACACACTAAAACTAAAACTTGAATATCTTTTAATCTATAAACCCAATAAATAAAAGTTATATATGTTTTCTGTTCAAAATTAAAGGATCTTTCCAATTATTCCAAATGTGTACTGTTTTGAATTTTCCAAATACATTTAAAATTCAAATTTGAATAATTCAAATGTAATTTGCAACAATTCATAAATAATTCATACTAATTCCAAATAAGGCAAATAAAATATGTTTTTCATACCATTTTGAATATCCTATTCAACTATAAATTTTGTTTCATGGTTTGAATAACTTAAATTGCCTAAATAATTTAAATTGCCTAAACAATTTAATACTTGTTTAATTCATTTAAATTTGATAAAAATCATAACTTGCTCAAAATAAAATATTTTTGAACATGCAAAATATGTTTTCAAACCATCAAAGTGTGAACTTTTCAAATGTGAATTTGAATTTATGATTTGAACAAATAAAATTCAAATAATATTCAAACTTGTTTTAAATTCAATTAAAACTTGTTTAATATTGTTTAATTCATAATAAATTCATCCTAATTCAAATTTCCATATTTGAAACATGTAATCCAACTAAAATTTGATGTTCTTTTCAAATATAAACTTTGTTAGTTGTTTTGCACACTTTAAATTGGTGAAAACAATAATTGTTTGTGTGACATGATTAAGTAACCAAACTTTCCAAACTTAATAAATGATTCCCAAAACTTGTTAAATCCTTTTAACACTTGCATCTATCATTGTTATTTGTTGTTATTTTGTTGTTACCATCATTCATGCATCATGCTAACAACTTTCACCTAATAATTAATTGTAAATCATTTGTTCCACTTAATTATGGACCCTTTCCCATATGCCACTCAAAATAGCATAGGGGTCCATTTAAATTGTGTTATCATGTTAGCTAGTTTATTGTGATGCAACCATTAACTTGTCATGCATCATCTTGATTGTGCACAATGCCATGATAATGATTGTTTACATTCCTGTTTTGTTTGTTTGCTTCTTCTCGAATAGACGACGACGTTGAGACAGACGATCCTTACAGCACCCCTTCTGAGGATCTAGCTCAGTACCAGGCTGCTGAGTTCGCAGGCAAGTTATCACTCACATGAACCATTGTGTTCCTTTCAACCCTGGTTACCGATACTTTCCGTTGTCTATTTTTGCTAGCCTAAGTGGTAGTTGTTTATGTTACGAACCTATCACATGAATCCTTAACCCTGATATTGCCTCACCACCCCTCCTACAACCCTATTGTTTGAGCCAGTGTCTTACTAGCATGCTTAGGTTGTTTGCTCGAGTCTGTTACCCGTTACTTTCAGTTACTATATCTTTATTATGTTCCAGGGGCTCGATGTTTAATCAATCAATCAATCAATCATGCTAATGTTATTACTTAATAATAATTTGATGATAAGGCACCGGCAGGAGGCCCTGTGTGGTTTTGAGGCCTGCTAGTGTCGACCCTAATAGGAAAAGGGTCTTGTCTACTGATCCATGATGAGCGCACTACCCGCATGTGGGAAGCGAGTATGGGTGCCCCCCTCAATTTGATTCGATTCGCATCTCGTCCAAATAATCTCATTTAGTTCGTGCTTTCTATTTGCCGCATGCATGTTTTTGCGAGCCCAGCGCAGGGTGGAACTTTTGTAGTCGGCATATAGGGGGACACGTTCTTAGAATGCTATGAGGGTCCATTTTCTTCTGGGCTCGATTAGCCGTGCGCCCAAGGTGCTTTGGGCTTGATGCGAAGAAGAGTTGAGTTGTGTTGAGTGCCCCGCTTGGTGGGAGGCATCCCATCTAGCGGGTTATTCATACGTGTACGGCCAAATTGGTGCAACCCTGCAGGGATAATCTTCTCGAGAAGCCGTGTTATCCGCGGTTATGGTTAACTTGGTGAAAGTACTGGCTAACAAGTACTCAGGACAACTTAAACCTAATGATTCACAATCTCACACCCCATGATTATCAATTTGACTAGTAATAGGATTATGGTCACAATAAATTGATTCATCTTTAATCCAACCGTGTGAGTTATCCTCGGGTTGCTTCTTTGGATAAGGGGCGAGATCCAGGATGGGTTTGTTTGAAGTTATCTTCAGTTGGTTACAACACTCGATCTTATCCCCTTTCTGATAGTTGGAAGTGATAGAATCTCTGTAGTTGGTTAGCGCAACCAGTTGCAGCATCTTATATCCCCTTCTTTCCGTTGAACCCAAGTCATCTGTGCTTGTGTTGACGGGCTATACTTTGGTGAACTGTGAGTCTTGCTTGCCAGTACGTCTATGTACTGACCCCTTTGGGGCTGTGGTTTCCGCAGACTACGATTACGAGGATCGAGGTGACGACTACTACGTGGAGTTTGACGAGGCTGCTGACGAGTAGTTAGCGGACCCGGGCAGGATCCGAGACACCGTGGATGGGCTCCGTCTTTATTTCAGTTTCCGGCTTCTTAAGCCTATTTGGATTTTGTCTGTACTCAGACCCCTTTGGATGCTTCCGCTGAGATGTAATGATGCTATTGTTGGGACATGTGTCCTCTGGATGATTGTAGTTGCTATCTCTGCCCTAGTGAGGGCCATTTGCAACTTATTTCTATCTTTTGTGTCGTAGAGGCATGTTGTGTTATCCTTTTGTTCGAAGCCGTTGACGTACCATGTGTGTATGGTATGAAGTACGTCAATGGTAGTGTCCTGATTTCTACCGGATAGTTTACATCGACGGTGAACAGTAGCGATGGGTTGTCACACATAAGTGTTGGCCTACTCGTAAGAGGACGCGGGTGCCGGAAAGCCCCGTAATCCCATCAGAATACTGTTCAGTTCGTACGGTGAGTATCCTATAGAAGTCCGGGTGCGACAGTGATGTGAAATTTATGAGCTACTTTTGGAAGACACTATGGGGGAAGCTGGGGACAAAGTTGTTGTTTTCTACTACTTTTCATCCCCAAACTGATGGACAAACGGAGGTGGTGAATCGCACATTATCTACATTGTTGCGAGCCATGATCAAAAAGAACCTGCGGGAGTGGGAGGAGTGTTTGTCACATGTTGAGTTTGCCTACAACTTGGCTGTACATTCTACTACTCAGTTATGCCTGTTTGAGGTGGTGTATGGTTTTAAACCCACAACACCACTTGAGTTGCTGCCACTTCCTATAAATGAGAGAGTCAATATCGAGGCTTCTAAACATGCTAATTTTGTGAAGAAGATCCATGAGAATACTAAACAAGCAATTGAGAAAGCAGGAAGACTTGTAGCTGAGAGAGTTAACAAGAAGAGGAAGGAAGTACTATTTCGGCCAGGAGATTTAGTGTGGGTGCATTTTCGCAAGGATAGGTTTCCCACATTGCGCAAGTCCAAGTTAATGCCACGAGGTGCTGGCCCATTTAAAGTGCTTCAGAAGATTAATGATAATACCTAAATAATTGATCTTCCTAGTGATGAGTTTGGTGTGAGTAATTCTTTCAATGTTGCTAATCTATCACCATACCATGGAGAGGACCTTGATGCGTCGAGGTCGACGCCTTTTCAAGGGGGGAGGATGATGAGGACATCCCTAGTGCTTCTACACTTTATCCCATTGAAGATGTTACTGTTAAAGAGAAACATGATGAAGTGAGAATTGAACCAATGAAAAGATCAAGAAGTTATAACAACAGCATGTGAATTCTCTCTTATTAGAATATGATGTTTGTTTTCATGAGAATTTTATACTACCTGAATTCATGCACTTATGTATACTCAGGTTTTTTGATAACACAAGCATGGATGGAGGTGCACTTCAAGAGGAGGTGGAAAACAAGATCACTATGGTGAAAACAAACATGGAAGATGGTGAAAACAATTCTACAAGTGTGGAAAACAATGGTTAGTTTGTTATTCCACACTCATAGATGGTGAAAACAAGAGGAGGGTTCCCACAATGGATATCAATGCGCCACAAAGAGTCCTAGTAGTCATAGATGTCGTTTGTATTCCATTATGGCCGCACCACCTAATTTGGGTCGGTTTGTATCAAGTTGACCCGAGTCCAAAGTGTAAACAGAGTCCAAGTTGGGTTCTATTCGGGTTGGGGCTGGTTGCTTGCGCAAGGCACCTTGTGGCCGCACCATACCCCTCATATAAACCCCTTGGTGCGAATTAGATAGGTTAGACTACGATAAAACATAAACCCTAGACTTCTAGATTGTATTGCTCGAAGCATTCATCTTGAATCATACAACCATTGCAAATCTAAGTGTATTCTGCTGTTCCAGTGGGAATAAGGAGAAACATGACCACTTGTAGTCGGTGGCTACTTGTGCAAGAGTGTGGAGTCTCAAATATCCAAAAGGGATTGAGTGCTGTTGTGTAGCATCCAACTTTTTAGTAAAAGTGGAATACCTGTGTTATTGTGCTAGTCCCTGGATCAATTGCTAGCACCACAGTACAAAATGAAATATCATGCAAATGCATCAAATTCTATTACATCACATGATCCAGTCTTTACAAAAAAGTATTACAACTTGCATTGTCTTAGAAGACTAGCAGAAAACAAAGATATATAGCGGAAGACATGGTACAACATTGAGCCCATCTTCTTCATGTGCCACAGGCAAAACATGTTGGCGATAGTCTCAAGATCCTAAACGAAATCCTCACTCGTGTTCAGAAACATCTGCAATATGGAATATGCAGCCACAAGGGAGTCAATACAATTTAATGTATTGGCAAGTAACACTATGGTGGATATAAATGGCAAGACTAATACTACATGCTTATTTGGCTGAGTGGAGTTTAGGCTAAGTTTGCATAAAGCCAGTTTTCTCCTATCTTTTATCATAAAACAATTTCATCTATAATAGGTATCACTGATAGAAACCAGTGAACCTTAACTAAAATTAAGGAGTACCACTGATAGACATCAGGGTAAACTCCTACCCATGTTCACCCATCAAAATTTTATTATAAAGTTGGAATGATGAGATTCTTCCGTCATTCCTTGTCCAACTGCTCAAATTGTCCATGACCGGGGACACGGCTAAGATCTTAGTTTGTTGACTCTGCAGAGTTTGTGCACTTTCACCTTTAGACTCAAATCAGCCCAAACATCCTATACACCCTGAGTGCATTAAGGAAAGGAGAAGATTGAGACGAGATCTTTCAGAAGAAATTCCACCACCGTCAGGCTTGACCCGTTCCAACCTACACCCCCTACATTTGCTTGTGAAGCACTAGTGAGTTCATTCAACTTAGTTGATCAAGACAGAGCCCATATGACTAAAGGCTGCACGGGAAGCTACTAAACTTAGAGGGACATGGTAATCTCTTTGTTCCTGGGTGGCCATCCTCAAGTGACAACCTCAAGTGGAATAACCCTTAGACAAGGGCCCTGAGGAAACACTCAACATAAACCAGTCTTACGAATTCCACCCAGGTGATTCATTAAACTTAGTAGTTTTATCCTTAACATCTAAATAAAACATTTGAAGAGCATAGCAATTCGACTATGTTCAATGTCTTCTATACTAGAAGGATATAGAAGGATGGCTACACACTACTTGGGATATTAGCATAGCATAATATAACTTAGTAAAATTTCCTATCATGCATACTACTCAAAACTCTATAATGCATATAAAAATAATAGGTAGTTGATGGTGTGTTACTTGCCTTGTTGAAGTGGGTGAAGATATCACACTCTCTTCACAAAAGATCGTTTCTCTCCGTACAATCTATTCATTGAAAACACAATAACAAAATAAACAAGCATCCTAGCAAACAAACATACAAGTGTAGAAAACATACAGAGCAACTAACATATCCATAGGGGTTTAACCAAGTTGGCTAGGACAAGGTCAAGGTTTGAGTTCAATACTTGTTATGAAATTCCAAGGGTTTACTTGGGATGGACTAGGTTGAGTTTGTAGTGATCAAAACATATTTATCTAATAAGTTGCAAGAGTTCACCAAGGTGATCTCACTATCTCAACTAAAGCAACACATAACAATGTGTAACACTTAGTCATTTTCATCAAGACATTTGAGTGATCTAAGTTAGTCCTTCCATTTTGGTTTAGGGTAGGTGTAGGTTCAACTAACTTCATAACAATGGATATAACAAGTTAAAGTCTTGGGATTTTCCATTTGGGTCAATGGTTGGACAAAAACTACTTGTTATTCTTCAACTTGTGTGGATTGCTTCTAGTCTTCATGTGATTGCCTTCTTGAAGATCATCATCATGCCATCTAAGTTGTTTACTTCCTTGGTGTGGTGCTTCTCTTGGTCTTGATAGTATTCATGGTTTTCTCACTAGTTGTTTCCCAAGTGGTGTGGTCACAACTAAGTGTTTTATTTAACAAATGTGAAAATATCACTAAGTCAAAATAGAGGAGAAATGAGACAAGAGGATAGAATGGGAGAGGTGAGTCTTCTTCTTCATTTCTTCATGTACTTGCACTTGGTGGAGTATACATTAAGATTGTTGTGGAGCCTAAGTCATTTGTTCAATGATCTTCCGTGTTTCTCTTCATGTTGCCATCAAGTCGAAAGGATAAGAATAGAAAAGGGGAGGGAAAAGACTTAGAGAGAAAGGGGGTTAGTCTTCTCTAAGTTTCTCTGGTTTTCTTCTAAGTGCTTCCACTTCTTGGAGATGCTTCTGAAGTTTGTTTTATCTGCTAAGTCCTTCATTGGTCTTCTATCTTTATGTTGAAAATTCTCTAGATGGTTAAGTCCTCCATTGCACTTCATGGTTCTCACAAATCCCAACTTGGTGAAATCTTGAAGCAAAAATAGGGGAGTGGAGAAGTAGATAGAAAGACTAAGGTACTAGTGTTTGAGGTTCACTACTTGGTACTATATGTGATTGACACATTCTAAGGACTTGGATGGGCTCCAAATAGACATAACATCAAGGAATAATAGTTGAAAACAATTCCTAAGACATGGTGAAAATGGATGTATCACTATGTTGGGTTTTTTGTCAAAAACACATGGTAATGGTCCAAGGGTGTCCAAAATGGTTAGGCACTAATGTATCTGGTTCAAGGTTACCAAATGGAGAAATTTTTCTTAAGGGAACATATTCTAATTATTTTTAGAATTAACTCTATGCCAAAAATACTTAAATATACTACTTAATTCTGAATTCAATTTCAATTTGAACATAGATTATTTTGGGACAGAGGATATGAAAGTAAACATCCTAAGGTTTCAAAATATATTTTATTTGCAATTTTTGGATTTGTTGTATTTGAATTATGCCAAAATTCATCAAACAAGCATATTTAAATTTGAACCAATTTAAATTTGTCAATATTTAATTTGAAGAGTGCTAAAAGATTCTACACATTATGGGTATTTCAAAAAGTCCAAGTTTATCAAATTTGGCCAAGTGGTTAAAAAGTTATGATGGTTCAAAGTTCTAGGGGCTAAACTGAAAAATTACAATTATATTTTCTATTCGAGAAAAAAAAACAGAAAACAGCTGGGCTCAGATTTGGCTATCTACCGCGCGGTGCAGCAGACAGGGAGTGGGCCTGGGCCTGCTACGTGTTGCGCCGAGCGACAGGTAAGGACTTAACGCGCGGGCTAACTGGACTGCTACGTGGCGCCTCCTAATTCGTCTATACCTTTTCGAGTAAGTAATCTAATGGTGGCCTTACGATCTAGATCCTAAGGTACAAATTAAAAGGGAGAGAGAGGGAGCTCACTCACCGGCTCTGCTCGCTGGAAATGTCTGCGCGGCGGCGCTGCGCTCGCTGGCGCGAACGGCGACGGGGTTCTGGGGGCTCTCCGGCTTGACGGAGGTGTGGACGGAGTGCGTCACGGGACGAAGAGCGCGATGGAGACGCAGGAACGGGCTCGGGCTTCCTCGGACAACGTCAAATGGAGGACGAAGCTCGTCGTTCTTCCGGTGATCCTCAATTGCGGACAACGATGATGCTTCCGGGGTTCTCTGGGCACAGAGAGGAGACGAATGGGACCAGCGCGATGATACGAAGAGGATGGCGATGACGAAGACGCCTCGGGGACCTCCAGGCGAGGGCGCGGCGTAGGCGGAGAGGTAAACTCCGGTGACCTTCGGGTCTCGCACGGCGTCAACGATTTTGTGCGCAAGAAAATAAATCCAAGTGGTCAGAGGGCATCACGAGGTAAGGGAAGGAGGATGAGTGGGGTATAACGCTCGGGGACGAGCTCACCTTGCCGGAATCGAAGAAACATGGCGGCGGGGACGCACGGCTCCGGCGAGAAAATACAGCAACGCGGGGGCAGGAAAAGAAGAGGGAGGAGAGGGGAAACGCGGAGGAGGAGCAGGTCTATAAACGGGCAGTGTTGGGGCAATCAATCTGAGGCAGAAACGGAAGAATCAAGGAGATTTATTTCTCCTTCAATTCAGTTTGGAAACGGCAGGAAGAGGAAGAAAACGATGATGACGTCATGGTGACGTCATCATTTTTTTCTGTTTTTCTTTATTAATTTGTATCTTTTGATTTTACATCCAAAACACCTCAAATAAATTTCTAAATTCTTGAAATAAAAATATCTTTCAACTAAGCATGTTTGTGGGCAACTTTGGACATATTTCAAAATTTGAAATTTGAAAATATGATTAACTCCTTAATAGTACTTAATACCATTTTAAAATAGAAAATAATAAAATGGGTTTTTTTATTAAATAAAATTTTAGAGACATTATACCTGTAAAATACTATTTTTGGAAATCATTTTTAAATCATTTTCATATTTTATAATTTTAGGATATGAAGGATTTACTAATAGTAACTTAATGCTATTTTTAAAAATAGAAAATTCAATTATTATCAAAGTGTCTTAGTAAAATTCGACAACCCATAAAATTGTTTTCAAAGTCCTATTTTATGTTATTTTCAAAGCAATGCATTTTATATCCACTCCTTTATGTTTATAACTTGGAATGACATTTGGATATCAATATAAATAGTTGTTATTCTCATAAAATAATTTTGAGGCATAGGAACTGTTAGAGGTAATAATTGTATTGGTAATTTCAGTTTCTTGAATATGTATTGTTTCCTTTTGTATCTTGCTTCTCATTTGGTTTTTGGTGACTTGCATAACATGAAAACAAAAAGTTTCAAAATTTTGTAATTTTTTAGTTTTCCAAAAATCAGGGATGTTACAGACTACCGCCCTTAAAAGAAATCTCGTCCCGTGATTTGGGAAGGCTAGAAGGAAACATTAGGATTGGGTAACTGGGTTCCAGAACAACTGGGTGGGCTACCACCCTTAAAATAAACTAGTGTGGGTAGTCTAAAAATCTTGTCTAACTGGCTGCTGGTTTTGACTATATCTTCTGTCGGAGTCATTCTTCATCTTCCATAGTGATATTGTATAGCATATATCAACTCCTTGGTATTTGGGTTCTTGAATTCACTTATAAAAAATTTAAGATTCCATGCGTTAAGATTCTCTTCCAATAGTATTTGTCCATTCACATAGCTTGGAGTGTGGTTTTACTTAAGATGGTTTGAGTAGGACTTTCCCTCATGGTAGAATTACAAACCAACAGAATTCTGTTGAACTACCTTTGACACTGAGGGGTCACTCTTTGGGTCAATCAAAAGCCTTTGGTTCACTCTCAACTTGGTCTTTTGATATCCTTGGAAATCTTCCATCTTGTTGTTGTCATCCTTGAAGGGAAACACCATGCTATTTCTAAAGAAACTCTCATGGTGGGAAATATCTTCCATTGCTTGGTAGCTCCAAGGTTGGCTTGATCCTCACCGAAAGTAGTACATTTTTAGTAACACTAACATAGGGTCATTATTGTATTCTACCATTCTATGGTTCAGGTTTCAAATCGTCGTCTCTCTAATAGGTATGTCACTCAGATTTAACATTCCTCATAACAAAAGTAAATAATGTGAGTAGTCACCATGGGGGCCAATCCATGTTGCACTCAATCATTACCTTGTACTTGGATTGGTGAATCTTGTTTAATAACACTAGGTCATCTCACTTGTCTAACAGAAAGTTTCAAATCTGAAAGACAAACCTGAGCTAAACTATTGTTTCTCCACTAGTGGGTTGAGTAAGACTCTTATGTAACACAAACTGGATAGTTTTGTTTCTTCATTGTTTCTTCTCTTGGCGTAGTTGGCTCTGAAATCTTCATAGCTCATGCAACTTGGGCTTCACTTTTCTTTATTCACTTGTTGATTGGCTTGCTGCTCCTTACTTTGTAGTTGGCATTGATCATGGATGTGATTGTTCCTTCACACAAAAGGATCTTGAAAATAGTGACATTCTTGGGTGAAGTTTTGTTGTTGCACTTCATACTCTAGCTCACTAGGGTTGGTGAATGGGTATGGAATTTGGTTTGGCTTAGCATGGATGAGTAGAAACTAGAAAGATCTATGGAATATCCTACTCCAACACAACAGATCAAGGAAACTCATCTTACAAACATCTAACAATCATTCATCACACCAAACAACATAGTTTTAGAAAACAACTAATATTGTCATACCACACTCATTGGTATGATCAATACACTAACACGTTAACGTTGTTGTAACAAAGGAACTAGATTGGTGGTCTCAACTATATCTTTTTGAGTTTTCTTCAAATTCTTCTCTCCATGTCTTGAGGTGTTCTTGGTTGTTGTGAAGTATAGGCATATGTATTTTTCTTCAATTGTCTTGAGTGTAGGTCTTCATGTGGTGAAAATAGTTCTTGCACTTCTTGGTGTGGTCATCAACATTCCTGTCTTGATGGTATTGAAGAGGTAGGTCATCTAGAAAATTTTGAAGGTGAACAATAGATGAGAGGATACGAGAATGAATTAAGATGGTTGTTTTTGTTTCTAGAACGTTTGAACATAGAAAATTTTCAATCCTAGGGTCTTTTCCAAACTTAGGGTCTCGAATTCTACAGGCAACACAATGCTCTGATACCATTTTTGAGCATCCCACTTTTTAGTAAAAGTGGAATACCTGTGTTATTGTGCTAGTCCCATGATCAATTGCTAGCACCACAGTACAAAATGAAATATCATGCAAATGCATCAAATTCTATTACATCGCATGATCCAGTCTTTACAAAAAATTATTACAACTTGCATAGTCTTAGAAGACTAGCAGAAAACAAAGATATATAGCGGAAGACATGGTACAACATTGAGCCCATCTTCTTCATGTGCAACAGGCAAAACATGTTGGCGATAGTCTCGAGATCCTAAACGAAATCCTCACTCGTGTTCAGAAATATCTGCAATATGGAATATGCAGCCACAAGGGAGTCAATACAATTTAATGTATTGGCAAGTAACACTATGGTGGATATAAATGGCAAGACTAATACTACATGCTTATTTCGCTGAGTGGAGTTTAGGCTAAGTTTGCATAAAGCCAGTTTTCTCCTATCTTTTATCATAAAACAATTTCATCTATAATAGGTATCAGTGATAGAAACGAGTGAACCTTAACTAAAATTAAGGAGTACCACTGATAGACATCAGGGTAAACTCCTACCCATGTTCACCCATCAAAATTTTATTATGAAGTTGGCATGATGAGATTCTTCCGTCATTCCTTGTCCAACTGCTCAAATTGTCCATGACCGGGGACACAGCTAAGATCTTAGTTTGTTGACTCTGCAGAGTTTGTGCACTTTCACCTTTAGACTCAAATCAGCCCAAACATCCTATACACGCTGAGTGCATTAAGGAAAGGAGAAGATTGAGACGAGATCTTTCAGAAGAAATTCCACCACCGTCAGGCTTGACCCGTTCCAACCTACACCCCCTACATCTGCTTGTCAAGCACTGGTGAGTTCATTCAACTTAGTTGATCAAGACAGAGCCCATATGACTAAAGGCTGCACGGGAAGCTACTAAACTTAGAGGGACATGGTATTCTCTTTGTTCCTGGGTGGCCATCCTCAAGTGACAACCTCAAGTGGAATAACCCTTAGAAAACGGCCCTGAGGAAACACTCAACATAAACCAGTCTTACCACTTCCACCCAGGTGATTCATTAAACTTAGTAGTTTTATCCTTAACATCTAAATAAAACATTTGAAGAGCATAGCAATTCTACTAAGTTCAATGTCTTCTATACTAGAAGGATATAGAAGGATGGCTACACACTACTTTGGATATTAGCATAGAATAATATAACTTAGCAAAATTTCCTGTCATGCATACTACTCAAAACTCTATAATGCATATAAAAATAATAGGTAGTTGATGGTGTGTTACTTGCCTTGTTGAAGTGGGTGAAGATATCACACTCTCTTCACAAAAGATCATTGCTCTCCGTACAATCTATTCATTGAAAACACAATAACAAAATAAACAAGCATCCTAGCAAACAAACATACAAGTGTAGAAAACATACAGAGCAACAAACATATCCAAAGGGGTTTAACCAAGTTGGCTAGGACAAGGTCAAGGTTTGAGTTAAATACTTGTTAAGGAAATTCCAAGGGTTTACTTGGGATGGACTAGGTTGAGTTTGTAGTGATCAAAACATATTTATCTAATAAGTTCCAAGAGTTCACCAAGGTGATCTCACTATCTCAACTAAAGCAACACATAACAATGTGTAACACTTAGTCATTTTCATCAAGACATTTGAGTGATCTAAGTTAGTCCTTCCATTTTGGTTTAGGGTAGGTGTAGGTTCAACTAACTTCATAACAATGGATATAACAAGTTAAAGTCTTGGGATTTTCCATTTGGGTCAATGGTTGGACAAAAACAACTTGTTATTCTTCAACTTGTGTGGATTGCTTCTAGTCTTCATGTGATTGCCTTCTTGATGATCATCATCATGCCATCTAAGTTGTTTACTTCCTTGGTGTGGTGCTTCTCTTGGTCTTGATAGTATTCATGGTTTTCTCACTAGTTGTTTCCTAAGTGGTGTGGTCACAACTAAGTGTTTTATTTAACAAATGTGAAAATATCACTAAGTCAAAATAGAGGAGAAATGAGACAAGAGGATAGAATGGGAGAGGTGAGTCTTCTTCTTCATTTCTTCATGTACTTGCACTTGGTGGAGTATACATTAAGATTTTTGTGGAGCCTAAGTCATTTCTTCAATGATCTTCCGTGTTTCTCTTCATGTTGCCATCAAGTCGAAAGGATAAGAATAGAAAAGGGGAGGGAAAAGACTTAGAGAGAAAGGGGGTTAGTCTTCTCTAAGTTTCTCTGGTTTTCTTCTAAGTGCTTCCACTTTTTGGAGATGCTTCTGAAGTTTGTTTTATCTGCTAAGTCCTTCATTGGTCTTCTATCTTCATGTTGAAAAATCTATAGATGGTTAAGTCCTCCATTGCACTTCATGGTTCTCACAAATCCCAACTTGGTGAAATCTTGAAGCAAAAATAGGGGAGTGGAGAAGTAGATAAAAAGACTAAGGTACTAGTGTTTGAGGTTCACTACTTGGTACTATATGTGATTGACACATTCTAAGGACTTGGCTTGGCTCCAAATAGACATAACATCAAGGAATAATAGTTGAAAACAATTCCTAAGACATGGTGAAAATGGATGTATCACTATGTTGGGTTTTTGGTAAAAAACACATGGTAATGGTCCAAGGGTGTCCAAAATGGTTAGGCACTAATGTATCTGGTTCAAGGTTACGAAATGGAGCAATTTTTCTTAAGGGAACATATTCTAATTATTTTTAGAATTAAGTCTATGCCAAAAATATTTAAATATACTACTTAATTCTGAATTCAATTTTAATTTGATCATAGATTATTTTGGGACAGAGGATATGAAAGTAAACATCCTAAGGTTTCCAAATATATTTTATTTGCAATTTTTGGATTTGTAGTATTTGAATTATGCCAAAATTCATCAAACAAGCATATTTAAATTTGAACCAATTTAAGTTTGTCAATATTAAATTTGAAGAGTGCTAAAAGATTCTACACATTATGGGTATTTCAAAAAGTCCAAGTTTATCAAATTTGGCCAAGTGGTTAAAAAGTTATGATGGTTCAAAGTTCTAGGGGCTAAACTAAAAAATTACAATTCTATTTTCTATTCGAGAAAAATAAACAGAAAACAGCTGGGCTCAGATTTGGCTATCTACCGCGCGGTGCAGCAGACAGGGAGTGGGCCTGGGCCTGCTACGTGTAGCGCCGAGCGACAGGTAAGGACTTAACGCGCGGGCTGACTGGACTGCTACTTGGCGCCTGCTGATTCGTCTATACCTTTTCGAGTAAGTAATCTAATGGTGGCCTTACGATCTAGATCCTAAGGTACAAAATAAAAGGGAGAGAGAGGGAGCTCACTCACCGGCTCTGCTCGCTGGAAATGTCTGCGCGGCGGCGCTGCGCTCGCTGGCGCGAACGGCGACGGGGTTCTGGGGGCTCTCCGGCTTGACGGAGGTGTGGGCGGAGTGCGTCACGGGACGAAGAGCGCGATGGAGACGCAGGAACGGGCTCGGGCTTCCTCGGCCAGCGTCAAATGGAGGACGAAGCTCGTCGTTCTTCCGGTGAGCCTCAATTGCGGACAACGACGATGCTTCCGGGGTTCTCTGGGCACAGAGAGGAGACGAATGGGACCAGCGCGATGATACGAAGAGGATGGCGATGACGAAGACGCCTCGGGGACCTCCAGGCGAGGGCGTGGCGTAGGCGGAGAGGTAAACTCCGGTGACCTTCGGGTCTCGCACGGCGTCAACGATTCTGTGCGCAAGAAAATAAATCCAAGATGTCAGAGGGCATCACGAGGTAAGGGAAGTAGGATGAGTGGGGTATAACGCTCGGGGACGAGCTCACCTTGCCTGAATCGAAGAAACATGGCGGCGGGGACGCACGGCTCCGGCGAGAAAATACAGCAACGCGGGGGCAGGAAAAGAAGAGGGAGGAGAGGGGAAACGCGGAGGAGGAGGAGGGCTATAAAAGGGCAGTGTTGGGGCAATCAATCCGAGGCAGAAACGGAAGAATCAAGGAGATTTATTTCTCCTTCAATTCAGTTTGGAACGGCAGGAAGAGGAAGAAGACGATGAGGACGTCATGGTGACGTCATCATTTTTTTCTGTTTTTCTTTATTAATTTGTATCTTTTGATTTATAAATCCAAAACAGCTCAAATAAATTTCTAAATTCTTGAAATAAAAATATCTTTCAACTAAGCATGTTTGTGGGAAACTTTGGACATATTTCAAAATTTGAAATTTGAAAATATGATTAACTCCTTAATAGTACTTAATACCATTTTAAAATAGAAAACAATAAAATGGGTTTTTTGATTAAATAGAATTTTAGAGACATTATACATGTAAAATACTATTTTTGGAAATCATTTTTAAATCATTTTCATATTTTATAATTTTAGGATATGAAGGATTTACTAATAGTAACTTAATGCTATTTTTAAAAATAGAAAATTCAATAATTATCAAAGTGTCTTAGTAAAATTCCACAACCCATAAAATTGTTTTCAAAGTCCTATTTTATGTTATTTTCAAAGCAATGCATTTTATATCCACTCCTTTATGTTTATAACTTGGAATGACATTTGGATATCAATATAAATAGTTGTTATTCTCATAAAATAATTTGAAGGCATAGGAACTGTTAGAGGTAATAATTGTATTGGTAATTTCAGTTTCTTGAATATGTATTGTTTCCTTTTGTATCTTGCTTCTCATTTGGTTTTTGGTGACTTGCATAACATGAAAACAAAAAGTTTCAAAATTTTGTAATTTTTGAGTTTTCCAAAAATCAGGGATGTTACATGTTGCAATTGGTAAGAGGGTTCAGCCAAAGGAGAGATCGAGGTATCACATTATTTATCAAGTTATCAGAGAGTTCACTGAGAAGATTGGGCATCCCCTTATCAAACACCCATCTAATAATACTAGGCTTATCATCTTTCTTTTCCATAAGGTATCTAATAGCATCATGATCAGTATGAATAATTACTTTTGATTCAACAATATAAGGTCTAAACTTATCACAAGCAAAGACTACAGGTAAGAACTCTTTTTCAGTAGTAGCATAATTATTTTGAGCAGCATCAAGAGTCTTACTAGCATAATTAATAACATTCAATTTCTTATCTACTCGGTGTCCAAGAACAACACCTATAGCAAAATCACTAGCATCACACATAATTTCAAAAAGTAAATTCCAATCAGGTGCTTGAACAATAGGGACAGTAGTTAAAGCCTTCTTTAAATTTTCAAAAGCTTCCGTACAATCATCATCAAAACAAAAGGTACATCTTTTTTATGAAGATTAGTAAGAGGCTTTGATATTTTAGAGAAATCTTTAATAAACCTCCTATAAAAACCAGCACGACCGAGAACACTACGAATACCTTTAACATCCCTGGGACATGGCATTTTCTCTGTTGCTTCCACTTTAACTCTGTCAAATTCAATACCTCCTTTAGAAATTTTATGTCCAAGAACAATTCCTTCATTCACCATAAAGTGGCATTTCTCCCAATTAAGAACAATATTAGTTTTCTCACATATGTGCAAAACGTTATCAAGGTTGTGCAAGCAATTGTAAAAAGAAGTTCCATAGACAGAGAAATCGTCCATGAACACTTCCACAATTTCTTCACAAAAACCATGAAAAATAGCAGACATGCATCTTTGAAAAGTAGTAGGAGCATTACACAAACCAAAAGGCATACGTCCATAAGCATAAGTACCATAAGGACAAGTAAAGGTTGTTTTCTCTTGATCTTGCTTCCTATCAGCAATTTGAGAAAACCCAGAATAACCATCAAGAAAGCAAAAAATGAGTTTTCTTAGACAACCTCTCTAGCATTTGATCAATAAAAGACAAAGGATAATGATCTTTCTTCGTAACTTTCCTAAAATCAGTGTACATTCTATAACCAACTACTACTCTTTGAGGAATAAGCTCATTATTTTCATTAGGCACAATAGTCATTCCTCTCTTCTTAGGTACACAATGCACAGGGCTCACCCATCTACTATCAACAATAGGAAAAATAATACCAGCATCAAGGAGTTTTAATACCTCATTTCTTACCACTTCCTTCATCTTAGGAATTAAACGACATTGATGTTCAACTACTGGCTTTGCATCAGGTTCAATATTAATAACATGCTGACATATAGAGGGAGAAATCCCTTTCAAATCATAAAGAGTATATCCAATAGCTCCACAGTGTTTCTTCAATATTCCCAATAATATTTCCTCTTCTTCACCTGAAAGTTTAGCGCTAATAATAACAAGATATATTTTCTTATCATCAATACTAGCAAATTTGTCCGTGCGTTGCTACGGGTGTTACGACATGGTCGTGCATTGATTTAATTTCAAAATAATTTCAAATATGTTTGTATACCTAGAACGAAGTTACTATTATAATTTATCAAAGTTTAAAATAGTGTGCTATTGCATTTAGCCACGGCGATTTCAGAAGCTACGAAAGGCTATAGCCGGGATATAACCATATAGCGTTTTTGCTAGAATATTGAAAAAATAGTAAAATTTACACATCATATAATCATATATATATGTAGTATTATTCGCAAATGCATAACATAAAAACACAGTCATATAATATGAACGAACAATCGGGAGTTTAAATAACAGATATTTATGACACAGTTTAGCAGTTGTGAAACCAGGTCACCATTGGCCGCACTCGCACCTCACAACAGCGATTCAACAACCAAAGGTGATTGATTTGGTCTCCAAAATTAGTGCAGGTGACAAATTCTGGATCAAAATTTTATCCATATAGTCTCTGAAGGCTCTAGCCGTAACACCGAGCCTTTCGAAAGGCTATAGCCATACTACAGCTATAGCCAGGCTATAGCCCAGCTATAGCCGGCTATTTAAAACTTTGTAATTTACACCACTCATGTCAACCTGATTTGCATGTGTGCGTTAGGTTCCACCCAATTTTAAATGAATTCTCTTTAAATTTTGCCAATGTCTTTATTAAGCTTTAAAACAAGTGGCACGCCTCACAATAGATACATCTGACTTCTCTATTGTGACTATAGCTTTGCAGAAAAAAATTGTACACATCATATACATTTCTTTGTTATTGAATTTAGATTCTTATAAGAATCAGAATCACATAGCGCACATACTGAAACCTGTTCATTTCCCCTTGTCCAAAACATACTCCACTTATCTAGAATTTAGCACGTGAAGGTAGCACAAAGGTCCCAATTCAAGAAGGAACAAACAACTTTTCTACCAGACGAATCTGAAGCACATCAGATATGTCAGTTACATCCTCTTCAGTGAGTACATGTTAAAATTCACTGTGCAACTGCAGCCGTCCTATTCATAGCAATGGCCAGCGGACTGCATCACGTAAAATCTACGTACAGCCTCTTCAGTTTCGTTGGAAGGCACAATCCACGTGGAACATTCAGTTAGACCACCTCGGTGCTGCTCGGGAGCTCGACGCCGATGTGACCTGTACTACGGAGTACTCCCTCCGTTTCATAATATAAGATGTTCTAGCATTTGTCCACATTCATATGTATCTACATGTATGTAGACATGTATTAGTGTGTAGGTTCACTTAATTGTGTCCACACCTAGTCATCATTCTGAAGTATGTAAAACGTCTTATATATTGGAACGGAGGGAGTACAAATCAATAAGATCAAAGATATTCGTGGGAAGGGCAAAGAGGCGCCTCGTGGTGGTTCAAAACAGATGTATGCATCGACCACCGGCAAGAGAAGAAGAATCACAAGAAGGATTCATGCCGTTGTTTTTGTCGCCATCGTGGATTCGGACCAAGCGTCCAGTATAAGTGGAACAAGGTCACCGCGCACTATTTTTTCCCCTGGCCACCACCGCCAGGCCACGTTGGATGGCTCCGTCTACCGTAATAGACTGTGGCCATCCGGGCGTGGCCATGCACACCGACGGTGTCCAAGAGCGCCCGCTGGCCAACACTGCCAGGTTGCGGCCGGCCGTCGCATGGAGGCCCCTGAATTCGGCCGCGCTAGCTCCGCTACCGCCACGGCTACAGTGTGCGAAATTCCGCCAGAGGAAGCTTCTCCGCTATGAAGACCCCCGTATAACGCATCCTCGACAGTGCGAACCTCCATCCCACCGGAGCGACGCCCAGGATAACTCGGAGCCGACGCCGAGTGGCTCCTTCTGTCCTCAACTCTGACGAGACCCGATGACCCAAGGCTCTGGCGTCTGGGCTAGCATCTTTACCTCCATGCCTCCGATTTTGGAGACCTCTTATCTGACCCTAGCAACCACCAGAGGACTTCGTTGCAGGCACGGGCACCACCGACGATCTTCTTAGTGCTCTCTCCTCTCTGACGGTTAACGCCGACCCAGAAGGCTTGGCTTCCCTGCCCATGCAAATCGCAGTTAATGCCGACTGTCCACTCTCTGCTGGTGGATTATTTCGATGCATGTGGATGGAAGCATCAACTACAATAGCCTGCTCCTGAAGATGTGGTCGGTGTAAGCAGGAGCGGCCGGGGAGTGAGCCGTGTCTAACAGTGTGCAGGCTGCTCGGCGCCGGCGAGCAGGGAAGATCACAGGGCGGGACGCAAGGAAGGGGCAGTGGGTCAGCGAAGGCTGGTTGAATCCTATAGTTTTTTTCCTAGCGCATACTGATCGATTGTTAGTATCGCTACTTTTTTTTGTCTCGGACTATCTGTCCACCCTGTCCTCAACCGATCCGTGTCCTGGAGGACTTCTTTCTATCATGCATGCTGATTGCTATCTCTTCCGGTTACCTACCAACGAACCAACAACCATCGATCGCGCAGCTGTACCTTAAGAGAGGACGTACGAGGTACCAGTCCTTAACCAAAATTATATAGTAGAGATTCCAATAGGTATAACTTACCCGTGGCAAGGTGGGTAATATGTGTGAACTTTGAGGGTAGTTTTAATGACCTACCAAACCAAACCAAGGAAGCCTTAACGCTTTTATTATTAGGTATAGATAAGCATATTTAAGATCATCAGGCAAAGGTTTTAAATCAAAAACAGGATCCTCCTTGGGCGGTAATGTGGTACCCAAGTCCCCCACAAGTAAATTACGTTTCAGTATCACCGGTTGACGAAGAATAATATCGTCAATCTTATTTCTCTCTTCCATAAAGACCTCACTTTCATGGTCCTCCATATATTGCTTCAAAGCATTGTTAGGAGCAAGAGAAATAGCTGTTCAACTCTAAAGTTTTCATTAGGCAATTCAGATTCATAAGGTGCTCTAGCAATTTTGGAGAAATTGAACTCATAAGATTTTCCATCAAATTTATTCAATATCTTCTCCCTCTTAGAATCTATAATAGAACCACAAGTGTTCAAGAAAGGTCTACCAAAAATAATAGGACAAGTTTTACTAGCAACCTTACCAAGTACTAGAAATTGAGTGGGATATTTAGTTTTACCACATAAAACTTCCACATCTCTAACAATATCAATCAGAAAGACAGTTTCTCTGTTAGCAAGCTGAATAACCACATCAATATCCTCCAGCTCACAAGAACCAATTTCATGCATAATTTATAAAGCTCATAAGAAATAGCACTAGAACTAGCACCAATGTCACACAAACCATAATAGCAATGATCACCAATCTTAACAGAAAGCACAATAACACTAGTTTTCTTAGGTCTATTTGGATGTGACACAATATTATAAGCATCCTCACAAAAGACAATATGTTCATCCTCTACATTTCCACAGACAACGTCTTTCACTATTGCTACTACAGGTTCATCATTTATTTGTTCATTAGGTTCAATAGATTTCTTTATGCTCTTGTTAACCACACTAGCTACAATAGAGTGTTCTTTCACTTAGCAGGGAAAGACATTTTCTCAATATAAGGCTCAGGAAAAGCAGGATTAACAGCATGCACTTCTATATTTCTAGCAGGAATAATATCTTTATAAGGTGCATGGTACTTGTGATGCTCCTTTTTTAGGAATATCAAGATAGGAAGCAAAGGGTTTA
Source organism: Alopecurus myosuroides (assembly GCA_028641055.1). NCBI lineage: Eukaryota > Viridiplantae > Streptophyta > Magnoliopsida > Poales > Poaceae > Alopecurus > Alopecurus myosuroides. Next base: position 191,554,304 of record CM054060.1, on the reverse strand, counting down.
AGAAAGTTTGCAAAAATTTGAGAATCGAGACCACAAACATCACTAACATTATAGAAATCATCAGTTCAAATAAAAGATTTAATGCATTCATAATCGTAATTTATACCCGACTTATACCTTTGTCATTCTCCCATCCTTCAGTGTTTTCTTGAATACGGTCAAGAAGATCCCATTTAGCTTCTTCCTTCATACGTGTGAATGATCCAGAACAAGAAGCATCCAATAAATCCTTATCATGAAGAGAAAGCCTTGCATAAAAATTATTGATAACAATATTACTCGGGAGCTCATGAATGGAACATTTGAGCATTAATAACATCATTCTCCCCCATGCTTGGGAAATACTCTCTCTATCATCAGGCCAGAAATTATATATTTGATTCCGGTCTTTATGAATCTCACTAGGAGGATAGAATTTAGAATAAAAGAGAGGTACAATTTTCTCCCATCCAATAGATTCACCATTCTTCAGTAATTTAAACCATTCAGCGGCTCTTCCTTTCAGCGATAAAGAGAATAATTTCCTTTTAACTTGATCCATTTTAATACCTGCTCACCTGAATAACTCGCATAATTCATGTATAAAGAGCAAATGATCACCGGGATGGATAGTTCCATCTCCATAATAGCAGTTATCCATAACACGTCCAACAATTTTCATATGTATTTTATAAGTATCTAATTCAGCAGATAACGGGTCACCTACTACCATAGCAGTAATTGTAGAAGTACCCCTAAACAGAGAACCAAAAGAATTCTTCATAATGAAATAAAACAGCAGACAGAAATAAAATCAACACTCACAGTAAAAGTTTCTCTTACCAATAGCGCTTCACTCCCCGGCAACGGCGCCAGAAAATAATCTTGATGACACACAAGTATAGTTGGTGTATCATAGTACTTTCGATAAATAAGAGTGTCGAACCCAACGAGGAGCAGAAGGTGTTGACAAGAAGGTTGGATGGAGAATTCACTGTAAACACTAGCAAACGAGTTTTTGGTGGTTTTTGATATAGCTGATAAATATAGTGCCAGTAAAGAAAAGACAGTAAATATAATTGCAGTGAGTGGCCCAATCCTTTTGAGAGCAAAGGACCAACCCGGTTGTTCTACTTATGATTACCAAACGTTCTCGAGGACACATGGGAATTTCGTCAAGTGCTTTCGCTTCATACGGTTGATTAATATTTATTGGTTCGATAAGTGTTGTGTGGTTGAACCTATGCTAATGCACCACCCAACTAGGACTAATACATACTTGTGATTATACCCCAGGTAAGCATCCGCAAATACAAGAAAGTAATTAAGATAAATCTAACCACAGTCTTAAAACTCCGGGATTCTACACTCCCTCGTGCATTGGTTTCCTAACAGGGGTTTAGGTTTCTGTCACTCCGGCAACCCCACAATTAGTAGCCAAATACACAATGCATCCACCTAGGCCCATAAAGGTGAAGTATCATGTAGTCGACATTCACATGACACCACTAGAAGAATAGAACCACAACTTAAATACTAAACCACTAGATACTACTTCAACATAATTCCACTACTAACATCATGACTTCTTCCATGTCCTCAAGAACTAAATGAACTACTCACAAGACATCATATGGATCATAATCAGAGGTGATATAATGGATAATAACAATCTGGTCATTAAGTGTAAAGACCGATAAATCTCACAAGCATCAACTACTAACAAGTAATCCACACCGGGAGAGAGATCTAGTGGAAAAAACGATAAAGACCCCTAATTGTTACAACGGGATGAAGCTGGATGATGAGGGTGATGGTTCTGGTGGTGATAATGATGAAGAAGATGATCTTGATGCTGCCTGGAGCGATGATGGTGACGATGGCGATGATTCCCCCTCTCCGTGGAGAAATTTCCCCGGCAGATTTCTCCTTGCCGGAGAGCTTTTCTCTCTTTGTTGTTTTACGCGCCGAGGCGGCGGCGGAATATTTCTTCGATGATGTTATAGGGCTTAGGGTTCCCTGGGGTCAAGTACGCAAAAGGAGCGCCCGGAAGTGGGCGAGGGGGACCAGACCATCCCTAGGCGCGGCCAAGGGCGGTGCCGCCTGGTGGTGTGGGCCCCAGGTGCCCCCCCTCCGGGTGCCCTTCTGGCTGGCTTACTCCTCGGGACTTCTAAGAGTTCTCCGTTATCCCTCCTCTTCTTATGATCTTCTGAAATAGGGTATCTCGACGGTGCTTTTTCTATCAGATTTCTGGTCCCGGTGTTTATTCTCCAAAAATTATGAAACATGAAAAATAAGGTGAAATAACATAAGTAATTCATCATAACATGAAATATATCGATGAATAATAGAAAATAACAATATAAAATAGTGATGCAAAATGGATGTATTAGTAGGCCACCCAGAGTTCCACTATAAGGCACCTTGTGGTAGCCCTTTCCCGCCAAAAATGAGCGGGAAGGATGTCCAAACGCCAGTATAAGGGGAGCCCCTTGGCCCTCATAGAAAGGAGAGCTCAACTCACTCTGAGCCCTCCTAGTCTCACCCGAGCACAAGCTCACACCTTGTATTGTAACTACAACAGTGCAATCCATCAGACGAGAAGGAGTAGGGTTCTACATCGCAAGGTGGCCTGAACGTGGGTAAACTTCTCGTGTCGTAATTGTTGTCAAGATCAAACTTTCCTCGCGAAGCATCTCGAGAGGTGTGAGAAGTGTGGTTAGCCCCTAGTTTTTGAACCTCCTGAGAGTTCTTGTCCCTTAACACACTACTCTCTGACAGAAAACATACCATTGCTATATTTTTCTTACGTGTCCCATGTTTTAATTAAATATCTTAGAGATAGGAGAAGGACATGGAGATGGTGATCAAATGTCGTAGACCCCAGCAAAAATCAATGGAACAAAGGAGTTCTTAGCCCATAAGACAAACATGACTATACTACATCACTATATTTTATTGTGATGGTTAATCCCTTTTTATGCACCCTTTTTGTTGTGCAATAGATGTTATTATTAGGGTGATTCATCCCGTGAAAATATAAAGGTGATTGTGCTCTTCCAAAATGTGCAATGTCATACTGGCTTGGGTTCGCATTCATCACTTGTATCCAAGGGTCAATATGTTCTTATTGCCTGCAGACGGGTATGGAATGATCACATGCAATCCCATACAGGCATGATCAGTAGTTGATTGTATTGACATTCTGGTATGATAGTCATGATCTCGGAGCACATGCATCGAAAGATGAACAAGAGTCGCATGGGATGTGATTGGCATGGTGACTCATACGTCCAAAACGTATCTTCTTTTCCGAACACTTTTTCTATTTTTTGCCTCTAAACTTGTGAGTTTTGGATACAACTAACACGGACTAACGTTCATTTCAGCAGAATTACCTTGGGGTCTTGTTTTTGTGCAGAAAAATCTACTTTTGAGAAAATGCCCAGAAAAGACCCCAAAGACCTTAAAACACCCGAAGACCCCTGGAGCTTGAAGCGGTCCCGGAGAGGGGCCAGGAGGGGGCAACACCACCCCTGGGCGCCCCCTTGCCCGCGCCAACTATTGGTGTGGGGCCCCCAAGCACCCCCTCAGGCTCCCCTTTCGACTACTTATCGCCCGTAACCCTAAAACAACGGAGGGGATCGTCATATTCCACATAAACATAATAAAGCGCTGCCGCCACCTCGAAACTCAATTCGGGGATCAGAAGTTCATGTTCTGGCGCCTTGCCGGGACGGGGATTCGGAGGAGATCATCGCCATTAACATGGCCACCTATTCTCCATCAACCATCCATGATTCCCCCGTCCATGTGTGAGTAAACACCGCTGTAGGCTGAGAGGGATGGAAGGGATTGGATGAGATCGATCATGTAATAATGCCAGATTGTTAGGGCATAGTGCCTAGTATCCATTGTTAGTGTTTTATACCGTTGTTTCAACTTGTTATGCTTAATGCTTGTCACTTTGGGCCCGAGTGCCATGATCTCAGATCTGAACATGTTATTGTTTCATGAGTATAATTATGTTTCTTGATCATATCTGCAAGTTTCTTACACATGTCATTGTTCGAAACCCGAGGCCCCAAAGTAACAAAAATAGGGAGAACCGGAGGGGATGGTTGTGACGTTAGGATCATGTGTGTTCACGGAGTGTTAATGCTTTGCTCCGGTGCTTTATTAAAAGGAGCACCTTAATTACCAGTAGTTTCCCTTGAGGCCCCGCTGAAAACGGGCTGGTAGGACAAAATATGTTGTGCAAGTTTCTCATTGCGAGAACGTATGACTATATTGGAACACATGCCTATGGTTTGCCTAGAACTTGGATGCTTTATTATTATTATCTGAAATGCCCATGTTTAGATTATTACATGACCTATATTATCCATGCAACGCCCGTTCATCCATTCACTTTGCCTACGGTACTTTCATCCTGATGTTTTCGCTATTGCTACTGATGTTACTATTTTACTCCTGCTGTTATTTTATTACCACTAGTTGTATGCCCGTGCGTTAACACGGGATAACATATGCAAAACCAAAAACCAATTGCCTTGTTTGATTTTAAGAGTATGTGTGTGGAGAGCAATTTGCATGTGATGTGAGAATATGTCCCAAAAATTATCTTGCCATTATCCCGGACTATGGTTAATATGGCAACCATCATTCAAACCTCTAGTCAGCTCTCCTCTCAAATGTCCTACATCCCCACTCCTGGTGCTTTGTTTGGTAATTGGATCAGGAAACCCAAGGCACGAAATCCTCAAAGGATGTTTGTGGGAAACGAAAAGATCTATTAAGAGGTGGTTATTTAGCAACATAGAAGTTATCAAAAGAAACATTGAGCGTTCTCAAAAGAACAAATTCTATGATATAAAAAATACACATAAAATGTGCTTGTTGAATCATCAAAGGTTTCACAAAAGAAAACTTGAAACATGTACATGGTTATATAATAGAATACCATATCTCCTTATGATCATGAAAAAATTAATCTGGCTAGTAATAGGTGTAATTCACGAGTCCAAAAATAAATAAAAAACATGCATGAAACAGAACAAACAATTGAAGATCATTTTGATATAAAGAGCAAAAACTCTAAAGCTGCCAAGTCCAAACTAAAATAATAAGTTTACAATTATGTGTGAACTCTGATGCATGGCCAATGTTCCAAACTTCAGTTTTTAAGAAGTGCATGAAAATAGTCATACTGAGATTCAGTATATGATTTGTAGTATAAAGAAAATTTTATTCATTTAATGGTCATGACTTATGATTGGGACATCAAATATTTAAGCACTTGCATGACCAAAAGTTCTCAAGGCAACAGAAACTGAAAAAAGCTAACAAGAAAAATGTCATTCCTGAAATTTGGTAATAGTCACTCTCCACTCTACCATCATCTAGAACTGGTAGTAGTCAAAGTTGCAGCAAATGAAAATCAAATTGATGTAATAAGAATCTCAGGGTGATCATGCTACATGAGCTCATGTGTGGTATACAATAACTTTTTTATTTATTTTGCATGCCAAAAATGGCTATTAGCAACAATGAATTGTCAGAAAACAATGTGTAGAATTACATGACTGTTGAAAATCTATCACCAACATAGAAGGGCAAGAAACAGAGTCAACACTCATAATTCTTTTGCCAAACTTGACCCCTCTAATGACGAATGTCGTCACTCCAGCTGAACAAGAAGCAAGAAGAAAGTGACAGATACCATCAGACACACGAATCAGTGGGGGAAAACAAGCGTGCAACAGAACGCCTGCACCGACGACTATCTGCCACGTGACCTTCATGGGCGGGAGGTCCGTGACGGCGGCATATGCGCAAGGTACATCAGTGACTCGAACGTGGAAGGCAGGAGCCGTAACAAAATATATAGTTAGATTTAAATGTCAAATTAGAAATACGAAATATTTCCTGACCTTTGAATTTCATAATAGTGTCTTGAACCACCATTAAAATTTCATAAGAATTTCTCGAAAGAACCGCATAATATTCAATTTATTCATACATTTGAATGTGTTCAGTAGGAAAACATGACATGTGTACAATAAAATAAGTGTCTTTCTCTAAATTGACAAACCAAATCTAAAGCAAATTCTATTTGCAACGTATGCACCAGGTTTTGTGGATGAATGGACAATGCATCATTTGTATGTAACAGGTACGGTTATAGACTAATTTGCCCCTTATTTTTAACATCTTACAGCAGGAATCAAATCACACTTGCTATGGGTGAATTGTTATGCATGGCTGAATACCTGGCATAGGGGAGGCTGATTTGATCACGGGGAAGAGGATCGCGTCACGTGGGGATCTGCCTCTGCTCGTACGGAGTCACTATGTTCTGCTCAGAGCTATGGATGCCACTGCTTAGAACGTGACAACGTAATATGAAAGTGTAACACAAATCCTGTCCAATATGACTGTCGACTGAAAGTGATGGAAGAACGTTGACTTTTTCATATCTTCTTTCTTCAAATGTGTTCCTTATTTAAGCCTCACATAGCTATGTACGTACAATCTACAGAGCATCATACTTTGGTATATAAGGATGAACAGGTATTTGACGCCAGACCAATGAATACCTTCGCACCAGTACAGACGTTGGTTGCTGCCGAGGTAATAAGTGGAGGGGACGACAAGTTGAAGGTCTATGTCGATTCAGGCATCACATCACATCGGCACCAAACTCGAGGGCTAACCAACATGGAGGCGGCGGCCTTCTTGCTCGGTCAACGCGAGGATCTGTTTGAGACGATGTGGGCGGGCTCGGGGGCATCAATCTTGAACGCCCGGGAGGCGACGAACAGAAAGGGACGCATCTTGGGGTGGGGATATAGGGGCCGGCGGTTCTGTTTCTCCTCCGGACGAGTAAGGCACAGCCACATGAGCTCAACCAGATGGCGGCGGCGGAGGAACCCTAAACGTGGCTTCCGTACGGGAAGGGATTTATTCGCTCGAGGTCAGAGAGGAGGAGACGTGCGAACAGCGGGAGGGCCAGCAATTTTCTTACCTGGGCTTGGCCCATATGTGTGCGTTCGCGGAGTGGAGAGAAGGCGGACGAAAATTGTCGAACGTGCCAACGTACGTCCAACTGCAATTTAATAGTAAAGATTGCTGCTATAAAAATGTTACCACTGGTAAAATTGTTACGAGCAAGTCTACTTTCAGGTGCATCTGAATGGACAACTCGGTTGCTAAGGCTTATAAATAATGTTTGGCTCCCATTGCGTCAAATCAATAAATTTGGTTTTTACTTCCCTCGAAGACTGTTGCGATCCCCTATACTTGTGGTTGACTATGTTCTGGCGACGTTGCCGGGGAGCATAGCTTTATTTATTTGCTCACTTGAACATGATATTGTTTGCTGCAAGCCTTTCATCATGGGTAAGACTCGTGATGGAAAAGTTCCTATATTACCATCCACTACAAGGAGAGGTACAACTCTGAACACCTCTGTTGCTCTTGATTCACCATCTGTTATGAGTAAGCTTCTTACACCATCACATGCTACACACACTGTTACTTCTGCTAAGTCTAAAAATGCTTTTGATACTTTTGATGATGCTTCTACCTTGCGTGATGATATTGGTTCACTAGGTACTTTCCTAGATGCTACAATTGCTAGATCCAAACAAATTGAAAGTGCTGAAATTCTTGTTGAAAATATTGGTACACCTGTTAATTCACCTGACCCTATTGATGATCTTGACGAAACCTATATTGAACTGAATGATGACTTTATTAAGGAAGCTCAATCTACTACTGGTACAAGTGCTCTTAAGAGTCTTCTTACAAGACATGCTGTTAAATATAAATCTTCTCTTGATGTTATGTTTGCCACATCTCTCATACACATTAGAGACAAGGATTATTATTTATCTCTATATTTATCTGATATATCTATTGTTGAGAAGGAACCTTTTTGTGGAACTGAAAATAAAAGTGCTATGGAAGACATGAATGAGCTTTCATCTTTGAGTAAATTATTTTCTGACGATACGAATTTGCGTACTTATTTTGTTACCAAGATCTTCCCTTTCTCATTGAAAGATGAAGGTAAAACTTGGTTTAACAATCTGTCACCTGGATCTATTTCTAGTCCTATGGATTTGGTTAATTCTTTCTTTCAAAAATATTTTCCTGCTAGTGTTCAACATGCTGCTGTGCAGGATATCTTTAACTTTGAGCAAATTGAAGGAGAGAAATTGCCTAAATATTGGTCAAGGTTTTGTTCTTTAATAAGAGCTAGCCCTGGCAATCCATTACCTAAAAATGAGCTCCTAGATATATTTTATATTGGAGTAACTGTTGAATCTAGGACATACCTGGATAGTTGTGATGGTTGTTTTTTCAGGAAAAGAACTCCATAAGAAGCTGAGGAATTACTGGCTAAAATAGCCAGAAATAATGATGACTGGAATATACATGAGCCTACACCTACACCAGAACCAACACCAATACCAACACCCAAAAAGAGAGGGATGATTGACTTAAATGATGAAGTTATGAAGGAAGACAAGAAATCTTTTAAAGAGAGGGGTATTAAATCTGAAGATGTGAAGAATTTACCCCCTATAGAAGAATTATGTAGCCAATTCCTCATCCATCAATAGTCGAGATACACTCTATCCAATACTTTGATAATAGAGATACTCCCTATTCTAAACCACCTGATCAATTCTTAGATGAATTTGATAATTATGTTGTTAAGCAAGACAACTTTAATATGAGAGTGCAAAATCATCTTATGGAAAACTCTAGAGCTATTGATAATTTGCATGGTATTATTGAGAGCACCTCTAATGATGTTAAAATGCTTGTTAAACATTTTCATATGGTTCAAACTCAAATTGATCACCTCACTAAAGTGCAAAATGATATGCTAGCTAATGCTTCTAGAGAAAAAACATGTTTGTGAAATAATTACTAGAAGTGGTGGTTCTACTCAGGACCCCTTGTATCCTGAAGGACATCCTAAGAGAATTGAACAAGATTCTCAGCAACCTAAAAATAATAGTTCTCATTTTAAGAAAAAGAAGAAGAGACATAAAACCGCTGTAGAATCTCCTGAACCTGCTAAAGATCCTAATAGTATATCTATCTCTGATGCTGAAACTGAAAGTGGTAATGAGAAAAGTGATGCTTATGATAAAGAAGAAACTGTAGATGAACCTGAAAAGAAAAAGAAAACTGTGAAGTATACTAAGGAGGATTTCATTGCTAATAAACATGGTAATGAAAGAGAGCCTTGGGTACAAAAAGCGATGCCTTTTCCTAATAAGAAACACAAATCAAAGGAAGAAGAACATTATAATAAATCTGTGAATGGATGAAACCTTTTTTTTTGCAAATTCCTTTGACTGGTGCTATTAAAATGCCTCCTTATTCTAAATATATGAAAGATATTGTCTCTAACAAAAGCAAGATTCCTAATGAGGAAATTTCCACTATGCTTGCTAATTACTCTTTCAATGGCAAGGCTCCAAAGAAGCTTGGAGATCCTAGTATTCCTACTATCCCTTGTTCAATTAAAAATAGTTATGTTAGAACTTCTTTATCTGACTTGGGAGGTGGAGTTAGTGTTATCCCTTTTCTCTCTATAAGAGGATCTCTTTTCAAAAATTGATACACACTGATATATCTTTACAAATGGCTGATAAATCTACTGATATTCATGTAGTTATATGTGAGAATGATCCTATTCAACTGACTACTAATTGTTTGATATTAACTGACTTTGTTGTGTTGGAAATGCCTGAAGATGATAATATGTCTATTATTCTCGGGAGATCTTTTCTTAACACTACAGGGGCTGTTATTGATTGCAATCAAGGAAAAGTAACTTTTAATGTTAACTAGGACAGTGCCCCTTTCAAATGCGAGGGCGGTGTATTAATTGTGTCGAAATGCATGATAATAAAATTATGGTTTTCTCTTATTCATATTAGACATTTAAGACCAATATGGTTTGATATTCATTTGCATCGATATGCTATAGAAGTTACCACACCTGCTAGGGGACTATATTGAATCCATATTTACTTCAACACATATATGGTTGTGTGTGCGAGAAACCAACATTATAATGATCACATGTGTGGTTCGTATCATTGTATGGATCTTAGATCAGTATATAAAACATAAATTTAGATCAGATGATAGTTGGTAGATTTGATATTATGCTAAATCATGAGATGACATAAAAAGTTTGGTTTTTACTTGTTCCTATTAGATATGCACTAACGCAATTTTGTATTTTGGCATCGAAGCAAAAATGAAATATCACCAAAGAATTGTCAAAATGATGTTTAAAAAAAACTGTTAACGGTTAATTTATCATGATCTTCTACAATAATGCCCTGCTAGATCAATGCTTAGAATGCATGTGTACATTTCAAAAAAAAAATCAGTTATGGCCCTTAATAGTAAGGTTGAATTTGTTTTTTTATTGGTTACCTAGTTTCAATACGTTATTTTGGAATTAACATGGTATGTTATAAATATATGAGTGTCATATACTTGAAAATGAAGAACATCATAGCAAAACAATACCCAATTGTGTAACTATATTCGTCCAGGTGTTGATCGAGATTACTTAAAAATATTGTTGATGTAATAAATAAAAAGATTATCCCTTTTCAAGCCAGGAAAACTATTAACATGATATTATTTATTTTACCTTTATTATGTCTTTCTTTCTCTCATTTATTCTGCTAGCTATCAAATGTAGGTTTTCTCCATCCATTGTGATGTATGGGACCTTTTGAACATGAATATGGTCTCGAGGGTAATTTTTTGACCATTATTATGCACATGAATATGTTTCTAAAAAAAGTAGGAAATATTTTTCAACAAAAATATAATTATATAGAAATTGTTTATTTAATAATTAAATTTCGAGTGAAGTTCATCATAGGTCCCTAAACAATTTCAAGGGTGTAGAATATATCATGTGACTTTAAAAATGTCATCCTTGTCCTAGAAGTGCAATAGCTGAGTCATATAGGTCCCGGGAGTACAAATAGTGAGTCATCGAAGTCACCGCTAGACTATATATGGCGTAACTTATTTGCACAATGGAAACCTAGATGAAGAATTCATAGTTTGTGTACCGACTCGACATTGTTTTTTGAGCCTATGATGTAGTTAGGTGTCAAATGATGTACTACCTCTCTACGACATCATTTTTTTAAGGAAACATGACATCATTTATTTTCAATCACATGCAGTGTCAATCAATACATGTTGCTATCATCTATCTCTAGTATGTTTATATTCCTATTGCCAATAAATGTCTAATTCATTCAGATTCAGATGGTTCATGTCTAACGGACAAAAAAGTACCTAGTAGGCAGGTTATGTCTTTCACAAAATTTAAATTTATATTGTGACCTAACACGAAAGTGAGCAATACATGCTAGCAATGTCGAGGCTTTCAGAAGATTGCATATATTTACCTAATAATAAAGGCATTAAGGCTTCCTTGGTTGGTTACTTGGTCGGTCGGTCCGTCATCAAAATTGCCACCCAAGTTGATAAAAAATTACCCCCTTGCCACCCATAAGTCGTAATAGTTCGTTTATGTAATCAAATAAAATCCGACTTGATCCAGCCATACTCTAGGACGTTTCCAACACAATCATTGCCTATTCGTGTTTGTGTTTGTATCCATTGCATCATGTCTCTGATCGATCCTTGGCCTGGGACCCATGCATCGCCTTGGTTTGGTTTTCGGTACGTCGTGAACAGTTTTTTTTTTCCTGAAAATACGTCGTGAACAGTTGGTTTGGTATATCGCGTGAGATTAGCTTGTTTCATATCGTATCCGTTTGGGTACGTTGTCAATTCCTTGTTAAATCTGAGTCCAACACTAAAACTACCTCGCCTAAGGCCTGGCCAGCTCTCTATATAAACCAAGGATTGGAGGATACGCGCACAAGACTTGTGGACATTCTGCTTAGGTAGGTGAAAGCTCCAAGGAAACGATCTCGTCTACATGTTGTGGCCAAAGATTGACGATCTCACCGACACCTGTGGCCGGCCGGAGGAGACGTGGCCTGTGACATCTCCCTCATGTTGGCGAGATCTCGGAGGAGAAACCTTGTCCAGAACCGAAGGAGGCGTGCATGCGACATCTCACGCTCGCCAGAGCTCGGATATTGCCGAGAGCCTGTGGCAGCAGGAGACACGTGCCCGACTCAGTCGCTAGGGCAGATGAGAAATTGGAGGAGTCATCTACCTGAATGCATAGACGAAGTTAACAAGAGGATGCTTGTGGTATTTTTGGTTATTGCTAATGCATGTGGACCAGGAGTTGCCGATGCTCGGCCAACACAGAGCTCGGGCCCAAGTCAGCCACCTTGTTGGCGAAGGGACGCCCTTGCTGCATAGCTCACAACAGTTCATGTCGTGGCCAACCTGCCGGGTTGCTGTCCTCACCTACCATCGGCATAGCTCAAAAGTCACGAGTCACGACCGAGATGCAACGGAGCTCTAGAGGGTGCAGACGACTCCATGGTCTAGCTCATCGCTTCCATTGAGACCCTGACCACCACTCCATGCTTTGCATACTCAACATCCCCAGCCGGCGAGCCTAGGCTCCATGGCCGCACGGCTCCCCCCGCTGCAGCTTCTTTCCGTCCGCCAGCAGTTCGCTTTCCCGGTGCACTATCCTGGCTATCCGCGTGCCTCCACGATTCCTTCCCGCTCTGCAGCTCTAGCCCCATGGCCAAAGAGCATCAAATCTCAAGTTCTCAGCGACCTCTGATGGACGACTGCATCCAAGCTGTTCTCCTTTTCCCACGATTCAGGCTACGTCGGTGTGGCCGGTCGAACTCCCGTTGAGTACCCGCATTGTTCGGTATGTTCCTCTGTTTTGCTGGTGCTGCTCCAGATTACGAGACCTCGTGAGCTAATCTTGTGCAATTTTTTTCTTATAACGCTGCCCATGGAGGTTTGACGCCATGCTGTTGGTTGGTGCATGAGAAGCATTCTGGACTCTGGTCCTTGGATGAGTTGGATGAGCCTGATGCTTTAGGCGGCTCTCCATGAATAAGTATTATAAGAAAACAATGGATGGATAGAGTGAGTGCGTGAGAACCAATTGATGGATTGGATGAGGAAAAAAATCGCTATCTTACCTAAAGTTCACTTTGACGTGTAAACATAAGTTCAGTTCAAGAATTACTCACTGAAATTTTCATGAAAATAAAATAACATAATAATAATATTATTAACCAGCTAGCATGAACCCTTGGCCTAGCCAGCAAAAATCATCTTACCGTCCCTAGCAAATTCAGTGATTTTTTTCATCAACTAATTGCCCCTCTTATCAAAGCAAGAATGCACAGCTAGAGTTAGCGGTGTCGTACACTATCACCACCAAGGTTTCGGTTACCATATGGAAGAAATCTCGAAGGGGGACAGGATTTTCGGTAACCGGAAAATTACTGGCCTAAAATTAGAAATCCAAATTTCAAACAATAAAAAAATATGAAAATAGATTTGATGAGGATGAATTTGGCCCAAATTCAATTAGATCGAGATTTTTCGTTCATAAACTCATTTGCCGGAGGGGGCCGAGAATTTTGGTTACTGTCTGGTAACCGCGGTAATTCGACCGGTAACCAAATCCCTGATAACTACTGACTTTTGATACCGTGACCTCCTTCCGCGTGGAAGTAGTCATACTTCCCCTCCTCCGGTTTTGGGAAACAGTGGCTGGAAGAGAGCCATATCTACTCCTTATTTGTTGTTGGAGTGACGACGATCTGATGGCCACGTCAATCCAGATGTCGCTAGGAAGGCGGTTGCCCGTGACGCGAAGAGTATCTACGTGGAGCGCGAGCTCGCTATCATGGCAGTTGCCCTAATGCTCTTGCGTGGACTGACGTTGTTAGTAGTGGAACCGTGCCTAGGGAACAAAGTGCGTAGGAAAACATATTTTCCGTTGCAACGCACGGGCATGTTTCCTAATACATTCAGAATTTTGTAATTTGCTAAAACACTCATGATGACTAGAGGTCATAGGATCAGATGCTTCACCTGGTATATAGATTATCCTCACGTCTTAATATATAAGTTTTGTAATAACACGTGGATATAGATATATCAAGAAAATTTCAAAACGTCCATGCTTGTTAAAATTGTTATCTTTAACCTTTATCTAGCTTACCTATAGATCTCTTTCATGGCTGAAAATATCTCTTTAGTTGGGTGTGAGGACGCGCGCATCACACTGAAGTCAACCAATAAGGGATTAAACATACCCCAAAATAAATCTCCTTGGTGCATGTCGAACATCTTGGTTAGCTGCGTGCATGCGGCTATAGCTCGAGGCAGCCACGCCCATGCTGGGCCTACACAAAAATGCTATAGCTCAATTTTTTGTAGAATGCCCCGGAAATCCTTTCTTCTTCTGTAGTACATAATGATTCTAGTTTGCTTGATCGTTGTCGTAAAGCCACCCTCCCCTATCTTAAACTCCAATACTCTCCTCTCTCCATTGACAATTAATTGATCTTCTCGTAACTACACCACACAAACCTTCAAATAAACAAAATTGTTTCCCTTTCAGTTGAAAGCATGTGGAAACCTAGATCGATCATGCCTATATCTTGCCTGTCTACGTGAGGACAACCGTACGTCCAACCATTCTGGCAGAGCTGTCGAGTTGGGTGTGCAGTACCGGGGGTCTGGACATGCATCGGCAAGCATGATCAGCACTAATCGATCCGCATGAGCTTGGAGAAGGTGGGCCGGCTGGCCAGCCGAAGGCAAATCCAGTACAAGGTAGAATATGTCGGTAGACATGCCTAGGTGAATTTTTTCTCGTTGCGGCGGCAGCCTACGAGGACATGGTACAATATGGGGATTTTTTTTCTCATGGTGATTGTTTTTCATCTAGATCGAAGCTGAAGGGCAGTCACGTGCATTACCTGTAGCATTAACAACTGGGATGCAGACAAGTGGCATGTTCCCCGTCGAATTCCTTGGCTGCGGTGAGAGCGCTCGGTGCTCCGCGGCGGAGAAGAAGATGGCCTCGATTGCGAATCAAGATTTGTCGGCAGGGGTCTTCTTACAAATGCTGAGGATCTATTTGCTTTTTTCATATACTTTGAGGTCCTTTGTAATTTCACTTCCATCCGCTGTGTATTTGTAATGCTGGTTCTACCCCTTCGGGGGGGCTCAATGTTCAAAAAAAAAAAAAAAAAATAGGCAAAGATGGGAATCGGTTTAGAAATTAAAACGGAAGATGGGAATCGGGAAGGCATGGGAATTGGCTGGTTGCTTTGAGATCGTAACTGACACGTGTCACACATCAAGATAGGTCTACGATAGACCTAGTCTTATAGGATTTTTTTTCCTCCTAACATTGCGTGGAGGAAATATGAGGCCAGAATTACAATTTTTTGTGCTGACGTAAAACTCACCAAATAAATTGATTAAAAATATGGGCCCATAGTCCAGCCTTCGAAGCCTGTTTCTCTCCCCCACGAGCGCTTCCTGCATACCTTTCTTCTCTCCCAGGCTACTCTGTTTCTTCCCCAGGTGAACCGTGACAGTCCAATCCTTGACCTAGCTTGATCCCTATTCCAGAGTCCATACTCCCAATCCCACATTCTACACTTCTACTCCTATGGTGCCTCCGAGGAACCGACCTCCCCTAGTGTCTACAGGTCCATAAGGCGGAGACGGATGAACGGAAGTACGGAACATAGTCCGGCGGCGGCGGACCAATGGCGAGAGCCACAGGACGGAGATGGAAACGGCGAGGGCGGACTGCGTCGGCTGGATTCCTGGTACTTACTCCTCTCCTGGAAATCACTCCTCTCCTCGAAATCTTGGGTACTCGTTTGGGGTCAGTAGACATCGAATAGGATCCCGACGCACAGTCGATCATCGTCGACCCAGCTTCGTTCCCGACCCTCGATCCGGGTCGATCGACCCCGGGTCGTGGAACGCGGCATGGACCCCGTTTCTGGCTACTATAGTCCGTGCGCGTCGGCGTGCGCACGGGGACCATCGACGCCGCGCTCCGCTGCGAGGTGTGGATGCTCAGCCGGGTCAAGAACTACCTGCAGGACCAGCTGTTGGGCTTCGCGCTCGTGCCACTCCCGGACGTCGTCACCTCCGAGGGCGGCATGGTCGCCCGCGAGTTCCTGCTCTCCACCAACGACCTATTCCACTCCCCGGCCGGCTTCCTGGAGCTCGAGCTCTCTTACCTCTGGGTCGTGCCACTCCGCAGTTCAACCCGTCGGAGCCGTCAGGGAAGGCGCTCTCATCGGGCTTTGATTTGGTACACACGAGGTGCGCGAAGGAGAAAAGGAAGAGAGAGGATGTCACATATGAGAGAGAAGAGTGGTTTTTTTTTGACAAGCAATACCATGATATATTAATGTTGGGGATAGTACATGATAGAGATAAACAAACTGATAGGGGTGTAAGTGGGCAAGACCACTTTGCCCACTTATGTCCACTTAAGTATATGTAATTCATACATTGAACTACATATACTTAAGTGGACATAAGTGGGCTAAGTGGTCTTCCCCACTTACAGGCCTAATGACTGACTTATGGGACATAGTGATATGCAATTGTGACTGGAAAATGTCCGACGCACTTCAAACCCCCCCCCCCCCCCCCAAGTTTGGGGCGTGGTCTTAGGGGCCCGGAGAATATTTGATGGGTGGACAACCTTTGGAGGGTGCCGCTGTAAGCTGTTTTTTCGTCTGGACCCCCGATGAGACTTTGGAGGGCCGTTTGGGGGTGCCGGTGGAGATGCTCTTAGCGTATGGAGCGACTACTCGGTTTCAAGAAACGTCACAAACTCTAACATGTCTTGTCATGTCAAACCTAAGACCGGCAGCCGCGCGAAACATAGATAGAAACGTGCAAACACAACCTTACGTTAGGAAGATTCCTCGCTAGGGTAGGCCAGTCACAGCCTGGGCCGACTAAAAGGGGGAGGAGGGAGTATCCGGCTGTTGGTTAAGCAACCAACAACCAACAGTGGACCTCCTCTTGACCCCTATTCGACCTAGGATGAAACCTCCTTGTGACTCCGTCAAACACAAGAAGGCTTAGGTGCTAATAACGGGGTTGTGATATAAGTGGTCCGCTTATCGGCTAAAGAACAAACACTATCAAGGTAACCGGTGTCGGTTCCCCGAATCGACATATCCCCCACATATTGGGGGTTTGAGAATAGGAGACGAATGAGCGCTGGTGGACTCGACGGTTAACAGGGGCAGAATTTACCCAGGTCCGGGGCCCTCGAGGAGGTAAAACCCTTACTCCTGCTTCTCTGGATTATATCAATGGTGGTTACAATGGCAGGAGACCTGGTTGCGAGAGATATATTGGATCTCGAGCGAGCCAAAGCTTATGCTGGACTAATGATTCGATGTCCTAACCGGGGGGGAGGGGGGGTTCTCCCACCCTTTATATAGGAGGCTAGGTCTCAAATCCGGAACTAGGTAAGTTACATAAACCTAATTTTATGTCGGTTGCACCTCCAATCATTGGATCGCAAGTCTCGCGAGTGGGCCGTAATTGGGCCTTCTAGATGACCAGGGTGGCTCCACATGACGGGCTTCTGCATATAATGGACCTGGTAGGCCCGTTAGGAGGACTCAGGAAGTATCCATACGTCAGTAGCCACCGAGTGTTTATTTGACTCTAGGAGTCGGGTAAGCACTCAATGTCTGCCCGATTTCTTGCGGCTATGAGGCCGGAAGCTTCTTTAAGGACATGTGAATCCTGTTCGGTGAGGACTCGAGCACTGAGTCGAGAGATTTTCTGTATATAGCAGTTTGCAGAGGGATATGGTTCACTCGCTTGGTTCACTCGACGGACCGGGACCAATTAATTGTGCTAGGGCAAACACAGTACTGACCAACACAAGCTAGAGTCCCCTGGCTCGAATCTGGATAGGTGATCTCTCCGACTCGTGCTGCGGAGGACTTACCGCGTCGAGCTTAACATTTAAAAGGGTACCTAGCACGTCTTCCAGGATTTTTCATCATGCCGTCAACACGGAAATTACCATGGAATGCAGCATGAGTGCGATTTCAGGGCCCAAAAGATGGATCCTTGGGTCTTACCTTCATGTTTGTAAAACACAACATCCAGGCGTGTCGTGATGGCCATACGACCCGAGAGTTGGAATGTTGCGCGAAGTGTTGCACATCAGAGTCGCGATAATATTGAAGATGGTTGAGGCGAGTGCGGAATCATGATTAATCCTTTGGCAGATGTGGCGGGAGCCCTTTTCTGTGGTAAAGATGCACCACTCTTATGGTAGAATATGGCGAGTGTCCCTTTATGCTTTGGACCCACAATATTTTTCTATGGAATGCAGCGAGTGTCGCTTTGTTTTGATAGACTCGCGACTTTTCCGTGGCTGGAGTGAGGCGAGCGCTCTTCTTTTTGGACTCGTATGAAATTGAATCTGTAAGCTAATGTTTCGCTGACGTCATGATGTACTCTCCTGCTCCCGATGGGACGTGACACAAAACGACAGGGGTGAGACAAGACGTGGCGATCCCACTTTGTCAGCTTTTTGACCGGAAGCTGACCGGCATGCGCCGGTTTTTCTGCATAGTGGTGCAGTTAATTACGCGTGGATGCCTTGCGAATCATGTGTGCTAACCGCATGCAATTGCTTCACCTTCACGTGCCATGTGGTGTATTGGATTGGCACCACGCGTCCATCCTCACAGAAATGAACGACTCGGGTTGATCCAGATGTGGTATAAAGTGGCGCCTGCGGGGAAGGCTTACCCCTTCCCTTTGCATTTTCCCCTTCTTCCTCCTTAGCGCGCCTCCTCCATTGTTCCATTTACCGAAGAAAAATCCCCATGGCTGGTCCTGGCAAGGGCAGGCGCACGGCAACGGCGACCTCGACGAAGAGTAGGGGTGCAACCTCGTCAGTCCTTCGGAAGAATACTGGCGAATGGCGCTCTTCCAACATCACCATGAAGAGCTTGAACGCGATGCAGAAGGATGGACTGCTCTCACCGGTGAGATCGGGGTGCGCGCAATCCCAGGAAGGATGAAGATATCTCGACTCCGCAAGGTAACAAACGGGTTGTCTTTGCAGAGCACATCTCGCGCGGTCTTTCCTTTCCTCTACATCCATTTCTCCGCGGCCTTCTATTCATCTATGACATTCTGCTCCACGATCTCTCGCCAAATGTGGTGCAACACATCACGTGCTTCATTGTATTGTGCAAATGATTTCTCGGCATTCACCCGCATTGGGGGTTATGGAGGCAGCTCTTCACGGTGAAGATTCACCTGGAGAAGGTTCTTCCGGGTGAAGACGGACCCAAAGAACCTCTCACCGCGGGCGGCTTTGGAATCCAAGCCCGGGGCGAGGTAAATTACTTCGAGATGAAGTTCATCGAGTCTGCTCAAGGATGGCACAGACGATGGTTTTATGTCCAAGACACGGATGTGACCGGCGTGCCAGAGTTCAACCTACACACCGTGCTGAAGAAAAGGAATTCGTGGCGTCACCGGATGACACACGAGGAGATTCAGGCGGCTGAACCCCTGATGGAGCATATCGCGAATCTTTGCAGGAAAGACAGGGGACCCTGGATTACAGGGGTGCATCTGGCCTCTTTCTTCCTTCTCCGTCAAGTGAAACGGCTACATAATCGCCTCCGCCCAATGTGGGACTACACGGGTGCTTCGGACCCCAGCTAGACTCGTAATGATGGCAGGTTGCTACCTCTTGGGTGGCCCGATCTCACGAGTTGACCAAGAACACGGGGGGGAGAACACGAGGAAGCACATGAGGGGGATTCATGGGAAAACAAGGGGGTAACCTATAACTAGTGTGAACTGAAGGATTCGAGATACCGACAACTAAACCCGAGGCCGCCTCCGGCAAACAATCCACTCAAACTCACCTTGATTGGAACCAATTCAACCCTGCGGCTGGTCCACCGCACCAATAGATCCTCGAGGGTCAGTCAAGGAAGATCGGGAGAACACTAACTGAATCCCAAGGGGAAAGGATTGCTATTTCGTAGTAACCTTGATTCGATCCAAATACACACGTTGATGGAGTAGCCTTGTTCGTTCCTAGATACACATCTAAGGACTAGCCTCACAAGAGGGGTACAAGAGCATATCTCAAATCTCAATTCATCTCTAACCTAGATCTGATCCAAGGGGTGCCCTTTTATAGCCAAGGGGGTAGGTAGGAGGATAAAGGGGGAGAAAACCCCACTTTTGCGAGATGGTAGGAAAGCCGGTCTGGGAGGCCAGCGTGGTCGGGTGGGAGGCCGGCCTGACATCATAGGGCAGCCAGCCTGAGGCCGGGGCGGAGGCCAAGCGCTTCGGTTGGCCACCCGTCCTAAGGCGCAGGGAGGCCGGTGATGCGCCTAGATGTACGCTCGTTGGGAGACCCTGAGAGGAAGGTATGAACAGCACATCAACAAGTTTTTCCTCAGAAAAAACCAAGGATTAATCAACCAGTAGGAGAAACAAATCACTTCTAAAGGTTGATAACAACTGATGTTGGTAGGTCGCACTACCAAGCTCAGCAGCAATGTGGAATCTACACAGCACAATCAATATACTTTGCCTCAACGAAATAGTCATGTTGTTAATCTCACCGGTATTGCTAACACAAAGGATTAGATTTATAATGTGGAAAACAATACTTGTTTGCTGGAAATGAAAAGAGAACAATGATTGCAGTAAAATGAACAATGTTTGCAGTGGTTGTATTATCAGTGTGTAATGTAATCAATGAAAGGTAGATAACATGTGGGTAAACAAATTACAACTGGGAAATTGACAGATATAATGGCGGCACCGTAGTGCATATGCATGACATGATGATTACTATGTGATTCATGCGGGCATTACAACATAATTCATAAACCATTATCTAACTGCATCTATGACTAATAATCCACCCTCAGAGCGTCATCCAATCAAACTTCGGTTATTAAGTTGCAAGCAACAGATTTTTGCCTTAAGTAAAGTGTGTAATGTAAACAATGAAAACATTGTTGTTTTCTCCCGAATGGCAACATCATATCCCCCATCCGTCACGTTTCTGTCACTCGAGCACAGATGAAAGGGAGGCATGAACCCACTATCGAGCATAAATACTCCCTCTTGGAGTTACAAGCATCAACTTGGCCATAGCATCTATTGGTAAAGGAGAGCATGCAAGATCATAAATAACATAAACATGATAGATTGATAATCACTTGACATAGAATTCAATATTCATCAGGTCCTAGCAAACACAACATGTAGCATTACAGATAGATGATCTTGACCATGTTAGACAACTCACAAGATCTAAACATGGTGGCATAAAGAGGAGAATACAACCATCAAGCTACTACTATGGACCCGTAGTCCAAGGATGAGCTACTCACGCATCACTCCGGAGGCAGGCATGGTGATGAAGAGCCCTCCGGTGATGATTCCCCATCCCGACAGGGTGCAGGGGAGAGCTTCAGAACCCTCCCGAACTAGTGTTGATGATGACGGCGGCTACGGAACTTTTAGTGGATGGAGGCTCCGGTATTTAGGGTTAACCCGAGAAGGAGCTTAAATAGGCGAAAGGGCAACGTCGGTGAGTGGCCAGAGGGGCCACACCACCTGGTGGTGCGACCAGGGAGCGCCACTCTATGGTGTGGTGTCTCCAGGGCCCCCTCCGGGTCCCCTCCGGACTCCGTGTACGTGACAGATTTCTAAGACCCTGAGATTTTATTTTGTACAATTCTGAGAATATTTCCAGAACAACTTTTTTGAAATAATAAACAGCAGAAAACATGAACTGGCTCTGTGGCATCTTGTTAATAGGTTAGTCCCAAGAAATCCATAAAAATGATGTAAAGTGTACAAAAAACATGTAGCATATGGCATGAAAACAACATGGAACATCAGAAATTATAGATACGTTTGAGACGTATCAAGCATCCCCAAGATTAGTTCTACTCGTCCTCGAGTATGTAAAGCGGTAAAAACAAAATAATTTCTGAGGTGACATGCTACCAACATAATCTTGATCATCATATTTGTAATAGAAATTGTAAGATAAGATCATCGTTCTTTAAACATAGACATGATAGATATAATTCTAACAATGAAACTTAGCAATCATGTTGCATCATGAAAAGTAACACAAACAAAAGATCATGAATAATAATGCACTTGAAAGTTATACATTTGTTTCAAGCATAAAGAAAACATAGCAAAGTGGTATTCAGCTTGTCCTTAAAACTGGAGCAAAACATAAATGCCAGGACACCTTAAAAGTTCAAGTGGTGATGAGAAACAAGTAATTTGAGAACAAGTAATAACATATCATGAATCAATCAATAATAATCTTTGGGACTGATGCACATTATACTCAGAATGACAATTATGCTCTCTTAATTGTGCATAAAGTTAGAAGATGAAGACTCAACATAAAAATAAAAGAAAGGCCCTTTGTAGAGGGAAGCAGGGATTAACTCATGTGCTAGAGCCTTTTATTTTATTAAAACAGAGGTATTGAAAACAAATTTTTTAGAGAGGTGTATGCTTATGTCAACGAATGGTAAACAGGCAATACAGTACGTCACAAGCCAACTAGACTTTACAAGAGCAGCTCCCATTGAAGGACGCAACTTGGGTCAGTAGATCATCCCTCTTCTCTTTTGTTTACACAATTATGCTTTGACTGATAAATCAGAGGAAAAAAGAGTGAAGAGAATTTATGGTAACCAATTTTGGGTCTGGGCACCCCGTTGCCAGCTCTTCTATCAATTTGGATAAGCAGATGTGCCACTAGTCCAGGTGTGTAAAGTCCAATCAACAAGTGAGATAAAGATTCTCTATTTACATCCTCATGAGCTAAACCAAGAACACAAAACATGTATAATTTTGAAGGTTTTAAAGGTAGCACATGAGAAATTTACTTTGGAGTGGAGGTTACATATCACATGTAGGTATGTATGATGGACACATTTGGAAAACTTTGGGTTTTAGGAGCTGGATGCACGATTAGAGCTCATACTCAGTACAGGTGGAGGCTAGCAAAAGACTGGGAGCGACAAATTAAGAGAGCAATAATGGCCATAATCATGCACAACGACAAAAACATTATTAATCAAAGCATAAATGTTATTACAAGTAAAAAACTAAATGATCATAGAGGCTAGAGGTGACTGGTTTATAGTCATAACATGGTGTAAGCATGTGCCAAGTCAAGCAAATAAAGCATTCGAAGGAGAATACCACAATATTATGCTTCAACGTGATAAAAACAACTCATGATTCTTTCAATGGAACATTAAGAACTCTTAGATATTTGAGACAAGTCATGTTACAATAATAACTAATAAGCATAAAATTAAAATAACATCTAACATGACATGATAAAGTCTAGCCATAGTCTAAACAATCTTATTTTTGCATCGTTATAAGCATGAAATATTTTACTACTTTCCAACACCAATCATTTTATTTAAAAAAACTCTCCAAAAGATATATCAATGAAACAAGAGAGTACCAATGCTACTCTACTAGAACTAATAGCTCTAAATAAGAGATGCATGAAAAACATGAGCTAAAAGGATTTGCAGCAGCTAGAAGATAAATGAAGAATACAAGTATGATAAATGAGGAATACGAGTATTTATATGAAAAAGCGGAGCGTGTCTCTCTCCCACACAAGAATGCTGGGTTCCAAGTAAGTTTATTGTAGGAAGGAAAACAAACAAAAACAAAATAAAATAAACATCCGCTCCAAGTGAAGTGCATATGATGTGACCAAATAAAAATATAGTTTCACTAGAAGTGACCTGATAAGTTGCTCATGAAGAAGGGGATGGCATCCCCAAGCTTAGACGCTTGAGTCTTCTTGGAATTCGCTGGTATGAACCACGGGGGCATCCCCAAGCTTAGGATTTTCACTCTTCTTGATCACATTATATCATCCTCTTCTCTTGACCCTTGAAAACTTCCTTCACACCAAATTTAAAGTAATTCTCATTAGAGGGTTAGTGCATAATAAAAAACTCACATGTTCTCCATGGACACAAGCATTATTAATATTTATTAAACGTTAGCTACAGCCGCTGATGTTTTGTGGAGCAAAGAAATCCACTCAACACAGTAAAAGAGAGAATGCAAATAAAAAGGTAGGATCTGTCAAAACCAGATCATTATGTAAAAGCGAATTTTTTCGAGGCACTTACGTTGCTCAGATTGAAAAACTCAGAACTAGAAAAGGTTTTGGAAATAGCGGAGGATCATGCAAAAAAATTGGCAGGTTGTTACGATTTTTCTGTGAATTTATACGAATTTAACAGTGGACAGCAAAAATCCGTTCCTGCGCAGAAATCCAAATCTAACTCCAACTTTTCACTATAGACTTTACATGGATCAAAAAATACAAAAAAGTAAAGATACAAAGGAGTTTCTACAGAATTAAACATCACCTTGAATCAGAGAAACATAAGAAAACATTGCAAAAATAAAACATGGGTTATCTCCCCAGAAGTGCTTTTCTTTAACGCCTTTCAGCTAGGCAGAGAACGAAAGAGGATGCTCAGATAAGAAATATGAATTAAGCAAAAGAGAGCATCAAGAAGCAAGTATAAAACAAATTTAAGTCTAACCCACTTCCTATGCATAGGAATGTTGTAAAGAAATAAATTTAAGAAGATCAAACTAGAAATCATGGGAAGATAGAACAAGAGCAATTTCAAAACTTTCAACAAAAAGAGAGGTGTTTTAGTAACATAAAAATTCCTACAACCATATTTTCCTCTCTCATAATAATTTTCCATAGCATCATGAACAAACTCAACAACATAATTATCACATAAAGCATGTTTGTCATGGTCTAAAAGCACACAATCCATATCAAGCTAAAAAAATGGTGGGATCAAAATTAAAAATAAAGATCTCTTCTTTCTCACTTTTAGAAATAGCAAAACAATATGATTGGTCACTCTTAAAAGGTATGTGACACATTATAGAAATCCTATTTTCAGTAGCATTATAATTTATAACACCAAGTAACATATGACCATCATCTAGAGCATTATCATATATATTTTCTAAACAAACTTCCTGATTATCATGCATATCAATAGTTGGAATAAATAGAGGATTATCATAGGATTTATAAAAGTAGCATGGATTATAATAAATAACAGTCGCAATATAATTCTCACAAGTTTCATTCATATTAGTACCAGGGTCACAAGTATAGCAAGTATCAATTTCATCAAAAGGGATATTTCAAAAGAATCAATATGATCATCACAATTATCAATATAACTCTCATCCTCCTTTGGTAAGCACGGAGGGCAATGAAATAAGGTATGAGTTAAAGATTTACTCTCATTGGGAGGTAGACATGGGTAGCTACTCCAATGTTCCTCCTCGTGATCATCACTATCCTCCTCTTTTTCATCCAATGAGCTTCCAGATTCATCAATTTCTTCTTCCATAGGCTCCTGCAGGGCATTAGTCTCTTCCTTTGGTGGAGAGAATCTATAAAGATATTTAAGAATATAGCCATTTTCTTCCTTGTAATTATCAAAGCAAAATTCAAGTATATCATAAATCTCATATTTATAAGGTGCATCATCAATATTTTCAAGCAAATAAGCAATTTCGAATGCACCCTTCCAAGCAATAAATTCTTCAATTTGTTCCACATCATAAAAGTTATAATTTACCTTAACATAATAAGATATGGTAACATTTTCATTATACTCATATTGAAAAGAGAGGTGTTTATACCTCCTACAGCAACAAGATTTATCAAAGCAATAAGTAACATTGTAACTAGAGCACAAGTTTTTAGCATAGTTATTTAATTTATTAATTTGTTCCCATAAGTGTATCCCTTTTTGTGACAAGCGGTGTTCCTTATAATATTTTTGTTGTTCTTCCGTGAACCCATCTTTCCAATAAGATCTAGTTTCAAGGAAATCAATCATGGATATCAAGCATGATGAAGCAAGTAAAAAACAAAACAATAACAAAGTAAAAAGATTGGAAGTGAGAGACTCTCCTTGCAGAAATCCTCTTCCTCCCCAGCAACGACGCCATAAAAAGTGCTTGATGCGCATAGATGTACGATCGTTGGGAGACCCCAAGGGGAAGGTATGAAGATGCAACATCCCAGGTTTTTAAAATTCAAAATAACATCATGCATACATAAGCATCATGGCATCCTTGCATGTTTTCACCTTGTTTCCACCTTTTTCAAAACCCGAAACCATTTTATCCATAATAAGGAATAGAAGGACATTTTGAAATCACCATGTTACCCCATGTAAAACTATTTTATTTTTGGAAAACAACAGTACCAAAAGACTCCTGACCTCTTTAGCTTTTAAAAACATATTTTCCTTAATTTTATTTGATAAAATTTGAGTGGTTTATGATTTATTTGTTAATAATTTGAAAAAAGGAAAACAGAGAACAAAAATAAGAAGAGGAGAACCTAATCTACCGCACGCGGAGCAGCCCAGCCTAGCTAGCCTAGCAAGCCAGCCGCGCTACACAGGCCGCAACCAGCCCAACGGGCCAGCCCAAGGAAACCCGCGCTCGCTTTCTCTTCCATCTCTTACTCTCTCTGCATGGTGGCCCCGTGGTCCCACGCATTAGCGCCCATGTAACTTCGTCTTAAACCTCTTCGTTGCCTCGAACCGAAACGGAAGAAAATGACCGATTTATGGCTGGTGTAAATCCGGCGATTTAATCCGCCGTTTCTCCTCTCTCCTGGCTCTACTTAAGCCCCTCTTCCTCCTCTTGTTTTTCCTCACACCACGAAGACGGGGAGACCCTAGGATCTTCGTACGAGACGTTCTATTCCCGCTTCTACCACCGGAACGACTCCACGATTCCGGTGAGCTCGCTGCTCCTCGAATCCCCCCTTTGCCTCCAATCCTTTTATCTCACTGTCACGCATCTTTTTGACACGATTTGCTTCTTTGAGGTGCACTAGGACGCCGACGCCAACCACGACCGAGGGTCACCGTGGCTAGACATGACCCCGACGAGGAATTGTGAGGAAAGAAGATCATCCCCGAGCCTTCTGCTTCACCACCAACTCCGTCTTCTTCGGCAGAGCCTGCTGGTATGTTTATTTTGCCCCTACACCCCGTAGAGTAGTGAGCCCATGCGCGCCCAGTACACCGCCACCACGCGACATGTTTTCCGGTGACTCTCCGGTAGAGCAGCGCCGCTAGCCACGCGGGAGTGATCTCCACCGAACGGTTACATCCTAAGGTTAGGATTTGATCTTTTAACCGAGACGGTATTTCGAATCATGGTCGTTCATCTCACTTTAGATCTAGCGGTCGAGGAGCGCGATCCGTGTGAAGAAGTATCGTCCAATCAGAGAGCTCCATTTAGTTTGGATTGGATCGACCCTTTTTCTTTTAAAAACTGAAATAAACAAAATTATGCACGAACTTGTAAAATCCATAACTTTTTTCAGTAATTCCAAATTCGATAATTTTGTACTTTTTGAAATCAGCAAGTTTAGTAAAATCCAATGGACCTATAGAATTTTATTTTGACACGTGCACAAAGTTGTTATTCACAGATCTTTATATTCCCTATTTTGCTCATAACTTTAATTATATAATTCCTCTTCGAGTAAATCCAATTGCCATAGTTTTCTTTAGATGTACTCTATCTAGAGAGTAGAAAATAACAACTTTTAGACCACTTTAGTAATATAAGTGTTCTTTTTTGGTTTATAGACTTTATAAAGACACGAAAATTTTTATAGATATTATTTTGTACTTATTTTGTTTTCCTAAGTTTTTAAACATGTCATGAAACCAGAAAACAACATTTTGACATTCATTCATAATCTTTGAAGTGTTTGTGCATTTTTCATCATTGCATATCATGCATACATGTCTATGTAATGTTTACTTTTATTGTTTGTTTATGTATTGTTATTTTGATTGTTTAGATTGTGAGGAGAAGCAATTGTATAATTCTGGTTGCTGTTCCTACTCTTCCTGCTGCCAAAGCAAGTGATACCCCATCCATTTCTCATATTTTCACTATGCATTTGTGGATTTGAGTAGTATGCATGATAGGATCTTTTTATCAAGTATAATGCTATGCTATATCCTAGTAGTGTGTAGTCACCCCTAGAACTATGTTTTGGAAGCCATCAAGATTTTAGTTTATGCTTAGCCATGCCTCCATAAAATCTTTACTAGTCGTTGATGGAAAAATCCTACTATAAATCAAATTAACTACCTCGGTGGAACGGTTGTTATGGATGTTGAGAGTTGAGTGCCTCCTCTGGGGTTATACCTGAGGTGTTCACTTGAGGAATGCCACCCAGGAACAAAGTGATTATGAAGTACCCCCAAGTTTAGATTGCTTCTAGTGAAGCCTTTTGACATATGGGCTCTGTCTTGATCAACTAAGTTGTGAGAATTTAGCCTAGGCCTGACAAGCAGATGTAACATAATTATAGGTGGAACGGGTCTTGTCGGTGTGCTGAACTTGTTCTTCTGAAAGATCTTGTCTCAATTCTCTCTGTTCCATGATGCACTCCGGGTGTATAGGATGTTTGGGCTAATTGAAAAAGGGTGAAAGTGCACAACAGCTGCAGAGTCAAAAAACTAAGATCTTTGTCATGTCCCCGGTTATGGACAACTTTGAGCAGCTGGACAAGGATGGACGGAAGAATCACATCACCATTTTCAATAAGTAAAATTTTGATTAAATGAATAGAATAGGTGGTGCTTTGATTTTATTCCAATGTTACCACCAATTTTGAAAACAAAATGACTTTACAAAAGTGTAGGAGAAAATTGGCTTTGTGAAAATAGCCTTAAACTCCATCTAGCCAAAATAATAATGTAGTACTAGACTTGCCATTTTATATCCACCATAGGTGTCATTTGCCAGTACATAAAATTGTACTGACCTCTTTCAGGGGCTGCATATTCCAACGTGTAGGTTATTCTGATGAAGAGTGAAGATGTTTTGGACTCGAGTCTACACCCAACATGTCTGCATGTGGCGCATGCTTGAAGACGGAGGCTCATTGCTGCTTTACTTCTGTTGCTTGATCTCTGAGTTATAGCTAGCCTATAAGGCTATGCATCTTGTAATAAGTTATACTTGGCTACTCTGGATTCCGATGTAATAATTTTTGACTCTTATGCAATGATACTTTAATTTTTATACTGTGGTGATAGCATTGATCCAGGGACTAGCACTTAACACAGATATTCTACCTTTACTAAAAGATGGGACGCGACAATATGGTATCAGAGCTAAGTGTTTCCTATAGGTTCGAGCCCTTAGGTTTAGAAATCCTTTTTGATATTGTTATTATCTCCTTATAGTATTATGGATCCTAGCGGTATAGTGAGATAAAACGGCCCGGACAAACATTGCGTGTCCACAGACACGAGACCTGTTCCCTGATTGGCTTGCGTGTGCAGTCTCTCTGACTAGAGTGAATATCCAATTTAAAACAAGTTGTTAATAACCCATTGATCACTCTAGAGAAAGTTTGATTTTTTCTAAGTATTTACACACTTCATATCTAGTACTTCCTTACCTTATGTATTACAACTTATATTCTTTTACTCTTATGACTTAAGATGGAGAGCTTCAACTTCAACACCGCCTAGGACTTCCACTCTCTTTGGAGGCCACCTTCTCGAGATAGTTGCACTACTGACGCTGCCCACACCTACCATTAGAGGAAAACATCTCAACAAGTTTAGCAAGGAAGGTTGCTGGGGAGTCAGACTTCTTCAACCCGGACGCAAGACTGAGCGCAAGACCGAAGACATCACGATCAAAGTGATCAGCAACTCCGTGGAGAAAGGTCTCAACCGCCTCATGCAGGAACTGATAGGGAGTCTCTATGGCAAACATCATCGCGAGCTGAAGAATCACTACTCCCAATCTCTGGGAAGACGCAATGAAGATAGGGATCCTTACATCTTAGCCCAGAGACCAAAGCTAACCCCCTCCACCAGTATCTTCAGAACTTAGAGAATAATATCAAGGTTCTCTAGGAAGATAGGTACACAGAGCTGCTGAAGAATGACGAGCTACTTGACCAACTCAAGGAGACAGAAGAGAAGATCAAGTCTCAGGAGGAGGAGACGAACGCTCAATATGAGAAGCTCAAGGATGAAGAAAAGAAGCTTCTAAGTCAAGAAAAGAGAATCAAGGCGCAGAACTTAGAGATTAGAAACTTGAAGTCGAAGCTAGAAGACAATGAAGTGGACTTAGAGGCTGATTATGAGTTGATAGGAAAGCTATGTGGTGAGAAGAGAGTGTTACATGAGAAGAATGATGCCCTGGAGAAGGAAGTGAAGGATCTCAAGGCCATCCTCGGAGGGGAGGGAATCATGATTTAAGAGGTCGAAGAGGAAGAAGATGTCATGGCTGAAGATTAGAATTATTAGTTTGACCACCATGATGTTATTTACGTTTTTCAACCTTAGTAAGTATTTACCTATCAGTTTGTGGTATGACAGTACTAGAGTGTTTTGAGATGCAAAGCAAGTCTTTCTGAGTTTTCCAAAGCTATCTTTCTTTTGTTTGACTTGATGTTCTGTGCATGGGTAGGAGTCTTTTCTCCTTAGATCTATGCTGAAAACACCTACAGATGCCTCCTCGTCGCGACCCCGAGAACAACAACAACAACAACAATCCTCCACCCCCTCCACCCCCACCCCCACCCCAATTGGATAGACTAGCTAGGTTTCTAAGGCTTAAACCTGCCATGTTCTCCCTTGCCTCATAACCAATAGTGGCAGATGACTGGCTCCGCTGTCACATCCTCTTTTGGAGGCATGGTTGTAAGTAGAAAAAGACCTAGAATTAGGGACCAACAGAAACTTTTCAGTTGATCCTGTTGTTTTTCTGAGTTTTAAACTCCTGATGTAAACCTGATGTCACCTTTGAGAAAATAAAGAGAGGATGGTTATCTTTTTGTTCTTGTCACTTTTCAAACTTGTTAGTCTTGGTACTTGATCCCCCAAGAAAGAAAACAAGAATTGAAATTGAAATCCCTAAGGAAAAAATTGATTTTTCCTTTTCCTTTTCTAGCTATCACTTACACTTTTTGACACCATTTATATCCTTGAATCAAAATTCTTTTTGAATATTTCTTTGGTTGTCATCCATGTTTATGATATGGAGTTGCTCAACATGTTCAAAGAAATATTTTTGAAGCAGTGGAAATAATGTTTTCATGGTTGTTTTTCTGCCTAGTTGGAAAACAGGAAAAAGGAAAAAAAACCAGAAAACAGAAAACTACCCCTGCTTCACACTTGTTTTCATCCACTTCCACATTTTCTAAATTCACTTAAAAATGTGTTTCTGTAACTAGATCATGTGGTCTTTGAAACCATGCTTTACTTTTCCTTTTTAATATTTCTTGCTGTTCCAAAACAGCATCTACTTTCCCTATCTGATGTCTGTTCTCAGACTTAGGAAAATTCAGAAAAACACTTAACTGAATTTTCTGAAACCTGAACCCAAACCTGACAGTGCTGCACCCGATCCAAATCATCTCTAAAATCTTTGTTGTGATCATCGTGGTGTCGTTCCTTGTTGCAAAACCACCTCATCTCATCCCCCTCTATCGATTCCAGCCCCTGGTTTGGATTTTGGCGCGACGGAAGGGAAGGATGACTCCATGCCAAAGATGGTGCCCGTCGGGCCACCATGTCATCAGAGCACAGTGGCGCTCGTGCCCTGCTCCATCTCCTTCACGGCCTAGGGCCAGAACACGCACGGTAGGGGCGCCACCAAGCGCGTGCATGCGTGCACACGTGCTTTCCATGGCCTGGAGCCCGAGCGAGGTGGCAATCGCCATGGTAGCCGTGGCGAGCGCCCGAGGAAGTTTTCCCCGTGAACTTGCTTGTATAAAGGCCGTCCACCCCTCTCTGTTTGCCACTCATCCTCGCCACACTCACCGCACTCACCTCCACCCGCTCCCCTCTCGATATGATCACTCTGTGAGAGCCTGAGGGCTCGCGCTTGCCGTTCTGTCCGCGGAGAAGAACCCGAAGCCCTGCCTTCGTCTCTCCCTCTCCTCTCTCCATTTTTGGTTCATCTCATTCCCCTACTCGAGGCAAGCATGCCTGACATCTTACCTTGCCCCTTACTTTGCAGAGCTTCCGCCGCCGTGCTCGACGCCGCCGGGAAGCACTCGGTGCGCACGGACAGCACGGTTTGATCCAGGGCTAGCTTCTGCTTCTGATCGGCCGCGGCATCTCCACTGCCTCGCCTCGTCCCCAACCGCCGACTCCCGTCGAGCCCTAGGTGAGCTTCTACCCGTACGGGTTCCTCCCGAGCTCGCCGTGGCTCTGTCCTGGGCGCGAGGAAGAAGAAACGAGGGCAGCCGCCCGTTTTTAGATCAAGGGCCCTGTTTGAATCCCTCTGGGATCTAATCATAGCCCTTAGATCTTGATCGAACGGTGGCTTACCGGTTCGCTCGCGCGCTAGCAAACCGGGCCGGCCCAGCGCAACGCGCCCTGGCGCGCCGTGGCCAAAGGCCCGCTAGGCCTGCGCTGGCTGTTCTTTTTCTTTTAAAAATCCCTGAAAATCTGCCTAATCACTTTAATCACTATAAAAATACTTAAACTCCAAATATGGCCATTCCAATTTTCTCCAGTGTACTTGCATGTTTTCCTAACCACATGCAAGTGGCAGATCCACATTTGCATCCCTGGTTTGAGTATGAAAAATCCTACAAACCAGCCTATCTGAAAACATAAACATGCAATAACTTTTTATTTAGGAATCCAATGGAAGTGAGGTTGATCTCTCTGGATAGATCTTGTTGAACCCTAACCAGAGCAGCTGACCTCACATGCACTTGAGTTACCTATTTAAAATGACATGCAAAATGGTAAACAACCAGAGAGCGACTAAATGAATTTTATGAATTTTTCTAAAATGCTTTTTGAGATAAATCCTTTTGGATGAGCTTCTGTATGATTAGATCTATCGTATCCTAGATTTGTGTGATGTTTGGAGTTGTAGAATAATTTTGGCATGCATTAAAAGTTTTATAGTGTTCTGCCATGTTTTGAATCTTATGTTTATTTAATTTGCTAAGTGTATGAATGCCTTGTGTGATCTTACTAGCATGTGTAGGAGTTGTTTTCACTGACATATGGTTGTTATCTTATAGATTTATCATGTTGGAATGAATCTTGTTCATGAAAATGCTATGGTTGTCATGCATGTCATTATATATGCCTATTTTCCATTTTCTTAGATTATTAGAGTTGTTTGCCACATGTACTTTCATGCCATGATTGTTTTCATGCCATGCATGTATAATATGCCTCTGTTATGTATTTGCTTAGCCTCTGGTAGCATGCTTAGTTATGCTTTATTATTAGATTATGCCTTGCATGTGTATAGAAATGCTTGTTTTCACATCTCATGCTAGTTATTTGTGTTCTAGATTATTTTTCCATGCTATGTACTCATTTTGGTGAATGACCAGAGAGTCATATCACTCTTTATGGCCTTGTGTGAGAGTGGTACACCCACTGGACTCATGCCATAAATTTGCTACTTGTCTTGTAAAAGACTACGTCATGCCATGCTTGTTTCTAGTGATTGTTTGAGTATTTTAGCATTAGGTAGCATTGCTATTTTGGGTGTTTCTTTTTAGATGAATGCTTGCTGTATGTGTGCTGTACTAGCTTGTGTTTGTCTTTGCCTTGTTCTGATTGAGTGTTTTTCTTTTTACTTTTTACGACGTTAGATAACGAAGAGACTAATGCTCCTGAAGAGGTTTTCTGTAACTCTTGTTTATTTCAAGAGTTTGATCAAGACCAGGGCCAAGGCAAGCCATCCTAAATGATTGCTTCTGTTTTACTTACCATGCATATTTTACTTCTAAAGTTTTACTTAAGTGTTTTCAAGTTATCTCTTTCAAAGTAAGACATGGTTTTGTCGCTCTTATAAATTGTCGTAGCCACTCCATAATCTTGGTGTTTCCAAGCCCTTAGGAATTTTTGGAGCCATACTTAATCAACTTAAGTCCCTTAGTGGACACTTTAACTTGATGTTTTTGGAAAGCAAAAGTCTTGGAAAAACCCTAGGAAAGGTGGGACCTTGTCCGAGGGAGGAAGGAATGTTTTCAACTTGTTTTCCAAAAATGACACATAACCTAGTCTTCGCCGGACAACCAAGCCGTACTGCCACATTACCTCAATATGGGTACGGGGTCTAACTAATTGCTTGTCGGTGTTAGTCCGTGCCTACCTCAAAGTGCTATAGGGGTTAGAGTCCCCCGAACCGAATTGTCGCCAGGAGGGAGAGACGGGACATTCACAGTGTGGGATTAAGTTCACTACCGGTTGCAGCAATTGGGTCTCCTGCCATGGCGGTGTGTTGTCAGGGGAAACCGGATCGATACGGCTGACTCACTCGGTGCCGGGGAGAACAAACCCAGTTGAAGAGGTAGTCATTTACTAGCACGGACATAGTGGATGGTTAGGACCAGTTTTCCGATGTTTGCATGCTGTCTCGGACAGTCCGTGGTTGTTCACGGCGGATGTACTGGATCTTGTGGATTGTGTACACCTCTGCAGAGTAAAACTATTCATAATAGCCGCACCCTCGGATATGGGCAGTTGAATGGCCATGTAGCTAGTATTGTGTCAATGTTTGTCGAAAAGCTGAAACTGGTTTATGTTGGTGTACCTGGGAGGTACGTGAAAGGGAACAATCGTACCTTTGAGGTACCGGAGAAATGTTGGTGCGAACAGGATGTTTTTCCAAAAAGGTTGTTTTCGAAAGAGCTAAAAATTGTTCAACCATGTTGAGTCTTATATTCACCATGGATAGTGCAAGCCCTTAATTAAATAGCCATCCTACCACACTTGTCATACTTGCAATTTTGGGCTGCATTTAGGGTGACTTGCAGGAGTACATTCAAACGTACTCAGGTTTGGTTTCGTCCCTGGCTATTGTCTTGGTCATATTTCGAGGAGCCGTCTCAGGAGGATACCTTTGAGGAGGAGTACTTTGATGATCCCGCTTACTAGGCACGTCTCCCGGTCAGCAGCCTGTGGTGCTAAGGCGTTGACATGGGTTCCGCTCGTTGTGTTTGCTTCCGCTACAATAAAGCAGTTATGCTATGTGTGGTTGCCACTGTCCTGCGTGGCAGTTGTCTCAGACTTGGTCGATAGACCATTTGTGTAAGACTTTGTTATTCGTGTAATGGATGTGAACTCTGATGTACCATCTCTAAATATGTTGCTCATGACTGTCGATCTGGGATCATGAGTGTATGCATATTGGCGGTCTCGGGCATCTAGTCTGGGGTCTCCACAGAGTTGGTATCAGAGCCATCCTGACCATAGGAGACCTTAGTTAGAATGGGCGTTAGCTAGTGCTCCGATATCTACCTTAGTTTATATACAAGCCTTTATATGACTATATCCCAAAGATATGTCTCGTAACCCTCTTTGCTTGGTTTATCTTACTTGGTTAACTACATTAAGTTTCTTTTCGCATTAAACTAAAACTTTGCACACTGGTCTTTAACTTAAAAACTTGTGTAGATGGACGTCACCTTCACCGAGTCTCTCCAGTTGGGACTTCTTCGGGACTCTCTGTTCCATTTCGAGAAGGAGATCGTGGAGATGACCAAGATACTTGGGCGTCCACTACCTGAAATTAGAGGAGGGGAGATCACTGGCTCTGTTGAGGGGTTATCATGGTTGGCGGAGTGCACCCTCCGTTCTCCATTGACCGCACCATCTGAGCCGGTGCATGTCTTCCACGCGATTGACCGCTCTTGGGGAGACGCGATTGTCCGTGTGCTCGAGCTGGCTATCGCACGCATGTCTCACATCTATGCGGCTCACCTGGTGGATACTCCTTTCCAGCGCCACGGGAGGCGCGACAATGATGGCTTCCCAGTCCCTTGTCCGTGTCCCCGTGACATTGTGTGCTCCCACATGAAGGACATGGAGTTCTACCTGCACTACACTCAGAACCACTTGGATTATCTGAAGATTGTTCACGCCGACCTCGCCGCCAAGACAAGGACCTTGGAGAACAAGCTGCGGACCACCCGTTTGGCCCGTACTCGTTTCTTCAAGAAGTCCGAGTCACTCGAGAACGCCAACGCCATACTCTGTGGCCGGCTGAAGACGGCTAGAGAGGATCTTGCCACAAGGGATTCAACCATCGAGGAGTTAGAGGAAGAGGTCGCCGAACTCCGCAAGGAGAATGAGGATCTTCTTCCTGATGATGATGTCCCTTCCGAAGGCATGGACATGAGTGAACCAAGTGACCAAGAGGACGATGATCACGCCGGAGATGAGGAGGACCCTGAGGAGATCCTTTTCGATGGCGATGATGGAAACGCCTAAGTATTAGGCCGTGTTGTTAGCCTGTGCTATGTAAGCACCTAATATTAGTTGGCTGCGATGACCCATCTCGCTGCTTGTGTAGTGTGGTTCTTCGGAAACCACTTGTTTGCTAGATGTTGATGTGTGGTGTGCTATGTATGTTTGAACCTGCCTGTGTTATGTATGATATGTTTGTGCTTTGGCTTCTCTGGAATAAATTACCTAGCATGTCTAAAAAGCTCCATGTTTTCATCTACTTCAATTCTCGTTTGTCGATGTTAGACAAACACACCTACCTGCATCTTCATCTTATATCTTCTTTCATCCAGCATGCCGCGTGATCCACCCCCACCGCCGGAGCCAACTGCGGCTCAAGTCATGGCCTTGTACATGCAAGACCGAGATGAAATCCGTGCTGAGCGCGCAGCAACTCTCCAAACTCTCGCGCATCTGGCCACTATTGGGACTAATGGTGGAAATGGTTCACGCTCCAAGCTCAAGGAATTCCAGAATACCAACCCACCTGTCTTCTCTCGGGTTGTGGAACCTCTGGACGCTGATGATTGGCTTCGCACCATCGCCAACGATCTGGAAGTTGTTGGTGTCGAGGAGAAGGATAAGGTCCTATATGCTTCCACTTTCTCGCCGGTCCTGCAAGGACTTGGTGGGAGACCACTCGTGCCTCCATACCAGCTGATCATGTCACTACCTGGGAGGAGTTCAAGGCCAAGTTTCGCAAGTATCATATTCCTGATGGCATTATGGGAATTATGCGAGACAAGTTTCTGAAGCTCAGACAAGGTGGTATGAATGTGTCCAAGTATTGGGATGAGTTCACTAGCCTGGCTAGGTATGCTCCCAATGATGTTGACACTGAAGAAAAGAAGAAGGAGCGATTCCTAAATGGCTTACACGATGAGCTGCAATGCACTCTCGTGGTGATTCCTTTCCAGGATCTTGAGTCTCTTGCCAATGCTGCTATCCTTATGGAGCATAAGCGTCAGGCAGCCTTTGACAACCGCAAGAGGAAGATGATGCAACAAGGAGGGCCAAGTGTCAATAGGGCTCGCAGCTCCCCACCTGCGAGGCCACCCTTCAACAGGACATCTGGCTATGCTCCTCGTCCAAATTTTTCATCTTATCCAAAGCCTCCGACTTATGGAGCTGCTCCTTATGCGCCTCGTCCTGGAGGAGGGAATTCTGGTAATACAAATACCCATGCCGCACCAGCTGCACCCAAGCCATCTGGGGCATACTTCTCATGCGGCAAAGGAGGACATTTCTCTCGGGAGTGTCCCACCAAGAATCCTGCTCCTACTCGCCCTCCTGTGGCCAAGATGATGCATGGACAATCTCAGAAGAAGCCTGGGAATATTGCTAAGGGACATCTGAATTGCGTCACCGCAGAAGAAGCTCAGGATAATCCAAGCATGGTGATTGGTACGTTCCCTGTCAACTCCGTACCAGTACCTTTTATGTTTGACTCTGGGGCTTCGCATTCATTTGTCACCAAACCTTGTGTGAGGAATATTGGATTAAAAGTCAGTCCCATGAATAGAGTCATGCGAGTGCAAATCCCAGGCGATATAACTAGAGCCACCCACTTCTGCAACAATGTGCCTATTGTTATCAGTGGGAAGACCTTTCATGCTGACCTAATAGTGTTAGGCGAGAAGGGCATTGAGGTTGTACTTGGTATGAATTGGATGACTAAGTACAAGGGAGTCATTGACTGCCCCACTAAAACTATATCCTTGACCAGTAGCACTGGGGAAGAAGTCAAGTATAAGGCAGTCAAACCCACGTCCAAATCTCACTGTCATAAGAGCGTATCCGACCCCTCTCTTGATCAGATTCCGGTGGTATGTGAGTATCCGGATGTCTTTCCAGAAGAACTACCCGGTATGCCTCCTGACAGGGATATTGAATTCATTATTGAGTTAGTTCCTGGAACCGGACCCATAGCTCAAAAACCTTACCGGATGAACCCGGAAGAACTAGAGGAGTTGAAGAAGCAATTGGATGAGATGTTGCAAAAAGGTTTGATTCACCCAAGCACTTCGCCTTGGGGATCACCTGTCATCTTTGTGGATAAACGGGACGGTACCTCACGTCTATGTGTGGATTACCGGAAGTTGAATGATGTCACCATCAAGAACAAATACCCGTTGCCCAAGATTGAAGATCTCTTCGACCAGATGAATGGAGCTCGTGTCTTCTCCAAGATAGATCTCCGTACTGGTTATCACCAATTGAAAATACGGGATTCGGATATTCCGAAGACTGCTTTCACCACACGTTACGGGCTGTATGAATACGCCGTAATGTCCTTTGGTCTAACCAATGCTCCTGTTTATTTCATGAACCTCATGAACAAGGTATTCATGGATTTCTTGGATAAGTTCGTCGTGGTGTTCATCGACGACATTCTTATCTATTCTAAAGATGAAGCTGAACACGAAGAACATCTGAGATTGGTGCTCGGAACACTTCGGAAGCATCAATTCTATGCTAAATTCAGCAAGTGCCAATTCTGGCTTAGAGAAGTGGGATTTCTTGGACATGTGGTATCTGAAGGTGGAATCTCTGTTGATCCCGCTTTGGTTTAGTCCGTCATGAAGCGTAATGCTCCTACCAACCCAACTGAAGTGAGATCATTTCTTGGTTTGGCGGGGTATTACCGCAAATTTGTTCAAGGATTTTCCAGTATCGCCAGACCACTCACTCAATTGCTCAAGAAAGCCAAGAAGTTTGAGTGGACTGACAAATGTGAGGAAAGCTTCCAAGAATTGAAGAGAAGATTGGTGACCGCTCATGTTCTTACTATGCCGGATGTCACAAAGAGTTTTGATGTGTATTGTGATGCCTCAAAACTTGGGCTCGGCAGTGTTCTTATGCAAGACGGGAAGGTCATCTCTTACATCTCTCGTCAGTTGAAGCCTCATGAACAAAACTATCCGACCCATGACCTAGAGCTCGCAGCTGTTGTTCATGCTCTCAAGGCATGGCGACACTTCTTTATGGGAAATAGATGTGAGATCTATACTGACCACAAGAGCTTGAAATATATCTTCTCTCAGCGTGAACTCAATATGAGGCAACGCCGGTGGATTGAACTCATCAAAGATTATGATCTGAGTATCCACTATCATCCTGGCAAGGCTAATGTTGTCGCTGATGCACTCAGTCGAGAACCCGCCTCTTTGAATGCTATCATCAAGGTCAGACAACCTGAGTTGTGGAAGGAACTTGATCAACTGGGTATCGAAGTAGTCAGCCATGGGATGTTGAATACTATTGAGCTCAAACCTACTCTAATTGATCAAGTGAGACAATCTCAGAAGGGCCAAAAGAGTATTGAGGGTATTAAGGATCGAATTAAGAAGGAACATGTGCCTGGTTTCTCTATCGATTCTGAAGGGATCCTCTGGTACAAAGGTCGCATTTGTGTTCCATCCGAGTCTGAGCTAAAGCAAGTTATACTCGCCGAGGCTCATGATACTCCTTATTCCATCCATCCCGGAGGAACAAAGATGTATCAAGACCTTAAGGAAAAATTCTGGTGGCATGGTATGAAGCGAGAGATTGCTTTATACATCGCCAAGTGTGATATCTGTCAGCGTGTGAAGGCAGAACACCAACATCCAGCTGGTCTATTGCAACCACTCCAAATACCCAAGTGGAAATGGGATGAAGTTGGAATGGATTTCATCACTGGACTTCCCAAGTCAAACCGAGGACATGATGCCATATGGGTTATTGTGGACAGGCTTACAAAAGTTGCTCACTTTATTCCTGTTCGCACCACTCATCGTGGAGACCAATTGGCTGATCTTTATGTATCCCGAATCGTGAGTCTACATGGTGTACCCGAGAAGATTGTCTCTGATCGAGGTACTCAATTCACATCTCGATTCTGGAGGAAGCTACATGAAGCTCTGGGAACCAAGTTGTCTTTCAGTACCGCTTATCACACGCAAACCGGAGGACAAACCGAGCGTGTTAACCAAATCTTGGAGGACATGCTTCGCGCTTGTGTTTTGTCCTATGGTGCTAAGTGGGAGGATTGTCTACCATTTGCGGAATTCTCTTACAACAATAGCTATCAAGCTAGCCTGCAAATGGCTCCTTTTGAAGCCTTGTATGGTCGCAAGTGTCGCACACCCTTGAACTGGTCTGAGTCTGGTGACAGTCAGATATTTGGTGTGGATACCTTGCGTGCCGTCGAAGAGCAAGTTCAACTTATTCGTGATCGTCTCAAGGCTGCTCAATCTCGTCAGAAGAGCTATGCAGACTCCAAGCGACGCGAAGTTTCCTTCCGTATAGGAGATTTCGTGTATCTTAGAGTCACACCTCTCAAAGGGATGCAGCGTTTTCATGTTAAAGGGAAGCTTGCACCATGTTACATTGGGCCATTCAAGATTATAGCCCGACGTGGTGAAGTATCTTACCAACTTGAGCTGCCCGCTGATCTCTCGGAATTTCACGATGTCTTTCATGTGTCTCTACTCCGGAAATGTCTCCAAGTGCCTAATAAGGATCATTCTTATAAGGACATCGATTACCGGACCATTGACATCAATCATGATTTGACTTATCGTGACCGACCACTCCGTGTTCTTGCCAAAGATGTTCGTATGACCAGGAGGCGTAAAATAAATTTCCTCAAGATTCAGTGGACTAATCACTCTGAGGAAGAAGCCACCTGGGAACGCGAAGATTTTATCAACAAGGAATTTCCTGATTTCCTCTATGACTAAACCCCCGAATCTCGGGACGAGATTCTTTTAAGGAGGGGAGGTCTGTCACATCCTCTTTTGGAGGCATGGTTGTAAGGAGAAAAAGACCTAGAATTAGGGACCAACAGAAACTTTTCAGTTGATCCTGTTGTTTTTCTGAGTTTTAAACTCCTGATGTAAACCTGATGTCACCTTTGAGAAAATAAAGAGAGGATGGTTATCTTTTTGTTCTTGTCACTTTTCAAACTTGTTAGTCTTGGTATTTGATCCCCCAAGAAAGAAAACAAGAATTGAAATTGAAATCCCTAAGGAAAAACATGATTTTTCCTTTTCCTTTTCTAGCTATCACTTACACTTTTTGACACCATTTATATCCTTGAATCAAAATTCTTTTTGAATATTTCTTTGGTTGTCATCCATGTTTATGATATGGAGTTGCTCAACATGTTCAAAGAAATATTTTTGAAGCAGTGGAAATAATGTTTTCATGGTTGTTTTTCTGCCTAGTTGGAAAACAGGAAAAAGGAAAAAACCAGAAAACAGAAAACTACCCCTGCTTCACACTTGTTTTCATCCACTTCCACATTTTCTAAATTCACTTAAAAATGTGTTTCTGTAACTAGATCATGTGGTCTTTGAAACCATGCTTTACTTTTCCTTTTTAATACTTCTTGCTGTTCCAAAACAGCATCTACTTTCCCTATCTGCTGTCTGTTCTCAGACTTAGGAAAATTCAGAAAAACACTTAACTGAATTTTCTGAAACCTGAACCCAAACCTGACAGTGCTGCACCCGATCCAAATCATCTCGAAAATCTTTGCTGTGATCATCGTGGCGCCGTTCCTTGTTGCAAAACCACCTCATCTCATCCCCCTCTATCGATTCCAGCCCCTGGTTTGGATTTTGGCGCGACAGAAGGGGAGGATGACTCCGTGCCAAAGATGGTGCCCGTCGGGACACCATGTCATCAGAGCACAGTGGCGCTCGTGCCCTGCTCCGTCTCCTTCACGGCCTAGGTCCAGAACACGCACGGTAGGGGCGCCACCAAGCGCGTGCATGCGTGCACACGTGCTTTCCATGGCCTGGAGCCCGAGCGAGGTGGCAATCGCCATGGTAGCCGTGGCGAGCGCCCGAGGAAGTTTTCCCCCGTGAACTTGCTTGTATAAAGGCCGTCCACCCCTCTCTGTTTGCCACTCATCCTCGCCACACTCACCGCACTCACCTCGACCCGCTCCCCTCTCGATATGATCACTATGTGAGAGCCTGAGGGCTCGCGCTTGCCGTTCTGTCCGTGGAGAAGAACCCGAAGCCCTGCCTTCGTCTCTCCCTCTCCTCTCTCCATTTTTGGTTCATCTCATTCCCCTACTCGAGGCAAGCATGCCTGACATCTTACCTTTCCCCTTACTTTGCAGAGCTGCCGCCGCCGTGCTCGACGCCGCCGGGAAGCACTCGGTGCGCACGGACAGCACGGTTTGATCCAGGGCTAGCTTCTGCTTCTGATCGGCCGCGGCATCTCCACTGCCTCGCCTCGTCCCCAACCGCCGACTCCCATCGAGCCCTAGGTGAGCTTCTACCCGTACGGGTTCCTCCCGAGCTCGCCGTGGCTCTGTCCTGGGCGCGAGGAAGAAGAAACGAGGGCAGCCGCCCGTTTTTAGATCAAGGGCCCTGTTTGAATCCCTCTAGGATCTAATCATAGCCCTTAGATCTTGATCGAACGGTGGCTTACCGGTTCGCTCGCGCGCGCAAGCAAACCGGGCCGGCCCAGCGCAACGCGCCCTGGCGCGCCGTGGCCAAAGGCCCGCTAGGCCTGCGCTGGCTGTTCTTTTTCTTTTAAAAATCCCTGAAAATCTGCCTAATCACTTTAATCACTATAAAATACTTAAACTCCAAATCTGGCCACTCCAATTTTCTCCAGTGTACTTGCATGTTTTCGTAACCACATGCAAGTGGCAGATCCACATTTGCATCCCTGGTTTGAGTATGAAAAATCCTACAAACCATCCTATCTGAAAACATAAACATGCAATAACTTTTTATTTAGGAATCCAATGGAAGTGAGGTTGATCTCTCTGGATAGATCTTGTTGAACCCTAACCAGAGCAGCTGACCTCACATGCACTTGAGTTTCCTATTTAAAATGACATGCAAAATGGTAAACAACCAGAGAGC
The DNA here is from genome assembly GCA_028641055.1 of Alopecurus myosuroides. Classification (NCBI taxonomy): domain Eukaryota; kingdom Viridiplantae; phylum Streptophyta; class Magnoliopsida; order Poales; family Poaceae; genus Alopecurus; species Alopecurus myosuroides. The sequence continues at coordinate 191,511,019 of CM054060.1, read as the reverse complement.
CACTAAATGAATTTTATGAATTTTTCTAAAATGCTTTTTGAGATAAATCCTTCTGGATGGGCTTCTGTATGATTAGATATATCATATCCTAGATTTGTGTGATGTTTGGAGTTGTAGAATAATTTTGGCATGCATTACAAGTTTTATAGTGTTCTGCCATGTTTTGAATCTTATGTTTATTTAATTTGCTAAGTGTATGAATGCCTTGTGTGATCTTACTAGCATGTGTAGGAGTTGTTTTCACTGACATATGGTTGTTATCTTATAGATTTATCATGTTGGAATGAATCTTGTTCATGAAAATGCTATGGTTGTCATGCATGTCATTATATATGCCTATTTTCCATTTTCTTAGATTATTAGAGTTGTTTGCCACATGTACTTTCATGCCATGATTGTTTTCATGCCATGCATGTATAATATGCCTCTGTTATGTATTTGCTTAGCCTCTGGTAGCATGCTTAGTTATGCTTTATTATTAGATTATGCCTTGCATGTGTATAGAAATGCTTGTTTTCACATCTCATGCTAGTTATTTGTGTTCTAGATTATTTTTCCATGCTATGTACTCATTTTGGTGAATGAACAGAGAGTCATATCACTCTTTATGGCCTTGTGTGAGAGTGGTACACCCACTGGACTCATGCCATAAATTTGCTACTTGTCTTGTAAAAGACTACGTCATGCCATGCTTGTTTCTAGTGATTGTTTGAGTATTTTAGCATTAGGTAGCATTGCTATTTTGGGTGTTTCTTTTTAGATGAATGCTTGCTGTATGTGTGCTATACTAGCTTGTGTTTGTCTTTGCCTTGTTCTGATTGAGTGTTTTTCTTTTTACTTTTTACGACGTTAGATAACAAAGAGACTATTGCTCCTGAAGAGGTTTTCTGTAACTCTTGTTTATTTCAAGAGTTTGATCAAGACCAGGGCCAAGGCAAGCCATCCTAAATGATTGCTTCTGTTTTACTTACCATGTATATTTTACTTCTGAAGTTTTACTTAAGTGTTTTCAAGTTATCTCTTTCAAAGTAAGACATGGTTTTGTCGCTCTTATAAATTGTCGTAGCCACTCCATAATCTTGGTGTTTCCAAGCCCTTTGGAATTTTTGGAGCCATACTTAATCAACTTAAGTCCCTTAGTGGACACTTTAACTTGATGTTTTTGGAAAGCAAAAGTCTTGGAAAAACCCGAGGAAAGGTGGGACCTTGTCCGAGGAGGAACGAATGTTTTCAACTTGTTTTCCAAAAATGACACATAACCTAGTCTTCGCCGGACAACCAAGCCGTACTGCCACATTACCTCAATATGGGTACGGGGTCTAACTAATTGCTTGTCGGTGTTAGTCCGTGCCTACCTCAAAGTGCTATAGGGGTTAGAGTCCCCCGAACCAAATTGTCGCCAGGAGGGAGAAACGGGACATTCACAGTGTGGGATTAAGTTCACTACCGGTTGCAGCAATTGGGTCTCCTGCCATGGCGGTGTGTTGTCAGGGGAAACCGGATCGATACGGCTGACTCACTCGGTGCCGGGGAGAACAAACCCAGTTGAAGAGGTAGTCATTTACTAGCACGGACATAGTGGATGGTTAGGACCAGTTTTCCGATGTTTGCATGCTGTCTCGGACAGTCCGTGGTTGTTCACGGCGGATGTACTGGATCTTGTGGATTGTGTACACCTCTGCAGAGTAAAACTATTCATAATAGCCGCGCCCTCAGATATGGGCAGTTGAATGGCCATGTAGCTAGTATTGTGTCAATGTTTTTCGAAAAGCTGAAACTGGTTTATGTTGGTGTACCTGGGAGGTACGTGAAAGGGAACAATCGTACCTTTGAGGTACCGGAGAAATGTTGGTGCGAACAGGATGTTTTTCCAAAAAGGTTGTTTTCGAAAGAGCTAAAAATTGTTCAACCATGTTGAGTCTTATATTCACCATGGATAGTGCAAGCCCTTAATTAAATAGCCATCCTACCACACTTGTCATACTTGCAATTTTGGGCTGCATTTAGGGTGACTTGCAGGAGTACATTCAAACGTACTCAGGTTTGGTTTCGTCCCTGGCTATTGTCTTGGTCAGATTTCGAGGAGCCGTCTCAGGAGGATACCTTTGAGGAGGAGTACTTTGACGATCCCGCTTACTAGGCACGTCTCCCGGTCAGCAGCCTGTGGTGCTAAGGCGTTGACATGGGTTCCGCTCGTTGTGTTTGCTTCCGCTACAATAAAGCAGTTATGCTATGTGTGGTTGCCACTGTCCTGCGTGGCAGTTGTCTCAGACTTGGTCGATAGACCATTTGTGTAAGACTTTGTTATTCGTGTAGTGGATGTGAACTCTGATGTACCATCTCTAAATATGTTGCTCATGACTGTCGATCTGGGATCATGAGTGTATGCATATTGGCGGTCTCGGGCATCTAGTCTGGGGTCCCCACATCCGCCCTGTTAATAAGGACTTGGTGACTTGTGAATGCACTAATGCTGAGAAGGTGAGGTTCACTGCTCACCTACTTCAAGGACCTGCTGCAATGTGGTGGGAGACTTATCTAGTGACACATCCTCTGGAAGGAATGACTTGGGAGGCTTTCAAGGAGGGATTCCGCAACGCTCATATTTCTTCTGGCATAATGAATCTGAAGAGGGATGAGTTCCGTAGTCTAAAATAGGGAGGTAGAAATTTGAAGGAGTATATGGATGACTTCTACACCTTGTCATGGTATGCACCAGAGGATATAGATACTGATGCCAAGATGAAGGACAAATTCCTTAGTGGACTCAAGGGAGAGTTAAAGATACCACTGTCTATAGCTTATACTCCAAATTATTAAACTCTACTAGACCAAGCCATCACTCTAGATAAAAATATGAGGAAGGAAGAGAACAGAAAGAGGAATTTTGGTGTTAGTAAGGCTCAGTCTAAGTCTTCACACAAGAAACATAATTTCTCTAAAGGTAGCCACAAATCTTGGAACCACCAAAACAATGTTCATGGCCACAAGCACCATGGACATAACCACAATGGTGGACACAAAGGTAACAATGGAGGGTTTAAAGGAAACATCACAATGGACATAACCATGGAAATGGACAACATCGTCATAGTTCTGAAGGGAAAAAAGACATATCCCAGGTAATGTGTTTCAAATGCAAAAACAAGGGCCATATGCTAATGATGGCCCCGAGAAGAAGGCTGGTGAGAATGCCAAGCCCAACCCATTTCAGAAGGGACACGTGAACCATGTCAATGTGGAAGAAGTGATGGACGAACCTGATGATGTGATTGGTATGTTCCTACTCAATTCTTTTACATCATTGGTTTTGTTTGATACTGGAGCATCTCATTCATTCATATCAAGAGCATTTGTCAATAAAAATGGGCTACCCACTTAAAACATAGAGAAAACTATTAGAGTAAGCTCCCCAGGTGGGGAAATTCTTGTCAATGCCGTATGCATGCAACTTACCTTAGAAATTGGGAAATATAAATTTCCAGCCTATCTCGTAATTCTAGAATCCCAAGGACTAGATGTAATTTTGGGGATGGATTGGGTGACCACTTTTGGAGGAGTCATAGACTGTGCAAACATAGCCATTACACTCACCACCCTAGAAGGAAAAAGGACTAGATTCAAATCTAACAAGGAAATAAAAGGAATTAGGCTTAATTCTCTTAAGGGAGTTAGCCTAGATCAAGTGTCCACAGTGAGGGAATACCCCGATGTTTCTCCCGAGGAATTATCAGAAATACCACATGATAGAGATGTGTAGTTTCTCATTGATCTACTACCAGGCACTGTCCCAATAGCAAAAAGGCCTTAACCCATGTCCACGGATGAATTAAAGGAACTCAAGAAGCAACTAGAAGAACAACTTGGAACATGTTTTATCCGGGAAAGTTCATCACCATGGGGAGCACCAGTTCTATTTCTGGAAAAAAGACAGGATGTAACATTTAGTTATGGATTGTCATTCTCTAAATGAGGTGACTATCAAGAACAAGTATCCTTTGCCTCGGATCAATGACCTGTTTGATCAATTAGAAGGATCATGTGTATTTTCCAAGATTGATCTTTGGTCTGGATATTTCCAATTGAAGATTAGGGATTATGATATACCTAAGATAGCCTTCGTCACTAGATATGGTTCATATGAGTATACGGTGATGACATTTGGACTAACCAATGCACCTTCATACTTCATGAATGTGATGAACAAAGTGTTCATGGATTTTATGGACAAGTTTCTCGTAGTCTTCATTGACGATGGTTAGAAGTTATCAAGGATTACGATCTGAGTTTGCAATATCATCCGGGTAAGGCTAATGTAGTAGCTGATGCTCTGAGCCGCAAGGTTTATGTGAATGGTGAAGGGAATATGCACGAGAGGCAATAATAAAGTGTTTATTACCTTATTCCTTGTTTATGATAAATTTTTATTTCTCATGCTAGAATTGTATTAACAGGAAACATTGATACATGTATGTCTGATAAACAAACAAGAGTTCCTAGTAACGCCTTTCCTTGAACTAGCTCGTTAATTACATGATTATCAAGATTTCTTGATCATGAACACTGGATGTTGTTAATAACAGGGTCATGTCATTGGTAGAATGATGTGATAAAGATAGAACCAAAGTGAATATAGAAATGCGATTAAATCATTAAGTTTACAATGTTATATCAAACATATGAAGTAACTCTAATCCTTAGACCATGAGATCATGCCAATCACTAACACCGGAAGAGTGCTTTGATGTCATCAAACGTCACACCGTAACAAGGTGATTACAAAGGTGGTGTTGGGTATTTGGTGTAGCGTTCCCACATTTAAATAATGCAAGAACATCTATGTTATTGTGCTAGTCCCTGGATCAATTGCTAGCACCATAGTACAAGATGAAATATCATGCAAATGCATCAAATTCTATTACATCGCATGATCCAGTCTTTACAAAATAGTATTACAACCTGCATAGTCTTAGAAGACTAGCAGAAAACAAACAAATACAGCGGAAAACATAGAAAAACATTGATCACATCTTCTTCATGTGCCACAGGCAAAACATGTTGGCGATAATCTCGAGATCCTAAACGAAATCCTCACTCGTCTTTAGAAACATCTGCAGAATGGAATATGCAGCCACAAAGGGGGTCAATAAAATTTAATGTATTGGCAAGTAACACTATGGTGGATATAAATGGAAATACTATATCTACATGCATATTTGGCTTGGTGGAGTTTTGGTTAAGTTTGCAGAAAGCAAATTTTCTCCTATCTCTTTTGTAAAACAACTTTTCTTTCCAAAGGGTGGCATCATTGGACTGAAATCCAAGCACCAAAACTACTGTTCACTTGGTCAAAATTTTACTTATTGAAAATGGTGATGCAAGTCTTCCGTCCATCCTTGTCCTGCTGCTTATAGTTTTCCATAACCAGAGACACGACTAAGATCTTAGTTTGTTGACTCTATAGAGTTTGTGCACTTTCACCTTCAGACTCAAATCAGCCCAAACATCCTATACACTCTGAGTGCATTAAGGAAATGAGAATATTGAGACAAGATCTTTCATAAGCAAGAATTCAACCTAATGGCAAGACCCGTTCCACCTATAATTATGCTACATCGGCTTGTCAATCCCAGGCTGAACCCTCACAACTTAGTTGATCAAGACAGAGCCCATATGGCTAAAGGCTGCACTGGAAGCAATCTAAACTTGGGGAACATCATAATCACTTTGTTCCTGGATGGCATTCCTTCAAGTGAACACCCCTCGGGGAGACACTCAACTCTCATCAGCCAAACAACCAAATCCACCCAGGTGGTTCATTGAAGTTTATACTTAGTAATTTTCCACAACATCAAGTAAAACCAATTTTGTAGCAATGCTAAGCATCTACTAAGTACCAAGTCTTCAAAAGTAACAATGTATAAGGATGGCTACACACTATTAGGATATAGCATAGCATACTACAACTTAGTAAAATTTCCTGTCATGCATACTACTCAAAATCCACTAATGCATATAGAAAATAATGGGTAGTTGAATGATGTGTTACTTGCCTTGTTGAAGTTGGTGAAGAAATCACACTCTCTTCACAAAAGATCGTTGCTATCCGTAAAATCTATTCATTGAAAACACAATAAAAAAATAAACAAACATTCTAGCAATCATACAAACAAATGAAGAAAACATACAAAGTAGAAACCATAGCAGGGTCTATGGTTATCTACTATGGCCAGGGTTGGTTAAAGCTGGAGTTTGAATAGATTCATACTATGGTGGATTCATAAGAAGGTCCTAGAAAACACTTGGGTTGGACTAGGTTGGGTTTGAACAGATCAAACTTTATTAATACCATACTTGTCGAGGAAGTTCCAAGAGTTCACCAAGGTGATCTCACTATTTCAACTAAAGTAACACATAACCATGTGTAACACTTAGTCATTTTCATCAAGACATTTGAGTGATCTAAGTTAGTTCTTCCATTTTGGTTTAGGGTAGGTATAGGTTCAACTAACTTCATAACAATGTAGATAACAAGTTAAAGTCTTGGGATTTTCTGTTTGGGTCAATGGTTGGATAAATACAACTTTCTAAATCTTCAACTTGTATGGATTGCTCCAAGTCTTCACATGCTTGCCTTCTTGAAGATCATCTTCATGCTTCTATGGTAGTCTTGTTCCTTGGATGGATGCTTCTCTTTTTTTTGAAACATTTTCTACTGCAGGGGAGTCCCCCACAGCCCTTTATTGCCAACCACAAGCGTTTCAGTTACAAATATGTACAAATAAACATGGGATTAGACTAAGACAGTCCATCCCAGGCTAAATTAAGGAATTAATCCATAAAGCTAAGTCAGCAGCCACAGCAGCACTCAACCTATGCTTAAGCATAAGGAGATCAAACAAGAAGCCCACTTTCCATCCCATAAAGGAATGTCTTTCTGATTTAAAAATTACTCCATTCCTCTGCTTCCAAATATTCCAGCAAGCAAGAATCACAATCTCAGTGAAACATGGCCCCTTGAAAGACTTTTTGGCAGCAGCAAGATTTTGCACAAGTGTGTTATCACTCCAACTGATTTGCAAATAATTCCAAATTCGAGAGCTAAAAACACATTGAAAGAACAGATGTATCCAGTCCTCATTGCACTGTGTACAACAAAGAACACAATGATATGTACCTTCAATCTTCTAGTTTCTCCTTTTGATCGTATCCTTTGTATTAATCCTATCCTTGAGAATCGGCCAAGCAAAGAATTTATGCTTTAACATACATTTGGATTTCCATATCCACTTTGCAGGCCCATCAGGATTTAAATGACCAAATTGCAGCTGATAGAATTTTCTGGAGGTGTATACCCCTTTATTGAGATATGGATGCTTCTCTTGGTATTGATAAATTCTTCATGGTTTTTTACTTCTCTAATTGGTTTAGGTATGGCATGGGCACAAATACCACTAAGTCAGAAAGAAAGAAATATAGATGATATAAAGAGAGAGGAAGATGTTTTCTCCTTGATTTATTCATATACTTGAGTTGCTTATAGTTGTTTTGAAGTCCAATCTCTTACTTCAAATTCTTCAATGATCTTCTTTGTATATCTTCATGTTGCCACCAAGTTGAATATGGAGTTCCTTCTTGTGGTTGAGTCTTGACTTCCATTTTGCTAACTTGATGAATTCTTGAAGCAAGAATAGGGGAATGGAGAAGTAGATAGAAAACTATGGTACTAGTGTTTGAGTTTCACCACTTGGTCTTTTATATGGTTTACATCTACTAGGTACTTGGTCTTGGCTCCAAAATAGCCATAACAACAAAGGTAACAAGGATAGAACAATTTTAAGACTTAAACAATTAGGTGGACTAGTATGACGGAAGTTTGGCTAAAATTACATGGTCATGGTCCATGGGTATCCAAAATGTTTAGGCACTGATGTCTCTAGTTCAAGGTTACCGAATGAAATAATTTTGCAAAAGGAACTATGTTGAAATTATTTATAGAATTAAATCTATGTAAAAAATACTAAAATATATCACTTAATTCTAAATTCAAAATTAACTTTTTCAAAAATTATTTTGGAAGAGAGGATATGAAAGTACACATCCTAAGGTTTCCAAATATATTTTATTTGCAATTTTTGGATTTCTAGAATTTTAATTATGCCAAAATTCATCAAACAAGCATATTTAAATTTGAACAAACTTAAGTTTGTTAATTTTGAATTTGAACAAATTTAAGTTTGTTAAATTTGAATTTGAACGGTGCTAAAATATTCTACACATTCTCGGGATTTCAAAAAGTCCAAGTTTTCAAAATTTGGCTAAGTGGTTAAAAATATATGATGATTTCAATATAGATGGGCTTTTCTGCAAAATTGACAGATTAATTTTTATTCGGGAATTTAACTGGATAACGTTGGCTGACATGGCGCTGACTAGGCTGCTGACAGAGCGATGACTTGGCGCTGACTGGTCACACACGTGGCGTTACACTATTGGCTGATACCTCTTCAACAAATGATCAACTGTGGGCTGTTGGATCTAGATCTAAAGGCCAGGGCGCTGCTCTGGGCGTTCTTCGGTCACAGGGAAAACACAGGGAGGACCAGCGCGTCACGGCGAGTCTTCTGGCATGGATGGCGTTCTCCGGCAGATCTCCAAACGGCGACGCGATTGATTTTCCGAAGATGTAGCTCCGGTGAGCTCCTGTTAACCACGGTGCGATGGCTTGGCTTCGAAAAAAATACAACAGAAGCATGAGGAGATTCAGGAGGTTTCGGGGAAGAGGTGAGGCCAAGATGTGGCGGGGAGGACCACCTGTACCGGTCGGAAATAGGCGAAGACGGCGGCGGCTCGAGGTAACTCCGGCGTGAGATTGAGATGGCCTGGGGGCGTGATACAGAGAGGGATGAGAGGGGAAAAGCGGAGGAGACCGAGGGGATTAAGAGGGCAGGTTCGAGGCATCGAATGGGGGCTTTAATAGGTCACAATCAAGGGGATTGAATCCCCTCCTTCATGGCTAGAAACGCAGAGGTGAACGCGGTTCTGTGTTGATGGCGAGGTGACGTCATCATGACTTCATCATTTTTTTTAAATTTTTTCTTGTTTTCTTAATTTCTTAATAACCTCTGTTTTATAACCCAAATTAACCTCAAATAAATTTCAAAATTCTTAAAATATTTATACCTTTCAACTAGAAACATTTTTTATAAACTTTTCAACACATTTCAAATTTAAAATTTTGAAATTTGAATAATTTAATAATAGTCGCTTAATGTTATTTCCAAAATAGACAATAATAAAATGTAGATATTAGTAAAATAAAATTTCAGTGACATTCTATAAGTTGAATATTATTTTTGAAAGTCATGACAACTTCTTTTCATACCTTTATATTTTAAATTAGGGGGTAAACCCTAATATTCATTTTAAGTCATTTTCCAAATTGAAGATAATAAATTGAATAATTGGTCAAATTGAAATTAGGGACTTAACCATTTTAAAATATGTTTTCTTCTAAGTCTTTTATTCAAAAGGAAATTTTGGTGAAAAACATTTTGTTATTTAACACTGGATATATTAGTTGAAAAGTGATATAGTTAATTTTTGACTTTGAAAATGTTTTCAATAACCAAATAGTTGGAAAAGAAATATATTCAATAATTAGGAGTTGAAGAATCATTAGGAAAAGATATATAGCTAGTAAAACATTTTTTGCATTATTAAGGTTTGATAAGACATTTTGTGGTCACATAACAAAACTCAAGTTCATAATAATTTAATGATGGTGAAAAAAATTCTTAGAGCTTTGAAAACAGAGGTATATTTGGATTATATATTGTAAAACAATTAATATGACCTTTGTGTTTTGAGTTTTATTTGTTTTTGGTGGCTTGCTTTTAATAGAAAACAAAAAGTTTCAAATTTTTGTGATTTTTGCACTTTCCAAAAATCAGGGATGTTACATTTGGAAAGTATTAGTTGAGGCTCATGTATCAAGAGTGAGGTTTGTCCATCCAAATGACGGAGAGATATACTCTAGGCCCTCTCGGTGATATCACATCGACACCTCTTGCATGTGACTAGGTCACAAGGATGTCATATCACAGAACAAGTAAAAGAGTACTTGTCGGTAACAAGATTGAACTAGGTATGGTTTATACCAATGATCTGATCTTGGACAAGTAAAATATCGCGAGACAAAGGGAATTGGTTACGACGTTTATGGTTCACACGATCATTAGAATCATCGTTGAATGTGCAGGAGTCATTACGGATCTCCAGATACCGTTGATGGCTATTGATTGGAGAGGTGTCTCGATCATGTCTACATTACTCACGAACCGTAGGGTGACACACTTAAGGTTCGATGACGCGTTTGAGTGGATACGGAATATCGGAGAAAAGTTTGAACATCACCAAAATTATTTCGGGTAATTTTGAAATAGTTCAAGTGGATTTTTGGTCAAGTGGTTGTTAATAGATTTAACAACTAACTCAAGGGGTTATGTATTAATGTTTGTTAACGGAATTAACAAATATTAAAATAAAGAAATAAAATTGTTTTATTTTTTATTAAAGAAAACTCTTGGGATTTTGAGTGGGAATTAATGGAAGAATGAGTCGGTTGAGTGGAGACTCCACTCACATGATGATGGAGAGGTGGAGACACCCAAAAATTCGTGGCTGCCTTCCTCCTATATAAGGAGGGGTGGGAGCTCCCTCTCCCAAACACACACACGCTTGTGTAATCTCTTCCTCCCTCCCCCTGCTGCTCCACCAATTGTCCGTGCGCTTGGGGAAGCCCTGGGCAATGTTTTCTTCACCACACCACGCTGTCGTGTTGTTGGAGTTTCTGGTGGATCCTCTACTTTTGCTTCCTGCTGGATCGAGAGAATAAAGGTCGTCATCGAGATGTACGTGTGACCGAGTGCGGAAGCGCTGCCGGATTGCAGCGCTCATCTTTGCGATCTTGAGATAGATGTGAGTTTGACTACCTCACCAACGAGATTTGATCTCGTAACGCTTTGTGTCTTCGAGGGTATGTTTTCCTTAAGACTCTCTCTATGCTCGTTGCTTACATATTCTAGATTAGATCTTGGCCCTTCGGGTGTCCTTCGCGTAGGAATTTTTTGTTTTCTAAGCAACGAACCCTTCAAATGGCCTCACGACAGGAGAATTAGCCGAGGATCTATGCAAGGCATTCAAGGATCTCAGATTGGAATTAGTACCCAAAGGTTTCATAGCTTTATTGGTGGTACAACCAACTTTGATTGACAGAATACATGAAGCACAGAAAGGAGACAAGGATATAGAAGAAATCAAAGTCAACCTAAGAGCGGGAAAAGCTAAGGGATTTCATGAAGATGAGCAAGGAACCCTGTGGTTCGAGAAACGTGTCTATGTAGCAAATGACACTGATCTTAGGAAGTTCATTTTGCAAGAAGCTCATGAAACACCTTACTCCATTCATCCAGGTAATACCAAAATGTACGTGGATGTGAAGGAGAGATTCTGGTGGAATAACTTGAAAAGAGACATCACAAAGTTTATAGCAAAATGTGATGTGTGTAGTAGAGTGAAATGAGAACATCAAAAGCCAGTAGGACTATTACAACCATTGAAGGTGCCAGATTGGAGGTGGGAACAAATTGGTATGGGTTTTGTTACTGTACTACCCAGGACTAAGTCTAGTTATGACTCAATTTGGGTAGTGGTTGATCGTTTGACAAAGGTAGCTTATTTCCTACCAGTAAAGACCACCTACACTAGTACTAATCTAGCAGAGATTCACATGAAGAGGATTGTGTGCCTACATGGTGAACCCAAGAGCATTGTATCTCATAGGGGTACCCAGTTTACATCTCTTTTTTTGGAAGCAGTTACATGAGTCCTTAGGTACTAGATTGGAATTCAGTACAACATTTCACCCTCAGACCGATGGACAAACTGAGAGAGTGAACCAAATATTGGAGGATATGCTTAAAGCATGTGCCTTGGATTATGGATCTAGTTGAGAGGATAACTTGCCTTACGCAGAATTCTCTTACAACAACAGTTACCAGGAAAGTATTGAGATGGGACCGTTTGAGGACTTATATGGGAAAAAGTTCACTACAACATTGCTATGGAGTGGTGGAGGAGAACAAAGTTTCTTTGGTCCTGATATAATCCAAGAAGCAGAAGAGAAAGTTACATTGATTATAGATAGATTTAAGATAGCCCAGTCAAGACAAAAGAGCTACACTGATAAAAAAAACGTAGGGACGTCACTTATGAAGTTAGTGATAGAACCTACATAGGAGTGTTACCTCTTCGTGGAGTCAAGAGATTTAAAATCAAAGGAAAAATTAGCGCCTCGATTCATCGGACCATTCAAGATTCTCTCCCGCAAAGGTGAAGTGGCTTATGAGTTGGAACTGCCTGAGATTTTGACAGCAGTTCATAATGCGTTTCATGTTAGTCAGTTAAAGAAGTGTCACCCCGAGATGTTGGAAACTCCGTTGAAGGATACTATACCTCTTGAAGAAGTAAAATTGGAGAGTGATTTGACCTACGAAGAGAAACCAATCAAAATATTAGAGACTGCAGAAAAGAGTTACCCGTACCAAAACCCTCAAATTCTGCAAAGATCAGTGGAGTCACCACACTGTAGAGGAAGCTAGATGGGAGCGGGAATATGATCTTCGAGAAGACCACCCTCACCTATTTGCTGACCTTTCCGAAGCTCGAGGGCGCGCTTCATCTTAAGGGATTTAGTCTGTAACATCCCAGGTTTTCAAAATTCAAAATAACATCATGCATACATAAGCATCATGTCATTCTTGCATGTTTTCACCTTGTTTCCATCTTTTTCAAAACCCTAAACCCACTTTATCCATAATAAGGAATAGAAGGACATTTTGAAATCACCATGTTACCCCATGTGAAACTATTTCATTTTTGGAAAAGAACAGTACCAAAAGACTCCTTACCTCTTTAGCTTTTCAAAACATATTTTTGTTAGTATTTTTGATAAAATTCGAGTGGTTTATGATTTATTTGTCAATCATTTGAAAAAAGGAAAACACAGAACAAAAAAAAAGAGGAGAACCTAATCTACCACGCGCGCAGCAGCCCAGCCCAGCTAGCCTAGCGAGCCAGCCGCGCTGCACAGGCTGCAGCCAGCCCAACGGGCCAGCCCGAGGAAACTCACGCTTATTGTCTCTTCCCTCTCTTACCCTATCTGTCTGGTGGCCCCATGGTCCCACGCGTTAGCGCCCACGTAACGTCGTCTTTAACCTCTTTGCTGCCCCGAACCGAAACGGAAGAAAACAACCGATTTATGGCCGGTGTAAATCCGGCGATTTAATCCGCCGTTTCTCCTCTCTCCTAGCTCTACTTAAGCCCCTCTTCCTCCTCTTCCTTTTGCCTCACATCACAAAGAAGGGGAGCCTCTAGGCTATTCGTATTAGACGTTCTATTCCCCTTCTGCCGCCGGCAAGACTTCACGACTCCGGTGAGCTCACTTCTCCTCGCATCCTCCCTTTGCCTCCAATCCTTTGATCTCATTGCCGCACATCTTTTTGACACGATTTTCTTCTTTGAGGTGCACTAGGACGACGGCGCCCACCACGACCGAGGGTCACCGCCGCCAGACGCGACTCCAACGAGGAACTGCGGGGAAAGAAGATCATCCCCGAGCCTTCTGCTTCGCCACCAACTCCGTCTTCTTCGGTAGAGCCTAGTGGTATGTTTATTTTTCCCCTAGACCCCATAGAGTAGTGAGGCCATGCACGCACAGTATGCCGCCACCACGCGCCATGTTTTCTGGCGACTCTCCGGTAGAGCAGCGCCGCTAGCCGCGCGGGAGAGATCTCCACCATACGATTCGATCCTAGGGTTAGGATTTGATCTTTTAACCGAAGCAGTATTCCGAATCCTGTCCGTCCATCTCACTTTAGCTCTAGCGGATGAGGAGCACGATCCGCATGAAGCGGTATCGTCCAATCAGAGATCTCCATTTAGTTTGGTTTGGATCGACCCTTTTTCTTTCAAAAACAGAAATAAACAGAATTATGCACACACTTGTAAAATCCATAACTTTTGATCTGCAATTTCAAATTCGATAATTTTGTACCTTTTGAAATCAGCAAGTTTAGTAGAACACAATGGAGCTATAGAATTTTATTTTTTACACGTGCACAAACTTGTTATTCACAGATCTTTATATTCCCTATTTTGCTCAGAACTTTAATTATATAATTCCTTTTTGAGTAAATCAAATTGCCATAGTTTTGTTTAGATGTAATCTATCCAGAGAGTATAAAATGACAACATTTAGACCACTTTAGTAACAGAAGTGTTTTTTTTGGTTTATAGACTTTATAAAGAATTAAAAATGTTATAAATATTATTTTGTACTTATTTTGTTTTCCTAAGTTTTTAAACATGTTAGGAAACCATAGAACAAAATTTTGACATTCATTCATAATCTTTGAAGTGTTTTTGCATTTTTCATCATTGCATATCATGCATACATGTCTATGTAATGTTTAGTTTTGTTGTTTGCGTATGTATTGTTATTGTGAATTTTTAGATTGTGAGGAGGAGCAATTCTATAATTGTGGTTCCTGTTCCTACTCTTCCTGCTGCCAAGGCAAGTGACACCCCATCCATTTCCCATATTTTCACTATGCATTTGTGGATTTGAGTAGTATGCATGATAGGATGTTTTTATCAAGTATAATGCTATGCTATATCCTAGTAGTGTGTAGTCACCCCTAGAACTATCTTCTGGAAGCCATCAAGATTTTAGTTTATGCTTAGCCATGCCTCCATAAAATCTTTACTAGTTGTTGATGAAAAAAATCCTAAGTTATAAATCAAATGAACTACCTGGGTGGAATGGTTGTTATGGATGTTGAGAGTTGAGTGTCTCCTCCGGGGTTATACCTGAGGTATTCACTTGAGGAATGCCACCCAGGAATAAAGTGATTATAAAGTCCCCCAAGTTATGTTGCTTCTAGTGCAGCCTTTTGACATATGGGCTCTGTCTTGATCAACTAAGCTGTGAGAGTTTAGCCCAGGCTTGACAAGAAGATGTAACATAATTATAGGTGGACGGGTCTTTCCGGTGGGTTGAACTTCTTCTTCTAAAATATGTCGTCTCAATTCTCTTCTTTCCATGATGCACTCCAGGTGTGTAGGATGTTTGGGCTAATTGAAGACAAAGGGTGAAAGTGCACAAGCTCTGCAGAGTCAACAAACTAAGATCTTAGCCGTGTCCCCGGTTATGGACAACTTCGAGCAGCTAGAAGGATGGACTGGAGAATCACATCACCATTATCAATAAGTAAAATTTTGACTAAGTGAACAGATGATGTGGTGATTGGATTTTATTCCAATGTTTCCATCCCTTTTGAAAACAAAATGAATTTACAAAAGTGTTAGGAGAAAATTGGCTTTGTGCAAATAGCCTTAAACTCCACCTAAACAAAATAATCATGTAGTACTTGACTTGCCATTTTATATCCGCCATGGGTCTCATTTTCTAGTACATCAAATTGTACTGACCTCCTTCGGGGGCTGCATATTCCAACGCGCGGGTTATTCTGATGAAGGGTGAAGATGTTTGGGACTCGAATCTACACCCAACATGTCTGCCTGTGGAGCATGCTTGAAGATGGATGCTCATTGCTGCTTTACTTATGTTTCTTGATCCTGAGTTATAGCTAGCGTACAAGGCTATGCACCTTGTAATGAGTTATACTTGGCTACTCTGGATTCCGATGTAATATTTTTTGACTCTTATGCAATGATACCCTAAGTTTTGTACTGTGGTGCTAGCATTGATCCAGGTACTAGCACTTAACACGGGTATTCTATCTTTATTAAAAGGCGGGATGCTACATAAGAGCACACCAACAATTTTTCCCTTAGAAAGAAACCAAGGTTTAATCGACCCGTAGGAGAAAGAAATCACTTCTCAAGGTTGTTGACAGCTGATGGTGGCAGGACACACTACCAGGCTCAGCGGTAACATGAAATCTGCACAACACAATCATGATACTTTTCCCCAACGAAACAGTGAGGGTGTCAATCTCACTGGTTTCGCTAACACAAAGGATTAGATGTATAATGTGGAAAACATTACTTGTTTGCAGTAAATGAAAAGAGAACAATGATTGCAGTAAAAAGAACAGTGTTTGCAGTGGTTGTATTATCAATGTAAAAGAATGGACCGGGGTCCACGGTTCACTAGTGGTGTCTCTCCATAAAGATAGATAACATGCCGGGTAAACAAATTACAGCTGGGCAATTGACAGATATAAAGGCTGCACCATAGTGCATATGCATGACATGATGATTACTATGTGATCCGTGCGGGCATTACAACATAATTCATAGACCCATATCCAACTGCATCTATGACTAATAATCCACCCTCAGAGCGTCATACAATAAAACTCCCGGTATTAAATTTTTTGAAACCTAAACTATGGGGTAAAACCCCATAGCATTTTATTTATTAAAAATAACATCAGAACTGTACAGAGATTACAATATTTACATGGGTAAAAACCCTCAGTAGGATCAAGCAAGATGCTGAATCCACTGTAACATGACTTGAAGATGCTTATCCCTCATCCTATGCGTATGCATGGTGATCTCATGAACAAAGTTCCTTTTCCAAGTCCTGAAAGTTGGCATAATGTATTGAAAAATTGCCTCATTGCATACTTTCCAAATGTGCCATAAAGCAATAATCACCACCTCCGCAAAAAACGGTTTATCAAACTTTTTCCGAGCATCATAGAAAATCTGATCAAAGTTGTCCCCATCCTCCTAGTGGAACTGAAGGTATGTCCAAATACGGGCACTAAAATTGCATTTGAAGAAGAGATGCATCCAGTCTTCTGTTTGTTGCATTGGACATAGGGCACAGTGGAAGATATCAGTCACATTCCAATGGCGGGGACACAACATATCCCTAGTATTCAACCAATCACTTACCAAAAGCCACGCAAAAATCTTGATGCGTAGGAGTACCTTACTCTTCCAAATCCGTTCAAAGATTTTTGGAGCTCTCTGATCGCGAAAACAATGGTAATAGAAACTCTTTGAGGAGTACAGACCTCCTTTCCAAATAGTACTCCATTGATCATCCATCGACTGATCTAATGGAATATGCTGCAAAGCTAGCTCCCAAACCTGAAATTCTTGGTATGCTAGAGTTGAAAGAGGGAGTTCAAAAAGTTGAGTCCTATCCACTGTATGTAACACTTCTCTGACTGAAAGCTGAGTGTCAATAGCAAAGGAAAACAGTCTCGGGTATGTATCACAGAAGATACTGCCATGCCAAGCCAGAAGAGTGCAGTGTCACCCTTCCCAAAGGATACGTTACTGACCTTAAAATAAAGTGGAGCCAGTTTCATGATGTCACGCCACCAAAAAGAGCCACAGGGTGCTGCTGCTTGTGGAACTCCATTTGGATAGTAATTCCACACCAAGTCAACCCAAGGTAACTGCGCTTTGTTAAAAAACTTGTGCAGATGCTTGATGAGCAGACCCTGATTTTGTTTCTGAAAATCTACAATACCTAGGCCTCCTGCACTCCTAGGTTTGCAAATCATTTCCAAGGAAGCTAGGGATTGTTTCTTCGAATCGGGGTGGTTTCCTCTCCAAAGACACTGTCTGATGATTCGATAAATTTGCTTCAAAATACCAGCTGGTAGTTCCAAGGAGCACAAGAAATAAACCGGCATAGAGGATAGGCAGGAGTTGATGAGTTGCAGCCTACCTCCATAGGCTAAGAATGTAGAGCTTGCAGTAAGTCTTCTCTCTAACTTAGTGACCAGGGGCATCAAATCAACAATATGTGGTCTCGTAGTACCCAAAGGAAGACCCAGATAAGTGAAAGGGAACGAACCAATCACACACCCAAAGGCCGTAGCCAAAACTTGCACTTCATCATCCGAAATATTAATGGGCAGCATGCAGGACTTATGGAAATTGACATGTAAACCCGTCGATACACTAAAATCCTGCAGTGCTTTTTTCAGAACAGTCAACTGAGAAACATCTGCCTACAAGACCAAGATCGTGTCATCTGCATATTGCACCACTGGGAAGTCTGGATCACCTACCTCAATTGGTAGTTTCAATAAACCCCTCTCTTTTAGATCATTAACAACATATTGAAGAATTTCCGCGCCTAGAACAAAGAGCAATGGTGATAGTGGATCACCCTACCACACCCCCCTTCTGCACTTAAATTTTTGGCCTGAGACTCCATTCACCAACACCGAAGAAGTGCCTATTTCCAACAGTATCTTGACCCAAAAAATGAACTTCTCAGGGAAACCCAAATGTCTCAACACCTGATATATTGACTCATGCTCCACTGAATCAAAAGCCTTTTCAAAATCTAACTTTAGAATCACAATTGGATTTTTAGAGGCCTTGCACTGATGGATATATTCAAATGACCAAGCCAAGCAGTCATGAATTGTTCTGCCTTTGATGAAACCATATTGGTTTTTGTGGATACAGTCAAGAATTCTGCCTTGAAGCCTATCTGCCACCATCTTGGTTAAGAATTTCAAACGTGTGTTTGTGAGTGATATGGGCATGTAATCATTAATAGTTTCAGGAGATGAATTCTTAGGGACTAGAGTAATAAAAGAAGAGTTAATATTTTCCAGACAAATTGATTCATTATGGAAATCTCTAGCAAGAGCATAGAAGTCCTCCTTTATAATGTGCCAGCATTTCTTTAAGAACATCCCATTAAAACCATCTAGACCAGGTGCTTTATCCACAGGCATCCCCTTGATCAAATCATCCATTTCTTTGTTTGAAAAGGGGACAATTAATTCCTCAAGATCATTAACTCTATGTATCATTCCCTGCAGCTCAAAAAGCACATTGATTCCATCTGATGTTCCCATCATGTTCTTATAACACTCCCAGGCCACATGAGCCATTTGATCATGATCATTGACAACATGACCATCCGAGAGAACTAGACTAGAAATTGAATTTCTTCTATATCTCTCTGTAGCCATAGCATGGAAGAACTTAGAGTTCTCTTCTCCCAATTTCATCCAGCGAATGGAACAATGTTTTCTCCAATACTGATACTGACATCTAAGCAGCTTCTCATGATGCAGCTTAACAAGTTTCCGAAAATTGGCCTCATGAACAAACAGCGACATATCCTCTTCAAGCTCATCAAGAAAGAGAATAACCATGTTGCATCTAGTAATTAAAGTTTTCAGCCTAGAGAGACCCATTTTCCATTTTTTCAGACCTGCTCGAAGTGCTTTCATCTTATCAGTGAGAATACCTGATGAGGAGGTAGCACGAGTAGGTCTTTTCCACACTTCTTGAACACAATCGAGAAAACCCAATTGATCAATCCAGAAATTTTCAAAACGAAACAAATGCACCTTAGTTATCACCGTGTCAATATTAACAATGCATGGTACACGATCAGATGTAGGTTTAGCCATAGGAGTGACAAGTGTATTGGGGTATACCGAAATCCAATGAGATGAAGTGAAAAACCAATCCAACTGCACTAAGAGGGGATCATCTTGCATATTAGACCAAGTGTAAGACCTCCCCTTAATAGGCAATTCGAGAATCCCTAGATGATTAATCAACTCATTGAACAGAAACATGTAATTGACATCCCCATCCAGGCGATTTCTATCCTCATAAGACCGAATGAAATTGAAATCCCCCATAAACAGCCATAATTCATCATCAGGTATTGACAGATTAAATAGCCACTGTACAAAGAGATCTCTCTGTTCTCCATGACAAGGACCATAAACCACTACCAAAGTCCATTTTTGCCAAGATTGTGCTGATTGAAAAGAAATAATAATACCAAATCTGTGTGTTTCCACCATTGTTCCAATCAGTATATTAGACTTCCATACCACCAGGATTCCTCCCGAAGCACCCACAGAAGGAGAGAACGCAAATGTATCAAATTGTTTTGGACAGCATGACTTAATAAAGGCATGATCAAAATCTTCTTTCTTAGTCTCTTGAACACAGACAACAGCACAGCCACTTTCAATAATTTTGTTGTAGAGAGCTAGTTGTTTATCAAGAGAGTTTAGGCCCCTATATTCCAACACAGCACCTTCCAGATTAAATTGCTAGTGTTATAATCCATAAAAACCAATCAAGGGTAATAGTACCATACCAAATCCTACTATAGGAAAGGTAACTCATTACATAATAAATCCAAAAGCAACCACATTGAGCACAAGCCATAAGAACATGAAGTAAAAGATACAGGATGTAAAAAAGGGTACATCCACCCCAATGCTCTGAGAGATCACTTATCATTGATAACATCATCTTGCTTTGATGCATCTGCAGACACTGCCATAAGCTTATCTGCCTCAAGATTAGACTGTTCCATCTCAAAAAGTTGACCAATCTTCTGAATCGTGCTAACTGAGAGAGGTGGGCGAGTCTGAATATTATCTTTATATGTCTCCGGAATATTAGACAGTCCCTTCTTTGCCTCTTCCTAGGACGAACCACCCCAGGCGTGATGGGTGGTTTAAAACCATCCAATTTGGTCTGACTGCGTGTGCACATACGAACAACATTGTTCACCAACGGGGTTTTAGCCTTGGATCTACCCTTCTTCTGCGAAACGTTGTCACAGATAGCACTAAACTGTATCACAGAGCTCTCAGCCGTTGGGATTGACTGCTCTGCCATCCTAGACGGCAGCACCACCATCTTGTGTGGCTCTGACTGGCCCTGCACATCAGTAGCAAAAACCCCCGAGCCAACATCAAAAGCAACCATAGCCGAGCGTTTAGGAAAAGTGTTGGCATCGAGCCTGTCAGTCTCCAAAGGAGCAGAGTGCGTCTGCAGTATGCTCGAAGCAGGGCCCTTAACCATATCAGTAGTGTGAGTTTCAGTGGCAGACTCTGCAACACAGACACGAGGGTGCACCAGCCCAGTATCAATCCCGATCCCAATTGCCACCTCAACAGCACATATCTCATCATCCCTCCCCTTGACAGAGTCATTAACTGTAAGGATTGGTGAAGGATCATTCACCTCCACAGAATTTCCACCGTGAACGATGCCCACTGAGTCTATCTCATTAACCATAGCAACATCAGTAATATCTTGGACAGTAGCCCGATCCATCTCAGCAGAAGGAACCCTAACAGCCTCCAAACCTGAATTCGCCACAGAGACAAAAACCTCCTGTCGACCCGAGGGAGGAGTAGCAGTTGCAACCACATCAGACACCAAAGTAGGAACATTTGTTTTCCCCCGCTACACCCAAGTCTCCATGATTAGCAAACACCATCTCTGAATCAACAGCAGTACCATTATGATCTTGCCCACCCGATAGGGGAACATCATCAGCAACCAAAGCAGGCATCTCAGTAGTAGTAATTGTAACAGCACTGTCAGACAACGTTCCAATAGTTGGTTGTCCAACCTGAGCCACCTCAGCAGAAAGAACATGTGCTCCAATAGAACCAATATCAGAACCAATTGACCCTCCAGAGAAGCTGCTACTTGAAACCGAAAGAATAGGTCCATGCTGATGTTGATCTCCATGTGGATTAGGGGGCTGCTGATCATCATTCGGACCATCATTGCCATGGGGAGGGGATGGCATATTCCATCCAATCTCTGGATACTCAGGCAAACCATGCATCAAGCCATCATCATGCAGATTACCACAAAGCGGGTGCGGGTTACCATCCAATGGCATTGGGTCCTCATCAGCAGGATGAACATCAGCAAACTCACTAGACAATATAAAGCAGGGCGCAGTCCACGAATTCCTAGTGCCCGAGAACCTCCCAACTCTAGGTTGTCTGAAAACCACATCTCTAGGCACCAAAGATGGTGTAGTGAAAGAGGCATACACCAAAGTCCTACACTTCCGAATATCCCTATGCTGCCAGTAATGAAGTTCTCCAAACGTGTTAACAGCCTCTCTAATACTCTCTGTATTTCTATAATCCATTGGAATACCAATAAACATAAGCCAACCGGATCTAATCCCTGACTGTGATCTGAAATTGATCCCTTCATCATGCTTAATAAAACGGAGGGTATACTGCCCTCCAAAACTCCACGGTTGATGAGAAGCAAGGGCCTGTCTAACAACTGGGTTTCTGAACTGAAATAGACCACCTCCGTGGAACCAAGGCCAAGAGTTAACAACCTCCACATCTTGATTGTTGAGAAAGAAACGAACCTGTTGCAGGAAGTGAAACAACTCATGTTCCATAGGTTGAGGCTCAATGATCGCCACAGCATAAGTCTCATGTCCATCAACAATAGGGCACGAAGGCGTCACAAAAGTGCGCGGGAGCCGATTGGCACCGCCATCAATGATCTGTAATCCTTCAGGCATCCAGGGAGCAGGGTCAAACTCAAAATTCGCCATGTGGGTGTCTGGAGGTGCAGGCTGACAGGCTAACGAAGGTTGGATCCGCGGCGGCGTTGAGGGTTTAGAAGGAGCAGAGGTAGAGATTGTTTGCTCTGGCAATTCTAAACCCTTAAAAGGAGGGCCCTCCTTAGTCTTCGGCACCCAGCGCAGAGATTCCTTGGGACGGGGGTAAGCACATCCCTTACGTACGTGGCCAGACCTGAAATAGTTACGGCATCGTATCTTCCTCGTACAATCCCGAGATCCGTGCCCCCAATTCAAGCAGCATTGACAATCATAGACTTTTCAAACCATCTGCTCAACAACCGCCGCAAAACCCTCGAGAGCAGGAGAGGGCGGAGCAACTAGTTGGGCTTCCAATAGCCCAAGAGTAACATCTTTGCCAGGAGAAGCAGCACTCCACGACCCATCAGAAACCGTCGGTGGAGGCTGATTTGAAATTCCAATCCGCGCGCAATCATCGGAGGGCAGATTCCTGTTCGCGATATTCGCCAAAGAATCCGGATCCAAAGATCCAAAACGTATCTGCAAAGCTGAATTAGCGGGCGGGGTTACCGGAATACCTGTCGACTGGGACTTGCCCGCCGGCGACCTCGAACGGCGGAGGGGAGAGCCTTCAAGAGATCCTGAACGAGAATGCATCAGAGCCAGAATGCCCTTAGGGGCAGACCTACGTTTGCGGCTCGCCGGAATCCATTCGCCTGCACATTCTCTCTGCCACAGCGTGAATTCCCTCTTCCAATTCGGACCCCCCGAACTCCAGAGATGATACGAACATTTGAACTGCGAGCAGCTATAGAACCTTCGACGAAAAAACCAGAAACCGACATCCTTGGAAGAGACAACGAAAGAGCAAACACGATCATTCAGTAGAGAAACCTTAAGATTGCCGCAGAGACCACCAGTAGCTGCCTCGAGCGCAATAGAAACCAGATCTTCCTCCATACGAAAGGTGGCCCGAGCAAAAGCGACAACCATGGTGAAGTGACCAGAATCCTTGATCGGATGGACAGATCCAAAACCCAGACGACGAACTTCCTTGGCAAAAGCTTGTCCAAGGGAGAAATCCAAGCCCATCGAGATCGCTGCATGGACTGACATCGGGGTGGTGGTGGTGGGATGCGATCTTGAGACCGCACGAAAACCTAGGAAAGAGAGGTGTGCGTCGAAGAGAGGGGAACTCCGGCGTGGGGGGTGGTCACTGGATGAGGGAGATCACCAGCGAGTGAGAGGTGGCCGCCGGGGAAGGGAATTCACCGGCGATGAGGGCTAGGGTGGGGAGGGGGCGCAGCGGGAGGGGAGGTGGGAGAGAGCCATTATTTTTAGGTGAGAAGGCCTTTTCTTCCATTATCTTCCTCCCGATATTAAGTTTCAATTAACAGATTATTGCCTTAAGTAAAGTGTGTAATGTAAAAATGGAAACATTGTTGTTTTCTCCATAATATCAACAACACATCCCCATCCGTCACGTTTCTATCACTCGAGCACAGATGAAAGGGAGGCATGAACCCACGATCAAGCATAAATACCCCCTCTTGAAGTTACAAGCATCAACTTGGCCAGAGCATCTACTAGTAATGGAGATCATGCAAGATCATAAATGACATAAACATGTAGATTGATAATCACTTAACATAGCAATCAATATTCATCGGATCCCAGCAAACACAACATGTAGCATTACACATAGATGATCTTGATCATGTTAGGAAGCTCACAAGATCTAAACATGGTGGCATAAAGAGGAGAATAAAACCATCTAGCTACCGCTATGGACCAGCAGTCCAAGGATTAACTACTCACGCATCTCTCCGGAGGCAGGAATGGTGATGAAGTGCCCTCCGGTGATGATTCCCCTCCCGGCAGGGTGCCGAGGAGAGCTTCACAACCCTCCCGAACTAGGGTTGACGATGACGGCAGCTACATATCTTTTCGTGGATGGGGGCTCGGGTATTTAGGGTTAACCGGAGAAGAATCTTAAATAGGCGAAAGGGCAACGTCGGTGGGTGGCTAGGGGGGCCACATCACCTGGTGGCGCAGCCAAGGGGGCATCCTATGGTGTGGTGGATCCAGGGCCCCTCTCTTGGTCCCCTCCGGACTCCGTGTACGTGACAGATTTCTAAGACCCTGGGATTTTGTTTCGTCCTATTCTAAGAATATTTCCAGAACAACTTTTCTGAAACCAAAAACAAGAGAAAATAGGAACTGGATCTGTGGCATCTTGTTAATAGGTTAGTCCCAGGAAATCCATAAAAATGATGTAAAGTGTATAGAAAACATGTAACATATGGCATGAAAAAAACATGGAACATCAGAAATTATAGATACGTTTGGGACGTATCAGCCGACTCGAGGCCGAAGTGGAGGCCGGCTGGCTCAGCAGGGAGCCCGGCCTGGCCGGCCTGTCAGGCCGGGTTTCCTGGCCTCCTCCTCCTTCTTCCTCTTCTTCTTCTTCTTCTTCTTCCTCCTCAATTCCATCTTCTCGGACTTCTTCTCTAGCTTCTTGGGCAACTTCTTGGGCATGTTCTTGAGCTCCTTGGGCATCATCTTGGGGATCCATTGTGGGATCAAACCTGAACATGCATAGGGTATTTCCATGAGGTAGCGCACCATTCACCAAGTCACCGAAGCATAGAGAGAGATGAGTGAGTTCACCTTATCTTATATCGTCTTTGCACGTGATCTTGTCATTGGAACAATGAGTGTTGGTGTAGATCTTGGTGGATGGGGTGTGCTGCATCATCTCCTCCCTTCGAAGAGAGTCGTCCTTGACTCATGACCATTGTCATAACTTGGACTTCCATGGAAGGGAGATAGGTATCGCATGTTGAAGGAGTTATGTACAAGGTACTTGGATTGTGGTATGTCGAGCTTGTATGCGTTGTCGTTGATGCGCTTGAGGATCTTGAAGGGACCGTCACCATGTGGCTTGAGCTTGGAGTTGCGCTCTTGGGGAAAGCGGTCTTTGCGGAGGTGTATCCAAACGAGGTCGCCTTCTTGAAACACCATGGGATTCTTGTTCTTTTTCATCTTGATGGCATGGTGTTCGTAGTGCTTCTCAAGTGTAGATCTTGTGCTCTCATGATGTTTCTTCATGTAGTCGATGCGCTTGTCGAAGTTCATGTTAACTTGCTCACGGAGAAGTAGTGCTAGGATGTAAAGCGCAGTGTTGGGATTGAAGCCATAGACGATCTCGAAGGGGGCTGATCTTTGTATCTTGATGAAGTGTTCAATTGGAGGAGAACTCGGCATGTGGGATGCATTCTTCCCAATTCTTGAGGTTGGGCTTGATCAAAGCGTGAAGGAGTGTAGAGAGTGTGTGGTTCACCACTTTGGTTTGCCCATCAGTTTGCGGGTGGTATGTGGTGGAGAAGAGGAGATTCACTCCTAGCTTCTCCATCAATGTCTTCCAAAAATAGGAGGTGAACTTGACGTCTCGGTCCAACACAATTGTCTTGGGCACTCCATGTCAACGAAAAATTTCCCTGAAAAACAATGTTGCGACGTGTGAAGCATCATCCGTCCTATTGCATGGAATGAAATGAGCCATCTTAGAAAAAAGAAATCAATAACTACAAAGATAGAGTCCATGTTAGTTTTGGTGCGTGGTAGTCCTAACACGAAATCCACTCTAATGTCACTCCAAGGGAGGTGTGGTGTAGGCAATGGCATATAAAGACCATGAGAGTGGAAGTAGACTTAGCTCGGAGACATGTTGGACATATTGTCTTTCAACTTGGTGCCTTATCTTAGGCCAATAGTAGTTGGTGGAGAGCATGGCATAGGTATTGTGTTGGCCAAAGTGTCCCATGAGGCCTCCTTCATGTGATTCCTTCAATCACAATAGACGAAGAGAGGACTCAAGAATGCATAGTTTGTTAGCCTTAAACAAGAAACCTTTATGCAAGTAGAAATCTTCAAAACCTTGATTAGGCAAGCATTTTGCAAAAATGGGTCCAAAGAAAGCATCGGAAGGGTATAAGTCTTTGATCTCATCCAAACCAGTCATATTGATTTCAAGGCGCGTAAGAAGACATTCTTTATGAGACAAATCATCCACTACAACATTTTCTTTACCTTTATTTTACTTAATGACATAAGGAAAAGATTATATGAATTCTACCCATTTAGCATGTGTTTTGTTAAAATTAGGTTGACTTTTCAAATATTTCAAGGATTCATGATCGGAATGAATAACAAATTCTTTAGGGAAAAGATAGTGTTGCCAAACTTCAAAAACTCCAAGCAAAGAAAATAGTTCTTTGTCATGGATGGGGTAGTTCAATCTAGCACCATCAGTTTCTCACTATGATAAGCTATGGGACGTCCATTTTTCATAAGAACGCCACCAATACAAATTCCACTAGCATCACATTCAATCGCAAAAGTTTTCTCAAAATCCGGTAAAACAAGAAAATGTGCTTCGGTCAAACATTTCTTCAGAGTATCTGAAGCTTTTTGTTGAGGATTTCCCCCAAAAAAGGTACATTCCTTCTGCGAAAACAGCCAAACACACGGGCACTTTTGTTTTCTCGATACTCGAGTACAAGAAATGCATCGCATACAGGATACACATCCTCTTCAAACGATTGAAGCCACCAGTCAAAGAGAAATCAAGATAAGTTTTGAGCGTCCACCCAAACGAATCCTCAGTCGAGTAAACGCTCGGGGGCTACTGACGAAGGGATGGATCCTAGGCCTGTCGGGTGAGCCTACCCGGTCTCAGGCCCACGGCCCAAGCTCCAAAGGAGGCGTCATGGACTACTCTAGAAGCCCCAATTGAAGCCCACCCGCAAAGCCTTGCGGGTCAAGTTAGGAAACTCGTAACTGACTCTAGGTTAGGGTTTGAGTCCTCCTCAGGTACGGTTTGAGACCTGGCCACCTATATAAGGCCAGGAGAACCACTAGGAGAGGGACCAAGCAATACCGCACCACCAAGCCTTGAGATCGAGATCATACTATCGACTTGAGCAACCCCCCGTTGTAACCGATCTACTCGTTAATACAGATCGACAGAGGCAGGAGTAAGGGTTTTACCTCTACGAGGGCCCCGAACCTGGGTAAATCGTGCCCCCTGTCTAGCCGACGATTGTCACCAGCGCCTACACGTTCTCCTAATCGAAACCCTATGGGTTCACTGGAGGGACTTGTTGAGATGCAGATTCGACACCTAGCACCTCTACTTCTTCTTGTGATCATGCAAATATTATTGAGGAAAATGCTAGGTTGAAGGATGAGCTAGCAAGGCTCAAGGAAAAAGGCCCTCAAGTTGAGAAGGTTGTGATCCCTACCCCACTAGTGGTTGCCCCTAGCTTTAATGTGGTCATTTCTAGACCACAATTGAGTGCTCCAAGGCAACAAGTGGGCAAGCAAGGTCTTGGCTATGTAGCCAAGAAGAAGAACAAGAAGAAGAAGAACAAGAAGAAGACCAAAAATGGTGCTTCGGGTGGTATTGTCATTAGGGACAACACTACTCTTAGCACACCCGCTCAAGCAAACAATATTGCCTCGAGTAGTAGTGTCATGAGGGACAACACTACTCGTAGCACCTCCGCGGGAACTAACAATCCACACCATTTCTTATATGTTGATTATTATGGTGTTTTGCAAGCTAAATATGTTGGTCCTATTGAGGGTTTCATTGACTATACTATTTGGGTTCCAAAGACCCTTGTTGCTAACATGAAGGGGCCCTCCTCGGGTCCTAACTCTAGTCAATGATCTCTTGCAGAACTATGCTTCCGGTGGGACTAAATGGATAATTGATAGTGGATGCACTAGCCATATGACCGGAAGCAAAGAACTTGTGACGGAGTTGCGCCCAAATGACATACAAGCAACCGTCACTTATGGAGACTCATCCTTGTCTAACGTATCCGGGTTCGCCAAGGTTGTGGTCGCTCCCGATATCACTATCGTGAACGTCATGCTTGTCGAATCCCTTGGTTAAAATTTACTTTTCGTCCGCTCTCTTGGAAAGATGGGTTTCTTCGTCTTTTTTGATGTTGATATTGTGGTCCTTTTGAGGAGCAAGACTCTTGACGTCGCTTACGTGGGACATGTTGAAAATGAGTTGTTCGTGGTGGACTTCTCGAAGTCTACCAACTCTCAAACAATGTGTCTTTTCGGAAAGGCGGACTTGGGATGGTTGCGGCATCGCGGCCTATCCCATGTCAACATGAGAACTTTGCAAAGTCTTCACAAAGGTGGCCTTATTTTCGGACTAAAAGAAAAATTTTCCTTTTCAAAGGATCGCGTTTGTAGGTCGTGTGTTGAAGGAAAGATGCATGATAAGGCACACAAGGCCAAGACTATTATTTCATCAAAGAGGATCTTGGAGCTTCTCCATGTTGATCTCTTTGCTGTCGTGCCCGAGGCAAGTCTTGGTGGCAAAAAGTATTGCTTGGTGATTGTCGATGATTATTCAAGATACACTTGGGTTTATTTCTTCAAGTGCAAGAGTGAAACTCAACAAACCATCATCGATTTCTCCAACGAAGTGCAACGTCAACACAATTTGCAAATCATGGCTATTAGGAGTGATAATGGTTCGGAGTTCAAGAACTACACTTTGAATGAATTCCTTAGTGAAGAAGGCATTCATCATCAATACTCTGCCACTTACACTCCTCAACAAAATGGTGTTGCTGAAAGGAAGAATCGCACTCTCTTGTATATGGCAAGGACCATGTTGGCGGAGTACACTTCTCCCCAATACTTATGGGCCGAGGCCATATCCACCGCATGCCACTCCTCCAGCCGCCTCTACATCCGCAAAGGCTTGGACAAGACTCCATATGAGATCCTCACCGGCAACAAGCCCAACGTCTCCTACTTCCGTGTATTCGGTTGTAAGTGCTTTTATTTGATCAAGGGTGTTAGGTTGTCTAAATTTCAATCCAAAACTATTGAGGGTATATTTGTTGGTTACGGTGCCGAACCCCACACTTATAGAGTCTTTGACAAAGCCTCACGGATTGTCATAGAATCTTGTAGTGTGGCTTTCGAGGAAAATGATGGCTCCCAAGTGGCGCAATTTCATGTTTCTAATGTAGATGTTGAAATACCTCAAGAAGCCATAGGAAGGATGGGTGTGGGATTTTTCCGCCCCATTGAGGGACACCTTATGGAGACTCGAGAAGGACTATGCTCTATTCAAGTGGAGCCCTCCTCTACAATAGAAGAACAAGCCAAGGAGCCAAGTATTACACCTAACCAAGAACATGTTCAAGACCCTCCTCTCATTGATCAAGACATTACGCAAGTCGTACCCACTCCTACTACTAATGCGAGTCAAGGTCAAGGCCAAGATCAACCATTCCCTTCATCCTCTCCTCAAGTTGAAGCAAGTGTTGAAGATAGTATTGTTGTTGTTGATGATGATGATGATGATGATCAAGGACAAGTTGGTCAAGACGGGGACCCAAATGATCAAGATGATCAAGTGATCCCTCCGTGCAATAATGCGGAGATCGAAGCCCGTCGTGTCAAAAGGATAAGAAGAGCTTTGAAGCATATTGATGCCCAAGACAAGAAGGTCTTGGAAGATATTCAAGCTAGAAGATCCACAAGAAGGCAATTGGCACATTTTAGTGAGCATCAAGCCCATATCTCTATGGTGGAACCAAAGAAAGTGTTTGAAGCCCTTGAGGACTCCGATTGGGTTGAAGCTATGCATGATGAGCTCAATAACTTTGAGCGCAACAAAGTTTGGAGATTGGTTGAGAAGCCCAAAGATTGTCACAATGTTATTGGCACTAAGTGGATTTTCAAGAACAAGCAAGATGAGCATGGCATTGTCATAAGGAACAAGGAAAGATTGGTTGCTCAAGGTTACACTCAAGTTGAAGGCATTGACTTTGATGATACCTACGCACCCGTGGCTCGCCTTGAGTCCATCCGTATCCTCCTTGCTTATGCATTTTTGCATAATTTCAAATTGCAACAAATGGATGTTAAAAGAGCTTTCTTGAATGGTCCACTAAAAGAGTAGGTTTATGTTAAGCAACCTCCAGGGTTCTAGAATCTCAACTTTCCTAATCATGTCTACAAACTTGACAAGGCTCTCTATGGTCTCAAACAAGCACCTCGTGCTTGGTATGAGCACCTTATGGAGTTGTTAGATGATCATGGTTTCGAAGTTGGGAAGATTGACCTCACTCTCTTCACCAAGAGAGTAAAGGGGGAGCTTTTCATATGCCAACTATATGTGGACTATATCATCCTTGGCTCAACTAACCAAGCTTTCAATAATGAGTTCTCTAAGCTTATGACTGACAGGTTTGAGATGTCCATGATGGGAGAGCTTAAATTCTTTCTTGGCTTTGAGATCAAGCAATTGGATCGTGGAACTTTCATTTCTCAAGCCAAGTATACACAAGACATGATCAAGAGGTTTACTTCCAAAATGCAAAGATCAAGTCTTCTCCCATGCAAGGCAAGTGTCACCTATCACGTAACCCGAAGGGTAAAGATGTGGACCAAAAGTTGTATCGTTCTATGATTGGTTCTTTGCTCTATCTTTGTGCATCTAGGCCCGATATCGTTTTGAGTGTAGGTGTGTGTGCAAGGTATCAAGCGGCTCCTAAGAAAAGCCATTTAATGGCGGTCCATAGGATCTTTCGTTATTTGGTTCATACCCCAAGATTTGGTTTGTGGTACCCAAAGGGGGCACAATTT
The DNA here is from genome assembly GCA_028641055.1 of Alopecurus myosuroides. Taxonomy (NCBI): domain Eukaryota; kingdom Viridiplantae; phylum Streptophyta; class Magnoliopsida; order Poales; family Poaceae; genus Alopecurus; species Alopecurus myosuroides. The sequence continues at coordinate 191,479,902 of CM054060.1, read as the reverse complement.
TCTCTCAAGGGCTACACGGATTCCGATTGGGCGGGTGATCAAGATGATAGGAAGTCTACTTCCGGGGCTTGCCAATTTCTTGGTAGGTCTTTGGTTAGTTGGTCTTCCAAGAAGCAAAATTGTATATCTCTCTCCACCGCCGAAGGCGAGTATGTAGCCACCGCAAGTGCTTGCACTCAATTGCTATGGATGAGGCAAACTCTCAAGGAGTATGGATTTCATTTGGATAAGGTGCCTCTTTTGTGTGACAATGAAAGTGCCATCAAGATCGCATACAATCCCGTGCAACATACAAGAACGAAGCACATTGAGATTCGCCATAATTTCATCCGAGACCATGTGGCAAGAGGGGATATTGCACTATCTTATGTGCCCACCAAGGAGAATCTTGCGGATATTTTCACGAAGCCACTTGATGATGCAAGATTCTTTTTCTTGAGGAATGAGCTAAATGTCATTGATTCTAGGAGCGTGACTTGAAGATCTTGCACACACCCCTATAGATGAAGCGTGTTCGAGCTTAGGGGTAGGCATGGACATAGGGGGAGTGTTATCCTAACACATTGGGTTCTCCCTCCCCCCCCCCCACTATGCCCAAAGCAAATACTCATTGTTATCTCTCTTTTTCTAATGTTGAATTGTGAGCTTCAATGTTGAGAATTGGCAATGTACCCAAGATATATCTTCGCAGTAACATACCATGATCTCTTACATGGTGGCTTAGGACACCAACCTCTTCTCTTGAAGAGTTGGTTCTTGTTTTTGGTTTTAATATTGTTGTTTTCGTTGTGTTGGGTTGTGTTTTGTGTTGTGTCGGTGTTGGTTTGGGAATCACACTCCCTCTTTTCCTTATTTGATTTTTGAGTTTGTTTGCAAAAGTTGGAGTGTGTAGTACCATCTCAGTTGGTGTTCTAATCCCAAGCCCAAACATTTCCCCCTAAGACTTTTTTCTCTCCCCGATTTTTCAATCTCATTGATCCCTTTGTGAAATGAAGTTTTGGCTAGCGGTACTACCGCCAGTTACAAGCGGTACTACCGATGTAACTGTCAGTAGTACCCAGCGCACGGTACTACCGTTGGGACATAGCGGTACTACCGCTGCAGGAGTTCATGCTCGGCACTGACTCGGCAGCGGTACTACCTCTCTCCCAGGTAGTACCAGGTGGGCGGTACTACCGCTGAGCGTAGCAGTACTACCTCTGCGGAAAAAATCCGGGGGATAAAAGAGATATGGAAACGGGGGTTACCCTCATAACCCCCCATTTTCCCCATCTCCTCCCCAAGTTGGATCTCGCCGCCGCCAACACTTTAGGTCACCAAGAAGGGCTCTCCCCGGCCGTTGAATGCCCCTCTCACGCCGGAGAATTCCCTGGGGTCCATCCCCAACTCCTCCTCCACGACGATGAGCTCCGGTACCCCTTCTATCTCTCTCCCTCGAGCAATCTTGAGAGATACGATTCCTAGGGTCTAGAGATCTCCTAGTCTAGGGGTAGTTGTTGTGTTCCCTACGTAGATGAAATCTTATTAGCACTACTCGTTGTTTTGTTCTTACATTGGATTTTGTAGTCTCGTTGGGTGCTTTGGTTGAATCCGCCAGCAGCGGTACTACCGCTGTCACCAGCGGTAATACCGCTATGGCTGGAACCGCTGGCAGCAGCGGTACTACCGTGGCCCCCAAGAGGTACTACCGCTTCCTGTAGAACTAAAACAGTGAGAAGTTCTAATTTGATTCCCTCTCGCAGATCACTTTGATTGAATTTTCGCTTATCTTGTGCTATCCCCCTGTTGCTTTCTTAGGAGCAGGTGCTAGTGGTTCGAAGGGTGGAGGTCGCAAGCGTGTAGCCAAGCGAGTCCGCAAGAACCTCGAGGAAGATGAAGCCCTCGAGGTTATGCCACAGGGCACGACAAGGAGACATAGGTCCATGAACATGAAATCCAAGGCAGCTAAGGACAAGTCAGTGGTTAACATGTCAGGTGAGCAGTTTAGGAGGGAGAGGAGGACAAATCCCTACAATCATCCTAGGGAAGCTCGAGCCAATGAGTGTTTCTGGACACGGTTTCAGGAGAGGGTCTTTTATGAGGAGTATCGACTTAACAGAAACAAAGTGGTTACTCAATTCTCTATCAATGTTGCACACATGAGAGCCAAGATGGACTATTTTGGTGAAGCCCTGGAGATTTGTGAGGAATTTGGAATTCTGGATTTCATTGAGCTGAACGAGGACTATGATGAGCATCTAGTGGCCCAGTTCTATGCCACTATGTACTTCCAGACTGATGAGAGGAAGATCACTTGGATGACAAAGGATCAGAAGTTCTCTACGTCGTGGAGTCAGTTTGCTACCATCCTGGGCTTGCAGGACTTTGGTGAGACACCTGATGCTGATTTCTACCCCCACGTACTTCAGACTTCCTTATCCTGAGAAGTCCATGCCACTCACTGAGTTGTATGACCTCTATATTCCTGGACATGCTGTGGTTGGGCAGTCCAAGCATCTGTTGCCAGTCTATGATATCCTCCATAGGATCTTCAGGAACACTTTGACTTGATGGTTCTCTTGTTGATTTGATGGTAGTCTCTCATAGGTGTCGTGGTGATGGGATGAGGATTGATATTATGGACATTCTGTACAATTAGATGTACAACTGCATCATGAGGAGGAGAGTGCCAGTTTTTGCTTCCTTGGTCTATAAGCTCATCTCCACCACTTGGCGAAATGCCAAGCTTGCTGATGCTCTGTTGGATAATGATCAGGAGCTAAAAACTCATGCAGTCAAGGACCTTCGCATCAAGAAGCATGCCACTCCTCTACTTTGTCCGGATGATCTTGGTCCGGACACGGATGGCTAGAGTGACTCAGATTTTGAGATGCAGGGGAGAGCTCCCAAGGATGGCTTTCACAACTGGATGACTTCTACCTTGAAGAAGATCTTCTGTCGCCAGGTTGACATGGAGGACAAGGCATATCTTGCTCATGTCCGTAGCAAGAAGGAGCGATAGCTGACACGTGACAGGTTTTCCCATCTGGGGGTGCATGTTCGTGCTGGGTCTAAGGACAGGATCACAGGTTCCATGGAGTGGTAGTCCAAGCAAGGCAATAAGTGGATTGATCCCGAGCTTCTAGATGATGCCACTACTTCTCGTGAGCCCTGGACTCGTGGTGAGACAGACGAGGAAGTTGAAGATGTGAACTCGGAGGATGAGCGCAATCTTGGCAGCCCGGCTCGTGCGTCTAGCTCCGACGAGTGACCTCCAGGGACGCTAGCATCGCCTCTTCCCTTTTTGGTGCATTGCTGCCAAAGGGGGAGAGAGTTCTATTAGGATCGTTGCATTTGCTTGGGTTTGTGTTTTGTGTGTCAAACTTTGTGTCGTGTGCGCTTGTGAGTTGAACCGTTTGTGTTAAAGTTTGTGTGGTTGGTTGAACAATTTGATGTTATGGATTTGGTTTTTATGGTCTTTATCTTTCTTATCAAGAAAGTATTCATATTTTCTATCTATTGTACCTTTCTAGGTTTCAAAGAGTTAGGGGAGCACACTTTGTAAAAGAGACCAAAGTTTGCCTCATAAGCAAATTTTTATTATGTTTCATTCTCTCAAAGTGCTCATCCAAATTCTTTGTACCTCTCTTAGTTGTGTTGCCATCAATCTCCAAAAAGGGGGAGACTGAAAGTGCATTTTGCATCTTTGATCTCTCTTAGGTTTTGGAGTTGATAACAACACCACTAAGCTTCTAACAGTGCGTCAAGTATTTCAGGTTAGATCAACTAGACGCCAAAATGGTGAAGAGGTTTCCAAGACATTGCCACCAAAACTGTCTTGGTCCAGCGGTAGTACCGGGCATGGCAGCGGTAGTACCGCTCCGCACAGGAAGCGGTAGTACCGCTAGCAGTACCGCTAGGAGAGAAAAGCTCTCTGTTTCCCACGGTACTGAGGCGGTAGTGGCTCGGTAGTACCTCTGCTTCCAGTTCAGTTTCGAGCAAAACCTTGCTCAGCGGTAGTACCGCTACTGGCTGGCGGTAGTACCGTTCCCTACAGGAAGCGGTAGTACCGCCCCCAGTACCGGCCCTTCTACCGCTGGCTAGGTTTTTGATCTCTATATCCCACGGTACTAGAGCGCTAGTGGCTCGGTAGTACCGCCAGCCACTTCGAATTTATTCAAAGTGGGTGGCCAGCGGTAGTACCGTAGCGCACCCGCGGCAGTACCGCTGCTGGAGTACCACGGTACTTTAGCAGCAGTACCGCCTGTGCTCTGCGTCTGAGACGCGCTAGTACCGCGTGGATACCCAGGTGGCGGTAGTACCGCTGGGTCCAGCGGTAGTACCGCCAGGCACGAAAAGGGTCAAAACGGCTAGTTTTGGGTTGGGGCTATAAATATCCCATCCCTTCTTCCCCAAGAGGTAGCTCATCCCAGCATTAAAGTCAAGCATTTATTGAGCTCCAAAAGCTAGATCTCTCCCAATCCCTCCACCCAAACTCGTTGATATTTGGAGGATTGAAGGAGAAGACCCGGATCTACATCGTCACCGACTCGTTCTTCATTTCCCCCTCTCTAGCTAGAGGGATCTAGCCTAGGGTTTCCTCGTGTGGAAAACCTAGGCATCTTGTTACTTGTTGGTGATTCAAGAAGAGTTGGGAGCCCCCAATTTGGTTGTGGGTGTGTGCCCCAAGTTGTTTGTAAAGGACTCGATCCCCGCCTCAAAGGGGTTCAATAGTGGAAGGTGTACTAGGCCTTTGTGGCGGAGCTCATCGGAGAATAGGGTGAGGCCTTTGTGGAGTTGAGTAGGCCTTTGTGGCGAGCTCACACCCCTCCAACGTGACGTACTCCCTTAACAAGGAGGAACTCGGGAATACATCGTGTCTCCGTGTGCTTCACTTTGGTTACCTCGTTCCCTCACTCCCTTTACTTATCGCTTGCATTGTGTTTATCATTATCTTTGTCATATATGTAAATTCACCTTAGTTGCATTATCTAGAGAATTTACCTTTGTGTCAAGCCTAATTCAAAAGAAAAATTAAAATTGGTCGTAGCACCTATTCACCCCCCCCCCCCTCTAGGTGCCCATACTTTACTTTCAGCGATGACGGTGGCGATAGCGATGATTTCCTCTCTCCGAGGAGGAATTTCCCCGGCAGATTTCTCCCTGCCGGAGAGCTTTTTTCTCTCTGGTGTTTTCCGCCCTAAGGCGGTGGCAGAATAATTCTTCGATGATTCCCTGGGGATTAGGGTTCCCTGGGGTTCAAGTACGCGAAAGGGATCAGCCGGGAGTGGTCCAGGGGGCCACACCAGCCCCAGGCATGGCCAAGGGGGGGCGCCGCCTGGTGGTGTGCGGCCCAAGTGGCCCCCCTCCGGGTGCCCTTGTGGCTCACTTCCTCATTGGATCTTCTAAGACTCCTTTGGTACCCCCCCCCCTCTTCTTCTGATCTTCTGAAATAGGGTATCTCGATGGTGCTTTTTCCATCAGATTTCTGGTTCCTGTGTTTATTCTCCAAAAATTATGAAACATGAAAAATAAGATAAAATAACATAAGTGATGCATCATAACATGAAATATATCGATGAATAACAGAAAATAACAATATAAAACAGTGATGCAAAATGGACGTATCAGTAGTCGTAAAGGACATTGAAGTAGGACACGGTAAACGAGTATGTCACCCTAATTGGCATGCCTCACAAATCGAGGATGGACCTACAACTTTATTACAATCAGGAAGGAAAGAACTGGCTAGGCGAGAGACAGTGGTGGCGCCGGGGTGTCCGAGACGGCGATGCCATAGATCAAATGAAGAGCTGACGGTGAAGGCCGAGTTGATCAAGTTGGAGCCACGAAGCGGGTAGAGGTCGCCCAAACTATTGGATCTCAGAAGAGCGACCTTGGTGGTTAAATCCATCACAGTAAAACCGAACAGGTCAAATTCAATGGAAAGATTATTATCTCTAGTGAGGCGACGAACAGAAATATGATTGCTAACAATATCCGGGGAAACGAGAACATGTTTGAGATAGAAATTGTGGGATGTGATTGTGGTGAAACCAATCGTGCGAATAGGAAAACAGGACCCGTTTCCAACAACAATGCGAACTGAATTTGGCCTTAATGGAGAATGACATGAGGAAAGAGTACCTGGATCATTGGTTATGTGGGAGCTGGCGCCAGAGTTGACGACCCATTCCCCGTAAGGAACATCGGAGTTGCTCGGAGCAGCGTTGTACATGGCGTGATGGTCCCATGATGGCGGCGGTTGTGGGGCGGGCGGCATGTACGGACCAGGCGGCATGGTGATGTAGGCATGTGTGGGGGCCCCAGGGTTGGTGCCGAGGATGTCGACGACGTTCGGAGCGATGTACGGTGGGCGGCCACCGTAGGGAGCGTGGTATGCATGATGGTACGCCAGCTGGTACGCGGGCTGGTACATGGGCTGGTGATGGTACCAGCGCTCGCCGCCGTTTCCGCGTCCACGGCCACGACGCCCACGACCACCGCGGTCACTGTTGTACTGGCCGTTGTAGCCGCCATTGTACTGCCCGTGGTAGCCATCGTTGTAGCCGCCGCGGTTGCCTTGGTATTTGCCGCCGCCCCAATTGCCATTGGAGCCACCACCTTGATGCCCGTTGTAGCCGCCTCCGTGATTGCCGTTGTAGCCTCCACGATGTCCGGAGTTGGAGCTGCCGCGGTCACCGCGGTCACCGTGGTCACCACAGTCGTTGCTGTCGCCAGAGGAGTCGGAACCGCCGGTGGTGGCGACGAGAGCTTGAGTAGCGGCATCTTGTGCCTTCATGTTGATGGAGATCTCGGCGAGCTGGAGGCGTGATTGTGCATCTGCGAACGGGGGCAGGGGCGTCTGAAGAATTTCGGCGTGGAGGGCGAACTTCTTACCAAGGCCATCGAGGAGACACATGGTTAGCTGGCGCTCGTCGACCGGGTCGTCGATGTCGACCAGGGCGTCGGCGATCTCCTTCAGATTGCTGCAGTACACGCTGATAGACAAATCATCCTGTTTGAACTCGTGGAACTCCTTGCGCAGATGCATGGCGTGGCCGGCCTTGTTGGCGGTGAAGAAGGCGTGCACGGCATGCCAGGTGGCATAGGCGGTGTTGTCCTCCTTAAGGACGATCTGCTGGAGGTCGTCGGCGATGGTGGCGAGGAACCAGAGGGATACGGTGATGTCCGTCTTGCGCCATTCGGCGTCAGCGAGATGAAGATTTGTTTCCTCCTCAACGTGATCTCGCGCATCGTAATGAGAGAGGAGAGTGAGAATGATGTGGCGCCACTTCCGGTAGTTTTGGCCGGACATGTTGAGAGAGAAGGAGATGTAGTTCTGGATATTGAGATTGTGGATCAAGATTGGGGGTGATATGAAGGCTAGGGAGTTTTCAGAGGAGTGTGCAGCCATGGCGAGAGGGGAAGGGGTGGAGCTCATGAGGAGAGGGAAGCTGGGCCAGGGACGAAGAAAACAGGGGAAGGAAACCTGCTCTGATACCAAGCTGAATTGTGAGTCTCGCCACACTTTCATTATAAGCACATAGGTACAGAAATATAGCCGATCAAGAGATCGTGCAGGCGCAAGCAGTGGCACGCGCAGGTGCATGCAAGGCCACAACTGAATGAGCGGTTAGCTCCCTAAAGACTAGGTCTATCAGTTATACACTTAACGTTACAATGTACAAATGATGGTTACAGTCACAGTTCAACAGTTAGCTAGCTTCACGTATGCACTTCAATGGACTGATTAGCTAGGTACGGTAAACGGCGCACACGCACCAAACCGTGTTTATGTCTAACTAAGCTCAACACGATGCCATCCACGCCGTAGTCTTGGTCAGGGCCGTAAGGCGCCGTCCCTCGGCTCCTCCAGCGCGTCAACCATGGAGATCCCCTTACTCCTCCAGCTACCGGTCAATACCTCTGATCAACACTGGCACATCCCCCAATATGATATTCCGTTCTTATTGCATTTCATCGAACATGTATGCATATATGGAAAAATGGAAGTCATCTATTTTGGAACGGAGGGAGTACGTGTGTGCCCACCATGTTCCCAGCGAAATAGCAACAGTTGAGATCGACTACTGTCTGGAGCAGGCAGCATGTGAACTCCAGCGTTAGTGGCACGATTCGCTCACGCGGTAGAAGCCTATCTGGTCGGAGCGTCCCAGAGCGCGCACTTCGATGCACAAGCTCATGCCGGCCGGGATCTGGAGGGCCGCATAGCCGGAGCGCGGATTGGTGTCGCCTGAAGGGGGCGACAGTGCACAGCAACCTCCGGCCAGCAAACATCCTCCTAGAGGACGTGTTCCTCTTTCAGCAATCTCACCGGAATCGGCATGCGCATGCCCGTGTCACAAAAGCAGGTCCAAGTCAGAAAACGGGCCTTTAAAACATCTTGGGGGGGGGGGGGGGGGGGGGGGGGGGTTAGTTACATGGTTTTCTAAAGTTAAGGGGATTAAGTGTGGTACTTTAAACTTGAGGGGTGCTAACTCCAAACTGTTATACTTGTGGGGGTTATATAGCTTCTTTCAATTTACAACAACGGAATCCAATTGACCAATTGAATTTCTCAATTCCCTTTGGCTAACAATACAATACCCTATACACCTCCTTGTAAGATGCATAGGGCAGCCATACAACAAATCTCTATCAAAACTAACATAGGGGCGATGGCTCGTGCTTTCCATTGTTAGAAGCTGATGAATAGAATGTGGAATATTACTGTGGTCAAGACATTTTTAGTGATTTACTCGCTAAACAAATAGAACACTTGTAACGAGTTCTTGCTGCCAGAGGATCCACGTAGGATTGGCTGGAAAACATGCCCCAGCACTCTGTTTCAAGAGGATTTGGGACATCACGTCTGTTACCATACCTCCAACATTCTTTAACGTTCCTGCAAAAGCCAACACATAATGCTTAAATAAACGAAAGGTGCTCCCGAAAGACAATGGCAAAAGATGGCAAACCTTGCTATGATGCTATCCATGTTCTCTTAGGCCTGTATTTCAACAATCTTTGCCCCACGCTTCCTCTTGGTAGCTTTCGTCGCCTCACTGGTAACTTCGGCAGCCAGAAGTTTTTGAGCAGGTAGCTGGCCAATGAAAAGAACAGTCTGCGCCCAACCAGCATACTTCCCAAATTTTGCTACAAATGCATCGGCGACAACAATTCTCAGTTTTGGGGTCAGGCTCTTGCCAGCTAGCTCGGGCAACAGATATTGTGTGGCAACCTGTATTAAATCCACATGGTTAGTGTTAGTGTTCAAACAGAGTAGTCTTTTAGATCATAATATAGAATATATATGCCGAAAGTCCCTCCTCGGTCTGGTTCCCCAAGGTTGAAACGTATTAATGATAACACACAGATTGTGCTCATTTTGAAACAGAAACATGCATTGCGTACAAATTTCGGTGGTGTTAGCTTTACCCATTTCAAAGGATGAAAGTTTCATTTCCAAAACACAATAATTTGAAGCAGGTGCACCAATTACTCCGCACAATTTAAACATAAATAATCAGCTTAGGAAATGTGTGACGTGTTATCATGATCTAAACGGTTACAGTTCATCTGGGTAAATCCTGACACTCGTGACTCGTCGTCTAACAATTAACAAACAGAAAAGAACCATCATAACTAAACAGTAGAACCAGCCCATCTACTTAATTTTGTTGTGATGGACAAAGAGTGATGGTGGAAAGACACACATGATTAAGCTGTTATATAGCAAAATACAACAATGGTCAATCACATGTAGTATACCTTCCAGACATGTGTATCAACAGGTATGGCCTGATTCTTATCAAGGGAGAACAGAGCAATGCAGGCTGCAACTTTTGGACCAACACCTGGCAGGGTGCAAAGACCCTCAATCACCTCAGGAAGTTCCCTGTCACGCAATAAGGCAAGCCATTTCGCGCCTCCACCAGGCTTGGCTATCAATTCTTTAGCAGTGCCAACAATGTACTTTGCCCTGCTCATTTATTAGCATAATTTTTTTTCTTAAATCAGTGTCGTATGAACTATCTAGTAACGTTGTATAAACAGACACTCATAACTGAGATACAATCAATATAATCCATCCAAAATCGATATTTTTATGCCTAAAAAGTTCGTTTCCCCATAGTTTAATAAATACAAAAATAGTCAAATGTGAGACTGAGAATCTATACATCCATACATACATCTAAACAAAAAAGTATACAGTTCAGCATCGTTTAATTTGCTGAACAATCAGTCCCACTCATGGGCATCCTTCACACAGGTTTTTTATTTCTCAACCAACACGACAGGTGAACCTATCTGAACGCTAAATGGAGTATAGCAGAACTACCTATCATATCAATCCAATAACGCAACTGAATCAGCAGCAGGTACATGGAAATCATTGTGCCCCACTTACAAACTGGATTAGGAATTTGATCTAAAGCCAAAACAGCTACAACACAATCAGACAGTCAGACTCGCTGTGCTGAATTCAACTCATAGGAGTGCCAACGATTAGAGCATAGCATAAATTGAAATTACAAGATACACATCAGGAACTGACCTGTACCCAAACCCGGCCTCCCGAAGGTCTTGTTCCGATACCTCCGCGAGTCGCTCGATCGTGGGGAACCGGTGGAACACGAGCCCGGCGACCTCGCCTAGCCGCTCCCCGTATGCGGCCAACGTCCACACCATCTTCTCGATCCGCGCGATGTTGTTGTTGGAGGAGCAGAGAAACTGGAACAGGCAATCGACCGGCTCCTGCCGGAGCACACGGGCTCCACCGCCGCCGAGCCGCGCCGCGACCTCGGCAAAGCGCGCGTCGGCGGCAGTGAACTGGCGCCAGAGGTCGGCGAGCGGAACGGCGGCGTTCAGGTAGTCACATAGCGCAGCGCGGGCGGCGGCTACGGAGGAGGACGTGGTAAGATCGTCGTTGTGGAGGAAAAAGGCGAGGCGGCCGTCGGGGAGGTGGGAGAGTGAAAGAAGGTGTGGGCCCACGGCGCCGGTGAATCTAAGCGGGGAAAGGGAGGTGCGGCGCCAAAGGAAGGTCTGTCCGGTGGGGAGAGTGAGAGGAAGCGAGAGGTCGCTGGCGGAAAGAGGAAGGGGATGCCACTCTTCTTGTGCCTCGTCTGCAAGGGGGAGGCGGCGGCGGGCGGGTGGAGGGTGCGGCTGAGGGATTCCGGGTTTAGGGGTTTCTACGAGTTTTGCCGGAGGGGGAGTAGAGGACAGGAGGAGAGGCGACGGCGGCATCAGCGGTCTGACGAGGCGACGGCGGCGAGGACGCACGGTGGCGGCGGCGGCGATGCGAGGGGACAGTGGAAGACGCATGGTGTCCGACTTCCCTAAACGCCTCGGCGTCCGATTCTATGGTTCCCATCGGAGCATGTCCGTAGGATTTTCTTTGAGTGAATTCCTTAATTTATGTTCCTTATTTGATAGGAAAACGCTGTGAATCACCCGGGGGAACGTTTCGTTCCGTCCCCCGGGTCCGTGTCCGTTCGATGCGTGCGATGTGGGCGGTTGGATTAGGACGCACGACCCCGCCGGTTTCGCTTAGATTAGGACAGCGCCCCGTTTTGCTCCTTCGGTGGTTTCCATTTCTGCCCTTGCCGTTACGTTTCTCTCGCGCGAGGTGAGCGACGTAGGCGAGGTGAGCGACGCGGGCGGCGACGGTAGGATTCGCGGGCGGCGACGAGAGGCGACGCCGTCGACGCGGTCGCCCTCTTCCTCCTCCTCCTCTCCGGCTATCCCCTGAGGTATCTCCTATTCCTTTCGCCTCCGTCCTCCTCTTCGGCTCGGCCTCCCTCTATCATCACCGGCGTCATATCGGAGTTTAGTAGCAGTCACGAGCGCCGGCGGGCGGCGGAGCGGTCGCGTGTCCTTGCGCACTACGGCGCCCCCTTGACCGCCCCCTACCCTGCTCTCAGGCGCCCCCCCGACGTGGCCAATTTCCGCTTATTCTGCATCAACGCCGGTAGCTAGGGTTTCGCCGCCGATTCGAGCGGCGTCGCTGTTGCAGGTTTGCGAGGTCTCCGGCGCTCCCCTGCCGCGTGAAATTGATGTCTCAGGCGACCCCCCTGTACTGTTGCTCCATGGTTTTGGTTTGTGAGCAGAAATTGCTCCCAATTTTGCTTCAATAGCTTAGTCTGCAACTTCTTGAGGAGCAATTGTTTGGATAAAATTTGCTCCACTGTTCTGCACTTTCCATATGCTTATTTCCTGTGTTGTGCACAATTGTTAGTTGTATATTTGAGCAAATTGCAAATTATTTTAGCAGTTTTTAGACCTTTTTAGCATTTTTTTAGTTGCTCAACCACATTCGACACCCCCGTGTTCACACATCCGTGTTTTGTAGCAATTTCCTGTTCTTTTTAAGTTCGAACCGTACGTACGCAAGTAGTTGTATTTTTCTGAACTTCATCTATTCTTTTTTGCAGCTTGTTTGGTGATCGTACTTGGCCTCCTAGTGTATTTGCTTTCAGTTTCTAATCAGCAGCTCAAATGGAGGTTTGTTCTATTACTGCATTTGTGTTGCTTCTGTTGTACATATTGTGTGCTACTTTTGTTTCCTTTTTTGTTCACAGATTTGATCTTTTTTTTTGCTGATCAGGGGCAGTATTGGGTCAGCAAGGACCGGTTCGCTGCCAAGCGTCTGCTCAAGTGCGCAAATGATCTCTCGCCGCGAAAGCGAGAAATTATTGAGCAGCATAGCGCTTTTTCCTCCCTTCTAAATATCTCTCCTTTCAATGTCCCCAATGAGCTGATTGATTTCGTTGCTGTGAACACCGTTGTTGAGCTTCGTGAGTTTCATCTTGGATCTAAACGGATTGTTTTCACAAGGGATATTATAAAGAAGGTGTTTGGTCTACGCTCAGGATCAAAACCTGTTGAGTTGCTCACAAAGAGTGTTCATTCCGACATCAGAGAGGCTTACAAAGGCTCGTTGGGGAGGCTCCCCATAGAGAATGCAGCGAAGATGCTGAAGGAGCTTGACGATGGTGAAGAGGATTCCATTATCAGGACATGGGACCTCTTATGCTTTGCCACCGTTCTGAACCCATCCACGAACAACATGATGTGCCTAGAGTACATAGGGTCCATGAGTGACCCAAAGAGGACGCACGAGTATGATTGGGAGGAGCACATCCTAGAGCTTCTGATGTATTACATTGAAAAAATTCAGAAGAAGAAGGAGCAACCTCTCGAGCTCGATGGCGTTGTCGTTCGTAAGGGCAAGCAGAAGGTTGATACCGAGGAAGCTCCTGGTCCTTCGAAGAAGAAGACGAAGGTGAAGAACATGTTTGAATTCTGGATGTCTGGCCCTTTGCCTGTTCTTGCTGTAAGTTTTTTACTTTTACTTTACATATTGCTACTTTACTTAATTTTGTTTGCTCCGTTAGTTTTAATTTATTGTTCCCTTAGTTATTTTCTGTTGCTTCATTTTTGTTTTGTTTCTGTTATTTTTGTTATAGGTTTAAGGTTTTTACATTTTTCTGTATAGCTTTGCTACTTTTCTTATTTTTGTTTGCTCCAATAGATTTAACTTTTTGTTGCTTTAGTTTTTTTTTGTTGCTCCACAGTTTAGTTTTTGTGTGTACTAGTTTATGTTTCTTATGTTCTAGCTGTAAGTTATTTGCTACTTTACATAGTTTTTGTTGCTCTTTTAGTTTTATATTTTTGTTTCTTTAGTTATGTTCTGTTGCTCCAAATGTTTTATTTTTTCGCGCGAATTCTTGTTTCTGTTTTTTAGTTGCACTTTTTTTACAGCTGAAGGTTGATTATTTTTGTGTGTTTTGTTTTCCATATGCAGCTGGTTTACATGGACCACTTGCTAATCCCGAAGAACGAGCACTTCATAAACAATGGGATTCCTAGGGTTTGCTTCGTGACAAGTGAAGATTTCAGTTTCATTGTCAAGATCGACCGCGACAACAAAATATTGCTGAACAAGACCGTCTTTGGGAGGCGCCCTGTAAGTAGACTCACATTTGTTGTTTTCTTTTTTTGCTCCTTCGTTGTTTGCGTTCCGCTGCCACGTAACAATTTTGTTTTGTTTGGATCTCAAAGATGATTTGTTCTTTTGTTGTGCAGTTCCTCCCGTTATCCAGAACAGTGTATGCGCCTCCCTTGGACAGTTCATTGCCCGAAGATATTGATGTTAATCCGTCCGCATCTCTTAACGAATGGCTTGTTTTCCCGACCTTCGAGCAAGTTGAGGTTTGTATAGTTTTCCATGTGTTGTTTTTTGCAGGTCATTTTGTTTGTTTCATATAGCATTTTTTACTTCTTCATGTGTATCAAGGTGTATTTTCCCCACAATTTGCTACTTTACTTATTTCCCTTTGCTCCATTAGTGTTTAAGCAATGCTTTTGTAGTTATTTTATTTTGTTCCATTGTTTTATATTGTGCGTACTTTTTTCTGTTTTTTAGTTGTTTTTACATGTCTGCTACTATAGTTTTTTTTACTTTGCACCATTAGTTATTTTTGTTTTGTTCTATCAATGTAGTTGCTCAGTTTTGCTGTTTTTTTGCTTCTTTTTTGAATGTAATCCATGTTTCTTCTCCATCACAGGTACCATCTCGTTACAAGAGCATATACGACAAGCACAGGGTTAGCTTCGCTTCAAACGTTGATGCTACTCTCAAGAGTCTCGCTGCGGGCTTAAAATCAATGCAGTCCAAGCAATTGGCTTTGCTTTTCAATGATGTTGAAGCTGTCATGAAGGAAGACGATGGCCCTAGTGTTGTCTTTCCAGCTGCTGGGGTAGGTCTTGACGGGCAGGGCAATGTGGATGGCGACAAGGCTGATTCTGAGTCCGATGATCCCGATGTTGATGATGATCTTGTTGCTGTGGATCCTACGGACTGTGATTCTAATGTTTGTGGAGAAGGCAATGCAAGGACGGCAGCCAATGAGCAAACCAATGCTACGGAGCGCAATGATGTGCCGCAACCAGCAGTTGTTGTAGGGACCTCTCAGACGGACGCTGATGGCGAGGAGCAGGATGCTGTTAGTAGTCCGATTAGAGGTGCTGTTGGTAGCCCGGTTCTAGCTGATGTTGGTTGTCCAGTTGTAGTTGCTGCTGTTGGCAGTCCAGACAAAGTGGCTGCTGCTGGTAGCCCAGCCATCCCTGCTGCTGTGATTCCACCCATGCCCACTGCCATTAGCCCACCTAGAGTTGCTGCGGATCCTATGCCGGCTTCTCCCTCACCTCGGCGCAACATACCAGCAGGCTACTGGGATGACTGTCCGAAATTCAATGTGTGGAGCCAAGACAATGAATCCTCCCAAGCCGCTGACCAGACCGATGTTGTGGAAAAGGTCGTTGATGTTGCTGCTCCGATAGGTGGAGACAAGGTTGCTCCATCGTGTATGTTCTCCTTCCCCTTTTTCCCTATTTTGTTACATTTTTGCATTTTTCATCTTTGGTTTTTGTGTGCACTGCCCGCCAAAACAAGCCTTTTCAAAGTTTTTCTTTTCTGATTCACCTTTTGTTGTTGTGTAGCTTCCAAAGCTTGCCTTGGCGCCGCCATACCGGAAAATTTGGAGGAGATTCCGGAAGCTGCAACACCGGATCATGGCGACAATACAGGTTTGCCTCGCTGTTCTTTTCTGCTGGTTTTCTTTTAAAAAAATTATTGTCTTAGTGTTATAGTTTTGCTTCATTAGTTAATTTTATTTGCTACTTTAGGTATTTCTGTTTGCTTCTTTAGTTAATTCTGCTTGCTACTTTATCTCAGTCTGTTTGCTCCTTTAGATACTTATGGTTGCTACCTTAACCACTTGCTTTCTTTTTGTTGGTTTTCCTAGACATTGGGGGCAGCTCAGGTGCTGAAGAGAAGAAGGATGCCAGCACTGGCATGGTTACTTTTCAAAGGAGGACTAGGCGCAAAAGGGCTATGAAAGATGATGTCAAGGCTCCGGTGGCGAAAAAGATGAAGAAGACATCTGTAGATACCGTTGCACTGTACGACAAGTTTGTGCGCCATCCGCGCCATCTCAAGCCTTCAATCAAGGGGAAAGATGACCCGTGAGTCTATTTCTTTCTGGCATTTTTTAGCACGGTTTTTGTAATTACGTGACATTCTTTGTTTTGCTACTAGCTACTCCTTTTTTTTGCTTTTTACTTTTGGTCATTTGTAGCAAAATGGGACACGACTGATTAGGTTTTATTGTTTTTCTTTTTACAGTCCTCCTTTCATTGCGATTGGGGGCTCTCACTGTGACTACAGGAGTTTCCACAATTCACTAGGACCGAGGAAGTATCTAGACACTCAGGTTATGTGTGTTTGGTCTGAGAGCTTCAACAAGGATGCCAAAAGAGAAGAGGATGGCTGCTCAACCGCTTTGAAAAGATATGTTTTCAATTGCTACTCAACGGTTAGTTCTTTGTCCTTAGACCTTTTTAGATGCATGCCTCAGTTTTGTCCTAAGATGTAATTCAATTTTTGCTCCTTTTCTGTTTTGTCATGAGTAGCAAAAGCTCATAGTTGACCCAAAGAAGTTCAACCCTGCTGCACTTGCGAGAGAGTTCAAAACGCAAAACGCGAAGTTCAAGATCATGAAGAAAGACCTTGTGAGCTATGCTTTCCCTGTTTCTACATTTTTGCTTTTCGCTACGTTGTAATTTCATTGGTATTTCTTTTCATGAACCAGTTTTTTTGTGGACAATTGTATAACTTTCTGTTTTTTGGACAGAATTGCTCCCATTCCTAGTTTTTTATGCTCTTTTAGAAGTTTTTGCTTGCTTCAATAGTTTTAAATAATTGCTACATTCAGATATCCAGTGATTGTACATTTTCTAATTTGGTTTTCTTTTTGTTCCGCTTGCATTTCTAGCTTTACTTCCCTGTGGTGAAAAGCAATCACTGGATGGTTTGCACTGTCAATTTGATCCACGACCAGTTCCACGTGTTTGACTCCCTGAGCAACAAGGACAAGAGCTTTCTCGAGGAAGCAGCAAACAACCTGGTTTGTTGTTACAACTGTCTACAAGTATTAAATTTTTGTTGTCTTGTTTGCCTATCACACTAATGTCTAATTTTTTTGCTATTTTCCAGTTCATTAACTTTGCTGCACTTTGCAAAGCTTCTGGAGTGTCGAACCACATAGACATCGACCGCTACACACTTTCCACACCCCCACACCCACAACAGAAGACTCTGTAAGATTTGTTTCTCCTTTTTTGATGCAGTTGTACCAGTTTCTGTTTTGGGGACAGAATTGCTCCCATACCTGAGTTTATATGCTCTTTTAGAAGTTTATGGTTGCTACAATAGGTTGAACAAATTGCTACCTTCATGTTACCATTCATTTGCACATTGCTTTTCGAGTTTGCTACTAACTATGATCATTTGTTTTCTTTTCTCTTTTCTGTACAGCTTTGATTGTGGCTTCTTCACAATGCTCTTCATTGAGCACTTTGATGCTAAAACCATGTTGCCTTTCAACAAGGAGGATATTCTGTCATATCGCATGGCTGTCGCAGCAAAGCTCATCGAGGAAAGAGAGAACAAAGACAACATTGTCGACATCATGGAGGCTGCCTTGGAGGCCCCGAGGGGGGTGTAGAGATTTGTAGTTTCTGTAGTCTAGAGTGACAATCACCACTTGTACATTCGCCTTTGCCTCAATTAGTTTCGTCGTAGCCTTGGATGGATGAAAGAACCTTTCTATTTGTGTTACCGTATTGTTTATCCGCGGTGGTATCTACTGATCCACGGTTTGTGTCAGTTTGTGGAACAAATTTATGTGGCTATCAATGACAAAGAGTTGACGGTGTACCTTTTTAACCATGTGAATTAATGTATTTTTCTCACCTGCTTGGTTTTTATCCACTAGTTCACATCAAATGAAATCTTTTGTAATTTCCTGGCACCCTTTTATGTGTGTTTTTTGTTTTTCCTGGAGTTGACCAAGTTTTTGCTTCAATAGTTGTATAGCTTTGCTTCAATAGGTATTTTCCAATGCTACAATAGTGAAATCTGGTTGCTACAGAACACCTTTCTATTTGTACCATACAGAGATTTTCTGAAACCCCTGGACAGGAACAGGTTTTTGCTCTCGCAGAGTAATCCATTTGCTTCAATAACATATTTTCAATGCTTCAATTGCAATAAAAAGTTGCTACCATCATTTTTTACACAAACAAAAGGTAATAATTTTATTTTTTTGGCTCCAATGCTGACCACATTTTTACATTTGCTCCAACGCAAGAATATAAGATATCCACAGAATAATTATTTGCTCCAATGCAAGGTAACTATGTTCTAAATCGTTCCATACCAATAGCACCAATGCCATGTACAAGTAATATCTCCACCCTAACAACTTAATCGTAGCAACATGTTTACAAAAACATCATGACAAAACAGCTACAGCCTTAGCTCAGCCCCTGCAGCAATTCTTTCATCCTCCACTTGTTTTGCAACACAATCTTTCACCGCATGTCCCTCCTCATGACACCATGCACACTTCATTGCTCTTTTCTTCCTAGGTTGCTTGGGCTTCTTCACCGGTGTCTTGTTTGTCGCTTTGGCATCGTTAGCTTGCTTGCGCCTCTTCAAAGTTTCTTCATCGCGTAGCTCAACCAAAGTCTTCCGCCTCTGTTCTTTCATCGTGGGACGTCCTTTAGGTTTTACCCGTTTAGGATTTTTCAGAGTTTGCTCGCCGGTAGCAAATTGCCCGCAGTCACCAACCATTGTTGTTGGTTCATCTTGTGGTGGTCCATTTTGTTGCTCTTCATCCAATCCTGCATCCTCTTCTTGACCTCCTTCAACAACATTCCTTTTTGCTCTCAAGATTGCAGCAACCTTTTTGCTAGCCTCACCCACCATTCCTGAAACAGCCACATAAGCTTCATCCACAAAACAAGCATCAGAGGCAAGCTGATTCATTTTCCTGCATAACGCGTTGTATTTCAGTGTATTGGTTGGTGGGACACCAAATCTGAGCCCGTTGTCCCCAGGATCAGGTGCTGGTGTTGTTGCTACCGAGGACCATCTGTAGAGCAAGTACCTTTCTGGGATTTTCTGGACATTTAGGTGGACCATGACCCTGATGATGTGTGGACATATCAGTGCACACATTTCAAACCCGTTGCAGCCGCATGAGTATAGTCCCTCCTCAAAGTCAACTTGAACCCGGTATGTTCTCACATCTAGCCCAGGGTTTGGAACTAGATCAAAACAAAAGCCATCTACCTCTGCCCGTAGTGGATAGAACTTTGTTGATGCAGCAACATGCTTATGGTACCTTTCAAAGATTTCTGCTGTGTAGAATTCCTGTCCTTGCTTCTCAATCGCATAACTGCAAAACAAGTTTTTTGCACCATTAGTTTAATTTTAATGCTACAATAGTATGTTTTGGTTGCTACTTTAACTGTTCTGGAATGCTACACACACACAGCAGGCAGAGACATTTTTTTGCACTAGTTGCTATACACTACCTTTACTTTTTTTTTGTTTTTTTTTGGTGTGCTACAATGGGTGCTGTTTTCATTTATAGAAATGCTACTTTGCTTTGCTTACCTTCCCCAAAGCGATCTTCTCGTTGTCTCCATTGCAAACCCGGCGTTATCCTCCCGGTCAAGCATCAATGTTTGGCAAAGCTCATATTGTTGCACAAAATTGTACACCGAGTCCCCTGGCCGTATCAGCGTTTTGAAGTATGAATTCAGTCCTTCAGACCTTCCAGTAGTGCTCGTGAATGGGAAGAATCTTTTCCTGAAATAAACAGGGGCCCATGTTGTTCTAGTCTTCCACATGTTTTGCAGATGAGTGTTTTCAGACATGCCAAACTCTGCCACCATATGCTCCCAACAGTCCTCAAATTGCTTCACCGTGTCCGTTCCATATATGCACCCATAGAAAGCATCACTGAAAGGATTACCTTCCGCCAAGTTTGGTCCCAACTTCTTCCTCGCAAGATGCAGGACATGGTAGAGACAGCACCTATGTACCGATTGCGGGAAAACCTGACGTATTGCCTCAGCCATTGCTTGATCTTGATCTGTCATTATGTTATCGGGGTGGACACCATCCATTGCAAGCATCCATTGCTCGAACACCCACTTGAAGGTTTCTATCTTCTCATCTGCTAACAGAGCACAGCCTAGCACAATCGTGTGTGAGTGGTTATTTATTCCGACTATGGGAGCAAAAGGCATATTGTATCTATTCGTACAGAAAGTTGTGTCAAAAAAGACACAATCCTTGTACTTATGATACAATGACCTTGTTCGACCATCCACCCAGAATAAGGCCCTCACAGCACCATCCTTGTCAACCTGCGTAGCAAGCAGAATTAAGTAAAGTAGCAAGCAGAAATACCTAAAGTAGCAAACAAAACTAAGTAAAGTAGCAATCAGAAATGAGTAAAGAAGCAAAACCTGCGTAGCATAAAAAAAGTTGCTGTTCTCAGCTTGCCTTTGCTTGAAATAATCCAATGTCAGCTCCATGTCTCTTAATGTTACCTCATTGCGCAGCATTGTGCGGATGTTTGAAACATCCCTCTTAACATATCCCAAGCATCTTGGGTCTCCACCGTGCACACTGCCCAGAGCCCCCATCAGTTGCGCTGTGGTTATGTTTTGGTTATGCAAAGTTTGTATGAACTGATAGTCCTCTTCCGGCACCTTCCTGTGTGAGCGGTAGAACCTGCGCCTCCCCACTTGCTTCACCAAGGCGTGTGTGTGATCTGCTTGGAAAACCGTCACTGTCCAAGCTCCATTGCGCACGCCAACGACCATGTGGGCTTTACAATCATGGCGAATGACCTTCATTCGCTGCCGTGTGTCCGACATTTCAACTTGCTCCGAGGCTTGCTTGCTTCTAGACTTTTGCGCGCTGTGAATGCTCATGTCATTTTCTTCTTCAATTGGCAATTTGCTACCAGCATTGCTTCCATGCTTCTTCTTCTCGGACGGAGGTCTACCTGTGTGCACGCACTCAAACACCCTGCTCAGAATAGTATCCGGAGGAGCATTTCTCGCTTGGCTGTACTTCGTGTTTCCAATGCGGGTGCCAAATCCCAACTTCATTGCGTAGTCATTGTAGACCTTTTGTGCTTCCTCGATATCATCAAAGATCATCCCAACATATGGCTCCACTGGTTGTGATGTTATTTCCTCGCCAACTTCCTCAACAGCATTTGAAACAGAACCACTATTTGCGCTACGAGGCCCATCAACGAAACCATTCGGAGCACTGTCCCGACAATCATAGTGGTTCTGATCCTCTCCTCCAGGGGTGGCGTTAAGGTCAAATCCTTCCAATATTGAGTCCGCAACAAATCCCTGAATCAAAAAACAACAAAATATGAGTTTTCTTGCCGATGCTACAGAACACACATTTTCTTGTTTGAGTTTTGGAGCAAAACACCATGCCAATAAGTAGCAAGTTTTAGCAAAAATATGTGCATCAATCTAAGCTTGCTACATATAATGCTACAATGAACCAAACACTCAAGTTGATCTAAAACAATGGTAGCATACTTTTCTGTACAAACATCATATAAAACAGAGCATTTTTTCTTGTACAAGCAAACCATCCCAAAAAAACACACCAAGTGGAGCAATTCATAGCAACAGCAATCACACCAAGACTGATACTCATAACAAGTTGTAGTAGCATTTTTTTTCAGGAGCAAATTCAAGTATTAATTGGAGCAAATTTGTGAGCAATTCATAGCAACAACACAGTTTGCTTCCAATGATCAATTTCCAGCAACAATTTTAGAAGGTTTTGCTCCCAATGATCAAACAACTTGCAGGAGGAACTTATTGCAGGAGCATCCATCACAAAATTGGGGAGCAATTTTTTTGCAGGAACAAAAATTTTGAGCAAAAAAAACTCACAGATCGTGGTGGTTCCTCATTGTCCGGATCTTCATTGAAGAAGGATGGAGGATTTCGGACCCCTTCACTCGGGCGCGGAGCAAACCATGCTCCCAGGCCGCCGTCGTACAAGCTGGTACTGCGCCTCCTTCGCCGGCTCGCCGGAATCGCTCCCGAGCTCGAAGCTGCCGTCGATGGTGGGGGAACGCTGTGAGGTTGGACAGGAGGTGGGTAGAGCACGTGGTTGCGGACGTGGTGGGCCATCGCGTCTGTTTCGCGGCGCGCCGCCGCGTCGACTGCCGCCGGGCGCCCGCGTCGATCTCCTACCGCGCCGCCCCCGGAGTTCACGGGAACCTGCCCCGATCCGCGTCCTGTCGGGTTTTGCTCCAATTGCGCGCCTTTTTGCTCATCGAAGCAAAAGCGGGGGCTCGTTTCCTTGGGAGGCCATCGTGCGGCCCACGTCCGCCCGATCGGACGGCTGGCGACCCGGGGGATCGGGATGTTTTATCCCCCGGGGGACGCTCAGCGCGTTCCTATTTGATATTGGTGAAAATTTTCTCCTCTATATAACCTCTAGTCTTAATTTTTTCCCTATATAACACTCTAGTGTATTTTATACATGTCAAAAGACATTTTTATCCATGTGCATAATGTGAAAAAAATGTACAGTATATTATAATAGTTGTGTCCAAGAAAAATCTACAGACAGCACTGTGCCTAATTGACATGCATTGTTTGTCTAAGCTCTAGACTTCGATCGGATCAAGTTAGCTATATGAACGCATGGCAAAGTATGTGCACGCGACTAAAAAACGGTTAACAAAGCCTAATTTTATACTCCAACCATGAAAATGGATTGGGCATACAGACATTGCAAAAGTACATGTATCAAGCAGCTCACAGACAATGGTCAAGATATTAATTGAAGCATAGATCTTGACGCACGTTCCGCCGGATCCCGTTCATTCTCTACGTGGAGGACTATTGGAACCACTGGCTTCTAGGACGCATATTAATTGGAGCACAGATCTTGACCGCGTTAGGTCTAGCTCGATGTAGCTAGACAAGCGTAGAACAATCACCCTACAAACTGCCTACACAAAGTTTGCCGCGGACGGATTTAACAGTGCACGTAGTTTTTATGCAAATGCATGCCAATCCGATCGAAGTCTAGAGCTTAGACATCTAGTACCAGTAAAACATATTAGCTAGCATGCCAATTAGACATCTAGCATACAGAGGGTAAAAGGGTCTTTTCACGTATACAAAATACACTATTGTGTCATATAAGGAAACAAATTAAAACTAAAGGTCATATAGGGGAGGAAATTTTCTCTAGTGTCAAATAAGGAACAATATTTTAAGGGAGTGTCAAATAAGGAATTCTCTCATTTTCTTCCGGGTAGCGCTAGGTCGCCATAGGCGAACGAATTCTAGGTCCTCTGGTGAGCATAGCATATTTTGCATTTTAGCCGTCCTATTTTTTTTATGTAGAACCCGCACTCCATAGCAGTCCCGTTTAAACGAAAGGGTATATTGCGTTGCCTCAGTCATCTTGATAATTACAACAAATTGTCATTGCAACAAATTCACTGGTATTGCAACAACAATTATCGCCCCGTGTAAAAAAATAAGTATTGCAACAAATTATTCAAAAAATATTCGAAAAAAGTAATGTTACAACGAATAGTTAAACACTATGTTTATTGCGTTAAAAAAGTTTAAACAATTCAACAAAAATCACAACCTATTGCAAAAAAAATTGCATCAATTAATAAGTTGGTAAGCAACAAAATAATGTCACCGTTTGCAACAAAAATAATAACATATTTGACACTACCTTAATTTATGTTCCTTATTTGACACTAGTGAAAATTTTCTCCTCTATATGACCTCTAGTCTTAAAAAAATTTCCCTATATAACACTCTAGTGCATTTTATACATGTCAAAAGACATTTTTACCCATGTGCTTAATGTGAAAAAAAATGTACAGTACATTATAATAGTTGTGTCCAAGGAAAATCTACAGACAGCACTGTGCCTAATTGACATGCATTGTTTGTCTAAGCTCTAGACTTCCATCGGATCAAGCTAGCTATGGACGCATGGCAAAGTATGTGCACGCGACTAAAAAACGATTAAAAAAGGCTAATTTTATACTCCAACCATAAAAATGGATTGGGCATACAGACATTGCAAAAGCTATATATAGCCATCGATCATGCATGCATGTATCAAGCAGCTCGCAGACAATGGTCAAGATATTAATTGGAGCACATCGTATGCATAGCTGCTCTCTACACGAGAGCAGAGAAACAACTGGGCACCGCTTCCTCCACCGCTTCTAGGTTTGCGAGTCCCTCGTGAGGGCCCGGCGAGCTCCTGCTCGTTCTCCGGCGGCGTTGCCGGCCGGCGGCGAGGGGGATGCTACGCGCGGGGTGTACAGAGTAGATGTAGGTTTCCGTTTCCTGCACTAGTTGCTTTGCTAGCGTGGATCGGCTTCTTGTCGACGAGGATGAGCTCGTGCGTGCGTCCGAGCAGCACAATCGAGCCGCGGGCCATGGCGATTTCCCTGGCGAAACTCCGGTGGGTGGAGAAGCTGGAGACAACGCATGGCGATTCCTCCCTCTCTCATAAGCTCGATGCCTGGCTTCTGGCTCTGGAAGTTAGGGTTTGCCACGCTGCATCTGGATGGTCTCTGGTGGAGCTGATTCTTCTGGCCGGCCGTGGAGGCGAGGAGTGGAGGCAGCGGTGCTGTGAGATCTCTTCTTGTTTTGCAGGGTGGTGGTTACCAAAGCTGCACGGCTGCGCGTACTACACGGCGACGAAGTCCGTCGACGTGCCCTTCGGCCGAAATGGCGGCCCATATTTCTCCTCCTCGTCGGAGGTAACCCGAGCCATGTCCCGGAGCTCGTTGCGAAGAGGAGGGCAAGTGTTTTGTCCCCGCCTTGCTCTTTGCAACCGGAGGCATGTGCTACTCGCCGGTTTTGGAGAGTGCCCGAGCACCAAGCTCTCGTACCTTGGCATCCGAGCCTCGAGGTCGCCGGCGTCTGGGAGCAGAGAAGACCAAGGACTCGATTGCGTTCCCAAATTTTGTTCTAGGGTCTTTTCTGTAATTGTTCTGTCCTTATCTTCAAATCGTAGGTATCTCAGGGCGAGTGATGTAAAAAGGACAGTACCTTCTTTGTACCTGCTCCCTATGGTTCTATAAATGCAGCATCTGGGTCCTCGGACCCCTCTCATCTTGACGCACGTTCCGCCAGATCCCGTTCATTCTCTACGTGGAGGACTGTTGGAACCACTTGCTTCTAGGACGCATCTTAATTGGAGCACAGATCTTGACCGCGTTAGGTCTAGCTCGATGTAGCTAGACAAGCATAGAACAATCACACTGCAAACTGCCTACACAAAGTTTGCCGCGGACGGATTTAACAGTGCACATAGTTTTTGTGCAAATGCATGCCAATCCGATCGAAGTCTAGAGCTTAGACATCTAGTATCAGTAAAACATATTAGCTAGCATGCCAATTAGACATCTAGCATACAGAGGGTAAAAGGGTCTTTTCACGTATACAAAATACACTATTGTGTCATATAAGGAAACAAATTAAAACTAAAGGTCATATAGGGGAGAAAATTTTCTCTAGCGTCAAATAAGGAACAATATTTTAAGGGAGTGTCAAATAAGGAATTCTCTCATTTTCTTCCGGGTCGCGCTAGGTCGCTATAGGCGAACGAATTCTAGGTCCTCTGGTGAGCATAGCATATTTTGCATTTTAGCCGTCCTATTTTTTTTATATAGAACCCGCACTCCACAGCAGTCCCATTTAAACGAAAGGGTATATTGTGTTGCCTCAGTCATCTTGATAATTACAATAAAACTGTCATTGCAACAAATTCACTGGTATCGCAATAAAAATTATTGCCCCGTGTAAAAAAAAGTATTGCAACAAATTATTCAAAAAATATGCGAAAAAAAGTAATGTTACAACGAATAGTTAAACAATATGTTTATTGCGTTAAAAAAAGTTTAAACAATTCAACAAAAATCACAACCTATTGCAAAAAAATTGTATCAATTAATAAGTTGGTAAGCAACAAAATAATGTCACCGTTCGCAACAAAAATAAACACATATTTCAACAAAAAAGTAAATCGATAGAAACAATAAAATCACATATATACAACATGTGAAGAAGCGCATAAACATATCATTCTAACTGAACTATAATTACACACGCATTTATCTAGAAAAAACATCCAAAAAAATCGCAACATCCCGTTTGGGCTTTTTCAACAAAATGTGGACAAAACTGTCACAAATTTTTAATATGTACCCAACATTGGCCTAACATGATGAAAACACTAAGCGTATGTGTGACCGCTCCTAGTTACTGCGGAGGGCTATTTGCACACAAAACTGAGCCAAACAAACGAAATTGGTCCTAGTTGGGTCAGCCACGCATGTGCAAGAGGCCCAAAAGTGTTGGCCTCGCTACTCGACAACGTCCAGCGAGCGGAGCGACCTACTCTCGCTGCCTTTAGGTCGCCCTAATCGAAGTTTTTTCCTTTTCTTCCAGGCCCACGCGCCTAATTGCGACCACGTTGCTCTGCTGTTTCCTGTGTGTACTGTTGTTTGACCTTGGGTTGATTTATTTATAAAGCGGGGCGTAATGCATGTTTTGTGGACTCTGTTGTTTCCACAACAAATCCTCCGCTAATCATCCCCTAAAAAAGTTGTTTAATCTTGCCGCTTCAAGCTCCTCGATGCTTTAAAAAAACGTCCTTGAATCGCGTTGCTTCCATATATCATATATGGTCCAAATATGCACTCCATATCCATATAATCACACATGATTTCAACTACATAGGATGCTTCCTTTTTTATTGTGAGGACATATGGTGCTTCCTTTTTTTCGTGAGGACACACTATGCTTCCTTTTTCATTCTATACTTGTTTCCATCATACAAAAACATCCATCCAACCTTAGAGGTCATGCTTCATAATAAGTAGCAATGTTTTTCTGCAATCCGTGTCTTGATTTGGTCTATGCTATGAAGGAGTATAATTGCATTTTGAATCACAACATTAAAAATTCCTTGTAGAAGCAGGAAATTTAGAAATGTATAAAATAAAAATGGAAGTCACCAATTCATGTGTCTACGTACCCAATTTCATCATCACTGTATAATTCTTGGGAAGCATGGTCAACATGAAGCAAAAAATGTCATTCTCCCGTAGCATAACAGATAGTGCATGGAAGCACAAAATGACGTTATCAATACATTATGTTACTTAATAATCTGTTTCCCAAATAAATTTGATTTCGATGATGAATATATAAAGGAACACTGGAATTTATTCTTTTAAAATGCAGAAAATATGGACACACGCGCGCGCTGCATAGTTGCTATTACCTTCTCCCAAATCATCTAGTCATTGACAGGATCTAACAGAGGTTAGCCGTCACGGGATGGCTAAGCCACCTTCAGTACCTACTGCATTAGCCGCCGCCGCTTAGTGATGCCCTAGCGACGACGTATCCCCGCTGCAGAGTGTCATGTGCATCAGCACATGATTCAAACCAGATGGAGGCGGAGATGGTGCCCTGGATGAGAGAATTGGGGCAAGGCAGAGAGAGATGAGGAGAGCAAAGTTTGGAAAGTGACGTGGAGAACAGGGCGGACGAGGAGAGCAGGATCGCGGGGCAGCTAGATCTGCGTTCGGCCAGAACTGAATTGGGGAGGCATTTTGGGCCATAAATTTCGAAATTATGGGTCTAGCATGGTTGACCAGAAAAATAAGGAAACCAGGCCATTCGATGGAAACCAGATGGATGACATCGGATCGGTCCGATGTTTTGTTTTCCATAGAACCACGATAGGTAGTATTTACCTTTTTCTGCCGACGGAACAAAAACTTCCCGTCCGTCCCCCAGCGTCCCAAAAAATGTCGGTTTGGGCTAAACCCAGCGCGCTGGGGGCAGCTGGGGTTCGATTAGGGCGGGAAACGGCTCGCACAAATATAACTCGGCGGTGGATCCGGCTTGGCAGCGGGTGCAGTGTCTTTGTCCTCATCGCCTCGCCTCGTTGCCTGTGCGAATCAATGCACCGGAAGTGTTCGCTTGCCGCGCGGCGGCGCCCGTAGGCTTGTTGCCATGCGATTCACCCAAGCGGCGGCGTAGTGACTAGTCAGCGCCGCCTTCGGGTTTCCTGCCGCTACACCCCTCCCGCCGTTGCTACACCGCTCCTGCGCCCTCGCCCGGCTATAAAATGGAGCCCAGCTTGCCGGAGAACACTCATCTCCCACCGTGCCAAACCTCGCCTTCTTCCACTTGCCATTCCCACCCGCTCTACAATTGGCCAAACGCTTCCCCGATGACAGCACGGCTGCGAATGGCTTCAAGCGCCGCTGGCTGACGAAGGACGATGCCTACCTTCTGATGCGCGTGGACTACCTGCTGCTGCCGGACATGCGCGTGCCGGGAACATGGCGCCTCGGAAACGGCGGCGTACCTGTTCCGCATGTCCCGACTGACGAGCAGCGCTGGGCCGAGGTGCAGGCCATCAGGGCCGATATGCTGGCGGATGCGCAGGTCGACCCCCGTTGGGTGGCCAATAACACGGCTGTTTGGACGGCCTACTTCGAGCAGCACCACGCCTAGCAGGTCGAGTCCACCAACGGCGCAGTTGTGGTCACCGGCCGCCAGAACTCTGGCGGTCGTCGCCTTTGGTGGGGCGTGCCCGAACGTACGCTCTCGGCCGTCCTCGACCACATCGAGGCCGACAACAACCCGCGAATGGAGTACCCCCGGCGTCCACCTCTCGCCGCCGCGGGCGGCCTGGCTGCCGAGGCAGTTCTCGGGGTCTTCTTTGTCGTCCGTGGCGACGTCTTCGCGGTCGTCCGGCTCGGCGCCGCAGGCTCCCCTTTTTCCGGTTATGTCGGAACCCGAGTCATCGTCGGAGACGCCGCTTCTCCAGCTCTCTCATCGTCGTGCGGTCGCCACGAGCCCTCGCCTCCAAGCCGCTTCCGCCGCGCCCCTCGGTTGCTCACCAAGCCCCCAACCTGGTGGTGCTGAAGCAGGAGCCCGCGGAATGGGCACTGGACGACATCGAGGTTGGCATGGCCTTGTCCCGCCACATGTACGTCGCCGAGGAGATGGAGCGCTAGCGCCGGGCTCTCAAGCCGAAGTTTACACCGGCAAGCCCCCAGGCAACGATTTTTTTTACCGTAAAAACGGCCTGGGTAAGAGCATCTCCACTCATTCGCCCCCCCAGCGCACCCGACGAAACCAGTTGGGAGGTTCAGCGAGCGAATTTTTCGACCGGGCGGCAAACGTTTCCAGCCGCAGCCCCAGGTTTCGCCAATAAAAGAAAAAAATCCATAAATTCAAACAGGTCCTTCCCACTTCAAAAAAGGCCTAGGTTCAGCGATCAATAAGGCAGAGTACGGCGATCAACATACCACAGTTCGGCGATCAGAGTGCCACAATGATGCGCATGTAACACACGTTCGTTGGGAGACTCCAAGAGGAAGGTATGAAGATCACAGTAGCAAGTTTCTCTCAGAAAGAAACCAAGGTTGAATCGACCAGTAGGATAAAGAAATCACTTCCGAAGGTTTATGCAGCTGATATTGGCAGGGCACACTACCGGTTCAGCAGCAATGTGGAACCTACACAACACAATCAAATCACTTTGCCCCAACGAAGCAGTGAGGTTGTCAATCTCACCGGTTTTGCTGAAAACAAGGAGGTTAATCGTATGGTGTGGAAACAATACTTGTTTGCAGTAGATGAAAAGAGAACTGTGATGGCAGTAGGAAAACATCGGGAAAATAGTGGTTGTATTATCAGTATAAAGGAAATGGACCGGGGTCCACAGTTCACTAGTGGTGTCTCTCCATAACAGATAGATAGCATGTTGGGTAAACAAATTACAGTTGGGCAATTGACAGATATAAAGGTTGCACCGTAGTGCATCTGTGACATGATGATTACTATGTGGTTAATGCGGGCATTACAACAGGATACATAGACCGTTATCCAACTACATCTATGACTAATAATCCACCCTTAAAATGTCATCTGAGCAAACCTTGGGTATTATGTTGCAAGCAACAGATAAAGTAAGCAAAGTGACAATGAAATCATCCTTAGACAAAGCATTGTTGTTTTATCCCTAGTGGGAACAACACATCCCCTGCTTGTTTACGTTTCTGTCACTCGAGCGTGAGTGAAAGGGAGGCATGAACACACTATCGAGCATAAATACTCCCTCTTGGAGTTACACGCATCTACTTGGCCAGAGCATCTACTAGAAACGGAGAGCATGCAAGATCATAAATAACATACACATGAAAAGAACATGATAGATTGATAATCATTGGACATAGCATTCAATATTCATCATCTCCCATCAAACACAAGATGTAGCATTACAATAAGATGATCTTGATCATGTTAGGCAACTCACAAGATCTAAACATGAGGCATAAAGAGGAGAGAACAACCATCTAGCTATTGTTATGGACCCGTAGTCTAAGGATGAACTACTCACGCATCATTTTGGAGGCGGGCATGGTGGTGTAGAGCCCTCCGGTGATGATTCCCCCTTCCGGCAGGGTGACGGGGAGAGATCTAGAACCCTCCTGAACTAGGGTTGACGATGACGGCGGCTGCGGATGTTTTTGGTGAAAAGGGCATCTGTATTTAGGGTTAACCCTTCGAGGAGAATATATAGGCGTGAGGACCACGTCGGTGGATGGCCAGGGGGCCAACACCGCCCCTGGGCGCGGCCAGAGGGCGGGGGGCGCGCCGCCTTATGGTGTGGGGCCCTTGTGGCCCTCTCCGGGTCCCCTGCAGACTCCATGCACGTGACAACTTTCTAAGACTTCCGGGCTTCGAATCGTACAATTCCGAGAATATTTCCAGAACAAATTTTCTGAAACTAAAAACAACAGAAAAGAGGAACTGGCTCGGTGACATCTTGTCAATAGGTTAGTCCCAGGAAATCGATAAAATAGGCATAAAGTGTAAAGGAAACATGTAGCATATAGCATGGAAACAACATGGAACATCAGAAATTATGGATATGTTTATGTCGTGTCAACATCCCGAAGCTTAGTTCCTACTCTTCCTCGAGTAGATAAACGATAAAAAAAAAAAATTTCTGAGGTGACATGCTACCAACATAAACTTGATCATCATAAAGTAAAGCAAAAGTACGAAGAGATAATAGTACTTTAAACACAGGCATGATAGATATACTTTTAACAATGAAACTTAGCAATCACTTTGCATCATGAAAAGTAACACAAATAAAAGATCATGAATAATAGTGCACTTGAAAGGTATACATTTGTTTCGAGTATAAACAAAACATATCAAATTGATATTCCGCTTGTCCTTAAGAGTGGGGCAAAACATAAATGTTAGGACACCTTCAAAGTTCAAGTGGATGACTAGAACATATAATTTGAGAGCAAGTAATAACACATCATGAATCAATTAATAATAGTTTCTGGGTCCAATGCACATTAAACTCAGAATGGCAACTATGCTCTCTCAACTGTGCATAAAGTTAGAAGATGGAGACTCAAAATAAAAGTAAAAGAAAGGCCCTTCGCAGAGGGAAGCATGGATTAACTCATGTGCTAGAGCTTTTTATTTATTAAACGGAAGTATTGAAAACATTTTTTTTCTTAGAGAGGTCTATGATTATGTCAACGAATGGTAAACAGAAAATATTGTACATCACAAGCCAACTAGACTTCAGAAGAGCGGATCCCATTGAAGGACGCAGCTGGGGTTAGAAGGTCATCCATCTTTCTCTTTTGTTTACACAATTATGCTTTGATTGATAAATCAGGGACAAAAATGGTGAAGAGAATTTATAGTAACCAATTTTGGGGCTGGGCACCCCACTGCCAGCTCTTCTATCATTTGGATAGGCGGATGAAGCCACTAGTCCAGGTGTGTAAAGTCCAATCGACAAGTGAGATAAAGATTCTCTATTTACGTCCTCATGAGTTAAAACAGGGGCACAAAACGTGAATAATTTTGAAAGTTTTAAAGATAGCACATGAGAAATTTACTTGGAGTGGCGGTTAAATACCACATGTAGGTAGGTATGGTGTACACATTTGGCAAACTTTGGTTTTTGGAAGTTGGATGCACGAGTAGAGCTCATACTCAGTACAGGTGGAGGCTAGCAATAGATTGGGAGCGACAAATCCAGAGAACAATAACGGCCATAATCATGCATAGCGACAAAACATTATTAAACAAAGCATAAACGATATTACAAGCCAAAAACTAAATGATAATAGAGGATATAAGTGACTGGTTTATAGTCATAAACATGGTGTAAGCATGCGCCAAGTAAACCAAATAAAGCTTTCGAAGGAGAACACTACAAATTCATGCTTCAGTATGATAAAAACAACTCATGATTCTTTCAATGGAACATTAAGCACTCTCGTCTATTTGAAACCAGTCATGATACAATAACAACCACTAAGCATAGAATTAAAAAAAACATCTAGCATGACATGAAAAAGTCTAGCCACAGTCTATGCAAGCTTCTTTTTGCACCGTTATAAGCACGAAAATTGTACTACTTTCCAACACCAATCGTTTTATACTAAAAAAACTCTCCAAGAGATATAGCAATGAAACAAGAGATTACTAATACTAGTCTACTAGAACTAATAGCTCCGAATAAGAGATGCATGAAAAACAGGAGCTAAAAGGATTGCAACAGCTAGAAGAAAAACTAAGAAAACGAGCATGGAAGAAAACGGGTATTCATATGAAAAAAGCAGAGCGTGTCTCTCTCCCACACAAGGAATGTTGGGTTCCAAACATATTTATTACAGCAAGGAAAACAAAACAAAGAACAAACAGAGCTCCAAGTAAAATGCATATGATGCGACCAAATAAAAATATAGATTCACTAGAAGTGACCTGATAAATTGTTGATGAAGGCATCCCCAAGGTTAGACGCTTGAGTCTTCTTAGAATTTGCTGGGATGAACCTCGGGGGCATCCCCAAGCTTTGTCTTTTCACTCTTCTTCATCACATTATATCACCCTCTTCTCTTGACCCTTGAAAACTTCCTTCACACCACACTCAATGTAATTCGCATTAGAGGGTTAGTGCACAATAAAAAATTCACTTGTTCTGCATGAAAAAAAGAATTATTAATAATTTTAAATATTAGCTACAGTCATTAATGTTTCGTGAAGGAAATAAATCCGCTCGACATAGTAAAAGAGAGAATGCAAGTAAAAAGGCAGAATCTATCAAAACCAGAACATTCTGTAAAGACGAATTTTTTCGGGGCACTTATGTTGCTCAAATCGAAAAACGTAAAACTAGAAAAAGTTTTGTAATTAGCCGAGGAATAAAAATAAAAATTGGCAAGTCATTTAGATCTTTCTACGATTTTTCATGAATTTAATGGTGGACAGCAAAAATTTGTTTCATGCGCAGAAATCCAAATCTAACCTCAACTTTCACTAGAGACTTTACTTGGCATAAAAAAAGCGAGAAAATAAAGATAAAAAGGAGTTGCTACATAAGTAAACAACACCTTGACTCAAAGAAAATAGAAAAATAAAGAAAGCAAAAAATAAAACCATGGGTTATCTCCCAAGAAGTGCTTTTCTTTAACATCTTTTAGCTAGGCCTAGAAAGAAAGAAGATGCTCACATAAGAAATATGAATTAAGAAAAGAGAGCATAAAGAAGCAAGTATAAAACAAATTTAAGTCTAACTCACTTCCTGTGCATAGGAATCTTGTAAAGAAACAAATTAAAGAAACTCAAACTAGAAATCATGGGAAGGTAGAACAAGGGCAATTTCAAAACTTTCAACAAAAAGAGAGGTGTTTTAGTAACATGAAAATTCCTAGAACCATTTTCCCTCTCTCATAATAATTTATAGTAGCATCATGAACAAACTCAACAACATAATTATCACATAAAGCATGTTATTCATGGTCTAAAAGCACACAATTCATATCAAGCTAAAAAATAGTGGGATCAAAAGTAAAAATAAAGACCTCTTCTTTCTCACTTTTAGCAATAGCAAAACAAGATGATTGGTCACTCTTAAAAGGTATGTGACACATTATAGAAATCATGTTTTTAGTAGCATTATAATTTATAACATCATGTAACATAGGACCATCATCTAGAGCATTATCATATAAATTTTCTAAACAAACTTCCTCATTATCATGCAT
Source organism: Alopecurus myosuroides (assembly GCA_028641055.1). Classification (NCBI taxonomy): domain Eukaryota; kingdom Viridiplantae; phylum Streptophyta; class Magnoliopsida; order Poales; family Poaceae; genus Alopecurus; species Alopecurus myosuroides. Next base: position 191,445,835 of record CM054060.1, on the reverse strand, counting down.
ATCAATAGTTGGAATAAATAGAGGATTATAATAGGATTTATCAAATAGCATGGATTATCATAAATAAAAGTAGCAATATCATTCTCACAAGTTTCATTCATAGTAGTATCAAGGTCACATGTATAGCAAGTATCAATTTCATCAAAAAGGGGTATTTCAAAAGAATAAATAGGATCAACACAATTATCAATATAACACTGATCCTCCTTTGGTAAGCATGGAGGGAAATCAAATAAGGTATAAGTTAAAGAGTTACTCTCATGTGGAAGTAGACATGGGTAGCTACTCCATTCTTCCTCCTCTTGGTCATCACTATCCTCCTCTTTTTCATCCAATGAGATTCCAGATTCAGCAATTTCTTCTTCCATAGGTTCCTGCAAGGCATTAGTCTCTCCCTTTGGGGGAGAGAATCTATTAAGATATTTAATCATGTAGTAATTGCAATCCTTGTAATTATCGAAGCAATATTCAAGTATAGCATAAATCTCGTATTTATAAGGTGCATCATCAATACTTTCAAGCAATAGGCAATTTCGAATGCACCCTTCCGAGCAATAAGTTCCTCAATTTGTTCCACATCATAAAATTCATAATTTCCCTTAACATAAGAAGATATGGTAACATTATCATTATACTCACATTGAAAAGGGAGGTGTTTATACCTCCTACAACAACAAGATTTATCAAAACAATAAGTAACATTATAAGTAGAGCACAAGTTTTTAGCATAGTTGTGCAATTTATTGATTTGCTCCCTGATGACCCACAAGTATAGGGGTATATCGTAGTACTTTCGATAAGTAAGAGTGTCGAACCCAACGAGGAGAAGAAGGTGTTGACAAGCAGGTTGGATAGAGGATTCACTGTAAATACTAGCAAACGGGTTTTTGGAGTTTTTTTTAACACTCTGACTGTAGGGCAAAAGCCATACAGCATCCCACCCCTTTATTAAAGATAAAAACTGAAGTTTATGTACAAACAGAAAGGAAAAAGAAAGAGAAATCTATTTACAAAAAACAAACATAAACACAAGCTAGGGAAGAGTATTAATCCAAAGCAATAACTCCTCAGCATGTTTCTTCTTCATCCTGTACTGCATCATGGTTAGGTCATGAATGAATCCCTCTTCCAGCCAGCAAAAGAAGGTCTCTGATGCTAAAAAATCTTGCTATTTCTTTGGAGCCAAATGTGCCTACAAGCAACAATCACCACTTCCATAAAGAAAGGTAATCCTTTCTAGCCTGGCTGAAACTTAATTGGATATCTTTGGCTTGAACCCAATAAATCTGAAGATAGTTCCAAATCCTCTGGCTAAAATTGCAAAGAAAGAAGAGATGCAGTCGATCCTCATGCACACCAGCAGGGCATAAGACACAATTGAAATTATCAGTGACTTCCCAATGCCTTCTCTTCAGTAAATCCATGGTATTTAACCTGTCCTTGATCAATAACCAACCAAACACTTTCAACTTCATGGTACAGGAGGATTTCCCCAGCCATTTATAAATTCTAGGAGTGGCTAAGTGCTTATAAATTCTCTTGTAAAAACTGGCAGATGGTGATGATTTCCCCTTTCCGGAGAGGAATTTCCCCTGCAGATTTCTCCCTGCCAGAGAGGTTTTCTCTCTCGGGTGTTTTCCGCCCCGAGGCGGTGGTGGAATAATTCTTCGATGATGGTCTGAGGCTTAGGGTTCCCTGGGGGTCAGGTACGCAAAAGATGTCGACCAGAGGTGGGCCAAGGTGGCCACACCACCTGGTGGCGCGGCCAGGGGGCGCGCCACCTCATGGTGTGGGCCCCTAGTGGCCCCCCTCTGGCTCCCCTTCTGGCTGGAGTCCTCCTCTGAACTTCTAAGACCCCTCCGGTGTCCCCCTTCTTCTTCTTCTAATCTTCCTAAATAGGGTATCTCGACGGTGCTTTTTCCATCAGATTTCTGGTCCCGGTGTTTATTCTCCAAAAAAATATGAAACATGCAAAATAAGATAAAATAACATAAGGAATGCATCATAACATGAAATATATCGATGAATAACAGAAAATAACAACATAAAATGGTGATGCAAAATGGACGTATCAACTCCCCCAATCTTAGACCTCGCTTGTCCCCAAGCGAAACTGAACTCAGTAAACATGACCACAGGTTTATGGAGTGAGGTGTCGATAAAATAAAATACAGACAAGAGGCATCACATCTACAAAGAACAAGTCATTTTAGACATCAACTCTCCTCATATAATGAAACTTGAAACAAGTAAAGTAACAACAAAGGTGCAAAAAGTAAATCACAACTGGTGAAGGCAAACTTCGTTCTTGGTCAGAGAACAATTAATAGTGTACTTATCTTTCGATCAAAGTCTTTTATACTAGAACTATATTGCAGAGTTTATCATGCTCAATTTTAACGATCTATTTGCAAACATTGGTAACTTTCAAAGTGGTATTCAAGAAGATAAAAGCATTTGCAGAAACAAAGAAGAATAAAGAACATGATTGAGTAAATCAACATGTAGCTGGATGAATCACAACAACTCAAATGCTTGCTTAGACAGAAAGAGGTAGGTTTGCTGACTTAACATAAATGTAAAATATAGGCCCTTCGCAGAGGGAAGCATGGATCACTCATGTGCTTGAGCTTTTATTTTGTAAAAGAGAGGTATAAAGTTTGACACTCCTCCCAACCTTTCTTACACAAACCATGGCTAACCGAATCCTCGGGTGCCTACCAACAATCACAAACCATGGAGGAGTGTATATATTTTGAGAGGTGTGTATGTCTATGTTAACGAATGGCAAACAGAAAATACAGTACGTCACAAGCCAACTAGACTCACAAGAGCGGCTCCCATTGAAGGACACAACTGGTATAGAAGTTCATCCATCTTTCTCTTTTGTTTACACAATTATGCTTTAACTGATAAATCAGGGTTAAAAAGAGTGAAGAGAATTTGTATTATTATTTGTGGCTGGGCACCCCGCTGTCAGCTCTTCTAGCATTTTGATAAGCGGGTGAAGCCACTAGTCCTGGTGTGTGAGTCCAATAAACAAGTGAGATAAAGATTCTCTATTTGCGTCCTCATGAGATAAAACAGGAACACAAAACAGGGATAATTTTGAAGGTTTCAAAGGTAACACATGAGCAATTTACTTGGAGTGGCGGTGAATTACCACATATAGGTAGGTATGGTGGACATAAATGGCAAGGTTTTGGGGCTCAAGGTTTGGACGCACGATAAGCATTCCCTCTCGGTACAGGTTTTTGGCTAGCAAGGTTGGGTAGCAAGCATAAGAATCGAAGCAAAACAAACAAAAACATATACGATAAAGCCAATCATGCAATCTTCCTTGAAGGTCCAAACAAACTTATTTGAGAATACTAAGCTTATGGGCTAACAAAGAAGAAAGATCATGGAATAATATATCGACATGCAACTCCCTTTTTTATACTTAAGTCTCAACGAATTGTTGCTACTGACCAATGCTAAGTTTGCCAAAACCAACTAGATTATCTAGAAGCTCCAGAATTGATGCCAATACTAATAACAAGACCAATCACATAACAAAAATTGCAAACTAAAATAAAGTAAAACAAGTACATGATGAAACTTCTCATTAATATTTCATTACGGCAACTCAAACCAAGGGATACAATGATAACCAACTAGGGAGCAACACTTCCATACTGCAAACCATACTATATGATATTTTCACTACTCACGATATGAATCTACTAAAAGGTAAAAAGGGTCAAAGATAAAGGTGATACCATGACACTCCCCAAGCTTGGAACAAGCCAAGGGGATGCCAATACCAACGACGAATCAATTCTTCGGTGGTGGTGGTGAATCCTTCTAGATAAGTTTATGAATTGATTCCTTCAAATCTTCAATTGCGAACATAAGCATACGCATCACCTCCGTATTGTGCTCAATATGGTCTGTGTGCTTGTCAGATGGTGAATTCAAGCCATCAAGATTCTTCCCCCACACTTCCTTGGGTTTAGAGCTTCCTTTATCTGCACAATTAGAATGATCCATATCCCAGAAAGAAGGCACATCTGCCTCAGGTACCCTCCTAGATTGATAGTCATGAATTAAAGTACGGAAATGTTTATTTATGCCTGAAAGGGGTTTCCTTGAAGCTAAGCACTGACGTGGGGCCTTCCCTCCGATGCTCATCCTCGCCGTTTGCTTGCGAGGTTTTGCAACCACTCCAATGCTTGCAATTGTGGCGCGTGGATGCACTCGTGGGTTTTCTTCTACACCTCCTTCAGCTCCACTCTCGATCTCCTCCTCCGGCTTGCGGTCTTGGAGATCATCTTCCTTTGGTCCCTTCCCCTTGTTGTTGTTGGCTGAGACCATGATGCTTCTAAAATTGAAAACAGATCCTGGAAGAAACAGCTCGAAACAGAAACACGACGAGAAAACAATATACGGGCCATGGGGGATCCGGGGGATTATATAGCAAAAATATACGTAACGAAAGGAAAGTCCAGGTCGAAAACGAGTCGGAGAGGGGCTCCGAGGCGCCCACACCATAGGCTGGAGCGGCCAAGGGTGGGCCCGCGTCACCTGCTGGTGTGGTGCCTCCGGGCACCTTCTCCAACTCCCCTTTGGCTCGGTATTTTTTATATTTTCCAAAAATCAATAATTAATAACTGAAAAGGCATTTCGCGAACTTTTACTTAACAGAACTGTTACCTATTCCAAAACAGACTCTGCAGATTCTGGAATCTTCCCCCTAATGAACTTCTCTAGAGTCATTACTTGAATAACATCCACATCTTCATCATAGGAATCCCCAGAAATATAATGTTTGAGTATTTGTCCATTTACCACTTGTGTAGTGTTGTCCCTGAGGGAATAAATTTTGATTGCACCCGAGCGATACACTTCTTCAATAATATAAGGTCCTTCCCATCAGGAGAGTAATTTTCCTGCAAAAAATCTGAGATGAGACTGATACAATAGAACTTTCTCACCAACATGAAACTATCTTTTAAGGATTCTTTTATCGTGCCATTGTTTAACTTTTTATTTAAAGAGCTTGACATTTTCATAAGCTTCACATCTCCATTCATCTAGATGATTCAAACCAAGCATTCTTTTCTTACCAGCAAGTTTAAAATCTTTATTTAATTCTGCCCAATAAGCTTTGTGTTCTAATTCTAAAGGCAAGTGACAAGCATTTTCATAAACATTTTATAGGGAGACATACCCATAGGATTTTTATAAGCTGTTCTATAAGCCCATAAAGCATCATTCAACTCCTTTGACCAATTCTTCCTAGATTTATTAACAGTATTTTGCAAGATAGATTTAATTTCTCTATTTGATAATTTTACTTGCCCACTAGTTTGAGGATGATAAGCTGAGGCAATTCTATGATTAACATCATATTTAGCAAGGGTCTTCCTAAAACCACCATGAATAAAATGAGAACCTCCATCAGTCATAACATATCTAGGCACACCAAACCTAGGGAAAATAACATCCTTAAGAATTTTTATAGAGGTCTCACCATCGAAACTTTTAGTAGGTGTCGAATCTCTGACTCTACAAATCCCTTAGGTGACCCTATCGGGTTTCGACTAGGAGAAGTCATGAGCGCTGGTGGAATCCTCGGCTAGACAGGGGGCGAGATTTACCCAGGTTCGGGGCCCTCGTAGAGGTAAAACCCTTACTCCTGCCTCTTGTCGATCTGTATTGACGGAAAGATCGGTTACAATGGTGATGCTCGAATCGAGAGTAAGATCTCGAGTTCAAGGCTTTGATGGTGTTGTGTTGCTTGGTCCTCTCCCGGGGGCTCCCCTGGCCTTATATAGGTGGCCAGGTCTCGAGTCCTACCCGGAGAGGACTCGAACTCTAACTAGGTTGGTTACATGTTTCCTATCTTAACCCGCAAGTTAATGCAGGTGGGCTTCGCGTGGGCCTTCTGGAGTATTCCAAGGGCTCCTCTTCTTGGGCCTTCAACCTTGGGCCTGAGAGGGGGTGTCCTTATTCGCAGGGTCCAGGATCCATATATTCGTCAGTAGCCCCCGAGCGTTTGCTCGAGTGGGATTTTTCGAGTCGAGTAGACGGTCAAGCCTTTCTTGGTCTGCCTTTCTTATGGACAACCAGCTTGGTTGTTTCTTGTTTTTAAAGGGTGTGTTCCCTGTGCAACGAGTCTTCATGCTCGAGTGTCGAGCAACATAGGTGCCTGTTTTTGCGGCTTTTGTCGCAGAAGGATGCGGCACAGTAGCTTGGCTCTCCCGAGAGATCAGGGCCAATTAATTGCGACTAGGGCAAAAACATTCCTGGCCTACACAGATTCGAGACCTCCGACTCGAACCCGATAAGGTGATTGTTGCGACTGAGCCGTTGTGGACTTATCGAGTCGAACTTAACCTATGGGGGTACCCGGCGCGTCCGCTAGGATTTTTCTTCGTGTTGTTGACACGGAATCATACCGGAGGACGCAACTTTCGAGTGCGATTCCAGGCCCTTAAGAAATATCTTTTTGGGTCTTACCTTCATATTCGAAGAATATGGCATCCGGATGTGCCTAGTCGGCTGAACAATCCAGGTCTTTATGATGTAAAAAATATCATGTGTGAATGGAGGTAGGTTCTTCCTACCCGAGTGATTGTTTAAGATTCAATCGAAAGAATTTTCGTACTGAGGAGAGTCATGCCCATATGAAAGAGTTTTCATGTTTGGATTGTTGTGCCCGTACGAAAGAGTTTTCGTGTATAGGGTAGTTCTCTATTGTTTTAAAGAGGTCTTGCTCCATGATTTGTTCGCAAAGGAATTGCCTTTAATCGATGGAATTTCATACGAAGCTGTTTTCGTGTTTGAATTTTCCATTCGAAGGTTCTTGAATTTGATGATGCATGCCATGACGTCATGGCGCACTTTTCTCCTCCCGATGGGACGTGACGGAGTGGTAGCAGATGGGCTGGCCCACCTAGTCAGCTTTTTGACCGGGAAACGAGACGCCGCTCCCGGTTTTTACGCGAACGGTGCAGTAAATGCGCACGATCTTCTGTTAAGATCGTGGCACGGAACAACGTTTCACCGTCTCCTCGTTTCATCTTCACACGTGGTGGCTGCGATAGGCGCCACGTAGCGCATCGAATGGCTGGGGCTGATTCGCTCCGTGTATAAATACGGGACTTAGCGCTGCGGTAAAAACTTCCCAGCCTTCGTCTTCAATCCATCTCCTTCCTCGCGCCCATCTTCTTCCTCGCGCTCAAGCTCTTGCTGTCAACCATGGCTGGAGGTAAAAGACGTGGCGCTGCCACCTCTGCAACCGGAGAAGTTTCCGCGCAACCTGCACCTCGAGCTGGCGACTAGCGTTCGCCCAACACCACCGCGAAGAGCATCAAAGAGATGCAGCGGGAGGGGCTGTTGCCGGCTGAATCTGAGAAGCGGGTGCGCCTCGGGAAGAAAGAAGAGGTACCAAACCCGCAGTCGAACGAGCCCGTGGTCTTCGCGGACCACGTGTCTCGGGGTCTCTCCTTCCCTCTCCATCCTTTCCTTCTCGGGTTGCTGTATGTGTATGGCATACAGCTTCACGATCTTCCTCCGAACGCGGTGCAGCACATATCGTGGTTCATCGTGTTCTGTGAATGCTTCCTTGGCATTCGCCCACATTGGGCGCTCTGGAAGGCCCTCTTCAAAGTTCGCATCTTTCGCGAGAAATCGCGGGTGGACTCCGAGCCTGGTGAGCCGCTAGGCACAGGTGGCTTCGGGATCCAAGCGCGACTGGAGAGCAGCTACTTCAGTATGCACTTCGTCGACTCCGCCCAAGGCTGGCGGAAAAAGTGGTTTTACGTCATCGACAACAGCTCGGGTGGGATGGTAGAATTCCACCCGTTCGCTGTTTTGAAGAGGCGGAAGTCCTGGGCGCACAAGCTGTCAGCCGAAGAAACCCAGGTTGTCACGCCCCTACTCGCAAGGGTGTCCGCTCTCCGGGATCAAACTGCTGGAGTGGTACTCAACGGGCTGCACCTGGCGAGTATTTTTCTGAAGCGCAGGATCCAACCGCTGCAGCAAAGGCCTTCCACCATGTGGGAATACCAAGGCGCTGAGGATCCTAGCCGAGTGAGCCGCGAGGAGCTTTCGAACGTTGAGTTCGAGAAGAAAATCGCGGCTATCACTAGCTTGAAGGTGGGGGAGAAGTTCCCCGACTGCACAGTCGAAGCCTTCGACGCTTCGAAACCTCCACCAGCCGCGGTTAGTTTACCCTTCCCGTCTTCTATTATTTTCTTCTTTGCTTTGAGCTTTAGTCGACTGAATTTTTTCTTGCCTTCTTCTGCCTTCTTTGTAGAGCTTAGCAGTGGCGAACTGCTACCCGCCAGTTGCGGGAGAGGACGCCTCGGAGTTATTGGCGAGTCACCTGGATGGCTTAGCCGATACCAGTGTAGCCGATGCTTCTTCGAGCTCCGAGGACGATTCTTCGGATGGTGCGGAGGGCTCGAATGGCGGCCTTCATCACCACAAGCGTCGTCGAGTGGATGATAACGAGGCTACTTCCAAGGATAACTCCTTGGAAAAATCGCCTGGGAAGGCTCCTATCTCCGCGACTCCACTTCGCTCACTCGCCCCTTCCCCTTCATTCCCAGTAATCGCGCCTGCTTGGAACGCGGATTTGCTGGATGAAGATGAAGATGATGAGTAAGTTCTTCTTCTTGTCCTTTAGTCGAACTTTTTTCTTTGCACCTATGTTGATGTTTATTTGTTGCAGTTTGCAAACCATCAGTCCTCGCAGGTATGCTTCTTCTGTTCCTCCCGAAAAGAGGAACAGAGCAGGAGCTACGGGTGAGACTCCCACTGCTGGCACTGTCCAGAATTCTCCCAGCGCAGCCCCCCATGCGGCGACTGTGGAACGTGAGGCGCCTAGCTTTGCCGCCAGGACTTCAGCTTCGAAAGAAGTGACGGACAGCTCCGTGGATCCCCTCTCCCGCGCCACGGGCCAGGTAAACTTTGTCATTTATCATAATATTTTTATCGGGTGCACGACAGTGCTCCCGATGGGGGTAGCCCCCGAGGCTGTAGTCGATCGCGTGCGGTCGGCTACAGGCTCAAAGCCTTGTCTTTTTCTTCTTCTTGATTTTATCGGGTATAGGCTCCAGTTTATATCTTCTAATTCTTCTACCTCTGTATTTTTTGTAGTCGCTTGTTGACTCTCTTGCGGCGATTGGTCGCCGAGTTATTCTTGCCGAGTCAGAATGTGAGTCTCTTCGATCAGACCGCAGTCGACTCTTGTCCGAGAACGAGCTCCTTAAGAGTAAGTCTTATCATCTTTTCTTCTTCCTATTCTTTCTTCAATTCTTGATTTCTGACAAGCGTTTCTATGCAGCCCGACTCGAATTCGCTGAATCCGAGAAGGGCAGTCTCTCTGAGCGGGTAACCACTCAGGGGGCTGATCTGGCGGCCATCCGACAAGAACTGGAGACCTCCCGCATGTGATCGGAGGATCTTGAAAGGCAACTTGCGGATGCGCGGAAGGCTCTAAAGGATCAAGAGGATGCTGGCAATAAGGCCGATTCTGACCTTGTCACGTTGCTCCGTCCCCTTGCTGAGCGTCTCGCGGGTAAGCAATTTAAGCTCTCGCGATTTCATCTTTTATCCTGCTGAACTTGCCAGGTCTTGATATTCTTTTCTTTTGCAGGTCTTCTGGATGTTCCTCTGGAGATCCGTGGGATCCAACGGGTAGACGTGCTAACCGACACTCTTGCTCAACTCAAGAGGCACGCCGAAGGAGTTTGCTCCTTGATTGGTGATGCTACTCATGTGTTGACGCAACTGCACGGTCGCTTCCTCGCCAACGCTGCACCTCCATCTGCGCTAGACGACTTGCTGAAGATCTTTTCGAAGAGCAGTCTCTTGGATGCCTACGCGGTCGCCCAGTCGGAGTCTGGCGCAAAGACTGCGATCCAGTTCGCGCTGGCGCATGGAGTCACCGGTTTGGAGGAAGCCTACTCGGCTCTTCCAGTCGACCCCTCCACGGGCAAAAAGGTACGGCTCTCTCGTTTTGGCGAGCAAGCCGCCATCCTTGCTCGGAAGTTGTCTGAGCTATTTGCTCGACTCACAGGAGGGGCGACTGCTGCTAGCGGGAGGACCACTGTAGCTTCGTAGTTTTGTATTCCTTTTCCGTTTTGAATGTAATGAACCTTGGGATGTATTCCCGTATTATCTTTAATCGAAATGTTTGCCTGGAAATTGCTTCTGGTAGTTTGTGTATTCTCTCCCGATGGGAGTAGCCCCCGAGCATTCGTCAAATGTGCGACTAGAGATACTTCGAATAGGGCGTCTTACTTCTTTCCTTGTACTCTTCCAGGCTACTGGATTTGTCGCGGAATCCTCAGGTGGACTTGCTGTCCGAGCTGATCCACTTGTTGCAGCTGTTGGGTCTTTGGCGGGTCTTCGTGATCGTGTAGCCAATGGCGAGCGCAAACTGAAAGTGTTGCGTGGGGTAGCCGATGTGGCGAAGTCCAAGCAAAAACTAGCGACTGAACGCGAATAGTTTGTGATGGACGAGCTGGCTTCCCTTGCTAGGGAACTGTTGTGTAAGTAATACAGCCCCCAAGTCTTCTTTGTCTTGCTTCCTTATCTGATCACGTACTCTTTTCTTTAGTTGTTAAGCCGGATGATAGGGAGGAAAAACAGTGGGTGGAAAACCACATTCTTCAAGAAGCTGGCAGCTCAAGGCCTCATGCGAACAATTTTTGGTCTGATCGCAACCGAGGTTTTGTGTTAGCTACTTTGAAGTTCCGTGTCTCCCAGATAAAAGTTCTCGTGAGTTCTTTTCACGAGGTCTTGATCGCGATAAACGCTGCATTCTACCCGCTTGAGAGGGGTCCTGAAGATTAGAGGTATCTGCTTGGGCTCTTCGGGCAGGAGGGAGAAATTCGCGAGTGCGTGCGCAACCAGATGATTTGCGGCGCGGTGGTGGCTCTCTCCTTTGTCCGAATACGGCATCCTGAAGTAGATTTTAACTCCATAGCTAGCCTCCCAGATGGACCAATCGATGATATTTCTCCGCATTACGATGTTGTTCGTCCTGCAGCGGAGAAAATCATTCGATTGACCTCTGAAGAAGTAGAGAGAGTGTTGGCGACTGAGAATGCTTATCGCCATGACTGATTGTTGAATGTGTATATTCTATCATGCTGTATAGCTTGTAAAAACTGTTTATAAGGTGTGTAACCTTGTGTGTATGAATTTTCTTGTGATGCTTAGTTGTAGGCTTAGCCCCCGTGTGTTTATGGGGTGTGTACCTGTAACTATTTAACATGTAAGAATAGATAATCTTCGAGTAAATATGGTTGAGAAACCATGTATTTTATTGCGATGACTGAGAAATCATGTATTCGGGCTACAAGAGTGGCTAGTATAGCCTTATTTGTTGTGATAATAAGTAATCCTAGGGATAAAATTTGCGGAGGTGTGCGATATTCCAAGGATTGGAATAGATTCCTCCAGTCGACGGATTCTTCAGCCTGTAGGCTCCGCCTGGGATGACTTCGTGTATGAGGAAGGGTCCTTCCCAGGGTGGCTCGAGCTTGTGTCCTTCCTTCTGCCCTAGCCGCAACACTAGATCTCCAACCGCGAATGCTCTATGGCGTATGCGGCGACTGTGATAGTTTCGCAGTGATTGATGATATACTGCGGATCTTGCGAGCGCGATGTCTCGCATCTCGTCGAGTGCATCCATATCTTCCGCGAGTGCCTTGTTGGAGGTTTCTTCGCTGTAGGCCACAACTCGTGGGGCGCTGAATCTAACATCCTCGGGTAGGACTGCTTCTGCCCCGTATACCATGAAAAATGGTGTGTATTTTGTTGATCGGTTTGGAGTTGTGCGGAGGCTCCATAGTACGGAGGATAGCTCTTCTGCCCAATGTCCTGCGGCGGGGTGTAGACGATCGAGTAGGCGTTTCTTGATGCCAGCCGACACTAAGCCGTTGGATCTTTCGACTTGACCGTTCGTTTGCGGGTGGGCAACTGAAGCAAACTTGAAGTTGATGCCCTTTTCCTCGCAAAACTGTTGCGTTTCCTTTGCTGTGAAGTTTGTACCATTGTCTGTAATAATGTCGTGTGGCACGCCAAATCTGCATACAATGGAGTCGAGGAATTTGACGGCGCATTGGGCGCTAGCCGAAGTTACTGGCATGGCCTCGATCCATTTGGTGAACTTGTCGACTGCGACCAGCAAGTGCGTATATCCGCCAGGCGTGGACTTGCGTAGCGGTCCAACCATGTCCACCCCCCATTGTGCGAAGGGCCAGGCAATGGGTATCATGTGCAATTCCGTAGCAGGTGTATGTGGTCTTGGGGCGAATCACTGGCAGGCATCGCATCGCTCGACCAGGTCCTTTGCATCGGTAGCTGCTGTTAGCCAGTAGAATCCCGCTCGGAAAGCCTTTCCCATGATTGTTTTCCAGCTAGCATGATTGTCGTGGGATAATCACGGCAGATGTTACCAGGGGTAACTGATCTCGGGGCAAGTCGACACAGGCGTTTGGGAGAGGGTTTAGCTCAAGGGAAGACATGGTGCAATTTGATCTGATAGCCGGCAATCGAAGTCGCCGGATCTCTATTCTCGATATGATAATTCGATTAGGGTTTACACTGGATGCTCGATATCACGCGATATTGCTAGGGTTCTTAGATCTCTACCTGAAACTATACCTGGGGGTCGGTTTATAAAGCACCCGTACCCCCTAGCTTATTCGGCAAGACACATCTCGGATCCTACCCGGATACGACGCACTAACCATAACTTTCCTTTACAGTAACCCATAATCCGGGTCATTGGGCCCACAGGCTTGGGCCTCCGCAAGCTTCTTTATTCTTAGCCGAATCCTGTACATCGTCCTTCGGGCCGGGTTATTCCTCGGAGCTTGGCATACCGGGTTAGCATCCCCCTGTCAGTAGTCCCCAGAATAGCCTGGGCTTCACGGATCTCCTTGAAGCGCTTGCTATTCCCTGCAAAGATATCGATCATACGAGCATATGAAGACCGGGTTAAGATGTTTTGATATTCAGCTAGGCCTTGCTCCTTGGTGGCCATATAACAACCCAAGTTTTCCCTCCAAACACCTTGGTTCAAACTTCTGGGTCCAAACCATAATAACAATACCAAGATCCTATGCTCGATAACCAATCCCGTTATCACGGGACGAATCCCCTTCTTCCTTTTATCCGGATGCTTTGCTCAATACTTGGCGCACATCTCGCAGAAACTTTAAGTAAATAGCCGTTTACCCCCATAATTCTCGGCCTCCACTCACCAAACCAGGCTTATCCATTTGCACTATAAAAAAGCCCCTTGGGAGTGACCCGAACCCTAACGGCTCATTTCCTCCACTCCATTCCTTTCTCCCTCTGAGCTCTCTTTCTCCCTGAGCGCCACCACGGAACTCCCGTGCACGTCACCGGAACCTATCGCCCGGAGATTACATTCCGCCACCGTTCGCCCCGCGCCGCCGCCAAGATCCGCCGGCGAATCCTCATCCGGCCCACCAAGAACCGCGAAGGGACACCAGGCCTGCGCCATCTGCCTCCGCAAGGCTTCCCTCAGATCTCCTCCGGTAAACCTTTTGCACCTATCAATTTGCCCTCGCAACCTTTGATTTTTTCCTCAGATTGGATCCAGATCGGCCCGCCTCGGATTTCTTGACTAGGCCGAATTAGAATACCCATAATCTCTTCTAACTCGCACAAAGGACGAAGCGCGTGCTCCAATCTGCTCCCCTACTACCCACAATCATTATTCTTGCCACAAATCCAAAGATAAAACTTCCAATCCAGGCTCGAACTACCCAAATTTTCCGCCTTCGCATCAATCACCTGGCTAGACCATTCATTTTCAGTTCCTTTTATTCACGTCTGGAACTTAAGCCGCCGTCCCTTGTATTCAAAAGGTTTCTTCATCATTTAGATCCCGTAAATTTCACCACAATGCCTGATACCCGGAAACTTTCAAACTTTGCTCTGCAGGCTAACACCCGGATCTCCCGTAACTTTTCATACCTCAATATTATCCGGCCTATACTTAGCCGGCTCGCAACATTCATGCCTTAATTTCCTTCTTACTTTGTACTCTGCAGGTCAGCCACATGGCTCCCAAGAAACAGGGGAAGACCCCAACCAAGGCCAAGGCCACCAACACCATTTCCGCCAACTGGGCGCGGTCTATGGTCACAAAGGCCAAGTTGGAGGAGCTGGTGGAACTGGGAATTCTTCCTCCTCAGGAAAACATCCAATGGAGGGTACCGGGTAAGGAGACCCGGCCCACCCCTACAAAAGATGAGGTAATTTGTTTTGTGGAACATGTGACCCGGGGTTTTCGACCACCGGGTCACCCTTTTTTCCGTGACGTCCTCAGCCACTACGGCCTTCGTGTCTTCGATATCGGACCCAATTCTGTGCTTAATATTTCCCACTTTATTGTCCTTTCCGAATCTTACTTGTGCACCCCGCCAAGTCTAGCCCTTTTTATCGAGCTTTTTCAATGCAAACCATGCCGCGAAAGCGGTGATGGGGCGCTTCTCACTTGCGGCGGGGTTTCGATCCAGCGCCGCAAAAACTCTCTAATGCCACCCCTCACCCTCAATTCCCATGTCAAGCATTGGCAGCTCTCGTACTTCTACTGCCAGGACACTTCCCCACCCGGCCAAAAGAAACTGCCGGGTTACTCGGAAGGTCTTCTTGATATTTCTGATAAGTTTAGTGCCTTTGCCCCTAACTCGGATAGGGAGGCAATTCAACCCTTGCTAGCCAAAATTGCTACTCTTACAGCCCAGGGCCTCATCGGGCTCAATCTAGTAAAGACCTGGGTCGATTTTAGGATTCAGCCCAATTCCATCCGCACAAAGTTGATGTGCGAGTATTCAGGAGAACCTTCCGATCTTCTCCGATACTCCGATAACATCTTCGCACCTGGCGACACTCATAAAACCATCAAAGGTTTTCTGACGGAAAAGCTCGAGGTAATCCGGAACATATCCGGGTTAGAGCCCTTCACGCTTGAAAACCCCGCCCCTGAGGTAAAAGTCCGACTCTGACGCCCTTACTTTCATTCTTTCCACTTGATACAATTGTTAACCTGTGCATTAACACCTTCCAGGCTGATGACGACTTTTGGAAGATCAACGCCTCCCCTAGCTCCGAAAGTCCAGAGGAGCAAGAGGCTGTTCACTCGGATGAAGGTACCCTTTGAATTTTATTTGATTCCTTTGAACTCGTCTTAACCCCTTCATTTTCAACCATAACTTTTGATGATATTCAGAACAAGAGGATGATGAGGAAGAAGACTCGGATGGCAAAGTAGAATCTGCCAGCGACGAGGATGAACCGGAACCGGCAACCAAAGTCGGATCCAAAAGAAAAGCTCAAGAGGCCACTTCCAAGGTTTCATATCCCCTCCTCGCATTCAATTCACATCACCTTAATGATATACCTGAGTTATCTTGACATTATTCCACTGGTCATTCTTGAAGGAGTCGCCCATGATCAAGCGTAGGTCAACTCGAAATAACCCGGGTGACGACGTCATCAACCCGGGTATTTCTTCGACTCCCACTCGGCGGGCTGGTAATTACTCTATCTTTTCTCGACCGGCACATTCCCCTTGAACTATTCTTATATGACATCTAACCTGATAATTTTCAGCCTCTCCCGAGTCTGATGACGGGTTTCCTTGTGACTTCGCGGTGAAGACCGGGTAAGATCCCCTTCCAGATGCTCTTCCACACTTCATCACTGTTTCCTGACCGCGTATTTAACTGCTTCTTGATAACATTTACAGGGCCACGGTCGTCGTTAGCGACCAAGAGGGCATGGAAGACGAGGGCCCGGGTCAGGGGAGCCCGGCCGATAAGACTACTGCCGTGTCTGGCGGTGAAAAACAAACATCGCCGACTAAACCGGACGCCCACGAAACCGAGTATCCAATTGCTTCCCATGCGAGCAAGAAGAAGAAAGCCACAACCTTGGGTGCCGAAGGAGTGTCGGATTCCAATGCACAAATGACCCGGGTTCCGCCTCCCTCTAAGAAGAAAACCTCTTCTCGGAATTCCCAAGGCCCCGGGTCTTCTGATACGGGTAAAGATACTTTTGATCAATTGATGAACACGCTCCTCACCATGAAGGCTTCAGAGGGCGATATTTTAGAGCGCATGGCTGCAGAGCACCAGGTAAAAGCGCTTGTCATCTCATATTGCATATCTAGTCCCCAAGTTCCGAGTATGACTTGCAAAAGTTATGCTTGGTACTTCACGCCATATTTATCTTACCATAACATCTAACTGATGCTTGCCTTCCTTTCTACTTACAGGCACAGATAACTCGGTCTGATGAAATTTTACTGAAGACCGAACAACGTCTTCTTGCCGAGATAAAACGACGGGAAATCCTTGAGGATGACATGGAAACTTTGAAGAAGGATGTTTCCAAATATAAGAAGAAGTGCCTCACCGCTCGGACCGACTTGAAGAATTTATCGGATCAAGTCACCGATACTTACCAGATCTTACTTAGTAAGTTTTTGTCTGCCGACTAATTTCATGCTTCTTGTTATGCACCACTCTGGGTTACTGATACCTTCTTGCTTCTGTTTCAACTGCAGGTGCCAACCTTGCACCTCCAGAGGAAGATACTATTGCCAAGGCTAGGACCCTGAAGACTGTGCTCCGGACTTTCTTTGCCGGCACAAAATTTATATTGGACGCCATACATTGGCCCACAGAAGCCTATCCGGGTGAAGAGAATCTCGTCCAAGCCTGCTCCACTGTGCCTGGCTGAATTGAACTCTGGAAGCGTTCGTCCTGCCGCATTGGAATAACCCGGGCATTGACCTTGGCCAAAGCCTACTTTCCGAAGCTTGACCCGGCGAAGATAATATCCGGGTTTCCCGAGTTCAAGGCGGATGGTGCCAAATTTACGCCTAAGGACTTCAAGGCCATTCAGTCAGCAGTGCGCCCCTCTGCTACCACTTTAGCCGATAGCTTGGACCTGAATACGCTAATGACTGCGTATGACGCCGATGGCAAAGTTATCACAGAGGAAGCACCCCCGCCCTTTGACCTCTTGGAGAAGTGGGCTGATCACTCGGCCAAAAAGAAGGAGGCAACTGCGAAGAGGGAGGCCGAGTTAAAATCAGGGCCATCCGCCTCTACACCGTCCGTCCTTCCACCTATCCGCCCTGGCGCGGTGAGTCCGGGTGGCTCTGCCAGGAAAGCTAAGCAGCAGGCCCAGGAGCAAGACCTGGAAGATCGCACTCAGGGGGCCGAGTAGGGTAATGATGTCATGACACCTTAGCCACGTGGGGCCTTTTCATTTGAACTATTTATCCTGCCAATGGTGCGCCTGTGCACTTCTGATACCAATGCCATAACTTGTAATGTACTTCTATTCGGTGACATATTTTTGCGGCTTTCCCTGCCTTTTGATAATCGTGTTGTTTTGTCTGTTCTTTTGAACTTGTTCTTGATACCCAGCTTTCTTTTTAGCTCCCTTTGTAAGACTCGGTTTTTCCAAGACCAGGGGCTTTGATAAATGAAATTTTCTTGAAGTCCCTAAGACTCGGGTGGTAGGGCCGTTCGAACCTTGGTATCCAAGTAGTTTGTTTCTGTTTCGAAGTCCCCAGTCCCCATGACCCAAAGTACGAGCCATGGGGGCGTGGCCTTTCTCAGAGGACAAATTATTTTTTTACCAAGTCAAAACCCTAAGGCCACCCCGTGAAAGTACTGAAGTTATGCTTGATAGTCATTGAGTTTCCGGCTATCAGCCTTATACTCTGCATAAACTTGTGGTTTAGATGACCCTTTTGACTATCTTGTACTGTAAGCCGGCTTTCGCGTGGATACCATGTTGTTACATCCATACGAGAACAGTGTCAGGCAAGTCCCATTGGGCTTCATGGCTGATTGTAATCGTAAGCGAACGAATCATGCCACTTTAGTGCGAGTCACATCGAGCTTAAGTAAGAAAAGTCAAGAAAATTTGGCTCCTTTGTCCAGTTATAAGATTGCAGCCGTACTCGTTTGCGAGTAATCGGCCCTTATAACTTATAGGCATCAAGGCCGGGTCATTCGGGTTAGTGGCTGGTTACTTGGGCAACCAACCCCCAAGACCTACATGCACTTTATGCTTTTAATGATACTGAATTACTGATGTCGCATGGATACTACTTACTTGTAATCAGGATGTAATGATATAGGACTTGATAACCATCTCTTTATTGATACTAGAAATTTTGGATCAGCAGGCCGCCTCATTAAAAACCTTCCAGTCCCCTTAGGTACCCTGGGTAGGAAAAGAGCGCGTCTGAAACCTGCTTCCCGTTACATTGTTTAGTTCTTCGTGAACACCGGTCCCGAACTGGCGTGACCGGTACACATTCTCCACATGTTGGACTTTTTCATGATAAGCACCGGGTTTGCCAACCAACCCGGGTAAGGTGTTTCCATGGCACGGCCGGTTGTGAATGATTGTGCAGCTTCTTCTTCTGTGGAGGATTGCTTGGAGGGGCCGCCCTTGACAACAGCCACCATTTTAGCATCTTGTGTTGCCTTGGATTTTGCTCGTTCGCCTTCAGTACTCGGCTTTTTTGATGTGGCTCTATCCTCCGGGTCTGCTTGAGACCGGTACTGCTTGAGTTCTTCCTTTCTACAGGCCTGCTCGGCCATTGCCGCATCTCCTTCGTCGCACTCCGCTGCTATGTCTCGATTTCCATGTATGGTAATGGTCTTCTTGGGACCCGGGATTTTTAGCTGTAGATATACGTAACACGGCCTAGCCATGAATTTGGCGTAAGCCGGCCTTCCGAATAGCGCGTGATAAGGGCTGCGCAACTTTACTACCTCAAAGGTAAGCCACTCAATTCGATAGTTATCCTTTGACTCTCCAAAGGCTACCTCCAATGCGATTTTTCCCTCGGGGCATGCTGAATGACCCGGCACTATCCCATGAAAAACTGTTGAGCTTTTTTGCAGCTGAGATTCCTTGAGACCCATGCGTAGGAAGGTTTCCCAATACAGTATATTGATGCTGCTTCCACCATCCATTAAAACCTTTTTCAGCTCATACCCATTGACTTGCGGTGCGACTACTAGTGCCAAGACCCCTGGGTGCTCCACTCTTTCTGGGTGATCCCTTCTGCTCCATGTCACCTCCTGTTCTGACCATCTCAAGTATCTCGGGACGGCTAACGAGACTGAGTTGACCGCTTGCTTCAGTATCTTTTTGTCCTTGTTAGAGCCTCCTGTGGTATGCACATGATATTGACCCAATTGTTTGGGGTTAGCCTGGAAGCCTCCTGCCCCCCCTTGGTTATTACTTTGATTTCCAGCCGCCGGGTTACCAGCTGGGGGTGGGCCGTTGCCCGGGTTTGCCCCCGGACCCGGTCCTCCTCCCCGTCCTGCACCTCGCATAGCTCTGTGCACTTCCTCATTTTTCCATCTTTGTAAGTCGGCGCACTGTTCTAGGGAGTGGTTAGCTGGCCTGCCATTCCTGCTGTGCTTCGGACATGCCATCCGGAATATGTCCCAATTGTTACCCGGCCTTGGTGGACCTTGATAATTTCCTCCATTGTGGTTACTTCCGTTGAAATTTCCTTCTGCTCTTGGCCTCGAAGACCCGGCTTCTGTGTTGGCGACAAACTCGGAACCTTCTTCGAAAGGACGCTTATTCTGGCTATTTCCATTGTTACCTGATGCTGATCCGTTGCCGGTTCTTCCATTACTGTTTGTGTTTGCTTTTGCCTTCTTGTCATCAGCTTCTTCTTCTGTAGTATCTGTCGCAGCGTGTTTGTTGCACGCGTCCATCAATTCTCCCATTGTGACTTCCGACGCATTTCGACTGGACTTCATGCGAGTTAACTTTTGCACCAAAGGTATATACTTGCATGTTTTTGCCATGGCCTGTAGTGCATCCTTGGGCTGGATATCCGTGGATGAGTGGAGTATCTCCATAACCCGGCGCACCCAACTGCGCGCCGATTCTCCCTTCTTCTGGACGCATCGCTCTAGATCATCAATAGTGAATAATTTCCTGCAGGTTCCGTGAAAGTGTTTGACAAACGCGGTCTTCAATTCCTCCCAAGACTTGATCGATCCCTCCGGTAGATTGGTGAACCACAATTTTGCTGCTCCTTCCGACATCATCAGATACATGAACTTGGCTTGGAGGTTCTCGGACGCGTTGCGAATTGACATTGCCATCTCGTAACTGCTTAGCCATGTTTCGGGATCCATGGTTGGCTCATAATTCACTACTTTCCCTGGCTCTTTGAATTTTTCCGGGTAAGGTTCAGCTCTAATATTGTCCGAGAGACACTTGGGTCCCGCGAGAACGGTTGAAGCCGGCCTTGCTCTAGAAACATGTGATGCCGCGGGGGGCGCGGCTGGGCGCGGTGCTGCGGGAGGTCCATGCGCGGCAGACCCGGCCGCGGCCCTCCGAGCCCTAGAACTGTCCACGACGGCCTGTGCTGCTGATGCTGCCTGAGCGCGGGGAGGAGGCGGCATTTGCTGCTGCTCTTCCCTCCGCCGCGCTGAACTTGGTTGGATATTACCTTGCTGCTGACTGACGTATGGCGTCCCGTGCATACCGCTTCTGTGATCCGGGTAATTGGCTTGCTGTGCCACCGCAGTGTGCAACAGCTCGATGGCTTGCCGAGTCTTCTCTGCATGGGGCGACTCTCCCACAGGGATTTGATTCAATGCGAGTGTCGCTGCATATACGTTGTCCATAGGATTGTTGTAGTGGCCGGCTGGTGTGCGGAATCGTGATGGTGGCGGCGGCAGTAGATTGTTGCCGGTTGTGACTCTAGTTTGCGGTGGGGGTAACCCGGTCCGTTCATTCGCCGGATGTGTCGCTGCTGTCATCTGTTGGGGTGCGGTTCCCTGGTTCACCACTGGTATCGGCTAATCCTGAGGTGTAACGAATAAATTAGCCGGATTAATGACCCCGCCCGTTGCTGGTAACCTGGTGTGATGCCTTTGATGTATCCTGGACGTTTCCTCTCGAAGCCGGGTTTCCAACGCATCTAGCTCGCGCCGTCGTGTGGCCATCCCCTGTCTATCTGCTTCCACTTGCCTTCTTTGCTGTTCCAATGCACGA
The DNA here is from genome assembly GCA_028641055.1 of Alopecurus myosuroides. Classification (NCBI taxonomy): domain Eukaryota; kingdom Viridiplantae; phylum Streptophyta; class Magnoliopsida; order Poales; family Poaceae; genus Alopecurus; species Alopecurus myosuroides. Next base: position 191,424,733 of record CM054060.1, on the reverse strand, counting down.
CGAGCCACATCCAGATCTCTGACACGCTCTGCCGCGTTTTCTGGGGTAATAACTGTGGCGAGGACTGTAGGATCCAAAATCAAATTATTATCGAACAGGGCCGGGTGACGCGGATTCGAGGGACCCGCCCCTGGTGTCCGGTTTGCTTGAAACCCGAACATGTTGGCGTGTTGCTCCTCATCTGCTGCGCGACTGGTGACCGATGCCGACTCTCCGTCAACCCGGGTCAAGACCGGGTCTCCGTTAACCGCGTCCTGTTGCCGGGCCACTGCCTGAGCCCCCCCAACTGATGCCGCGGTTGTGTTTCCTTGGTTGGCCGCGGGGGCCGCATAGACTGCAACTCGGCGTACGATATCCGGTGTAAATTCAGGCTGTTCATCCTCACCGTTCTCCTCATACCGGTTTTCCAGTAGATCCAGGATAGACCCGGTATCATCTTCTCCTTGGGCCCGGTCGCGTGGGGTCCATGCCGGCTCCTCCGGCTGTTCCCACTCCGCGATGGGTTCTTCTGCCGGGTATGTCGTTCCAGTCGATTCTTCATCATCTGATCGGATAGACGTGGCTTTTCCTGGCATAGAATCAGATCCAACGTTGTCAGGGACCGAATTGGAAGCACATACCATACCGATGAAGACGCTGATCCGGCCGATTGTCACGACGGATCCAGTTTCGAGGTGATCCGACTCCGGCCCCCAGCCGGAATCGTCCACCACCTTTTCTCCTTCGTGGTCGATGTAGATTTCGCCGATGACAAGATTCTCCATGCCCTTCCGAGCTTCTCCCGTGATGTAAACACCTTTGGACGCAGGCCCCACGGTGGGCGCCAACTGTCGTGGGATAATCACGGCAGATGTTACCAGGGGTAACTGATCTCGGGGCAAGTCGACACAGGCGTTTGGGAGAGGGTTTAGCTCAAGGGAAGACATGGTGCAATTTGATCTGATAGCCGGCAATCGAAGTCGCCGGATCTCTATTCTCGATATGATAATTCGATTAGGGTTTACACTGGATGCTCGATATCACGCGATATTGCTAGGGTTCTTAGATCTCTACCTGAAACTATACCTGGGGGTCGGTTTATAAAGCACCCGTACCCCCTAGCTTATTCGGCAAGACACATCTCGGATCCTACCCGGATACGACGCACTAACCATAACTTTCCTTTACAGTAACCCATAATCCGGGTCATTGGGCCCACATGCTTGGGCCTCCGCAAGCTTCTTTATTCTTAGCCGAATCCTGTACATCGTCCTTCGGGCCGGGTTATTCCTCGGAGCTTGGCATACCGGGTTAGCATCCCCCTGTCAATGATGTCCGCAGTCTCCTTGGTGGATGTCGTGGAGTAATTCTTTGCCGTCTTCGGGTGCGATGTAGCGCTGAAGTATACCCGAGATGCTTTGCTTGTATAATTCTCCGTTGACTACCCGAAAGGATTTGCTGCGTCTCACTATTTGTCGAGCCTCGCGTGGATCGGCCGGGAGCTGTCTGTTGATCAGGTAGTCGAGATATTTCTGCGTCCAGACTGGCTCGACCAGAAAAACCTGTCGTGATATATTATGGGTAAGCTCGATAATGGCGACTTGCGGGCTGACTTCTGTTTCTGACGCTGCGGGTGTTCCTGTAGCTTTCTTGACTTTGACTGATCGCTTGATCATCCGTTCGAAATATATTCCTGGTGGTATGGGTGTATTTGTGGAACCCATGTTTGTCAGCCTATCTGCTTCTTCATTGCTTGATCTTGCAATGTGCTTCAACTCGCACCCTTTGAAACTTCCTTCGAGTAGATTGTACATGTGCGATACGCGACCATGTTTTCAGCAATTGCATCACATTCCTTCATTGTCTGCTGCACAATGAGATTGGAGTCGCCGTAAATCATTAATCGAGTAGCTCCACAGGCGACTGCCATCTTCATCCCATGCAACAGGGCTTCATATTCTGCGTCGTTGTTCGATGCTGGATCATCTGGTGGAAAGTCCAATCGCAGGACGTATTGCAGTTTGTCTCCCTGTGGCGATATGAGGACAATTCCAGCTCCTGCTCCTTCGTTTCTTTTGGACCCGTCGAAATACATTCTCCAATTGCTCGTGTACTCAGGTGGCCCGGGCGTTTGTAGTTCTGTCCATTCGCTTAAGAATTCCACGAGCACCTGAGATTTGACTGCGTTGCGCCCTGCGTAAGTGATGTCCCAGGCGCCCAACTCGATGCTCCATTTGGCTATTCTCCCGGATGCCATGGGGTTGTTCATGATTGTCCCGAGTGACGCATCATTAACCACTGTGATGGCGTGTTCCTGGAAGTAGTGCTTGAGCTTTCGGGCTGTAAGGACCACCCTGTATGCGAGCTTCTGGTAATGAGGATATCGTTGTTTGCATGGCGAGAGCACTTCGCTGATGTAATAGATTGGACGCTGAACTCCGTACGCTTTGCCCTCCTCAGGTCGTTCGACTACGATTGCTGTGCTGATGACCTGGTTTGTGGCGGCTAGGTATAAGTAGAGTGGCTCCCTTTCTTGCGGTGTTGCAAGGACTCGCCTACTTTGCAATGATCGCTTTAAGTCCGCGGATGCTTGCTTAGCTTCCGGTGTCCACTCGAATTTGTCCGTCTTCTTCAGCAGCTTGTAGAAGGGTAACGCTTGCTCTCTCAATCGTGCGATGAACCTGCTCAGGGCGGCCAGTCGCCCTGCAAGCTGTTGGACTCCGCGTAGATTAGTTGGCTCCTTCATTGTCAAGATTGCCTGTATTTTCTCTGGGTTGGCTTCGATGCCTCTGGCGGATACCAGGTACCCGAGAAGTTTCCCTGCTGGAACACCGAAAACGCATTTTGTCGGATTGAGCTTGATCCTGTATGCGTTGAGGGCATCGAATGTTTCTCTAATATCCTCGAGGAGTGTGCTCTCAACTCGAGTCTTGATGACTATGTCGTCAACGTACACTTGTACGTTCTTGCCAATGAGCTTGGCGAGGCATTTTTGCATGCAGCGCTGGTATGTTGCGCCTGAGTTCTTGAGCCCGAAGGGCATTGTCGTGTAGCAGTAGACACCGTGAGGTGTGATGAATGCTGTCTTTTCTTCGTCTTCTTTTTTCATCCGGATCTGATTATATCCCGAATAGGCATCCAGGAAAGAGAGGCGTTGGCAGCCTGCCGTAGAGTCCACGATCTGGTCGATTCGCGGGAGGGGAAAGTTGTCCTTGGGGCAGTGCTTGTTTAACGATGTGTAGTCGATGCATACCCGAAGGATGTCCGTGTTCTTTTTGGGGACCAATACCGGGTTTGCTAACCAAGTGGATATCTTGATCTCCCTGATGAATTTTGCTGCTAGCAATATGTTTACTTCTTCTCCAAGCGCCTTCTGTTTGGGTTCTGAAAATCGTCGAGTAGTTTTTTTGATTGGTTTGGCATCTGGAAAGACTTCGAGTGAGTGCTCGGCAAACTCCCTGGGTATTCCTGGCATATCTGATAGCTGCCAGGCAAAAATTTCCCAGTACTCACGGAGGAGTTCGACGAGCGCGCTTTCCTATGCTTGCGGAAGGGTGGTGGAAACCAGCGCTGTCTTCGCAGAATCTGTCGGGTGCACTTGATGCTTTCGAGTGTCGCTGTTAGCGCTGAACTCCAGTTCAGGCGCGTTTTTCTTCGTGAGGGGCATCACGGAGTGATCCGTGGTTTTTGCCAGCTCTTGAAGTTCTTCTTGCATGCCAAAAGATTTTGCGATCTCATTAAATTCAATGTCGCATTTGTTGGATTTCTGAAAATCTCCGTCGATGGTGATTACGCCATGTTCTCCAGGTAATTTGAGCTTCAGGTAGGCGTAATGCGGTACTGCCATGAATCTGGCGAACGCTGTTCGACCAAGAATGGCGTGGTAGTGCGAAGGCCAGTCGACAACTTCGAAGTCGAGGAATTCTCTTCTGTAGTTCCTCTTAGTGCCCAGCACAACTTCTAGGTTAATTGTTCCGAGTGGACGGATTGCCTTTCCTGGAACTATCCCGTGGAAGGATGTTTCTGATTCCTGGAGGCCGTCCAAGTTCCTGTTCATCCGACGGAGTGTATCCGCGTAGATAATGTTGATGCCACTGCCACTATCCATGAATACGCGGGCCAAGTCGTAGTTGCCAATTTGTGCTTGGATGACAAGGGCGGCGTGTCCTGGTCGATAGACTCGTGGCGGGTGGTCCTTCATCGAGAATGTTATTGGCTGGTCCGCCATCTTCAAGTATTTTGTTTTTGTTGGCGGTGTCTGCACGGCCATGCACAATTGCCTTGTGTTAGTCTTTTGAGCTCTGCGGGATGGACATACCTTCTGGATCATCGCGAGTTGCCCTGCTGGATTTGGGTACGCGTTGGCCCCGGAGTTTTGAGCTGGCGGTGCAGGTAGCGCGGCTAATGCCATGTTTGGATTTGCTGGTGGAGGTGGGGGTTGTGGCGGCTGGAATCCTTGGTGGCCTCCTCCTGGAAGCGGTGGGTAATTTTGCGCGTGTGCAGCTCTTTTCCTTGCGAGTGCTTCTGAGATATCAATAAACTTTCGGCAATCCTTAAGAAGGTGCGTTGCCTTAGTTTTGCCCGTGCGTTTATCTGTAAATAGATGTAGCGAGCAGTATCCATCGAGGTCTTCGTCAGGTGATTTTTCTTCAGCTTTTGGTCTCCACTCGCGATTCCCACGGCGACCGGAGTCGCGGCCTCGCGTGAATTCCGCTGCGACCAACTCCTCTCTGTCTTCGTGATCGTAATATTTTCTCCTCTTCCTTCGACTATGACGATCTTCATCATGTGCAGGTGATGATGCCCTCTCATTGCGCACCGCGTCTTCTCCGTTAGCCCATTTTTCGGCTATGTTCATCAGCTCCCCAATAGTCTTGGGTGCGGCTCTGCCCAGTTCTTCTCTGAAAGCCGTTCTTCGGGCGCCTTTTGCGAAGGCTTCAATCGCTACTTCTTCTGAAATGGTTCCTGCGGTATTCCTGAGCGTAGTCCATCGCTGGATGTACTCGCGGGTGGATTCGCCACTTTTCTGCTTGCATGCTCGCAGTTCTTCAATGGTGGCTGGCCTCTTGTAAGTCGACTGAAATTTTTTGCAGAAATCGCGGTGCAAATCATCCCACGATGCGTAGCAAGATTTTGGTCGTCTCTCCAGCCAACTGCGAGCCGCGCCGGCGAGATGCAAATTGAGGTATTGCATAGCCGTGTTTTTATTCCCACGTTAGCATTTTACTGCCGTGAGGTAATCGCTTAGCCATTGAGAGGGCTCGAGTGAGCCGTCGTACTTTGTTACTTCCGTGCTAAGTTTGAATCTTTTGGGTAGGGGCGCCTCGCGGATACTGCGGGCAAAGCAGAGAGCGCCGCAGGTTTCGTCATCCGAGGAGCCAGACGAGGAGCGCTCGCGATATCACGAAGCCCTCGCCTTATCCACCTTTTTTTGCGCGAGATCTGATCGCGTGTCGTACTCTGGCCGGTCGCGGTCAGTATCCTTCCTTGGCTCCTTGCTTCACTTTCGCGAGCGGCTGCTATGATGCCGCGAACTCTTGTCTCTTGGACTGCCTTCGCTACTACTTCGACTGTCATCACGGCGCCGTGCTTCTTTTCCTCGACCACGACGTGGTGACCTGTCCCTTCTTGGTGAAGAACTCCTGCGTTTGCGGGATGCTTCCCTATCCTTGTCCTTCTTCTTCTCCTGTTCCTTCTCCAGCTGCTCTGCGGCCTTCTTTCGATCATAGGCGGCGAGCCTTGCGGCCGCCAGCCCTAATCCCTTGCGTACTTGTTTATACTGTTCCACCCTAGGATCACTTTCCGTCGGTTGGTTCATCTGCATGTAAGTTGCTGCGGCTAGAACCGCGGCAGCAGGAGTTTGCGGTTAGACATTGCCATCGTCGTCAACTCGCATGAGAGAAGGAGTGACGGATCTGCTGGTTCCGGCTAGGGACTCATTGTTCCTGGATGTAGATGCGTGTCCCTTCCTCGCGGGTCGGGTTCCAACCGAGGGTGTTATGGACAGCCCGGCTCGCCTTTGGCTCGACTCGTCCGCCGCTCTTCTTCGGCGGGCCAGATCTATCCGAGCGTCCTTGATAGTCGTGGCTGCTCTCACTAGGTGATAGTGGTAGGCAACCATGTCTTCGTGTGAGGCCCCGGATGCGGGTGGCTTGCTCGTTCGCATAGCCTCCTTTGCTCGGTTCCAGGATTCCCGTGAGACGCCGATTATGTTGCGCTCTGCCGCGCTGTGTTCTGTTTTCGAGGCTTGTTCCGATCCTGCCATGCAAACTTGAGCCAGTCGAGGCTCGTGCGTCCTAGGCGTAGGTCGAAAGTTTCTTCGAATTCTTGATGGTTCCTCTGTCGAGAGGGTATGGTAGTCGTTGGCGTTGAAGCGGATGGACTCGCCGCTTTTCTCCAGATGACGGCGTGAGTCGACAGCTCCAGATTCAGTTTCCGATTCATCTGAGAAGTGGAGGATTCCGTCCCGGTTAGTCACGAATTTTAGACTCCCGAACGTCAAGGTGACGCTTTTCTCCAGATCCTCGAATACCGGGTGCGATTCCGGCGAGTGAGGTGTGACCACGACAGATCCGATCCGTATAGGATTGTTCGGAGCCGTAGTCGATGGTTTCCAACGAGAGTGCGTTGTCGATGAAGCCGAAGATGCCGGTGATCCAGCGCCCGTCTTCCCCACGGTCGGCGCCAATTGTCGAATCTCTAACTCTACAAATCCCTTAGGTGACCCTATCGGGTTTCGACTAGGAGAAGTCATGAGCGCTGGTGGAATCGTCGGCTAGACAGGGGGCGAGATTTACCCAGGTTCGGGGCCCTCGTAGAGGTAAAACCCTTACTCCTGCCTCTTGTCGATCTGTATTGACGGAAAGATCGGTTACAATGGTGATGCTCGAATCGAGAGTAAGATCTCGAGTTCAAGGCTTTGATGGTGTTGTGTTGCTTGGTCCTCTCCCGGGGGGCTCTCCTAGCCTTATATAGGTGGCCAGGTCTCGAGTCCTACCCGGAGAGGACTCGAACTCTAACTAGGTCGGTTACATGTTTCCTATCTTAACCCGCAAGTTAATGCAGGTGGGCTTCGCGTGGGCCTTCTGGAGTATTCCAAGGGCTCCTCTTCTTGGGCCTGAGAGGGGGTGTCCTTATTCGCAGGGTCCAGGATCCATATATTCGTTAGTAGGTATAGCTTCCACCCACTTAGTAACATAATCAACAGCAACAAGAATATGAGTGTAACCATTCGAAGGAGGAAAAGGACCCATAAAGTCAAATCCCCAACAATCAAAAGGTTCAATAACAAGAGAATAACTCATAGGCATTTTATTACATCTAGAAATATTACCTACTCTTTGACATTCATCACAAGATAAGATAAATTTACGTGTATCTTTAAAGAGGGCAGGCCACTAAAAACCTCATTGTAGAACCTTGTGTGCGGTTCTATCTCTAGCGTGATGTCTTCCATAAGCACTACCATGGCACTTCCTCAGTATTTCACGTTGTTCATGATCTGGAACACATGTTCTCATAATACCATCTACTCCTTCTTTATACAAATGTTGGTCATCCTAAAAATAATGCCTCAAATCATAGAAGAATTTTCTTCTTTGTTGAGCTATAAATGTTGGAGGCAAATACTTTGAAACAATAAAGTTAGCATAATCAACATACCATGGACTATCTTGGGGTTTTACCTTTATTGCAGTCAACTGTTCATTTGGAAAACTATTATTAACAGGAATAGGATCAAAAGTAATGTTTTCCAATCTAGACAAGTTATTAGCAACAGGATTTTCGGCACCCTTCCTATCCACAATATGCAAATCAAACTCTTGTAAAAGCAACACCCATCAAATAAGCCTAGGCTTAGCATCTTTCTTTTCCATAAGGTATCTAATAGCAGCATGATCAGTATGAATAGTAACCTTTGAATCAACAATATAAGGCCTAAACTTATCACATGCAAAAACTACAGCTAAGAACTCTTTTCCAGAAGTAGCATAATTCTTTTGAGCAGCATCAAGAGTCTTACTAGCATAATGAATAACATTCAACTTCTTATCTATGCGCTATCCAAGAACAGCACCAACAGCAAAATCACTAGCATCACACATAATTTCAAAAGGTAAGTTCCAGTCAGGTGGTTGAACAATAGGAGCAGTAGGTAAAGCCTTCTTCAAAGTTTCAAAAGCTTCCTTACAATCATCATCAAAAACAAATGGTACATCTTTTTTATGAAGATTAGTAAGAGGCTTTGATATTTTAGAGAAATCTTTAATAAACCTCCTATAAAAACCAGCATGACCAAGAGCACTACGAATACCTTTAACATCCCTAGGACAAGGCATTTTCTCTATGGCTTCCACTTTAGCTTTGTCAACTTCTATACCTCTTCCAAGAAATTTTATGTTCCATAGATGGAGAAATCGTCCATGAATAGTTCCACAATTTCTTCACAAAAACCATGAAAAATAGCAGACATCCATCTTTGAAAAGTAGCAGGAGCATTACAGAAACCAAAAGGCATGCGTCTATAAGCGTAAGTACCATAAGGACAAGCAAAGGTTGTTTTCTCTTGATGTTGATTCCTAACAGCAATTGAGAAAACCCTGAATAACCATCAAGAAAGCAAAAATGAGTTTTCTTAGACAACCTCTCTAACATTTGATCAATGAAGGGCAAATGATAATGATATTTCTTAGTAACTTTATTAACCTTTCTAAAATCAATGCACATTCTATAACCAACTATTACTCTTTGTGGAATGAGCTCATTTTTTTATTAGGAACAACAATTGTCGAGACATCGTAGTAGTTTTCATAGACGGGGGTGCCATGAGACTACGGTAGAGACGTGGGGTAACGGGATAGCATAGTAACACAGAACACGGGATTTTACCCAGGTTCGGTACGTCGCGACAGTACGGCGTACCTACTCCTGCACTTCTCACTAATTGGGACTAAAGCCCGTATAACAAGGTTACAGTGTGAGGGAATAGATCTAGCTACTCGACGAGGATGAACTTCTCGGCGAGTTGCGTAGGGTTTGAACTTGTGTCTAACATGTGCTTAACTTGTGCCTATTTAGTCTATCTCCCGTCCGGCTTTATATAATAGCCGGATTAGGGCTTACAGAGCAGGAAACCTAGAAGACTACGTTTAACTTGTAACTTGGAAAGTAAGGAATCCGTCTTCTCCTCCAAGCCAGATCACGCGGGCCGTGATCCGGGTTCTTCTAGAATCCGGCTTCTACGCGTCGGACTACTGGGCCGCCCAATGGACCTAAGCCCATTACCACGTAGGCCACCCTGGTAGTCCGGCTCTTTGTCTACCATCTTCTATACCCCTATTCAGTATATATCCGACAGTAGCCCCCAGGAAGGATCAAAACTCTGATTCTCCGTCTTTCGTCAAATACTTTTTGTCCGGGAAATCTTGATTCAGCAGTCTTGATTCTTTCTACTTTCCTTTTGAAGGAGATGGTAACATAAAACTCGGAACTATGAAAATCCGGCTTTTCTTCTCGCGATCCTTCGCGGGAAAGGAACTTCTACGTCAGCGCTTTAATCATGCTGACGCAGGCGACGCTTGGTTTCACGCGGGAAACCCTGCAACGTATCTCTGACAGATTCTCACGGGAAACGAGGAGATAGCCATCATTCCCATGTCGTTATATTTCCCGTAGTTTCCGGCGAGCGACACGCGTCGAACATCCAACGGTCGAAAGAGCCGTTGGCACGTATCTAAACGGATTTTTGGCTATAAATAGCCGTCATCGTCCTCCTCCGAAACTTTCCTCACTCCCTAATTGCCCACGCCATTGCTGCGCACGCGAGCTCGAGAGCAAGTCCTTGTCCCAGGCGCACTTAGCATCAAACGCACCGAAACGCAAAGCACCACCGAAAGATGGCCTCCTCGCCATCGTCACCAACCCGCGCCGCCATCGACGAGCTTGTCAACGATCTGGATCCGCAGCCGGGATCGCAGACGCACGCCGGCGGCGAGCCGGAGAAGACTGCTGCTTCCGCGGCGGGTGGAGAAAACACTTCCACCGCCGCGGACATTGCGCCATCGAGCGCCGCGACAACCCCGCCGTTTGCACCTGAAACGGCGGAGGAAAAGATCGAGCTCCTCGGCGACGAGCTCGTCGCCGCGGAGGCCGCCGCTGCCGCCGCCACCGGAGCGGACGAGGAAGCGGAATCTGCAGGCAACTGGAGTGCCTGCAGTATTCCCCCGGCTCTCCTTCCAAACTTGGAAAAGGAGGGCCTGGTTCTCAAGAAGAAATGGCGGCTGCCAGAAGAAGAAACTGAACCCGCGCCACGAGATGGCGAAAGGGTGCTCCTTTCTTCCCACCTTTTGCGAGGTATGGGACTTCCACCATCTTCTTTCTTCCTCCAGGTTCTCTCTCATTACAACATCCAGCCCCACAATCTTCCCCCCAATTCCATTCTGTACATGGCCGGCTTTGAGGCCTTGTTCGAAGGCTACTTAGGGCTAGAACCTAGGTTAGATTTCTGGATGTACTGTTTTTGAGTTAAGCGAAACTCTTCGGAGGGCGCACTCCCAACTTGCGGAACTATATCCTTCACTCTTCGGAGATTCCGAGAGGATTGGTTCCCCAAGATCAAAACTTCAGAATCCGTCAAATTTTGGACGGGTTCTTTCTTCTATCATCCCGACGTGCCCTTTCCTAAAAAGGCCGTCGGGGTTCCACCTTTTGTGAACTCCGCCGCCGTTCCCCAGGATAACTGGGGAACAGAAGCCGTCCAAGTTCTGCCGCCAGATCTGCTAAAGATCAAGCGGCGCATCGCCAAGCTCACCTCCATGGATCCGCCTCTAACCGGCATGGACACGGTTCTATGCTGGCTGATTAGGCGGATCCAGCCACTAGCCAACCACAGCGGCCGTTTCCTGTGTGAATACACGGGAGTCAACGATCCGATGCGGACATCCGCCAAGGACTGGCCCGCAAAGGAACTTAGGCGGCGCATCAACCAGTTGGTCGCATCGCGCGACCAATACACAGAGAGTCGGCCAATGTACACGGCCGAAAATCCGGTTCCCAAGGTAATTTTTCAGTCATTTGGGTACAGTTCTATTTTATCTCGGATTTCCTAGCTTCTGATTTTGATCTTGCTTGTTCGACAGTTCGAGGATCTTTCAGACTCGGACTTGGTGTCTGAGGCTGAGCTGGACGCGCTGCGCACCGCCGCTACAGGTGGACGCAAGCGCAAGAAGATAACTTCCTCGGACGAAATTATCGATCTTGACGGAATCCCCGTCGCCACCTCCAGGTTTTTTCTTCTGGAATTTTCTTTTATGGGAACTTTTTTCATCCATCTTCGGTGTTTTGACCTTTTCCGGGTTTTTATGTTTTTAGCCTGCCACCTTCCACCCTGAAGCCGAAGAAGCTGAAGAAACACAAGGTTTCTTCCAGCCGAGGCAGCCAACCTTCTCCCGCCGTCGCCCCGGACACGCCAAACACGATGGCGGAAGAGCCTACTGCAGCCCCCACCACCAAGCCCCCAGAGCCCAGCCAGCCCATTGTGTCCGACCCGGACACGAGGGAAAGGGCGGCCCCAGAGGTGGGAAAATTAACTCGGACTTTCGACGAGGAAATTCCCACCTTTGACAAGGATTTCAAAGCTATCAATGACGGCTTGGACGCAGCCGGAAATCTCTTCGCGGAATACGCGAAAGAGTTCAAAGAAAACTTGGCAGGTTTGCAGCGCATGAGCCAGGTATATAACTCTAGCCCCCAAGCATTAATTAAAATGCGTGCATTTTGCTTTGATGCTTTTTGTACTCATTCTTCTCCTTGCCATGTTTCAGCAAACCTCGGAAGCCATCAACAGGGAAGTTTTCAGGAAGCTTACCATCAAGAATAAAGAAGTTAGAAGTCTTCTCTCTATTCTTGAAGAAAGGGAAGCAGAGCTGGAATCAGCTAAGCTCGCATTGTCGGAAACACAAGGTAAACATTTTCCTCCTGAAATTTCCAATTTCAATTATTTGCCTAAGTTTTTTCCAAGGAGCTGGCTAACTCGGATTTTTCCCTTGCTTTTCAGCTGCATTAGCTGAGGCTAAACAAGCAGCAGAAGATTCTGGCAATGCCGAAATTCTCCGCAAGGAGAATGTTGAGCTTCACAAGAACCTTGTGAAAGCACAACAAGACTTGGAAGCCAGTAATCTGGCCCTTGGAGTTTCTAATTCCAAGGCTTCCGAGCAGGCGGAGAAGGACAAATCCACCATTCGGGATTTGACCGACGCTCTGAACCTTCGCCTGGAGGAAGTTTCCGAGATCGACAAGCTCATCGGTAAATCTCTTATTCATTTGTCGTCTTTCCAAGTTTTACTTGCTCTGTTTTTCCATCTAACTTTTTTAGGTGTTTTACTGGAAAAAACAGGCGATACCCCAGATGGCACTCGGATTGCAGGCATCCGAACTTTCGGGGAGACATGGAATTTGATCAAGGCTGCTGCAACACAGCTGGTGGACAAGTTTCTTCCCGAAAAATCTGGGGAGTGCTCGGAGGTTGAAAAACTTCCGGGTGCCATCATGGAGGTGGCGGAGTCTAAGGAATCTCTCCTTCGCTCCGCTGCACGGGGTGGTGCGCGCATGGCTCTTGGCCTCATGCGCATGCACTACCCTAGTGCTAAATCCTGGTGCGTGGCGTCCGGTGTCCCTCAAGGATACACGGATACGCAGCGAAACACCATCTTTGGTGAAGTCAAAGGCCACGCCACCCAGATTGCCTCCATGGTAAATATCTCCGTCAACTATCCAGAAGCGGAGATTCCTCCAATCCCCGAAGACGAAAGCAGCGAGGAGGAGTCAGATGCTTGAAGGGTTACCTGAAACCTGGATAGAAAAAATAGACAATAGGAGCATTACTGTTCTTTTAATGTAATCCAAAATGTAATGCTTCTTTTGTATGAATGAAACTTCCGTCTGTTGCAGTTTAAATTATGAAATTCTTTGCAAGTTTTTTGGGTTTTGATCATTCCTTTATCTTCTAAGTTCTCTGGTGTGTATGTTTTAACTGTCCTTAGTGTTTGAAATGGCTCAAATAGCAATATGAATCTTCATGCCGAGTAACTGGGGACGAACCAAGCAGTTTTGAAACTCGGAAACATGGATCATGCTAAAGGCATTTTTACTAACTAGTTCCAGTAACCCAACACACACACAAGTCAGATAAGACTTAGAGAATTCAAGGAAAGTTTTAAGTGAAACTTGGGCACACAGGCAATTTCAAGTTTCCCCTTAGCCGTTAAAAGGCTGAAAAATCATTCAGTTTTGTAACGCCGAGTACGCAAGCACAATTCGGGTTAACGTTGAGCAATTTGTAAGATCATTGGGAAATAGATGAGGCGGAAACACTTTACACTTATAAAGAATATGGATGACAGCATTCCGACAACTTTATTTCATGATCTCAAAAGATGTTTACATAGAATTGAACTTAGTACGGAAAGGTACATAAATTTCTAGACGTTCCCAGGCTTCCGCAATCCACTTGACTTTGTCGAATTTTTTCAGCAGCTTGTAGAGTGGTAAGGTTTTAGCCCCCAGCCGACTGATAAATCTGCTGACGGCTGCAGCGGAACCCGTCAATCTTTGTACATCTTTTACACATGTAGGTTTTGAGATGTTCAAGATTGCCTTGATCTTTTCCGGGTTAACTTCTATTCCTCTGTGGGAAACAATGAAACCCAGAAGTTTTCCTGAGGGAACCCCGAATACGCACTTAGATGGATTCAATTTCATCTTGTAAGTGCGCAAGTTTTCGAAAGTTTCTCGCAAATCCTCAAGGAGTGTATCTTTTTCCTTGGTTACGACAGCGATATCGTCCACGTAAACATGAACGTTTCTGCCAATTTGACTATGCAAACAGCGTTGCATGCAACGCTGGTAGGTTGCACCTGCGTTCTTCAGGCCAAAAGGCATGGTTATGTAATAGTACGTCCCATACGGGGTTATAAAAGAAGTCTTGATTTGATCTTCCTTTTTCATGCATATTTGGTGGTACCCGGAGTATGCATCCAAAAAGCATAAAAGCTCGGAGCCTGCAGTGGCATCTATTATTTGATCGATTCGCGGCAATGCGAACCTGTCTTTCGGACACAACTTGTTCAATCCTGTGTAATCTATACACATTCTAAGAGCAGTGGTGTCTTTCTTCGGCACTAATACCGGATTTGCGGACCAATCAGTATGGATTACTTCCTTGATGAAATCCGCTGCTAAAAGCCGGATAATTTCCTTGCCAATAGCCTTCCGTCTTCTTCCGTCAAATCGACGGAGACCTTGTTTGACGGGTTTTGATCCGGGAATAACTTTGAGTTGGTGCTCAGCAAGTTCCCTGGGTACGCCTGGCATGTCAGCTGGACACCAGGCAAAAATATCCCAGTTCTCATGGAGGAACTTGATGAGCTCGCCTTCCTATTTGTCAGTCATCCCAGTCCCTACGACGACGAATTTTGTCGGATCTTTGGGATCTAGGATTACCTGTCTTGTATTCTCGGACGCCTTGAAGCTATTTGTCGGCTTCCGAGTTTCTTTTCCTGCCGGCATTTCTTTCGGCGATACCTCCTTGGCTAATTCCTTCAGTTCCTCCTTCGCTATAACTCTCTGAGCGCAAAGGGCGTTTTCTTTCTCCAACTCGTTTGCCAGCTTGAAATCACCGTCAATGGTGATTACTCCTCCTTTGGGTCCTGGCATCTTCAGCTTGTTGTAGATATAGCAAGATCTTGCCATAAATTTGGCGAAAGCCGGACGTCCGAGTATTGCGTGATACACGCTCTCGAACGGCACTACTTCGAAGGATACTTTTTCCTGCCGGAAGTGATCTTTATCTCCGAAGGTGACATCTAGGGAAATTTCTCCTAGGGATCGTGCTTGCCTGCCAGGAACAATGCCATGGAAGCGTATATTGCTGTAGTTGAGCTGGGACTCGGAGATCTTCAAGTGCTTCAGCGTATCCAGATACATTATATTGATGCTGGATCCTCCATCCATCAGCACTCTCCTTAGCCTAGTGTTTTGAACAATAGGGCTTACAACAAGAGCTTGTGTGCCGGGTTCAGGGATATTTCCGGGATGATCAGACTGATCCCAGATTATCGGTGTGTTGGAGTACTTCAAGAATTTCGGGGTTGCCGGAACAACCGCGTTTATTTCTCGAAGTGTTCTTTTGGCCACCTTTGCTGACGGGGTTGCTAGGAAAGTTAACATTGCTTCTCCGTCAACTCTCGGAAATTTGGGTTCGCCCTTTCGCTGTTGTTCTTGGATTTTGTCATCAGTGTCCGATTCACTGTCTTCTTTTTCAGCTTCTGGCTTTTGTTTGGAAGGTTTCCTTTTGGAACCCTTCCCCTTATTTCCGGATCCTGCATTGCCTTTCATATGCTTGTTTAGCCGGCATTGCGCGTTTGTGTGGGTTGGTTTCCCAAATTGCGAGTGGTGGACGCAGGGTTCCGACTTAATTCTCTCCCATTCTTCGGGGGTGTAATTGATTGGATCTGGACTGCGGCCTTTCCACTTATTCACCTTTTCTCCTCCAAAGGCTATGTTGACCTCCTTGGGCTTTGTTGTTGACTCTGGAGTTCCTTTTTTGTCAGAACGAGGGGTTTTCTTGGCAAGTATTAGTGACTCAATATTGCCTCCTCTTGCTCTGATATCATCTTCGGCTGCAGCATGCTCATTGGCTGTTGTAAGCATAGATCCGAGATCTTTGTGCTGTTTAGAACCAACCATGAACGGTACAAGTCCGGGTTTTAGGCCATTGACGAAAGCATGCATTGCTTGTACGTCAGTTACTCCAGAGCAACTATTCTTCATTGCAGTCCATCTGGAGATGAAATCCACGTATGGTTCGTCCTCAAATTGGGTGCAACGGTTCAGCTGGTTGATGCTATTTGGGCGTTTGTATGTTCCCCGAAAATGCTGAGTGAATACTCTCGCCATATCATCCCAACTGTCGACTGTTCTTGATGGTAAACCATTGATCCAATCTCTGGCTCCGTCTAGCAACATTAGGGGAAGAAACTTGACAGCTTCCAGGTCTGTCCCATTGTTGATTTGGACGGCTGTATAATAATCTGAGAGCCAGGTATCTGGGTTTGTACTGCCGGTATACTTTTGGTAGGTTGGACCAACTTTGGCGAAGCCAGAATGCAGGGTTATCCTTCGGATCCTGTCAGTAAAACATTTAGGACCAAAGTATAGATCATCCTTTTCTGCTCTATCAATGTGTGCAGAATATCTCCCGGCTGAATGGACAGAAGGGGATCTGCTCCTTTCTTTTCCATTGTTGCGCGGACGCGCTTTTCCGAGGTTGTCTCTATCTCTTCCGTGTTCACGTCCTTTAGGCGGAGTTCTGCTTCTATGCCTTTCCTTATCCTTAGGAGGTGTCCGGGATCTTTCACGTCTGTGAGGTATATCGTATTTTCCAGCTTTTTCAGCTGGGTTTCTCGGAGGTGGCATTATTTTGCCGTCATTCCGGTGTTTGTCTTCCCGATCGTGTGGTTTATATCCATCTTTCGGGAGATGAGGTCCGGTTCTAGACGCTGCGTCCCGGTTGTCGGGGTTTTTATTTTCTTTTCTCGGATCCTCTTTTTTATCCGAATCTCCGGGTTCTTCCGGTCCAGGTGCTCCAGCAGCGCAAGTAACTGTTTTGCAGAGGGCGGAATTATCATGCAGCCTCCCTGATCGTTCTTGGCCTCGCTGCTGCTGCTGTAATGCTTTTCCTAGGAAAGCATACACCCCTTGGAGTTTTTCCCCGTTGGAGTACAGATCGTTGTTTAGGATGGCGAACACTGCTTCCGCGTTTTCTGCTGCGGTTTTGTATATTGGTTCGCCCTTGGCATCTTTGCCGTTTAACTGCTTTTGCCAAGATGGGTTATAAAACCTTTCTTTTGGCGGCAGTTCTTCCGGTTTTGCGATTCTGGGTAACCTAGTAGGTTTTAAGGCAGATCTATGCTTTCTCTCGTACTCCTCTATTTCTTCCTTCATGACTTTGATGTCATTATGGGTTTGTTGGAGATGTTGCCGAGATCTAAGAAGATGTTGCTGTTGCCGTTGGAAAGATTGTCTCCTGGCTTCCAGCATCTCAGGGGGTTCATCTGGTCCCACTGGTGTTTGTAATAGCTCTTGCTCTTCCAGTTCTGTCATTGGCGGAGCAGTGATTTCCTTAGATTTCTTTTCCGCGGGCTTTGTGCCGCTAATATCTCCAGCTTCAGGTTTTCATCAGCGAGATCGGCTGATTTTTTCTTCCGGAGTTTGTATTGGAGTTTTTTAGAAGCACGGTGCTTTTTCTTGGAAGAGGGAGGTTTCTTGACAGGCTCATCTTCTGTCATCTCCTTAACATTGGGGAATATCGGAGAAGTTTCTCCGTCTTCTCTCTCTTCCACTGGCGGAGGGGTTTTAGGGCTTTCTTGGCTGTCGGCACCCGTTGTATCAGCTGGTTTTGCCATTAGCACTTCATGGAATCCCTCTTGAAAGGACTTAACCTTTCTTACGAAGGCATCCTCGTCTTCGTCTTCGGAGTCGAAGTTATCCGATCCGGTTTCCGACTCCAATCTCGCCTCAATGGCGGCAAGCACGGACTCTGCTTCCGAGTTCATCGTCTGGTTGACGGATGTCGGATCTTCCGTCTCTGTGACGGGTATTGGTTCTTCCGTCTCTACGACGGGTAGGTTGTTATCTGCCTCTTGCACGGGATTTCCGTCATCCGTGTTTTCAGCGATTTCGGATTGCACCATGCCGATAAAGTGTGTATCACTGTTTTGTCGGCGATCTGAGCAGAATCCGAGATCATAGTCGTCTTCGACTGGGTATAGGGCGGGTGGGATAAATTTACTTCCACCGCAAAACCCCATTGCTTCTGCAGTTAGTCCGATAAAGATGTTAGCAGATCCAATCGGTAACACGCAGGCACTTACCAGGTGGTTTTGCGCCGGTATGTAGGATCCGTTGTCGAGGAAGCGCCCGACGTCGTCGTCGAATTCCAAGCTTCCGACAGTGATCGATCTTCCAATTCCGCCGAGTATCCCAGATCGGAATTTCACGCCTGACGTCGTTTGCCCCACGGTGGGCGCCAACTGTCGAGACATCGTAGTAGTTTTCATAGACGGGGGTGCCATGAGACTACGGTAGAGACGTGGGGTAACGGGATAGCGTAGTAACACAGAACACGGGATTTTACCCAGGTTCGGTACGTCGCGACAGTACAGCGTACCTACTCCTGCACTTCTCACTAATTGGGACTAAAGCCCGTATAACAATGTTACAGTGTGAGGGAATAGATCTAGCTACTCGACGAGGATGAACTTCTCGGCGAGTTGCGTAGGGTTTGAACTTGTGTCTAACCTGTGCTTAACTTGTGCCTATTTAGTCTATCTCCCGTCCGGCTTTATATAATAGCCGGATTAGGGCTTACAGAGCAGGAAACCTAGAAGACTACGTTTAACTTGTAACTTGGAAAGTAAGGAATCCGTCTTCTCCTCCAAGCCAGATCACGCGGGCCGTTATCCGGGTTCTTCTAGAATCCGGCTTCTACGCGTCGGACTACTGGGCCGCCCAATGGACCTAAGCCCATTACCACGTAGGCCACCCTGGTAGTCCGGCTCTTTGTCTACCATCTTCTATACCCCTATTCAGTATATATCCGACAACAATCATTTCTCCCTTCTTAGGGACACAATGCATAGGGCTCACCCATCTACTATTAACAACATGAAAAATAATACCAGCATCAAGAAGTTTTAATACCTCATTTCTTACCACTTCCTTCATCTTAGCAATTAAACGGTGTTGATGTTCAACTATTGGCTTTGCATCGGGTTCAGTATTAATAGCATGCTAACATATAGTAGGAGAAATTCCCTTCAAATCATCAAGAGTATATCCAATAGCTCGTCGATGTTTCTTCAGAATTCCCAATAATCTTCCCTCTTCTTCACCTGAAAGTTTAGCACTAATAATAACATGATATATTTTCTTATCATCCAGACAAGCATATCTAAGATCACCAGGTAGAGGCTGTAAATCAAAGACATGATCTCCTTGGGTGGTAATGTTGTACCAAAGTCTTCCACATGTAAATTGTGTTTTAGTATCACCGATTGACGAAGAAGAATATTGTCAATATCATTTCTTTCTTCCATAAAGACATCACTCTCATGGTCCTCCATATATTGCTGCAAAGCATTGTTAGGAGCAAGAGCAATAGAAGCAAGTTGTTCAACTTCAAAATTCCCATCAGGCAATTTAGATTCATAAGGTGCTCTAGCAAATTTGGAGAAATTGAACTCATAAGATTTTCCATCAAATTTAGTTAAAATATTCTCTCTTTTACAATCTATAATAGCACCACAAGTGTTCAAGAAAGGTCTGCCAAAAATAATAGGACAAGTATTACTAGCAGCCTTACCAAGTACTAGAAAATCAGTGGGGTATTTAGTCTTACCACACAAAACTTCCACATCTCTAACAATACCAATTGGAAAACAGTCTCTTTATTAGCAAGCTGAATAACCACATCAATATCTTCAAGCTCGCAAGAACCAATTTAATGCATAATTTATCTATAAAGCTCATAAGGTATAGCACTAGAACTAGCACCAATATCACACAAACCATAATAGCAATGGTCACCAATCTTAACAGAAAGCACAGGAACACTAGTTTTCTTAGTCTATGAGGATGGGAAACAATATTAGAAGCATCCTCACAGAAGACAATGTGTTCATCCTCCATATTTCAACAAACAAGATCTCTCACTATTGCTACATCAGGTTCAAAAGTTATTTGTTCATAAGGTTCAATAGATTTCTTATTACTCTTATTAAGCACACAAGCCACCATAGAGTGGTCTTTCACCTTAGCAGGGAAAGGCATTTTTTCAACATACGGATCAGGAACAATAGGATCAACAGCATCCACTTCTATATTACTAGCAGGAACAATATCTTTATAAGGTGCATGGTACTTGTGATAATTCTTTTTAGGAATATCAAGATAGGAGGCAAAACCTTTAACATAGTTTGCAAAAATTTGAGAATCAAGACCACAAACAACACTAACATCATAGAAATCATTGGTTCCCATAAAAGATTTAATGCATTCATAATCATAATTTATACATGACTTTCTACCTTTGTTATTCTCCCATCCTTCAGTGTTTTCTTGAATATGGTCAAGAAGATCCCATTTAGCTTCTTACTTCATACGTGTGAATGATCCAGAACAAGAAGCTTCCAATAAATCCTTATCATGAAGAGAAAGCCTTGCATAAAAATTATTGATAACAATATTTCTCGGGAGTTCATGAACTGGACATTTAAGCACTAATAACTTCATTCCCCCCCACGCTTGGGCAATACTCTCTCCCTCATGAGGCCAGAAATTCTAGAGTTGATTATGGTCTTTGTGAATCTCACTAGGAGGATATAATTTAGAATAAAAGAGAGGAATAATTTCCTCCCATCCAATAGTTTCACCATTCTTTAGTAATTTGAACCATTCAGCGGCTCTTCCTTTCAGCGATAGGGAAAGTAATTTCCTTTTTTAACTTGATCCATTGTAATACCTGCACACCTGAATAACTCTCATAATTCATGTATTAAGAGCAAACGATCACCGGGATGAAGAGTTCCATCACCGTAATAGCAGTTATCCATAACACGTCCAATAAATTTCATAGGTATTTTATAAGGATCTAATTCAGCAGAAGACGGGTTACCAACTACCCTAGTAGAAACGGTAGAAGTACCCCTAAACAGAGAACCAAAAGTATTCTCCATAATGAAATAAAACAACAGACAGAAATAAAAACAGCACTCACAATAAAAGTTTCTCTTACCAATTCCACTTACCAATAGCTCTTCACTCCCCGGCAACGGCGCCAGAAAATAGTCTTGATGACCCACAAGTATAGGGGGTATATCGTAGTACTTGCGATAAATAAGAGTGTCAAACCCAACGAGGAGCAGAAGGTGTTGACAAGAAGGTTGGATAGAGGATTCACTGTAAACACTAGCAAACGGGTTTTTGGAGGTTTTTGATATAGCAGATAAATAAAGTGCGAGTAAATAAAGTGTGGTAAATAATATTGCAGCAAGTGGCCCAATCCTTTTGATATCAAAGGACAAGCCGGTTGTGTTACTTATGACTACCAAACGTTCTCGAGGACACATGGGAATTTTGTCAAGTGCTTTCGCTTCGTTACGGTTGATTAATATTCATTGGTTTGTGAAGTGTTGTGTGGGTGATACCTATGCTAATGCACCGCCCAACTAGGAATAATACAAAGTTGTGATTATACCCCTCGTGAGCATCCGCAAATACAAGAAAGTAATTAAGATAAAACTAACCATAGCCTCAAAACTCCGGGATTCTACGCTCCCTCGTGCATTGGTTTCCTAACGGGGGTTTAGGTTTCTGTTACTCCGGCAACCCCACAATTAGTAGCAAAATACACAATGCATCCTCCTAGGCCCATAAAGGTGAAGTATCATGTAGTCTACGTTCACATGACACCACTAGAAGAATAGCACCACAACTTAAATACCGAACCACGAGATATTACTTCAATATAACTTCACTACTAACATTATGACTTCTCCCATGTCCTCAAGAACTAAGCGAACTACTCACAAGACATCATATGGATCATAATAAGAGGTCATATAATGGATCATAACAATCTGGTCATAAAGTGCTAACACCGATAAATCTCACAACCATGAACTACTAACAAGTAATCCACACCGGGAGAGAGATCTTATGTAAAACAACGATAGGAGCCCCTAATTGTTACATCGGGATGACGGTGGATGATGAGGGTGATGGTGCTGGTGGTGATGATTTATGACGATGTACATCTTGATGATGCCCGGAGTGATGACGGTGACGATGGCGATGATTTCCCCTCTACGGAGAGGAATTTCCTCGACAAATTTCTCCCTGCCAGAGAGCTTTTCTCTCTCGGGTGTTTTCCGCCCCGAGGCGGTGGCGGAATAATTCTTCGATGATGGTCTGGGGCTTAGGGTTCCCTGGGGGTCAAGTACGCGAAAGATGTCGACCAGAGGTGGGCCAGGGTGGCCACACCACCTGGTGGCGCGGCCAGGGGCGCCACCTCATGGTGTGGGCCCCTGGTGGCCCCCTCTGGCTGCCCTTCTGGCTGGAGTCCTCCTGTGAACTTCTAAGACCCCTCCGGTGTCCCCCTTCTTCTTCTGATCTTCTGAAATAGGGTATCTCGACGGTGCTTTTTCCATCAGATTTCTGGTCCCGGTGTTTATTCTCCAAAAAACATGAAACACGCAAAATAAGATAAAATAACATAAGGGATGCATCATAACATGAAATATATCTGTGAATAACAGAAAATAACAACATAAAACGGTGATGCAAAATGGACGTATCACTCCCATAAGTGTATCCCTTTTTGTGACAAGCGGTGTTCCTTATAATATTTTTGTTGTTCATCCGTGAGCCCACCTTGCCAACAATATCTAATTTCAAAGACACCAAACATTGATAGAAAGCATGACAAAGAAAGTAAAAAAGTAAAATAAAAACAAAGTAAAAATGATTGGAGGTGAGAGACTCCCATTGCAGAAATCCTCTTTCTCCCCGGCAACGGCGCCAGAAAAATGGCTTGATGCGCGTGTAACACAAGTTCGTTGGGAGACCCGAGGAGGAAGGTATGAAGAGCACAGTAGCAAGTTTCCCTAATAAAGAAACCAAGGTTTAATTGACCAGTTGGAGAAAGAAATCACTTTCGAAGGTGGATGCAACTGATATTGGCAGCGCACACTACCAGTTCAGCAACAACGTGGAACCTACACAACACAATCAAATCACATTGCCCCAACGAAGCAGTGAGGTTGTCAATCTCACCGGTTTTGCTGAAAACAAAGAGGTTAACCGTATGGTGTGGAAAACAATACTTGTTTGCAGTAGATGAAAAGAGAACAGTGATGGCAGTAGGAAAACAACGGGAAAACAGTGGTTGTATTATCAGTATAAAGGAAATGGACCAGGGTCCATAGTTCACTAGTGGTGTCTCTCCAGAACAGATAGATAGCATGTTGGGTAAACAAATTACAACTGGGCAATTGACATATATAAAGGTTGCACCGTAGTGCATCTTCATGACATGACGATTACTATGTGATTCATGCGGGCATGATACATCCATTTTGCATCACTATTTTATATTGTTATTTTCTGTTATTCATCGATATATTTCATGTTATGATGCATTACTTATGTTATTTCATCTTATTTTGCATGTTCCATAATTACCGGGACCAGATATCTGATGGAAAAACATTGTCAAGATACCCTATTTCATAAGATCAGAAGAAGAAGAAGGGGGCATCGGGGATGTCTTAGAAGTCCAGAAGAGGGAGCTAGCCACAAGGAGACCCAGAGAGGGGCCACAGGGGGCCCACACCATGGAGTGGCACGCCTCCCCCTGGCCGCGCCGCCAGGTGGTGTGGCCACCCTGGACCACCTCTGGTCGCCCCCTTTCATGTACTTGACCCCCCGGGAACCCTAAGCCCCAAAACATCATTGAGGAAATATTCTGCCGCTGCCGCCTTGGCCGCAGAAAGAACGGAGAGAGAAAAGCTCTCCGGCAGGGAGAAATTTGCCGGGGAAATTCCTCCCCGGAGAGGGGAAATCATCGCCATCGTCACCGTCATCACTCCAGGCATCATCAAGATCATCATCCTCATCATCATCATCACCAACACCATCACCCTTACCATCCATCTCCATCCCGATGTAACAATTAGGATTCTATACCGTTGTTCTTCACTAGATCTCTCTCCCGGTGTGGATTACTTGTTAGTAGTTAATGCTTGTGAGATTTATCGGTGTTTACACTTTATAACCAGATTGTTTTTCATTATTATATTACCTCTGATCATGATCCATAAGATGTCTTGTGAGTAGTTCGTTTAGTTCTTGAGGATATGGGAGAAGTCAAGATGTTTGTAGTGGAATTACGTTGAAGAAATATCTAGTGGTTTGATATTTAAATTGCGGTGTTATTCTTCTAGTGGTGTCATGTGAACATCGACTACATGATACTTCACCTTTATGGGCCTAGGAGGATGCATTGTGTATTTGGCTACTAATTGTGGGGTTGCTGGAGTGACAGAAACCTAAACCCCCGTTAGGAAACTGATGCAGGAGGGAGTGTAGGATCCCAGAGTTTTAAGGCTGTGGTTAGATTGATCTTAATTACTTTCTTGTATTTGTGGATGCTTAAGAGGGGTTTAATCACAAGTATGTATTAGTACTAGTTGGGCGGTGCATTAGCATAGGTTCACCTACACAACAACTATCAAAACAATAAATATTAATCAACTGTATGAAACGAAAGCGCTTGACGAAATCCCCATGTGTCCCCGAGAATATTTGGTAATTATAAGTAGAACAACTGGTTTGTCCTTTGCTCTCAAAAGGATTGGACCACTCGCTGAAATTATATTTACTGTCTTTTATTTACTCGCACTTTATTTATCTGCTATATCAAAATGCTCCAAAAACCCGTTTGCTAGTGTTTACAGTGAATCCTCTATCCAACCTGCTTGTCAACACCTTCTGCTCCTCGTTGGGTTCGACACTCTTATTTATCGAAAGTACTACGATACACCCCCTATATTTGTGGGTCATCAAGACTATTTTCTGGCGCCATTGCCGGGGAGTGAAGCGCTACTGGTAAGTGGAGTTGGTAAGAGAAACTTTTACTATGAGTGTTGTTTTCTGCTGTTTTATTTCATTATGGAGAATCCTTTTGGTTCTCTATTTAGGGGTACTACTCCTGTTACTGCTAGGGTAGTAGGTGACCCGTTATCTTCTGAATTGGACCCTTATAAAATACCTATGAAAATTGTTGGACGTGTTATGGATAAGTGCTATTACGGAGATGGAACTGTCCATCCCGGTGATCATTTGCTCTTTATACATGAATTATGCGAGTTATTCAGGTGTGCAGGTATTAGAATGGATCAAGTTAAAAGGAAATTATTCTCTTTATTGTTGAAAGGTAGAGGTGCTGAATGGGTTAAATTGCTGAAGAATGTTGAATCTATTGGATGGGAGGAAATTGTACCTCTCTTTTATTCTAAATTCTATCCTCCTAGCCAGATTCATAAAGACCAAAATCAAATATACAATTTCTAGCCTCATGATGGCGAGAGTATTTCCCAAGCTTGGGGGAGAATGAAGTTATTAATGCTTAAATGTCCCGTTCATGAGCTCCCGAGTAATATTGTTATCAATAATTTTTATGCAAGGCTTTCTCTTCATGATAAGGATTTATTGGATGCTTCTTGTTCTCGATCATTCACACGTATGAAGGAAGAAGATAAATGGGATCTTCTTGATCGTATTCAAGAAAACACTGAAGGATGGGAGAATGACAAATGTAGTAAGTCATGTATAAATTATGATTATGAATGCATTAAAGCTTTTATGGGAACTGATGATTTCTATAATTTTAGTGCTCTTTGTTGTCTTGATTCTCAAATCTATGCAAATTGTCTTAAAGCTATTGCCTCCTATCTTGGTATTCCTAAAAAGGAATTGAGAAAGTATCATGCACCTTATAAAGATATTGTGCCTGTTAGAAATATAGAAATGCATGTTGTTAATCTTGTTGTGCCTGAACCTTATATTGAGAAAATGCCTTTCCCTACTAAGGTAAAAGAACACTCACTACCAAATTCCGTGCGATCCTGAACATTTTGAGCGGAAAGTTTTGATAACGTCGAGCATTTCTGTCGGGAATGGCTGAAAAGTGGAGTTCACTCTCGACGTATTTGTTTGGTCCGTCGCAGACTGGTTTTGCCCGACTTTTTGCTACTTTTACGTCGCGGATTTTCGTCTCCGGCCCAGTAGCCCACTAAGAGCCCAGTTGCCTTCGACGAAACTGGCTTGATCACGTAGAACGTCGTGAATTTTCATCGGACCTACACACCCTGCCATGTTTGACTGCTTTGACCGGCAACGACCGCGCTCTCTCTCGGTTGTTCCTAACGTTTTTTTGCACGGGCCCAGCTGTTAGTTCACCAGTTCACACCAGCGTAACAAAAGGTTACCCGCTATCATCACAACAAGGAGATTTATAATAACTAGAATTATAATAACTAGAATTAACACCAGTTCACACCAGCATCACAAAGGTTACCCGCCATCATCACAACAAGCTCACATCATGAACTAAATAGTTCCATGTCATCGATAGGGTTCACATCACAACAGGTGCACCTCATCATCTAAACAGGTGCACATCATAAACTAAATAGTTTCTCATCGATACGGTTCATGTCACCTTTTTCCTACCGATCCACCCATTCCGAAGGCACATCCACAGGTTCCACGTCACTTTTCCTAGTCACCAATCCATTCCAAAGGCACATCCACAGGTTCCACGTCACTTTTCAGCATCCTCAATGCTCTCCAAAGGCACATGCAATTGTTCCACACCACTTCTCCCATTGATCCATCCATTCTGAAGCCACAACCACAGGTTCGCAAACCCTACAAAAAAAGGCATCATACATGATAAGCACATCATCAACTATAAGGCCAACCATCAGCACAGTCTAATCATCGGCACATGCAAAAAAAACAAATAAAAGTGTAATAGTGAGCCTCATTTCCAACCATGGTACATACAAATGACACGCAATAATTCTGACAGATTTACCTACTATATTTAAATGAGGCACAACTGAACTTGTTCTGCATGCTATTTGCTATAGTAGCCAAACTGGTAGACACATTGCTGTACATTAATCATTGGCAGAGACAGTTTAATCATTGGCACACGTATAAGGGCTTCTTTGGATCATAGGATTACAAAATAGAGGAACCGATGAGACCTGGCTGAAATTGGGTGTACGAATACAATCCATAGGAATTTTGTAGGTGTCATTCCTTTGATCCAAAGGCCTTCCTTAGGAAAGAATCGTATGGATCATCGAACATTCCAAAGGCATTCCTATGGATCCAAAAGGCATTCCTATGGATCCAAAAGCAATGGAAAGCAAGAAAAGTAGCCTCATACTAATAATCACAAAACAAAATTAATGAGATCATCGAACATTTACCAAGGAAGATGCAGAACCAATGTGGCTATACACAACACTAGGTAAATGCTCGATGATCTCATCAAGATCGAGTGCACACTTTAATCATTGGCACATGTATCAAGCACAGATGTTTAGCAATGGAAAACAAGAAAAGTAGCATCATACTAATAAGCACAAAACAAAATTAATGAGATCGTAGAACATTTACCTCCCGGGTTGGAATTTTACCAACTCCATTAACCAGAATGCCACGCGCCTCCATCCAGTTACGAGTTTCATAAGGATAAGGAGACATGGTGCAGAAGCTACAGCCTCGACTAGAGTGCTACAGCCAAATATGAAAAGAAGAAAAATCAAACAAGTAGCTACGAAGGCGAAAGGAGATACTAATTTATATGCTAGTATTTACCTTGGGGATCTGAACAACAGGGGGCTTGCGAGCTCCAAGGCCTTGTTCAGGTGGATCTCCATCTGGGTGGGGGAAGCGATCTTCGAGATACCTGTGATGGTAGCGTGAGCTAAATCCATGGCTGGTGGTGACCTAAAACACGTCAACGACGATGGCCGCCGGCATCTAACATACATCCGCCTGCATCTAACCTACATCTGCCTGCATCTAACCTAGATCCATCTAAACTAGATCGAATCGTTTGGTTGAGGAAGGGAAGGGAGGCAACCAGCACTTACCAGTCATTAGTTGAGGACGCCGGTGAGGACGGGGAAGATAGGGAGGGCGCCGCCGTGATAGCCGCCGTCCAGTGGGCGAAGTGGAGGCACTGGTTTTTTTGGGAGGAGGGCAGAGTGATCCCTTTCAGTGGGGAAGTAGCCAAGAGTGGGAGAGGGAGCACGGCGGCCTATGAAGCTGACGAGTAGGACCCCGTGTGAGGCTGCTTCGGTGAAGATTTAGCGCGCGCGCGGCTATGACGCTGACGAGTGGGACCCCGTGTGAGACTGTTTCGTTTTTTAGCGCGCGCGACTGTTAGCGGTCGTAATTTAGGCGCGCAGATGTTATGTTTGGATGTGAATTTTTTAAAATTGAGGGTCTATGTGTTAATTAGGGTACAATGGGCTTTAGCTGCCAATTGTGGCATGTTGTCCCATAAATTGAAGGTTTTTCAAATGTAAATCTTTGCTAATACGAAAAAGGTTGCATTCTTACCATTAGTTCTTTATTTTCTACTAATTAAATGAAGAATTAAAAACCATTGATCCATCAGATCAACGATTTTTCGACAAGGATTGGCTTATTGGGCATGATCGAGTACTAAATGGACGTGACACATCCACTTATCACTAAGTTATATCATATTTAGGCATCCTAAAAACATGATCGGCTGAAGCAACATAGTATAGAAGTACTACAGATATAGTACTTAAATTCTTACACACACGAGGAATTCTTCCACAATACTAATAAAGTTCTTACATATACTACTTGTCCAAACCAGAACATTAGCTAGTAGCTCAACTATTCAAATTAAGTTCATGCATTTGACACAAGCGACAACATTACTGGATCCTCCAAGGATTCCTATCCTGTGATTGGGGTTCAGATGGGGATGCGCGAGCCCTAAGCGGATATTGCACGCGAGCAACTTCTTTAGGAACACACCGTAGGCAGCGTGCTTGACCCTAACAGCGGGCACGCGTTTCTCCGAGCCACGTCCAATGCCGCTGGCATGCTGGATCATGCTGACGATGCTCGTGTCAATGTTCCTGCAGCAGAAGAGGCAGAACAGCATGCCGGCGCGACGACGGTACCTAATCTGCCCATTCTGCAGCTTCCTAAGAACATGTCTGCTCTTAGCATCGCGGGACTCCTTGTCAGATGATACGCCATCATCGGAATGCTTCAAATTAGAAATGAAACAAAAGTTAGCACCACACTTCAATTCTATGTCATTTTTAAAATGCACGTACTAACACTAGTTTTAATCAAATAACCATGCCATTGATAAACTAATGACATCAATCTTTGCTTAAATAGCATACAAAAATTTAAGCAGAACATAAATGGTACCACATATATGCAGTTAGTTAATGGACTTAATATATAATAACAAGCCTAGAATTTATGCCTACATTCGAATCATGTATAGCTAATTCCTAGTTAATGGACAATAGAACTTGCAGATAGACAAAATGCCATCAAAATCATGTATAGCTAATTCCTAACTTGCATACCAACCGTTCTATTCTACAAGCTCTAGAATCCAGGACCTAAAATCATTAGCGGACCCGGGAATAGATTCAAGCCCGGGCAAACAGTCAGTTATAAGGCTTAATGTGTGTTTTTTTCTATGAAATAAACTTTAACTACACTGTTCCTACCGCTGGGTAATAGGGGGCGCTAGGGTTCGCAGTTGCATATGTAGAATCCCCGTCTCCAGATCCAACTTGCTTGCATGTCTCTACAAACCATTGGATCTTCAATACTAAACTAGGTCTAGATATATATGTTTAAGGAAGCACCTCAGACTCCTCGTCGGAGATGACCTCTTCGAACGCCGGTACCTCCCCCATGGGGTCCCCCAGATCGGACAGGAGAGGGAGTCCTGGCGCTTCCACCGCCGGAGGAGGCGATGACAGCAAACCGCCATGGCCGGCCGCACCCGTGGAGACGACAGCAGATGCCGCGCCGACATTATTCCCCTGCATCGGATCCGGACATGAGGTCCAACCGACATGGTGGGACGTGCCGGCAGCAGATGATGCGACGACGTCCTCCATTCCTCGCGGAACCGCATCAAGGTTGCGGAGAAGGAGGGAGGCGTTGGGGCCGGAGCAAAGTGAGGTTTTTTTGCTAGATTTGGGACCAGAATGGTGGGGGAAGGAGGCGACGCAAGCAGGAGGGGCATTTATACTTACTACCATTCCGAGGGCTGTTGGGCCTGCTGACGTGTGCGCATGCATGTCTATGCATGGGTCTCCCGTGGGCTGACTTTGTCAAACACAGAGTGATGCAACATTTAGTCACCGTCAAACGGGGCCACAACGAGTCAGGGCCACCTACCAGTCGAACAAATTCAGCCAAACCGAGCCAACGACTTGCTCTCTTCCTGCGAACACAACGGTCATTTGCGAGGGAGGTCAAACGGCCACCCACGGTGACGAACGTGTATATGCACTCTGCCTCGTTTTCAGTTGCCATCAGATTCCCGTTTGTTCATCTACTCGCTTGGGTTCACACACCTTCGTTCCACACGGTGACGAACGTGTATATGCACTCTGCCTCGTTTTCAGTTGCCATTAGTTTCCCGTTCGTTCATCTACTCGCTTGGGTTCACACACCTTCGTTCCACACACGCCTTCGATATTTAGGCGGTTGCCATCTGCAGTTGCCATTTGCGCTCCTTCTGTTCATCATCTTCCCCGACTCTTCTTCCAAACCCATCGAATCCAGACTTCATCTTCCCCGATTCTTCTTCCAAGCCCATGACGGAGACTTGCCATGGACAATCGCCGACCAACCACGGAGGTGTAACATCCCAAGTATGAAAACCATCCCCTTAGAATGTTTGTTGCATGTTTATTAAAGTATTGCATCATGTCATCATGTTGTTTCCATGTTGTTTGCATTTGTTTCTTAGTTGTGGCAATTGTTTTCCACTGTCTTCACAACTCAGATTCAAACTTTATTCAAACAATGGTTTCATACTTGCTCTGTTACAACATTTTAAATAAAAATCACAAATAATAACAACCAATTGGTTTCATTTTATGCCATAGTGATCACTTGGGAAAATGTTGGTTTTAAATCAATCATTTATTTTTCAAACACCTTTAAAATTCAAATCAAAGCACCCAAAACAGAATCATGTTGAAATAATGTTGATACCAAAACAAATCAACTCAATTTGTCTAATTACCATAGGGGTTACCCTATTTAAAATGTTGGGTTTTATTAATGATCATTAATATTAAAAATTTCACCCAATTTTGGTTTAAATTTCAAACAGCAAGCAAATATTTAAACTTTTGACAATAAAAGTTAACAACTGTTTGTATTTGGCCTAAGGAACTTCTCCTAATTTTTTTCCAAATTTTTCATTAAGTTAAACCTATCATTTTCTTCCAAATTCTATTTCAGCAAAAAAAAGAGGGAGAAAGGAAAATTAAAATTTCAAATTTGGCGCCAAGGAGAAACGGGCTGCGCCCAGCCCGTTACCTCTCTTATTCCCCGCTCAGCGCAGCCCAGCCCAATCCCCAGCGAGCGTACCGCTTCGTTCTATTTTTTTCCCCCTCCTGCCTTCGTCTCCCCGTACGGCAGCCTATCCGTGCCTCCACGTCGGTGACAGCGCGCCGTGGACGGCCATCGACGCCCGTGCGCCCCTATAAATCAGCCCTAGGGCAGCGCCGTCAAACCCTAGCCCCCTAGGTCCCTGTTCCTCGCCTCCGCCGCCGTTCTCCACCCTCTGCCACAGTTTCCCCCTCTCTGAAGCTCCCTCCGGCGGCCACCTCTCTGAACCCCGATGACGTCCACCGCCTCTGCACCCCATCTTACCACCTAGCCCACGGGAACCAGTCCGCCACCATCCCCTCTCTCGATCGAACACCTCAGAGGAGCTCGCCATCGACCGTGCCCTCGCCGCCGTCCTCAGCCGTGTCGCCGTTGACTCGCCGCGTTTCTCTGCAACCTCGACACCTCCTGGTGAGCCACCGTCCTGCCTCCTCCTCCTCTCTGTTGCCAACTGCTCGCAATTATCTGCGCACGCTTCCAGCACGCACACACCCCCCTCAGATCGAGCACGGCCGCGTTATCTCAACGCCGGCGAGCAGCGTTGCCTTCTGTCAGTCGCGGACGGATGCGTTCGTCAGAAAAATTCAGTTAACCAATACTGAATGTTAACCTGTCTGCGTTCCTTTCCCTGTCAAACGACTGAAACCAGCGCAGTGGTTGCGCTACTCTGAATCTTGCGGCTGGTCGAGGGTTCGAGCCCCGCAGCGCCCAACTTTTTTGTGGTTTTTTCCTTCCACGCGCAGAGGCCCACCAGTCATTGGCTCCCTCTGCCACGCGAGCGTGCGCAGCGCCACGCTGGCCCCTGGCCCACGCGGCAGTGGCAGTGTGTAGCTGCAGCGCAGTAACAAAAGTGTCTGCGCGTTTCTGTTTAATTCCTAATCATTTTAAATAACAAATTTAAACCCTAAAATTAAACCTTTAATAACTTTTAATCTATAAGTCCAATAAATAAAAGTTATATATGTTTATTGCTCTAAATTAAATGATCTTTCCAAATAATCCATTTGTGTACTGTTTTGAAATTTCAAATTGCAATTCAAATTTGAATTCAAATAAATCAATTGTATTTTGCTAAAATTCATAACTAATTCATAATAAATCCAAATCATGCAAATCAAATATGTTTTCAATGCTATTTCAAATAACCTATTCAAATATAAATTTTGTTTCATGGTTTGAATAATTTAAATTGCCTAAATAATTTACTACTTGTTTAATTCATTTAAATTTGATAAAATCATAACTTGCTCAAAATAAAATAATTTTAAACATGCAAAATATGTTTTCAAACCATCAAAGTGTGAACTTTTCAAATGTGAATTTGAAATTATGTCTTGAACAAATAAAAATTCAATTAAATTCAAACTTGTTTTAATTTCATTTAAAACTTGTTTAATATTGTTTAATTCATAATTAAATTATCCTAACTCCTATTTCAATATTTGAAACATGTAATCCAACTAAAATTTGATGTTCTTTTCAAATACAAACTTTGTTAATTGTTTTGCACACTCTAACTTGATGAAAACAACAATTGCTTGTGTGACATATTAAGTGACCCAAAAATTTCTAAACTTAATAAATGATTTTCCAAACTTGTTAAATCCTTTTACCACTTGCATCTATTATTGTTATTTGTTGTTATTTTGTTGTTACCATCATGCATGCATAATGCTAACAACTTTCACATAATAATTAATTGTAAATCATTTGTTTCCACTTATTTTCAATGGACCTTTTCCATATGCAATCCAATTGCATATGGGTCCATTTAAATTGTGTTATCATGTATCTAGTTTATGTTGATGCAACCATTAACTTGTCATGCATCATCTTTGATTGTGCACCATGCCATGATAATGATTGTTTATATTCTGCCTTGTTGTTTGCTTCTTCTCGGATAGACGACGACGTTGATACCGACGATCTTTACGACACCCCTTCTGAGGATCTAGCTCAGTACCCGGCTACTGGGTTTGCAGGCAAGTTATCACTCACATGAACCATTGTGTTCCTTTCAACATTGGTTACCGATACGTTCCGTTGTCTATATTTGCTAGCCCTATGTATCGTTGCTTCTGTTACGAACCTATCACATGATACCCTAAACCCTGATATTGCCACACCTCCAGTCCTAAAACCCCGTTGCTTGGGCCCGTGTCTTACTAGCATGCTTAGGGTTGTTTTGCTCGAGTCTGTTATCCGTTACTTTCTGTTATTATATCTGTTATATTCTGGGGCTCGATGTTAAACAACAATTTGTTAATTTGAGGTAATAATAATTTGCTGATAAGGCACCGGCAGGAGGCCCGACGTGGTTTTGAGGCCTGCTAGTGTCGACCCTAATAGGAAAAGGGTCTTGTCTACTGATCCATGATGAGCGCACTATCCGCATGTGGGAAGCGTGTATGGGCGCCCCCCTCAATTTGACTCGATCCGCATCTCGTCCAAATCACCACACTTAGTTCGGGCTTTCCATTTGATGCACGCATATGCAGGTACGAACCCGAGGCCAGGGTGGAACTTTTGTAGTCGGCATTTAGGGTGGCGTGGTCTTCCAGTGCTATGAGGGTCCTCCTTTTCTTCGGGGGGCTCGATTAGCCGCGCACGCACAGCACGTGGTGCTTTGGGCTTGATGCGAAGAAGAGTTGAGTTGTGTTGAGTGCCCCGCTTGGTGGGAAAGGCCTTCCCATCTGGCGGGTTATTCTTACGTGTACGGCCAAATTGGTGCACCCCTGCAGGGATAAATCTTCTCGAGAAGCCGTGTTTTCAGCGGTTATGGTTGACTTGGTGAAAGTACTGGCTAACAAGTACTCAGAACAACTTACACCTAACTAATGATGACTTGACTAGTAATAGGCTTACTGAAACAACAACTTGATCCATCATTAATCCAAATGTGTGAGTTATCCTCGGATTGCTTCTTTGGATAAGGGGCGAGATCCAGGATGGGTTTGTTTGGTGGATAGCTATAGTTGGTTACGATACGCTATCTTATCTCCTTCTGTTACACCGGAAGTTGTAGTATGTTCTGTAGTTGGTTAGGGCAGCTAGTTGCAGCACCTTTCATACCCTTTTCTTCCGTTGATCCCAAGGCATCTGTGATTGGTGTTGACGGGTTACGCTTTGGTGAATTGTGAGTCTTGCTTGCCAGTACGTTTATGTACTGACCCCTTTGGGGCTGTGGTTTCCGCAGACTACGACTACGGCTACGATGACCACCAGGATGGCTACTTCGTGGAGTTTGACGAGACTGCAGACGAGTAGCTAGCTGGACCAGGGCTGGATCCAGGACCTACGTGGATGGGCTTCGTCTTCTTTATTTTCCCGGCTTCTTAAGCCTATTTGGATTTGTCTGTACTCAGACCCCCTTTGACTGCTTCCGCTGAGATGTAATGATGTTATGTTGGGACATGTGTCCTCTGGATGATTGTATTTGCTATCTCTGCCCTAGTGAGGGCCATTTGCAACTTATTTCAATCTTTTGTGTCTTAGAGGCATGTTGTGTTATCCTTTTGTTCAAAGCCGTTGACGTACCATGTGTGAATGGTATGAAGTACGTCAATGGTAGTGTCCTGATTTCTACGGGATAGTTTACATCGACGGTGAACAGTAATGGTTGGTTGTCGCACATAAGTGCTGGCCTACCCGTAAGGGGACGCGGGAGCCGTTAAGCCCCGTAATCCAATCACAATACTGTTCAGTTCGTACGGTGAGTATCCTCTAGAAGTCCGGGTGCGACAAATGGTATCAGATCCTGTCTGCCTGTAGGATCCCTTTTACTGGTCGCAGTTGAGTCTAGAAACTATTTTGTAGCTATATAGGAAAAATGAAGCGTGAGAGTAGGAATTCTGCCATTTTTCTTCTTTCCCCACCCACCCACCCTTTTCTGGTAAGGAAGTGCAACGTTGTTTTCTGTTATCACCTAAACTTTCAAGTTAGGATTTCACGTGTTTCGGGTTCTCCGTAGTACCTCAGGACTTTTGGTCTCGTTTTCCCGACGTTGCTTCGATATCCTGTTCTTCTAAAGAACCTTTTCGTCCGTTGAAACCTTGTTGTTACTTTCCACTTCAGTTTCTTCTACCGGCGTCTAATCAAAACTTCCCCGATCATCTGCAGATGGATCTCAGGTTCTTCCCGCAGGTGGTTCGGATGACTCGCTGTGAGAGCACCGCCGGTTATCCGGAGATGCTGAGAGACATGGTGACTTATCTGGGGTTCCATTGGGCACCGGAGTACCAGGTCTACGAGCAGCAGCGAGAGTTTGACCAGACCTACTACCGGGCTATCGTCTACATTCTGTCAGATGATGGCATGAGCGTTGTCCACCACTACGAGGCAGTAGGTTCCACAGTGGATATGGCCGTGCAGCAGGCAGCTTACGTGAGTCTCACCGTCCTCCATGCTGACTACTGGGGGTTTGACGATTCTATCTATCGCCACATCCCCCGTGGTTACATCACGTCGGCGGGAGTTCACTTCACTCTCCACGGCAACCTGGATACCTACGAGTCTGATAGCTCCAGGCTGCACACCACTGCTCAGTTTGTGAGGCACAGTGACGCAGTTGCTTCCACACTGTCTCAGGAGTTGGCTTCAGTCAGGGAGCAGCTCCACCTTGCTCTCACTCGTCTGGCGACGTACACCACAGATTTTGTTGGAGACGAGCGCTTTGCACGTTTCGTTCAGACAGCTGGGCTTCCGTTGCCAGATGCGGGAGGTTACGAGCCGATCAGAGGTCCACTTCTCGACCTTGGTCCTGGTTACACAGGGATTCCCCGCTATGGAGCACAGGGAGACGACGCTTTCTACTTCACCACACCGAGAGTCCCTCTCAGAGCAGTCCCGCTCTACGTGGATCGTCGTTCTACCTACTTCCGTGGGATTCCTCCTCACCGTATCTCTCGTCGTACTACTCACCGCCGTCCTGCGTGATGAGCATGGGAGTACCGATGTATCCATTCATAGCGATGTTTAGTTATCCTTGGCTTTCAAACCATGTAATGGTGTGTTGGATATTCTGATGTATTTGAACATGTGATGATGTACCTGTTGGTTATCTATTCATGCGTCGGAGTAATCTCTCTTTCGGTTACCAAGTCTATCCTTTGCTGTTATTGTGCTAAAATGCATTTCTGTTCAGGATGCCTCCAACCAGGAACTCCCCGCCTGAGCCACCGCCGCTCACGGAGCTGTTGACTCAGATGACTCAGGTCGTGGCTCAGATGGCCCAGATCCAGGCTAACCAGCACAACAACCAGAATGCTCCACGGGTCAACATCAAGGAGTTCCTCAGCTTGGGCCCGAAAGCTTTCGTGGCAACACGTGAGCCCCTGGATGCTGATGACTGGATCCGTGACATAGCCAGGACGCTGGAGATTGCACATGTTGCTGAGGAAGATAAGGTCAAGTATGCCACCTACCTACTGAAGGGTCAGGCAGCTTCTTGGTGGGAGAACTACCAGACCATGAGAGCTGGCTATCCTATCACCTGGGGTTGTTTCAAGGATGCCTTCCTGAAGCACCACATCCCAGATGGTCTCATGGAAAGGATGCGTGAGGAGTTCTGCTCTTTCAAGCAGGGCAAGCTGGACGTTATCAGCTATCAGACCGAGTTCAATCGCCTCGCTCGATATGCTGGTGACGAGGTATCCACAGAGGCCAAAAAGATGGCAAGGTTCCGCCGAGGTTTTAACCCGGAACTGAAGTACGCTCTCACCAACATCAAGTGCAAGGACTTCGAGGAGCTCGTTGTCGTGGTGGTGTCACGGCAGATCCCATGGGATGGCTAAAGATGTGGGGACGAAGGACGCTGGAGGTGCTCGGGGAGGGATCACGCGACGAGTAGCCGCGTGAGGTACGAAGTAAACACTGCAAACAGCACGATCTACCCAGGTTCAGGGCCCTCGTGAGGAGGTAAAACCCCTACTCCTTCCTTTCTCTATGTATTCTGGTGTCTCACCGAGTAGCCACAGTACAATGTTCTTGCAACCGAGTAGCCACTCTCCTCTCTACGTGATGAACTAGGTCAAGAATTAGGTCACGAAGTGTTCGAGCATGCGATCCCTCACGCAGGAGGCGGCGGGGCACCTTATATACCTGGTGCCCAGCCGGATACGTCCAAACATGGACAAGTGTCAACATAGTGTGCACATCGTCCTTCTTCCGGGTTCCCGCTGACAGCTTTGGTTCCTAACCTTGGCTGCATCCGGAAAGTCGTTGGACAAAACCAAGGGGACAGACTGGTATCACTATGCCAAACACAGAGTGGGGCCCCCTTATCCTGCGACCGCCTGCTTCCATGCTGTCACTGTCAGGCAGGCCGGTCCCAGATGAACAGTAGTTCGAATAGTGCCAAGTATGGACCCAGGATACGCGGGATCCTGTGTCAGAACGGCTCCTTTGACTTTCTGGCCCGAGTAGGTTCCCGCCAGTTTTACTCGGGCCATCTCTTCTACTCGAATGGACAGAACTTGATTGATTCTTTCTTCTGGTCATCTTGAGGTGAGACCGAGTAGCAGTCGACCGGGTAGCAAGTACCGGGTAGGCGGCTACTCGACCAAACCTCTCTTCTGACAGTTGCTTTTACCACTTGCCTTTACCCTACTTGGGGGTAACCCCCCGACAGCAGTCCCCGAAGCTGGTAGAGTCTTGCGAACTCGTTCACTAGGCTCTGCCAGCTTAAAACCAATCCTTGCAACATAGCCCTTGAACCTCAAGATGCCGAGTGAGAACCTCCGAGTAGTACTCTAGAAAGTACCTTGGGTTTCCAGTCTTCCGAGTAGCACCAGCTTTCTACTCTGTAACCGAGTAAAAAGACTTAGAGAATTTCTCCTCTAGCGTCTCTGCAGCGCAGAGCACAATCCAGCCTTCCGTGTCGCATCTGGACACGTGTCAAGCATCCGCGACCCCGACGTCTCGCTGCCCAGGACACGACGTGCCACGCGCCCAGTTTTCATGGGGTGGGCCCCCCGGCTCGTCATGTCCCATCAAGCGCAGTAATAGGCCACGATCTGGTCGTGGGATCAACTGTGGCCGTTACGCGCGCGTTCCGCGCTTGCGTGCGTTTCTATCCGGCCACAGGCCCCACCACACGGGTGTTATGGCCACGATCGATCCCACTACCCCGATGGTAACGGTTATCTGAGGCGAGGGTATAAATACCCCCAGCGGTAACTTCCTCTTCTCCCACCTCCGTACTTTCCTCTTTCGCCTCCCCGTTTCTTCTCCGCCGCTGAGCTCTCCGCCGCCGCGCAACTCTCTGCGCCGCCGCGGACTCGTTTTCTCCACCAGATTCTTCCCAATCTTCCACCGTTTTCCCACTCCTTGCCATGGCTGCTCGCGCCGGCTGGGCTGGTTCTCACGTTACCGTCGATGACTGTTCCTGGCTCGTGAACACCCGGAGGGTTCCTCCTGGTGTTCAGTGCCGGCCGTCCGACGGCGAACTTGTTCCGGCCCCGCAGGAGGGCGAGCATGTCGTCTTCCTCGCGCACTTCGCGCGAGGATTCGGCCTGCCGGCTTCGGATTTTCTCCGCGCCTTCCTGGATCACTTCGGTGTCCAGATGCACCACCTCCCTCCGAATGCCATTGTCTTCCTAGCCTATCACACCGTGGTGTGCGAGGCCTTTCTTGGCGTCCGCCCCATGGTGGAGACTTGGTTGAAGTACTTCCATCTCCGTCAACAGAGTAAGGGGAAGAAGGACGGCGCGGCCGCTGGCAGTCGGGTAACCGACACCGGCAACGCCATGATGCTACAGCGGGCGGGAACCAACCACCCTCGTATCAAGGGCTTGGATTCCGTCCGCCTATGGCAGAAATCCTTCCTCTACGTCAAGAACATCCCCGCCACGGAAGGGGGACCGGTGACGGACCGCATCAACCTGCCTGCGTGGAGCAACCGAGCTCCATCCGGGCAGAATTGGAAGACAAAGCCCTCCAACGACCGCAACTCGATGCAGATGGAGGAGCGGCTCGCCTACCTCACCGGTCAAGGGCTCAGGAGCGACGATCCCGTCGCTTGCTGGATCAAGAATCGCGTGCTGCCTCTGCAGCGGCGCTCCCACCCAATGTGCTACTTGGGGGGCCCTCGTGATTGTACTCGGACAACCACGTTCGAGCTCAGCGACGCGGAGGTCGCCGATCACGCAAGGTCCATACTGACCATAGGCCTCCGCGACGACTGGGAGTACGGATTCATCCCCTTCAGCCGCACGAAGCCGATTCCACGGGTATGTTCTCCTTACTCTGCTTCAATCATATGCAATCCGACTAGAAAACCTTCTCTCCTTGCTGCGAATAGCAATCGCCTTCTGCACCGAGTAGATCATTCTATTGAACTGCCTAGGCTTAGTATGCTTGATGTTTGCACGCCTTGCCGAGTAGGACACTTAGTTGAAATACTCAGGCTTACTCTGCTTTGTGTTTGTACGCCTTCCCGAGTAGGACACTTAGCAAATTTCTCTAGGCTTAGTGTGCTTTTTGTTTGCATGCCTATTCGAGTAGAGTGCCTTTGTGCTACCCGGTTAACTCGTGACGCTTCTTTGTTCCTCAGATCCTTGACCGCCAGCTCGCCGAGAGCTGCGAACGTTTCGAGGGCAATTGGTTCGCTGACCGAGAAGAAGACGATGTGGCCTCCTTCGAGACCACAGATCAGATTAATCTCCCTCATTCTCCCACAATGGAGAAGCAGCGCACAGGAGCGTCTCTCTGCGACTGGTCCGAGGAAGAAGATGCGGGTAATTGGATTTTTCCTGTTTTGTCCGTGCGAAACGCTAACCCTTTGCCTGTTGTTTCTGAGTCTTTCCCTTTTCTTCTCAATCTTTGTAGACGATGCCGATGCTGAGGGCGGGGGAGAAGACGAGGATGAGGACGAGGCAGCCTTGGTCGTCCGTCCTCTATCAGTTGCTGCACCTGCTACCCGCAAGCGGACCGGCAGCGGCGCCCTAGAGCCCCCCGCCAAGAAGAAGAAACCATCCGAGAAGACGACCAAAAAGGTCGTGAAGAGATCAAGACGAACGATTCCCTCCACCAAAGCGTAAGTTTCTTCTCGGTTACTTCCCAGTTTTGCACTTCTCTGTTTCTCTTAATCTTCCTCTGCCTTCCTCTAATTTCTGATTTTACCTTCCTCATCAGAGCTCCCTTAGATGCGAATGCTGCTCTCGCGCCTGACCAGGCCAAGAAGCAAGCTGCCATTGATGTCGACAAGGTTGTCGACCTTGAGGGCGATGAGGCCGACACCACCAAAACAGGGACCATCGATGCCCCAGACGCCGAGGCTGAACAAAAGTCCCGCGCAGATCCAGATGCGCAGGACGCCGCTCATCAGGACAAGCCCCCTTCTCCTCCAGCTAGCACCGCCGAGGAGAAGCAAGATCAAGACCAGGAGATGCGCGACAACGCCGCCCTTGAGCGGCAGGAAGAAGGGGAGGAGCAGCCAGCTACAGGGGCTGCTGGACAAGAAGACCCCGCGGCCCAACCGCAGGTAGAAGAGATGGATACCTCACAGCCAGATCCCGCTGCCGAGCAGCGGGTAGAAGACGCAACTGGGCATTACCCTCTGAGCGGCATGCAACCAGTCGCCGCGCAGGGTAGCGCCCAGCCTGATGGCGCATCAGACAGCGCGTCCCTGGCACCACCAACTGACCAAGGTGGCGCCCAGCCAGACTCCTCCCTGGTGCCACAACCCACAGCTGCAACCGGCCCTTCAGCCAAGCCGGTTACTAGGAAGAGTGCCCAAGATGCTGCCGAGAAGGAGGCAGCCGAGAAGGAGAGAGCTGAGAAGGAGAAGGCTGAGAAGAAGGAGACCGAGAAGAAAACCGAGAAGCCAATCTCCGAGAAGCCGACTGCTCAGAAGGAGAAAGCAAAGAAGAGAGCTGCCGACAAGCCGCCGCCGACATCAGCTGGCCAGTCCAGGCAGCTGGTTATCCGCAATCCCAATGCGGTTCCTGCCGCCGCTACTATAGCTGATCAGCCCCTCTACCCTGATTACATGGTGAAGGTCAGCCAACAGCACCAGGTCGGCTTCTCCCCCACAGACCGGACTCTTGCTCTTCAGATAGGGAGGAAAGACGTGGCGGTGGACTCCAGGCCCCCGGCCCCCAATCAAGACAGATCCGTCTCCATTGCTTCTCGGGCAGCTCAAGACCAGGCGATAACGTCCCAGAGCCTCGAGCAAGTACTCGACCTGATTGGCTTCATCGACGCCAAGTGGGACAGCAAGGTTCTCGGCAACCCCAACTGGAACGGCATCGATCTGGGCGACATCGACCATATGCGTCAGGATTGGAACAAGGTGGACTTGGGTTGCAAACCCATGACCGTCTCGACCACCTCTGCTACACTTGCTGCCAAGATGTTCGTGCACCGTAAGAACGCAGAAGATCTCGAGCAGTCTTACGCGGTAAGCCTTAACTTATCCTTTCCGAGTTGCATCTTTTCTTCTTTTCTACTCTCCCTCTTTTCCTTATCCATCACCCAGTCCCCGAGATTCTGGCCGAGTAGGCGGACACGCTCCCGAGTAGCCGCCTTCTCGGGTTGAATCTCAAATACTTTGCCTGACTCTTGTTTCTTTTGCTTCTCAGAATAGTGTACTGAAGCGGACCAACTTGCACCGTCAACTTCTCTGGAACCATGCCATTGCCAAGAGGCGTATTGCTGCCCTTGAGAAGGAGAAGGTAGCTGCCGAGGAAGCCGACAAGGAAGTAATGAACAGCACCATGAGGCTATCTGAGGTGGAAGGTACGCTTCTAGCTACGCGGTTCTTGCGTTTTTTGTTTACGCCCGCTTCTGCTTTTTTGCGTTAACCATTTCTACTCCGCAGGGAAACTGAAAGCCCTGGTTGACGAGCACGAGAACTGCCGTGCCTTTGTTGAGAATGGCGAGGCCACCATCAAGAAGCTTGAAGGTAAACCACTGTCTACTCGGTTTGCCCTTGTGTATGTTTCTTTTGCTTTTCCACTGACCGTGCTTTTGCTTTCCGCAGAAGATCATAAGAAATTTGCCGAGGAGCATCAAGATTGCCTCAAGCCTGCCGAGGTGCAGGTGCAACTGGCAAGCCAATCAGCTGCTCTGCAGAGCGAGCACGCTACCGAGATGGAGAAGCTACAACTCCAGCTGCAGAAGGCACTCCAGGATGCTATCAACCTTGGTGCCGAGAGGGACAGAGTCATCGCCGAGAAGGCAAAGGCCGAGACAACAGCCAATGCCAAGGTGAAAGCCCTCAAGCAGGAGTGCGAGGTGCTGACAAAAGCTAATGTTGGGCTCTTTACTCAGCTGGAGGGGCTCCGCTTGCTCGAGGAGAAGCATGTATCCAACGAAGAAGCATGGAAAAACCAGCTGCAGGGGCTGCGCCACGAGTTGAATCGTAAGTTTTCTTCTCTCTGCATCTCTTCTTCTCGGCCCTACCTCCTCTCTAATTCTGTTACTGAATTTCTCATTTGCTTCTTGCAGAAATCTTCCCTGACATCGTGTCCTCTTGCGCGCCTGCTTTGGCCAAGGCCCAAGCAGCTCGCATTGAGAAGGGCGAGGCTGCGGACACCAGAGCCGAGATCGAGGATAGCATGCTGGTGATGCGAGGGCAGTTCGAACGCCTAGCCGGCGTGGGGACTGACCTGGTGCGCACCAGCTTCGAGCTCCACAAGCTCTTCTGGCCCCAGGATCCTGCGCCAACAACCATTTGTGGCCTTGCTCTGAAGCTGCGCAATGTGAAGGCCGAATTGAAGAAATGGCGCGCCTCGGGAGCTCGGGCGGGTGCTGATTTGATGCTGCTCTGCGTCGCCTCCTGGTATGAGAACTTGAACATGCAGATTATCCGCGGGAAGCGCGACAATTCCAAGTGGGAGACGGATCCCAGCTGCGTGACCATGCGCAAGCTGATTGCGCATGAGGTTGCGGAGTATGCTGACACGGCCACCTTCATCGATGGCCTCACTGAACCCGACACCGAGGTGGAGGAGGACGAGGAGGAGGACGAAGAATCAGACCCCGAGTTGGGCTTCTTCGATTCACCAAGGGGCAAGGCCGGGAAAGGGAAGGCCGCGATCGTCGCGAGTAGCGATGAAGAAGTCGAGGAGATCGACACAGCCGCCCTCGAGTTCAGCACCTCGTCAGGGGCCGCCCTTGACGACACCGTCAACCTCCGCGCCCCCGAGACCGGCTCCGCCTCCGCGACAACGCCCATCTCGGTGGCCACTGCGACTTCTGAGCAGCTCACCACCGAGCCTGACGCCGAGCAAGCGAGGACTGTTGATGCCAGCACAGAGGCGGACGCCACCAAGGCCACTGAGGAAGACGAAGCAACCAAAGCGAGCACCGAGAACACCCCGTCAACCTGAATTTGATTTTTATCCTGCAAACTTTTTACTCAAACACTTATCAGATCCCCGGGATGCCGGGAGCAAATGTATCAGACTATTTTATTCCGTTGTTACTCATTTTTATTCCCACTTGTTATTTTCAACTTAATCAATTTGTTCAACCTGGGCTGGATGCCGAGTTGCGTTATCATGCGAGTCCCCGAGTTGCATTTCTTATTCACTCTCCCTTTTCGTCTCAGCTCTACCCGCAACTTGTTGCTTTTTTGGTATTCGAGTCACAAGAGTTAAAGAG
Source organism: Alopecurus myosuroides (assembly GCA_028641055.1). NCBI lineage: Eukaryota > Viridiplantae > Streptophyta > Magnoliopsida > Poales > Poaceae > Alopecurus > Alopecurus myosuroides. Next base: position 191,380,807 of record CM054060.1, on the reverse strand, counting down.
TAGAGCTGCAAATACTTAGCCGCTTAGAAACAATCATAGTAACGCAGCCCACCACTTAGCCGAAAAGACAAGACACAGAACAGTAATAAAAGCACCCTACTCGGTTCCTGCACTTTTCTTTTCCTTAGTAATTTTTCCTGTGCTCATGGACCTTTTGCTTGTTCTCTTGCTTGCCATGAAGCCGGGTTTCGGACAGCAGCAAAGTCGAAGAGTTGGCATGTAGGTTTAAACACAGTACTCAATGTACCTTTGAATTTTGAAGTAGAGCAACCGAATAGGCAAAAGGTAAAGCCGAGTAAAAACACTTAGAGCAATTTTGGACGAGGGCAGTCCCCGAGATCAATTTCAGATTGCAGAGTAGAATTTCAACTTGGATAAGAGGGTACATACACATCTTTGCTTACGAATGAAAACGACGGAGTAGAGCTACATTCCAAGGGCGCTTGGTTTCCTCTCCAGCTTTATCTGCCCTGTTCGCCTGTGGTGGGCGCGCATCTATAAGATAGTAAGCATCGTTGTGCAGCGCTTTGCTCACAATGAAAGGCCCTTCCCATGGAGGAGACAACTTGTGCATCCCGGCTGTGCGCTGCACAAGCCTAAGGACCATGTCTCCTTCTCGGAAAACTCTTGGGTTCACCTTTCGGCTATGATAACGCCGCAGGTTTTGCTGGTAGATAGCCGAACGTGACAGAGTCAGCTCTCTTGCTTCTTCAAGCAGGTCAACGTCGTCTTCTCGAGCTTCTCTCGCCTCCACCTCAGTGTAGAGGGTTACTCGGGGGGAGTCATGCTCTAGGTCTATTGGCAACACGGCCTCAGCCCCGTATACCAAGAAGAATGGCGTGTAGCCGGTTGACCGGTTAGGGGTAGTCCTTAGACTCCACAACACCGCTGGCAACTCGTCTAGCCAACACCCAGGTGTTTTCAGCAGTGGCTCCATCAGCCTTGGCTTTATGCCTGCCAGTACCATGCCATTTGCTCTTTCAACTTGCCCATTGGAAGCGGGATGCGCGACTGATGCAACATCTAGTCGGATATGCTTATCTCTGCAGAACCGCACCATTGCTCCCTCAGCAAAATTCGTGCCGTTGTCGGTGATGATGTTGTGCGGGTAGCCATATCTCAGGATCACATCCTTCACGAATTTCACAGCTGTGGCCCCATCGCACCTCCGAATAGGCTTCACTTCGATCCACTTGGTGAACTTATCCACCATGACCAGGATGTGAGTCATGTTGCCTCTAGCCGGCTGGAAGGGCCCGACCATGTCCAAACACCAAACACCAAACGGCCAAGTGATAGGAATTGTTTTCAGCTCGGAAGCAGGCATGTGAATCTTACTCGCGAACATCTGGCAGCCATTGCACTTCCTCACGATATCTTCAGCTTGCTGCAGAGCTGTGAGCCAGTAGAAGCCATGCCGAAAAGCTTTCTGGACCAATGCCCGAGAAGAGGCATGGTGCCCGCATTCTCCTTGGTGTATCTCAACCAGATTTCTTCTCCTTCTGCTGGGTCCACACAACGTTGCAGCACGCCAGTGGCACTTCTCTTGTGCAGCACATCTCGGACTATAGTGTAGCCCTTGGATCTTCTCTGAATCTGTCTTGCAGCCACCTCATCTTCTGGTAGAGTACCGTCCCTTAGAAAGGATAATATGGGCATAGCCCAACTCGGTGTCTCCCGTGTGGGAAACACTGGTTCGTCCACTTCCATTGGGACGGGTACCTCTGGTTGCTCTTTAGGGGTGGGAGCACTTCTCTGAAGCCCAGACCGATTAGCAAGGACTTCCTCAATGAATGCGACAGTCCCCGGGTTAAGGACAACAGTCCCCGGGTAAGAGATGGCAGTCCCCGAGTAAGGAGTGGCAGTCCCCGAGTAAGGAGTGGCAGTCCCCGAGTAGAGGACGGCAGTCCCCGGGTTTCCTGTAGCATTCTCCCAGTCAATCTCCATGGGATCAGATTCCTCACTTGGTAGAGAAGGAACAAATATGGACTCCGAGTTGGGAGAAGGCTTGATGGATGGCTTCCTCAAGTGCTCCAAGGCGACTCCAGCCGGGATGGATTGCCGAGAGGATCCCAACTTGGATAACTCATCTGCTGCTTCGTTCTCTGCTCGGTGAATGTGCTGGAACTCACAGCCTTCGAAGAACCCAGTCATAGACTGCACCAGGAAGCGATATGATGCCATGTTGGCATCCAGAGCATCCGATGTACCAGAGACTTGCTGCACCACCAGATCTGAATCGCCATAGCATATAATGCGCTGCACGCCAACCTCCTTGGCTACTCGCAAGCCATGCACCACTGCCTCGTACTCTGCTACGTTGTTGGATGCCTTGAAGTGGATCTGCAGCACATACTTGAGTTGATCTCGCTTGGGTGACGTAAGCACCACGCCAGCACCAAGGCCTTCCTTCACCTTCGAGCCATCAAAGTGCATTTTCCAGTAATTGGAAACTGGAGCAGGAGGTTCATACTGCACCTCGGCCCAATCCACCAGGAATTCTGCCAGAATCTGAGACTTGATGGCTTCTCTTCTCGCATATGCGGGTGCATACGCTGCCAGCTCGATCGCCCACTTGGCTACTCTGCCACTCGCCTCCTTGTTACCCATGATATCCGAGATGGGAGCAGAGCTCACAACCGTGATAGGATGCTCTTGGAAGTAATGCTTTAGCTTCTTGGCGCCCAAGTACACGCCGTAGGTCATCTTCTGGTAGTGCGGGTAGTTTTGCTTGGAACTGGACAGCACTTCACTGAGATAGTACACTGGGCGCTGCACATTCTTGCCTTCTTCTTCTCGTTCCACCACAATCACCACACTGACTACTCAGTTAGTCGCAGCAATGTATAGCAGCATTGGCTCCTTGGGTAGTGGACTAGCCAAGATGGGAGCACTAGCCAGCATTGCTTTCAGCTCATTGAATGCCACATCCGCTTGCGGAGTCCAGACAAACTTGTCACTTTTCTTCATCAATTGGTACAGAGGCAGTGCCTTCTCGCCCATTCGGCCCAGAAAACGGCTCAGAGATGCCAAGCAACCAGTGAATTTCTGCACGTCCTTCAGGGATCTCGGCAAAGACATGCTCTCAATAGCTTTTATCTTTGAAGGATTAGCTTCAATGCCCCGACTAGACACCAGGAAGCCGAGTAGCTTGCCAGCCGGGACACCAAAGGTGCATTTACTCGGATTCAGCTTCATTTTGTACTTGCGTAGGTTAGCAAAGGTTTCCTCCAGGTCGGCAAGCAGAGTATGTGTTTTATTCGTTTTGATGACAATGTCATCTACGTACACCTGCACATTCTTGCCGAGCTGGTCGTGCAAGCATTTCTGCATGCATTTCTGATAGGTTGCACCCGCATTCCTCAAGCCAAAACACATTACACGATAGCAATAAGCCCCGTACGGGGTAATGAAAGCAGTCTTTATTTGATCAGCAGGATTGAGTGCAATCTGGTGGAAACCAGAGTAGGCATCTATGAAAGACAACAGTTCACAACCAGCAGTGGAATCGATCACCTGATCGATGCGAGGTAGCGGGAAGGGATCCTTGGGGCATGCCTTGTTCAAGTCGGTGTAGTCGACACACATGCGCCATGCAGTGGCAGCCTTGGGATCCTCCTTCTTCTTCTCGACCATGACCGGGTTGGCTAGCCAATCCGGATGCAGCACCTCCATGATGAAATTGCTTATCACTAACTTGGTGATCTGGTCACCAATGGCCTTCCTTCTCTCATCTCCGAAGCGGCGCATAGCCTGCTTCACTGGCTTGGCGTCAGGATGCACATGTAATGAGTGCTCAACCAACTCCCTCGGGACTCCTGGTAGATCTTCATTGGACCAGGCGAATACATCCCGATTCTCACGGAGGAAGTGGATGAGCTCGCTTTCCTATTTCTCCGCCAACCCGGAGCCAATGATGGCTACGCGGTCGGGGAACTCGGGGTCGACCTGGACCTTCTTGGTCTCCTGAGATGCCTGGAATGCGGTCCCGTGCTGGGTACTCGGCACGCCTTGCGCACCAGTTTGCGCGGATTGCGCCATGGCCACCACCTCATACATCTTGTTCTTCTCGGCAGCAATCACCATCGACTCCGCCAACTGGGAACCAGCAGAGGCACACTCCATGGACTTCTTGTAATCACCAGAGATAGTAATTATGCCATTGGGACCAGGGATCTTCATCTTCAGATATGCAACATGGGTAGAAGCCATGAACTTGCTCAGAGCAGGCCTGCCGAGTAGAGCATGGTAAGGACTCTGATGATCCACCACCTCGAACTGCAGGCGCTCTGTGCGGCAGTTATCCCTGGTGCCGAATAGCACATCTATCCATACTCGGCCAATCGGGTTGCACGAGATCCCGGGCACAATGCCATGGAAAGTGGTCTTGCTGGGCAGCATCATGTTCTCGGCCAGGCCAAGCTTCTCGAGTGTGTCTTTGTACACGATGTTGATGCTGCTGCCGTTGTCGATTAGCACCTTGCTGAACCTCACATTCTTCTCGGGACCCAGGAAGGTAGGATCCAGCACCAAGGCGTAGCTACCCGGATTGGGCATCACCTTGGGATGATCTGCTCGGGACCACCTGATCTCCTGGTCACACCAATACATGTAGTGAGGGACAGCAGGAATCACTGCATTGAGCTCCATGGCACGCCTGTGCTGTGATTGCTTGTCGACTGGCTCAGAGGTGAAGATCATGTAGCTCTCATGGTGCTCTTGGTACTGGTTGGAGCCTCCGCCCCCATTGTTGCCGTTGTTGTTGTTGCCCTGGTAGTTGTTGTTGCCTCTGTTGTTGTTGTTGCGGTTGTAGTAGTTGTTGTTGTTGCGGTAGCTCTCATTGTTGAAGTTACGGTTGGCTCCTAAAGCCACCTGGTTCACATTCTCTCTTCTCGGGTACACTGGCGGCCGAGCTGCGGGTGCGCGAGTAGGCTGCACATTGGCATTGGCCGCTGGCAGAGGAGGAGGAGGAGACAAGCCATCACTCTTGATCACATCCCACCACTCGCACTGCCGAGTAGTGTGGTTAGCAGGCCTCGAGGGGTGGTGAGTGTGAAAACTGCATGGGCCATCCTTCATGTCATCAAAGACAAACTTCTTCGGCTGCTCGGAGTTTCCGCTACCCGAATAAGAGGTGCGAAATGGCTTCTTGTTGCCTTGGCCCTGGTTCTGGTTCTGCCCGTAGGCTCCAGCAGGTTTTTGCCTTTGGCTGCCACCAGCTCCAACAGTCACTGCATTCACCTCTTCGGGATCATACCGAGTATCTATTCGGCGCTTGTTGCGGAACTCGTTGCGCTTGCTGTTGCTGAAGTTTCTTCTCGGCTCAGAGGAGTCCATCAGGGGCTGAGTAGGATCACCGAGTGCGTACTGATCCGCAATCTTGATGGTCTCCGCCAGAGTGTTTGGCATCTCCCTCTGCAATCTCTGCCACAACATGCTGCCATGCCTGCATCCCTGCGCAAACCAAGTGATGGCCTGGGCTTCATTCACACCCTCGCAGGTGTTCCTCAATGTACTCCACCGAGTAAGGTACTCGCGGTCTGTCTCGTCTTCTCGCTGCCTGCAAGCGGATAGCTGCTGTGGCCTATTCGGCCTCTTGTAGGTGTTGGTGAAGTTGCTGATGAAGGCATCCGAGAAGTCCAGCCAGCAGTTGATGCTGTTCTTGGGCAAGTTGTTGAGCCAAGTGCGAGCTGGACCCTCTAGCATCTGCGGAACATAGCGCACCGCCCATCTTCTGTTGCCGTTCGCGATATGGACCGCGGTGACATAGTCATTGAGCCAATCTTCGGGCTTGGTGCTGCCGTTGTAGCTCTTGGTGCCCCTTGCGAGCTGGAAGTTCTTCACGGACGGCTCGTTCATGATGCGCGGGCCAAAGCACTCGGGGCCTGGAGGACCCGTGTTCTCCAGCCGCGCCGACAAGCTGATCCGGTCCAGCTGATGCCTCGCATCTCTAGGCGCCAGCATGCGCTCGCCAACACGATCATGGACATCATAGCCAGCCATCTCTATGGCCGAGTAGCCATCATCATACCTGTCCACCTGCACAGCTGCTGGCTGCTCCACCGGGTTGGCGACTGGCGCCACTGCACGCGGCTGCTGCCTCTGCCGAGTAGGCTGAGCTGCGGGTTGCCGAGAAGGACCTGGACGTGCTCCATCTCGGGCCTGGCTTTGAGCTTGATGGGCTTGAGAGCCTGCTCTTGCAGCGTTGTGTTCCTGCCCGGGCTGCTGCGGCACAGCAAGCTGTCTCGCGGCAGCAGCCGGGTCATACACCTGCATTTGCCTATCTCTGGCCGAGCGTCCGCTGCGGCTCTTCTCGCGGCTGGGATGCGGAGACGAGGCTTGATCGTTAGATCTAGCCGCGTGCGAGTGCACCACCTGAGAAGCTCCGGCACCAGGGTTGGCTTTTCGTAACTCCTCGTTCTGCCTAGCAGCCTCCAACACCAACTCGTTGAGCCTTTCTTGCTGCCTAACACGCGCGTCGCCGTCTAGACGAGGCAACTCGGCAGCTACAGCCTCTGCAGCTCTAAGTGTCTTGGCGGGTGTGCTATATCTGGGCTGGGTGGAGGTGTTTTGCGGTGGCGGACTGAGCAGGAACCTCTACAACTGTCGCCATCTCGGCACCAAGGTTGCGCCGAGTGGCGCCTACTCTGCTAGCCCTCCTAGCGACTGGCGTGAAGCCGTGAGCCTTGTTGTACTCGAGCTGATCTAGACTCAACTCCAACCTCATCTTATCCAACTCCGCCTGCTCGGCAAGTAGCTCTAGGCGTTGCCGCTCGAGCTGCTCCCTCATGGCTAGAAGCTCGATGTCGGTGGGAGTCGGCATGCCAAGTCGCCCAGCCGACGTGGGAACAGTCGTAGTAGTGGAAGGTGGCAAGTTGCACTCCTTCTCGTAGGGCCGGTGAGTCCTGCCACCAGTGCTCGGTGCAGCAAGATCCTCGACGACGGCCGCGGCGCCAGTAGCGGCCGCGCCAGCGTTTGTCGCCAAGCCAGTCACCATCACCTCAGCGCGTTCCGCAGAACAGCACGCGGGCCTTCCGCGAGCAGCGATCACCGCGGGAGGATCCTCCGCGTCATGCACCAGCTCGGGGTACGCGCGGTTGGCGACGGTGGCGACGTAGACGAGGTGAGAGCCGAAGGAGATCACCGAGCCGCCCTCCGGCATGGCCCTGCCGCCGAAATCGCCGGCGTTGTCGGTGACAAAGTCGAAGGAGCCGAATCTGTGGACAAGGCCACAGACCACGCACTCCGCTGAAGAAGATCCCGTCCGAACAGAAACTCCAACCAGCGCTGCTGGTTGCCCCACGGTGGGCGCCAACTTTCGTGGTGGTGTCACGGCAGATGCCATGGGATGGCTAAAGATGTGGGGACGAAGGACGCTCGAGGTGCTCGGGGAGGGATCACGCGACGAGTAGCCGCGTGAGGTACGAAGTAAACACTGCAAACAACACGATCTACCCAGGTTCAGGGCCCTCGTGAGGAGGTAAAACCCCTACTCCTGCCTTTCTCTATGTATTCTGGTGTCTCACCGAGTAGCCACAGTACAATGTTCTTGCTACCGAGTAGCCACTCTCCTCTCTACGTGATGAACTAGGTCAAGAATTAGGTCACGAAGTGTTCGAGCATGCGATCCCTCACGCAGGAGGCGGCGGGGCACCTTATATACCTGGTGCCCAGCCGGATACGTCCAAACATGGACAAGTGTCGACATAGTGTGCACATCGTCCTTCTTCCGGGTTCCCGCTGACAGCTTTGGTTCCTAACCTTGGCTGCATCCGGAAAGTCGTTGGGCAAAACCAAGGGGACAGACTGGTATCACTGTGCCAAACACAGAGTGGGGCCCCCTTATCCTGCGACCGCCTGCTTCCATGCTGTCACTGTCAGGCAGGCCGGTCCCAGATGAACAGTAGTTCGAATAGTGCCAAGTACGGACCCAGGATACGCGGGATCCTGTGTCAGAACGACTCCTTTGACTTTCTGGCCCGAGTAGGTTCCCGCCAGTTTTACTCGGGCCATCTCTTCTACTCGAATGGACAGAACTTGATTGATTCTTTCTTCTGGTCATCTTGAGGTGAGACCGAGTAGCAGTCGACCGGGTAGCAAGTACCGGGTAGGCGGCTACTCGACCAAACCTCTCTTCTGACAGTTGCTTTTACCACTTGCCTTTACCCTACTCGGGGGTAACCCCCCGACACTCGTGAACACCGCGCTCAATGAGGAGAATGGGCGCAAGGCGTTCGAAGAGTCGCGCAAGCACTCGCGTGAGGGTGGTTCCTCCTCCAACATGACCACCCCTCCGCAGAAGCGCCGCATCTGGGTGCCAAACAGTGCTGTCACTAGGGCTCCAAATGCCCAAGCTTCTCCAGGCTTTGGTCCCCGCCCACCCAACCCAGCTCAGATGCAGGCTCAGATGTTCTCAATGGGGCAACCAAGGCCAGATGCACCTCGTGTCGTCACTTGCTTCAAATGCAAGCAGACTGGACACTATGCTGATAAGTGCACTCAGAGGCAGCTACCTCCACCACCTCCTCGCCCCAATACCAACCAGGCAATGGTTCGTGCTCCCCCGGCTAAAGCCTTCAACTCCAACAACAGGCCTGTCGGGAGAACCGCGAGGGTGAATCATATCAAGGCCGACAAAGCTGAGGAAGCTGCTGACGTCGTTCTCGGTACATTCCCCGTAAACTCTAACCCAGCTAAAGTGTTGTTTGATACCGGAGCATCGCATTCTTTCGTGTCAAAGATCTTTGCGACAGCAGTTAAGCTACCTTTTGTTGGTTTGGGTTCCCCGCTAGTAGTAAACTCCCCTGGAGCAACTATGCAAACTTCCAAGATCAGTCACGAGAATCAGATCTTGATTGGAGGTCACATATTCCTTGCTTCCCTCATTCTGCTTGGCAATTCTGACATTGATGTCATCCTTGGCATGGATTGGTTGAAGGACAATAAAGCTACGATTGATTGTGCTAAGAAGTCAATAACTCTGTTCCACCCTTCCGGCCAGATAGTCTATTCTCCAAGTGAATCAAGTTCTGTTCAGCTGTACACCCTGGATGCTACAACTCTACCTCTGCTTGAAAATGTTCCGGTGGTTTGTGAATTCCCTGACGTCTTTCCAGAAGAGTTGCCAGGGATGCCTCCGGACAGAGCAGTTGAGTTCGTGATCGAGCTTGAACCAGGTACTGCTCCAATCTCTAAGCATCCATACAAGATAGCTCCTCCTGAACTGAAATTATTGAAGGAGCAAATCGATATGTACATGGAGAAAGGTTACATTCAGCCTAGTTCCTCCGCCTGGGGTTGCCCAACTCTGTTTGTTGCCAAGAAGGATCAAACAAAAAGACTTGTGGTTGACTATCGTCCTCTCAACGAGAAAACCATCAAGAACAAGTATGCAATTCCTCGTATCGATGATCTTTTTGATCAACTTGCTGGAGCCTCAGTATTCTCAAAGTTGGACCTGAGGATGGGTTACCATCAAATAAAGATCAGAAAGGAAGATATTCCAAAAACAGCTTTAACCACTCGTTACGGTCTATATGAATACACCGTCATGTCTTTTGGTCTCACCAATGCACCGGCGACATTCTCAAGACTCATGAATTCTGTATTCCATGAATACCTCGACAAGTTCGTTGTGGTATATCTCGATGATATTCTAGTCTACTCAAAATCTGAGGAAGAGCATGGAGAACACCTTCGTCTCACTCTCATGAAACTTCGCGAGCATCGTCTGTATGCCAAGTTCTCCAAATGTGAGTTCTGGATTCCAGAAGTTGCTTACCTTGGTCATGTCATCTCTGCCAAAGGCATAGCCATTGATCCAGAAAAGGTTAAAGCAATTGTTGATTGGAAACCTCCTAAGACGGTAAAACAAGTTAGAAGCTTCCTTGGCTTGGCTAGCTATTGCCGTCGTTTCGTCCAAAACTTTTCCAAGATTGCCAAACCTCTCACTGATCTCACAAAGAAGGACAAGAAGTTCGTTTGGACTCCACAGTGTGATGAGAGTTTCAATCTCCTGAAGACTAAACTCACTTCCACCCCAGTTCTGGTTGGCCCAGATACTACCAAACCTTTCCAGATATTCTGCGATGCATCTCTCCAAGGTCTAGGTGCAGTTCTTATGCAAGAACGTCAAGTTGTGGCTTATGCTTCACGTCAGTTGAACCCACATGAGCAAAACTATCCCACACATGACCTAGAACTTGCAGCAGTTGTGTTTGCCCTCAAGAAATGGAGGCAATACTTGTTGGGTAACAAAACTGAAATCTTTTCCGATCATAAGAGTCTGAAATACATCTTCACTCAACCAGATCTAAACCTCAGGCAAAGGAGATGGATTGAGAAGATTAAAGACTTTGATCTCACCATTTCTTACACTCCAGGCAAGGCTAATGTTATGGCCGATGCTCTCAGTCGCAAGTCCTATTGCAATAATCTCATGATCATGGAAAGCCAACCTCCACTTCATGAAGAATTCCAGAAACTGAACCTTGGTCTTGTCCCTGAAGGATACCTTGCTAGCTTGACAGCCAGTCCAACTCTCGAGGACAAGATTCGTTCTGAACAACTTCGTGATACTGAAATCAAGAAGATGGTTGAGCACATCAAGGAAGGCAAGGAGAAATTCAAGTCTTTCTCAGTTGATGATAAAGGAACTGTGTTCTTTGAAGGACGCATTGCAGTTCCTCAAGTTCAAAGTCTAAAAGATATCATTCTCAAGGAGGCTCATGAAACTCCTCTCTCCATTCACCCTGGAAGTACAAAGATGTACCAGGATCTTAAGACTCTGTATTGGTGGCCTGGCATGAAACGTGAAATTGCTCAATACGTTTCTGAATGCGACGTTTGTCAACGTGTTAAGGCAGTCCATCAGAAAACAGCAGGTCTACTCCTACCTCTGAAAATTCCTGAGTGGAAGTGGGACATGATTGAAATGGACTTCGTTACTGGGTTTCCAAAGTCCAAGAAGGGCAACGATGCAATCTTCGTTGTTATTGATCGTCTCACTAAAGTAGCTCACTTCTTTGCTGTCAAGGAAACTATCTCAGCTAGCCAGTTAGCAGAGCTCTACGCAGCAAAGATTGTTCCTCTTCATGGTGTTCCATTGGAAATAAGCTCAGACCGTGGAAGCATATTCACTTCTCATTTCTGGAAAAGTTTTCAAGAAGCATTGGGCACTAAACTTCTGTTCAGCACTGCTTATCACCCTCAGTCTCAGGGGCAAGTCGAAAGAGTCAATCAGATTCTCGAGGATATGCTCAGAGCATGTGGTCTCTCCTTTGGCATGAAATGGGAGGATTGCCTTCCATATGCTGAATTCTCCTACAACAACAGCTACCAGACAAGCCTAGGCATGGCACCATTTGAGGCACTGTATGGCCGCAGATGCAGGAGTCCAATCAATTGGTCTGGAGCTGGTGAACGTTCACTCTTAGGCCCTGACATTGTTAAGGAAGCCGAGGAGAAAGTTCGTATCATTCGTGACAATCTCAGGATTGCTCAGTCTCGTCAGAAAAGCTATTATGACAGCAAGCACAGGGATATGGTCTATGCACCTGGTGACAAGGCATATCTCCGTGTAACTCCCCTCAGAGGCACTCATCGTTTCGGTGTGAAAGGAAAGCTTGCACCAAGATACATTGGTCCTTTCAACATTCTCTCAAGGCGTGCAGAAAATGCTTATCGTCTTGAACTTCCAGAAAAGCTATCCAAGGTGCACGATGTGTTCCATGTGTCACAGCTCAAGAAGTGTTTCAAAGATCCAGATCGTGCAGTTGATCATGATTCCATTGAACTGCAAGATGATCTATCTTATGAGGAGCACCCTGTTCGTATTCTCGATGAGACCGAGCGTAAGACTCGCAACAAGAGCACCAAGTTCTTGAAAGTGCAGTGGTCGCATCATTCCGATAAAGAGGCAACGTGGGAGACCGAAGAGGATCTTCGCAAGAAGTATCCGGACCTTTTCCTTTCTCAGTAGGAATCTCGGGGCGCGATTCCTTCAAGGGGGGGGGCGTTTTGTAACATCCCAAGTATGAAAACCATCCCCTTAGAATGTTTGTTGCATGTTTATTAAAGTATTGCATCATGTCATCATGTTGTTTCCATGTTGTTTGCATTTGTTTCTTAGTTGTGGCAATTGTTTTCCACTGTCTTCACAACTCAAATTCAAACTTTATTCAAACAATGGTTTCATACTTGCTCTGTTACAACATTTTAAATAAAAATCACAAATAATAACAACCAATTGGTTTCATTTTATGCCATAGTGATCACTTGGGAAAATGTTGGTTTTAAATCAATCATTTATTTTTCAAACACCTTTAAAATTCAAATCAAAGCACCCAAAACAGAATCATGTTGAAATAATGTTGATACCAAAACAAATCAACTCAATTTGTCTAATTACCATAGGGGTTACCCTATTTAAAATGTTGGGTTTTATTAATGATCATTAATATTAAAAATTTCACCCAATTTTGGTTTAAATTTCAAACAGCAAGCAAATATTTAAACTTTTGACAATAAAAGTTAACAACTGTTTGTATTTGGCCTAAGGAACTTCTCCTAATTTTTTTCCAAATTTTTCATTAAGTTAAACCTATCATTTTCTTCCAAATTCTATTTCAGCAAAAAAAAGAGGGAGAAAGGAAAATTAAAATTTCAAATTTGGCGCCAAGGAGAAACGGGCTGCGCCCAGCCCGTTACCTCTCTTATTCCCCGCTCAGTGCAGCCCAGCCCAATCCCCACCGAGCGTACCGCTTCGTTCCCCCTCCTTCCTTCGTCTCCCCGTACGGCAGCCTATCCGTGCCTCCACGTCGGCGACAGCGCGCCGTGGACGGCCATCGACGCCCGTGCCCCCCTATAAATCAGCCCTAGGGCAGCGCCGTCAAACCCTAGCCCCCTAGGTCCCTGTTCCTCGCCTCCGCCGCCGTTCTCCACCCTCTGCCACCGTTTCCCCCTCTCTGAAGCTCCCTCCGGCGCCACCTCTCTGAACCCCGATGACGTCCACCGCCTCTGCACCCCATCTTACCACCTAGCCCACCGGAACCAGTCCGCCACCATCCCCTCTCTCGATCGAACACCTCAGAGGAGCTCGCCATCGACCGTGCCCTCGCCGCCGTCCTCAGCCGTGTCGCCGTCGACTCCCCGCGTTTCTCTGCAACCTCGACACCTCCCGGTGAGCCACCGTCCTGCCTCCTCCTCCTCTCTGTTGCCAACTGCTCGCAATTATCTACGCACGCTTCCAGCACGCACACACCCCCTCAGATCGAGCACGGCCGCGTTATCTCAACGCCGGCGAGCAGCGTTGCCTTCTGTCAGTCGCGGACGGATGCGTTCGTCAGAAAAATTCAGTTAACCAATACTGAATGTTAACCTGTCTGCGTTCCTTTCCCTGTCAAACGACTGAAACCAGCGCAGTGGTTGCGCTACTCTGAATCTTGCGGCTGGTCGAGGGTTCGAGCCCCGCAGCGCCCAACTTTTTTGTGGTTTTTTCCTTCCACGCGCAGAGGCCCACTAGTCATTGGCTCCCTCTGCCACGCGAGCGTGCGCAGCGCCACGCTGGCCCCTGGCCCACGCGGCAGTGGCAGTGTGTAGCTGCAGCGCAGTAACAAAAGTATCTGCGCGTTTCTGTTTAATTCCTAATCATTTTAAATAACAGATTTAAACCCTAAAATTAAACCTTTAATAACTTTTAATCTATAAGTCCAATAAATAAAAGTTATATATGTTTATTGCTCTAAATTAAATGATCTTTCCAAATAATCCATTTGTGTACTGTTTTGAAATTTCAAATTGCAATTCAAATTTGAATTCAAATAAATCAATTGTATTTTGCTAAAATTCATAACTAATTCATAATAAATCCAAATCATGCAAATCAAATATGTTTTCAATGCTATTTCAAATAACCTATTCAAATATAAATTTTGTTTCATGGTTTGAATAATTTAAATTGCCTAAATAATTTACTACTTGTTTAATTCATTTAAATTTGATAAAATCATAACTTGCTCAAAATAAAATAATTTTAAACATGCAAAATATGTTTTCAAACCATCAAAGTGTGAACTTTTCAAATGTGAATTTGAAATTATGTCTTGAACAAATAAAAATTCAATTAAATTCAAACTTGTTTTAATTTCATTTAAAACTTGTTTAATATTGTTTAATTCATAATTAAATTATCCTAACTCCTATTTCAATATTTGAAACATGTAATCCAACTAAAATTTGATGTTCTTTTCAAATAAAACTTTGTTAATTGTTTTGCACACTCTAAATTGATGAAAACAACAATTTCTTGTGTGACATATTAAGTGACCCAAAAATTTCTAAACTTAATAAATGATTTTCCAAACTTGTTAAATCCTTTTACCACTTGCATCTATTATTGTTATTTGTTGTTATTTTGTTGTTACCATCATGCATGCATCATGCTAACAACTTTCACATAATAATTAATTGTAAATCATTTGTTTCCACTTATTTTCAATGGACCTTTTCCATATGCAATCCAATTGCATATGGGTCCATTTAAATTGTGTTATCATGTATCTAGTTTATGTTGATGCAACCATTAACTTGTCATGCATCATCTTTGATTGTGCACCATGCCATGATAATGATTGTTTATATTCTGCCTTGTTGTTTGCTTCTTCTCGGATAGACGACGACGTTGATACCGACGATCTTTACGACACCCCTTCTGAGGATCTAGCTCAGTACCCGGCTACTGGGTTTGCAGGCAAGTTATCACTCACATGAACCATTGTGTTCCTTTCAACATTGGTTACCGATACGTTCCGTTGTCTATATTTGCTAGCCCTATGTATCGTTGCTTCTGTTACGAACCTATCACATGATACCCTAAACCCTGATATTGCCACACCTCCAGTCCTAAAACCCCGTTGCTTGGGCCCGTGTCTTACTAGCATGCTTAGGGTTGTTTTGCTCGAGTCTGTTATCCGTTACTTTCTGTTATTATATCTGTTATATTCTGGGGCTCGATGTTAAACAACAATTTGTTAATTTGAGGTAATAATAATTTGCTGATAAGGCACAGGCAGGAGGCCCGACGTGGTTTTGAGGCCTGCTAGTGTCGACCCTAATAGGAAAAGGGTCTTGTCTACTGATCCATGATGAGCGCACTATCCGCATGTGGGAAGCGTGTATGGGCGCCCCCCTCAATTTGACTCGATCCGCATCTCGTCCAAATCACCACACTTAGTTCGGGCTTTCCATTTGATGCACGCATATGCAGGTACGAACCCGAGGCCAGGGTGGAACTTTTGTAGTCGGCATTTAGGGCGGCGTGGTCTTCCAGTGCTATGAGGGTCCTCCTTTTCTTCGGGGGGCTCGATTAGCCGCGCACGCACAGCACGTGGTGCTTTGGGCTTGATGCGAAGAAGAGTTGAGTTGTGTTGAGTGCCCCGCTTGGTGGGAAAGGCCTTCCCATCTGGCGGGTTATTCTTACGTGTACGGCCAAATTGGTGCACCCCTGCAGGGATAAATCTTCTCGAGAAGCCGTGTTTTCCGCGGTTATGGTTGACTTGGTGAAAGTACTGGCTAACAAGTACTCAGAACAACTTACACCTAACTAATGATGACTTGACTAGTAATAGGCTTACTGAAACAACAACTTGATCCATCATTAATCCAACTGTGTGAGTTATCCTCGGATTGCTTCTTTGGATAAGGGGCGAGATCCAGGATGGGTTTGTTTGGTGGATAGCTATAGTTGGTTACGATACGCTATCTTATCTCCTTCTGTTACACCGGAAGTTGTAGTATGTTCTGTAGTTGGTTAGGTCAGCCAGTTGCAGCACCTTTCATACCCTTTTCTTCCGTTGATCCCAAGGCATCTGTGATTGGTGTTGACGGGTTACGCTTTAGTGAATTGTGAGTCTTGCTTGCCAGTACGTTTATGTACTGACCCCTTTGGGGCTGTGGTTTCCGCAGACTACGACTACGGCTACGATGACCACCAGGATGGCTACTTCGTGGAGTTTGACGAAACTGTAGACGAGTAGCTAGCTGGACCAGGGCTGGATCCAGGACCTACGTGGATGGGCTTCGTCTTCTTTATTTTCCCGGCTTCTTAAGCCTATTTGGATTTGTCTGTGCTCAGACCCCCTTTGACTGCTTCCGCTGAGATGTAATGATGTTATGTTGGGACATGTGTCCTCTGGATGATTGTATTTGCTATCTCTGCCCTAGTGAGGGCCATTTGCAACTTATTTCAATCTTTTGTGTCTTAGAGGCATGTTGTGTTATCCTTTTGTTCAAAGCCGTTGACGTACCATGTGTGAATGGTATGAAGTACGTCAATGGTAGTGTCCTGATTTCTACGGGATAGTTTACATCGACGGTGAACAGTAACGGTTGGTTGTCGCACATAAGTGCTGGCCTACCCGTAAAGGGACGCGGGAGCCGTTAAGCCCCGTAATCCAATCACAATACTGTTCAGTTCGTACGGTGAGTATCCTCTAGAAGTACGGGTGCGACAGGAGGTTATCAGCCTCCCTGTCCACGGCGGCAACATGCTGGAGGTGATTTACACCAACGAGGAACGTGCCTTGGATACTGCCCTGGCCAATTTCGAGCAATGGCTTCAGCCTAAAAAGCACAAGTTCTTGGGCTTCGACCTTGAGTACACACGTAGCCATGCTTACAAACCCCATGCCGTCGCTGTCTTCCAAATCACCATGCGCAACCACGTCCTCGTGTACCACTGGTGCAGGTCGCCGCAGACAGATCATGGACGCAAGTTGCTGCAAGACTTCTTTTCAACAAAGAAGATCACGTTCGCAAGCGTGGACACGACAGGCGACAAGAATGCTCTTGCCCAATCAGGCTTCTTTCTGCCACCAGAGTACCACCATGACATCCAGTTGGAATTTGGGGTACCCAAAATTGGAATGGATACTCTAGCAAAAAATATCATAGACAGTTGGTACCTCGAGATGAAGTCTGGATTAGATTCACACATGCACCATTATTGGGAATGGGAGATGACTGCAACAAGCCGCAACTATGCAGCGGTGGACGGGTATGTAAGCTACGAGTTATACAGAAGGATCCAAGACATGAAAAACAGTTTAGTTCCAACATGGCTGGAGAAGATCCGCCCCTGGTGCAAGAGCGAAGGTAAAGCTTCACGCCGCCGCCGCGGCAATGAGGGCACGAGCAAAAGGATACGCAGGAAGTAGTTGTTTAAGTGTTTTTAGCGCTTGATAATAAGTGTTCTTATTCGTGTTCTGGTTTGTGTGCGCGAAAAATATGTTTGTTTTACATATTAATGTAATTTTGTGCAATATGTAGCACCTGGAATTTGTTTCCATGATTTATAGATGAAATACATTGCTGCTGTTTTTTTTTTGGCATGAATTAACATCAATTGGTCAAACATTAGGAGCCTTAGATTCAACTCAAATTCAACAACAAACTCTAACATTTTCAAACTGACTAGAGATCAAACTGACATATTAAAACAGATAATAGTCGCAACATAAGTCAAACATTTTCAAACTGACTAGAGATCAAACTGATATATTACAACAGATAATAGTCGCAACATAAGTCAAACATTTTCAAACTGACTAGAGATCAAACTGACATATTACAACAGATAATAGTCGCAACATAAGTCAAACATTTTCAAACTGACTAGAGATACATGATACAACAAACAATTCAGACTCCCAACAGATAGCAGCTCCAACATAAGCCAAATGATATCTTCAAATAGCAGTTCAAACAGCAGCTCAATCTTCTTCAGTCAGCAGATCATTCTCCTCCGGCAGATCCGTTGCCGTTGTGCCCACCAAAACAGTGGCCACCGTCCCTCACCTAAGGAGGGCCACTGCCATCCACATACCCACCAAAGAATGGGAACTGGTCCGTGTGTGTGATGTCGACCTTGTCGTCGTCCCACAGTGGAGTGTCCGAGACGACTGGGCCAGGGTCCACGACCTCCGAGACATGAATGAGGACAATGTGCTCCAATGTCCTCATCGAGGTCGGGGTGCGCTTTGTGGCCGGCATGTACGGCTCTGGCACCTCCACAATGTAGGTCTTCGGGACTACGCTCGGCTGCTTCATCCAGGCCTCCACCGACAGGAACTAGCAATCCACCGGGACATGCATCTGCACCAGATCACCGCCAAGATGGTTGACGAACTGCTCCACCGCAATGGGCTCCCATGCCTCCCGCGGGAACCGCTCGAAGGTGAGCTTCGTCAGATACGGTAGCTCAGATCGCTCGGCACCGCTACCACAACACCAGCGAATAAATATGAGCGGCGCTCCACCGGCGACGACGCGTCGGGACAGATGTAACACGGCGGTGCAGTCCTCCTCGGAACGGAATCGAATGAGAAAGTCCACCGGCGGCGCACTAACATCCACCTTCACCTGCCTACGGGTGACTGCGCATTGCACGACCAGCGCAGCCAGGACTTCCTCAGGCGACAAAGGAGGGCGACGCCCTCCCACGGTGACCTCGAGCGCGCGACCGTGCCACTTCTCCTCGAGCTTCTCCATTGCACGTGAGCAGGCGAGCACACAACGACCTTGAGTCGGCCGTAGTGCGGGCTCCCCAGTCCGGAACATCTCCTCCGGGAACATGCGCCGGGCAGCCATCAACGAAGGAGACATCGAATAGCCGCCCGCGATCTATGGATTTGGTGGGGAAGAGTGGGGAATTTGGGGTTCGATCCTGTTTCAGTCTGCAAGATGGGCAGAAGAGCAAATGGCGAATTTGGGGTTCGATCCTGTTTCAGTCTGCAAGCTGGGCAGATGAGCAAATGGGGAATTTGGGGTTTGATCCTGTTTTAGTCTCAATTTGACCCTTTTTTAACACAAAATCTGCACTAGGGGCTCCAATTCTTGTTTTAACATGTGCTAGATTTTGGTTTTCTATGTATGTACGGCATGCCCCAACAAAGTGAGGAAATAAATCCATTGGTCAACCCCCTTTCCGATACCAGTTGAAGGGGTAAACGGAAAAGTTTCGGTCAACACATGCCAGAGTTTCGTTGAAGAGGGGGCTCCGGAGTAGGAATCCTTCCTTAGCCTATATGGAGTAAAATAATGTCCATACAAGTGTGCTAGGAGGTGAAGAGAGCCAAGATCCAAACCCGAGGTGTGATCGGTTTCACCCGCATCACTTGCTATATATGCAGGAAGGATCTATACGTACACCTCAACCCCCTCCCCCTTCGGACGATCCCGAGGAAATACTATAACAACTCCGGACCGTCTGAATCCCACCCAAAATAAGGGTTTGACATACCATGTGTGTTAGAGTGTGGCACGAGCCTTGGATGCCCAATATTCCCTCACTCTTTGTGTTAGGGCTCACCGGCGTCGGATTCTCTCTAATGGGTTCTAGGACTACTCAGAGCCCAAAACTGCCGGTTCTGAAGGAACGGGGGGAATGTCACCAATAGGTGGGCCCTAACATTGTCTTGGGTGTTCCTTGGGCCTAATCGAACACAACCGAGCAATTAGTTCCACTTTGCTACCACCTTTCCGGCTCATAGAGGGTCCAAAACGACAGTTCCGTCCTTTTCTTCAACGGGCCTAGGTTTTCTCCGGAGAGAGGCTCCGGAGCGTGTGAATCCCACACAAACCTGGGGTATGCCATATAATGTGTGTTAGAGTGTGGCATGGGTCTTGGATGCCCAATATTACCTCACTCTATGTGTTATGGCTTCACCAGCGTCGGATTCTCTCTCGCGGGTTCCAAGGCGCTACTCAGAGCCCGAAACTCCTGGATCTGATGGAACTGGGGAATCTTGCCAAGAGGTGGGACCCAACATTGTGTTGGGTGTTCCTTGGGCCTAACCTAACACAACCAACCAATTAGTTCCACTTTGCTACCCCTTTCCGGCTCACGTAGAGGGGCCAGATCGGCAGTTCCGTCCTTTTCTCCGACGGGCCTAGGGTTTCTCTGGAGAGGAGCTCCAGAGCGTCTTAATCCCACCCAAGCCTAGGTTATCACGTAACATGTTTGTTAGAGTGTGTGGCATGGGTCTTGGAAGCCCAAGATTCCCTCACTCTTTGTGTTAGGGATTCACCGGCGTCAGATTCTCTCTAGTTGTTGTAGGACTACTCACGGACCAAAACTCCCGAATCTGACAGAGAACAGGGGGGATCTTGCCAAGAGGTGGGCCCTACCATTATCTTGGGTGTTCCTTGGGCCTAGAAAAACAAAACCAAGCAATTAGTTACACTTTTCTACCCCCTTCCGCCTCACATAGAGTGTCCAGAATGGCAGTTCCGTCCTTTTTTTAACGGGCCTAGGGTTTCTCCGGATGGGAGGTCCAGAGCGTCTTAATCCCAACCAAACCTATTGTATGCCATACCATGTGTGTTAGAGTGTGGCATGGGTCCTGGATCCCCAATATTCCCTCACTCTTTGTGTTATGGCTTCACAGGCGTCGGACTCTCTCTCCTGGGTTCAAGGACTACTCACAGCCCAAAACTCCCGGATCTGATGGAACGGAGGAAATATTGCAAATAGGTGGGCCCTACCATTGTCTTGGTTGTTCCTTGGGCCTAACCTAACACAACCGAGCAATTAGTTCCACTTTTCTACCCCCTTTCGGCTCACGTAGAGGGTCCAGAACATCAGTTCTGTCCTTTTCTCCAACAGACCTAGGGTTTCTCCGAAGAGGAGCTCCGGTGCGTATTAATCCCACCCAAGCCTATGGTATCACATAACATGTTTGTTGGAGCGTGTCATGGGTCTTGGATACCCAAGATTCCCTCACTCTTTGTTTTAGGGCTTCACTGGCGTCGGATTCTCTCTCATCGGTTCTAGGGCTACTCAGAGCCCGAATCTGACGGAACGGGGGGAATCTTGCCAAGAGGTGGGCCCTACCATAGTATTGGGTGTTCCTTGGGCCTAACCTAACAGAACCAAACAATTAGTTCCGCTTTGCTACCCCCTTCCGGCTCACGTAGAGAGGGGCGAGATCGGCAGTTTCGTCCTTTTTCTCCAGGGGGCTAGGGTTTCTCCGGAGAGGAGCTCCAGTGTGTCTTAATCCCACCCATGCCTAGGGTATCACATACCATGTGTCTTATAGTGTGGAATGTGTCTTCGATGACCAAGATTGCCTCAATCTTTGTGTTATGGCTTCACTGGCGTCAGATTCTCTCTCGCGGGTTCCCGGGCTATATATACTCAGAGCCCAAAACTCCCGGATCTGACGGAACGGGGGGAATATTGCCAAGAGGTGGGCCCTACCATAGTCTTGGGTGTTCCCTTGGGCCTAACCTAATAGAACCAAGCAACTAGTTCCACTTTGTTACCCCCTTCCGGCTCAGATAGAGGGGCCAGATCGGCAGTTCCGTCCTTTTCTCGAGGGGGCTAGGGTTTCTCCGGAGAGGAGCTCCAGATCGTCTTAATCCCACCCAAGACTAGGGTATAACATAAAATGTTTGTTAGAGGGTGGAATGGGTCTTGGATGCACAATATTCCCTCACTCTTTGTGTTAGGGCTTCACCAGCGTGAGATTCTCTCTAGTTGTTGCATGAACGAAACTCCCAGATCCGACGGAATAGGGGGATCTTGCCAAGAGGTGCGCCTTGGATGCCCAAGATTTAGCCACTCTTTGATTTAGGGCTTCACCGATGTTAGATTCTCTCTAATGGGTTCTAGGATACTGAGAGCCCGAAACTCTCGGATCTGACTGGACGGGGGGAATATTTCCAAGATGTGGGCCCTACCATTGTCTTGGGTGTTCTTTGGGCCTAACCTAACACAACCAAGCAATTAGTTCCACTTTGCTACCCCTTTCTGTCTCACGTAGAGGGTCTATAACGACAATTCCGTCCTTTTCTTTTAGCAGCCCTAGGGTATCTCCAGAGAGGATCTTCAGAGCGTCTGAATCCAACACAAGCCTAAGGTATTCCATACCATGTGTCTTATACTGTGGCATGTGTCTTCGATGCCTAATATTGCCTCAATCTTTGTGTTATGGCTTCACCAGCGTCAGATTCTCGCTCGCGGGTTCTAGGGCTAATCAAAGCACGAAACTACCGGATCTGACGGAACGGCGGGAATCTTGCAAAGAGGTGGGACCTACATTGTCTTGGGTGTTCCTTGGGACTAACCTAACACAACCAAACAATTGGTTCCACTTTTCTACCCCCTTCCGGCTCACGTAGATGGGGCTAGACCGGTAGTTCCGTCCTTTTCTCCAACGGGCCTAGGGTTTCTCCGGAGAGGAGCTCCAAAGCGTCTTAATACCACCCAAGCCTAGGGTATCACATAACATGTTTTTTAGAGTGTGTCATGGGTCTTGGATGCCCAAGATCCCCTCACTCTTTGTGTTAGGGCTTCACCGGCGTCAGATTCTCTCTCGCGGGTTCCAGGGCTACTCATAGCCTGAAACTTCCGGATCTGACGGAACGGGGGGAATATTGCTAAGAGGTGGGCCCTACCATTTTCTTGGGTGTTAGTTGGGCCTAACCTAACATAACCAAGCAATTAGTTCCGCTTTGCTACCCCCTTTCGGCTCACACAGAGGGCCCAGGTCGGTAGTTCCGTCCTTTTCTCCAACGGGCCTAGGGTTTCTCTGGAGAGTCTTAATCCCACCCAAGCCTAGGGAGTGTGGAATTGGTCTTGTATGCAAAAGATTACCTCACTCTTTGTGTTAGGGTTTCACCGGCGTCAGATTCTCTCTAGTTGTTGCAGGACTACTCACGGACCGAAACTCCCGGATCTGACGGAACGGGGGGATCTAGCCAATAGGTGGCCCATACCATTGTCTTGGTTTTTCCTTGGGCCTAAAAAAACACAACCAAGACATTTTTTACACCTTGCTACCCAATTTCCGCTCACGTAGAGGGTCCAGAACGACAGTTCCGTCCTTTTTTCCAGCGGGCCTAGGGTTTCTCAGGAGAGGAGCTCCGGAGCGTCTGAATCCCACCCAAGCCTAGCGTACGCCATACCATGTGTGTTAGAGTGTGGCGTGGGTCCTGGATTCCCAATATTCCCCCACTCTCTGTGTTATGGCTTCACCGGCGTCAGATTCTCTCTCGTGGGTTCCAGGACTACTCATATAGCCCGAAACTCCCGGATCTGACGGAGAAAGGGGGAATCTTGCCTAGAGGTGGGCCCTACCATTGTCTTGGGTGTTCCTTGGGCCTAACTTAACACAACCGAGCAATTAGTTCCACTTTTCTACCCCCTTCCGGCTCACGTAGAGGGGCGAGAATAGCAGTTCCGTCTTTTTTCCTAGCGGGGCTAGGGTTTCTCCGGAGAGGGGTTTCGGAGCGTCTGAATACCACCCAAACCAAGGGTTTGTGATACCACGTGTGTTATATTGTGGCACATGCCTTGGATTCCTAAGATCCCCTCACTCTTTGTGTTAGGGCTTCACCGACGTCAGATTCTCTCTAATGGGTTCGAGGACTACTCAGAGCCCGAAACTCCCGGATTTGAAGGAACGGGGGGGGAGGGATCTTTCCAAAAGGTGGGGTGTTCCTTGGGCCTAACCTAACACAACCAAGCAATTAGTTCCACTTTGCTACCCCCTTCCGGCTCACGTAGAGGGGCTAGGTCGGCAGTTCCGTCCTTTTCTCCAACGGGCCTAGGGTTCTCCGGAGAGGATCTACAGAGCGTCTTAATCCCACCCAAGCCTAGGGTATCACATAACATGTCTGTTAGATTGTGGCATGATTCTTGGATGCCCAAGTTTCCCTCACTCTTTGTGTTAGGGCTTCATCGGCGTCACATTCTCTCTTGCAGGGTTCCAGAATACCGAGAGCCCGAAACTCTCGGATCTGACTAGACAGGGGGAATATTTCCAAGATGTGGGCCCTACCATTGTCTTGGGTGTTCTTTGAGCCTAACCTAACACAACCAAGCAATTAGTTCCACTTTGCTACCCCTTTCCGTCTCACGTAGAGGGTCTATAACGACTATTCGTCTTTTTCTTTAGCGGCCCTAGGGTATCTCCGGTGAGGAGCTTCAGAGCGTATGAATCCCACCCAAGCCTAGGGTTTTCCATACCATGTGTATTATAGTGTGGCATGTGTCTTCGACGCCCAATATTGCCTCAATCTTTGTGTTATGGCTTCACCAGCGTCGGATTCTCGCTCGCGGGTTCTAGGGCTACTCAAAGCATGAAACTCCCGGATCTGTCGGAACAGGGGGAATCTTGCCAAGAGGTGGTACCTACATTGCCTTGGGTGTTCCTTGGGACTAACCTAACACAACCAAACAATTGCTTCCACTTTGCTACCCCTTCCGGCTCACGTAGAGGGGGCTAGACCGGTAGTTCCGTCCTTTTCTCCAACGGGCCTAGGGTTTCTCCGGAGAGGAGCTCCGAAGCGTCTTAATCCCACCCAAGACTAGGGTATCACATAACATGTTTTCTAGAGTGTGGCATGGGTCTTGGATGCCCAATATCCCCTCACTCTTTGTGTTAGGGCTTCACCGGCGTTAGATTCTCTCTCGCGGGTTCCAGGGCTACTCATAGCCCGAAACTTCCAGATCTGACGGAACGGGGGGAATATTGCCAAGAGGTGGGCCCTAAAATTTTTTGGGTGTTAGTTGGGCCTAACCTAACATAACCAACCAATTAGTTCCGCTTTGCTACCCCCTTTCGGCTCACACAGAGGGGCCAGGTTGGTAGTTCCGTCCTTATCTCCAACGGGCCTAGGGTTTCTCCGGAGAGGAGCTTCGGAGCGTCTTAATCCCACCCAAGCCTAGGGTATCACATAACATGTTTTTTAGAGTGTGGAATGGGTCTTTTATGCAAAATATTCCCTCACTCGTTGTGTTAGGGTTTCACCGGCGTCAAATTCTCTCTAGTTGTTGCAGGACTATACTCACGGACCGAAACTCCCGGATCTAACGGAACGGGGGGATCTTGCCAAGAGGTGGCCCCTACCATTGTCTTGGTTGTTCCTTGGGCCTAAACCAACACAACCAAGAAATTTTTTACACCTTGCTACCCAATTTTGGCTCACGTAGAGGGTCCAGAACGACAGTTCCGTCCTTTTTTCCAGCGGGCCTAGGGTTTCTCCGGAGAGGAGCCCCGAAGCGTCTGAATCCAAACCAAGCCTAGAGTATGCCATACCATGTGTGTTAGAGTGTGGCATGGGTCCTGGATTCCCAATATTCCCTCACTCTCTGTGTTATGGCTTCACCGGCGTCGGATTCTCTCTCGTGGGTTCCAGGACTAATCATATAGCCCGAAACTCCCGGATCTGACAGAGAACGGGGGGGGGGGGAATATTGCCTAGAGGTGGGCCCTACCATTGTATTGGGTGTTCCTTGGTCCTAACCTAACACAACCGAGCAATTAGTTCCACTTTGCTACCCCCTTCCGGCTCACGTAGAGGGGCGAGAACAGCAGTTCCGTCTTTTTCCCTAGCGGGGCTAGGGTTTCTCCGGAGAGGGGTTCCGGAGCGTCTGAATACTACCCAAACCAAGGGTTTGCCATACCACACGTGTTATATTGTGGCACGTGCCTTGGATTCCTAAGATCCCCTCACTCTTTGTGTTAGGGCTTCACCGACGTCATATTCTCTCTAATGGGTTCGAGGACTACTCAGAGCCCGATACTCCCGGATCTGAAGGAACGGGGGGGGGGGGATCTTTCCAATAGGTGGGCCCTACCATTGTCTTCGGTGTTCCTTGGGCCTAAACTAACACAACCAATAAATCAGTTCCACTTTTCTACCCCCTTCCAGCTAACGTAGAGGGGCTAAATCGGCAGTTCCGTCCTATTCTCCAACGGGCCTAGGGTTTCTCTGTAGAGGATCTACAGAGCGTCCTAATCCCACCCAAACCTAGGGTATCACATAACATATCTGTTAGAGTGTCGCATGGGTCTTGGATTCCCAAGATTCCCTCACTCTTTGTGTTAGGGCTTCACCGGCGTCAGATTCTCGATCTCTCGCGGGTTCTAGGGGCTACTACTCATAGCCAGAAACTCCTGGATCTGACGGAACGGGGGGAATCTTGCCAAGAGGTGGGACCTACCATTGTCTTGGGTGTTCCTTGGGCCTAATTAACCTAACAGAACCAAACAATTAGTTCCGCTTTGCTACCCCCATCCGGCTCACGTAGAGGGGCTAAATCGGCAGTTCCGTCCTTCTCTCCAACGGGCCTAGGGTTTCTCCGGAGAGGAGCTCCGGAGCGTGTTAATCCCACCCAAGACTATGGTATCACATAACATGTTTGTTAGAGTGTGGCATGGGTCTTGGATGCACAAGATTCCCTCATTCTTTGTCTTAGGGCTTCACCGACGTCAGATTCTCTCTCTCGGGTTCTAGGACTACTTAGAGCCCGAAACTCCCGGATCCGACGGAACGGGGGGAATCATGCCAAGAGGTGGCCCCTACCATTTTCTTGGGTGTTCCTTGGGCCTAACATAACACAACCAAGCAACCAGTTCCACTTTTCTATCCCCTTCCGGCTCACGTAGAGGGGCCAGAACGACAGATTCGTCTTTTTCTCCAGCAGGCCTAGGGTTTTTCCGGAGAGGGGTTCAAGAGCGTCTGAATCCCACCCAAACCAAGGGTTTGGCATACCATGTGTGTTAGAGTGTGGCATGGGCCTTGGATGCCCAAGTTTCCCTCACTCTTTGTGTTAGGGCTTCACCGGCGTCAGATTCTCTCTCGTAGGTTCCAGGACTACTTAGAGCTTGAAACTCCCCCTTCGGACGAACCCGAGGGAATACTATGAGAACATGTGGTATATATTAGTTTCCATCTACCTATAGCCTACCCTAACACGTTCAAACAAAATATTCTATTAGGACACCCCCTTCCGACGCCGGTGGAAAGGGTAGACGAACAAGTTGACTTTTCGGTCAACATGCCAGAGTTTCGCTGAAGCGGGGGCTCCGGAGCATAGGAATACCTACAAAACCTAGAGGGGGTCCAATCATGTCTATACAAGCGTGTTTGGAGGCGGAGAGAGATCCAAGATCCTAATAAGAGGTGTGACCGGTTTCACCGACATCACTTGTACAAAGGAAGGGTTTTTCCACTACATCTCGAAACTCCCCCTTCAGACAAACCTGAGCGAATGTCTTATCAGAACTAGTGGTAGATATTAGTTCTCCATGTACCTTTGGCCTACCCTAACACAACCAAACAAAATATCCCATTGGGACACCCCCTTCCGACGCCGGTGGAAGGGTAGACGAAAAAGTTGACTAAGAGCATGAGAAGCCTACCACATGCAAACTAAATATACAATTGGGACACCCCCTTCGGGGCTGAAATTTAGGGAGTTTCAATCAAACTTGAGTCAAAATAAAGATAATACATTCACACTGAAGGGAGCTTAATTAAGATAATAATAATTACAGTCAATAAAAGCCTAAACTAGGTGGTGGCACTCCTCGGACCCGCAGTTCGGGCAGGTTCCCGGCTGTGCAAGTGCCCAACTGCAAATGGGGCAGTTACATATGAGGAAGAAGGCGTTTGCTGGCGGGGCGGCAGGTTCCGGCGGTGCCCGCAGCTTGTTGCCCGGCCGCGTCGCGTCGGTGTTGGTGCATAGTGGAGGCCGAGAGAAGCTAATGGAGGAGTGCATGGGAAAGACGGGACGTCGCCACAGTTCTGTCTACATGCGTGCTGAGCCTGCTTTGGGGCTAGCTAGCTGTTGCACGCCATGCCTACAAACTTTGGGCGAGCTAGTTGCATGCCGCGCGAGACGTGCACTCTTTGCCTCCGTGCGCTGCGTGATGTGCCTGCGTGACCCGTCGCATCTTGATCTTAATGCGTGCCTGCACGCGTGCCCGGCCATGTGCATGCATGCCCATGGATCACTTCTGTTGTTGCACACACAAACAACTAGCTGTGGACTGCTTGGTCAAAGTCGGCGCCTGCCGTTTGTATGTGCTCGTTGTCATCGCTGCGCCCGGACAACAAATTCAATGGTAAAGGCCGGCCTCGGCACCAATTAATGTTGTTTGGTGATACGCCGGCCGGCCTCCCCCCGCCGCTATATTACCCGATCGGTGCATTTGGAGGGCCTCTGCAAAACGCACTCCTCGAATAGATAGCTTGTGCAAAACATAAGAGCTAGGTCAGCTGTGTGCTCTCTGCGTGCGCCATGACCTGGACGACCATCGAGCTGATCGAGGAGGAACCGCTCGAGGACGAACACCAAGTGGAGTACGTCCGCCCCGAAGGCTATGACCTCTCCGACGTGGTGCAGTTCTTCACCGCTGGTGGAAATATCTCTGCTTGGAGCGCCGCGCACATCGTGCTTGGCGCAAAGTACGCCGATCGGCGGATGTTCATCATCGACCACGGCAAGGATGGCGGCGGGGTCTACGCCAGGCTTTGGGAGCATGGCTCAGGAGCAAATTTGCACGGCGGCCTCTACTGGCTGAAGGACACCCTGGTGTGCTGCGTCCAGGTCAACCCTTTGCTCCTCTGGAACGAGTCCGTCCCACTGGTGCGTCCGGTTGTTCGTGTCCTTCATCGCGGAAACTAGTGTGCTTAGAGAGCATATGTGTAACCTGCTATGTCGTCGACTCGTCGAGTTTTACTTGTCGACACGTCTGTGTGTGCTGTGATTGTGTTTTGCTACTCTATAATTAAGTTAATAATATGTGTTGTGTTGCAAGTACTCAGTTATCTGTAGTTCTTTAGTTACTGTTGGTTTCACATAGAACCGTTCTGCATATTCTAACGCGTTTTATGCCCGACGACCTCAACTCCCAAAATTATTTCATAATACTTCTTTATTTCCTCACAAGGTCCCTTTAGTAAATTATTGCATAAATGGTCAATTTGTTTAAGCCACCCATCAGGTCCCTTTAGTAAATTATTGCATAAATGGTCAATTTTTTTAGCCACCCATCAGCATCCGACGGCTAGCATAGTTTCCCGGACTTCTGCCAAAATTTCGCGTCCCTCCGAAAATTTGGCGCCAGGACAGCCCACTCAAACAATTTCGCGCAAGAATATTACTTCTCTGCCCTCCCGCACACAACGGTCAAACTTTATCGCGGAGGGCATTTCTGTAATCATTTTGAAACTCTCCCTTATCCCCTCGGCCCTCGCCCAAAGAATCGACTACTCCCCCTTCTCCCCTCCAGTCCCCGTCCTCCCAGATCAGATCCCACCCCTCTTACACATCTTCGTATAGCTCGCTTGCCAGATCTCCGACGTCGCCGTCGAGATCCCCCACCCTGCCCAGGTCACCGTCCAGGACCACCACCTCGCCGTCGTGATCACCGGTCTGCCACATCGTCAGCAACCTCGCCGTCGTGTGCTCCCTGGTGTGCCACCTCGCCGTTGTGCTCAACGGTCTGCCACATCGTTACCAACCTCGCCTTCGTGTTCTCGCTGGTGTGCCACCTCGCCATTAACCTCGCCGTACGTCCAGATCTGCCACCTCGTCTCCAACCTCGCCTTCGTGTGCTCGCTGGTGTGCCACCTCGCCATTAACCTCGCCGTACGTACAGATCTGCCACCTCGTCTCCCACCTCGCCGCAACTTCACCGTCAATGTCTGCAACCACGCCGGGACGGGTAAAGGTTGAAGGTGAGAAACGCAGTAAGATTGATGGTTCTTCATATGTTCGATGCAATTAATCTTTCAGAATTAGTTGTATGTTTAATTGTATGCTTCATTCTTCTTATGTTCGATGCAATTAATCTCTCTAAATTGTTTGATCGATGCTTCTTAATTATCCTGCTAACGTTTGATGTAATAAATCTCCCTAAATTGTTTCCCTGTTTAGTTGTATGATTGATGGTTCCTTATATCCGTCTTTGTTATTGGCTTTGCATTTATAACTTTTTATAGTGGTAAACAGAGGCTTGTCCATGTGTTTATTCTGACAAATATGTAGCGGAAATGGGTGTGTTGCCCTCATGATGCTCCTTTTTCTAATTATTTGCTTTCGTAGTTGAAAAGACTGAATGGTTTCTTTTAATGGAAATCGTTAGGGGGACCTTCTTCCTAATCTTGCATAAAAAAATAGAAGTATCCAACTTTGTTTTCCTACCGTAAAAGTTTGCTTATTTCCAGCCTGTATACTATTAGGTTTAAGCTCACTTTGCTTATGATCCTATCAGTCTTAGTTACGAATCTACGATCAGAATTTATATTACTTACACTGGACTGTTCTTACAAGATGAGTACCTTAATTTTTGATGATGTATTAGGTTCTTACCAAGTGTATATTTGGAGCTTACTTTGAGTTATTTATTCATGTTAGGATCACCACTACACCCCATGTAAGAAGAGCGTGCTAGAACTATCATGGCAAACAGTGCAAGGATGCATCAACTGGGTGTAAATTCTTTAGCAAGTATTCTTTCATGTCCTACTGTATTCACACCCAAAAAGATCAAGAAGGAAGACTCTGGATCTGAGTGCAATCCTGAGGATGATGATGAAGAGGAATCAGATTCTAGTGAAGGAGACTGGTCATGTCAATCCCTATTTAGTGAGGACAATGAGTTGCAGGTTATTCCCTAATTCGGGAGCTCAACATTCTTCCATGATATCACAACAACTAGGGTGTAATGCTTAAAACTCTTTAAGTAATAAAAACTCCCTTTAGTTTAAAAAACAACAACTAGGGCACATCTTACTTATCTTGTGTTGAACAGTTTGATTACTGCCGTGTCATATATTTTGTGCTACTTCATCTATTCCATACCATAAGACGTTTTGGCAAGCTAATTAAGGTTGTGGTTGTCATTTTAACATGGTTTCCAGCTATGCTCCTCACATGCTTGACATCTGCTAGGTCATTTATCATTGCAGACATGCTTGTTTGATTGTCATCTGCTATTTTTCAAATATTTTCTGTACATTGCTGGCCATCTGTTAGTTTCATCTATTTTCTGTACATTGCTGGTCACCTGATAGTTTCATCTGTTTTCTGTACATACTTACATCTATTTTCATTGCATGCTTGATAGGCAAGCAAGAAAAGGATGATGTCGACACCAGCTTCAGAGGATGAGGATGGTACTTTAGGTGTCATGCTGGATCGTGGAAAGCATACTTTGTCGAAGAAATCTCGTGTGGAAACAAGTATTTCAAAGTCTGAACACCAAGTGCAAACTGATGTTGAGAGAGGGGAGCATGCCAATATGCGCACCACAATTGCTGATTTGAGGACGACGAATGCAGAATCTGAGTGAATGAGGCTCCGGTTTGCATTTGAAATGGAAAAAATGCGGAAGGAACAACATGAGCTAAAAACGTGCCAACAAGAAGGAGTTTCCCTGCTAGAGGAGTTAGCTCAGCGCATATGTGGTAATTGAAACTATGGTCGTGTTGCTGAAAGCTGAATTTCTATATGTTGGTTTGCTTTTCTGTAAAATGAACCACTAGTGTTGCAATTTCTGTATTTGATGTCTGCTATGTGGTTTGCTTTTCTACATATGGAACATGGAAAGGTCAATTCGAACAATGATTTAAGCACCCATCTCGCACGAAACAAAACGTCGTAGTATCGTAACGTAAAAATAGACCCGGATTAGGTGCCGTATCCCATGCCCACGTGTCGTTTTACGGTTGGACAGTTCCACAACAAAAATAAAAACGTCGCAAAAAAGGTGCCACGTGGCACCGTACCCATGGTCCACTTTTTGTTTTATGACTGAGTAGTTTCACAACGAAACAGAAACGTCGCGGAAAAGGCGCCACGTGATACTTAGTCCACGTGGCGTCGTTTTGGGACGGAAAACAAAACCGTCACCGCGTAGCCCGCGACGACCGGAGATCGTCGCCGAAAAAAAAACACGCGGCAACGTACGATTGTTCCACGTGGCGTCATCTCGTTGCGTCATCTCATACCACAACGCTAGAAAGTTCGTCGCAGATGGCGTCCACATGGTTTCACATGATTGGTCGAGGCCGCGACAACAAAAATCGTCGTGAATGGGATCGCCGGTTATGACATCATGAACGGATTGGTGATGTCATAAACGGGGCCTCAACAGAATCTATTTTTGACGGAAAAAACGTGGCGATCGTAATGACGTATGCTTCATGTACTGTGACGTCAGCTGATTACGCTAACGGCCGTCAGTTAATCCTTTGCCACGTATCAGCCGACAGCGACGAAAAAAAACGTTGCCGCTTAATGGGCCGGGACCGTACGGCCCAGATGCTCGTGACGATTTTATGAATGTTGCGGATATCCTCAATGTTCTCCCGTTCAAATTAACGTCGCAGAATCGTCCGTGACGGTCGATCAGGGACGTTCTCACTCTGTCGAGAAAACTATCGCGGATTGCCATTTGTGACGGTTTGGAGCCCATCCGCAACGGTATTGAAACGTCACAGACCGCGCAGAATTTGGTAGTGACTCTATGGTAGCTAGTGTGGTTAACAAGAGCAAAAAGCCATCTACTAAACCTGATGAACAAATAATTGTTGAACCTGCAGTAGCAATAGTAAAAGACATTGTTTGTGGAAATGTAGAGGATGCACATATTGTATTTTGCGAGGATGCTTCTAATATTGTCTCACATCAAAATAGACCTAATAAAACTAGTGTTCCTGTGCTTTCTGTTAAGATTGGTGATCATTGCTATTATGGTTTGTGTGACATTGGTGCAAGTTCTAGTGTTATTCCTTATGAGCTTTATAAGGAAATTATGCATAAAACTGGTTCTTGTGAGCTTGAAGATATTGATGTGGTTATCCATCTTGCTAATAGAGAAAATGTTTTTCCGATTGGTATTGTTAGAGATGTGGAAGTTTTATGTGGTAAAACTAAATATCCTACTGATTTTCTAGTGCTGGGTAAGGCTGCTAGTAAAACTTATCCTATTATTTTTGGTAGACCTTTCTTGAACACTTGTGGTGCTATTATAGATTGTAAGAAGGAGAAAATATTGACCAAATTTGATGGAAAATCTTATGAGTTTAATTTCTCCAAATTTGCTAGAGCTCCTTATGAATCTGAATTGCCTAATGAAAATTTTAGAGTTAAGCAGCTTGCCTCTATTGCTCTTGCTCCTAACAATGCTTTGCAACAATATATGGAGGACCATGAAAGTGAGGTCATTATGGAAGAGAGAAATGAGATTGACGATATTCTTCTTCGTCAACCGGTGATACTGAAACATAATATACCTGTGGAGGTCTGGGTACCACATTACTACCCAAGGAGGATCCTGTTTTTGATTTAAAACCTTTACCTGATGATCTTAAATATGCTTATATTGATGATAAGAAAATATATCATGTTATTATTAGTTCTAAACTTTCAGGTGAAGAATAGGAAAGATTACTGGGAATATTGAAGAAACACCGTGGAGCTATTAGATATACTCTTGATGATTTGAAAGGGATTTCCCCCTCTATATGTCAGCATGTTATTAATATTGAACCTGGTGAAAAGCCAGTAGTTGAACATCAACTTCGTTTAATTCTTAAGATGAAGGAAGTGGTGAGAAATGAGGTATTAAAACTCCTTGATGTTGGTATTATTTTTCCTATTGCTGATAGTAGATGGGTAAGCCCTGTGGACTGTGTCCCTAAGAAGGGAGGAATGACTATTGTGCCGAATGAAAATAATGAGCTTATTCCTCAAAGAGTAGTAGTTGGTTATAGAATGTGCATTGATTTTAGGGAAGTTAACAAGGTTACTAAGAAAGATCATTACCATTTTCCTTTTATTGATCAAATGCTACAGAGGTTGTCTAAGAAAACTCATTTTTTGCTTTCTTGATGGTTATTCTAGGTTTTCTCAAATTGCTATTAGAGCAATTGATCAAGAGAAAACAAACTTTACTTTTCCTTATGGTACTTATGCTTATAGACGTATGCCTTTTGGTTTGTGCAATGCTCCTGCTACGTTTCAAAGATGCATGTCTCCTATGTTTCATGGTTTTTGTGAAGAATTTGTGGAAGTATTCATGGACGATTTTTTCGTCTATGGAACTTCTTTTAATAACTGCTTGCACAACCTTGATAAAGTTTTGAAAAGATGTGAGGAAACTAATCTTGTTCTTAATTGGGAGAAATTCCACTTTATGGTGAATGAAGGAATTGTCCTTGGACATAAAATTTCTGAAAGAGGTATTGAAGTTGACTGAGCTAAAGTGAAAGCAATAGAGAAAATGCCCTGTCCCAGGGATGTTAAAGGTATTCATAGAGTTCTTGGTCATGCTGGTTTTTATAGGTGGTTTATTAAAGATTTCTCTAAAATAGCAAAGCATCTTACTAATCTTATTCAAAAAGACGTACCTTTTGTTTTTGATGATGATTGTAAGGAAGCTTTTGAAACTTTAAAAAAGGCTTTAACTACTGCTCCTATTGTTCAACCACCTGATTGGAATTTACCTTTTGAAATTATGTGTGATGCTAGTGATTTTGCTGTAGGTGTTGTTCTTGCACAGCGAGTAGATAAGAAATTGAATGCCATTCATTATGCTAGTAAGACTGTTGATGTTGCTCAAAAGAATTATGCTACCACTAAAAAAGAGTTCTTAGTTGTAGTTTTTGCGTGTGATAAGTTTAGACCTTATATTGTTGATTCAAAAGTTACTATCCATGCTGATCATGCTGCTATTAGATACCTTATGGAAAGAAAGATGCTAAGCCTAGGCTTATTAGATGGGTGCTGCTTTTACAGGAGTTTGATTTGCATATTGTGGATAGGAAGGGTGCTAAAAATCTTGTTGCTGATAACTTGTCTAGATTGGAAAACATTGCTTATGACCCTATTCATGTTAATGATAGTTTTCCAAATGAACAGTTGGCTGCAATAAAGGTAAACCCCCAAGATAGTCCATGGTATGCAGATTATGCTAACTTTATTGTTTCAAATTATTTGCCTCCAACATTTACAGCTCAACAAAGAAGCAAATTCTTTTATGATTTGAGGCATTATTTTTGGGATGACTCACACTTACATAAAAAAGGAGTAGATGGTATTATGAGAAAATGTGTTCCAGATCATGAACAACGTGAAATATTGAGAAAGTGCCATGGTAGTGCTTATGGAGGACATCACGATGGAGATAGAACCGCACAGAAGGTTCAACAATCAGGTTTCTATTGGCCTACTCTCTTTAAAGATGCACGTAAATTTGTTTTATCCTATGATGAATGTCAAAGAGTTGGTAATATTTCTAGACGTAATGAAATTCCTATGAGTTATTCTCTTGTTATTGAACCTTTTGATTGTTGGGGATTTGTCTTTCTGGGTCTGTTTCCTCCTTCGAATGGAGACACTCATATTCTTGTTGTTGTTTATTATGTTACTAAATGGGTAGAAGCTATACCTACAAAAAGTGCTGATGGTGATACCTCTTTAAAAATGCTTAAAGATGTTATTTTGCCTAGGTTTGGTATGCCTAGATATCTTATGACTGATGGAAGTTCTCACTTTATTCATGGTGGTTTTAGAAAAACCCTTTCTAAATATGATGTGAATCATAGAATTGCCTCACCTTATCATCCTCAAACCAGTGGGCAAGTAGAATTATCAAATAGAGAAATTAATTCTATGTTGCAAAGACTGTTAATAAATCTAGGAAAAATTAGTCTGATAAGTTGAATGATGCTTTATGGGCTTATAGAACTGCTTATAAAATTCTTATGGGTATGTCTCCTTATAAAATGGTTTATGGAAAAGCTTGTCACTTGCCTTTAGAATTAGAACACAATGCTTATTGGGCAGTGAAAGAACTTAACAAAGATTTTAAACTTGCTGGTAAGAAAAGAATGCTTGATTTGAGTTCTCTAGATGAATGTAGATGTGAAGCTTATGCAAATTCTAGACTCTTTAAAGAGAAAGTTAAATAATGTCATGATAGGAGAATTCTTAAAAGAGAGTTTCATGTTGGTGAAAAAGTTCTGTTGTATAGGTCTCGTCTCAGATTTTTTGCAGGAAAATTACTCTCGAGATGGGAAGGACCTTATGTTATTGAAGAAGTGTATCGTTCGGGTGCAATCAAAATTGCTTCCCTCAAAGATAACACTACACAAGTGGTAAATGGGCAAAGACTCAAACATTATATTTTCGGGGATTCTTATGATGAAGATGTTCATATTATTCAAGTAATGACTCCGGAGAAGTTTATTAGAGGGAAGATTACAGAATCTGCAGAGTCCCTTATTGAACTGGTAACCGTTCTGTTAAGGAAAAGTTCGCATATCACTTTCCAACTTTTATTTTTATCTTATATTGAAAATATAAAAAATATCGAGCCGAAGAAGGGTATGAGATGGTGCCCGAGCACACCACACCACCTGGTGGCGCGGGCCCACTTCTGGCCGCGCCACCCTATGGTGTGGGCTCCCCGGAGCCCCTCTCCGACCCATTTTTGACCTGCACTTTCCTTTCGTTATACAAATTTCTGCTATATAACAACCCAGACCCCCCGAGGTCCATATATCATTTTCTCGTCATGTTTTTGTTTCGGTCTGTTTCTGCCAGGTTACATCTTCAGATTTAGAGCCACAATGTCCTCTTTCGGGCCTCCCAAAGACAGTTTCTTTGCGAAAGTCGTCAACCCGTACATGAACGAGTTGAAGATGCATCCCAAGGAATTGCTGCTCAAGGATGGTGTGGTGCAGAAAGAAGATGTTCAGTGCCCTAAAGGAGAAGGCAGTCTGGAAGCTAGGATGGAAGAGCTGGAGCAAGAAGTCTTTAGGTACAAGAAGATCGCGGAGCGTGAAGTGGACATCATCCACAAAATAAAGACATAACTGATCGATGAGCACACGAAGGAGATTTTAAAGCATTGGGAGGAGATTTTCTCACTCACCGAGACCACCAACAAGATACAAGCACAACTCTACGATGTGTAGAATCAAAACTATGAGTATGAGAACATGTTTAAACATATAAGTTCTGCTGCTAGTTTCAGGATATTGGAGACCGAGTCATCATTTGTTGATGGAGAGCCTTTACCTTGGATGGGAAGGATTCAGCACCGTCACCGAAGAATTAATTCGCCATTGGTATTGGCATCCCATTGGCTTGTTCGAAGCTTGGGGGAGTGTCGCGGTATCACACCTTTATCTTTCACCTTTTTACCTTTTAGTAGAGTCATATAATGAGTAGAGAAAATATCATATAGGATGGTGTGCAGTATGGAAGTATCTCTCATTTAGTTGGTTATCGATGTATCCCTTGGTTTGAGTTGTCGTAATGCAATATTAATGAGAAGTTTCATCATTTACTTTCTACAATTAATTTAGTTTGTAATTTTTGTTATATGGTTGATATTGTTATTAGTATTCGTATCATTATTGGAGCATCAAGTTAATATACTCCCTCCGATCCTAAAAAAGTGTCGGAACCTATACCTATAGGTTGTATAGGATTAGTTCATTTGTGGCGACACTTTTTTAGGGTCGGAGGGAGTAGTTGTTTTGGGCAAACTTAGTATTGGTTAGTAGCAACAATACGTTGAGACTTAAGTAGAAAATAGGGAGCTGCATGTAGATATATTATTCCATTATCTTTCTTTCTTGTTAGCTCATAAGCTTAGTATTCTCAAGTAAGATTGTTTGTACCTCCAAGGAACATTCCATGATTGGTTTTATCATATGTATATTTGTTTGTTTTCCCTCAACTCTTATGCTTGCTACCCAGCCTTGCTAGGAAAAAACCTGTACTGAGAGGGAATGCTTCTCTTGCATCCAAACCTTGAGCCCCAAAACCATGCCATTTGTGTCCACCACACCTACCTATATGTGGTATTTAACCGCCACTCCAAGTAAATTGCTTGTGTGCTACCTTTAAAACCTTCAAAATTACACCTTTTTTGTGCCCCTGTTTTAGCTCATGAGGACGCAAATAGAGAATCTTTACCTCACATGTTGATTGGACTTTACACACCTGGACTAGCGGCTTCATCCGCTTATCCAAATGATAGAAGAGCTGGCAGCGGGGTGCCCAGCCCCAAACTTAATAATACAAATATCTTCACTATTTTTGCCCCTGACTTATCAGTCAAAGCATCATTGTGTAAACAAAAGATAAAGAGGGATGACCTTCTATAACAGTTGCGTCCTTCAATGGGAGCCGCTCTTGTGAAGTCTAGTTGGCTTGTGACGCACTGTATTTTTTGTTTGCCATTCGTTGACATAAACATACACCACTCTCAAAATTGTTTTCAATACCTCTGTTTAATAAAATGAAAAGCTCTAACACATGAGTTAATCCCTGCCTCCCTCTGCGAAGGGCCTATCTTTTACCTTTATGTTGAGTCAGTAAACCTACTCCTTTCTGTCTTAAGCAAGCATTTGAGTTTTTGTGACCCATCCATCTATATGTTGATTTACTCAATCATGTTCTTTATTCTTCCTTGTTTAGTACAAGTGCTTTGATCTGATTGAATACCACTTTGAAAGTTATCAATGACTGCGAAGAGACTGTTATGATTGAGCATGATAAACTCTGGAATATAAGCTCTAATATAAAGACTCGGATCGAAAGTTAAGTACACTTTTAATTGTTCTCTGACCAAGAACGAAGTTTGCCTTCACCAATTATGATTTCCTTTTTGCACCTTTATTGTGATTTCCTCTAGTTGTTTCAAGTTTAATTATATGAGAGGAAGTTTCTGTCTAAAATGACATGTGCATTGATAGATGTGATTCTTCTTGTCCGTATTTTATTTATCGACATCTCACTCCATAAACTTGTGGTCTTGTTTACCGAGTTCAGGTTCGCTTGGGGACAAACGAGGTCTAAGCTTGGGGGAGTTGATACGTCCATTTTGCATCACTATTTTAAATTGTTATTTTCTATTATTCATCGATATATTTCATGTTATGATGCATTACTTATGTTATTTCATCTTATTTTGCATGTCTCATAATTTTTGGAGAATAAACATGGGGACCAGAAATCTGATGGAACAAGTATCGTCAAGATACCCTATTTTAGAAGTACAGAAGAGGGCGCTAGCCACGAGGAGGTCCGGAGGGGGCCACAGTGGGCCCACACCATGGGGTGGTGCACCGCTAGGTTGTGTGGCCACCCTGGCCCACCTCTGGTCGCGCCCTTTGACGTACTTGACCCCCCAGGAACCCTAAGCCCCAGAACATCACCGAGGAAATATTCCACCGCCGCCTTGGGGGCGGAAAACAATAGAGAGAAAAGCTCTCCGGCAGGGAGAAATTTGTCGGGGAAATTCCTCCCTGGAGAGGGGAAATCATCGCCATCGTCACCGTCATCACTCCGGGCATCATCAAGATCATGATCATCATCATCATCACCAGCACCATCACTCTCACCATACATCTCCATCCCACTGTAACAATTAGGGTCCTATACGGTTGTTCTTCACTAGATCTCTCTCCTGGTGTGGATTACTTGTTAGTAGTTGATGCTTGTGAGATTTATCGGTGTTTACACTTTATGACCAGATTGTTATTCATCATTATATCACCTCTGATCATGATCCATATGATGTCTTGTGAGCAGTTCGTTTAGTTCTTGAGGACATGGGAGAAGTCAAGATGTTTGTAGTGGAATTACGTTGAAGTAATATCTAGTGGTTTGATATTTAAGTTGTGGTGTTACTCTTCTAGTGGTGTCATGTGAACGTCGACTACATGATACTTCACCTTTATGGGCCTAGGAGGATACATTGTGTATTTGGCTACTAATTGTGGGGTTGCT
The DNA here is from genome assembly GCA_028641055.1 of Alopecurus myosuroides. Taxonomy (NCBI): domain Eukaryota; kingdom Viridiplantae; phylum Streptophyta; class Magnoliopsida; order Poales; family Poaceae; genus Alopecurus; species Alopecurus myosuroides. Next base: position 191,341,200 of record CM054060.1, on the reverse strand, counting down.
GGAGTGACATAAACCTAAACCCCCATTAGGAAACTGATGCACGAGGGAGTAGGACCCCATAGTTTTAAGGTTGTGGTTAGATTTATCTTAATTAATTTCTTATATTTGCGGATGCTTACGATGGTTTAATCATAAGTATGTATTAATCCTAGTTGGGCGGTGCATTACCATAGGTTCACCCACACAACACCTATGAAACCAATAAATATTAATCAACTGTATGAAACGAAAGCGCCTGATGAAATCCCCATGTGTCCTGGCGAACATTTGGTAATCATAAGTAGAACAACGAGCTTGTTCTTTGCTCTCAAAAGGATTGGGGCCACTCGCTGCAATTATATTTACTTTCTTTTATTTACTCTCACTTTATTTATCTCCTATATCAAAATCCTCCAAAAACTCGTTTGCTAGTGTTTACAGTGAATCCTCTATCCAACCTGCTTGTCAACACCTTCTGCTCCTCGTTGGGTTCGACACTCTTATTTATCGAAAGTACTATGATACACCCCTATACTTGTGGGTCATCAGGGCATTACAACAAGATAAATAGACCGTTATCCAACTGCATCTATGACTAACAATCCACCCTAAGAATGTCGTCCGAGCAAACCTTGGGTATTAAGTTGCAAGCAACTCATAATCGCATTAAGCAAAGTGTATAATGTAAACAATGTAAACATCATTGTTTTCTCCCTAATGGTAATAGCACATCTCCCACCCGTCTACGTTTCTGTCACTCGAGCCTGAGTGAAAGGGAGGCATGAACCCACTATCGAGCATAAATACTCCCTCTTGGGGTTACAAGCATCTACTTGGCCAGTGCATCTACTAGCAACGGAGAGCATACAAGATCATAAATAACATACACATGAAAAGAACATGATAGATTGATAATCATTAGACATAGCATTCAATATTCATCAAATCCCAGCAAACACCACATGTAGCATTACAATAAGATGATCTTCATCATGTCAGGCAGCTCACAAGATCTAAACATGAGGCATAAAGAGGAGAGAACAACCATCTAGCTACTGCTACGGACCCGTAGTCCAAGGATGAACTACTCACGCATCATTCCGGAGGCGGGCATGGTGGTGTAGTGCCCTCCAAACTAGGGTTGATGATGATGGCGGCTGCGGATGTTTTTTGGTGGAAAAGGCTCGGGTACTTAGGGTTAACCTCCCGAGAGGTATAAATAGGCGAGAGGGCAATGTCAGTGCACGGCCATGGGGCCTACACCACCCCTGGGCGCGGCCGAGGGGGGTGCCGCCATATGGTGTGGGGCCCTGTGGGTTTTCCAATCATCCAATTTTGAGAATTTTTGCAGAACAACTTTTCTGAAATAAAAAACAGGAGAAAACATGAACTGGCTCCATGGCATCTTGTCAATAGGTTAGTCCCACAAAATCAATAAAAATGGCATAAAGTGTAAAAGAAACATGTAGCATATAGTCTGAAAACAACATGGAACATCAGAAATTATGGATACATTTATGACGTATCACATAGGTCGGTAAAAGCACGACATAGAATGGCGACAATCTCCGGCTATGAATAATAATTTTGAAAGTTTAAAGGTCGCACACGACAAATTTAGTTGGAGTGGTAGTGAAATACCACATATAGGTAGGTATGGTGGACACATTGGAAAACTTTGGTTTTTGGAAGTTGGATACGCTAGTAGAGCTCATACTCAGTACCAGGTGAAGGCTAGCAAAAGACTGGGAGGAACCAACTAAGAGAGCAATAACGTCCATAATTATGCATAGCGACAAAACATTATTAATCAATGCATGAAATGATATTAAAAGTCAAAAACTAAATGATCATCAAGGCTAGAGGTGACTTTGTTTATAGCCATAACATAGTGTGAGCATGCGCCAAGTCATTCCAGATAAATCATTCAAAGGAGAATACCACAATACCATGCTTCAATATGAGGAAACAACACATTATTTAATTTCAATGGCACATTAAGCACTCTTAGCTATTAAAGACTAGTCATGATACATCATATACTACTAAGCACACAATTAAAATAACATCTACCATGACATGCCGAAGTCTAAGCCACTGTCAAAAAAAGCTTCCTATTGCACCACTATAAGTATGAAACATTTTACTCTTCTCCAACACCAATCAACTTGTCGAGACATCGTAGTAAGGATCATAGACAGGGTGCCATGAGCCTACGGGTAGAGACGTGGGGGACATGGTAGTACGACAATCCGGAACACAAGTTTTACCCAGGTTCGGTACGTCGCAACTAGGCGGCGTTCCTACTCCTGCAATCTCACTAAATCAGGGCTGAAGCGTGAAGTATACAAAGTATAATGTGAGTATGTATTCGCTAAGTCGGCGAGGATTGACTTCTCGGTGAGTTGGCTTCTAGCTAGTTGTTCTCTGTTTTGTCTCTCCCATCCGGCTTTATATAGATAGTCGGGTTAGGGCTTATAGAAAGGAAACCTAGAAGACTACAGAAAGTATCTAACTTGGAAAGTAAGGAATTTGTCTTCTTCTCCAAGCCGCAACCCTTTGGGCCGTGGTCCGGGTTCTTCTAGAATCCGGCTTCATGCGCATCAGCTTACTGGGCCTCCCAATGGACCGTGATCCATTACCAATAGGCCACCCTGGTAATCCGACTCCTTAGGCCAATGCCGGACATACCCCTAACCGGTATATATCGGACAGTAGCCCCCAAAAAGGATTAAGACTCCATTCTGCCACCTTTTGTCGATTTAGTAACCTTTTGCGAGAAATGCCAGCGTTCTGTCTTCATTCTTCTTTTTCCCAAAATCTCTTAACTCAAAAATCGGATTTTATCAAAGTCCGTCTTTTCTTCCACGAGCCTTCACACACAAGGAACTTCGTGACGTCAGCGATGAAATCGTGCTGACATCACGGACGTTTGGGTTCAGTCAAAACCCTGCAACATATCCTCTGACAGATTCTCGCGGGAAACGAGGAGATAACACTTATCACCCCGTCCCTTTGTTTCCCGGAAATCTCGGGCGTGACACTTGTTGATCATCCAACGGTCGAATTAGCCGTTGGAGCTAATCTCCCCGCATTAGTCTATAAATAGCCTGCCTCGGGGCCTCCGGATCTTCTTCCGTTCCATCGTCCTCCTCGAGCCTCCAGCGCCACCGCAACCAGCACCCGAGCTCGAGCGCAAGTACGAGCAGAGAGAAAAACGATCCCCGGATCTTCCCCGGTGACAATCACCGGAGGATCTACCTCACGGTTGCGCCGCCCACAAATGGCCTCCAGAGACTCTCCCCGCTCCTCGCACGTAGCGGACGCCGCCGTGGGCATAGAGTCCATAATCAACGATATGGAACCCCTCCTCGACTCGCTGGTTTGCGCAGCGGCGAGCACGCCGGAGGGAGCCGCTAGAGATTCGGCTCGGGGGATTTGCCTCCAGCGGCCAGGAATGTGCCATCATCGTCGACTGCTCCTCCTCCGCCTCTCGTCACCGATCCCACGGAGGGAAACACCACTCTCGGCGGCCAGGAGGTCGCCGCTTCCGGGGCCACCGAAGGTGAAGAAGAAACGGAGGAAAACTCCGGGAATTGGAGCCACTGCAATGTGGTTCCATCCCTCCTTCCGGCAATGGAGAAATAAGGGTTCGTGCTGGAAGGAAAATGGCGGTATGACGAGGAAGACTCCGAGCCATCCCCAAAATCCGGCGAATGGGCTCTCCTCGCCTCACACATAAACAGAGGTATGGGTTTTCTGACGTCCGCCTTCTTTCTTCAAATTCTCGACCACTACCAAATCCAGCCTCACAACCTTCCTCCCAACCCCATCTTATACTTTGCCAGGTCTCAAGCCCTGTTCGAGGGGTACTTAGGAATAGAGCCTAGGCTAGACTTCTAGCAATATTGCTTTGGGGTGAAGCGCAACCCTTCTGAGGGTGCCCTCCCAACCTGCGGAACCATCTCCTTCATCTTACATAGGTTTAGGGAAGATTGGTTCCCAAAAATAAAAACCTTGGAATCCGTCAAATTTTGGACGGGTTCCTTCTTCTATCATGCGGATGTCCCGTTTCCTGGAAACAAAACCGGCATTCCGCCATTTGTCAATTCCGCGGCCACTCCCCAAGATAATTGGGCGGTGGACGCAGTCCAGACTCTGCCCCCAGATTTGATGAGGATCAAGAGGCGAATTGCCAAACTTGTATCCGCCACTCCTCCTCTCACCGGCACAGACACGGTTTTGTGCTGGCTCGGAAGGCGGATTCAGCCCTTGGCCCACTGTGGAAAGCGGCTCATGTGCGATTACTCGGGCCCGGAGGACGCAATTAGGGCGACGGACAAGGCTTTGACAAAGAAGGACTTCAAAAAACGGTTAAAACCAACTGGTTTCCATTCGGGACAAGTATGAAGAAAGCCAACAAATGTACCATGCTGGCAATCCGGCTCCAAAGGTAAAAAATTTCCTCTTTGGGCAATTTCTTGGTTTTTCCTTTTTCTCGGATTTCGCCTTACACGGACTTTGCTTCCTTTTGCAGCTTCTCGGTCTTCCTAAGGAGGAGCTTGCAACCGACGCCGAGTTGGATGCGCTGTGTGCCAACTTTTAGTCAGACGGACAGAAGCGCAAGAAGCCTTCCACCACTCAGAAGGTAATTGACCTTGACGGCGTTGCCATCGCAACTTCGAGGTAAAAAATCCCAGGCTTTTATTTCTATGCTTTTACTGCATGTTTTTCGTTTCTCGGAATCTCATTTCTCGGAGTTTTTCTTTTCTAGCCTTGCCCCTACCTCTTTGAAGGTAAAAGGCTGGAAGAGCACAAGGCTATTGCTCAGAGAGGAGCAAAGCCGTCTCCCGCTGCTGCACCAGATACTCCGACAGCTGCGGGGGAGGAAAACTCGGCTGCAAGGGAGGGAGAATACCCCTTGCAATCCAGCCAGCCCGTTGCGCCCGAGTTGTACGCGAGGGAAAGGGCGGTGTAGGAAGAAGGAGGCCCTTCAAACATTCCAAAGGAGGAGCCAATCCTAACTTTGATCCCGAGTTCAAGGTAAACGAAGAAAACTGTTTCGACGAACACGGATATATTCATCCGTGGGTGAAGAAACATTTTGCTCGTGCTCCATTAATTCGTCCCTGGCTGCAAGGCGGGTTTATAGTTAGGAACGTGTTCTCGCCTCGGCAGGTCATACAAGACGACCTTTGCCATGTCAGAATCCTCTTTGCAGATTATGCAAAGGAATTTACCAACAATCTGGAAATTCTTCAGAAAATGAGCCATGTAAATATCTCTAGCCCCCAAGCATTTAGCCAATTGTATTCATTTTGACTGAATGCTTATTTCTTATTCTTGCTTGTTTTTTGACTTAAGCGATACTTCTCTTGTCCGTGTTTCAGCAAACTGTCGAGACGATTAACATGGAAGTTTTTAATAAACTTACCATCAAGAACAAGGAGGTAAAAACTCTCCTTAGTATTCTTGATGACAAGGACTCAGAGTTGGCCTCAGTTCAGAAGGAACTGGAGAACTCGGCAGGTAAATGCTTTTGTAATTTGAACTGCTTGATTTTTCTAAGTCTTTTTTCGAGTATTGGTTTCTCAACCTTGTATTCTTTTCAGCTTCTTTGGCGAACGCCAAGCAAATAGCTGAAGATGCTGGCAATGCCGAGAAACTCCGCAAGGAGAATTCGGAGCTTTACAAAATCAATGTAAAGCTCCAGAAGGACCTGGAGGCCAGCTAGCTAGCTGTCGGGATTGCCGAGTCCAAGGCTTCTGCCCAGGCCGAGAAGGACAAGGCCACCATCCTGGACCTAGATAATTCTTTAAATCAATGCCTTGAAAAAGGCATTGAAATGGACAAGATTCTCAGTAAGTTTTAGCTCTTTTACCAGATATTTCTCCTTATACTTTTACAGCATGTTTCCTTTTTTCCTTCTCTGTTTTTTCTAACTTTTCCTTGTTGATTTAAAAAAAGGGGAACCCCTTGCTTACCCGGATTGATAGAATCCAGGCTTTCGGGAGAATCTACGCCGTGCTGAAGACTGCGGGGATGTTACTTGCGAACAAGTACATTCCCGACAAAGCAGGAGAAATCTCCAAAGTTAGCAAGCTTCCGGAAGCAATCGAGGAGGTGGCGAACAAGAAGGAATCCTGGTTCCGCTCCGCGGCTCGCGGTGGTGCGCGCATGGCCATTCGTGTAATGCGTATGCACTACACCACCGCAAGGTCCTGGTGTGTGGCGATCGGTATCCCTCAAAGATACACGGAAGCGAGGGAGCCAGCATCTTCGATTCTGTCAAGGGGCATGTCACACCCCAGTTTTGGATTCTTGTACTGTTGTTCAAGAAGACAAAAATTAGGTCCAACAATTTTTTTTCTAACAACATTTTTGTTTGAACTAACATGTGTATGTGATCTTGATCATATTTGCAATGCAAGCCTTGTTTCATTTTAGAACCAATACCAAGTTTTTCTGAAAATACTTTTATAGTTTTCACCTAATATTTTCTTTGATGTTACTTGAGTGAATTTTATTCCAAGACATGGATCATTCTTGTTTGCATCTTAAAATAAACTTTTAGCTTTTTCGGATCCAAGAAAATAAAATTTCGAAATGATTTATGGAAGTTTTATTTTAAGTTTTCTATAGAAACTATTCCTTGAAAATATAGCCAAGTACCTATTTTCCACCTTTGTTTTCACTAGGCTATAAAATGTTATTTTATTTTTTCTTGATTATTTGTTCCTTGATATATGGACTACAAATCCATAAGCTTGGTTTGATTTTTGAAATAATAAAAATAATCTTTTGCTTGTTGTTTTTGGGGAATAAAAACAGAAAGTACACCTTTTCCCACTTTGTTTTCATAGCCTTAAACTATTTCAAATTTGTTTTGAAAGAAAGTTTCTGAAAGTTTATAACATGTTTAACAAACCCAACCGGGAAAACAAAAATTGGAATCCATTTGGTCTCTGAAAACAATCCGAACTTTTTGCTCATTTCACTGTTTTCCAACACTTAAAAAATTCCTAAGTGTTAACTGAATTTTCTGAATTTTTGAACAGTGACAGATACGATTTTGGAAATATGTTTTCTTTGCCTTTTCTTGCAAGTTTTGAAGTGAGACTTTTTCTATGGTGTTGACCAAGTTGTGTACTCGACCAAGGACCATTTTCTTTGCTTCTAGAAGCCTTGTGGAGAAAGATTGCTAGTGTGGAAAAGAGAGGGAACAAGGTGAGGTGGCAAGGTATGGGCACACATACCTTGGCCCTTGTGGTCTTGCCCTTGCCTCTCCTCCACTCGAAGAGACAAGTTTGACTTGCCCCCTTGCTAATACTTCCCCTTGGCACAATGAACACCTTGGACATGCCCTAGAGCACCCCCATGCCAACCTTTGACACCCACCTGAGGGCACCTTTGCCATTTCACTCACCGCCAAGGCTATATGCCATCCCACCCATGTCCCTTTGACCACTAGCCTCACACACCCCCCACTCACTCCCCCAAGCCAAAGGAGCCATGCCCCTAGCCTCTGTGGGCGTGTGCAAGCCGTAGCTCGCCGCCGGTCACCGAGCTCGGGTTCGAGGTGATGGACCTCACCCACGCCCTCCAATCCCTCTCGGTCGCCTTGGTTGAACTCCCCGTCCTCCCACGATGCTCCCTGACCCCTCCCCTTGCCTGGTTGCTCACAGGATCACCGCCGCCACGGCCTGCACCGCTCGGCGCCGCCGTTTGCAGCCACCGCCGGCCGCAAACCCGATGCCCCTCGACGCCCGCACACCCCTGCGACCTTCCCGAGCCCGCGCCACCGCCCCCCGAGCCCCAGGTGAGCACCGCGGCCGCAGCCGTTTCTCCGATCGCCTCCGGTGAGAGAGAGAGGAGAGGGAGAGGAGCACGAACGACCTACTCCGTTGATCTGCGGATCAACGGACGTCGTTGAACCTGGCCGTTTCCCGCGCGTGCGCCATGCGCCTGGGCCGCTTCAGTCGCTAGTGGGCCGCGCCCGTAGTGAAGCTAGCCCGCCCGTGTTGTTTCTTTTTCTTTTTTTAATCCGTCTAGAATATTGCATGTTTGCTTTGAGCTTGTGAAAAATACTTTTCGTGCAAAATAAAATCAAAAAATATTCATGGCACTAGTTATATGTTTTCCTAACCATATAAACTTGGTAGATCTAAGTTTTGACTTTTATTTTTTGTCATAATATCTGTTTTGCCACAGACTGTCTGTTTAGCCATTTTTGACATAACTTTCTGGATCTATATCCAAATGGTTCAAGTCAAGTTGTGTTGGATAGCTAGTAAATAGATCTATCCATAGGACTTAGCCTCACATCAAGATGAGTTACCAAATCGAAATGCCATCCATTTTGGTAAAAGACCAGTGGGCTTTTCTAGGATTTTTAGAATGAGTTTAAAAAGGATATTTGAGGTAAATCCAATTGGATAAGTTTTCTTATGACTAGATATATCTAACCCTAGCTTGGATTAATTTTTGGAGCCTTAGATTATGTTTGGTGAGCAAAACTAGAAACAACGCCTTTTTCTGTTTTCTTGTTTATGTGTGTAATTGTTTGTAATTAAATGTGTGATTGTTTGAATCTTTGTTCCTAGCATGTATAGATGTGTTGACACTTGTTATTAGGTTGCTTCCTTGCAGTACATCTACCTTAGAAAGTGTGTGCATGTTTGGAAATATTTTGGGAATGGAAGTAGCATTTTCTTGTTTCTAGTATTTACTTTTACTAGCTTGTGTGAACAAATCCTTGTGTGCTTGTTACCTAAGTTTGTGCTATGTTTGTGTTGAGTCCAGTACCATTTTGGTACTGCTATTTTGAGGTTATTATCTCTGTTAGCTTGCACTTTATTTTATAGCAAAGCATGTGTACCATTTGTTGTTTGTTTTTACTATAATTGTTTTCACTAGTATGAATAGCCATGACTTGTTTTCTTGGTTAGATTAATTTGTCATATATGACCAGAGGCTTTGTTACCTCTAAATGCCTTGGTATTAGTGGGCCCATAACCCACTGGTCCCATTTGCATTTTGGTTAGGGATGCAAAATCCCCTACCATGCACTTGTTTTGCTTGTAGCTTTTTTTTTTGTGTGTGTATGTTTATCATTTTCCACCAAGGAAAATGGTTGTTTGTTTCACTTATGTAAGTGAAGAGTTTAGTATTTCTTCTTGACTACTAGTATGTTTATGTGTGTTTCATTTGTTAACATAATATTCCCTTAGGAGTATCATGTTAAGAAGTGTTCCACAATTGTTTGGTTTAAATTGAATATTGTTTGCAAATAGAATGTTTCCTAGTGATTGATAAATTATTTGTAAATGATTTTCATTGAGTGTTTGGATTTTTGAAAGTGTTTAGTGAATCTTGTATTGAGTGCATAGCTACTGGTTGTATAGCATGTACCTTGGTTGCTTGCTATTTAACTAATTAGAAAAGCATGTGTTATTAGATTGGATTTATGCTTGCTTAGTAGATGTTTCATAGAATTATTTTAGTGTATTTGCTTACTAGCATGTGTAAGGTGTTGTGTGCTGTTAGTAGGTTTTTACATTCATGTATTGCTTGTTTAGGATCATGCATCCTTGTAGCACTGTTTGCTTCTCTAGTGATTAACTAGTGTCACCACTAGATATAATGAGTTGCTCTAGTATTGTTGTCTTTTTATGAGTGTATGATTATCCTAGCATGTTTAGGATGTTATTACTTCTGCTATTTTGACATGACTTGTGGATTTTCTTGTTGATATTAGTTGTAGAATACAATTACTTCTTATAGCATGCTTGTGTAGAATTTTCATACTACTATGCTATTAGTGGACTCCAGTGGATGTGTTATTTTCTAGCTTGGTTATATCTTGTAGTGATTGGGTTTTAGAGTGTGTGCTATGACTTGTTACCATTGGTTGAGCTACTTATTTGGTTTAGTTATTTTCAAGATTGATGGATTCCATGAATTTGAGTAGACGTAAGCCTAGTCTATAACTAGCCTTTTCATCTGTAGCATGTTTGCCTTGTGTTTGGAAATTGTCTGAGTGATTGCCTCGGCATGAGTATTATACTTATGTTATTGTTGTGCTAAGTGTTTTTGTTGTGCTTAATACTATCTTGTTATACATGCATTACTTTAATCATGAACTTGTTTGATATGATTGTTTGTGTGTTGTAATACCCACTGCCATGGGTATTGCTTTGGTTGATTGTTATTATTTTAGTAGCCTCACCTTTTGTGCCCACAAGCTATATTTTTAGCTTCTTGAATATCTTATTATGAGAGTGGTACACCCACTCCATATATGGTATGTAAGATGTGGGATATGGTTTCTTAACCATATGTTTGTATGACGATGGTTTTGTACCCTGAGAGTTTTGTGAGATAGTTTTCTCGATGACGTTCGAGTGATTGCGCTAGTATAGGTTTGCTTGCTGTATGTATTGTTTTGATTAGTTGTTTGGCCTTTAGTTCTGAGTGTGTGTCTTTTATTCTTTTACGACGTTAGAAAACAAAGAAGAAGAAGCAGTTGTGGAGCTGTGCGTCAAGTTCAAGCTACTTCAAGGCCAGGGACCCTAAGAGTTCTAAGGCAAGCCATCCTGATGCTTGTTGTTATCCTACACTTATCATTATCTATCATGCATGTTTTACTTCTGAAAGTTTTACAAAACTTTGATTACCAAAAACTATTTTTGAGTGACTTCTACTACTACTATATATTACTATGCCAGTAGTTGATACTTGGTGTTACCAAGCCCATAGCCACCATATGGTATTTATTACCATCAAAAGTATAAGTCCCTAAGTGGACACCCTAAAAATATGTTTTTGCAAAACAAAGGCTTTATTGAAAACCCGTAGGAAAGGCTGAGCCTTATCCACCGGAGGATTCTGGAAGTGGTCATTTTTGGGAAAATGGTGTTTTACAAAAATGACACATAACCTAGTCTTCGCCGGACAACCTTTACCGTACTGCCACCCTACCCCGACATGGGCACAGGGCTTAACTTGAAGTTTGTTTTTGTTAGTTTGTGCTCTATCTCAATTTGCTATAAGGGATGTGATTTTCCCTCGAACCGAAATGCCGTCAAATCACGAAACACGAGGCATACAAAGTGAGGGATTAAGTTACCCCCCGGGTGCGACAGTTGGGTCTCCTGCCGTGGCGGGGTGGGACCTGGTGCCGGGGAGAATATACCCAATTGAAGAGATAGTCATACACTATCTTGAGCATAGTGGATGGTTAGGATTGGTTATCTAATGTTTACATACTGTTGTTACAGTCCGTGGTTGTGCATGGCGGATGTACTGGATCTGGTGGATTGTGTACACCTCTGCAGAGTCAAACTATTCGGAATAGCCGCGACCTCGGATATGGACAGTTGAATGGCCATGTAGCTAGCATTGTGTCAATGTTTTCAAAAAGGAGTTTCCAAAACGAAGTTGGACTTGTGAAGTGTAGGAAAGGAGGAACTTTGTACCTTTGAGGTACTGTTGATGAAAAGCCAGAAGTTATTTTTAACAAGAAGTTTTGCAAAGAGAAAACTTTCTTTTAACAATTTTTATACAAAACCTCTTGTACATGTGATATCTACAAGAGAAATAAAACTATATTATTTTCTTTTTAAGTATCTTCTTCAACAAAGATACAGAGATTTTCAAAATCAACTATGATATATCTTTCATATATCATCCCTATGTATAGCTTACCTATTACACCATATAAGCATACATGCATTTGGTAAGCTACATGATGGGTGTCTTGCTGAATACATCCAAATGTACTCATATTGGTTTCGTCCCTGGTATTTACTTGCCAGACATCGAGAAGGAATCTCAGGAGGAGATCTACGAGGAGGAGTGTCGCCCTGATGGACTTGCGAACTAGGATCGTCTCCCGGTCAGCAGCCTGTAGGTTAAGGCGTGACTTGGGCTCTGCTACGTTTGTGTGTTTTAGTCTTCCGTTGTGTGTGTTGTGTGTTTTCCCTGCGTGACAGTTGTGTTAGACTTGGTCATGTGACCATGTCACTTTTGTAAGTGTTTTATGTAATCGTGTAATGGATATTGTATCTGTGTACCAACTTGATATGTTGTTCACGACTGGTGTGATCTGGGATCGTGAATGTATGCATATCAGAGGTGTCCTTCAACAGTGGTTCTAGGGGACCTTACAGAGTTGGTATCAGAGCTATCCTGACCATAGGAGACCTTAGTTAGCATGGACGTTAGTTAGTACTCTAATAATAAAAGTTAATAAAACCAGGTCACTAATATGACTATTTACCAAAATATTCTATATGTTCCATCTCCTCTGTGTTTTTGAAAACTCTACTTACACTAAGTAAAATGGAGCTTCTTAAAATTTTGCACACTATTACCTAACTTAATCTACCTTAAAATTTTGTGTAGATGGAAGTTGTCTTCACCGAGTCCTTCCGGCTAGGATCGCATGAACCTTGCTACCGCCGTTTTGAGGAGGACTTGATCAAGATGGCTAGTCTTATCGGTCGCCCAGTACCTGAGTTGAAGGGAGCGCAGATTCACCATGATGGACGAGAAGTGTCCTGGTTGGTGGTCTGTACCATTCGTGCACCTTTGCTAGTACCGTCGACCCTAGAGATCACTTATGAAGTGGTGGAGAACAGTTGGGAAAATGGTATCCTTAGAGTGATGGAGCTGACCGTTGCCAAGCTCGCAAACTTCTTTCGTGGCAAGTTTGAAGGCACCCCCTATAGATACTATGGGAGGCGCGATGAGGACGACAAGCCCATAGATGTCACTGAAGACTTTGTGTCTGCTCATCATTTCCAGCACTTGGAGGGACAGCTGTACAACACTCAGTTTTCCCTTGACAGGCTCAGAGGAGAGTTCGATATCCGGGGGAGAGAGATCTTCCAGGTGAAGAAAGACCTGAGAGTTTCCTCTGCTACCGAGCGCCGTCTCGTGGCACAAGAGAAAACCATGAAGTTTCTTGGTTTCCATCTTTGTGCACAAGTGAGAGACCTTCAGTTTCAGCTTGCAACTAGCAAGACCAGATTTCAAGAGTTGGAGGAACAGCTACACGCTTCCTCGAGCACTTAGGATTGCCGCGGGATATTAGGAGTTGTGTTGCTCCCACCCCAGACGCTTGTTTGTGTTTGTGTTGTGTGAACTCTCCTAAAGAGCTTTGTGTGTGCTAGTTGTGTTGTAAGCCTTATGCTTTCGCCTTGTGAACCTTAAGGTTTATGTTAGGCTTGTTGAGACTCTGTTCCATGTGTATGTTAGTCTTTGTATGAGATTGTGCTTGCTTCTTAGATGCTTGTTTGTTGGTGTGTTACCTACCGTTCTCATATCTGTTATGAACCGGTATGTTTCACAAGTTTTCAAAACAAAAACGCCCTTTTGTTTGCTCTCGTATTACCGTTCTTTTTCTTCAGTATGGCCAGCGAGTTGCCTCCACCACCGGAGCCGATAGTTGCCCAACTGTTTGCTCTGCTGATGGAAGAACGTGAAGCCGCTCGTGCAGACCGCATAGCCACCCATGCTGCCCTGGAGGATTTTACCCAGCTTGTCACCACCAATGCTAAGAATACTGCTATCCTTATGAGAGGATACCAGCGTCTGCTTTCTGAAGAGATTCGCAAACGGAAGATAGTGACGCCAGGAGAACCTAATTCTTGTGTGACTCGCGGTACCTTACTGCGATGCCACAATCTTTAAGGAAGCGTGTGAATGTCAAGCCTGGAACTACATGTTGCTATACCTGTGGACATGAAGGGCATTTTTCTCGCGAGTGTCCCAAGAAGAACCATGTTCTGGCTCATCCTGGTGAAAACCAAGAGACCCACGGTCCATCCCAGAAGAAACACAAGAGTTTGATGAGTGGACCTCGAGACCAAAATGATGTTGCAGAAGCACCTGCGACTCATGCCTTAGTTAATGGTATGTTCTTGAACCAAACCTGTGACCCCCATAGTTGTGTTTAACTTTGCACCCTGAGAAATCTGACGTAAATGGAACACTAGAAGTGTCACGTCGGACTAGCAAAAAGTATCTTTAAAATTTACAATACTAACGTAACTTCATCTAACTTTAGCTTAACACCTAACACCAGTTTTTAAATTTTCTAACCAACTTTTCCAAAACCAAAGAGAAAGGTGCCTTAGGATTTTCTATAGCTGTTTGAAAGAAAGATGAAAGGTTGGAAAAAATATTGGGTTGGTGAGCTATGATTGTTGCTAAACAATAAGATCTCTCGTGTATATCTTTTGGAGGAGACAAATCTTAGGAGATGAGATGGTGGAGACTCATTTGAGGTTTATCTTAGAAGTGAAAGATTAAGGATCACATGATATTTAGATGAGTTGAATTACAGTATATATTATCTGGGGCTAACCAGTTGTGGACCCCAAAACTTTGGAAGTTATCGGTAACTAAGATTTGTAGTCTTGAAAAATGATTTAAGGTTTAGAAAGATTGGTGGAAATTATTGGATTTTAGGAAGCACTTGATATATAAGAAGATTGGATTGATTAGGACTATTATGTTGAGAATAGATTGTGATATGGGAATGATGATGATAATGTTTGGCCTAGGTGATTATTATCCTGGATTTTAGTGGTAAGATTGATTATAGAAAAAAATTATGTTGGATTGGGATAGATATTTGATTTTGATAAAAGATGGATTGGAGGAATATTGGATTTGATATAGGAAGAAGTTGGTGGATGTAAAAATATGATTTCGGATTTTAGGAAAAATCAATGTGGCTTGGAGATAGAAGATGATTATTCTTGATGATAGATTCTCGGAGCTTGTCATGCTCTATTGAGATTGTTTGGGGAAAATGATTTAGCAGCGATCATGAGATAGGAGTTTGGGGATTTTGAAAAGATTTATAGGAGTAGTACAAAGTTGGTATATGCTTGTTGAATTTGATGGTTTAGCTTTAGCAATATGATCGTTGAGAAAATACATTTGAGACAAATGATTTGAGACTTGATTTTCCTAGGAAAATATTAGATTAAGAGGAGATAGAGGATTTCCTGGATTTTAGGAAATGAGCAATGGAAAGCTCAAGCTTAATAAAGCTTGGTGGATATCCGATTGATTGATCTATATCACGATGGGAGAGTTTATGCCTCAAAGAAGAAACAGTGGTATGATAATCTTATTAGAACGAAAACAAGTAGACCTTTGTCTAAAGGGAAACCCCTGGACTCATATCATGGTTTTGAGGAACAATAAGTTCTATGTTTGGAACATGGCACCCACACCTTTGGAAAACTAACCTGCCGGTGGATTTTGGTAAGATTAATCAAAGGGGGGAAGCACCTGTGTTTAATGTTACCAACCACCGGCACTTGTTTTTGTAAACAAATGATCTAACATTTTTGTTTTGACCACACCCTATTTTCGCTTGCCGGCGAATCTCGGGACGAGATTCTTTTAAGGGGGGATGGTTTGTCACACCCCAGTTTTTGGATTCTTGTACTGTTGTTCAAGGAGACAAAAATTAGGGACAACAATTTTTTTTTCTAACAACATGTTTGTTTGAACTAACATGTGTATGTGATCTTGATCATATTTGCAATGCAAGCCTTGTTTCATTTTAGAACCAATACCAAGTTTTTCCCTGATATTTTCTCTGATGTTACTTGAGTGAATTTTATTCCAAGACTTGGATCATTCTTGTTTTCATCTTAAAATAAACTTTTAGCTTTGTTGTATCCAAGAAAACAAAATTTCAAAATGATTTATGGAAGTTTTCTATAGAAACTATTCCCTGAAAATATAGCCAAGTACATGTTTTCCACCTTTGTTTTCACTAGGCTATAAAATGTTATTTTATGTTTTCTTGACTTTTATTTTTTTCCTTGATATGTGGACTACAAATCCATAAGCTTGATTTGATTTTTTAAATAATAAAAATAATCTTTTGCTTGTTGTTTTTGGGGAATAAAAATAAGGCAGAAAAAGGCATTTTTAGAAAACAGAGAAAAATAGAAAGTACACCTTTTCCCACTTTGTTTTCATAGCCTTAAACTATTTCAAATTTGTTTTGAAATGATGTTTCTTAAAGTTTATAACATGTTTAACAAACCCCAACAGGGAAAACAAAAATTGGAATCCATTTGGTCTCTGAAAACAATCCGAACTTTTTGCTCATTTCACTGCTTTCCAACACTTAGAAAAATTCCCAAGTGTTAACTAAATTTTCTAAATTTTTGAACAGTGATAGATACGATATTGGACAGATGTTTTCTTTGCCTTTTCTTGCAAGTTTTTAAGTGAGACTTTTCCTATGGTGTTGACCAAGTTGTGTACTCAACCAAGGACCATTTTCTTTGCTTCTAGAAGACTTGTGGAGAAAGATTGCTAGTGTGGAAAAGAGAGGGGACAAGGTGAGGTGGCAAGGTATGGGCACACATACCTTGGCCCTTGTGATCTTGCCCTTTCCTCTCCTCCACTCCAAGAGACAAGTTTGACTTTCCCCCTTGCTAAGACTTGCCCCTTGGCACAATGACCACCTTGGACATGCCCTAGAGCACCCCCATGCCAACCTTTGACACCCACCCGAGGGCACCTTTGCCATTTCACTCACCCCCATGGCTATAAGCCATCCCACCCATGTCCCTTTCACCACTAGCCTCACACACACCCCCACTCACTCCCCCAAGACAAAGGAGCCGTGCTCCTAGCCTTTGTGGGTGTGTGCAAGCCGTAGCTCGCCGCCGGTCACCGAGCTCGGGTTCGAGGTGATGCACCTCACCCATGCCCTCCCATCCCTCTCGGTCGCCCTGGTTGAACTCCTCGTGCTCCCACGATGCTCCCTAACCCCTCCCCTTGCCTGGTTGCTCGCAAGATCACCGTCGCCATCCACCTCGCCGCTGCAGCCGCACCGCTCGGCGCCGCTGTTTGCAGCCACCGCCGGCTGCAAACCCGACGCCCCTCGACGCCCGCACACCCCTGCGACCTTACCAAGCCCGCGCCACCGCCCCCCGAGCCCCACGGGTTTTAGAGTGTGTGCTATAACTTGTTACCAATGGTTGAGCTACTGATTTGGTTTATTTATTTTAATGATTGATGGATTCCATGACTTTGAGTAGACGTAAGCCTAGTCTATAACTAGCCTTTTCATCTGTAGCATGTTTGCCTTGTGTTTGGAAATTGTCTGGGTGATTGCCTTAGCATGAGTATTATACTTATGCTACTGTTGTGCTAAGTGTTGTTGTTGTTGTGCTTAATAGTATCTTGTTATCCATGCATTAGTTTAATCATGAACTTGTTTGATGATGATTGCTTGTGTGTTGTAATACCCACTGCCATGGGTATTGCTTTGGTTGATTGTTATTATTTTAGTAGCCTCACCTTTTGTGCCCACAAGCTATATTTTTAGCTTCTTGAATATCTTATTATGAGAGTGGTACACCCACTCCATATATGGTATGTACGATGTGGGATATGGTTTCTTAACCAGATGTTTGTCTGACGACAGTTTTGTACCCTAAGAGTTTTGTGAGATAGTTTTTTCGATGACGTTCGAGTGATTGCGCTAGTATAAGTTTGCTTGTTGTATGTGTTGTTTTGATTAGTTGTTTGGCCTTTAGTTCTGAGTGTGTGTCTTTTATTCTTTTACGATGTTAGAAAACGAAGGAGAAGAAGAAGCAGTTGTGGAGCTGTGCGTCAAGTTCAAGCTACATCAAGGCTAGGGACACTAAGAGTTCTAAGCAAGCCATCCTGATGCTTGCTGTTATACTACACTTATCATTATCTATCATGCATGTTTTACTTCTGAAAGTTTTACAAAACTTTGATTACCAAAACCTATTTTTGAGTGACTTCTACTACTACTATATATTACTATGCCAGTAGTTGCTACTTGTTACCAAGCCCATAGCCACCATATGGTATTTATTACCATCAAAAGTATAAGTCCCTAAGTGGACACCCTAAAAATATGTTTTTGCAAAACAAAGGCTTTATGGAAAACCCGGAGTAAAGGCTGAGCCTTATCCACCGGAGGATTGTGGAAGTGGTCATTTTTGGGAAAATGTTGTTTTACAAAAATTACACATAACCTAGTCTTCGCCGGACAACCTTTACCGTACTGCCACCCTACCCCAACATGGGCATGGGGCTTAACTTGAAGTTTGTTTTTGTTAGTGTGTGCTCTATCTCAATTTGCTATAAGGGATGTGATTTTCCCTCGAATTGAAATGTCGTCAAATCACGAAACACGAGGCATATTAAGTGAGGGATTAAGTTACCCCCTGGGTGCGACAGTTGGGTCTCCTGCCGTGGCGGGGTGGGACCTGGTGCCGGGGAGAATATACCCAACTGAAGAGATAGTCATATACTAGCTTGAGCATAGTGGATGGTTAGGATCGGTTATCTGATATTTACATACTATTGTTACAGTCCGTGGTTGTTCACAGCGGATGTACTAGATCTGGTGGATTGTGTACACCTCTGCAGAGTCAAACTGTTCGGAATAGCCGTGTCCTCAGATATGGACAGTTGAATGGCCATGTAGCTAGCATTGTGTCAATGTTTTCAAAAAGGAGTTTTCAAAACGAAGTTGGACTTCTGAAGTGTTGGAAAGGAGGAACTTTGTACCTTTGAGGTACTGTTGATGAAAAGCCAGAAGTTGTTTTTAACAAGAAGTTTTGCAAAGATAAAACTTTCTTTTAACAAAAGTTTTACAAAACCTCTTGTACATGTGATATCTACAAGAGAAATAAAACTATATTATTTTCTTTTGAAGTATTGATGGAGGGATGATAACCCGGTAGCCCAACTCCAAGGTGTAATTCGGCCCAAAGGACGCTGCGCAAGATCCGGCTAAGGATAAAAGAACTTCTAGAAGGCCCAAGATTGTAGGCCTCGTAACCCGGATTGTGGGTTACGGTAAGGAAAGTTAGGGTTTTGTACGCAGTGTCCGGGTAGGATTCAGGGTGCGCCTTGGAGGGCAAGCCAGGGGGTTCGAGTGCTTTATAAACCGGCCCCTAAGTTAGGTTAAGGGAGATCTAAGAGTTCTAGCAATATCGCTTGATATCGAGCATCCAGTTTAACACGAGAGTTGAGTTAATATATCGAGATCGGAGACTCGGCGGCTTGATTGCCGGCTACTAGATCGAATACCATCATGTTTTCCTCTGAGCTAAACCCTCTCCCAAACGCCTGTGTCGTCTTGCCCCAAGATCAGTTACCCCCGGTAACGTCTGCCGTGATTATCCGACGACAAGTATCTTCTTCAACAAAGATACAGAGATTTTCAAAATCAACTATGATATATCATCATGGATAGTGAACCCTATGTATAGCCTACCTATTACACCATATAAGCATACTTGCATTTGGTAAGCTACATGATGGGTGTCTTGTTGAGTACATTCAAATGTACTCATATTAGTTTCGTCCCTGGCATTTACTTGCCAGACATCGAGAAGGAATCTCAGGAGGAGATCTACGAGGAGGAGTGTCGTGCTGATGGACTTGCGAACTAGGATCGTCTCCTGGTCAGCAGCCTGTAGGTTAAGGCATGACTTGGGCTCTGCTACGTTTATATGTTTTAGTCTTCCGCTGTGTGTGTTGTGTGTTTGCCCTGCGTGGCAGTTGTGTTAGACATGGTCATGTGACCATGTCCCTTTTGTAAGTGTTTTGTGTAATCGTGTAATGGATATTGTATCTGCGTACCAACTTGATATGTTGTTCACGACTGGTGTGATCTGGGATCGTGAATGTATGCATATCGGAGGTGTCCTTGAACAGTGGTTCTAGGGGACCTTATAGGGCATGCTACAAAGATAGCGCAAATGGTGTCGCTCTCCACCTTCTACCAGGAGGAAGAGATTCTGGCAACTCCCTGAGGACCCCAGCAGCGAAGAGGAGGACTCGGATTCTAAGGAGGCCGCTTGATTCCTGAGTAGTTAGCAGGAACAAAATAGAAGCATTACCATTTTTTGAATGTAACATCCATTGTAATGCTATCTATCTTTTCTATAAACAAGTATTCCCGTTTTGCAGTAATTTTTTTAGTCTTTGCAAGTTTTCTAGGTTTTAATTCCTTTGCCTTCTAAGTTCTCTAGCTTATATGTTTTGACTGTCCTTAGTGTTGAAATGGCTCAACAGTACTTAATCTTCATGCCAAGTAACTGGGTTTAAGCCTATGAGTCGAAACTTGGAAACATGGATTGTACTTAGGCATTTTTACTTACAAATTCCAGTGACCCAACATACAAACTATCAAATAATACTTAGGAAAAAACAAGGAATTTTGAAAAAGTATGAAACTCAGGCACGCAGGCACAATCTGGGGTTCCTTAAGCCTCCTTAGGCCAGAAAAGCATTTAGATTTATAACTCCGAGCACGCAGGCAAAATTAGGGTTAACATTGAAGAAATTTGAAAGATCATTGGGAAATAGATAAGATGGTACTTATGCTTTGAAAAAAACAACAAGGCAGATAAAAAATGCATGAATTCCGACAACTTTATTTCATGATCTCAAAGATGTTTACATAGAATTTGAACTAAGTGTAAAAGGGATGTAACTGCTGGATTCTCTAGGGTCTCTTTGTTTCTCCGTAGTAGCTGGAAGTGACCTATTATGTTTTCTGGACGCATATTCCGGGTATCATCAGATTAAGCTCAAGAGGGAGGATTGGGAGAAAACATCATTTATAACCCCTTTTGGGGCTTTTTGTTACAAAACCATGACGTTTGGGTTGAAGAACGCTGGCGCAACTTATTAACGGTGTATACAGAAGTGCTTTGAGGATCAAATTGGACGCAACGTCCATGCTTATGTGGATGATGTGGTTATCAAGACCAGGAAGGCAGAGACATTTATCGACGATCTGAAGGAGACGTTCAAGAACTTGAGGAGGTATCATATGAAGCTTAACCCGACGAAGTGTGTATTTGGAGTTCCAGCTGGGAAGTTACTCGGCTTTATCGTTTCCGAGAGAGGGATTGAGGCAAACCCAGATAAAATAAAAGCTATCCAGAATCTGAAAAAGCCGGAAAATTTGAAGCATGTTCAAAAGCTCACGGGCTGCGTAGCAGCCTTGAGCCGATTTATATCCACACTCGGAGAAAAAGCAATACCCTTGTACCGGCTCTTGAGGAAATCCGATGAATTCGTGTGGGATCAAGAGGCGGATGAGGCATTCGAGGCACTAAAGAAGCAGTTATCTTAAGCACCAGTCCTAGCGGCCCCGGGTCCTAAAGAGCCCATGCTGCTATATGTAGCAGCGGGCCCCCGAGCCGTTAGTGCAGTAGTGGTTGTGGAGCGTAAAGAGGATGGGAAATGTTACCCGGTCCAGAGACCGGTTTATTACGTCAGCGAGGTATTATCAGAGGCAAAGCAACGCTATCCGCATTGGCAAAAGCTGGTTTTTGGGGTCTTTATGGCCAGCCGGAAACTGAAGCCGTATTTCCAGGAACACCCCATAACAGTGGTAACTTCGATACCAATGTCGGATATCATTAGAAACTCGGATGCGACAGGAAGAATAGCTAAATGGGCGATAGAGATGGGGGATTATCACATCAACTACGAGCCCATGTCAGCAATTAAATCTCAGGCTTTGGTCGATTTCATTAATGACTGGACACACACAGGCATGACCACCTTTGCTCCAAACTCCGAGTCTTGGATCATGCACTTCGATGGATCCAAGCAATATGAGGGATCAGGAGCTGGAGTAGTGCTAACATCGCCCAAAGGAGACAAATTGAGTTACGTGCTACAGATTCACTTTGATTATTCCAACAACGTGGCCGAGTATGAGGCCCTATTGCACGGCTTAAAGGTAGCCAAGGAGATGAACATTAAGAGGATACGATGCTTTGGAGATTCGGACCTTGTGGTACAACAGGTATCAGGAACTTGGGATAGAAAGGACGCAACTATGGCAGCATACCGCAGAGAGGTTGATAGGGTTGCAGGATGTTTCTCCGGGTATGAGGTAGAACACATAGACAGAAGAAAGAATGAGGCAGCAGACGCCCTCGCTAGACTCGGCTCGCGCAGAGAGCCGGTTCCACCTAACATCTTCCTGGATGAATTATGGCGACCATCAGTTAAAACCGAGTCTGAGGAAGAACTGGCAAATCAAGACCCGGATTTGGAGCTCGTGGCCACCGTACGCGCTGTTCCCGAGTCGACAGAACCGTTTCTGGCCTACCTATCGCGAGGCGAGTTACCACAGCAGGAGGTGTTAGCAAGGCAAATTTCGAGGCGAGCAAAGGGATATTCTATCATCAATGGGGAGTTATACAAGAGAAGTGCAGCAGGAGTCTTTTTGCGCTGTGTAGCACCGGAAGAAGGCCGACAGATTCTTAAGGAAATCCATGAAGGTGATTGTGGGCATCATGCATCCACAAGATCCCTTGTGGCCAAAGCTTATCGACACGGATTTTTCTGGCTCACGGCTCTAGAAGATGCGGAGCGCTTAGTGGCAAGGTGTGACGGATGTCAAAGGTACGCTCGCCAAACCCACGTGCCGGCTATGGAATTGCGGACTATCCCGTTAACTTGGCCGTTCGCTGTTTGGGGTATGGACATGGTTGGTCCCTTTCACATGTCACCTTGCAAGAAGACACATCTTTTGGTGGCCATTGACAAGTTTACTAAATGGGTTGAGGTTATGCCAGTCACCAATTGTGAAGCAGTTACAGCAGTCAAGTTCCTGAAAAGAATTATCTACCGGTTCGGGTATCCCCATAGCATAATTACCGACAATGGAACCAACATGTCCCTTGGCGCAATGGAAAAGTTCGGTGGCAACAATGGGATCCGACTTGACGTAGCATCAGTGGCTCATCCGCAGGCCAATGGACAAGTGGAGAGGGCAAACCAAGAGTTACTTCGTGGACTAAAACCACGACTGCGAGTCCCTTGCATCAGGGCTGCGGGTGCATGGGTTGAAGAACTACCTTCCGTGGTTTGGGGTATCAACACTACACCTAACAGATCTACTCAGATGACACCATTCTTCATGGTTTATGGTGCGGAAGCGGTGTTGCCGAGTGATATTATTCATGATTCACCTCGAGTATCAACTTACGTCGAGGTAGAGAACGAGAAGACCCGGCAAGATGCCGTAGATATGTTAGAAGAACAAAGGGAACAAGCCCTGGAAAGATCAGCCATATATCAGCAAGATTTACGGAGGTATCATAGCCGGCGCGTGAAAACCCGGGTCTTCCAGGAAGGAGACTTGGTCCTGCGTCTGGTACAGTCAAACGAAGGGAAACACAAGTTATCACCACCATGGGAAGGGCCGTTTATCATAAGCCGGAATCTGCACAACGGATCGTATTACTTGATAGATGCAAGGGAAGAGTCGGCTACAGTTAATGACACCGCTCATACCACTTCGTCTATGCAGGAAAGAGACAGACCATGGAACGTGGCTCAGCTACGTCCCTACTATACTTAGTATAGACTATATTGGCAAGTGGAGTTGCACGATGTAACAGGCAGCAGGTTTTCAGACGCACTCTTTTCCTATCCAGGGAACCCTTGGGGACTGGATGGGTTTTTAATGAGGCGGCCTGCTGACCTAACTTTCGCATATCAAGAAAAGAGGTGGTTATTCTTACGTTCTTCACTCTCCGTATGTTGCGTATATCTAGGTCTTGGGGGCTGATTGCTTGAATAGCACAGTTACAAACTCAATGACCCGGCCTTGATGCCTATGAGTTATAAGGGCCGATTACTCGCAAACGAGTACGGCTGCAATCTTATAACCGGACAAAGGAGCCAAATTTTCTTGACTTTTCTTACTTAAGCTCGATGTGACTCGCACTAAAGTGGCATGATTTGCTCGCTTACGATTACAATCAGCCATGAAGCCCAATGGGACTTGCCTGACCCTGTTTTCGTATAGATGTAACAACATGGTATCCACGCGAAAGCCGGCTTACAGTACAAGATAGTCAAAAGGGTCATCTAAACCACAAGTTATGCAGAGTACAGGGCTAATAGCCGGAAACTCAACATTTATCACGCATAACTTCAATACCTATGTGAAATGGCTCTGGGTTTGGGCTTAGCATCAAACAGCTTGTTCCCTTGGAAAAACCATACATCCCAGACTCGGCATTTTGGGTCTCGGGGACTGGGGATTTTGAAAAAAGGAAAAGTTGTTAAGTTGCTAAAACTCAAAAAACCCAAACATCCGAGTCTTGGGGACTTGGGGACTTAGAGAAAAGTCCGCTCGTCAAAATCCATGAAACTCGGAAACCGAGTCTCACAGAAGGAACCATAAAGAAAGTATGATATCAAGAATAAACTCAAAAACAAGATAAATATCAAGTTCATCCAGAGGCCAGAAGAGGCACAAGGTGTATCAAGAACTTAAAGTGCATTACAAATTTCGGTACCAGCATCAATGGCTCACAGGCGCATCATCAAGTAATAATTGTTTAAACAACCTATTGACCGACTGACGCATATGGCATAGCAGTAGGTAGCAGGTATCACTCAGTATTCTGGGTTGCGGCGTCCATCTTCTCCTTGCCCTTGCTGTTACTTTTGGTGGCAGCAGCACCCGGATCAGCAGCATTGCCGGCTCGCGCAGGAGGAGGGACGATTGGTGTGGAAGTAGCAGGTGCAGAGTCGGCTTCAGCCTTCTTTTTTGCAGCTTCCTCCCTTAACTTGGCGGCTTCCTCCTTCCATCGGGTTAACATATCATACGGCTTGGGAAGATCCGACTTAATCGCTTCACCATCAGCACCATAGGAAGGGACAATGGAATTGAGCTCCAAGCTGTCAGCAATCACGCTTGCCGAGTAACGGACTTCTTTCTGGATGGCCTTGAAATCCTTCGGGGAAAATTTGGACCCATCTCGGTTGAATTCCGGAAACCCGACCATCAGCTTGGCCAGCTCTAGCTTAGGAAAGTAAGCTCGCCAGGGCCAGCCCCCGGGTTACCCCAACCTGGCAGGACGAGCGTTTCCAATGCCAAATCCACTCGGGAATAGTGGAGCAGGCATCCAGCATCCTCTTCAGGTCGACGTGCCCAACACCCGGCCACCGTAGTTCTTCAAGGATCCATTTGGTTCCGGCACATAGTTGCCGGATGACGCTCTTGATGATCTTCAGCTTGGCAATATCATCTTCTTCCGGCATTACTTCATCCGGACCTGCAGAAAGAAATGAAAACACAGTAAGGAAACCCGGCTATGTGTCAGACGGATGACCCGGGTTATGAATATTATGCTAAGAGTCATACCGAGCAAAGCGCGATACGTATCAGCAATCTGGACAGAAAGATTCACTAGATTATCTTCGGCTGCATGAGCCCTCCTCCTATACTTCCTCATGATCTTCCCACTCCTTCTGGCCTCAGCCTCGGCCTCCTCACGCAGAGCCACCTCCTTTTCAATACGCTTGGTGTCCTTAGCCAATTTTTTCTCAGACTGAGTCACGAAGTCCTGAGTGGAGATACAGGGATAAATTAGTCGGAAATACTGTGAAGTTCCAGGCAAATTATCAAGAAAGTCACCCGGAACTTGGGGACTAGATAAGGAAACAAGCAATGTTACTCGGATTTACCTCATGTTTTGCTATCAAAGCTTCCAGGATATTCTCTTCCTTGGCCCTTAAGGTGTGAAGGGCACTAAGCATCTGGGGGAAGGTCATGTCTTCAGGCTTGGTGCCAGAAGAACCGGCAGCTTGAGCCTCTGGATGAAGAGTCTTTCCTGATTTTGGGGTCGAGACCCGGACCGTCTGGTTCTCCGGGTTTGGGGAACCCGTCCTCGTCTCTTGGATCTCAATCTCTTCATCCACGTCTTCAGACGATTTTGGAGACCCGGCTTCTTGTCGGGCCGGGTCATTAAAAGGATCTTGTTCTTGGACGTCTTCAGCCTCATCACCAGCTGCGGCGTCCGCATTATCAGTTGGTTCCTCCGTCTTCTGGTTATCTGTTTCCATGTTCTCCGGGTCACTAATTGTGACTTGAGCGCTAAAGAAAAGGGAGAGAGGCAGTTAGCAACAGTGATTGAAAGTTGTCAGGTATGAAAGGATGTCAAATAGAAAAGACTTACCCGGTATTTACAGCGTAATCCGGTGGGAGCTCGCTGCTGGAAGCAGATGAAGTCGACAAAGGGACCGATAGCGGAACCCGGAATTGCCCGGCACGTGGATGGTTGGGAGATGGGTGACGCTGAGGGGATTTGGAGGATTGAGGTGGAGGAGTACCGACCCGGTGGACTGGTGAGGTGGTGATACCGGGATTAAGGGGATCCTCACCCGGAGAACTTCGGGTCACCCTACGTTTGGCCGGGAGAGGATCCTTCAAGTGTGACGAGTGTGACAACTGTTGGTTAAG
Source organism: Alopecurus myosuroides (assembly GCA_028641055.1). Taxonomy (NCBI): domain Eukaryota; kingdom Viridiplantae; phylum Streptophyta; class Magnoliopsida; order Poales; family Poaceae; genus Alopecurus; species Alopecurus myosuroides. The sequence goes on along the minus strand of CM054060.1, from coordinate 191,314,901 downwards.
TCTACGCATGATATCGAAGGAGTAAGATTCATAGGATATAGAAGAGAAAGGAACCTTGGAAACCACTCCTCTGGCCTTCCTCTTGGCCCCGACTGTTGCTTCCTGATCAGATTCGGTGGCCTCCGGGTCGTCCTCGTCCTTCTCTTCTTCGTCCTCCAGCCCTGCGAGCCGAGTATGTATCGATGGAAAAAGTTAAAATGGGAAGAAATGATACAAGTGAAGATGATACCAGATCCGGATAAGAACCTTCATCATCATTAGCAGACTCGTCTTCCTCTTCCGGGTCTCTGGAGGGGGGGAGGTTTCGACTTTCCAGAAAGGGTCATCAGCCTGAGACAAAAAGATGAAAGTAAGAATTAAAAGCAGTATCTAGTCAAAGTGTGGAAATAAGCTTATGAGTATCGGGTCTTACCGCTGGAGCCGGATTTTCCCGAGTAAATGGAGGTAACCCGGTGATGTTCTTTATGACTTCCAATTTTTCCGTCAGGAAACCTTTGATGGTTTTGTTGGTGTCGCCGGCGGCAAAGTTCTTGGTGGAGTATCGGAGTGCATCCGTAGCATGCCCCGAGTACTCGCACATCAATTTGGTGCGGATAGAATTGGGTTGGATACGGAAATCAACCCAAGTTTTCACTAGATTGAGCCCAAGAAGACCTTGGGCGGAGAGGACGGCTATTCTAGCTAGTAAAGGCAGGATTGCTTCCCTGTCCGAGTCAGGGGCGAAAGCATTGAATTTCTCGGAAATATCAAGGAGGCCCTCTGAGTAACCCGGCAACCTCTTTTCGCCGGGTGGGGAGGTGTCCCGGCAATAAAAGTATGAGAGTTGCCAGTGTTTGACGTGGGAGTTAAGAGTAAGGGGTGGCATTAGAGAATTCTTGCGGCGCTGGATAGAGACTCCGCCGCAAGCAAGAAGTGCTCCGTCGCCGCTTTCGCGGCACGGTTTGCACTGGAAAAGTTCGATGAAGAGAGCCAAACTTGGCGGGGTGCACAAGTATGACTCGGACAGAACAATGAAGTGGGTAATATTCAACATAGAGTTAGGCCCTATGTCAAATGTCCTGAGGCCATAATGGCTCAGGACCTCACGAAAGAAAGGGTGACCCGGAGGACGGAATCCCCGGGTCACGTGCTCTATAAAACAGATTACCTCATCCTCGGCAGGTGTGGGCCGGGTCTCGTCACCCGGCGCCCTCCAATGAATGTCCTTCTGAGAGGGGATAAACCCCCAACTCGGCCAGCTCTTCTAGCTTGGACTTTGTGACTGTGGATCGCCCCCAATTGGCGAATATGGATTGGGTTGTCTTCGCCTGGGCCGGCTGTTTCCCTTGCCTTTTGGGAGCCATGGGATCAACCTGCAAAACACAAGGAAAAAAGATACGGGAAGTGAGACTCGGAAATACCGGGTTACTCAGGTATATGCACGGAGTATCAAGAAGATATGAAAACTGAGCATTATCCGGGTATCATGCCGCAGAGCGAAGATTACAAGAATTATCCGGGTATCAAGTGTAATTATGGAAGCCATTGGTTACTTACGTATTGAAAGGTGTTTGAGGAAGACGGATGATTGCCCACATATCTACTGCAAGCAAAAGAACCGGAAGAGAAGGATTTTCCGGGTGTCAATGACATGCGCGGAAAATTGGGATGAAATGGATCTAGATTGGAAAACTTCCGGGCGGTTCTACGAAGAGATTGATGATTAATAATGGTAGGAGGGTGGTGTGTGATCGTCAATCAGGCTATTGGACGAGCTAGCAAGCATCTAAGTAATCTAAATCCGGCGCCACAAGAAAAGCGGCCCGCGGATCGACCTAGATCCGATCTAGAGTAAATCGAAAAATTGCAAGACTGAATTAATGGGTACGAGGAACTTACCGGAAGGAATTGGAGTCTAGCGCGGCGGCGGCAGACGGCGTGATCTGAATGCCCCTTTGCAACCTCCGATGGGCAGGATGAAGGCGCGGCGGCAGAGCTTGGCGGCGGCACGGGGTGGTTCGAGGACGAACGTAGCCGGCGGCGGTTTGCTCCGGTGGTGAGCTCGGGATTCCTGTGGCGGTGTGGCGCGGGCTCGAGCAGTGAGAAGGGAGAAAGAGTAGGAATGAAGCATTGAGGTCTAGGTTATCTTCTGGGCATCTATTTATAAGGTGCGGGCGGATAAACTTATTCTAACGGGTGGAAGCCGGAAATTTTGGGATAGCGGTTGTTTGCGTGGATTTTGTGAGATATGCTTTGAGTGCTGAGCGGGATATCCGGACGGAAATAAGAAGGAGATCTTCTCCGCAACATCAGGGTCAATTATCGAGTAAAGTTAGCCGGATCCTTAACATTCTTATCAGGGTGTTAACCCGGGAAGATAAGTAAAGACTTGGAGAAAGCCGGGTTACTATATGGCCACCGTGGAGTTAGGCCTAGCTATTTACCAAAGCTAAGTTAACCCGGCCTCCGTTGAACTTGTAAGTTTGGTAATTTTGCAGGGAATAGCGTGCACTTCAAAGAGGATCTTGTGAATCCCAAGCTATTCTGGGGACTACTGATGGAGGGATGATAACCCGGTAGCCCAACTCCAAGGTGTAATTCGGCTCAAAGGACGCTGCGCAAGATCCGGCTAAGGATAAAAGAACTTCTAGAAGGCCCAAGATCGTAGGCCTCGTAACCCGGATTGTGGGTTACGGTAAGGAAAGTTAGGGTTTTGTACGCAGTGTCCGGGTAGGATTCAGGGTGCGCCTTGGAGGGCAAGCCAGGGGGTTCGGGTGCTTTATAAACCGGCCCCTAAGTTAGGTTAAGGGAGATCTAAGAGTTATAGCAATATCGCTTGATATCGAGCATCCAGTGTAACACGAGAGTTGAGTTAATATATCGAGACCGGAGACTCGGCGACTTGATTGCCGGCTACCAGATCGAATACCATCATGTTTTCCTCTAAGCTAAACCCTCTCCCAAACGCCTGTGTCGTCTTGCCCCAAGATCAGTTACCCCCGGTAACGTCTGCCGTGATTATCCGACGACAAGTATCTTCTTCAACAAAGATACAGAGATTTTCAAAATCAACTATGATATATCATCATGGATAGTGAACCCTATGTATAGCCTACCTATTACACCATATAAGCATACTTGCATTTGGTAAGCTACATGATGGGTGTCTTGTTGAGTACATTCAAATGTACTCATATTAGTTTCGTCCCTGGCATTTACTTGCCAGACATCGAGAAGGAATCTCAGGAGGAGATCTACGAGGAGGAGTGTCGTGCTGATGGACTTGCGAACTAGGATCGTCTCCTGGTCAGCAGCCTGTAGCTTAAGGCATGACTTGGGCTCTGCTACGTTTATATGTTTTAGTCTTCCGTTGTGTGTGTTGTGTGTTTGCCCTGCGTGGCAGTTGTGTTAGACATGGTCATGTGACCATGTCCCTTTTGTAAGTGTTTTGTGTAATCGTGTAATGGATATTGTATCTGCGTACCAACTTGATATGTTGTTCACGACTGGTGTGATCTGGGATCGTGAATGTATGCATATCGGAGGTGTCCTTGAACAGTGGTTCTAGGGGACCTTATAGGGCATGCTACAAAGATAGCGCAAATGGTGTCGCTCTCCACCTTCTACCAGGAGGAAGAGATTCTGGCAACTCCCTGAGGACCCCAGCAGCGAAGAGGAGGACTCGGATTCTAAGGAGGCCGCTTGATTCCTGAGTAGTTAGCAGGAACAAAATAGAAGCATTACCATTTTTTGAATGTAACATCCATTGTAATGCTATCTATCTTTTCTATAAACAAGTATTCCCGTTGTGCAGTAATTTTTTTAGTCTTTGCAAGTTTTCTAGGTTTTAATTCCTTTGCCTTCTAAGTTCTCTGGCTTATATGTTTTGACTGTCCTTAGTGTTGAAATGGCTCAACAGTACTTAATCTTCATGCCAAGTAACTGGGTTTAAGCCTATGAGTCGAAACTTGGAAACATGGATTGTACTTAGGCATTTTTACTTACAAATTCCAGTGACCCAACATACAAACTATCAAATAATACTTAGGAAAAAACAAGGAATTTTGAAAAAGTATGAAACTCAGGCACGCAGGCACAATCTGGGGTTCCTTAAGCCTCCTTAGGCCAGAAAAGCATTCAGATTTATAACTCCGAGCACGCAGGCAAAATTAGGGTTAACATTGAAGAAATTTGAAAGATCATTGGGAAATAGATAAGATGGTACTTATGCTTTGAAAAAAACAACAAGGCAGATAAAAAATGCATGAATTCCGACAACTTTATTTCATGATCTCAAAGATGTTTACATAGAATTTGAACTAAGTGTAAAAGGGATGTAACTGCTGGATTCTCTAGGGTCTCTTTGTTTCTCCCAGTTCTACATCTATCTTTCTCTTTCTTTTGCGATTCAGTCTTTTAGGATCATCTTCTTATCCCGAATGTCTACAAGATAGTAAGATCCATTTTTCATAGCCTTGCTAATGACAAATGTCCCTCCCAAACTGGGGCTAATTTGTGCTTCCTTTCCTGCACCAATCTTAGCACTAAGTCACCTTCTTTGAAAGAACGATGTCTAATTTTCCGACTATGATAACGTCACAATCCTTGCTGATAAATGGAGGATCCTTGTAGCACAAGGTCTCGTTCTTCTTCTAAGATATCGACGACATCCCGTCGTGCGTTTTTGGCATCCAATTCTTCGTATGCTAGCACTCTTGGGCTATCATGGAGCATGTCTGTAGGAAGCACTGCTTTTGCCCCATAAACAAGAAAAAACGGGGTTTGTCCAGTTGATCTATTTGGCGACATTCTAATACTCTAAAGCACATAAGGTAATTCCTCTACCCAAGCTCCAGTTGCTCTATGAAGAGGAGATTCGAGTCTTGGGTGTATTCCCTGCAGGATAGAACTATTCATTCGTTCAACATGTCCATTGGATTGTAACTGTTCCATAGATTCTAGATCTAGGAAAATTCCCATTTGTCAGCAATATTTTGCCAACTCTCCAATAGATAAATTTGTCCCATTATCCGTGATTATGCTGTGTGAAACGTCGTATCTCATGACTATGTCAATGATGAAGTTTCTGCCAGTCACACCATCAAGTTTTTTGATGCGTTTCGCCTCCACCCACTTGGTGTATTTATCTACTACAACCAGTAGATGTGTAAGTTCGCCTCTTGCAGTTTTGAATGGTCCCATCATATCTAGCCCCCAGACCACAAATGTCCATGTTATAGGGATAGTTTTGAGTGCTTGAGCTGGCATATTCGTCTGCTTGGCATAATACTGGCATCCGGTACATGTGTTTACTATGTGCTCTGCACGAAATGTTTTTTAACTATGCTTTTTGATTGAGCATGATGTCCGCATTCTCCTGCATGGATTTCTTGCAGGATTTCTCGTCCTTCTTCTGGTGAAATACACCGCTGAAAAATTCTGATAGTACTGCGTTTATACAGGCAACCATTAATTACCGTGTATCCTTTGCATCGGTGTTGTATCTGCCTTTGCAAGACTTCGTATGCTCCATCCGGGAACTTCTGATCAACTAATAAGTTTAAGTATGGAATTGTCCAATCCGGGTTAATAAGCAGGACTTCAATTGACTCGGAAACGAGAGGATAATCAACATCTCCACCTTTGATTGATGGTTCATGCAAGTGTTGGACAAACACACCAGGTGGTAGGGTTTTCACTCTTTCCGATTCCATGCGGGCTAATGCATCCGCGTTCCAATTTTCTTCCCTTTTGATATGAAGCACTTCAAATCCTAGGAAGTAACTGGCAAACTCGTCCACAGTTCTCCGGTATTCAGCCATAATGGGGCGTTTGGCATCACATGTTTGGTTTAGCCGATGTTGTACCAAGTCCGAGTCACCATAACAAAGTATACGCTTGACGCCTATCTCCTTTGCAATATGCAAGCCGTGATGCAAAGCCTTGAATTCTGCCACGTTATTGCTGGCGTTGAAATGTATTTGTAATACATATTCCATTATGTCACCTTTTGGAGATTTAAGCACTACACCAGCTCCAACGCCTTCCTTCATTTTGGATCCATCAAAATGCATGATCCAATATTCCGACTCCGGCATTGGTGTGTTTTCCATTGCTTTTGTCCAATCAGCGACAAAATCTTCCAACACCTAGGATTTAATTTCCTTAAGGGGTTGGTACTTAATGTCAAACGCAGCTAGCTCAATGCCCCATTTGGCGACTCGGCCTATTGCCTCCGCATTGTTGATGATATCCCCTAGTGGTGCTTTTCTTACTACTGCTATGGAATGTCCTTGGAAATAATGGCGGAGTTTTCGAGATGCAAAAAACACGCCATATGCCAGTTTTTGATAATGTGGGTACCTTTGCTTTGACTCGGAGAACACTTCGCTAACGTAGTACACTGGATATTGATCTGGTACGCTTTGCTCATCTTTCCGTCTTTCCATGATTATCACCGCATTGATAACCCTGTTTGTTGCTGTAAGATACAATAACATGGGCTCTTCGTCTTTTGGGGATGCCAAAATCGGTGCTTTCATCAAGGTTTCTTTTAGCTGGGTTAATGCTTTGTCCGCCTCTTCTGTCGATTCAAATTTGTCGGATTTCTTCAACAATTTGTATAATGCCAGAGCTTTGTCACCTAGCCGGCTTATAAACCTGCTAACTGCGGCTGCAGAACCCGTCAATCTTTGGACATGTTTTAAGCATGTAGTCCTTTGTATATTCAAGATTGCCTTGATCTTTTGCGGGCTTACTTCTATTCCTCCGTGAGAAACGATAAAACCCATAAGCTTTCCCGAGGGAACCCCGAATACGCACTTTAATGGCTTCAACTTCATTTTATAAGTGCGCAAATTTTCGAAAGTTTCTCGTAGATCTTCAAGGAGTGTATCCTTTTCCTTGGAAACTACGACAATGTCATCCACGTAAACATGGACATTTTTGCCGATTTGACTATGCAAGTATCTTTGCATGCAACGCTGGTAAGTTGCACCAGCGTTCTTCAAGCCAAAAGGCATGGTTATGTAATAGTATGTTCCATACGGGGTTATGAAGGAAGTTTTTATTTGATCCTCCTCCTTCATACGTATTTTATGGTACCCGGAATAAGCATCCAAAAAGCATAAAAGCTCAAAACCAGCAGTGGCATCTATTATTTAATCGATTCACGGTAAACCAAACCTATCTTTTGGACACAATTTGTTCAAGCCGGTGTAATCTATACACATCCTAAGAACAATACTGTCTTTCCTCAGGACTAATACTGGGTATGCAGACCAATCAGTATGAATAATTTCCCAGATAAAATCAGCTGCTAAAAGCCGGATAATTTCCTTGCCTATAGCCTTCCGTCTTCTTCCATCGAAACGAGGAGACCTTGTTTGACGGGTTTTGAACCTGGAATTACTTTGAGCTGGTGCTCAGCAAGTTCCCTGGGTACACCTGGCATATCAGCGGGACACCAGGCGAAAACGTCCAAGTTCTCATGAAGGAACTTGATGAGCGTGTCTTCCTATTTGTCAGTCATCCCAGTTCCCACTACGACAAGTTTTGTCGGATCTTTGGGATCTAGGATAACCTGTCTTGTATTTTCCGAGGCCTTGAAGTTATCTGCCGGCTTCCGACTTTCTTTTCCTGACGGCATTTCCATCGGCGAAACTTCCTTAGCTAGCTCCTTCAATTCCTCCTTCCGAATCACCTGTTCGGCGCAGAGGGCATTTCCTTTCTCCAGCTCGTTCGCCAATTTGTAATCTCCAGTTATGGTGATTACTCCTCCTTTTGGCCCGGCCATCTTCAGCTTTTTATAGATATAACATGATCTTTCCATGAATTTGGCGAAAGTCGGACGTCCGAGTATTGCGTGAGAAACACTTTCGAAAGGCACCACCTCAAATCAGATCTTTTCCTGTCGGAAGTGTTCTTTTTTTCCAAATGTTACATCTAGGGAAATTTCTCCTAGGGATTGTGCTTGTCTGCCAGGACAAATACCATGAAACTGTATATTACTGTGCCTGAGCTCGGTCTCGGAAATGTGTAGCTGCTTCAATGTACCCATGTACATGATATTGATACCAGATCCTCCATCCATCAACACTCTTTTGAGCCTAGTGTTTTGAACAATAGGGCTTACGACGAAAGCATGTGTGTCGGGTTCTGGGATATTTCCGGGATGATCTGACTGATCCCAGGTAATTGGCGTATTTGAATACTTCAAATACTTTGGTGTTGGAGGAACAACCGCGTTGATTTCTCGAAGTGTTCTTTTTGCCTTTTTTGCTGAGGGAGTTGCCAGGAAAGTTAGGTTACATTATCCTTCAACTATCGGGAATTTTGGCTCGCCTTTTCGCTGTTGTTCCTGGATTTTATCATCAGTGTCCAATTCACTTTCTTCTTTCTCAGATTCTAGCTTTTGCTTGTTGAATTTCCTATTGCAATTCTTTCCTTTATTCCCAGATCCTGCAGTGCCCTTCATATGCTTGTTGAGGCGGCACTACGCATTTGTATGGCTAGGCTTCCCAAGTTGCGAATGGTGGACACAGTTTTCCGACTTTAACTTGTCCCACTATTCCTTAGAGTAGGAGATTGGTTATGTGCTTCTTCCTTTCCATTTGATGCCATTGTCCTTCCGAAAGGTTGCATTTACTTCTTTGGTTTTGCCTGTGCCTTTGGAGTAGCCTTCTTTTCAGAGCGAGGTGTCTTTTTGTCCTGAGCCAAAGCATCGATATTTCCGCCTCTTGCTCTGATATCATCTCCAGCCGCTGCGTGCTCATTGGCGGTGGTAAGCATAGATCCGAGATCTTTGTGCTCTTTCGAACCAACCATGAACGGTACGAGACCGGGTTTCAAACCATTGATGAAAGCATGCATTGCTTGTACATCACTTACTCCAGAGCAACTGTTCTTCATTGTTGTCCATCTTGAGATAAAGTTGACGTACGACTCGTCCTCATATTGGACGCAACGGTTTAGCTGGTTTATACTCTTAGGACGTTTGTACGTGCCCCGAAAGTGCTGAGCGAATACTTTCGCCATGTCTTCCCAGCTGTCGACAGTTCTTGATGGTAACCCATTGATCCAATCTCTGGCTCCGTCTAATAACATAAGGGGAAGAAACTTCACAGCCTCCAAATATGTCCCTTTGTTAATCTGGACGGCAGTATAGTAATCTAAAAGCCACGTATCCGGGTTTGTAATTCCGGTATACTTTTGATAATTTGGACCAACTTTGGCGAAACCAGAATGTGGACTAATTCTTCGGATCCTGTCAGTGAAGTACTTAGGTCCAAAGTATATATTGTCTCTTTCCGTCTTATCGACATGTGCGGAATATCTGCCGGCTGAATGGACAGAAGAGGATCTGATCCTTTTTGGCCGATTGTAGCGTGAGTGCGCTCTTTCGGGATTATCCCTATTTTCTGGCCTTTCTTTGTTCCTAGGAGGAGTACGGGATCTCTCACGCCTGTGAGGATTATCGTATCTTCCGGCTTTTTCAGCTGAGCGTCTGGAGGCGGCATTATTTTTCCGTCTTTCCGGTTTTGTTCCTCCCGTTCCTTGTGATCACGGGGATTATTTCCACCTTTCGGCAGACGGGATCCCGTTTTGGACGCTTCATCCCTATTGTCAGAGATTTTCTTCTCCTTCTTAGGATCTCCCTTCTTTTCCTTAGAATCGCCTGAATCTCCAAGTTCGCCAGGTCCAGGTGCTCCAGCGGCGCATGTGGCAGTTGTGCATAGGGCCGAGTCATCGTGCAACTTCCCTGATCTTGCATGTCCTCGCTGTTGTTGTTGTAATGCTTTTCCTAGGAAAGCATACACTCCATGGAGTTTTTCATCGCTGGAGTACAAATCATCATTAAGGATGGCGAACGTGGCTTCCTCGTTTTCAGCTGCGGTTTTGTAGATGTGTCCGCCCTTAGAATTTACGTTGTTAACCTGTCTTTGCCAAGAAGGGTTTTGCAACCGTTCTTTTGCTGGCAGTGCATCCGGCCTTGCAATTCCGCGTAATCTCGTGGGTTTTACCCCGGACATATTCCGTCTCTCGAATTCTTTAATTTCCTCCTGCTTTGCTTTTGCAGTAGCTTGGTCTTTGAGGAGATTTTCTTCAGATTGGAATAGGTGCTGATGCCGCATAAGGGCTTGCCTTCTGGCTTTCAGCACTTCCGGTGGTTCGTGAGGTCCAACCGGGGTTTTGATCAGATCGATCTCGTCCTGTTCCGACATTTGGGAAACGGGGATTTCTTTCGTTTTCTTCTCCACATGTGTGACTATGCTTCCTCCTCCTACTTCCAGGTTTTGATTAGCAATATCTGCCAACTTTTTCTTCTGTATTTTGTACTGGAGTTTCTTGGCAGTCTTCTTTTTCTTTTTGGAAGAAGGAGGCTTTTTTCCCCAGGTTATTCTTCTGTCAATTCCTTGACATCATGATAAGTTGGACTGGTTTCGCCATCCTCTCTTTCCTCATCTGGCGGAGGTGTTTTGGGGTCTTCATCTTTATCGGCATCCGAGTTTTCAGTCACTTTTGCCATAAGTATTTCATGGAAACTCCCGGCATAGATTTGACCTTTCTTTCGAAAGCGTCTTCATCTTCGGAATCTATGACTTCAGATCCGGGTTCTGACTCCAATCTTGCTTCTATAGCAGCTAACACGGAGTCGGCTTCCAAGTTTGTCATTTCACTGACGGGTATCGGATCTTCCACTTGTTCTGTGGGATTATTGTTTTCTGCTTCTTCCACGGGATTACTTTCTTCCGTGTTATCCGCGACCTCAGATTGCACCATGCCAATAAAGTGTGCTCTGATTGCATGCATCTCCGGAGAGGCGGCAATTTCAGTGCAGTTATGGCGATTTGAGCAGAATCCGGTATCGTAGTTTTCCTCAATAGGGTATAGGGCGGGTGGGATAAATTTGCTTCGACCACAGAATCCCATAGCCTCTGTTGTTAATCCGATATTCGCAGATCCAATCGGTAAAACGCAGGCACTTACCAGGTGATTCCGTGCTGGCATGTATGATCCGTTGTCGAGGAAGCGCCCGACGTCGCCGTCAAAATCCAAGCTTCCGACGGTTATTGAACTGCCGATTCCACCGAGTATCCCTAATCGAAAAGTAAAACCTGACACCGCTGGCCCCATGGTGGGCGCCAACTCTCGAGACATCGTAGTAAGGATCATAGACGGGGGTGCCATGAGCCTACGGGTAGAGACGTGGGGGACATGGTAGTACGACGATCGGGAACACAGGTTTTACCCAGGTTCGGTACGTTGCAACTAGGCGGCGTTCCTACTCCTGCAATCTCACTAAATCAGGGCTGAAACGTGAAGTATACAAAGTACAATGTGAGTATGGATTCGCTAACTTGGCGAGGATCGACTTCTCAGTGAGTTGGCTTCTAGCTAATTGTTCTATGTTTTGTCTCTCCCATCCGTCTTTATATAGATATCCGGGTTAGGGCTTACAGATAGGAAACCTAGAAGACTATGGAAAGTATCTAACTTGGAAAGTAAGGAATCCGTCTTCTTCTCCAAGCCGCACCCCTTTGGGCCGTGGTTCGAGTTCTTCTAGAATCCGGCTTCCTGCGCATCAGCTTACTGGGCCGCCCAATGGACTGTGATCCATTACCAATAGTCCACACTGGTAATTCGGCTCTTTAGGCCAATGCCGGACATACCCCTAACCGGTATATATCCGACACAACTTATTTGAAACAACTCTCCAAGAAAACAATCATTAAAGGCCAGAGAGCTAATCATATATAAATGAAGCAAACCAACAGGATCTGAACAAAATTCGAGTGCAAAATAAGAGCTAAATGCAGTACTAGCAAAAACTAAACACTCATAGAACAATAAGAGTGAAAACTAGAGTGTTCTAGACAATGAAAACGGAGCGTGTCTCTCCAAACAAAAATAGTGCTAGGATCCAACCATAAACTACAGCAACAAAACAAAATAAAACTAGAAGCAAAATAAAATGACACTCCAAGAATAACACGTATCATGTGCAGATATAAAAATATAGTCTTTTGAAAGAAATGTTGATGAAGAAGAGGATGCCTTGGGCATCCCCAAGCTTTTCATGCTTGTGCTTCTTGGATATATATTATGGTGACATGGGCATCACCAAGCTTAAGATTTTGTCCATCCTTTATCTCCTCATATCATCCTTCTCTCCCTACACTTGAAAACTTCCTCCACCTATAACTACTCACAATCTTCATTAGCAACGTTAGTGCATCAAAATAATAAATGCACTTCGTTCAGTTTCAACACAAGTCTAACACTCAGTTTAAAACATTAGCTACTGTCACAACTTATTTTAAGACTCTTCCCCCCCCCCCCCCCCACGAAGCAGTCTCAAAAGAAAAAGATTAAGAGGCAAATATAAATATTGACAAAAATCTATCAAAACAGAACAACGGGTAAATACGAATTTTTTCGACAAACTTCTGTTTCTCAAATAAAAAATTCTAAACTTATGAAAATTAGATAACAAACCTGGGGCAGGTACCCATAAAATATCAAAAATTCCTTGGGTTCTGGATAAGAGAACCGAGGTTTTTGGTGAAGTGCAAAAATCTAGACAGAAAACAGCAAATTCCCCAAATCATACTAACTCTATATTAGAGGTTACTCTTAGCACAAAAAAAAAGCAGAAGGGCGACTGTTACAGATGTAACAACTTCCAAGACCCAAAGAAAACAAAACAAAACAGAAGAAAACAAAGTGGGTTGCCTCCCACAAGCGCTTTTCTTTAACGCCTTTTAGCTAGGCATGAAGAACGAATCAAGTATTATCAATAGAATATTTTAATTTGAGGAGCTCGAACTCATCAAAGAGGCATTGTATTTTCCACACATAAGGTTCAGAAACTGTTCTCTCTTTTACTTTTGTTTTACTATTTTCATCAAGGAGATTCTCTGGAACAACCCAACCAAAATTTTCCTCTAATGCCTCGGACATTGCTAAAAGTTTGAATGGTATAGGGATATTAATTTCTTTTTCGCATTCAGTTTTTCCCTCATATTTCATTCTATCAATATCTTAAGGATTCAAATTATGATTGATGGCAAGACCGTAGCCAAGCATCTTATAGCGAGCAAAAACTTTTCTAGCTTATATAGCGATGTCATTAAATTCCAAGAGTAAAGCATTCAACACAAAATCCCTTTCTTTTACTTTCTCCATGCTATCAAGTTTTAAAAATATTTGTTGTAATATAGGATTGAGGTTGATGAACCTTGATTCTATCATGGCAACCAAAGAAGCTATAGCAGTCTCATAGTTATGGGCAAGTTTAACTACATGTTTATCATTAAAATCATGAAGTCCATTAACATGGTTAAAGAATTCTTCAATATTGTTTCTTCCAATAATGAACCCTTCCTACTTTCAGATATTTCATAGCAAATTTAGGGGTAGACATCTTAGCAAAATAACAACAAAAACTTGCACTAATACGAAAACTAAATAACAAGACACATAAAAGACTAGAAACTAGAGAACTAGTTTTCTTTTGGATTTTTGATAAAGAGAAAACAAGACTAAACAAAAGTAAACTAATAAAGAACAAAACAAAAGAAAGAGAGTGGAAGTTTGACACTCTTGCAGCAAACTAGAAGTCCCCAGCAACAGCGCCCAAAAAGTTCTTGATGCAGACGTGATCACACGCTCGTTGGGTAACCCCAAGTGGAAGATATGATGTAGTCTAGCAGAAATTTCCCCCCAATTAAGGAACCAGGGTTATCGACCCAATATGAATTCAAAGTCTGGAAGAAGGTTGCTTGTTGCACGCGGGATCAAAAAACGTGGAACCTGCACGCAACACACAAACTCTCTCTTGTCCCCAACTTTTGAGAAGGTTGTCAATCTTCCCGTCTTGCTGAAAACTAGAGAATTAAACGTATAGAGTATCGAAAAGTAATAAAACTAAAAAAATGGAACAACAAGGAAACAATGGTGAAAGTACTTGAAAGAAGGTTGCAATAATGAGTAAAATAGGACCGAGGGCAGTAGTTTCACTAGTGGTGTCTCTCCAAAGAAAATAAACATGTCGGGTGAAAAAATTACAGCTGGGCAATTGACAAATTATGAACGTATAACAATACTATTATGAAAAGATATAGTTCACGGGTTCTAACATTGTAGGCATTATGTGAAGGCATAGTCACCGCTAACTAGCATGCATCCATATCTAAAAGTCCACCTCAAGAAAGCTATCCAGAAAATCTCTCTGGTATTAAGTTGACCAAAGAAATGATTACTTTGTGTACAACAGACAAATGCATTAATAACAATACGTAATGTAACTAGTGGTCCTCGTCCGTAGAGAAGAGCACCATTGTTTTCTCCCTAGTAGCAACGGCAGATCCCCCATCTGTCATGTTTATGTCACTCGAGCATAGATTTAAGGGGGGCATGAACCCACTATCTAGCATATAAACCCTTTCTTGGAGGTGAAAACAACCATGTGGCCAAGGTAATCATAAAAACTAGAGAGCATTGCAAGATAATAGTAAAACTCTCTACAAATATAAGTGGATCATCTCAGATTGACATGAACAAAATAATCATAATATCATGGTTCATCGGATCCCAGCAAACACAACATGCACAATTACATAACGGTGGTATCAATCATGTGAGGAAGCTCACGAGACTCTAAAATGGAGGTATAAGGGCGAGAACAACCATCTAGCTACTACTATGGACCCGTAGTCCCGAGATGAAATATCCGCGCATTTGTTTGGACGCGATCATGGCGATGAAGAGGCCTCTGATGACGATTCCCCTCTCTGGCAGGGTACCGGAACAGGGCTGCAGAAGGCCTAGATTGGACTTTCGAGGTGACAGTGCCTCTCGGTATGTTTCGTGGAAAATAACTCCGTCCCCGAACATTTTAGGGTTAGGGGCAATTTATAGGCGAAGAGGCGAGGATAGGTTGTGACCAGGGCAACTAGGGGCCCACCAGGCACGGCCTAGGGTGGGGCCACACATGGCACCCCTGGCCGTCCTTCGGCTCTTTTTTGGACTCCGTCTTCGCTCTGGGTAAAAAACGATCTCCGTGGATTTTCAGCCATTTCCGAGAATATTTCTTTAAGAACTTTTCCGAAATAAAAAAATGCAAAAATATCAACTGGCTTGGGGCATCTCGTTAATAGGTTAGTCAAATAAAACATCCGGAAAATGAAGGAAAACATGTGGAAAACAAAAGGTATTGGGTAGAAAACAAGCATGGATCATCAAAAATTATAGATACAATTGCACGGTATCAAGATTAGGAGGGAAAGGCGAACATGGCGACGTGGGAGTGCTGAATCTGCCGCCGACCTGATCTATCTACTCCAACGTTGTCTCCAGCCACCTCGACCAGATCCGGCATCACATATGCGCGCTCTCTCTGTCGATCTGCACAACATGTAGCGACGGAGCTTGTTGTCGCCACGCCCAGGGCTTCCACGCCACATATCCATGCCTGTAACAAAGGTCTCCCTACCCTCACCGCCCTTCACTCTTGCCCCTTCCACTTTGCTTGTGGCGGCTGCCTCGCCCCTTGCACGTCTGGCTCTATCGTTCGTGGACGGCTAATGGTGCGGCACTTTCTCCTCTCCAAGAACCCATAGGTAGTGGTTATAGATCCTCCGCTCACCAGTGTATCCTCTTTCTAGACCTTGGAGCTACTCCTCGCTGGTAGGAGCTCTCCACCGTGGTCTGTTGCGTCGGCAGAGGACTTTGCCTCACCAACAGATGCTCAAGATTCATCGTCTCCAGCATCCTCGGGAGTTGTTTGCACCATGGAGCTTGTTGCCGAGATTCCCTATCCTCTGGTGACCGGGTCTTGGGTTACCTTGGCCGGTGAGAATGATAACATCGGTGAGCAGGAAATGGCCCCGATAAAGCCGCCGACTCCGTAAAGCTCTTCTCCGACGGATCTTCCGGCTCAGTTGTGCACAGGGCGTGATGCTGAGGTGAGTGGTGGTCGGCACGAGGTGTTGCCTTAGAGAGGTTCGCGTCATTCGGTGACGGTAGCCCCGACGTTGGACCATCGCCCCAGTCCGGCTTGGATCTCTTGGAGGTGTTGTAGATGCCTTATTCATGGGCACCATGCGGCTGGCTGCAGGGATCCATTTCAATGCTCACATTGTTTGGAGAACGGTCACCATGGAGCTCGCTTGCATGCCTTGGCGCGCCAGATGTGCCTCGCCATGGATCCATTCATCGGCATGATATATCTTCTTGTGTGTATTTGATGGGATCCACGCCTCCCTCCATGGAGCTTCCTTATGGGTCTTAGGCATTAGTTGTTTCTCTCCATGCCGACGCGACCCCACCACCGGATGTGGTGTTGTGGTCCACTTTGGCTGCTTAGGTTGAGCATCTGCATAACTATCTTGTGCGGGTTGAGAACCTTCTCGATCAGACTTATGTTGCTCTGAGCAGGCTTTCCCTTTTGCCCTAATGTGTACCGTGATGGGCGCCGTGATGACAAGGGACAAGTCTGTCCCCGACAGTACCGCACCGTGCTCCTACTCCTTATGTTGATGTAATCTGCCAAATCTACAAGATTCATGGCCACTCTGCTAGCGATTGTTGGTGGCATCGCGAAGATGATAGTGATGATGATGGTGACCGTGGAGAGAAGAGAACTCGCATTGCCTCATATGGAGTGGACACAAATTGGTATTCTGATACAAGCGCCACAAATCTTATCACTTGTGAATTTAAGAAGCTCTGCATCTCGGACAAGTACATGGGACGTGACCAAGTGCACACGAAAAATGGTAATTGAATGTCTATTAGTCATATTGGTCATACAATTTTGTGCACTCCACATAATCCATTGCATCTTAATAACGTTCTTTATGTCCCTAATGCATCAAAGAATCTCATATATGTCCATAAACTTACCTTAGAAAATGATGTTTTACTTGAATTTCACCCCTTTTTCTTATTGATAAAGTACCAAGCCACAAGAAGAATTATGTTTAAGGGCCCCTGTCATGATGGTCTATATCCCTTGGTGCATGTCTCCAACAAGTCATCCAAGCATGTTTTTTTACAATAAAGTCGTCATCCTCCACCTGGCATCGACGTTTAGGACATCCATCCTCCTTTATAGTTCAACAAATTCTTAGGAAGAATAAAATCCCATATACTCCTGAAATAAATCCTTATGTGTGTGATTCATGTAAACTAGCTAAGATTCACCAATTGCCATATCCTATTTCCACCAGTGTTTCTACTATTCTAGTGGAACAAGTATTCTCTGATGTATGGGGTCATGTACCTCTTTCTGTTGGAAAACAGGCATACAATGTAAGATTTATTGATGATTTTAGCAATTTCACTTGGATATATTTGCTTAAGCAACCTTCTTATGTTTATCAAGTGTTCCTAAATTTCCAACAAGTTATTGAGTGGAAATTTGATAGAAAAAAATCATCACCATGCAAACAGATTGGGGAGGTGAGTATGAGAAACTACATGGGTTCTTTCAAAAGGTTGGCATCACACATCATGTTTCTTGTCCACATGCCTATCAACAAAATGGTTCAGCTGAAAGAAAACACTGTCATATAGTTGAAGGGGGGTTTGCTTTGTTAGCTAATCCATATATGCCTCTTAAATTCTGGGATGAAGCATTCCTCACAGCCACCTTTATAATCAACTTGCTTCCTAGTAGGGTTTTAATTTTGAAACTCCCACAGAACGTCTTCTCAATGTCAATCCAAACTACGATGCTTTGAGAACTTTTGGGTGCGCTTATTGGCCAAACCTTTGTCCCTATAACAAGCAAAAGCTCTCTTTGCGCTCCAAGAAATGTTTCATTCTTGGATATAGCCCCCTTCACAAAGGTATCAAATATCTTGATGTCTTCACTAGATGTGTCTATGTGTCATGTGATGTAGTATTTGATGAGAATATTTTCCATTTTGCCTCCCGAAATCCTAATGTCGGTTCTCGTTTACGAGAAGAAATATTGTTACTTCCACCATCCCTTTCTTCACCTCATGTGGATGCACAAAATAATGATCATATGCCACATATTGTGCCTCTTAATAATGTGCAACAGGAAGGAGAAGTTGTAGGTTCAAAACCCATTGAAACGGGAGAAAAAAATGAACCATAAAATGAGTGTGAAGTTCAATCACAAAACGATGAAAATGACGCTGAAACAGAGGAGGATTCTTCCGAACATTCCGCTAGCGCATCGGACCCCGAGGAGGATCATGCCTCCTCTGCTGACAGCGCTCGAGACACGAATCCCGGAGCTACCCGGTCTCTTCCAACGACAGTGACGTGTAGGAGCCCGAGGCTCCTAGAAGTGGCCGATTAGCCCGCCACCTCGTCTCGCCTGGGTGGCTACACCCCCCTCCCTGATCCCCTGTGGCAGAATCTAGCGTGGGATCCGAGGCTGCACCAGATTCCTCTGGCCACGGATCTTCTACGTCGCCTCCTCCTGTGATTTAGCCTGTAGTTCATACACGTGTGCATAAGGGGATTCGTAACCCAAAGGAACATACAGATGGCACGGTAAAATATGGTCGTCAGCCCAAAATGTATACTAATCCTAATACCATCCATGGTTTCTTTACTTCTACAGGGGACCCTAGTTCAATCACAGAAGCACTTGGTGATTCTAAGTGGAAAAAGGCAATGTAAGAGTAGTATGATTCATTGATGGAAAACAATACCTGGCACTTGGTTCCCTCAAGCACACGCAAGAACATAATTGACTGCAAATGGGTTTATCATATAAAAAAGAAGAGTTGATGGAACACTAGACTGATACAAAGCACGGTTAGTTGCAAAGGATTTTAAACGGAGGTATGGCATTGATTATGCGGATACTTTCAGCCCAGTTGTTAAAATAGATACCATCAGAACCGTGTTACCATTATCTATTTCTCGTAATTGGATTTTACGGCAGCTCGACGTCAAGAACATGTTTCTTCATGGTGTTCTGGAAGAGGAAGTTTACATGAGACAACCTCTAGGGTTTGAAAACCCTCACGCTCTGCATCATCTTTGCAGACTTAATAAAGCACTATATGGGCTCAAACAGGCACCCCGAGCATGGTTTTCCAGGTTAAGTTCCAAATTATGTGGTCTTGGTTTTCATCCTTTCAAAGCTAATACGTCTCTGTTTCTCTATAACAAGTGAGGTATAACTATGTTTGTTCTGGTTTATGTGGATGATATCATAGTAACAAGCTCTTCTGATAATGCCATTATTTTCTTGGTTCAGATCTCAATATTCACTTTGCCATTAAGGATTTGGGTGATCTTCATTTCTTCCTATGAATTGAAGTCAAACATATACATCATGGTCTGTTGTTGACACTGGAAAAATATGCTACTAAGTTACTTGATAAAGTTGGCATGCGTGAGTGCAAATCTGCTCCTACACCCTTGTCATCTTCCGAACAACTTACTTTACATAATGGCACACCTCTTGGTCCTGAAGAAGCACAAATTACAGAAGCATTGTTGGGCATTGCCGTATTTGACCTTGACACGTCCTGATCTAGCTTTCTTAGTTAATAAAGTTTGTCAGTTTTTACACGCTCCTACTAGAGCACACTGGACAATTGTCAAACGTATTCTTCGCTATGTTAAAGATACTTTGGATATTGGTATTACTTTTAAACAGCCTTCATCTATCTTTCTTAGTGCCTTTTCTGATGTTGATTGCGTAGGTAGTCTTGATGGTCGCCGTTCTACAGATGGCTTTGCAATATTTGTTGGTCCTAACTTGGTTTCTTGGAGTGCTCGAAAACAGCCCACAGTGTCTCGATCCAGTATAGAGGCTGAATATAAAGCATTGGCCAATGCTACATAGAATTTATTTGGGTTGAAGCACTTCTTCGTGAGCTTGGTATTACCTTACAAGGAAAACCATGTTTATGGTGTGATAATTTGGGAGCCACCTATCTGTCAGCTAATCCAGTTTTTCATACTCACACTAAGCATATTGAGATAGATTTTCAGTTTGTTCGCTAGCTATCATGTTTGTTTCAAGCAAAGATCAAGTTGCAGATGGTTTTACCAAAACACTTTCAGTCAAGATATTAGATGAGTTTACACGTAATCTCAACCTTTCCAAGGTTTAGATTAGGGGGGGGGGGGTGTTGAACAATGTAATTTTCCCTATACTTCTCCTATACCTTATGGGGTACGGAGTAGTACTCCGACCCACATACGCCTCCCTGTACCGCCACCGATGGGGCTCTTCCATCGCATATAACACATAACCGGGACCTCCAACAGGGTCATCATTCTCATAAGGTATACAATTTTAGAAAGTTCGGGTAAAATTTACATGATTTTATAGTTCCAGGGTCAAATCAGAAAAAAAAAACGTGTATATGTAGTTCAGATTTAAAACAAACTTTTGTCTTTCTTTTATCTCACATCAAAAGATCAGAAACCATTCCAATTGGGTCACATACTCATTCTGTACCTCAATGGATTTCTCACAATTGGTCGATTTCAGCACAACAACAAAAAAAAAGGCAGACTAAATCTGATCAGACCAATGCTTTCAGTTTCCGACCAGAGACGTCAAGAATGCCAGTCCCGCAATCACGATCATAATGTTGAGGAAATAGTTCGACTGCAGAGCCTTCTCCGGACTGCCTCCAAGGCCCTCGTACTCCGCCCTGATCTTCTGCTTCATCGTGTCAGACAGCTCTCTCTGCAAGTTCACCGGTAAACAGTTTCTCAAGGTTTGGTTACTTCTAAGTTCTACCTGCAGCTTCACTAGCATGCTTCGTACAAAAATCTTTAGAATTGGGCCTAGATTGTACAAGTGTGCACCTTTTGGTAAGAGTATTTGGCGGCAACAAAGGGCTCGGGCCGTGGTGCTGCTCCATTGGTATCATCAGCTGGTGCTGGATCAGCAACCTTCCTCACGTCAGTCGCTGCGGCATTGTCATCGTGCAACGAGAATCCCTGAAGCATAATTTCATACTGTTGCGTTAGGTTTCACAAGAACTGGAGCAGCTAAGCATAGTTCGTCAGGAAAATAAGATCCATGATGGAAGTGGAATGGGAGAGCTACGGAACTGAATTGCATTCCAGCTGCTTATGCTGCTTTGGGCAAAGCTGCAGGTGGTTGTCAGAAAGATAAAATAGGAATGTGGTGATCACCTCAGGAGGATCAAACTTTGCACCGAGGTTGCTCAGTTTAGCATGGGCTTCAGCGTAGTCTTTGAAGAATGCCTCCTGGTCCTCTGCATACTTCTCCGCATATACCTGTGTGTGTCATGGTATTACTGTCTCACACTAGCATCGAGTCACCTGCCATAAACTGAGAACAATGAAGTTACCTTGAATGATGGGTCCTCAAATATTGCAGCATCTGTTGGCAACACTAGAAGATCCTGATCCCTTTGCTCCTTTATGTCCTGAAGAATTGGTAATACATCAAATCACCCGACATTTGGATGAAAAATTTAATTCGTAAATCATGAAAAAAAAATAGGTACACCTTGAAGTAACTGTTATCAAACTTCAACCATTCAGCTGTCCATGATTGCCCTCCGGGTTCACCAGGCCCATCCTTCTGTAAAAGCACGATAATATTAGCACCCCAGTTTTCATGTCATAATTATGGTGGTGGTAGGGGGGGCATGTTACAGAGTTGACAGGTTTTTTAGGGGAATCCAAGCCTGCGTAAACATGCATAATATATGCCAGTTTTTCGGATAAAATCACTATAGAAAGACACATAACTCAAGCATGCCACGGCCGCGAAGCATGGTCGGCTGCCCTGGTAGGAGGGATGGTAGATCCACCCCTGAACATGCCTAAACCACTATAGCGCAAAAAAAAAACCTAGTCCGGGTCAAGTGGGATTTTATTTGCATTCCCAGCAAAAGCACGACCACTGGACAATGTCCTCCCAAGCAAGGGCAGCCACCTCGACATAGGTCAATCTCAATCCAATGAAGATTCGCCGGTTTTCTTTCGACACATTCCAAAGCACGTATAGGAGATACCTACTGCGCCTTTGCCAAACTTCCTTCGAGGCTCCCCTTATCAGCTCGTCCCACCAAACGGAGACTGAAGTATAGGAATGGCTCTGTATATGCCCTATCGAAGCTCCCCTTATAAGTATGTACAGGTTTCTTTTGCTTTTTGTGTTTGCTGTCACACTGTTTTCAGTTTGGTTTAGGTTTGTACTCTTTGCGCCATCTTGGTGTCTTCTCCCACTACAAAAATGCTTGATCAAATAAAATTTTGTACTAGTAAAATCAAGGACTCAAGGTTACAAAAATTTTAAGGCACGATATCTTCTGTAAATCTTCATGGCAACACGATATCCAGGTGAGCTTTTTTTTTCCACCTTTAATATGGGATACCTTGGGATCTCGGCATGAATGGCCCCAACGGCGACAGTGTTGCTTCCCGGATTTCAGCGGCGCTGCAGCGTGGTTCCCTGGTGGAGCAGCATGGTGCGGTGTCGGGCAAGACGTGCTCTGTTACGGCCCGAGCATTCTCGTAGCGCAGCTCCAAACACGTAGTTGAGATCTGGGTCTCCAGATCCTTCATCGATGCTTTGGGTCTGGGAGGTGTGCCAGGTGGACAAGATGGTCAAGATCATGGTGGGCACGATCGCACTGCTGGTGGCTCTGGCGGCGCCTACGGGCGTTGTAACCTTGTTGAAGGCGTCAGCAACGCAGTTCGAACTCCCATCCATATCGCTCAGGGGAAAACCCTAGATTCGTTTTTGGGTCGGATGTTGGCGGCGCTTAGTGTCGTTTTCCCTCGAGGTATATACAGGTTTAGTCTCACAACTTGCGCCTAGCGTGCAATTTAGTCCCACTTCTTGCAAATCGTGCACCGAAAGCCCCACTTCTTGCTAATCGGGAACAATTAGGTCCTGGACGAATCGGGTGCTGACATGTGGCCGCTGACGTGGATTAAGTGATATGCACCGCTGTCCATGCTGGATTACACAATAGCAGAAACCCCCCTGCAATGAATGCGTAACTGGACCAAATTGGAAAACTGAAAACCAATCCCCAATCGAACCCTATCCGTGGCTCTCCCGCCGGCGGCGGCGACTGGAAGGTGAAATTCGCCGGCGGCGACAGGAAGTGAAGGCGGATGGCAGGGAGGAGATTTGCGGGGTAGAAGCTTTGCGGGGAAGGCTCCATGGGAACACCTCGCGGCTCGCGGAGGCAGGCCAGATGTCTCTGCTGCGGCGGCGAAACCATCCGCGCGGAAGCGGGCGGGTGGGAGGTGAGAAGCGAAGCCTACTGGAGTTCTTCGGCGACCTCGACGGCAACTAGAAGACGACCTCAAGCTGTCGCTCGCGCTGGTATGGAAACTCTATTTCTTCTGGTCGATTTCGTGGCCGCCATGCCACTGCTCTGCTATTTGTTGATTGATTCATAGCTCGATTGATTTGTTGCTTTGCTGTAGTGTGTTTGATCTATAGGGATTGCTCGATTGGTATGCTCTGTAGTGATTGATCGATTGATACAAGTAGGTGTTGTCAGATTTACATATTCAGTTAACAGCAAGCATCGGCTCATGAAACTGAATGTCATGAATAGAAGTAGGTTCAGTATTTCCTTATGCAAGTTTACTGCATGATTATAGTCTCTTGTACACTAAATCATCTCCCATTTCTCTGTTGTGATGTTGCTCGAATTTTTTCTTAGCTTGCTGGATTGATCTGCTGGCTCAATTGGTTTCGTGCTGCTGTCAGTGTGCACACAGTGAAGTTTGTATTTCCGTTGATGAGCAGGGTGCAGGCAATGCGAGAGAATTGGAAGGCAGTAGAAGAAGTTTTAGGGAATTAGAAGATGACAATGTGTTCCTGGTGAGGAAGTTAGCTGAAGTTTCCATGGAGGTGAAGAAATTAATCGCAGAGAAGAAGAAAGTAGAGAAGAAATATAGGATTTTGCTATTCTTGCTGGTTATAGCTGTGGGTGTTCTTATGTGTTTTGTAAGTAGGTATTTTCTGAAATGGTGATAGAATTGTAGCAACAATTGCAGTGATCATGTACTCAAGTTTGTGTGAATTTATGAATGAAATAAAAGATGTATCAAGCATTCTTCCTTGAGGTTCCTGGCATCTTCCTTGTCCCTGCCATCTTCTACCTTGAGGTTCCTGGTACAAGCATGATCATAAGAAACTAAACGGAACCTACAGTACAACCATGACCCGACAGAGCCCTACTACAGCACACACAGGTGGTCAATTCCTCAATTTTACTCCTCTAGAACACTATACGAAAGCTACTTGCTCGATTTCCAAACAAAATCGCCCCTAAAATCACCAGCATCTCTTCATCATCCGCACTGTTCGAGTATGCAAAAACGGAGGCGCAGCGAGGCCGCTGGGAGATACAAATCGGAGGCGCAAATCACCGTAATCGGGAGGGTCCTCATTATGCTCGCGGTAATGCATCGCCGGCGAAGTCCTTGAAGCCAACGGCGGCGCGGCCAAATCCCAGAACTCGTCGGGGGACCTTCTCTGTTACGACCGAACAGAACAGAGACGAGGAAGGAAAGAGAGGAAAAATAGGATCGTGATGTCCTGGGTGGTTACGTGGACTGAAAAGAAAAAAACAACGCCCCCTTCCTGTCTGTACGCGGAAGGACTTCTTTCGAAAATTGCCAAATAAAACGGGACGCATTGTCCATGTCAGCGTCCACATGTCAACACGTGATTCGTCGTGGACCAATTTGTTCCCGAATTGCAAGTTCTGGGGCTTTCGGTGCACGTTTCGCAAGAAGTGGGACTAATTTGCACACTCAGCGCAAGTTGTGGGACTAATTCTGTATATACCTCTTTTCCCTCCTGGGCAACGTGTAGGAGTTGGACCGGACTTGTGAGACCAGTGTTTGATGGTGGTGTTCGAGAAGGTGGAGCGGCGTGCAATTTACCGTGTCAACAACGATGGTTCCCGGTGGCGTGGTGCATCAGGGGCTTGACCAGATGCGATTTGTTGGACGAGCGCAGGGTGGTGGCGCTGTGTGCCGCTGTGGCCGCGTCTGCTGCCGTGGTGGCATCTATGGCAGACTTGGCGAGGGTGTCTTGGCTTCGATCTACATTCTGAATATGGATTCATAGAAGATGGCAGTAGCGACGTCCAGAACATGCACATAAGGTGCTATCTCTCTCTGGAGTTATCCGATGAGTCGGAGATTGTTGTGGCAATGGTACAAGGCCATGTTGTTTACTCTATCGTTCTGCTAGTAGGTGGTGCTTTGTAACTTTGTTTGGGGGCTTCGGTTTGTACAATTGTTGTAAGGCAATTTCGTCAATCTTTGTTGAATAAATAAAATAAAGCATCTCTTCGATGCAGAGGCTAGGGTATCTCCCGATTACGAAAATAAATAAATAGGATATCAAGATTTTCTGCGTGTGTACCTTTGATTACGAGTCGCTCGACTAGTCGACGAATCGCTATCTGGAGGTCGATTCGAACTGTCGACTCGACTAGTTGGGCGAGTCGCTCGACTAGTCCTGACTAATTGTAACTAGTCACAACTTCTAAGTGGATCGACTTAAAAAAAAAAGACCCCACATGTCATATTTTCCCCCAATATTGCTTTGACCCGGCTTGAAACCTAGATCGAGCGTCCTTTTCCCATATATTGCCCAGTTTTCACCCACTGCCCTGCCCCCAACATTTTATTTGCACACCTAATTGCTTTTTTTTATAAAGGCCTTAATTGCTTGTATTATACTACTAATAGCTATGTAATTCGGTATTTTATACTACATACTACTGTTTACTCATGTCGACTAGTCACGACTAGTCTACTAGTCTACCAGTCGCTCCTCCAGAACGTATGATCGACTCGTCGACTCGTAATCCTTGGTGTGTACAGAAAAGAACTTGTGCGTTCTATACTAGAGTATAGTTGACGTTATATGGGACAGACCATGCAAAACCTCTTATACCACAGAAAATAACATACTGTTTCAACCAAAGAGACATAGGAAAACATACTGTATATTTCGTTTCTGGCTTGCCCCAGCCACTCCGGTCAGGCCGTGATCTTCCAAGTGTATGTGCTCCGGAGAGTGCAACAATTTCCTGCACATATACTCCAACGGGTCAACAAAATGCTCAAGAACGCACATGAAAACAGGAGAAATTCCAGCTTAAGGTATGACCCGCACCTTGTCACCAAGGCCCATTCTATAGAAGACCCCACGAAGGTGCTCAGCAGGTAAACGTGGGCCAGCATCTGCAGAACATCATATTTAGCAGTAATCAATTTTTTCACCTAGAGAAATATCTTTCACAAATCGTAAATTCAGATATTGATCTAAACATGGAGGGATAAGTGATGAATTTGTTAAAAAAAAAACACTAACCAGGAAGCCTCCCCTCCGGTGGACATTGCTCAGGTGCTGTGATATCTACCCTTCCATATTTCATCGGAATTTTCGGGCCACCAGCTTCCTGGAATGAGATTGAAAAAAGAAATGAGTACACAGAGTCTACTGATCGTCTGTCAAAATGGCCTAGTACGATACTTGAGCAGAGAAAAGGCTGAGACCTCAATTGCTGTAGCACTCGCCAACTGGAACAAATCTGCATAAGTGATTCTTGGGTATTTGTCCTTGATTGGTTGAATGAGCTTTAAAGCATTAGTAAGACCTGGCAACAAGCCATCCAAGAATATTAGCCACTATTCTACGCTTCTGAATGTACAATGACTGACAAAATTGGTCTGTCAAAACAAAATTACCAGCATTGGCTCCATGATTCAACTCAGGATCGAATCTTAAGCTTCCATCAGCTCCACCTCTCTGTGGCCACTCCTCAATAGTTTTGTCATACGTACCTGAATCATGCCACCCAAGACGGACCTGAACATAATGAAAACATTAGCATCTGCACACAGCATACCAGGGCCATGATGATTGATTGAACATACTATTGCATAAGTACTACTCTATTTTCTGATGGATCTCAAACAATGCAGCACTTACCTACATGAACTTATGGAAGCAACCATATACATGAACGTTCCAAACACGTTTCATTCTCTATTTTATGCGCCCATTAGTGGGTTATTATTTGGCAAAGAAGCAAGTCAGAAGAATCCAACCACCATGTATGCAGGCAGGGCACCGCATAACCCACAAACCAGCAGTCATTAGTGTCAATTTTACCGTCACTTGTGAACTAATTGCCCAGTTTAGCAGAATAGGTGGGCCGCCCCTTGCATTCCTACCAACCGTGGAAAGAGTGGTGGCATTTATAAGGGAAAAGGACCAAAAAAAATCATACAAAATCGGTTAATTGAGGTAAATCAAGTGAAAAACCTGACAATAAGGCAATCAACCGATCTAAGGGCATATACAATGGTTGATAAGACAGTCTTATCTTATACCTGCCCGGTAATTAAGATATGACAATAAAATATGATGTACAATGGGTTATATCTTAGTCTTATCTCTGTTAATTAGATATCCGTAAATTTGTGGTGAGACAAATTGTGCTAAGAGATGATCTCTTAGCTAAGATAAGACTGGACTCTTTTTTCAGTTCTCTCTCCTACACCTCAGCAATGATAAGGTTAAGATATAACCATTGTACATGCCCTAAACTAGGTCTAAGCACAAAAGCAAACATGTCAGCAAAGCCGATATGCGCAAATGCACGGACAAAGCACATCCCCAAGCAGCACAGACAATGTCAATGTGTCATCGTTCATCATCAACCACCCTCGCAACCACACCACTCAGACTTCACTTGTGAGAACTTACACTTTTCTACTCGGCATGTGCACTGTGCGATCTTTTTATAAAAAAATATTAGTACATGCTAAAAAATGAGCAAATGTCACCAAGGAGCGGGTATAGCCGTATAGTTATGTAAATCTCAAAACTCAAACTTTACTCTGCTTCAGCACGGGTATCATAAGAGTAGAATGTGGCATAATAATTCAAGGTAGGATCACCCGCAAAAAAAAAAAAAAATTTGATTTACCACCTATAGAGTAGAATTGATATACATCCATACCAGACCGTACCAGGATGGGGTGGCAGTAACTGGTCTTGAGGATCTCCTTGATGTCCTCCCGCGCGCTCTTGAGCTGCGCGGCATCCGACGCTGCCATACACCGGACCACCCGCAGGCCCCCGCCGGCGCCACCGCGACCTCTCCCCGCAACCTTCTACGTTGTACAGCTGTCAGCAACCGCACAGCTCAGTAGGTCCAATCGAACTACTCAGGAACAGAAGAACCCGACCTGTGAGAAGCGTGAGGGGGGCGGACGGAGGCGGAACTCGGTGCGGGCGGAGCAGGAGGGGAAGGAGGCGATGGGGGCGGCTGCAGCCGCGGCGCGGCGGGTGGACGGGGAAGGCGAGACTGGCAGGAGGGAGGCCGAGGAGGCGAGGCGCTCGGCCATGGCGACTGCGTGGCGCGGCGTGGCGGGGTTTTGGAATATATTTGGTTAGAGTGGATGATGGATGGCTGGTCTGGTCCACGGCTTGGAAGATCGGGAGCTGAACTTTTCCGAGGGTATGAAGGAGGCGGTGGGTGCGTGGGGTGGGCGAGGAGTCTAATCTTGGGCACCCAATGATGGTGCGACTCGTGGCACAGGTGGGCAAATGTGCCAACGTATATGCGTGTGACCGACAACTACGGTCGGAACGCACCCCTCTCTCGTACCACACACCTGGATGCAGCGCTGCACCAGGCCCGTCAGCTGCGTTGCCCGTTTCCTCGCATGGGTCGCATCCTTGCCTACATCCTGTTACACGGAATAGCGAAATAACGATGAAATTAAGCAAGATCGAACTAACGGGGATACGAGATTTTAACGTGGAAAACCCTTCCAACAAGGAAGAGAAAAAACCACGGGCGTCAGCCAGCAATACTTCACTATTTTGGGGTGAGGTTACAATCGCGCCGGGATTTACAATATATGGCTTATCCCGTGCGGCGGCTTACAAGAGATATATAAAGGCGGTCCTGACCTAACTAGGTCGGTAACTGTGTATCCAACTCCGACTCGGTATCAACTCGTACCGTACCGGGACTCCGCGTAGCGGAGGCCGAACTTTCCTTTATCTTCATATGAATTTGGATCACCATAAAATAACACATCCGCTAGAAACTGCCGATTTGATCGTTTTCGTGGAGCCGGTCCTGATCGGATACCGGCTTATAGCGCTCCGACCTAAGCGACCGGAGGTTACTCGAGTTACGACTGCTAGGCCGAGTAAAAATCGGCAAGCAAGGCTTGGAATAGATCATCGGCTCAACAACCTCTCAGTACTGACATAACATCGGGCTTAGCCATCAAAGCATAACAAAGAGATCAAGACTCGAAACATCTAAAACATAACAAACTCTACGACTCAAAGCATACAGTTCAACTCTTATAGTATTACAATCATAGGTCATTGGCCCAACATTACAACCAGCGGAAGCAAAGTCTAAGTTGTTCTAAACAATAAGAATCAAATATGGCGATCGGCCCTATTTCTGCTCTCGACACCGTGTCGCCCCGCGTGTGGGGATCTGGGGGAGAAAATCTAGCAGCCGCCGCCGGCTTCCCCATCCTCCTTCGCCTACGGTTCAACTCTACGACTCAAAGCATAACAAAGAGATCAACACTTGAAACATCTAAAACATAACAAACTCTACGACTCAAAGCATACAGTTCAACTCTTATAGTATTGCAATCATACGTCATTGTCCCAACATTACAACCAGCGGAAGCAAAGTCTAAGTTGTTCTAAACAATAAGAATCAAATATGGCGGTCAGCCCTATTTCTGCTGCCGACACCGTGTCGCCCCGCGTGTGGCGGTCCGGGGGAGAAAACCTAGCGGCAGCCGCCGGCTTCCCACATCCTCCTTCGCCTCCGCCGCTGCCGTCGGCCCCTTCCCGCGGTGGCAGCGGCCCCCTCCGCTCCCAAAAGGTGGTGTTGGGGAGTCCCTTTTCCTCGCACGGTGGCGGTTCTCTCCCTTGGTGGCGGCGGCCCGACGGTGATGAGGACATCCCTAGTTCTTTACCACGCAAGGAGGTTGTTATCCAAGAGAAGACTGATGAAATAAGACTTGGACCAATCACAAGATCAAGGGCCAAGTTATTACAACAATAGGTGAATTCACTTCTTATTGAATATGATGTTTGTGATAATGAGAATTTTATAATGCCTAAGTCTATGCATTTATGTATAATCAGGGTTATTGATAACACAAACATGGTGGTGGAAAACAACCAAGAGGAGCTGGAAAACAAGATGGAGATGTTAGAAAACAACATTACAAGTGGTGAAAACAAGAGTACAATGGTGGAAAAAAATTACAAGAAGGTGAAAATAGATGTGCAAGTGTGGAAAACAACTCCAGGAATGTTCTTCCACACTAAGCAATGATGAAAACAAGTGGAGGGCGCCCCATTGAAGATCAATGTGCCATATAGAAGTCCTAATTCTATTAGGCATGGCTTGTATGCCATATTTGGCTGAATCCCCTAAAGTGGTCGGTTTGTATCCTCTCTTAGAGTCCAAGTAGGAGTCCTAGTCCTAGTAGGAGTTGGTGCTTGCACAAGCCTCCTTGTGGCTACACCCCTCCCCCTTAAATAGACACCACTTGCGCGTGGTTTAGGGAGAATAAGTTTAAACCAAAAATCCTAGCCTCTAGGTTGTATTGCTGCCAAGCATTCATCTTTAAGTATTACCTGCAAAGTTGCGTGATATCTTGTTGTTCCACTGTGAATAAGGGGATACAGGACTACTTGTGATCTTTGATTACGTGTGCAAGGGTGTGTAGTTGAGAATATCCAAGGGGATTGATTGATGTAGCATTGGCAACAGGGGTTATCCAAGTGAGAGGTCTTAGTGTAGCACTAGTTATCAGAAAATCCACAAAACATCCACCAAATTCGAGAGAGCTCATTGAGAAAATCGGGCCGCCCCATATCATCTTGGTATTAGAGCCTCGGGTTTACTCGGTGAGAAAATTCCATCCATAGTCTAGTTGTTTTTATTTCCTATCCAGAAAAAGGCCCACAAAATAATTAGGTTTATAATTGCGAGAGCCTAGATCAACACCAATTTGCATCTACTAGTTGATGTTTCTTGTTGATTTGTGTTCCTTTTTTTCTAATTTTAGTTTTCATCTATTAAGGTTAGGGTTCCATCTAGTTGTTTTCTTTATCATCTACTCGAAAATCTCACAAAAAATAGTGATATCCTTGTGTTCTATCTCGGGAAAACAAGACCTACAATTTGCTTGCAAGTTGATTTTGGGTTCTCGAGTTGCTATTGTTGCGGTGGGAGTTGTTCTTATTGCTCTCGGCTTCATTGTCATCTTCTGTTTCAATCCGAGCTCTACAAGGAATGGACGCTAGTTACTTCTTCCTGTCGTGCATGCGTTTTGGTCGAAATATCTCCCGCGCGCCCGCTTCCTGTCACTAATCGGATTCCACCGCGAGCTTACCAAACCAGGCTGTTGTAACACGTTTTTTTTAACACGCGCGTGCTCCACTCCTAGTAGAACTCAGAAACCGAGCGCTGTCGGGCACCAAATCCGCACCAAAGCTCTGCCGCGTGCGCACAAGACTAGTCCTACTCGGAGTTCCTCTACCACGGTATAATATCCCATGTTTTCGCTGCCGCAGCGTAACACAGCCTACACACGCGCGCGTGCCTTCCGTGAACCTCTGTCGTGCAGCGTTTTTGCATCGTTTCGCTGCGGTACGGCACAAAAAACGGCCGTTTTCCGGTCGTGAGCCAAATTCCCTCGTTTTCTCTCGGTTTTTCTTAGTTTTTTGTTGTTTTCTTCTGTTTTCTTCCTAGGTTCTCTAGTCTAATCTTTGATAAGCCTTAGCCACAACCATTCTGTAGCAAAATTTTAGGTACACAACCCAAAGACTAGCTGTTTTTATTGCTCTAACAGGCTGCTCAATTTGATCAATTCTTGTCCATATTTTCTGTTTTCCATTACTTATTGCTCCTAGTTGATTCAAAGGTCATTGAAAAAGTATAGAAAAAATAGAACAGTATTAAAAATAGAAAGAGAGAAAAATCAAAATAGGTCGAGCCATTACCATATCACTAGTGGAGCTTGATACATACTATCCTGGATATTTTTGTAGACACTTCTTGAGAAATCTTGTGCCTGTTTCATTGAGTATTTGCTAGTGTCTTTCTAGTGCTTGCAATAACTCTTCCATATAATTGCTAAGCCACATTTGTCTCCCAGAGTGTGTGTGTTCCTTTAGTGAATTTCATCACATTAGACAGTAAATAGGAGTTTCTATTATGGTGTTGTTAGGATTCGCAACCAAGCCCCACCAAATACCCTGTTTTTGTCTTGTGACACTCAATATCATGGTTATTCTCTTCTCACACTTGGTACACTCTTCATCGATACTTGTTGGTAAGTAAATCCTATTCACTTTGGAACGGTAAGAGAAGCGCTTCTTTGCTGGTTTTGAGTGAGTTGTGAGAGAACACCACACCCATTGATTATTTTGTTTTCACTAAAATATTAATGATGAGTTCTTCTAGTGAAGTTGATGGTATGCAGGGAAAGAAGGGAGAGGAGATAGTACCTAACAATAAGAATGTTGATGATGTTCTCACATGGGCAGATTTCAACAAATTTCGAGATGGATTTGCTAGAAGGATTGAGCAAAGAATTGAGGAATATGATGATGTAGTAAGCATAGAATTGAGAGAGGTGCAAGAAAAAGTTGACAAAGCTGCTACTCAAGAATCCCTTGATACTTTGCAAGCAACTGTGAACAACTTGGCCACACAAATTGCCACTTTGACTACAACCTTACAACAAAGAGCTCCCAATGCTAATTTAGGTGCTGATATTGATGTTGGCCGAGCCAATGCACTTGGAGGTCATGGTAATTTTGCTGCTAGGAGACAGGCTATGTGAGAAAACAATAGAGAGGATGATGGCCTTGGGAAGCCAAATTCTTTATTCCCCCTCTCACATGTGATACTGAGGATGCTGAGGAGTACTTGATGTGGGAGTTGAAGATTGAGAAACTATGGAGATTGCATGATTATACTGAGGAGAGGAAAATTAGACTTGCATCTTATGGATTTTATGGTTACACTACCAAATTACGCGCGGTCTGGGACGTTTCAATAACGTTGCGGATGAGCTCCAAACCGTCGCTAAGGGCAATCCGCGACAGTTTACGCGACGAAGTCAGAACGTCCCTGATCGACTGTCACGGACGATTCTACGATGTTAATTTGAACGGGAGAACGTTGAGGCTATCCGCAATGTTCAGAAAATAGTCACGAGCATCTAGGCCGTCCGGTCCCGGCCCATTAAGCGGCAACGTTGTTTTTCGTTGCTGTCGGCTGACACGTGGCAATGGATTAACTTTCGGTAGTTAGCGTAATCAGCTGACGTCACACTACACACAGCTTACGTGATTACGATCGCAACGTTTTTTTCCGTCAAGAATAGATTCTGTTAAGGCCCCGTTTATGATGTCACCAATCCGTTCATGACGTCATAACCGCCGATCCCTTTCACGACATTTTTTGTTGTCGCGGCCTCGACCAATGAGGTGAAACCATGTGGACGCCATCTGCGACGAACTTGCTACCGTCGTGGTATGAGATGACGCAACAAGATGACGCCACGTGGAACAATCGCACGTCGCCGCGTGGTTTTATTCGGGGACGATCTCCGGTCATCGTGGACTACGCGGTGACGTATTTTTTCCGACGCAAAGCGACGCCATGTGGACCCAGTGCACGGTGCCACGTGGCGCCCTTTTCCGCGACGTTTTCTGTTTCATTGTGGAACCGCCCAGTCGTAAAACGACACGTGGACCATGTGTACGGTGCCACGTGGGAACCTTTCAACGACGTTTTTATTTTTGTTGTGGAACTGTCCAACCGTAAACCGACACGTGGGCATGGCATATGGCACCATGTGTCCTAATTCGGGTCTCTTTTTACATTACGGTACTACGATATATTTTTTTTCGTGCCAGATGGGTTCTTAAATCATCGTTAGAATTGACCTTTCCATGTTCCATATGCAGAAAAGCAAACCACATAGCAGACAACAAATACATAAATTCAAACACTAGTGGTTTATTTTACAGAAAAGCAAACCAACATACAGAAATTCAGTTTTCAACAACACGACCATAGTTTCAGTTACCAAATATGCGCTGAGCTAACTGCTCAAGCAGGGCAACTCCTTCTTGTTGGCACGTTTTTAGCTCGTCTTGTTCCTTCCACATTTTTTCCATTTCAAATGCAAACCGGAGCCTCATTCGCTCAGACTCAGCATTCGCCACCCTCAAATAAGCAATTGTGCTGCGCATATTGGCATGCCCCCCTCTCCCAACATCAGTTTGCACTTCAAGTTCAGACTTTGAAATACTTGTTTCCACACGAGATTTCTTCGGCAAAGTATGCTTTCCACAATCCAGCATGACACCTAAAGTATCATCCTCATCCTCTGAAGCTGATGTCGACATCATCATTTTCTTGCTTGTCTATCAAGCATGCAAAGAAAATAGATGTAAGTATGTACAGAAAACAGATGAAACTAGCAGGTGACCAGCAATGTATAGAAAATAGATGAAACTAACAGATGACCGACAATGTACAGAAAATATTTGAAATAGCAGATGACAATCAAATAAGCGTGTCTGTAATGACCAATGACCTAGCAGATGTCAAGCATGTCAGGAGAATAGATGGAAACCATGTTGAAATGACAACCACAACCTTAATGAGCTTGCCAAAACGTCTTATGGTATGGAATAGATGAAGTAGCACAAAATATATAACACAACAGTAATCAAACTGTTCAACACAAGATAAGTAAGCTGCACCCTAGTTGTTGTTTTTTTAATTAAAGGGAGTTTTTATTACTTAAAAAGAGTTTTAAGCATTACACCCTAGTTGTTGTGATATCATAGAAGAATGTTGAGCTGCCGAATTAGGGAATAACCTGCAACTCATTGTCCTCACTGAATAGGGATTGACATGACCAGTCTCCTTCACTGGAATCTGATTCCTCTTCAACATCATCCGCAGGAGTGTACTCAGATCCAGAGTCTTCCTTCTTGATCTTTTTGGGCGTGAATACAGTAGGACATGAAAGAATACTTGCTAAAGACTTTACACCCAGTTGATGCATCCTTGCACTGTTTGCCATGATAGTGCTGGCACGCTCTCCTTCCATGGGGTGTAGTGGTGATCCTAACATGAATAAATAACTCAAAGTAAGCTCCAAATATAAACACTTGGTAAGAACCTAATACATCATCAAAAATTAAGGTACTCATCCTTTAAGAACAGTCCAGTGTAAGTAATATAAATTCTGATCGTAGATTCGTAACTAAGACTGATAGGATCATAAGCAAAGTGAGCTTAAACCTAATAGTATACAGGCTGGAAATAAGCAAACTTTTACCGTAGGAAAACAAAGCTGGATACTTCTATTTTTATTTTTATGCAAGATTAGCAATAAGGTCCTCCTAACGATTTCCATTAAAAGAAACCATGCAGTCTTTTCTACTATGAAAGCAAATAATTAAAGAAAGGAGCATCAGAAGGGCAACACACCTATTTCCGCTACAGATTTGTTAGAATTAACACATGGACAAGCCTCTGTTTACCACTATACAAAGTTATAAATGCAAAGCCACTAACAAAAACGGATATAAGGAACCATCAATCATACAACTAAACAGAGAAACCGTTTAGAGAGATTTATTACATCAAACATTAGCAGGATAATTAAGAAGCATCGATCAAACAATTTAGAGAGATTAATTGCATCGAACATAAGAAGGATCAAGCATACAATTAAACAGACAACTAATTCAGAAAGATTAATTGCATCGAACATATGAAGAACCATCAATCTTACTGTGTTTCTCGCCTTCAACCTTTACCCGTCTCGGCCTAGTTGCAGACATTGACGGTGAAGTTGTGGCGAGGTTGGAGACGAGGTGGCAGATCTGGACGTACGGCGATGTTATTGGCGAGGTGGCACACCAGCGAGCACACGAAGGCGAGGTTGGTGACGATTTGGCAGACCGGTAAACACGACGGCGAGGTGGCACGCTAGGGAGCACACGACGGTGAGGTTGGTGACGATGTGGCAGACCGGTGAGCACGACGGCGAGGTGGTGGTCCTGGACGGTGACCTGGGCGGGGTGGGGGATCTCGACGGCGACGTCGGAGATCTGGCAAGCGAGCTATACGGCGATGTATAAGAGAGGTGGGATCTGGTCTGGGAGGACGGGGACTGGAGGGGAGAAGAGGGAGTAGTCGATTCTTTGGGCGAGGGCCGAGGGGATAAGGGAGCGTTTCAAAATGATTACAGAAATGCCCTCCACGATAAAGTTTGACCGTTGTGTGCGGGAGGGCTGAGAAGTAATATTCTTGCGCGAAAAACTTTGAGTGGGCTGTCCTGGCGCCAAATTTTCGGAGGGACGCGAAATTTTGACGGAAGTGCGGGAAACTATGCTAGCCGTCGGATGCTAATGGGTGTCTTAAACAAATTGACCATTTATGCAATAATTTACTAAAGGGACCTTGTGAGGAAATAAAGAAGTATTATGGAATAATTTTGGAGTTGAGGTCGTCGGGCATAAAACGCGTTAGAATATGCAGAACGGTTCTATGTGAAACCAACAGTAACTAAAGAACTACAGATAACTGCGTACTTGCAACACAACACATACTATTAACTTAATTATAGAGTTGCAAAACACAATCACAGCACACACACAGACGTGTCGACAAGTAAAACACGACGAGTCGGTGACGTAGCAGGTTACACATATGCTCTATAAGCACACTAGTTGCCGCGATGAAGTACACGAACAACCGGACGTACCAGTGGGACGGACTCGTTCCAGAGGAGCAAAGGGTTGACCTGGACGCAACACACCAGGGTGTCGTTCAGCCAGTAGAGGCCGCCTTGCAGATTTGCTCCCGAGCCATGCTCCCAAAGCCTGGCGTAGACCCCGCCGCCATCGTTGCCGTGGTCGATGATGAACATCCGCCGATCGGCGTACTTTGCGCCAAGCACGATGTGCGCGGCGCTCAAGCAGAGATATTTCCACCAGCGGTGAAGAACTGCACCACGCCGGAGAGGTCATAGCCATCGGGGCGGACGTACTCCAGTTGGTGTGCGTCCTCGAGCGGTTCCTCCCCGATCAGCTCGATGGTCGTCTAGGCCATGGCGCACGGATAGAGCACAAAGCTGACCTAGCTCTTGTGTTTTGCACAAGCTATCTATTCGAGACGTGTTGATGATCGGGGTGCGTTTTGCAGAGGCACTCCAAATACACCGATCGGGTAATATAGCGGCGGGGAGAAGCCCGCCGGCGGATCACCAAACACCATTAATTGGTGCCGAGGCCGGCCTTTACCATTGAATTTTTGTCCAGGCGCAGCGATGACAACGAGCACACACAAACATCCGGGTCATGCAGGCGCGGAGAAACGCATGCAGCACGGGCCAGTACGCATACGGCCGGCGCCGACTTCGATCCAGCAGTCCACAGCTAGCCGGCAACGCATGCAACAGCAGAAGCGAGGCATGGGTATGCATGCACATGGCCGGGCACGTGTGCAGGCACACATTAAGATCAAGACGCGACGGGTCACGCAGGCACATCACACAACGCGTGGAGGCAAAGAGTGCACGTCTCACGTGGCATGCACTAGCTCGCCCAAAGTTTACAGGCATGGCGTGCAACAACTAGCTAGCCCCAAAGCAGGCTCAGCACGCATGTAGACAGAACTGTGGCGACGACGTCCCGTCTTTCCCATGCACTGAGAAATTAATGCACGTAACGTGGAGAGCTATTTTGGCCAGAGTTAAATTTTAAGGGGCCGAGCATCTCTCCTCCTGCACTCCTAAAGTCCACTCCTCCATTAGCTTCTCTCGGCCTCCACTATGCACCAAAGCCAACGCGACGCGGCCGGCCAACGAGCTCCCCATAACCCTACAGGTGCCCACGCGCCTCCATCTGACGATAATCTGCTGACGGAGGAGGACGCGAGCGCACTTATCCGCATGAACACTCCCGTGCCGTCTGCTTTACGCCTCCCGGAAGGTTAGAAGACCAACGCCATCTTCGTCCCGGTGGCGCCGCGTCTCTCCGGCCAGGCACGGGTCGACTACATCAACCAGTGCTACGAGAACATGCCGTGGCAGACGAGGCATCATGACCCCCAGGACGCCATGTCTTCGTTGTACTGGGACAAGCAAGTGGAGCTGGAGCACTTAGGGCGGCTCCACTCCTACCGCATCGACAACAGCGTGCACTCCAGTGACACGGAGTGTTCCGACGAGGAGGAGGAGGAAGAGGACTCGCCCGAGATAGAGTGGCTCCCCTTGGCACCGCCGGAACCTGCCGCCCCGCCAGCAAACGCCTTCTTCCTCCCATGTAACTTGCACAGCCGGGAACCTGCCCGAACTGCGGGTCCGAGGAGTGCCACCACCTAGTTTAGGCTTTTATTGACTGTAATTATTATTATCTTAATTAAGTTCCCTTCAGTGTGAATGTATTATCTTTATTTTGACTCAAGTTTGATTGAAACTCCCTAACAGCTCCGAAGGGGTGTCCCAATTGTATATTTAGTTTGCCTGTGGTAGGGCTTCTCATGCTCAAAGTCAACTTTTTCGTCTACCCCTTCCACCGGCATCGGAAGGGGGTGTCCCAATGGGATATTTTGTTTGGTTGTGTTAGGGTAGGCCATAGGTACATGTAGAACTAATATCTACCACTAGTTCAGATAATACATTCGCTCAGGTTTGTCAGAAGGGGGAGTTTCGAGATGTAGTGGAAGAACCCTTCCTTTGTACAAGTGATGTCGGTGAAACCGGTCACACCTCTTATTAGGATCTTGGATCTCTCTTTGCCTCCAAACACACTTGTATAGACATGATTGGACCCCATCTAGGTTTTGTAGGGATTCCTATGCTCCGGAGCACCCGCTTCGGCGAAACTCTGGCATGTTGACCGAAAAGTCAACTTGTTCGTCTACCCTTTCCACCAGCGTCGGAAGGGGGTGTCCTAATGGAATATTTTGTTTGGTCGTGTTAGGGTAGGCTATAGGTATATGGAAAACTAATATCTACCACATGTTCTCATAGTATTCCCTCGGGTTCGTCAGAAGGGGGAGTTTCAAGCTCTAAGTAGTCCTGGAACCTACAAGAGAGGATCTGACACCGGTGAAGCCCAAACACAAAGAGTGAGGGAAACTTGGGCATCCAAGGCCCATGCCACACTATAACACACATGGTATGCCAAACCCTTGGTTTGAGTGGGATTCAGACGCTCCGGAACCCCTATCCGAAAAAACCCTAGGCCCGCTGGAGAAAAAGATGAATCTGTCGTTCTGGCCCCTCTACGTGAGCCGGAAGGGGATAGAAAAGTGGAATTGATTGCTTGGTTGTGTTATGTTAGGCCCAAGGAACACCCTAGAAAATTTTAGGACCCACCTCTTGGCAATATTTCCCCCGTTCCGTCAGATCTGGGAGTTTCAGACTCTGAGTAGTCCTAGAACCCGAGAGAGAGAATCTGACGCCAGTGAAGCCCTAACACAAAGAGTGAGGGAATCTTGTGCATCCAAGACCCATGCCACACTCTAACAAACATGTTATGTGATACCCTGGGCTTGGTTGGAATTAAGACACTCTGTAGCTCCTCTTCGGAGAAACCCTAGGCCCGTTGGAGAAAAGGACGGAACTGTCGAATTAGCCCCTCTACATGAGCCGGATGAGGTAGCAAAGCGGAACTAATTGTTTGGTTCTGTTAGGTTAGTTAGGCCCAAGGAACACCCAAGACAATGGTAGGGCCCACCTCTTGGAAAGATTCCCCCCGTTCCGTCAGATCCAGGTGTTTCGGGCTATGAGTAGCCCTAGAACCCGCGAGAGATCGAGAATCCGATGCCGGTGAAGACCTTACACAAAGAGTGAGGGAATCTTGGGAATCGAAGACCGATGTCACACTCTAACAAACATGTTATGTGATACCCTAGGCTTGGGTGGGATTAAGACGCTTTGGAGATCCTCTCCGGAGAAACCCTAGGCCCGTTGGAGAAAAGGACGGAACTGCCGATCTGGCCCCTCTATGTGAGCCGGAAGGGGGTAGCAAAGTGGAAATAATTGCTTGGTTGTGTTAGGTTAGGCCCAAGGAACACCCAATAAAATGTAGGGCCCACCTCTTGGCAACATTCCCCCCGTTTTCTTCAGATCCGGGAGTTTCGGGCTCTGAGTAGTCCTGGAACCCATTAGAGAGAATCTAACGTCGGTGAAGCCCTAACACAAATAGTGAGGGAATCTGTCACGACCCCGGGCCCAGAGATATACATACTATTATGTGCTCCTAGACATGGACTCACAAGGGCTTCAGGGTTACCAGCCCCGGCCGCAACAAACAACGGAAGGCAGACCGGATTCGTCGGCACGTAGGCCAGATCCCCACGGTACTACTACTCCTTGTGTCCATGCTAGTCATACCCAACTATGCATATCAAAGCGTCCACGAGTCGAATGAAACTGAAGGAACGGGACCAAAGCTGTACAGAGATGCTATCTGTCCAGAAAGTTCAACAACAATCAAGGGTTACTGGGGTTACCTCGCCCCAGGCCGAATCACATCGGCAGGCGGCCTCGGACGTGGATCATCGGCTCCACAACCCCTCGAATGCGACAACTATGCAGGCATAGCCAAAACTGTATAACAATGAGCTCAAAACCAACAACCGATCAAAGCAGTACTCTAAACATGAAAGATGTATTAAACATGTGTTACTAGAGTATAGCTTACAAGCTGAGGTCACACGACCCAACATTACATATGACAACGGAAGGCAAATTACGTTGCTAATCAACAAGAACCAAAAATTCCTAAGAGGCCGCAACATAAGGCAACGTCCCAACCCATAGATTCTAGGCTGCTACCGGGGAACCCCAAACTACTCGTCGATGTCCATGTTGAATCACCACCGAAGTTGAGTAACTTCACCTGAACCAAGATTTAAGCAAACCTGAGTACGGGAGGTACTCAACAAGACTTAGTTAACCTATTATATATCAGCTAGCTTCAGAAAGGGTTTTATGAAGGCTGATTTGCGTAAAGCAATCTTTGTTTTCCAAGTCGAGGAAGAATATCACGTCTCATAGAAGGTTTTCAAAACAGATGAGAAACTCACTACGGTAATCATCATCTTTTAAATCCACCAACATCAATTCCCAGCATCTCACATGCTACAAGGATCACCCCTCTCGGCATCTCCGAGGAGGCTCCCTTCAAACATTGACCCCATACTTTGTCAACATCTTTTACGCCACGTTCAAGTTATCTATGGTCTTTGCCTTCACCAAGTCGTCCTTAACCGTGGACACGACTTTTCAAAAAGATTTATCCCTGCAGGGGTACACTTTACCCACACGTACCATCCTACTCTTAGCGCCACATGTACGCTCTTCCATGGAACGCGGCAGAGGGTGGCTGGCCACGACCTTTACCTTACCCGACCCTATCCATGAGTCAACCCAAGACATGGCCACCTCGTCAACAGGGAGTTGGCCATCCTCCTGACGGCACCTGTCTCTGTGAGGCGAGGTCAAGATCCGTGTACGTCCATCACTTGGCCCCGGTCACGCCCTAGCGGAGCATTTTGTTTTCAAAACCGTTTAAAAGGTTTTATTTGCGTTGCCGAATGGAAATCTTAAACTACGTGACTCATGGATCTGGCCAAACAAGTTAGTTCGTCGAGCGTGGTTACTTAGACCCCGCGTGTGGTTGCACGCTCAGTCTTGGCTTCCGCTTGAGACCGTAATCCTAGGGTTGGCGAGTATAGGATGAACAACCACCTCCCAAGTGGCCTCCCATACCAGCCTTAGTCAAGTTATCCGCACAAAGATCATCTCGCCACGTCATCATATCATACTAGTTTATTGCGGCTCTGATTCATCAACCGGGTGGAGCAGAGGTAACAAACATGTATGACTAAGCGAAGCAGATATGAGGCTCTGGCGATGCTCACAAGCAAATCTATGGCGGCTAGGAGCAGTGGACCAGGATATTGAGGCGATGCAGTATATAGGTAAACTATATCTACTGACATCAAATACTTTGGAATCGAATGCAAAGTGCGAGAATCAATTATTGTTGGAAAACGTATATGAGTAGATAAGAGGTTATGCTTTCCTTGGTTATAAGAAAACCAATAGATATCTTCTGGAATAAGTGCTTGACTTGTCGGTTAGGATCAAGTATTCGTCATGGGACTGCTGGCCTGCTCTTCGAAGTCACGTTCTACCGAGGGGGAACAAACACCGAAAAGAATAATAACAATCAACACATGGCATCGGTGCAATGCACAATATGTATGCATGATCAAGTCAATGCACTTAATAAATCCCTAAACATGTACGATAGGTTGCTAAGTTTCACATGGCAGTTATGCAGTTTTATTGAATTTAGCCCGAAATAGACCCCGGAGGGCAATTCGGGTGATTATGAAAGTGAGTACCATTTTAGTTGCTCAAATGAGTTTGAAAACATCATAAAAGGATTGCATTTGTCATTTTGAGCATTTTGGTATATAACTTGTAATTTTCTAATTTTAGTGAATAAAAACTTATTTTCCCATTTTTAAAACAATTAAATAACATTAAATAATGGTCAAAATTCAACTTTATCAAACATGTGTTAAAATGGCATATTTGGGTAGAGTACATTTTTCTGATCAAAACCATACTTTCATTTTATTTTTCTGATTAATATTTTAATAGTTATTCAATTTTTATTTCTTTTCTGGGATTTAATGGAATTACTAAAAAGGGAAACTATGACATCTTCATGATGTCACTGTGACAACACAGGGGGATGAATCCTCTCTGTGAGCATGCAATCGATCAATCGATTGATCGATTCGCGAATTGAACAAGCTAGGGAGGTAGAGGAGGTTGCGGGGAAAGTGCAGCCGGCAGCGGGGTGGCCAAACGGTCACCGAAGACCGCCGGCGACGACATCCCACGGCGACGGACGACGGAGCTCGACGTCGGGACGAACCAAAGAGAGAGCGGGGAGATGGAGAGCATGGGGAGGCTCACCGCACCGCTGTGAATCTCGTGGAGGGGTCGGAGGGGACAGGGGCGGCCGCAATCGACGGCAATGGCACGGCGGAGGCTCGCCGGCCGCGGAGAAGACGGCTCCGATTCCGACGGCTCGGCCACTCCCCTCAAGCGAAACTCGTACATGAGGAAGAGGATACCATGGGGAACGCACGGGGGTGCTCAATTTGGCCCGGGGTGGCCGGAGTCGGCGGCACAAGGCGGCGGCCGAAGAGCAGTAGGGAGGGTTTGGGTTTTCTTTTCGGGAGGAGGTGCGTGAGCGAGAGGGGGGGAGAGGAGTAGGGAACCAACAGAGCCACAATGTCGGTCTTCTCTCTTTACCCACCGTGGTGAAGCAGGAGGTGGAAGGCGCTGGCGAGAGCTCCCTATCTGCTTCACGTACCAAGGAAGAAGACAAAAGCCATTTTCGGAAAACCCCCTAAAGATTTCTAGAATTTTGCAGTGAAGTCCTGTTCCATTTAAAAACAGAACTGAAAACTAAAATTTGAGGGCCTTTTTTGTAAAGATAAAAATTAGCAAAAATAAGATTTGGAAAGCTCACAAAATTTCCAATCTAACCATAATTTTGTTTGGTGAAATCGAACTATTTTTCAGTATAAAATTTTGGAACCCATTTTAAGTACTATTTGTGGTATTTTCTCAAACCATTTAAATTCACAATTTAAATTGTTTCAATTGAAGGGGTCGTTGCATAGAAAACAAAAAATTTCCTACGCGAGAGACACCAGAAAAGCCAAGATCTAATCTAGGAGACGAAGTGCAATGGGCAAAGAGAGGGTTAAGGAGAACACATACCCTCGAAGACACAAAGAGTTACGAGATCAAATCTCGTTGTTGGCGTAGTCGTACTCACACCGATCCCGATAGCGAGAAGATGTGCACCGCAATCCGGCGGTGCCTCCATGATCGGTCACGTACGGTTGATGATGACCTCCGTTCCCCCGATCCAGCAGGACGCGGTAGTAGAGGATCCCTCGGAACTCCAACATCAGGACGGTGTGGTGGTGGTGACGAATCCCACGGTCAGGGCTTCGCCAAGCCGGAGACCATGGAATGGAGCAGCGGGTGGAGAGGAAATGAGGTGGGGCAAGTGTGTGTGTGTGAGAAAAGGTGCTCTCACCCTCCTTTTATAGGGGAGGGGGAGGCAGCCCAAGAGGGGTTGCGGCCAGCCAAGCTGGTGCCCCCACCTCTTTCCTCTTCATGTGAGTGGAAGCCCCACTCACATCCACTCATTTTCCCTTATAACTCCACTTAGAAAATCCAAGAGTTTTCTTTAATAAATAAATAAAACATTTTTATTTCTTTATTTCAGCATTTGTTAATTCTATTAACAAACTTTTGCATATAGCACCTCAAATCATTTGTTAATTCTATTAACAACCATTCGACGAAAAACCCCTTGAACTATTTCAATTTTCCCCGAAACAATTTCGGTGCTGCCCAAAATATTCTTCGATTTTCCGTATCCTCTCAAACGCGTCATCGAACCTTAAGTGTGTCACCCTACGGTCGTGAATAAGATAGACATGATCGATAATCCTCTCCGATCAATAATCAACAGCGGGATCTGGAGATCCGTGATGACTCATATATATTCAACGATGACTCTCGTGATCGTGTGAACCATCAACGTCGTGACTAATTCCCTTTGTCTCGCGATATTTTACTTGTCCGAGATTCGATCATTGGTATCGACCATACCTTGTTTCAATCTCGTTACCGGCAAGTACTCTTTTCTCGTTCCCATGATATAACTTCCTTGTGATCATATCACGTGCTTGCAAGAGGTGTTGATGTGATATCACCGAGAGGGCCCAGAGTATATCTCTCTGTCATTTTGGATGGACAAATCCCACTCTTGATCCATGATCCTCAACTAATACTTTCCGAATACC
The DNA here is from genome assembly GCA_028641055.1 of Alopecurus myosuroides. Taxonomy (NCBI): domain Eukaryota; kingdom Viridiplantae; phylum Streptophyta; class Magnoliopsida; order Poales; family Poaceae; genus Alopecurus; species Alopecurus myosuroides. The sequence continues at coordinate 191,269,914 of CM054060.1, read as the reverse complement.
TAACGACACCTTTATATTCACCCTGTTACGGTGTGACGTTTGATGACATCAAAGTACCCTTCCAGTATCAGTGATTGACACGATCTCATGGTCTAAGGAATAAGTTACTTCGTATGTTGGATATAACAATGTAAACCAAATGACTTGATCGCACTGCTATATTCACTTTGGGTATATGTTCATCACATCATTATTCTAATGACATGACCCTGTTATTAACAACATCCAATGTTCATGATCAGGAAACCTTGATCATCTATTAACCAACGAGCCAGTTAAAAGAGAGGCTTTACTAGGAACCATTGTTTGTTTATTAAACACACATCTATCAATGTTTCCGGTTAATACAATTCTAGCATGAGAAATAAACATTCATCATAAACAAGGAATAAGATAATAACCAATTTATTATTGCCTCTCGGGCATATTCCCTTCAGTCTCCCACTTGCACTAGAGTCAATAATCTAGTTTGTAAGCACTTAACACATATGGCGATCCAGTGTTATTACCATGCTTCCCATGTGGTAAACATCATCAAAAAGATCTGAACTGTTCAGGTCCTATTGTATTTTCATGTTCTTTGCATCTACATGCATCACTCATTCTCTAATGAGATGGCTTTGTATATATATGGTCAATCGATGAAACCTTGATTCCTCAGCTTAAACTAATGTCACTAATATTGTGAAAATGTAGCTTCATAGTGTTAGCATTCTTGGAATTCACCAAGTTCCGGTGAGACCTTAATTCCTCAGCTTAAACCGATGTTACTAACATTGTGAAAATGTAGCTTCATAGTGTCAGCATTCTTGGAAATTCACCAAGTTCAATAAAGAACTCCTTGACACAAAATACGCTTATTATCAGTTGTCAACACAACGATACACTTTAGCCTTTGTTGTAGTATCTGTCACAATATTTTAATTTTGAAACTCTTTCAAATCCAGCATGGAACTTTCTTCCAGCCTATTGTGCTACCCTTCATCACATATTTTAATTGAGATAAAATTACTTGAATAAATGACAAGACTATTAGTGTAACATATTACAACTAATATTCTGTCATTACTACATAGGAAAACATATCATTAGCATTTCTAAAATGACATAAGGATCTCTCTCACTGTTGTCTAATCATCATATGAATTATCCTGCTATAACATTTTATAGCATAGGACTCATCTGGTTGTGTACATAGCATGGAAACATGACTTAGAAATCTCAATTTCAATGATGCTCATCATGTGTCAAAACACTTGAATCTTGCTCAATTATTTTCCATGTGACAAGAACTCCTTCTTGTCATTTTGATATTGACTTACTTCAATATTTCATCTATGTAATTTGGCTTCAATCATATCAGGCGCTTCAATCCATCTTTTATAGATATCGATGCCCAATATCTTCTAAGCCTTTTATCAATATGAAAATATTAACCGTGTTAATTTAAAATACATATTTTCCAATCAACCATATGTCATCTACATAAAGTATTGGAAATATGTCATAGCGCTCCCACTTAATTTCTTGTAACTCTACAAGCATCTTTATCGTTCATGATGGAGTCAAACTCTTTTGATAACTTCATTAAGGTAAAGATTTCAACTTCGTTATGCTCACTTCAACAATTGAAGTGTGCATACCTTTCTAGTAACCTTTTGAATTTTTACAAAACTTTCAGACTGTGTCAAGTACACATCTTTGATCAAACTTTCTCGAGAGGAGAGTTTCAACTACCATATCATAATATGTAAATTTTGCTAGAACTATTCGCAAAGACTAAAAACATCACTACGAAATATCAAAATCTTGTAGTAGTCAACTCTTTGAACTTCGTCAAAAAAACAACTTTTCGATAAGTACAACTTTCAAAGGATGTAAAAATCCATGTCTTTGTCGCTATATAGACCCATTTCCTATCGTTAGGCATTAAGCCTATCGAAAGGACTACCAAGTCACATACTTGATATTCATACAAGGATACTATGGTGGATATAATGACTCATAGTCAATTTTATGAAGTCAGGGCCCATCATCTGCTTCCTTTATAAGGTCCAGGTCCTTTTGTTGTCAAAACAACACTTTTCTCTTAAACCACAACTTGGTCTAAGTACAAAGTTTTAGGACTTTTATGGTTCAGTTCGCAAGCTCATTCGAAGTATCTACAATCACATGTAGTGTCTTCTACTTAGTCAAAATAGGAAACCCTGGAACAACTTCTAGTGCTGCGCTACTCTTGACATGGTAACGAAGATTCTCTAATCTCGTTGAGTTTGTAATGTACTCCTACTCACTTGTTCCGCAAGAACTACTTTCTCGAGAAATCAACCCTTTCTGACAAACAAAATTTGTCTTTCGGTTCGCTGATAGGAGAAATACCAAATGTTTTATTTGGGATAACCTTATAAACATATATTTATCCTATTTTGGTTGTAAACATTTTATACATGCTATGCGTACCAAAACTTAAGAAAATGACAATTCGGGTCACTACCCAAACCATATCTTATATGTTGTCAATTTCAACGGATCATGATGGTGCTCTTTTCAGTGTAAAAGCGGTTTCCTTAATGTATAAACTAAAAAATTATAATGGCAATTTTATTTATCTTACCATGTCAAACAAGGTTTGATTTTGTCTTTTGAATACTCCAAACTAATGTAGGGTATTCGAGAAGTATAAGTTGTAGAACAATTCTGCAACTCCTCAAATGTTTTGCTAAACTTGTAACTCAAACTTTATCGTTTATAATCGAATCATAAATACTTGATTATCTTGTTACAATGATTTTTACTTCATATTAACAACCATTTGAAGCAATTCAAAATGTCAAACTCCGTTCTCTTTAAATAGATATACTCACATATCTACTCAAATCATCGACATAATTTTATGAAATAAAAATTAATCCACCATACATGACTACACATAATGGACTATATACATCAATATGTATAATCTCCACTAAACTAGTCGTCCATTCTACTTTGGCCTAAGAACGGAATTCTAGTCGTCTTTTGGAAGAGGTCTCACAATCGTCAATTATTCAAAACAAAATGACTCAGGAAGTCCATCAATATGGAGTTCCTTCATGTTTTCCTTTCCAATATGAACTAAAATGGTGGTGTCACAATTTAAGTGAAACTCTTTTACGTCTTGCAACGTTTAGCATTTAGTCTTATAGATGTTTACTTTACCAACATGATTTATATTAAAATATCCATCAATTATGGAATATGGTCATAGTTTGAACAATCTCATTTGTTCTCACAAAAGACCAGAACAAAATAACAACTTATTAAGTTCTTAAAATAAATCTTGAATGTTTGGTTCGATATGACAATGAACACAATATACTTTATTACTGTTCTTGTCATAATCGATTCCACATCTATTACTAGTTCCTTTTAGCCACTTGTATTTCTTGCATTGCGTTGCTTTGTATGACAACTCATACCAACCAATGTGGTATCAAAATACCCTAAAATACTTTGTTAACTAGTAATACATCTATAACTTGTATATCAAGCATATACTCCTGAGTTGGACTTTTCCAGTTACTAGGAAAATGCCCGTGTGTTGCTACGAAATATTAATACTATGAGATTTGAGTTTGATGATGATTTACCATATATGAACTATTCATGAACAGATTTTCATATATGGTTTCAAGGGTAATAATACAACGACCAAAAAATGGCACCATCAATTCACAATATCCAACATGGACATCTGCAGTAAAGATCAAATGTTTTTATGCTATCCAGATAGAAAAGCAGGTAATAACTTTCGGAAGAATATAATGATTATGTCACCATCCTTTTCTGGTGTTTAAGCATACAAAGCAGAAGAATTCCATCACTTGCTTTTGTATGTAGACATATCTTGGTTAAGAGGAGGATATCAACACCAATGGCCCCTTAAGTCAATCATGGCTTGTTTCACCTCCTTGTAAGTTTCTCCAAGACCAAGCATGATAGACGACTTGGCTATGGTGCCTTCTTTGCAAAATTTTGCATATGCTTTAAAACAGAAAGCTTTGTCATATGTGTAAATATAAGAGGTGATAAGAGATGGTTCCATTGCCAGATGGCATGAAAAGAAGATGCATACGAGTATTAGCTGGACATTGCCAGAATATAATAATTTGTGCACTTGAGACCTCCATCATTAGTGTTGTCACTAATATCTATATGTCTACAGATTTCAGCAACACTCAAAAGGACAGCTTACATATTAACTCTATACATCCTCGATCCTAAGAAGGGAATGGTAATCCTCCAGCTAAAATAGATCACGTCAAGGACCTTACTCAACCGGGAATAAAAGAAAATATAGTGCTAGGTTTAGAGTTTTCTAAACCCTAAATGTATATCAACATAAAGACGAAAAATAATCTTTCAATCTGGTAATTTGCTGCAACAAGGAACTACTTCAAATATAAAGCTTGATTATATAATCATGAACAAATGCAGCAAGTGCTCCTAGTAACAAAAGTTTTGTAGACTCATCCAAATAATTAATGCATAGTTGTTGTTTTGTCTTGAGTACACCATTTTCTTTTGTAACTTTTCTAGGTCATTTTAGGTCATAAGTTCCCTATAGTAGAAACTTTGATCTTTTCATTTGTATATATCAACATATAACAAACATGCATCAAATATGTCTTCAGGACTATGCATAGAAGACTTTGAATGTATAACTTGAGGAAAATAAATCGGTCAAAAGAATTATGTAAGTATGCCAAGGGGAAAGCTGCGGAATCTTGTCAGCTATGAAGCACACCTGTCACAGAGAAGAGTTCTTGTGTGGCGTCAAGAAAGGGCATTGGATGAATGCACATTTCACTCACATGCCAAGCACAAAGCTGCGGAATCTGGTCGACCGTAGACCATGGACCTATGATCCCCACAATACTCAGAGAGTGCACATGATTTTTTTCTTTTCGCTAATGACAAAATTTCATACAAGTGCCCAGATCATTGTCTATAATCTTAGAAAGCACACAAGGGGATGAAGCATCAGTTTGACAAACTTAAGTGTCTCTGCAAGGGACGAATGCAAAATTGATATGAGAGAAATGTGATTGTTCAAACAATTAGAACACCTACAAAAACAATTTTTAACCGATTTTTTCTAGATAGGAGAGAATAAACAACTATTGAGAACAAACTACAAACCTCTTCGGAGCTCCTAGTGAGCACTTCCTTCATAATTTTCATAGCTCAGGTCAATATCATCCATGGAGAAATATTGATATATGTTGTCCATGGAGAAACCATAAGCAATACATGCTGACTACACACTTCAGACGAAAACTTTCAGGTCGCCTTGAGGAGCCTTTCAGGTGACCACACACATGCTGCAAAGTGAGTAAATAAGGATTCAGTGCCTATTTACACATCGGTGGACATACCAATATACATAGGCCCCCCAACAAATATGAACAGACCGGTAACCATATGAAGAAAGTTGAGCAAACACTTAAAGTAGTTCTAGCATTTAGCCCAACCAAATTAGTAGGTATTTAGTAGGTATAATAGCCCATTCAGAAATTATATTTGCAGAAATGGAGATTATAACTACAAATCTAATCACTGAAAGTCTTGTAGCAGTAATAAAAAAATTGTATTGATTCAGAGCTCTGTTTCTTTTCATAAAACTTCATATTGCAGGCAATGAGAAGGTAAAGATAAATCTTAGCACATAAACGCAGACCTCTAATTATTTGACAGATAAAAAATAGCAGGTATATTGGATCGATACTTGGAATGGTTTGTGTTAGCTCATTTCACTCCTGAAGCTAGCTGCCTGCAATACACACACAGAAATCAGAAAAAGAAAAGGGATCAGTATTCAAAGAGGTGAGAACTGTCCATAGAAAAAAGGATGAGTACTATAATACCTCAGTATTATGTATAGAAGAAATCAAGATTACTTGTACCAATGCAACCAGATAAGATGAGAATGTATGGAAGCTCTCACAAATAACTTGAGCACGGATTTCACGGGGAGCTGCAGCAAAATAACGAACAACACCTTAGAACCCCAGCCAGGCTGCGCCAACTAACCTGCCGGCAACTAATCGACGGGCTGGAGCTGTCGTCGCCACCAGCGGCAGCCGTAGTCGAGGGCAGAGGAGCCAGGACGCACGCCAGAAGGAGCATAATCGACACAGACGCTAGATTGGACCAGCAACGCGTCCCAGGGTTGAGCGACAGGGAGCTCCGGGTGGAGCAGGGACGCACACACTCTCGGGGCGGAGGCCCTCGTGACGGAGCCATGCACACACGCCTCCCATAGCCGCATACAATCGCATATGGATCTAGAGCGGCATAGGCCAGCTAGCTGAACGGTTGATTCGGGGGAGATTTCGGGGTGGAGGATTGGATTCCTGAGACTGAAGGGCCAGACCTATGGTTTCCATGTAATTAATATGATTGATTCCGTGTAATTAATAGGATTGATTTTCATAGTTGTTTCCGTGTAATTTGGAGGGACGAACAACGGGACGGAGGGTTTGTTTGACAACAGGATTTGCAGGTGACGGTTGAAGGAACCAAACTTTTCTTTTAGATAGGAGAGATCTTCTTTTTCTGCCATATATCTTTTTGTAATTCTATTTTCAATATTCCCTTTCCTTTACAGAAGAATCATTCAACATCAAACAATGCTAGTCGGACTAGCTCATTTTCTTTGGCGTGTTAGTCATATACTATCACCCATTGAGTTATACTTTGAGTTTGATTGTTCTACTAATATCACCATATTAATAGTATTCTTCTAGATTCCACTCTTAGCAATCTCCAAGTAAGGTAAACGACTTTACCCATACTTTTAATCCATCACATCATAACAATTTTATGATTACGCTACTATAGCTCGAAGGAAGGAATTTAGAGGATATTTTTTAGCGACCAGCTTCTTGGAATATTCAAACGCCTAGTGTCTTCAATAATTGCATATATTTAGATAATATAAGCAAACATTGTGACGCTAATTATACTCAGTCATGTTGCCACAAATAAGTTCTAGATATCAATATCTTTCACTTGATTGTTTCTCAAGACAACTCTTTTCAGTTCCAAAATCACCTTGATCGACAAAACATTCTTTTGAAGATAAAGTAATATGGAAGCAACCATGACTCTAGATTGTAAGTAGGAATTGGTTGCACTTTAGATCAATCAATCATTAACCATATGGAGCTAGGTAGGAAATACCAAAAATCTACAATAGGACTCAATTTTTAAATTTCACTAATATGGTACCAATCTTAAATGATTTTTAACAGATCATAACAGTTATATCTCAATTAACAATCTAAGTGTAAGGTAGTTATGTGGATGCCAATGAATACTACAATTTGTGCAAATTCACTTTGATTGGTTGTTTATGATAAATAAGTTCAAGTTAATTCAAAATTATGCCATGAACTCCCACTCAAAAACAACATCCCTCTTAGTCGTCTTTAGTGATTACACGAACCAAATTCACTACACCAAAACCGATCATCACGTGAGATGATGTAGCTTCAAAGGCGAACATCGACATGTTCATCATATCATCCATATGACTCATGCTTTAACTTTCGATTACGTGTTCAGAGGCCATGTCTGTACATGCTAGGCTCGCCAAGTAGAACCGTAGTATTGCGCGTGTTTCAAGGCCATGTCTGTGCATGCTAGGCTTGAAAACACCCGTTGTATGTGAACGTTGAGTCTGTCACACCCGATCATCACGTGGTGTCTCGAAACGAGGAACTTTCTTAACGGTGCATACTTAAGGAAGAACACATTATAATCTTGATATTAAGTGAGAGGGATAATCTTATAATTCTACCGTTGCTATCTAAGCAAAACAAGATGCATAAAAAGTATTAACATCACAGACACCACATGTAAGGATAACGTGATATGATAAGGTCCTCCTTGAACTTGATCTCCATCATGTGCATCATGTTATGATCTCCATCATTCCACCGGCGTGGTACCAAGTACCATGGCACCACAATCTTGATTGTCCATCAATAATAAGACAACCATATGGATACCTTCCGGTATATCAATAATTTACAAAATAGATCATCTCATAATCAATTTTTTAACGTTGACCATATCACATCACATGCCCAGCAAAAACTAGTTAGGCGCCTCTAATTTATTTTTGCATATTTTACGTGTCTTAGGGCTTTCGAGGATAGAACCGTTCATACCTACGAACATCAACCACAACGTTGATAAACACATTTTTAACAACCCTTCTTAAATTAGATCTTAACTATAGTAGGAGAAACAGACACCCGCAAGCCACATATGCAATACAAGTTGCATGTCAGTTGTGAAACAAGTCTCATGTACATGGACATGTAAGGTTAGTCCGGGCCGCTTCAACCCACTATGCCACTAAGATCATAAAATAATCAAGGAGGTAATAAAATGATCATCAAAGCCCACATATACCTATGTGTTCTACCCGTACAAAACATCTACGCATAGATCCGGCTCTGATACCACTGAACGGGTCGTTGCATGGAAAACAAAAAAATTCCTACGCGAGAGACACCCGAAAAGCCAAGAACTAATCTAGGAGACGAAGTGCAACGGGCAAAGAGAGGGTTAAGGAGAACACATACCCTCGAAGACACAAAGAGTTACGAGATCAAATCTCGTTGTTGGCGTAGTCGTACTCACACCGATCCCGATAGCGAGAAGTTGTGCACCGCAATCCGGCGGTGCCTCCATGATCGGTCACACGTATGGTTGATGACGACCTCTGTTCCCTCGATCCAGCGGGGCGTGGAAGTAGAGGATCCCTCGGAACTCCAGCAGCACGACGGCGTGGTGGTGGTGAAGAATCCCACGGTCAGGGCTTCGCCAAGCCGGAGACCATGGAATGGAGCGGCGGGTGGAGAGGAAATGGGGTGGGGCAAGTGTGTGTGAGAAAAGGAGCTCTCACCCTCCTTTTATAGGGGAGGGGGAGGCAGCCCAAGAGGGGATGCGGCCAGCCATGGTGGTGCCCCCACCTCTTCCCTGTTCATGTGAGTGGAAGCCCCACTCACATCCACTCATTTTCCCTTAAAACTCCACTTAGAAAATCCAAGAGTTTTTCTTTAATAAATAAATAAAACATTTTTATTTATTTATTTCAGCATTTGTTAATTCATTAACAAACTTTTGCATATAGCACCTGGAATCATTTGTTAATTCTATTAACAACCATTCGACGAAAAACCTCTTGAACTATTTCAATTTTCCCCGAAACAATTTCGGTGCTGCCCAAAATATTCCTCGATTTTCCGTATCCTCTCAAACGCGTCATCGAACCTTTAGTGTGTCACCCTACGGTTCGTGAATAAGATAGACATAATCGAGACTCCTCTCCGATCAATAATCAACAACGGGATATGGAGATCCGTGATGACTCCTATATATTCAACGATGACTCCCGTGATCGTGTGAACCATCAACGTCGTGACTAATTCCCTTTGTCTCGCGATATTTTACTTGTCTGAGATTCGATCTTTGGTATCAACCATAACTTGTTTCAATCTTGTTACCGACAAGTACTCTTTTCTCGTTCCCATGATATAACATCCTTGTGATCATATCACATGCTTGCAAGCGGTGTTGATGTGATATCACCGAGAGGGTCCAGAGTATATCTCTCCGTCATTTTGGATGGACAAATCCCACTCTTGATCCATGATCCTGAACTAATACTTTTCGAATACCTAACGGCACCTTTATAGTCACCCTGTTACGTTGTGACGTTTGATGACATCAAAGTACCCTTCCAGTATCAGTGATTGACATGATCTAGTATCAGTATGTTGGATATAACAATGTAAACCTAATGACTTGATCGCACTGCTATATTCACTTTGGGTATATGTTCATCACATCATTGTTCTAATGACATGACCCCATTATTAACAACATCCAATGTTCATGATCAGGAAACCTTGATCATTTATTAATCAACGAGCCAGTTAAAAGATAGGCTTTACTAGGAACCATTGTTTGTTTATTAAACACACATGTATCAACGTTTCCGGTTAATACAATTCTAGCATGAGAAATAAACATTCATCATAAACAAGGAATAAGATAATAACCATTTTATTATTGCCTCTCGGGCATATTCCCTTCATCAACATGGTTTAAATTTTGGTTTTCATGCATGTATGATATGAACACAACACCACAACCCTTTGGTAGCAAGATTTGGGATGTTACAAATCTATCCCCCTTACAAGAATCTCGTCCCGAGATTCCCGAAGGAGAAAGGAAGAAGGAACACCAGTTTTGAATGACCTTCTCGAACCTTGCAATTTTGTTCTTGTAGCGGTGGATCCTTAGCACTTGTGAAGATATCCAGCGGTTACACCTTAGGTGAGAGGGAAAAATCTTAGAATTTGCTCTTTACGAAGATGGAGTATCTCATGGCTAACTCAGGACAAGAATGTTCTTAAAGAACTTTTGAGTTAACAGGCATGAAACACATCAAGATAACGGAGGGAATAAAAGAAGGTTTCAAGTTTTTTGAACGATGGGTCTTGAAAAGATTTAGAATATGATCTTTGCACAAGAATTTAAATCCTTTTGGAAAAGAAAGGTTGGACAACTTATGATATCGAGGTTTCTTCGAAGTAGAATACCAAGATGGGAAGGATGGTCTTGAATATCACAACGTAATATCCATAGACGAGGGAGAAAACGAGAAAACATGGGAATCATGCGTCGGAGAGGGTTTGAAAACAGAGGAAGGTTCAATCTTCGGAATGGACATAGAAAATGAAGGAACTTTCAACCATTCCATAACAGCTTTCTTGAAACCCTTTTCGAGGATCGGGATGTTACTTCACAATAGAACATGAGCGATCAAAGAATGTTGGAACACCGTATAGAAGAAGGAGTTCTCGGTCACACCATAATTAAGGATAATAACCAACGGGGATTGAAACAGTGGAAGAAAATAGGGAATCTCTTTCCTATAGTGGATTTGACATGGCAATACGTTTACCACATGGTCAAAACCCCATGGCTGAAATGACTGACAGATTCACACAATGTGTGAGATGAACAAAACTTCAAGTACCAACAACTTGAAAAGGGAACTGATCAATGGCGGTTACAAAACACCACAAGATGTTCTCATGATGAACTTGTTTCCACTGAAAGAATGTTTTTCACGATGAACTTGCTTCCACTGGAACAAAGGTTTTTCAACGGAGAGATGTTGAAAGATCAACTTCCAAGTTATCCTTGATGTTCTAGATACCGACAGCAGGCTCATGACAAGCCTTCTATAGGTCATCAAGTAAAAGATGAACTTCAGTTTGGAATAACGGTGAGAGAAAACTTCTAGGGTAAACCACACAAGAATCCTCACGAGGAGTGGTTGTTCTTACGAATTCAAAGGGATATGACATTAGGCCTTACGGCTAATTGTGTCAACCACAACATCAACCATGCCGTATTTTGAAAAGGTCTAATGCAATACTCTTGAGAGAACACCAACCATCGTTGCTGCTTGAGATTCAGCTCTGGTTAGTGGGCTAATAACTCAGACTCAGTATGTTTGATCAAAGAGGTTGCACCAGTTATCAACGAGATATATTTACTAGATTCTCAAGATATCGACTACGATCTCAAGCTCAGAAGGATAAGCGGAATTACAGATTTCAGGTATTAGCAACTTGTGAAAGACGGTTGCACCTACATGAATTACTTGGAATGAAACACATTAGAGTCCTTGTTGGGAAGACGATCATAAAGATAACGAATTTCTAGGAATTCTTCTCTTTCACGAGAGATCAGTCAGTGGCTGGGTGTTGATGCAACTTCTTCAAATAAATGGAGGTAACAACCTACCATCTCAAGAATAGTCCACACATATATGAACGGCTTGGGATTATTCCCGAGGGAACAAGAAAACTCTACTCGAACCCATGGCGACAACTTTCACCATAATCACATGGACTAGAGTAAGCCACTTCGAACATATAGAACACGAACTTCGTGATGACACAAAGTTGGTTCTCGAAAGTCTCCAACATTAGTGCCAATTGTTCAACATGAACCTCTTTCAACTTGGACGATTAGAAATGTCATGGATGGGCTCGATAACCAACTTATCAAGACACTCCAAGAAGAGGGATTCATATGATATATGAACAAGGCAAGATATTGGTCAGATTAAAGGACATGAAAGTGTACTCAGGAAGAACACCATGAGTGAAAACACCATCAAGGTAATCCTTGGATCTTTTCTCGATTTGACGATAGCCCAAATCAAATCAAGGTTAGAATGATAGCATGTCCACAACGGAGATACTATCCTGCTTCAACACAAAGGAAACTAGACATCCCTTAACGAAGGATTAAGTTAGGCAGAGCTTTTGTCTTTCAACTCTCCAAGATGTTGTTTAAGCTCAACCAACTAGTCCAAACCTGGACATTTTCTTGGAGAAAATAGTAGTTCAAACTACCCCTTACTTAAACATCACGGTCAGGTGACAAACCAGGTGATACTTCTAGAAAGACAACAAGAATATCACAACCCACCGGTATGTCTTAGAGTCCGGAAGGAATTTGGCTTTTCAAAGCAACCGATATGATCTTGAGAGCTTCGGCATGAACCTATCTCTCTGACCAAGAACGTGCACTGAAATGAACGGATTTGGTAACACAGTCAACTTCAAAAAGAGATTGGGTGACCAGTAGTGCTAAGAAGGATACATATGTTTCTTAGATTTTTCAAAGCAATAAGAATATGCTAGGAATACCTGATACCCATGCCAATGCACAGACCCATCATTCTCATGCATTCAAGCTTAGAGGAAGGGTGAGTGAAGACATGTAGGAGCATCACTTCATCATTGAGGCCATGAAACTTAACACAACCTCTTGATATAAAAGGGTGTGATACTCGAAGGTGGAACAGGACAGAAGCAAATGGAACTTCTTTAGTCTGCGAATTGCAAAACTTTGAACTGATCCTAGATATGGACGAGGTACTGGAGTTTGTTTCTCCTGACATTCCAAAGTGGAACATTCTGACGGAATACAATAGCAAATGCATCGGAAGACTCCGACACACATATGCAACTTGGTTTCCAAACAACGGACGAAGTTCGGAAAGCATCTAAGAGTAGGAACATGCTTTGGAAAATCCCGAGATCACGTTGGATGCACAAGGTCATACTCATGTGTAGAACCCATGCCAAAAGGCTGGTATAGCTGAACCAAGAACAAAGATATGAGAATCATAAAGAACACTCTTGTCGTGATCCTTTTGATTCCTTGAGAAAACCTATGGCTATTGGAGCTGAGATTACCCAGTCACCCTAAGGTAAAACAGATTCCTCAGGATCCAAAGGAACAGAACTTGGGTTAAAGGTCGGCATCCTGTACCGATAGAGTGAGCATCACATGGTTATAAAAACCACATGATTCAACTCACTTCCATCCAGAACATTCCGGGACTAAGGATGGCAATTTTAACCGTGGGTATGGGTACTCGCGGGTATTCGACCCGTATGGGCACGGTATGGGTACACTTTTATACCCATGGGTAGTACCCGTACCCTACACATCAAGTCATGGGTAGGTAATGGGTATCAAGTTATACCCGTGGGTATACCCATACCCTACCCATTTACACTGACATGTGGGCTACTTTGGTCATATGTAGCCCAGCAGGAAGCAACCCACAAGGCCATGACTCCAGGGTTAAGGCGATGAGGAGTAGGGTCGGTCAAAACGTCCTCGTAATCCCCTCGTCTCCCAAATATCCCCAAATTTCAATCACTCCTTAATCCTCTCATCTTCTAGATACTCAAACTAAGAAGATAAATTCCCAGCGATGAGGCATACAATTGATCAAACTGATAGTTTTGTCAAATGTTCTATCAATGAATATAATAACTTGTGTACCCGCTAGGTATCCAATGGGTACGGTATCCTTCGGGTATGGGTATGGGTAGACTTTCATACCCATGGGTACGGGTATGGGTAGAGTTTTATACCCGTTGACTATACGGGTATGGGTATGGTATTGCTCTACCCGCCCCATACCCTACCCATTGCCATCCTTATCCGGGACCTTCGGTTCAAGTCCAAGGACATTGAGAAAGGAATAACTACTATCTTAGTGCCTTGAAGGATACTACAAATAGCAATCACAAAGTATCTATCCAAGAAGACAAACATAGCTCCGGAAGAATTTGAACAGAGGATAACTGATACATTCGAGATGAAAAGGAAATCACGAGGTTCAAGATTTTGAGACTTAGAACATGTAAGAATGTGGAATCCACACAACTCTGAGAGATTATAATGGAAAGGAAATCTCCCAGTTTAAGAGATAATGGAACATGGAACGCGCACGACTCTAGAAACTTTAACACTAGGTCAACTTGGGTAGAAGACGTCATTGCCAAAGAAGGCACCTAAGTTTTGAATGATTATAAATTTTTCAAATCAAAGCAGGTAAGGTGACCCAGAGTTAGAGCGATACCAGATAAGGAGTAAAAAGAATCCTAAGAAGGTTTTCACAATCCATTTGGAGTTTTAAAATAGTTTTCATAAACTCTAGACTCGACATCGACCAAGCAGTAAGGTTTTCCTACAGGCAGTCCTGCTCTGATACCATGACCTTTCATGACCGCGGACCCAGAGATATACATACTATTATGTGCTCCTAGACATGGACTCACAAGGGCTTCAGGGTTACCAGCCCCAGCCGCAAAAAAACAACGGCAGGCAGACCGGATTCGTCGGCACGTAGGCCGGATCACCACGGTACTAGTACTCCATGTGTCCATGCTAGTCATAACCAACTATGCATATCAAAGTGTCCACGAGTCGAATGAAATAGAAGGAACGGGACAAAGCTATACAGAGATGCTATGTGTCCAGAAAGTGCAACAACAATCGAGGGTTACTGGGGTTACCTCGCCCCAAGACGAATCACATAGGCAGGCGGGCTCGGACATGGATCATCGGCTCCACAACCCCTAGACTGCGACAACTATGCAGGAATAGCCAAAACTGTATAAAAATGAGCTCGAAACCAACAACCGATCAGAGTAGTACTCTAAACATGAAAGCTGTATTAAACATGTGTTACTAGAGTATAGCTTACAAGCATAGGTCACACGACCCAACATTACATCAGACAACGGAAGGAAAATTACGTTGCTAATCAACAAGAACCAAAAAGTCCTAAGAGGCCACAACATAAGGCGACGTCCCAGCCCATAGAATCTAGGCTGCTACCTAGGAACCCCAAACTACTCGTCGATGTCCACGTTGAATCACCACCGAAGTTGAGTAACTTCACCTGAACCAAAATTTAAGCAAACCTGAGTACGGGAGGTACTCAACAAGACTTAGTTAACCTATTATATATCTGCTAGCTTCAGAAAGGGTTTTATGAAGGCTGATTTGCGTAAAGCAATCTTTGTTTTCCAAGTCGAGGAAGAATAGCACGTCTCAGAGAAGGTTTTCAAAACAGATGAGAAACTCACTACTATAATCATCATCTTTTAAATCCACCAACATCAATTCCCAGCATCTCACATGCTACAAGGATCACCCCTCTCGGCATCTCCGAGGAGGCACCCTTCAGACATTGACCCCATACTTTGTCAACATCTTTTACGCCACGTTCAAGTTATCTATGGTCTTTGCCTTCATCAAGTCGTCCTTAACCGTGGACACGGCTTTTCAAAAATATTTATCCCTGCAGGGGGTACACTTTACCCACATGTACCGTCCGACTCTTAGCGGCACATGTACGCTCTTCCATGGAACGCGGCAGAGGGTGGCTGGCCACGACCTTTACCTTACCCGACCCTATCCATGAGTCAACTCAAGACATGGCCACCCCGTCAACAGGGAGTTGGCCATCTTCCTGACGGCACCTGTCTCTGTGAGGCGGGGTCAAGATCCGTGTACATCCATCACTTGGCCCCGGTCATGACCTAGCGGAGCATTTTGTTTTCAAAACTGTTTAAAAGGTTTTAGTTGCGTTGCCGAATGGAAATCTCAAACTGCGTGACTCATGGATCTGGCCAAACAAGTTAGTTGGTCGAGCGCGGTTACTTAGACCCCGCGTGTGGTTGCACGCTCAGTCTTGGCTTCCGCTTGAGACTGTTATCCTAGGGTTGGCGAGTATAGGACGAACAACCACTTCCCAAGTGGCCTCCCATACCAGCCTTAGTCAAGTTATCCGCACAAAGCTCATCTCACCACGTCATCATATCATACTAGGTTATCGCAGCTCTGATTCATCAACCGGATGGAGTAGAGGTAACAAACATGTATGACTAAGAGAAGCAGATATGAGGCTCCGGCGATGCACACAAGCAAATCTATGGCGGCTAGGAGCAGTGGACCAGGATATTGAGGCGATGCAGTATATAGGTAAACTATATCTACTGACATCAAATACTTTGGAATCGAATGCAAAGTACGAGAATCAATTGTTGTTGGAAAACATATATGAGTAGATAAGAGGTTATGCTTGCCTTGGTTATAAGAAAACCAATAGATATCTTCTGGAATAAGTGCTTGACTTGTCGGTTAGGATCAAGTATTCTTCATGGGACTGCTGGCCTGCTCTTCGGAGTCACGTTCTACCGAGGGGGAACAAACACCGAAAAGAAGAATAACAATCAACACATGGCATCGGTGCAATGCACAATATGTATGCATGATCAAGTTAATGCACTTAATAAAGCCCTAAACATGTACGATAGGTTGCTAAGTTTCACATGGCAGTTATGCAGTTTTATTGAATTTAGCCTGAAATAGATCCCGGAGGGCAATTCGGGTGATTATGAAAATGAGTACAATTTTAGTTGCTCAAATGGGCTTGAAAGCATCATAAAAGGATTGCATTTGTCATTGTGAGCATTTTCGTATATAACTTGTAATTTTCTAATTTTAGTGAATAAAAACTTATTTTCCCATTTTAAAAGAATTAAATAACATTAAATAATGGTGAAAATTCAACTTTATTAAACATGTGTGAAAATGGCATATTTGGGTAGAGTACATTTTTCTGATCAAAACCATACTTTCATTTTATTTTTCTGATTAATATTTTAATAGTTATTCAATTTTCAATTTTCATTTCTTTTGGGATTTAATGGAATTACTAAAAATGGAAACTATGACATCTTCATGATGTCACTGTGACAACACAGGGGGATGAATCCTCTCTGTAAGCATGCAATCGATCAATCGATTGATCGATTCACGAATTGAACAAGCTAGGGAGCTATTGGAGGTTGCGGGTAACGTGCGGCCGACAGCGGGGTGGCCAAACGGTCACCGGAGACCGCCGACGACGACCTCACGCGTCGGCGGACGACGGAGCTCGACGCAGGGACGAACCAGAGGGAGATCGGGGAGATGGAGAGCATGGGGAGGCTCACCGCACCGCTGTGAAACTCGTGGAGGGGTCGGAGGGGGCAGGGGCGGGCCGCAATCGACGGCAATGGCGCGGCGGAGGCTCGCGGGCCGCGGAGAAGACGACTCCGATTCCGGCGGCTCGGCCACTCCCCTCAAGTGAAACTCTTACAGGAGGAAGAGGACACCATGGGGAACGCATGGGGAGCTCAATTTGGCCCGGGGTGGCCGGAGTCGGCGGCCGGAGGGCGGTAGGGTAGGGTTTGGGTTTTCTTTTCGGGGGGAGGTGCGTGAGCGAGAGGGAGAGAGAGGAGTAGGGCACCAACAGAGCCACAACGTCGGCCTTCTCTCATTACCCACCGCGGTGAAGCAGGCAAGAGGTGGAAGGCGCCGGCGAGAGCTGTCTGTCTGCTTCACGTACCAAGGAAGAAGATAAAAGCCATTATTGGAAAACCAACTAAAGATTTCCAGAATTTTGCAGTGAAGTCCTGTTCCATTTAAAAACAAAACTGAAAACTAAAATTTAGGGCCTTTTTGTAAAGATAAAAATTAGCAAAAATAAGATTTAGAAAGCTCACAAAATTTCCAACCTAACAATATTTTTGTTTGGTGAAATTGAAATATTTTTCAGTATAAAATTTTGGAACCCATTTTAATTACTATTTGTGGTATTTTCTCAAACCATTTAAATTCACAATTTAAATTGTTTCAACATGGTTTAAATTTTTGTTTTTATGCAGGTATGATATGAACACAACACCACAACCCTTTGGTTGCAAGATTTGGGATGTTACAGAATCTTAGGCATCCAAGGGACATGACACACTCTAACACACATGGTATGGCAAACCCTTGGTTTGGGTGGTATTCAGACGCTCCGGAACCCCTCTCCGGAGAAACCCTAGGCCCGTTGGAGAAAAAGACGAAATTGTCGTTCTCGCCCCTCTACGTGAGCCGGAAGGGGGTAGCAAAGTGGAACTAATTGCTCGGTTGTGTTAGGTTAGGCCCAAGGAACACCCAAGACAATGGTAGGGCCCATCTCTTGGCAAGATCAACCCGTTCTCCATCAGATCCGGGAGTTTCGGACGATATAAGCAGTCCTGGAAACAACGAGAGAGAATCTAACGCTGGTGAAGCCATAACACAGAGAGTGAGGGGATATTAGGAATCCAGCACCCATGCCACACTCTAACACACATGGTATGTCATACGCTAGGCTTGGGTGGGATTCCGACGCTCCGGAGCTCCTTTCCGGAGAAACCCTAGGCCCGCTGGAAAAAAGGACAGAACTGTCGTTCTGGACCATCTACGTGAACCGAAAGGGGGTAGCAAAGTGGAACTAATTGCTTGGTTGTGTTGGGTTAGGCCCAAGGAACAACCAAGACAATGGTAGGGCCCACCTCTTGGCAAGATCCCCCCGTTCCGTCAGATCCGGGAGTTTTGTCCTTGAGTAGTCCTGCAACAACTAAAGAGAATCTGACGCCGGTGAAGCCCTAACACAAACAGTGAGGGAATCTTGTGCATACAAGACCCATTCCACACTCTAAAAAACATGTTATGTGATACCCTAGGTTTGGGTGGGATTAAGACGCTGTAGGGCTCCTCTCCGGAGAAACCCTAGGCCCGTTATAGAAAAGGACGGAACTACCGACCTGGCCCCTCTGCGTGATCTGAAAGGGGGTAGCAAAGAGGAACTAATTGCTTGGTTCTGTTATGGTAGGGCCCACCTCTTGGCAAGATTCCCCCCGTTCCGTCAGATCCTGAAGATTCGGGCTATGAGTATCCCTAGAAACCGAGAGAGAGAATCTAACGCTGGTATGGCAAACCCTTGGTTTGGGTGGGATTCAGACACTCTAGAACCCCTCTCCGGAGAAACCCTAGGCCCGCTGGAGAAAAGGACGGAACTGCCGTTCTGGCCCCTCTATGTGAGCCGGAAGTGGGTAGCAAAGTGGAACTTGTTGCTTGGTTGTGTTAGGTTAGGCCCAAGAAACACCCAAGACAATGGTAGGTCCCACATATTGGGAAGATCCCCCCCGTCCAGTTAACTCCGAATCCGACGCCGGTGAAGCCATGACACAGAGATTGAGGCAATCTTGGGAATCCAAGACCCATGTCACACTCCAACACACATGGTATGAAAGACCCTAGGCTTGGGTGGGATTAATTAAGACGCTCTAGAGCTCCTCTCCAGAGAAACCCTAGGCCCGTTGGAGAAAAAAGGACGGAACTGTTGTTCTGGACCCCTCTACGTGAGCAGGAAGGGGGTAGAAAAGTGGAACTAATTGCTCGGTTGTCTTAGGTTAGGCCCAAGAACAACCAAGACAATGGTAGGGCCCACCTCTTGGAAAGATACCCGCCGTTCCGTCAGATCCGTGAGTTTGGGGCTATTTGTAGTCCTCGAATCCACGAGAGAGAATCCAATGCCGGTGAAGCCATAACAGAGAGAGTGAAGGAATATTGGGAATCCAGGACCCATGCCACACTCTAACAAACATGGTATGGCACACCCTAGGCTTGGGTGGGATTCAGACGCTCCGGAGCTCCTCTCTGGAGAAACCATAGGCCCGCTGGAAAAAAGGACGGAACTGCCGTTCTGGACTCTCTACGTGAGCGGAAAGGGGGTAGAAAACTGGAACTAATTGCTTGGTTGTGTTGGTTTAGGCCCAAGTAACAACCAAAACAATGGTAGGGCCCACCTCTTGGCAAGATCTGCCCTATCCGTCAGATCCGGGAGTTTCGTTCCCTGAGTAGTCATGTAACAACTAGAGAGAATCTGACGCCGGTGAAGCCCTAACAGAAAGAGTGAGGGAATATAGTGCATCCAAGACCCATTACACACTCTAACAAACATGTTATGTTATACCCTAGGCTTGGGTGGGATTAAGACGCTCTGGAACTCCTCTCCGGAGAAACCCTAGCTACCCCTTGGAGAAAAGGACGGAACTGGCGATCTGGCCCCTCTATGTGAGCTGGAAGGGGTAGCAACGCGGAACTAATTGCTTGGTTATGTTAGGTTAGGCCGAAGGAACACCCAGTACTATGGTAGGGACCACCTCGTGGCAAGATTCACTCTATTTCGTCAGATCCGGGAGTTTCAGGCTCTGAGAGCTCCTCTCCGGAGAAACCCTAGGCCCGTTGGAGAAAAAAGGACGGAACTGCTGTCCTAGACCCTCTACGTGAGCTGGAAGGGGGTATCAAAGAGGAACTAATTGCTTGGTTGTGTTAGGTTAGGCCCAAGGAACACGCAGTACAATGGTAGGGCCCACATCTTGGGAAGATTCCCCCATTCTCCGTCAGATCCGGGAGTTTTGGGCTATGAGTAGTCGTGGAACCCACGAGAGAGAATCCGACGCCTGTGAAGCCATAACACAGAGAGTGAGGGAATATTGGGCATCCAAGATCCATGCTAGACACTAACCCACATGGTATGTCATACCCTAGTCTTGGGTGGGATTCAGACGCTCTAGAGCTCCTCTCCGGAGAAACCCTAGGCCCGCTGGAGAAAAAAGAACGGAACTGCTGTTCTGGACCCTCTACGTGAGCCGGAAGGGGGTAGCAAAGTGGAACTAATTGCTCGGTTGTGTTAGGTTAGGCCCAAGGAACAACCAAGACAATGTTAGGACCCACTTCTTGGCAAGATTCCCTCCGTTCCGTCAGATCCGGGAGTTTCGGGCTGTGAGTAGTCCTCGAACCCACGAGAGAGAATCCGACGCCGGTGAAGCCATAACACAGAGAATGAGGGGAATATTGGGCATCCAGGACCCATGCCACACTCTAACACACATGGTATGGAATACCCTAGGCTTGGGTGGGATTCAGACGCTCCGGATCTCCTCTCCGGAGAAACCGTAGGCCCGCTGGAAAAAAGGACGGAACTGCCGTTCACGACCCTCTACGCGAGACGGAAGGGGGTAGAAAAGTGGAACTAATTTCTTGGTTGTGTTGGTTTAGGAGAAAGGAACAACTAAGAAAATGGTTGGTCCCACCTCTTGGCAAGATCCCCCCGTTCTGTCAGATCCGAGAGTTTCGTTCCCTGAGTAGTCATGCAACAACTAGAGAGAATCTGACGCCGGTGAAGCCCTAACACAAAGAGTGAGGGAATATTGTGCATACAAGACCCATTCCACACTCTAGCAAACATGTTATGTGATACCCTAGGATTGGGTGGGATTCAGACGCTCTGGAACTCCTCTCCGGAGAAACCCTGGCCCCCCTAGAGAAAAGGACGGAACTACCGATCTGGCCCCTCTACGTGAGCCGGAAGGGGGTAGAAAAGCCGAACTAATTGCATGGTTCTGTTAGGTTAGGCCCAAGGAACACCCAAGACTATGGTAGGGCCCACCTCATGGCAAGATTCCCCCCGTTTTGTCAGATCCGGGAGTTTCAGGCTCTGAGTAGCCCTGGAACCAACGAGAGAGAATCCAACGCCGGTGAAGCCCTAACACAAATAGTGAGGGAATCTTGGGCTTCCAAGACCCATGCCAAGCTCTAACACACATGTTATGTGATACCCTACGCTTGGGTGGGATTAAGACGCACTAGAGCTCCTCTCCGGAGAAACCATAGGCCCGTTGGAGAAAAGGACGGAACTGTCGTTCTGGCCCCTCTACATGAGCCGGAAAGGTGGTAGCAAAGTGGAACGAATTGCTTCACTATGTTAGTTTAGGCCTAAGGAACACACAAGACAATGGTAGGTCCCACATCTTGGCAAGATCCCCCCATTCCGTCAGATCCAGGAGTTTCGGGCTCTGAGTAGCCCTGGAACCCGCGAGAGAGAATCCGACGCCAGTGAAGCCATAACACAAAGATTGAGGCAATCTTGGTCATCGAAGACACATTACACACTATAAGACACATGGTATGGAATAAACTAGGCTTGGGTGGGATTCAGACGCTCCGAAGCTCCTCTCCGGAGATACCCTAGGCCCGCTAAAGAAAAGGACGGAACTGTCGTTATGGACCCTCTACGTGAGCCGGAAAGGGGTAGCAAAGTGGAACAAATTGCTTGGTTGTGTTAGGTTAGGACCAAATAACACCCAAGACAATGGTAGGGCCCACATCTTGGCAAGATTCCCCCCGTCCAGTCACATCCGGGAGTTTCGGGATCCGAGTATCTAGGAACCCGCAAGAGAGATCGAATCCGACGCCGGTGAAGCCATAACACAGAGATTGAGGAAATCTTGGGAATCCAAGATCCATGTCACACTCTAACACACATGGTATGCCATACCCTAATCTTGGGTGGGATTTAGATGCTCTAGAGCTCCTCTCCGGAGAAACCCTAGGCCCGTTGGAGAAAAAAAGGACGGAACTGCTGTCCTGGACCCTCTACCTGAGCCGGGAAGGGGTAGGAAAGTGTAACTAATTGCTTGGTTGTGTTAGGTTAGGACCAAGGAACACACAAGACAATGGTAGGTCACACATCTTGGCAAGATTCCACGTTCTCCGTCAGATCCGGGAGTTTCGGGCTATGAGTAGTCCTGGAACCCACGAGAGAGAATCCGACGCCGGTGAAGCCATAACACAGAGATTGAGGAAATCTTGGGAATCCAAGACCCATGTAACACTCTAGCACACATGGTATGACATACCCAAGGTGTCACATCCCAATTTTGGAATACCTGATAACACAGTTGTTTTGCTAATTGCTTGACAATTAAACTTTGGTTGTGTTTGTTTAAGTTCAACTAAACCAACTAATTATATAAACTTACATGGCTAAGAAATAGAAAGCAAACTTAAAAAGATAGCAAAGCAGTAAACTAAAAATATTCAACATATTGTTCCAATGACCTTGGCAATATTTTCTAAAGTGAATATTGATCAAAGAGTTTTCCAAAACTATCTTATGAATCTCATACTTGTTGAATATTATTCCAAGGCCTAAATTAAGAAAGAGGAAACACTTAAATAAATTTCCCTAAAAGATTATCAGGAAAAGGAGGCATTCTTAAATGCTTCACCAAAATATTATCAAATGTTTTTCCAACCTTGAAAGCTTAAAAAAAAAGTATTGGAGAGCATTGACTTGCTATCCCTAGTCACATAAATATTTTGGCAAAGCATTGTTAAAGAAAAGCCAAGTGCCTTATTAAATTGAATTTCCAATATTTCCAGAAACAGAAAACTCAAACAAGTTACTATTGGAAACTTTATTAAAATGAGCTGAAATTCATACCATTGCTTCCTTATATCAAAAAATGAACACACACAAGAGGAGACCAAAAATTGAATCCATTAAAGCCCTGAAAACATGAGTTTTCTCCACAGCAACAATTGGAACTTTGAACAAGTTTGTTCTACAAATTTTTTCCAAATGCCAGGAAATAAATATCACGTGATCTATATCATAAATGAGGATGAAAACCAAAAGGGCACAAGTTTTTGAATAACTTAAGTTGCCAAAAAAGCCTGTTTTCTTGACAGCACCTTTTAGAAATTTGAACCAGTTTGTTCTATGAAGTAACTCTAAATGACTTGAATTTTCTACCACATAAGGAACACATCAAATAAGGAATGTGTGCCAAACATTATCATTTTTGGAAGCTCCTAAGTAGGTTAATAAATTCAATGTCCATTTATGTAAGAATTCAAATTTGAACAACTTTGAATTATCAAGTTTCTCAAATTGAGCCAATTTTCACATATGTGGTGCATCTCAACTAATTAGAATTTTGGTCAAAAGGAATTTAAATTTAAACTTTGTTTTCCTAGTGAAAACAACCTTTTACAGAGAAGACAGGGACCAATTTGTAAAATTGCAGGGACCTAAAAGTAAGATGAGTCATCTTCTACCTCTAGCCTTGCTGTAGATACAGAAGACCTACCCATTGGTTCGATTGGAAGGCATCAAGGTGGATAAAGAGGCCCCCCATGTGCTGTGTCCCCCATCTACCCCCCTCTCTCCCCCTTGAGCATTCCCTTTCCTCTCTCTCTGCTCTAAAGAAAACCCAAAACCGAAAACCTAGGTAGGAGCTCGCCGTCGATTCGGCCAAATGGGAGCTCACCGACGGCAGCCGTGGTTCCCATTCTCTCCGCCTTGACGTGCTGGCCCTCCCTGCGGAAGAAATCGAGGCGGGAGCCACCGTAGAGCCCGCGCCATCCATTCCCTTCTCCGAGCCCGACGGCACTCCGGCGAGGCATTGCCGCGGCCTCGTCCCTTCTCCGACTTCTCCGAGCATCCCTTTGCGTTCTAGGTGAGCAGGCGCTCCTCGCCGTCGCGTTTCCCCTCTCCCTCTCCCTCTAGAGCGTGGTCGCGCCGCGGACGCGTCCGGCAGCCGCGTCTCCGCCGTCGCCGCCGCTCTCCGGGGCCCTCCCGGGAAGCGAGGCAGCACCCTTTAGGTTCCCTGCAACGAGAGCATCACGTAGCCGTTTTTATTTTGCAGTTTGGTCGCCGGTTTCGCCGTGGACGAGCTCGCCGGAGAAGCCCCGCCGGCGAGTGAGGTCACCACGGCGTCACGCTGACGCAAGCCCTTGACCCCGCGCGCGTCAGGTCAAACCTGCAGGTGGAGCCCGTGCTGCCTGCGTGGCTGCCTACGTGGCTGCCAGGCCCGCTGGTCAGCCACCGCGGCTGGCTCTGCCCGCGGTGCAGCAGATCTGGCCGGCCCAACTGGATCTGGCCCATACATGTCCTTTTCCTTTTTAATTTTTCACAGAAATGTTACATGTTTACTTTAGGGTCTAAAATGCTACCTAAAAGATGAATTTGACCAAACCAAAAATCACAGTTGTACATCAACTAACTCTAAACCACCACCAACTTGTAGATCTACATTTGGATGAGTAGTTTTGAAATGAAAAATTATTTGGCAACAGGTACCAGAAACACCAAAATGATCACCATTTTTATTTCACAACTCAGAATGAAGTGAGGCCAATTGCATTGGAAATAACTTGAAATTTCCTAACAGGAGCAATTAACCTTGCTTCCAAATTCCTAATATTTTTGAAATGGCATGCAATTTGGTAAAACACCAGAGAGCACTTTGGTGATTTTTATAAATTAATTAAAGATGAATTTTGATGCAAACTAAATTGGATGGTCTTTTACATGTTTAGTACTATCCAAACCTAGAAGGGTTTAATTTTTAGAGCATCCTAGAAATTTTGGTGGACAGATCTTTGTTTCACCTGTTTCTGCCATTTTGGCATTTTAGCTATTTAAATTATGTGATTATATTTTTGTGTTGCATTATTGTTTTCTAGCATGTAAAAGTTGTGTGAACTTGTTTTCTAAGTGTTACCTAGCTATTTTAGCATGTTAGATTGTGTGGACTTGAGTGGAGAAGAAATATGATTTTTGTTAATAGCATATGTTTTATCTCTAGTTATTACTTGCATAGAATTGTTGATTGATTAATTTGTGTGCAAACAATTGGATTGTTGTGTTGAGTTATTAGATACAGCACCATGTGATAATTATATTTTGTTAGTATCACCTCTGCTAGCTTGCATTTGAGTTGGTAGAAAAGCATGAGTAGCTTTGTCATGACTATGAGAATGTTATGGAAAAATTCCCTCATGTGTGGAATTTTTGACATAAGCATTTGTGGTTGTGTAGCCACATATTTTTGTGTTATATTCATAGGACCAGTAGAATTTTGATAATGTTTTTATGAGTACTTGACTCCTAGATTTTTCACTTGTGTGAAAACAATAGCATGAGTAGCATTTACCTTACTTATGTTAGCACCCTGTTATTTTCTGCTAGTATTGTTATTGCACTAGATGCCAGTATAGGCTTTTGTTAATTTTTAGCAAGTGTGACCAGAGGCCTTGTGACCTCTTAATGATTTGTTATACTAGTGGAACAACCACTGGTGTCATTGCATTTTTGGTGGAAACATTATTTCCCCCACACTAGATGTGTTCCTTTATATAGTTCTCTAACTAATGAGTGCCTAGTATTTTTGCTTTGGGATTTTTAGTACTAAATGAAAATGTGTATACTTATGTTTGTAAGTGGTTGTAATCATGTGTGGCTTGCTAGGAAAAATACATCTTTGGAGTGTTGATTGATTCCTCTAAGTAATGCCCTTTTTATTACCACTAGTATGTAGGAGCTGCCCTGCAAATTGATACCTTGTTTTATCAAATGGGATATTTTTGTTATAGCAAGTATAGATGTTTTCACTACTGTTTTTATGACATGGACCCTCTGGTTGTATTTCAATTTCTTGATTGAAATGCATCCATTGATTCTTCATGTTTTAGTAGTACTAGTTTCCTTAGCAGTTTTTGTATTGAATTATTTTTCCTGCCAACTTGTGTTTGGTAGATATTTGTGTATCCTTGCATGAGGACATGTTTTCATTTTCCATTATGATAACATGGTTACTTGTTTGCATTTTAGTACTTTACTTGTTATGCATGCTTGCATAGCAAACTTTTAGTAGAAAACATGTCTATAGGATTCCTCCTTTTTAGTCACTATTTCTATTGTTCTCACTATGAGAAATTGTGTGTTTTGTGATGAGTCTATTACCTTGTTACACTTCGGTAGGCTCACTGATTTGTAAAAGTCACTTTTGCAAATCATGTGTCTTATTTATTCTTGGTGTGAATTTAGACTTAGTAGATTAGCTATCTTGTTCTTTTTGTGGTATGGTTGATAGACCCATTGCCCTCTTAGTAGTCTCACCCTTGTAAAACTAAGTGTATTTTGGGTTTATTAATATCTTGGTATGAGAGTGGCACACCCACTGAATCCATGATATTGAGGTTGTGAGATATGTTTCCTCCAACCTTAAGTTGTCTGATTAAATGGCATTTCTGCCAACTGTGTTTGTTTGATTGTTTGCCTCATTAATAATTGTGTGATTGGTTATTATTAGTTTCCTTGCTGCATGTATTGTTATGTATTGTTGCTTGCCTTGATTGGTTCTGAATGTGTGTCCTTTATTCTCTTTACGACGTTAGAAAACGAAGAGGAAGGGAGTGTCGTGAAGCTCTATTTCAAGTTCCAGTCACTCCAAAACCAGGGACACAAGGAGATACCAGGCAAGCCATCCTGATGCTTGCTGATACAATACTTATAATTATCTATCATGCATGTTTTACCTCTGAAGTTTTACAAAAACTTGATTATCAAAACTATTTTTGAGGTGGCTATTACTACTATACTAGTATATAGGTTACTATCATGCCAGTAGTTAAACTTGGTAATACCAAGCCCATAAGCCACCATATGGTATTTATTACCATCAAATATACTAGTCCCTAAGTGGACACCCTAAAATTGTGATTCTACAAAACAAAGGCTTTACGGAAAAACCCGGAGAAAAGGCGGATCCTTGTTCTCCGGAGGAATGTGGAAGTGGTCATTTTTGAGAAAATGGTGTTTTTAAAAAATGACACATAACCTAGTCTTCGCCGGACAACCTTTACCGTACTGCCACCCTACCCCAACATGGGCCAGGGGCTTAACTTGAAGTTTGTTCTTATTAGTGTGTGCTATCTCACTTGCTATAAGGGGCGTCGTACCCTCGAACCGAATGTCGTCAGTGGAGACATATAAAGTGTGGGATTAATTTTCCCTCCGGTCGCATCGGATGAGGCATCCTGGCTTGGCGGGGATTAGCTCGGTGTCGGGGATGTGGTAAAACTCAACCGAGAGATAGGCATATTCTAGCTTGAACATAGTGGATGGTTATGATCAGATACCTGATGTTTACATACTGTTGTTACAGTCCGTGATTGCTCACGATAGGTGTACTGGATCTGGTGGATGAGTACACCTCTGCAGAGTACAACTTTTTCGAAGAAGCCGCGTCCTCGGATATGGACAGTTGAATGGCCATGTAGCTAGCATTGTGTCAATGTTTTCAAAAAGGAGTTTTTGAAAGGAAGTGTTGAACTTGTGAAGTTCGGAAAGGAATGAAAACTTATACCGTGGAGGTATCGTCGATGATGAAAAGCCAGATGATGTTATACAAAACAAAATGTTTTGCAAAGAAAACCTTTTCTACTCTAAGCAAGAATTCTGGAAACTGACTCCAAGAAGTTTTGCAAAGAGAAAATATTCTTTAACAAAGCTTTACAAAACCTCTTGTACATGTGATATCTACAAGAGAAATAAAACTATATTATTTTCTTCTGAAGTATCTTCTTCAACAAAGATACAGATAAACTTGACTGCAACTGTGGTGTCATCTTATATGAACACCATTGATAGTGAACCCTATTTATAGCCTACCTATTCCACCATATAAGCATACTTGCATGTTGGTAAGTGATATGATGGATGTCTTGCTAAAGGCGCAAACTCACAAACGTTACCGAGAAAACTGCCTCACAAAGCGCTCAGGGTACAAAACTATCGTCAGACAAACATATGGTTCAGGAAACCATATCCCACATCTGACATACCACATATGGAGTGGTATACCACTCTCATAACAAGGTATATAAGAAGCTAAAAATATAGCTTGTGGGTGCAAAGGTTGGGTTTCTAAGGTAAAACAAACAGACAGAACAATACCCATGGCAGTGGGTATTACTCCCCACAAGCAACTATCACTTAAAGTGTTCATGATTTTAGTTGGATATTTTAGTTTCCATAAGATACTCTTAACCACAACAACAACAATAGCACCACAATTAACACAATAAGGATACTCATGCTAAGGTACACACTCAGACAATTTCCAAACAACAGGTAAACACACCACAGATGAATAGGCTACTTATTTACTACCTTAGTGTTTACTTGAAGTTATGGAATCCATCAATCATGAAAATTTAACATACAACCAGTAGCTAATAACCAAAGAATCAAGTCATAAAAATAATCTAAAACACCATCTTCACTCAAGATAATACTCCTATTAAACATGCATAAAACAGGACTGCACTAATAGCATACTAGTATGGAAAATCTACACAAGCATGCTATAAGAAATAATTATATTCTATAACTGTAGCACATGCAACTAAATAATTCATGGTATCATAACAGAAGTGATACTTCCTAAACATGCTATAATAAACTCATACACTCATAAAATAAAAGATGACAAAACTATAGCTAAAATCACCACTTTCTAGTGGTGACACTAGTTCAATACTAGAGAAGCAAAAAATGCTATCATGATGCTTAAACCTAAACAAGCAAGTCATGAATATAAGTTTACCTAATAACAGTACACAAATCCTACTCATGCTAGGAAGCAAGAACATCAAAATAATTCCATCGAAACAACTATTAGGCATGCACAAATTAATTCTAGCAATTTATGTTTTCTCTAACCATCACTAGCAATCCAACAATGTATAACTCACACAACCAGTAGCTATGAATTTAATGAAAAGTTATAAAAACCTTTTCAAAAATCCAAACACTCAATTAAAATCATTCACAAACAATCTATCAATCAAAAGGAATTTAGTTTATTTGCAAAAAAATTAATTTAGCACTCACTAGTGAATCATTTCTTAACATGATACTCCTAAGGAATATTATGCTAACAAAATGGATCACATCTAACATACTAGTATCCTCTGATATGAAACAAACTTCTCACTTGCATAAGTGAAAACAAACAATTATATTTTCCATGGTGGAAAAATAGAAATCAATCATGTAATTAAACATGTTAATTTCTCACAGGTGCATGGTTGGGGATTTCCATCCTCAACCAAGATGCAATGGAACTAGTGGGTTATGGGCCCACTAATACTAAGGCAAAAGAGGTACTAAGCCTCTGGTTACTCATGACAAAAATTAGTATAACAAAATAAAATATTACAAAGCCATTTATTCTAGTGAAAACAATACTAGTGCATAAGAATAACAAAACCTACACATGCTTCACTATAAAAAGTCATGCAAGCTAACAGAGGTATTAACTTCAAAATAACAGTACCAAAATGTTACTGGATCCATAGAAATCATAGCACAAAATTTAATAAATCATTCACCCAAAGATCTAGTTCTCACAATAATTCCAAATAATAAAGCTAGAAGGTAACAAATGCTATCTCATTTTTATTTTAGTTTCCAAACATGCACACACTTCCTAAGGTAGAGGTACTGTAAGAAAACAACTTCATAACAAGCACTAACAACTTTATACAAGCTAGGGAACAAGATTAAATCAACCAAACATTTCATCTCAAACAAAAACACATTTCAAAACAAAAACAGAAAAGCTGTTGTTTCTAGATCTGACCACCAAAAATAACCTAGAGCTCTAAAAATTAATATAAGCTAGTATAAGATAGATCTAGTCCATACCAAAGTCATCCAATTGGATTTGCTCCAAAAATCATTTTTAAACTCCTTATAAAAATCATAGAAGAGGTTACTGGTCCTTTAGTAAACTGGGTGGCATTTTCATTCTAAAACTCACCATGATGTGCGGTCAACTGTATTGGATAGGTATTTTCATTACCTATCCATAGCATTTTAGTTTGTTCCATTTGTTTACATATTTTAAAAGTTATGGTCAAAACATTCTCACTGATATACTGTGGCAAAACATTTATTGTGTTCAAAATATGGGCCCAAAAGTAGATCTGCAAATTTCCTATGGTTTAGATTTCGTTTCTCTAGGTCCATGAATTTTTGCAGATTTTATTTCACTGGTTTAGTATTTTTACCATGTCCAAAGTGATTGCATCAGTTTCTGTCAACATTTAAAAGATTAAAAGGCAAACAGCACCCGGGCTGGATCTGAGCGGCGCGGCCCAGTTAGCGGGCTTCGAGGCCCAGCCGCATTGTGGGCGCGCGAGCGGGTGCAGGAAAGCGCGGGTTTGAAGGGGACCGTGGATCTACGATCCGACGGCCCGGGAGTGTCTTCCTCCTCTCGACCCTATCTCTCTCTGTACCGAACGGAGAATAAGGGGGTGCGGTCGGAGAGCTCACCGTGGGGCTCGGGAAGATGTGGCGCGGGCTCGGGGAAGTTGTGGGAGGTCGTGGGCACCGAGGGGAGGCGACGGAGACGTGCGGCGTGACCTCTCGTGGCGGAACACGGCGGATGCCCGCGGCGGCTCCCGTGGACGGCGGCGGCGCCTACGGGGGTTAGAGGGCTCGGGGTCTTGTTAGGGGAGCTCGGGGTGGTTAGGGGAATCCATCCAGGGCAGAGGGAGGAGTCGGGAGGGAGTGTATCGGGCAGGGTCTTGCCGTGGCCGAGGTGGTCACCTGCGGCCAGAGCACGGCTCGGGCGCGCTCTAGGGGGGTAGTGCTCGGGTCCAAGATGGTTTGGGGAGGTAGGAGGGAGTGAGAGAGGTGCAGGGGCGCAAGGGCACGGTCCTGGGTACTTATAGCTGAGGGAGGAACCTCAAGGGCAATTTGGGGAGCTCGGGTGGATGCCAATAATGGCATAGAGCAAACCCTAGGGCTTAAGGTCTTTTCCAATTCGTGCACTGGCTTGTCCTAGTCACCTAGCATGTGGTTGCAGGTCTTATCCTGGCCAATGGGTGCAAGTGGAGCAAGTGGCAAACCAAAATGGTCAAAGGTATGGGCTCCCACACCTGCCACATCATCACCTCTTCTCTCTCTAATAACTTTAAGCCTAAGGCTTCTAGAAGGTAGATAAAACATGTAGGCTCGAGTAGATACTATGGTTAACAAGTTAGTTCATTCCATGCTTCCAAAAGATCAAGGAAACATCAAGAAAACAAGTGTGCAAAACTGTATCTCCTACTGTTCACAGAGAAAATTCAGAAAATTCAGTCTTTAGGACTTACAAATTTTCTAAGTGTTGAAAACAGACAGAAAGTTGAAAAAGTTGGGTTTGTTTTCAGTGTTTAAAAGATTCTCAAAATTTGTTTTCAAAGTGTGGATTTGTTAACCATGTTATATACTTTCATAAACAACTTTTGAAAACAAATTTGAAATAATATAAGGCCATGAAAACATTGGAGGAAAAGGTGTACTTTCTGTTTTTTATCTGTTTCTCAAAAAGTCCTTTTTTGCCTTAATTTTATACCACAAACACATCAAGCAAAAGATAGTTTTTATTCCTCTAAAAATAAAAGTGAGCTTATAGCTTTGTAGTATACATATCAAGGATTAAATAAAAGTCAAGAAATCATAAAATAACAACTTTTAGCTTGGTGAAAACAAGGGTAGAAAACAGGTATTTGGCTTTAGTTTCAGGCATTGTTTTCTATAGGAAAGTCAAAAGAAAAACTTCCATAGATTATCTTGGAAACTTGTTTTCTTGGGTTCAACAATGTTAAGAGTTTTTTTTAAGATGCAAACAAGAATGATCCAGGTCTTGGAACAAAAATCTCTCAAGTAATAATAGGAAAAACATCAGGGAAAAAAAAATAGGAATATCTCTCAGAAACATATGGTATTGGTTTCATATAGAAACAAAACATTTGTTGCCAATATGTTTAAGATCACAAACATATGTTAGTTCAAACAATCTTGTTGTTATAAAAAAAATTGTTGGCCCTAATTTTTGTCTTCTTGAGCACAGTCCAAGAGTCCAAAAACTGGGGTGTGACATCATGATGGCGCTCTTTTCAGTGTAAAAGCGGTAGTCTAATTTATAAACTACAAAAATATAATGGCATTTTATTTATCTTACCATGTCCAACGAGCTTTTATTATGTCTCTCGAACACTCCATACTTATGTGGGGTATTCGAGAAGGATAAGTTGTAGAACAATTCTGCACCTCCTCAGATGTTTTGGTAAACTTGTAACTCCAACTTTATCCTTTATGATCTAATCATAAATACTTGATTATCTTGTTACGATGATTTTCACTTCATACTAACAATAGTTTTAACCAATTCAAAAAAATGTCAAACTCCGTTCTCTATAAATAGATATACTCATATACCCACTCAAATCATCCATGGAATTTTATGAAGGAAAAATTAATCCACCACACATGACTACAAATAATGGACTATATACATCAATATGGATAATCTCCACTAAATTAGTCGTTCATTCTACTTTGGCCTATGAACGGAATTTTAGTTATCTTTTGGAAGAGGTATCACAAGCGTCAATTATTAAAAAACAAAATGACTCCGGAAGTCCATTAACATGGAGTTCCTTCATGTTTTCCTTTTCGATATGAACTAAAATAGTGGTGTCAGAATTTAAGTGAAATTACTTCTTGCAACATTTAGCATTTAGTCTTATAGATGTTTAATTTACCAACACGGTTTATATTAACAAAATAACAACTTATTAAGTTCTTAAAATAAATCTTGAATGTTTGGTTCGATAGGACAATGAACACAAAACACTTTATTTCTGTTCTTGTCATGATCGATTACACATATACTAATAGTTCATTTTAGGCCCTTGTATTTGTTGCATTGTGTTGCTTTGTATGACAAGTCATACCAACCAATCTGGTATCAGAATACCCAAAAATACTTTCTTAACTAGTAATACATCTATAACTTGTATATCAAGCATATAATCCCGAGCTGGACTTTTCCAGTTATCTTCTTTTCTGCCATATACCTTTTGTAATTCTATTTTCAATATTCCCTTTTCTTTACAGAAGAATCATTCAACATCAAAAAATGCTAGCCATACTAGCACATTTTCTTGGCGTGTTAGTTACATACTATCACCCACTGAGTCATACTTTGAGTTTGATGGTTCTACTAATATCACCATATTAATAGCATTCTTCTGGATTCCACTCTTAGAAATCCTCAAGTAAGGTAAACGATTTTACCCATAATTTTAATCTATACCATGATAACAATTTTGTCATGAAGCTACTATAGCTCGAAGGAAGGAATTTAGAGGATAATATTAGCGCCCAACTTCTTGGAAGATTCAAACGCATAGCGTCTTCAATCATTGCATATATTCAAATAATATAAGCATAAATTTTCACATTAAATTATACTTAGTCATGTTTCCACAAATAAGTTTCCAGACATCAATATATCTTCCACTTGATTGTTTCTGAAAAAAATTCTTTTTAGTTCCTAAATCACCTTGATCAACAAAACATTGTTTTGAAGATAAAGTATTATGGAAGGAAACATGACACAGGATTCTAAGTAGGAATTAGTTTCTCTCTAGATCAATCAATCATTAATCATATAGAGCTAGGTAGGAAATACCGAAAATCTACAATTGAACTCAATTTTAAATTTCACTAGTACGACACCGGAAATCTACAATAGGTTTTACCAGATCAAAATAGTTATATCTCAATTAACAATCTAAGTGTAAGGTAGTTTGTGGATGCCAATGAATACTACAATTTATGAAAATCATCTTTGATTGGTTGTTCATGATAAAATAAGTTCAAGTTAATTCTAAATTACTACGTGAACTCCCACTCAAAAACAACATCTCTCTAGTCGTTTTAGTGATTACACAAACCAAATTCACTACACCAAAACCGATCATCATGTGAGATGATGTAGCTGCAAAGGCGAACATCGACATGTTCATCATATCATCCATATAACTCATGCTTTACCTTTCGGTCACGTGTTCCGAGGCCATGTCTGTATATGCTAGGCTCGCCAAGTAGAACCGTAGTATTGCGTGTGTTCCAAGGCCATATATATACATGTTAGGATCGTCAACATCTGTTGTATGCGAACGTCGATCATCATGTGGTGTCTTGAAACGATGAAATTTCTTAATGGTGCATACTAAGGAAGTAAACATTATTAGCTTGATATTAAGTGAGAGGGATCATCTTATAATGCTACCGTCATGATCTAAGAAAATAAGATGCATAAAAAGGATTAACATCACATGCATGGATAATGTGATATGATATGGTCCTGCTTGCACTTGATCTCCATATTGTGCATCATGGTATGATCTCCATCATTCCACCAGTGTGGCACCAAGGTACATGGCACCTCCATCTTGATTGTCCATCAAAATTAAAACATATCACATGGATATGATATACAACACGCATGCCATAAATAATAAGACAACCATATGGCTCCTGCCAGTATGTCAATAATTTACAAAACATATCATCTCATACATCAAATTTGTAACATTGACCATATCACATCAAATGCCCTGCAAAAACAAGTTAGACATCTCTAATTTATTTTTGCATATTTTACGTGTCTTAGGGCTTTCGAGGATAGAATCGTTCATACCGACGAACATGAACCACAACGTTGATAAACAAATTATTAACAACCCGTTATAGATTAGATCTTAAAAATAGTAGGAGAAACATGACACCCGCCGAGCCACTTATTCAATAGAAGCTACATGTCAGTCGTGGGACAAGTCTCATGTGCGTGGACATATAAAGTTAGTCCGGGCCGCTTCATCCCACTATGCCACTAAGATCATAAAATACTCAAGGAGGCAATAACAGGATCATCAACACCCACATACACCTATGTGTTCTACCCGTTCAAAACATCTACGCATAGACACGGCTCTGATACCACTGTAGGGTACATTGCATAGAAAAAAATTCCTACGCGAGATAGACTTGAAGGGCCAAGATCTAATCTAGGAGATGAAAGCAACGGGGACAAAGAGTCTTAATAAAACAAACCATCGAAAGCTCTAAGCATTACGAGATCAAATCTCGTTGATGGCGTAGTCGTACTCACATAAATCTCAAGACCGAGCAGATGTACACCGCAATCCGGCGGTGCCTCCGTGATCGGTCACATATTTAGTTCGATGACGATCTCCATTCCCTCGATCTAGCGGGGTAGCAGAAGTAGAGGATCCCCCAGAAATCCAGAAGAACGACGGCATGGTGTGCTGAAGAATGTCGTGGTCAGAGCTTCACCAAGCAAATGACCATGGAATGGAGCAGCGGGTGGAGAGAAGGGAAATGGAAGAAGTGTGTGTTTAAGAGGGATCTCTCACCCTCCTTTTATAGGGGAGGGGGAGGCAACCCAAGGGGGGGTGCGGCCAAGCATGGTGCCCCCACCTCTTCCCCTCTTCATGTGAGTGGAAGCTCCCCTTACACCCACTCATCCTCTCTTAATTTCCCACTTAGAAAATCCAAAGGTTTTTCTTTAATAAATAGATAAAACATTTTTATTTTTTATTTTAATATGTGTTAATTCTTAACAAACATTTGCATATAGCACCTCAAATCATTTGTTAATTCTATTAACAACCATTCGACAAAAAATCACCTTGAACTATTTCAATTTTATCCGAAACAATTTTGGTGTTGTCCAAAATATTCTCCGATATTCCGTAGCCTCTCAAATGAGTCATCAAACCTTAAGTGTGGCACCCTATGGTTCGCGAATAAGATATACATGATCGAGACACCTCTCTGGTCAATAATCAATAGCGGGATCTGGAGATCCGTGATGACTCCTATATATTCAACGATGAATCTTGTGATCGTGTGAACCATCAATGTCGTAACTAATTCCCTTTGTCTCGCGATATTTTACTTGTCCGAGATCCGATCATCACTATTAACCATACCTCGTTCAATCTCGTTACCGACAAGTACTCTTTTACTCATTTTGTGAGATGACATTCTTGTGACCTAGTCACATGCTTGCAAGCAACATCAATGTCATATCACCGAGAGGGCCTAGAGTATATCACTATATCTCCACGTCATTTTGGATAGCAAAATCCCACTCTTGATCCATGAGCCTCAACTAACACTTTCCGAATACCTAACGCCACCTTTATAGTCACCCTATTACAGCGTGATGTTAGATGTCATCAAAGTACTCTTTTTCGGTATTAGTGATTGACATGATCTCATGGTCTAAGGAATAAGGTTACTTCGAATGCAAGATTAACAATATAAACTAATTAACTTGGTCATATTGTTATACTTAATTTGGGTCTATGTTCGTCACATCATTCTCCTAATGACATGACCCCATTATTAACAACATTCAATGTTCTAGAGGGGAGGGGGTGAATTGGTTGACTACAAATTTTTCTTCTTTTCCCTTTTTAGTTTGGGATGAACAAGTAATACAAGGTTGTCTATATGTGCAACTAGGTGAGCATCCTATGTGATACAAATACACAATACGAAACGGAAGCACTAGGTAAGGTAACAAGATAAGACACAAGTGACAAGGATATGTTTCCCGTAGTTCTTTCCGAAGGGGAGTACGTCTATGTTGGAGAGGTGGGGAGCCACCTAGGCGCTCCTCAATAGCATGGATGTGCACACCTTATTCTCCTTGAGAATCTCCGGTGAGGGAGATTCTCATTTCCACTACAAGGTCGACTTGAAGGCGTTGACCAAACCTTTACACAAGGTTGAGGACACTCCACAAGATGGATGGAGGCTCTCAATCAATCTGAAGCATCTTGCAACAAGGTGGCTGATCCAAGCACATCTTGCAACAAGGTGGCTGATCCAAGCACAAGATCTACTAAGGTTTCTAGGCCTCAAGTAGGATTTTAGAGATACTAGGATGTGCTGGATGGATTTGCAATTCCTTTGATGGAATCACCGGCCTAGGTCTCCTCTAGCTCTCCACAAAGTTTCGGAGTGATTGGGTGGTTGGAGAAGGAGATCTAGGAATTTAAGCTCACATTAATGGCTAAGGGAGAGAGTGTAAAGCTTGGGCATTTATGAGGAAGGGGAAGGGCTTTAAATACCCCTTCCCAAATCTGGCTGTTGGGTCGTTTCCTGCAGCACCGGTAGTACTGGTGTTTCCATCGGTACTACCGGTGGGTCTTCTTATCCAGAGCCCGCATGGCTCATTTCTCCTTAGTTGGTTCCTCAAGCCCGGAGGTACCGGTGTATACACCGGAGGTACCGCCCACCGGTACTACCGGTAGCTCCATCGGTGGCAATCCGCACGCTGGGGCCTCCCGAAAGGGCGGAGGTACCGGTGGAAACACCGGAGGTTCCGCCCACCGGTACTACCCGTGGCCTCTGCTGTAACCTCCGCGATTTGCCAACCAAATGGCATTTTGGCGGAGGTACCACCGGATGCCCCCGCCTGGGAATACGCTAGGAAGCACCAAGGAGCGGTACTATGGGTGGTTTCACCGGTACTACCGCTATCTAGAGAAATAGCTTCCCAAACTTGGTCTTTTGGGATCTTTTTCTTCGGAGAATCGTCACAATGCCCCTAATGATATTTTAGGGAATATCAGGCACTTCGCGAGTGGTACAAATGGACCCTGAATATACTTAAACAGCTATTAGATCTTAAGATGTGTTGTCGTCAATTATCAAAATGGAAGATGATCTTTCAACTTGCCAGTACATAGTTGTACTGAAATCCTTCGTGGGGCTGCATATTCCAATGTGCAGGTCATTCCGATGAAGAGTGATTGGTTAGGATCTAGAGCTTGCATTCCAACATGTCTTTCTGTGGCGCATGAAGATGAAGAGGGCTCATTGATGATTTATTTCCGTTGTATTTGCTTTGGAACCTTGTTATTTGAGCTAGTCCATGATACTATGCCATTTGTAAGACTATGTTATTTCTTATCCACTGGATTAACAATGTAGTTGATGCTATTGCGATGAATATTTAATTTTGTCATGTGCATGCTATCAGTGATCCCGGGATTAGCATGTTACACATGTGTTCTACCTTTGTTAAAAGGTAGGGTGCTACATAAAGTGTTTGGTTTTCTGGTGACTCCTCGGCCTCTTTGTTGTCGCAATGATCCCACTATTGTCACAGTAGAGATCCAACGGATCAAACGCACTGGGGACAACACCTAGATCAATAATGAACTGGTTCATCCAAACACTTTCATGTCGGCTTCTGCTGCCACGGTATACTTGGCCTCCATTGTAGAATGAGCAATCGTGTCATGCTTGGAACTCTTCCATCTAACTGCTTGATGGCGTCTAAGCACTCGTTCATTGGGAGACCCCAAGAGGAAGGTATGAAGAGTACAACAGAAAGTTTTCCATCGGTGAGAAACCATGGTTTAATCGAACAAGTAGGAGAAAGAGATCACTTCTGAAGGTTGATGACAACTAATGTTGGCATGGCGCACTACCAGGCTCAGCAGCAACGTTGTAACACCTGGGGTTTTCCCCTTCGGTAGAAGTTGGTTGTTTTTCTTTTTTTTTTGCATTGCATCACATGCATCATATGCATTGCATCCTGTTTTCAAAACAACTGGAAATTTCAAACCAATTTAAACTTTCAAACATTGTCCAAAAATTCCAATTGAAAGTGCAAACTAAACCACTCAACTTGTTTTCAAATAGTGTGAAGTTGAAATTTATTTAATTTGCTTGTTAATAAAAATTTCCCTTTTGTTAAAACCCTATGGCAAATTAAATTTCAAATCAATTCCTTCTTAATGGGCATGATCAAATTATGGTTTAACAATTAAAACCTTGCAAACAAATTAAGTTCAATGAGCTTTCATAATTGTTTGAGTTAATGGAATAAAATTGTTTAAAATTCAATCTTTATGAAATATTAAAGGAAATGCAAATAGCAACTTAAAAGCTCAAATCAATATTTCAAATTTTTGGAAATAGTGTTGACATTGCTTTTAATTACTGTTTTGCAAATTAATAAAAATTATTCATAAATAAACACCCCCAAAAATCTCTTTCTATCTCTCTCTCTCCTTCATCTCTTACAAAAAAAAGGAAGAAAAAAAAGGAAGAGGTGAGCTGAGGGAGAAAGCCCACCACCTCAGCCCACCTCCCTCAGCCCACCAAGCTCCATCTTCCACCTCTGTCCGTACAGGGGGGGGGGGAGATGTCGCTGTCATCCCCCACCGAGCCCTCACCTGCTCCTCCCCCCTCCCCTTATCTAGCCCCTAGGGTTCCCCTAACCCTAGGCCGCCCCCCTTCTCCCTCTCCATCCTCTCCCGCCGCCGGAGCCCTCCTCTCTCCCTTCCTCTGTCTTCTTTTTCCACCACCGAAACCTTCCATGGCCGGATGTTCGTCGGGGTGAGGAGTGGGTGGTGGTCACCATCGGGGCAAGCTGGGGCCGGGAATGGAACCCCGAGGGCCCGGCCTTCCTCCTCGTCGCCTCGCCTGGGCCGGAGACGCCCTGGGGACCCCCCCCGCGCCTCCATCGCCGTCGACCTTGCAGGGGCCGTGAGCGGCCTCGCCAACTGCCGCTCGCCCACGACCTCCTCCCTTCCCCTTCATCGCCCACCACCGAGGTGAGGCCCCCCCTCTCGCCCTAGGGCTTCCCTTCCCTCTCCTCCTTGCTCTGTGACCCGCCGTCGCGCGGAGGCCTCCCGCCATCGAGCGCTGCTTGCAGGTCGTAGCCGTCGTCGTCTGTCCGCCATCACTGCCCTCGACAAGATTCAGAAAACTGAATTTAGTTCAGTTAGCTGCCCGAGAAGCCCACCTCTTAACCCCCCACGCTCGATACCTATCACCAAACATGACAACAGCGCACTGGTTAGGACCCTTTGCGCGCAATACCCAGGTCCTGGGTTCGATTCCCCCAAGCCACCCCTTTTATTTTCTGTTTTTTTTTTTCCTTTCTGCCCGAATTTCAGAAACAGAGATCTGAGGCATTAACTCTAAAATCAATATAAAATTGAATATTACTCCAATTTGAATGATTCAAAATCCTGTAGATTCATAATCTTGAGCCCTTTCTGTTAATGTCAAGTTTGCAATATGTTGCTGTAACAATTTTTGCACTAAATAATTAATTACTGAAAATGCAATAAAAATTGGAAACTTTGGAATTTCATAACTTTAGTTCTAGTCATCCAATTTAAGAAAACTTGGGCTCTAAAAATTTGTCTTAACAAACTCTACACATTGGTATTTTATTTGGACAAAATTGAATTAATTTTGAACATGTTTCCCTCTGTTTACTAAAAAGGGCAGAATAAGAATGATTATAAAAACTTGCATAATAAATTCAATAATAACCCAAAAATTATGTTTAATAGCTCAAAATGTTCAGTGAAACATTTGCTACATGTTTTCAACCTTTTAAATGCAATTTTTTTTTTATTGTTTTCCCTAATTAAAAGTGGTGCAATAATCCAATGCTTTAATTAAACCTTTTAAATTGCAAAATTCATAACTTGGGCAATTCAAATCCAGTTTCAACATGTAAAATATGTTTTCCATGCAAAATTGAATAAGATTTGCAAATATCAACTTCGTTTTCTGTTTTGAATAATTTAAATTGCTGAAAACAACTGTTTCTTAAGTAATGCATTTAAAATTGTCAAATTAATAACTTGCTCATCTAAAATCCAAATTCAACAAATGAAATATGTATTCCATCTAAAATTTTGTGTTCTTTCCAAATATAAATTTGGTTATCTGTTTTGCACAATTTAACTTGATGAAATTAACAAATGCTTGTGTGACACCTTTAAGTAACCAAAATTCCAAAACTTAATAAGTGAATTTCAAAATGGGTAAACCTTATTTCCAATTGATTCTATTGTTGTTATTTTGTTGTTTTCCTCATCCATGCATCATACTAAACCAATTTCACCTGTTGGTTAGCTGTAAAACAATTATTTCAACCTTAATTCATGGGCTTTCCATATGTAATCCAAATTGCATATGGGTCCATTTAATTATGTTATGTTTATCATGTCAACTAGTTTATCTTGATGCATCTTTAAACTTGTCATGCATCCATATCTTGATCATGCTGGATCTTTTGCCGTAGTAGTAATTGTTGCATCCGGTGTTTGTTCGAGCTTCGTTGCGTCTTCCCGGATAGGACGTTGAGATGATGTGAGCAACGACAAGTTCTGTGGATGTACCTCTACTTGCTGGATTCCAGGCAAGTATACTCACTTGCTGCCACATGGCTGCCTTTCATCACTTGTTACCGATTCTTTCCGTTGTTCTTATTCTAGCCTGTTGATTCGATGCTTGTGTCTCGATCCTATTATATGTTTACCTTTGTCGCACCCGGACTTCTAGAGGATACTCGCCGTTCCGTTGAACAGTAGGAGATTGGATTACGGGGCTTACCGGCACCCGCGTCCTCTTACGAGTAGGCCAACACACGTATGTGTGACAACCAACCCCTATCTGTTCAGCGTCGACGTAAACTATCCCATAGAAATCAGGATACTTCCATTGACGTACTTCAAAACATACACACATGGTACGTCAACGGCGTTTGAACAAGTGATATCACAACAGATCTCTACGACACAAAAGATTGAAATAAGTTGCAAATGGCTCTCATTAGAGCAGAGATAGCAAATACAATCATCCAGAGGACACATGTCCCAACAATTCATCATTACATCACAGCGGCAGCATTCAACATGTCTGAGTACAGACAAGAACCAAATAGGCCTAAGAGGCCGGAAACGAAAAGACGGAGCCCATCCACGAAGTCTCGGATCCTGCCTGGGTCCGCTATCTACTCGTCAGCAGTCTCGTCATACTCCACGTAGTAGCCACCATGTAGATCCTCGGAAACGTCGTCTGCGGAAACCACAGCCCCAAAGGGGTCAGTACATAAACGTACTGGCAAGCAAGACTCACAATTCACCAAAGTGTAACCCGTCAACACCAAGCACAGATGCTTTGGGTTCAACGAAAGGAAGGGGATATAAAAGA
Source organism: Alopecurus myosuroides (assembly GCA_028641055.1). Lineage (NCBI taxonomy): Eukaryota > Viridiplantae > Streptophyta > Magnoliopsida > Poales > Poaceae > Alopecurus > Alopecurus myosuroides. The sequence goes on along the minus strand of CM054060.1, from coordinate 191,227,058 downwards.
GGCTGCAACTGGCTGCTCTAACCATCTACAGAACATACTACAACTTCCGGCTATCAGAAAGGAGATAAGATCGTGTATCGTAACCAACTGAAAGATAACTTCAAGCAAACCCATCCTGGATCTCGCCCCTTATCCAAAGAAGCAATCCGAGGATAACTCACACAGTTGAGTTAATGATGGTTCAGATTATTGTGTCAATAAGCCTATTACTAGTCAAGTTGTTAATCAGTGGGTGAAAGGTTGTTAATCATTAAGTTTAAGTTGTCCTGAGTACTTGTTAGCCAGTACTTTCACCAAGTAATCCATAACCGCGGAAAACACGGCTTCTCGAGAAGATTATCCCTGCAGGGTTGCACCAATTTGGCCGTACACGCATGAATAACGCGCCAGATGGAAAGGCCCTTCCACCAAGCGGGGCACTCAACACAACTCAACTCTTCTTCGCATCAAGCCCAAAGAACCTTGGGCGCACGGCTAATCGAGCCCCGAAGAAAAGGGACCATCATAGCACTCTAAGACCGTGTCCCCCTATATGCCGACTACGAAAGTTCCACCCGGGTACCAAGGGCTCGCAAGATCATGCATGCAGCAAATGGAAAACCCGAACTAAATGAGGCGATTTGGACGAGATGCGAATCGAGTCAAATTGAGGGGGGCGCCCATACTCGCTTCCCACATGCGGTTAGTGCGCTCATCATGGATCAGTAGACAAGACCCTTTTCCTATTAGGGTCGACACTAGCATGCCTCAAAACCACAAAGGGCCTCCTGCCGGTGCCTTATCATCAAATTTATTATTGATAATAACATTAGCATGATTGATTGATTAAACATCGAGCCCCCAGAACATAATAAAAATATAGTAACTGAAAGTAACGGGTAACAGACTCGAGCAAAACAACCTAAGCATGCTAGTAAGACACTGGCTCAAACAAAGGGGTTGTAGGGGTGGAGGTGAGGCAATATCAGGGTTAAGGGATTCATGTGATAGGTTCGTAACAGAAACAACTAATCATAGGGCTAGCAGAATAGACAACGGAAAGTATCGGTAACCAATGTTGAAAGGAACACGATGGTTCATGTGAGTGATAACTTGCCTGCAAACCCAGTAGCCTGGTACTGAGCTAGATCCTTAGAAGGGGTGTCGTAAGTATCGTCGGTCTCAACGTCGTCGTGTTTCCGAGAAGAAGCAAACAAACAATGCAGAAAGATAAACAATCAATAACATGGCATAGTGCACAAACATGGGATGATGCATGACCATTTAATTGATGCATCAGAAATAAACTAGTTGACAAGATAGCAACATGATTAAATGGACCCATATGCAATTGGATTGCATATGGAAAGCCCATGAATTATGGTTGAATTAATTGTTCTACAACTAATCATCATGTGGAAGTGAATTAGCATGATGAATGGATGAGGAAAACAGCAAAATAACAACAATAGAAACAATTTGAAATAAGGTTTAACAAGTTTGGAATTTCAGTTATTAAGTTAGGAAGTTTTGGTTCCTTAAAGGTGTCACTCAAGCATTTGTTGTTTTCACCACTTTAATTTGTTCAAAATAGATAACAAAGTTTATATTTGAAAAGAAAACAAGATTTTTGTTGGATTACATGTTTCACTTGTTGAAAAAGGATTTAGGATGAATTACTTATGAATTAAACAAGTTAAACAAGATTTAATTGAATTTAATTCAAACATGAACTTATTTGAATTTTTATTTGTTCAAAACATTAAACCAAATTCATATCTCAAAAGTTTATACTTTTAGGGTTTGAAAACATATTTTATATGTCCCAAAATAATTTGTTTTGATCAAGTTAGGAATTTAGCAATTTTAAATGAATTAAATAAGATTTAAATTATTTAACCAAGTTTAATTATTCAAAACATGAAACAAATTTTATGTTTGGAAAGGTGGTTTAATTTTGCATGGAAAACATATTTCATTTGTTGAAATTGGATTTAAAATGAGCAAGTTAGTATTTTGGCAATTTTAAATGCAATAAACAAGAAACAGTTGTTTTCAGCAATTTAAATTATTCAAAACAGCAAACAAAATTTATATTTGGAAAGTACATGAAAAGTTGATTGGAAAACATATTTAGTTTGTGGAATTTGGAATTTTTATGAACAAGTTATGATTTTTGCAAGTTTAAGTGATTTAAACAAGAATTCAAATATTTCAACAATTTAAAATATTCAAAACAGTAAACAAAATTTATATTTGGATAGATCATTCAATTTGGGACAGAAAACATATTAAAAATGTTGAAATTGGAGTTTAGATGAATTAATTATGCATTTTACAAATTAAGATACGAATCTGCCATTTTTAGTGCACTAGGGACTTAGAAAATATTTTCCAGGGGTCTAGATTAATTAACAGGGGCCTAGCTGTGATTTCAGGAAGTTTCTGTGACCAAAACATATGTAAAATAAAAAGTTGGGTAATTGTGCAGGGGGTGGGATTCGATCCCTGCACCTCCTGCTTGCGCTGGGGGGACAGAACCAGATGGGCTGCGCTGCTGTTTGTGTGTAGAAGGGGATCTCGGGGGGTATGAGGTTCAGGAACCTGTACTGCACTTAAATCGGTAAATAAGCAGCAAAAAGGGTGGGGTGCTGGGACTCGATCCCAGGACCTGAGGGTTCGCTGCGCGCGCACAGGGACAGAACCAGTAGGCTATGCGGTTTGTTGTGGCTAGGAAGGGCTGCGGGGGTGGATATGGTATGGCTGGCGGGATTTTTCTCTGAACCAAAAAAACTGCACGTACTGAACCTGTACGTTCCATGGCTGCACCTCGACGGAGGGATCCCGAGCGGAGATGGCGAGGGGGGTGAGCGGCCGTGGGGTGCATGCGTGTGAGAGGAAGTAGGGAGGGAGGAGGAGTAGCGATCGGGGGGGGGGGGAAGGCCTCACCTAGATGGCCTCGAGCAGGAGGGGGTCGGGGCGGATGCAGGGAGGCGGGCCGGCGAGGACTTGGACGGCGGCGGCGCAGTAGGGCTCCTCGGTGGCCGCCGAGAGGTCGAGGAGGGAGAGGGCGGTGCGGGGATTCCATTCCCGCACCCGCCCTGGCCGGAGGGAGAAGCTACCGGCGGCGATCGCCGGTGAAAGGAGGGCCTTTTTTTCGGTGTGGTGCAGGTTTCAGAGAGCTTACAGAGAGGAAAAGCAGAGGGTGGAAGAGAGGGAATCGAGGGGAGAGGCAGGGTGGCGGCGTTGTGGAGGAGGCTAGGGTTAGGTAGGGCTCGGGGGAGGTGTAGGTTTTAACGTGCCCTTGAGCTCGGTACGGCAGTCATCTGAAAGGGGAGGAGGTTGATCGTTCGGTGGGGAGTTGGTCGTACAGAAGATGACGACAGGGAGGTGGAAGAAGGGTATCGGGCCAGAAAAAGAAACGGGTTGTGGGAGAAAAAGGGAAAAGGGGTGGGCTTGGCTAGTGGACTGGGAGAAAAGAAAAAGGTTGGGCTAGCATGGTGCTCTCTCTCTCCCTTGTTAGCTTTAATCTTTTTAGTTCTAATTATTTTTTTTTTGCTGAAAAAGGAATTGGAAGAAAAAGAAGGGTTTTATGTTAGGAAAATATTAGAAAAATTTGGGTCAGCTATTTAGGTTAATAGAAAACAATTGCCAAGTTTTGTTTTCAGAAAGTTTGAAAATAAATTGATGTTTGGAAGTAATTCAAATTTGGGTGAATTTTGAATATTAAGTAACATTATTGAAGACAAGGTTTTAATAGGGTGAACCCTATGGTTTAATGTGATTGAATTAGTTGATTTAATTTTGGAGATTTTTATAAACTCAAGTTGGGTGCTGATTTGAAGAATTGCTTTGAATTTGAAACCAAGTTGGATTTAATTAATTAAAATAAAACCACCATTTATTAGTTGATCAAACATGGAATAGATGGAAACAAAAGGTTAGATTGTTTTGGTAATTTTCATAATTTTCCAATTGGGTGTTGTTTATACAATGTATTGAATTTTTGAATGTGATTTGGAAACAATTGATTGCTTAAAACCAGTAATTTAATAGTTGAGCACTATGGAATAAAAGAAAACAATTTGGTTGTTTTTATTTGAAATAACATTTTGGAAATTGTAACATCACAAGGATGAAACAAAGGGTTTGAAATTTGAGTTGAAATTCAAACAGAAAACAAAGGAAAACAAAGGAAAACAGTTGGAAAACAAATGAAAACAGAGAAAAACAAATGGAAAACAAACAAAACAATTGCAATCAACATAATGCCATGATGCAAAACATAAAATAACAGAGAGCAAAACATTCTAAAGGCTATTTTTCAGACTTGGGATGTTACAAAACGCCCCCCCTTGAAGGAATCGCGCCCCGAGATTCCTACTGAGAAAAGAAAAGGTCCGGATACTTCTTGGGAAGATCCTCTTGAGCTGTGACACGTGAAACACATCGTGCCCATTGGATAGACGTCAGTTAATTTGCAAACCACCGGAACATTTTCAAATAAAGGGAGAGGTTTTGTATGGAGGGTGTATAGCTGGATAGAATTTGATTCATTTGGAGAATCGACTATCTGGAATGTGTTGATTCAGGAATGCTTCCTCGAAACAACCCCAGGTGATAGGAATGCCAGCTCTCATAGCCTGGAATCAACAACAACAACAACAATCTTTCTGACCAGATAGACTTGATATTTGGGAAGTTTTGATTAGACGCCGGTAGAAGAATTGATGTGGAAAACAACAACAAGATTTCAACGGACGAAAAGGATGTTGAGAAGAACAGGTTATCAACATCGGGGAAAACGAGAACAAAACTCCTGAGGTACTACGGAAAAACCCATCCAGGCTTCTAAAGGATCAATATCTACTGCTTAAGGAATAGAGGATCTGCTTCCGGGGCTTACACGCCTCCGTTCTCAATTATGAGTAGGCAACATGATAAATCATGTCACAACCACCTCCATTCCTATGGTCTAGTAGATATAACCATCCTAGAGAAACCAGAATACGTGAAAACCTAACTTGAAAGTTTAGATGAGAAGGGAAAACAACGTTGCACTTCCTTACCAGAAAAAGGGAGGGTGGGTGGGGAAAGGAGAAAAAGAACAGAATTCCTACTCTCACGTTTCATTTTTCCTATATAGCTACAAAATAGTTTCTAGACTCAACTGCGACCAGTAAAAAGGGATCCTACAGGCAGACAGGCTCTGATACCATTTGTCGCACCCGGACTTCTAGAGGATACTCGCCGTTCCGTTGAACAGTAGGAGATTGGATTACGGGGCTTACCGGCACCCGCGTCCTCTTACGAGTAGGCCAACACACGTATGTGTGACAACCAACCCCTATCTGTTCAGCGTCGACGTAAACTATCCCATAGAAATCAGGATACTTCCATTGACGTACTTCAAAACATACACACATGGTACGTCAACGGCGTTTGAACAAGTGATATCACAACAGATCTCTACGACACAAAAGATTGAAATAAGTTGCAAATGGCTCTCATTAGAGCAGAGATAGCAAATACAATCATCCAGAGGACACATGTCCCAACAATTCATCATTACATCACAGCGGAAGCATTCAACATGTCTGAGTACAGACAAGAACCAAATAGGCCTAAGAGGCCGGAAACGAAAAGACGGAGCCCATCCACGAAGTCTCGGATCCTGCCCGGGTCCGCTATCTACTCGTCAGCAGTCTCGTCATACTCCACGTAGTAGCCACCATGTAGATCCTCGGAAACGTCGTCTGCGGAAACCACAGCCCCAAAGGGGTCAGTACATAAACGTACTGGCAAGCAAGACTCACAATTCACCAAAGTGTAACCCGTCAACACCAAGCACAGATGCTTTGGGTTCAACGGAAGGAAGGGTATATAAAAGAGGCTGCAACTGGCTGCTCTAACCATCTACAGAACATACTACAACTTCCGGCTATCAGAAAGGAGATAAGATCGTGTATCGTAACCAACTGAAAGATAACTTCAAGCAAACCCATCCTGGATCTCGCCCCTTATCCAAAGAAGCAATCCGAGGATAACTCACACAGTTGAGTTAATGATGGTTCAGATTATTGTGTCAATAAGCCTATTACTAGTCAAGTTGTTAATCAGTGGGTGAAAGGTTGTTAATCATTAAGTTTAAGTTGTCCTGAGTACTTGTTAGCCAGTACTTTCACCAAGTAATCCATAACCGCGGAAAACACGGCTTCTCGACAAGATTATCCCTGCAGGGTTGCACCAATTTGGCCGTACACGCATGAATAACCCGCCAGATGGAAAGGCCCTTCCACCAAGCGGGGCACTCAACACAACTCAACTCTTCTTCGCATCAAGCCCAAAGAACCTTGGGCGCACGGCTAATCGAGCCCCGAAGAAAAGGGACCCTCATAGCACTCTAAGACCGTGTCCCCCTATATGCCGACTACGAAAGTTCCACCCGGGTACCAAGGGCTCGCAAGATCATGCATGCAGCAAATGGAAAACCCGAACTAAATGAGGCGATTTGAACGAGATGCAAATCGAGTCAAATTGAGGGGGGCGCCCATACTCGCTTCCCACATGCGGTTAGTGCGCTCATCATGGATCAGTAGACAAGACCCTTTTCCTATTAGGGTCGACACTAGCAGGCCTCAAAACCACAAAGGGCCTCCTGCCGGTGCCTTATCATCAAATTTATTATTGATAATAACATTAGCATGATTGATTGATTAAACATCGAGCCCCCAGAACATAATAAAAATATAGTAACTGAAAGTAACGGGTAACAGACTCGAGCAAAACAACCTAAGCATGCTAGTAAGACACTGGCTCAAACAAAGGGGTTGTAGGGGTGGAGGTGAGGCAATATCAGGGTTAAGGGATTCATGTGATAGGTTCGTAACAGAAACAACTAATCATAGGGCTAGCAGAATAGACAACGGAAAGTATCGGTAACCAATGTTGAAAGGAACACGATGGTTCATGTGAGTGATAACTTGCCTGCAAACCCAGTAGCCTGGTACTGAGCTAGATCCTTAGAAGGGGTGTCGTAAGTATCGTCGGTCTCAACGTCGTCGTGTTTCCGAGAAGAAGCAAACAAACAATGCAGAAAGATAAACAATCAATAACATGGCATAGTGCACAAACATGGGATGATGCATGACCATTTAATTGATGCATTAGAAATAAACTAGTTGACAAGATAGCAACATGATTAAATGGACCCATATGCAATTGGATTGCATATGGAAAGCCCATGAATTATGGTTGAATTAATTGTTCTACAACTAATCATCATGTGGAAGTGAATTAGCATGATGCATGGATGAGGAAAACAGCAAAATAACAACAATAGAAACAATTTGAAATAAGGTTTAACAAGTTTGGAATTTCAGTTATTAAGTTAGGAAGTTTTGGTTCCTTAAAGGTGTCACTCAAGCATTTGTTGTTTTCACCACTTTAATTTGTTCAAAATAGATAACAAAGTTTATATTTGAAAAGAAAACAAGATTTTTGTTGGATTACATGTTTCACTTGTTGAAAAAGGATTTAGGATGAATTACTTATGAATTAAACAAGTTAAACAAGATTTAATTGAATTTAATTCAAACATGAACTTATTTGAATTTTTATTTGTTCAAAACATTAAACCAAATTCATATCTCAAAAGTTTATACTTTTAGGGTTTGAAAACATATTTTATATGTCCCAAAATAATTTGTTTTGATCAAGTTAGGAATTTAGCGATTTTAAATGAATTAAATAAGATTTAAATTATTTAACCAAGTTTAATTATTCAAACATGAAACAAATTTTATGTTTGGAAAGGTGGTTTAATTTTGCATGGAAAACATATTTCATTTGTTGAAATTGGATTTAAAATGAGCAAGTTAGTATTTTGGCAATTTTAAATGCAATAAACAAGAAACAGTTGTTTTCAGCAATTTAAATTATTCAAAACAGCAAACAAAATTTATATTTGGAAAGTACATGAAAAGTTGATTGGAAAACATATTTAGTTTGTGGAATTTGGAATTTTTATGAACAAGTTATGATTTTTGCAAGTTTAAGTGATTTAAACAAGAATTCAAATATTTCAACAATTTAAAATATTCAAAACAGTAAACAAAATTTATATTTGGATAGATCATTCAATTTGGGACAGAAAACATATTAAAAATGTTGAAATTGGAGTTTAGATGAATTAATTATGCATTTTACAAATTAAGATACGAATCTGCCATTTTTAGTGCACTAGGGACTTAGAAAATATTTTCCAGGGGTCTAGATTAATTAACAGGGGCCTAGCTGTGATTTCAGGAAGTTTCTGTGACCAAAACATATGTAAAATAAAAAGTTGGGTAATTGTGCAGGGGGTGGGATTCGATCCCTGCAACTCCTGCTTGCGCTGGGGGGGACAGAACCAGATGGGCTGCGCTGCTGTTTGTGTGTAGAAGGGGATCTCGGGGGGTATGAGGTTCAGGAACCTGTACTGCACTTAAATCGGTAAATAAGCAGCAAAAAGGGTGGGGTGCTGGGACTCGATCCCAGGACCTGAGGGTTCGCTGCGCGCGCACAGGGACAGAACCAGTAGGCTATGCGGTTTGTTGTGGCTAGGAAGGGCTGCGGGGGTGGATATGGTATGGCTGGCGGGATTTTTCTCTGAACCAAAAAAACTGCACGTACTGAACCTGTACGTTCCATGGCTGCACCTCGACGGAGGGATCCCGAGCGGAGATGGCGAGGGGGGGTGAGCGGCCGTGGGGTGCATGCGTGTGAGAGGAAGTAGGGAGGGAGGAGGAGTAGCGATCGGGGGGGGGGGGAAGGCCTCACCTAGATGGCCTCGAGCAGGAGGGGGTCGGGGCGGATGCAGGGAGGCGGGCCGGCGAGGACTTGGACGGCGGCGGCGCAGTAGGGTTCCTCGGTGGCCGCCGAGAGGTCGAGGAGGGAGAGGGTGGTGCGGGGATTCCATTCCCGCACCCGCCCTGGCCGGAGGGAGAAGCTACCGGCGGCGATCGCCGGTGAAAGGAGGGCCTTTTTTTCGGTGTGGTGCAGGTTTCAGAGAGCTTACAGAGAGGAAAAGCAGAGGGTGGAAGAGAGGGAATCGAGGGGAGTGGCAGGGTGGCGGCGTTGTGGAGGAGGCTAGGGTTAGGTAGGGCTAGGGGGAGGTGTAGGTTTTAACGTGCCCTTGAGCTCGGTACGGCAGTCATCTGAAGGGGGAGGAGGTTGATCGTTCGGTGGGGAGTTGGTCGTACAGAAGATGACGACAGGGAGGTGGAAGAAGGGTATCGGGCCAGAAAAAGAAACGGGCTGTGGGAGAAAAAGGGAAAAGGGGTGGGCTTGGCTAGTGGGCTGGGAGAAAAGAAAAAGGTTGGGCTAGCATGGTGCTCTCTCTCTCCCTTGTTAGCTTTAATCTTTTTAGTTCTAATTATTATTTTTTTTGCTGAAAAAGGAATTGGAAGAAAAAGAAGGGTTTTATGTTAGGAAAATATTAGAAAAATTTGGGTCAGCTATTTAGGTTAATAGAAAACAATTGCCAAGTTTTGTTTTCAAAAAGTTTGAAAATAAATTGATGTTTGGAAGTAATTCAAATTTGGGTGAATTTTGAATATTAAGTAACATTATTGAAGACAAGGTTTTAATAGGGTGAACCCTATGGTTTAATGTGATTGAATTAGTTGATTTAATTTTGGAGATTTTTATAAACTCAAGTTGGGTGCTGATTTGAAGAATTGCTTTGAATTTGAAACCAAGTTGGATTTAATTAATTAAAATAAAACCACCATTTATTAGTTGATCAAACATGGAATAGATGGAAACAAAAGGTTAGATTGTTTTGGTAATTTTCATAATTTTCCAATTGGGTGTTGTTTATACAATGTATTGAATTTTTGAATGTGATTTGGAAACAATTGATTGCTTAAAACCAGTAATTTAATAGTTGAGCACTATGGAATAAAAGAAAACAATTTGGTTGTTTTTATTTGAAATAACATTTTGGAAATTGTAACATCACAAGGATGAAACAAAGGGTTTGAAATTTGAGTTGAAATTCAAACAGAAAACAAAGGAAAACAAAGGAAAACAGTTGGAAAACAAATGAAAACAGAGAAAAACAAATGGAAAACAAACAAAACAATTGCAATCAACATGATGCCATGATGCAAAACATAAAATAACAGAGAGCAAAACATTCTAAAGGCTATTTTTTAGACTTGGGATGTTACAACCTTGAAGCCATGATATAGCCTTTCCTTCCACTTCCTATTAACTGTTGTTTGTTTACCCTGTTGGCCCTCGTGTCGTAGTTGCATGCTTAGTGTTGTTTGCGCTCAAGTCTTGTTGTCCGTCTTACCACCTATTTAGTTGCTAGTTGGGTTTCAATTCAATCAACATGTTAATGTTTTGGGTAATAATAATTTGATGTTAAGGCACCGGCAGGAGGCCCGGGTTAGGGTTTTGAGGCCTGCTAGTGTCGAACTTAATTAGGAAAAGAGTCTTGTCTACTGATCCATGATGAGCGTGCTCGCCGCATCCGGGTGGTGGTATGGAACCCCCCTCGACTTAGACCTGATCTGCAGCTTGTCCGAAGAGCCACACTTAGTTCGGGTGCTCCATTTGCTCCTTGCATAATGGGTGGATCCCCCATGGTTACTGGTGATGATGATGATCATGCATATAGGGCGAGGCCTGTAGTGTCGGGGTGTTGTGTCCTGCGGGAGTTTTGCACACCTGCGCTGAGTATTCGGCTGCGTGGCTGGGACCTTATAGCTCCGTGGCTCCTAGGATGGGTTGTAGAGACGGTTTGAGTCGTGTCGAGCCAACCTGAGTTTTAGTTGGTGGCTCGAGTGTGTACGGGTACTGGAGCACACCCTGGAGGGATAAATCTTCTCGAGAAGCCGTGTTGTCCGCGGTTATGTGACGACTTGGTGAAAGTGCTGGCTAACAAGTACTCAGACAACTTACACCTAATCAATAATAATTTGACTAGTAATAGGCATATTGTCACAAAACCTGAACGTCACCTTAATCCAACAGTGTGAGTTATCCTTGGGTTGCTTCCTTAGTAGGGGGTAACATTGGATGCGTTTGTTTGGTGGTTAGTTGTAGTTGGTTACGATACGGTATCTTATCCCCCTCTTTTAGCCGGATGTTGTAGTGAGTTTCTGTAGTTGGTTAGTGCAGCCCGCTGCCGCTTATTTGCAATAATCCCTTCCTTTCCGTTGAACCCAAAGTATTTGTATCTTGTGATGACTGGTTACGTCGGTATCTTGTGAGTATGGTTTATCCACTTGCCAGTACTTAACCGTACTGACCCACGAATCCTTTTTCGTGGCTGCATATTCAATATTGCAGTCAACAGGTTTGAAGTCTGACGACGTTAGCTTGGGAATCCCTCCGGCTTGGCCTGGGCAGGGATTGGACGCTCTCGGTTATCTTCAGGACTCTTAGTCCGATTTGTATCTTGTCCGTAGTCGGACGCTATGTTGTTTCTTTCGTTGTTATTTGGATCTTTGTATTGTATCAGTTGTATCCTTGACTCGTTTGAGTCCTCTTGTATATATCTTTTCTGTTGTTGTGGATTATTCGTGAACTCTTGTAATGTTATCACAAGTGGCAACCTGGAATCGGTTATTATGTGGATTTTGGCGGGAATGCTGAAATCTGCATAGTGCCCGATCTCGGGGCGTCACAAATGGTATCAGAGCCTTGGTTCCGATTCCCGAGATTGTTTCGATACGAATGGTTATCAAAGCAATGGGTCCGCAAAGCCTGTAGGATAACCTCGCTAACGGTCGTTGTTTCTAGAGTGTCAAAAACTATTTATGCTAAACTATTTTGGAAACATCTCAATATGATTCTTGTTTTCTCCTTATCTCTATTCTATTTCCCCTCCCATCTTATTTGTTTTGGAGTCTCTGCTCTTGTCTATCTTTCAAAGTGTTAGGATCCTACGTGGGTGGACGTTTTCTGATCCTTTAACCTAATAGGTTCGATCATCGGAAGATTCCTGGTGGAAGAACATCGTCGTCACTCCGAGCAAGAATCTCTTGTTAGTGGTGTCGAGGAGATCAGCTGGAAGCATGAAGAATCGATAGTCGAACTTCTTTCCCCTCCCGGGTTAGCAGCTGGATTGCGAGGGCGCAATCCCTTGTTAGTGGTGTCGTCTGTAACACCTGGGGTGTTCCCCTTAGGTAGAAGTTGGTTGTTTTTCTTTTTTTTGCATTGCATCACATGCATCATATGCATTGCATCCTGTTTTCAAAACAACTAGAAATTTCAAACCAATTTAAACTTTCAAACATTGTCCAAAAATTCCAATTGAAAGTGCAAACTAAACCACTCAACTTGTTTTCAAATAGTGTGAAGTCGAAATTTATTTAATTTGCTTGTTAATAAAAATTTCCCTTTTGTTAAAACCCTATGGCAAATTAAATTTCAAATCAATTCCTTCTTAATTGGCATGATCAAATTATGGTTTAACAATTAAAACCTTGCAAACAAATTAAGTTCAATGAGCTTTCATAATTGTTTGAGTTAATGGAATAAAATTGTTTAAAATTCAATCTTTATGAAATATTAAAGGAAATGCAAATAGCAACTTAAAAGCTCAAATCAATATTTCAAATTTTTGGAAATAGTGTTGACATTGCTTTTAATTACTGTTTTGCAAATTAATAAAAATTATTCATAAATAAACACCCCCAAAAATCTCTTTCTATCTCTCTCTCCTTCATCTCTTACAAAAAAAAGGAAGAGGTGAGCTGAGGGAGAAAGCCCACCACCTCAGCCCACCTCCCTCAGCCCACCAAGCTCCATCTTCCACCTCTGTCCGTACAGGGGGGGAGATGTCGCTGTCATCCCCCACCGAGCCCTCACCTGCTCCTCCCCCCTCCCCTTATCTAGCCCCTAGGGTTCCCCTAACCCTAGGCCGCCCCCCTTCTCCCTCTCCATCCTCTCCCGCCGCCGGAGCCCTCCTCTCTCCCTTCCTCTGTCTTCTTTTTCCACCACCGAAACCTTCCATGGCCGGATGTTCGTCGGGGTGAGGAGTGGGTGGTGGTCACCATCGGGGCAAGCTGGGGCCGGGAATGGAACCCCGAGGGCCCGGCCTTCCTCCTCGTCGCCTCGCCCGGGCCGGAGACGCCCTGGGGACCCCCCCCCCCCCCCCGCGCCTCCATCTCGTCGACCTTGCAGGGGCCGTGAGCGGCCTCGCCAACTGCCGCTCGCCCACGACCTCCTCCCTTCCCCTTCATCGCCCACCACCGAGGTGAGGCCCCCCCCTCTCGCCCTAGGGCTTCCCTTCCCTCTCCTCCTTGCTCTGTGACCCGCCGTCGCGCGGAGGCCTCCAGCCATCGAGCGCTGCTTGCAGGTCGTAGCCGTTGTTGTCTGTCCGCCATCACTGCCCTCGACAAGATTCAGAAAACTGAATTTAGTTCAGTTAGCTGCCCGAAAAGCCCACATCTTAACCCCCCACGCTCGATACCTATCACCAAACATGACAACAGCGCACTGGTTAGGACCCTTTGCGCGCAATACCCAGGTCCTGGGTTCGATTCCCCCAAGCCACCCCTTTTATTTTCTGTTTTTTTCCTTTCTGCCCGAATTTCAGAAACAGAGATCGGAGGCATTAACTCTCAAATCAATATAAAATTGAATATTACTCCAATTTGAATGATTCAAAATCCTGTAGATTCATAATCTTGAGCCCTTTCTGTTAATGTCAAGTTTGCAATATGTTGCTGTAACAATTTTTGCACTAAATAATTAATTAATGAAAATGCAATAAAAATTGGAAACTTTGGAATTTCATAACTTTAGTTCTGCTCATCCAATTTAAGCAAACTTGGGCTCTAAAAATTTGTCTTAACAAACTCTACACATTGGTATTTTATTTGGACACAATTGAATTAATTTTGAACATGTTTCCCTCTGTTTACTAAAAAGGGCAGAATAAGAATTATTATAAAAACTTGCATAATAAATTCAATAATAACCCGAAAATTATGTTTAATAGCTCAAAATGTTCAGTGAAACATTTGCTACATGTTTTCAACCTTTTAAATGCAATTTGTTTATTGTTTTCCCTAATTAAAAGTGGTGCAATAATCCAATGCTTTAATTAAACCTTTTAAATTGCAAAATTCATAACTTGGGCAATTCAAATCCAATTTCAACATGTAAAATATGTTTTCCATGCAAAATTGAATAAGCTTTGCAAATCAACTTCGTTTTCTGTTTTGAATAATTTAAATTGCTGAAAACAACTGTTTCTTAAGTAATGCATTTAAAATTGTCAAATTAATAACTTGCTCATCTAAAATCCAAATTCAACAAATGAAATATGTATTCCATCTAAAATTTTGTGTTCTTTCCAAATATAAATTTGGTTATATGTTTTGCACAATTTAACTTGATGAAATTAACAAATGCTTGTGTGACACCTTTAAGTAACCAAAATTCCAAAACTTAATAAGTGAATTTCAAAATGGGTAAACCTTATTTCCAATTGATTCTATTGTTGTTATTTTGTTGTTTTCCTCATCCATGCATCATACTAAACCACTTTCACCTGTTGGTTAGCTGTAAAACAATTATTTCAACCTTAATTCATGGGCTTTCCATATGTAATCCAAATTGCATATGGGTCCATTTAATTATGTTATGTTTATCATGTCAACTAGTTTATCTTGATGCATCTTTAAACTTGTCATGCATCCATATCTTGATCATGCTGGATCTTTTGCCATAGTAGTAATTGTTGCATCCGGTGTTTGTTCGAGGTTCGTTGCTTCTTCCCGGATAGGACGTTGAGATGATGTGAGCAACGAAAAGTTCTGTGGATGTACCTCTACTTGCTGGATTCCAGGCAAGTATACTCACTTGCTGCCACATGGCTGCCTTTCATCACTTGTTACCGATTCTTTCCGTTGTTCTTATTCTAGCCTGTTGATCCGATGCTTGTGTCTCGATCCTATTATATGTTTACCTTGAAGCCATGATATAGCCTTTCCTTCCACTTCCTATTAACTGTTGTTTGTTTACCCTGTTGGCCCTCGTGTCGTAGTTGCATGCTTAGTGTTGTTTGCGCTCAAGTCTTGTTGTCCGTCTTACCACCTGTTTAGTTGCTAGTTGGGTTTCAATTCAATCAACATGTTAATGTTTTGGGTAATAATAATTTGATGTTAAGGCACCGGCAGGAGGCCCGGGTTAGGGTTTTGAGGCCTGCTAGTGTCGAACTTAATTAGGAAAAGAGTCTTGTCTACTGATCCATGATGAGCGTGCTCACCGCATCCGGGTGGTGGTATGGAACCCCCCTCGACTTAGACCTGGTCTGCAGCTTGTCCGAAGAGCCACACTTAGTTCGGGTGTTCCATTTGCTCCTTGCATAATGGGTGGATCCCCCATGGTTACTGGTGATGATGATGATGATGCATATAGGGTGAGGCCTGTAGTGCCGGGGTGTTGTGTCCTGCGGGAGTTTTGCACACCTGCGCCGAGTATTCGGCTGCGTGGCTGGGACCTTATAGCTCCGTGGCTCCTAGGATGGGTTGTAGAGACGGTTTGAGTCGTGTCGAGCCAACCTGAGTTTTAGTTGGTGGCTCGAGTGTGTACGGGTACTGGAGCACACCCTGCAGGGATAAATCTTCTCGAGAAGCCGTGTTGTCCGCGGTTATGTGACGACTTGGTGAAAGTGCTGGCTAACAAGTACTCAGACAACTTACACCTAATCAATAATAATTTGACTAGTAATAGGCATATTGTCACAAAACTTGAACGTCACCTTAATCCAACAGTGTGAGTTATCCTTGGGTTGCTTCCTTAGTAGGGGGTAACATTGGATGGGTTTGTTTGGTGGTTAGTTGTAGTTGGTTACGATACGCTATCTTATCCCCCTCTTTTAGCCGGATGTTGTAGTGAGTTTCTGTAGTTGGTTAGTGCAGCCCGCTGCCGCTTATTTGCAATAATCCCTTCCTTTCCGTTGAACCCAAAGTATTTGTATCTTGTGATGACTGGTTACGCCGGTATCTTGTGAGTATGGTTTATCCACTTGCTAGTACTTAACCGTACTGACCCACGAATCCTTTTTCGTGGCTGCATATTCAATATTGCAGTCAACAGGTTTGAAGGCTGACGATGTTAGCTTGGGAATCCCTTCGGCTTGGCCTGGGCAGGGATTGGACGCTCTCGGTTATCTTCAGGACTCTTAGTCCGATTTGTATCTTGTCCGTAGTCGGACGCTATGTTGTTTCTTCCGCTGTTATTTGGATCTTTGTATTGTATCAGTTGTATCCTTGACTCGTTTGAGTCCTCTTGTATATATCTTTTCTGTTGTTGTGGATTATTCGTGAATTGTTGTAATGTTATCACAAGTGGCAACCTGGAATCGGTTATTATGTGGATTTTGGCGGGAATGCTGAAATCTGCATAGTGCCCGATCTCGGGGCGTCACAAACGTGGAATCTGCACACAACACAACCAAGATACTTTGCCCTAACGAAACAGTGAGGTTGTCAATCTCACCGGTTTTGCTAACACAAAGTATTAGATGTATAATGTGGAAAATGATGTACGATTGCAGTGAATGAGAGGAAAACAATGATTGTGGTAAAGAAAACAGTGTTTGAAGTGGTTGTATTATTAGTGTAAAATAATGGACCGGGGTCCACAGTTCACTAGTGGTGTCTCTCCATAAAAGATAGATAACATGTTGGGTAAACAAATTACAGCTCTGCAATTGACAGAAATAAAGGTTGCACCGTAGTGCATACGAAAGACATGATGATTACTTTGAGATTCATGCGGGCGTTACAACATAATTCATAGAACATTATTCAACTGCATCTATGACCAATAATCCACCCTCATAATGTAATCCAATCAGACTTCAGATATTAAGTTGCAATCAATAGAATATTGCATTAAGTAAAGTGTCTAATGTAAACAATGAAACATTGTTGTTTTCTCCCGAATGGCAACAACACATCCCCATCCATCACATTTCTGTCACTCGAGCACAGATGAAAAGGAGGCATGAACCCACTATCGAGCATAAATACTCCCTCTTGGAGTTACAAGCATCAACTTGGCCAGAGCATCTACTAGTAATGAATGCAATATCATAAATAACATAAACATGATTGATTGATGTACAACTTGACATAGCATTCAATATTCATCAGATCCCAACAAACACAAAATATAGCATTAGACATAGATGATTTTGATCATGTTAGGAAGCCGGGTTACTATATGGCCGCCGTGGAGTTAGGCCTAGCTGTTCATCAAAGCAATGTAACCCGGCCTCCATTGAACTTGTAAGTTTGATAATTTTGCAGGGAATAGCGTGCGCTTCAAAGAGGATCCTGTGAAGCCCAAGCTATTCTGGGGACTACTGATGGAGGGATGATAACCCGGTAGGCCAACTCCAAGGTGTAATTCGGCCCAAAGGACGCTGCGCAAGATCCGGCTAAGGATAAAAGAACTTCTAGAAGGCCCAGGATTGTAGGCCTCGTAACCCGGGTTGTGGGTTACGGTAAGGAAAGTTAGGGTTTAATACGCAGTGTCCGGGTAGGATTCAGGGTGCGCCTTGGAGGGAAAGCCAGGGGGTTCGGGTGCTTTATAAACCGGCCCCTAAGTTAGGTTAAGAGAGATCCAATAGTTCTAGCAATATCGCTTGATATCGAGTATCAAGTGTAACACGAGAGTTGAGTTAATATATCGAGATCGGAGACTCGGCGACTTGATTGCCGGCTACCAGATCGAGTTCCATCATGTTTTCCTCTGAGCTAAACCCTCTCCCAAACGCCTGTGTCGTCTTGCCCCAAGATCAGTTACCCCTCGTTACGTCTGCCGTGATTATCCCACGACAGGGGTAGCCCCCGACATTAGTCCCCGAAGCTGGTAGAGTCCAGTGAACTTGTTGGCGGGGCCCTGCCAGCTTAAACCAACTTGTCTTCTCGAAGCAGTAATGCCGAGTTGCACCTCAACTTGGACCAAGGACTCCTTCTAAAATCTCTCCAACTGTGGTCACGAGAGAAACTTCCTTGAAGCCAAATAGAGCACTCTCTCTACTATGCTGTCGAGTAATTTGACTTGGTGAAATTTTAAACACGATCCCGCTGGATTAGACCAAATCTATCTTCTCGTGTCGCTATTGGGCACGTGTCACGCCCATGTACCCCCGACGCCTCGGTGCCAGGCAACAGCAGGCCACGCGCCCTTCACTGCAGCCAGGGCCCACAGCCCGTTAGGTCACCTCGGGCGAGTACTCGAAAGTCCACGATCCATGACGTGGGATTAACTGCGCCCGTTACACGCGCGTTTCGCGCTGTGTGCGTTTCTAACGGGCAGTTAACCCACGCCGCACGATCAATAGCCACGATCGATCTAGTAGTAACTACAGCTCGCGGGGAGAGATAAATACCCCCGCACCGCCTATCCTTTCTCTTTCCTCCTCCTTTTCCAATCTCGCATTCCCATCTCCTCAGTTGCCGCCGTCGAGCTGAGAGCAAGAATCTCGGCGCGCCACCGCCGTCATCCTCGCCCTCAACTCCGACGAGATCTTCCTCTCCAACAGCAACCTCATTTCGATGGCTCAGCATGGAGACGAGATGGTTCCCGCCCGAGCCGGCTGGGAGGGCTCGGACGTCACCGCCGATGACTGCCAATGGCTAGTGAATACCCGCCGAGTCCCTCCCGGCGTTGTCTGCGGCCTCCCGACACCGAGCTCGTCCCGGCACCAGAAAAAGACGAGTATGTGGTATTCCTCTCCCACTTCAAACGTGGCTTCGGCCTTCCCATCTCCAAATTCTTTTCAGACTTTCTCCGCCATTTCGGCCTTCAGCCGCACCACCTTCCGCCAAATGCCATAGTTATGCTTTCCATACATGCCACCGTGTGTGAAGCTTTCCTGGGGGTCTACCCGACAGTCCAAACCTGGGCACGCTACGTCTTCCTCCGTCAACAAAGCGTGCCCAATCCCAACAATCCTCTCGTTCCCCGCACGATGAACCAGACGGGTAGTGCGATGATGCTGCAGCGCCGCACCAGACACCACCAGAGAGTACTCGGGCTGGAGACCGTGCGCAAGTGGCAGCGCGGCTTCCTTTACGTGAAGAACATTCCCGCCGAGAAGTGGAAGCCCATCAAAGACCGGATAGGGCTCCCTAAGTTTGTGAATGCGCTGCCCACCGGGCAGAACTGGGGATACGATCCAAAAAAGACCGTGCCAGACGTCGTCCAGGTCGAGAAGCGCTTGACCGAGTTGGCGGCACAAGGACTCCTTCAGGACGGCCCAATCGCCTGCTGGATCTCTCGCCGAATACTCCCGCTCCAGGAGCGAGCACACAACATGTGCTACATGGGAGGTCCTCGGGATTGTACCAGGACAACGACTTTCGAGCTCAGCAAGGCTGAGGTGGCCATCTGGGCGAGGTCTATTATGCAGACCACGCTCACCGAGAACTGGGCATACGGCTTCGTGCCGTATAGCCGTACAAAGAAGATAACCCCGGTTAGTGCTCTTCTCTGCACCCTTATTATCTGTGATTGACACCGAGTAGAACTTCCTCTTAGCTTTATATGCTTTGTATTTGCATGCTATGCCGAGTAGGAACCTTTAGCTTTGTATGCTTTATGTTTGCATGTTGTTCCGAGTAGACTCACTTAGCTTAATATGCTTTGTGTTTGCACGTTATCCCGAGTAGAACCACTTAGCTTAATGTGCTTTATGTTTGCACGCTTGCTCCGAGTAGAACTTCTTATCCGGGAACATAACTCATTGTGCTTGCTTGTACCGACAGTATATCAATCGCCAGAGAGAAGAGGACAATGAGATCTTTGAGGCCAACTGGTCAGATGACAGAACTGAGGATGACACCAAGGCATACGACACCCAAGATACCTTGTGTATCCCTCATGCCATTCAGGCCGCTAAGTCCAGAGCTGATGCCTCTATTCGGGATTGGTCCGAAGATGAAGAAGGTGACTTGGTTCACCTTTCCGCTTACTCGCAGTCTGCTTTGCTTTCCTTCACTTTTGCTTGTTCTGAATTCTCCCCTCTTCTCTGGAGAGGAGCCTGAGTTGGACGAGCTAGAGGAGCCCGTGGACGCTATTCCAGTGTCCATGTCTACTCCCACTACTCGGAAGATGGCTGGCAGTGATGTACAGGCACCTCCTGGCAAGAGGCCCAAGAAGAAGCCAGCAGTTAAAGTTACCACCGGCCGTCGAAAACGCGTCCCTACCATGGACGGGTAAGTGCTTCTGAGTAAACCCTGGTTCTCTGTTGTGCTTTTCCCTTCTCCCTTTTCTGCTTTCTTTCTTATCCTATTTCTTCTTCCAGTGCGCCTCTCGAGGCTGATGCCACTGCCACACCTCGTCCCAAGAAGAAGACAACCGTGCCACGAGAGCAGCTTGTAGAGCTCTCCGATGAAGATGAAAACCAGGAACCGCAGGGTAGGACGCGTGCGTCCTCCCCTATTGACGAAGAGCAAGATCTCGGCACCGAGAACGATGGCGTCGGGGATGATATCGATCCCATCTCCGAGCAGCAGCAACCAGAAGCGCAGCAGACTGACCAAGCCGCTGCCAACATCGAGAGACCGCCAACTCCCCCAGCTGCATCAGTTGGGGAGGACACCGAACAGGCTGCCGAGCAGCAACAGGACACCACGGCCGTGGAGCGGCCAGATGCCACCACCGATCAGCAGCCAGAGACCAGTGCTGCAGAACAATCCAACCCCGCTGCCGAGCAGCGGGTAGAAGACGCTACCGCCGCACAGCACACCGAGGATCCCGCTGCCTTGCAGCGCGCATAGGACTCCGTGGAGGAGCCCTCCTGCGAGTACGCGGTGCGGCCGGATACCGCTGCTGCCGAACAAGCAAAAACGCCTCCAACTCGCAATGTACCTTCACCTGCCAAACAGGTGCCACCTCCATCTCAGCCAGCCTTCCAAGTACCTCCAACAGTTCCTCCGCCTTCTCGGCCAACCCCCACGCCAAGCACCAAGAAGACTACCAAGGCGGGTGGTGAACCAACTCGGAAGCAGGCAAAACGCGCCGCCTCACAGGATGGACAGGCACCGCTGCCCTCCAAGCCGCAAGGCGGACAGCCCGGACAACCGATCAAGAGCACCCAGCTGACACTCCCTCTGAACAAGACAGCACCTAACCCCAACATCAGCCTAGTTCCCTTCGAGGTTACCCTTGGTCCTGTCGAGAAGCTGAGTGCTGCAGCTAGCGCCAGCGGGCAGCGCAAGTATCCCCAGTACTAGACAGATCTGCAGCAGCGCCACCAAATCCAGATGTCCAAGGAAGATAAACGGCTAGCCGCTCTCAAAGAGCGCAAAGCCGTGGGAATCTCCAAGTCCAAGGTAAAAAAGGATTCCTTGGTCATCAAGGAACTTTCTTCCCGCGGTGAAGACGAGGAGGTGGTTCCCGAAGAAGGCCTTGCAGCCATCTTGGACCGAGTAGGCCACATCGAGAAGGCCTGGGATAGCAAAGTGCTCGGCAACAACGCCTGGGATGGTACCGAGTTGGGGAAACTAGACCATTACCGAACGGATTGGAACAAGGCCGACATCAGCCCTGTTGGCATGGTGGTTGCCAGCCCTTGCAGCACCTTGGCCGGAAAGTTGTCCGTCCTGCGCAAGAACACCGAGGACATCGAGCAAAGCTATGTGGTAAGTGTCTCTCTATTCTTTGCATTTTCCGAGTTGCTGATTTCTTCTTTCTCTTCTGTTCTTCTCTTAGTCATTCCCCCAGTCCCCTATATTCGGGTCGAGTAGGTGAAGACTCAACCGAGTTGACATTTACTCGGGCCAAATCTTCCAGTACTCATATTTTCCTTTCTACTCTGTAGGATAGCGTCTAGAAAAGGACAAAGATTTTTCGTCAGCTTCTCTGGAAGCACCGCCAAGCCAGGGAGCGGAACCAAGCCCTGGAGGCTGAGAAAAGAGACAAGGATGCTATCGAGCAGCAAGCCCTGGAGCGCACCCTCAAGCTTTCTGAAATAGAGAGTAAGATTTTAGCATCTCGGTTTATGCGTTTTGTACTTACGCCTGTTTTTTGCTTTTTGCTCAATTGTTGTCTTCTCTGCAGGCGAGCTCAAGGCTCTGGTGGAAAGGCACCAAGATTGCGAGGTCTTCGCTGCCTCTGCACAAAGCAAGATCACTTCTCTGGAAGGTCAGTACTGTTCTCCCTTTTATGTATTTTCCTTCTTTCTGGTGGCTACTCTGCTCAATAATGTTGTTCTTCTCACAGAAGAATATAAGAAGTTCCGGGAGCAGCACCTGCAATGCCTCACTCCTACTGAGGCTCACTAGCAAGTGAAGGCCCGGGAAGCGGAGATAGAGAAGGAGCGCAAGACCAAGAGAGCTGATTTCGAGAAGCTCCAAGTTGATCTCGCAGATGCACTCCAGACTGCCATCAACCAAGTCCTCGAGAAGCAGGATATCGAGAAAACAGCTGCTGCCGAGAAGCGAGCACTCAAGCTGGAAATCACCATGCTCAAGGAAAGGAACCAAGCCCTCGAGGCGCAAATCACTGACTCACGCCACGTCCATGACAAGTATCTCCAAGAAGCAGAGGACTGGCAGGTTAAACTGGGAGCCCTGTTGGTAGACATGGAATGTGAGTTACCGCAACCCTTTTCTTCTCTTGTCTCCTTCTTCTCTGCCTTCTTCTACCCGTTTTTACTTCTTCTCGGTCACCGTTTCTGATCCAACTTAGACCCTTATGCAGATATCTTCCCGGAACTCCGTTCTGCTAGTGTACCTGTTGTGGACAAGGCAAGGCATGCCCGGGCCGCATCTGGTCTAAATATTGACAACACATCCAGCATCAACGACCATCTCCTCAACCTCAAGACGCAAATCCGCTCCCTTAAGGGCCTGGGAACCTCCATGGTCTCTACTGGTATCAAGCTGCACAAGCTCTTCTGGCCCGAGATGGACGTCCCGAAAACCTTCCGCGAAATTGCAGAGCACCTGGATGAGGTTAAGGTGGAGCTCAAGAAGTGGCGTGCCTCCGCAGCTCGGGCAGGAGCTGACGAGCTGCTGCACTTCATCCTGTCCTGGTACGAGAACCTGGATCTCGTCAGGATTGGTACTCGCCGCAACAACTCCAAGTGGACCGATGATCCTGATTGCGTCACTCGCCGAAAAGAGGTGGCCTATGAGCTCGCCTCCTACGCCGACACCAGCGTCTTCATCGACGGCCCCATCGAGCCTGATACGGATGTTGGTGAAGAGGACGATGAAGAGGATGATGACTTTGATGACGAAGACTTGGCCGACTTCGAGGAGGGTGCCGAGGAGGAGGGATCCGAGCAGGAGGAGGCCAAGGGGACGGAGAGGAACGAGCAGCAAGGCAATGTTGAGGACTCCGGGTTGGCAGCCAACCGAGAGGCCAAGCAGCCGCAGCCCGCCACGCAGAAGGCCACCATCACCACCGAGATGGTGATCCAAGACCTAGCTCCTGAGTTGGGCGCGACTGGGGCTGCGCCATCCGGCATCTACTCTCTGCCCAGCACTCAATCTACTCCATCCTCCAACTATGCAATGGAACATCTCCGTGGCTACAACAACTTCCACAACTACTGCTTCCGAGTCAACTGCGCCTACCAACCCCAACACGGACACTACTGCTTCTACTGTTGTTTAGTTCCTGCATATCTTATCTCGAAACACTTATCAGATCCCCAGGATGCCGGGTGCAGATGTAATCGATTCAATTATGTCCTTTTGCTACTCAGTTTTTACTTCAGTTAATGTTTTAGCAACTCCGGCTCAATGCCGGGTTGCGTTTCTATGCAAGTCCCCGAGTTGCATTTTTTATCCACTCATTCTCTTTGTCTTAGCTCTTACCTGCCACTTGTGGCTTTTTTGGTAGTCGAGTCACAAGATTTCAAAGTTTGAGTTTCAAATACTCAGCCACTTAGAAAACTGCATGTTAACGCTGCCCACCACTTAACCGAAAAAAGACAACAGGACAGTAAAGAACACCCTACTCGGTTGCTACACCTCTCTTTTTGTCGTGGGATAATCACGGCAGACGTTACCGGGGGTAACTTGTCTTGGGGCAATTCGACTCTGGTGTTTGGGAGAGGGTTTAGCTAGAGGGAAACCATGATGATATGCGATCTGGTAGCCGGCAATCAAGTCGCCGAGTCTCCGATCTGAATATAATATCTCAACTCTCGTGTTACAAAGGATACTCGAATATCTCGCGATTGTATGACTTCCTATCGATCTAACCCTAGGGGCCGGCTTATATAATATCCGGACCCCCTGGTTTACCATCCAAGGCATACTCGGAATCCTACCCGGACACTGCTTACAAACCCTAAGTTTCCCCACCTGAACCCACAAACCGGGTTACGAGGCCTACAATCTAGGGCCTTCTAGAAACTCCTTTGCCCTAAGCCGGATCTTGCGCAGCGCCCTTTGGGCCGAGTTACACCTTGGCGTTAGCATACCGGGTTATCATCCCTCCATCAGTAGTCCCCAGAATAGCTTGGGCTTCACGAGATCCTCCTTGAAGCGCATGCTATTCCCTGCAAAAATAACAAACATACAAGTTCATAGAGGCCGGGTTAGGTTGCTTTGATAAACAGCTAGGCCTAACTCCACTGGTGGTCCATATAATAACCCGACTTTCTCCAAATCCACCTTCATTTTCCCGGGTCAACACTCCGAGGAAAACGCAGGTGATCCGGCTCATTTCGTTTGTTAACTGGCCCGGATATCGCGGAAGGGATTTGCTTCCAATCTTTTCCGGATATCGCGTGGGGGCATTTAACGCTTATCCCCAGAAATCCGGGCGGGTATCCCTCTCCCAAAATTTCGGATCCCGCCCCTTAGTCTAGGTTTCCCCACCCGCTCCTATAAATAGGTGCCTAGGGGGTGACCTAAACCTAACGGCTCATTTCCACTTCATCCCTCTCACCCATCTCGCCTTCAACCTCCGGTGACGTCCCCTTGCTCGAGCCCGCCGTCGCGCCGCCACGGAGCCCACCGGAGAGCAGCCGGAAGCGAGCCGCCGTCTACGCTCCGCCTCCGCTCGCGCCGCTCCGTCGTCAAGCTCCGCCACCGCGCCCGCAAGCTGCCCGCCGGGAGATCCCGCAGGCCACCGCGGTTACGTCGTTTGTCACCGCCGCGCTCTGCTCCAGACCATGCCGGTAAGCCTTCCGCTTCCACGAAATTTTATTTCAAGTTCTTTTCCTCGAGCTAGATTGGATCTAGTTCCGCCCGCGGGCCATTTTCTTGCTCCGCGCCGAATTAAATCGCTCAACCCCATTCTAGCTTGTTCAGTTGCTCTATAGTAGACCCAATAGCACTCTCCTATTACTCGCAATCATTAATTTCTCCGCGAATTTATCTGCAAATTTTCCAATCGAGATGTAGTCTGTCAAAATTTCCGCAGCTGTTCTTCGATACCCGGACAATCCTCTATTTCCGGATCTTCTATTTACACTAGTTAACCAGACAACCAATCCCCTTTTCATAATCGATCATTGATACTTGGATAACCCATAATTCCTGTACTGCTCGTTGATGCTCGGATAGCTCGTAATTTCTGTATTGCTTGTTGACACTCGGATAACTCGTAGTTTCCGTATTGCTTGTTGACACTCGGATAACTCGTAGTTTACGGGTCTTAATTACTCATGTTTTCTACTCTTTTTCTTTCATTCTGCAGACCGTACAAATGGCTCCAATGAACAAGGGCAAACAGCCGTCAAAGCCAAGGTCAACCCAATCCATCTCCGCCAACTGGGCACGGTCTTTCGTGACCCAGGCCAAGCTAGAAGAACTCGCCGAGTCAGGCGTTCTCCCTCCTCAGAAGGAGATCCATTGGAGGGTACCGGGTGACGAGACCCGGCCTACCCCCAACCCCAACGAGGTAATCTGCTTCGTTGAGCACGTGATCCGGGGGTTTCTCCCCCCGGGTCACTCTTTTTTCTGTGAAGTCCTCAGCCATTACGGCCTCCGGGTATTCGACATAGGGCCTAACTCTATGTTGAACATCACCCATTTCATAGTCCTTTGTGAATCCTACTTGTGCATCCCCCCGAATCTGGCTTTATTTATTGAACTATTCCAATGCAAACCGTGCCGCGAAAGCGGTGACGGGGCCCTCTTGGCCTGCGGCGGAGTTTCTATTCAACGCCGTAAAAATTCGCCTATGCCGACTCTAAGTCTTAACTCACATGTTAAGCATTGGCAGCAATCTTTCTTCTATTGCCGGGACACCTCCCCACCCGGCGAAAGGAAATTGCCGGGTTACTCGGAGGGTCTCCTTGACCTTTCCGACACTTTCAACGCCTTTGCCTCAGAGTCGGACAGAGAGTCCATTCAGCCCCTCCTAGCTAAGATAGCCGTCCTTTCCGCCCCAGTCTCCTTGGGCTCAACCTAGTTAAAACCTACGTAGATTTCCGGATCCAGCCCAACTCCATTAGCTCAAAGTTGATGTGCGAATACTCGGGACACGTCACGGACGCGCTCCGCTATTCCTCGAAGAACTATCGGGCTGGTGATACCAACAAGACCATCAAAAGCTTCCTAACTGAGAAGATGGAAGTGATCAAAAATATAGCCGAGTTAGCGCCGTTCACTCGGGATAACCCGGCTCTAGCGGTAAGATCCGACACTTATTCACTTACTCTTGTACTTTTACTTGACACAACTACTAACTCTCACTTTTATGCCCTTATCTCAGGCTGATAATGCTTTCTGGAACATCGAGACCCCTCCCAACTCCGGGAATCCGGAGGAAGAAGAAGAACCGGCTGACACTGATGAAGGTATCACCCGGGTTTCAATTACCTTAACCTCTGTTACTTTGCTTTCCCATTTTTTCTCTTTTTCCGACTATGTATTTGTGCCTTTCAGGGATGGATGATAAGGATGACAAGGATGACCAGGGAGACCCGGAAGAAACTGAGAGCGATAAAAGCGAGGGTGAGCCGGAAGTTGAGGTCGGAGCCAAGAGGAAAACCCGGGGGGTCGTCTTCAAGGTTCCCTACTCTTCCATGTCCTCCAAACCCTATTCTTTTGATAATATGCGCGAACTTAACCGTCAGTTATCCAATTCGCCACACTTGAAGGATCCGCCTCCGACCAAGCGCAGGGTAACCGGGAAATCCCCAGGTGATGATCCCCTCAACCCGGGTATTCCCACGTCCCCGGCTCGTCGTACTGGTACTTCTCCATCTCATCCCTCCAACTCACCTCAGAGACACCCTTCCCCCAATCATCCATTAGCCGGACAGTTCCGGGTCTTACTCTCGGATTCTGTGACAGCCTCGTTCGCGTCTAGCAGCGAACTTCCGGCGGATTTCGTGGTGAATGCCGGGTAAGTTATATTTCCGGCTAAGCGATATACTAGTCCTTTTGATAACCTTCAATTTTTGCTGCTAATCACTTCTCTTTTCTTTCCTCAGCGCCCAGGTCTCGATCAGTGACCCGGATAACATGGACACAGACAACCGGGAGACTGAAGGGCCGGTTGATGATATGGACGCCGCAACTGGCAGTGGTGGTGAAGAGAACCAAGAACAAGACCCCCTGACTGACTCGGCCCGGCAGGAAACCGGGTCTCCCAAGCCATCTGAGGAAACTGAGGACGACGACGTCGAGATCCTGGACACAAGGATGGGCACTCCCAATCCTGACACCCAGGCAGCCCGGGTCTCGACCCCAAAGCCGGAGAAGATTCGTCCTCCGAGTGATCAGGCCCGAGGATATGACCTTTACCCAGATGCTCGACGCCCTGCACACCTTGAGGGCTGTCGAAGAAAATGTCCTAGAAGCCCTGATAGCCAAACATGAAGTAAATCCGAGTAATATTGCCTGTATATTCGTCTCGTCCCCAAGTTCCAAGTGAACTTATTGATAATTTGCTTGGAACTTTCATAGTGTATCACACTGATATTTTGCTTTTATCCGGCTAAACCTTTCCTTGTGTTTCCACGCAGGCCTTCGTGACCCACTCTGAGAAAGCGTTGGCGAAGGCCACCAAACTCCTCGAGAAGGCGACGACGCTGCGTGAGTCGGCTGAAGCTGACGCCAAGAAGACGGGGAAGATTGCAAGAAAATATAGAAAAAGAGCTCACGCAGCAGAAGATGAATTGACCAAGCTTTCTGTTCAGATCGCCGACATATATTGTGCTTTGACTGGAAACTATTCCTAACTTAATAACTATAACCCGGATTCTCATTATGATAGATAGCCGGATTTCCTTACTTAAAGCTTTTTTCTATTTTCTGCAGGTCCGAATGATGTAACTCCGGATGAAGATGATATCGCAAAGCTGAAAACCATAAAGAGCACGATCCGGCAGCTCTGTGCCGGAACCAAATGGATTCTTCAGGATCTGAAGTGGCCGGGTGTTGGGCATGGTAGCTTGAAGACACTACTTGACGCGTGCTCCACTATCCCCGAGTGGATCGAGCACTGGAAACGCTCGTCCTGCCGGGTTCGAGTAACCCGGGGGCTTGCACTGGCTAAGGCATATTTTCCAAAACTTGAGCTGGCAAAGCTCGTTGGCGGGTTTCCAGAGTTCAACCATGACGGCTCCAGGTTCTCAGTAAAGAATTTCAAGGCTATTCAGAAGGAGGTTCGTCACCCGGCTAGCATAATTGCCGATAGTCTGGACGTCAGTTCGATCGTCCCACCATATGATGCTGATGATAAGGCAGTGAAGTCGGATATTCCCAAGCCATATGATATGCTGGCACGATGGAAGGCGGAGGCTGCTCAGGCGAGGGAAGAGGCCGCGAAGAAGAAGGCTGAGGCCGACTCTGCGCTTGCTACCTCCACGCCGGTTGTTCCTCCTCCCGCACGGGCCGGCACTACTGCTGACCCGGGTGCTGCTGCCACCAAGACTGCTGAAGAACAAGGCAAGGAACAAGACCCGGCTGCCAAAGGCAAGGGCAAGATGGACGACTCGGCCCAAGAGGCCGAGTAAACTCTTTATCGGCAACCGTCTCAAGCACTTTATTCGGCCAATGGGCCTTTTTAAAACAATTATTCTTTTGATAGTGCGCCTGTGCACTTTATGATACTACTATCCTGGTTTGTAATACATTTTAAGACCTTAATATATTTCGTGGCCCTTCTGGCCTTTTGCTTGAATTTGATATTTCTTGACTTTGAGCTTTTTCATCCCTGGTTTTTCGACTTACTGCTATGGTTCCTTTTGTGAGACTCGGTTTCCGGGTCTCGTGGGTTTTGACTAGTGGACTTTTTTCTAAGTCCCCAAGACTCGGATTTTTGGGTTTTTGAGCTGAATAGCTAGATAATTTGCTTCTGTTTTCAAATTCCCAAGTGCCCAAGGCCCGAAATTCCGAGTCTAGGGTGTTTGGGTCTTTCGATAGGAACAAATTGTTACTGCTAAGCCCAAAACCTAGAGCCATTTCACAAAGGATTTGAAGTTATGCTTAATATACCTTGAGTTTCCGGCTATTAACCTTGTACTCTGCATAACTTGTGGTTTAGATGACCCTTTTGACCTTCTTCTACTTTAAGCCGGCTTTCGCGTGGATAATCAATGTTGCTACAGCTGTACGAAGACAGGGTCAGGCAAGTCCCATTGGGCATCATGACTGATTGTAATCATTCGCTAGCAAAGCATGCCACTTAGTGCAAGTCACATCAAGCTTAAGCAAGAAAAGTCAAGAAAGTTTGGCTCCTTTGTCCGGTTATAAGCTTCAGCCGTACTTATTACAAGCAATCATCCCTTATAACTCAATGGCATCGTGGCCGGGTCTTTGAGTTTGCAACTGTGCTATTCAAGCAATCAGCCCCCAAGACCTAGATATATGCAATTTACTAGAAAAACTAATATACTAAAAGCAATGAATAATACTTACCTGGAATAAAAATAAGAACACAACAGAAATATAAAAAACTTGATAAAAAAACATAGGAAAGAAACAAGATACTGTTGAACCATCTCTTTATTGATATGAGAAAAGTTAGGTCAGCAGGCCGCCTCATTAAAAACCCTCCAGTCCCCTTAGGTACCCTGGATAGGAAAAGAGTGCGTCTGAAACCTGCTGCCTGTTACATCGTGTAATTCCACTTATGAATCTAGTCTATTCTAGGTATAGTAGGGACGCAGCTGAGCCACGTTCCATGGTCTTTCTCTTTCTTGCATAGATGAAGTGGTGTGAGCGGTGTCATTAACAGTAGCCGACTCGTCCCTTGCATCTACCATGTAATATGACCCGTTGTGCAGATTCCGGCTTATGATGAACGGTCCTTCCCATGGCGGGGATAACTTGTGTTTTCCTTCCTTTGACTGTACCAGGCGCAGAACCAGGTCTCCTTCCTGGAAGACCCGGGTTTTGACTCTCCGGCTGTGATATCTCCTCAGGTCCTGCTGGTATATGGCTGATCTCTCCAAAGCTTGTTCCCTGTGTTCTTCTAACATATCCACAGCGTCCTGCCGGGTCTTCTCGTTCTCCACCTCAACGTAAGCCGATACTCGAGGCGAGTCATGGATGATATCACTCGGCAGCACCGCTTCTGCACCATAAACCATGAAAAACGGTGTCATCTGAGTAGATCTGTTAGGTGTAGTGTTGATACCCCAAACCACTGAAGGTAACTCCTCAACCCATGCTCCAGCAGCTCTGATACATGGGACTCGCAATCGTGGCTTTAGTCCACGAAGTAACTCCTGATTTGCCCTCTCCACTTGTCCATTGGCTTGTGGATGAGCTACGGAAGCTATGTCAAGCCGGATTCCGTTGTTACCACAGAATTTCTCCATCTCACCAAGGGACATGTTGGTTCCATTGTCGGTAATTATACTGTGAGGATACCCGAACCGGTAGATAATCCTTTTCAGGAACTTAACTGCCGTAATCGCTTCACAATTGGTAACTGGCATAACTTCAACCCACTTGGTGAATTTATCGATAGCCACCAGGAGATGTGTCTTTTTGCAAGGTGACATGTGAAAGGGGCCAACCATGTCCATACCCCCAAACGGCAAACGGCCAGGTCAAAGGAATTGTTTGCAACTCCATAGCCGGCACATGGATTTGGCGGGCATACCTTTGACATCCATCGCACCTTGCCACCAAGCGTTCCGCATCTGCTAAGGCTGTGAGCCAGAAGAAACCGTGCCTGTATGCTTTGGCCACAAGGGACCTTGTGGATGCGTGATGCCCACAGTCGCCTTCATGGATCTCTTTCAGGATTTGCCGGCCTTCTTCTGGTGCCACACAGCGCAAAAATACTCCTGCAGCACTCCTTTTATATAACTCCCCATTGATGATGAATAACCTTTTGCTCGCCTCAGAATTTGCCTTGCTAGTAGCTCTTGCTGTGGTAACTCGCCCCGTGATAGGTAAGCCAGAAACGGCTCTGTCCACTCGGGAACAGTGCGTATTGTGGCCACGAGCTCCAAATCCGGGTCTTTGTTAGCCACTTCTTCCTCAGACTCGGTTTTAACTGATGGCCGCCATAGCTCGTCCAGGAACACATTGGGTGGAACCGGCTCTCTGCGCGAGCCGAGTCTGGCGAGTGCATCTGCTGCCTCGTTTTTTCTTCTATCTACATGCTCCACCTCATACCCGGAAAAACACCCGGCGACCCTGTCCACCTCTCTGCGGTATGCTGCCATAGTTGCATCTTTTCTATCCCAAGTTCCCGAGACCTGCTGTACCACAAGGTCCGAGTCTCCATAGCATCGTATCCTCTTAATGTTCATCTCCTTGGCTATCTTCAATCCATGCAATAATGCCTCATACTCGGCCACGTTGTTGGAACAATCAAAGTGAATCTGCAACACGTAGCTCAACTTGTCTTCTTTGGGTGATGTGAGTACCACTCCAGCTCCTGATCCCTCGTATTGCTTGGAACCATCAAAGTGCATTATCCAAGACTCGGAACTTGGAGTCATTATGGGCATGCCTGTGTGAGTCCAATCATTAATGAAATCAACTAGAGCTTGAGATTTGATTGCTGACCTGGGCTCGTAGTTGATGTGGTAATCTCCCATTTCGATCGCCCACTTGGCTATTCTACCTGTTGCATCCAAGTTTCTGATGATATCCGACATTGGTATAGAGCTAACCACTGTTATGGGGTGTTCCTGAAAATACGGCTTCAATTTCCGGCTGGCCATGAAGACCCCGAAAACCAGCTTCTGCCAATGTGGGTAGCGCTGCTTTGCTTCTGATAACACCTCGCTGACATAATAAACTGGCCTCTGAACCGGGTGATCTTTCCCATCCTCCTTGCGCTCAACAACAACCACTACGCTAACCGCCCGGGGCCCGGCTGCAACGTACAGTAACATGGGCTCTTTAGGATCCGGGGCTGCCAGGACTAGTGCCTCAGATAGCTGCTTCTTTAGTGCCTCGAACGCCTCATCCGCCTCTTGGTCCCAAACGAATTTATCAGATTTCCTCAAGAGCCAGTACAAGGGTATTGCCTTCTCTCCGAGTCTTGATATAAACCGGCTCAGCGCTGCTACGCACCCTGTAAGCTTCTGAACATGCTTCAGGTTTTCCGGCTTTTTCAAACTCTGGATAGCTTTGATTTTATCCGGGTTGGCCTCAATCCCTCTCTCTGAGACGATGAAGCCGAGTAACTTCCCTGCTGGAACTCCAAACACACACTTTGTCGGGTTAAGTTTCATCTGGTATCTTCTCAGGTTCTTGAATGTTTCCTTTAGATCGTCAATAAATGTCTCCGCTTTTCTAGTCTTGATCACCACATCATCCACATAAGCATGGACGTTGCGTCCGATTTGGTCCTCAAAGCACTTCTGAATACACCGTTGATAGGTTGCACCGGCGTTCTTCAATCCAAAAGTCATGGTCTTGTAACAAAAGGCCCCAAAAGGGGTTATGAACGATGTTTTCTCCCAATCTTCCTTCTTGAGCTCGATCTGATGATACCCGGAATATGCATCCAGGAAACATAATAGGTCACTTCCAGCCACTGCGTCTATGATCTGATCTATCCTTGGAAGTGCAAACGGATCCTTGGGGCAGTGCTTGTTGAGACTCGTATAATCGATGCACATCCTCCACTCGTTAGTCTTTTTCATTACGAGAACCGGATTTGCAAACCAGTCCGGGTGAAATACTTCCATGATAAAGCCGGCTGTCAACATCCGAGCAATTTCTTCTCCTATAGCTCTTCTTCTTTCCTCATTCATCTTTCTCAGTCCCTGTTTCACGGGCCTGGACTTGGGATCAACGTGCAAACTGTGCTCTGGCAGCTCTGTAGGGATACCCGGCATATCGCTAGGTGTCCAGGCGAACACATCCTGATTCGAACGAATAAACTCCACAAGTGCTTTTTCCTGCTCATCGTCTAAGTTAGATCCTATAGCAAATTGCTTAGAGGGATCACCCTCGACAAAGGCCACCATTTTGGTATCTTGTGCTGCTTTGAATTTCGCTCTCTCATCCTCAGTGTTTGGCCTCTTCAGCACTGTTCTGTCGTCCGGGTCTACTTGAGACCGATAATACTTGAGCTCCTCCTTTCTACATGCTTGTTCCGCCATTACCGCATCTCCTTCGTCGCACTTAGCCGCTATATCCCGGCTCCCATGTATGGTGATGGTCTGCTTAGGACCCAGGATTTTTAGCTGTAGGTATACGTAACACGGCCTGGCCATGAACTTAGCGTAAGCCGGCCTCCCAAATAGCGCGTGATAAGGGCTACGCAACTTCACCACTTCGAACGTGAGCCACTCCACCCGGAAATTATCCTTTGATTCTCCAAAAGCAACCTCCAAGGTAATCTTTCCTTCAGGGCACGCTGAGTGACCCGGCACGATCTCGTGAAAACCTGTTGAACTTTTCTGTAGCTGAGACTCCTTGAGACCTATGCATAAGAAAGTTTCCCAATATAGGATGTTGATGCTGCTTCCACCGTCCATTAAGACCTTTTTCAGCTCGTAACCATTAACCTGTGGCGCAACCACCAATGCTAGAACTCCCGAGTGTTCTATCCTTTCCGGGTGATCTCTTCTGCTCCATGTTACATCTTGCTCCGACCACCTCAGGTATCTCGGGACAACCGAGGATACCGAGTTTACTGCCTTTTTTAGTATCTTTCTATCCTTGTTAGAAGTTCCTGTGGTGTGAACGTGGTACTGGCCCAATTGCTTGGGGTTGGCTTGGAAACCTCCAGCTCCTCCTTGGTTATTACCCGGATTTCCAACTCCCGGGTTACCTGCGGGGGGTGGGCCGTTGCCCGGGTTTCCACCCGGACCCGGTCCTCCTCCCCGGCCTGCACCTCGCATAGCCTTGTTTACTTCCTCGTTCTTCCATCTCTGCAAATCCGCACACTGCTCCAATGAGTGGTTAGCCGGCCTTCTGTTCCTGCTGTGTTTTGGGCACGCCATTCTGAAGATATCCCAGTTGTTACCCGGCCTTGGTGGCCCTTGATAGTTTCCTCCGTTATGATTTCCTGCGTTGAAATTTCCTTCTGCTCTGGGCCTCGAAGACCCGACTTCTGTGCTGGCGACAAACTCGGAATTCCCCTCGAACGGGCGCTTATTCTGGTTGTTCCCATTGTTACCTCCATGGTTACTCGGCGTAGATCCATTGCCGGCTCTTCCATTATTACCCGTATTTGCTTTAGCTTTCTTGTCATCAACATCCTCTTCCGTGGTATCCGTTGCAGCGTGTTTGTTGCATGCATCCATTAGCTCTCCCATTGTAACTTCTGAAGCATTCCGACTAGATTTCATGCGAGTTAACTTCTGCACTAAAGGCGTGTACTTGCATGTCTTGGCCATAGCTTGCAACGTGTCCTTTGGCTAGATATCTATAGATGAGTGAAGTATCTCCATAACCCGGCGCACCCAGCTGCGCACCGATTCTCCCTTCTTCTGGACGCACCGTTCTAGTTCATCAATAGTAAATAGCTTCCTGCACGTTCCATGAAAGTGCTTGATAAACGCAGTTTTCAACTCACCCCACGATTTGATAGATCCTTCCGGTAAATTGTTGAACCACAACTTTGCTGGTCCTTCCGACATCATTAAGTACATGAACTTGGCTTGAAGATTTTCAGATGCATTGCGAATCGACATAGCCATCTCGTAACTGCTCAACCATGTTTCTGGGTCCATAGTCGGCTCATAATTCACTACTTTACCCGGTTCCTTGAATTTATCCGGGTAAGGCTCATCCCTGATGTTATTCGACAGACACTTGGGCCCAGCGAGATTAGTCGGTACTGGCCTCACCCGGGAAACATGCGATCCTGCGGGGGGTACGGCTGAGCGTGGTGCTACTGCTGGTCCGTGCACCGCAGACCCGGCCGCGGCTCGCCTGGCTCTGGAACTATCCACAATAGCTTGTGCTGCTGATACTGCTGGTGCTGCTTGAACGCGGGGAGGAGGCGGCATTTGCTGCTGCTCTGCCCTTCGCCGCGCTGAACTTGTTTGAATATTGCCGGCGTTGCCATGTTGCTGGCTGATATAAGGTGTTCCATGCATTCCACTCCTATTATCCGGGTAATTAACCTGCTGAGCCACTGCCGTATGCAGCAAATCGATCGCCCGCCGGGTCTGCTCCGCATGGGGTGACTCTCTTACGGGGATCTTATTCAATGCTAATGTTGCGGCATACACATTATCCATGGGGTTATTGAAGTGACCTGGTGGCATACGAAATCGTGATGGTGGTGGTGGTAGTGCCGTGTTGCCGACAGGGGCCCCAGTCTGCAATGTGGGTAACCCGGCCTGCACGTTTGCCGGTTGTCCTCCTCCGGTCGCCGGCTGATGCACAGTTTCCTGATTCACAGCCGGAATCGGCTGATCCTGGGGTGTGATGAATAGTGCGTTCAGGTTTATGACCCCACCCATCGCTGGTAATCTCGTCTGATATCTTTGATGCATCCTGCTTGTCTCAGCTCGGAGCCGGTTCTCCAGCGCGTTGGCGTGTGGCTACCCCTTGCTTTTCTGCTTCCACATCCCTTCTTTGTTGCTCCAGCGCGCGGCGTGCTACTTCCAAGTCCCTGGCACGCGCCGCGGCGTTTTCCGGGGTTATCACAGTAGCCAACACTGTTGGGTCCAAGACCATATTGTTGCTGAACAGGGCCGGGTGTTGTGGATTTGAAGGACCCGCCCTTGGCGTCCTGTTAGCCAGGAACCCAAACATATTTGCCTGCAGCTCGCTGTCCGCCGCTCGGCTGGTGACTGAAGCCGACTCTCCGTCAACCCGGGTCAGAACCGGATTTCCGTCAGCCGGATTTTGTTGCTGGGCCAATGCTTGCGCCGCTCCGACCGCGGCCGTAGTCACGTTCCCCTGATTGAGATTGGTTGCAGGGGCCGTGTAGACCGCGACCTGGCGCGCAACGCTTGGTGAAGATTCATACTCCTCCTCATCACAGCTATCTTCCTCGTACCGATCCTCCAGCAGGTGCAAGATGGACTCGGTATCATCTTCTCTCATGACCCGGCCACGCGGGGTCCATGCCGGCTCCTCCGGCTGTTCCCTCTTCGTGGTGGGCTCTTCTATCGGATCCACCGTCCGAGCGATTCTTCTCCGTCTGACTGTACGTGGGTGGCCTCTCCTGACACAGAATCAAATCCAAAATCGTCAGGGATTGAACCAAACGCACGTACCATGCCGACAAAGACGTTGACCCGGCCGATCGTGATGACAGATCCGGATTTGAGTAGATCCGACTCTGGCCCCCAGCCAAAATCGTCCACCATCTTCTCTCCTTCGGGGTTGGTGTAGATCTCGCCGATGACGAGGTTCTTCATGTTCTCCCGAGCTTCTCCCGTGATTTAAACACCCTTGGACGTAGGCCCCACGGTGGGCGCCAACTGTCGTGGGATAATCACGGCAGACGTTACCGGGGGTAACTTGTCTTGGGGCAATTCGACTCTGGTGTTTGGGAGAGGGTTTAGCTCAAGGGAAACCATGATGATATGCGATCTGGTAGCCAGCAATCAAGTCGCCGAGTCTCCGATCTGAATATAATATCTCAACTCTCGTGTTACAAAGGATACTCTAATATCTCGCGATTGTATGACTTCCTATCGATCTAACCCTAGGGGTCGGCTTATATAATATCCGGACCCCCTGGTTTACCATCCAAGGCATACTCGGAATCCTACCCGGACACTGCTTACAAACCCTAAGTTTCCCCACCAGAACCCACAAACCGGGTTATGAGGCCTACACTCTTTGGCCTTCTATAAACTCCTTTTCCCTAAGCCGGATCTTTCGCAGCGCCCTTTGGGCCGAGTTACACCTTGGCGTTAGCATACCGGGTTATCATCCCTCCATCACTTTTCCTTAGCAATTTTTCGTGTGCTCATTGACCTTTGCCTTGTTCTCTTGCTTGCCATGAAGCCGGGTTGCGGACACCAGCAGAGTCGAAGAGTTGGCCTTTGGGTTTAAACACATTACTATATATGCTTATGAAATTCTAAGTAAAGCAACCGAGTAGACAAAGGAAAACAAAGTAGAACAACAAAGAGCAAATTTGGACAAGGGCAGTCCCCGAGTTTGAATTTGGAGTGCCGACTAGAATTTTAACTCGGTTGAGAAGGTACATACAACTTTTCGCTCATGAATGAAAACGGCGGAGTAGAGCTACATTCCAGGGGCACTTAGATTCCTCTCCAGCTTTATCCAGACTGTTCTTCTGGGGTGCCTGTGCGTCAACTAGATAGTAGGAATCATTGTGCAGAGCCTTGCTCACAATGAAAGGCCCTTCCCACGGAGGGGACAGCTTGTGCATCCCGGCCGTGCGCTGCACGAGCCTAAGGACCATGTCTCCTTCTTGGAAAACCCTTGGGTTTACTTTCCGGCTGTGATAACGCCTCAGATTTTGCTGATAAATAGCTGAACGTGACAGAGTTAACTCTCTTGCTTCTTCTAGCAGGTCAACGTCATTTTCTCGAGCTTCTCTCACCTCCGCCTCAGTGTAGAGGGTTACTCGGGGCGAGTCATGCTCTAGGTCAGTGGGCAACACGGCCTCAGCTCCATATACCAGGAAGAATGGTGTGTATCCGGTTGATCGGTTAGGGGTAGTCCTTAGACTCCACAACACCGCCGACAACTCGTCCAGCCAACAACCAGGGGCTCACTGTAATGGCTCAATCAGCCTTGGCTTTATCCCTGATAAGACCATGCCATTTGCTCTTTCAACTTTCCCATTGGAGGCAGGATGCGCAACAGATGCAACATCTAGCCGGATCCGCTTCTCTCTGCAGAATCTCGCGAATGCACCCTCAGCAAAGTTTGTGCCATTATCAGTGATGATGATGTGCGGGTAGCCTTATCTCAGAATGACATCCTTGAGGAAACTCACAGTTGTGACTCCATCACACTTCCGAATAGGCTTGACCTCAATCCACTTGGTGAACTTGTCAACCATGACCAAGATGTGAGTCATGTTGCCTCTAGATGGCTTGAAAGGACCCACCATGTCCAAACACCACACAACAAACGGCCAAGTAATGGGAATGGTCTTCAACTCGGAAGCTGGCATATGAATCTTACTTGCAAATCTCTGGCAGCCGTTGCACTTTCACACTATATCTTCAGCTTGCTTCAAGGCAGTGAGCCAAAAGAAGCCATGCCGAAAAGCCTTGTTGACCAGAGCCCGAGAAGAGGCGTGATGCCCGCATTCCCCCCACTGTATCTCCACAAGAATTTCTTCTCCTTCCTCTGGCTCTACACAGCGTTGCAGCACGCCAGTAGGACTCCTTCTGTGCAGCACTTTGTTGATGATTGTGTAACCCTTGGATCTTCTCTGTATCTGCCTGGCTGTGACCTCGTCACTTGGCAATGTGCCATCCGTTAGAAAGGATAATATGGGCATAGCCCAACTCGGTGTCTCCCGGGTGGGAAACACTGGTTCGTCCACTTCCATTGGTTCAGCTACCAAGACCTCTTCTGAGCTGGGGGCGAGTCCCCGAGTACTGAGAAATGATCCCCTCAATGAATGCGACAGTCCCCGAGTTGAATGGAGCAGTCCCCGGGGTGCAGGTGCCAGTCCCCGGGTTGGAGACGACAGTCCCCGGGTTCTCTTTTGCAGCCCCCCAATCAATCTCCATTGGAAAAACTTCCTCTCCTGGCAGAGATGGAACGAAGATAGACTCCGAGTTGGGGGATGGCTTGATGGATGGCTTTCTCAAATGCTCCAAGGCAATCCCAGCCGGGATAAACTGCCGAGAAGACCCCAACTTGGGCAGCTCATCAGCTGCATCATTTTAAGCTCGGTGTATATGATGAAACTCACACCCTTCAAAGAAGCCAGTCATAGTTTGCACCAGAAACCTGTAGGATGCCATGTTGGCATCCAAAGCATCCTAGGTACGGGATACCTGCTGAATCACCAAATCCGAGTCGCCATAGAAGACGATACGCTGCACCCCAATCTCCTTGGCTACCCTCAGGCCATGTACCAGTGCCTCATACTCGGCCACATTGCTAGATGCTTTGAAATGAATCTGCAGCACGTACTTGAGTTGAACTCGCTTGGGTGGCGTAAGCACTACGCCAGCACCAAGGCCTTCCTTCACTTTGGAGCCATCAAAATGCATCTTCCAGTAGTTGGTTTCCGGCAAGGGAGGGTCATACTGCATCTCGGCCCAATCCACCAAGAAATCTGCCAGAGTTTGTGACTTGATTGCTTCTCTTCTTGCGTACAGAGGAGTGTACGCTGCCAGCTCGATTGCCCACTTGGCTACCCGGCCGCTTGCTTCCTTGTTTCCCATGATCTCCAAGATGGGAGCAGTACTCACCATTGTGATGGGATGCTCTTGGAAATAGTGCTTGAGCTTCTTGGCACCCATGTACATGTCGTACATCATCTTCTGGTAATGCGGGTAGTTCTGCTTGGAGCTGGATAGCACCTCACTGAGATAGTACACTGGCTGCTGCACCTTCTTGCCTCCCTCTTCCCTTTCCACCACTATCACCACGCTGACTACCCGGTTGGTTGCTGCAATGTACAGCAACATTGGCTCTTTGGGTAGCGGGCTAGCCAGGATGGGTGCGCTACCCAGCATGGTTTTGAGTTCTCCGAATGCCACATCGGCTTGCGATGTCCAGACAAACTTATTACTCTTCTTCATGAGCTGGTAAAGAGGCAAGGACTTCTCACCCATTCTTCCCAGGAAGCGGCTAAGAGAAGCCAAGAACCCGGTAAAATTTTGCACATCCTTCAGTGATCTCGGCAAAGACATGCTCTCTATAGCTTTTATCTTTGAAGGATTGGCCTCAATGCCCCGAATGGATATCAAGAAACCGAGTAACTTGCCAGCCGGGATGCCAAAGGTGCATTTAGTCGGATTCAGTTTCATCCTGTACTTGCGCAGGTTAGCAAAAGTTTCCTCAATATCACTAAGCAGAGTATGTGTTTCTT
Source organism: Alopecurus myosuroides (assembly GCA_028641055.1). Taxonomy (NCBI): domain Eukaryota; kingdom Viridiplantae; phylum Streptophyta; class Magnoliopsida; order Poales; family Poaceae; genus Alopecurus; species Alopecurus myosuroides. The sequence goes on along the minus strand of CM054060.1, from coordinate 191,186,717 downwards.
TCGTTTTGATGACAATGTCATCTACGTACACCTGCACATTTTTGCCAATTTGATCATGCAAGCATTTCTGCATGCATCTCTGATAGGTAGCCCCAGCATTCCGCAACCCAACGCACATGACACGATAGCAATAAGCCCCGTACGGGGTAATGAAAGCAGTCTTTATTGATCAGCTGGATTAAGAGGTATCTGGTGAAAACCAGAGTAGGCATCAATGAACAAAAGTTCACACCCGGCAGTGGAATCGATCACCTGATCTATGCGGGGTAGCGGGAATGGGTCCTTGGGGCAGGCCTTGTTCAGGTCGGTGTAGTCCACGCACATGCGCCATGCAGTCTCGGCCTTGGGATCTTCCTTCTTCTTCTCAACCATAACCGGGTTGGCTAGCCAATCCGGATGCAGCACCTCCATGATAAAAACGCTTATCAGTAACTTGGTGATCTGATCACCGATAGCTTTCCTCCTCTCATCACCAAAGCGGCGCATAGCCTGCTTAACTGGCTTGGCGTCGGGACGCACGTGTAGCGAGTGCTCAACCAACTCCCTCGGGACTCCCGGCAAGTCCTCACTAGACCATGCGAAGACGTCCCGATTCTCACGGAGGAAGTGGATGAGCTCGCTTTCCTATTTCTCGCCCAACCCGGCGCCAATGATGGCAACACGATCTGGGAACTCAGGGTCTACTTGCACCTTCTTGGTTTCTTGGGAGGCCTGGAAAGCTGCTCCATACTGAGTACCCGGCATGCCAGGCATACCGACTTGCGCTGCTTGAGCCATAGCAACCACCTCGTGTATCTTGTTCTTCTCGGCAGCAATGACCATGGACTCCGCCAGCAGAGAACCAGCAGACGCGCACTCCAAAGAGCGCTTGTAATCACCCGAGATGGTGATGACACCATTGGGACCAGGTAGCTTCATCTTCAGGTAGGCTGCATGGGTTGAGGCCATGAACTTGGTGAGCGTAGGCCTACCGAGTAGAGCATGGTAGGGGCTCTGAAGATCAACCACTTCGAACTGCAGGTCCTCGATGCAGCAATTCTCCCTAGTGCCGAATAGGACATCAACCCAGATGCGGCCGATTGGAGTGCAAGACACTCCCGGCACAATGCCATGGAAAGTAGTCCTGCTGGGTAGCAGCATGTTCTCGGCAAGGCCGAGCTTCTCCAGGGTATCTCGGTACATGATGTTGATGCTGTTGCCGTTATCAATCAGCACTTTGCTGAACCTGACATTCTTCGTGGTCCCCAGGAATGTGGGATCCACCACCAGAGCATAGGTGCCCGGGTTGGGCATCACCTTGGGATGATCAGCTATGGACCAAGTAATCTCCTGCTCGCACCAGAGCAGATAGTGAGGCACAGCTGGGATCACTCCATTCACCTCCATCGCGCGCCTGTGCAGCAACTGCTTGTCGTCTTGCTCGGTGGTGAACACCATGTAGCTGTCATGATGCTCCTGGTACTGGTTGCGGTCTCCACCACCATTGTTGCCCTTGTTGTTGTTGTTGTTGTTGTTGTTGTTCCTGTTGTTATTGTTGTTGTAGTTGCGGTTGCAGTCATTGCGGTTGTCGTAGTTGTAGTTCCGGTTGGCTCCCTGAGCCACTTGGTTCACGTTCTCCCTTCTCGGATTCACTGCCGGCCTGGGAGCAGCTGCCCGAATAGGCTGCACATTGGCATTCGCAGGCGGCAGAGGAGGAGGAGGGGGAAGCTGACCAAAACCTTCACTCTTGATGCGATCCCACCAGCTGCACTGCCGGGTAGTGTGGTTGGATGGAGTACTCGGATGCCGAGTATGGAAGCTGCATGGCCCAACCTTCATGTTATCAAAGATAAATCTCTGAGCATCTCCGTTGTCCGGGTTGCCGCTACCCTGCTGGGGAGCACTGTATGGCTTCTTGATGCCTTGGCCCTGATTCTGGTTCTGCCCGTACCAGGCTCCAGCAGTTTTCTGCCTTTGGCTACTCCCAGCAGCCGCAGGGTCTTGGTTCACAGCATTCACCTCTTCGGCATCATACCGAGTATCAGATCGGTCACCTCTGCGCTTGTTTCCGAACTCCTGACGTCTGTGGACGTCACGGTGCTTCCTTCTCGGCTCGAATGCATCGAGTAACGGCTGAGTAGGGTCTCCGAGTGCATACATATTAGCAATCTTGATTGTCTCGGCGAGCGTACTCGGCATCTCTCTCTGCAGCTTTTGCCACAACATGCTGCCATGCCTGCAGCCCTGAGCAAACCAGGCGATTGCCTGTGACTCCTTCACACCCTCGCAGGTGTTCCTCAGTGTGCTCCACCGAGTAAGGTACTCTCGGTCAGTCTCCTCTTCTCGCTACTTGCAAGCTGAAAGCTGCTGCGGCCTATTCGGCCTCTTGTATGTGCTGGTGAAGTTGCTGATGAAGGCTTCTGAGAAGTCAAGCCAGCAGTTGATACTGTCCTTGGGCAAGTTGTTCAACCAGATCTGGGCAGGGCCCTCCAGCATCTGGGGAACGTATCTCATGGCCCACCTCCGGTTGCCACCTACAATCTGCATAGCGGTAACATAGTCGCTTAGCCAATCTTCCGGCTTGGTGCTGCCGTCATAGCACTTGGTACCTCTAGCCAACTGGAACTTGTTCACAGAAGGCTCCCCCATGATGCGGTTACCAAAACAGGCTGGGCCGGGTGGCCCCCTCGTCTCCATCTGTGCTGACCGATTAATCCGGTCCAACTTGTATCTTGCGTCGCTGGGCTCCAGCATGCGGTCACCCAAACGATCAGTGATGTCTCTTGGATCAGCGTACCCGGCCATCTCCATTGCCGAGTACCCATCGTCGTAGCGGTCCTGCGGCACGGGACCGGGTTGAACCACCTGGTTGGCCACTGCCACCACTGCCTGCGGCTGCACAGCAGCTGGCTGCCGCACTCTCTGCTGGACCGGGTTGGCAGCATGATGGCGCGACGTTCCCGCGCGGTTTCCTCCTTGCCCCTTGCTGTGAGCTTTAGTGGGTTGATAGCCTGCTCCTGCAAAGTTGTGTTTCTGACCGGGCTGCCGCGCCACAGCGTGCTGTTTTCCGGCGGCAGCCGGGTCGTACACGTGCATCTGTTTGCTCTTTCCAGAGTTCACACTCTGGTCCCTCTCATTGCTAGGAAGCGGCGATGAGGCCTGATCCAGAGATTTGACCGCATGCGAGTGCACAACCTGAGAAGCACCAGCTCCCGGATTGGCTTTCCGGAACTCCTCGTTCTGTGATGGGGGGATAATAACCCGGTAGGCCAAACTCCAAGGAGTAACCCGGCCCAAAGGACGCTGCGCAGGATCCGGCTAAGGATAAAGAAACTTTTGGAAGGCCCAAGTTGGTAGGCCCAGTAACTCGGATTGTGGGTTATGGTAAAGGAAAGTTAGGGTTTGTGCGCCGTGTCCGGGTAGGATCCAGGGTGCGCCTTGGAGGGTAAGACAGGGGGTACGGGTGCTTTATAAACCGACCCCTAGGAGTAGTTGTTTGAGATCTAAGAACCCTAGCAATATCGCCTGGTATCGAGCATCCAGTGTAATCCCAGAGTTGAGTTATTATATCGAGATCGGAGACTCGGCGACTTTGATTGCCGGCTACCAGATCGAGTTGCATCATGTTTTCCTCTGAGCTAAACCCTCTCCCAAACGCCTGTGTCGTCTTGCCCCAAGATCAGTTACCCCCGGTAACATCTGCCGTGATTATCCCACGACAGTTGGCGCCCACCGTGGGGCCTGTGTCCAAAGGTGTTTACATCACGGGAGAAGCTCGGAAGAACATGGAGAATCTTGTCGTCGGCGAGATCTACATCGATCACAAAGGAGAAAAGACGGTGGACGATTCCGGCTGGGGGCCAGAATCGGATCATCTCGAATCCGGATCCGTCGTGACAATCGGCCGGATCAGCGTCTTCATTGGTATGGTATGTACTTCCGGTTCGATCCCTGACAATATTGGATCTGATTCTGTGCCAGGAGAAGCCACTTCTATCCGATCAGATGATGAAGAATCGATTGGAACGACACATCCGGCAGAAGAACCCATCACGAAGTGGGAACAGCCGGAGGAGCCGGCATGGACCCCGCGCGACCGGGTCGAAAGAGAAGATGGTACCGGGTCTATCCTGGATCTGCTGGAGAACCGGTATGAGGAGGATAACGGCAAGGAAGAACAGCATGAATTTACACCGGGTATCGTACGCCGAGTTGCAGTCTACGCGGCTCCCGCGGCCAATCTCAACCAAGAAAACGCAACCGCGGCAGCAGTCGGGGCGGCTCAGGCATTGGCCCAGCAGCAGGGCGCGGCTAACGGAGACCCGGTTCTGGCCCGGGTTGATGGAGAGTCGGCATCAGTGACCAGCCGCGCAGCAGACGAGGAGTTGCACGCAAATACGTTCGGATTCCTGGGAAACCGGACACCAGGGGCGGGTCCTTCGAACCCGCGTCACCCGGCCTTATTCGATAATAATCTGATTCTAGACCCCACGGTTCTTGCAATGGTTATCACTCCGGAAAACGCAGCGGAACGTGTCAGGGATCTGGATGTGGCTCGTCGTGCGTTGGAACAGCAAAGAAGGCAAGTAGAGGCAGAAAGGCAAGGGATGGCCACGCGGCAGCATGAGCTGGATGCGCTGGAAACTCGGCTCCGGGAGGAAACATCTAGAGTACATCAAAGGCATCAAACTAGGTTACCAGCAACGGGCGGGGTTATTAATCCGGCTACTTTATTTGTCACACCTCAGGATCAGCCGATACCAGTGGTGAACCAGGGAACCGCACCCCAACCGGCAACAGTGGGGACACATCCGGCTAATGAGCAGGCCGGGTTACCTCCACCGCAGACTAGAATCACAACCGGCAACGATCTACCACCACCGCCACCATCACGATTTCGCACACCAGCCGGTCACTACAATAATCCCATGGACAATGTGTATGCGGCGACACTCGCGTTAAATCAAATCCCTGTGGGAGAGTCACCCCATGCAGAGAAGACCCGGCAAGCAATCGATCTGTTGCACACTGCGGTGGCACAGCAGGCCAATTATCCGGATCATAGAAGTGGGATGCACGGGACGCCATACGTCAGTCAACAACAAGGGAATATCCAAACAAGTTCAGCACGGCGGAGGGAAGAGCAGCAGCAAATGCCGCCTCCTCCCCGCGTTCAGGCAGCATCAACCGCACAGGCTGTTGTGGACAGTTCCAGGGCTCGGAGGGCCGCGGCCGGGTCTGCAGCACATGGACCTCCCGTAGCGCCGCGCCCAGCCGCGCCCCCCGCTGTATCACACGTTTCTAGAGCAAGGCCGGCCTCGACCGTTCTTGCGGGACCCAAGTGTCTCTCGGACAATATCAGAGCTGAACCTTACCCGGAAAAATTCAAAGAGCCAGGGAAAGTAGTGAATTACGAGCCAACTATGGATCCAGAAACATGGCTAAGCAGTTATGAGATGGCAATGTCAATTCGCAACGCATCTGAGAATCTCCAAGCCAAGTTCATGTACTTAATGATGTCAGAAGGAGCAGCAAAGTTGTGGTTCACCAACTTGCCGGAAGGATCGATCAAGTCCTGGGAGGAACTGAAGACCGCGTTTGTCAAGCACTTTCATGGGACGTGCAGAAAATTGTTCACTATTGATGATCTAGAGCGATGCGTCCAGAAGAAGGGAGAGTCGGCACGCAGTTTGGTGCGCCGGGTTATGGAGATACTTCACTCGTCCACGGATATTCAGCCCAAGGATGCACTACAAGCCATGGCAAAAACATGCAAGTATATACCTTTAGTGCAAAAGTTAACTCGCATGAAATCTAGCCGAAATGCGTCGGAAGTTACAATGGGAGAATTGATGGATGCGTGCAACAAACACGCTGCGACAGATACTACAGAAGAGGAAGTTGATGACAAGAAGGTAAAAGCAAACACAAGTAATAACGGAAGAACCGGCAATGGATCAGCACCGGGTAATAACGGAAATAGCCAGAACAAGCGCCCGTTTGAAGGAGGTTCCGAGTTTGTCGCCAACACAGAAGCCGGGTCTTCGAGACCCAGAGCAGAAGGAAATTTCAACGGAGGTAATCACAATGGAGGAAACTATCAAGGACCACCAAGGCCGGGTAACAATTGGGACATATTCAGGATGGCATGCCCGAAGCACAGCAGGAACGGCAGGCCAGCTAACCACTCCTTGGAGCAGTGCGCCGACTTACAAAGATGGAAAAATGAGGAAGTGAACAGAGCTATGCGAGGTGCAGGACGGGGAGGAGGACCGGGTCCAGGGGGAAACCCGGGCAACGGCCCACCCCCAGCTGGTAACCCGGCGGCTGGAAATCAAGGTAATAACCAAGGGGGAGCAGGAGGTTTCCAGGCTAACCCCAAACAATTGGGTCAATATCATGTGCATACCACAGGAGGCTCTAACAAGGACAAAAAGATACTGAAGCAAGCGGTCAACTCAGTTTCGTCAGCTATCCCGAGATACTTGAGATGGTTGGAACAGGAGGTAACATGGAGCAGAAGGGATCACCCAGAAAGAGTGGAACACCCGGGAGTCTTGGCATTAGTAGTCGCACCGCAGGTCAATGGGTAATGGATGGTGGAAGCAGCATCAATATACTGTACTGGGAAACCTTCCTACGCATGGGCCTCAAGGAGTCTCAGCTACAAAAAAGCTCAACAATTTTTCATGGGATAGTGCCGGGTCATTCAGCGTGCCCCGAGGGAAAAATCGCATTGGAGGTAGCTTTTGGGGAGTCAAAGGATAACTATCGAGTTGAGTGGCTCACCTTTGAGGTAGTCAAATTGCGCAGCCCTTATCACGCGTTATTCGGAAGGCCGGCTTACGCCAAATTCATGGCTAGGCCGTGTTACGTGTATCTACAGCTAAAAATCCCGGGTCCCAAGAAGACCATTACCATACATGGAAATCGAGACATAGCAGCTGAATGCGATGAAGGAGACGCAGCAATGGCCGAGCAGGCCTGTAGAAAAGAAGAACTCAAGCACTACCGGTCTCAAGCAGACCCGGAGGACAGAACCACATCAAAAAGGACGAGTACTGAAGGCGAAAGAGCAAAGTCCAAGGTAGCACAAGATGCTAAAATGGTGGCTTTTATCGAGGATGACTCCCCCAAGCAATCCGCTATAAAAGAAGAAACTGCACGGCCGCTCACAACCAGCCACGTCATGGAAACACCTCACCCGGGTTGGCTAGTAAACCCGGTACTCATCATGAAAAAGTCCAACATGTGGAGAATGTGCATCGGTCACGCCAGCCCGGGACCGGTGCCCATGAAGAACTAAACAATGTAACGGGCAGCAGGTTTCAGACGCGCTCTTTTCCTACCCAGGGTACCTAAGGGGACTGGAAGGTTTTTAATGAGGCGGCCTGCTGATCCAAACTTTCTCGCATGAATAAAGAGATGGTTATCAAGTCCTATTTCGTTACAGCCTGATTACAAGTAAGTAGTATCCATGTGACATCAATACTTCAGTATCATTAAGAACGTTGAGTATATATAGGTCTCGGGGGCTGGTTGCTCAAGTAGCCCAGCCACAAACCCAAAAGACCCGGCCTTGATGCCTATAAGTTATAAGGGCCGATTATTCGCAAACGAGTACGGCTGCAATCTTATAACTGGACAAAGGAGCCAAATTTTCTTGACTTTTCTTACTTAAGCTCGATGTGACTCGCACTAAAGTGGCATGATTTGTTCGCTTACGATTACAATCAGCCATGAAGCCCAATGGGACTTGTCTGACCCTGTTTTCGTATAGATGTAACAACATGGTATCCACGCGAAAGCCGGCTTACAGTACAAGATAGTCAAAAGGGTCATCTAAACCACAAGTTTATGCAGAGTACAAGGCTAATAGCCGGAAACTCAAAGACTATCAAGCATAACTTCAGTACCTACACGAAATGGCTATAGGTCGTCGACTCGGTAAAAAAACAATTTGTTCTCTGAGAAAGGCCACACCCCCATGACTCGGACTTTGGGCCATGGGGACTGGGGACTTCGAAACAGAAACAAACTACTTGGCTATCGAAGTTCGAAAGACCCTACCATCCGAGTCTTGGGGACTTAAAGAAAAGTCCACTTATCAAAACCCGTGATACTCGGACAACCGAGTCTTACGAAGGGAGCCAAAAAGAGAGTCGGGTATCGAGAACAAGTTCAAAGAACAGGCAAGTAGCACGATTATCAAAAGGCCAGGAAAGCCGCAAAGTATATCACGGACTAAAAGTACGTTACAAATTACGACATCAGTATCAGGGGTGCACAGGCGCACCATCAAAAGCATACTAGTTTGAATACAAAGCATCACGTGATCAAGGTATTATGATGGCATTGCCCTATTCGGCCTCCTGAGTACGGTCTTCCGGGTCTTGGTCCTGGGCTTGTTGCTTAGCTTTCCCGGCAGCATTACCCGGACTCACCGCACCAGGGCGGACAGGCGGAGGGACAGCTGGCGTAGAGGCAGACGGCCCTGATCATAACTCGGCCTCTCACTTCGCAGTCGCCTCCCTCTTCCTGGCCGAGTTAGCAACCCACTTCTCCAAGATATCAAAGGGCGGGGGTGCTTCCTCCGTAACAATTTTGCCTTCAGCGTCGTATGCACTCATAATCGTGTTTAGATCCAAACTATCGGCTAAAGTGGTAGCCGAGGGACGCACTGCGGACTGTATGGCCTTGAAATCCTTGGGTGTAAATTTGGAACCGTCCGCCTTGAATTCTGGAAACCCGGATATTACCTTTGCCGGGTCAAGCTTCGGAAAGAAAGCCTTGGCCAGGGTAAAGGCCCGGGTCATACCGATCCGGCATGACGAGCGTTTCCAGATTTCAATCCAGCCAGGCACAGTGGAGCAGGCTTGAATGAGATTTTCTTCACCCGGATATACCTCCGCAGGCCACTTCACGGCATCCAGTATAAATTTTGTGCCGGCAAAGAAAGTCCGGAGCACGGTCTTTAGGGTTCTAGCCTTGACAATGGCATCCTCCTCTGGGGTCGCAAGGTTGGCACCTACAGTTGAAACAAAAGAAAGAACGTATCAATAATCCCGAGTATCATATAATAAAGCAAAGACATGAAGCCAATCGGCAGCAAAAACTTACTAAGCAAGATCTGACAAGTATCGGCGACCTGGTCCGATAGTTTCTTCAGTGCGGTCTGAGCGGTATTGCACTTCTTCTTGTATTTAGAAACATCCTTCTTCAAAGTTTTCATGTCATCCTCAAGGGTTTCCCTCCGCTTTACCTCGGCAAGAAGAAGTTGTTCGGTCTTGAGTAAAATTTCATCAGACCGGGTTATCTGCGCCTGTAAGTAGCAAGGAACACAAGTATCAGTTGGATATTATGGTAAGCTGAATGTTGCGTAAAGTACCAAGCATAAATTTAGCAAGTCATGCTCGGAACTTGGGGACTAGGTATGCACTACGAGATATCAAGTGACATTACCTGGTTCTCTGCGGCCATGCGCTCCAAGATCTTGCTCTCTGAAGTTTTCATAGTGAGGAGAGTGTTCATCAATTGATCAAAAGTGTCTTTACCCGTATCAGAGGACCCGGGGCCTTGGAAATTCCGAGAAGGAGTTTTCTTCTTAGTGGGAGGCGGCACCCGGGTCATTTGTATGTCGGAATCCGATGCTCCTTCTTCTGCACCCAAGGTTGTGGCTCTGTTCTTCTTGCTTGCATGGGAGGCAATCGGATATTCGGCTTCTTGTATGTCCGGGTTTATCGGTGACGCTTGTCCTTCGCCGCTAGACGCGGCTGTAGTCTTATCAGCCAGGCTCCCCTTACCCGGACCCTCGGTCTCCATATCCTCTTGGTCGCTGGTAACGACCGTGGCCCTATAGATGTTATGAGTGAGCAGCTAGTGTACAATCAGGAAAGGGTGATGAAACGTGGTAGAGCATCAGGAAGGGGATTTTACCCGGTATTCACCGCGAAGTCTGAAGGAAATCCGTCGCTGGACCCGGGAGAGGCTGGAAAGCATCAAGTAAGATTTCATAAGGGAATGGTTCAAGGAGAATGTTTCGTCCGAGAAAGGATAGGGTAAATACCAGCCCGCCGAGTTGGAGTCGATGAAATACCCGGGTTAAGAGCACCGTCGCCTGGGTGATTTCGAGTTGACCTGCGCTTGGTCATGGGCGACTCCTTCAAGCGTGGCCAGTGGAACAACGTCAAGGTAGCTCATGTATATTATTAAAGGAATGCGAATTGAATGCGAGGAGGTGATATGAAACCTTGGAGGTGGCCTCTTGAGGTTTTCTCTTTGATCCGACTTTGACCGTCGGCTCCAATTCCTCCTCGTCGCTGGCGGATTCTACTTTGCCGTCGGTGTCTTCTTCTTCGTCATCTTCTTGTTCTGGATATCATCAAAGTTATAGTTGGAAAATGAAGGGGTTATGATGAGCTTAAAGGAACCAAATAAAATCCGGAGAGCACCTTCGTCCGAGTTAACGGCTTCTTCCTGCTCCTCTGGACTTTCGGAGCTAGGAGAAGTGTTGATCTTCCAAAATTCATCATCAGCTTGAAAAGTATCAGTACAAGGGTCATCAACTGTATCGAGTGGAAAGAGCAAAGGTAAAGACATCAAAATTGGGTTTTCACCTTGGGGGCTGGGTTCTCGAGTGTGAAGGGCTCCAATCCGGATATGTTCCGGATTACCTCAAGCTTTTCTGTCAGAAAACCCTTGATGGTTTTATGAGTGTCACCAGCCGCGAAGATGTTGTCCGAGTACCGGAGCGGGTCTGTAGATTGCCCCGAATACTCGCACATCAACTTTGTGCGGATGGAATTGGGTTGAACCCGGAAGTCGACCCAAGTCTTCACCAGGTTGAGCCCGATGAGACCTTGGGCCGTGAGAGTGGTGATTTTGGCTAGTAGAGGTTGAATTGCCTCCCTGTCCGAGTCAGGGGCGAAGGCACTAAATTTCTCGGAGATGTCAAGAAGACCCTCTGAGTAACCCGACAGTTTCTTTTGGCCGGGTGGGGAGGTGTCTTGGCAATAAAAGTATGAGAGCTGCCAGTGCTTGACGTGGGAGTTAAGGGTGAGGGGTGGCATCAGAGAATTCTTGCGACGCTGGATAGAAACCCCGCCGCAAGCGAGAAGCGCCCCGTCACAGCTTTCGCGGCACGGTTTGCACTGAAAAAGCTCAATGAAAAGAGCCAGACTTGGCGAAGTGCACAAGTAGGACTCGGAAAGGACGATGAAGTGGGAAATGTTTAATACAGAATTAGGCCCGATGTCAAAAACGCGAAGGCCGTAATGGCTTAGAACATCACGGAAAAAAGGGTGACCCGGCGGGCGGAAGCCCCGGGTCACATGTTCCACGAAACAGATTACCTCGTCTTTCGTCGGGGTAGGTCGGATCTCCTTGCCCGGCACCCTCCACTGGATATCCTCTTGAGGAGGAAGAACTCCCAGCTCAACCAGCTCCTCCAACTTGGCCTTGGTGACCGTAGACCGCGCCCAGTTGGCGGATATGGAGTTGGTGGCTTTGGCTTTAGTCGGAGTTTTCCCCTGCTTTTTGGGAGCCATGTGGTTGACCTGCAAAGCACAAGGTAAAAGGATAAAAGGAATAAGACACGGAAGCTGTGAGCCGGCCAAGTATCGGCAAGGTAATATTGAGACACGAAAATTGCGTATTATCGGGTGTCTGTTTGCAGAGTGAGGTTTGAACTATCCGGGTGTCAAGTACTATAGCAAAAATTATGGGGATCTAAGTGTTGAAGGAGCTTTTGAGGACGATGGATGGCTGCACAGGCACTTAGTGCGAATAAAAGGAACTGGAAAGGGGAGGATTAGCCGGGTGATTGAGGCAAAGGCGGAAATTTTGAGTGGTTCAAGCTCAGATTGGAAATTCCATCTTCAGATTTGTGGCAAAATTAACGATTGCAGGTAATAGGAGAGTGAATTGGAGTCTATATCTTATCTATTGGGCGAGCTAGAAAGAATACTAGCGACCTAATTCGGCATGGCTGAGAAATCACTGGCGGGTTGATTTGGATCTAATCTGAGGAGAAATCAAGAAATTGCAAGGGCAAATTAATGGATGCAAGAGGCTTACTGGAGGAGATCTGAGTGAAGCCTTGCGGAGGCAGATGGCGCAAGCCTGGTGCCCTTTTGCGGTTCCCGACGGGCCGGATGGAGATTTGCCGGTGGATCTTGGCAGCGGTGCGGGGTGAGCTGTGGCGGAGCGCAGCCTCCGGCCAATGGGCTCCGGTGATGCGCGCGGGATTTCCGTGGTGGCGCTCAGCGAGGATGAGCACGGAGGGAGAAAGGAAGCAGAGTGGGGGAAAATGAGCCGTTAGGGTTCGGGTTACCCCCAAGGAGCCTATTTATAGCGCGAGTGGATAAGCCCGGTTCAGCGAGCGGGAGCCGGGAGTTGCGGAGTAAACGGCTATCTATTTGAGTTTTTGCGAGATGCGCTTTAAATGTTGAGCAGGGTATTTGAACGAAAAGGAGAAAGAGATCCATCCCGTGATATCAGGTCAATTATCAAGTATAGAATCTTGACATTTTGGGGTTTAGACCTGGAAAGGTAAGTTAGGTAATTGGGGAAGAGCCGGGTTACTATATGGCCACCATGGAGTAAGGCCTAGCTATCTATCAAGGCACCTTAACCCGGCCTCCACATACTCGTGTGTTTGATATCCTTGCAGGGAATAGCGAGCGCTTCAAGGAAGGATCCGTGAAGCCCAGGCTATTCTGGGGACTACTGATGGGGGGATAATAACCCGGTAGGCCAAACTCCAAGGAGTAACCCGGCCCAAAGGACGCTGCGCAGGATCCGGCTAAGGATAAAGAAACTTTTGGAAGGCCCAAGTTGGTAGGCCCAGTAACCCGGATTGTGGGTTATGGTAAAGGAAAGTTAGGGTTTGTGCGCCGTGTCCGGGTAGGATCCAGGGTGCGCCTTGGAGGGTAAGACAGGGGGTACGGGTGCTTTATAAACCGACCCCTAGGAGTAGTTGTTTGAGATCTAAGAACCCTAGCAATATTGCCTGGTATCGAGCATCCAGTGTAATCCCAGAGTTGAGTTATTATATCAAGATCGGAGACTCGGCGACTTTGATTGCCGGCTACCAGATCGAGTTGCATCATGTTTTCCTCTGAGCTAAACCCTCTCCCAAACGCCTGTGTCGTCTTGCCCCAAGATCAGTTACCCCCGGTAACGTCTGCCGTGATTATCCCACGACATTCTGCCTGCCGGCTTCTAGCACTAGCTCATTCAACCTATCCTGCTGCCTAGCGTGCGCGTCACCACTGAGATGCGGCAACTCAGCAGCAACTGCCTCTGCAGCCCTAAAAGTTTTGGCGGGGGGAGCTATATTTGGGCCTAGTAGCAGTGTTCAAACAAGCAGTTTGGCTAGCAGCCCTACCATCCCTGGCTAACTCAGCGCCTAAGTTGCGACGGATAACGCCTATCTTGCTAGGCAGGCTAGAAATGGGAGTAAAGCCATGTGCTCTGTTGTACTCGTTTTGATCTAGGTTAAGCTCAAGCCTAGCATTCTCCAGCTCCTGGGTCTCCGCGAGGAGCGCTTGACGCTGTTGCTCGAGTTGCGCCCTCAATGTCATGAGCTCGAGCTCGGTGGGAGGCGGCATGCCCAGCTGCTCGGTGGCGCCACCGCGAGAAACTGGTATAGCCGCGGACGTGGAAGCAGCCACGTAAACCCGGAATGTTCTGGGGCATGTCGTAGGGCTTGTGGACCCTTGCGCCAGCCGGTTCCTCGATGACTTCTGCGGTAGCGGCCGCGCCTTTCCTGGCATCGATAGCCGGGCCTGTCATCATCACCTCCACGCTGTCCGCAGAGCAGCCAGAAGGCTTCCCGCGGGCAGCGAGTACAGCAGGAGGATCCTCCATGACGAGCACCTCCTCGGGGAACTCGCGGATGACAGTGGTGGCGACGTAGACCAGATGCGCACCGAAGGAAAGCACCGAGCCGCCTGCTGGCACGGGCCTCCCGCCGAAATCGCCGGTGTTGTCGGTGACGAAATCGAAAGAGCCGAATCTGTGGACAAGGCCACAGACCACGCGCTCTCCCGAAGCAGAAATCGGTCCCTGTCCGAATATGAACCCCAGCCAGCGCCGCTGCTAGCCCCACGGTGGGCGCCAACTGTCGTGGTGTGGAGAAGACATATGCCATGGAATGGCTTAAGTTTGGGGCCGATGGACGCTGTAGGTATCCGGGGAGGGATCGCACGGCGCGTAGCCGCGCTCAGGTATCACTGCAGACAACAAGAACTACCCAGGTTCGGGGCCCTCGTGTGGAGGTAACACCCCTACTCCTGCCGATCTCTCTGTATGTATAATCTCCGAGTAGCCACTGTACAACTTTGCCTCTAAGCCGAGTAGCCACTCTGCTGCTCTCTCTCACTCTAGTGCTAGCTCTTGTAATAAATGTGATCTGAGGCAACGTCCCTCGCGCAGGAGTGGGCAAGGCACCTTATATACTCGTGCCAAGCCGAATAAACAAAGACTAAAAGGTACAACTGATGGACATGCCTACTGTGAAGCAGAGAACGCCTCGGCTTCTCGCTGACGCGGGTGCGGAAGTCGCCGTGCCGTCCGGCTGACAGGACTGTCCACCCTGTCAGTCACACAGAGTAGGCCCCTCGACATGTCCTATCCCCTCTGTCAGTGATAGGACTTGACAAGCGCCTACCTCACTGTAGCGACGCCGTTGCGCGGATAATCATGTGCTCCGTAAGTTGAACCGCACGCCTGTACGGCTGCGGGATCTCCGTGATCTTGTCAGAAAGGCTCCATTGACTTCTTGCCCGAGTAGGATTGCAGCCTATCTACTCGGACCACCTGACCGCTACCCGGACGATCATAATCTTTCTCCTTATCTCTTCTTGGCCTTCAATACTTATGACCGAATAGAAACTACCGGGTAGAAGGTACCCTGGCAGCCGTCTACCCGGTCAACGGCACTTTGACCTTCGCTTTACCACTTGCCTTATCCCTACTCGGGGGTAGCCCCCCGACAGCATGATATTTATATCTTGTGTTGGAAGGTGAACCTATGAAATTGTGGCGTTTGTTTAGTACTAATTTATGGCGATCATAGTGACATTGGGGTGCCCTAGAGAGGGAACATAGACTTGAGGAGTGCTGTTAAACACCTACGCAATGATTAGTGTTTGTTATCCAACCAGAGAGGGTTCGGAGTAGTATAGGAAGAAATGATATTTATGCATTCAATATTGTGATCATTGTTGAGAGTGTCCACTAGTAATAGTAGGAGCCCTAGGTCTTATTTCAAGCATTGAAACAACGTTTTTTGCCTGTTCTGTTACATGTTTCCTTGTTGCCATTTTTATTTCAGATTGCTATTATTACTTCTTATCATCCATATTACTTGCATTTTACTCTCTCTTCGCCGAACTAGTGCACCTATATACCTGACAAGTATATTGGGTGTGTTGGGGACACAAGAGACTTCTTGTATCTTGATTGCAGGGCTGCTTGAGAGGGACATCTTTGACCTCTACCTCCCTGAGTTCAATAAACCTTGGGTAATCCACTTAAGGGGAACTTGTTGCTGTTCTACAAACCTCTGCACATGGAGGCCCAACACTGTCTACAAGAATAGAAGCGTGCGTAGACATCAAAGGTGTGGCTCCAAACCATGCAAAGCTAGCAAGCATGAGGCAATAAGACCTCCACAAATTCCGCCCTTGAGACGGTAAGAAATTATAGCACCAAAGTTATAAGACCTATCACGTCTTGAGGCAGCTGAGATAAAAGCCAAATCATAAATAGATAGCTTGTTGGTAGTTTTTCTAGCTAACACACATTTAGAAATAAAATAAGCAAAGTGTCGAATGCTAGGGAGTTTAATTTCTCGTATTTTACCACTCTCCCCCGTGAAGCTTCTGCCTTGGCAAATCTCCTCATATAAATCCAGCAGTGGTTTGGGCTTCCCTCTTATTTTCTCACATGAACCCCACTCTGGTACCTTGATAGCTGCACAAAAATCACTGAAAGGCAAGTCTACAACTTTATTGTAAATTTTATAATGGACCATAGGGTCAGTTCAAGACCATCTAAAGCGAAAGTCCTGCACCACAGACATAGTTAGTTTAACATGTTGGATAGGTTCATCCTCAATGAAGCGGTCCAATCCTCCATTATGCACAAGGGTATAGAAATCCTGCTGAATTCCCTTAATCCGCATGAATTCCTAGCATGGATAAATTGATGGAAACACTCTTTCTTCATGGTTCACATTCATGACCACATGCAACTCCAACTCGTGCGGGTTTAGCTGATGTACATTGTGCTCCATCTCTGAAATTTTTCGACAATCATCACAAAAATTAATTTCAAGCAACTACAAGGTGGAAACTACCATAGAGACTTATAGGAGAGTTAAACATGCATCAAAACTATATTATTTCTACTCAAATCAAGCATGCAAACTCACATAAGATGTCACCTACAATACCAAAATACTCAAGAAATACTCCACCAATCAAAATTCTACTTGGATAATCGGAGGAGTCACATACCGGAGAGCAAGCGCACCAAATTTCAGCACAAATGGTGGGCTGAGCAAAGAGCTTGAAAATCACGAGGAAGAACAGCAAGAACTCGGGTTCCAAGAAATGTTTTGAGTTTGTGGGGTGAGAGAGGAATCTTTGGCGGGGGAGAGAGTTAGTGGGGGCCAGGGGGCCCCACACCATGTGTTCGCGCCACCAGGGGGCAGTGTAACATCCCAAGTATGAAAAACCTCCCCTTAGAATGTTTGTTTCATGTTTATTAAAGTATTGCATCATGTCATCATATTGTTTCCATTTGTTTTCATTTTGTTTGCATTTGTTTCTTATTTGTTGCATCTGTTTCACTCTGTTTTCACAATTCAAATTCAAACAATATTCAAACCTTTATTTCATACTTGCTCTGTTACAACATTTTAAATAAAAATCACAAATAAAAACAACCAATTTGTTTTCATTTTATTCCATAGTGCTCAACTATTTAAATGATGGGGTTAAATCATTCAATTAAATTCCAAACCTTATTCAAGATTCAAATACATTTTACAAACAACACCCAACTTGAATATATAAAATTACCAAACAATTATAATCATTTAATCAAATTAATCATAGGGGTCACCCTATTTAAAAGTTTGTTTTTATTAATGATCATTTAATATTAAAATTCATCCAAATTTGGTTTAAATACAAACAGCAAGCAAATTTCTAACTTTCTGAAAATAAAACTTAACAGTTGTTTGCTATTGATCTAATTAATTTCCCCTAATTTTTCCTAACATAAAACCCCTCTTTTTCTTCCAAATTCTAACTCTACAAAAAAAACAGAAAAAGGAAATTTTAAAAACAAAAATTTTGGCGCTAGGGAGAGTGGGCTGCGCCCAGCCCACTTCCCTTTTTCTCTCCCGCGCGGCCCTTCTCTCCTTTCCCTCCAGCGTACAGATTCGTTTTTTTTTCTTTCTATCTAATCCGTCGTCGCCTCCATGTACGGCGCCCATCCGGCCGTGCCACGGCGGCCGCGCAGTCCGACGGCCAGGAGGCGATCCCGAGGCCTATAAAGCCGCCCTAGGGCCGCGCGCTGTGCCCTAGCTAACCCTAGCCCTCTCCCCTCGAGCTCCCGCCGCCGTCTACCCCTCTCACGGCCACCTCCCACTCTCTGTCCCCCTCGCCGGAGAAGAACCCGTCTGAATCCATGTCAACCGCCGCCGCTCCTGGTCACCACTCACCCCACCTAGCTTCAGAAATCGAACCCCCCTGGTCACCTCTCCCGATTGGACACCAGAGCCGCTGCAGAGACGCCCTGTAGCCGCGCCGCCGTCGACGACCCCGCCGCTGACGCCGTCGATTCGTCACCGGGCCTCTGCAACCACGACAACGGTGGTGAGCCACCGTGCATCCATCCCCTCTCTCCCACTGCTTGCGCACACATCCGTGCACACCGCAGCACCCCACAAGAGCCACCAGCAGCACGCCGTCGCAACGCGTCGGTGATCGCCGCCGGCCCCGCTTCGTTGTCTGTCGGAGTTTCAGTCGTGCGCGCGGAAAAATTCAGTTTACGCACGTTGTTGAAGTACAACCTTACTGCATCGCTGTATCTGACAGAAACGTTCGCATCACCGTAGTGGCAGTAGCACTAGCGAGCGCGCAGCGAGGTCCCGAGTTCGATCCGTGGTTCTGTGGAATAAAAACCACATTTTTGCGCGCAGTGCTGACAAGTGTGCCCCACCCGTCAGCGACCCTCACTGCCACGCGCGCGCGCGCACGCCACGCTGGCCCCAGGCCCACGGGCAGTGGCTGTGGGTAGTTTACTGCGCGGTAACAAAAGTTTTGCCAGCATGTTTCTTTCAAAACTAGTCCTTTTAAATTACAGATTAGCCCTCTGTTTTAAATTGTTAATAACTTTCAAAATATAACTCTAAATAACAAAAGTAAAATATGTTTATTGTTCTAAATTAATTTTCTATCCATTTATGCCATTTGTGTACTGTTTTGAATTTTCCAAATGCAATTCAAATAGTTCAATTGTAATTTGCTAAATTGCATAACTAAATCATAATTAATCCAAATAATGCAAATAAAATATGTTTTCCATACCATTTTAAACCACCTATTCAAATATAAATTTTGTTTCATGGTTTGAATAATTTAAATTGCTTAAATAATTTAAACCTTATTTAAATCATTTAAAATTGCTAAAACCATAACTTGCTCAAATTAAATTATTTTTGAACATGCAAAATATGTTTTCAAACTAGAAAAACATAACCTTTTCAAATGTGAGTTTGAATTTATGTTTTGAACAAATAAAATTCAAATAAAATTCATGCTTGTTTTAAATTCATTTAAAATTTGTTTAATTTTGTTTAAGTCATAATAAATTCATCCAAACTCCTTTTTCAATATTTGAAACATGTAATCCAACTAAAATTTTATGATCTTTTCAAATATGAATTTTGTTATTTGTTTTGAACAATTTAAATGGTTGGAAACAACAAATACTTGTGTGTCACCTTTAAGGCACCAAAAATTCCCTAAATTAATAAATAAATTTCTAAATTGGTAAACCCTATTTTAAATTGGTTCTATTGTTGTTATTTTGTTGTTTTCCTTATGCATGTATCATACTAAACCACTGGCACCTGTTGATTAGTTGGAAAACAAATAATCTAACCAAAATCCATGGGCTTTTCATATGCAACTCAAAAATTGCATATGTGTCCATTTAAATTGTGTTACCATGTCAACTAGTTTATTTTGATGCATCTATTAACTTGACATGAATCATCCCATGATTGTGCACTTTGCCATGATATTGATTGTTTATTTTTCCTGTATTGTTTGTTTGCTTCTTCTCGGATAGACGACGACGTTGAGTCCGACGATCTTTACGACACCCCTTCTGAGGATCTAGCCCAGTACCCGGCTACTGAGTTTGCAGGCAAGTTATCACTCACATGAACCATTGTGTTCCTTTCAACATTGGTTACCGATACTTCCGTTGTCTATTCCTGCTAGCCATATGTATCGTTGCTTCTGTTACGAACCTATCACATGAACCCTGAACCCTGATATTGCCTCACCTCCACTCCCATCACCCCCTTGGTTGAGCCTGTGTCTTACTAGCTCGCTTAGGGTTGTTTTGCTCGAGTCTGTTATCAGTTACTTTCTGTTATCATATCTGTTTATATTCTGGGGCTCGATGTTAAACAACAACCTGTTAATTTGAGGTAATAATAATTTGCTGATAAGGCACCGGCAGGAGGCCCGACGTGGTTTTGAGGCCTGCTAGTGTCGACCCTAATGGGAAAAGGGTCTTGTCTACTGATCCATGATGAGCGCACTATCCGCATGTGGGAAGCGTGTATGGGCGCCCCCTCAATTTGATTCGATTCGCATCTCGTCCAAATCACCACACTTAGTTCGGGCTTTCCATTTGATGCACGCATATGCAGGTACGAACCCGAGGCCAGGGTGGAACTTTTGTAGTCGGCATTTAGGGCGGCGTGGTCTTCTAGTGCTATGAGGGTCCCCTTTTCTTCGTGGGGCTCGATTAGCCGCGCACGCACAGCACGTGGTGCTTTGGGCTTGATGCGAAGAAGAGTTGAGTTGTGTTGAGTGCCCCGCTTGGTGGGAAAGGCCTTCCCATCTGGCGGGTTATTCTTACGTGTACGACCAAATTGGTGCACCCCTGCAGGGATAAATCTTCTCGAGAAGCCGTGTTTTCCGCGGTTATGGTTGACTTGGTGAAAGTACTGGCTAACAAGTACTCAGAACAACTTACACCTAACTAATGATAACTTGGCTAGTAATAGTCTTATTGACACAATAATTTGAACCATCATTAATCCAACTGTGTGAGTTATCCTCGGATTGCTTCTTTGGATAAGGGGCGAGATCCAGGATGGGTTTGTTTGGTGGTTAGTTATAGTTGGTTACGATACGCTATCTTATCCCCTTTCTGATAGCCGGAAGTTGTAGTTTGTTCTGTAGTTGGTTAGTGCAGCCAGTTGCAGCATCTGTTATATCCCTTCCTTCCGTTGAACCCAAGGCATCTGTGCTTGGTGTTGACGGGCTACACTTTGGTGAACTGTGAGTCTTGCTTGCCAGTACGTTTATGTACTGACCCCTTTGGGGCTGTGGTTTCCGCAGACTACGCTTACGAGGATCCCCGTGACGGCTACTACGTGGAGTTTGACGAGGCTGCTGACGAGTAGGTAGCGGACCCGGGCAGGATCCGAGACATCGTGGATGGGCTCCGTTTTCTTTTCATTCCCGGCTTCTTAAGCCTATTTGGATTTGTCTGTACTCAGACCCTTTGAATGCTTCCGCTGAGTTGTAATGATGTTATGTTGGGACATGTGTCCTCTGGATGATTGTATTTGCTATCTCTGCTCTAGTGAGAGCTATTTGCAACTTATTTCTATCTTTTGTGTCATAGAGATTTGTTGTGTTATCATCTTGTTCAAAGACGTTGACGTACCATGTGTGTATGGTATGAAGTACGTCAATGGTAGTGTCCTGATTTCTATGGGATAGTTTACCTCGACGGTGAATAGTAAAGATTGGTTGTCACACATAAGTGTTGGCCTACTCGTAAGAGATGCGGGTGCCGGTAAGCCCCGTAATCCAATCAAAATACTGTTCAGTTCGTACGGTGAGTATCCTCTAGAAGTCCGGGTGCGACAAATGGTATCAGAGCCTGTCTGCCTGTAGGATCCCTTTTACTGGTCGCAGTTGAGTCTAGAAACTATTTTGTAGCTATATAGGGAAAATGAAACGTGAGAGTAGGAATTCTGCCATTTTTCTTCTTTCCCCACCCACCCACCCTTTTCTGGTAAGGAAGTGCAACGTTGTTTTCTGTTCTCACCTAAACTTTCAAGTTAGGATTTCACGAATCCTGGTTTCTCTGGGATAGTTATACCTACTAGACCATAGGAATGGAGGTGGTTGTGACATGATTTATCATGTTGCCTACTCATGATTGAGAACGGAGGCGTGTAAGACCCGGAAGCAAATCCTCTATTCCTTAAGCAGTAGATATTGATCCTTTAGAAGCCCGGATGGGTTTTTCCGTAGTACCTCAGGAGTTTTGGTCTCGTGTTTCCCGTTGTTGCTTCGATATC
Organism: Alopecurus myosuroides; assembly: GCA_028641055.1. Classification (NCBI taxonomy): domain Eukaryota; kingdom Viridiplantae; phylum Streptophyta; class Magnoliopsida; order Poales; family Poaceae; genus Alopecurus; species Alopecurus myosuroides. Next base: position 191,165,104 of record CM054060.1, on the reverse strand, counting down.
CTGTTCTTCTCAACATCCTTTTCGTCCGTTCAAACCTTGTTGTTGCTTTCCACTTCAGTTCTCTACCGGCGTCTAATCAAAACTTCCCCGATCATCTGCAGATGGATCTCAGGTTCTACCCGCAGGTGGTTCGGATGACTCGTTGCGAGAGCACCGCCGGTTATCCGGAGATGCTGAGAGACATGGTCACTTATCTGGGGTTCCGTTGGGCACCAGAGTACAAGGTCTACGAGCAGCAGCGAGATTTTGACCAGACCTACTACCAGGCTATCGTTTACATTCTGTCAGATGATGGCATGAGCGTCGTCCACCGCTACGAGGCAGTAGGTTCCACAGTGGATATGGCCGTGCAGCAGGCAGCTTACGTGAGTCTCACCGTCCTTCGTGCTGACTACTGGGGATTTGACGATTCTATCTATCGCCACATCCCCCGTGGTTACATCACTTCGGAGGGAGCTCACTTCACCCTCTATGACAACCTGGATGTCTACGAGCATGATAACACCAGGCTGCACACCACCGCTCAGTTTGTGAGGCACAGTGACGCTGTTGCCACCACACTTTCTCAGGAGTTGGCCTCAGTCAGAGAGCAGCTCTACCTTGCTTTGACTCGTCTGGCGACGTACACCACAGACTTTGTTGGAGATGAGCGCTTTGCACGTTTCGATCAGCCAGTTGGTCGTCGTCTGCCAGATGCTGGAGGTTACGAGCCGATCAGAGGTCCACTCCTCAACCTCGGAGCTGGTTACACTAGGATTCCACGCTTTGGAGCACAGGGAGTCGACGCTATGTACTTCACCACACCTAGAGTCGCTCTCAGACCACGTCAGATCTATGTGGATCGTCGATCTACTTACTTTCGTGGGCCTCCTCCTCACCGTACCCCTCGTCGTACTACTCACCGCCGTCCTGCGTGATGAGCATGGGAGTACCGATGTATCCATTCATAGCTATGTTTAGTTATCCTTTGGCTTTCGAACCATGTAATGGTGTGTTGGATATTCTGATGTATTTGAACATGTGATGATGTACCTGTTGGTTATCTATTCATGCGTCGGAATAATCTCTCTTTCGGTTACCAAGTCTATCTGTTTCTATTGTTGTGCTAAAATACATGTTTATTCAGGATGCCGCCAACAAGGAGCAACCCGCCTGAGCCACCTCCGATCACGGAGCTGTTGACTCAGATGACTCAGGTCGTGACTCAGATGGCCCAGATCCAGGCTAACCAGCACAACAACCAGAATGCTCCGCGAGTCAGCATCAAGGAGTTTCTGAGTCTGGGGCCGAGAGCTTTCGTGGCAACACGGGAGCCTCTGGATGCTGATGATTGGATCAGGGAGATGGCCAGGGCTCTTGACATTGCTCACGTTGCTGAGGAAGACAAAGTCAAGTATGCCACCTACCTACTGAAGGGTCAGGCAGCTACCTTGTGGGAGAACTACCAGACCATGAGAGCTGGATACCCAATCACCTGGGGCTGTTTGAAGGATGCCTTCTTGAAGCACCACATCCCATATGGTCTCATGGAAAGGATGCGTGAAGAGTTCTGCTCTCTTAAGCAGGGCAAGCTGGACGTCATTGGCTACCAGAATGAGTTCAATCGCCTCGCTCGTTATGCTGGTGATGAGGTGTCCACTGAGGCCAAGAAGATGGCAAGGTTCCGCCGAGGTTTTAACCCGGAACTCAAGTACGACCTCACCAACATCAAGTGCAAAGACTTCGAGGAGCTCGTGAACACCGCGCTCAATGAGGAAAATGGGCGCAAGGCGTTCGAGGAGTCCCGCAAGCACTCGCGTGAGGGTGGTTCCTCCTCCAACATGACCACCCCTCCGCAGAAGCGCCGCATCTGGGTGCCAAATGGTGCTGTCAATAGGGCTCCATATGCCCAAGCTTCTCAAGGCTTCGCTTCCCGCCCACCCAACCCAGCTCAGATGCAGGGTCAGAGGTTCTCAATGGGGCAGCCAAGGCCAGATGCACCTCGTGTCGTCACTTGCTAAAAATGCAAGCAGACTGGACACTATGCTGATAAGTGCACTCAGAGGCAGCTACCTCCACCACCTCCTCGCCCCAACACCAACCAGGCAATGGTTCGTGCTCCCCCGGGTTAAGCCTTCAACTCCAACAACAGGCCTGTCGAGAGGACCGCGAGGATGAATCATATCAAGGCCGACAAAGCTGAGGAAGCTGCTGACGTCGTTCTCGGTACATTCCCCGTTAACTCTAACCCAGCTAAAGTGTTGTTTGATACCGGAGCATCGCATTCTTTCGTGTCAAAGATCTTTGCAACAGCAGTTAAACTACCTTTTGTTGGTTTGGGTTCCCCGCTAGTAGTAAACTCCCCTGGAGCAACTATGCAAACTTCCAAGATCAGTCATGAGAATCAGATTCTAATTGGAGGTCACATATTCCTTGCCTCCCTCATTCTACTTGGTAATTCTGACATTGATGTCATTCTTGGCATGGATTGGTTGAAGGCCAATAAAGCTACGATTGATTGTGCTAAGAAGTCGATAACTCTGTTCCACCCTTCCGGCCAGATAGTCTATTCTCCAAATGAATCAAGTTCTGTTCAGCTGTACACCCTCGATGCTAAACCTCTACCTCTACTTGAAAATGTTCCGGTGGTTTGTGAATTCCCTGACGTCTTTCCAGAAGAGTTGCCAGGGATGCCTCCGGACAGAGCAGTTGAGTTCGTGATCGAGCTTGAACCAGGTACTGCTCCAATCTCTAAGCATCCATATAAGATAGCTCCTCCTGAACTGAAATTGTTGAAGGAGCAAATCGATATGTACATGGAGAAAGGTTACATTCAACCTAGTTCCTCGGCTTGGGGTTGCCCAACTCTGTTTGTTGCCAAGAAGGATCAAACAAAAAGACTCGTGGTTGACTATCGTCCTCTCAACGAGAAAACCATCAAAAACAAGTATCCAATTCCTCGTATCGATGATCTTTTTGATCAACTTGCTGGAGCCTCAATATTCTCAAAGTTGGACTTGAGGATGGGTTACCATCAAATAAAGATCAGAAAGGAAGATATTCCAAAAACAGCTTTCACCACTCGTTACGGTCTATATGAATACACCGTCATGTCCTTTGGTCTCACCAATGCACCGGCGACATTCTCAAGACTCATGAATTCTGTCTTCCATGAATACCTCGACAAGTTCGTTGTGGTATATCTTGATGACATTCTGGTCTACTCAAAATCTGAGGAAGAGCATGGAGAACACCTTCGTCTCACTCTCATGAAACTTCGCGAGCATCGTCTATATGCCAAGTTCTCAAAATGTGAGTTCTGGATTCCAGAAGTTGCTTACCTTGGTCATATCATCTCTGCCAAGGGCATAGCCATTGACCCAGAAAAGGTTAAGGCAATTGTTGATTGGAAACCTCCTAGAACGGTGAAGCAAGTCAGAAGTTTTCTTGGCTTGGCTAGCTATTGCCGTCGTTTCGTCCAAAACTTTTCCAAGATTGCCAAACCTCTCACTGGTCTCACCAAGAAGGACAAGAAGTTCGTTTGGTCTCCACAGTGTGATGAAAGTTTCAATCTCTTGAAGACTAAACTCACTTCTACCCCAGTTCTGGTTGGCCCAGATACTACCAAACCTTTCCAGATATTCTGCGATGCATCTCTCCAAGGTCTAGGTGCAGTTCTTATGCAAGAACGTCAAGTTGTGGCTTATGCTTCACGTCAGTTGAATGCACATGAGCAAAACTATCCCACACATGATCTAGAACTTGCAGCAGTCGTGTTTGCCCTCAAGAAATGGAGGCAATACTTGTTGGGTAACCGCACTGAAATCTTTTCCGATCACAAGAGTCTGAAATACATCTTCACTCAACCAGATCTAAACCTCAGGCAAAGGAGATGGATTGAAAAGATTAAAGACTTTGATCTCACCATTTCTTACACTCCAGGCAAGGCTAATGTTATGGCCGATGCTCTCAGTCGCAAGTCATATTGCAATAATCTCATGATCATGGAAAGCCAACCTCCACTTCATGAAGAATTCCAGAAGCTGAACCTTGGTCTTGTTCCTCAAGGCTATCTTGCTAGCTTGACAGCAAGTCCAACTCTCGAGGACAAGATTCGTTCTGAACAACTTCGTGACGCTGAAATCAAGAAGATGGTAGAACACATCAAAGAAGGCAAGGAGAAATTTAAGTCCTTCTCAATTGATGACAAAGGAACTGTGTTCTTCGAAGGACGCATTGCAGTTCCTCAAGTTCAAAGTCTCAAAGATATCATTCTCAAGGAGGCTCATGAAACTCCTCTCTCCATTCACCCTGGAAGTACAAAGATGTACCAGGATCTTAAGACACTGTATTGGTGGCCGGGCATGAAACGTGAAATTGCTCAATACGTTTCTGAATGCGACGTTTGTCAACGTGTTAAGGCAGTCCGTCAGAAAACAGCCGGTCTACTCCAACCTCTGAAAATTCCTGACTGGAAGTGGGACATGATTGAAATGGACTTCGTCTCTGGTTTTCCCAAGTCCAAGAAGGGCAACGATGCAATCTTCGTTGTTATTGATCGTCTCACTAAAGTAGCTCACTTCTTTGCTGTCAAAGAAACAATCTCAGCTAGCCAGTTAGCAGAGCTATACACAGCAAAGATTGTTCCTCTTCATGGTGTTCCATTGGAAATAAGCTCAGACCGTGGAAGTATCTTCACTTCTCATTTCTGGAAAAGCTTTCAAGAAGCATTGGGCACCAAACTTCTGTTCAGCACAGCTTATCACCCTCAGTCTCAGGGGCAATTCGAAAGAGTCAATCAGATTCTCGAGGATATGCTCAGAGCATGTGGTCTCTCCTTTGGCATGAAATGGGAGGATTGCCTTCCATATGCTGAATTCTCCTACAACAACAGCTACCAGGCAAGCCTAGGCATGGCACCATTTGAAGCACTCTATGGCCGCAGATGCAGGAGTCCAATCAATTGGTCTGGAGCTGGTGAACGTTCACTCTTAGGCCCTGACATTGTTAAGGAAGCCGAGGAGAAAGTTTGTATCATTCGTGACAACCTCAAGATTGCTTAGTCTCGTCAGAAAAGCTACTATGACAGCAAGCACAGGGATATGATCTATGCACCTGGTGACAACACTACTAGGAAAAAGCTTACCCGTTACGCACCAATTCGCTTATCCGTGACGCACCAGGGCGCGTCACGGCTATCACGCCGCGCCTATTGGTTTATCCGTGACGCACCGAGCTGGTGCGTCGCGCCTATTGATACCCGTGATGCACCGTCACGGTGCGCCGCGGATATCGGGAGGCACGTCACGCCTAACTAAGGAGGTGCGCCACGGCTAGGAATATTGGTGCGTCACGGCTAAGTAATGCCTCCACGGCTAAGTTACTGGGTGCGCCACGGGTATGAACTTTTGCGCGTCACGGCTATCCTCCCTGGTGCGTCACGGGTATCCTTTTTGGTGCGTCACGGGTATACTGTGCTGTATTTTTTTGAAATACGCGGTACCATATTTATACAGGTATATACACAGCTCAAATACAGAAAAATATCAGTAAACAAAATGTATCAAAACAGTTCTCTGACTAACAAATGATATATCATAGTTGATCATACTGTTTAATTAGAATTCCGAATAGCTACGTCAAACAGTTGATTATGAATACAACAAAGTGTTTATCATGGCAAATAGACCTACATCATACGGTTAATCATCGGGACCGATTACATCGATCGATGATGCTTCATCATCGGGACAAGTGACCTATCTAGTCGCCGATAACCTAATCATCTAACTAGGAACCATAGCATGACGAGCGAGGCGACGGCGACAAGAGCGGCTGCGATGGTCTTCATCCACGTGTTGTTCTTCTTCTTCTTATTTTGTTCCTCCTCGAGATGGATGAACCACCTAGCTTCCGCCGCCACTCTTGTGTTGTAGGATTTGTAGGCATTCCCTTTGAACTTGTTCACCTGCTCGAAGCAGTCTTCCCAGTGATCGTAGACTCCTGGAACCCTGCCTCTAAACACCACGTAGCACCTCGACATCTGTAATGACAAGAAAGAAAAGCAAAAACAATAGTTTTAAACATGTCTACAATAAGTAGTAAGTGGAGAAATATAAAAGGCCATCTGAGTGTGAACCAACTCTTTTAATCATCGGCATTTATACAAAAGATCGAACGAACATAGGACCGGAATAATATAAAAGCAATATAATCAAGCATTGACATAATTGAGCATCAGTTACGAATGGACGATTCATAACCGTAACCATGTGTGCCTCATATTTAGGGTGGACACATACAAGCGGCCGTAGGTGGTGCCGTTGCGCCAAGTGGGATGCACAAGATCCTAACTTTGTGAAAATCACAAGGCGCAACGGACCACCTAGGCCATCTGAGTGTGAACCAACTCTTTTAATCATCGGCATTTACTTATTCAAAAGATCGAACGAACATAGGACCGGAATAATATAAAAGCAAGATAATCAAGCATTGACATAATTGAGCATCAGTTACAGAATGGACGATTCATAACCGTAACGATGTGTGCCTCATATTTAGAGTGGACACATACAAGCGGCCGAAGTGGTGTAGCTGCGCCAAGTGGGATGCACAAGATCCTAACTTTGTGAAAATCACAAGGCGCAGCTGACCACCTGGGCCATCTGAGTGTGAACCAACTCTTTTAATCATCGGCATTTACTTATTCAAAAGATCGAACGACCATCACAAGTAGGACCGCAATAATAAAATGCAAGATAATCAAGCATTGACATAATTGAGCATCAGTTACAGAATGGACGATTCATAACCGTAACAATGTGTGCCTCATATTTAGGGTGGACACATACAAGCGGCCGTAGGCGGTGCCGCTGCGCCAAGTGGGATGCACAAGATCCTAACTTTGTGAAAATCACAAGGCGCAACGGACCGCCTAGGCCATCTGAGTGTGAACCAACTCTTTTAATCATCGGCATTTACTTATTCAAAAGATCGAACGACCATCACAAGTAAGACCGCAATAATGAAAAGAAAGATAATTAAGCATTAACATAATAAAGCATCTGTTACACGATGGACGATTCATAACCCTAACGATTGAGTTCGACTAATTTCGGAAAATGTAGCAAGCCTTACAATAGTTCTCACTCCTTCTAACTCATCCTCCCAGGGATTACAACGGGACAGCCCTCCTGAGTGATGAAGGGCCTGTCGTCACAGGCAGTTGCTAGGTAGGTATCTATGTCGCGGTTCGGCATGTTGAACCGGCAGTAAAATGTCCCACTCTTGTTCACCACTTCATGAACGATTTTCGTGGCAAAGCACTTCTGGATATCATATATCTCTTCTCTAACCTTGTCATCGCCGACCATCGACAAGCGGGAGGCCCATTGTTGGACTTGACTAGGCAGGGTAAGGAACTGTTGATCCCGTACATACGCCCGCATATGATGGAGGACATAGTAGGTGTCTCGGTTACTGCCCGCCGGCTTCTTGACGCACGCGAAAGTCGTCGTGTGGGTGAACACCCGAGCGCCCTGAACGACCTTCTCCCTAGTGATTTTGCCCCCCCTTGCGTGGTAGCCGGTGAGAGCATTATCCAAAACTTTCTTCACGTTGGATTAGTCTTTCTTCACCGCACTCCCTGAGTCGAGATACGTGGCATGCGAATGACTGATACAAATGCAGATGAGTGTGCATTGTGTATATCTGCGCGGAACAATCCAAACAAAGTGTTGGAAAGGAGCGATGAAAATCTAAAGAAAATCACTTTCGATTCGGCTAATAATATTGACTTACCCGGCAAAGTAAGGCACGAGGATGTAATCCTTGGTCTGGTTCGCCAGCATGAAGTCCCGGAGATATGTCGACGCGACTACCTGGTTCCCAACGCCGCACAACACGTCGTGGCACATGTAGAAGGGGTCCGCTATCGCGATGCCCGGTGTAGTGCAGCGGATTGCGATGGAACATATCGAAGATGTCCGAAAACCGCAGTACTATCCTATCCGCGCCGGTTGACTCGACGAAGCCCAAGTCCTTTGGCACCATGGCAATGAAAACCTGGTATGATGGATCCTTGGATTCAAGAAGGCGCGATTCAAGAAAAAGAATGCTGTCATGCAAACTCCGCATATACCCACTTGCGGCCTTGAGCTTGCTCTGGCTAAGCATAGGCTGACAAATCACATGCATCTTCGTATGCTTAGATGTAGGTGGGCCGTCCTGAACACGGAGCGGCATCTTAGCAGGCTGGCTCGCGGACTTTGCAGCCTTGGATCTAGGTCCTCTTTTCCGCGGCTTCGGCGCTTTCGGAATGATCTCCTTCTCAATCTCCTCATTAGCCGCCTTACGGATTGTGCTAGGGCTGAAAATAACTCCACCCTTCGCACTTTTCTGAGTCTCGGTGCAGGGGCCGACATCTGGAGACGTGTCTTCCTGAGAACCGAAGAGACGCTTGCAATTGGATTTATCCGCAGGAGGAGCCTCACCACGAGCCTCCGTGCTATGGTAGGGTTCTTCTGGAGGAGCAACGTAATCTCCGCCATCAAAGTCATCAGCGATGAAATCCATGGCATCAAGATCAACGTCATTCTCCTGGTCTTGTGCCATCTCCATGTCACGGGTAGGCGACGGCGCGGCGACGGTCTTGCCATGGGTCCGCTCCGGAGCTTCTAGAGGGGTTGTCTTCGAGGTGGTGCCTCGCGCCAGTAGTTCTAGAGGCGATGTCCGCGGGGTGGCGCCCCTCTTCCCCAGGCGAATCTGACTCTTCGGCCATTCCATGTTCCAAGGCATGCACTGGAGCAGCGTCAGGGTATCGGGGTCATCTTCTTCTTGGTAGGGTTGAATGGGAAGCAACAAGTCGTCGTAGCCCGCCAGCACCCGAAGCACTCGAACTCTATATACGTCTTCGCGCATCGGCCTGTTGTGGAACCTGCGGGTTGACGGTTGAACAATCATACCCACAGCAACATCCTTCAACACGCCTTCCACTGTGTGTAAGAGAGTGCATGGAACGTCGTCGTTCTGCGGAAAACATGCAGGGTGTCGTGGTGGTGTCACGGCAGATGCCATGGGATGGCTAAAGATGTGGGGACGAAGGACGCTGGAGGTGCTCGGGGAGGGATCACGCGACGAGTAGCCGCGTGAGGTACGAAGTAAACACTGCAAACAACACGATCTACCCATGTTCAGGGCCCTCGTGAGGAGGTAAAACCCCTACTCCTGCCTTTCTTTGTGTATTTTGGTGTCTCACCGAGTAGCCACAGTACAATGTTCTTGCTACCGAGTAGCCACTCTCCTCTCTAGATGATGAACTAGGTCAAGAAACTAGGGTTTCCTCCGTTCTAGTATGCGATGCCTCACGCAGGAGGCGGCGGGGCACCTTATATACATGGTGCCCAGCCGGATACGTCCAAACATGGACAAGTGTCGACATAGTGTGCACATCGTCCTTCTTCCGGGTTCCCGCTGACAGCTTTGGTTCCTAATCTTGGCCGCATCTAGAAAGTCGTTGGGCAAAACAAGGGGACAGACTGGTATCACAGTGCCAAACACAGAGTAGGCCCCCCTTATCCTGCCACGGCCTGCTTCCATGCTGTCACTGTCAGGCAGGCCGGTCCCAGATGAACAGTAGTTCGAATACTGCCAAGTACGGACCCAGGATACGCGGGATCCTGTGTCAGAACGGCTCCTTTGACTTTCTGGCCCGAGTAGGTTCCCGCCAATTCTACTCGGGCCAACTCTTCTACTCGAATGGATGGAACTTGATTGATATCTCCTTCCGGTCATCTTGAGGTGAGACCGAGTAGCAGTCAACCGGGTAGCGAATACCGGGTAGGCGGCTACTCGACCAAACCTCCCTTCTGTAAGTCGCCTTTACCACTTGCCTTTACCCTACTCGGGGGTAACCCCCCGACAGCAGTCCCCGAAGCTGGTTGAGTCTTGCGAACTCGTTCACTAGGCTCTGCAAGCTTAAAACCAATCTTTGCAACATAGCCCTTGAACCTCAAGATGCCGAGTAAAAGACCTCCGAGTAGTTCTCTAGAAAGTACCTTGAGTTTCCTGTCTTCCAAATAGCAGCTTCTTTCTACTCTGCGCCCGAGTAAAAGGACTTAGAGAATTTCTCCTCTGGCGTCTCCGCAGCGCAGAGCACAATCCAGCCCTCCGTGCTGCGACTGGACGCGTGTCAAGCATCCGTGACCCCGTCGTTTCGCTGCCACGACACGACATGCCACGCGCCCAGTTATCACGGGGCGGGCCCACTGGCTCGTTATGTCCCATCACGCGCAGTAATATCCCACGATCTGGTCGTGGGATCGACTGTGGCCGTTACGCGCGCGTTCCGCGCTTGCGTGCGTTTCTATCCGGCCACAGGCCCCACCACACGGGAATCATGGCCACGATTGATCCCACTACCCCGATGGTAACGGTAGCCTGAGGCGATGGTATAAATACCCCCACCGGTAACTTCCCCTTCTTCCTCCTCCGTGCTTTCCCTTTTCTCTCCCCTGTTTCTTCTTCGCCGTCGAGCTCTCCGCCGCCGCGCAACTCCTCGCGCCGCAGCGGATTCGTTTCCTTCACCAAAACTCTCCAACTTTCCGCCGTCCGCGCTCCCCTTGCCATGGCTGCTCGCGCCGGCTGGGCTGGTTCGCATGTCACCGTTGATGACTGCGCCTGGCTCGTGAACACCCGGAGGGTTCCTCCCGGTGTTCAGTGCCGGCCGTCCGACGGTGAGCTCGTTCCGGCCCCGCGGGAGGGCGAGCGTGTCGTTTTCCTTGCGCACTTCGCGCGAGGATTCGGCTTGCCGGCATCGGACTTCCTGCGCTCCTTCCTGGATCACTTCGGTGTCCAGATGCACCACCTTCCACCAAACGCCATTGTCTTCCTAGCCTATCACACCGTGGTGTGCGAGGCCTTTCTAGGCGTCCGCCCCACGGTGGAGACTTGGCTGAAGTATTTTCACCTCCGTCAGCAGAGTAAGGGGAAAAAGGACGGCGCGGCCGGTAGCAGTCGGGTAACCGACACCGGCAGCGCCATGATGCTGCAGCGGGCGGGAACCAACCATCCTCGCATCAAGGGGTTGGATTCCGTCCGCATGTGGCAGAAATTGTTCCTCTACGTGAAGAACATCGCCGCCACGGAGGGGGGACCGATTGAAGATCGCATCAATCTGCCCGCGTGGAGCAACCGAGCTCCAACCGGGCAGAATTGGAAGACGAAGCCCTCCAACAACCGCAACGCGATACAGATGGAGGAGCAGCTCGCCTACCTCATCGGCCAAGGGCTTAGGAGCGACGATCCCGTCGCTTGCTGGATCAAGAATCGCGTGCTGCCGCTGCAGCGGCGCTCCCATCCAAATTGCTATCTGGGAGGCCCTCGTGACTGCACCCGCACGACCACGCTCGAGCTCAGCGACGCGGAGGTCGCCGACCACGCAAGGTCGATCCTGACCACAAGCCTCCCTGACGACTGGGAGTACGGGTTCACCCCTTTCAGTCGCACGAAGCCGATCCCCCGGGTACGTTCTACTTGTTCCGCTCTCAACATATGCCATCCGACTAGAAAATCTTCTCTCTTGGCAGTAACTAGCAATTACCTTCTGTACCGAGTAGATTATTCTATCGACCTGCCTAGGCTTAGTATGCTTGATGTTTGCACGCCTTGTCGAGTAGGATACTCAGGAGACATACTTAGGCTTGATATGCCTGTTGTTTGCACGCTTTGCCGAGTAGGACACTTAGCAGATTTCCCTAGGGTTAGTGTGCTTTGTGTTTGCACGCCCATCCGGGTAGAGTGCTTTCTCGCTATTCGGCTAATTTGCAATGTTTCTCTGTCTTTCAGCTCCTTGACCGCCAGCTAGCTGAGAGCTGTGAGCGTTTTGAGGACAATTGGTCCGATGACCGAGGAGAAGATGACCAGGCTTACCTCGATGCCGTGGATCAGATCAATCTCCCTCACTCCCCCTCGACCGAGAAGCAGCCTGCCGAAACATCTCTTCGCGACTGGACTGAGGATGAACTCGAAGGTAACGGTGTGCTTACTTTACTTGTTTGCGACAAGCACTAATCCATTGTTTGCTGTTTCTGATTCGCTCCTCTTCTTTTCCTGAATCCGCAGACGACGTTGATGAGGAGAATGAGAATGAGGACGAGGACGAGAACGAGGGCGATAGAGCCCTTGAGGTCAATCCTCTTTCTGTCGCTGCACCCGCTACTCGCAAGCGGACTGGCAGCGGCGCCGTAGAGCCCCCCGCCAAGAAGAAGAAGTTGACCGAGAAGACGACCAAGAAGGTCGTGAAGAGACCAAGGCGAACACTTTCCTCCACCACCGCGTAAGTTTCTTCTCGGTTGCATGTTTCAGTTTATCCTGCTCTTCTCGGTTGCTTCCCAATTCTTCTGCTTCACTGTTTTTCCCTCGTTTTCCTCTGCCCTTTTCTTATCTTTGATTCCAATCTCCCTTTCAGTGCCCCCTTGAACGCGGATGCCGCTTTTGCCTCCAGCGAGACTCGGAAGAAGACTGCCATTGATGTCGACAAGCTGATCGACCTCGATGGCGACGAGAACAATGCCGCCAATGCATCAGCAGAGGGCACTGATGCCCAGAACGCTGAGCCAAAGCCGCAAGATGCTGCTCATCAGGAGAGACCACCTTCCCCTCCGGCCGACACCGCCGAGGGGAACCAAGATCAGGATGCAGAGATGCACCACGATGCCGCCGTCGAGCGGCCTGAAGCAGAACATGAGCAGCCAGCCACAGGGGCTGCCGGACAAGAGAATCCCGCTGCCGAGCAGCGGGTAGAAGATACAGTGATGACCGAGGAGTATCCTCTGAGCAGCGCGCAACCGGGCGCTGCACAAAGTAGTGCGCAACCAGATGCTGCACAAAGCGGTGGGTCCGTGGTACCACCCATTGATCAAGGCTCTGCACCGCCAGATTCCTCCTTGGTGCCACAGACCAAGGATGCAGCCAGCCCTCCTGCCGGGCGAGTAACCAGGCAGCAAGCCCAAGCCCTAGACGCTCTGAAGGAGGCAGTCGAGAAGAGGGCAGCCGAGAAGAAGGACACCGAGACTCAGAAGTCCGAGAAGCCAACTTCCGGGAAGCCACCTGCTCAGAAAGAGACATCAAAGAAGAAGGCTGCCGACAAGCCGCCGTCGACATCAGCTGGCCAGTCCAGGCAGCTTGTTATCCGCAACCCCAGTGCGGTTCGTGCCGCCGCCACCCTAGCCGATCAAGCCCTCTACCCGGATTACATGGTGAAGGTCAGCCAACAGCGCCAGATTAGCCTTTCCGTCGAGGACCGGAAGATTGCTCTCACCAAAGGAAGGAAAGCCGTGGCGGTGGACTCCATGCCCCCGGCTCCCGTCTCCATTGCTTCTCGGGGAGCCTAAGACCAAGAAATAACATCCCAGAGCCTCGAGCAAGTTCTCGACCTCATTGGCTTTATCGATGCTAAATGGGATAGCAAGATTCTCGGCAACCCCAACTGGAATGGCATCGATTTGGGCGACATCGATCACATGCGCCAGGACTGGAACAAGGTGGACTTGGGTTACAAACCCATGACCGTCTCGACCACCTCTGCAACTCTGGCCGCCAAGATGTTCGTGCACCGCAAGAACGCAGAGGATCTCGAGCAGTCCTACGCGGTAAGCCTTAACTTATCTTTTCCGAGTTGCATCTTCGCTTCTTTTCTTCTCTTCCTCTTTTCCTTATCCATCACCCAGTCCCCGAGATTCTGGCCGAGTAGGCAGACACTCTTCCGAGTAGCCGCCTTCTCGGGTGGAATCTCAAATACTTTGCCTGACACTTGTTTCTTTTGCTTTTCAGAATAGTGTACTGAAGCGGACCCACCTGCACCGCCAACTTCTCTGGAACCACGCTATTGCCAAGAGGCGCATTGCCGCCCTTGAGAAGGAGAAGGTGATCGCCGAGGAAGCCGACAAGGAAGTCATGAACAGTACCATGAGGCTGTCCGAGGTGGAAGGTGTGCTTCTCGCTTACGCTGTTCTTGCGTTTTTTGTTTACGCCCGCTATTGCTTTTTGCATTAACCATCTCTGCTTTGCAGGGAAACTGAAGGCCCTGGCTGACGAGCACGACAACTGCCGTGCCTTTGTTGCGAATGCCGAGACCACCATCGAGAAGCTTGAAGGTAAACCTCTGTCTACTCGGTTTGCCTTTGCCTGTTTCTTCCTTTCACTTCTCTGCTAACCGTGCTTTGCTCTTTTCAGAAGATCATAAGAAGTTTGTTCTCGAGCACCAGGATTGCCTTAAACCTGCTGAAGTGGAGGTGCGACTAGTAAGCCAATCTGCAGCTCTGCAGAGTGCACATACTACCGAGATGGAGACGTTGCAACTCCAGCTGCGGGAGGCACTCCAGGATGCTGTCAAGCTTGGTGACGAGAGGGACAGAGCCATCGCCGAGAAGGCAAAAGCCGAGACAACCTTCAATGCCAAGATAAAGGCCCTCGAGCAGGAGCGTGAAACGCTGAAAAAGGCCAATGCTGGGTACTGCACTCAGTTGGACGGACTTCGCTCGCTCGAGGAGAAGCACATTTCCAATGAGGAGCAATGGAAAACCCAGTTGCAGCAGCTGCGCCACGAGCTTCACAGTAAGTTCCCTCCTTTCTGCATCTCTTTTTCTCGGTTCTGCCTCTTCTCTGATCCTGTGACTGAATTTTTCGCTTGCTTTCGTGCAGAAATCTTCCCTGATCTCGTGTCCGCTTGCGCGCCTGCTTTGGCCAAGGCCCGAGCAGCTCGCATTGAGAAGGGCAAGGACGCGGATACCAGAGCCGAGATCGAGGACAGCCTGTTGGTGATGCGAGGGCACTTTGAACGCCTAGCCGGCGTGGGCACCGATCTGGTGCGCGTCGGCTTCGAGCTCCACAAGCTATTCTGGCCTGAAGATTCCGCGCCGACAACCATTGATGGCCTTGCTCTGAAGCTGCACAATGTGAAGGCTGAATTGAAGAAGTGGCGCGCCTCGGGAGCTCGGGCGGGCGCTGATTTGATGCTGCTCTGCGTCGCCTCTTGGTACGAGAACCTGAACATGCAGGTCATCCGCGGGAAGCGCGCCAATTCCAAGTGGGAGATGGATCCCAGCTGCGTGACCACGCGCAAACTCATTGCGTATGAGGTTGCCGAGTGCGCGGATACGGCCACCTTCATCGATGGCCTCCCTGAGCCCGACACCGAGATGGAGGAGGACGAGGAGGAGGATGAAGAGACAGATCCCGAGTTGAGTTTCTTCGACTCACCCCAGGGCAAGGGGAAGGCCGCGATCATCGCGAGTAGCGATGAAGAGACCGAGGAGATCGACACCGCTGCCCTCGAGTTCGGCACCTCATCAGGAGCCGCTCTCGACGACACGGTACGCCCCCAAGGCCAAGCCTCTGGTCCATCCGAGATGGAGCAGGTCGCCACCGTCCGCGCGGAAGCGGATGCGACCACCACAAGCGCCGAGGAGGAAGCCGCGAAGGCAGCTGCAGCCAGCTCGGAGGCGGAGGCGGACAAGACCGCCACCGAGAATGAAGCAGCCCAGGCAGCCCAGGCCAACACCGACAACACCGCCTCTTCGACCTGATCTTATCCTGCAAGCTTTTTTACTCAAACATTTATCAGATCCCCGGGATGCCGGGAGCAGATGTATCAGACTATTTTATTCCGTTGCTACTCAATTTTATTCCCACTTTTGTTATTTCCAATTTAATCAATTTGTTCAACCTGGGCTGAATGCCGAGTTGCGTTATCATGCGAGTCCCCGAGTTGCGTTTCTTATTCACCCTATCTTTTCATCTCTGCTCTACCCGCAACTTGTTGCTTTTTTGGTATTCGAGTCACAAGAGTTAAAGAGTAGAGCTGCAAATACTTAGCCGCTTAGAAACAATCATAGTAACGCAGCCCACCACTTAGCCGAAAAGACAAGTCACAGAACAGTAATAACAACACCCTACTCGGTTCCTGGACTCTTCCTTTCCTTAGTAATTTTTCTTGTGCTCATGGACCTTTTGCTTGTTCTCTTGCTTGCCATGAAGCCGGGTTTCGGACAGCAGCAAAGTCGAAGAGTTGGCATGTAGGTTTAAACACAGTACTCAATGTACCTTTGAATTTTGGAGTAGAGCAACCGAATAGACAAAAGGTAAAGCCGAGTAAAAACACTTAGAGCAATTTTGGACGAGGGCAGTCCCCGAGAACAATTTCAGATTGCAGAGTAGAATTTCAACTCGGATAAGAGGATACATACACATCTTTGCTCACGAATGAAAACGACGAAGTAGAGCTACATTCCAAGGGCGCTTGGTTTCCTCTCCGGATTTATCTGCCCTGTTCGCCTGTGGTGGGCGCACATCTACAAGATAGTACGCATCATTGTGCAGCGCTTTGCTCACAATAAAAGGTCCTTCCCATGGAGGAGACAACTTGTGCATCCCGGCTGTGCGCTGCACAAGCCTAAGGACCGTGTCTCCTTCTCGGAAAACCCTTGGGTTCACCTTTCGGCTATGATAACGCCGCAGGTTTTGCTGGTAGATAGCCGAACGTGACAGAGTCAGCTCTCTTGCTTCTTCAAGCAGGTCAACGTCGTCTTCTCGAGCTTCTCTCGCCTCCACCTCAGTGTAGAGGGCTACTCGGGGGGAGTCATGCTCTAAGTCTATTGGCAACACGGCCTCAGCCCCGTATACCAAGAAGAATGGCGTGTAGCCGGTTGACCGGTTAGGGGTAGTCCTTAGACTCCACAACACCGCTGGCAACTCGTCTAACCAACACCCAGGTGTTTTCAGCAGTGGCTCCATCAGCCTTGGCTTTATGCCTGCCAGTACCATGCCATTTGCTCTTTCAACTTGCCCATTGGAAGCGGGATGCGCGACTGACGCAACGTCTAGTCGGATATGCTTATCTCTGCAGAACCGCACCATTGCTCCCTCAGCAAAGTTTGTGCCGTTGTCGGTGATGATACTGTGCGGGTAACCATATCTCAGGATTATATCCTTCACGAATTTCACAGCCGTGGCCCCATCGCACCTCCGAATAGGTTTCACTTCAATCCACTTGGTGAACTTGTCCACCATGACCAAGATGTGAGTCATGTTGCCTCTAGCCGGCTGGAAAGGCCCAACCATGTCCAAACACCAAACAGCAAATGGCCAGGTGATAGGAATTGTTTTCAACTCGGAAGCAGGCATGTGAATCTTACTTGCGAACATCTGGCAGCCTGTGCACTTCCTCACGATATCCTCAGCTTGCTGCAGTGCTGTGAGCCAGTAGAAGCCATGCCGAAAAGCTTTCTGGACCAGCGCCCGAGAAGAGGCATGGTGCCCGCATTCTCCTTGGTGTATCTCTATCAGGATCTCTTCTCCTTCTGCTGGATCCACACATCGTTGCAGCACGCCAGTGGCACTTCTCTTGTGCAGCACATCTCGAACAATAGTGTAGCCCTTGGATCTTCTCTGAATCTGCCTTGCAGTCACCTCATCTTCAGGTAGAGTACCGTCCCTTAGAAAGGATAATATGGGCATCGCCCAACTCGGTGTCTCCCGTGCGGGAAACACTGGTTCGTCCAGTTCCATTGGGACAGGCTCTTGTGGTTGCTCAGGGGGAGTAGGAGCGCTTCTTTGTAACCCAGATCGATTGGCGAGAACTTCTTCAATGAATACAACAGCCTCCGGGTTAAGGGCGGCAGTCCCCGAGTAAGGAGTGGCAGTCCCCGGGTAAGGAATGGCAGTCCCCGAGTAAGGAGCGGCAGTCCCCGAGTAGAGGACGGCAGTCCCCGGGTTTCCTGAAGCACTCTCCCAGTCAATCTCCATGGGGTCAGATTCTTCACTTGGCAGAGAAGGAACAAATATGGACTCCGAGTTGGGAGAAGGCTTGATGGATGGCTTCCTCAAATGCTCCAAGGCGATTCCCGCCGGGATGGATTGCCGAGAAGATCCCAACTTGGATAACTCATCTACTGCTTCGTTCTCTGCTCGGTGAATGTGCTGGAACTCACAACCTTCGAAAAACCCAGTCATAGACTGCACCAGGAAGCGATATGACGCCATGTTGGCATCTAGAGCATCCCATGTACCCGAGACTTGCTGCACCACCAGATCTGAATCTCCATAGCATATGATGCGCTGCACTCCAACTTCCTTTGCTACTCGCAAGCCATGCACCACTGCCTCGTACTCTGCTACATTGTTGGATGCCTTGAAATGAATCTGCAGCAGATACTTGAGCTGATCTCGCTTGGGCGACGTCAGCACCACGCCAGCACCAAGGCCTTCCTTCACCTTCGAGCCATCAAAGTGCATCTTCCAGTAATTGGATACTGGAGCAGGAGGTTCATACTGCACCTCGGCCCAGTCCACAAGAAATTCCGCCAGGATCTGAGACTTGATGGCGTCTCTTCTCGCATACACGGGAGCATACGCAGCTAGCTCAATCGCCCACTTGGCTACTCTGTCACTCGCCTCCTTGTTGCCCATGATAGCCGAGATGGGAGCAGAGCTCACAACTGTGATAGGATGCTCCTGGAAATAATGTTTCAGCTTCCTGGCGCCTAGGTACACACCATAGGTCATCTTCTGGTAGTGCGGATAGTTTTGCTTGGAACTGGACAGCACTTCACTGAGATAATATACTGGGCGCTGCACACTTTTGCCTTATTCTTCTCGTTCCACCACAATCACCACGCTGACTACTCGGTTACTCGCAGCAATGTACAGCAGCATTGGCTCCTTGGGTAGCGGACTAGCCAAGATGGGAGCACTAGCCAGCATTGCTTTCAGCTCATTGAATGCCACGTCCGCTTGCGGAGTCCAGACAAACTTGTCACTTTTCTTCATAAGCTGGTATAGAGGCAGGGCCTTCTCGCCCATTCGGCCCAGAAAACGACTCAGAGATGCCAAGCAACCTGTGAACTTCTGCACATCTTTCAGTGATCTCGGTAAAGACATGCTCTCAATAGCTTTTATCTTTGAAGGGTTGGCTTCAATGCCCCGACTAGACACCAGGAAACCGAGTAGCTTTCCAGCCGGTACACCAAAGGTGCACTTACTCGGATTCAGTTTCATTTTGTACTTGCGTAGGTTAGCAAAGGTTTCCTCCAGGTCGGCAAGCAGAGTATGTGTTTTATTCGTTTTGATGACAATGTCATCTACGTACACCTGCACATTCTTGCCGAGCTGGTCGTGCAAGCATTTCTGCATGCATCTCTGATAGGTTGCACCCGCATTCCTCAAGCCAAAACACATGAAACGATAGCAATAAGCCCCGTACGGGGTAATGAAAGCAGTCTTTATTTGATCAGCAGGATTGAGTGCAATCTGGTGAAAACCAGAGTAGGCATCTATGAAAGACAGCAGTTCACAACCAGCAGTGGAATCGATCACCTGATCGATGCGAGGTAGCGGGAAAGGATCCTTGGGGCATGCCTTGTTCAAGTCGGTGTAGTCGACACACATGCGCCATGCAGTGGCAGCCTTGGGATCCTCCTTCTTCTTCTCGACCATGACTGGGTTGGCTAACCAGTCCGGGTGCAGCACCTCCATGATGAAGTTACTTATCAGCAGCTTGGTGATCTGGTCACCAATGGCCTTCCTTCTCTCATCTCCGAAACGGCGCATAGCCTGCTTCACTGGTTTGGCGTCAGGACGCACATGTAATGAGTGCTCAACCAACTCCCTCGGGACTCCTGGTAGATCTTCATTGGACCAGGCGAATACATCCCGATTCTCACGGAGGAAGTGGATGAGCTCGCTTTCCTATTTCTCCGCCAACCCGGAGCCAATGATGGCTACGCGGTCGGGGAACTCGGGGTCGACCTGGACCTTCTTTGTCTCCTTGGCAGCTTGGAAAGCGGTACCATGCTGGGTACTCGGCACACCTTGTGCACCGGCTTGTGCGGACTGAGCCATAGCCACCACCTCATACATCTTCTTCTTCTCGGCAGCAATCACCATCGACTCCGCCAACTGGGAGCTAGCAGAGGCACACTCCATGGATTTCTTGTAATCACCAGAGATAGTAATGATGCCGTTGGGACCAGGGATCTTCATCTTCAGATATGCAACATGGGTAGAGGCCATGAACTTACTCAGAGCAGGCCTGCCGAGTAGAGCATGGTAAGGACTCTGATGATCCACCACCTCGAACTGCAGGCGCTCTGTGCGACAGTTATCCCTGGTGCCGAATAGCACATCGATCCACACTCGGCCAATCGGGTTGCACGAGATCCCGGGCACAATGCCATGGAAGGTGGTCTTGCTAGGCAGCATCATGTTCTCGGCCAGGCCAAGCTTCTCAAGTGTGTCCTTGTACACAATGTTGATGCTGCTGCCGTTGTCGATTAGCACCTTGCTGAACCTCACATTCTTCTCGGGACCCAGGAAGGTAGGATCCAGCACCAAGGCATAGCTACCCGGATTGGGAATTACCTTGGGATGATCTGCTCGGATCCACCTGATCTCCTGGTCACACCAATACATGTAGTGAGGGACAGCAGGAATCACTGCATTGACCTCCATGGCCCGCCTCTGTTGTGACTGCTTGTCGACTGGCTCAGAAGTGAAGATCATATAGCTCTCGTGGTGCTCTTGGTACTGATTGGAGCCTCCGCCCCCATTGTTGCCGTTGTTGTTGTTGCCCTGGTAGTTGTTGTTGTTGCCTCTGTTGTTGTTGTTGCGGTTGTAGTTGTTGTTGTTGTTGCGGTATCTCTCATTGTTGAAGTTCTGGTTGGCTCCTAAAGCCACCTGGTTCACATTTTCTCTTCTCGGGTACACTGGCGGCCGAGCTGCGGGTGCGCGAGTAGGCTGCACATTGGCATTGGCTGCTGGCAGAGGAGGAGGAGGAGGCAAGCCATCACTCTTGATCGCCTCCCACCACTCGCACTGCCGAGTAGTGTGGTTAGCAGGCCTCGAGGGGTGGTGAGTGTGGAAGCTGCATGGGCCATCCTTCATGTCATCAAAGACAAACTTCTTCGGCTGCTCGGAGTTCCCGCTACCCGACTGAGAGGTGCGAAATGGCTTCTTGTTGCCTTGGCCCTGGTTCTGGTTTTGCCCGTAGGCTCCAGCAGGTTTCTGCCTCTGGCTGCCACCAGCTCCAACAGTCACTGCATTCACCTCTTCGGGATCATACCGATTATCTACTCGGCGCTTGTTGCGGAACTCGTTGCGCTTGCTGTTGCTGAAGTTTCTTCTCGGCTCAGAGGAGTCCATCAGTGGCTGAGTAGGATCACCAAGTGCGTACTGATCCGCAATCTTGATGGTCTCCGCCAGAGTGTTCGGCATCTCCCTCTGCAATCTCTGCCACAACATACTGCCATGCCTGCATCCCTGCGCAAACCAAGTGATGGCCTGTGCTTCATTCACACCCTCACAGGTGTTCCTCAATGTGCTCCACCGAGTAAGATACTCGCGGTCTGTCTCGTCTTCTCGCTGCCTGCAAGCTGATAGCTGCTGTGGCCTATTCGGCCTCTTGTATGTGCTCGTGAAGTTGCTGATGAAGGCATCCGAGAAGTCCAGCCAGCAGTTAATGCTGTTCTTGGGCAAGTTGTTGAGCCAAGTGCGGGCTGGACCCTCTAGCATCTGTGGAACATAGCGCACAGCCCACCTTCTGTTGCCATTCGCGATATGGACCGCGGTGACATAGTCATTGAGCCAATCTTCAGGCTTGGTGCTGCCATTGTAGCTCTTGGTGCCTCTTGCAAGCTGGAAGTTCTTCACGGACGGCTCGTTCATGATGCGCGGGCCAAAGCACTCGGGGCCAGGAGGACCCGTGCTCTCCAGCCGCGCCGACAAGCTGATCCGGTCCAACTGATGCCTCGCATCTCCAGGCGCCAGCACGCGCTCACCAACACGGTCATGAATATCATAGCCAGCCATCTCCATAGCCGAGTAGCCATCATCATACCTGTCCACCTGCACAGCTGCAGGCTGCTCCACCGGGTTGGCGACTGGCGCCACTGCCCCCACGGCTTTGAGCTTGATGGGCTTGAGAGCCTGCTCTTGCAGCGTTGTGTTCCTGCCCGGGCTGCTGCGGCACAGCAAGCTGTTTCGCGGCAGCAGCCGGGTCATACACCTTCATTTTCCTGTCTCTGCCCGAACGCCCGCTGCGGCTCTTCTCGCGGCTGGGATGCGGAGACGAGGCCTGATCGTCAGATCTAGCCGCGTGCGAGTGAACCACCTGCGAAGCCCCAGCACCCGGGTTGGCCTTCCGGAACTCCTCGTTCTGCCTAGCAGCCTCCAACACCAACTCGTTGAGCCTTTCCTGCTGCCTAAGACGCGCATCGCCATCTAGGCGAGGCAACTCGGCAGCTACAGCCTCTGCAGCTCTAAGTGTCTTGGCGGGTGTGCTATATCTGGGCCTAGTGGAGGTGTTTGCGGTGGCGGACTGAGCAGGAGCCTCTACAACCGTTGCCATCTCGGCGCCAAGGTTGCGCCGAGTGGCACCTACTCTGCTAGCCCTCCTAGTGACTGGCGTGAAGCCGTGAGCCTTGTTGTACTCGAGCTGATCTAGACTCAACTCCAACCTCACCTTATCCAACTCTGCCTGCTCGGCAAGCAGCTCTAGGCGTTGCCGCTCTAGCTGCTCCCTCATGGCCAGGAGCTCGACGTCGGTGGGGGTTGGCATGCCAGGACGCGTAGCCGACGAGGGAATGACCGTAGACGTGGAAGGCGGCAAGTTGCTCTCCTTCTCGTAGGGCCGGTGAACCCTGCCACCAGCCGGTGCATCGATCTCCTCGACGACGGCCGCAGCGCCAGTAGCGGCTGCGCCAGTGTTAGCCGCCAAGCCCGTCACCATCACCTCAGCACAGTTCGCAGAGCGGCACGCGGGCCTTCCGCGAGCAGCGATCACCGCGGGAGGATCCTCCGCGTCATGCACCAGCTCGGGATACGCGCGGTTGGCGATGGTGGCGACGTAGACGAGGTGAGAGCCGAAGGAGATCACCGAGCCGCCCTCCGGCATGGCCCTGCCGCCGAAATCGCCGGCGTTGTCGGTGACGAAGTCGAAGGAGCCGAATCTGTGGACAAGGCCACAGACCACGCGCTCCGCTGAAGAAGATCCCGTCCGAACAGAAACTCCAACCAGCGCCGCTGGTTGCCCCACGGTGGGCGCCAACTGTCGTGGTGGTGTCACGGCAGATGCCATGGGATGGCTAAAGATGTGGGGACGAAGGACGCTGGAGGTGCTCGGGGAGGGATCACGCGACGAGTAGCCGCGTGAGGTACGAAGTAAACACAGCAAACAACACGATCTACCCAGGTTCAGGGCCCTCGTGAGGAGGTAAAACCCCTACTCCTGCCTTTCTTTGTGTATTTTGGTGTCTCACCGATTAGCCACAGTACAATGTTCTTGCTACCGAGTAGCCACTCTCCTCTCTAGATGATGAACTAGGTCAAGAAACTAGGGTTTCCTCCGTTCTAGTATGTGATGCCTCACGCAGGAGGCGGCGGGGCACCTTATATACATGGTGCCCAGCCGGATACGTCCAAACATGGACAAGTGTCGACATAGTGTGCACATCGTCCTTCTTCCGGGTTCCCGCTGACAGCTTTGGTTCCTAATCTTGGCCGCATCTAGAAAGTCGTTGGGCAAAACAAGGGGACAGACTGGTATCACTGTGCCAAACACAGAGTAGGCCCCCCTTATCCTGCCACGGCCTGCTTCCATGCTGTCACTGTCAGGCAGGCCGGTCCCAGATGAACAGTAGTTCGAATACTGCCAAGTACGGACCCAGGATACGCGGGATCCTGTGTCAGAACGGCTCCTTTGACTTTCTGGCCCGAGTAGGTTCCCGCCAATTCTACTCGGTCCAACTCTTCTACTCGAATGGATGGAACTTGATTGATATCTCCTTCCGGTCATCTTGAGGTGAGACCGAGTAGCAGTCAACCGGGTAGCGAATACCGGGTAGGCGGCTACTCGACCAAACCTCCCTTCTGTAAGTCGCCTTTACAACTTGCCTTTACCCTACTCGGGGGTAACCCCCGACACAGGGCGTCAGAGAGTCCAGTATAAGGCAAAGGAAGATCGACGCTCCAACGCTTAACTATTTACCTGGCTGGCGAGGGCGTCGAGCTCCTCTAGTGGCGAGGGGCCAACGACGACAGCGGGCGTGCTACTGTTCAATGGCGAGGGAGAACCGGCGGCGGGCGTGGAACCGATGGCCAGGCGGCGGTTGTTCGTTGGTGCACGCTCTTCATTCGGCGGAGAACCGCCCACTGTGGGCGTGCAACGGATGGTCAGGCGGGTAGAGGCGGGCGGAGTCACTATCGGCGCCGTGGTGTAGGCGGGCGGAGTCACAAGTGGGTCCGCCATCGTGGCGTTGGCCGGCGAGACTCTGGACAAGTCTCTTGAGTTGCTGCCCTGCACGCTAGGCACCGGGCACGGCCCCACTCGACCTCCTTCATTCCATCGAGTAACCACATCGTAGATGGTAGGCAAAACGCTGCCCATTTGTTCTGCCAAAGCTGTTTTGACAATATTAGGAATATCGGCAACTTTGGCCTTGAGGTCTGCAATCTCGCGATCGCGGGCTTCGTCACGTTGGATATCTTCGATGGTCCTCTTTCTATTCCTTCTCGCCTCCCTGGGCTCCTTGAAGTACTCTCTGAGCTTCGTCGTCGTGCCCAGGCCACAAACTCGGCCACCTGACGGCCTTTTGTGCTTTTCCTTCCCCTGCGTCACGTTCACCGCCCTATTTAAACTGTCGACCCACGGGCCGTGCAGCCTCGGCATGGATGACGAGGTTCCACCACTTTCGATTTCTAAGTTCTGCACAATTAGCGTGAACCGTTTAGAATTCCACCAGTACACTATAATGCAATCGACTAGATCGTCGAGAGCAAACTAACTAGGGTGGTGTATTTACTTACCAAGTTGTCATACAACGTCTTCACCTTCTCATCATCGGTAGTATACTCATTAGCTACCGGGTCATATGTAAACCGGGCCCTGATGAAGTTTTTCGTCCACGGCGAGTACTTTGCGAGAGGGTCAGGGATGCCCTGTTCTGCACGTTTGGCGTCCTCCTTCTCCCAATTGGGAATCGCCGCTCTGTAACCGCCGCATCCCAGTTTGTGGGAACCAATGTTCAACTTCCGCATCCTCTGCCCCCAATCAGCGTTAGCCTTGGCGACTTCGCTCTGGCAAAGTACCTTGAAGTCCCGGAGTTCATCTTCGGTGATTCTCGGCTCACTCGCTAAAACATCCTGCAGGCTATTTTCGGGGTCCAAGACCTTAACCTTCACCCGGTGTTTCCAGTTGGCCAAGGCGGTGTTCATCTTACCAATGGCGCAGTGGTTGACTATATTCCCCGCCAGATTGTCGTTATTGTACTTAAACGGCTCGTCTGGCGGATGCGGGTACAAGTATCGTCCGTGCAGCTTTCTAAAGAGAAGAACCTGATAATGTTCATTCTCTTTTTTCCTTAGATCATCGGTTAAGATCCTGACAGTGTCCCGGACAATGCAACCAATCTGGTTGCCGAATCCTTTGACCACCGCCTCGGGCGCGATTGGATACCCAAAGCTATCAATTTCCGTGATCTCTTCACGGTAGGTGCGGAGAGTGTTACTTTTCCGTTTCCTCTTCTTCTTGGCTTTGCTACCACCATCTGTCTGACCGCCGGCATCAGTGGTGTCATTTCCGCCGGCGGCGCCACTAGTGGTATCACCGGCGCCACTAGTCGTGTGTCATCCTCCTTGCCACCGCTAGTGTCCGCGTCAGCCCAGGCATCCGCCGTCGGGTCGTATTGCTCATCTTCTTCGTCGGTGATTTGCCAGAACGGCTTAGAACTGCCGGCCTCGTCGTCGTGTGCCATGTTCTGAAGGGGGAAATTATTGGTTAATCTAAAGGAAACAAAAAATCGACATACTACTCGATCACGGGAAAACGGCTTAGTCCTAAATTCACGGGAAAATTTCGGCATGACCTTTGCTAATTTTCTAATACTAGAGTGCCCGATTCTCGCCGAAACGGAAATTAATCAACATTTCGGCGAAAATGGGCAACTCATTTGAATTCCCTGCAAAGTTTTAAACGGCTCTATGGCCGGAAAGATTTCCAAAACATGATTCAAGCACACAGCTCAAGCACATACAACAAAAACCTTCACCACAAATCAATCTCCACAAGTTAATCCAACCACCAGGAACCAGTGAAATCACAGATCCGGTGGAATCATCACAAGGCCAAGCTAGGAACTGAAGTAGCAGGCCTGATCAACTTGCCATTCCTAACTTACTGTGCACTGTTATGACATGTTTGCATGCTTATTAAATAATAATCAGTCTTCTTACTGTGCACTGTTATGTTCTAAGCAATTAAAAGTAGGAGGCAAATTAAGCTGCAGGAATTCACATGCCAGCAAGACGTCCCTGCTACCTCCAGAGAAGAAGAAAAACCAAGTAACGGCAGCAGGAGCGAGGAGGACACAAGATCCACTAATTCGACCAAGAACAAACAAAAAGTAACGTATGAGCAGAGCTATATGGTTGACAGAGCTCAACATGCAATTAACAGAAAGTGACTATATGGTGACAGGCACAGTTAGTTTTCTCTCCATACACATATCTAATTTTGACCCACCGAATGGCCTCGAGGATCGCCTAATTATCAGCAGGACATAGTTAAGATATTATTCCTACTCCCATTACACTGGCTGAAATTCGTCCCGCTCCCACTACACAAGCTGCTCCTCCTCATTTCTCTACATCTACTTCAACAAAGCTTAAATACTCATCGTCGTCACAAAACCAGCTCACAGACTCACAATCAAAGCAGATGGTACTCATACAACAAATCCAGCTCCTAGCTTTTTTGCTTCCAAAGAAAAAAAACAAACAAAAAAAACAGTTGAGGCGAGTTACTCGTCGTACAAGTACACACAAGGCTGCGCTCTGCTCCTCGTCGCGGTGCACATACCACACCAACTTGGCCTACTATTCTGACGGACACAAAAATTTGTGTGCTCTGTTACTACTGAGAGATGAAATCACAAATGGTATCTACCGCTTCCTGAGCACACAAAAATTGTTTGAAGATTAACTCTATTGGCATCATTCAGCAACTCGATGCCCACACCACAAATTGGCATACGATGTTTTATATTACCATATCACAACAAATCTAGCCTGGTCACTGTCTAAAATCCAGATGGCATGAACAGCTAGCCCACACCTAGGGCCAATGCACACGAAAAGCTTCAGGTTTCTTCCATTTCGTTGTTCACGCAGGTACAAGAACAGGAACAAGAACAGGGCAAGGAGGAACAAGAACATGGCGGGAGGGGAGGAGGAGGGGTCTTACCTAGGGCTCGTTATAGTCTTTCACGCAGCTGCACACAGCGTCGTGAAAGGGGAAGAAGCCGTCGTCCTTGGCAGGCCTGCAGCTGCACACGACATCGTGGAAGACGGAGGCCTTGGCACTCCTGTAGGTGGATGGCGGCGCGGCTCCTCGTCCTCCTCCTTGTCGTGGACGGCGGCGCGACTCCCCTCCTCCTGGGCGGTGGGCGGCTACGGTGCTGGGCAGCGGTGGCTAGGGCAGCGGTGGGCGTGCGGTGGCTAGGGCGGGAGGGCAGCGGTTGCTAGGGCTAGGGCGCTGGGCGGCGGTGGCTAGGGCTAGGGCGCTGGGCAGCGGTGGCTAGGGCTAGGGCGCTGGGCAGCTGCACACGGCATCGTGGAAGGGGAATGGAGGCGACGGTGGTTCTTTCAGATCGAGATTGGAGAAGAGGAAGAAGCAGAGGGGAACGGCCCCGTACGTGCTATAGAAGAGGATAGCGGTGACGCACCGAGGGGAGGTGCGTCGCGCTTAAAGTAACCGTGGCACACCAACTAACCGCGCGTCGCGCCTAAGCTATTCGTGACGTACCTACGAAAAGTGCGTCGCGCCTAAGCTAACTGTGGCGCACAAGATGGAGGTGCGCCACGCCTATCGGTAGTATCTACATAAAAGAACTGCGCGTGGGTAGGTATCAACAACTGATACTTACCCCAGTGGCTAGTGCGCTTCCTGCCTAGCCTCCCACCAGGGTTCGACTCCTGTCCACCCCCAAATTTTTTTATTTTTTATTTCTTACAAAATGATTCAAAATAAATCAATATATAAATAAATATATACATAGCAAATTATAGTAGATCAACATAGATGTAAATATAATGAAATTTGCAAAATCGATATAAATGCAAAAAATCTCAAATAAAGTGTTGATTAATTTAGATGTCATAAAATCTCAAATATTCTTATTACATCATCTTAATTTTGTCGAATTCATGCACACACACGGCAACATAATGATTCTTGTAGCTCTAGCTAGCGTTTTACAATTTTCTTTCCCTTCTTTGTCGCGGTTGAGTAATTCAGTCCCGGAACACCGTGACTTCTTCGGTGGAATGGGCGACCCGTAGGTAGCGTTGTCCTGCTTCTTTTTGTTGTGTATTTCGTTCCATCGTCATTGTCATCTTCCATTTTCGGGTCGCCGTACTGGTCAAAGTCTTGCTCGTTGGCTACTCCATCCATTCCGATGATGTTTCTTTTGCCTCTTCGCACGACAACACGGCTAGGCCTTGTTGGGTCAGTAATGAAGAAGCATTGGTCCACTTTGTTAGCCAAGACCCATGGCTCATTTTTTGCGGTGACATTCGTGCCGGATTTGGCTTCAGGTATCACCATGGTGGTGAAATATTTTCCTTCTTTCCTGACGCTCTTTGCCCATGTGACACGGAACATTGGTACCTTCTCTCCGCAGTAGTCGAGTTCCCATATCTCGTCGATCCTACCATAGTATCTTTCCTTGACGTCACCTGTTAATGATTCCATCGTTACCCCCGAGTTCTGGTATTCGCAGTTCCGGTCCTTATTTGCCGTGTAGAATGTGTAACCATTGATATCGTATGCCTGATATGTCATGAGGTTATGTGCGGGGCCTTGTGACAATGTGAGTATGAGTTTTTCTTCTTCAGAATAAGGCGTCTCCGGTTGATCGGTCATAATCTTCTCCCTGAACCACTGTGTGAAATGGATGTTGTGCTCTCTGATTATTTCTGCTTCGGTCCTATGTTGACCCCGGTCACTGTAATACTTTGCGATTAGCAATTTGTGCTTTTCCAACCAAGGATCGACCACTGTTAGATGTTGTAGCGCGACTAGGTTTGCTCTGTCAAAGTTGTTGCGTCGGCCCTGAAAGTCGACATTCATTTCGCGCTGGCCCTCGCGGTGTCCCCATCCACCGAGCCTGCCAAAGTGCCTGTTTACGGGCAGACCAGGGTTCTCAGAAAATTCGTGCAAAAAGAGATGCACTCCTCTGTCAGAAAGCCCTTGGCAATACTTGCGTCTGGACGGGCCCTGTTGCGGACGTATCCTTTGATGGAACCATTCATCCTTTCGAACGCCATCATGGAGTGTAAAAACGGCGGCCCGAGCTGGATGATATCATCCACGACATGGACAAGGAGATGCACCATAATGTCGAAGAATGCTGGCGGGAAGTATATCTCAAGCTCGCATAGTATCACCACGATCTCTTCCTGTAGCCTTGCGAGTTTTTTCACGCCAATCGACTTTCGAGAGATGACGTCAAAAAAGTTGCAGAGTCCAAACAGCGTTTCGCGGACGTGCTCGTCCATTATCCCTCGAATTGCAACTGGAAGTATCTGCGTCATCATCACGTGACAGTCGTGAGACTTCATTCCGCTGAACTTCTGCTTTGGTACGTCTAGGTATCTGCTTATCTTCCCCGCATAACCGTAAGGAAATTTGACTCCAAGGAGGCACTTGAAGAATTGGTCGATCTCCTTCTCGCATAGCGTGAAGCACGAAGGGGGACAGTAATATTCCGTCTTCTTGGCCTTTTTTCCCTTGCGGCGACCTTCCGTCCCATCTAACACATCATCATCGTCATCGTCATCATCATCCGGTTTTCCTCCGTGGAGCTCGCCCCTGATATTCAAAAATCTCAAGTCGTTCCTTGCTTTCGGCCCATCTTTGGTCCTCTCCGGCATGTTGAGCAGGGTGCCAAGCAGACTCTCGCACACGTTTTTCGTGATATGCATGAGGTCAAGGCAGTGGGGTGTGCGGAGAATCTTCCAGTACCTCAGGTCCCAGAGAACAGACCTTGTTTTCCATACACCCTCCAACGGCGCCGGCGCCTTTCGCTTCTTTCCCGGCGCAGGGCACTCTTTCCAGTTCTTCAACAGCTCGTCGATTTCCTCGCTGCTCCTTTGACGTGGGGCTCTTCGCATCTCAACTTCATTGTTGAACAGATCTTTGCGTTTTCTCCACGGGTCATCCTTGCGAAGCCACCTTCGATGCCCCAAGAACACGGTTTTCGAAGACCCGGGGTTTCTCTCTAGCTGGAGATACGTAGTGTCATCCATGCACCTAACGCATGCACATAATCCGTGCGTCACCTGCCCCGCGACATATCCGTAACCGAGGTAGTCATGCACCGTCGTGATGAGCGCGGCTCTCATTGGGAAAAACGTTTCTCCATAGGCGTCCCACGTATTGGCTGGCTCGTCCCATGACGTGGCTAGCTCCTCTTCCAACAACTGGCCATACAGATTGATGTCGTTACCTGGTTGTTTCGGCCCTTGAATAAGCATACTCATCTGTATGTACTTCCTCTTCAAGCACAACCAGGGGGGTAGGTTGTATATACATACAAACACGGGCCAGGTGCTATGGGTGCTGCTCTGGTTGCCAAAAGGATTTAATCCATCCGTACTCATGCACAACCTGATGTTCCTTGGATCGTCGCCGAATTCGGGGTATTCGATGTCTAGCGCCTTCCACTGGCTAGCATCTGAGGGGTGTGTCAGCATCGTGTCATCATTCTCCGGATCGGTTCCATCATGCTCTTCTGGCTTCTTCCTTTCCGCGTGCCATCGCATGAGCTTCGCCTGTGTGGGGTCTGCGAAATACCGCTACAGACGGGAAGTTATCGGAAAGTACCACACCACTTTTCGAGGAGAGGCCTTCTTCCCTGTCTTGTATCGAGTTGCGTCGCACACCGGGCATATGGTTCTCTCCGCGTCCGCGCCCCGATAGATGATGCAGTCATTAATGCAAGCATGGTATTTCACGTGAGGTAAATCCAGAGGGCACACGACTTTTTTCGCCTCCTCGATGCTCGTTGGACACTTGTTCCCCGTGGGAAGACGGCCGTGCCAGAATGCCATGTTCTCATCGTAGCTCGCATCGGTCCATCGGTGTTTTGTCTTCATCTCGAGGGTCCTTAACGTTACGTTCAGACGGGTATCCTCGCAAACGCATCCTTCATACAATGGAGTAACGGCGTCTATCTCCAGTTGCGACAACTTCGATTTCTCTCTAGCAGCAGCTCTGGTGTTGCTAGTCTCCTTGAGAAGCAGAGCTTGGACATGAGGGTCCCGCACCCAGTCCGACGACGATGTCACGACATCTTCATCATGATGTCCTTCGTCTTGATTATGATCATGTCCGACATCTTCATCACGATGTCCTTCGTCTTGATTATGATCATGTCCTTCATCTTGATCATTATCTCCTTCATCATGTCCGGGCGACTCTTCATCTTCATCACGGTAAAGAGTGTAGCCATCCATAAAACCACGACGGATAAGGTGCGACTCCAAGTCACCAGAATCGTATCTGATCAAGTGTTTCAGTTTGCATCTTCGACAAGGACATCTTATCTCCGTCATGCTATTTCGAAACATTTCGTCCGTCGCATGTTTCATAAATCTAGCCACGGTGCCTGTGCTTATATGCATGGTTGCCTACATAGTAAAAAAAGATCAAATGAAAAATTAATTAGAATCAAATTACGTAATATATGGATGATGCATGCATGGTCGTCGACGAAAAAATTCGGCATGACCTATGCTAAAAATAGGACATTCTCGGAGTGCGTGGTCGCCAAAATGGAAATGAATCAACATTTTGGCAACACATGTCAACTCATTTTTAAGACATCCACAAATTTCATCAAAAATACGCAACACAATTTCGCATATGTATATATGCAACCATATGAATCTTTTGTGACGACGCACAGCGCCGATACCGAGCGAGATCGATCTATGAGAGATCTAGCAAGATCAACACACATACATACAACACATATACATATCCCTCCAACAACTCACCAACTATAGCTCTTGCCGACACGAGACCGAGAGAGTACGTTTGTATGTGGCTATAGGAAGTGAAAAGATGGAAGGGAAAGTGGTAATAAAGTGAGAGATGGGGGTGGAGACAAATGTTTACTACATTCCCCACACATATATATCAAATAAAATAGGTTAAATAAGTTTTAAATGGTGGGAAAATGGGGGAAATGGGGTGGTGAGGAGGTGGGGGGCGACCAGATCTAAAATGGGGTGGAGATATGGGGGGATGGGAGGTGGGGGGTGGTCCCAACCACTTAAATTCGTCCCAGGTATACCCGTGACGCACCTTTTTCGCTGTGCGTCACGGCTATGTTGGTTACCCGCGGCGCACCTTCCAGTGGTGCGTCACGGTTATAGATGCCACCCGTGGAAAAGATAGCCGTGACGCACCACTGGAAGGTGCGCCGCGGGTACCCAACATAGCCGTGACGCACCGCGGTCTGGGTGCGTCGCGGGTATGCCTCGGAGGCTCGCCCTCACGGCCCCACACATACGCGCGACGCGCCTTTCATTTGGTGCGCCGCGGGTATGCCTTTAGGCGCGACGCGCGAAAGCACGGTGCGCCGCGGGTAATAGGCGTGACGTGCCAAATTAGAAGTGCGTCACGGGTATCATCACTCCTATAGCCATTTTCCTAGTAGTGCAAGGCATATCTCCGTGTAACTCCCCTCAGAGGCACTCATCGTTTCGGTGTGAAAGGAAAGCTTGCACCAAGATATATTGGTCCTTTCAACATTCTCTCAAGGCGTGCAGAAAATGCCTATCGTCTTGAACTTCCAGAAAAGCTATCCAAGGTGCACGATGTGTTCCACGTGTCACAGCTCAAGAAGTGTTTCAAAGATCCAGATCGTGCAGTTGATCATGATTCCATTGAACTGCAAGATGATCTATCTTATGAGGAGCACTCTGTTCGTATTCTCGATGAGACCGAGCGTAAGACTCGCAACAAGAGCACCAAGTTCTTGAAAGTGCAGTGGTCGCATCATTCCGATAAAGAGGCAACGTGGGAGACCGAAGAGGATCTTCGCAAGAAGTATCCGGACCTTTTCCTTTCTCAGTAGGAATCTCGGGGCGCGATTCCTTCAAGGGGGGGCGTTTTGTAACATCCCAAGTATGAAAAACCTCCCCTTAGAATGTTTGTTTCATGTTTATTAAAGTATTGCATCATGTCATCATATTGTTTCCATTTGTTTTCATTTTGTTTGCATTTGTTTCTTATTTGTTGCATCTGTTTCACTCTGTTTTCACAATTCAAATTCAAACAATATTCAAACCTTTATTTCATACTTGCTCTGTTACAACATTTTAAATAAAAATCACAAATAAAAACAACCAATTTGTTTTCATTTTATTCCATAGTGCTCAACTATTTAAATGATGGGGTTAAATCAATCAATTAAATTCCAAACCTTATTCGAGATTCAAATACATTTTACAAACAGCACCCAACTTGAATATATGAAAATTATCAAACAATTATAATCATTTAATCAAATTAATCATAGGGGTCACCCTATTTAAAATTTTGTTTTTATTAATGATCATTTAATATTAAAATTCATCCAAATTTGGTTTAAATACAAACAGCAAGCAAATTTCTAACTTTCTGAAAATAAAACTTAACAGTTGTTTGCTATTGATCTAATTAATTTCCCCTAATTTTTCCAAAAAATTTCCTAACATAAAACCCTTCTTTTTCTTCCAAATTCTAACTCTACAAAAAAAACAGAAAAAGGAAATTTTAAAAACAAAAATTTTGGCGCCAGGGAGAGTGGGCTGCGCCCAGCCCACTTCCCTTTTTCTCTCCCGCGCGGCCCTTCTCTCCTTTCCCTCCAGCGTACCGATTCGTTTTTTTTTCTTTCTATCTAATCCGTCATCACCTCCATGTACGGCGCCCATCCGGCCGTGCCACGGCGGCAGCCGCGCAGTCCGACGGCCAGGAGGCGATCCCGAGGCCTATAAAGCCGCCCTAGGGCCGCGCGCTGTTCCCTAGCTAACCCTAGCCCTCTCCCCTCGAGCTCCCGCCGCCGTCTACCCCTCTCACGGCCACCTCCCACTCTCTGTCCCCCTCGCCGGAGAAGAACCCGTCTGAATCCATGTCAACCGCCGCCGCTCCCGGTCACCACTCACCCACCTAGCTTCAGAAATCGAACCCCCACGATCCCCTCTCCCGATTGGACACCGGAGCCGCTGCAGAGACGCCCTGTAGCCGCGCCGCCGTCGACGACCCCGCCGCTGACGTCGTCGATTCGTCACCGGGCCTCTGCAACCACGACAACGGTGGTGAGCCACCGTGCATCCATCCCCTCTCTCCCACTGCTTGCGCACGCATCCGTGCACACCGCAGCACCCCACGAGAGCCACCAGCAGCACGCCGTCGCAACGCGTCGGTGATCGCCGCCGGCCCCGCTTCGTTGTCTGTCGGAGTTTCAGTCGTGCGCGCGGAAAAATTCAGTTAACGCACGCTGTTGAAGTACAACCTTACTGCATCGCTGTATCTGACAGAAACGTTCGCATCACCGTAGTGGCAGTAGCGCTAGCGAGCGCGCAGCGAGGTCCCGAGTTCGATCCGTGGTTCTGTGGAATAAAAACCACATTTTTGCGCGCAGTGCTGACAAGTGTGCCCCACCCGTCAGCGACCCTCACTGCCACGCGCGCGCGCGCACGCCACGTTGGCCCCAGGCCCACGGGCAGTGGCTGTGGGTAGTTTACTGCGCGGTAACAAAAGTTTTGCCAGCATGTTTCTTTCAAAACTAGTCCTTTTAAATTACAGATTAGCCCTCTGTTTTAAATTGTTAATAACTTTCAAAATATAACTCTAAATAACAAAAGTAAAATATGTTTATTGTTCTAAATTAAATTGTCTATCCATTTATGCCATTTGTGTACTGTTTTGAATTTTCCAAATGCAATTCAAATTTGAATACAAATAATTCAATTGTAATTTGCTAAATTGCATAACTAAGTCATAATTAATCCAAATAATGCAAATAAAATATGTTTTCCATACCATTTTGAACCACCTATTCAAATATAAATTTTGTTTCATGGTTTGAATAATTTAAATTGCTTAAATAATTTAAACCTTATTTAAATCATTTAAAATTGCTAAAACCATAACTTGCTCAAATTAAATTATTTTTGAACATGCAAAATATGTTTTCAAACTAGAAAAACATACACTTTTCAAATGTTAGTTTGAATTTATGTTTTGAACAAATAAAATTCATGCTTGTTTTAAATTCATTTAAAATTTGTTTAATTTTGTTTAAGTCATAATAAATTCATCCAAACTCCTTTTTCAATATTTGAAACATGTAATCCAACTAAAAATTTATGATCTTTTCAAATATGAATTTTGTTATTTGTTTTGAACAATTTAAATGGTTGGAAACAACAAATACTTGTGTGTCACCTTTAAGGCACCAAAAATTCCCTAAATTAATAAATAAATTTCTAAATTTGTAAACCCTATTTTAAATTGGTTCTATTGTTGTTATTTTGTTGTTTTCCTCATGCATGTATCATACTAAACCACTGGCACCTGTTGATTAGTTGGAAAACAAATAATCTAACCAAAATCCATGGGCTTTTCATATGCAACTCAAAAATTGCATATGTGTCCATTTAAATTGTGTTACCATGTCAACTAGTTTATTTTGATGCATCTATTAACTTGACATGCATCATCCCATGATTGTGCACTTTGCCATGATATTGATTGTTTATTTTTCCTGTATTGTTTGTTTGCTTCTTCTCGGATAGACGACGACGTTGAGTCCGACGATCTTTACGACACCCCTTCTGAGGATCTAGCCCAGTACCCGGCTACTGAGTTTGCAGGCAAGTTATCACTCACATGAACCATTGTGTTCCTTTCAACATTGGTTACTGATACTTTCCGTTGTCTATTCCTGCTAGCCATATGTATCGTTGCTTCTGTTACGAACCTATCACATGAACCCTGAACCCTGATATTGCCTCACCTCCACTCCCATCACCCCCTTGGTTGAGCCTGTGTCTTACTAGCATGCTTAGGGTTGTTTTCCTCGAGTCTGTTATCAGTTACTTTCTGTTATCATATCTGTTTATATTCTGGGGCTCGATGTTAAACAACAACCTGTTAATTTGAGGTAATAATAATTTGCTGATAAGGCACCGGCAGGAGGCCCGGCGTGGTTTTGAGGCCTGCTAGTGTCGACCCTAATAGGAAAAGGGTCTTGTCTACTGATCCATGATGAGCGCACTATCCGCATGTGGGAAGCGTGTATGGGCGCCCCCCTCAATTTGATTTGATTCGCGTCTCTTCCAAATCACCACACTTAGTTCGGGCTTTCCATTTGATGCACGCTGTGACGCCCCGAGATCGGGCACTATGCAGATTTCAGCATTCCCGCCAAATCCGCATAATAACCGATTCCAGGTTGCCATTTATGATAACATTACAATAGTTCCCGAATAATCCACAATTACAACATCATCAGAAAGATACAAGATGACTCAACGAGCCAGGGATACAACTGATACATTACAAAGATCCAACATAACAGCGGAAGAAACAAACGTCCGGCTACGGACAAGATCCAACTTGGACTAAGAGTCCTGAAGATAACCGAAGGCGTCCAATCCCTGCCCAGGCCAAGCCGGAGGGATACCCAAGCTAACGTCGTCAGACTTCAAACCTGTAGACTGCAAGTTGGAATTTGCAGCCACGAAAGAGATTCGTGGGTCAGTACGGTTAAGTACTGGCAAGGGGGATAAAACCCATACTCACAAGTTACCGGCGTAGCCAGTCATCACAAGATACAAATACTTTAGGATCAACGGAAAGAAAGGGGGGGGTTATTGCAAATAAGCGGCAACAGGCTGCACTAACCAACTACAGAGATTCTGTTACTTCCAACTATCAGAAAGGGGATAAGATCGAGTGATAGTAACCAACTGAAAGATAACTTCAAACAAACCCACCCTGGATCTCGCCCCTTATCCGAAGAAGCAACCCGAGGATAACTCACACCGTGGTATTAAAGATGAGTCAAGTTATTGTGTGAATAACCTATTACTAGTCAAGTTATTAATCATTGGGTGAAACATGATTGATCATTATGTTGAAGTTGTCCTGAGTACTTGTTAGCCAGTACTTTCACCAAGTAATCCATAACCGCGGAAAACACGGCTTCTCGAGAAGATTTACCCTGCAGGGGTGCACCATAGTAACCGTACACGCAAGAATAACCCGCCAGATGGAAATGCACTTCCACCAAGCGGGGTACTCTACACAACCAACCCTTCTTCGCATCAAGCCCAAAGCACCGCGTGCTGTGCGTGCGCGGCTAATCGAGCCCCCCGAAGAAAAGGAGGACCCTCATAGCACTGGAAGACCACGCCGCCCTAAATGCCGACTACAAAAGTTCCACCCTGGCGCCAAGGGTTCGTACCTGCATATGATGCAGCAAATGGAACACCCGAACTAGTACGGCGATTTGGACGAGATGCGAATCGAGTCAGTTGAGGGGGGCGCCCATACTCGCTTCCAACATGTGGGTAGTGCGCTCATCATGGATCAGTAGACAAGACCCTTTTCCTATTAGGGTCGACACTAGCGGGCCTCAAAACCACAAAGGGCCTCCCGCCGGTGCCTTATCATCAAATTTATTATTAACAGTAGCATTAACAGGATTGATTGATTAATATTTCGAGCCCCCGGAACGGTAACAACAATAATAGCACGATAGCAAAAGAAGTAACCGACAACAGGCTCGAGCAAAAGCAACTCTAATCATGCTAGATAAGAACAGGCACAAACAAAGGCTGTAGGTATGGAGGTGAGGC
This sequence comes from Alopecurus myosuroides, assembly GCA_028641055.1. Lineage (NCBI taxonomy): Eukaryota > Viridiplantae > Streptophyta > Magnoliopsida > Poales > Poaceae > Alopecurus > Alopecurus myosuroides. The sequence goes on along the minus strand of CM054060.1, from coordinate 191,127,163 downwards.
AATATCAAGGTTAAGGGATTCATGTGATGGGTTCGTAACAGAAACAACTACCACTAAGGCTAGCAGAAAAGAATCAACGGAAAGAATCGGTAACAAGTGATGAAAGGCAGCCATGTGGCATGCAAGTGAGTATACTTGCCTGAGATCCCGCAAGGTAGCAGAACTTGTCGTTGCTCACATCATCTCAACGTCCTATCCGGGAAGAAGCAACGAACCTCGAACAAACACCGGATGCAACAATTACTACTACGGCAAAAGATCCAGCATGATCAAGATATGGATGCATGACAAGTTTAAAGATGCATCAAGGTAAACTAGTTGACAAGATAAACAAATTTAAATGGACCCATATGCAATTTGAGTTGCATATGAAAAGCCCAGGGATTTTGGTTAGATTATTTGTTTTCCAACTAATCAACAGATGAAGGTGGATTAGCATGATGCATGGATGAGGAAAAACAACAAAATAACAACAATAGAATCAAATTAGAATAGGGTGTAGCAATTTAGAATTTTATTATTACTTTAGGGAATTTTTGGGTGCCTTAAAGGGAACACACAAGTATTTGTTGTTATCAACCATTTAAATTGTTCAAAACAAATAACAAAGTTGATATTTGAAAAGGTTATCAAATTTTAGTTGGATTACATGTTTCACATTTTGAAATTGGACTTTGGATTATTTAATTATGAATTAAACAATATTAAACAATTTTTAATTGAATTAAACAAGATTTAAATTGTTTAGGCAATTTTAATTATTCAAAACAGAAAACAAAAATTATATTTGAAAAGGTTATTCAAAATGGTATGGAAAACATATTTTATTTGCATTATTTGGATTAATAATGAATTACTTATGAATTTTGGCAAAATACAATTGAATGATTTGAATTTAAATTTGAATTGCAATTTGAAAGTTCAAAACAGGAAACAATTGGTACCATTAGATAGAGAATTAAATTTGGACCAGTGTGCATATTTTACTTTTAATTTTTGGAGTTATAAAACAATTTTTATTGGCATTTTGGTTCTAGGGGCCAATCTGCAATTTTTAAAGGACCTTGATTAAAATAAACGTGCAGGAAAAGTTTTTGTTACCGCGGGTTAACCTACCCGCAGCCACTGCCCGTGGGCCAATGGCCAGCGTGGCGGGTGCGCGATGAGCTGGCAAACTGGGCCACCGACTGGTGGGCCTCCTGCCCCTTCGCGCGGAAGAAAAATCGGAAAAAGGGGGTTGCGGCCGCGGGGTCTCGAACCCGGGCCGCTAGGCTGTGCGGAAGGGAGCGATACCAGTGCGCTACTCTGAACGTTTGGTGATACAACGTAACTGACAGAAGATAGGATAGCTCGACTGAAACTGAAAATTGGAACAGATCGTCCCTAGTCTGAACCTCACGAACAGGGAAAGGAGCGATGGCAGACTCCGGTGGCCACGGCTGGGGGGGGGGCTGGCGACTCGCTGTGTGGTGCGTGGATGTTGGTGGCGCGCGCGGTGCTTGGCGTGGTTGCGGACAGAGCGAGAGGGACAGGAGAGAAAGGGGCGGAGCGAACCTGCTGCTTGCTGTCGACGACCAGCAGAACGGCCGGAAGTCCGGCGACGGCGCGGCCGGCACGGGCCGCCTCCCGCCTCCGTTCCTTCAGCGAAGTTGGTGGTGGACGGATGCTTGTTCCATTCCCACGGTCAGAGGACCCTCGAGGTGCCCGTGTGACCGGCGATGAGGGGAGGAAGGTGGCAGTTTCGGAGTGGGGTTGTCTGTCGATGTGCTTTCAGAGCAGAGGGGATCGAGGTAGAGAGGATGGCGGCGGTGGAAGGAGGGCTAGCTAGGGTTGCTGCGAGGCTAGGGTAGAGGGTAGGTGGTTATATGGGGATTGGGGCTTGGTACGGCAGTGATCTGGAGGGGGATGGAATTGATCGAATGGTTCTGTACGTGATCGTACTGAAGATGTCGACATCGCGAGGAAGAAGACAAAACAGAGGGGGTATGGGCCAGAAGGTAACGGGCTGGGGGAAGAAAAGGGCCATGGGCTGCCTCTCTCTCTTGGGTTTTCTTTTTCCTTTTTTCTTTTCCTTTCTTTTTTTTTGCAAGAGATCAAAGAGGGAGAGAGAGAAAAGGACTTGGGGTTTTTCTTTTATAAATATTTGTGATAATTTTCAAAACAGGCACTTAAGCCATTTTAACATATTTTCCACAAGGTTGACATACTAATTGATTTTTAAAGTTGTTTAGTTAAAAAAAAATTGTCAAATAGGGTGTGAGGGTGTTTAGCTGATATTTAAAGTTTTTAATTTGCAACACAATAATTAAAAGCAGGTTTGGTTATTGATTTCAAGATTGGTAATATTAGTGTGATTTGGAAATTTTTTGGGAATAAACAAATTTTATTTAATAAGTTCAAACAATTACAAACATTATTGAAATTAGTTTGTTTGCCAATTTTTAATTTGTTAAACCCATATTGAAAAAGGATTGATTTGATTTGGATTTGGTTATTTGAATTTACCATTAGGGTTTTGAACAATTTAAATTGTTTTTGGAGTTTTGAGTGGTTTGGAAAACATGATGCAATGCTTATGGGATGCAGATGATGCAAACAAAAAGAAAACAAACAGGTAACACCCCAGGTGTTACAGACGACACCACTAACAAGGGATTGCGCCCTCGCAATCCACCTGCTAACCCGGGAGGGGAAAGAAGTTCGACTATCGTTTGTTCGTTCTTCCGGTTGATCTCCTCGACACCACTAACAAGGGATTCTTGCTCGGAGTGACGACGATGTTCTTCCACCAGGAATCTGCCGATGATCGAACCTATTAGGTTAAGGGCTCAGAAAACGTCCACCCACGTAGGATCCTAACACTTTGAAAGATTGAGTACGAGAGCAGACTCCAAAATAAATAAGATGGGAGGGGAAATAGAATAGGGATAAGGAGAAAACAAGAATCCTATTGAGATGTTTTTCCCAAAATAGTTTAGCAGAAATAGTTTTTGACACTCTAGAAACAACGACCGTTAGCGAGGTTAACCTACAGGCTTTGCGGACCCGTTGCTTCGATAACCATTCGTATCGAAACAATATCGGGAATCGGAACCTAGGCTCTGATACCATTTGTGACGCCCCGAGATCGGGCACTATGCAGATTTCAGCATTCCCGCCAAATCCGCATAATAACCGATTCCAGGTTGCCATTTATGATAACATTACAATAGTTCCCGAATAATCCACAATTACAACATCATCAGAAAGATACAAGATGACTCAACGAGCCAGGGATACAACTGATACATTACAAAGATCCAACATAACAGCGGAAGAAACAAACGTCCGGCTACGGACAAGATCCAACTTGGACTAAGAGTCCTGAAGATAACCGAAGGCGTCCAATCCCTGCCCAGGCCAAGCCGGAGGGATACCCAAGCTAACGTCGTCAGACTTCAAACCTGTTGACTGCAAGTTGGAATTTGCAGCCACGAAAGAGATTCGTGGGTCAGTACGGTTAAGTACTGGCAAGGGGGATAAAACCCATACTCACAAGTTACCGGCGTAGCCAGTCATCACAAGATACAAATACTTTAGGATCAACGGAAAGAAAGGGGGGGGGTTATTGCAAATAAGCGGCAACAGGCTGCACTAACCAACTACAGAGATTCTGTTACTTCCAACTATCAGAAAGGGGATAAGATCGAGTGATAGTAACCAACTGAAAGATAACTTCAAACAAACCCACCCTGGATCTCGCCCCTTATCCGAAGAAGCAACCCGAGGATAACTCACACCGTGGTATTAAAGATGAGTCAAGTTATTGTGTGAATAACCTATTACTAGTCAAGTTATTAATCATTGGGTGAAACATGATTGATCATTATGTTGAAGTTGTCCTGAGTACTTGTTAGCCAGTACTTTCACCAAGTAATCCATAACCGCGGAAAACACGGCTTCTCGAGAAGATTTACCCTGCAGGGGTGCACCATAGTAACCGTACACGCAAGAATAACCCGCCAGATGGAAATGCACTTCCACCAAGCGGGGTACTCTACACAACCAACCCTTCTTCGCATCAAGCCCAAAGCACCGCGTGCTGTGCGTGCGCGGCTAATCGAGCCCCCCGAAGAAAAGGAGGACCCTCATAGCACTGGAAGACCACGCCGCCCTAAATGCCGACTACAAAAGTTCCACCCTGGCGCCAAGGGTTCGTACCTGCATATGATGCAGCAAATGGAACACCCGAACTAGTACGGCGATTTGGACGAGATGCGAATCGAGTCAGTTGAGGGGGGCGCCCATACTCGCTTCCCACATGCGGGTAGTGCGCTCATCATGGATCAGTAGACAAGACCCTTTTCCTATTAGGGTCGACACTAGCGGGCCTCAAAACCACAAAGGGCCTCCCGCCGGTGCCTTATCATCAAATTTATTATTAACAGTAGCATTAACAGGATTGATTGATTAATATTTCGAGCCCCCGGAACGGTAACAACAATAATAGCACGATAGCAAAAGAAGTAACCGACAACAGGCTCGAGCAAAAGCAACTCTAATCATGCTAGATAAGAACAGGCACAAACAAAGGCTGTAGGTATGGAGGTGAGGCAATATCAAGGTTAAGGGATTCATGTGATGGGTTCGTAACAGAAACAACTACCACTAAGGCTAGCAGAAAAGAATCAACGGAAAGAATCGGTAACAAGTGATGAAAGGCAGCCATGTGGCATGCAAGTGAGTATACTTGCCTGAGATCCCGCAAGGTAGCAGAACTTGTCGTTGCTCACATCATCTCAACGTCCTATCCGGGAAGAAGCAACGAACCTCGAACAAACACCGGATGCAACAATTACTACTACGGCAAAAGATCCAGCATGATCAAGATATGGATGCATGACAAGTTTAAAGATGCATCAAGGTAAACTAGTTGACAAGATAAACAAATTTAAATGGACCCATATGCAATTTGAGTTGCATATGAAAAGCCCAGGGATTTTGGTTAGATTATTTGTTTTCCAACTAATCAACAGATGAAGGTGGATTAGCATGATGCATGGATGAGGAAAAACAACAAAATAACAACAATAGAATCAAATTAGAATAGGGTGTAGCAATTTAGAATTTTATTATTACTTTAGGGAATTTTTGGGTGCCTTAAAGGGAACACACAAGTATTTGTTGTTATCAACCATTTAAATTGTTCAAAACAAATAACAAAGTTGATATTTGAAAAGGTTATCAAATTTTAGTTGGATTACATGTTTCACATTTTGAAATTGGACTTTGGATTATTTAATTATGAATTAAACAATATTAAACAATTTTTAATTGAATTAAACAAGATTTAAATTGTTTAGGCAATTTTAATTATTCAAAACAGAAAACAAAAATTATATTTGAAAAGGTTATTCAAAATGGTATGGAAAACATATTTTATTTGCATTATTTGGATTAATAATGAATTACTTATGAATTTTGGCAAAATACAATTGAATGATTTGAATTTAAATTTGAATTGCAATTTGAAAGTTCAAAACAGGAAACAATTGGTACCATTAGATAGAGAATTAAATTTGGACCAGTGTGCATATTTTACTTTTAATTTTTGGAGTTATAAAACAATTTTTATTGGCATTTTGGTTCTAGGGGCCAATCTGCAATTTTTAAAGGACCTTGATTACAATAAACGTGCAGGAAAAGTTTTTGTTACCGCGGGTTAACCTACCCGCAGCCACTGCCCGTGGGCCAATGGCCAGCGTGGCGGGTGCGCGATGAGCTGGCAAACTGGGCCACCGACTGGTGGGCCTCCTGCCCCTTCGCGCGGAAGAAAAATCGGAAAAAGGGGGTTGCGGCCGCGGGGTCTCGAACCCGGGCCGCTAGGCTGTGCGGAAGGGAGCGATACCAGTGCGCTACTCTGAACGTTTGGTGATACAACGTAACTGACAGAAGATAGGATAGCTCGACTGAAACTGAAAATTGGAACAGATCGTCCCTAGTCTGAACCTCACGAACAGGGAAAGGAGCGATGGCAGACTCCGGTGGCCACGGCTGGGGGGGGGGGCTGGCGACTCGCTGTGTGGTGCGTGGATGTTGGTGGCGCGCGCGGTGCTTGGCGTGGTTGCGGACAGAGCGAGAGGGACAGGAGAGAAAGGGGCGGAGCGAACCTGCTGCTTGCTGTCGACGACCAGCAGAACGGCCGGAAGTCCGGCGACGGCACGGCCGGCACGGGCCGCCTCCCGCCTCCGTTCCTTCAGCGAAGTTGGTGGTGGACGGATGCTTGTTCCATTCCCACGGTCAGAGGACCCTCGAGGTGCCCGTGTGACCGGCGATGAGGGGAGGAAGGTGGCAGTTTCGGAGTGGGGTTGTCTGTCGATGTGCTTTCAGAGCAGAGGGGATCGAGGTAGAGAGGATGGCGGCGGTGGAAGGAGGGCTAGCTAGGGTTGCTGCGAGGCTAGGGTAGAGGGTAGGTGGTTATATGGGGATTGGGGCTTGGTACGGCAGTGATCTGGAGGGGGATGGAATTGATCGAATGGTTCTGTACGTGATCGTACTGAAGATGTCGACATCGCGAGGAAGAAGACAAAACAGAGGGGGTATGGGCCAGAAGGTAACGGGCTGGGGGAAGAAAAGGGCCATGGGCTGCCTCTCTCTCTTGGGTTTTCTTTTTCCTTTTTTCTTTTCCTTTCTTTTTTTTTGCAAGAGATCAAAGAGGGAGAGAGAGAAAAGGACTTGGGGTTTTTCTTTTATAAATATTTGTGATAATTTTCAAAACAGGCACTTAAGCCATTTTAACATATTTTCCACAAGGTTGACATACTAATTGATTTTTAAAGTTGTTTAGTTAAAAAAAATTTGTCAAATAGGGTGTGAGGGTGTTTAGCTGATATTTAAAGTTTTTAATTTGCAACACAATAATTAAAAGCAGGTTTGGTTATTGATTTCAAGATTGGTAATATTAGTGTGATTTGGAAAATTTTTGGGAATAAACAAATTTTATTTAATAAGTTCAAACAATTACAAACATTATTGAAATTAGTTTGTTTGCCAATTTTTAATTTGTTAAACCCATATTGAAAAAGGATTGATTTGATTTGGATTTGGTTATTTGAATTTACCATTAGGGTTTTGAACAATTTAAATTGTTTTTGGAGTTTTGAGTGGTTTGGAAAACATGATGCAATGCTTATGGGATGCAGATGATGCAAACAAAAAGAAAACAAACAGGTAACACCCCAGGTGTTACACACGCATATGCAGGTACGAACCCGAGGCCAGGGTGGAACTTTTGTAGTCGGCATTTAGGGCGGCGTGGTCTTCCAGTGCTATGAGGGTCCCCTTTTCTTCGTGGGGCTCGATTAGCCGCGCACGCACAGCACGTGGTGCTTTGGGCTTGATGCGAAGAAGAGTTGAGTTGTGTTGAGTGCCCCGCTTGGTGGGAAAGGCCTTCCCATCTGGCGGGTTATTCTTACGTGTACGGCCAAATTGGTGCACCCCTGCAGGGATAAATCTTCTCGAGAAGCCGTGTTTTCCGCGGTTATGGTTGACTTGGTGAAAGTACTGGCTAACAAGTACTCAGAACAACTTACACCTAACTAATGATAACTTGGCTAGTAATAGTCTTATTGACACAATAATTTGAACCATTGTCGGGGGGTTACCCCCGAGTAGGGTAAAGACAGGTGGTAAAGGCCGCTTACAGAAGAGAGGTTTGGTCGAGTAGCCGACTACCGGGTACTCGCTACCCGGTCGACTGCTACCCGGTCTCACCTCAAGATGACCAGAAGGAGATATCAGTCAAGTTTTACCTTGTCGAGTAGAAGGTTTGGCCCGAGTACAATTGGCGGGAACCTTTGGCGGGAAACTACTCGGGCAGGAAGTCAAAGGAGCCGTTCTGACACAGGATCCCGCGTATCCTGGGTCCGTACTTGGCAGCATTCGAACTACTGTTCACGTGGGGACGGCCTGCCTGACAGTGACAGCATGGAAGCAGTCGGTGGCAGGATAAGGGGGGCCTACTCTGTGACTAGGTACAGTGATACCAGTCTGTCCCCTAGTTTTGCCCAACGACTTTACAGAAGCAGCCAAGACCAACGACCAAAGCTGTCAGCGGGTACTCGGAGAAAGGACAGTGTGGACACTATGTCGACACTTGTCCAGATTTGGACGTATCCGGCTAGGGCACCATGTATATAAGGTGCCCAGCCGCCTCCTGCGCGAGGCACACTCACAGACACTCACAGACACTCACAGACACTCACAGACACTCACAGACACTCACAGACGCACACAGACGATCTCATTCCAGGCTCATAGCGAACCCTAGAAACCCTAAGTTCTTGCCCTAGCTCTACTCGGAGAGGAGCAAGGGGCTACTCGGTAGCGATATCATTTGTATTGTACCTACTCGGAGAGACATCGTAATACATAGAGGAAGGCAGGAGTAGGGGTTTTACCTCCTCACGAGGGCCCTGAACCTGGGTACATCGTGTTGTTTGTGTTGTGTGGATCTTACCTCACGCGGCTACTCGTCGCGTGATCCCTCCCCGGACACCTCCAGCGTCCATCGTCCCCACATCTTTAGCCATCCTATGGCATCTGCCGTGACACCACCACGACAGTTGGCGCCCACCGTGGGGCATCCAGCGGCGCTGGCTGGAGTTTCTGTTCGGACGGGATCTTCATCAGCGGAGCGCGTAGTTTGTGGCCTTGTCCACAGATTCGGCTCCTTCGACTTCGTCACCGACAACGCTGGCTGTTTCGGCGGCAAGGCCATGCCGGAGGGCGGCTCGGTGATCTCCTTCGGCTCTCACCTCGTCTACGTCGCCACCGTCGCCAACGACACCTACCCCGAGCTGGTGCACGACGCGGAGGATCCTCCCGCGGTTGTTGCTGCTCGTGGAAGGCCCGCGCGCAGCTCTGCATGCTGCGCTGAGGTGATGGTGACTGGCTTGGCGGCGAACGCTGGCGCAGCTGCTACTGGCGCTGCGGCCGTCGTCGAGGAGGTCGACGACCCGCCCGCGAGAGGCAGGACACGCCGGCCCTACGAGAAGGAGAGCAACCTGCCGCCTTCCACGTCTACGGTCATCCCCGCGTCAGCTGCGCGAACCGGGATGCCCACTCCCACCGACCTCGAGCTCCTAGCCGAGAGGGAGCAGCTCGAGCGGCAACGCCAGGAGCTGCTCGCCGAGCAGGCGGAGTTGGAGAAGATCAGGTTGGAGCTGAGCCTGGACCAGCTCGAATACAACAAGGCTCACGGCTTCACGCCGGTGGCCAGGAGGCCCAGCAGGGTAGGCGCTACGCGGCGCAACCTAGGCGCCGAGATGGCGACTGTTGCGGAGGAGCCCGCGCAGTCCGCCACCGCGAACACCTTCACAAGGCCAAGGTACAGCACACCCGCCAAGACGCTGCGAGCTGCGGAGGCTGTGGCTGCCGAGTTGCCGCGCCTAGAGGGAGAGGCGCGTCGCAGGCAGCAGGAGAGGCTAGGCGAGCTGGTGCTGGAGGCCGCCAGGCAGAACGAGGAGTTCCGGAAGGCCAACCCGGGAGCTGGAGCTTCGCAAGTGGTTCATTCGCACGCGGCTAGATCTAACGATCAAGCCTCATCTCCGCATCCTAGCCGCGAGAAGAGCCGCAGCGGGCGTACGGGTAGAGACAGGCAAATGCAGGTGTATGACCCGGCTGCTGCCGCGAAACAGGTTGCTGTGCCGCAGCAGCCCGGGCAGGAACACAACGCTGCAAGAGCAGGCTCTCAAGCCCACCAAGCTCAAAGCCGTGTCCGAGAAGCCGCACGTCCGGGTACTTCTCGGCAACCCGCAGCTCCGCCTACTCGGCAGAGGCAGCAGCCGCGCCCAGTGGCGCCAGTCGCCAACCCGGTGGAGCAGCCTGCTGCAATGCAGGTGGATAGGTATGATGATGGCTACTCGGCTATGGAGATGGCTGGTTATGACATCCATGATCGTGTGGGTGAGCGCGTGTTGGCGCCTGGAGATGCAAGGCACCAGCTGGACCGTATCAGCTTGTCGGCGCGGCTTGAGAACACGGGTCCTCCTGGCCCCGAGTGCTTTGGCCCGCGCATCATGAATGAGCCTTCCGTGAAGGGCTTTCAGCTCGCGAGAGGCACCAAGAGCTACAATGGTAGCACCAAGCCTGAAGATTGGCTCAACGACTACGTCACCGCGGTCCATATCGCGAATGGCAACAGGAGATGGGCGGTGCGCTATGTGCCGCAGATGCTAGAGGGTCCGGCTCGCACTTGGCTCAACAACTTGCCCAAGAACAGCATTAACTGCTGGCTGGACTTCTCGGATGCCTTCATCAGCAACTTCACCAGCACCTACAAGAGACCGAATAGGCCACAGCAGTTGTCGGCTTGCCGGCAGCGAGAAGACGAGACGGACCGCGAGTACCTTACTCGGTGGAGCACCTTGAGGAACACCTGTGAGGGTGTGAATGAAGCGCAGGCCATCACTTGGTTTGCGCAGGGTTGCCGACATGGCAGCATGCTGTGGCAGAGATTGCAGAGGGAGATGCCCAACACCCTGGCCGAGACCATCAAGATCGCGGATCAGTACGCACTCGGCGATCCTACTCAGCCACTGATGGATTCCTCTGAGCCGAGAAGAAACTTCAACAGCAGCAAGCGCAACGAGTTCCGCAACAAGCGCCGAGTAGATACTCGGTATGATCCCGAGGAGGTGAATGCAGTGAACGTCGGAGGCGGTGGTGGCCAAAGGCAAAAACCTGCTGGAGCCTACGGGCAGAACCAGAACCAGGGCCAAGGCAACAAGAAACCGTTCCGCACTGCGCAGCCGAGTAGCGGGAACTCCGAGCAGCCGAAGAAGTTTGTCTTCGATGACATGAAGGATGGCCCATGCAGCTTTCACACTCATCACCCCTCAAGGCCTGCGAACCACACTACTCGGCAATGCGAATGGTGGGATGTGATCAAGAGTGATGGCTTGCCTCCTCCTCCTCCTCTGCCAGCTGCCAATGCTACTGTTCAGCCTACTCGCGCTCCCGCAGCTCGGCCGCCAGTGTACCCGAGAAGGGAGAATGTCAACCAGGTGGCTTTAGGATCCAACCAGAACTTCAACAACGAGAGATACCGCAATAACAACAACAACAACTACAACCGCAACAACAACAACAGAGGCAACAACAACTATCAGGGCAACAACAATGGCAACAATGGCAACAATGGGGGCAATGGCCCTAACCAGTACCAAGAGCACCATGAGAGCTATATGATCTTCACTTCCGAGGCAGTCGACAAGCAGTCACAGCACAGGAGGGCCATGGAGGTCAATGCAGTAATTCCGGCTGTCCCCCACTACATGTACTGGTGCGACCAGGAGATCAGGTGGACTCGGGCAGATCACCCCAAGGTGATGCCCAATCCGGGTACCTATGCCTTGGTGCTGGATCCCACTTTCCTGGGCCCCGAGAAGAACGTGAGGTTCAGCAAGGTGCTGATCGACAACGGCAGCAGCATCAACATTGTGTACAAGGACACACTCGAGAAGCTTGGCCTGGCCGAGAACATGATGCTGCCTAGCAAGACCACTTTCCATGGCATCGTGCCCGGGATCTCCTGCAACCCGATTGGCCGAGTGTGGATTGATGTGCTATTCGGTACTCGGGAGAACTGCCGCACTGAGCGCCTGCAGTTTGAAGTGGTGGATCATCAGAGCCCCTATCATGCTCTACTCGGCAGGCCCGCTCTGAGCAAGTTCATGGCCTCCACTCATGTGGCTTACCTGAAGATGAAGATCCCCGGGCCCAATGGCATCATCACCATCTCAGGAGATTACAAGAAGTCCATGGAGTGTGCCTCTGCTAGCTCTCAGCTGGCGGAATCAATGGTGATTGCTGCCGAGAAGAAGAAGATGTACGAGGTGGTGGCCATGGCTCAGTCCGCACAAGCTGGCGCGCAGGGTGTGCCGAGTACCCAGCATGGTACTGCTTTTCAAGCTGCCAAGGAGACCAAGACTGTTCAGGTTGACCCCGAGTTCCCGGAGCGCGTGGCCATCATTGGTGCCGGGTTGGCGGAGAAATAGGAAAGCGCGCTCATCCACTTCCTCCGTGAGAATCGGGATGTTTTCGCCTGGACCAATGAAGATCTACCAGGAGTCCCGAGGGAGTTGGTTGAGCACTCTTTGCATGTGCGTCCTGACGCCAAGCCCGTGAAGCAGGCTTTACGCCGTTTCGGGGATGAGAGAAGGAAGGCCATCGGTGATCAAATCACCAAGCTGCTGATCAGTAACTTCATCATGGAGGTGCTGCACCCGGACTGGTTGGCCAACCCAGTCATGGTCGAGAAGAAAAAGGAAGATCCCAAGGCTGCCACCGCATGGCGCATGTGCGTCGACTACACCGACTTGAACAAGGCATGCCCCAAGGATCCTTTCCCGCTACCTCGCATCGATCAGGTGATCGATTCCACTGCCGGCTGTGAACTGTTGTCTTTCATAGATGCCTACTCTGGTTTCCACCAGATTGCACTCAACCCTGCTGATCAAATAAAGACTGCTTTCATTACCCCGTACGGGGCTTATTGCTATCGTGTCATGTGTTTTGGCCTGAGGAATGCGGGTGCAACCTATCAGAGATGCATGCAGAAATGCTTGCACGACCAGCTCGGCAAGAATGTGCAGGTGTACGTAGATGACATTGTCATCAAAACGAATAAAACACATACTCTGCTTGCTGACTTGGAGGAAACCTTCGCTAACCTACGCAGGTACAAAATGAAACTGAATCCGAGTAAGTGTACCTTTGGTGTACCAGCTGGAAAGCTACTCGGTTTTCTGGTTTCTAGTCGGGGCATTGAAGCCAATCCGTCTAAGATAAAAGCTATTGAGAGCATGTCTTTGCCGAGATCATTGAAGGATGTGCAGAAGTTCACGGGTTGTCTGGCATCTCTGAGCCGCTTTCTTGGCCGAATGGGCGAGAAGGCTCTGCCTCTATACCAGCTGATGAAGAAGAGCGACAAGTTTGTCTGGACTCCGCAAGCGGATGTGGCATTCAATGAGCTGAAAGCAATGCTGGCTAGTGCTCCCGTCTTGGCTAGTCCGCTACCCAAGGAGCCTATGCTGCTGTACATTGCCGCGACTAACCGAGTAGTCAGCGTGGTGATAGTGGTGGAGCGAGAAGAAGAAGGCAAGAGTGTGCAGCGCCCAGTCTATTATCTCAGTGAGGTGCTGTCCAGTTCCAAGCAAAACTATCCTCACTACCAGAAGATGACATATGGTGTGTACCTGGGCGCCAGGAAGCTGAAACATTACTTCCAGGAGCATCCCATCACTGTCGTGAGCTCAGCTCCCATCTCGGACATCATGGGTAACAAGGAGGCGAGTGGCAGAGTAGCCAAGTGGGCGATCGAGCTAGCCGCGTACGCTCCCGCGTATACGAGAAGAGAAGCAATCAAGTCTCAGGTACTGGCGGAATTTCTTGTGGACTGGGCCGAGATGCAGTATGAACCTCCCGCTCCAGTTTCCAACTATTGGAAGATGCACTTTGATGGCTCAAAGGTGAAAGAAGGCCTCGGGGCTGGCGTTGTGCTTACGTCACCCAAGCGGGATCAACTCAAGTATGTGTTGCAGATTCACTTCAAGGCATCCAACAATGTAGCCGAGTATGAGGCAGTGGTGCATGGCTTGCGAGTAGCAAAGGAGGTTGGCGTGCAGCGCATTATATGCTATGGTGACTCAGATCTAGTGGTGCAGCAAGTCTCAGGTACCTGGGATGCTTTGGATGCCAACATGGCATCATATCGTTTCCTGGTGCAGTCAATGACTGGGTTTTTCGAAGGCTGTGAGTTCCAGCATATTCACCGAGCAGAGAACGAAGCTGCAGATGAGCTGTCCAAGTTGGGATCTTCTCGGCAGTCCATCCCGGCAGGGATTGCCTTGGAGCATTTGAGGAAGCCATCCATCAAGCCTTCCCCCAACTCGGAATCTATCTTTGTTCCCTCTCTGCCAAGTGAAGAATCAGACCCAATGGAGATTGACTGGGAGAGTGCTGCAGGGAACCCGGGGACTGCCGTCCTATACTCGGGGACTGCCGCTCCTTACTCGGGGACTGCCGCTCCTTACTCGGGGACTGCCGTTCCCTACTCGGGGACTGCCACTCCATACCCGGGGACTGTCACTCCCTACCCGGGGACTGCCATTCCTTACCCGGGGACTGCCACTCCTTACTCGGGGACTGCCGCCCTCAACCCAGAAGCTGTTGCATTCATTGAAGAAGTTCTCGCCAATCGATCTGGGCTGCAGAGAAGCGCTCCTACTCCTCCTGTGCAACCACCAGAGCATGTCCCAATGGAAATGGACGAACCAGTGTTTCTCGTGCGGGAGACACCGAGCTGGGCAATGCCCATATTATCCTTTCTAAGGGACGGTACTTTACCTGAAGATGAGGTGACTGCGAGGCAGATTCAGAGAAGATCCAAGGGCTACGCCTTAGTCCGAGACGTGCTGCACAAGAGAAGTGCCACTGGTGTGCTGCAACGCTGTGTGAGCCCAGAGGAAGGAGAAGAAATCCTGGTGGAGATACATCAAGGGGAATGTGGGCATCACGCCTCTTCTCGGGCTTTAGTCAAGAAAGCTTTTCGGCATGGCTTCTACTGGCTCACTGCATTGCAGCAAGCTGAGGAAATTGTGAGGAAGTGCGCCGGCTGCCAGATGTTCGCAAGTAAGATTCACATGCCAGCATCCGAGTTGAAAACAATTCCTATCACATGGCCGTTTGCTGTTTGGTGCTTGGATATGGTTGGTCCTTTCAAGCCGGCTAAGGGCAATATGACACATATCTTGGTCATGGTGGACAAGTTCACCAAGTGGATCGAGGTGAAGCCTATTCGGAAGTGCGATGGAGTCACAGCTGTGAAGTTTGTGAAAGATGTGATCATGAGATATGGCTACCCGCACAGTATCATCACCGACAACGGCACCAACTTTGCAGAGGGGGCAATGGTGCGATTCTGCAGAGATAAGCATATCCGACTAGACGTTGCGTCAGTCGCGCACCCTGCCTCCAATGGGCAAGTTGAGAGAGCAAATGGGATGGTACTGGCAGGCATCAAGCCGAGGCTGATTGAGCCGTTGCTGAAAACACCTGGGTGTTGGCTAGAAGAGTTGCCAGCGGTGTTGTGGAGTCTAAGGACTACCCCTAACCGGTCAACCGGCTACACGCCATTCTTCTTGGTATACGGGGCTGAGGCCGTGTTGCCAATAGACTTAGAGCATGACTCCCCCCGAGTAGCCCTCTACACTGAGGTGGAAGCGAGAGAAGCTCGAGAAGACGACGTTGACCTGCTTGAAGAAGCAAGAGAGCTGACTCTGTCACGTTCGGCTATCTACCAGCAAAACCTGCGGCGTTATCATAGCCGAAAGGTGAACCCAAGGGTTTTCCGAGAAGGAGACATGGTCCTTAGGCTTGTGCAGCGCACAGCCGGGATGCACAAGTTGTCTCCTCCATGGGAAGGGCCTTTCATTGTCAGCAAAGCGCTGCACAATGACGCGTACTATCTTGTAGATGTGCGCCCATCGCAGGCGAACAGGGCAGATAAAGCTGGAGAGGAAACCAAGCGTCCCTGGAATGTAGCTCTACTTCGTCGTTTTCATTCGTAAGCAAAGATGTGTATGTACCCTTTCATCCGAGTTGAAATTCTACTCTGCAATCTAAAATTGTTCTCGGGGACTGCCCTCGTCCAAAATTGCTCTAAGTGTTTTTACTCGGCTTGTTCCTTTGTCTATTCGGTTGCTTCACTTCAGAACTCAAAAGTGCATTGAGTACTGTGTTTAAACCTATATGCCAACTCTTCGACTTCGCTGCTGTCCGAAACCCGGCTTCATGGCAAGCAAGAGAACAAGCAAAAGGTCAATAAGCACACGAAAATCACTAAGGAAGAAAGAGTGCAGGAACCGAGTAGATTGTCGGTTACTTTTTGTTCCTTGTTTTCGTCTTCTCGGCTAGGTGGTGGGCTGCGTTATCATGATTGTTTCTAGCGGCTAAGTATTTGCAGCCTTGTTCTTTGATTCTTGTGACTCGAATACCAAACAAGCGACAAGTCGCAGGTAGAGCAGAGATGAAAAGACAGGGTGAATAAGAAAAGCTACTCGGGGACTCGCATGGAAACACAACTCGGCATTAAGCCAGTGTCGCTCAAATTGATTAATGTCAACATAAACCGAGTGGGCATAAAAACTGAGTAGCAAGCAAGATAAAGGTAGTCTGTTACATCTGCTCCCGGCATCCCGGGGATCTGATAAAGTGTTCAAGTGAAAGAAAAGATTGCAGGTTGCTTCAAGTTGCAGAGGAGATGTTCTCGGCGCTGGCCTTGGCGGCTGTTTCCTCGGCGGCGGCCTTGGCAGCAGTTTCTTCAGTAGCGGTGGCGGTAGCTGCTTCTTCGGTGCCGGCTTGAGTGGCATCCGCTTCCGTCTGCACGGCGGTGGATTCCTCCATCTCGGCATCCTCCTGGGTGGCCGCCTGCTCGGAAGTGGCCGTGGCCACCGAGACGGGTCCTGGAGTCGAGGAGGAGCCTGAAGCATGGCCAGGAGGAGGCACCGTGTCGTCGAGAGCAGCACCTGAGGAAGTGCCGAAGTCGAGTGGCTCGGAGTCGATGTGCGCCTCTTCGTCTTCATCGCTACTCGCGACGACGGTGGCTTTTCCCTTCCCGGCCTTGCCCTTGGGAGATTCGAAGAAGTCACCAAGCTCTTCCGCTTCCTCATCATCTTCTTCGTCCTCGTACTCGGTGTCGGGTTCGGGGACGCCATCGATGTAGACCTCCGTCTCGGCGCATTCTGCGACATCATATGCAATCTGCTTGCGCAAGGCCACGCTATCGGCATCAGTCTCCCACTTGGAGTCATTGCGCTTCCCGCGGATGAGCTGCATATCCAAGTTTTCATACCAGGACGCAATGCAGAGAAGCATCACGTCCGCACCAGCACGGGCTCCGGAGGCTCGCCACTTCTTCAACTCGGCCTTCACGCCTTCCAGCTTGAGGGCGAGCGCCCGCATGCTTTTTGGCTCAGGATCATGGGGCCAGAACAGCCGGTGGAGCTCAAAGCCCGCGTGCATCAAATCAGTCCCGCAGCCGGCCAGCTGTTCGAAGTAACCTTTGAGCACCACCAAGCTGTCCTCGATATCAGCCCTGGTGTCAATCGGCTCACCCAGCGAGAGGCGAACTGCTCGGGCCTTGGCTATCGTGGGCGCAGAGGTAGACTCAAGACGAGGCCAAATATCTGAAATAGCAAGTGGCAAGATCAAAAACCGAGAAAGAAAAGAGGAAGCCGAGAAGGAATAGGACCGAGAAGAAAAGATGCAATGAAGAAAAGAACTTACCGATAAGTTGGCGGCGCAGCTGCTGCAGCTTGGTTCTCCAGGATTCCTCGTTGTTAATCTGCTTTGATTGAACCTGGCGCAGGGTGTCCATCTGAGCGAAAAGATCAGCATTGGTCTTCTTCAGAGTCTCGCACTCAGCCTCGAGGGCCCTCTCCTTGGCCTTGAAAGTAGTCTCGGCCTTGGCTTTCTCGGCGATGGCCGCGTCCCTCTCGGCGCCAATCTTCACGGCGTCTTGGAGCGCGTTCTGAAGCTGGACCTGCAGCTTCTCCATCTCGGTGGTGTGGTCCTTAATCAGAGTAATGGCCTGGTCGGACAGCTGTTTCTCCACCTCTGCTGGCTGGACGCAATCTTGGTGCGCCTCAGCAAATGACTTATAATCTTCTGCGAAAAGATAAGATAAGGTCAGTAATTGGGCAGAGAAGAACCAAACTCAAAGTCACACCGAGTAAACAGCAAACTCACCTTCAAGTTTCTTTATGGTGGCCTCGGCGTTCTCCACGAAGCTATGGCATTTTTCATGCTCCTCGGCCAGGGCCTTCAGTTTGTCTGCAGAGAAGAAAAGGTTGATGCGTGAAAAAGCAGAAGCGGGCGTAACCATAAAACGCAGGAACCGCGTGGCTAAAAGGTGTACCTTGCACTTCGGCCAGCTGTTGGGTGCTGTCGTTTGCATTTTTGCTCGCGGCCTCAGCAGCTAACTTCTCCTTCTCCAGCGCAGCAATACGCCTCCTGGCGATGGAGTGGTTCCAGAGAAGGATGCGGTACAAGTTGGTCCGCTTAAGAACACTATCCTGAAAACCGAGAAGAAAATGAGTTAGGCAAAGCAGAGAAGATTCGGCCCGAGTAGGAGGCTGCTCGGAGAGTATCCGCCTACTCGACCCAAATCTCGGGGACTGGGAGTGATGGTGAGAAAGAAGAAAGGCGAGTAGAAGAGAAGAAAATTCAACTCGGAAAAGGCAAAAAGACTTACTGCGTAGCTCTGTTCGATATCTTCGGCGTTCTTGCGGTGCAAGAACATCTTGGCTGCGAGGGTTGCGGTATCGGTGGAGACGGACATGGGCTGGTGTCCCAGGTCGATCTTGTTCCACTCCACGCGGTAGTGGTCGACGGAGCCAAGGGTCAAGCCGTGCCACTTCTCCTCTCCGAGAACCCCGCTGTCCCACTTGGCGCTGATGTAGCCGACAGTATCCAGTACCTGCTCAAGACCCTTGGAGGTTATTGGCTTGTCTTGGGCTCCCCGAGAAGCAATAGTGACGGGTTTGTTTTGGGCTGGATCAAAGGGAGGAGTATTCCTGGCTACAGCTTTCCTCCCCTTCTGAATAGCTACAGCTCTATCTTGGGGAGGGAAGCCGATGGTATGTTGGTGGCTAACCTCAATCATATATTCCGGGTAGCAGGGTTGACCAGCAGCGCGAGCATCAGCCGAGAGCGCAGCAGGAATTGGGCCGGAGTCGCGGGTCACGAGTGCTCCGCCTGCGGATGCGCTTTGCTCTCTGGCCCTTTTCTTCGTCTGCTCCTTCTCGACTTTCTGCTTCTCGAGATCCTCGGGTTTCTTCCCCTCAGTCTTGGCCTTTGCCTTCTCGGCAACTGCTTCCTCGGCAGCTCGCTTCTCGGCCTTCTTCTGTTCAGCCCTGGCCTTCTTCTGCTCGGCCTTGGCTCTCTCAGCAGTTTCTTTCTCGGCTTTGGCCTTCTCGGCGGCTTCCTCCTTGGCCTTGGCCTCCTCAGCAGCCACCTTATCGGCAGTCTCCTTCTCGGATAGACCTTTCTTGGAACAGTAATCCCTCAGAGCATCAAGGGCCTGTTGCTTGGCCGCTCGCCCAGGAGAGCTGGATGTGTCCTTGCTCTGTGGAGACGAGGAGGAAGTCGGTGGTGTAAGGCCTTGCGCAGTTGGTGGCGTAGGGCCTTGCGCAGTTGGTGGCGCCGCAGATCCACCGCCTGGCAGTGGGTAGACATCTGCTACGGTAGCATCCGCGGCGGGGTCATCTGTCACCAGCTGCTCGGCAGCAACGTTCTCTTGTGCGGCAGCCTCGGTGGTGGGTTGCTCTGCCTCTGGCCGCTCAAGGGCGGCGGCGTCTTGCTTTTCTTGTTCTTGATTCTCCTCGGCGTTGCTAGCCGGAGGAGAAGGGGGTCTCTCGTCGTGGACGGCGGTGTCATGTGCTGCTGGTTCAGACGCTGCTCCTTGTGCTGGGTTGGCAGCAGCAGCATTGGCATCGCGGTCCTCATCATCATCGTCCAGGTTGACCAGAGGTACTGGTTTCTTCTGGGCTGGGTCGGATGCGAGGGCTGCGTTCGCATCCATGGCAGGACTGCAGAGAAGAAAGGAATTAAGGATTGGAAGAAGGTTTGGAGGAAAACAGTATTACGCGAGAAGGAGGGCAAACGAGAAGAGAACTCACGCAGTGGTGGATTTAAGCTGTCGTCGGGGTTTCTTGACAGTAACCTTCTTCTTCTTCTCGGCGGCCTCCTCCTTCTCGGCGGGCTTCCTTTTCTTGGCTGGAGGCGCCTGTGCTTCGATCCCGGTCCGCTTGCGGGTTTCGGGAGGGGCAGTAGACAGAGGTTGGACGACGAGGGGCGCATCGTCCTCGTTCTCGCCCTCATCCTCGTCCTCCTTCTCCGCAGCAGCCTCATCTGAGAAATTCAAAAGAGAAGAAGGAAGAATCAGAAACAGCGATGCAAGGGGCTGGTGTTTCTCGGAAGCAAACGAGAGGAAAAATAACAATACCGTGAGAGCCTTCATCCGACCAAGTGCGGAGAGCATCGCGCTTGTCAGGAACAGGGCTGCTCTGTCCCGCGTCATCAGAGGGCAGCATGTCATCCTCCTCGCGATCAGCGAACCAGTTCTCCTCAAAAACCTCGCGACTCTCAATCAACTGTCGAGTAAGAGTCTGAAAGACAGAGAAGGATCATAAGTCAACCGAGTATCTGGATGGAACTCTACTCGGATAGGCGTGCAAACACAAAGCACATTAAGCCTATGCAGTTTTCTAAGTATTCTACTCGGACAGGCGTGCAGGCACAAAGCACACTAAGCCTATGAAGTTTTCCAAGTGTTCTACCCGGATAGGCGTGCACACACAAAGCATACTAGGCCTAAGCGTGAGTCGACTAAGTTCTCTACTCGGCGCATCAGGTGATTGCTAGTCGGGGCGGAAAGGGAAGCTATCTACTCGGAAAGCAGAGGCGAAAACAGAGAAGGAAGAACGTACCCGGGCAATCGGTAGCGTGCGGCTGTACGGAGCGAAGCCATACCGCCACCTCTCGGTGAGGCTTGTCTTCAGCATGTTCCTGGCATGATAGGCAACATCCACGTCGTCGATTTCGATGGTGGTGGTCCTGGTGCAGTCGCGCGGGCCTCCCATGTAACACATGAGATGGCAGCGCTCCTGCAGTGGGAGTACTCGGCGCTTGATCCAGCATATCACCGGGTCGTCATTCTTGAGGCCCAGCTTCTTCAACTCGCCGAGCCTATCTTCTATCTCGACGGCGATTTCGTCGATGTTGGGCTTCTCCTTCCAGTTCGACCCGAGTGGAGCACGGTTCCTCCAAGCGGGCAGGTTGATTCGGTCATCAACCACACCTCCTTCCGTGGCGGGGACATTCTTGACATAGAAGAATGTCTGTTGCCACATTCGGCAGGAATCCAGCCCCTGGATGCGGGGATGGTTTGTACCCGTCCGCTGCACCATCATGGCACAGCCCGTGTCGGTGGCGCGGCCGATACCTGCACCTTCTTTCTTCCCGACTGATTGTTGGCGGAGATTGAAGTACCTGAGCCACGTATCAGTCGTGGGCCTGATGCCGAGAAAAGCCTCACAGACGACGACGTGGTAGGCGAGGAAGACGACCGCGTTGGGCGGCAGATGATGCATCTGCAGCCCGAAGTGGTCGAGGAACTTGCGCAAGAAGTCCGAGGCGGGCAGTCCGAAGCCGCGCTCGAAGTGCGACATGAAGACCACCCGCTCGCCGTCTCGTGGAGTTGGCACAACCTCGTCGTCGGGTGCCCGGCACTCCACGCCGGGAGGAACCCTCCTGCTGGACACGAGCCAGGCGAGATTGGCCTGGGTGACGGAGGAACCCGCCCAGCTAGCCTTGGCCATCCTTGCGAGTAGGAGGAGTGGATGATTTTCGAGTGTAGTTGCTCGGTGGAGTGAGTCCGCGGCGGCGCGGAAGCTTGCGCGGCGGCGGAGGGCTCGGTGGAGAAGAAGAACAGGAGGCAGAAGGGGAAAAGAGCAGGGAAGAAGAAAAGGAAATTACCGCAGGGGTATTTATACCTCCCTCGCGGGATTACCGTTACCACCACGGTAGTGGGATCGACTGTGGCGTGTGGTGGGTCCTGTGGCCGGATAGAAACGCACACAAGCGCGGGCTGCGCGCGTAACGGCCGCATTTGATCCCACCTTCAGATCGTGGCCAGTAATTGCGCGTGATGGGACATGACGGCCAGTGGGCCCACAGCGTGAGAACTGGACACGTGGCGTCGTGTCCTGGGCAACCAAACGACAAGGTCGTGGATGCTTGACACGTAGGCAGTGCCTGCGTGAAGGGCTGGATGTTGCTCTGCGCTGCAGAGGCTCAGTTTGCGAAATTTCGCTAAGTCTTTTTACTCGGATACAGAGTAGAAAGCAAGTGCTACTGGGAAAGAGGAGACTCATGATACTTTCCGGATAGCTACTCGGAGGACCTACTCGGCATCTTGAGGTTCGATGGCTGAGATGCAAAGGCTGGTTTTAAGCTGGCAGAGCCTAGTGAACAAGCTCGCAAGACTCAACCAGCTTCGGGGACTGCTGTCGGGGGGTTACCCCCGAGTAGGGTAAAGACAGGTGGTAAAGGCCGCTTACAGAAGAGAGGTTTGGTCGAGTAGCCGACTACCGGGTACTCGCTACCCGGTCGACTGCTACCCGGTCTCACCTCAAGATGACCAGAAGGAGATATCAGTCAAGTTTTACCTTGTCGAGTAGAAGGTTTGGCCCGAGTACAATTGGCGGGAACCTTTGGCGGGAAACTACTCGGGCAGGAAGTCAAAGGAGCCGTTCTGACACAGGATCCCGCGTATCCTGGGTCCGTACTTGGCAGCATTCGAACTACTGTTCACGTGGGGACGGCCTGCCTGACAGTGACAGCATGGAAGCAGTCGGTGGCAGGATAAGGGGGGCCTACTCTGTGACTAGGTACAGTGATACCAGTCTGTCCCCTAGTTTTGCCCAACGACTTTACAGAAGC
The DNA here is from genome assembly GCA_028641055.1 of Alopecurus myosuroides. Classification (NCBI taxonomy): domain Eukaryota; kingdom Viridiplantae; phylum Streptophyta; class Magnoliopsida; order Poales; family Poaceae; genus Alopecurus; species Alopecurus myosuroides. The sequence goes on along the minus strand of CM054060.1, from coordinate 191,104,618 downwards.
AGCCAAGACCAACGACCAAAGCTGTCAGCGGGTACTCGGAGAAAGGACAGTGTGGACACTATGTCGACACTTGTCCAGATTTGGACGTATCCGGCTAGGGCACCATGTATATAAGGTGCCCAGCCGCCTCCTGCGCGAGGCACACTCACAGACACTCACAGACACTCACAGACACTCACAGACACTCACAGACACTCACAGACGCACACAGACGATCTCATTCCAGGCTCATAGCAAACCCTAGAAACCCTAAGTTCTTGCCCTAGCTCTACTCGGAGAGGAGCAAGGGGCTACTCGGTAGCGATATCATTTGTATTGTACCTACTCGGAGAGACATCGTAATACATAGAGGAAGGCAGGAGTAGGGGTTTTACCTCCTCACGAGGGCCCTGAACCTGGGTACATCGTGTTGTTTGTGTTGTGTGGATCTTACCTCACGCGGCTACTCGTCGCGTGATCCCTCCCCGGACACCTCCAGCGTCCATCGTCCCCACATCTTTAGCCATCCTATGGCATCTGCCGTGACACCACCACGACAACCATCATTAATCCAACTGTGTGAGTTATCCTCGGATTGCTTCTTTGGATAAGGGGCGAGATCCAGGATGGGTTTGTTTGGTGGTTAGTTATAGTTGGTTACGATACGCTATCTTATCCCCTTTCTGATAGCCGGAAGTTGTAGTTTGTTCTGTAGTTGGTTAGTGCAGCCAGTTGCAGCATCTGTTATATCCCTTCCTTCCGTTGAACCCAAGGCATCTGTGCTTGGTGTTGACGGGCTTTACTTTGGTGAACTGTGAGTCTTGCTTGCCAGTACGTTTATGTACTGACCCCTTTGGGGCTGTGGTTTCCGCAGACTACGCTTACGAGGATCCCCGTGACGGCTACTACGTGGAGTTTGACGAGGCTGCTGACGAGTAGGTAGCGGACCCGGGCAGGATCCGAGACATCGTGGATGGGCTCCGTTTTCTTTTCATTCCCGGCTTCTTAAGCCTATTTGGATTTGTCTGTACTCAGACCCTTTGAATGCTTCCGCTGAGTTGTAATGATGTTATGTTGGGACATGTGTCCTCTGGATGATTGTATTTGCTATCTCTGCTCTAGTGAGAGCTATTTGCAACTTATTTCTATCTTTTGTGTCATAGAGATTTGTTGTGTTATCATCTTGTTCAAAGCCGTTGACGTACCATGTGTGTATGGTATGAAGTATGTCAATGGTAGTGTCCTGATTTCTATGGGATAGTTTACCTCGACGGTGAATAGTAAAGATTGATTGTCACACATAAGTGTTGGCCTACTCGTAAGAGATGCGGGTGCCGGTAAGCCCCGTAATCCAATCAAAATACTGTTCAGTTCGTACGGTGAGTATCCTCTAGAAGTCCGGGTGCGACAGGCAGGCCATGCCCCCTATGGTGTGCCTGACTGGTGGGTCCCCCTTGGGTCTCCCAGGTGGCTCTCTGCCTCATTTTTTATGTAAACATTTATTATAATTTTTTCTGGAATTTTTCGAGAAACTTTATTTTTGAGGTATTTCCAAAATTTAATAATGAATAAAAACTCAGAAAAACAAAAGTGAAAAGGTGGAAAAAAACAAAAACCATAACTACAGAGGTTCTATGACACTCCAATGGAAAAATAACCAAAGAAAACAAAGGTGGAAGTGGTGAAAACAAAAGTATGGATGGTGAAACCATGCATAACCACAATAATCAAGATGAAAACATGAGGAAACATGAATATAGATGATGGAAAACATGATTGTACTAAAGTAGCAAGGTGATAACAGAAGTAATCAAGGTGAAAACATAAATGGGAAGGTGAAAGCGTAGTGAAAACATTGTTCTCTTGATTCAAAATCATTTTGTTAACAAGGGTGATCAAGTCTTGTTACCAGAACAATTTTCATATGAAGCAAACCTTTACTAATCACTAAATAATTATGTTACCTCAACCTTGATAGACATAGTCCCAATCATAATAATTTCATATTCTTTTGGTGGTACTGGAATGGGACAATAAAATTCTCCAATCTTGATGGTCTCAATATTTTCAATTGAATTTAAACCATATCTTCTATCAATCTTCTTGGGAAAATAAATAGTATGCTCTTTATCATTAACATTAAAATTTACTTTTCCTCGATTGCAATCAATAATAGCCCCTGCAGTGTTAAGAAAAGGCCTCCCAAGAATAATAGACATATTATCATCTTCAGGCATTTCCAACACAACAAAGGCAGTTAATATCAAACAATTAGCAACAACTTGAACAAAAACATTCTCACATATACCAACAAGAATAGCAGTAGATTTATCAGCCATTTGAAAATATATATCAGTATGTATCAATTTTTCAAGAGAGAGTCTCTTATAAAGAGAAAGGCATAAAACTAACTCCAGCTCCCAAGTCACATAAAGGAGTTCTAACATAATTATTTTTAATAGAACAAGGGATAGTAGGAATACCAGGGTCTCCAAGATTCTTTGGAACCTTGCCATTGAAAGAGTAACTAGCTGAATGCCCGTGCATTGCTACGGAGCACACATATAAATTGATTTTGAATCATAAATTCATTGGGAACAAAATGTTTAGCAGACGCATCATTGTAACACCTGGGGTGTTACCCTGGTTAGAAAGTTGTTAGTTCTCTTTTTGCTTTGCATCACATGCATCACATGCATTGCACCATGTTTTCAGAACAACTGAAAAATTCAAACCAATTTAAACTTTCAACACATGTCTAAAAATTTCCAATTGAAAGATGCAAACTAAACAACTCCATTTGTTTTCAAATAGTTTGAAGTTGATTTATTTAAAATTGCTTGGTAAAAAATTTCCCTTTAATCAATACCCTAATGGTAAATTTCCAATTTCAACCTCAAATCAAATCCATCCATAATTGACATGATCCAATTGTAGTGTAACAATTAAAATCTTCCAAACCCTTTTAAACTCACTAATTTTTTTCATAGTGTTTTATTAAATAAAACTTGTTATTTCAAAACTCCAATTGAAACCCTATATGAAATTCAACTAACAAATTAAAATCACATTAATAATTCAAATTTTTGAAATCTATGCTAACATTGCTTTTATTTTCTGTCTTGAAAATTAATAAAAATATTGCATAAAATGAAGACCCCAAACCCCAACCTATTCTTTCTCTCTCTCCTTTTCTTTTCTTACAAGCAAAAAATAAGAAGGAAAAATAAAATAAAAGGAAGAGGTGAGATGAGGGAGAAAGCCCAACCCACAACCCATCTCCCCCCTAGCCCAACAACCCACTCGGTCATCTTCTTCGTACGGACGAACAGAGACAGGGAGATGTCGCTGTCAAGCCCTCCCCCACCTCAACTGCTTCCCCCTTCCCTTTATCTCCTCCTCCAAGCTTCCCCTCCAAACCCTAGCCGCCTCCCTCCTCCCTCTCCATCTTCCTCCCGCCGCCACCTCTCCTCTCCTCTCTCTGTTCTTTTTTTTCTTTTCCTCTGAATTTTATGCTGCAGAGAGAGAGCCTCCATGGCCCGGACATTGGAGCTCCATGAGCCGTGGCCATGGTCATCATCGACCTCCCCTCGGTGCGGGAATGGAGCCCCCACGGACTCCTCGTCCTCCTCGTCTCCTCGCCGGGCGCTGGGAGCCACCGGGGAGGCGCCGCCGTGGACGACTTCGCCGCCCGTCGCCACCGAGCGCCACCGACCTCTCCTTCGCTGTGAGCCACCGTCTCGCCTCATTCCACCACGGTGAGCGCTCCCCCCCTTCGCCCTCTCTCTCTCCCATCTCCCCCCTTCTCCCTTTCCCTCCGCGCCTAGCGCGCCCAGCGCCTCGCCGGCGAGCAGCGCCTGATCGCTGTCCGTCGTCTTCCCGATCGTGATTGCCGTAACTGAATTTTTGGTACAGTTTCGTCAGGCCATATTTTACCTCAAAAACAAACTCGCTGCTGTACCATCAACAAACGGAGCAGTAGCCCAGTGGCTGTGCACCCTTGCGCGCAAGCCTCGGGTCCCGAGTTCGATTCCCCCAAGCCACACCCTTTTATTTTCTGTTTTTTCTCTTTCTGCCCGAATTTCAGAAACAGAGATCTGAGGCATTAACTCTAAAATCAATATAAAATTGAATATTGCTCCAAATCCAGTGATTCAAGTTTATGTGGCTTCAGAATTTCATGCTCTTCCTGTCCATGTCAAGTTTGAAATATGTTGTTGTAACAATTTTTGCACTAAATAATTAATTACTGAAAATGCAATAAAAATTGAAACTTTGGAATTTCATAACTTTAGTTCTACTCATCCAATTTAAGCAAACTTGGGCTCTAAAAATTTGTCTTAACAAACTCTACACATTGGTATTTTATTTGGTCACAATTGAGTTAATTTTGAACCTGTTGTCCTCTGTTTACTAAAAATGGCAGAATAAGAATGATTATGGAAAATTGCATAATAAATTCAATAATAACCCAAAAATTATGTTTGATAGCTCAAAATGTTCAGTGAAACATTTGCTACATGTTTTCAACCTTTTCAATGCAATTTGTTTATTGTTTTCCCTAATTAAAAGTGGTGCAATAATTCAATGCTTTAATTAAACCTTTTAAATTGCAAAATTCATAACTTGGGCAATTCAAATCCAAATCCAACATGAAAAATATGTTTCCCATCCCATTTTTCATGAACTTTGCAAATATAAACTTTGTTTTCTGTTTTGAATAATTTAAATTGCTGAAAACAACTGTTTCTTATTTAATGCAATTAAAATTGCCAAATTAATAACTTGCTCATTTTAAATCCAAATTCAACAAATGAAATATGTTTTCCATCTAAAATTTTGTGTTCTTTCCAAATATGAATTTGGTTACCTGTTTTGAACAATTAAAATGGGTGAAAACAACAAATGCTTGTGTAACACCTTTAAGGAACCAAAATTCCATAACTTAATAAATAAATTTCCAAACTTGGTAAACCTTATTTCAAATTGCTTCTATTGTTGTTTTCTTTTCGTTTTCCTCATCCATGCATCATGCTAATCCACCTTCACCTGTTGGTTAGTTGTAAAACAATTGTTTCAACCATAATTCATGGGCTTTTCATATGCAACTCGACTTGCATATGGGTCCATTTAAACATGTTATCATGTCAACTAGTTTATTTCTATGCATCCATTAAATTGTCATGCATCCATATCTTGATCATGCTGGATCTTTTGCTGTAGTAGTAATTGTTGCATCCGGTGTTTGTTCGAGGTTCGTTGCTTCTTCGCGGATAGGACGTTGAGATGATGTGAGCAACGCCAAGTTCTTCGGATGTACCTCTACTTGATGGATTACAGGCAAGTATACTCACTTGCTGCCAATAGGCTGCCTTTCATCACTTGTTACCGATTCTTTCCGTTGTTCTTATTCTAGCCTTATGTTCGATGCTTGTGTCTCGATCCAATTATATGTTTACCTTGCAGCCATGATATAGCCTTTCCTTCCACTTCCTATTAACTGTTGCTTGTTTACCTTGTTGGCCCCGTATCGTAGTTGCATGCTTAGTGTTGTTTGCGCTCAAGTCTTGTTGTCCGTCTTAGCACCTGTTTAGTTGATAGCTGGGTTTCAATTCAATCAACAACCTATTAATGTTTTGGGTAATAATAATTTGATGATAAGGCACCGGCAGGAGGCCCGGGTTAGGGTTTTGAAGCCTGCTAGTGTCGACCCTAATTAGGAAAAGGGTCTTGTCTACTGATCCATGATGAGCGTGCTCACCGCATCCGGGAGGTAGTATGGGACCCCCCTCGACTTAGACCTGATTTGCAGCTTGTCCGAAGAGCCACACTTAGTTCGGGTGTTCCATTTGCTCCTTTGCATAATGGGTTGATCCCCCATGGTTACTGTGATGATGATGATGATGCATATAGGACGGGGCCTGTAGTGCCGGGGTGTTGCGTCCTGCGGGAGTTTTGCACACTTGCGCTGAGTATTCGGCTGCGTGGCTGGGACCTTATAGCTCCGTGTCTCCTAGGATGGGTTGTAGAGATGGTTTGGGTCGTGTCGAGCCAACCTAAGTTTTAGTTGGTGGCTCGAGTGTGTATGGGTACTGGAGCACACCCTACAGGGATAAATCTTCTCGAGAAGCCGTGTTGTCCGCGGTTATGTGACGACTTGGTGAAAGTACTGGCTAACAAGTACTCAGACAACTTACACCTAACTATAACAACTTGACTAGTAATATAGATTACTTCCACCCTCAAAATGAATGTCACCTTAATCAACCGTGTGAGTTTCCTTGGGTTGCTTCCTTAGTAGGGGGTGACATTGGATGGGTATTGTTTGGTGAGTAGTTGTAGTTGGTTCCGATACGCTATCTTATCCCCCTCTTTTAGCCGGATGTTGTAGTGAGTCTCTGTAGTTGGTTAGTGCAGCCCGCTGCCGCTTATTTGCAATAATCCCTTCCTTCCCGTTGATCCCAAAGTATTTGTATCTTGTGATGACTGGCTACGCCGGTATCTTGTGAGTATGGTTTATCCACTTGCCAGTACTTAACCGTACTGACCCACGAATCCTTTTTCGTGGCTGCATATTCAACATTGCAGTCAACAGGTTTGAAGTTCTGACGACGTTAGCTTGGGAATCCCTCCGGCTTGGCCTGGGCAGGGATTGGACGCTCTCGGTTATCTTCAGGACTCTTAGTCCAGTTTGTATCTTGTCCGTAGTCGGACGCTATGTTGTTTCTTCCGCTATTATTTGGATCTTTGTATTGTATCAGTTGTATCCTTAACTCGTTTGAGTCCTCTTGTATATATCTTTTCTGTTGTTGTGGATTATTCGTGAACTGTTGTAATGTTATCACAAGTTGCAACCTGGAATCGGTTATTATGTGGATTTTGGCGGGAATGCTGAAATCTGCATAGTGCCCGATCCCGGGGCGTCACAATCGTCAATCAATTTTGTCATGACACATAATTGTTGTTTGAATTGCGGTAAAAAAAATTCTACTCGATATCCATATAACGTCTAACAGCCAATGAGAGTTGATTTCCCTTGCATTCTCACATAATAAAAAAGTCGCATTGACCAAACAATAGTTCAAGTTTAAAAATGAGTCGAATGAACAAAATTTGCATGTATATGGCAACAAATACAATCTCTCTCATTCTTTTCCTCGCCAATTGTAATTGTCTCCATGGCGACCCTCTTACAATAGGACAAGTCTTGTCCGTTCATGTCATTGCTTCAAAAGCAGTCATCTTACGTTGACATCGCTTGGGAAACTTTCAGACTCCAGGAAACATTTATGAAATGCTCCCCGTATTATTGGGGAGACGATCATATAATATACATCTGGTATACAAGTAAAATAACACAAACCTACAACGAGTGATAGTGGATATATTTTTAATAATGAAATGTCCACATAGTGCAATAATCATTTATATCTCTACTTATTCTTTGAAGGCAACAAACATGATGTTTCTCCGAATGCAACAAATATAAAGACTCTATATAGCTGATAAAACAATCTAAACATAAATACCTACAAGAAACCCTCCTTAAACTTCTCTCATTTCACCGTGGTATCCACGATGCTCTATAGTTGCCTGAATATGAGCTTTTTTCTCTGAATTGTTTCCCATGGTTCCATGTCGTATCCTCCTACATCATAGGAACCCTTTAGTCGAGCAGCTCCCACCCTCCGGATCTATTTATGTGGCCTTGTTCTACTCCCGGTAAAATGTTGGAGCGCCTAGTCAGCTTCGGGGCTCCCACATAAAACCTCCCGGCGTGCCCTGAACAGACATAAACACAATCGAATTAGCAACAGAGTTCATACACAAGGTTGATCTAGTAATGGTAGATATTGTTGGTCACAGAAAATAGAAACTTTAAATTCGAAGCATCCATACATGCCGCTGCAAGAATAACTGCAAAAAAAACATAGAATACCAAAGTGAGGTTAGCCTTTTCACTCAAACAATTGTATAATAAAAATTCTCATCGTAAGCACGCATGCATTACAAAGATAATCCTGCCACACAAAAATTATACAACCAAACCATTATTGATTTTAGAATTATTTTAATACACTTACCTAGTACCTTCAAATTTTCCATGCCCATGTGGCAATGCTTCCATCAGTTCGAGGAAGCAACATGCTTCTCCAATTTTAAAAATAAAATAAAATACAGTGAGCAATGGCATGCTCTTCATTTAACATAGTGCCATGCCAAAATGAAATAGTAGGATCTAATACCTCAATCAAGCAGGTTGCCATGGCCTACGTCCATGAATGATCAACCAATCCCTCGCATAGTTGCTTCTTCTAAAGATATTACCTTATTTTAGGTGAACTGTTTCATTACATTCTCACCATCAAGAAATAAAACATATCCAGGTTAACAACAAAATGAATCATCGCCACATGGATAGGATCCAACTTCATAAAAATACAATTGATTAGTATCTCATAGGTGCAATGTTTCGGAAAAGTAAGGAATTCAAAAAAAAAAATCACATATATACTGACACAAACTCCATAGTAAAACAGCTTCCATGTACATCTTGTTAACTAATTCTGCTATACTGAGATGGAGCTAAGTAGATAAAATGTCATGTTATAGCACAAAAGGGTCGCCATAATTCAACTATAAGGTTGTCATGGATCGAGGGATTTTTTGTACAATTTTATAGTTTTGTTTGGGGTAGTATATGAAAAGTGAAATTTAGATAAAAACACACGTGCACATACAAAAGAGCCCTCCAGGCAGCAGGCTTCCCTTCTTGCACCGTCCGTTCATTGATATGGGATGCATCGTGGATGCTCCAACAACGAGCTCGCCTCGCACGCTCGCACCATACGTTGCAACACTGAGTTTGCGTTACCCCTGCGATGCCACCGCTAGGCACAGATAACGAGCAATCATCATTGAAGGTCACCTGCCTCATCGAGGAGTCATGACAAAATATGGAATTATGTTGTACAAAGAGAAAAATGGGAAATCACACGCCCTATAAAACATGGGAGATACAAAGCTAATAGTATCATTTATCTACTGAAAATCAAGTTGTGAAATTGACAGATGCATTTGCACATTATTTCTTTTCCTAAGCTGATGTTTGTTCGTAACATTAAGATTTTCGCTCCTTTTTCTCATTGCACCACAATCCTGCTGTAAAAACATTTGAGGATAAAGAATCCTCTACTTTTTTTCCTGAATGGCTCTGTATTCTCCTATAGGGAATATAAAACAAGTGAGTAGAGTTATACACACGCAGAACCAGTCTAACGGTGGAACACATTAACATGCGTTGGAAACAAAGGACATGAGACCATCTCATTCGTTCACTCGCTGCTATGGTCATGGCTGTCAATGTTGGATAGGCCATAATAAGAATAATCGGATGAATGGCAAGATACACTGGAAACCCTATTAGGAAAACACATAGTAGATGCAAAAGCACCCCATGAGTTATTTTCAGTTAAAATAGAAGAAACAAAAATGAATGGATAGAAAACATAAAATAAGGACCTAGTCGCTACCCAACAGAAAGAAGGTAGAACATAACTGAAAATGCATTCTTGTACTCTTATCCTTCCCGGAAACTCTGAGTCCACATCCTGCAAGCATATAATAATTGAAAGAGCCTAAGCTGCTACGTGAGGGAGAGATAGGCAATAGCACAACTGATTGATTGATACCGAATCGGTGGCTATAAATAGCTTACAAACAGCACACGTATCTTGCACAGCAAGATTAGGCCGAAGAGTTATCTAGCTAGGGCTATAAACAACTAACTGAATAACTGAAGATCGTATTCAGTTAACACCCCGCCGCAGTCTGTACGTCGTCGCATGGCAAGACGCAGAGACTGGATCGAAATGACTGAAACGACGCCGTAGGAAGTCCTTTAGTCATAATATCAGCCAGCTGCTGAGTAGTTGGCACATGAACCACCCGGAGTTCGCCGAGAGCCACCTTCTCGCGGACGAAGTGAATGTCCAACTCAATGTGTTTTGTTCGTCGATGATGAACTGGATTGGTGGACAGGTACACGGCCGATACATTATCACAGAAGACCACCGTGGCTTTGGGAAGAGGAGAGCCGAGTTCGTCGAGGAGTTGGCGCAGCCAGACGCAGTCGGCGACGGCGTTGGCGACGGCACGGTACTCGGCCTCCACACTGGAGCGCGAGACGGTAGCTTGGCGCTTGGAGGACCAGCTAACCAACGCGCCTCCAAGATAGACGCAGTACCCGGAGGTAGAGCGTCGGGTATCCGGGCAACCTGCCCAGTCGGTGTCCGAGTAGGCGACGATGTCGAGGGAAGATGATGCCGGGAGGAGAAGACCGGAGCTCGTTGTACCGCGTACGTATCGTAAGATACGTTTGATGATGGTGAGATGGGCGTCTCGAGGGTCATGCATATGCAAACAGACTTGCTGCACGGCGTAGGCGAGATCCGGACGCGTCATGGTCAAGTATTGAAGAGCTCCGGCGAGGCTGCGGTACTCCGAAGGATCATCTACGGGAGCACCAGTGTCGGCGGCGACTTTGGGAAGCGTGTCGACGGGCGTGGCGGCGGGCTTGCACTGGACCATGCCGGCGCGCTGAAGAATCTCCTCGGCGTAGTGTTGTTGACTGAGGAAGAAACCACCGGAGGTGCGACGCAGGCGGATCCCGAGGAAGTAGTGCAGTGGCCCCATGTCCTTCATCGCGAACTCAAGCTTGAGCTTTTCGATGAGCGTGTGGAGCAAGGCAGATGAAGAGGCCGTTAAGACGATGTCGTCAACGTAGAGAAGAAGGTACGCCACGTCGGAACCCCGCCGGAGGATGAATAGCGAGGCGTCTGAGCGGGAGGCAGCGAAGCCAATGGTGACGGCGAAGGTGGCGAAGCGCTTGAACCAAGCCCGCGGTGCCTGCTTCAAGCCATAGAGAGACTTGACGAGCTGGCACACATGGTCGCGGCGTTGAGTGTCGACGAATCCAGCCGGCTGGTAGCAATAAACTTGCTCGTCGAGGACTCCGTTGAGGAAGGCGTTCTTCACGTCTAGCTGGTTTACGGGCCAGTTGCGGGAGCATGCCAATGTGAGCACCGCGCGAATCGTTGCCGGTTTGACGACAGGCGAGAAAGTTTCCCCGTAGTCGATGCCGGGGCGTTGAGCGAAGCCACGAACAACCCAGCGGGCCTTGTAGCGCTCCAGAGAGCCATCCTCTCGTGTCTTGTGCCTGAAAACCCACTTGCCAGTAACAATGTTAGTGCGCGGCGGCCGGGGCACCAGCGTCCAGGTTTTGTTTGATGACAAGGCATCGAATTCATCTTGCATGGCTGCACGCCAATTAGGATCTCGGAGAGCTTCCCGAGCGGAGGAAGGGAGAGGTGAGATCGGTGTGGTTGCAAGAGTGGCATAGCGAGGATTCGTCTTGCGGATGCCATGGCTGGCGCGGGTCGACATGGGATGGCGAGCAGGCGGCGCAGGTGGCGATGGCGGTGTACTGGGCGACGGGGAACGAGTCGGGGAGCTGGGTGGAGATGTTGTGCCGGGGCCCATGTGCGGGGGAGAGCCTGGAGACGTGCTGCGTGGGCTGCATGTCCCCGTACGATCACATGCAGCTGGTGGCGCATGATCGACGTGATCAGGAGCTGGATCCTCGTCGAGTGGTAATTCCGTAGGAACGGATGCAACCTGAAAATCCAAGGTACCGAATGGAAACATCGTTTCCACGAAGGTGACGTGGCGGGAGAATATGATACGCCGAGAAACAGGGTCGTAGCAACGATATCCTTTTCGGCCGTCAGGGTAACCGAGAAACACGCACGGAATAGACCGGGGGGCGAGCTTATGAGGTGCCGTGGCGGAGATATTAGGGGTAGCAAAGGCAGCCAAAAACTCGGAGAGCCCGATAGTCAGGTGCATGACCATGAAGAAGCTCATAAGGTGTGGTGAGGACGTGAGATTTGCATGGTCGTCGGTTGAGGAGGTAGGTGGACGTGGCGAGGGCTTCTGCCCACCATGGCGGCGACATGGAGGCGTGGATCAATAGCGTACGGATACCGTCGTTGATCGTGCGAAGAATGCGCTCGGCCTTGCCGTTTTGTTGGGATGTGTATGGGCAAGTAAGGCGAAGTATGGTTCCATGGGAGGTGAAGAGAGATCGGTTTGCTATGTTGTCGAATTCTCGTCCATTGTCTGTTTGGAAGGCTTTGATGGAACAGGAGAATTGTGTACGAACGTAAGCATAAAACTCTGTTAGGAGATGATGAACTTCAGATTTTTGACGAATGGGAAAAGTCCAAGCAAAATGCGTAAAATCATCAAGAATAACGAGGTAGTATTGAAAACCCGAGATACTTAGAACGGGACTTGTCCATAAATCGCAATGACAAAGCTCAAAAGGAGTAGATGTTTTGGTGGTGGATAAAGAAAAAGGTAACCTAGTATGTTTGCCCAAACGACATGAGTTACAGTGCGTGGACAAAATTTTATTACAACTGAATTTGAAGTATTTGGAGGCGTTTGCCAAAGCTTCGGCGCCGGGGTGTCCAAGCCGTTGATGCCAAAGTGCGGTGGAGTCGGTTGCGAGGAGGCATTGGGGTGGATGTACGAAAGGGTAGAGGTCGCCGGTGGAGTTACATCGGTGAACCACCCGTCCCGTTGCCAAATCCTTGATAGAGAAACCGAAAGGGTCAAATTCAATTGAGACAAAATTATCACGAGTAAACGCACGAACAGAAACTAAGTTTTTGATGAGTTTAGGGGAAATGAGGATGTTGAGAAGATATGGGGGACGGGAAGAGGTGGTGAAGTGGAGAGAACCGGTGCCGGTGATGGGTAGAGAGGAGCCATCACCGACGATTATGTTGGAGGGGGAGTTTGGAGGGAGTGGAGAGGGGTTTATACCGAGACCGGAGCTCATGTGAGAAGAAGCACCACTGTCGAGAACCCATTCGCCGCCGAGGCCGGGTTCCGCTTGGATGGTCATCTGGTTCAGTGCAGCGATAAGGGCAGACTGATCCCACTGCGTCGGGGAAGCGGCCGGTCCAGCGGGCGCAGGGTTGACGTTGAGCGCGAGTGGCGGGGCTGGTCGAGGGCCGAGGATGCCCGGCGCGGTCCAGGCTTGGAACGTGCCAGCCACTGTTGGTGCAGTAGGGGTGTGCTGGCGTGGAGTGGGCGCGCGGTAGGAGCCTCCAGTCGGAGCCGAGGCCGGCAGAGCCGGGGCGCTAGGACCCGTGTTGGGGTTCTTCTTCCGCTTCTTCTTTCCTTGGCCTGAAGTAGTAGAGGGGCCAGCTGGAGTGGCGCCAGCACCATAGAGGCCAATGGGGGCATGGTTGAAGAGAGCGGGAGGTGCAGGGTTGAAGTAGCCGGGAGGTGCAGGGTTGGCGGGCGGCGCCGAGTGGTACATCTGGTACGCCTGGGCGAGGAGAGCGTTGTGAGCGACCACACGTGCCTGGCGGCCGAGGCGCTGCTCCTCCATCTGCAGAAAAGAGCGGAGCTTGACGAAGGAAGGGAGGCGGCCCCGTGTCATGTGGGGAACGGCGTGTTGGAGACGTTGATCGACGCCGCGAAGGATGTTGTGGACGAGGTCGCGGTCCTTGACGCGTGATCCGAGGTCACGGAGGGAGTCGGCCATCTGCTTCATCTTGGAAGTGTACTCGACGACGGAGAGAGCACCCTGGTTGAAGCTGTGGAACTCGTCGCGGAGGAAGGTTGCACGCGTTTCGCGGTTGTCGCGGAAGACGGTGCGGATGGAGCGCCAAAGAGAGAGGGCAGTGGCGTGCCGGGCCTCCACGATCTCCATGGTGGAGGGAGTAACCGTGACATCGTACCACGAGACGATGGCGAAGTCATTGAGGACCCAGTCCGAGGTGCCCTGAGCCGGAGAGCCGTCGACGTGATCGCGAAGGCCAAACTTGGAGAGGGCGGTGAGGAATTGGCGGCGCCACAAGCCGTAGTTCTCTTTTTCGTAGTCGAGGACGACGAGAACGTGGTCACGGATGCGAAGGGATTGAAGCTGGGAGGTGGGTAGTGTTTGAGTTGCGACAGGGATGCCGAATTGCTCATTGGCGCTGGAGTCAGAGTCCGACGAGACGGAGGAGGTAGAGCTCATGGCGTGGAGGGTGAGGGGCAGCGGAAGTTTGTAGATTGGATCTAGGTATCTGATACCATGAAAGAGCCTAAGCTGCTACGTGAGGGAGAGATAGGCAATAGCACAACTGATTGATTGATACCGAATCGGTGGCTATAAATAGCTTACAAACAGCACACGTATCTTGCACAGCAAGATTAGGCCGAAGAGTTATCTAGCTAGGGCTATAAACAACTAACTGAATAACTGAAGATCGTATTCAGTTAACAATAATTTTTAACTTCAAGAAACACATCTAGGACTGGGATGTAGCAGTACACGAAACACATCACGAAAAAATCATAACATATCTGGATGTGGTAGTACGAGAAGAGGGGCGAGCTGATAGGTACATCAAAAATACACCAGATGCGGTCAGTCCACTTGAGACGGTTGGAGATATCGATAGGGAAGAGAGAAGTGAATAGTTGTAGATCTTGATCTTACAGACTGGGATCTGGAACATATGGTTAAAATCTAATAAAATCAATCAATCCAATCCTTACGTGATGGAAGAAGAATATGGCGAAAGAGAAGAATAGATGGAGAGGAGAGGCTACGTCGAGGAGGAACCTCGGCATCTACAGGAGGACTAATCCTGTGGGACGTCCCATCACGTAATCCTGTAGGACGTCACGGAGGAACCTCGACATCTCCGAGTACACACCTCCACCTGCTGCTGGGGCTTCCTCGACAAGAACGGCAGCGTCAGTGCCCCTTCCACCTCCACCACCCGCATATCTCATTCTCATCCACCATGATCCAACCGCTCACAACTCTAGTTCTCACCTGATCTCATGAGTTTTAGGAAACCATGGCCTATGGGAGAGGAAACGCAGGGGATGGGAATGGGATGACGGCGGAGGGACGGTGGTGGAGGGGTTGCGGGAGAAGGAAGATGGGCTCATGTGCAACGCATCGGTAGCGTTGGGAGGAATCCATCTATATTTTGATTTCTCTCCGGGAACGAGCGTGGGTGGGAGGGAATTCATCTGTATTTTCTTTTCTCTCCGGAAAGCGTGGGTGAGAGAGGGACCGTACGGGTGAGAACGTGCGTGAGGACGTGGGCTGAAGGCAGTTTTTCTGCCGCATGGAAGCGAAGAGGGCGAGCGACCAAACCTGGCCAGATGGGCCCGTGCCAGCGTGCCGGCCCGCGAGCACGGCGGCACGGCCCGCCGTGGGCCTGGCACGGCACGTGCCTTGGAGGGCCGTGCTCGGCCCGTGGCCCGCCTGGGGCCATGCTGGGGCCTGCAGGCCGAGCCCGCGTGCCGGCACGGGCACGGCCCGTTTAACCGGCCAGGCACGCGATGGCCCGCCAGGACGCCGAAGGCCCGTCGCGCGGGCGTCCGTTTTCTGCCCATTTTGAGCGTGATTTTGGCCAGTTAGGCGGTTTTTAAGCGCGATTAGGCCCATTTTGAGCGAAATTATGCCATTTTAACTAGAATTTCACCATATATCCGTTGGAGGGTTGTTTTAGTCAAAAAAATGTCATTTTTTTTGCTATAAAAAGCACGTGGGCCAATATAGGCACGTGGGCCTAATCGTGCCACGGGCCGGCACGTTTAGCTGAGGGGCCGTGCCTGGGCCTGGCGGCCAGGCCCGTGTACCGGCACGGCACGGCACGTTTACTAAACGTGCCCACGCGGGCCGTGCCGTGCCGGCCCGCTGGCCACCTCTACGAGCGACGTACCACGGGACACAGACACCACCAAGAGCCCTTTTATAGTAAAGATTAGCAAGCATAGTGGAAATTTCCTCATTAGCAATATTTCTTTTGTTAGAGAGAATATCTTTCATATATTCAGAATAAGAAGGCAATTTAATAGCATCAGTCAAAGAGATTTGTAAAAACAGAGGTTTCATCCACTCACAAAACTTGTTATAATGTTCTTCTTTCTTTGATTGGTGTTTCTTATTAGGAAAATGCATTGCTTTTTATACCCAAGGCTCTCTTTCATTACCATGTTTATTAGCAATGAAATCCTCCTTACTATACTTTGCATATTTAGTTTGCTTTTCAGATTTAGCTACGGTTTCTTCTTTATCAGAAGCATCACTTTTATCATTACCACTTTCAGTTTCAGCATCATAAATAGATATACTATTAGGATCTTTAGCAGGTTCAGGAGAGATTCTACAACATTTTTATGTATATTCTTCTTTTTCTTAGAAGGAGAACTATTGTTTTTTAGGTTGGTGAGAATCTTGTTCAATTCTTTTAGGATGTCCTTCAGGATACAAGGGGTCCTGGGTAGAAACACCACTTCTAGTAATTATTTCCCAAACATGTTTTTCTCTAGAAGCATTAGCTATCATATCTTTTTGCACTTTAGAAAGTTGATCAATTTGAGTTTGAACCATATGAAAATGTTTAACAGGCATTTTAACATCATTAGAGGTTCTCACAATAATACCATCCAAATTATCAATAGCTCTAGATTTTCCATAAGGTGATTTTGCACTCTCATATTAAAGTTGTCTCGCTTAACAACATAATTATCAAATTCATCTAAGCATTGACCAGGAGGTTTAGAGTAGGGAATATCTCTGTTGTCAAAGTATTGGACAGAGTGTACCTCAACTGTTGATGGATGAGGAATAGGGTTACATAATTCTTCTATAGGAGTTAAATTCTTCACATCTTCAGATTTAATACCCCTCTCTTTAGGAGATTTCTTGGCTTCCTTCATCACTTCATCATTTAATTCAATCATCCCTCTCTTCTTGGGTGTTGGTATTGGTGTTGGCTCTGGTGTAGGTGTAGGCTCAGGTATATTCCAATCATCATTATTTTTGGCTATTTTAGCCATTAATTCCTCAACTTCTTCTGGAGTTCTTTTCCTGAAAACACAACCAACACAACTATCCAGGTATGTCCTAGATTCAACAGTTAGTCCATTATAAAATTTATCTAGGACCTCATGTTTAGGTAATGGATATCTAGGGCTAGCTCTTATCAAAGAACAAAACCTTGTCCAAGATTCAGGCAATTTTTCGCCTTCAATTTGGTCAAAGTGAAAGATATCCTGCACAACAACATGTTGGGCACTAGTAGGAAAATATTTTTGAAAGAAAGCATTAACCAAATCCATAGGACTAGTAATAGATCTAGGTGACAGATTGTTAAACCAAGTTTTAGCTTCATCTTTCAATGAGAAAGGGAAGATCTTAGTAACAAAATAAGTACGCAGTTTAGTATCATCAGAAAATAAACTACTCAAAGATGAAAGCTCATTCATGTGTTCCATGGAACTTTTACTTTCAGTTCCACAGAAAGGTTCCTTCTCAACAATAGATATGTAAGATAAATTTAGAGAGAAATCATAATCCTTATCTCTAATGTGTATGGGAGATGTGGCAAACTTAGCATCAAGAGAAGATTTATATTTCACAACATGTCTTGCAAGAAGACTCTTAAGAGCACTTGCACCAGCACTAGCCCGAGCTTCTTCAATAAATTCATCATTAAGTTCAATATAGGTTTCATCAATATCATCAATAGACTCAGGTGAATTAACATGTGTACTAGCATTTTCAACAGAAATTTCAGCATTTTCAATTTGTTTGGATTTAGCAATAGTAGCATCTAGGAAAGGACCTAGAGAACCAGTATCATCAAGCATAGTAGAAGCACATCAAAAGTATCAGAAACATTTTCATACTCAGTAGAAGTAACAGTACGTGTATCATGTGGTGGAGTAAGAAGCTTACTCATAACAGACGGTGAATCAAGAGCAACAGAGGTGTTCAGAGTTGTACCTCTCCTTGTAGTAGATGGTAATATAGGGACTTTTCCATCACGAGTCTTGCCCATGATGAAAGGCTTGCAGCGAAAAATATCACAGTCAAGTGAGCAAATAAATAAATCTATGCTCCCCTGCAACGGCGCCATAAAATAGTCTTGATGACCCACAAGTATAGGGGATCGTAACAGTCTTCGAGCGAAGTAAAACCCAAATTTATTGATTCGACACAAGGGGAGCCAAAGAATATTTATTAGCATTAAAAACTGAGTTGTCAATTCAGCTGCACCTGAAAGTACACTTGCTCGCAACAATTTATCAGTGGTAACATTTTTATGGCAGAAGTAGAAATAAAATAACAGCAGGAGTGAAATAGTAACAGCAGTAGCAATCGCGGAAAACAGCAGGATGAAAAGTATCGTACGCATAGAGGGAATGGATGAACGGGCATTGCATCGATAAAATAGGTCATGTAATAATCTAACATGGCCATTGCAGATAATAATAATAAAGCATCAAACTTCTAGGCAAACCATAGGAATGTATTCCAATATAGTCATACGTGGTCGCAATGAGAAACTTGCACAACATCTTTTGTCCTACCAGCCCGTGGAAGCGGGGCCTCTAGGGAAACTACTAGTAATTAAGGTGCTACTTTTAATAAAGCACCGGAGCAAAGCATTAACACTCCGTGAACACACGTGATCCTCACATCACAACCAAACCCTCCGGTTGTCCCAATTTCTGTCACATTGGGGCCTCGGGTTCCGGACAATGACATGTGTAAACAAGTTGCATATATGATCAAGAAACATAATTATACTCATGAAACAATAACATGTTCAGATATGACACCATGGCATGCGGGCCCTAGTGACAAGCATTAAGAATAACAAGTTGCAACAACGGTAGAAAACACTAAGAATGGATAGTAGGCACTATGACCTAACAATATGGCATTATTACATCCAATCCCTTCCATCCCTCTCAGCCTACAATGGTGTTTACTCACACATGGACATGGGAATCATGGATGGTTGATGGAGAAGAGGTGGCGGTGTTGATGGCGATGATCTCCTCTGAATCCCCGTTCCGGCAGGGCGCCAGAACATGAACTTCTGATCCCCGGATTGAGTTTCGAGGTGGCGGCGGCGCTCTGTTGTGTTTTTGTGGAATATGACAAACCCCCTCGCGTTTTAGGTTTACGGGACATATCTAGTCAAAAGGGGAGCCCGAGGGGGTGGAGGTGCCCCCCACACCACCTGGAGGCACGGCCTAGGGGCGCCCAGGGGTGGTATGGGCCCCTCCTGCCCCCCTCCAGGTTTCCTTCTGGCTCCTGGGGTCTTCTTATGATATAAGCTCAATGGGGTCTTTTCTGGGCAATTTCCTAAAAGTTGAATTTTCTGCACAAAAACGAGACACTAAGGTAATTCTGCTGAAAACAGGGTTAGTCCGTGTTAGTGGTATCCAAAACTCACAAGTTTAGAGGAAAAAAAATAAGAAAAGTGTTCGGAAAAGGAGATACATTTTGGACGTATCAATGATTTCCCCCTCCCCCCCCCCCCCGGCAGAGTGCCGGGGAGAGCTTCAGAACCCTCCCTAACTAGGGTTGACGATAACGGCGGCTACGAAACTTTCCGTGGATGGAGGCTCGGGTATTTAGGGTTAATCAAAGGAGGAGCTTATATAGGCGAAAGGGCGATGTCGGTGGGCGTCCGAGGGGCCCACACCACCTGGTCGCACCACCAAGGGGGTGACCCTATGGTGTGGTGGCTCTAGGGCCCTCCTCCAGGTCTCCTCAGGAATCCGTGTACGTGACAGAAAAATAAGACCCAGGGATTTTGTTTCGTCTGATTCCAAGAATATTTCCAGAACAACTTTCTGAAACCAAAAACAGCAGATAACAGGAACTAGCTCTGTAGAATCTTGTAAATAGGTTAGTCTAAGGAAATCCATAAAAATGATGTAAAGTGTATATAAACATGTAGCAAATGGCATGAAAACAACATGGAACGTAAGAAATGATAGACACGTTTGAGACGTATCAAGCATCCCCAAGCTTAGTTCTACTCGTCCTCGAGCAGGTAAAACGATAAAAACAAAATAATTTCTGAGGTGACATGCTACCAACATAATCTTGATCATCATATTTCTAAAAGATTTTGTAAGCTGAGATCATAGTACTCTAAACATAGGCATGATAGATAAAATTCTAACAATGAAACTTAGCAACTATGTTGCAACATGAAAATTAACACAAATAAAAGATCGTGAATAATTATGCACTTGAAAGTTATATGTTTGTTTCGATCATAAACAAAACATAGAAAAGTGGTATCCCTCTTGTCCTTAAAAGTGAGAGCAAAACATAAATGCCAGGACACCTTCAAAGTTCAAGTGGTGACTAGAAACAAGTAATAACATATCATAAATTAATCAATAATAATCTTTGGGACAGATGCACATTATACTCAGAATGACAACTACGCTCTCTTAATTGTGCATGAAGTTAGAAGATGAAGACTCAACATAAAAGTAAAAGAAAGGGCGTTCGCAGAGGGAAGCAAGGATTAACTCATGTAGTAGAGCTTTTTATTTTAGTAAACCTCAAAACAATTTTTTAGAGAGGTGTATGTTTATGTCAACGAATGGCAAACAAATAATACAGTACCTCATAAGCCAACTAGACTTTACAAGAGCGACTCCCATTGAAGGACGTTCTTTCTACTGGGGTCAGTAGATCATTCCTCTTCTCTTTTGTTTACACAATTATGCTTTAACTGATAAATCAAGGGAAAAAGAGTGAAGAGAATTTATACTAACCAAGTTTGGGGCTGGGAACCCCGTTGCCAGCTCTTCTATTAATTTGGATAAGCGGATGTGCCATGTAACATCCCAAGTTTTCATAAATCCAAAATACATCATGCATACATGCTCACTGCATCACTGCATTTTTGTTTGCATAAAAAAATTAGGTTTTATTTTGTTAAGCCTAAAATTTAGGAGTTATAATCCTTTAATCTCTATTTGAGTTTAAAAACATTTTTCAAAAGGAAAGTGTTTTATTTTGAGTTATTATAGTGCCCAAAGGGTACCTTAAGTCTTGAGAGATTCAAAAAGTATCTATTCAAAATTTTCCGGGTATTTATCCTTCTATGAATTTTAGTTGAATAAAAATTTGAAAACAAAAAAAAACAAAAAAAGGAGAGTAGCAACGCTGCGGCCCAGCCCCTGCCCCCTCTCTCAGGGCCCAGCCCAAACTCCCTTCTCTCTTTTTCTACCGTTCCCGCACATCCCTCAGCGGTTGGGCCAGCCCAGTACCGCGAGGAATTGAGCCCGCCCCGTCCTGTTCCACCTAGACGCGGACTCCGTGCCTGCCTCGTGTTCGACAAAAGCACGGCGCCGGAGACTCGCGCGACCCCGAATCCTCTCACCTTTCCCTTGACCCTCGGTTACGCCAGGCCACCTATAAAAACCCCCTGATCCCCGTGGCCTATTCTCAACGAAACTTCAGCGTCATAGCCCCTCGAAATCCACGGTCGATCTCGAGTTTGTCCGCCACGGTCGCCGACGAGTTCGAGCTTGTTCCGGTGAGTACCACCCTCATTGATCCTCCCCGACACCTCCTATCGAGTTATCTCATTTTCGCGCAACGTTCTAACATGGTCGTGACCCTCCTATGTCCCCAGAGCGACGCCACCGTCCACAGCAGGAAGCCGCCACCGTTCCGAGCGCTTCCGGCGAGAGATTGCGGGAGGAGCCGACGACAGCGACGCGGGCCACCTCGCCATCGACTCCGCGACGCCCCCCTGCGCCTCACGGTACGTTCCAACGTTCCCCTAGCGATGTGTACCCCCCCCCCGCCGTGTATGCTCTGCTTTCCACCGCCGCGCGCACCCGTTTCCGGCGCGTTCCCGGCGACCTAGCGCCGCAAGCGAACAAGAGAAGGACAGCCACCGTTAGATCCCCATCTAAGGGCCAGGAACAGAAGGACGACCGAAGCAGTGCGGAGCGATCCAGCGCGTCCATCTCCACTTCAATCGGAGGGTTGACGACGGCAATCCGCGCGAAGAGTTACGGGCCAATCAGAGGCCATCATTGAGGACGCCAAGGATCGATCATATTTTTTATAAAAACAGAAAATATCAGATTTATTTTAAAACTTCAAAAATTCATATCTTGAGTTCTGAAATTCCAATTTAGGTGTTCCTGGAGTTTTTGGAATCAGCACATCTTGTAGATTAATCTAGGCTATTCAAATATTAACTTTGTATCGTGCATTCAAAAGTTATTTGTAAATCCATATAAAACACTATTTCGATCATAACTTTAGTTTTATAAATCCATTTTAAGTGAAACTAATTTCCCTGGTGTTTTAATACCCTCTAACTAGTAGACACCATATAAGTTCATTAAGGGGTATTTTCGCAGCAATAACAATGTTTTCCACTAAATAGCCCATATTTGGTATTTAGTAATGATTAATTTTGTTTCATGAGTTATGATCAGTTTTCCACGCAACATGACTAAGTTAAAAACACCATAAAACATATTTGCTAGTGATTTTTCGTGCATCACCTTTTTGCATGGCATGCATACATATTTTTGTATTGTTTTGTTCTGTTTTATGTGTGGTATGTTTATGTATTGTGTATTTTTTGTTTGTTTGTGCTAGATTGTGAAGAGGAGCAAGACTTTTCCTGTTGCTTTTTTTCTTGCTGTTCTTGCTCATCCTTTTGCCAAGGCAAGTGACACATTCATCCACCCCTTATTTTCCTATGCATTACTAGAGTTTTGAAGTAGTTGCATGATAGGTGAAGTTTTCTCTAAGTACTATGCTATGCTAAAACCCTAGTAGTGTGTAGCCACCCTTACCCTTGATGTCAACTATAGACTTAGCACTTGTAGATGCTATGCCTTGGCCAAATTTTTTTTCTATGACATGGTGGAAAATTCTAAGTATAACCCTCAATGAAACACCTGGGTGGATTTTGGCTGTGATTGGATTATGTTGAGTGGCTCCCTAGGGCCATATCTATGGTGTTTATCACCGAAGGAGTACACTTGTGGATGGCCACCCAAGAACAAAGAGATTACCAAGTCCCTCTAAGTTTAGTAGCTTCCCGTGCAGCCCTTTGACATATGGGCTCTGTCTTGATCAACTAAGTTGTGAGAGTTCAGCCCATGCTTGACATGAAGATGTAGCAGAATTATAGGTGGAACGGGACTTGCTGGTTGGGTTGAATTCTTGCTTCTGAAAGATCTTGTCTCAATTCTCTCCTTTCCATAATGCACTCGGGGTGTATAGGATGTTTGGGCTAGTTGAAGACAAAGGGTGAAAGTGCACAACCTCTGCAGAGTTAGAAACTATGATCATAGCCGTGTTCCCGGTAAGGACGACTTCGAGCAGCTGGGCAAGGATGGATGGAAGAATCTCAACACCGTTTTGAAGAAGTAAAATTTGGCTACGGAAAATTTTAGTTGTGGTGCTCATGGGTGTGTCCCATGGTGCTAATCTTTGAAAAGAAAACTCTTTTTCAAAAGTGTTAGGGAAAAACTTGCTTTCCGCAAAAAGCCTAAACTCCACCAAGCCAGATATGCATGTAGTTTAGACTTGCCATTTTATATCCACCATAGTGTCATTTGCCAGTACATTGTTTGTACTAAATCACCTTCGGGGGTTGCATATTCCAACGTGCAGGTTCCTCTGATGATGAATAAGAAGTGCTTGGACTCGAGTCTACACCCAACATGTAATGCCTGTGGCACATGATTGAAGATGGAGGCTCATTGCTATCTTTATTTCTGTTGTTTAGAACTCTGAGTTTTGCTAGTTTTTCGAGACTATGCACTTTGTAATAAAGCTATACTTGGCTATTCTGGATCCTTCGTAATAATTTTGATACTTCTGCAATGATACTTTACATTTTGTTCTGTGGTGCTAGCATTGATCCAAGGACTAGCACTTAACACAGTAGTTCTCACATGATTAAATGTGAGGGCGCTACATGCCACTAGTCCAGGTTTGTAAAGTCCAATCAACAAGTGAGATAAAGATCGTCTACCTGCATCCCGATGAGCTAAAACAGGGGTACAAAACAGGTAAAATTTTGAAGGTTTTAAAGGTAGCACATGAGAAATTTACTTTAGAGTGGCGGTTAAATGCCACATATAGGTAGGTATGGTCGACACATTTGGCAAACTTTGGTTGGGAGTTTGATGCACGAGTAGAGCTCATACTCAGTACAGGTGGAGGCTAGCAAAGGACTTGTAGCGACAAATTAAGAGAGCAATAATGGCCATAATCATGCATAGCGACAAAAATATTATTAATCAAAGCATAAATGGTATTACATCTAAAAAAAAACTAAATTATCATAGAGGCTAGAGGTGACTGGTTTGTAGTCATAACATGGTGTAAGCATTTGAAGGATAATACCACAATATTATGCTTCAATGTGATAAAAACAACTCATGATTCTTTCAATGGAATATTAAGCACTCTCAGATATTTGATACAAGTCATGTTACAATAATAAATACTAAGCATAGAATTAAAATAACATCTAACATGACATGATAAAGTCTAGCCACAGTCTAAACAAGCTTTTTATTGCACCACTATAAGCATGAAATATTTTATTGCTTTCCAACACCAATCATTTTATTTAACAAAAACTCTCCGAATGATTTATCGATCAAAAAAGAGAGTACTACTACTCTACAAGAACTAACAGATCTAAATAAGAAATGCATAAAAAATAAGAGCTAAAAGGATTTGTAGCAGCTAAAAGAAAAACCAACAATACGAGCATGATAAATGAGGAATACGAGTATTCATATGAAAAAGCGGAGTGTGTCTCTCTCCCACATAAGAATGTTGGGTTCCAACTAAGTATATTGCATCAAGAAAAATAAAAGAAAACAAAACAAAAACAAACAGACGCTCCAAGTAAAGTGCATATGATGTGACCGAATAAAAATATAGTTTCATTAGAAGTGACCTAATAAGTTGATGATGAAGAAGATGATTCCTTGGGTGTTCCCAACCTTAGACGCTTGAGTCTTCTAGGAATTTGCTGGATGAACCACGGGGGCATCCCCAAGCTCAGGCTTTTCACTCTTCTTGATTACATTATATCATCCTCTTCTCTTGACCCTTGAAAACTTCCTTCATATCAAACTCAAAGTAATTCTCATTAGAGGGTTAGTGCACAATCAAAAACTCACATGTTCTCCATGGACACAAGCATTATTAATACTTTCTAAAAATTAGCTACAGCCACTGATTTTTTGTGGAGCAAAGAAATCCACTCAATATAGTAAAAGAGAGAATGCTAAGTAAAAAAAGGCAGATTCTGTCAAAACCAGAACAGGCGGTAAAGATGAATTTTTTCGAGGAACTTACACTGCTTAGATCCGAAAACTCGGAACTAGAAAAGTTTCAGAAATATGAGGATCATGCACAAATATTTGCAGGTGGTTTTGATTTTTCTGTGAATTTATACGAATTAAACAGTGGACAACAAAAATCTGTTCCTCCGCAAAAATCCAAATTTAACTTCAACTTTTAACTAAAGACTTTACTTAGCACAACAAATATGACAAAATAAATATACAAAGGAGTTTCTACAGAAGTAAACAACACCTTAACTCAAAGAAAACAAAAGAAAACAGTGCAAAAATAAATATAAAACATGGGTTATCTCCCAAGAAGTGATTTTCTTTAACGCCTTTTAGCTAGGCCCAGAAAACAAGAATCAAGTATTTTCCAATGAAGAAGCATCCAAATTGTAACTTTTTCTAATGATATAATCAAAAGTCAACTTAATTCCCTTTCTAGGAAAGTGTTCCATAGCTTTCTTGAGTGGGAATTGATATTTAATATTCCCTTCTATCATATCAATAACAACACCAACAGTTCTAAGGAAAGGTCTTCCCAAAATAATAGGACAAGAAGCATTGCATTCAATATTAATAAAAACAAAATCAACGGGGACAAGGTTATTGTTAACCATAATAAGAACATTATCAACTCTCCATAAAGGTTAATTCCTAGCATTATCAGCAAGACGAACATCGAAATCACAGTGTTCCAAAGGTGGCAAATCAAGCATATCATAAAGTTTCTTAGGCATAAGAAAGATACTATGTCGCACCCGGACTTCTAAAGGATACTCGTAGTTCCGTTGAACAGTAGATGATTGGATTACGGGGCTTACCGGCACCCGCATCTCTTACGAGTAGGCCAACACACGTATGTGTGACAACCAACCCCCTACTGTTCATCGTCTACGTAAACCATCCCATAGAAATCAGGATACTACCATTGACGTACTTCATACCATACACACATGGTACGTCAACGACGTTTAACAGAATGATAGCACAACATATCTCTAAGACACAAATAAACAGAAATAAGTTGCAAATAGCTCTCACTAGAGCAGAGATAGCAAATACAATCATCCAGAGGACACATGTCCCAACATATCATCATTACATCTCAGCGGAAGCATTCAAAGGGTCTGAGTACAGACAAATCCAAATAGGCTTAAGAAGCCGGAAACGAAAAGACGGAGCCCAACCACGATGTCTCGGATCCTGCCCGGGTCCGCTATCTACTCGTCAGCAGCCTCGTCAAACTCCACGTAGTAGCCGTCACGGGGATCCTCGTAAGCGTAGTCTGCGGAAACCACAGCCCCAAAGGGGTCAGTACATAAACGTACTGGCAAGCAAGACTCACAGTTCACCAAAGTGTAACCCGTCAACACCAAGCACAGATGCTTTGGGTTCAACGGAAGAAAGGGGGATACAAAAGATGCGGCAGCTGGCTGCACTAACCAACTACAGAAACATGCTACAACTTCCGGCTAACAGAAAGGAGATAAGATATCGTATCGTAACCAACTACAACTAACCACCAAACAAACCCATCCTGGATCTCGCCCCTTATCCAAAGAAGCAATCCGAGGATAACTCACACAGTTGGATTAATGATGATTCAAGTTATTGTGTCAAATAGACTATTACTAGTCAAATTATCATTAGTTAGGTGTAAGTTGTTCTGAGTACTTGTTAGCCAGTACTTTCACCAAGTTAACCATAACCGCGGAAAACACGGCTTCTTGAGAAGATTTATCCCTGCAGGGGTGCACCAATTTGGCCGTACACGTAAGAATATCCCGCCAGACGGGAATCAAACCCACCAAGCGAGGCACTCTGCACAACTCAACTCTTCTTCACATCAAGCCCAAAGCACCACGTTCTGTGCGTGCGCGGCTAATCGAACCCCACGAAGAAAAGGGGACCCTCATAGCACTGGAAGACCACGCCGCCCTAAATGCCGACTACAAAAGTTCCACCCTGGCCTCGGGTTCGTACCTGCGTATGCGTGCATCAAATGGAAAGCCCGAACTAAGTGTGGCGATTTGGACGAGATGCGAATCGAATCAAATTGAGGGGGGCGCCCATACACGCTTCCCACATGCGGTTAGTGCGCTCATCATGGATCAGTAGACAAGACCCTTTTCCTATTAGGGTCGACACTAGCAGGCCTCAAAACCACGCCGGGCCTCCTGCCGGTGCCTTATCAGCAAATTATTATTACCTCAAACTTAACAGGTTGTTGTTTAACATCGAGCCCCGGAACATAATAGAAATATAATAACAGAAAGTAACGGTTAACAGGCTCGAGCAGAAACAACCCTAAGCATGCTAGTAAGACACGGGCAACAAGCAAAGGGGTTATAGGTGTGGAGGTGAGGCAATATGATGGTTAAGGGATAACATGTGATAGGTTCGTAACAGAAACAACTACTCATAGGGCTAGCAGAAATAGACAACGGAAAGTATCGGTATCCAATGTTGAAAGGAACACAATGGTTCATGTGAGTGATAACTTGCCTGCAAACTCAGCAGCCTGGTACTGAGCTAGATCCTCAGAAGGGGTGTCGTAAGTATCGTCTGTCTCAATGTCGTCGTCTATCCGAGAAGAAGCAAACAAACAATGCAGAAAGATAAACAGTCAATAACATGGCATAGAGCACAATCATGGGATGATGCATGTCAATTTAATGGATGCATCAAAATAAACTAGTTGACATGGTAACAACATGATTAAATGGACCCACATGCAATTTGAGTTGCATATGAAAGGCCCATGAATTAAGGTTGGAACAATTGTTTTCCAATTAACCAACAGGTGAAAGTGGATTAGTATGATGCATGGATGAGGAAAACAGAAAAATAACAACAATAGAAACAATTTAACATAAGGTTTACCAAGTTTAGAAATTTATTTATTAAGCTAGGGAATTTTTGGTTACTTAAAGGTGTTACACAATTATTTGTTGTTTTCACCAATTTAAATTGTTCAAAATAAATAACAAAATTCATATTTTGAAAGTACACAAAATTTTAGGTGGATTACATGTGTCAATTATTGAAAAAGGAATTAAGATGAATTATTCATGAATTAAACAAGTTAAACAAGATTTAAATGAATTTAAAACAAGTTTGAATTTATTTGAATTTTTATTTGTTCAAAACATAAATTCAAATTCATATTTGAAAAGTTTATACTTTTCTAGTTTGAAAACATATTTTACATGCTCAAAAATAATTTAATTTGAGCAAGTTATGAATTTAGCAAATTTAAATGATTTAAACAAGGTTTAAATTATTTAAGCAATTTTAATTATTCAAACCATAAAACAAAAATTATATTTGAAAAGGTGGTTTGGAATAGCATGGAAAACATATTTTATTTGCATTATTTGGATTAAGTATGAATTAGTTATACCATTATTCAAATTTCAAATGATTTGTTTGAATTTGAAATTTGAATGCATTTGAATTATTCAAAACAGATTACAAATGGTTTAAGTAGATAGATAATGAAATTTGATTCAACAAACATATTTTACTTTTATTATTTGGAGTTTGGAAATGAAAGTTATTAGCAATTTAAACTTAAGGACCATTCTGTAATTAAAAGGACTTGTTTCCGAAAAAGAAAAGGGCTGAATTTCTTTTTATACCGCGCAGTTATCTACCCTAGGCACTGCCAGTGGGCCTTGGGCCAGCGTGGACGCACGCGTGGCAGCAATGCCACAGACAGGTGGGGCCTGCCTGTCAGTGCCCAGCGCAAAAGATTGGTTTTATTCCGCGGCGCCAGGACTCGAACCCGCGCACTGCCGCGCGAGCGCAAGCACTGCAACCAGTGCGGTGCTCGTTCAGTTTTGTCAGGTAAGGGGACGCGTACAGGTTATAGTTCAGATCCGTGCTTAACTGAATTTTAACAGCGCGCGTTGTCTGAACTTGGACAGGGAACGACGCCGGCGGCGAGCTGCCGTGGTTGCTGCCGTGCTTGGTGCGCGTGGGTGTGCTGCGGTGTGCGAGGTGGTGCATGTGCTCGTGCCAGAGAGGAAGGAGGAGAAGGACAGCGGCGCTCACCTCTGGTGTAGCCGTGGCCGCGGCTCGGTGCAGAACGACGGCGGCGACAGCACGGACGGCGGCGGCGATCCGGGCGTGCTACGGGCTCGCGGAGGTGTCGTCGAGGGAGAGGGAAGTGCGGCGGTGCGATTCCCGTGGCTAGGTTGGATGGTGGCGTTGCGAGGCGGCGGTGGTCATCGGAGATTCAGAAGCGGGCGCTCCGGTACGGTGGCAGAGAGGTGGAAACCGGCGGGGAGAGAGGTAAACGGCGGCGGTGCTCGAGGGGATAGGGTGGGTAGGTAGCTAGGGCAGCGGCGCAGGGTCTAGGGTAGGTTTTATAGGCGTCTAGGGCAGCTCCCGGCCGTCGGAGCGTTACTGTGCCGCCGTGGCACCGCCCGATGGTCGGCCGTACAGATAGAAGAAGGAGGGGGGCGCGAAGCGGTACGCGGGCCAGGGAAAAGAAGGAGATGGGCTGGGCCGTGGCGCTGGCTCCCCCCTCTGGCCGTTTTTCTTTTTTAATTTTTCTTCTCCTTCTATTTTTTTGCAGAAATGGAAAATGGAAGAAAAAGGTAAGTTTTAGGGCTAGGAAAAATTTGGAAATTTTTTGGTTAAGTTAGTTTTTACAATAGCAACTAATTGCCAACTTGTTTTCCAAAAGTTTCAAATTTAAATTGCTGTTTGTAGTTTAATTCAAATTTGGATGAATTTTATTATTAAGTGAATATTGAAAATAAAAATTTAAATAGGGTGAACCCTATGGTTTAATTAGAACAAATGATTAGAAAAATGTTTTGGTAATTTCCATAATTTCAACTTGGGTGCTGTTTGTGATTTGATTTGAATTTTGAATAACATTTGAATTAATTGATTGATTAAAAGCCACCATTTTTAATAGTTGAACCTTATGGATTAATTGGAAACAATTGAGGTTTTGAGTTGAACTTTTTATTTGAAAAAGATTGTAACATAACAAGTATGAAAGAAAGGTTTGAATAATGTTTGAATTTCAATTGTGAAAACAGAGAAAAACAGATGCAAACCAAATGAAAACAAATGCAAACAAAGTAATGAGTATGATGACATGATGCAAAACTTTAATTAAACAAGAATCAAACATGCTAGGCGTGGTTTTTCATACTTAGGATGTTACAAAACGCCCCCCTTGAATGAATCGTGCCCCGAGATTCCTACTGAGAAGGAAAAAGGTCCGGATACTTCTTGCGAAGATCCTCTTCGGTCTCCCACGTTGCCTCTTTATCGGAATGATGCGACCATTGCACTTTCAAGAACTTGGTGCTCTTGTTGCGAGTCTTACGCTCGGTCTCATCGAGAATACGAACAGGGTGCTCCTCATAAGAGAGATCATCTTGCAGTTCAATGGAATCATGATCAACTGCACGATCTCGATCTTTGAAACACTTCTTGAGCTGTGACACGTGAAACACATCGTGCACCTTGGATAGTTTTTCTGGAAGTTCAAGACGATAGGCATTTTCCGCACGCCTTGAGAGAATGTTGAAAGGACCAATGTATCTTGGTGCAAGTTTTCCTTTCACACCAAAACGATGAGTGCCTCTAAGGGGAGTTACACGGAGATATGCCTTGTCAACAGGTGCATAGATCATGTCCCTGTGCTTGCTATCATAGTAGCTTTTCTGACGAGACTGAGCAATCTTGAGATTGTCACGAATAATGCGAACTTTCTCCTCGGCTTCCTTAACAATGTCAGGGCCTAAGAGTGAACGTTCACCAGCTCCAGACCAATTGATTGGACTCCTGCATCTGCGGCCATAGAGAGCTTCAAATGGTGCCATGCCTAGGCTTGCCTGGAAGCTGTTGTTGTAGGAGAATTCAGCATATGGAAGGCAATCCTCCCATTTCATGCCAAAGGAGATACCACATGCTCTGAGCATATCCTCGAGAATCTGATTGACTCTTTCGACTTGCCCCTGAGACTGAGGGTGATAAGCTGTGCTGAACAGAAGTTTGGTGCCCAAAGCTTCTTGAAAGCTTTTCCAGAAATGAGAAGTGAATATGCTTCCACGGTCTGAGCTTATTTCCAATGGCACACCATGAAGAGGAACAATCTTTGCTGTGTAGAGCTCTGCTAACTGACTAGCTGAGATTGTTTCTTTGACAGCAAAGAAGTGAGCTACCTTAGTGAGACGATCAATAACAACGAAGATTGCATCGTTGCCCTTCTTGGACTTTGGAAAACCAGTGACAAAGTCCATTTCAATCATGTCCCACTTCCACTCAGGAATTTTCAGAGGTTGGAGTAGACCGGCTGTTTTCTAGATGGACTGCCTTAACACGTTGACAAACGTCGCATTCAGAAACGTATTGAGCAATTTCACGTTTCATGCCAGGCCACCAATACAGTGTCTTAAGATCCTGGTACATCTTTGTACTTCCAGGGTGAATGGAAAGAGGAGTTTCATGAGCCTCCTTGAGAATGATATCTTTGAGACTTTGAACTTGAGGAACTACAATGCGTCCTTCGAAGAACACAGTTCCTTTGTCATCAACTGAGAAGGACTTAAATTTCTCCTTGCCTTCTTTGATGTGTTCTACCATCTTCTTGATTTCAGCATCACGAAGTTGTTCAGAACGAATCTTGTCCTCGAGAGTTGGACTGGCTGTCAAGCTAGCAAGATAGCCTTGAGGAACAAGACTGTCGCACCCGGACTTCTAGGGGATACTCACAGTCCGTTAAACAGTAGATCAATGGCTTACGGGGCATACCGGCACCCGCATCTCAATATGAGCAGGCCAACACGTAAACGTGTGACAACCATTCTCTTACTATTCATCGTCTGCGCAAACCATCCCATAGAAATCCAGATACTTCCATTGACGTACTTCAAAACATACACACATGGTACGTCAACGGCATTGGAACAAGTGATATCACAACAGATCTCTACGACACAAAAGATTGAAATAAGTTGCAAATGGCTCTCATTAGAGCAGAGATAGCAAATACAATCATTCAGAGGACACATGTCCGAACATATCATCATTACATCACAGCGGAAGCATTCAACATGTCTGAGTACAGACAAGAACCAAATAGGCCTAAGAGGCCGGAAACGAAAAGACGGAGCCCATCCACGAAGTCTCGGATCCTGCCCGGGTCCGCTATCTACTCGTCAGCAGTCTCGTCATACTCCACGTAGTAGTCACCATGTAGATCCTCGGAACGTCGGTCTGCGGAAACCACAGCCCCAAAGGGGTCAGTACATAAACGTACTGGCAAGCAAGACTCACAGTTCACCAAAGTGTAACCCGTCAACACCAATCACAGATGCTTTGGGTTCAACGGAAGGAAAGGGATATAAAAGATGCTGCAACTGGCTGCTCTAAACAACTACAAGGTTACTACCACTTCCGGCTAACAGAAAGGAGACAAGATCGTGTACCGTAACCAACTATAACTAACCACCAAACAAACCCATCCTGGACCTCGCCCCTTATCCAAAGAGGCAATCCGAGGATAACTCACACAGTTGAATTAAGGATGGTTCAGATTATTGTGTCAGTAAGCCTATTACTAGTCAAGTTGTTAATCATTGGGTGTAAGGTTGTTAATCATTAGGTTTAAGTTGTCCTGAGTACTTGTTAGCCAGTACTTTCACCAAGTAATCCATAACCGCGGAAAACACGGCTTCTCGAGAAGATTTATCCCTGCAGGGTTGCACCAATTTGGCCGTACACGCAAGAATAACCCGCCAGATGGGATGCCTCCCACCAAGCGGGGCACTCTACACAACTCAACTCTTCTTCGCATCAAGCCCAAAGCACCTTGGGCGCACAGCTAATCAAGCCCCGAAGAAAGGGGACCCTCATAGCACTCTAAGAACGTGTCCCCTACAAAAGTTCCACCCTGGCCTGGGCTCGCAAAAACATGCATGCGACAAATGGAAAACACGAACTAAATGAGGCGATTTGGACGAGATGCGAATCGAGTCAAATTGAGGGGGGCGCCCATACTCGCTTCCCACATGCGGTTAGTGCGCTCATCATGGATCAGTAGACAAGACCCTTTTCCTATTAGGGTCGACACTAGCAGGCCTCAAAACCACACAGGGCCTCCTGCCGGTGCCTTATCAGCAAATTATTATTAATAACAACATTAGCATGATTGATTGATTAAACATCGAGCCCCCAGAACATAATAGAAATAGTAACAGAAAGTAACGGGTAACAGACTCAGGCAAAACAACCCTAAGCATGCTAGTAAGACACGGGCAACAAGCAATGGTATATGTATGGAGGGGAGGCAATATCAGGGTTAAAGGATACATGTGAAAGGTTCGTAACAGAAGCAACTATTCATAGGGCTAGCAGAATAGACAACGGAAAGTATCGGTAATCAAGGTTGAAAGGAACACAATGGTTCATGCGAGTGAATACTTGCCTGCAAACCCAGTAGCCTGGTACTGAGCTAACTCCTTAGAAGGGGTGTCGTAAGTATCGTCGGTCTCAACGTCGTCGTTTATCCGAGAAGAAGAAAACAGACAATGCAGAAAGATAAACAATTAATAACATGGCATAGTGCACAAACATGGGATGATGCATGACCATTTAATTGATGCAACAAAATAAACTAATTGACAAGATAACAACATGATTAAATGGACCCACATGCAATTGGATTGCATATGAAAAGCCCATGAATTATGGTTGAATTAATTGTTCTACAACTAATCATCATGTGTAAGTGAATTAGCATGATGCATGGATGAGGAAAACAGCAAAATAACAACAATAGAATCAAATGGAAATAAGGTTTACCAAGTTTGGAAATTCATTCATTAAGTTAGGAAATTTTGGTTCTTAAAGGTGTCACACAAGCATTTGTTGTTTTCACCACTTTAAATTGTTCAAAATAGATAACAAAGTTCATATTTGAATAGAACACACAATTTTGGGTGGATTACATGTTTCACTTGTTGAAAATGGATTTCAAATAAATTATTTATGAATTTAACAATTTTAAATGATTTAAACTAGGTTTAAATTATTTAACCAACTTTAATTATTCAAAACATGAAACAAATTTTACATTTGAAAAGGTGGTTTAATTTTGCATGGAAAACATATTTCATTTGTTGAAATTGGATTTCAAATGAGCAAGTTATTATTTTGGCAATTTTAAATGCAATAAACAAGAAACAGTTGTTTTCAGCAATTTAAATTATTCAAAACAGCAAACAAAATTTATATTTGGAAAGTACATGAAAAGTTGATTGGAAAACATATTTAGTTTGTGGAATTTGGAATTTTTAAGCCCAAGTTATGAATTTTTGCAAAATTAAGTGATTTAAACAAGAATTCAAATGTTTCACCAATTTAAATTATTCAAAACAGTAAACAAATTTTATATTTGGATAGAACATTTAATTTGGGACAGAAAACATATTAAAAATGTTGGATTTGGAGTTAAAATGATTTTCTTATGCAATTTACAAGATTTAGTGTAATTCTGCCATTTTTAATTCATTAGGGACTTAGGAAAATTAACAGGGACTTGGAAATAATTTTTACAGGGCTAGAAAATAAGTGCAGGGACCTGGGTGTGATTTCCTGTAAGTACCTGTGCCAAAACATTGCAAAATAAAAAGGTGGTTTTATTCTGCAGGGGGTGGGATTCGATCCCCCCACCTCCTGGCTGCGCAAGGGGTGCTTAACCAGTGCGGTTGCTGCTCTGTTTGTGGTTAGAAGGGGGAAGGGGTGAGGATAAGCTGTGGGCGCGCGTTGTTAACTGAAAATAACTGAACCTTGCACGCATCTTCCTGTCGTTTCGACAGAGATCGGAGGCGGCAGCGAGGGCTGCTCGCCGGAGGGGCGCCGGGGGGCTGCGCGAGGGGAAGGATGGACGAGGGGGTGCGGTGCGGCCAAGGGAGAGAGGAGGAGGCGAGTGGGAGACGAGGTCCTCACCTTGAGCGATTGGAGGCGAGGCGGAGCAGGGGCAGGTCGGTGCGGACAGAGGTGGAACAGGGGTGGCGACCGGCGGGAAAAGGAGCATGGCGGCGGCGGCTCGAGGCTCTCCGGCCAGCGCCGAGGGGGTGGAGAGGGAGCCCGTGGTGGGGGCTTTCCATTCCCACCCTCGCGGCGGCCGGAGGGGACCCCTAGGGGCGGTGATCACTGGAGGAAGGTGGGGCTTCGGGTGAGGTACAGAACTTTTTGGTTACAGAAAGATGGGAGATGGAGGTGGAAGAAAGGAGGGGTGGAGGCGGTGAGAGGGAAGAAGGAGGGAGTAGCTAGGGTTAGGGAGAGAGCTAGGGCATCGGTTAGGTTTATAGGAGAGGGGGAGGGGTGATCACCGTTGCCTGGTTCCTCCTCTGCACGTGCACACCATGGATGAAGACCGTACAGAGGTGGAAGAAGAATAGAGAGCGAAGGGGTATGGGCTGAGAGGGAAGTGGGCTTGGGGGGAGAAATTGGGCCTGCTGTGTGCTCCTCTCTCTTTTTATTATTTGTTTTGTTATTATTTTTTTTGCAGGATTAGAAATAGGAAGGATAGGAGTGACGGGGGGACGATAACCCGGTAGGCCATACACCAAGGAATAACCCGGCCCAAAGGACACTGCGCAGGATCCGGCTAGGGATAAGGAAACCTGTGAAGGCCCAAGTTTGTAGGCCCGGTGACCCGGGTTGTGGGTTGTTGTAAAGGAAAGTTAGGGTTTGTGTGCCGTATCCGGGTAGGAACCAGGGTGCGCCTTGGGGAATAAGCCGGGGGTACGGGTGCTTTATAAACCGACTCCCAGGTCTAGTTTTAGATAGAGATATAAGAACCCTAGCAAGATCGTGTGATATCGAGCATCGAGTGTAATCCCAGAGTCGAGTTATTATATCAAGATCGGAGACTCGGCGACTTTGATTGCCGGCTGCCAGATCGAATTGCACCATGTTTTCCTCTGAGCTAAACCCTCTCCCAAACGCCTGTGTCGTCTTGCCCCAGGATCAGTTACCCCAGGTAACATCTGCCGTGATTATCCCACGACAGTTGGCGCCCACCGTGGGGCCTGCGTCCAAAGGTGTTTACATCACGGGAGAAGCTCGGAAGGGCATGGAGAATCTTGTCATCGGCGAAATCTGCATCGACCACGAAGGAGAAAAGATGGTGGACGATTCCGGCTGGGGGCCGGAGTCGGATCACCTCGAAACCGGATCCGTCGTAACGATCGGCCGGATCAACAACTTCATCGGCACGGTACGAACGACTAATTTAAGAGGACAATATCATGTGCATACTACAGGAACTTCCAGCAGGAACAAGGAGACATTAAAGCAAGCGGCAAACTCGGTTTCGTTGGCCGCGCCGGGATATCTCAGATGGGCGGAACAAGAGGTAACGTGGAGTAGAAAAGACCATCCGGAGAAAGTAGAGCGTCCAGGAGTCTTGGCATTGGTGGTTGCTCCACAGGTTAATGGTTACGAGTTGAAGAGGGTCCTGATGGACGGTGGAAGCAGCATCAACATCCTTTATTGGGAAACCTTCTTACGGATGAGTCTCAAAGAGTCTCAGTTACAAAAAAGTTCGAAAATCTTTCATGGGATCGTGCCAGGTCACTCGGCGAGCCCCGAGGGAAGGATCACCTTGGAAGTTGCTTTTGGAGAATCGACGGATAATTATCGAGTTGAGTGGCTCACGTTCGAGGTGGTCAAATTGCGCAGTCCTTACCACGCGCTGTTTGGGAGGCCGGCTTACGCCCAATTCATGGCTAGGCCGTGCTACGTGTATTTGCAGCTGAAAATCCCGGGTCCTAAACGGACCATCACTATACATGGGAACCGGGATATAGCGGCCGAGTGCGACGAAGGAGATTCGGTTATGGCCGAGCAAGCGTGCAGAAAGGAAGAACTCGAATATTACCGGTCTCAAGTAAATCCGGACGATAGAACAGCCTTGAAAAAGCCGAATACCGAGGATGAGAGAGCAAAATTCAAGGCAGCGCAAGACACCAAGAAGATAGATTTTGTCGAAGGGGATTCCACTAAACAGTTTACCATAGGGTCTAACTTGGGAAAAGAGCAGGAGGAAGCGCTCGTGGAGTTTATTCGTTCGAATGCAGATGTGTTTGCCTGGACACCTAGCGACATGCCGGGTATCCCTACAGAACTGGCTGAGCACAGTTTGCATGTGGATCCCAAGTCCAGGCCCGTGAAGCAAGGTTTGAGGAAAATGAATGAGGAAAGAAGGAAGGCTATAGGCGAAGAGATCGCTCGGCTATTGGCAGCCGGCTTTATCATGGAAGTATTTCACCCGGATTGGTTGGCTAACCCGGTTCTAGTGATGAAAAAGACCAATGAGTGGAGGATGTGCATTGATTTTACGAGTCTCAACAAACATTGCCCAAAGGATCCGTTCGCGCTACCAAGGATAGATCAGATTATAGACGCAGTAGCTGGAAGCGATCTGTTATGCTTCCTGGACGCATATTCCGGGTATCATCAGATTAAGCTCAAAAGGGAAGATTGGGAGAAAACATCATTCATAACCCCTTTTGGGGCCTTTTGTTATAAAACTATGACGTTTGGATTGAAGAACGCTGGCGCAACTTACCAACGGTGTATTCAAAAGTGCTTCGAGGACCAAATCGGACGTAACGTCCATGCCTATGTGGATGATGTGGTCATCAAGACCAGGAAGGCGGAGACATTTATCGATGATCTAAAGGAGACGTTCAAAAACTTGAGGAGGTACCAGATGAAGCTTAACCCGACAAAGTGTGTGCTCGGAGTTCCAGCTGGGAAATTACTCGGCTTCATAGTTTCCGAGAGAGGAATCGAGGCAAACCCGGATAAAATCAAGGCCATCCAAAGTCTGAAAAAACCGGAAAATTTGAAGCATGTTCAAAAGCTCACGGGCTGCGTAGCAGCCTTGAGCCGATTCATATCCAGACTCGGAGAAAAAGCAATACCCTTGTACCGGCTCTTGCGGAAATCAGATAAGTTCGTGTGGGATCAAGAGGCGGACGAGGCATTTGAGGCACTAAAGAAGCAGTTATCTGAAGCACCAGTACTAGCTGCGCCGGGTCCTAAAGAGCCTATGTTACTATATGTGGCAGCTGGCCCCCGAGCCGTCAGCGCAGTAGTTGTTGTGGAACGCCAAGAGGATGGGAAAGGATACCCGGTTCAGAGGCCGGTTTATTACGTCAGCGAGGTATTATCAGAAGCAAAGCAGCGCTATCCACATTGGCAAAAGTTGGTGTTCGGGGTCTTTATGGCCAGCCGGAAGCTGAAGCCATATTTCCAAGAACATCCCATAATAGTGGTTAGTTCAATACCAATGTCGGATATCATCAGAAACTCGGACGCGACGGGAAGAATAGCCAAATGGGCGATAGAGATGGGGGATTATCACATCAACTACGAACCCAGGTCAGCAATCAAATCTCAAGCTTTAATTGATTTCGTTAACGACTGGACACATACAGGCATGACTACAACGGTTCCAAATTCCGAGTCATGGATCATGCACTTCGATGGATCAAAGCAGTACGAGGGATCAGGAGCTGGGGTGGTGCTAACATCACCCAAAGGAGACAAATTGAGTTACGTATTACAAATTCACTTCGACTGTTCCAACAACGTGGCCGAGTATGAGGCCCTATTGCATGGCTTAAAGGTAGCCAAAGAGATGAACATCAAGAGGATACGATGCTTCGGAGATTCGGACCTTGTGGTACAGCAGGTGTCAGGAACATGGGATAGAAAGGACGCAACTATGGCAGCATACCGCAGGGAAGTTGATAGGGTTGCAGGATGTTTTTCCGGGTATGAGGTGGAGCATATAGACAGAAGAAAGAATGAGGCAGCCGACGCCCTCGCCAGACTCGGCTCGCGCAGAGAGCCGGTTCCGCCTAACGTTTTCCTGGACGAATTATGGCGACCATCAGTTAAAATCGAGTCAGAGGAGGAATTGGCAAATCAAGACCCGGATTCAGGATTCGTGGCCACTGTACGTACTATTCCCGAGTGGACAGAACCGTTTTTGGCCTACCTGTCACGAGACGAGTTACCACAACAGGAGGTATTAGCAAGGCAAATTTTGAGGCGAGCAAAGGGATATTCTATCATCAATGGGGAATTGTACAAGAGAAGCGCAGCAGGAGTCTTTTTGCGCTGCGTAGCGCCGGAAGAAGGCAGACAGATTCTCAAGGAAATCCATGAAGGCGACTGTGGACATCATGCGTCCACAAGGTCTCTTGTGGCTAAAGCTTATCGACACGGGTTTTTCTGGCTCACGGCCCTAGCGGATGCGGAACGATTGGTAGCAAGGTGTGACGGATGTCAAAGGTACGCTCGTCAAACCCATGTGCCGGCTATGGAGTTGCGGACTATCCCGTTAACTTGGCCGTTTGCTGTCTGGGGTATGGACATGGTTGGCCCCTTTCATATGTCACAGTGCAAGAAGACACATCTTTTGGTGGCTATTGATAAGTTTACCAAGTGGGTTGAGGTTATGCCAGTTACTAATTGCGAAGCAGCTACAGCAGTCAAGTTCCTGAAAAGGATTATCTACCGGTTCGGGTATCCCCACAGCATAATTACCGACAATGGAACGAACATGTCCCTTGGTGAGATGGAGAAGTTCTGTGGCAACAATGGAATCCGGCTCGATGTTGCATCGGTGGCTCATCCGCAGGCCAATGGACAAGTGGAGAGGGCAAACCAAGAATTGCTTCGCGGATTAAAACCACGATTGCGAGTTCCCTGTGTCAGGGCTGCTGGTGCATGGGTCGAAGAACTTCCTTCTGTGGTTTGGGGTATCAACACTACACCTAACAGATCAACTCAGATGACACCCTTCTTCATGGTCTACGGTGCGGAAGCAGTGTTACCGAGTGACATTATTCACGATTCACCGCGAGTATCAGCTTACGTCGAAATAGAGAACGAAAAAACCCGGCAAGACGCCGTAGATATGTTAGAAGAGCAAAGAGAACAAGCACTGGAAAGATCAGCCATATATCAGCAAGACCTACGGAGGTATCATAGCCGGCGCGTGAAAACCCGGGTATTCCAGGAAGGAGACTTGGTTCTGCGCCTGGTACAGTCAAGCGAAGGAAAACACAAATTATCACCACCATGGGAAGGACCCTTTATCATAAGCCGGAATCTGCATAACGGATCATATTACTTGATAGATGCAAGGGAAGAGTCGGCTACAGTCAACGACACCGCACACACCACTTCATCTATGCAAGAAAGAGATAGACCATGGAACGTGGCTCAGCTACGTCCATATTATACTTAGTAAAGACTATATTGGCAAGTGGAATTGCACGATGTAATAGGCAGCAGGTTTTCACACGTACTCTTTTCCTATCCAGGGTACCTTTGGGGACTGGACGGGTTTTTAATGAGGCGGCTTGCTGACCTAGATTTTTCATATCAAGTAAAGAGATGGTTATCAAGAAAAGAGATGGTTGTTATCAGGTTATGTACTCTCAGTACGATGCGTATATCTAGGTCTTGGGGGCTGGTCGCTTGAATAGCACAGTTACAAACTCAAAGACCCGGCCATGATGCCTATGAGTTATGAGGGCCGATTACTTGCAAACGAGTACGGCTACAATCTTATAACCGGACAAAGAAGTCCAAATTTCTTGGCTATTCTTACTTAAGCTCGATGTGACTCGCATTAAAGTGGCATGATTTGTTCGCTTACGATGGCAGTTAGTCATGAAACCCGACGGGGATTGGCTGGCTACGTCTTCGTATGGATGTAACAACATGGTATCCACGCGAAAGCCGGCTTACAGTACAAGATAGTCAAAAGGGTCATCTAAACCACAAGTTATGCAGAGTACAAGGCTGAATAGCTGGAAACTCAACGACTATTAAGCATAACTTCAAAACCTATGTGAAACAACTCAGGGATCTTTGTGAAATTAGCAGTAGGCAGTTTGTTCCCTTTTCAAGATCAAGTGTCCTAGACTTGGCGATCCGGGCTCGGTGGCTTGAAATCTTGAAAAGAGAAAAAGTGGCTTACTTGTATAATTGCAAAAACCCAAATATCCGAGTCTTGGGGACTTGGGGACTTCGAAGCAAAATCCGCTTGTCAATACCCATGAAACCCGGAAATTGAGTTTTCACAAAAGGAACAATAAATAAAACCAGATATCGAGAACAGACGAGCTTGATAATGGATAAACTTAAAAAGGCCGGAACAGGCATCGAGTATATCAAGGCCTTAGCGTGCATTACAAAAATCCTGGTGAAAAAATATCAAAGGTGCACAGATGCACCACCCAAAATATAACTGTTTCACAAAGTATTTTGACCGACTAGCGCTTAAGAAGAGGCATTAGAAACCATATATCACTCGGCGTTCATCTTGGCCTTACCCTTGGCATCATTGGTGGTAGCAGCAGCACCCGGGTCAGCAGTACCAGCCCCTGCAGGGGGCGGAGCGACTGGTGTTGAGGTAGAAGGAGCAGAGCCGGCCTCAGCTTGCTTCTTGGCAGCCTCCGCCCTTATCGCAGCAGCTTCCTCCTTCCACCGAGCCAGCATGTCATACGGCTCAGGAAGATCCGACTTAATTACTTTACCGGCAGAATCATATGCTGGAACAAGTATATTAACGTCTAGTTCATCAGCAATTACGCTGGCCGGGTAACGGACCTCCTTCTGGACGGCCTGAAAATCCTTTACCGAAAACTTGGATCCGTCAAGCTTGAACTCTGGGAAGCCGCCCATAATCCTCGCTAGCTCGAGCTTGGGGAGATAATCTTTGGCAAGTGCAAGCCCCCGGGTCACTCCAACCCGGCAAGACAAGCGCTTCCAGTGCCGAATCCACTCGGGAACAGTGGATAAGGCGTCCAGCATCCTCTTCAGATCAACATGTCCTCTGCCCGGCCACCGCAACTCATCAAGGATCCATCTGGTTCCGGCACATAGTTGCCGGATAGCGCTATTCATGGTTTTCAGCTTGGCTATGTCATCCTCTTCCGGCATGCTTTCGTCCGGGCCTGAGGAAATGGAGACATAAGTCGGGAAACTGTTGCTATCTATCAAAAAGATAAACCGGAGGAGGAAACGTACCAAGTAAAGCACGATATGTGTCCGATATTTGGACGGAAAGGCTTGTTAGGTCATCTTCTGCTCGGTGAGCCCTTTTCCTATATTTTCTCATTATCAACTTATTCCTCCTAGACTCGGCCTCGGCCGCCTCACGTAAAGCTACCTCCTTTTCGATGAGCTTGGTGGCGCCCGCCAGTTTTTCCTCTGAGTTACAAAAGCCTGCATGCATGCAAACAAAGGATCAGTTGGGTAGAGGAATAAGTTATCAGTCGCTTGTATAATAAAGTCCCAAGTAAATTATGAATCAATTCACTCGGAACTTGGGGACTGGATAAAGGTATAAGCAATATTAGTCGGATTTACCTCGTGTTTGGCTATCAAAGCTCCCAAGATGTTCTCTTCATTAGACCTTAAAGTGCGAAGGGTTTCTAGCATCTGGGTAAAGGTCAGTTCCTCGGATCGAGCACCGGAAGAGCCGGCAGCTTGGTCGTTTGGTGGGGGGGCTCTCCCCGCCCTTGGAGTTGAGACCCGGACAGTTTGGGTGGCCGGGTTGGGAGAACTCATCCTTGTATCTAGAACTTCGATCTCCTCGTCTACTGGTTCCGATGAGGAAGGAGATCCGGCAGCTCGGGGAAGTGGGTTGTTCAGAGGGCCTTGTTCCTGGTTATTCGCTGTATCATCGCCAGTCGCGGCGTCCGCATGGTCAGTCGGTTTCTCCGCCTGATGGTTATCTGCTTCTATATTTTCCGGGTCACTGACGACGGCTTGAGCGCTAAAAGAAAGATGAGAAAAAGCGGTTATTAGTGATGATGGTGGCTTGAGTGGAAACTTGTTAAGCATAAAACGAAATCATGTAGCGTAAACTTACCCGGCGTTCACGGTATAATCAGGCGGGAGCTCGCCGCTGGAAGCAGATGAGGTCGCCACGGGAACTACCAACGGGACCCGGAATTGCCCGGCACGTGGATGGTTAGGAGAAGGGTGGCGTTGAGGAGAGTCGGAAGGACGAGGCGGAGGAGCTCCGCCACGAGGAACCGAGGAAATAGAGATGCCCGGGTTAAGGGGATCTTCACCCGGGGAGCTCCGAGTTACTCTGCGTTTGGCTGGGGAGGAGTCCTTCAAGCACGACGAATTTGATAATTGATGGTTAAGTCGTCGCATGGCGTCAAAGGAGTAAGGTTCAGAGGATAACGAGGAAAAAGGAACCTTGGACACGGCTCCTCTGGTTTTCCTTTTGGCTCCGACTGTTGTTTCTTGGTCTGATTCAGTTGCCTCCGGGTCATCCTCGTTGGCCTCACCTTCGTCCTCCAGTCCTGCGAATCGGGTGTGTGTTAGTTGGAGAAAAGATAAACGAAAGGGAAGTAATACAAGTAAAAATATACAGATCCTGTGCAAATACCTTCACTACCATCAGCCGGCTCGTCCTCGTCTTCCGGGTCTCTGGAAGGGGGGAAGGGTTCAACTCTCCAGAAAGGGTCATCAGCCTAAGACAAAGGAATGAGACTAAGGGTTAGAAGCTGTATCGAGTCAAGATACGGAAGTAAGTTATGGATATCAGGTATTACCGCTGGAGCCGGGTTGTCCCGAGTAAACGGGGGTAACCCGGTGATGCCCTTTATCACCTCCAGCTTCTCCGTTAAGAAGCCCTTGATGGTCTTGTTAGTATCGCCGGCTGCAAAGCTTTTGGTGGAGTATCGGAGCGTATCTGTGGTGTGCCCCGAGTACTCGCACATCAGTTTGGTGCGAACGGAGTTGGGTTGGATCCGGAAATCAACCCATGTTTTTATTAAATTTAGCCCGAGGAGGCCTTGGGCTGAGAGAATGGCTATCTTGGTTAGCAAGGGAAGGATTGTCTCCCTGTCCGAATCTGATGCAAAGGCACTGAAAGACTCGGAGGGCTCGAGGGGAGTCTCTGAGTAACCCGGCAGCTTCTTTTCACTGTCAGGGGAGGTGTCGCGGCAATAAAAGAAGGACAGTTGCCAGTGTTTGACGTGGGAGTGTAGGTTGAGGGCTGGCATCAGAGAATTCCTGCGGCGCTGGATGGATACCCCGCCACAGATTAGGAGCGCTCCGTCGCCGCTTTCGCGGCATGGCTTGCATTGGAATAACTCAACGAAGAGAGTTAAACTCGGCGGCATGCACAAGTACGACTCAGAGAGAACGATGAAGTGGGTGATGTTCAACATAGAGTTAGGCCCTATGTCGAACATTCGGAGTCCATAGTGATCTAAGACTTCCCTAAAGAAAGGGTGACCCGGAGGACGGAATCCCCGGGTCACGTGCTCTACGAAGCAGATTACCTCGCTGTC
Source organism: Alopecurus myosuroides (assembly GCA_028641055.1). Classification (NCBI taxonomy): domain Eukaryota; kingdom Viridiplantae; phylum Streptophyta; class Magnoliopsida; order Poales; family Poaceae; genus Alopecurus; species Alopecurus myosuroides. Next base: position 191,059,997 of record CM054060.1, on the reverse strand, counting down.
TGTGGGTGTGGGCCGGGTCTTGTTGCCCGGCGCCCTCCAGTGAATGTCCTTCTGAGAAGGGAGAGTTCCTAATTCGGCTAGCTCCTCCAACTTGGCTTTCGTAGTTGTGGAACGTCCCCAGTTGGCGGATATGGTTTGGGTATTTCTAGCCTGAGTCGGTTGTTTTCCTTGTCGTTTGGGAGCCATGGGATCAACCTGCAAAGCAAAAGAAAATAGGCGTATGAAATAAGACCCGGGAGTGTTGAAGTATCCGAGTGTAAGGTGTCAAGAAAGTATGAAGCTGAGAATTATCCGGGTATCATGCTATGGAGCGGAAATTATAAAGTATCCGGGTGTTGAATGCAACTGTGGAAATTATAGGTCACTTACGTATGGAAAGGCATTTGGGGTCGATGGGTGGTTGCCCATGTATCTATTGCAAGTAAAGTAGCTGGAAAAAGAGGATTTTCCGGGTGTTAATGCAGGGAGCGGAAAATCGAGGAGGAACGGATCTAGATGGGAAAGTTTGCGAGCGATCCTACAGGAGTTTTGATGGTTAATATTGGTAGGGGATGAGTTGCGACTATATAGCAGGCGGTTAAAAGAGTTGGTGGATGTCGAATCGATCTAATTTGATGTAATCAGAAGAGTGGTTCGCGGGTTGACCTAGATTCGATCCTGGTTGAAATTGGAAAAATTGCAAGGATAAGTTAGGCAGATATAAGAGGCTTACTGAAGAGATTGAGGTTTGGAAGCGACGGTGTTGGGCGGCGTGGCTCGAATGCCCCTTCACGATTCTTGGCGAGAGGAATGAAGGTGTGATGGCGGAACTTGGCGGCGGCGCGGGACGGCTTGAGGGCGAGCGCGGCTGGAAGCAATTTCGCTTTGATGATGTGCGCGAGCCCCTGGCGGCGGTGCTGCGAGGAAGCGAGGAGTAAGGAGAGAAAGGGGAAGTTGTAGCGTGGTGACGAATTTAGGGTTACCCTCTGAGTGTTATTTATAGAGTAAGGGTGAGCTTATCCCGATGGCCAGAAGCCGGAAATCATGGGGTGACGGTTGTTCACGTGGATTTTGCAAGATATGCGCCAAATATTGAGTAGGGCATCTGGATAAAAGAAAAAAGGAGGTTAACCCCGGGATATCAGGATTGATTATCGAGCATGGGATCCTGGGATTTTTATTATGATTTGGACCTGGAAATTTGAGTCAAAGTGTTCGGAGGAAAAACCCGGGTTATTATATGGCCACCGTGGAGTGAGGCCTGGCTGAATATCAAAACATCTTAACCCGGCCTCTATATGCCCGTATGTTTGATATTTTTGCAGGGAATAGCAAGCGCTTCAAGTAGGATCCATGAAGCCCAGGCTATTCTGGGGACTACTGACGGGGGGACGATAACCCGGTAGGCCATACACCAAGGAATAACCCGGCCCAAAGGACACTGTGCAGGATCCGGCTAAGGATAAGGAAACCTGTGAAGGCCCAAGTTTGTAGGCCCGGTGACCCGGGTTGTGGGTTGTTGTAAAGGAAAGTTAGGGTTTGTGTGCCGTATCCGGGTAGGAACCAGGGTGCGCCTTGGGGAATAAGCCGGGGGTACGGGTGCTTTATAAACCGACTCCCAGGTCTAGTTTTAGATAGAGATCTAAGAACCCTAGCAAGATCGTGTGATATCGAGCATCGAGTGTAATCCCAGAGTCGAGTTATTATATCAAGATCGGAGACTCGGCAACTTTGATTGCCGGCTGCCAGATCGAATTGCACCATGTTTTCCTCTGAGCTAAACCCTCTCCCAAACGCCTGTGTCGTCTTGCCCCAGGATCAGTTACCCCAGGTAACATCTGCCGTGATTATCCCACGACAAGGAGGGTTTTGGAGTTGGCAAAAATATTAGAAATATTTGGGTTAGCTTATTAATGGATTGGTAACCAAATGCAAGTTTGGAAATTCAAATTAATTGAATTATGGTGCTGTTTGGAATTTAATTCAAATGTGATGGATTTTATTATTAATTGCATTCTTTGAAACAAAATTTTAAATGGCATGAACCTTGGAGTTTGAAATAGAAACAACAAATTAGAATGTTTGGTAATTTGCACATATTCAATTGGGGTGTTGTTGGATGATTTGAATTTGAGTTTTGAATGCAACTTCTATTAGGTGGATTATTAAATAACAAATAAGAGTTGAGCTTTTTATTATTTCATGGAAACAAATGGAAGTGTTAATTGAACCATTTTATTTGGAGAGTTTTGTTTTGCAATTTTCATAATTTCAACATGGTTGTTGTTTGGAAGAAAATCATAATTGAATTTGAAAAGGGTTTGGTTATTGGATGCATTTTTATAGAAACAACACAACAGTTTTGAAATCACACTTTAATGGAAACAATTGATTATTTTGATTTGAAATATTCATTTGGAGATTGTAACATCACAAGGATGAAGCAAAAGGTTTGAATTTTGGTTTGAAATTCAAATAGAAAACAAGGGAAAACAAAGGAAAACAGTTGGAAAACAAATGAAAACAGAGGAAAACAAAAGGAAAACAAGCAAAACAATTGCAATCAACATGATGCCATGATGCAAAACATAAAATAACAGAGAGCAAACATTCTAAAGGCTATTTTTCATACTTGGGATGTTACAAAGACCAAGGTTCCGCTTCTGGAATTCTTCATGAAGTGGAGGTTGGCTTTCCATGATCATGAGATTATTGCAATACGACTTGCGACTGAGAGCATCGGCCATAACATTAGCCTTGCCTGGAGTGTAAGAAATGGTGAGATCAAAGTCTTTAATCTTTTCAATCCATCTCCTTTGACTGAGGTTTAGATCTGGTTGAGTGAAGATGTATTTCAGACTCTTATGATCGGAAAAGATTTCAGTGCGATTACCCAACAAGTATTGCCTCCATTTCTTGAGGGAAAACACAACTGCTGCAAGTTCAAGGTCATGTGTGGGATAGTTTTGCTCATGTGCATTCAACTGACGTGAAGCATAAGCCACAACTTGACGTTCTTGCATAAGAACTGCACCTAGACCTTGGAGAGATGCATCGCAGAATATCTGGAAAGGTTTGGTAGTATCTGGGCCAACCAGAACTGGTGTAGAAGTGAGTTTAGTCTTCAGGAGATTGAAACTTTCATCACATTGTGGATACCAAACGAACTTCTTGTCCTTCTTTGTGAGATCAGTGAGAGGTTTGGCAATCTTTGAAAAGTTTTGGACGAAACGACGGCAATAGCTAGCCAAGCCAAGAAAACTTCTGACTTGCTTCACCGTCTTAGGAGGTTTCCAATCAACAATTGCTTTAACCTTTTCTGGATCAATGGCTATGCCCTTGGCTGAGATGACATGACCAAGGTAAGCAACTTCTGGAATCCAGAACTCACATTTTGAGAACTTGGCATATAGACGATGCTCGCGAAGTTTCATGAGAGTGAGACGAAGATGGTCTTCATGCTCTTCCTCAGATTTTGAGTAGACCCGAATGTCATCAAGGTATACCACAACGAACTTGTCGAGGTATTCATGGAAGACAGAATTCATGAGTCTAGAGAATGTCGTCGGTGCATTGGTGAGACCAAAGAACATGACGGTGTATTCATATAGACCGTACCGAGTGGTGAAAGCTGTTTTTGGAATATCTTCCTTTCTGATCTTTATTTGATGGTAACCCATCCTCAAGTCCAACTTTGAGAACATTGAGGCTCCAGCAAGTTGATCAAAAAGACCATCGATACGAGGAATTGGGTACTGGTTTTTGATGGTTTTCTCGTTAAGAGGACGATAGTCAACAACGAGTCTCTTTGTTTGATCCTTCTTCGCAACGAACAGAGTTGGGCAACCCCAAGCCGAGGAACTAGGTTGAATGTAACCTTTTTCCATGTACATATCGATTTGCTCCTTTAACAATTTCAGTTCAGGAGGAGCTATCTTGTATGGATGCTTAGAGATTGGAGCAGTACCTGGTTCAAGCTCGATCACGAACTCAACTGCTCTGTCCGGAGGCATCCCTGGCAACTCTTCTGGAAAGACGTCAGGGAATTCACAAACCACCGGAACATTTTCAAGTAGAGGTAGAGGTTTAGCATCCAGGGTGTACAGCTGAACAGAACTTGATTCATTTGGAGAATAGACTATCTGGCCAGAAGGGTGGAACAGAGTTATTAACTTCTGAGCACAGTCAATCGTAACTTTATTGGCCTTCAACCAATCCATGCCAAGAATGACATCAATGTCAGATTTGCCAAGCAGTATGAGAGAAGCAAGGAATATGTGACCTCCAATTAGAATCTGATTTTCATGACTGATCTTAGACGTTTGCATAGTTGCTCCAGGGGAGTTTACTACTAGCGGGGAACCCAAACCAACAAAAGGTAGTTTAACTGCTGTCGCAAAGATCTTTGACACGAAAGAATGCGATGCTCCGGTATCAAACAACACTTTAGCTGGAAAAGAGTTTACGGGGAATGTACCGAGAACGACGTCAGGAGCTTCCTCAGCTTTGTCGATCTTAACATGATTCACCCTTGCGGTCCTCCCGACAGGCCTGTTGTTGGAGTTGAAGGCTTTAGCCGGGGGAGCACGCACCATTGCCTGGTTTGTGTTGGGACGAGGTGGTGGTGGAGGTAGCTGCCTCTGAGTGCACTTGTCAGTGTAGTGCCCCGTCTGCTTGCATTTGTAGCAAGTGACGACACGAGGAGTATCTGGCCTTGGCTGCCCCATTGAAAACCTCTGAGCCTGCATCTGAGCTGGGTTGGGTGGGTGGGGAGCGAAGCCTGGAGAAGCTTGGGCATATGGAGCCCTAGTGACAGCACCATTTGGCACCCAGATGCGGCGCTTCTGCGGAGGGGTGGTCATGTTGGAGGAGGAACCACCCTCACGCGAGGGCTTTCGAGACTCCTCGAACGCCTTGCGCCCATTTTCTTCATTGGGCGCGGTGTTAACGAGCTCCTCGAAGTCTTTGGCCTTGATATTGGTGAGGGCGTACTTGAGTTCCGGGTTGAAACCCCTACGGAACCTTGCCATCTTCTTAGCCTTAGTGGACACCTCATCACCAGCGTAACGAGCGAGGCGATTGAACTCACTCTGATAGCCAATGACGTCCAGTTTGCCCTGCTTGAGTGAGCAAAACTCTTCACGCATCCTTTCCATGAGACCATCTGGAATGTGGTGCTTCAGGAAAGCTTCCTTGAAACAACCCCAGGTGATTGGGTAGCCAGCTCTCATGGTCTGGTAGTTCTCCCACCAAGTAGCTGCCTGACCCTTCAGTAGGTAGGAGGCATACTTGACCTTGTCTTCCTCAGCAACGTGAGCAATGTCAAGAGCCTTGGCCATCTCACGGATCCAGTCATCAGCATCCAGAGGCTCGCGTGTTGCCACGAAAACTCTCGGCCCCAGACTCAGAAACTCCTTGATACTGACTCGTGGAGCGTTCTGGTTGTTGTGCTGATTATCCTAGAACTGGGCCATCTGCATCACGACCTGAGTCATCTGAGTCAACAGCTCCGTGATTGGCGGTGGCTCAGGCGGGTTGTTCCTTGTTGGCGGCATCCTGAATAGAAATGCATTTTAGCACAACAATAGAAAGGATAGACTTGGTAACCGAAAGTGAGATTATTCCGACGCATGAATAGGTAACCAACAGGTACATCATCACATGTTCAAATACATCAGAGTATCCAACACACCATAAATGGTTCAAATGCCACAGGATAACTAAACATAGCTAAGAATGGATACATCGGTACTCCCATGCTCATCACGCAGGACGGCGGTGAGTAGTACGACGAGAGGTACGGTGAGGAGTACGCCCACGAAAGTAGGTAGAACGACGATCCACGTAGATCTGACGTGGTCTGAGAGCGACTCTAGGTGTGGTGAAGTACATAGCGTCGACTCCCTGTGCTCCAAAGCATGTTGAGAAGAACAGGATATCGAAGCAACATTCGGGAAACACGAGACCAAAAACTCCTAAGGTACTACGGAAAACCCATCCGAGCTTCTAAAGGATCAATATCTACTGCTTAAGGAATAGAGGATTTGCTTCCGGGGCTTACACGCCTCCGTTCCCAATCGTGAGTAGGCAACATGATAAATCATGTCACAACCACCTCCATTAGTATGGTCTAGTAGATATAACTATCCTAGAGAAACCAGGATTCGTGAAATCCTAACTTGAAAATTTAGATGAGAAGGGAAAACAACGTTGCACTTCCTTACCAGAACAGGGAGGGTGGGTGGGGAAAGAAATAAAATGGCAGAATTCCTACTCTCACGTTTCATTTTTCCTATATAGCTACAAAATAGTTTCTAGACTCAACTGCGACCAGTAAAAGGGATCCTACAGGCAGACAGGCTTTGATACCATTTGTCGCACCCGGACTTCTAAAGGATACTCGCAGTTCCGTTGAACAGTAGATGATTGGATTACGGGGCTTACCGGCACCCGCATCTCTTACGAGTAGGCCAACACACGTATGTGTGACAACCAACCCCCTACTGTTCATCGTCTACGTAAACCATCCCATAGAAATCAGGATACTACCATTGACGTACTTCATACCATACACACATGGTACGTCAACGGCGTTTAACAGAATGATAGCACAACATATCTCTAAGACACAAATAAACAGAAATAAGTTGCAAATAGCTCTCACTAGAGCAGAGATAGCAAATACAATCATCCAGAGGACACATGTCCCAACATATCATCATTACATCTCAGTGGAAGCATTCAAAGGGTCTGAGTACAGACAAATCCAAATAGGCTTAAGAAGCCGGAAACGAAAAGACGGAGCCCAACCACGATGTCTCGGATCCTGCCCGGGTCCGCTATCTACTCGTCAGCAGCCTCGTCAAACTCCACGTAGTAGCCGTCACGGGGATCCTCGTAAGCGTAGTCTGCGGAAACCACAGCCCCAAAGGGGTCAGTACATAAACGTACTGGCAAGCAAGACTCACAGTTCACCAAAGTGTAACCCGTCAACACCAAGCACAGATGCTTTGGGTTCAACGGAAGAAAGGGGGATACAAAAGATGCGGCAGCTGGCTGCACTAACCAATTACAGAAACATGCTACAACTTCCGGCAAACAGAAAGGAGATAAGATATTGTATCGTAACCAACTACAACTAACCACCAAACAAACCCATCCTGGATCTCGCCCCTTATCCAAAGAAGCAATCCGAGGATAACTCACACAGTTGGATTAATGATGATTCAAGTTATTGTGTCAAATAGACTATTACTAGTCAAATTATCATTAGTTAGGTGTAAGTTGTTCTGAGTACTTGTTAGCCAGTACTTTCACCAAGTTAACCATAACCGCGGAAAACACGGCTTCTCGCCCTGCAGGGGTGCACCAATTTGGCCGTACACGTAAGAATATCCCGCCAGACGGGAATCAAACCCACCAAGCGAGGCACTCTGCACAACTCAACTCTTCTTCGCATCAAGCCCAAAGCACCACGTGCTGTGCGTGCGCGGCTAATCGAACCCCACGAAGAAAAGGGGACCCTCATAGCACTGGAAGACCACGCCGCCCGAAATGCCGACTACAAAAGTTCCACCCTGGCCTCGGGTTCGTACCTGCGTATGCGTGCATCAAATGGAAAGCCCGAACTAAGTGTGGCGATTTGGACGAGATGTGAATCGAATCAAATTGAGGGGGGCGCCCATACACGCTTCCCACATGCGGTTAGTGCGCTCATCATGGATCAGTAGACAAGACCCTTTTCCTATTAGGGTCGACACTAGCAGGCCTCAAAACCACGCCGGGCCTCCTGCCGGTGCCTTATCAGCAAATTATTATTACCTCAAACTTAACAGGTTGTTGTTTAACATCGAGCCCCGGAACATAATAGAAATATAATAAGAGAAAGTAACGGGTAACAGACTCGAGCAGAAACAACCCTAAGCATGCTAGTAAGACACGGGCAACAAGCAAAGGGGTTATAGGTGTGGAGGTGAGGCAATATGATGGTTAAGGGATAACATGTGATAGGTTCGTAACAGAAACAACTACTCATAGGGCTAGCAGAAATAGACAACGGAAAGTATCGGTATCCAATGTTGAAAGGAACACAATGGTTCATGTGAGTGATAACTTGCCTGCAAACTCAGCAGCCTGGTACTAAGCTAGATCCTTAGAAGGGGTGTCGTAAGTATCGTCTGTCTCAACGTCGTCGTCTATCCGAGAAGAAGCAAATAAACAATGCAGAAAGATAAACAATCAATAACATGGCATAGTGCACAATCATGGGATGATGCATGTCAATTTAATGGATGCATCAAAATAAACTAGTTGACATGGTAACAACATGATTAAATGGACCCACATGCAATTTGAGTTGCATATGAAAGGCCCATGAATTAAGGTTGGAACAATTGTTTTCCAATTAACCAACAGGTGAAAGTGGATTAGTATGATGCATGGATGAGGAAAACAGAAAAATAACAACAATAGAAACAATTTAAAATAAGGTTTACCAAGTTTAGAAATTTATTTATTAAGCTAGGGAATTTTTGGTTACTTAAAGGTGTTACACAATTATTTGTTGTTTTCACCAATTTAAATTGTTCAAAATAAATAACAAAATTCATATTTGGAAAGTACACAAAATTTTAGGTGGATTACATGTGTCAATTATTGAAAAAGGAATTAAGATGAATTATTCATGAATTAAACAAGTTAAACAAGATTTAAATGAATTTAAAACAAGTTTGAATTTATTTGAATTTTTATTTGTTCAAAACATAAATTCAAATTCATATTTGAAAATTTTATACTTTTCTAGTTTGAAAACATATTTTACATGCTCAAAAATCATTTAATTTGAGCAAGTTATGAATTTAGCAAATTGAAATGATTTAAACAAGGTTTAAATTATTTAAGCAATTTTAATTATTCAAACCATAAAACAAAAATTATATTTGAAAAGGTGGTTTGGAATAGCATGGAAAACATATTTTATTTGCATTATTTGGATTAAGTATGAATTAGTTATACCATTATTCAAATTTTAAATGATTTGTTTGAATTTGAAATTTGAATGCATTTGAATTATTCAAAACAGATTACAAATGGTTTAAGTAGATAGATAATGAAATTTGGTTCAACAAACATATTTTACTTTTATTATTTGGAGTTTGGAAATGAAAGTTATTAGCAATTTAAACTTAATGACCATTCTGTAATTAAAAGGACTTGTTTCCGAAAAAGAAAAGGGCTGAATTTCTTTTTATACCGCGCAGTTATCTACCCTAGGCACTGCCAGTGGGCCTTGGGCTAGCGTGGACGCACGCGTGGCAGCAATCCACAGACAGGTGGGGCCTGCCTGTCAGTGCCCAGCGCAAAAGATTGGTTTTATTCTGCGGCGCCAGGACTCGAACCCGCGCACTGCCGCGCGAGCGCAAGCACTGCAACCAGTGCGGTGCTCATTCAGTTTTGTCAGGTAAGGGGACGCGTACAGGTTATAGTTCAGATCCGTGCTTAACTGAATTTTAACAGCGCGCGTTGTCTGAACTTGGACAGGGAACGACGCTGGCGGCGAGCTGCCGTGGTTGCTGCCGTGCTTGGTGCGCGTGGGTGTGCTGCGGTGTGCGAGGTGGTGCATGTGCTCGTGACAGAGAGGAAGGAGGAGAAGGACAGCGGTGCTCACCTCCGGTGTAGCCGTGGCCGCGGCTCGGTGCAGAACGACGGCGGCGACAGCACGGACGGCGGCGGCGATCCGGGCGTGCTACGGGCTCGCGGAGGTGTCGTCGAGGGAGAGGGAAGTGCGGCGGTGCGATTACCGTGGCTAGGTTGGATGGTGGCGTTGCGAGGCGGCGGTGGTCATCGGAGATTCAGAAGCGGGCGCTCCGGTATGGTGGCAGAGAGGTGGAAACCGGCGAGGAGAGAGGTAAACGGCGGCGGTGCTCGATGGGATAGGGTGGGTAGGTAGCTAGGGCAGCGGCGCAGGGTCTAGGGTAGGTTTTATAGGCGTCTAGGGGCGCTCCCGGCCGTCGGAGCGTTACTGTGCCGCCGTGGCACCGCCCGATGGTCGGCCGTACAGATAGAAGAAGGAGGGGGCGCGAAGCGGTACGCGGGCCAGGGAAAAGAAGGAGAGGGGCTGGGCCATGGCGCTGGCTCCCCCCTCTGGCCGTTTTTCTTTTTTAATTTTTCTTCTCCTTCTGTTTTTTTTTTCAGAAATGGAAAATGGAAGAAAAAGGTAAGTTTTAGGGCTAGGAAAAATTTGGAAATTTTTTGGTTAAGTTAGTTTTTACAATAGCAACTAATTGCCAACTTGTTTTCCAAAAGTTTCAAATTTAAATTGTTGTTTGTAGTTTAATTCAAATTTGGATGAATTTTATTATTAAGTGAATATTGAAAATAAAAATTTAAATAGGGTGAACCCTATGGTTTAATTAGAACAAATGATTAGAAAAATGTTTTGGTATTTTCCATAATTTCAACTTGGGTGCTGTTTGTGATTTGATTTGAATTTTGAATAACATTTGAATTAATTGATTGATTAAAAGCCACCATTTTTAATAGTTGAACCTTATGGATTAATTGGAAACAATTGAGGTTTTGAGTTGAACTTTTTATTTGAAAAAGATTGTAACATAACAAGTATGAACCAAAGGTTTGAATAATGTTTGAATTTCAATTGTGAAAACAGAGAAAAACAGATGCAAACCAAATGAAAACAAATGCAAACAAAGTAATGAGTATGATGACATGATGCAAAACTTTAATTAAACAAGAATCAAACATGCTAGGGGTGGTTTTTCATACTTGGGATGTTACATACTAACACCAAGATGACATAAAGCATTACAATCAAAATCATTCACCTTCATTGTAATTATGGGTTCCCAACCATGTTCTAACTTCCTAGGGATAGAGGCTTCATGTTTTAATTCTTCTTCTCTAATTTGCATGAGAGCATTTGTGATATGTTTTGTGAAAGCCATATTCATAGCACTAGCATTAGGACTTCTAGCAACCTTTTTTAGTAACATAATTACTTAATAATATTGCAATCATTTAAATCAAGATCATTTTTATTGACGGTAATGGGACCATTGCCTCCCATATTTTTAAAAATTTCAGCACTTTTATCAGGAACAGTTTTAGTGGTTTCAGGCAATTTGAAACGTTTAACAGAAGAAGTGGACACATTGCTAACACCAATTACTTTACCATTAATAGTAGAACGTTTACTAGCATTTAAAACTTCAGTTTTACTAGTGGTGGTAATATGTAACATCCCTGATTTTTGGAAAATTCAAAAATCACAAAAAATTTGAAACTTTTTTTTCATGATTAAGAAAGTCACCAAAAACCAAATAAAAGGAAGAAAGAAAAGAAAACAATATGTAATTGGAGTAAAGAATCATAATTTCCTTAATTCCATAAACCCTAAAGCTATTTCTAAAATAAAATATGTTCCCTCATGTGAATAAAATATTTTCTTAGCAAACATCTTTATCAAACATGTTTTGAACTCAACTACCATTTTGAAAATGATTATGACAATTAAAAACCAGAGAGTTACTATCTCTAATATTTTCTCCTTGTCTCCAAGAAATTATGTCACTATTATTATTAACCTCAAATGGATAAAAGTTTTTTTTCCAAGTATTATGTCAAACAACAAAACAATAAAATGTATATAAATTAATTGGTTATGAAAACAAGTAAAGTACTTTGGAAAAAAATGCTTTCAATTGGGAAAAACATAATCTTCATTAGAGAAAATCTTACACACCCTCAATTCAAAATTTATTAATAAATTCTCTATTTTGATTATGTTAATAAGATACCATGAGTGAATTGCTCATATGTTGAAAATATTTTGAACCATATAAATATTTTCCAAAATCATTTGAATCAAATTTCTATAATTAACCCTCTTTTTCTATTAAGTGGCTATTCATGTTTTCATCATATTTTAAAATTATAAAAAAGATGAAAACACTTTGAATTGGTTTTGCAAAATAGTATTTGATCATTATAAAGCTACTGAAATTTTTATTTGTCAAATATTTATATTTTATAATTTTCTAAATTAAAAATCACATTAAGTTACTATTAGAGAATTATTCAAATTTCAAATATCAAAAATTGTATTGTGTTGAAAAGTTTCCAAAATGTATCTGGATGAAAGATATTATTATTAAAGGAATTTAGAAATTTATTTGACCTTAATTGGATAAAGAAAACAAAAGTTATTAAGGAATTAAGAAATCAGGAAAAAAAGGGGGGAAAATGATGACATCGGCATGACGTCAGGTCATCTTCAATCTCACAAATGGCAGAAGCGCCCTTTTCCTTGCTTGATTGATCGCCGTGATTGCACGGGATTAAGGTTGTGTATCAATGCCCCGAACCCGCCCCCTTAAAGCCCTTCCCTTTCCCGTCGTTTCCCCTCTCCCACCTAGTTCGATTACGCCCCCAGGAAGAAGAATTTCCTCGTCGGAGATAGCCCTGTCCACCGGCATCCATCGTCGGTTTCGGTAAGCCCCGTGAGTCTCCGCCACCCTCGGCTCGCCCATTAGCATCCCCGCAACCCCGCTTCCCTCCTTGACCAAGTTGCCGATTGTTTTCGCCACGGGAGCTACCGCTCAGCGAGCACCTGTGCTCGCCGGAGAAGAAACCGCCATGGAAGCCTCAGATCTCCACCTCGTGGGTGAAACAGGAAGCACGAGCATGCGCCGCGTCCCTTCTTCATATTGTTGAGCCCGGTGAAGTACCAGAACGTCGCCGTCGTCGACTTCTGAGCGGCAGCCACCGCCGTGGTCTCCATTTCCGGCGAAGAGCCTCTAGGTGAGCTCACTTTTCTCTGTGTGCTGTCCGATGTGGATCGTGTAGCTAGGATAGATTTACTTCACTGAAACGGTATCGATGAATCAGAGAGCGCCAAGTCAGCATCGCGTTAAAACGTTATATGTTGCTCAGCGCAGAGCCTAGCTGGCCCAAGACCACTTCTTGTCCATCGCCCTGCGCGGCAAATAACCAATCTGAGCCTAGCTGCCACTGGAATTTTAATTCTGAATAAAATTAGAATGACAATTTTGCAGCAAATACCCTGGATATTAGAAACATCATAACTTTTCAACCACAACTCCAAATTAAGCAAACTTTGACTTTTTTAAATCCCCTAGATCTGTACAATATTTTAGCATTGTTCAAATTTAAAATTGTTGAACTTAAATTGGTTCAAATGTAAATATGATTTTTTGATGAATTTTGGCATAATTTAAATTCTACAAATCCAATTTGCAACTAAATATTTTTGGAAACCTTAGGAAGTGTACTTTCACACCCTCTGTCCCAAAATATATTTGAACAAGTTAAATTTGAATTTACAATTAAGTGGTATAATTGAGTTTTTTTTATATAGATTTAATTCTATAAATATTTTCAATGTAGTTCCTTTCGCAAAATTGCTCCATTTGGTAACCTTGAACTAGAGACATCATATCCTAACAATTTTGGAAACCTTGGACCATGACCAAAGAGTTTTAGCCAAACTTCCATCATAGTAGTCCACCTAGTTGTTTAAGTCTTAGAGTTGTTTTTATCCTTGTTACCTTTTTTGTTATGACTAATTGGAGCCAAATACAAGTCCTTAGTATGTGTCAATCACATATAATACCAAGTAGTGAACCTTAGTTTTCTATAGACTCCTCCATCCCCCATTCTTGCTTCAAGAATTCACCAAGTCGGCAAAATGGAGATCGAGACTCAAGCACAACAAGGAAACTTCATTATCAACTTGGTGGCAACATGAAGAGCTATGAGGAATATCATTGAAGAAATTGAAGGAAGGACTTTGACTCCACAACTAGAAGCAACTAAAGGAAGTGCAAATTCATGAAGGAATCAAGAAGAAGACAAACCCCTCTCTGTCTATCTTTCTTCTTATTTCTTTCCAAATTGACTTAGTGGTATTTTGTGCCCATCCTACCTTGGACCAAGAGAAGAATCCATCCAAGGAACAAGACTACAATAGAAGCATGAAGATGAACTTCAAGAAGACAAGCATATGAATACTTGGAGCAATCCATACAAGTTGAAGAGTTAGCAAGTTTGTTTTGTCAACCCTTGACCCAAATGGAAAATCCCAATACTATCTTATTTTCTCTATTTTCATGAAGTTAGTTGAACCTAGACCTACCTTAATCCCAAATGGAAAGACTAACTTAGATCACTCAAATGTCCTGATGTAAACGACTAAGTGTTACACATTATTATGTGCTACTTTAGTTGAAGAAGTGATATGATCACCCTTGGTGAACTCTTGGAACTTCCTCGACAAGTATGGTTATAATAAAGTTAGATTTCTACAAACTCAATCTAGACCATCCTTAGTGAACTCTTGGAAACACCTCAACAAGTATTGAACCAAGAGAGAATGAACCTTCCAACTCAACCCTTGACCTTGTCCTAGCCAACTTGGTTAAACCCCTTTTGATATGTTAGTTGTTTTGTATGTTTTCTTCACCTATGTGTTTGGTTGCTAGGATGCTTGTTTATTTTGTGTTTGTGTTTTCAATGTATAGATTGTACGGAGAGCAATGATTTTGTGAAGAGAGCGTTATTACTTCACCAACTTCAACAAGGCAAGTAACACACCATCAATTACCCATTATTTTCTATATGCACTAGTTGATTTTGAGTAGTATGCATGATACAATATTTTACTAAGTTATATTATGCTATGCTATATCTTAGTAGTGTGTATCCATCTATCTACCTTATCCTTATATTCTTAGAAATTGATCGATGCTATGCAATGTTACAAATTGTTTTTACTTGATGTTGTGGAAAAATTCTGAGTAACAACTTCAATGAACCACCTGGGTGGATTGGTAGTGCGGGGCTGTTGAAAGTTGAGTGTCTCCCCGAGGGGAGTTCACTTGAAGGAATGCCACCAGGAACAAAGTGATTATGATGTTCCCCAAGTTTAGATTGCTTCTAGTGGAACCTTTAGTCATATGGGCTCTGTCTTGAGCAACTAAGTTGTGAGTGTTCAGCCTGGGCTTGACAAGCAGATGTAGCATAATTATAGGTGGAATGGGTCTTGCCATTGGGCTGAATTCTTTCTTCTGAAAGATCTCGTCTCAATCTTCTCCTTTCCTTAATGCACTCAGGGTGTATGGGATGTTTGGGCTGATTTGAGTCTGAAGGTGAACGTGCACAAACTCTGCAGAGTCAACAAACTAAGATCTTAGTTGTGTCCCCGGTTATGGACAACTATGAGCAGCTGGACAAGAATGGACGGAAGAATCACATCACCATTTTCAATAAGTAAAATTTTACCAAGTGAACAGGAGTTGTGGTGCTTGGATTTCAATCCAATGTTGCCACCCCTTGAAAAGAACAGTTTGTTTTACAAAAGAGATAGGATAAAACTAGCTTTATGTAAACTTAGCCAAAACTCCACTCAACCAAATAAGCATGTAGTATTAGTCTTGCCATTTATATCCACCATAGTGTTACTTGCCAATACATGAAATTGCCTTGAATCCCTTGTGGTTGCATATTCCATCCTTCAAATGATTCTGAAAACGAGTGAGGATTTCGTTTAGGATCACGAGTCTACCGCCAACATGTTTCGCCTGTGGCACATGAAGAAGATGGGCTCAATGTTATTCAATGGTTTCCGTTGTAATACTTTGTTTTCTGCTAGTCTTTTAAGACTATGCAAGTTGCAATATTATTTTGTAAAGACTGGATCATGCGATGTAATAGAATTTGATGCATTTGCATGATATTTCATCTTCTACTGTGGTGCTAGCAATTGAGCCAGGGACTAGCACAATAACACAGATGTTCTTACATTATTTAAATGTGGGAACGATATATAATAGTACAAAATCTAGTTATATTATTCTTTCTAGCAATTTCATCTTCTCTTTCCCACCTAGCATGCAATTCAGCTAACATTCTAACATTTTCATCAATTCTCACTTGAGTGGAATTAGTAGCATCAAAGGGGTTTTCATCCATAGTTTCAGGTTTAGCATCCACTTTATTAATCAAATAAGATTGTGCCTCAGACATGGATGAAATAAGGTTTCAGCACGAGAAATTTTAACTTGCAAACCAGAAATTTCCCTATTTTAATTCTCAAGTTGATGACTAATATTTTTCAACATAACAGATTGTTCTTCCCTGGTGTTAGTAAATAATTTATTCTTCTCATATTGCTTTTGCATAAAGTCTTTAGTGGCTCTTTCAATTTCTGAAATTCTTTCAGTAGGCATTCCAGATCTACCACAAGAATAATTATTACCACTATTAGTAGGATATTGCCTATAGTTGTTGCTACCAAAATTATTCCTATAAGCATTATTGTTGAAATTGTTGTTTTTAATGAAGTTCACATCAACACGCTCTTCTTGAGAAACTAAAGAGGCTAAAGGAACATTATTTGGATGAACATAAGTTTTACCATTCACAAGCATATACATAATAGTATCAAGCCTATCACTCAAGGAAGAGGTTTCTTCAACAAAATTTACCTTCTTACTTGGTGGTGCTCTCTCAGTGTGCCATTCAGAATAATTTATCATCATATCATCAAGAAGATTTTTTGCAGCACCGAAAGTGATGGACATAAAGGTACCTCCAGCACCTAAATCCAGAAGGTTTCTTCAAGAAAAGTTCAGACCTGCATAGAAGGTTTGGATGATCATCCAAGTAGTTAATCCGTTAGTGGGACAATTCTTTACGAAATATTTCATTCTCTCCCACGCTTTAGCAACATGCTCATTATCAAGTTGTTTAAATTCAAAATACTACTTCTCAAAGATATAATCTTAGCAGGACGATAATATTTTCCAATGAAAGAATCTTTACATTTAGTCCAAGAATCAATATTATTTTTAGGCAAAGATAGCAACCATTCTTTAGATATTCCTCTCAAAGAGAAAGGAAACAATTTCAGTTTAATAATATCTCCATCTACATCCTTATATTTTTGCATCTCACAAAGTTCAACAAAATTATTAATGTGAGCAGTAGGATCATCAGAACTAACACTAGAAAATTGCTCTCTCATAACAAGATTTAACAGTGCAGGCTGGATTTCATAAAAATCAGCAGTAGAAGCAGGTGGAGCAATAGGTGTACTAATAAAATCATTTTTGTTTGTGCTAGTAAAGTCACAAAACTTAGTGTTCTCAGGAGTACTCATTTTAGCAAGATTAAAAACAGGATAAAAATAACAACTGGAATAAGAACTATTTTTTTGTATTTTTTATGTAGAGAAGCAAACAAGACAAAATTAAATAAACTAAGAAAAACAAAAACAAAGTAAAGAGATTGGAGGTGAGAGACTCCCCTTGCAGAAATCCTCTTTGTCCCCAACAACGGCGCCATAAAACAAGCTTGATGGCGTGTGAACACACATTCGTTGGGAGACCCCAAGAGGAAGGTATGCAGAGTACAGAAGCAAGTTTCCCTCAGTAAGAAACCAAGGTTTAATCGGACCAGTAGGACAAATAAATTAGTTCGGAAGGTTGATGACAGCTGATGTTGGCAGGGCGCACTACCAGGCTCAGCAGCAGCGTGGAAGCTGCACACAACACAGCCAAGATACTTTGCCCCAACGAAACAGTGAGGTTCTCAATCTCACCGGTTTTGCTAACACAAACGATTAGATGTATAATGTGGAAAGCGATGTATGATTGAAGTGAATGAGAGGAAAACAATGATTGAAGTAAAGAAAATAGTGTTTGGAGTGGTTATATTATCAGTGTATAAGAATGGACTGGGGTCTGTAGTTCACTAGTGGTGTCTCTCCATAGAAGATAGATAACATGCTGGGTAAACAAATTACAGCTGGGAAATTTACTGAAATAAAGGCTGCACCATTGTGCATATGCAAGTCATGATGATTACTATGAGATTCCTGTGGGCATTACAAGATAATTCATAGACCATTATCCAACTGCATCTATGACTAATAATCCACCCCAGAACGTAATCCAATCAGACTTCGGGTATTAAGTTGCAACCAACAGATTATCGCATTAAGGAAAGTGTGTAATGTAAACAATGAAACATTCTTGTTTTCGCCCTAATGGCAACATCACATCCCCCATCCGTCATGTTTCGGTCACTCGAGCACATATCAAAAGGAGGCATGAACCCACTATCGAGCATAAATAGTCCCTCTTGGAGTTACAAGCATCAAGTTGGCCAGAGCATCTACTAGTAACGGAGAGCATGCAACATCATAAATAACATAAACATGATAGATTGATAATCAACTTGACATAGCATTCAATATTCATCAGATTCAAGCAAACACAATATGTAGCATTACAGATAGATGATATTGATCATGTTAGGAAGCTCACAAGATCTAAACATGGTGGCATAAAGAGTAGAACACAACCATCTAGCTATTGCTATGGACCCGTAGTCCAACGGTGAACTACTCACACATCACTCCGGAGGCAGGCATGGCGATGTAGAGCTCTCCGGTGATGATTTCCCCTCCCAGCAGGGTGCCCGGGAGAGCTTCAGAACCCTCCTGAACTAGGGTTGACGATGACGGCGGCTATGGAATGTTCCAACTCTGAGATGCTTTCTTCAACCCATAAATGGATTTTTGAAACATGCATACCTTTGCAACATTTTTAGGATCGACAAAACCCTCGGGCTCCATCATATACACGTCCTCGGTTAGGTTTCCGTTTAGGAAAGTCGTCTTGAAGTCCATTTGCCATATCTCATAGTCGAAATATGCATCAATAGCTAGAATTATCTAAATATACTTAAGCATCACTACGGGAGAGAAGGTCTCGTCGTAGTCAACTCCGTAAACTTGCCGAAAACCATTTGTGACAGGTCGAGCTTTATGGACATGAACATTCCCGTACATATCAATCTTTCTCTTATTGATCCATTTGCACTCTATGGTCTTATGACCATCAGGAAGATCAACCAAGTTCCAAACTTGATTGTCACGCATGGAATCTATTTCTGATCTCATGGCAATTTGCCATTTCTTGGAGTCTTGGTCCATCATTGCTTCCGCATAGGTCGTAGGCTCATCATTGTCTAGCAATAATATTTCCCGCGTATCATTTTTTAACAATAATATCTCTAGCGAGTTACGGAGCCTTTTCGACCTTTGTGGTGGTGGTGCTTCTCTTGCCATAGGTTCTTCAACTTGTTCTGCCATTATAGCATCACTCATTGTGTCCTCCCCGGTAGGCTCCGTTCTTCCACTTGTCTCTTTTGAGAGAAACTCTTTCTGTAAGAAAATACCATTCTGAGCGAAAACACTTTGCCCTCTTTTCAATTGTAGAAGTAATACCCAAATGTTTCCTTTGGGTATCCCACGAAAAGTAATTTATTCGACTTGGGTGTGAACTTGTCCGACTGAAGTCGTTTGACATACACGTCATAGCCCCAAATCTTCAGAAAAGACAAGTTGGGATTCTTCCCATTCCACATCTCATATGGCGTCTTAACTACGGATTTAGATGGTACCATATTTAGTGTGAGTGCTGATATTTCTAGAGCAAAACACCAAAATGACAATAGAAGATCTGACTGACTCATCATTGATTGCACCATGTTCAACAAGGTTCAATTACGCCGTCCAGGAACCCCGTTTCTTTGAGGCGTTCCAGGTGGCGTAAGTTGAGGAACAATTCCACAACTCTTCAGATGATCGTTAAATTCATGACTCAAATATTCTCCTCCACGATCAGATCATAGAGCCTTAATTTTCTTGCCACATTGATTCTCTACTTCATTCTGTAACTCTTTGAACTTTTCAAAAGTTTTAGACTTATGCTTCATTAGGTAGACATAACCGTATCTACTAAAATCATTAGTGAAAGTTATGAAGTAGTGAAACCCACCTCTTGTTGTCGTGCTCATATGTCCGCATACATCAGTACGTACGAGTTCCAATAAGTCTGTCGCCCTCTCAAGAGAACCGTTGAAAGGCGACTTGGTCATCTTTCCAAGTAAACAAGCTTCACATGTCTCGTATGATTCAAAATCAAGCGAAGTTAGAAGACCATCAGTATGGAGCTTCTTCATGCGCTTTTCACTTATATGACCCAAACGGTAATGCCAAAAATAGGTGGGATTCAAATCATTAGGCTGAAGCCTTTTAGCACTTACGTTATAAACATGCGCATCATCATGAGCATCAGCAGGATTTATAATAAAAGGCCCATTCATAATGGAAGCAAAAGCCACAAATATATCATTCTTAGTGATTAAACAACCATTGTCTTTACTCGCAAATGAATAACCATATTTCATCAAACATGAAGTAGAAATAATGTTTCGGTTAAAACTAGGAATGTAATAACAATTATTCAATTCCATAATAAATCCCGAAGGGAGGTGCAGCTGGTAGACGCTAACGGACAACGCAACAACCCTTGCATTATTTCCGATGCGGAGAACAACTTCTCCTTGTCTCACGCTTCTACTCCTTACTAGCCCCTACATAGATTTGAAAATGTGAGCAACCGATCCGGTATCAAATACCCAAGAGTCAATAACTGAGTCGGCGAGAATAAAGTCTATAACATTAATAACAAGCGTACCTGGGCTAGAATTCTTACTTCCACTCTTCTTCACACAAGCAAGGTACTTGCTGCAATTTCTCTCCAAGTGTCCAGTATCATGACATTAGAAGCACTCTGTGTCAGGTTTAGGTCCATCCTTAGGCTTAGACTTTTGCTTGGAGATCGAATCTTTAGCCTTCCCTTTCCCCTTAGACTTATCTTGATTCTTGAAGTTGGGCCTGTTCTGCACAGCCAACACATGGCCATGCCCTACACTCTTCTTAATATCACTCTCTGCCATCTTGAGCATCCCACAAGTTCATTAAGGTCCTTCTCCGCCCCATGCATATGGTAGTTCGAAATGAAGTTCCCATCGCTAGGTGGAAGCGAAGCAAAAATGAAATCTGTGGCCAACTTAGGGTCCAATGGAAAACCAAGCTTGTCCATAGTCTGCGTGTAACCAAGCATCTTATTCACATGTGGCCCTACTGCTCTGCCCTCAGCTAGCTTGCATTCACCAAAATCCTTAGCGACATTGAACCTTTCGGTCCTGGCTTGAGTCTGGAACATGTCCTTCAGTGCAATGATAATATCATACGCTTCATGACCATCAAATTGCTTTCGAAGGTCGGGTTCCATGCATGCAAGCATAAGAAAACTAACCTCAAGAAACTCATGACATGCTCTCTTAAAGGCAGCTCTAACGGCAGTAGTGTCAGTATCAAGAGGCGCATCTGGGATTGGGGTATCCAGAACACTTTCCTTTCTCTCAGCCTTAAGAACAATTCTTAGGTTTTGGATCCAATCCAAATAGTTTGTTCCACTTAACTTTTCCTTTTCAAGGATGGATCACAATGCAAACGGGGTAGGTTGGTTGTTACGTGCCATTGATCTACAACAAAAAATCATGCAAAATACTAAGAAAATAATCCATGATAGAGTAAAAGACATTAAACAATTTAATGTGGTCGACTCGCACTAAAACCAACATCCCTCTATTGGTCCTTAGTGATTCAAGATCCATAACGAACAAGTCGACTAGTGACGTTTGCATCACTTCTAGAAGACAAGGTAGATCGGTAAGCAACACTTGCTAATCATATCACATATGACTCTTGTTGTTGGGTGACATCTTCATGTCAAAATGCCAACCTTTATGCCCCAAGGCGCTTAACCGTTAAGATTACCTTGACGATTTAACCAACACTTTATGCACGTAAGCATCAACATATGGCACCCTACTGCAACAGTCGTACCACCTAACCGATACATACCCACCTAGTCAACGAAAACTGATGGCGCCCTGCTGCAACAGACCCACCATCAATCGTAGAAGACATGGGATGGTGCAAGTTTTAGTTGGGGGCATGGGAACTTAACATTTTCGAGGGATCGTTCTACTTCTACGAATCTAACATGCATAGGAGTAAAACAACAGGAATAGCGATCATATAGTTGTGACACAGTATGGCCCGTTACACATGGTGATCTCCATCTCCATGGAACCTTTCCACCATGATGATCTATATATACATGGTCCATGTGCGCCACCCCTCCTAGTTAGGATTCCTCCAAGAAACTTCTACAAGCTATTACTAGTAACAGCTAGAAATAAAGATTACATGGATAATAGGAATCATCACAAGTCGACACGCAAGCCATTAATACAATAAATGACAACACAATATAGCTCCAACCGTGTTGACATACTCACGACACGCAGGTTATGGAAATATTACACACATGCATCACATACACATAGGGCCATACCGGTCACAAAATCTGCAAAAACGAGTTAGACGTTCTAACGCCGAAACTTGCAGGGTCTAAAAGCATGTCTTACAAAAGAACTAGAAGACGCCAAAATCAGTCGCCGCCGACCATTGGTCCGCGCCTCTCTAGTGGAAAATTTTGTTACCAAACTACTCACAAATTTTTTTGATCCAAGGTCATATGCAAAAGTTACGTCGTTTTACCGGGACTGTTCATTTCTGCGAATTCCCCAAAACCGGCAGCAGATCAAATCTGTCACCCCACGCATCTCATGCACATCGTATATGATCTAGACTCCAATTCGACCAGTCACATTGATCTTCGCGTGTTGCAATTGGATTTCTGTGTCACAGTCTACCCCGATGGCGAAAAACTAACCGGAAGGTGTATGTCGTTCGACGACCTCTCACATCACGATCACGAAATCCAAATCATAGATCGAAGCATCTACTTCATACAATCGATCACATCGATCATACCCCGTCTACATATCACATATGCAAATGATTTGAATCTATAACTAGGCAGCATCGGCTCCGATACCACTATAGGCGAACGGGGTAGGCTATACTAGTGGGAGAAAATTCAATAAAATAGCTATCATTATTATTCTCATCACCATAATCATCAAATATAGGAGGCATATTGCAATCATAATTAATTTTCTCCTCAATAGTAGGTGGACTGAAAATACATTATAATCATCATAAATAACTCTGACATGATAGACAAGTTGTATATTAGGGAGATGGTTTTGGGTCATCCCTCCATAACTATGACAAGTTTCATAAGGATAATTGTAATCATAGCCTATGTTATAGCATCTTTTATAATAGTTATCAAAGACTTGAGGCATAGTATCATCATAGGCAATAGAATAGTTATCTTTCAAAGTGCACTCATTTGTAAACATATCATCATTTTTACTAGAAAGAGATGTATCAAGCATATAATCATTAGTAGAAAAAGGATTTTCAAACACATCATCCACAAGCTCAGAGCTTTCTTTAATATCATTGGAAGGAACATGGATGGTACTAATAGTACAACAATTATCATCATTTTCAGAATTGGTACGAAAGAGTTTTTCAATATCAAAAGTAGTGTGTTTCTCCCAATCATGATCACTTTCATAAATAACAGGCATATGAAGATCATCGAGTTCAGACTCATCAAAAGCTATAATAGGAGCTACATGCTTAGGAGCAGATATCGTTACCTCACTCTTTTTACTCCTCTTCTTCTTCCTCTGTTTCCCCTCTTTAGGAGGGAGAGGCTTAAAAGGGAGCTTCTCCACATACCCTAGTTTATATTATCAGGAACAATAGAAAGAACTTTGGAGGATTTCTCCTCTTCATTAATAAGAACAAAACACATATTAGTCCTGTCATATTTTGGTAAAGTCTCCTCTTTTATAATATATTTTTATGTAAGTATTTGCATGGCAATTATCAACACAATAAAGATGGCAACCATGCAAGACACTATTCATATAAAAAGCACTCATATCTATCAAAGAAGTTTTTATTAATAGCTCTTCACACCCCAAAAACAATGTAAGTTCATCATGCTCACTAGGGATGATCATGTCATCACAATACAAACTTGCAGTGCTCATAGGATTTGAAAGGATACTATGATGGCCTGAGCATTGGAAATTAAAATGACCCACTTCACAGCAAAGTTCACAAATAAAAGGATAGAGGGTACAAACTTTTTCACCAAGATCATTTAGAGCCCTATCCCACTTTCTAGTTTTTTCATTCCTATGATGGACACAATATTCTTCTTAGATTTGATTCTTTTCAAAAGGTCTAAGTGCTCCACAGAAATTAACATGCTTATAAGAAACAGTAGTTTCAGAAGTTTGAGCATGTTTATTGCAATCATCAATAACAATTTAATTTTTCATGCAAGTGTCTTTAAAAGGTTCATGATATATGTACCCATTTTTAGGAAGATTAATATAAGAAGCAAAGGATCTATACCAACCGATAGCCATTTGAGGATCAATACCATATTTAGCATTAAGCTCATGAAAATCAGCAGTTTCAGCAAAAGTCTTAATGCAATCATACTCATAGTTTATACTTGATTCTTTACCTTTGTTGTTATTCCAATCTTAATGATTGGTTTCAATTGTTTCAAGAAGATCCCATTTAGCTTCAACCTTCTTATTTGAGAGCGAACCGTCTGAACATGCATCTAGATAATCCCTGTAATGTCTTGAAAGCCTTGCATAAAAATTAGTAACAATTATTTCCTTAGGAAGATCATGGTTAGGACATTTAAGTATTAATGTTTTCAGTCTTCTCCAAGCTTGAGAAATGCTTTCTCCATTATGAGGCCAAAAATTATAAATGTAATTCCTATCTAAATACAATTGATGAGAGGAATAAAATTTAGAGTAAAATAGAGATTCAAGCTCCTTCCACTCCAAATGATGAGGATCATCTAGCAGCACATACCACTCCCTTGGTTTGTCCTTAAGAGACAAAGAGAATAAGATCCTCTTAACTTGGTCCATTGAAATACCTGCACACTTGAACAACCCGCATAATTCATGTATAAAGAGTAAATGATCACGAGGATGGACAGTTCCATCTCCAAAATAACAGTTCTCCATGACAAGTTCAACAATTTTCTTGGGTATTTTAAAAGGAATGCTTTCGGTAGGAGGATTTAAAATATCACAAGCATCATTAGGTTTATCACATATGGGAGATAAAGTATCATCAGAACAAATTTTCTCCTCTAACGCTGGGGAAATAAAAAGTTTGTAGAAACTACCTTCCCCAAGCTTAGACTTTTCCATAGTACTAGAGATAATGGTATCCAAATAATTAATGTTAATAACATTGCTATCACTATTATGCAAACAAACTTCCATAGGTTTTTTAATTTTCTTTTCAAAAGCATCATGTCCTAATTCAAGATAAATATTATAAAGTTATATCATATTTTTGTTTCTTCTCCATTAAGACTACTAGTGAAAATAAAAACAAGAAGCGAGTAAAAATAAGACTAACTAGTGAAAACAAGAAACAAAAAGATATAATTGCAGAATCTAAAGGAAATAACTTCGAGCACTCACACCCGAGGATGTGAGAACCTTTTACCTTACCTTCCCGGCAACAACGCCAGAAAAGAGCTTGATGTCTACGCACGCTTCTATTCTTGTAGACAGTGTTGGGCCTCCAAGTGCAGAGGTTTGTAGAACAACCGCATGTTTTACTTAAGTGGATTACCCAAGGTTTATCGAACTCAGGGAGGTAGAGGTCAAAGGTGTCCCTCTCAAGCAACCCTGCAATTACGATACAAGAAGTCTCTTGTGTCCCCAACACACCTAATACAATTGTCAGTTGTATATGTGCACTAGTTCGGTGAAGAGAGAGTAAAATACAAGTGATATGGATGATTCTAAATGATAATAGCAATCTGAAATAAAAATGGCAGCAAGCAAACATGCAGCAAAACTGATTGTAAACGGTGTTTCAATGCTTAGAAACAAGGCCCAGGGATCCTACTTTCACTAGTGGTCAAAGATATCCCTCTCAAGCAACCCTGCAATCAAGATTCAAGAAGTCTCTTGTGTCCCCAACACACCCAATATACTTGTCAGGTATATAGGTGCACTAGTTCGGCGAAGAGAGAGTAAAATGCAAGTAATATGGATGATAATAAGTGATAATAGCAATCTGCAATAAAAATGGTAGCAAGCAAACATTTAACAGAACAGGCGGAAAACGGTGTTTCAATGCTTGGAAATAAGGCCTAGGGCTCCTACTTTCACTAGTGGACACTCTCAACAATGATCACATAATTGAGTGCATAAATATCATTTCTTCACTATGCTACTCCGAACCACACTCCGGTCGAATAACGAACACTAATCGTTGCGTAGGGCTTAAACAACACTCCTCAAGTCTATTCACCCTCTCTAGGGCACCCCAATGTCACTAAGAGCGCCATAAATTAGTAAACAAACACCACAATTTCATAGGTTCACCTTCCAACACAAGATATAAATATCATGCTAATCCACACTGTGCACACACTATCACATTTACCCCGTGATCAAAGTGTTTACGAAGATAACAAAACAACTTGAGTAGCATAACAGATGAAGATCAATCTACTTATTCAAATAGATTACAAAGCTCATGATGACATAAAGATCACACCATGGGAGACAGAGATGAACCGCATAGCTACCGGTAGAGCCCTCAGCCCCGGGGGAGAACTACTCCCTCCTCATCATAGGAGACAATAACATTGATGGACATGGCGGTGGAGTCGATGGAGATGGCTTCCAGGGGCACTTCCCTGTCCCGGCATGGTGCCAGAACAGAGATTTGTCCCCTGAAACTTGTCGGCGGAAGCGGCGGAGATACGGATGTATTATGCGGAAAAGGTTGATTCCCATAGGGTTTTTGCCTCGGGGGGTATATATGGGCGATAGGGCGATGCCGGGAGGTGGCCAGGGGGCCCACACCCCTAGGTGGCACGGCCAGGGGGCCCACACCCCTAGGTGGCGCGGCCAGGGGGACCCGCGCCACCCCATGGTGTGTCCACCCTGTGGCCCTCTTCCGGGGCTCATCGAGACATCTGGATGCTTCCGGGACTTTTAGGACTTCTGGCTTTTGAATTTTCCAATTTCGAGAATATTTCCAGAACAACTTTTCTGAAACTAAAAATAGCAGAAAACAGGAAACTTGCTATGTGGCATCTTGTTAATAGGTTAGTCCCGGAAAACATAAGAAAATGTAGGAAACATACGGAAAACATGTAGCAATTGGCATAATATCAACATGAGATATAAGAAATTATAGAGACGCTTGAGACGTATCAGTTCTCCTTCGAATGTTTTATTTGGTTGACTTGCATATGCTCAAACCGTGTTTATGACTATGAACCGGTCGCATATAGCCTCTATGATCATTTAATTTTTGAACTTGTAGTACCACTTATGCTTTGATAAATGATGTTTTTGTCGCTATGCATGTTTATGGCCATTATTGCTCTCTTGATTTGTCGCTCCCAGTTTTTTGCTAGCCTCCACATGTACTGAGTATGAGCTCTACTCATGCATCCAACTCCTAAAAACCAAAGTTTTCCAAATGTGTCCACCATACCTACCTACATGTGGTATTTAACTGCCACTCCAAAGTAAATTGCTCATGTGTTACCTTTAAAACCTTCAAAATTACTCCTGTTTTGTGCTCCTGTTTTAGCTCAGGAGGACGTAAATAGAAAATCTGTATCTCACTTGTTGATTGGAGTTTCACACCCTGGAATAGTGGCTTCATCTGTTTATCTAATTGATAGAAGAGCTGGCAGCAGGGTGCCCAGCCCCAAAGTAATACAACAAATTCTCTTCACTATTTTTGCCCCTGATTTATCAGTCAAAGTATAATTGTGTAAACAAAAGAGAAAGAGGGATGACCTTCTATCCAGATGTTTCCTTATATGGGAGCCTCTCTTGTTAAGTCTAGTTGGCTTGTGACATACTGCATTTTCCATTTACCATTCGTTGTCATAAGTATACACCTCTCTAAAAAATATTTTGATACCTTTGTTTAACAAAATAAAAGATCTAGCCCATGAGTGATCCATGCTTCCCTCTGCGAAGGGCCTTTCTTTTAATTTTATGTTGAGTCTCCATCTTCTAACTTTATGCATAGTTGAGAGAGCATGGTTTCCATTCTGAGTTTAATGTGCATTTGTCCCAGAAACATTATTAATTGATCCATGATGTGTTCTTGTTTGTTCTCAAATTATTTGTTCCAGTCTTCCTCATGAACTTTGAAGGTGTCCTAGAATTTATGTTTTTCCCCACTCTTAAGGACAAGCGAAATATCACTTTGCTATGTTATCTCTATGCTTGGAAGAAAAGTATAGCTTTCGAGTGCATTATTATTCATGATATTTTGTTTGTGTTACTTCTCATGATGCAAGGTGATTGCTATTCTTTATTGTTAGAATTTTATTTATCATGCTTGTGTTAAAGTTCTATGATCTCAGCTATGCTTATGAGTTTTCAATTTAGATGATCAAGTTCATATTGGTAGCATGTAACCTTAGAAATTATGTGTTTTTATCGTTTACCTACTCGAGAACGTGTAGGAACTAAGCTTGGGGATGATGATACGTCATAAACGTATCCTTAATTTCTTATGTTCCATGTTGTTTTCATGCCATGTGCTACATGTTTTCCTTACACTTTATGTCATTTTTATTGATTTTCTGGAGTAACCTATTGACAAGATGCCACAGAGCCAGTTCCCTGTTTTCTGTTGTTTTTAGTTTCCAAAAAGTTATTCTAGAAATATTCTCCAAATTGGAAAATTCGAAGCCCGGAAGTCTTAGAATTCCCGAAGGTTCCACGGAGTCACGAAGAGGCCCGAAGGGGGGCCACAGGGGGGCCACACCATAGGGCGGCGCGCCCCCTGGCCGCGCCTGGGGGTAGTGTGGGCCACTCGGGCATCCACCGCCATCGCCCTTTCGCCTATTTATTCCCCCCGATATGTCAACCCTAAAATAGAACTTCATCCCGAGAAACATCCGAGGCCGCCGTCATCGTCAACCCGAGATCGGGAGGGTTCTAGAGCTCTCCCTGGCACCCTGCCGGGAGGGGAATTCATCACCGGAGGGGTCTACACCACCATGCCTGCCTCCGGAGTGATGCGTGAGTAGTTCATCATTGGACTACGGGTCCATAGCAGTAGCTAGATGGTTGTACTCTCCACCTTATGCCTCATATTTAGATCTCGTGAGCTGCCTCACATGATCGAGATCATCTATTTGTAATGCTACATGTTATGTTTGCTGGGATCCGATGATTATTGAATGCTACTTCTGTTGATTATCAATATATCATGTTATCTTCATGTGTATGTTATTTATGATCTTGCATCCTCTCTGCTGTTGATAGATCCTCTGGCCAAGTAGATGCTAGTGACCCCAAGAGGGCGTATTTATGCTCGATAGTGTGTTCATGCCTCCTTTGCATCTGTGCTCGAGTGACAGAAATGTGATAGATGGAGGATGTGATGTTGGCATTAGGGAGAAAACAACGATGTTTACTTCGTTTACATTGTTTACATTACACACTTTGCTTACTGCGATTATCCATTGCTTGCAACTTAATACCCAACGTTTGTTCGGATGATATTCGAAGGGTGGATTATTAGTCATAGATCCAGTTGGATGACGATCTATGTAATTTGTTGTAATGCCCGCATGAGTTTCATAGTAATCTTTATTCCATGCATGTTCTTTATCTGTCAATTTCCCAACTGTAATTTTTTCACCACGCATGTTAGCTATCTTTTATTCGAGAGACACCTCTAGTAAACTGTGGACCCAAGTCCAATTTCTCATTCTGATAATACACACACTGCTTCCATTGTTTTCACACTGCTTCCACTATTTTCACACTGCTGCTACTGTTTTCATATTGTTTTCCATGCTATACATTTAACCTCTTTGTTATCAACAAAACTAGTGAGATTGACAACCTCACTGCTTCATTGGGGCAAAGTTAATTGTTTGTGTTATGTAGGTTCCATGTTGCTGCTGAACCGGTAGCACGCCCTGCCATCTCAGCTGCATCAACCTTCTGAAGTAACTCCTTCCTCCTACTGGTCGATTCAACCTTGGTTTTGTTACTGAGGGAAACTTGCTACTGTGCTCTTCATACCTTCCTCTTGTGGTCTCCCAACGAACATGTGTTACATGCGCATCATGAGCTCTCTAGCACATTTTCAGTGTTTTGGTTTTGTTTTCTTTGCAATTTTCTTAGGATTTCAAGTCTGAACTTTGTGAGACATAAGCACAGCTATTCTACAGCAAACAATTTAGGTACCTTGCCCACAAGACTAGCTATTTTATTTTCTCACTACAGGCAGCTCAGTATCATCATATTTTGTGTCACATTGTTATCATTTTGTTATTTATTGCTCCTAGTTGTTATTGGCCATTGAAAAGTATAAAGTAATAGAAAAGAGAAAAAGTATTAAAAAATGTGAAAACAGAAAAATATCAAAAGAGGCTGAGAGTACTATATCATCATTTCTGTTTGGAGCTGTTTGATCATTGCTATAAGTTGACACTAAAATTCAACAATCTTGTGCCTGTTTATTTTTTAGCTTGGCTAGTGTCTTTTGAGTGCATTGTAACAATTCCATCCATATAGTTGCTTGCCACATTTGTCTCCATATTGGTGTGTGTTCCGAGGTGCAATTTTTTTATCACACAAACAACAAATAGGACTTGTTATTTTGGTGTTGTTAGGTATCCAACCAAGCCCCACTATATATCCTATTTTTCGTGTGATAGCTAAAATCCCTGGGTATTCTCTTGTTCACACTAAGTCATAGTAGTGTTGGTACTTGTTGGTAAATTCTTTCTATTCAGTTTGGAACGGTAAGATACACCTCTATTTTCTGTTTTGAGTGAGTTGTGAGAAAGCACCACAACCTATATTTGTTTTGTTTCACTAACCTATTAATCATGGATTCTTCTAGTGATATTGATGTGCATGCTAAGAAGAAACCTGAGGAAGTTGTGAAGTGGAATGAATATGAAGCACCAAGGGATACAATGTACAAAAGGATAGCGTCTGAAATTGAGAAAAATGATGATGCTTTGAGGAAAGAATCGAGCACTTTGGATCTGAAAATTTAAGCTGCTGCTACTCAAGAATATGTTCATGTGTTGCAAGAATTTGTGACAAATTTGACAAGACAGATTACTAATTTGGCTACCCTTGTGCAACAAATAGCTCCTCAAGGTAATGTTAATCCCAATGTTCATGATGAGGCTGATCTTGATGATGGCTGAGCCAATGCAGTTCATGGTCGTGGAGGTCATGCTTTTGCTAGGAGATTACATGACCCAGAAAATAATAGGGAAGATGATGGTTTGGAAAAGCCAAAATTTTATATACCTTCTTTCACTTCTGATCATGGTGATGTGGAGGAATATTTGATGTGGGATCTGAAAACTGAGAACCTTTGGAGATTGCATGAGTACACTGAGGATAGGAACATAAAACTTGCATCTTCTGGATTTGATGGCTATGCTATTTTGTGGTGGGATAATATTACACAATTGAGGGCAGAAAATGGTGATCCAGAAATTGGTACATGGAGGACAATGAAGCAAGTTATGAGGGACCGATTTGTGCCCAAGAACTACATTAGAACACTTTATGATAAATTACAGCAACTGAATCAAGGCACATTGTCAGTGGATGCTTATTATAGAGAGATGGTGTTGATTCTTCAAAGGGCTCGAGTTAGAGAGGAACCAGAACATACTATGCAATGTTTTTCTCAGGTTTGCAATTCAAAATTAATAGCATTGTGAGGCATCACCAATATAATGACATGAATAAATTATTACATCATGCAAGAGAGGCTAAGGGACAACTGGCTGCATTTTTTTCACCACCTTCACAACCAACCCCAACTCGTGGCGTTCCGTCTTCCAAACCTGAGACTAGTGCCTCTAATACAAAGAAATTCATACAACCAGCAACAAGTTCTAGTGGATCAACTATGTCTACACCAAGAAACAGGGATATGAGCTTCCATACATGTGGAGGAAAAGGGTATTTTAAGAGGGATTGTCCTAATAAGAAAATAATACTTGTTAATGAGGACAATGAGTATGAAACAGGTGATGATGCTAATCCTAATGAGGAGGATGGTTGTGATGATAAGGATGGGCCTCTTGATGCATATGCTACACATTATCCGTCTATTGTTTGTACACAAAAAGCTGTTGCTTTGAGTGTTACTCAAAGTCCAGAAAATCGGAGTTGCAATTTGTTCCAAACTAAAGCAATTTTAAGTCCTCAAATGGCTTGCAAGGTTATTATTGATGGAGGGAGTTGCAGAAATTTAACAAGTAAAGAGTTATGTTCAAAGCTGAAATTGAAGTATATTACACACCCTCATCCTTATTATATTAAACAAGTCATCAACCCGTGCATTAGCATGGGCTAGTAACTTCTAAAAGAAAAAAAATTAAATGAACACAACTTTAGATAAGCTCATGCAAATTGGAAATATATGTAGGTAACATCACAATATTTTCTTTAATATTATTTGTTACATCATGTTGTAGTTTCTCTTTATCTGCCTAATGAAATGAAACTGATTAATTATTGTGATTTTAAGTGCGATACATGATTGATGTAGAGACTCAATACATTATTATTAAATACACGTCCAAAGAAAATATAAAATGTCCCTTCTCGTTTAGTATGAATTATTTTTTTCAGGCGGTAGTGACTATAGCAAATTCTAACCATGCCTACTGAACATATTCGTAAACAACAAAAAAAGTAGCATTTTTTTGATAACTTCATTGTATGCCAAAAATTTAGCACTTATAGTTATTACGGGTAATTTCACCATGTTCTTCTCAACTCATATTTAGCAGCAATAAAACTTTGTTTATGATTTCGTATATTTCGTGCTTCGCCACATCTTATTTACTCCCCCTTCATCTTTTTCGCAAAAAGGTGTTGCCTGCACTCTCAGTTACATCTGCATCAATCTAATTGGAATATCCAAGCTTGCAAACTAATCATTAGAAAATCTCTAATATTTATATATAGTGTCAAGACGTGGATTTTCTATAATTATTCCAGTGTTCAATGGTGAAGTTAATGTCTTAGTGTCATATACAAAGTGAAATTCGAAATGAACACACTCTTCTTCTATTTCATTACCTCATAAAGTAGTTACAACTTACAATAGACCTCAACGCATATTAGCTGAAATGCAGACATATATCACAGACATTTATTTCAATCCAAAAAGGTTAGTATTTCCTTGAAGGAGATTCTTATTTTATTTTCTATACAGTTTTATGTTTTCCTTACTACACAAACATACGATAATAAATAACAATACTATATGTGCCGATGCATTCTCTTTAATGACGCAATACCTTAGAAATATCGGGAGCAGCTCCAAGTTGTAGATGGATGTGAAAATATTGGATCTTTGGCAGAAAGGGTACGTTGTAAACGATCAATGTTGTTGCCTTGGACAGAGTAGTACAGCATGAGGTCATCTATCTTCCTGGAATCCAAATTTTTGTTGCTAGCAAGTCACGTGCATAGGGGGCCTCTCGCCATGGCTGCATGCTAACCATTCCATCGCCGCTAATCTTCATAACCTCGTCGTTGACAGCTTTGAGCAGTCGGACTGGTCGCAAAATGAGCAATTCGTCCCTTTTCGTCGACGTCTTGTTACACAACTCAAATCGATAGTTTGTCTTTCTTCGTCCCCTCTTCTCTAGTTGAATCTGATTAACCACGTCTATGTGTTTCTCGATCTTACTTTTCTCGGATCAAAACAACACATTGTAGAGGCTAATGGCAGGGAGAGCTTATCCATCTTGCAGATTAATGCTAAGAAAACAATCGGAGGAACAGCCACGCGTGCAACATGACGGACACCTTCACGATGACGCCATCTTCAACTCTACGATGATGACGGCAGGCAGCTTGGCTTCTTTTACACCTCTTTGCTACATCAATGGGCAGCCGGTGTCCAGCCCGGTGCCTTCTCCATGTCCAGGGCAGCGTTAGCCGGCTGACAGCTGGAAGCTTTGCGATGTCATACATGTGCACCTTCGCGACTTCGTACATATACAACTTGATACAGGTTTAAAAATGCAGCTGGGCACGCGCAACGGACAGGTTCATCCCAAATTACATGCTAGCGCCATTCGGCCATAGTCGTCGCCATTAGTAAGATGGTCACCATTGTAGGCGTCCCTATAGGCAAAGACGGCCATATTGTCGCCCTTTCTGTCCATTGTCGACACCGTGCACGTGAGACAGCGGCGGGCTCTATCCGGCGAGAAGGATTGGCGGGCTGACAGCGGGCATCTTGGCAACGTCATACATGTGCAGCTTGGCGACTTCGTACATGTGCAGCTCGGAGCCAGGTTTAAAAATGCAGCTCGGCAACACGCAACAGAAAGGTTCATCCCAACGTACATGTTGGCGCCACTTGGACACATCCGTCGCCATCGGCAAGACGGCCATGACCGTAGGCGTCCCTAGGTAATACGACCATGATTGTTTCCCTTTCTATCCATTACCGATCAACGCCGTGCGTGTGAGCGAGCGGCCGGCCGTATCCGGTGAGAAGGATGTGCGTGCATGGCAGTATGCCTACATGGAGCAGACCAAGGCAACGCCAATTTTTCTTTTCTTTTGTGTGCTTTTTGCAGCCACGGGGTATCGAACTCGGGTTACACAGGTTAGGAAGAAACAGGGGTAACGTGCGTGGAGTTTGATAGAATTCTTGGGCTTTATTAGACAGTTAAAAATACACCACGGATTGATCTGATGGACATGGTTTAATTAACTCGAGGATTAATGCGGTGGCTTCTGTGGTGCCTCCAATTAGTAAATATAAGATGGCTAAGTGACAAAGGAGAGATGAAGGTGAGCTACATGGTGAGAACGGAGTTCCAAATTGGACCATATTAGGATACCATTGAGTGTGATGTGGTTCCTATGTTTGTTTGTCACTTGTTGCTTGGAAGACCATGGCAGTTTGACAGGTGTGCTATACACAATGGGGGAGCAAATACCTATTAGTTGAATTGGCACGGGAAGGACATAATTTTGAGGCCTATGACACCACAGCAAATTATAAATGAGTCTCGTAAAAAACTGAAGTAAATCTTGAGAAGGAGAGTGAGAGACTAGAGAAAGGAAACAATATTTCTGTGAGTCAAAATATCAAAGCCAATCTGCATGGTAAAAATAAAAGTGAGAGACTGAGCCTACTATGCATGTTAGCCACCAAAGAGGACTTGAGAGAATTTAGTGAGGATCCTAGTTTGCTTCCTATAGTGCTCATGCACAAGGGATAATTTTTGGTTTCTAATTTGATGGCTGATGTCTACGCACACTTCTATTCTTGTAGACAGTGTTGGGCCTCCAAGTGTAGAGGTTTATAGAACAGCAGCAAGTTTCCCTCAAGTGGATCACCCAAGGTTTATCGAACTCAGGGATGTAGATGTGAAAGATACTGTAGCATCCCAACTTTTAAATAAAGATGGAATACCTATGTTAGTGTGCTAGTCCCTGGATCAACTACTAGCACCACAGTACAAAATGAAATACCATGCAAATGCATCCAATTCTATTACATCGCAAGATCCAATCTTTACAAAATAGTATTACAACTTGCATAGTCTTAGAAGACTAGCAGTAAACAAAGATATACAGCAGAAAACATGAATAGCATTGAGCCCATCTTCTTCATGTGCCACAGGCAAAACATGTTGGCGATAGTCTCGAGATCCTAAACGAAATCCTCACTAGTCTTCAGAAACATCTGCAATATGGAATATGCAGCCACAAGGGAGTCAATACATTTTAATATATTGGCAAGTAACACTATGGTGGATATAAATGGCAAGACTAATACTACATGCTTATTTGGCTGATTGGAGTTTAGGCTAAGTTTGCATAAAGCCAGTTTTCTCCTATCACTTTTGTAAAACCAACTTTTCTTTCAAAAGGGTGGCAACATTGGATTAAGATCCAAGCACCGCAATATTGTTCACTTGGTCAAAATTTTACTTATTGAAATTGATGATGAGATTCTTCCGACAATCCTTGTCTAGCTGCTCATAGTTGTCCATAACCGGGGACACGGCTAAGATCTTAGTTTGTTGACTCTGCAGAGCTTGTGCACTTTCACCCTTTGTCTTCAATTAGCCCAAACATCCTATACACCCGGAGTGCATCATGGAAAGGAGAGAATTGAGACGAGATCTTTCAGAAGAAGAAGTCCAAACCCACCGGCAAGACCGTTCCACCTATAATTTTGCTACATCTGCTAGTCAAGCCTGGGCTGAACTCTCACAACTTAGTTGATCAAGACAGAGCCCATATGTCAAAAGGTTGCACGGTAAGCTACTAGACTTAGAGGAACTTATTAATCTCTTTGTTCCTGGGTGGCCATCCGCAAGTGACAACCTCAAGTGGAATAACCCTTAGATAAGGGCCCTGAGGCAACACTCAACATAAACCAGTCTTACCACTTCCACCTAGGTGGTTTATTTATTAGTTATACTTAGAATTTTTCCTCAACATCTAGTAAAACAATTTGTAACATTGCATAGCATCTACTAAGTTCTAAGGCTATTAAAATAACAAGGGTATAAGAGATGGCTACACACTACTAGGATAATAGCATAGCATAATATAACTTAGTAAAATTTCCTATCATGCATGCTACTCAAAATCAACTAATGCATATAGGAAATAATGGGTAGTTGATGGTGTGTTACTTGCCTTGTTGAAGTTGGTGAAGCTATCACACTCTCTTCACAAAGGATCGTTGCTCTCCGTACAATCTACTCATTGAAAACACAATAACAAAATAAACAAACATGCTATCAAGCAAACATACAAGTGAAGAGATCATACAAAGCAATAACATAGCCAAAGGAGTTTAACCTAGTGGGCTAGGACAAGGTCTAGGTTTGAGTTGGAAGATTCATTCTCTAATGGTCTCATTCTTGTTAAGGAAATTCCAATGGTTTACTTGGGAAGGACTAGGTTGAGCTTGATGTGATCTAACTTTATTATAACCATACTTGTCGAGGAAGTTCCAAGAGTTCACTAAGAATAAACATATTACTTCTTCAACTAAAGTAATACATGAAAACACTTGGTCATATTCACCTTCAAAAATATTTGAGTGACTATGTTAGTATATTCCATTGTGGTTAGGGTAGGCCTACTAACTTCCTCATCAAAGGGAAAATATTACTAAGTCTTGGGTTTTCCATTTGGGTCAATGGTTGGACAAAAATAACTTGTTATTCTTCAACTTGTATGGATTTCTCCAAGTCTTCACATGCTTGTCTTCTTGAAGATCATCTCCATGCTTCTATTGTAGTCTCTTTTTTCCTTGGATGTATTCTTCTCTTGGTCTTGATAGATCCTTCATGTGTTTTACTTCACTAATTGGTTTGGGTATGGGATGGGCACAAATACCACTAAGTCAATTTGAAGGAAAATAGAAGAAGGATAGAAATAGAGAGGAAGATGTCTTCTTCTTCATTTCTTCATACATTTGTACTTCATTGAGTTTCTTCTATTTGTTGTGAAGCACAATTCCCTTACTTCAAATTCTTCAATGATCTTCTTTGTAGCTCTTCATGTTGCCACTAAGTTGGAGATGAAGTTTTCTTCTTGTGCTTGAGTCTTGATCTCCAATTTGTTAGCTTGATGATTTCTTGAAGCATGAAAGGGGAGTGGATAAGTAGATAGAAAACTAAATTTCTCTACTTGGTACTATATGTGATTGACACATTCTAAGGACTTGGCTTGGCTCCAAATAGACATAACATCAAGGAATAATAGTTGAAAACAATTTCTAAGACATGGTAAAGATGGATGAATCACTAGGTTGGGTTTTTGCTCAAAACATATGGCCATGGTCCAAGGATTTCCAAAATAGTTGGGCAAGGTTGTTTCTGGTTCAAGGTTATCAAATGGAGCAATTTTGCTTAAGGGAACATATTCCAATTATTTAAAGAATTAATTCTATGCCAAAAATACTTAAACAGACAATTTAATTCTAAAATCAATTTTAATTTGATCAATAATTATTTTGGGACAGAGGTTATGAAAGCACACATCCTAAGGTTTCCAAATATATTTTATTTACAATTTTTGGATTTGTAGAATTTGAATTATGCCAAATTTCATCAAACAAGCATATTTGAAATTGAACAATTTTAAGTTTGTCAAATTTGAATTTGGCTAGTGCCAAAAGTTTCTAGATGTCAAGGTCTTTTCAAAAAGTCCAAGATTGCTAAATTTGGCTAAGTGGTTGAAAAGATATGATGATTTGAAGTTGCAGGGGCTTTTCTGCAAATCTGCCAAAAATTCTACCGGGAGAAATATTGAATTTACAGGCTGGCCACGTGGCTGGATCTGATTGGTCAGGGGTGCTGACTGTGTGTCTACGTGGCCTGCTGACTGGACAACTGACGTGGTTAAGTCAACATATCTGGATCGTTGGATCGAGATCTGACGGTATCGTACCGTTTCGGGATTGTTCTAATCCTAGCCGTTTGATCGATCGAACGGCTCAGAGAGGGGCTAGGGTTACTCGCCGGTGGAGTTGGCCGGAAATGGTGGTTGCGGTGGCGCGGTGGTCGGAATCTTCACGGCGGCAGCGTTCCGGTGGCCTTCGGGCTAGATGGAGACCACGACGGGACTTGGCACGACAAGGTGAACACGGCGGAGAGGAGGATGGAGCATGCGGGGTCCTCTGTCGACGATGATGCGCGAATAGAGGGGCTCGGGTACCGGCGAGCCTCGGTTGCGGACGGCGCTGTTGAAACTCCGCGTGAAAAAGAGAGAGGAAGGGTTAGGGAGGTGCGCCAGGGGCTGGGGAGTTTAGAGGGACAGAAGGGAGCGGCGCTCGATCGTTACGTTCCCCGGAATCGGGTGGAGACAGTGGCGGAAGAATGGAGCTCGGCGAGCAATTGCTCTGGTCACGGGGCATGAATAAGGGAGGAACGAGAGGCGAATGAGAGAGGGGAGGAAGGGATTTAAGGGGGAGGTCCTGCGGAAATCAATACCGCACTTAACAGCGAGCAATCAACGCGAGAAATTTTCGGGAGAAAACGTCTCCTTCCGTTTCCACAGGTTGATGACGATGATGACGTCATCATGACGTCATCCATTTGTTTTTCTGTTTTCTTATTTATTTTATAACTTCTGCTTAAATAATCTAATTAATATGAAACAAAATTCTAAAATCATATTATTTCAAATACTTTCTAACAGCACCATTTTTGTGGGGTTTCCATGTTTTTGAATTTTTCAAATTACAAATTTAAAAGAATTCATAAATGTCTTATTATTCCAATTAAATGGGAAAATGTAAAATAAGATAGAAATGAAGTTGATAAATTTCAGTGGCTTTATAAAGATCAAATAGTATTTTCCAAAACCATTTCAAAGTGTTTTCATCTTTTTATAATTTTAAAATATTATGAAAACATGAATAGTCTCTTAATAAAAAAGGAGGGTTAATTATTGAAATATGTTTTAAATGATTTTAGAAAATATTTCTGTGGTTCCAATTATTGTTTTCTAGGCCCTCTTAAATATTTTTTTCAACATATGAGCAAATCATTCATGGTATCTTATTAACATAATAAAAATAGAGACTTTATTAATAAATTTTAAATTGAGGGTGAGTAAGAACAAAGAGATTTTCTCTAATGAAGATGTTGTTTTCCCAGTTGAAAACATTGTTTTTCCAAGGCACTTTACTTTTTTTCATAACTCAATAATATATAACACTTTATTGCTTTGTTGATTGACATAATACTTGGAAAACAATTAAGCACCTCTTATCCATTTGAGGTTAATAATAATAGTGGGAAAATTTCTTGGAGACAAGGAGAAAATATTAGAGATAGTAACTCTCTGGTTTTTAATTATCATAATCATTTTCAAAAATGTTAGTTGAGTTGAGAACATGTTTGCTAAAGGTGTTTGCTAAGAAAAAATATTTTATTCACATGAGGAACATATATTTTAACACTTTAGGGTTTATGGAATTAAGGCAATTTGGATTCTTTATTCCAACTACATTTGAAATATGTATTGTTTCCTTTTGTTTCTTGCATCTTATTTGGTTTTTGGTGACTTGCATAACATGAAAACAAAAAGTTTCAATTTTTTGTGATTTTTGAGTTTTCCAAAAATCAGGGATGTTACAGATACCCCTCTCAAGCAACCCTGCAATTAGGATACAAGAAGTCTCTTGTGTCCCCAACACGCCTAATACAATTTTCAGTTGTATAGGTGCACTAGTTCGGCGAAGAGATAGTGAAATACAAGTAATATGCATGATTATAAGTGACAATAGAAATCTGAAATAAATATGGCAGCAAGCAAACATGTAGCAGAACTGATTGTAAACAGTGTTTCAATGCCTAGAAACAAGGCCTAGGGATCATACTTTCACTAGTGAACACTCACAACAATAATAATATAACTAAATGCTGAAATATCATCTCTTCACTATGCTACTCTAAACCACTCTCCGGTCGGATAACAAACACCAATCCATGCGTAGGGCTGTAACAGCACTCCTCAAGTCTGTATTCCCTCTCTAGGGCACCCCACGCGGTCACCATGAGCGCCCCAAATTAGTACTAAACAAACGCCACAGTTTCAGAGGGTCATCCAACACAAAATATAAATATCATGCGAAACCACATGGTTCACACACTATTACCTTTACACCATGATAAAAATGTCTACGAAGATCTCATAACAAAACCACTTGAGTAGCATAACATATGAAGAGTAACGTCTACTTATTCAACTAGATTACAAAGCTCATGATCACATAAAGATCACACCATGGGAGAGAGAGATGAGACAGATAGCTACCGGCAGAGCCCTGATGGTGTAGATCTTGCACCCGTTGGGAGACCCCAAGAGGAAGGTATGATGAGCACAACAACAGTTTTCCCTCAGTAAGAAACCAAGGTTTAATCGACCAATAGGAGGAAGGAGTAACTTCAAAAGGTTGAAGCAGCTGAGATGGCAGGGCGCACTTCCGGTATGAAAGCAGTAGCAGCAGTATGAAAGCAGTAGCAGCAGTATGAAAGCAGTGTGAAAGCAGTGTGTCTATTATTAGTATGAGAAAATGGATCGGGTCCATAGTTCACTAGTGGTGTCTCTCCGTGAAAGATAAATAACATGCGTGGTGAACAAATTACAGCTGGGCAATTGACAGAAATGAAGCCTGCACCATAGTGCATATGCAAGACATAAAGATTACTATGTGATTAATGCGGACATTACAACAAAATACATAGAGCGTCATCCAACTGCATCTATGACTAATAATCCACACTCTAAATATCATCCGAACAAACATTGGGTATTAAGTTGCTAGCAAGTGATTATCACAGTAAGCAGAGTGTGTAATGTAAACAATGTAAACTAATTAAACACTGTTGTTTTCTCCCTAATGGCAACAACACATCCTCCATCCGTCACATTTCTATCACAAGAGCATAAATGCAAAGGAGGCATGAACCCACTATCGATCATAAATACTCTCTCTTGGAGTTGCTAGCATCTACTTGGCAAGAGAATCTACTAATGACGGAGAGCATGCAAGATCATAAATAACATATGCATGAAGATAACATGATAGATTGATAATCAGAAGACATAGCATTCAACATTCATCAGATCCCAGCAAGCACAACATGTAGCATACATAAAGATGATCTTGATCATGTGAGGCAGCTCACGAGATCTAAACATGAGGTACAAAGTGGAGATAACAACTATATAGCTACTACTATGGACCCGTAGTCCAGGGATGAACTACTCACGCATGACTTTGGAGGAGGGCATGGTGGTGTAGACCCCTTCGGTGATGAATTCCCCTCCAGGCAGTGTGCCGGGGAGAGCTCCAGAACCCTCCCGATCTCGGGATGAAGATGACGGCGGCCTCGGGTGTTTCTTGGGACGAAGTCGTATATTTTTAGGGTTGACGTATCAGGGGTGTAAATAGGCGAAAGGGCAAAGGCGGTGGAGGCCTGGGGGCCCCACACCACCCCTTGGCCCTATGGTGTGGCCCCCTGTGGTCCCCCTCCGAGTCTCTTTGGGACTCCGTGGAACCTTCGGGAATTCTAGGACCTCCGGACTTCGAATTTTTTAATTCGGAGAATATTTCCAGAACAACTTTTATGAAGCTAAAAATAGTAGAAAACAGGGAACTGACTCTGTGGCATCTTGTCAATAGGTTAGTCCGCAAAATTGATAAAAATGACATAAAGTGTATAGCAAACATGTACGAAACAACATGAAAACAACATGGAACATCAGAAATTAAGGATACGTTTATGACGTATCAACATCCAAAGCTTAGTTCCTACTCGTCCTCGAGTAGGTAAATGATAAAAACACAAAACTTTTGAGGTGACATGCTACCAACATAAACTTGATCATAGAAAATGTAAAAGCATAAGTAAGTTGAGATCATAGAACTTCAACACAAGCATCATAAATAGAATATTAACAATAAAGCATAGCAATCACCTTGCAACATGAGAAGTAACACAAATAAAAGATCATGTACAACAATGCAACAAAAGATATATGTTTGTTTCAAGTATAGAGAAAACATGGCAAAGTGATATTTCACTAGTCCTTAAGAGTGGGGCAAAACATAAATGCCAAGACACCTTCAAATTTCATGAGGAAGACTAGAAAAAATAATTAGAGAATAAACCATATGACATCATGAATCAATTAATAATGTTTCCGGGACAAATGCACATAAAACTAAGAATGGGAACTATGCTCTCTCAATTGTGCATAAAGTTAGAAGATGGAGACTCACCATAAAAGTAAAAGAAAGGCCCTTCGCAGAGGGAAGCAGGGATCAACTCATGTGCTAGAGCTTTTATTTTATTAAACAGAGGTATAAAAGTTTGACACTCCTCCCAATAATCTTACACAAACCATGGCTAACCGAATCCTCGGGTGCCTGCCAACAATCACATACCGTGGAGGAGTGTCTATATTTTTAAAGAGGTGTATGCTTATGTCAACGAATGGTAGACAGAAAATACAGTATGTCACAAGCCAACTAGACTTCACAAGAGCGGCTCCCATAGAAGGACGCACCTTGGTAGAAGGTCATCCCTCTTTCTCTATTGTTTACACAATTATGTTTTGACTGATAAATAAGGGGCAAAAATAGTGAAGAGAATTTGATATGGAGGTTTACTCCTAGATTGGCCCGATCTTCATGAATTGACAAGAACGAACGAAGAACGCGAAGAACACGAAGAGCACGAGAAGGGGAGTCGAGGGGGAATCGTGGGCAAACGCGGGGAAACACAAAGGGGGATAAATTGCGAGAACCGAAAGACCCCAAACCTCCCGTCAACTAAACCCCGAGGGTCGCCTATGGAATGATCGATCCAACTGAACTCACCTTGATACAAATCGTTTCACACCCGTAGGCGGTCCACTATGCCAATAGAACCTCAAGGATTTACGAGAGGAAGATTGGACAACTCTTGACTGAAACCCAAAGGGAGAGGACAAGTAGTTGGATGTGCCTTGATACGATCCTAGACGAAGTCGTAGGAGTAGCCTTGATACGTTCCTAGGTACACACCGTAGGAGTAGTTCCTCAAAGAGGGATACAAGAGAGCGAAGCTCAATGTTCTAAATTTAACTCTAACCCTAGATCTGAGATTTGGGAGGTCTATTTATAGTCTAGTGCCCAGGGGGTAGGTGGGAGGAGGAAATACAAGGGTCAAGACCCGAAAGCTGGCATGCAGACCGCGCAGGAGCGGAGGCTCCGGTGGTTTCACCGGAGGTTCCGGTGGTTCAGCTGGAGGCTCCGGTGGGGCTCCGGTGGAGGCTCTGCTCTGATCACACCGAACGGGTTTTCGGCGGAGGTAGCACAGGAGGCTCCTCCTCCTAGGTTGGACCACCGGAGGCTCTGGTGTTGGTTCCGGTGGTAGCTCTGCTCTTATCGAACAGAAGGGGATTTGGGAGGAGGTGGCACCGGAGGCGCCGCTGCCTGAGGCAGGGCGGAGGCTCCGGTGGGTTCACCGGAGGTTCCGCCACCTGGGGCTTCTTGCCTTCGTCTTCTTGCGCTGGTCCTTCTCGGTCTCCTTCCGCGTCTTCTTGGGCAACTCCTTGAGCATCGTTTTTGGGGGTCCATGGTGGGGTCACACCTGAGCACACACAGGGCATTTCCATGAGGTAGCGCACCATTCGCCAAGTCACTGAAAGCATGTAGCGAGAGGAGTGAGCTCACCATGTCATGTATGGCCTTTGCTCGTGATCTTGTCATTGGTGCACTTGGTG
The DNA here is from genome assembly GCA_028641055.1 of Alopecurus myosuroides. Taxonomy (NCBI): domain Eukaryota; kingdom Viridiplantae; phylum Streptophyta; class Magnoliopsida; order Poales; family Poaceae; genus Alopecurus; species Alopecurus myosuroides. The sequence goes on along the minus strand of CM054060.1, from coordinate 191,015,759 downwards.
GAATTGGGTGGGCTGCATCATCTCCCCCCCCCTTGAAAAAGGGTCGACCTCGACTCGCCATCGTCTTCATCAATTGGGTATCCATGGAAGGGAGAGATGTCCTTGACATTGAAGGAGTTGTGGACGAGGTACTTGGATTTCGGTAAGTCGAGCTTGTAGGCGTTGTTGTTGATGCGCTTGGAGATCTTGAAAGGGCCGTCGCCTCTTGGCTTGAGCTTGGAGTTGCGCTCTTCGGGAAATGGTCCTTGCGCAAGTGTAGCCAAACAAGGTCGCCTTCCTTGAAGACCATTGGCTTCTTGTTCTTGTTCATGAAGGAGGCTCGGGTCTCGGAATGCTTATCATGCATGGCTCTTGTGGATTCATGTAGCTTCTTGATGTAGTCAGTGCGCTTGTCAATGTCCATGTTGGTTTGCTCGCGGAGAGGCAAAGGTAGTATGTCGAGAGCGGTGTTGGGGTTGAAACCGTAGACGATCTCGAAGGGGCTTCTCTTGGTAGCTTGGTGTATTGCTCGATTGTAGGCGAACTCGGCATGTGGGATGCATTCTTCCCAATTCTTTAGGTTGGGCTTGATCAACGCTCGAAGGAGTGAAGATAGTGTGCGGTTGACGACCTCGGTTTGTCCATTCGTTTGTGGGTGGTAGGCGGTGGAGAATTGTAGCTTGACGCCGAGTTTGGCCATCAACGTCTTCCAAAAGTATGAGGTGAACTTGACGTCGTGGTCCGAGACAATGGAAGTAGGTACACCATGTAGCCGCACAATTTCCCTGAAAATCAAGGTAGCAACATGTGAAGCATCGTCGGTTTGGTTGCAAGGAATGAAATGTGCCATCTTAGAGAAACGATGAACAACTACAAAGATTGAGTCCATATTGGTTTTAGTTCGTGGGAGTCCTAACACAAAATCCATGATAATATCACTCCAAGGTGCATGTGGGATACGCAATGGCATGTAAAGACCATTAGGGTTGGAAGTAGACTTAGCTCGGAGGCATGTAGAACATCGCTTGACGTGTCTCTCAACCTGATGCTTCATCTTGGGCCCATAGTAGTGGTTTGAGAGCATGGCATAGTTCTTGTCGCGTCCAAAGTGTCCCATGAGACCTCCTTCATGTGATTTCTTCAATAACATCAAGCGAAGAGAGGACTCGGGAATACACAATTTGTTAGCCTTAAACAAGAAACCTTTGTGAAGATAGTAGTCATCAAAACCTCGGTTAGGCAAGCATTTCTCAAATATAGGACCAAAGAAAGCATAGGAAGCATATAAGTCTTTGATCTCATCCAAACCAATCACATTGATGTCAAGACGTGTAAGAAGGCACTCTTTTCTAGCCAAGGCATCCGCTACAACATTCTCTTTACCTTTCTTGTACTTAATGACATAAGGAAAAGATTCAATGAATTCTACTCATTTAGCATGCCTTTTGTTCAAATTAGTTTGACTTTTTAAGTACTTCAATGATTCGTGATCGGAATGAATGACAAATTCTTTAGGCCAAAGGTAGTGTTGCCAAACTTCTAACACTCTAACCAAAGCAAATAGTTCCTTATCATAGATTTGGTATTTAAGTTTAGCGCCATCTAGTTTTTCACTATGGTATGCAACGGGGCGTCCATTTTGCATGAGAACGCCACCAATTCCTATACCACTAGCATCACACTCAATCTCAAAAGTTTTCTCAAAATCCGGCAAGACAAGCAAGGGAGCTTCGGTCAAACATTTCTTAAGTGTGTCAAAAGCTTTTTGTTGTGCGTTATCCCAAACAAAAGGTACATTCTTTTTGGTAAGCTCATTCAAAGGGAAAGCAATTTTTGAAAAATATTTGACGAAGCGGCGATAGAAACCGGCAAGGCCATGAAAGCGCCTTATCTCACCCACGGAAGTAGGGTTAGGCCAATTTCTAATTGCCTCGATTTTCTTGTTGTCGACTTCAATACCATTGGAAGAGATCACAAATCCAAGAAAACAAGCTTGTTGGTGCAAAAATTGCATTTGGAAAGATTGGCAAAAAGTTTTGATTTGCGGAGGGTCAACAACACTTCTGAAACATGATCAAGATGATCTTCCAAAGACTTTCTATAAATGAGGATGTCGTCGAAGTAAACCACAACAAATTTGCCAATGAAAGGACGCAAAACTTCATTCATGAGGTGCATGAAGGTAGATGGGGCATTCGAAAGACCAAAGGGCATGACAAGTCATTCATACAAACCAAGTTTAGTTTTGAAAGCCGTTTTCCATTCATCACCTATACTCATACGAATTTGATGGTAACCACTTTTAAGATCAATTTTGGAAAAGATAGTAGCACCACTCAATTCATCAAGCATGTCATCGAGCCTACGAATGGGATGTCTATATCTAACGGTGATAGCATTGATAGGTCGGCAATCCATACACATGTGGGAAGTAGAATCTTGCTTTGGAACAAGGATAACCGGCATGGCACAAGGGCTAAGAGATTCGCGGATAAAACCTTTGTCGAGTAGTTCTTGAATTTGGCGCTCAATCTCCTTAGTCTCTTCGGGGTTGGTGCGGTAAGGAGCGCGGTTGGGGAGGGGCGCGCCCGGGATGAGGTCAATGCGGTGCTCAATTCCTCGTAGAGGAGGAAGGCCCAGAGGGAGTTCATCGGGAAAGACGTCTTCAAATTCCTGCAACAAAGGCAACAAAGATGGAGGAAAATTTGTCATGTCGTTAGTTTCAAGTGCTTCCACTTTGCACACTAGGACAAAGTGGAGAATGGTTGGGTTATCTCGTAACTCTCGCATCTCCCTTTTGGTGGCAAGTAAGGCAAGGCCTTTGGGAACACTCGAAGTTTTTCCACTAATATTTGGCTTGTGGCTCTCACTCTCTTTTTGGTGGATCACTCTCTCACCACTCATCTCACGAGACTTGATCTCTTCTTGTTTACGTGCAACAGTCTTGGCGTTGTCGGCGATCACTTGGCTAGGAGACATGGGACGAAGCACAAATGTCTTGTTATTCCACTTGAAGCTATAGTGATTGGTACGCCCATCATGCATAGCACTCTTGTCATATTTCCAAGGTCGTCCAAGTAGAAGATGACACACGGTCATAGGAACAACATCACACTCCATCGTGTCTTCATAGGGACCAATCTTGAATTGCACGGAAACCATATATTGAATCTTGAAGGTTCCGGAGTCACTAAGCCATTGGACATGGTATGGATGAGGACGTTGCTTGTAGGTCAATTGGAGTTTGTCGCAAAGCTCTTTGCTAGTTAAGTTGTGGCAACTTCTACCATCGATGATGACCTTGATTGATTTGCCATTGATACCGGCTCTAGTTTGAAAGAGATTGCACCGTTGATCATGCTCATCTTGAGGAGAAGTAGTAAGGACTCTTGTCACCACTAGCGATGGATTCTTGTCCTTATCGCAATATACACTTTCTTCATCATCATTGGGCACGTCCAAGGAGTTGAGAGCAACTTGATACAAGGCGTAGTATTCGCCTTCACTCATGGAATCACGTTCACTGTCTTGGTTAAAAATCATGATCATCTTGTTGGAACACTCAAAGGATTTGTGTCCGCTACCACCACACTTGAAGCAAGTGATAGTACTCGACTTGACTTGAGGAGCATTTGAAGAAGAGGTGGTAGGCGCTTGTTTTTTTAATGGTATTGGAGACTTGTTGCTAGCACCAGAGGCTCGAGGGGCGCTCTTGTTGTTGGTAGGCGTAGGAACTTGTGTCATCGGAGACGAAGAGGAAGGTCTTGAGTTGAAGAAGTCCTTTTGCTTGTTGTACTTGAGATCTTCTGCAATTTGACGTTCGGCCTTGAGAGCTTGGTGGACAAGGGCCACAATGTTGTCATACGGTTGATACTCAACGATCTTCCTTATAGGATAGTTGAGGCCATTGAGGAAGCAGGGCCATTGTTTGTTCTTGAGATTCCATCACATGATCTCGAATCAAAGATGTCTCCATTTCCTTGTAGTACTCATCAACGGACTTCAAACCTAGACGAAGTTCTTGAAGCTTCTTGAAGAGGTCACGCTTGTAGTGTGGAGGAACAAACCGAGCATGCATGAATTGCTTAATCTCATTCCATGTGGAAATAGGAGCAATGCGGTTGCGGACTCTTTCGGCTTGTAGACGATCCCACCATAATAGTGCATAGCCTTCGAATTCCAAATATGCCAAGGCAACCATTTTCTTGTCGGTAAAGTTGTGAATGCCGAAGATCTTGTCTACCTTGAGAGCCCAAGCAAGATATTCTTCGGGGTCATTCTCACCATTGAACTTTGGGACATTGAAACGAAGGGCACTCATGTTTTTATCTTCTTGTTGACGATAGGGTCGCTCATGGGGATCTTCATCATAGACAGGCGGTGAATCATCATAGGGGTCATCCTCATTGTCTTGGTGGTGGCGATCATGATGGGGAGGATGACGCCGGTGGTCATTAGGAGGTGGTTGTTGGCAGTGACGGAGTCTTGCTTCATGGTGTTCACTATAATCATTGTCATTGTGTTGGTGTTGATGATGTTCTTGTTCTTGGCGAGGGTGTTGCGGAAGCACTTGTTCATCTCGAGGGTGTTGAGGACGATCATGTTCTTGGCGGTCATTGTTGTTGGGACGCGCATTGCGCCTTGGTGGCCTTCGATGTTGACGAGCATCTTCCATGAAATCATTGTGGCCATAGTCTTGAGCGTGGACTTGTGGAGGTGGATGATGATGTTGTCGAAGGTCCGGGCGTTGCGGTTGTTGAAGAGGGTCACCACGGCCTTGGCGATGTCGCGGAGGTGGTGATGGCGAGCTATCTTCATACCAATGTCGTCACGGGGGTTGTTGTGGTTGTTGAGGAGGTGGTTGTGGTTGTTGCGGTTGTCCATCATCCTCCATGTTGTTGTTGCGATCATGGCGATCATGGCAGTCATGGCGACGAGCTTGGTGAAGATCTTGGTTGTGGTGGCTTAAGCGACGAGACCTTGAGGATGATGATTAATGACGGCGGTTGGCAAGGTTTGCCAAGTTCATGTTGATGCGCGTCATTTGATCATTCAATCTAGCCTCTTGCTCTTGGAGTCGACTCTCATAGCGTTGCAACCCGTCCTTGACGAGTTCACGGAGTTGGAAATGGTCATTGTGAGTGACGTAGTTGGCGTAAGCATTGTCGTTGTAGAATGGGTTTCCTTCATCTTCCGAGCTCGGACTTGTGAATACTCCTTCCCTAGCCATCTCAAAAACACACAAGGGTGATGTTGAAGAAATGGATGCCTCACTTACCCAACGTTACCTTTTTTGGTCGTATTGAGGCTAGTGGACGAGCCTAGCTGTAGGGCAGTATGTCAAGAGTGAATCCAAAAAGATCGAAAGAAACCGCAAACGACAACACACACACTTTATATGGAAGGCAAATGGGTTAGGAAAGTGGCGAGGAAAAATCGACAAAACCGAAGAAAAGTTTTCTGTCAAACGTGGAAAAGAACCAAAGAAAAGTTAGCACAAAAACCAAACCTAGTGGATGGAAATATGGTGGAACACACAGACACAAGTGATAAATGGGGTTAGTGCGGCCAATGGACGAGCGAAGACGAAATGTTCCTAACGAAGACTAAAGCTCAATGCCACACTAACGCAAGGAGGACGCTAGCTCAAACCGGAAACTTGAAAAGGCAACAAGATTCACACCGTGGCCACCGTTCACTCTTTCTCTTTTGCGACGCGAAGCTATACGTTCCTACAATGGATAGCAATTGGCATCGATCCTTCGCTTCTTTTTCTCTTTTCTCTTTTTTTTATTTTCTCTTTTTGATGGATTCCAAAATGCCAATGCCTACTCGTAGCTAATCTCTCACAAGAGCCACAATCGCACTCTCGGTGCCACAAATGCGAGGCCAAGCAGTGTAAAAGAACTAGTCCGAATAGGTAAGGTACAGAATGGATGGGTTGGGTCAAGCGGAAGCAAGTTATACCTCTCTTATTGATGATCTCGGATTTGCGGCCGGTGGAAGTCGATGTCGTGGTGAATCGTTGATGTGGTAGCGTAGATGGTGTCGTGGGTGTCGTGTGGCAACTTGTTGCGCTCAATTCGGATAAAAAACGGCAAAGAAAAACAAGTTTCAAAATCTGTCCAGAAATCGAAGAGTAGAGATTTTCTGTAATTTTTGCTCAAATTCGAAATTCTTCAAAAATCAAGAAAACTTCTGGACAAGTTGGGGAAAAGTGGATGAATAGAAAGGTGGGGAATGGTCTTAGGCAACAAATCCACGGATCAAATCCACGAAAAACTCAACAAATCAACTGATCGGTCGAAATCCCTTTTGGCTATTTTTGGTGAGATTTTCGAAATTTATGGTGGTAGAAGAAAAATTGGTGGAAAAGGTGGGGAGTGGGTGTCGGATTCGTGTCAATCTAGCTCTGGATACCAGATGATATGGAGGTTTACTCCTAGATTGGCCCGATCTTCACGAATCGACAAGAACGAACAAAGAACGCAAAGAACACGAGAAGGGGAATCGAGGGGGAATCATGGGCAAACACGGGGAAACACAAAGGGGGATAAATTGAGAGAACCAAAAGATCCCAAGCCTCCCGTCAACTAAACCCCGAGGGTCGCCTACGGAATGATCGATCCAACTGAACTCACCTTGATACAAACCGTTTCACACCCGTAGCCGGTCCACTATGCCAATAGAACCTCAAGGATTTACGAGAGGAAGATTGGATAACTCTTGACTGAAACCTAAAGGGAGAGGACAAGTAGTTGGATGTGCCTTGATACGATCCTAGACGAAGTCGTAGGAGTAGCCTTGATACGTTCCTAGGTACACACCGTAGGAGTAGTTCCTCAAAGAGAGATACAAGAGAGTGAAGCTCAATGTTCTAAATTTAACTCTAACCCTAGATCTGAGATTTGGGAGGTCTATTTATAGTCTAGTGCCCAGGGGGTAGGTGGGAGGAGGAAATACAAGGGTCAAGACCCAAAAGCTGGCACGTAGGCTGCGCAGGAGCGGAGGCTCCGGTGGTTTCACCGGAGGTTCCGGTGGTTCAGCCGGATGTCGCACCCGGACTTCTAAAGGATACTCGCTGTTCCGTTGAACAGTAGTAGATTGGATTACGGGGCTTACCGGCACCCGCGTCCTCTTACGAGTAGGCCAACACATGTATGTGTGACAACCAACCCCTATCTGTTCATCGTCGACGTAAACTATCCCATAGAAATCAGGATACTACCATTGACGTACTTCATACCATACACACATGGTACGTCAACGGCTTGTAACAGAATGATAACACAACATATCTCTAAGACACAAAAGATTGAAATAAGTTGCAAATAGCTCTCACTAGAGCAGAGATAGCAAATACAATCATCCAGAGGACACATGTCTCAACATAACATCATTACATCTCAGCGGAAGCATTCAAAGGGTCTGAGTACAGACAAATCCAAATAGGCTTAAGAAGCCGGGAACTGAAATAAAGACGGAGCCCATCCACGTAGTCTCGGATCCTGCCCGGGTCCGCTACCTACTCGTCAGCAGCCTCGTCAAACTCCATGTAGTAGCCGTCACTGGGATCCTCGTAAGCGTAGTCTGCGGAAACCACAGCCCCAAAGGGGTCAGTACATAAACGTACTGGCAAGCAAGACTCACAGTTCACCAAAGTGTAGCCCGTCAACACCCAAGCACAGATGCCTTGGGTTTAACGGAAGAAAGGGGATATAACAGATGCTGCAACTGGCTGCGCTAACCAACTACAGAAATACTACAACTTCCGGCTAACAGAAAGGGGATAAGATGGCGTATAGTAACCAACTGAAAGATAACCTCAAACAAACCCATCCTGGATCTCGCCCCTTATCCAAAGAAGCAATCCGAGGATAACTCACACAGTGGGATTAATGCATAATGGATCAAGTTGTTGTGTCGATAAGTCTATTACTAGTCAAATTATCAATAGTTAGGTGTAAGTTGTTCTAAGTACTTGTTAGCCAGTACTTTCACCAAGTCAACCATAACCGCGGAAAACACGGCTTCTCGAGAAGATTTATCCCTGCAGGGGTGCACCAATTTGGCCGTACACGTAAGAATAACCCGCCAGATGGGATGCCTCCCACCAAGCGGTGCACTCTACACAACTCAACTCTTCTTCGCATCAAGCCCAAAGCACCTTGGGCGCACGGCTAATCGAGCCCCGAAGAAAGGGGACCCTCATAGCACTCTAAGAACGTGTCCCCCTATATGCCGACTACAAAAGTTCCACCCTGCGCTGGGCTCGCAAAAACATGCATGCGGCAAATGGAAAACACGAACTAAATGAGACGATTTGGACGAGATGCGAATCGAATCAAATTGAGGGGGGCGCCCATACACGCTTCCCACATGCGGATAGTGCGCTCATCATGGATCAGTAGACAAGACCCTTTTCCTATTAGGGTCGACACTAGCAGGCTTCAAAACCACACAGGGCCTCCTGCCGGTGCCTTATCAGCATATTATTAGTAACAAGTTGATTGATTAACATCGAGCCCCCAGAACATAATAGAAGTATTGTAACAGAAAGTAACGGGTAACAGACTCGAGCAAAACAACCTAAGCATGCTAGTAAGACACTGGCTCAAACAATGGGGTGGTAGGAGTGGAGGTGAGGCAATATCTGGGTTAAGGGATTCATGTGATAGGTTCGTAACAGAAACAACTATTACTAAGGCTAGCAGGATAGACAACGGAAAGTATCGGTAACCAATGTTGAAAGGAACACAATGGTTCATGTGAGTGATAACTTGCCTGCAAACTCAGCAGCCTGGTACTGAGCTAGATCCTCAGAAGGGGTGCTGTAAAGATCGTCTGTCTCAACGTCGTCGTCTATCCGAGAAGAAGCAAACAAACAAGGCAGAAATATAAACAATCAATATCATGGCATAGTGCACAATCATGGGATGATGCATGTCAAGTTAATGGTTGCATCAAAATAAACTAGTTAACATGGTAACACAATTTAAATGGACCCATATGCAATTTTGAGTTGCATATGAAAAGCCCATGAATTTTGGTTGAAACAATTGTTTTCCAATTAACCAACAGGTGAAAGTGGATTAGTATGATGCATGGATGAGGAAAACAACAGAATAACAACAATAGAACCAATTGGAAATAAGGTTTACCAATTTAGAAATTTATTTATTAAATTAGGGAATTTTTGGTTCCTTTAAGGGATTACGCAAATAGTTGTTGTTTTCACCAATTTAAATTGTGCAAAACAAATAACAAGATTCATATTTGAAAAGAATACAAAATTTTAGTTGGATTACATGTTTCAAATATTGAAATAGGAGTTAGGATGAATTTATTATGACTTACACAAAATTAAACAAGTTTTAAATGAATTTAAAACAAGTTTGAATATTATTTGAATTTTATTTGTTCAAAACATTAATTCAAATTCATATTTGAAAAGTTTATACTTTTCTAGTTTGAAAACATATTTTGCATGTTCAAAAATAATTTAATTTGAGCAAGTTATGATTTTATCAAATTTAAATGATTTAAACAAGGCTTAAATTATTTAAGCAATTTAAATTATTCAAAACAGGAAACAAAATTTATATTTGAAAAGGTTATTTGCAATAGCATGGAAAACATATTTTATTTTCATTATTTGGATTAAGTATGAATTAGTTATGGATTTTAGCAAATTGCAATTGAATTATTTGAATTCAAATTTGAAATGCATTTGGAAAATTCAAAACAGAAAACAAATGTTACCATTAGATAGAGAATTAAATTTGGGGCAGTGCACATATTTTATTTTTGTTATTTGGAATTATAAAACTAAAGTTATTTGCATTTTGGTTCCAGGGGCCAATCTGTAAAAAGAAAGGACTTGTTTTGAAAACAGAAAAGATTAAAATCTTTTGTTACCGCACAGAAACGTACCCAGGGCACTGCCAGATGGGCCCTGGGCCTGCGCGTGCTTGCGTGGCCACGGTGTGGCTGACAGGGGGGGCACCCTGTCAGCGCACGGTCGAAAAAAAGGTGGGATTTCTCCCGTGCGCGAGCCAGGATTCGAACCTGGGCTCGGGGGTGCGCGCGCACGCACTGTAACCAGTGCGCTGTGAAGCGTTTGTTGTCAGTAACCAGGACGCGAACAGGTTAAGGTGTTGCCCGTGGATCTGAATTTAACTGACGACGAAATGCTTCTGCAACCTGACGGAGAACAGACGCTCGTCGGCGGCGAGATGCTCGTGGCTGCTGTGCTCGATGCCGTGCGTGGGTGCGTGCACGGAAGTGTTGCGGGTGTGTGCGTGTGCTTGCTAGCCAGAGAGGGCAGGGAGGAGGGAGAGGTGCACGGTGGCGTGCTCACTGGGAGGTGGCCGAGGTGGAGCTCGACGGCGAGGCGACAGCGACGTGCTCGGCGGCGTGGATGTGGCGGCTCTCGGGGTGGCTCCGGTGTCCAAACGGAAGAGGGTGACGAGGTGGCCTGGTTTCTTTGGCTAGCTGGGGTGGAGGAGTTCCATGGCGACGGCGGTGGTCGGAGATTCAGACAGGAGCTTGCTCCGGTGAGTAGCAGAGAGAGGAGATCGCGGCGAGGGAGAGGAAATCGGCGGCGGTCTCGAGGGAGGAGGGAGTGGTAGGTAGCTAGGGTAGGGATGCGGGGCTCCTAGGGGTAGATATAGGGCTAGGGTTGCGCGGATCGCCGTCGCTCGGCCGCGGTCGTCGACGTGGCTCCGGCCAGATTGCTGCCGTACAGTTAGACGAATGGGGGGCAGCGCGAAGGGGTACCGGGCCAGCGCGGGAGGTAAGTTAGCGGGCTAGGCCGCGCTAGGTTAGGTGCCGCGCGCGCTGTTTTTCCTTTTCTATTTTTTGTTTCTTCTGTTTTTTTTTTTTGCAGCAAATGAAAATGGAAGAAAAAGAGGGTTTTGGGGTTATTAAAAATTCTAGAAAAATTTGTGTTCACTCCTTAATGGATTGGTAACCAAATGCAAGTTTAGAATTTCAAAATTATTTGAATTATAGTGCTGTTTGAAATTGGAGTGTATTTAATTGAATTTTGTGGTTAAGTGGTTATTTGAAAACAATGTTTTTATTAGGGTGAACCCTATTGATTAAATAGAACAAATGTGATTAGAATTTGTTTGGTACTTTCATAATTTTCAAATTAGGTGCTGTTTGATGATTTGATTTGAATTTGAATGCAATTTGGAATTAATTAATTGAAATAAAACCCACCATTTTATTAGTTGATCAAATATGGAATACTTGGAAACAAAAGGTTGTTTGAATTGAACTTTTATTTGAAAACAAGATTGTAACATGACAAGTATGATAACAAAGTTGAATATTGTTTGGATTTCCATTATGAAAACAGAATAAAAACAGATGCAAAACAAATAGTAAACAAATGCAAACAAGGAAATAAATATGATGACATGATGCAATACTTTAATTAAACAGGAAATCAAACATTCTAGGGGTATTTTCATACTTGGGATGTTACAAAACGCCCCCCTTGAAGGAATCGCGCCCCGAGATTCCTACTGAGAAGAGAAAAGGTCCGGATACTTCTTGCGAAGATCCTCTTCGGTCTCCCACGTTGCCTCTTTATCGGAATGATGAGACCACTGCACTTTCAAGAACTTGGTGCTCTTGTTGCGAGTCTTACGCTCGGCCTCATCGAGAATACGAACAGGGTGCTCCTCATAAGAGAGATCATCTTGCAGTTCAATGGAATCATGATCAACTGCACGATCTGGATCTTTGAAACACTTCTTGAGTTGTGACACGTGGAACACATCATGCACCTTGGATAGTTTTTCTGGAAGTTCAAGACGATAGGCATTTTCCGCACGTATTGAGAGAATGTTGAAAGGACCAATGTATCTCGGTGCCAGCTTTCCTTTCACACCAAAACGATGAGTGCCTCTGAGGGGAGTTACACGGAGATATGCTTTGTCACCAGGTGCATAGATCATATCCCTGTGCTTGTTGTCATAGTAGCTCTTCTGACGAGACTGAGCAATCTTGAGATTGTCACGAATGATGCGAACTTTCTCTTCGGCTTCCTTAACAATGTCAGGGCCTAAGAGTGAACGTTCACCAGCTCCAGACCAATTGATTGGACTCCTGCATCTGCGGCCATAGAGTGCTTCAAATGGTGCCATGCCTAGGCTTGCCTGGAAGCTGTTGTTGTAGGAGAATTCAGCATATGGAAGACAATCCTCCCATTTCATGCCAAAGGAGAGACCACATGCTCTGAGCATATCCTCGAGAATCTGATTGACTCTTTCGACTTGCCCCTGAGACTGAGGGTGATAAGCTGTGCTCAACAGAAGTTTGGTGCCCAATGCATCTTGGAAACTCTTCCAGAAATGAGAAGTGAAAATGCTTCCACGGTCTGAGCTTATTTCCAATGGAACACCATGAAGGGGAACAATCTTTGTTGTGTAGAGCTCTGCTAACTGGCTAGCTGAGATAGTTTCTTTGACAGCAAAGAAGTGAGCTACTTTAGTGAGACGATCAATGACAACGAAGATTGCATCGTTGCCCCTCTTGGACTTTGGGAAACCAGTGACGAAGTCCATTTCAATCATGTCCCACTTCCACTCAGGAATTTTTAGAGGTTGGAGTAGACCTGCTGTTTTCTGATGGACTGCCTTAACACGTTGACAAACGTCGCATTCAGAAACATATTGAGCAATTTCACGTTTCATGCCAGGCCACCAATACAGTGTCTTAAGATCCTGGTACATCTTTGTACTTCCAGGGTGGATGGAGAGAGGAGTTTCATGAGCCTCCTTGAGAATGACATCTTTGAGACTTTGAATCTGAGGAACTGCAATGCGTCCTTCGAAGAACACAGTTCCCTTGTCATCAATTGAGAAGGACTTGAATTTATCATTGCCTTCTTTGATGTGCTCTACAATCTTCTTGATTTCAGCATCACGAAGTTGTTCAGAACGAATCTTGTCCTCGAGAGTTGGACTGGCTGTCAAGCTAGCAAGATATCCTTGAGGGACAAGACCAAGGTTCAGCTTCTGGAATTCTTCATGAAGTGGAGGTTGGCTTTCCATGATCATGAGATTATTGCAATAGGACTTGCGACTGAGAGCATCGGCCATAACATTAGCCTTGCCTGGAGTGTAAGAAATGGTGAGATCGAAGTCTTTGATCTTTTCAATCCATCTCCTTTGCCTGAGGTTTAGATCTGGTTGAGTGAAGATGTATTTCAGACTCTTATGATCGGAAAAGATTTCAGTGCGGTTACCCAACAAGTATTGTCTCCATTTCTTGAGTGCAAACACAACTGCTGCAAGTTCTAGGTCATGTGTTGGATAGTTTTGCTCATGTGCATTCAACTGACGTGAAGCATAAGCCACAACTTGACGTTCTTGCATAAGAACTGCACCTAGACCTTGGACAGATGCATCGCAGAATATCTGGAAAGGTTTGGTAGTATCTGGGCCAACCAAAACTGGGGTAGAAGTGAGTTTAGTCTTCAGGAGATTGAAACTCTCATCACATTGTGGAGACCAAACGAACTTCTTGTCCTTCTTTGTCAGATCAGTGAGAGGTTTGGCAATCTTGGAAAAGTTTTGGACGAAACGACGGCAATAGTTAGCCAAGCCAAGAAAGCTTCTTACTTGCTTTACCGTCTTAGGAGGTTTCCAATCAACAATTGCTTTAACCTTTTCTGGGTCAATGGCTATGCCTTTGGCAGAGATGATATGACCAAGGTAAGCAACTTCTGGAATCCAGAACTCACATTTGGAGAACTTGGCATATAGACGATGCTCACGAAGTTTCATGAGAGTGAGACGAAGATGTTCTCCATGCTCTTCCTTGGATTTGGAGTAGACCAGAATGTCATCGAGATATACCACAACGAACTTGTCGAGGTATTCATGGAAGACAGAATTCATGAGTCTAGAGAATGTCGCCGGTGCATTGGTTAGACCAAAAGACATGACGGTGTATTCATATAGACCGTACCGAGTGGTGAAGGCTGTTTTTGGAATATCTTCCTTTCTGATCTTTATTTGATGGTAACCCATCCTCAAGTCCAACTTTGAGAATATTGAGGCTCCAGCAAGTTGATCAAAAAGATCATCGATACGAGGAATTGGATACTTGTTTTTGATGGTTTTCTCGTTGAGAGGACGATAGTCAACCACGAGTCTTTTTGTTTGATCCTTCTTCGCAACGAACAGGGTTGGGCAACCCCAAGCGGAGGAACTAGGTTGAATGTAACCTTTTTCCATGTACATATCGATTTGCTCCTTCAACAATTTCAGTTCAGGGGGAGCTATCTTGTATGGATGCTTAGAGATTGGAGCAGTACCTGGTTCAAGCTCGATCACGAACTCAACTGCTCTGTCCGGAGGCATCCCTGGCAACTCTTCTGGAAAGACGTCAGGGAATTCACAAACCACCGGAACATTTTCGAGTAGAGGTAGAGGTTTTGCATCGAGTGTGCATAGCTGAATAGACCTTGATCCATATGGTGAATAGACTATCTGGCCAGAAGGGTGAGAGAGAGTTATTGACTTTTGAGCACAGTCAATTTTAGCTTCGTTGGTCTTCAACCAATCCATGCCAAGGATGACATCAATGTCAGAATTTCCCAGCAACATGAGTGAAGCAAGGAATATGCGACCTCCAATTAGGATTTGATTGTCCTTACTTATCTTGGAAGTCAACATTTGAGATCCCGGAGAATGAACAGTGATTTGATTGCTTAGTGGAACCAGAACTAGGTTGTACGTTGTTGCAAAGATCTTTGACACAAAAGAATGCGATGCTCCGGTATCAAACAACACTTTAGCTGGAAAAGAGTTTACGGGTAATATACCGAGAACGACGTCAGCAGCTTCCTCAGCTCTGTCGGCCTTGATATGATTCACCCTCGCGGTCCTCCCGACAGGCCTGTTGTTGGAGTTGAAGGCTTTAGCCGGGGGAGCACGCACCATTGCCTGGTTGGTGTTAGGACGAGGAGGTGGAGGTAGCTGCCTCTGAGTGCACTTGTCGGCGTAGTGTCCCGTCTCCTTGCATTTGAAGCAAGTGACGACACGAGGAGGACCTAGTCTTGGCTGCCCCATTGGAACCCTCTGACCATGCATCTGAGACGGGTTGGGTGGGCGGGGAGCAAAGCCTGGAGAAGCTTGGGCATATGGAGCCCGAGTGACAGCACCATTTGGCACCCAGATGCGGCGCTTCTGCGGAGGGGTGGTCATGTTGGAGGAGGAACCACTCTCACGCGAGTGCTTGCGAGATTCCTCGAACGCCTTGCGCCCATTTTCCTCATTGAGCGCGGTGTTCACGAGCTCCTCGAAGTCTTTGCACTTGATGTTGGTGAGGGCGTACTTGAGTTCCGGGTTAAAACCTCGGCGGAACCTTGCCATCTTCTTAGCCTCAGTGGACACCTCATCACCAGCGTATCGAGCGAGACGATTGAACTCATTCTGATAGCCGATGACGTCCAGCTTGCCTTGCTTAAGAGAGCAAAACTCTTCACGCATCCTTTCCATGAGACCATCTGGGATGTGGTGCTTCAGGAAGGCATCCTTGAAACAACCCCAGGTGATAGGATAGCCAGCTCTCATGGTCTGGTAGTTCTCCCACCAGGTAGCTGCCTGACCCTTCAGTAGGTAGGTGGCATACTTGACTTTGTCTTCCTCAGCAACGTGAGCAATGTCCAGAGCCCTGGCCATCTCCCGGATCCAGTCATCAGCATCCAGAGGCTCACGTGTTGCCACGAAAGCTCTCGGACCCAGACTGAGGAACTCCTTGATGCTGACCCGTGGAGCATTCTGGTTGTTGTGCTGATTTGCCTGGAACTGGGCCATCTGCGTCACGACCTGAGTCATCTGAGTCAACAGCTCCGTAATTGGCGGTGGCTCAGGCGGGTTGTTCCTTGTTGGCGGCATCCTGAATAGACATGCATTTTAGCACAACAACAGAAAAGGATAGACTTGGTAACCGAAAGATAGATTATTCCGACGCATGAATAGATAACCAACAGGTACATCATCACATGTTCAAATACATCAGAATATCCAACACACCATAAATGGTTCGAATGCCAAAGGATAACTAAACATAGCTAGGAACGGATACATCGGTACTCCCATGCTCATCACGCAGGACGGCGATGAGTAGTACGACGAGGGGTACGGTGAGGAGGACGCCCACGGAAGTAGGTAGAGCGACTATCCACGTAGATCTGACGTGGCTCTGGGAGCGACTCTAGGTGTGGTGAAGTACATAGAGTCGACTCCCTGTGCTCCAAAGCGTGGAATCCCAGTGTAACCAGCACCGAGGTTGAGGAGTGGACCTCTGATCGGCTCGTAACCTCCAGCATCTGGCAGAGTACGACCAACTGGCTGCTCGAAACGTGCAAAGCGCTCGTCTCCAACAAAGTCTGTGGTGTACGTCGCCAGACGAGTCAAAGCAAGGTAGAGCTGCTCTCTGACTGAGGCCAACTCCTGAGAAAGTGTGGTGGCCACTGCGTCACTGTGCCTCACAAACTGAGCGGTGGTGTGCAGCCTGGTGTTATCATGCTCGTCGACATCCAAGTTGTCGTAGAGAGTGAAGTGAGCTCCCTCCGAAGTGATGTAACCACGGGGGATGTGGCGATAGATAGAATCGTCAAACCCCCAGTAGTCAGCACGAAGGACGGTGAGACTCACATAAGCTGCCTGCTGCACAGCCATATCCACTGTGGAACCTACTGCCTCGTAGCGGTGGACAACGCTCATGCCATCATCTGACAGAATGTAGACGATAGCCTGGTAGTAGGTTTGCTCAAACTCTCGCTGCTGCTCGTAGACCTGGTACTCTGGTGCCCAACGGAACCCCAGATAAGTAACCATGTCTCTCAGCATCTCCGGATAACCGGCAGTGCTCTCGCAACGAGTCATCCGAACCACCTGCGGGAAGAACCTGAGATCCATCTGCAGATGATCGGGGAAGTTTTGATTAGACACCGGTAGAGAACTGAAGTGGAAAGCAACAACAAGGTTTCAACGGACGATAAGGATGTTGAAAAGAGCAGGATATTGAAGCAACATCGGGAAACACGAGACCAAAAATCCTGAGGTACTACGGAGAACCCAAAACACGTGAAAACCTAACTTGAAAGTTTAGGTGAGAAGGGAAAACAACGTTGCACTTCCTTACCAGAAAAGGGTGGGTGGGTGGGGAAAGAAGTAAAATGGCAGAATTCCTACTCTCACATTTCATTTTTCCTATATAGCTACAAAATAGTTTCTAGACTCAAACTGCGACCAGTAAAAGGGATCCTACAGGCAGACAGGCTCTGATACCATTTGTCGCACCCGGACTTCTAAAGGATACTCGCCGTTCCGTTGAACAGTAGTAGATTGGATTACGGGGCTTACCGGCACCCGCGTCCTCTTACGAGTAGGCCAACACATGTATATGTGACAACCAACCCCTATCTGTTCATCGTCGACGTAAACTATCCCATAGAAATCAGGATACTACCATTGACGTACTTCATACCATACACACATGGTACGTCAACGGCTTGTAACAGAATGATAACACAACATATCTCTAAGACACAAAAGATTGAAATAAGTTGCAAATAGCTCTCACTAGAGCAGAGATAGCAAATACAATCATCCAGAGGACACATGTCTCAACATAACATCATTACATCTCAGCGGAAGCATTCAAAGGGTCTGAGTACAGACAAATCCAAATAGGCTTAAGAAGCCGGGAACTGAAATAAAGACGGAGCCCATCCACGTAGTCTCGGATCCTGCCCGGGTCCGCTACCTACTCGTCAGCAGCCTCGTCAAACTCCACGTAGTAGCCGTCACTGGGATCCTCGTAAGCGTAGTCTGCGGAAACCACAGCCCCAAAGGGGTCAGTACATAAACGTACTGGCAAGCAAGACTCACAGTTCACCAAAGTGTAGCCCGTCAACACCCAGCACAGTTGCCTTGGGTTCAACGGAAGAAAGGGGATATAACAGATGCTGCAACTGGCTGCGTTAACCAACTACAGAAATACTACAACTTCCGGCTAACAGAAAGGGGATAAGATGGCGTATAGTAACCAACTGAAAGATAACCTCAAACAAACCCATCCTGGATCTCGCCCCTTATCCAAAGAAGCAATCCGAGGATAACTCACACAGTGGGATTAATGAATAATGGATCAAGTTGTTGTGTCGATAAGTCTATTACTAGTCAAATTATCAATAGTTAGGTGTAAGTTGTTCTGAGTACTTGTTAGCCAGTACTTTCACCAAGTCAACCATAACCGCGGAAAACACGGCTTCTCGAGAAGATTTATCCCTGCAGGGGTGCACCAATTTGGCCGTACACGTAAGAATATCCCGCCAGATGGGATGCCTCCCACCAAGCGGGGCACTCTACACAACTCAACTCTTCTTCGCATCAAGCCCAAAGCACCTTGGGCGCACGGCTAATCGAGCCCCGAAGAAAGGGGACCCTCATAGCACTCTAAGAACGTGTCCCCCTATATGCCGACTACAAAAGTTCCACCCTGTGTTGGGCTCGCAAAAACATGCATGCGGCAAATGGAAAACACGAACTAAATGAGACGATTTGGACGAGATGCGAATCGAATCAAATTGAGGGGGGCGCCCATACACGCTTCCCACATGCGGATAGTGCGCTCATCATGGATCAGTAGACAAGACCCTTTTCCTATTAGGGTCGACACTAGCAGGCTTCAAAACCACACAGGGCCTCCTGCCGGTGCCTTATCAGCATATTATTAGTAACAAGTTGATTGATTAACATCGAGCCCCCAGAACATAAAAGAAGTATTGTAACAGGAAGTAACGGGTAACAGACTCGAGCAAAACAACCTAAGCATGCTAGTAAGACACTGGCTCAAACAATGGGGTGGTAGGAGTGGACGGTGAGGCAATATCAGGGTTAAGGGATTCATGTGATAGGTTCGTAACAGAAACAACTATTACTAAGGCTAGCAGGATAGACAATGGAAAGTATCGGTAACCAATGTTGAAAGGAACACAATGGTTCATGTGAGTGATAACTTGCCTGCAAACTCAGCAGCCTGGTACTGAGCTAGATCCTCAGAAGGGGTGCTGTAAAGATCGTCTGTCTCAACGTCGTCGTCTATCCGAGAAGAAGCAAACAAACAAGGCAGAAACATAAACAATCAATATCATGGCATAGTGCACAATCATGGGATGATGCATGTCAAGTTAATGGTTGCATCAAAATAAACTAGTTAACATGGTAACACAGTTTAAATGGACCCATATGCAATTTTGAGTTGCATATGAAAAGCCCATGAATTTTGGTTGAAACAATTGTTTTCCAATTAACCAACAGGTGAAAGTGGATTAGTATGATGCATGGATGAGGAAAACAACAAAATAACAACAATAGAACCAATTGGAAATAAGGTTTACCAATTTAGAAATTTATTTATTAAATTAGGGAATTTTTGGTTCCTTTAAGGGATTACACAAATAGTTGTTGTTTTCACCAATTTAAATTGTGCAAAATAAATAACAAGATTCATATTTGAAAAGAATACAAAATTTTATTTGGATTACATGTTTCAAATATTGAAATAGGAGTTAGGATGAATTTATTATGACTTACACAAAATTAAACAAGTTTTAAATGAATTTAAAACAAGTTTGAATATTATTTGAATTTTAGTTGTTCAAAACATTAATTCAAATTCATATTTGAAAAGTTTATACTTTTCTAGTTTGAAAACATATTTTGCATGTTCAAAAATAATTTAATTTGAGCAAGTTATGATTTTATCAAATTTAAATGATTTAAACAAGGCTTAAATTATTTAAGCAATTTAAATTATTCAAAACAGGAAACAAAATTTATATTTGAAAAGGTTATTTGCAATAGCATGGAAAACATATTTTATTTTCATTATTTGGATTAAGTATGAATTAGTTATGCATTTTAGCAAATTGCAGTTGAATTATTTGAATTCAAATTTGAAATGCATTTGGAAAATTCAAAACAGAAAATAAATGTTACCATTAGATAGAGAATTAAATTTGGGGCAATGCACATATTTTATTTTTGTTATTTGGAATTATAAAACTAAAGTTATTTGCATTTTGGTTCCAGGGGCCAATCTGTAAAAAGAAAGGACTTGTTTTGAAAACAGAAAAGATTAAAATCTTTTGTTACCGCACAGAAACGTACCCAGGGCACTGCCAGATGGGCCCTGGGCCTGCGCGTGCTTGCGTGGCCACGGTGTGGCTGACAGGGGGCCACCCTGTCAGCGCACGGTCGAAAAAAAGGTGGGATTTCTCCCGTGCGCGAGCCAGGATTCGAACCTGGGCTCGGGGGTGCGCGCGCACGCACTGTAACCAGTGCGCTGTGAAGCGTTTGTTGTCAGTAACCAGGACGCGAACAGGTTAAGGTGTTGCCCGTGGATCTGAATTTAACTGACGACCAAATGCTTCTGCAACCTGACGGAGAACAGACGCTCGTCGGCGGCGAGATGCTCGTGGCTGCAGTGCTCGATGCCGTGCGTGGGTGCGTGCACGGAAGTGTTGCGGGTGTGTGCATGTGCTTGCTAGCCAGAGAGGGCAGGGAGGAGGGAGAGGTGCACGGTGGCGTGCTCACCGGGAGGTGGCCGAGGTGGAGCTCGACGGCGAGGCGACAGCGACGTGCTCGGCGACGTGGATGTGGCGGCTCTCCGGGGTGGCTCCGGTGTCCAAACGGAAGAGGGTGACGAGGTGGCCTGGTTTCTGTGGCTAGGTGGGGTGGAGGAGTTCCATGGCGACGGCGGTGGTCGGAGATTCAGACAGGAGCTTACTCCGGTGAGTAGCAGAGAGAGGAGATCGCGGCGAGGGAGAGGAAATCGGCGGCGGTCTCGAGGGAGGAGGGAGTGGTAGGTAGCTAGGGTAGGGCTGCGGGGCTCCTAGGGGTAGATATAGGGCTAGGGTTGCGCGGATCGCCGTCGCTCGGCCGCGGTCGTCGACGTGGCTCCGGCCAGATTGCTGTCGTACAGTTAGACAAAGGGGGGCAGCGCGAAGGGGTACCGGGCCAGCGCGGGAGGTAAGTTAGCGGGCTGGGCCGCGCTAGGTTAGCTGCCGCGCGCGCTGTTTTTCCTTTTCTATTTTTTGTTTCTTCTGTTTTTTTTTTTGCAGCAAATGAAAATGGAAGAAAAAGAGGGTTTTGGGGTTATTAAAAATTCTAGAAAAATTTGTGTTCACTCCTTAATGGATTGGTAACCAAATGCAAGTTTGGAATTTCAAAATTATTTGAATTATAGTGCTGTTTGAAATTGGTGTGTATTTAATTGAATTTTGTGGTTAAGTGGTTATTTGAAAACAATGTTTTTATTAGGGTGAACCCTATTGATTAAATAGAACAAATGTGATTAGAATTTGTTTGGTACTTTCATAATTTTCAAATTAGGTGCTGTTTGATGATTTGATTTGAATTTGAATGCAATTTAGAATTAATTAATTGAAATAAAACCCACCATTTTATTAGTTGATCAAATATGGAATAATTGGAAACAAAAGGTTGTTTGAATTGAACTTTTATTTGAAAACAAGATTGTAACATGACAAGTATGATAACAAAGTTGAATATTGTTTGGATTTCCATTATGAAAACAGAATAAAAACAGATGCAAAACAAATAGTAAACAAATGCAAACAAGGAAATAAATATGATGACATGATGCAATACTTTAATTAAACAGGAAATCAAACATTCTAGGGGTATTTTCATACTTGGGATGTTACGCCGGAGGCTCCGGTGGGGCTCCGATGGAGGCTCCTCTCTGATAGCACCGATCGGGTTTTCGGCGGAGGTCGCACAGGAGGCTCCGCCTCCTAGGTTGGACCACCGGAGGCTCCGGTGTTGGTTCCGGTGGTAGCTCCGCTCTTATCGAACAGAAGGGTATTTGGGAGGAGGTGGCACCGGAGGCTCCGCTGCCTAAAGCAGGGCGGAGGTTCCGCCACCTGGGGCTTCTTGCCTTCGTCTTCTTGCGCTGGTCCTTCTCGGTCTCCTTCCGCGTTTTCTTGGGCAACTCCTTGAGCATCGTTTTGGGGGTCCATTGTGGGGTCACACCTGAGTACACAGAGGGCATTTCCATGAGGTAGCGCACCATTTGCCAAGTCACTGAAAGCATGTAGCGAGAGGAGTGAGTTCACCTTGTCATGTATGGCCTTTGCTCGTGATCTTGTCATTGGTGCACTTGGTAGAATTGGGTGGGCTGCATCAGAATTTGTTGTTATTAATTTTGGGCTGGGCACCTTGCTGTCAGCTCTTCTATCATTGGATACGCGGATGAAGCTACTAGTCCAGGGTGTGAAAGTCCAATCAACAAGTGAGATAAAGATTCTCTATTTATGTCCTCATGAGCTAAAACAGGAGCACAAAACAAGAGTAATTTTGAAAGTTTTAAAGGTAACACATGGGCAATTTACTTTGGAGGGGCGGTTAAATACCACATGTAGGTAGGTACGGTGGACAAATTGGGCATACTTTGGTTTTTGGGAGTTGGATGCAAGAGTAGAGCTCATACTCAGTACAGCTGCAGGCTAGCAAAATACTGGGAGCGACAAATCAAGAGAGCATAAGATCCATAATCATGCATAGCGACATAAACATCATTAATCAAATCATAAGTGGTACCACAAGTTCAAAAACTGAATGATTATAGAGGCTATAAGTTACTGGTTCGTAGTCATAAACATGGTATGAGCATGCGCCTAGTCAACCAAATAAAACATTCAAAGGAGAACACCACAAATTTATGCTTCAATATGACAAGAAAAACTCATGATTCTTTCAATGGCACATTAAACACTCTCAGCTATTTGAGGCTAATCATTCTACTCAATAACCACTCGGATTTAGAATTAAAATAACATCTAGCATGATACGAAAAAATCTAGCCACAGTCTATACAAGTTTCTACTTGAAGCGTTATATATTCTACTACAAGTAGCAATTTATTTTCCGAACAAGCACCATACAAAACATGCTTTAACAAAAACTCTCTAAATTCGACCGCAAGCAAACATGAGAGTACTCACAAAACACTACTAAAACTAACAGCTCTAAATAAGAGATGCAATGAAAACGAGAGCTAAACAGGAATTTTGCAGCAGCTAGAAGAAAAACTAAGAATACGAGCATAACGAGTATTCAAACGAAAAGCGGAGCGTGTCTCTCTCCCAAACAAGGAATGCTAGGGTCCAACTATATTATTGCAGCAAGGAAAAGAAAATAAAACAAGAGAAAACTAAAGAAAAACAAACATACGCTCCAAGTAAACTTCATATGATGTGACCGAATAAAAATATAGTTTCACTAGAAGTGACTTGATAGATTGTTGATAAAGAGGGGATTCCTTGGGCATACCCAAGCTTAGATGCTTGATTCTGCTTAAAATATTCTTGGATGAACCACGGGGGCATCCCCAAGCTTTTACCTTGCAATCTTCTTGATCACATATATCACCCTCTTCTCTTGACCCTTGAAAACTTCCTTCACACCACACTCGAAGAGTAATTTGCATTAGATGGTTAGTGCAACAATCAAAAATATATGGGTTCTGTAAAGGCACAAGTGATATTGATACTTCTGAACATTAGCTACATCCTCTGATGTTTCGTGAAGCAAAGAAGTGCACTTGACATCGTAAAAGAGCAAATGCAAGAAAAATGGCAGAATCTGTCAAAACAAGAACAGTCTGTAAAGACGAATTTTTTCGGGGCACTTAAGTTCTCAGATCGAAAAACTTAAAGAACAAAAAATTAGCGGAATCAGCCTAGGAATAAGCACAAGAAATTTCAGGTCATTCTGATTTTTCTGTGAATTATACATTTTTTTACGGTGGATATCAGAAATCTGTTTCGTGCGCAGAAATCCAAAACCAACTCCAACTCTCGTCAGAAACTTTACTTGGCACAAATAAAACATGAAAATAAATATACAAAGGAGGTTCTACAGAAGTATAAAACCCCTTGACTTAAAGAAAACAGAGAAAAACAAAGCAAAAAATAAAACCATGAGTTACCTCCCAAGAAGTGATTTTCTTTAACGCCTTTTAGCTAGGCCCAAAAAAGTGGAATCAAGTGTTTTCAAGTGAAGAAGCATCCAAACTGTAACTTGTTCGAATAATAGAATCAAAAGTAGACTTCATTCTCTTTCTAGGAAAGTGTTCCATACCTTCCATGATTGGGAACTGAAATATATTCCCCTCTTTCATATCAATAAAAACACCAACAGTTCTAAGAAAAGGTCTTCCCAAAAATTTGGACAAGAAGCATTGCATTTAATATTCAATACAACAAAATCAACGGGGACAATATTATTACTAACCATGATAAGAACATCATCAACTCTCCCCAATGGTTTCTTTCTAACATTATCAATAAGACGAACATCCAAATAACAGGGTTCCAATGGTGGTAAATCAAGAATATCATAGAGTTTCTTGGGCATAACAGAGATACTAGCACCAAGATCACATAGAGAGTTGCAATCAAAATCATAAACTTTCATTTTAACAATGGGTTCCCAACCATCATCTAGCGTCCTAGGGATAGAGGCTTCACATTTTAATTCATCCTCTCTAATTTGCATGAGAGCATTAGTAATATGTTTTGTGAAAGCCATATTCATAGCACTAGCATTAGGAAAACTAGCAAGCTTTTGTAAGAACTTAATCGCTTCAGTTATGTTGCAATCATCAAAATCAAGATAATTTTTATCAAAGATAATGGGACCATGTCTCCCATATTTCTAAAAATTTCAACACTTTTATCAGGAACATTTTTAGCAGTTTCTGGCAGTTTTGCATTTTTCATAGAAGAAGTGAGAGTGTTTCCAACACCAATTACTTTACCATTGATAGTAGAAGGTTTTATAGCATGAGAAGCTTCAGTTTTACTAGTGGTGGTAACGGTGCAAACATTAGCTATATTATTGTTTCTAGCTATTTCATCTTCTCTTTGCCATCTAGCATGCAATTCAGCTAACATCCTAACATTATCATCAATTAGAATTTGGATGGCTTTGAAAGTTTTGCTTTCTTTAACATCATGAGGCATAACCTTTAGTTTTACAAAATCAACATCAAAAGCAAGACTATCAACTTTAGAAGCAAGAACATCAATTTTGCCAAACTTTTCCTCAACAGATTTATTGAAAGCAGTTTGTGTACTAATAAAATTCTTAAGCATGTTCTCCAGATCAGAGGGTACACTTTTATTGTTGTTGTAGGAATTACCATAAGAATTACCATAAGCATTACTATTATTGGGAGGATATGGCCTATAATTGTTGCTACCAAAATTATTCCTATAAGCATTGGTGTTGAAATTATTATTTTTAATGAAGTTCTCATCAACCTGCTCTTCTTCAGCAACGAAATAGGCTAAAGGAACATTATTTGGATCAATAGGAGCATGGCCATTCACAAGCATATACATAATAACATCAAGTCTATCATTCAAAGAGGAGGTTTCTTCAACAGAATTTACCTTCTTACCAGTTGTAGCTCTCTTAGTGTGCCATTCAGAATAATTTAACATCATATCATCAAAAAGCTTTGTTGCTGACCCCAAGGTAATGGACATAAAGGTTCCTCCACCAGCTGAATCCAGAAGGTTTCTTGAAGAAAATTCAGACCTGCATAAAAGGTTTGAGATCATCCAAGTAGTCAGTCCATGAGTGGGACAATTCTTTACTAAAGATTTCATTCTTTCCCAAGCTTTAGCAACATGCTCATTATCAAGTTTCTTAAAATAAATAATGCTACTTCTTAAAGATATAATATTAGCAGGAGGATAATAATTTCCAATGAAAGCATCTTTACACTTAGTCCAAGAATCAATACTGTTTCTAGGCAAAGATAGCAACCATTCTTTAGCTCTTCCTCTCAAAGCGAAAGGAAACAATTTCAGTTTAATAATATCTCCATCTACATCTTTATATTTTTGCATCTCACATAGTTCAACGAAATTATTAAGATGGGCAGCAGCATCATCAGTACTAACACCAGAAAATTGCTCTCTCATGACAAGATTTAATAGTGCAGGCTTAATGTCATAAAATCAGCAGTAGGAGCAAGTGGAGCAATAGGTGTGCTAATGAAGTAATTGGTGTTGGTGCTAATAAAGTCACACAACTTAGTGTTCTCAGGAGTAGTCATTTTAACAAGACTAAAAACAGGAATAAAACTACAACTAGAATAAGAACTAATTTTTTTGTGTTTTTGATAAAGAGAAGCAAACAAGACAAAATAAAATAAACTAAGCAAAAAAAAGTAAAGAGATTGGAAGTGAGAGACTCCCCTTGCATATATTATCTTCCTCCCTGGCAACGGGGACAAAAAATTAGCTTGATGGTGCAGATCTTGCACTCGTTGGGAGACCCCAAGAGGAAGGTATGATGAGCACAGCAGCAGTTTTCCCTCAGTAAGAAACCAAGGTTTAATCGACCAGTAGGAGGAAGGAGTAACTTCAGAACGTTGAAGCAGCTGAGATGGCAGGTCACACTACTGGTTCAGAAGCAACGTGGAACCTACACAACACAATTAAATCACTTTTCCCCAATGAAGCAGTTAGGTTGTCAATCTCACTGGTTTTGCTGAACACAAAGAGGTTAAACGTATGGTGTGGAAAACAGTAGGAAAACAGTATGAAAGTAGTAGCAGCAATATGAAAGCAGTGTGAAAGCGGTGGAAGCAGTGTGTGTATTATCAGTATGGGAAAATAGACCGGGCTCCACAGTTCACTAGTGTTGTCTCTCTGTGAAAGATAAATAACATGCATGGTGAACAAACTATTGCTAGGCAATTGACAGAAATGAAGGCTCCACCGTAGTGCATATGCAAGACATAAAGATTACTATGTGATTCATGCGGGCATTACAACAAATTACATAGATCGTCATCCAACTGGATCTATGACTAATAATCCACCCTTCGAATATCATCCAAACAA
Organism: Alopecurus myosuroides; assembly: GCA_028641055.1. Taxonomy (NCBI): domain Eukaryota; kingdom Viridiplantae; phylum Streptophyta; class Magnoliopsida; order Poales; family Poaceae; genus Alopecurus; species Alopecurus myosuroides. The sequence goes on along the minus strand of CM054060.1, from coordinate 190,988,800 downwards.
ACATTGGGTATTAAGTTGCTAGCAACAGATTATCGTAGTAAGCAAAGTGTGTAATGTAAACAATGTAAACTAAGAAAATACCGTTGTTTTCTCCCTAATGGCAACAACACATCCTCCATTTGTCATGTTTCTGTCACTCGAGCACATATACAAAGGAGGCATGAACCCACTATCGAGCGTAAATACTCCCTCTTGGAGTTACTAGCATCTACTTGCCCAGAGCGTCTACTAATAACCGAGAGCATGCAAGATCATAAATAACAAATGCATGAAGCTAACTTGATAGATTGATAATCAGAAGACATAGCATTCAACATTCATTAGATCCCAGCAAACACAACATGTAGCATAACATAAAGAGGATCTCGATCATGTGAGACAGCTCACGAGATCTAAACATGAGGTACAAAGTGGAGATCACAACCATCTAGCTACTGCTATGGACCCATAGTCCAGGGATGAACTACTCACGCATCACTTTGGAGGAGGGCATGGTGGTGTAGACCCCACTGGTGATGAATTCCCCTCCTGGCAGGCTACCGGGGAGAGCTCCAGAACCATCCCGATCTCGGGATGACGATGACGGCAGCCTCGGGTGTTTCTCGGGATGAAGTGGTATATTTTTAGGGTTGACGTATCGGGGGGTATAAATAGGCTAAAGGGCAAAGGCGGTGGAGGTCTGGGGGGCCCACACCACCCCAAGCTGAGGCCAGGGGCGCCGCCCTATGGTGTGACCCCCCTGTGGCCCCCCTCCGGGCCTCTTCGGGACTCCGTGGAACCTTCGGGAATTCTAGGACCTCCAGACTTCGAATTTTCCAATTCTGAGAATATTTCCAGAACAACTTTTCTGAAACTAAAAAACAGCAGAAAACAGGGAACTGGCTCTATGGCATCTTATCAATAGGTTAGTCCGGAAAATCGATAAAAATGACATAAAGTGTATAGCAAATATGTAGGAAACAACATGAAAACAACATGGAACATCAGAAATTAAGGATACGTTTATGACGTATCGAGCCCTCAGCCCCGGGGGAGAACTACTCCCTCCTCGACATGGAAGACAGGCAGGGCGATGAAGATGGCGGTGGAGTCGATGGAGATGGCTTTGGGGGCACTCCCCCGTCCCGACAGGGCGCGGGAACAGAGATTTCTGTCCCCCCAAACTCGTCGGCGGTGGAGCTACGGAACGTTTCATGGAAGGGGGCTGATTTTTTTAGGGTTAAACTTCGGAGGGGAATAAATAGGTGAAACGGCTATGTCGGTGGGTGGCCAGGGGGCCACACCACCCCATGAAGCGGCTAGGGGGCGCCGCCCTACGGTGTGGCGCCCCTGTGGCCCCCCCTCGGGTCTCTTTTGGACTCCGTGGATCCTCCGGGAATTCTAAGAATTTTGGGATTTGAATCGCCCAATTCCGAGAATATTCTCAGAACAACTTTTGTGAAACTAAAATGAGCAGAAAACAGGAACTGGCTCTGTGGCAACTTGTCAATAGGTTAGTCCCAGGAAATCGATAAAAATGCCATAAAGTGTAAGGAAAACATGTAGCATATGGCATGAAAACAACATGGAACATCAGAAATGAAGGATACATTTATGACGTATCAACATCCCCAAGCTTAGTGCGTACTCATCCTCGAGTAGGTAAACGATAAAAACAAATAATTTATGATGTGACATGCTACCAACATAAACTTGATCATCTAAATTGTAAAAGGATAAGTATAGCTAAGATCATAGTACTTTAAACACAAGCATGGTAGATATAATTTTAACAATGAAACATAGCAATCACCTTGCATCATGAAAACTAACACAAATAAAAGATCATGAATAATAATGCACTTGATATTTATACGTTTGTTTCAAGCATAGATAAAACATAGCAAAGTGATATCGCCTGCCCTTTTGAGTGGGGCAAAATATAAATGCTAGGACACCTTCAAAGTTCAAGTGGATGACTAGAACAAGTAATTTGAGAGCAAATAATAACACATCATGAATCAATTAATAATCTTTCTGGGACAAATGCACATTAAACTCAAAATGGCAACTATGCTCTCTCAACTATGCATAAAGTTAGAAGATGGAGACTCAACATAAAAGTAAAAGAAAGGCCCTTCACAGAGGGAAGCAGGGATTAACTCATGTGCTAGAGCTTTTTATTTTATTAAACAAAGATATTGTAAACATTTTTTTAGAGAGATGTGTATGCTTTTGTCAACGAATGGTAAATAGAAAATACAATATGTCACAAGCCAACTAGACTTCACAAGAGAGGCTCTCATTGAAGGATGTATCTGGGTAGAGGGTCATCCCTCTTTCTCTCTTGTTTACACGATTATGTTTTGACTGATAAATCAGGGGAAAAATAGTGAAGAGAATTTGTTGTGTTAAGTTTGGGGCTGAGCACCCTGCTGCAATCTCTTCTAGCAATTGGATAAGAGGATGAAGCCACTAGTTCAGGGTGTGAAATCCAATCAACAAGTGAGATAAATATTCTCTATTCACGTCCTCATGAGCTAAAACAAGAGCACAAAACATGAGTAATTTTGAAAGTTTTAAAGGTAACACATGAGCAATTAACTTTGGAGTGGCGGTTAAATACCACATGTAGGTAGGTATGGTGGCCGCATTTGGGAAACTGTGGTTTTTGGGAGTTGTATGCATGAGTACATATCATACTCACTACAGGTGGGGGCTAGCAAAAGACTAGGAGCGACAAACTGAGAGAGCAATAATGGCCATAATCATGCATAGCGACAAAAACATTATTAATCAAAGCATAAAGGGTATTACAAGTTCAAAAACTAAATTATCATAGAGGCTATAAGTGACTGGTTTGTAGTCATAAACATGGTTAAGCATGTGCCAAGTCAACCAAATAAAGCATTCAAAGGAGAACACCACAAATTTATGCTTCAATATGACAACAAACTCATGATTCTTTCAATGGCACATTAAACACTCTAAGTTATTTGAGACAAGTCATGCTACAAAAATAACCACTAGGCTTAGAATTAAAATACCATCTAGCATGCCATGAAAAAGTCTAGCCACGGTCTATACAAGCTTCTAATTGCACCATTATAAGCACGAAAACTGTACTACTGCTTTCCAACACCAAGCAACTTATACTAAACAAAAAGTCTACAAGAGATATAGCAATGAAACAAGAGAGTAATAACACAACTCTACTAAAACTAACAGCTCTGAATAAGAGATGCACAAAAAAGAGGAGCTAAAAGGGAATTTTGCAGCAACTAGAAGAAAAACTAAGAATACAAGCATAACGAGTATTCATATGAAAAATCGGATCGTTTCTCTCTCCCAACAAAGAATTCTAGGTTCCAACAATATTATTGCAGCAAGAAAAGCAAAAGAGAACAAAAATAAAAATAAAAGACGCTCCAAGTAAATTTCATATGATGTGACCGAATAAAAATATAGTTTCACAAGAAGTGACCTGCTAAATTGTTGATGAAGAAGGGGATGCCTTGGGCATCCCCAAGCTTAGAGGCCTGAGTCTTATTAGGATTTTCTGGGATGAGCCACGGGGGCATCCCCAAGCTTTGACTTTGCACTCTTCTCGATCACATTATATCACCCTCTTCTCATAACCCTTGAAATCTTTCTTCACACCACACTCGAAGTAATTCACATTAGAGGGTTAGTACACAATCCAAATTCATGGGTTCTACAAGGGCACAAGTTCTATTGACACTTCTAAACATTAGATATAGCTACTGATGTTTTGTGAAGCAAAGAAGTCCACTCGACATAGTAAAAGAGAAAATGCAAGAAAAATGGCAGAATCTGCCAAAACCAGAACAGTTTGTAAAGAAGAATTTGTTCAGGGCACTTAAGTTGCTGAGATCGAAAAACGTAAAGAACAAAAAAGTTTCGGAATTAGCTGAGAATAAGCGCAAAAAGTTTCAGGTCATTTTGATATTTCTGGATTTTATACAATTGTTTATGGTGGACAGCAGAAATCCAAACCAACTCCAACTTTCGCTAGAAACTTTACTTGGCACAACTAAAACATGAAAATAAAGATAAAAAGGAGTTTCTACAGAAGTATACAACCCCATGACTCAAAGAAAATAGAGAAAAGCAAAGCAAAAAATAAAACTATGGGTTATCTCCCAAGAAGTGCTTGTCTTTAACGCCTTTTAGCTAGGCCCAGAAAAATGGAATCAAGTGTTTTCAAGTGAAGAAGCATACAAATTGTAATTTGTTCGAATAATAGAATCAAAATGCAACTTCATTGTTTTTCTAGGAAAGTGTTCCATACCTTTCTTGAGTGGGAATTGATATTTAATATTCCCCTCTTTCATATCAATAACAGCACCAACAGTTCTATGGAAAGGTCTTCCCAAAACAATTGTACAAGAAGCATTGCATTCAATATTCATAACAACAAAATCAACGGGGACCAGGTTATTATTAACCTTAATAAGAACATCATCAACTCTTCCCAAAGTTTCTTTCTAACATTATCAATAAGAAAAATATCCAAATAACAGTGCCCCAAAGGTGGCAAATCAAGCATATCATAAAGTTTTTTAGGCATAACAGAGATACTAGCACCAAGATCACATAGAGAACCTTCATTTTAATGATGGGTTCACATCTTAATTCATCTTCTCTAATTTGTATGAGAGCATTTGTAATATGTTTTGTGAAAGCCATATTCATAGTACTAGCATTAGGACACCTAGCAAACTTTTGAATGAATTTAATTACTTCAGTTATGTTGCAATCATCAAAGTCAAGATCATTTTTATCAAAGGTAATGGGACCATTGTCTCCCATTTTTCTAAAAATTTCAGCACTTTTATTAGGAACATTTTTAGAAGTTCCAGGCAATTTCAAACGTTTAACAGTAGAGGTGGGAGTATTGCCAACACCAATTACTTTACCTTTGATAGTAGAAGGTTTACTAGCATGAGAAGCTTCAGTTTTACTAGTGGTGGTAATGGTGCAAACATTAGTTATATTATTCTTTCTAGCTATTTCATCTTCTCTTTCCCATCTAGCATGCAATTCAGCTAACATCCTAACATTATCATCAATTCGAATTTGAATGTCATTCAAAGTTTTTTTTTCTTTAACATCATGAGGCATAACCTTTTGTTTCAGAAAATCAACATCAAAAGCAAGGCTATCAACTTTAGAAGAAAGAACATCAATTTTGCCAAACTTTTCCTCAACATATTTATTGAAAGTAGTTTGTGTACTAATAAAATTATTAAATATGTTCTCAAGATCAAAGGGTACACTTTTATTGTTGTGGTAGGAATTACCATAAGAATTTAAATAACCATTGTTATTATTGGGAGGATATGGCCTATAATTATTGCTACCAAAATTATTCCTATAAGCATTGGTTTTGAAATTATTATTTTTAATGAAGTTCACATCAAGATGCTCTTCTTGAGCAACCAAAGAGGCTAAAGGAACATTGTTTGGATCAACAGGAGCATGGACATTCACAAACATAGACATAATAGCATCAAGTCTATCACTGAAAGAGAAGGTTTCTTCAACAAAATTTACCTTCTTACCTGTTATAGCTCTCTCAGTGTGCCATTCAGAATAATTTACCCACCTTTGCCATTGTAGAACAAAACGTTTTCGGGTTGAAGTAATTACACACATTTACCCACCTTCAGCCCCGGGGGAGAACTACTCCATCCTCATCATGGGAAACATCAACGGCAATGAAGATGGCGGTGGAGTAGATGGAGATGGCTCTGGGGGCACTTCCCCGTCCCGGCAGGGCGCCGAAACAGAGATTTCTGACCCTAGAAACTTGTCGGCGGCGGCGGTGGCGGCGGAGCTACGGTACTTTTCGTGGAAGGGGGCCGATTTATTTAGGGTTAACCTTCCGAGGGGAATAAATAGGCGAAAGGGCAACGTCGGTGGGTGGCCAGGGGCCCACACCACCCCATGGTGCGGCCAGGGGCGGGCCGCCCTATGGTGTGGCACCCCTGTGGCCCCCCTCTAGGACTCTTTTGGACTCCGTGGATCCTCCAGGAATTCTAAGACTTCTGGGCTTCGAATCATCCAATTCCGAGAATATTTTCAGAACAACTCTTTTGAAACTAAAAACAGCAGAAAACAGGAACTGCTCTGTGGCATCTTGTCAATAGGGTAGTCCCAGGAAATCGATAAAAATGGCATAAAGTGTAAGGAAAACATTTAGCATATGACATGAAAACCACATGGAACAACAGAAATTAAGGATATGTTTATGACGTATCAATGACCCCTCTTTTTTCTAGAGGAGGTACTAGCAGGGCTGCCACCACTGCGTGGCATTGAGCATTAAATTGATTTGATACCTGGAGCAACATTGCCAAACCAATCCCCTATAGGACCAATCCCCAAGAGACACAGGAAATTCAGAAACAAGTACAAAAGTTTCTTTATAAAGGGCATATTCACATTAACCTATGTCCATGTGTTGTTCCTGTTATTTTAGTTCCTATGAAATATGTTACTTGGCGCATTTGTGTAGATTCTAGAGCAATTAACAACATCACTATTCGTTATCGTCATTATATACCTCGTTTGGAAGACATGTTAGATGAATTAAGTGGTGTTGCTGTTTTTTCTAAAATTAATTTGCGTAGTGGTTATCATCAAATTAATATGCAAGAAGGAGATGAGTGGAAAACAACCTTTAAAACAAAATTTGGTTTATATGAATGGTTACTGATGCCTATTGGTTTAACTAATGCACCTAGTACTTTCATGAGACTAATGAACCATGTTTTGAGAAATTTTATTGGCAAGTTTGTGGTTGTGTATTTTGATGATATATTAATTTACAGCCGCAATGACTATGAGAATATTGACCATATTAGACACGTTTTCATGTCATACGTTAAAACAGACTTTACGGTAATCTTGCTAAGTGCACATTTTGCAAAGATAAGGTCATATTTCTAGGATATGTTGTTTCTAAGCATGGTATTGAAGTTGATGAGTATAAAATTGAAGCTATTAAAAATAGCCTATTCCAATGAATGCTAGTCAAATAAGAACTTTTAATGGATTGGCTGGGTTTTATAGGAGATTTGTCAAAGACTTTAGTACACTTGCTGCACCTTTAAATTATCTAACTAAAAAGGTGTTGGATTCGAATGGGGTGTTACACAAGATATTGCTTTTGATGAGATTAAGCAACGTTTGATTTCTGCACCATTGTTAGTACTTCCTGATTTCAATAAGCAATTCGAAATTGAACATGATGCTAGTGGTACTGGAATTGGTAGTGTGCATATGCAAGAAAACAAACATGTGACTTATTTTTCTGAAATATTACATGGTGTCCAATTTAATTATTATGTTTATGATAAGGAATTGTATGCGCTTGTTATAGTTCTTGAGGTTTGGAAACATTATTTGTGGCCAAAATAATTTATCATATATTCTGATCATGAGGCATTGAAATTTTTAAAGAGCAAATCTAGTCTTAATAAATGTCATGCTAAGTGGGTTGAACTCATTGAATCTTTCCCATACATCATTAAGTACAAGAATGCCAAGATAATGTAGTTGTTGATGCTCTTGATGTGAGGATTTGTATGCTCAAGATAATGATTTTAAGCTTGCATATGCGAATAGTTCTAATGTGAAAGCATGGGATAAATTTCATGTGAATAATGGATTTTTGTTTAGATATAACAAATTATGTGTACCCGAGTCGTCCTTGCGTTTGTTATTGTTGCAGGAATCACATAGTGGTGGATTGATGGGACAATTTGGGCGTGAGAAAACACTTCTCATGTTAGCTGACCACTTCTATTGGTCACGCATGAGGAGAGATGTGGATAGGTTTGTGAGGCGTTGCATTACTTGCAAAAAGGCTAAATCAAAATTAAAGCCTCATGGTTTGTATACTCCTCTATATTTGTGGTAGTGGATAGATTCTCTAAAATGTCACACTTTATTGCATGCCACAAGAGCGACGATGTGTCACATATTGCTAATCTTTTTTCAGGGACATAGTGAGATTACACGGAGTACCAAGGACTATTGTTTCTGACTGTGACGTGAAGTTTATGAGCTACTTTTGGAATACACTTTGGGGGAAGCTGGGGACAAATTTGTTGTTTTCTACTACTTGTCACCCCAAACTGATGGCCAAACAAAGGTGGTGAATCGCACATCATCCACCTTATTGAGAGCTATGATAAATAAGAATCTGAGAGAGTGGGAAGATTATTTTCCGCATGTGGAGTTTGCTTATAATAGAGTGGTGCATTCTACTGCTCAATTGTTCCCTTTTGAGGTGGTGTATGGTTTTGAACCAATAACACCACTTGATTCGCTGCCACTTACCATAGAAGAAAGAGTAATCATAAAGGCATCCAAGAGAGGATATTTCATGAGGAGCATCCATGAGAAAAAAAGCAAGCAATAGAGAAGAAGGGAAGAGACTTAATATAAGAAGAGGAAGGAAGTCTTGTTTTGGCCAGGAGACTTGGTGTGGGTGCATTTACGCAAAGATAGAATTCCCACATTATGCAAGTCCAAGTTGATGCCTAGAGGTGTTGGTCCATATAAAGTGCTTACCAAGATACACGATAATGCCTACATGATTGATCTTCCAAGTTATGAGTTTAGTATGAGTAATTCTTTTAATGTCGTTGATTTGACACCATACCATGGAGAGGGCCTTGATGCGTTTGAGGACGATGCCTTTTCACGGGGGGGGGGGGATTATGAGGACATCCCTAGTTCTTCGACACCTTGTCCAATTGAAGATGTTGATGTTCAAGATAAACCCAATGAATTGAGAATTGGTCCAATGACAAGATCAAGAACCAAGTTAATAGAACAGCAGGTGAACTCACTCTTACTATAATATTATGTTTGTATTGATGAGAATTGTATACTACCTAAATCTATGCATTTATGTATGATCAGGGTTGTTGATAACACAAGCATGGATGGAGGACAACATCAAGAGGAGTTGGAAAACACGGAGGAGCTGCTGGAAAACAAACATCACAAGCTAGAAAACAAGCATGCTATGGTGGAAAACAAGTGTGCACACATGGAGGAAGTCATAGAGATTATTTCCCACAATAGTACAAGGAAGGCGAAGAAAACAGAAGCTAAAGGAGAGGGAATTGGGAGCATCAAGGACATTTCCTTGCTTGTACCAGCCCATAATTGATATTTCTCCGTGGAGGCTTATGGGGGCACCAAGGACATGTATTTGGTTGTCCCATAAGAGTGGAATAAGGACCTGTGAGTCCAAAGTAGCCGCACCCCCTTCATGGATCGGTTTGTATCTTTAGGGTGGAGTCCAAACTTAAGTCAATCGAGTCCTAGTCGGTTTGGACTAGGTGGTTCTTCCGCAATGGCATTGTGGCCGCACCCCTCCCTCTTATACACCTCCCACATGTGTGTGGAGAAGGTTTATACTATGTTATACCTTAAACCCTAGAACCTTCATTGTTTGATTGCGAGAAGCATTCATCTGGAATTAATACAACTGCAAGTTTTGCGTGCTATCTACTATCCCATTGGGAATTAGGTGATACAGGACCACTAGTAGTCAGTGGCTACTCGTGCAAGTGTGAGGAGCTGCGAATATCCAAGGGATTAGTTGATGTTGCATTGGCATCGGGGATTAGCCGAAGAGTTCGTTTCAAGACACAAGTTATCATCCACCAATTATCATGTGAGTTCGCTGAGAAGATCGGCCCAACCCTTATCAATGACCATACCATTAAGTGCAAGAAATATTGTCACCAGATGAAACATGCACTCAAGATTATTGAAAAAACTGGAGAAGGACTCAGACTTCACAACAATTACAAACACCTAAAGACATTGAGAGAAGGACTTGAAGAAACTCAAGAATATGTAGATTACACCACCAACCTAGTTACTTAGTTAGAACAACATGAACTTGTTAGTATATTGATCATACCAATGAGTGTGGTATGACAATATTAGTTTGTTTGCTAAACCTTGTTGTTTGGTTTGATAAATGATTGTTAGAAGTTTCTTATAAGATGAGTTTCCTTGATCTAGTGTGTTGGGGTAGGAACCTTCTTTAGATCTTTCTAAATGTCTAATCATCCCGGATAAACCCACATATGCCTCCTCGTGGTGACCCCAGCAACAACGAGAACAACAATGATACAATGGAATAATTGATCAGTACCCAAGCCCAACTCGTGCCAATGATGGCTCAGTTTATTGCAGCAACAACCAACAACAACAACTATAATCCACCACCACCTCCACCGCCACCACCCCCTAGTGGATAGACTCACCAGATTCCTGATGCTTAAACCTGTTAAGTTCTCCTTTACCGCAGAACCAATAGTGGCAGACGACTGGCTCCCCTCTCTTAACAAGGACTTGGTGACATGTGAATGCACTAAAGCTGAGAAGGTGAGGTTCACTGCTCACCTACTTGAGGGACTCGCTAAAATGTGGCGAGAGACTTACAAAGTGTCACATCATCTGGAGGGAATGACCTGGGAGTGTTTCATAGAAGGGTTTTGCAATGCTTACATTTCCTCTGGCATAATGAATCTAAAGAGGGACGAGTTCCATAGTCTAAAATAGGGAGGTAGTACTCTGAAAGAGCACATGGATGACTTCTACACATTGTCAAGGTATGCACCCACGGATATTTATACTGATGCTCAGAGGGAGGATAAATTCCTAAGTGGGCTCAAGGGAGAACTGAAGATACCTCTATCTGTAGCTTCTGCTCCAAACTATCAAGCTCTGCTAGACCAAGCAATCACTATGGATAACAATATGAGGAAGGAATAAAATAGGAAGAGGAAGTTTGGTGTTAGAAGGGCCCACTCTGAGTCTTCACATAAGAAGCAACATTTTTCTGAAGGCAATGATGGTCATGTCTTTCACATGAATGAAAGCCATCATCATGGTGGAAATGACCACAACCACCACGCCATAACCACAATGGATACATGACGGAAAACAATGGACAACCCAATAACAATGGCAATGGTAATATTCAGCATCGTCGCCAAGACAAGAAAGACATTAGCCATATACAATGCTATAAGTCAAAGTACATGGGGCATTATTCAAGCAACTGCCCAGCAAGGAGGAACATGTCACCAAACCCAAAGTAAGAATAGTCCAAGACGAATGAAGTTATAAGGATGCCAATAATGCAGTAAGAGATGATGAGCATCGAGAAGTATCAATCCAAGAATGAGTGTTATGTGAAGTTTATTTTAGAAATAATTTTTCTTTAGAAGGTGCTCCCAATGTAATAAAATACAATGATGTTATGTGCTCTCATTGTAATAAAATGTTATAGGAGAAGTGTCTTTCCTCATTTTGAAAAGTATAGTTATGTGAGAATTGCAACAAATATACGGAAATCAAGAATATTTTTGAAGAAGATTCCTATCTTCATATGAAGATTTTCCTACACCAAGAGTAGAATCGATGAAGAAGCTCAACCACCTAGATAGTGTTGCTTAAGAGTTCTACGCAACCCAATAGTATGAGGACCGATAGTTTAGCTCAGGTCTATCTTACAGATTGGAGACTTTCTATTAGACAAGTAAGGTGACCTAGTGTTACTATGCGAGATTCACCAATCTAAGTACAAGGTAATGATTGAGTGCAACATGGATTGGCCCCCATGATAACTACTCATATTATTCACTCTTGCTATGAGGAATGATAAATATAGAGTGGCATACCTATTTGAAGGACGAGATGTTAAGCCTTAACCATATAATGGTAAGATGTAAAAATAAACCTATGTTAGGAAAGTATTGCTGAACCTACTATTTTCGGTGCGGACCAGACCATCCTTGGAGGTATCAAACAATGGAAGATATTGCCTACCGTCAGAGTTTCGTTGTAAATAGCATGATGGTTGTCTTCAAGGATGATAACAACCATATGGAAGATTACCAAGGATATAAAAAGACCAAGTTTAGAGTGACCCAAGGAATTTTGATTGACCCAAAGAGTGACACCTCAGTGTCAAATGTAGTTCAACAAACTTATGTTGAACTACAGCTCTACTGCAAGGGAAAGTTCTACTCAAGCCATCTTGAGTAAAACCACATTCCAAGCCATGTGACTAGACACACCCTACTCGAGGTGTATATGGACCCATATGACCCTAAAGGATGTATACATGGATTGAAGACCCCCAAATACCAACAAAGGGCTATACAAGAATTTTATGGATGATGAAGTATGACCCCGGCTAAGGATATAGTAAACCCAACAGCTAGTTAGACAAGATTTTTAGACTACCCACAAAAGTTTCTTTAAGGGTGGTAGCCCATCTAGTTGCTATGGAAGCCAAGTAACCTAAACCTATCTTTCTTTCTAGGCTTCCCAAATCCCAGGACGAGATTTCTTTAAGGGCGGTAGCATGTAAAATCCTTGATTTTTTGAAAGTTAAAAAATCACTAAAAATTGAAACTTTTATTTTCTTGTTAAGGCAAGCCACCAAAAAAAAACTCAAACACATATGAAATATTATGTCTATTCCAATGTTATTGGAATTAAAAATCCAAATATGCATCTATTTCCTTAACTTTAAACCTATTCAAAATTAAATAATCTTTACTTAAAGTAATTGTTTTCTCTCAGCAAACCTTATTATATAAAAGGTTTTCAAATAAAATATTACCTTGAGAATGTTTCTGGCAATTAAAGCCATAGGATTATTACCTTTAATAATTTTTTACGCCTCAAAAATATTTTATGATAATAAAAAGTATTTATATTGGTTTTCAAATGATAAACCAAGTTTTAATCATCAAATGGTTTTATCAAATTTGTTGTTTATGAAAATAATTTGAAAGGACTTGGGTAAAAAATATTTTGATTTTTAGGAAAATTTCTTAATTTATTTAACCACAATTCTATTTCTAAGTATTATTTTTTATTAAGTACTATTAGTGAATTATTTATATTTTCAAAACATAAAAATTGAAATGTGTTGAAATGCTTATAAAAATGTTCTAAACAGAAAGTTATTATTTTTACAAATTCTTAAAATTTTATTTGAGGTTAAAAGGATTTATTAATCAAAAGATAAAGAAAAGAGATTAAAAAAGGGATGACGTCATGATGATGCTATCATCATCAACCTTCAGTCGTTCCTCTTCTTTCGTTTCTACCCGAAATGGGTGAAATCAAATCCCTTGATTACGGCTGTCTTTGTGCGTGGATGGCCCCCAAGCACACCAATTTAAAGCCAATCGTCTCCTCTCTCATTCCCCTCGGCTCATTCTCCAAATAGCGCCACGAGGCTCAAGAAATTCCTCACCGGAGATCTCTCTGACGCCGTAGGAGCTCGATTCCGGCCATGATAGTGTGTCCCTGCCGCCCATTTTGGTCCCCTTTCGATCCTCTAAACCATGCGCACCCTCCTAAAGATTTGTTCAAAAAAAATTGCAGCGAGGAGCCCGCGCCGTGCACATCGGAGGTTCACCAGCGCCCGAGCCGCTGTGTCCACCTCCTTCCGTCGCTCCTGGACAAGCCCCTTGACGCCGTCACCGCCATTTTTCCCCGCCATGCACCCTTGAGCCCCTTCGTGGCCTCCCCGTGCCTGAAGACCCCTCGTAGCCTCGCCGTCGTCCACTTACGTGGAAGCAGCACCGCCGCTACCATTTCTAGAGGAACCACGCCGTGGTGAGCCCCCCTCTCTCCCCCTTTTTTATTTCCTCCCGTTAGATCTTAATCCCACGATGGATTTTAAATCGAGCCGAGCCACGCCACGACTTAAGCCGAGCTGCATCTTAAGCTAGGCCCAGCTCGAGCCCAGCCAATCAGGAGCTGCCACTTGTGCCAGGCTTTTTCTCTTTTATTCTAGAATAGAAAATAATTGTAACATTTGCAGAAAACCCCATGGAACTTAGAAACTTCATAACTTTTAATCCACAAGCCCAAATTTAGTAAACTTGGACTTTTTGAAAAGCCCTTGACATTTAGCACTGTCCAAATTCAAATTTGAATATTTAAAATTTGTCCAAATTCAAAATGGCCATTCGGATGAATTTTGGCATAATTCAAATTCTACAAACCCAAAAATTGCAAATAAATATATTGGGAAACCTTAAGATGTATTCTAACAGACCCTTCTGCCAAAATTAATTGTTGGACGGGTTTAGATTTAAGCTGGACATTTGAGTATTTTCGACATAGATTTAATTCCATAAATAATTAGAATATGTTTTCATATGAAACATTGCTCCAAATAATAACCTTGGACCAGAGGCATCAGTACCGAAAGCATTTGGACACCCTTGAACCAATTCCATGTAAGTTTGGCCAAAATTCCCTCCATAGTGTTAGCCACTTCGAAAATTTTGTAGTAATAGTGAAACCCTATTAGAAGAAGTTGTGGTGTGATTATTTTGATCAAGACCAACACTCAATACATGTTACCCAAGTAACTTATTAGTATATGGAGTTAAAGAGTAAGCTAAGAATCAACAACACATCAAGAATCAACAAGACATCAAGATAAAGTGACTCCATGGAAAACAATATCTGCATCATCAAGCAAGAGTTATGGACTACATCATCAGGAACTGAAGAAGTACTTGGAAGAATGAGAAGAAGATGGAAGAACTTGACTCGATCCTTGTCACGATAATTCCTTATAATTGTGTAATGAGTCTACACCAACCCTGACCAAAATGGAAATCTAACCCAAACACTCTAAGTTCTATTGATATATGGAATTGAGTGATCAACCCCAATCCTTCCATTAGAATGTTGAATGAGGTGAAAACACTTATTCATCCTTGGTGAACTCTTGGAACTTCCTTGACAAGTATGTCTAATGGAGTTGGGATCTTTCAAACCAAAACTTGTCCAACTTATAACCATTGGTTATACCCTAAACCATATCACCATAGTTGTGATAAACTTTGACGTTGCCTTAACCCATCTAGCTTGAAAACCCTTTAGACTATGTTTGTGGAATGTTATGTTTTCTCTTCCATTGGTTGATAATGTTTATTTATTGTTATTTGTTTGACTTGTTTAGATTGTACGAAGAGAAACGATCTAGTTGTAAAGAGAGTGTACCTCTACACCAACTTCAACAAGGCAAGTGGCACATCATAAACCACCTATGTATTTTCTATATGCATTAGAGATTTTGAGTAGTTTGCATGATAGAAAATATCTTCTACATAAGTGTTATGCTACGCTAATATCCTAGTAGGATGTAGCTACCGTGTGTTATCCTGATAGTGTGGAAAACATTGAACTTAGTAGAATTGCTTAGCTAGGCTCATCAAATGTTTTATTAGATGTTAAGGATGAAACTACTAAGTTTAATGAACAACCTGGGTGGATTGGTTGTTGAAAGTTGAGTGTCTCCTCAGGAGTAATACCGGAGGTGTTCACTTGAGGAATGCCACCCAGGAACAAAGGGATTACTATGTCCTTCTAAGTTTTGATGCTTCAAGTGCAGCCTTTAGTCATATGGACTCTGTCTTGATCAACTAAGTTGAATGAACTCACCAAGCTTGACATGAAGATGTAGAAGGTGTATGTGGAGCGGGTCAAGCCAAACGGTGGTGGGATTTTTTATGGAAGTTCTTGTCTCAATTTCCTCTTTTCCTTAACAGATTCTGAGTGTACAGGATGTTTGGTTGATTTGAGTCTAAAGGTGAAAGTTCACATACTCTGTAGAGTCAACAAACTAAGATCTTAGTCGTGTCCCCGACGGTGAACAACTATGAGCAGTTGGACAAGGAAATGACAGAAGAATCTCATCATCTCAATTTCATAATAAAACTTGGTGGTTGATTACGGGACGAAATATGGAGCACTGGTGATGTTATCCTGGTGGCACAGGAAACCCACACTAATGGTGATGCTTACCAGCAAGGTGACACAGGAAATCCACATGTCCATGTTTTTAAGTGGTGATGCAATCTAACAAAGGTGCACAAGAACTCCACAACTTTTGTGGTGATGTTTACCAATAAGGTAGCAAAGGAAATCCACGATGTTCTTATCTAAAGGATAAAATTGTTTTATGAAAAATTATAGGAAAAAGCTTGCTTGCTGACAATAGCCAAGCTCCACCAAGTAAAATATTCATGTAGCTACATGTTTGCCACCTATATCCACCATAGTGTTACTTGCCAGTATATTTAATTATACTGACCCCTTGTGGCTGCATATTCCATATTGACGAGTGAGGATTTCGTTTACGATCTCGAGTCTACAACCAACATGTTTTTTCCGTGGCATATGAAGAAGATGAGGCTCAAAGTTGTACTATGTTTTCTGCTCTAATACTATGTTTACTGCTACTCTTCCGAGGCTATGCAAGTTGTAATTTAATTATGATGTAAAGACTGGATCATGTGATGTAACATAATTTGATGCATTTTCATGATATTTCATCTTCTACTGTGGTGCTATCATTTGATCCAGAGACTAGCACAATAACACAAATGTTCTTGCATTATTTGAAACTGGGAACGCTACAAAGTCGTTGACAATGGACAAAGGGTGCCTGCTCGAAGATGTCGAGAGGGGTGATCCTTATAGCATGAGATGCTCGAAATGAATTGGTGGAATGAAAAGATGATGCATTTCAGTAGTCGAGTCGCTTTCTCATCTCTTTTGAAAATACTCCATGTGACGTGTTATTCCTTCCTCGATTTGGAAAACTAAATATTGCTTTATGAAAATATAACTTCATAAACCGTTTTTCGAAACAACACATATATAATAGGTTAATTAAGCCTTGTTGAGTACCTCGAGTACTCAAGTTTGCTTCAATTTAGTTCAGATGAAGTTCCTCACACTAGTGGTCATTTCAATATGAACATCGACGAGTAGTTTGGGGTTGCCAGGTAGCAGCCTGGAATCTATGAGCTGGGACGTTGTAACATCCCTGATTTTTGGAGGAATTCAAAAATCACAAAAAATTTAAAACTTTTGTTTTCCACTAATGCAAGCCACCAAAAACCAATGAAACACAACACAAAGAGAAATAATAGAGCTTTTCCAAAGTATTGGAATCGCTAAATCCATTTGAGCCTCTATCTGATAAACCCTATTTCTAAATAGTCATAAAGTGTCCTCTTTGATTTTAAACCATTTTGAAAATCCAAAAATTATTTGTGATGGAAACAACACAAAATGGATTTCATTTGAAAGTATTTGTTTTTACAAAACTATAGAAATTTATTTGAGACAATTTGGACTTATAAAACCATAGTTATGATTTATTAAAGAAAACCGAAAAAAAGGAACAGAAAAAAAAAGAGCAGCCGAGCGCAGCAGCCCAACTGGGTCGGCCCCTTTTCTCTGTCTTCTCCTATCTATCGCACGAGGCCACGCAAAACGGCGGCAAACAGCCCAGCAGAGCCCCAGCTCGCTCCTCTCTCTCTCTCTCCCAGTCGCTGCAAGATGGGCTCCGCCAGGTTGACACCGCGTGACGCACGTAGACGTTAGCACCGGCCTCGATGTCCACGCCATAGAAACCACCGTCGTGCCTGAGACGGACACCTCGCGACCCAACCCCTCCTCCACGCCAACGCCCAATAAAACCCCGCCTCCCACCTCGACGTCCGCGTCTCGCCGCCTCCCGAAAGAAAATCCTAACCCTAAATCTCTCTGTCACTGGTAGCCGACGCCGCCATTGAAGACTTCCTCGGGAGCTTCTGCAGCCGTCGTTCCACGTCTTGAGAGGAGAAGGAGAGGAAACGAAGAGGAGCATCGCAACTCGACGAGCCCGCCGTCGTGCTCAGATTCGCCAGAGGAGCTCCACAACCCTGGCGCCGTCCACGCTCGAGAAGCCCCGCCGTCTCCTTCCCCGTCTCCGGCGACCCCCGGACCACGGTCGGCCAGATCTATTCAGGTTCGTCGGAACGGCATCAGACGCGCACGATTTGATCCCGTTAGATCCAGATCGTGTGGTTCTGGTCAACTCACTTATCCATGCCACTTAGCCTCGTCAGCATGCCACGCAAGCGCCGCGTCAGCTGCCTAGCCCAATCAGAAGCCGCCACGTGGCCCAGCCTATTTTGAAATTTCTCCCGGTAGAATTATTTTGGCAGTTTTGCAGAAACACCCCTGGATATTAGAATCATCATAAATTTTTAACCGTAGATCCAAATTTAGCAAACTTGGACATGTAGAATATTTTGGCACTATCCAAATTCAAATTTGACAAACTTAAATTTGTTCAAATTCAAATATGCTTGTTTGATAAATTTTTGCATAGTTTAAATACTACAAATTTAAAAATTGCAAATAAAATAACCCTGGAAACCTTAGGATGTATAATTTCATGATCTCTGACCCAAAATAATTTTTGTACCAATTAAAATTGAATTTAGAATTGTTTGGCTTTTTGAGTGTTTTTGACTTAGTTTAAATTCTGTAAATATTTTCAATATGTTTTCTTTAGCAATTTTGTTCCAAGTGCTAACCCTAGACTAGAGAGACTAAAACCTAAGCCCTTGGATGCTTTGAAACCATGTCCATGTAAATTATTCTAGTTGGCCCTCCTAGTTGAAAACCACTAAGTCTAGATTACTGAAAAGCCATGGAGAGGATGCTACAAGTGTCAACTTGAAGATTTTCAACATGAAACAAGAATACCAATGAAGGACTTAGCCAAGAAAACCAACTTCAGAAGCATCTCCAAAAAGAAGAAGCATTTAGAAGAAAATAAAGAGGAACTTCAAGAAGACCAACCCTTTTCCCTCTATGTCTTTCTCCCTTTTCTTTGCTGTTTCCCTTAGAACTTATGCTATGGCTAAGTTAGATAAAGTCCATACATAGTTTGTATCAAAATCATCAATTGTTGGAAAATTCAATGAAGACACCACACCAAGGAAGAAGCTACAAAGGAGCCTGAAGATTGTCCAAGACCAATCATGTGAAGACTTAGGATTTTTTTCCAATACTTCGAATTTATTTTCCAAGTGAGAGAGTTTTGAAGACTTCAACAAGGAGCTTTTCATCAAGAAGAACTACATTAACAAGAAGCCAACTCAAGAAGAAATACTCCCCCAAAAGAGAAGGAGAAGATGAATAATTTTACAAGTCATTTTTAAGGAACTCTAACAATATCATCTACCTCTCTTACTCTATATGACTAAGTCCCTAAACTCAATAATGAGGACTACAAGGAATGACGAAAGAATCTCAACACCATTTTAAATAAGTAAAATTTTGTCCAAGTAAACAGTAGTTGTGGTGCTAGAATTTCAATCCAATGTTGCCTCCCTTTGAGAAGAAAAGTTTGTTTTACAAAAGAGATAGGAGAAAACTTGCTTTATGAAAACTTAGCCAAAACTCCACTGAGCCAAATATGCATGTAGTATTAGGCTTGCCATTTATGTCAACCATAGTGTTACTTGCCAATACATTAAATTGTATTGACTCCCTTGTTGTTGCATATTCCATCCTATAGATAAATCTGAAGACGAGTGAGGTTTTCGTTTAGGATCTCGAGTCTACAACCAACATGTTTTTCTTGTGGCACATGAAGAAGATGAGGCTCAATGTGTACTATGTTTTCCGTTGTAATTATGTTTCTTGCTAGTCTTCTGAGACTATGCAAGTTGTAATCATATTTTGTAAAGACTGGATCATACGATGTAATAGATTTTGACGCATTTGCATGATATTTCATTTTGAACCGTGGTGCTAGAAATTGATCCAGGGACTAGCACAATAACACAAGGGTTCTTACATTATTTAAATGTGGGAACACTACAAAATAGTATCAGAGCCTTGTGTTGCCTGTAGAATTCGAGACACCAAGTTTGGAAAAGACCATAGGCTTGAAAATCTACTTTTTTCAAACTTTCTATAAACAAGACATCTCATCTTAATATTTCTCTTATCCTCTCACCTATTATTCACCTTCAAAAACCTTCATCTCTTATTATAGATGACCTATCTCAGGGTTTTTTTTCATCAAGACACGATTGGTTATAATCATGCTAAGGTGCAAGGAATAGTTTTCACATGACCCTTTTGGTTTCAACATGAAGATCTACACTCAACATAATTGAAGAAAACATGGAGATATACTCAGACTCCCCAACAATCAGAAAACATCTCAAGACCATTTAAGGAGACTCCAGAAGATATAGATGAGACCACCAATCTGCTTAGTTTGTTAGAACAACGTCAACATGTTAGTATATTGATCATACCAATGAGTGGGGTATGACGATATTAGTTTGCTTTCCTAAGACCTTGTTATTTGGCGTGAAGAGTGATTGTTAGTTATTGTTTATAAGATGAGTTTCCCTTGATCTGCTGTTTTGGGTAGGGTATTCTTTAGTATCTTCTAATCTCTACTCACCTCTTCCTAAAAACCCAAACAGATGCCAAGCCAAAACCTCAACAGCACTGAGAAGTGAACAGCAATGCAAATGCTACTAGAGGCTCAGACCTAACTAATTCAACTGATGGCCCAAAATCAAGCCAGCAACCCCAATATGGATTTAACCCCAGGAATGTAGAAAGTGCTAGATACCCAATCACAAATAGTGCAGATGATGTCCCATATTGTGACCAATGTTGAAAAATGACAACAAGGACTTAAAAGAGGAGATGAGTTCAACACTCAAAGCATGCAAAGCTTGTGGGGAAATAGGACACTCATCCAAAGAATGTCCTGATGGGTGGCCCCCTGTTGATGCAAGCAATGCAACGGAAGAGTACATCACACAGGTTACTTGTCTTTTGTGTGAAGGAACAAGACATGTCCCATCACAATGTCCACTTTACCCCATGGTACAACAGGTAGGACAACAAGTGGGAGTGGAAATGATTAGTACATTCAAGGAGAATGTAGGAAAACAAGAAGTGAAAAGGAAACGTAAGTGGGATAATATTCATATAGACAGTATCAAGATGGATATTGGAGCCAAGACTACCCCACATGCCCATTCATCCAAACTTCCCACCAAAAGTTGTTATTCTTGTGAGGAGGATGGACACTTATCCAGAAATTGACCCAACAAGCAACCCAGACCCTCAGCCAATGTAGTGGAGTATATTGGACAGGAGTTTGAAGACATGATGGCCAAGACCATACCTATAAAAGGGAACATGGACATGTCTATAGTATTTTGCCTTTGCTGTAGAGAGATCGACACTTCACAGATAATTGACCCAAAAGGAGGGACCTAAGCAAAGTCACTTGTTTTAAGTGCAGAGATACAGGACATTATGCTAGTGACTTCCCAAAGAAGAAACTTCAGCAACCCAAGGACATCAGCCAAGTGACCTGATTCCCATTGTAATAAAATACTATAAGAGTAGAATCAATGAAGAAGCACAATTATCCTATTGGCATTGAATAAGAGTCTCTTACTACCCATAAAATTTTCTTTTAAGGGTGGTAGCCACCCAATTGCAATGGAACTCGGATACCCCAAAACTATCTTTCTTTCTAGCCTTCCCAAATCTCGGGATGAGATTTCTTTTAAGGGTGGTAGTGTGTAACATTCCTGATTTTTGGAGGAATTCAAAAATCACAAAAAAAAAATTAAAACTTTTGTTTTCCACTAATGCAAGCCAGCAAAAACAAATGAAACACAACACAAAGAGAAATAATAGAGATTTTCCAAAGTATTGGAATTGCTATATCCATTTGAGCCTCTATCGGATAAACTCTATTTCTAAATAGTCATAAAGTGTCCTCTTTGATTTTAAACCATTTTAAAAATCCAAAAATTATTTGTGATGGAAACAACAAAAAAATGGAATTCATTTGAAAGTATTTGTTTTTACAAAACTATAGAATTTTTTTTGAGGCAATTTGGACTTATAAAACCATAGTTATGATTTATTAAAGAAAACAGAAAAAAGAGCAGCCGAGTGCAGCACCCCAACTAGGTCGGCCCCTTTTCCCTGTCTTTGCCTATCTATCGCGCAAGGCCGCTCAAAATGGAACCAAACAGCCCAGTAGAGGCCCAGCTCGCTCCTCTCTCTCCCAGTCGCTGCCTGATGCGCCCCGCCTCGTTTACCCCGCATGACGCACGCAGACGTCAGCACCGGCCTCTACGTCTGCATCATGGAAACCACCACCGTGCCCAACGCGGACACCTCGTGACCCGACCCCTCCTCCATGCCAATGCCCCATAAAACTCTGCCTCCCGCCTCGACGTCCACGTCTTTCCACCTTCCGAAAGAAATCCTAACCCTAAATATCTCTGTCGTCGGTAGCCTCCGCCACCATTGAAGACTTCCTCGAGAGATTCCACAGCCGCCGTTCCATGTCTTGAGATGAGAATGAGAGGAAACAAAGAGGAGCACCGCAACTCGACGAGCCCGCCGTCGTGCTCAGATTCGCCGGAGGAGCTCCACAACCCCGGCGTCGTCCACGCCCGAGAAGCCCCGCCGTCTCCTTCCCCGTCTCCAGCGACACCCGAACTGCGGCCGGCCAGAACTATTCAGGGCCGTCCGATCGGCATCGGACGCGCACGCTTTGATCCCGAAGAGGTACGTTTGTGCCCGTTAGATCTAGATCGTGTGGTTCTGGTCACCTCACTTATCCACGCCACTTAGCCTCGTCAGCATGCCACGCAAGTGCTACGTCAGCTGCCCAGCCCAATCAGAAGCCGCCACGTGGCCCAACCTGTTTTGATATTTCTCCGGTAGAATTATTTTGGTTGTTTTGCAGAAACAACCCTGGATATTAGAATAATCATAACTTTTTAACCGTACATCCAAATTTAGCAAACTTGGACTTTTTGAAATCAGCATGACATGTAAAATCTTTCGGCGCTATCCAAATTCAAATTAGACAAACTTAAATTTATTCAAATTCAAATATGCTTGTTTGGTGAATTTTGGCATAGTTTAAATTCTACAAATCAAAAAAATGCAAATAAAATATCCCTAGAAACCTTAGGATGTATACTTTCATGTTCTCTGTCCCAAAATAATTTTTATACCAATTAAAATTGAATTTAGAATCGTTTGGCCTTTTGAGTGTTTTTGACTTAGTATAAATTCTGTAAATATTTTCAATATGTTTTCTTTAGCAATTTTGTTCCAAGTGCTAACCCTAGACTAGAGAGACCAAAACATAAGCCCTTGGATGCTTTGAAACTATGTCCATGTAAATTATTCTAGTTGGCCCTCCTAGTTGAAAACCACTAAGTCTGGATTAGTGTAAAGCCATGGAGAGGATGCTACAACTGTCAACTTGAAGATTTTCAACATGAAGCAGGAATACCAATGAAGGACTTAGCCAAGAAAACCAACTTCGGAAGCATCTCCAAAAAGAAGAAGCACTAGAAGAAAATCAAGAGGAACTTCAAGAAGACCAACCCTTTTTCCTCTATGTCTTTCTCCCTTTTCTTTTCTGTTTCCCTTAGAACTTATGTTATGGCTAAGTTAGATAAAGACCAGCCATAGTTTGTATCAAAACCATCAAGTGTTGGAAAATTCAACAAGACACCACATCAAGGAGGAAGCTACAAAGGAGCCTGAAGATTGTCCAAGACCAATCATGTGAAGACTTAGGAATTGTTTCCCAATACTTAGAATTATTTTCCATGTGAGAGAGTTTTGAAGACTTCAACAAGGAGCTTTTCATCAAGAAGAACAACTTCAACAAGAAGCCAACTCAAGAAGAAATACTCTCCCAGAAGAGAACGAGAAGATGAAGAATGTTACAAGTCCTTTTTAAGGAACTCTAACAATCTCATCAACCTCTCTTACTCTATATGACTAAGTCCCTAAACTCAATAAGGAGGACTACAAGGAATGACGGAAGAATCTCAACACCATTTTCAATAAGGAAATTTTTGTCCAAGTAAATAGTAGTTGTGGTGCTTGGATTTCAATACAATGTTGCCACCCTTTGAGAAGAAAAGTTTGTTTTACAAAAGAGATAGGAGAAAACTTGCTTTATGCAAACTTAGCAAAAACTCCACTCAGCCAAATATGCATGTAGTATGAGGCTTTCTATTTATATCCACCATAGTGTTACTTGCCAATACATTAAATTGTATTGACTCCCTTGTGGATGCATATTCCATCCTGAAGATAAATCTGAAGACGAGTGACGTTTTCGTTCAGGATCTCGAGTCTACAACAAACATGTTTTACCTGTGGCACATGAAGAAGATGAGGATCAGTGTGTACTATGTTTTCTGCTGTAATTTTGCTTCCTGCTAGTCTTCTGAGACTATGCAAGTTGTAATCATATTTTGTGAAGACTGGATCATGTGATGTAATAGATTTTGACGCATTTTCGTGATATTTCATTTTGAGCTATGGTGCTAGCAATTGATCTAGGGACTAGCACAATAACACAGGAGTTCTTACATTATTTAAATGTGGGAACGCTACAGACGTTGCCATATGTTGTGGCCTCTTGGGCCTTTTGGTATCTTGTTGTCTAACAACATAATTTTCCTTCCATAGTTCAATGTAATGCTAGGTCATGTGACCTCTAGGTGTAAGCTATACTCTAGTAATAATTTTAATACAACTTTGATCGGTTGTTATTTTTGAGCTCATCATTATACAATTTTGCGGCTTTTCTATGTTGAATGCCGCAGTCAAGGGTTGTGGTGCCAATGATCCACTCCAAGCACGCTTGCCAATGTTTACTCGGCTTGGGAATTGTAACCCAGTGACCCTCGACGTGTGTAGCACTTCCTATGATACATAGTGATGCAGCCCACCCAATTCCACCAAGTGCACCGATGACAAGATCACGAGCAAAGGCCATACATGACAAGGTGAGCTCGCTCCTTTCGCTCCATACTTTCGGTGACTTGGAGGATGGTGCGCTACCTCATAGTTCAACCCTTTGTGTGCTCAGGTTTGAACCCACCACGGAGGTCCTGAAAAGCACCCAAGACGATGCACAAGAAGCTACCAAGGAGGGAGGAGAAGACGGCATCGAGAAAGGAGCTACGACGGAGAAGATACGGGGGGAAACAGCCCCCCCCCCGGCCGCAAGACCCGGCCACGCCGGCCTCCCCCCTCTCCAGGCCGGCCACCAGGTAGAGGAGACTGGCCCCCACCCCGGCCCTAGGACGGCCTCCCTCCTCCTCAGGCCGGCCAACCGCCCGAAGGGCCCGGCCTCCACCCCGGCCCCAGGCCGGCCCCCCTAGGTTGGTTTTCCCCTTCCCCACCCTGGCCCCAGGCCGGCGTGCCCTGGGGGGCGACCCAGCCCCACCCGGCCTCCTAGGCCGGCGTGGCCTGAATACACACAGAAGCTCGGATTTCGCCCCCGTTTTCGCCTACTTTGACCCCCGGCTATATAAAGACTTCTCGAGCTAGATCTAGGGTTTAGAGATGAATTTAGAACATTGAGCTTCGCTCTCTTGTATCCCTCTTTGAGGAACTACTCCTACGGTGTGTACCTAGGAACATATCAAGGCTGCTCCTACGACTTCGTCTAGGATCGTATCAAGGCACATCCAACTACTTGTCCTCTCCCTTTGGGTTTCAGTCAAGAGTTGTCCAATCTTCCTCTCATAGATCCTTGAGGTTCTATTGGTGTAGTGGACCGGCTACGAGTGTGAAACGGTTTGTATCAAGGTGAGTTCAGTTGGATCGATCGTTCTGTAGGCGACCCTCGGGGTTTAGTTGACGGGAGGTTTGGGATCTTTCGATTTTTGCAATTTATCCCCCTTTGTGTTTCCCCACGTTTGCCCACGATTCCCCTCGATTCCCCCTCTCACGTCCTTCGTGTTCTTCCGTTCTTCGTTCGTTCTTGTCGATTCGTGAAGATCGGGCCAATCTAGGAGTTAACCTCCATATCACATAGCATCTCTATATAGCTTTGTTCCCGGTCCGACAATTTCATAAGACTCGTGGATTATTTCATATGCATATATTTTTTATGACTAGGATGGACACAAGGAGCAGCAGTAACAATGTTTTCCGTCCTACGTGCCGATGATTCTAGTCTATCTGTCGTTCTGTGTTTCGGCTAGGGCTGGTAACACCGAAGCCCTTGTGGGTCCATTACTAGTATCACATAACACTTATTTATACCTCCAAGGTTGCGACATTTATCCTCTGTCCCTTTTCAATCAATATCTGTTTGAGGATAGTGCTTTTCCTCAAAATTATTCTAGGTAACATAGGAATGTAACCCGTTCGAGAATTGTCCATGTTGAACCTCTTCAACACCTTTTTTTTGTATGTTCCTTGACTTAGCCCTATTTAGACGTATTAATCTATCACAATAGATCTTGATGCCCAATATATACGCTTCCTCGCCTAAGTATTTCATTACAAAACTCTTTTCCAATGATTCTTTGACTTTCCCATGAAATACTTTATCATTTCGTAATAAAAAAATGTCATCGGCATTGATTACAAGGAATGTTATAGAGATCCCACTTACTTTCTTGTATACAAATGTTTCTTCAAAATTCTGAGTGAAGCCAAACACTTTGAAAACCTTATCAAATCATAAATTCCAACTCATGTGTGCTTGCTTAAGACCATATATTGATCTCTCCATCTTGCATACCTTGCCAACTTGCTTCTGATCAACAAAACCCTCGGGTTATACCATGTACACATACTCAGTTGAACTTCCATTAAGGAAATCCGTTTTGACATCCATTTTCCATATTTTGAAATAATAATAGGCGGTTATTTGTAGCAATATTCTAATAGATTTAAGCATTGGTACGGGATAGAACGTATCTCCCTAGTATACACCTTGAATTTCTCAAAAAACCTATGAGACTTAGCGTGCTTTGTGGACGGTAACATTTCCATCGACATCTATTTTCCTCTTCAAAATATTTTTTATTAAATTGGTCTTGCACTGTAACATCCCAAGTATGAAAAACCACCTTTAGAATGTTTTATTTCTTGTTATTTTATGTTTTGCGTCATGACATCATCATTGCATTTGTGTTGGCATTTGTTTTCCTTTTGTTTGCATTTGTTTTGCATCTGTTTTCAGTTGTTTTCTATTTCAAATTCAAACCAATTTCCAAATCAAATTGTTCATACTTGTTATGTTACATTGTCCAAATAAAAAGTTCAATTAGAAACAGCTATTTGTTTCTATTAAAATAGAAAGCTCAACTATTCACTTGTTATTTATTTAATAACTCACTTAACTCAAATTCCATTCCAAATTCAATTACATTTTTCCAAATAGCAACCATGTTGAAACTTATGAAAATTACAAAACAAGTCTAACCAATTTGTTTCCATTAAACTATAAGGTTCAAACTATTTAAATGTTGGTTTCAATATTTCACTTAATAATCAAAACTCATTCAAATTCCATCAAATTACAAACAGCAATTTATTTTGAACTTTTTGGAAAACTAAACTTTGCAAGTTGTTGCTGATACAACAAATAATCAATACAATTTTTCCTAGAATTTTCTAACTCAAAAACCTCTCCTTTTTCTCTTTTTCCTTTTCAGCAAAAAAAACAGCAGAAACAAAAACAAAACAAAAAAGAAAACGGAGGGAGAGGCAGTGGGCAGGCCCAGCCAGCCCACTAGGCCACCGGCCCGGTACCCCCCACTCCATCTCTTTCCTCCGTACAGCGTACGTCAGCAATGGAGACAGCGACAGCGCTGCCCCCACTGCTCCACTCCCCCTCCTCCTTTTAACCCCCTAGGGTTCCTCCTCGATGTGAAACCCTAACCCTAACCTACCCGCACCTCCTCCCCTCTCTCTCCCCATCTCCGCCGCCACCGTGAGGAGAGGCGCCTCCGTTCTCCTTCTGCCACCGGCCGCCACTCGCCGGACACGCCGCCGTCGCCTCCGTCTCCCTCCGGCCGCGCTGAGGCCACCCCTGCGAAGAGGGTGAGCTCCCCGTTCCATTCCCCTACTCCCCTGCTCGTTTCCGTGCGTTACATGCCGAGATCTTCCATGCCAAGGTGCGGTCGATGCTCTGTTCGTCGACAGAGAAGAACACCTGAAGGTGTCGATTGCAGTTCAGTTAACGCCGATTAATTAGGTTCAAAACCAACCCGACCCCGTTTACATCGCAACAGCCGCAGCAGCCCATCTGGCAGTGTTCGCTGCGCGCGCCCCAGCAGCGCAGGGGATCGAATCCCAGCCACCCCCCTTTTCTGCTCCTTTTTCCGAATTGGTTTCAGTAAAGTTTCTGAACCTCAACCTCCCTGCTAGTGTTTCCCTGTAACAAACCCAGCAGTAGCCCACTGGTTGTTCCCTTGCGCTACCAGCAGGAGGGCAGGGGTTCGAATCCCACCCCTGCATCTAAAACCCATCTTTTTTTTCATTCTTTTTCCTAGATCCAGATCTACTCCAAATTGCACACAGGCCCCTGTAGTTACTTCTAGGTCCCTGTAATTTTATTTCCAAGTCCCTAGCAGCTGTATTAAATGGCAGATCACACCCTAATCTTGTAAAATGCCTAACTAATTCATTACAATTCCAATTTCAACATTTTAAATATGTTTTTCATACCAAATTGAATTCTCTACCCAAATATAAATTTTGTTTACTGTTTTGAATATTTTAAATTGGTGAAATATTTGAATCCTTGTTGAATTCATTTAATTTTGTAAAAATCATAACTTGAGCATAAAAATTCCAAACTCAACAAATAAAATATGTTTTCCATCCCATTTTTCATGTACTTTGCAAATATAAACTTTGTTTCACGTTTTGAATAATTATAATTGGTTAAATAATTTAAACTTTGTTTAAATCATTTAAATTTGCTAAATTCATAACTTGCTCAAATTAAATTATTTTTGAACTAATAAAATATGTTTTCATACTAGCAAAGTATAAACTTTTCAAATATGAATTTGATTTAATGTTTTGAACAAATAAAAATTCAAATAAATTCATACTTGAATTAAATCTATTTAAATCTTGTTTAAACTTGTTTAATCCATAATTAAGTCATCTTAAATCCTTTCTCAACAAATGAAACATGTATTCCACCTAAAATTTTGTGTTCTTTCTAAATATGAATTTTGTTATTTATTTTGAACAATTAAAATTGGTGAAAACAACAAATGCTTGTGTAACACCTTTAAGGAACCAAAATTCCATAACTTAATAAATAAAATTCCAAACTTGGTAAACTTCAATTCCAATTGTTTCTATTGTTGTTATTTATTTGTGTAACATCATTCTATTTATTTGTGCATTCATTGGAGATCCAAGAACCTCCAACATTTTATTAAAATCAATCATGCTGGCCAAATAATCGTTGAGCGAATCTCCTTCATTTTACTTACAATCAACGAGATCACTTGTTATTTCAAAACAAGCAATTTTAATTCTCTATCCAAATAGGTTATGCAGTTCTACAAGCACATGACATGCATTTTCTTTCTCAAAGTGAGTGTGCTGCAACCTATCCATGTAAGTTAGCATGAAGTTTTTTACAAAACTTTCATCACAAATGTCATTCCGTGACATTCCTCGGGTAGTTGCATATAGAACATAACGTTTCTTAGCTTCTCTAAGAACTCTTCTCAGATTGCAGATCCATTTTGCAATGTTGTTTCCATTAGTAGTTAAAAAATTCGTCTCAGAACATAAGTTATTCTTGACAACCATTTATCTACAAGGACATCCAGCTTCCCTTAGACATGTTCATGATTAAATTTCACGAAGTTAAAGCAACTTATTTAACCTAAAAGTTCTCCCACTGAAATTGATATTCCTCAAAATAAATATTCAGTTACTCGAGATCCAAATCACAACTATGATTCGAAGGATGGATACATATCATGCGACAAATCATAATTCCAAAAGGTAGGTCACTCATGACCCACAAGTATAGGGGATCGCAACAGTCTTCGAGGGAAGTAAAACCAAAATTTATGGATTCGACACAAGGGGAGCCAAAGAATATTTATAAGCCTTAACAACTGAGTTGTCAATTCAGCTGCACCTAAAAGTAGACTTGCTCGCAACAATTTATCAGTGGTAACCGTTTTATAGCAGAAGTAGTAATAAAATAACAGCAGGAGTAAAATAGTAACAACTGTAGCAATCGTGAAAACAGTAGGATGAAAGTTCTATAGGCAAAGGGAATGGATGAATGTGCGTTGCATGGATAAGATAGGTCATGTAATAATCTAAACATGGGCATTGCAGATAATAATAATAATGCATCCGAGTTCTAGGCAAACCATAGGCATGTGTTCCAATATAGTCAAACGTGCTCGCAATGAGAAACTCGCACACCATCTTTTGTCCTCCCAGCCCATTTCCAGCGGGGCCTCAAGTGAAACTACTGGTAATTAAGGTGCTCCTTTTAATAAAGCAACAGAGCAAAGCATTAACACTTCGTGAACACACGTGATCCTCACATCACAACCATCCCTTCCGGTTGTCCCAATTTCTGTCACTTTGGGGCCTTGGGTTCCGGACAATGACATGTGTAAACAACTTGCAGATATGATCAAGAAACATAATTATACTCATGAAACAATAACATGTTCAGATCTGAGATCATGGCAATCGGGACCAAAGTGAAAAGCATTAATCATAAGAAGTTGCAACAATGGTATAAAACACTAACAATGGATACTAGGCACTATGCCATAACAATTTGGCATTATTACATGATCGATCTCATCTAATCCCTTCCATCCCTCTCAGCCTACAGCGGTGTTTACTCACACATGGACGGGGGAATCATGGATGGTTGATGGACAAAAAGGTGGCATTGTCGATGGCAATGATCTCCTCCGAATCCCCGTCCCGGCAGGGTGCCAAAACAGGAAATTCTGATCCCTGAATTGAGTTTCGTGGTGGCGGCGACGCTCTGTTGTGTTTCTATGGAATATGACGAACCCCCTGTTGTTTTAGAGTTACATGCGATAAGTAGTCGAAAGGGGAGCCCGAGGGGGTGCCTGGGGGCCCCACACCACCAGGTGGCGCGGCCAAGGGGGCGCCCAGGGGTGGTGTGGCCCCCTCCTGGCCCCTCTCCGGGACTCCTTCTGGATCCGGGGTGTTCGGGTGTTTTAAGGTCTTTGGGATCTTTTCTGGGAATTTTCCCGAAATTTGATTTTTTTCTGCACAAAAACAAGACACCAAGGTAATTCTGCTGAAAACAGCGTTAGTCCGTGTTAGTTGTATCCAAAACCCACAAGTTTAGAGTCAACCAATGGCAAAAGTGTTCGGAAAAGGAGATACATTTTGGACGTATCAACTCCCCCAAGCTTAGCTTATTGCTTGTCCTCAAGCAATTCAGTGACAACTGAGTGCGATAAAAGAAATTTTACGATCACATTTGTTTCATATTATGTAAATATACTCACTATATGATCAAGTGCTTAGGCAATTCATAATAAGATGTATGTAACATAAAAGTCACCTAGAAGTTATGCAAACCATGGAGAGATACCAACAAACTAATAATAAACAACTTGAATTGTATCAATCTGTAGGATTGCAATGCTCATAAGAGGGTATGATAAAGTGTATTCGCTTTCACTTAATAATGGAGCAAAAAAAATGCTAGGGCACCTCTGAATTTCAAATGAAGACTAGAATTAAAGATATCAAAGATACAAGCATCAAAGTTATACCACAATCAACCATGTATTGGGACAAGCACATTACACTAAGAATGAAAACCATTCTCTCAAGAAGGTGCATAAACTGAGAAGGAGAAGACTCAACATAAAAATAAAAGAAAGGCCCTTCGCAGAGGGAATCATGTATTACCTCATGTGATAGAGCTTTTTTATTTTGTTAAACAGAGATATTGAAAACATTTTTTAGACAGGTGTATCAGGTGTATTCTTATGTCAACGAATGGTAAACAGACAATACAGTATGTCACAAGCCAACTAGACTTCACAAGAGCGGCTCCCATAGAAGGATGCATCTGGGTAGAAGGTCATCCCTCTTTCTCTTTTGTTTACACAATTATGCTTTGACTGATAAATCAAGGGCAAAAATAGTGAAGAATATTTGTTGTATTAATTTGGGGCTGGGCACCCCGCTGCCGGCTCTTCTATCATTTGGATAAGCGGATGAAGCCACTAGTCCAGGGTGTGAAAGTCCAATCAACAAATGAGATAAAGATTCTCTATTTACGTCCTCATGAGCTAAAATAGGGGCACAAAACAAGAATAATATTTCGAAGGTTTTAAAGGTAGCACATGAGAAATTTACTTGGAGTGGCGGTAAAATACCACATATAGGTTGGTATGGTGGACACATTTGGAAAACTTTTGTTTTGGTTGTTGGATGCATGAGTAGAGCTCATACTCAGTACATGTGAAGGCTAGCAATAGACGGGGAGTAACAATCAAGAGAGAAATAACTGTCATAATCATGCTTGCGACAAAACAAAATTAACAGGGGCATAAAAGTGATACAAATACTCTAAGGCAAAATAAATCATCGAGGCTTAATTGACTTTTTTTCAGTCATAGCACGCGTGACCATGTTCCAAGTTGATTCAAGCGAAATAGTCAGAGGGAGATACCACAATGTCATACCCTTCTATGAATAAAACAATGCAAGCAAACATTCATACGGTGCGCTATCTAATATTAATAAGTTGGAACTAAACATGTGAGAGCCCGAACTACTAAGCATCAATTAAATAACATACACCTTACACGAACAAACTAAGCATGTTCACATGGATGAGTATATGTACAAAAATAAAACAAATAGAGTTCATACCAGCCTCTCACCACAACTTGAATTGTCGTAAATCGTCATTATTGCTCTTCACTCGTGTGGATTGAATAATATAGAATGATAACCAAGATCCAATGGAGACATGGAAGACCGATGAACTCTAAAAAAACTTTAAAAAACCAAAGAAGATAAACAAATATTTTCTTTAACCCTAACATAGAGTTGCAAATGTGAGCCATTGATCCGGTGTCAAATATCCATGCATTTTTGTGAGGACCAGTCAAGTAGATATCCAAAACATGAATAACACTAGGATGTTTAGTTCCTTTACCTCCTACTAACTTTAGGTGTTCGACCTCTGATTTTTGTGTGAACATATTGATCCAATCAATAATTTTGGAGCTTATAGATTCCGCTGTGTTCAGTTTTCTAATAAGCTCTCTTATGCCAGTTGTACCCCAATCAAATCTGAATTTTGAATATAGCCACTGTGAGGCGATGGTACTAACTTGGGTAACATCATTCTATTTATTTGTGCATTCATTGGAGATCCAAGAACCTCCAACATTTTATTAAAATCAATCATGCTGGCCAAATAATCGTTGAGCGAATCTCCTTCATTTTACTTACAATCAACGAGATCACTTGTTATTTCAAAACAAGCAATTTTAATTCTCTATCCAAATAGGTTATGCAGTTCTACAAGCACATGACATGCATTTTCTTTCTCAAAGTGAGTGTGCTGCAACCTATCCATGTAAGTTAGCATGAAGTTTTTTACAAAACTTTCATCACAAATGTCATTCCGTGACATTCCTCGGGTAGTTGCATATAGAACATAACGTTTCTTAGCTTCTCTAAGAACTCTTCTCAGATTGCAGATCCATTTTGCAATGTTGTTTCCATTAGTAGTTAAAAAATTCGTCTCAGAACATAAGTTATTCTTGACAACCATTTATCTACAAGGACATCCAGCTTCCCTTAGACATGTTCATGATTAAATTTCACGAAGTTAAAGCAACTTATTTAACCTAAAAGTTCTCCCACTGAAATTGATATTCCTCAAAATAAATATTCAGTTACTCGAGATCCAAATCACAACTATGATTAGAAGGATGGATACATATCATGCGACAAATCATAATTCCAAAAGGTAGGTCACTCATGACCCACAAGTATAGGGGATCGCAACAGTCTTCGAGGGAAGTAAAACCAAAATTTATGGATTCGACACAAGGGGAGCCAAAGAATATTTATAAGCCTTAACAACTGAGTTGTCAATTCAGCTGCACCTAAAAGTAGACTTGCTCGCAACAATTTATCAGTGGTAACCGTTTTATAGCAGAAGTAGTAATAAAATAACAGCAGGAGTAAAATAGTAACAACTGTAGCAATCGTGAAAACAGTAGGATGAAAGTTCTATAGGCAAAGGGAATGGATGAATGTGCGTTGCATGGATAAGATAGGTCATGTAATAATCTAAACATGGGCATTGCAGATAATAATAATAATGCATCCGAGTTCTAGGCAAACCATAGGCATGTGTTCCAATATAGTCAAACGTGCTCGCAATGAGAAACTCGCACACCATCTTTTGTCCTCCCAGCCCATTTCCAGCGGGGCCTCAAGTGAAACTACTGGTAATTAAGGTGCTCCTTTTAATAAAGCAACAGAGCAAAGCATTAACACTTCGTGAACACACGTGATCCTCACATCACAACCATCCCTTCCGGTTGTCCCAATTTCTGTCACTTTGGGGCCTTGGGTTCCGGACAATGACATGTGTAAACAACTTGCAGATATGATCAAGAAACATAATTATACTCATGAAACAATAACATGTTCAGATCTGAGATCATGGCAATCGGGACCAAAGTGAAAAGCATTAATCATAAGAAGTTGCAACAATGGTATAAAACACTAACAATGGATACTAGGCACTATGCCATAACAATCTGGCATTATTACATGATCGATCTCATCTAATCCCTTCCATCCCTCTCAGCCTACAGCGGTGTTTACTCACACATGGACGGGGGAATCATGGATGGTTGATGGACAAAAAGGTGGCATTGTCGATGGCAATGATCTCCTC
Organism: Alopecurus myosuroides; assembly: GCA_028641055.1. Taxonomy (NCBI): domain Eukaryota; kingdom Viridiplantae; phylum Streptophyta; class Magnoliopsida; order Poales; family Poaceae; genus Alopecurus; species Alopecurus myosuroides. The sequence continues at coordinate 190,954,107 of CM054060.1, read as the reverse complement.
CGAATCCCCGTCCCGGCAGGGTGCCAAAACAGGAAATTCTGATCCCTGAATTGAGTTTCGTGGTGGCGGCGACGCTCTGTTGTGTTTCTATGGAATATGACGAACCCCCTGTTGTTTTAGAGTTACATGCGATAAGTAGTCGAAAGGGGAGCCCGAGTGGGTGCCTGGGGGCCCCACACCACCAGGTGGCACGGCCAAGGAGGGCGCCCAGGGGTGGTGTGGCCCCCTCCTGGCCCCTCTCCGGGACTCCTTCTGGATCCGGGGTGTTCGGGTGTTTTAAGGTCTTTGGGATCTTTTCTGGGAATTTTCCCGAAATTTGATTTTTTTTCTGCACAAAAACAAGACACCAAGGTAATTCTGCTGAAAACAGCGTTAGTCCGTGTTAGTTGTATCCAAAACTCACAAGTTTAGAGTCAACCAATGGCAAAAGTGTTCGGAAAAGGAGATACATTTTGGACGTATCAACTCCCCCAAGCTTAGCTTATTGCTTGTCCTCAAGCAATTCAGTGACAACTGAGTGCGATAAAAGAAATTTTACGATCACATTTGTTTCATATTATGTAAATATACTCACTATATGATCAAGTGCTTAGGCAATTCATAATAAGATGTATGTAATATAAAAGTCACCTAGAAGTTATGCAAACCATGGAGAGATACCAACAAACTAATAATAAACAACTTGAATTGTATCAATCTGTAGGATTGCAATGCTCATAAGAGGGTATGATAAAGTGTATTCGCTTTCACTTAATAATGGAGCAAAAAAAATGCTAGGGCACCTCTGAATTTCAAATGAAGACTAGAATTAAAGATATCAAAGATACAAGCATCAAAGTTATACCACAATCAACCATGTATTGGGACAAGCACATTACACTAAGAATGAAAACCATTCTCTCAAGAAGGTGCATAAACTGAGAAGGAGAAGACTCAACATAAAAATAAAAGAAAGGCCCTTCGCAGAGGGAATCATGTATTACCTCATGTGATAGAGCTTTTTTATTTTGTTAAACAGAGGTATTGAAAACATTTTTTAGACAGGTGTATCAGGTGTATTCTTATGTCAACGAATGGTAAACAGACAATACAGTATGTCACAAGCCAACTAGACTTCACAAGAGCGGCTCCCATAGAAGGATGCATCTGGGTAGAAGGTCATCCCTCTTTCTCTTTTGTTTACACAATTATGCTTTGACTGATAAATCAAGGGCAAAAATAGTGAAGAAAATTTGTTGTATTAATTTGGGGCTGGGCACCCCGCTGCCGGCTCTTCTATCATTTGGATAAGCGGATGAAGCCACTAGTCCAGGGTGTGAAAGTCCAATCAACAAATGAGATAAAGATTCTCTATTTACGTCCTCATGAGCTAAAATAGGGGCACAAAACAAGAATAATATTTCGAAGGTTTTAAAGGTAGCACATGAGAAATTTACTTGGATTGGCGGTAAAATACCACATATAGGTTGGTATGGTGGACACATTTAGAAAACTTTGGTTTTGGTTGTTGGATGCATGAGTAGAGCTCATACTCAGTACATGTGAAGGCTAGCAATAGACGGGGAGTAACAATCAAGAGAGAAATAACTGTCATAATCATGCTTGCGACAAAACAAAATTAACAGGGGCATAAAAGTGATACAAATACTCTAAGGCAAAATAAATCATCGAGGCTTAATTGACTTTTTTTCAGTCATAGCACGCGTGACCATGTTCCAAGTTGATTCAAGCGAAATAGTCAGAGGGAGATACCACAATGTCATACCCTTCTATGAATAAAACAATGCAAGCAAACATTCATACGGTGCGCTATCTAATATTAATAAGTTGGAACTAAACATGTGAGAGCCCGAACTACTAAGCATCAGTTAAATAACATACACCTTACACGAACAAACTAAGCATGTTCACATGGATGAGTATATGTACAAAAATAAAACAAATAGAGTTCATACCAGCCTCTCACCACAACTTGAATTGTCGTAAATCGTCATTATTGCTCTTCACTCGTGTGGATTGAATAATATAGAATGATAACCAAGATCCAATGGAGACATGGAAGACCGATGAACTCTAAAAAAACTTTACAAAACCAAAGAAGATAAACAAATATTTTTGGGTTTTCGAGTTAAAACAAGAATAGAAAGAAACAAGCAAACAAAGCAAAATATTTTTGGATTTTTGAATATTAAACTAAAACGAGAAAGTAAAGCAAACCAACAAAAGAAACTAAAGAAGCAAATAAAAAGAAACAACATAAATATTTTTGGTTGTTTTGAGTTTTGGAAAGCGAGAACAAAACAATAAAAACAAACAGAAACGAAAGAAACAAAAACGAACGAAAGAAATGAAAACAAGGATATACAAAGAACCGACGGAAACATGATATAAAGATGAGTGTGATGTCAGTATATGATACGTCATAAACGTATCCTTAATTTCATATGTTCCATGTTGTTTTCATGTTGTTTCCTACATGTTTGCTATACACTTTATGTCATTTTTATCGATTTTCCGGACTAACCTATTGACAAGATGCCATAGATTCAGTTCCCTTTTTTTCCGCTGTTTTTAGTTTCAGAAAGGTTGTTCCGGAAATATTCTTGGAATTGGAAAATTCGAAGTCTGGAAGTCTTAGAATTCTCGAAGGTTCCACGGAGTCCCAAAGAGGCCCGGAAGGGGGGCCACACCATAGGACGGCCCCATGGCCGCGCCTAGGGGTGGTGTGGGCCCCTCAGGCCTCCAACGCCTTCGCCCTTTCGCCTATTTATACCCCCCGATAGGTCAACCCTAAAAATATACCGCTTTGTTATGAGAAACACCCGAGGCCGCCGTCATCGTCATCCCGAGATCGGGAGGGTTCTGGAGCTCTCCCCGGCAACCTGCCGGGAGGGGAATTCATCACCGGAGTGGTCTACACCACCATGCCCTCCTGCGAAGTGATGTGTAAGTAGTTCATGTCTATACTACGGGTCCATAGCAGTACCTACATGGTTACCTTGTCCATGTTGTACCTCATGTTTAGATCTCGTGAGCTTCCCTACATGATCGAGATCATCTTTATGTAATGCTACATGTTGTGTTTGCTGGGATCTGATGAATGTTGAATGCTATGTCTTCTGATTATCAATCTATCATGTTATCTTCATGCATATGTTATTTATGATCTTGCATGCTCTCCATTATTAGTAGATGCTATGGCCAAGTAGATGCTAGTAACTCCAAGAGGGAGTATTTATGCTCGATAGTGGGTTCATGCCTACTTTGCATCTGTGCTCGAGTGACAGAAACGTGACGGATGGAGGATGTGTTGTTGCCATTAGGGAGAAAACAACAGTGTTTACTTAGTTTACATTGTTTACATTACACACTTTTCTTACTGCAATAATCGGTTGCTTGCAACTTAGTACCCAACATTTGTTCGGATGATATTCGGAGGGTGGATTATTAGTCATCGATGCAGTTGTATGACGGTCTATGTATTTTGTTGTAATGCCCGCATGAATCACATAGTAATCTTTATGTCTTGCATATGCACTACGGTGCAGCCTTCATTTTTGTCAATTGCCCAGCTGTAATTTGTTCACCGCACATGTTATTTATCTTTCACGGAGAGACACCACTAGTGAACTGTGGACCCCGGTCCATTTTCTCATTCTGATAATACACACACGGCTCCACTGTTTTCATACTGCTACTACTGCTTTCATACTGTTTTCCACACCATACATTTAACCTATTTGTTATCAGCAAAACCGGTGAGATTGACAACCTCATTGCTACGTTGGGACAAAGTGATTTGATTGTATTGTGTAGGTTCCACGTTGCTGCTGAAGCGGTAGTGCGCCCTGCTATCTCAGCTGCATCAGCCTTCAGAGATTGCTTGTCCTCCTACTAGTCGATTCAACCTTGGTTTCTTTTCTGAGGGAAAACTTATTGCTGCACTCTTCACACCTTGCATTTGGGGTTTACCAACGCCAGTCATTAGTATACCTCCCCCTAAGCTTAGGCTTTTCGCCTAAGTGGAGATCAATCCCAAGCGGACCATGAGGTGGTGCCCTTGTATTTTGTCGAGGATGAGCCATCCTCCTGATATGTGCTCGAGGACGCCCCGGTGTACTGCGTGGTGTACTCCTTGGAAGGCACATCTTGTCTCATCTGCTGCCTATGGAACTCCATCAAGCATAGCTGCTCATCTAGCTCTCCCTTCGGGCGCGACCATGACATCCTGTCAACTTTGAACAAAACAGGTTGCGGCAAAGTAACTACCCTCTCATCTCCGTCAACAAATAAAAATTTATATACTAAATGTTCAGCAGTAGAGTTAGCAGTAATAAAATGATGAGCCTTCATGGCAGCAAGATCAAATCTATAAGGAGCTATCAATTCATCATGAGGAGCAATAGGAAAGCCTAGAGCAGTTTCTATGCGTGTAGCAATAATGATCCCACAAATGGGTCCCTCAGCAGCTAGGCTGCGAGCAATGAGAGCACCAAGGTTATACTTGTCGCTACGGTTAAGTACAGCAGCAAGAAAAGCAAGATGATAGTTTGAAATGTTGCTAGTGTTCTCCCTACCAAGGATGTTCCTTATCTTCCCGCACTGAGCTGAGCGACGATCATCATTGGTAACTCCTCGATAGAGTTCCATAAGATCAGTGGGTCTCTCCTGAATCTTGCACGCTATCCTGGAGGTGTTGATACCTATAATGCTGCAAAAACTCTCCAAGGGCAAGGAAAAAGGACTACCATATATCTTAAAAGCAACAGTTGGGTTGTATGGTGAGTTATGAAATCTAAAATTCTCCACAAAAGTCTTTGTAAGAATAGCATATTGGGAACTTTCATCCTGCATGTAGTTGGTTAAACCAACCCTTTCAATCAGCATCAAGAAGTCATCAATTGTACCCGCACCTCTCAAACATGTATAGCAAGGGAAACTAGATGGATTAGCAATTCCATCACCTCCCGCATCATCGATGTTTGGTGCAATAAGGTCTTAATTATAGGATGGCCTCAATAGAGTAGATGAACATGAGGGCCTTGTTCTTCTAGGAGCATCACTCCTAAATATTTCTCCAAAGTTGTGGTTGTCCATTTCTGAAATTTTTCAACAATCATCACAAAAATTTATTTCAAGCAACTATAAGGTAGAAACTACTTGTAACATCCCTCATTTTTAAAGGGATTAAAAAATCACAAAATTTTAAAACTTTTATTTTTCCATTAAATTAAACCACCAAAAAATGAATAAAAATCCACCACAAAGGAGATATTTTATGTTATTCCAATGTTATTGGGAAAATGAGACACAATGATTCAAGTATGGTGTGTCTCTAAATTTTAATTAACCATATCTTCAATTAATAAATTTTCATTTTAAATATAACATAAAATGGCTATTAGTGAATTAATCATAATTTGAAAATATAAGTTTTAATAGTGTTTAAAATCAAACACATAAATGTTTCCATTGGAAAGGGTTTGATTTTACAAAAAGATAGAGTTTTATTTGAGGCTATTTGGAGCTCTAGAACAAAAGATATGGTTAAAAGAAAAACAAATAGAAAAAAAGAGAGACACACAACAACAAAAAACGCAAGCAGCCGCAAACTGGGCAGAGCCCGTTCGTTATTTCCCGCGCGCACGCAGCGCCTAGCAGCCCATTAGCAGCCTGCCAGCAAACCCAGGCTGCAACCCACCAAGGCGCAGCAGCCCGTTTATCCCCTCTCCCAGCTGAAGAAAGGGCCCCCACAAAATGAAGTCACACCAGACGTTGGTTCCCTCGACGTCTGTGTCGTGTGCAGGAAGAACACCGCTGCTGCCTTGACGCCTCCTGCCCCCTCGTCCGCGCCTTCCTCCCCTACAAATATCGGGACCTCGGTGTTCGCGTTGCGCCCCGCATCCTGAAACCCTGCCATCCATGCCACAACCAAGTTCCGCCGCCGGTCGTCGTATTTTCGAGATCAGAAATCCTCATCGCCGTCGTTCTGCTCGTCGAGAAGAGAAGCCACATGCACCAGGAGGATCCCCGCATCACGGAGATCTCGACGTCGTCAGCACTTCCCGGGAGCCACTCCATCGCCCACGCCGTCCACGTCGAGCCGCCGACGCCGCCATCTTCTTCCTCCACGGTGAAAGAAATCCGGTGAGCATCTCCTCCTTTTCCTGGCCGTCAGATCTCATCTGGACGCGCCAGATTTGCTTGAGCCGAGATCGGCTTAAGCCCAGCCGAGCCGCAGCTCAAGCCTAAGCCAAGCCGGAGCCAACCAATCACGCAGCACCATGCCATATTTGTTCAGTGTAGCCAATCAGAAGATGCCACGTCGCCCTGCCCTTTTCTATTTTTTTTTGGAATAGAATTTATTTGTCACTGTTGCAGAAAAGCCCCCAAACTTCGATCTATCATAACTTTTTAACCATAGATTCGAATTACGCAAACTTGGACTTTTTGAAATCAGCGCAACATGTAGAATCTTTTAGCACTTGCCAAATTAAAATTTGACTAATTGAAATTTGTTCAAATTCAAATATGCTTGTTTGATGATTGTTGGCATAGTTTAAATTCTACAAATCTAAAAATTGCAAATAAAATATTTTTGGAAACCCTAGGATGTGTACTTTGATTTTATTTGTCCCAAAATAATTTTTTAACTAATTAAAATTGAATTTAGAATTGTTTGGCCTTTTGAGTGTTTTTGACTTATTTTAAATTCTGTAAATAATTTGAATATGTTTTCCTTAGCAATTTTGCTCTAAATAATAACCCCAGACTAGGGAGACCAATACCTAAGCCCTTGGATTCCTTGAAACCATGTCCATGTATTTTTGTGCTAATTTCCCTCCTAGTTGAAATCCACTAAGTGTGGTATTGTGAAAAACAAAGAAGAAAGATGTACCCATTGTTATCTTGGAGACAACATGAAGCTAGAAGACTCATGAAGAACTTAGCCAAGAAAATAGACTTTGGGAGCATCTCCAAAGAACTAGAAGCACTTAGAAGAAAATCAAGAAGACCAGAAGACCAGCCACATCTCTCTCTTTTTCTCTTTTCTCTAAGTCTTTCTCCCTTTTCTTTTCTGTCCTTAGATTTTGTGATGGATAAGTTAGATTTAGACCAGCCACTAGTTTGTATCAAAATCATCAAGTGTTAGAAGATTCAATGAGGATACCACACAAGGAGGAACCTACAAAGGATCATGAAGATTTCCCTTAAGACCAATCATGTGAAGACTTAGGATTGTTTTCCAATATTTAGAATTTTTTTCAACGTGATTAGTGCCAGAACAACTTCAACAAGAAGCCAACTTAAGAAGAAATACTCTCCTAGAAGAGAAGGAGAATATGAAGAATTTTTACACGTCCTTTTTAAGGAACTCTAACAATCTCGTCTACCTCTCTTAACTAAGTCCCTAAACTCAATAAGGAGGACTACAAGGAAGACCATTGAAGACATAAAGACTTAGACATCAGAAGCAACTCAAGGCAAAAAAAAATAGAATTTAACCAAGACCTTTTGTGTGATCTTTTGATCAAAGACCAATACTTTTCCATAAATGGAAAACACTAACTACAATGACTTAGTTTCCTTGGCGCATTGAAATTAATTATTGTCACATGATTTCCCTTTTGCATATTAGAGTAAATGTAATAATGCTTAGTAAAAAAACTCTTGGAACTTCCTTGATAAGTATGATAAATTAAGTTTGATCTCTTCAAACCCAATACTTGACCAACCCAATACCCATTTGCTAAACACTAAACCCAATCACTGTAATTTCCTTGGTAGAATGAATTGTTGTGCTAAGTTTGTTGATTGTTATACTTTGTTTGCCTGGTTTGTGATTGTTGTTTTACTTGTGTTGTTTAGATTTTAGGGAGAGAACGTTATTTTTGTGAAGAAGGGGTGATTGTTCTTCACCAACTTCAAAGACAAGTAACACACCATCAACTACCTATTATTTTCTATGTGCATTAGTTGATTTTTGAGTAGTATACATTGATAGGAAATTTTACTAAGTTATTATTATGCTATGCTATTATCCTAGTAGTGTTTAGCCATATATTTACCTTATCTTTATAGCCTTAGAACTTGATAGATTCTATGCAATGTTACAAAAAAAATTACTTGATGTTGTGGAAAAATTCTAAGTAACAACTACAATGAACCACCTGGGTGGATTTGGTTGCACGGATGATGAGAGTTGAGTGTCACCCCGAGGGGTGTTCACTTGAGGAATGCCACCCATGAACAAAGTGATTCTGATGTTCCCCAAGTTTAGATTGCTTCCAGTGTAGCCTTTGATCGTATGAGTTCTGGCTTAGTCGATTAAGTTGTGTGGACTCCACCTGTGGCTTGACAAGCAGATATAGTAGAATTATAGGTGGAACGAGGCTTGCTGGTTGATAGTTTTCATGCTTCTGAAAGACTTCGACTCAATTCTCTCCTTTCCTTAATACATTCAGCATGTATAGGATGTTTGGGTGAAAAGAGTACAAGGGTGAAAGTGCACAACCTCTGCAGAGTTAGAAACTGAGATCTTAGCCGTGTCCCCGGTTATGGACAACATCGAGCAACTGGACAAGGATGAACGGAAGAATCACATCACCATTTTCAATAAGTAAAAATTTGACCAAGTGAACAGTAGCTGTGGTGTTTGAATTTGAATCCAATTTTGCCACCCTTTTGAAAAGAAAAAGTTTGTTTTACAAACGAGATAGGAGAAAACTTGCTTTGTGCAAACTTAGCCAAAACTCCACTCAGCCAAATATGCATGTAGATATAGTCTTGCCATTTTATATCCACCCTAGTGTTACTTGCCAATACATTAAATTGTATTGACTCCCTTGTGGTTGCATATTCCATCCTGCAGATGAATTTGAAGACTAGTGAGGTTTCGTTCAAGATCTCGAGTCTACAACCAACATGTTATACCTGTGGCACATGGAGAAGATGAGGCTCAATGTTCTACTAAGTTTTCTGCTGTAATTCTGTTTCCTGCTAGTCTTCTGAGACTATGCAAGTTGTAATAGTATTTTATAAAGACTAGATCATGCGATGTAATAGATTTTGACGCATTTGCATGATATTTCATTTTGAACTATGGTGCTAGCAATTGATCCAGTGACTAGCACAATAACACAGGGTTCTTGCATTATTTAAATGTGGGAACACTACAAAATGGTATCAGAGCATTGTGTTGCCTATAGTATTCGCCATAAGTTTGGAAAAGACCCTAGGATTGAAAATCTACTTTCTTCAACTTATAGAAACAAAACATCTCATCTTAATCTTTCTCATATTCTCTCATCCATTATTTACCTTCAAAATCCCCGTATCACATTATAGATGACCTAGCTCTTGTTTTCTATCAAGGCATGATTGGTGATAATCATGACATGAAGTGTAAGGAATAGTTTTCACATGATCCTTTTCATTTCAACATGAAGATCTACACTCAAGATAATTGAAGAAAACTTGAAAATATACTCAGACTGCCTAGCAATCAAAAAAATCTCAAGATATTTGAAGATACTCCGGAAGATATAGATGAGACCACCAATCTAGTTACTTTATTAGGACAACGTTAACGTGTTAGTGTATTGATCATACCAATGAGTGTGGTATGACAATATTAGTTTCTTTTCCTAAAACCTTGTTGTTTGGAGTGAAAATGCTTGATTAGATGTTGTTTGTAAGATGTATTTTCATGCTCCATTTTGTTGGGTAGGAATCTTCTTTAGATCCTTCTCTACTCATCTACGCTAAACCCAATGAGATACCTAGCGAGAATGACAACAACCATGAGAAGATCAACAACAAGATGGAAGATTGCCAAGGACATCAAAATACCAAGTTGAGACTGACCCCTCGATATCAAATGAAGTTCAAGAGGCGCCAGTTAGTTTTCAGCCCTACTGCAAAGTAAAGGTATACTCAAGCCATCTGAAGACAAGATACACAATCAAGCCATGAGATTAGTATACCCATAAAGATTTCTTTTAAGGGTGGTAGCCACTTAGTTACATGGAGCCCAAGTAACCCAGACCTATCTTTCTTTCTAGCCTTCTCAATTCTCGGGACGAGATTTCTTTTAAGGGTGGTAGTCTGTATCATCCCTGATTTTTGGAGGATTTCAAAAATCACAAAAATTTAAAACTTTTATTTTTCCATTAAAGCAAACCACCAAAAACAAATAAAAATCCACCACAAAGGAGATATTTTATGTCATTCCAACGTTATTGGCAAAATGAGACACAATGATTCAAGTATGGTGTGTCTCTAAATTATAATTAACCATATATTCAATTAATAAATTTTCATTTTAAATATAACATAAAATGGCTATTCCAAATTAAAAATAATTTGAAAATATAAGTTTTAATAGTGTTTAAAACAAAAAGATAGAATTATATTTGAGGCTATTTGGAGCTCTAGAACAAAAGATATGGTTAAAAGAAAAACAAATAGAAAAAAAGAGACAGAGAACAAAAAAAAAAGCAAGCAGCTGCAAACTTGGCCGAGCCCGTTCCTTATTTCTCGCGCGCACGCAGCGTCTAGCGGCCCATTAGCAGTCTGCCAGCAAACCCAGGCCGCAACCCACCAAGGCGCGGCAGCCCATTTATCCCCTCTCCCAGATGATGAAAGGGCCCCCACCAAGTGACGTTACACGTGACGTTGGTTCCCTCGATGTCCGTGCTGTGTGCGGGAAGAGCACCATTGCCGCCTCGACGCCTCCTGCCCCCTCGTCCACACCATCCTCCCCTACAAATATCGGGACCTCGATGTCCGCGTTGCGCCCCTCATCCTAAAACCCCGCCATCTACGCCACAACCAAGTTTCGCCGCCGGTCGCTGTATTTCGGAGATCGGAAATCCTCATCGCCGTCGTTCTGCTCGTCGAGAAGAGAAGCCACGTGCACCAGGAGGATCCCCGCATCACGGAGAGCTCGACGCCGTCATCAACACTTCTCGGGAGCCACTTCATCGCCCACGCCGTCCACGTCAAGCCGCCGGCGCTGCCATCTTCTTCCTCCACGGTGAAAGAAATCTGGTGAGCATCTCCTCCTTTTCCTGGCCGTCAGATCTCATCTGGACGCGCCAGATTTGCTTAAGCCGAGATCGGCTTAAGCCCAACCAAGCTGCAGCTCAAGCCTAAGCCAAGCGAGAGCCAACCAATCACGCAACACCACGTCATATCTATTCAGCAGCCAATCAGAAGATGCCACGTCGCCCTGCCCTTTTCTATTTTTTTCTTGGAATGGAATTTATTTGTCACTTTTGTAGAAAAGCCCCCCAAACTTAGATCTATCATAACTTTTTAACCGTAGATTCAAATTACGCAAACTTGGACTTTTTGAAATCAGAACAACATGTAGAATCTTCTACACTGTCCAAATTCAAATTTGACTAATTTAAACTTGTTCAAATTCAAATATGCTTGTTTGATGATTTTTGGCATAGTTTAAATTCTACAAATCTAAAAATTGCAAATAAAATATTTTTGGAAACCCTAGGATGTGTACTTTCAGGTTCTCTGTCCCAAAATAATTTTTGAACTAACTAAAATTCAATTTAGAATTGTTTGGCCTTTTGAGTGTTTTTTACTTAGTTTAAATTCTGTAAATAATTTCAATATGTTTTCCTTAGCAATTTTGCTCTGAGTACTAACCCTAGACTAGGGAGACGAAGACCTAAGCCCTTGGATGCCTTGAAACCATGTCCATGTATTTTTGTGCTAATTTCCCTCCTAGTTGAAATCCACTAAGTATGGTATTGTGAAAAACAAAGAAGAAAGATGCCCCCTTTGTTATCTTGGAGACAACATGAAGCTAGAAGACTCGTGAAGGACTTAGCCAAGAAAACAGACTTCAGGAGCATCTCCAAAGAACTAGAAGCACTTAGAAGAAAATCAAGAAGACCAGAAGACCAGTCACATCTCTCTCTTTTTCTCTTTTCTCTAAGTATTGCTCCCTTTTCTTTTCACTCCTTAGATTTTATGATGGCTAAGTTAGATTTAGACCAGCCACTAGTTTGTATCGAAACCATCAAGTGTTAGAAGATTCAATGAGGACACCACACAAGGATGAAGCTACAAAGGATCCTGAAGATTTCTCTTAAGACCAATCATGTGAAGACTTAGGATTGTTTTCCAATACTTAGAATTTGTTTTCAAGATGATTAGTGTCAAGTTTGTTTTGTCCAAGACTTAGAATTTGTTTTCCAAGTGAGATCAGAGTCTTTTACCAAGCCTTCAACAAGGATCTTTTCATCAAGAATAACAACTTCAACAAGAAGCCAACTCAAGAAGAAATACTCTCCCAGAAGAGAAGGAGAAGATGAAGAATTTTTATATGTCCTTTTTAAGGAACTCTAACAATCTCGTTTACCTCTCTTAACTAAGTCCATAAACTCAACAATGAGTACTACAAGGAAGACCATTGAATACATAAATACTTAGACATCAGAAGCAACTCAAGGCAAAAAAAATTAGAATTTAACCAAGACCTTTTGTGTGGTCTTTTGATCAAAGACAAATACTTTTCCATAAATGGAAAACACTAACTACAATGACTTAGTTTCCTTGGTGAATTGAAATTAATTGTTGTCACGTGATTTCCATTTTGCATATTAGAGTAAATGTAATAATACTTAATAAAAAACTCTTGGAACTTCCTTGACAAGTATGATCAATTAAGTTTTATCTCTTCAAACCCAATCCTTGACCAACCCAATACCCATTTGCTAAACACTAAACCCAATCACTATAATTTCCTTGGTAGAATGAATTGTTGTGCTAAGTTTGTTGATTGTTATACTTTGTTTGCCTGGTTTGTGATTGTTGTTTACTTGTGTTGTTTAGATTCTGCGGAGAGAACGTTCTTTTTGTGAAGAATGGGTGATTCTTCTTCACCAACTTCAAAGGCAAGTAACACACCATCAACTACATATTATTTTCTATGTTCATTAGTTGATTTTTGAGTAGTATAAATTGATAGTAAATTTTACTAAGTTATTATTATGCTATGCTATTATCCTAGTACCATGTAGCCATCTATTTACCTTATCTTTATAGCCTTAGAACTTGATATATGCTATGCAATGTTACAAATTGTTTTTACTTGATGTTGTGGACAAATTCTAAGTAACAACTACAATGAACCACCTTGGTGGATTTGGTTGCACGGACGATGAGAGTTGAGTGTCACCCTGAGGGGTGTTCACTTGAGGAATGCCACCTAGGAACAAAGTGATTTTGCTGTTCCCCAAGTTTAGATTGCTTCCAGTGCAGCCTTTGGTCATATGGGCTCTGGCTTAGTCGATTAAGTTGTATGGACTCTATCTGTGGCCTGACAAGCAGATGTAGCAGAATTATAGGTGGAACGGGTCTTGCCGGTTGGTAGTTTTCATGCTTCTGAAAGACTTCGACTCAATTCGCTCCTTTCCTTAATACATTCAGCATGTATATGATGTTTGGGTGAAAAGAGTACAAGGTTGAAAGTGCACAACCTCTGCAGAGTTAGAAACTAAGATCTTAGCTGTGTCCCAGATTATGGACAACATCGAGCCGCTGGACAAGGATGGACGGAAGAATCACATCACCATTTTAAATAAGTAAAAAATTTACCAAGTGAACAGTAGTTCTGGTGTTTGGATTTCAAACCAATGTTGCCACCCTTTTGAAAAGAAAAAGTTTGTTTTACAAAAGAGATAGGAGAAAACTTGCTTTATGCAAAGTTAGCCAAAACTACACTCAGCCAAATATGCATGTAGATATAGTCTTGCCATTTTATATCCACCCTAGTGTTACTTGCCTATACAATAAATTGTATTGACTCCCTTGTGGCTGCATATTCCATCTTGTAGATGAATTTGAAGACGAGTGAGGTTTCGTTCACGATCTCGAGTCTACAACCAACATGTTTTTCCTGTGGCAGATGGAGAAGATGAGGCTCAATGTTCTACTAATTTTTCTGTTGTAATTCTGTTTCCTTCTAGTCTTCTGAGACTATGCAATTTGTAATAGTATTTTGTAAAGATTGGATCATGCGATGTAATAGATTTTGACGCATTTGCATGATATTTCATTTTGAACTGTGGTGCTAGCAATTGATCTAGTGACTAGCACAATAACACAAGGTTCTTGCATTATTTAAATGTGGGAACACTACACTACTATAGAGACTTATAGGAGAGCCAAACATGCATCAAAACTATATTATTTCAACTTAAATCAAGCATGCAAACTTTCATAAGATGTCACCTACAGTACTAAAATACTCGAGAAATACTCCACCAAATAAAATTCTACTTGGATAATCAGAGTCACATATCGGAGAGCAAATGCACCAAATTTCAGAAACAATGGTGGGTTCAGCAAAGAGATCGAAAAATATCGAGGAAGATCAACAATAACTCGGGTTTCAGGAAATGTTTTGAGTTTGGAGTGAGAGAAGGGAATCTTTGGCAGGGGAGAGAGTTAGTGGAGGGCCAGGGGGCCCCACACCATGCCTACGCACCACCAGGGGCTGGTTGGCCCACCCTATGGTGTGCCTGACTGGTGGGTGCCCCAGGTGCCTCTCTGCCTCATTTTTTACGTAAAAATTTAGTATAATTTTTTTGGAATTTTTCGAGAAACTTTATTTTCGAAGTACTTTCAGAATTTAATAATTAATTAAAACCCAGAAAAACAAATGTGGAAAGGTGGAAAAAAAACCAAAATCAGAATTACGGAGGTTCTGTGACACTCCAATAGGCAAATAACCAAAGGAAACAAGGGTGAAAGTGGTGAAAACAAAAGTATGGATGGTGAAAACATGCATAACCACAGTATTCAGGATGAAAACATGAGGAAAACCTGACTACGGATGATGGAAAACATAACTACACTAAGGTAGCAAGGGGATAACATGGTGAAAACATAATGGGGAAGGTAAAAACATAGTGAAAACACGGTCCTCTTCATTCAAAATCATTTTGTTAACAAGGTTGATCAGGTTTTGTTATCAGGACAATTTTTATATGAAGCAAAACTTTGCTTGTCACTGAATAATTCTGTTACCTCAACCTTGATAGACACAGTCACAATCATAATAATTTCATATGATTTTGGTGGCATTGGAATGACACAATAAAATTCTCCAATCCTGATGGTCTCAATATTTTCAATTGAATTTAAACCATATCTTCTATCGATCTTCTTGGGAAAATAAACAGTATGCTCTTTATCATCTATTATATATTAAAAGTATATGACGGGCTAACCAGAAAAAAAAGATACACTAGAAATTACCACAATAATCAGAAACATCTGGTCGTTTATTTGATAGACTGAAAATATATAATCATTCGATTAGAAAAAAGAGAAAAATTACCCACCATTGCCATTAGTAAAGATATAACAATCCTGTATCCACCCATCGTTTTATTTTTTTCCCCTGTGAAGAAAAAAGTTCCACCAGTAATTCACGTAGCGTGTCAAGGAGCCGTCGGACGTATACCGATCTTGCGGCAGGTGCTCATGTATGCTGCCGTTGCTGCCATACTCCGCGCACAGCCATGCATGCCCAGGAAAAAAATCCTATAAGACCAGGTCTATTGTAGACCTATCTTGATGTGTGACACGTGTCAGTTACGATCTCAAAGCAATCAGCCAATTCCCATGCCTTCCCGATTCCCATCTTCCGTTTTTCTAAACCGATTCCCATCCGTGCCTATGTTCCGTGATAACAGGAGAAAATCGCGTACACAAATTTGTAGCATTAACAAATTCTCTACGCAGAGTCCTCGTCGCCGGCGGCGCATGACATAGTCATCGAGCCCTCGTCGCCATGACGCACGGCAGCAACGTCAAGTCCTCGTCGGCGGCGGACGCACCAGCGGCATACGACAGCTCGCACGAGCGGCAACAATCCCTCGTCGCCGGCGGCTGCACGACAGCGTCATCGAGCTCTCGTCGCCGGAAGACGCACGGCACGATAGCCGGAGGAAGCATGACAGTGACGCCAAGTCCTCATCGGCGGCGGACACACGACATCGGCGTACGACAGCAGCAACAATCCCTCGCCGCCGCCGGCCACAGGACAGCGTCATCGAGCCCTCGTCGCCGGAGGACGCACGGCAGCCGGCGCAAACCTCTCGCTGATTGTCGCAAAGCTGTCGTCAACAGCGCCCGCAGGACAGAAGCACCAAGCCCTCGTCGCCGGCGGACGCATGGCAGGGTCGCAAAGCTCTCTCCGGCGGTGGCCGCATGACAGCGTTACCAAGCCCTTGTCAATGCCGGCCGCACGACGACAGCAGCAAGCGCTCGTCAAGCATTACCGGTACCAGTGTTGCAGTTTAGACTTTCCAAGGCTAAGTAGAGAACATATATTCTAAAATTATATCATATCAATGACGTTGTCATTAGTGATCTCGAATCAAGTAGAATTTTTCTTACCTTCAAATTTGCTGGATAATTTTCGTTCCTCGGTGTCACAGGCTCGCGACTAGACATGCCTTTCATTATGTTTGTCGATTCAATATTCACCACTTCAGCATATCTCGCCGCCTGCAATCCCTGTCCAATTGGCCGATTCATGGGCATTACCTCATGCACTTGTTCTTGCTCGCTTCCGATCTGCATAATCCACGCAATGCTCAGAATTCAGAAGCACTTTAAAACCTTAAAAGAACTAATGCAAGCAGAGTAGACACTTCGTGCAAAAGTGTAAATATATATTCACATCGTCTCTTCTAATCAATAATAAATCAACAGACATAGCTAGGATGGAGACTGAGTAGATGCATGTACACTTATATTTATCTCAGGCTCACCATCGGACAGGTTCTAGATGGAGAGGTCGTTGAGTTCGACCGTGGAATAACTGGAGTTGAGTTCGCCGCCATGACGGCCTGGGCGGCGTCGCGGCGCAGAATTGACGAGAGCATGGTGACGCTGTCGTGCGTCCGCCGACGTCGAACACTTGGCGCCGCTGCCGTATGTCCTCCGGCGACGAGAGCTAGATGACGCTGTCGTGCGGCCACCGGCGACGAGGGATTGTTGCCGCTCGTGCGAGCTGTCGTATGCCGCTGGTGCGTCCGCCGCCGACGAGGACTTGGCGTTGCTGCCGTGCGTCCTGGCGACGAGGGCCCGATGACTATGTCGTGCGCTGCCGGCGACGAGGACTCTGCGTAGAGAAGTTGTTAATGCTACAGATTTGTGTACGTGATTTTCTCCTGTTATCACGGAACATAGGCACGGATGGAAATCGGTTTAGAAAAACGGAAGATGGGAATCGGGAAGGCATGGGAATTGGCTGGTTGCTTTGAGATCGTAACTGACACGTGTCACACATGAGGATAGGTCTACGATAGACCTGGTCTTATAGGATTTTTTCCTAGGAAATATAACCAGAAGATTCAATACCTCCGGAAAAAGAGGCCAAAAGTTTTGCCTGCACGTCACATAATTGGAGTCGGGGTCATCGACCCAAAATGGCGGGGATGATGATCCTCGACCCAAACGAACCGGGCTAAATGCCTGTCCACGTGGGCGGGTGGCGTGCGTCGGGGGCGGAGGACCTTTAGTCCCGGTTGGCCAGACGAACCGGGACTACATGCTATTTCGTTATTTCTTTAATTCATTTGGGTTTCTAATTATTTTTCACTCCCTTTTTTTCACTCCAATTTTTCACTCCCTTTTTTTCAGAATTTTTATTATTTGCTTAGTGTCTAACTACAATTATCTCTAGTCAAATTTCTTACTCGTGGTCAAACTTCCCGCTCGGTCACCATCCTCCCACTACTCTAGCACTAGCACGCTTAACTTCCGAGTTCCATCCCGTCCCGCATCCAAGTGTTTCGCACGCATGTATGTGATACTAGTATCATATCAATCCTATTAACATGTTGGTCGATGCCACATTTCTTTATTGTCTGAATTTCAAATAATTTTTTTAATAAACAAAAGTAATGATTAATTATTAATTTTGAATAAATAAATAAATATTAACTTTTTAATTTGTATTATTTCTAAAAAATATTCAGAAAAATAAAACTCATTCATTTTAAAATCTTAAAAATACTATTAATATATCAAAATATTCAGAAAAATAACACTAATTTATTTTAAAATCTTAAAAATACAAATAATATATCAAAATATTCAGAAAAATAAAACTAATACATTTTAAAATCTTAAAAATACAAATAATATATCAAAAATTTCGGGAAAATAAAACTAATTCATTTCCCCTTTTCTAAATGTAAAATAAAATCTGATAAAATTCATGAACCAAACCATATGAAATCTAAACCATATAAAATTTGCAGATCCAAGTTTCGACTATTATTTTGGATACAAGAACTGTTTTGGCAATGACTATCTGTGAGAATGATTTGAACCTAACTTTCAAAATACATAACCAAAATGGACAAACTAAAATGTTCTGGATAGATATTGAAAAGATCTATCCATAGCACTTAGCCTCACATCAAGGTCAACAACCAAATGAAAATACCATCCTTTTTAATAAAAGACCAGTAGGCTCTTCTATTATTTTTAGAATGAGTTCAAAAATGTATTTTGAAGTAAATCCAACTGGATGAGTTTGGTATTGACTAGATCTATGTTTTCCTGGCTTAGATTAATTTTTGGACCTCTAGATTTATTTTTGGTGAACAGATATAGAAACAGTAGTTTTTGGTGAACAGATATATAGAAACGGTAGTTTTTCTGTTTTGTTTTCTTGATGTGTTTTTGTTTGTTTTCTTGATGTGTTTTTGTTTGTTTATTTTGAAATATGTGTTTGACATAATATAGAAATAATATAGCTAGGAATTAATATAGAAATAATATCCATTACATAATAATATATCAATTACATACTAATATATCCATTACATGCATATATCGAACGCAAGATGCGGTACACAAACAACATCTACTCGAGCTCCGTCGAGTAGATGCGGAACAACTCGTAGGCTACGTATGCATCTATGGCTGCATAGTCGAGGTTGATCCGGTCCAATGGGTTCTTCCCCCAATACATGTGATTCTTGGAGGGGAAACCAGACTTCATGGTTTTGTAGTCGGCGTGGATGAAGGCAGTTGCCATCGGAGCCATCCCGGTCTTGTGCCCATGCAACTCATCAAAATGGATAATGTCCTGAAGATCAATGTAGTGATCTTCAGGTATCACAATACCCAAGCGCATCAACTTCTGCCGGTCTTGAGTGATGTCAACGCTACAGAAGTCGTACCCCTTGTTGACAAGAAAATCAACAAGTTCCGGAGAATGCTTTGAACTACTGCAACAACAAAAATAGAACACGTGTTAGATATGTTGCAACACATGTATTCTTCCAATGCAACAAACAAATTGAAAATGCAACACTATCCTACAAGAGAGATTGTACGTGTGCGTTACCTTGCCCATTGGAAGACCAAAACGATCTCTTGGAAGGCAATCTGGATGACGGCAACATCCCGTTGATTCGCCGTATACTCTAGATCAAGCCCGAAGAACTTATGGTGTTCATCGGCTTCTTCATAGAGATCGCTCAAATGCTTAAGAGCATCGAGGAGCCTCCCGCACATATTGGTGTAGGCCACGTCGAGACTCTTGCGGCATGGTGTGGCCACACGGAGAAGGTTCCAAACTTGAGAACCCATGGGTGCTTGGTGGAGGAAGAAGAGAGGAAGAAGAGAAGAGAGGAAGGAAAACAGAGACTCTCGGGTGCGCACTGTAGCAATGGCCTTCTGCCTCTCGCTCGCGAAATAAAATCGCCGCGCGGGAGGCGAGCAGTTTGTATCTTTAGTCGCGGGTGGCCAGGCCAACCGGGACTAAAGACAGGGAGGCCAGCAGACTGGATCATTAGTCGCTGGTGGCCAGGCCAACCGGAATTAAATCCCTCCACGCGCTTCCCAACCCGCGACGCATGACCTTCAGTCGCGGGTCTGCTCCCGAACCGGGACTACAACCCCTTTAGTCACGGTGCGCAAAGTTTGGGGACTGATGGGGGCATATGGAAGGCCTTTTTTCTACCAGTGATCGAATCAAGTAGAATTTTTCTTACCTTCAAATTTGCTGGATAATTTTCGTTCCTCGGTGTCACAGGCTCGTGACTAGACATGCCTTTCATTATGTTTGTCGATTCAATATTCACCACTTCAGCATATCTCGCCGCCTGCAATCCCTGTCCAATTGGCCGATTCATGGGCATTAACTCATGCACTTGTTCTTGCTCGCTTCCGATCTGCATAATCCACGCAATGCTCAGAATTCAGAAGCACTTTAAAACCCTAAAAGAACTAATGCAATCAGAGTAGACACTTCGTGCAAAAGTGTAAATATATATTCACATCGTCTCTTCTAATCAATAATAAATTAACAGACTTAGCTAGGATGGAGACTGAGTAGATGCATGTACACTTATATTTATCTCAGGCTCACCATCGGACAGAATCTGGATGAAGAGGTCGTTGAGTTCGACTGTGGAATAACTGGACTTGAGTTCGCCGCCATGACGGCCTGGGCGGCGTCGCGGCGCAAAATTGACGAGAGCATGGTGACGCTGTAGTGCGTCTGCCGACGACGAACACTTGGCGCCGCTGCCGTGCGTCCTCCGGCGACGAGAGCTAGATGACGCTGTCGTGCGGCCGCCGGCGACGAGGGATTGTTGCCGCTCGTGCGAGCTGTCGTATGCCGCTGGTGCGTCCGCCGCCGACGAGGACTTGGCGTTGTTGCCGTGCATCCTGGCGACGAGGGCTCGATGACTATGTCGTGCGCTGCCGGCGACGAGGACTCTGCGTAAAAAAGTTGTTAATGCTACAGATTTGTGTACGTGATTTTCTCCTTTTATCACGGAACATAGGCACGGATGGGAATCGGTTTAGAAAAACGGAAGATGGGAATCGGGAAGGCATGGGAATTGGCTGGTTGCTTTGAGATCGTAACTGATAAGGATGGACCTAAGGATTATGTCCTCACAAGCATGAGTGAAGAGTTGATAGAAGATAACAAGATCATGGTGAAAACAAATATTCAAGAGGTGGAAAACAAGATCACATTGTTGAAAACAATCAAGCAAGATGGTGGAAACAATTCATAACAATTGTTATTCAATAGAAACAATTGTTATTTATCAATTGGACAAGGAGATGAATGCCTCCACAAGGTCAAATGCATTCATTGATGGACAAGCAAGAAGGAGGGCCCACAAGGAAGCCCAATGCGTCATGACATGTCCTAGTTGTAATAAAATTGGTTTGTATACCAATTGTGGCCGCACCCCTTTGTGTGTGGGGTCGGTTTGTATCCTATAGTAGTTGTGTTAGGTTTCCTAGTCCAATTAGGGTTGTGCTTGCGCAAGGAGGACCCTTGTGGCCGCACCCCCCCTCTCATATATACCCCATGGGGCGCATAGCAATAGGGAGAACAAGTTGAAACCAAAACCCCCCAAAACCCTAGCCTCTAGATTGTATTGCTTGTTAAGCATTCATCTTGAAGTTTACCAATTGCAAAGCAGCGTGATATCTTGTTATTCCATCTGGGAATAGAGGGATACAGCACCACTTGTGATCATTGATCATTTGTGCAAGAGTGTGTAGTTGAGAATATCTAAGGAGCTTGATTGTTGTTGCATTGGCAACGGGGATTAGCTAAGAGAGGTCTCAGTGTAGCACTAGTTATCCAATTATCAGAAAATACAAAAAAGAGAGAGATAGTTCATCGAGAAGATCGGGCCACCCCGTATCATCTTGGTATCAGATTCTCCAGGTTGCCTCGGTGAGAAAAGTTATCTTTACTTTTAGTTGTTTTTTATACCTATCCAGAAAAAGCCACACAAAAATTTTAGGTCTAGTTGTTGCCATAGCCTTAGATATCACCATAGTTATTTTTCTTTTGCTGTCATTGTGTTAGATTTCGTGTCACCTTTTTCTGTTTTTAGTTCTCTTTTGTTTCGGCTAGATTAGGGTTCTTGTTTCTTCTAGTCGAAAACCTATCAAAAACTACAAAAACAGCCGCCACCACCCTCCATATACACCACCAATCCGAGCCACCCTAGGGTTTTTGCCGTGCTACCACACCTACCATATACCACCCCTTGTTGTTCTCGGGTTCCTCCTCATATACGTACCCCAAAACCGCCCCACAAATCCGATCAATACCTTCCATATATCATCCAATCCGATTCCTACTAGAGATCCTACCGTGGCACAAAAATCGTCAATTCCCTGCCGTACCGCACCACCTCCTAGTTATACTCGGACTGCCCCGTAACACGCTTACAAATCCACTGATCCGCCCCGCAACGCGCTTACCAAATACATCCCGCGCCAATCCACTCGCGGCAGAAAAACTCTGCCTTCGCTGCCGCGCGCGAGCCACCACCGTACCGCCCACGTAACACCAGCGCATCGCGTTTTTCGCTGTAACGGCTTACCATTCACCGCATCGCTTTTGCGCGTGCTGCCGCGGCACAAAAACCTGCAGTTTCGCTGCCGTGGTTCCTGTTAGCTGCTGTGAGTCTGCCGCGGTACCAAAACGCCCAGTTTTTCTGCCGTACGCTCTGCCTTGGCTCCAAAACGACTGTTTTTGCTGCCGTGGGTATAGTTTGCTGCCGTGAGCTGTTCTGCCCCAAAATTCACCTAGATTCTTTTGTGTTTCTTTGTATTTCCCTGTTTTCTTCACTAGGATCTTTCACCTCCATACTTTGTGAACCTTAGCCACAGCCTTTCTACAGCATCATTATAGGAACTTGCCCACAAGTATAGCTATTTTGTGCTCTGACAGGTTGCTCATAATTCATCACCATCATTGTGTTCACTTGTGTTTGGTTAATTGTTGCTCCTAGCTTAGTGTAAGGCCATTGAAAAATTCAAAAAAAAATAGAAAAAGCAAAAAGTATAAAAAAAAAGAGAAAAGAGAAAAGAGAAAAGAGGAAGTGCAAAGAGGCCATATTATTACTATTGTTTACTAGTTGAGCTTGCCATTGTGACACTTGGTTTTTCTTGAGCAATCTTGTGCCTGTCAATAAGAGCCTAGCTAGTGACTTTCTAGTGCATTGCAAAATTCATCCATATATTGCATTGCCACATTTGTCTCCATATTGTGTGAGTTTCCTTGGATATTTTTATATCTTCACAAGACAGCAAATAGGATTGTTACTTTGGTGATTGTTAGGTATCCATACCAAGCCCCACCATAAGCCATGTTTGCATTGTGATACTTGATAGCTCGGTTATTCTCTTCTCACACCAAAGCACATTGATCATTGCTCCTTGTTGGTAAGTTGATCTTTTTCTCTCTTGGAATATCAAGTGAAACCTATTTGCTTGGTTTTGAGTGAGTTGAGAGAGGCACCACAAACCCATTGTTTATTTTGTTACTAACAAATTAAGCATGAGTTCTTCTAGTGATGTTGATGTGCAGGCAAAGAAGAAACCCGAGGATACTGTCCAATGGAATGAGTATGAGGCATTGAGAGATCATTTGTCCAACAAAATTGCTAAAGATATTGAAAGAAGTGATGATCAATTGAAAGAAGATTTGAATGTCCTTGATTTGAAGATAAGGGAGTGTGCATCACAAGATTCTGTCAATGAGATCAAGGATGCTATAAGGACATTGACTCTACAAATGACTACAATCACAAATACATTGCAACAAATTCAACAAGCACCACAAGCCATTGCTCCAATTGATGATGGGAGAGGAAATTACAATGATGGCCGTGGACAAGTAGCAAGAAGAGTACCATTGGAAAATAATAGAGAGAATGATGGCTTGGGAAAACCAAAATTCTCCATCCCTAAGCTTGCTTGTGACTCTGAAGATGTGGAAGAGTACTTAATGTGGGAGCTTAAAATTGAGAAATTATGGAGATTACATGAGTACTCCGAGGAGAGAAAGGTGAACCTTGCATCTTCTTATTTTGATGGCTATGCACTTTTGTGGTGGGATGGCATTGCAAAAGATAGAGAAGAAAGAGAAGAGGAAGAGGTGAACACATGGAGAGATATGAAGTACTTGTTAAGAGAAAGATTTGTTCCCAAGAATTATATTAGAACTCTCTATGACAAATTGCAACAATTGAAGCAAGGAACCAAGACAGTTGATGCCTATTACAAGGAGATGGAGTTGATTATTCAAAGGGCTCGAATTAGAGAGGCTCCTGAACAAACAATGCAAAGGTTCTTGAGTGGATTACAATTCAAAGTGAGAAGCATTGTGAGGCATGTTCCTTACAACAATATGAGTGAATTACTTCATCAAGCAAGGGAGGCCGAAAAGAGATTGCAAGAGGAGCTTCAAGTGAGTGCAAGGAGAAGTTTTTCTTCTCAACAATCTAATTTTGCAACCCCTACACCTCCTACCCGTGGACCTTCTACACCCAAACCCGAGCCAACTTCATCAATTTCAAAGAAGCCCATTGCTTCTACTTCGGGTTCTAGTGGTGCTACACCTCCTCCAAGGAATAGAGACATGACATGCCATACATGTGGAGGAAAAGGACA
Source organism: Alopecurus myosuroides (assembly GCA_028641055.1). Classification (NCBI taxonomy): domain Eukaryota; kingdom Viridiplantae; phylum Streptophyta; class Magnoliopsida; order Poales; family Poaceae; genus Alopecurus; species Alopecurus myosuroides. The sequence continues at coordinate 190,929,606 of CM054060.1, read as the reverse complement.
CTATAAGAGGGATTGCCCCAACAAGAAGGTTATGCTCCTCAATGCTAATGATGAGTATGAGACTGGAGATGATGTTGATCCTAATGATGAGGATGCATATGATGATAATGATGATGATGGTCCTATTGATGCTTTTGCTACAAATTATCCAACTATTGTGTGCACCAAAGCATTGACTATTGCTCCTAACAATGATGAGAGCCAAAGGTGCAATTTATTTCAAACCAAGGCAATTGTTGGACCCAACATGGCTTGCAAGGTGATCATTGATGGAGGAAGTTGTAGAAATCTAGCAAGCAAAGAATTGTGTGCAAAGCTAAGGTTGAAGTATATTCCACACCCCAATCCATACTATATTCAATGGATCACTGACAAAGAGGAGATGAAGGTATGTAATATGGTGAGAGTGGAATTTCAAATTGGACTATACAAGGATACAATTAAGTGTGATGTGGTTCCCATGTCGGTTTGCCACCTATTACTTGGAAGACCATGGCAATTTGATAGAAAGGTGCTACACAATGGGAGAGCAAACACCTACCAATTGAATTGGAACAATAAGGATATCATATTGAGGCCTATGTCACCCCAACAAATCATGCATGAATCAAGACAAAAGTTTGAAGTGAAAGAGAAGGGGAGTTAAAACACCAAATCCATGGAGGAAGACAAGCCTAGGCCGAGTGGAAAAAGCCTTTTAACTAATGTTAATATTTTTCCTAGTATTGTTTCTTGTGTACAGGTTGCTATTGAAGAAAGGGAGCACAAGGAAACAACACAATCATCACATCAATTAGAGGTTTATGCCACGGATACAAGAATACTTGCTTGTGATATGAAGGTTATTTTTGAAGAAAGGGAGACACAACCTTCAAATTCACAAGATAGGGATGAGATCATACCTACTACACATGAGGAGGTTAGTATTGATAAGGGTATAGATTTCGGGTTGGTAACTACAAGTAGTGAATTATGTGATAATTTACAACCATATAAACCTATGATTAATTCGAAATTTAACAATATGGTTTGTATTACACATAAAGAAGTACTTGCTATGATACCTTCTAGTGATATTATATGTTATGACATGCTAAAAGAACCAATTAATATACAATGTGCTATGGATAAATTTGGTTATGATAATACTAGCACATTTGATAATAGTTTCAAAATTTACTTGATTGGTGATTATAGTTTGGACAAAATTTTCATGATACATCACATGTGTGTTACTTATGATAAAGTGGCCGAATTACATAATGTGTTCTCTTGGATAGATGATTATAGAGATGATATTTCACATATGTTTAGTTCACCACACTATTGGTTGGATATATGTACTATTAAATCAAACTACAATTATATTTGCAATTTTGATTGCTATGAGATGAAAGAATATGACTTTTATGTGTTGTTTTCATACAAATTTCGTGATCATATGATATATGCACTATATTGTGTTTTACTAACAAATGAGGGCCATTATATATATATATGGTGCATACACTTTGTTCTTTTTGTTTATTCCACTTTCAGATAATAACAAGCCGAGGACGTCTTGTCTTGAAGAAAGGGAGGATGATAAGGATGGACCTAAGGATTATGTCCTCACAAGCATGAGTGAAGAGTTGATAGAAGATAACAAGATCATGGTGAAAACAAATATTCAAGAGGTGGAAAACAAGATCACATTGTTGAAAACAATCAATCAAGATGGTGGAAACAATTCATAACAATTGTTATTCAATAGAAACAATTGTTATTTATCAATTGGACAAGGAGATGAATGCCTCCACAAGGTCAAATGCATTCATTGATGGACAAGCAAGAAGGAGGGCCCACAAGGAAGCCCAATGCGTCATGACATGTCCTAGTTGTAATAGAATTGGTTTGTATACCAATTGTGGCCGCACCCCTTTGTGTGTGGGGTCGGTTTGTATCCTATAGTAGTTGTGTTAGGTTTCCTAGTCCAATTAGGGTTGTGCTTGCGCAAGGAGGACCCTTGTGGCCGCACCCCCCCTCTCATATATACCCCATGGGGCGCATAGCAATAGGGAGAACAAGTTGAAACCAAAAACCCCCAAAACCCTAGCCTCTAGATTGTATTGCTTGTTAAGCATTCATCTTGAAGTTTACCAATTGCAAAGCAGCGTGATATCTTGTTATTCCATCTGGGAATAGAGGGATACAGCACCACTTGTGATCATTGATCATTTGTGCAAGAGTGTGTAGTTGAGAATATCTAAGGAGCTTGATTGTTGTTGCATTGGCAACGGGGATTAGCTAAGAGAGGTCTCAGTGTAGCACTAGTTATCCAATTATCAGAAAATACAAAAAAGAGAGAGATAGTTCATCGAGAAGATCGGGCCACCCCGTATCAGTAACTGACACGTGTCACACATCAGGATAGGTCTACGATAGACCTGGTCTTATAGGATTTTTTTCCTAGAAAATATAACCAGAAGATTCAATACCTCCGGAAAAAGAGGCCGAAAGTTTTGCCTGCACGTCACATAATTGGAGCCGGGTCATCGACCCAAAATGGCGGGGATGATGATCCTCGACCCAAATTGTCGTTCCAAAGATGTGTACCCTGTGTCGAAGCTTGTTCCCGGCAGCGGCGATCCGCGACCCTCGACCCCGTTCCTCGACCCGGATGACCGGGGATCCTGGCAACTATGGCACGGACTGGTCGAACATCTGGTTGCGGCCGCCGCCGTTGATGACCTGGGCGGCCTGCGCTGCTGCTCTTCTACACCTTGGCCCTGCTGGAGATGTCGTACTGGTGGTGGAAGATGTCCGTCTGCAAGCTGCTCGACCAGGTGAGCGCCGAGTGCGAGCTTGGCCCCTACGGGCTCGTCGCCGAGGCAGCATCTTCGACGGCATCAAGATGGACCTCGTCACCTTTGCCGAGAAGCTCATCCTGTCAGACTTCACCGACGAGCAGCTCATCGGCGTGCGCATCCTGTAGCAGCTGGCCACCAGCAAGGGCTCCGTGCGCGACACGATGCGCAAGCTCGGCACCAACCCGTGCTCCATCGAAAGGGTCCTCGAAATGCTCAACTGGACGCGCTCCGACGAGCAGGAGGTGCGGCAGTACGCTGCCGAGGTCATGTCCAAGCTCGCCGGCAAGCGGCAGAACGCGGCTCCTCGTGTCGGCCATCCCGGGCGCCATCGAGTCCGTCATGTCCTTGCTCGGCAGAACGCGCTCCCGTGTCGGCCATCCCGGGTGCCATCGAGGGACAGTTTGTGTTTAGGGTTTCATGGGGTCTAAGCCACCACCGGATCAACATATATAGACAGAGACAGGTACAAGGTACACGTACGTATACGTACGGGGTTACATACACCGATTCTAACACACCCCCTCAATCTAAACTTCTACTAACAAGATTTAGATTGGTCTTAAATCGGTCTAACATCTGTCTAGTTGCTGGCTTGGTAAATACATCAGCTAGTTGATCGTTGGTGGAGATAAAACGAACCTCAAGAGCACCTGCTGCAACTCTTTCCCTCACAAAGTGGAAGTCTATCTCAATGTGTTTCGTTCTCGCATGAAACACCGGATTTGCCGTCAGGTAAGTCGCCCCTAGATTGTCACACCATAGTATGGGGACACGTTGTTGTCTCACACCAAGCTCCCTTAGTAACGATTCCACCCACATCGCCTCAGCGGTGCCATTTGCTAGTGCTTTGTATTCTGCCTCCGTACTGGACCTAGAGACAGTAGGTTGTTTCTTCGAACTCCAGCATATTAAGTTCGGACCAACAAACACAGCAAAACCACCAGTGGATCGTCTGTCATCAACACACCCCGCCCAATCCGCATCCGTGAATACACTGATACCCGTGGAGGGGGAACTGCGAATCTGGAGTCCAGTCTCCAAGGTGCCCTTCACATAGCGCAATATTCGCTTGACTGCCTCCCAATGAACGGTTGTCGGCTGTGAGAGAAACTGGCATACCTTGTTTACCGCAAAAGAGATGTCCGGACGAGTGAGTGTCAAATATTGTAGACCACCAACTATGCTACGGTACCGAAAAGAATCATCAGCACCTAGCAGAGTACCAGACTCGCGAGTAAGCGGCTCAGACGTGACTAGTGGAGTAGAAGTGGACTTGCAATTCTCCATGTTGACACGATGCAGTAGATCAAATGCGTACTTGCGTTGAGTCAATGACATGCCCCCAGAATGATAGGACGCTTCTAGTCCAAGAAAATACTCCAGTCTGCCAAGATCCTTGATGGGAAACTGATGAGCCAAGGACCCTACAAGACGATCAATAACGGCAGGTGTAGAGCCAGCAATCACAATGTCATCAACATAGACAAGCATGAAAATCTGAGCACCATCTCGTGAGAAAATAAAGAGAGATGTGTCGGCCTTGGAAGAAACAAACCCAAGCTCAAGCAGAAAAGAGCTCAAACGCGCATACCAGGCACGAGGAGATTGCTTCAGACCATAAATAGACCGCTGGAGCTTGCATACATGTGAAGGAAAACGGGCATCCTCGAAACCGGGGGGCTGCTGCATGTAGACTGTGACGCCCCGAGATCGGGCACTATGCAGATTTCAGCATTCCCGCCAAATCCGCATAATAACCGATTCCAGGTTGCCATTTATGATAACATTACAATAGTTCACGAACAATCCACAATTACAACAGCATCAGATAGACACAAGATGACTCAGAAGAGCCAGGGATACAACTGATACAATACAAAGATCCAAATAACAGCGGAAGAAACAAACGTCCGGCTACGGACAAGATCCAAATTGGACTAAGAGTCCTGAAGATAACCGAAGGCGTCCAATCCCTGCCCAGGCCAAGCCGGAGGGATTCCCAAGCTAACGTCGTCAGACTTCAAACCTGTTGACTGCAAGTTGGAATTTGCAGCCACGAAAGAGATTCGTGGGTCAGTACGGTTAAGTACTGGCAAGGGGGATAAAACCCATACTCACAAGTTACCGGCGTAGCCAGTCATCACAAGATACAAATACTTTAGGATCAACGGAAAGGAAGGGGTTATTGCAAATAAGCGACAGTAGGCTGCACTAACCAACTACAGAGATTCTATTACTTCCAACTATCAGAAAGGAGACAAGATCGAGGATTGTAACCAACTGAAATTAAATCCAAACAAACCCATCCTGGATCTCGCCCCTTATCCGAAGAAGCAATCCGAGGATAACGCACACCGTTGTATTAAAGATGAGTCAAGTTATTGTGTGAATAACCCATTACTAGTCAAGTTATTAATTGTTGGGTGTAACATGATTGATCATTAGGTTTAAGTTGTCCTGGGTACTTGTTAGCCAGTACTTTCACCAAGTCGTCACATAACCGCGGACAACACGGCTTCTCGAGAAGATTTATCCCTGCAGGGTGTGCTCCAGTACCCGTACACACTCAAGCCACCAACTAAAACTCAGGTTGGCTTGACACGACCCAAACTATCTCTACAACCCATCCTCGGAGCCACGGAGCTATAAGGTCCCAGCCACGCAGCCGAATACTCAGCGCAGGTGTGCAAAACTCCCGCGGGACACAACACCCCGGCACTACAGGCCTCGCCCTATATGCATCATCATCATAAGTAACCATGGGGGATCCACCCATTATGCAAGGAGCAAATGGAACACCCGAACTAAGTGTGGCTCTTCGGACAAGCTGCAGATCAGATCTAAGCCGAGGGGGGTCCCCATACTAACCACCCGGATGCGGTGAGCACGCTCATCATGGATCAGTAGACAAGACCCTTTTCCTATTAGGGTCGACACTAGCAGGCCTCAAAACCACAAAGGGCCTCCTGCCGGTGCCTTATCATCAAATTATTATGATTACCAATTAGCATTAACAGGATTGATTGATTAACTTCGAGCCCCCGGAGCGGTAACAACAATAATAGTACGATAGCAAAAGAAGTAACCGACAACAAGCTCGAGCAACAGCAACTCTAAACATGCTAGATAAGAACAGGCACAAACAAAGGCTGTAGGTATGGAGGTGAGGCAATATCAGGGTTAAGGGATTCATGTGATGGGTTCGCAACAGAAACAACTACTACTAAGGCTAGCAGAAAGAATCAACGGAAAGAATCGGTAACAAGTGATGAAGGGCTGCCATATGGCATGCAAGTGAGTATACTTGCCTGAGATCCCGCAAGGTAGCAGAACTTGTCGTTGCTCACATCATCTCAACGTCCTATCCGGGAAGAAGCAACGAACCTCGAACAAACAACGGGATGCAACAATTACTACTACGGCATAAGATCCAGCATGATCCTATTTTATATGCATGACATGGCAAGATGCAACAGGGAGGAAAACAACTTAAGCAATTTAATTGGAACCGGAGTCCGGAGAAATAGGAATTGGTTCAAGTTGTTTATCTAACCATCAAATTAAATGTTGTTTAGCATGGAAAACAATAAAGTAGATGAGTTAGGCAATTTAAATGGAAGGGGGCAACAGCTGGAATTAATTAGCCCACACATCCCATATGTTGTCATATAGGTGAACATGCATAACAAGATCTAAAGGGCACAAGACAAGATGCAAACAGGAATATGGATGGCATGAACATGTTAAGGACATGAAACTGATTGGAAAACATATTTTATTTGTTTGATTTGGAATTAATATGAATTATTTGTGAATTGTTGCAAATTACAATTAAATTATTTGAATTCAAATGTGAATTGCATTTTGAAAGTTCAAAACAGAAAACAAATGTGATATTTGAAAAGTACAGGAAATTTGGATTGGAAAACATATAAAGTTTGTGCCATTTGGGTTTGTGGTTTGAAAGTTGTGAGCATTTGAAGTTAAGGGTTTATTTTGCAAAAGGCAGGGATGTGGCTGTGAGGAAAAACAGTAGAGAGGGGCTCCGGTGTAAAAAGGGAAGAGGCCAGGGGCCTAGGTGCAAACCGCCAGATCCAGATCTGGATCTGGGCGAGTTTCACCCACGGCAGCGCTAGCCACAGTCTATGACTGGCGGGCCCCGTATCCAGCAGGGCGCTGACGAGGCGCGGGTGGAGCCACGCAGGCCACCACGGTCAATGACCAGTGGGGCCCGCCCTTCCGCGAGGTAAAAACGCAAAAGAGGGGCTAAAGCGCCCGCTGGGGATCGAACCCAGCACCCAGGCTTGCACGGAAGGGGTGCTAACCAAAACGCTGGCTTTTTTTTCGTGGCAGAGTACAGACACGGCGGAATAAGAGGCAACTCCACCGCGGATACTGAATTTCGTCAGCGCGTCCGCTGCCTGTTCCTGACGGCACGATACAGCGATCGATGGACAGGCGGCCATGGAGACCTCGACCGGCGGCGAACCCCGGCGTGGCACGACGGCCACGCCCGCAGAGCAAGGAGGGGGGTAGGGCCCTAGGGCGAGAGGTGGGGCCTCACCTCGGTGAGCGTCGGGGAAGGAGGAGCGGGGCTTCTCTGCGGTTGGTTGACGACGAACAGAAGGAGAGGCAGAAAACGGCCGGAAGTCCGGCGACGGCGCGGCCGCTACGGCGTCTCCCGGCAACAGGCGAGGACACGGGGAGAACCAGGATGACGACGCGGTTCCATTCCCGTCGCCGGTTGCTCCTCGAGGCGACCGGATCGTGGCCGCGATGAGAGGGGCAGGTGGTGGTCTCGGACGGGAGGTGCAGGTGGTTCAGTAGGTTCAGAGGATCAGATGTGAGCAGAGGGAGGTGGCGGCGACCTGGGGAGGAGAGGGGATTAGGGTTAGGGTTGGGATCCGGCATCGAGGGGGAGATAAAGGGGAAGGGGAGCAGCGCACATGGGGGGAGTTGGTGGTGTTGCTGCTTCTGCTTTTTCTGCAGGAAAACGACAGAGAGAGGGGATCGACCGTACGGAGGTGGAAGATGCTCAGATCGAAGGGGTAACGGGTCCAAGGAAGTTGGGCTTGAGGTGGAAAGGGAAAATAGGGGGTGGGCTTTGGAAAAAAGATGATGGGGCTGCTCTCTCCTTGCTTGCTTTTCTTTTTATTTGTTTTCACTTATTATTATTTTTTGTAAGAGATAAAGAGAGAGAGAGAGAGAAAGGATAGGATTTTTGGGGTTGTTTTTATTTTATAATTAAATTTTTATTGATTTGCAAACAATGAGCAAAAGCAAGGTTGGTAATGATTTTCAAAATTTGTAAAATTAGTTTGGTTTTTTTTTAAATGGTTAGTTGGACTTCAACTATTAGTTTGATTTGGGAAAAAATTTGGAAAGCAACAATTTTTATTTAATAAACTCAAGCAAGTATGCAAACATTAATGAATTTAATAGGTTGCAAGAATTTGATTTTCAAACCACCATTTGATCATGCCCATATGATTGGAAAGATTTGAAATTTGAGTTGAATTGGAAAGTTACCATTAGGGTTTTGAACAATTTAATTTGTTTTTGAAGTTTTGAGTGGTTTTGGAAAACATGATGCAATGCTTATGGGATGCAGATGATGCAAGAGAAAAGAAAACAAACAGGTAACACCCCAGGTGTTACAGACGACACCACTAACAAGGGATTGCGCCCTCGCAATCCACCTGCTAACCCGGGAGGGGAAAGAGGTTCGACTATCGATTCTTCGTGCTTCCAGTTGATCTCCTCGACACCACTAACAAGGGCTTCTCGACACCACTAACAAGAGATTCTTGTTCGGAGTGACGACGCTGTTCCTCCACCAGGAAATCTTCCGATGATCGAACCTATTAGGTTAAAGGCTCAGAAAACGTCCACCCACGTAGGATCCTAACACTTTGAAAGATAGACAAGGGGGGACGACTCCAAAACAAATAAGATGGGAGGGGAAATAGAATAGGGATAAGGAGAAAAACAAGAATCCTATCGAGATGTTTCCAAAATAGTTTAGCAGAAATAGTTTTTGACACTCTAGAAACAACGACCGTTAGCGAGGTTAACCTACAGGCTTTGCGGACCCGTTGCTTCGATAACCATTCGTATCGAAACAATCTCGGGAATCGGAACCAAGGCTCTGATACCATTTGTGACGCCCCGAGATCGGGCACTATGCAGATTTCAGCATTCCCGCCAAATCCGCATAATAACCGATTCCAGGTTGCCATTTATGACAACATTACAATAGTTCACGAACAATCCACAATTACAACAGCATCAGATAGACACAAGATGACTCAGAAGAGCCAGGGATACAACTGATACAATACAAAGATCCAAATAACAGCGGAAGAAACAAACGTCCGGCTACGGACAAGATCCAAATTGGACTAAGAGTCCTGAAGATAACCGAAGGCGTCCAATCCCTGCCCAGGCCAAGCCGGAGGGATTCCCAAGCTAACGTCGTCAGACTTCAAACCTGTTGACTGCAAGTTGGAATTTGCAGCCACGAAAGAGATTCGTGGGTCAGTACGGTTAAGTACTGGCAAGGGGGATAAAACCCATACTCACAAGTTACCGGCGTAGCCAGTCATCACAAGATACAAATACTTTAGGATCAACGGAAAGGAAGGGGTTATTGCAAATAAGCGACAGTAGGCTGCACTAACCAACTACAGAGATTCTATTACTTCCAACTATCAGAAAGGAGACAAGATCGAGGATTGTAACCAACTGAAAGTAAATCCAAACAAACCCATCCTGGATCTCGCCCCTTATCCGAAGAAGCAATCCGAGGATAACGCACACCGTTGTATTAAAGATGAGTCAAGTTATTGTGTGAATAACCCATTACTAGTCAAGTTATTAATTGTTGGGTGTAACATGATTGATCATTAGGTTTAAGTTGTCCTGGGTACTTGTTAGCCAGTACTTTCACCAAGTCGTCACATAACCGCGGACAACACGGCTTCTCGAGAAGATTTATCCCTGCAGGGTGTGCTCCAGTACCCGTACACACTCAAGCCACCAACTAAAACTCAGGTTGGCTTGACACGACCCAAACCATCTCTACAACCCATCCTCGGAGCCACGGAGCTATAAGGTCCCAGCCACGCAGCCGAATACTCAGCGCAGGTGTGCAAAACTCCCGCAGGACACAACACCCCGGCACTACAGGCCTCGCCCTATATGCATCATCATCATAAGTAACCATGGGGGATCCACCCATTATGCAAGGAGCAAATGGAACACCCGAACTAAGTGTGGCTCTTCGGACAAGCTGCAGATCAGATCTAAGCCGAGGGGGTCCCCATACTAACCACCCGGATGCGGTGAGCACGCTCATCATGGATCAGTAGACAAGACCCTTTTCCTATTAGGGTCGACACTAGCAGGCCTCAAAACCACAAAGGGCCTCCTGCCGGTGCCTTATCATCAAATTATTATGATTACCAATTAGCATTAACAGGATTGATTGATTAACTTCGAGCCCCCGGAGCGGTAACAACAATAATAGTACGATAGCAAAAGAAGTAACCGACAACAAGCTCGAGCAACAGCAACTCTAAACATGCTAGATAAGAACAGGCACAAACAAAGGCTGTAGGTATGGAGGTAAGGCAATATCAGGGTTAAGGGATTCATGTGATGGGTTCGCAACAGAAACAACTACTACTAAGGCTAGCAGAAAGAATCAACGGAAAGAATCGGTAACAAGTGATGAAGGGCAGCCATATGGCATGCAAGTGAGTATACTTGCATGAGATCCCGCAAGGTAGCAGAACTTGTCGTTGCTCACATCATCTCAACGTCCTATCCGGGAAGAAGCAACGAACCTCGAACAAACAACGGGATGCAACAATTACTACTACGGCATAAGATCCAGCATGATCCTATTTTATATGCATGACATGGCAAGATGCAACAGGGAGGAAAACAACTTAAGCAATTTAATTGGAACCGGAGTCCGGAGAAATAGGAATTGGTTCAAGTTGTTTATCTAACCATCAAATTAAATGTTGTTTAGCATGGAAAACAATAAAGTAGATGAGTTAGGCAATTTAAATGGAAGGGGGCAACAGCTGGAATTAATTAGCCCACACATCCCATATGTTGTCATATAGGTGAACATGCATAACAAGATCTAAAGGGCACAAGACAAGATGCAAACAGGAATATGGATGGCATGAACATGTTAAGGACATGAAACTGATTGGAAAACATATTTTATTTGTTTGATTTGGAATTAATATGAATTATTTGTGAATTGTTGCAAATTACAATTAAATTATTTGAATTCAAATGTGAATTGCATTTTGAAAGTTCAAAACAGAAAACAAATGTGATATTTGAAAAGTACAGGAAATTTGGATTGGAAAACATATAAAGTTTGTGCCATTTGGGTTTGTGGTTTGAAAGTTGTGAGCATTTGAAGTTAAGGGTTTATTTTGCAAAAGGCAGGGATGTGGCTGTGAGGAAAAACAGTAGAGAGGGGCTCCGGTGTAAAAAGGGAAGAGGCCAGGGGCCTAGGTGCAAACCGCCAGATCCAGATCTGGATCTGGGCGAGTTTCACCCATGGCAGCGCTAGCCACAGTCTATGACTGGCGGGCCCCGTATCCAGCAGGGCGCTGACGAGGCGCGGGTGGAGCCACGCAGGCCACCACGGTCAATGACCAGTGGGGCCCGCCCTTCCGCGAGGTAAAAACGCAAAAGAGGGGCTAAAGCGCCCGCTGGGGATCGAACCCAGCACCCAGGCTTGCACGGAAGGGGTGCTAACCAAAACGCTGGCTTTTTTTTTCGTGGCAGAGTACAGACACGGCGGAATAAGAGGCAACTCCACCGCGGATACTGAATTTCGTCAGCGCGTCCGCTGCCTGTTCCTGACGGCACGATACAGCGATCGATGGACAGGCGGCCATGGAGACCTCGACCGGCGGCGAACCCCGGCGTGGCACGACGGCCACGCCCGCAGAGCAAGGAGGGGGGTAGGGCCCTAGGGCGAGAGGTGGGGCCTCACCTCGGTGAGCGTCGGGGAAGGAGGAGCGGGGCTTCTCTGCGGTTGGTTGACGACGAACAGAAGGAGAGGCAGAAAACGGCCGGAAGTCCGGCGACGGCGCGGCCGCTACGGCGTCTCCCGGCAACAGGCGAGGACACGGGGAGAACCAGGATGACGACGCGGTTCCATTCCCGTCGCCGGTTGCTCCTCGAGGCGACCGGATCGTGGCCGCGATGAGAGGGGCAGGTGGTGGTCTCGGACGGGAGGTGCAGGTGGTTCAGTAGGTTCAGAGGATCAGATGTGAGCAGAGGGAGGTGGCAGCGACCTGGGGAGGAGAGGGGATTAGGGTTAGGGTTGGGATCCGGCATCGAGGGGGAGATAAAGGGGAAGGGGAGCAGCGCACATGGGGGGAGTTGGTGGTGTTGCTGCTTCTGCTTTTTCTGCAGGAAAACGACAGAGAGAGGGGATCGACTGTACGGAGGTGGAAGATGCTCAGATCGAAGGGGTAACGGGCCCAAGGAAGTTGGGCTTGAGGTGGAAAGGGAAAATAGGGGGTGGGCTTTGGAAAAAAGATGATGGGGCTGCTCTCTCCTTGCTGGCTTTTCTTTTTATTTGTTTTCACTTATTATTATTTTTTGTAAGAGATAAAGAGAGAGAGAGAGAGAAAGGATAGGATTTTTGGGGTTGTTTTTATTTTATAATTAAATTTTTATTGATTTGCAAACAATGAGCAAAAGCAAGGTTGGTAATGATTTTCAAAATTTGTAAAATTAGTTTGGTTTTTTTTTAAATGGTTAGTTGGACTTCAACTATTAGTTTGATTTGGGAAAAATTTTGGAAAGCAACAATTTTTATTTAATAAACTCAAGCAAGTATGCAAACATTAATGAATTTAATAGGTTGCAAGAATTTGATTTTCAAACCACCATTTGATCATGCCCATATGATTGGAAAGATTTGAAATTTGAGTTGAATTGGAAAGTTACCATTAGGGTTTTGAACAATTTAATTTGTTTTTGAAGTTTTGAGTGGTTTTGGAAAACATGATGCAATGCTTATGGGATGCAGATGATGCAAGAGAAAAGAAAACAAACAGGTAACACCCCAGGTGTTACATAGACGTCCTCGGACAAAAAACCATGCAGAAAAGCATTACTGACATCAATCTGTCGAAGACTCCAGTTGCGAGAGACTGCAAGGGAGAGCACCAAGCGGACAGTGGCCGGTTTGACAACCGGGCTGAAAGTATCACCATAGTCGATGCCGTGGCGCTGAGTGAACCCACGAGCGACCAGTCGAGCCTTATGCTTATCAATAGTTCCATCGGGGCGGTGTTTGGTCTTGAAGACCCATTTGCTGCCGACCACGTTCACTCCGGATGGCCGAGGAACGAGAACCCAAGTGTTCGTCTTACAGAGTGCGGCATACTCGTCAGACATGGCAGAGCGCCAGGCGGGTTCATGCAGGGCATCCCGATGAGAGGAAGGAGCGGCGAAGAACGCACGACGGCGAGGGTCATAACGCACCGTGCCGTCTTTTGGAACAACGGGACGGGGATTCGGGCGCCGAACCATCGTGTGACGCGGTGCAGCGTCCGGCGTCGCTGCGGGCGACGGAGACCTCGGAGTCCCCGGCGGAGAGGGCCCAGGCGACGACGGCCCAGGCGGAGATTCGCCGGACGAAGACGGGCCGCCCGAAGGCGGGCTGGGCGACGAGGGGCCAGGCGAGGACGGGCCTGGCGAGGAGGGCCCAGCCGAGGGCGACGCGGCCGAAGAAAATTCGGCAGGAGGCGTCGCGGGCTGGGCATGCGCGCTGGCTAGCGGGGCGCTAGGCGTCGCACAGGGCGGCACGGAGCCGGGCAGCTCGCAGGCCGGGCGCGCATCGCAGGCCGGTCGCACAGCGGGTGGTGGTGAGGCACGCCCGGGTTCGGTACAGGGACCGAGGCCATGCTGGCCATGCACGTCGATCTGGGGCGGAGAGGAGACGTCCGTCGACGCGAAGACCTGCGGAGGAACAAGAGCTCCCGAGGGAGGATTAGTAGCCAAGTGAGAGAGGTCATAATTTCGCATATGATCATTCATAACCGGTTCGGTAGATGGATAGGACACCAGAGGGTCGAGAGTGGACACATCAACCGTGACACCCGGAGTAGCGTAGGGAAACACTTTTTCATCGAAAACAACATCACGAGATACGTAGATACGACCCGTAGAGCGATCCAAACACTTGTACCCTTTATGTAAAGTACTGTAGCCTAGAAAGACACACATTTTTGATCGAAAATCAAGCTTGTGTGAGTTATATTTACGGAGACTAGGCCAACATGCACAGCCAAAAGTACGAAGAAAAGAGTAGTTTGGTTGGATGTGAAGAAGACGAAAAAGGGGTGTCTCTTGGTGGATAACCGGTGAAGGCATGCGATTAATAAGATAGCAAGCTGTGAGAAACGCTTCATCCCAAAAACGCAATGGGAGAGATGCATGAGCAAGTAAAGCCAAACCAGTCTCCACTAGGTGACGGTGTTTGCGTTCGGCAATGCCGTTCTGCTGAGAGGTGTGTGGGCAAGAAACACGATGAGCTATGCCCGTGCGCTGAAAATAGCGATGAAGCCTATGGTACTCACCCCCCCAGTCGGACTGAACAGCCTTGATTTTACAATCAAGGAGGCGCTCGACATGAGCCTGAAAAGCATAGAAAACTTCCTCAACGTCGGACTTGTGCTTAAGCAAGTAAATCCAGGAAAAACGAGAGAAATCATCAACGAAACTGACATAGTACTTGAAACCACCAGAAGAAGCAATAGCAGGGCCCCATACATCAGAATGAATTAACTCAAGAGGCGTAGTGGTAACACGACTAGATGCAGAATAAGACAGTTGATGACTCTTAGCACACTGACACGCATCACAAATCGATGCGGAATTATTTGACGAAAAACATGGAAGTTCATGCAGTTTAATGGTATTACGAACGACATTATTTGATGGATGACCGAGGCGATGGTGCCACTGCGATGACGAGACCTTGACGCTAGAGGATGCATGACGCGATGGCAGGGATGCATGGCGAAACGAAATCGGGTAGAGGCCACCGCAGCTTCTACCGCTGAGCAGGATGCGCTTCGTGACCTTGTCCTTAACACAGAAAAAATGACGGTGAAATTCAACAAACACGTCATTATCAGAGACAAGGCGATACACGGAAAGGAGATGTTTACTGAGGTGCGGAACATGAAGGATATTGTTTAGCTTAAGAGATGAACCGGCTAGTGATGAATGACCAATGTGCGAAATAGACAAACCTGCACCGTTGGCCACCTGAACTTGATCCTTCCCGCCGTAGCGCTCGTGGACCTGGAGACGTTCCAGATCACTGGTTAGGTGATCGGTGGCGCCAGAGTCCATGTACCAGTGCTCGTTGCCGCCGGTGGCTCCAGAGCTGGTCGATGCAGCGTTTCCCGCACGAGGAGCCGGGACGTTATAGTCCGGGTTGTAGCGGTTGCGGCACGCGTCAGCTTCATGCCCCCAGTTCTTGCAAATCTGGCACCGGGGGCGTTGGCGTTTGCCATTGCGGCCTTGGCCGCCGTTGTTGTTGGCGTTGGGAGGGCGGCCGTTGCCGAGGCCACCTTGTGCGCCTTGTCCCGCGGCGGGGGCACGGTCCTGACCGCCACCACCGTAGGAGTGCTGCCCGCCTGGTGAGGGACGCCCGCCTCCAGTGCGCCCGCCGAAGGGGTCGGCGACGCGGCCGGGACCGGAGGGGCTGAACTGGCCGTGCCTCATGGTGGCGTTGGCCGATGAAGACCAGCCCCCATCGGACTGCATCTGTTGCGCCGTGAGAGACTCGTAGGAGAGCACGAGCGAGTAAAAATCGGCGAGGGAGACCGCAACATTGTTGACGGAGAGGGCGGCGGCGATGGCGTTGAAATCCGGGCCGAGGCCGGTGAGCATCTGATCGACGAGCTCTTCGTCGTCGAGAGGGGAGCCGGCGGCGGACATCATGTCCGCGAGCTCCTTCATCTTGTCCATGTAGGAACTGGCCGAGGCGTCGTTTTTCTTCAGCGACTGGAGTTGCCGCCGGATATGACGAACGTTGGCGCGGTTCTGAGCTCCATACATGGCGTGAACCGCCGACCAGACGGCAGCCGCCGTGGTGTGGCGAGTGAGCTGCGCGGCAATCGCGGGCTCCATCGCGCCGAGAAGGAGGCCGAGGACCCGCTGGTCCTGCGTCCACCAGGCGGTGTAGTCGGGGTTGTTGACGACCTTGGCCGCCGTCCCCTCACCCTCCTGGATGGTCTTCGGCGGCGCAGCCACCGTGCCGTCGAGGTAGCCATGAAGGCCAGCTCCCGCGAAGTTGGGGAGGATGAGCGCCCGCCAGAGGATGAAGTTGTTCCGGTCGAGGCGGACGGAGGTGGCGGGGACGGTGGTGGTCGAGGCGGATGGCATCGCGGGGAGGAGAGCGCCCACGGAAGACGAAACCTGGATCGCGCCGGTTGCAACCATCACGGCGGAGAGGAGGAACCCTAGGCGGCGGAGGCAGCTTCGGGCGGAGGAGACCTGCGCGGCGGCGGCGGCGGCGTCGGGTGAGGATCCCTAGGCGGCGGCGGCTGTAGGCTCTGATACCAAGTTTGTGTTTAGGGTTTCATGGGGTCTAAGCCACCACCGGATCAACATATATAGACAGGTACAAGGTACACGTAGGTATACGTACGGGGTTACATACACCGATTCTAACAGGGACCACGACAACTGCGGCAAGATCGGCAACGTGTGCGGCCTACTCGCCAGGATCGTCGAGTTATCGCACGCGTCGTCGGCTCTTCTGCGGAGCACGAGCACGCCGGACTTGCAGGTACGCGCCGTAAAGCACGCTCTCCAGGTGATGAAGCGGCTGATGTACACGACGGGGGCCACGGGCAAGGCGCTCCGGTGGGACCTCGCAGAGAACGTGTTCACCGTGAGCAACCTCCGTGGCATAGTGCAGTACGGCCACCAGCACATGGAGCTGCAGATAGACGAGAGGACCAACAAGACGATGCTCGATGCCTGAATGCGACGAGGCTGCTGTGCAACCTGTGCGCGTACTCGGGAGAGGAGCATCGGACGCGCCTGACCGCGGTGACCAAAGTGTTTGTTGTTTTGACAGAGAAGAATAGGAGGCCATATCCGGGGGGTGCCGCTGGAGAACACACTCCCCCAATCATTCGGACACAACGTCCGGCGCCCCCCAAAGGCACAAATCCGGACATGGTTTGGGGTGTCACCGGTGGAGATGCTCTAATGATGCTGCCATGGTTGCTTGTTAGACTCGCAGCGGTAGTGGGCAGTGTAAATTCCACCACCGATCGTGGCAGAGTTGAGACTTCGAGGTGAGGCAACGCATCTACTCCCCTGCTTTGGAGATGAGCCCACTGCGAAGCTTACTTAAGTCTTACGTTTTGGATGAGCGGGAGAAGAGTTTTCTCCACCTACTGGCCTCCCTTCTCCCCCTTAATTCCCCACCTCTGCATGCCTTTCTTCCCTCGTCTTCCTCCTTTCTCATGCGATGCCGAATTTGCTTGACCGAGAAGGGAGATGGCGTGGTGCCGTGATGACCAAAAAGGTGCTGGAGATCTACGCGTCGGCCGTCCTACTCCCTCCCTATTCCTCGGGGCGCTGGCGAGTCCCCTCGCCGGAAGAGGAGGTGCTTCGCGCCGAGAATGGCGAATAAGTCTTCTTGTCATTCCTGGACTGGGGGTATCTCCCCATGTGAGCAAGTTCTTCTGGACTTGTTGCGGCGGTACCAAATCCAGCTCCACCACCTGACCTCAGAGATCATGGTGGAGATTTCTTGCTTAATTGTAGCCTTCTGCGATAGATACCTTGGGATATTGTCGTATCTGGAGATGTGGTTCTCCCTGTTCTAAGTTTAGGCTTGTCAGGCTGTTGGGGAGAACATGTCGCTGGTAAGTGGTTCAGAGGAGGTGCAAAGATGATATGTTTACCCCCTCACTGGAGTTGAAGGACCGGATCCTTGTGGCAGAGGGGATTTTTCTATCTCCAGGGGGTTGCTGAAGTTCCTAAACTTCCCATGTTTTTGGTTGATCCTCCGCCTCCGTGGAGGATCAATTGGAACATACTGTAGGTGATAGGAAGTCCGGCTAAAGTGCAGCCCATTGGCGGGACGGATGCGCGATCTAGTGAATAAAGGTCTAACCGGCTTGGATCTTCTTCTCTGCTGGCTCATTCCCTATAATCCGCCTCTCCAGCAACGGGATGTGGCTGATAGGCAGTGGGCATGGGTGGCGGTAGGTGTATTCATGTGTATTCACATGAATACCCCATGATTCTAGGGAAAAACAAAATAGTACATATAGGCCCAGCTCATAGCCAAAAGCCCAGAGGCCACACAACGCATGTGCAGCAACTCACATTGACGGCTGTTTTCTTAGCTCGCTAGCAAACAAACGTGAATCATGTCTCTCTCTCTCGACACATTGGACATGGCGACGGCGCGACGGAGAATTACTACCTCAATTCTAATAATATAAGACGTATTTTATTTGCTTTGATCGACCCTTTGACCAACAATTAATCTATCAATATGTAATTTATTCGACATATAAGCGATATCATTGTATTCCTACTCAAAAGTACTTTCTTATGATTATAAGTTCTATCACAAAAGTTTCATATAAATGAGTAAATCTTGATCAAAAGCTCGATCAAAGGGAACAATATACGCCTCAAAGGGAGCCCCACGCCCCTCTTCACCTTCGCGACGACGCGGCCCTCTTCCTATGTTCATCCCTGTGCGCAGGACTGCTTTACAGTAAGAGTATCTCCAACCGTTCGCCCCCCCGTGCCGTTTTTCAGCGCTAAATACCGCCTCCTAAGAGCGCCCGGCGCTATTTTTCGCCCTGGGGCGGTAGTTCCCAGAGGTGCCCCCAGCCCAACCAGGCGAAATTTGACAAAAAAAACTATGAAAACAGCAAAATTTTGGCAAAATACTAGACGATTTTATTGAAGTTGGCCGAATATAGGCGATTTTTACATATTTAGATGCGATTTAAAAACGGCTAATTCATGCTAAGGGTCTTGTACATCTTGGTGTAGTCGTCGCCGTCGTCGTCATCGGAGTCGCTCGGCGGCTCCGCCTTCGGGGCGCTGCTCATGCTCTGCCCTGGGTCGCCGAGGTACATCGGTGGGGGAGGGTAGGCGTCGTCGTCATCGTTGTCAGAGAGGAGGATGACATCGTCGGTCGACTGAGAAGGAGATCTGACTCCGAGTACGCCGACGTGGCGGAGCATCCTTTGGCTCCTCCTTGACGAGAGTGGGAGGAACGGGAGCAGTCGCCGCCGTGCAGCGGTTCTTCCCCCGCCTCATCTGCCGCTCAATGTGGTCGAGGACCCGGGCGAGAACAAAGTGGTCGATGAATACTTGAACAAGTTTTTGGTTACATTTGCTGAGAGAGAATTCTTTAATCAAGTAAATGACAATGATCCGATGAATATTTGAACAATTCTGTGGTTACATTTGTTGAGAGAATTCTTTAATCAAGTGAATGACGAGGATCCGATGAATATTTGAACAATTGTTTGGTTACATTTGTTGAGAGAGAATTCTTTAATCAAGTAAAGGTAGAGGATGTCATCAATCTCTTACAAAAGGTCCTCTTACAAAAAGTCGATCGCGGAATTATAGTATTGCAAGATGGAGATATTATCAATTTATCAATCAAAAAGTACTGGTGTATTCTTACTTGATTGGAAACAAAATTTTGTATAATTATTATGGTAAACTTATATCAAAAAAATTCTATTGTCGTACTGTTTTGTTCGTATCATGCATTTAGTGCAAAAATATTTTGTAAAACGAATACTCAGCCACTAAATCCTGGAGCCGCCACTGGTAGTGGGGAGCTATAACATACCAACTTTGTTAATAAAGTGGTGTGGTGTGTTGTTCTCATCAGATTCATGCATGAAATTTTTTTAATGGAATTTGAATTTGTATTTATTAAAGAGTTGTCCAAAAATCACTTAATTTGGCAACTTAAAATTTGAATACAAAAAGTTTTCAACTTTGACAAACCAAAGTGTGGTCAAGTTGAAAATCTTGTGAGGTTTCCAAAACCTATTTTTGCCGGTTTTGCTCTTTACAAAAATCCCTCAAAACTTTGTTTTCTTTCCTGTTTTAAAACAGAGAAGGAACTTTCTATGTTTTTCAGAAAACTTAGGGGGTTATTGAAAACCTCTGTTTTTTGTCTTCTTCCACCGTGCACGACAGGCAGGAAGCTCGTCGGCCGCCGCCGCGCCACCTCCTATCAGCGCATATGCTTGCGCGGGTAAGACGCGAGGAGGCTTCTGGATCGACCCTCCTTCTCACAGACCTCTCCCTCGAGCTCTCTCGCTCTGTTTCCGCACAGAAACCCTAACCCCAGTTGCCATGGGCGCCACCGTGCGTCGTCGTTCTCGCCGTCGGCGAGCTCAACCGAGCACGCCATCGCCTTCGCCATCCTCTCATATCCCTCCAGGAGCGGGGAAGCAAGACGGGATGCGATAGATAGTTCGGGGGAATCGCCTCATTTTCATCTTCTTCGGCCGAGCTCCGTCGAGCTCGATTGTATCGCCAACGATCCTCCATCGTCCCCCTTGACCCTTCTATGTGTCTCCGGTGAGTCCAAGGTCCTCCCGGACCTCCCCTCTGGTCTCCGCCCCCTCCGCATCACCTCGACGTCATGCACCGCCGTATGCTGCCACTTCGGGTGGTCGACATCGTCGCTCCGGCGACTAGTAAGGGGCGGGACAACCCCCGGTAGGTCGCTCGCGTCGTGGGGCGTCTAACGCGCCGCGCGTTCTCTCACGCATCCCCAGTCATCGCCGCTGTGTGCGGAAGTGCCACGGTGGCCGTCGCTGACGTCGTTGTGGCGTCACCGCGGGACCCAGATGTCAGTCTCCGCGTTTTAATTTGAATTCATTCCTGAAAAGAAATAGTCACTAACACGTGGGCCCTCTCATATTTAAATTACAGAAAAAAAAACTAATTTCGTAAATTCAATATCTCTTCAATTAATAATCAAAAAGTACAAATAAATATCAAACTGTTTGGAAAATTGTAAACTATTTAGATATGTCACTTTCAAACATGTTTGGCAAAGTTCAAAAATATGAATTATTTGAATTTGAATTAACTCATTTAAAAATGGAGAAATAACAATGTATTCCATAAATTCAGAAAATTGCAAGTTTTATACCAAAATGCTCAGAAAGACGAATGCAACTCATTCATGATGTTTTCAAACCCATATGAGCACTTCAACTTTGACACACTTTCAGAATTGGCCGAAGTGCCCTCTGAGGTCTATTTTGGGGTTAATTTTACTAAAATTGCAAAATTGTCGTGCGAACCCTAATAACCCATCGAACATGTTTAGAGATTTACCGAAGTGCATTAATTTTCTCATGCATACATATTGCGCATTGCGTCGATTCCATGATTGATTGTAGTTCTTCTTTTCGTTGTTGTTCCTTCTCGATAGAACATGATCCGAAGTGAATTTCGACAATGGCCTCGACAAATACTTGATCTTAACCAACAATTCAAGCAATTGTTCCCAAAGATCTATTTTGTGGTTTATTGAAGCAAGGCAAGCATAACCTCTTAGCTGCTCATATACGTTTTCCAACAACTTTTGATTCTCGTATTTTGCATTCGGTTCCAAAGTATTTGGTGTCACTAGATAGAGTTCTCCTATACTCTTCATAGCCTAAATATCCTGATTCCACTCCTCCTAGCTACCTATATTTGTTTGTGCGCATCACCAGAGCCTTATATCTGCTATGCTTAGTTCTATATACTTGTTTAGCTCTGCTCCATTTGGCTGATGACTCAGAGTTGCGTAGAATCTAGTATGATAGAATAACGTGGTAAGATGAGCATTGTGTGGTTAATTTAATTAAGGCTTGGATAGGAGGCCACTTGGGAAGTGGTTGTTCATCCTATACTCGCCAACCCTAGGATTAAGATCTCAGACGGAAGCCAAGACCGAGCATCAACCACACGCGGGGGGTCTAAGTAACCGCGCTCGACCAACTAACTTGTTTAGCCAGTCCATGAGTCACGTAGTTTGGATGTTCCATTCGGAAATGCAAATAAAACCTTTTAAACATTTTGGAAAAATTCTCTACCTAGGGTGTGACTGGGGCCAAGTGATGGACGTACACGGATCTTGACCCCGCTTCACAGAGACTGGTGTCATCAGGAGGATGGACAACTCCCTATTGACGGGGTGGCCCTGTCTTGAGTTGACTCATGGATAAGGTCGGGTAAGGTAAAGGTCATGGCTAGCCACCCTCTGCCGCGTTCCAAGGAAGAGCGTACACATGGCATTAAGAGTCGGATAGTACTTGTGTGCAAAGTGTACATCCCTGCAGGGAAATTTTTTGAAAAGTTGTGTCCACGGTTAAGGACGACTTAGTGAATGAAAATACCATAGTTACTTGAACCCGACGTAAACTCTGTTGACAAGAAATGAAGGGTTCCTCTTCGGAGATGCCAAGAGGGGTGATCCTTGTTGCATGAGACGCTGGGAAATGATGTTGGTGGAATGAAAAGACGATGATCTGAGTAGTTGAGTCGTTTTCTCATCTGTTTTGAAAATGCTCCATGAGACATGTTGTCCTTCCTCGATTTAGAAAACAAATATTGCTTTACGGAGATCAACCTTCATAAAACCTTTTCGAATCAGTAGATATATAATAGGTTAACTAAGTCTTGTTGAGTACCTCCCGTACTCAGGTTGGCTTAATTTTGGTTCAGGTGAAGTTCTGACTCTGGTGGCGTTTTCAACATGGACATCGACGAGTAGTTTGGGGTTCCCATGTAGCAGCCTGGAATCTATGGGCGGGGACATCGCCTTATGTTGCGGCCTCTTAGGTCTTTTGGTATCTTGTTGACTAGCAACATATTTTGTCTTCCGTTGTCTGATGTAATGTTGGGTCATGTGACCTCTGTTTGCAAATCTATACTCTAGTAATACTTCCTTTATAAAGTTTCATGTCTAGAGTTACTCCTTTGATGGTTTTTGGTTTTGATCCCTTGGTTAAACGATTTGGCTATGTTTGTGTTGATTGTCGCGGTCGAGGGGTTGTGTGCCGATGATCCATATTCGAGCATGTATGTCGATGTTTACTCGTCCTTGGTTTTGTACACCTAGTAACCCTCGGGATGTGTAACACTTCCTGTGACACGTCGCATTTCTTTTTAGCCTGGTCCCGTTCCGACAGTTTCAAATGAATCATGGATTCTTTGATATGCATACTTGTTATGACTATCATGGACACGAGGAGCAGTACTTCTGATGTTGTCCAGCCTGCGTGCCGATGATTCCGATCTATCTGCCGGTGTGTGTTACGGTCGGGACTGGTAACCACGAAGCCCTTGTGGTTCCATGACTAGGAGCACATAACACTTATGTATACCTATGGGTCCGGGGTCGCGACAGGAGCCATCGAGGAGCAAATGGTTCGGCTGACCAGACATACCGTCATGCAGCCTTATTGGCCCCGTGTTTTTACTCTGAGACGGCTCCCGTTCTTCGTGAACGTCTCTGTGCATCTCGATTTTCTCCCCACTTTATTTTTCCTAAACCTTGATTGCTATTACCTGATTTTTTTTGTGATTTGTGTGGCATCAGCTTTTCTCTCTACGGAGACTGAAAGATCACGTCGAGTGGAGGGATGGAGCCGTCGAGGGCGTAGGTCATTCCACAAGCCTTCCACCCGGGAGGGATCAATGAAGACGTGGTCACATAGCTTGCCCTTATGGCTGAAGAGGAAGAATCCCTCGGAGATTGACCTGATATCGTCCTGGCACGGTTAGCGGTGTACGCGGTAGACCCGCGGCATAAGCAGAAGGAGTCACCCAAGCATCTGCCTTCGGCTGCCACGAGCGCTGGCTTGAAGCACCTTTGCGCTACTTCTAGATCATCCTAGGTGGCCCAGCTATGGCGATGTCGACGCTCAGCCCCCGGGAGTTCCTGTCCAATGAAGGGAGGCCAGAGGCAACCCAGTCGGCTGACATGGATGGTCCGGCTGGGCACCTAGAGTTGGGGGCTTTATTTCCTCCTTCTCCCTTCGCCCTCCCCTCCCAAGTGGTCGCGCCCAGAGAGGGCGGACGATCTTCATACTTTAGTGCCTTAATGTCCTAAATGGAGGATCTTCCGGAGATTGTGGGGGTAAGACATGTTGGATTATCTTTCGCAGATGGCCCTACTCTCTCTTCCTCCTTGCTAATTCTGATGTACCTCATTGTCTGTAGTGGTGTTTTCCCAACCTGTTGGATCTGGCGTAGGTTCCTCTCAACTCCTCCGAAGGATCCAGGCGACAGCGGACAACCTCTTTTCCACCCCCCTTCACCCCCCCCCCCCCCAATCTCCACCGGCCGGATCGCTCGTCCTCTCTCTCCGCTTGCCGCCCCGGCGGCGGGAGGGAGAGGGCCTCCTACCTCATTTCTTGTCTATTAGTTACGGTTTAGGTTTGTATGCTATGGTGCGCCATTAGGTGGTGGGAGCATCGCCCGGGCAAATAAATCTGCCACAACTCTATTCTCACATCGGCGGCGACCTTCACGGTGTCGTCTCGGAGTTGATGGTAGCGTGTGATGCTCGGTCCTTCAGATCGGCAGCTTGGTCTTCTCGTCTTTCTTTAGATCTGGCGATATCAGTTTCTCGATGTGTCGTTGGTCTTCTTGGTTATCCATGACGGTGTTGGTGGTCGGGCGAGGTGGTTCTTCTGAAGCATGGATGCTAGTCCGAAAGTGGTGGGTCTGTCGTTCCTCTCTGACTTATTCGATGGGAGGCGACGGATTTTGGTCCAAGGAAACACTAGGACATCCCCTGATTGACGTGCCATAGCGACATTTGCC
Source organism: Alopecurus myosuroides (assembly GCA_028641055.1). Taxonomy (NCBI): domain Eukaryota; kingdom Viridiplantae; phylum Streptophyta; class Magnoliopsida; order Poales; family Poaceae; genus Alopecurus; species Alopecurus myosuroides. The sequence continues at coordinate 190,904,848 of CM054060.1, read as the reverse complement.
TTGATGCGTCCATCTGGTCTGTTCATCGACGCACAAAGTCTCGTTGCCTATTGTGCTTTTTCGGATCTTGCGACGGTGGAGGCTCAGTGTTTCTTCCGGCGTTCGACTCGGAGGCGCTGGAGTTGAGCGGCGCCGCTTGCTATGTTGGTTGCAGGAAACCCTAGGGATCGTTTTGTATTTCTCAATCCATTAGGTTTTTATCTGCAAATTCAGAATACTCATTTTATCCCGGACTGGCTTTTATTTTCCATGTGTGTTGATTATAGTAACTTGATTTTCTATTAATGAAATATGTGGTTTCTCAAAAAAACATGTTGGATTTGTCGGATGTTAATATTTTGGTGTTCTTGTCTTTCCTCGCTTTTAGCTACGATAATCTAGTGCTTGATGTTGTCGGTAAAGCGTCTGCTCCACCAGGGAAGGCATCTTGTTGTTTCCTTCAATTTGGCATCAAGCCACTTGAAAGGTTTTGGCGCCCACGGTGATGCAACTCATGCTTCCCATACAATGTCGTGGAAGCCCTCCCACATTATGCTAGAAGACAATAAACATGACCCCGTTGTAAGTCGGGAGTCAAGTTCACAAGCAGTAGGCAGATCCAACAGCCATGACAAAAAAGCAGAGAGGAAAGCCTCGTTTGCATATACTCCCTCCATTCTGAAATAGACGACTCTGGAATAAGCGTATCTATGTAAGAAATGTGCCCATATACATTTATTTTAGAGTCATGTATTTTTTTTAACGGGGGAGTAGGAGCTACAGCTCGAAATGAGCAGTGGGTGGAGGAGTTCGTAGCCATTGTCAGTTGGCAGAGTCTATGGTATGCAAGAACGTTCTTCTCTGTCCCCCTTTCCCCTTTTATAAAAGGCCCACGATTATTCATCTACAACATAAAAGATTGCTACGGGATGTAGATTCTCTTGGAATCCACGATAAGGATTGTTACCTCCACGTGCAGAGCACTCCCACTACCACTAGCCACCTTTGGGAGTCGCTCCCGTGAGGCCAGGCCTTCCTAACGCCCTCACCGCCTGGAGGAGGCTAAGGAAGGGTGTCAGACATGAAGGTTTAGTACTAGATGAGTAGGTTGGCAAGCTGCCAGATGTAGGCATCATGTCGGGAGGACGGCGTTGGATCTCTTCGGTCGGATCCAGCGCTGCTGGGTGGCTTCAATTCTTGGTGCGGTGCTCCAACGGTGGGAGCCACAAGCAGCAAGAAGGGAGGCCGCATGCTATTCCGTAAATTTCTTTTCTTGGCAGATTGAGCCCAGATGCGGGCAAAGCCCGGTGATCTTCTTCCATGGAGGCGAAAAAGAAAACATGCGAGCGGAGCGTGGTGGCCTAGTCTCGAGATGTTGTGGAGCAGTGATGCCGCAGAAGCAAGTATACATCCGCAGAAGCAAGTATACATCCTTGGTCGCCCAAGATCTCGCAGTCGACTCTCATGACCAATAGGGACCGACCTCGTAGCCGACTCTCGTGACCAATGGGTGGTCCCTCTTGAAGCCGGCATTGGCTAGTGCTTCCTCAACCTCCATGCGGAGGCCCCTTCGAGTTTGCAGCAGCACTCCCCTTCCTCTTGGTGACAAGTCGTGTCATCCACAAAACAGGCGACGATGGCTTGTTATGATCGAACTAGTTCGGTGGACTAAAAGATCAAAAACGAGAAACGCTAGTATCAATTAGACTACGGATTATGCTGGAATTATCAAAAATAGAGTCTTGATTACAAATACGCCTAACCAACCTCGAACAGAGGTGGCAGGAGGGGAGTAAACCCTAACAAGATTGATGGTTCTTCTCCTTACGGGACTATTACATATAGGAGGAGAAAGAGACAAGGGAGTAAGCAGTTGAGACACGGAAGCTGAGCTGTAAAGAACCATTGTCAGAATTCAAACAGGGACAGTGGAGTAGCGGAAAAGCCGTTGGATCGATGATGTACGTCTCGTAGCTTGTCTTCCATGTGCGAAGCGGTAAGTGGTCACTAGACTGAAGAAGAAGGAGTTTTAACTGAAGAATAATGGTTCCTGACAATTCCCCCTGCGGAAGATCAGACTTGTCCTCAAGGATGGAAGATCAGGAATACTTTCTGGATGAAGGATGCGTCTTCCCAGGTAGCTTGCTCTTCCGGGATGTTTTCCCACTTAATCAACCACTGCACCACGGGAATGCTGATATCACTCTGCACTCGTGGAATTAATTTTCATTGGAGGAGTCTTTCTGGAGCCATAAGAATTGTACCATCAGGGTTTATGAGTGGCAAGTGGGGAGTTGCAATAGTTTTTGGCTCGAGATGCTTCTTTAGTTGACTGAGGAGGGGTGTAGTTTATAGCCATCAGGTAGGATCAGCTTGTAATATACAACACCAATACTTTCAATTACTCTAAAGGGCCTGTAGTACTTAGAATGGAGTTGCATGCACTTGTGGATGCACATGGAGGTATGCTTGTAAGGTTGCAGCTTTAAGTAGACCATGTCACCCAATTGGAATTCCCTTTCTTTTCTATTTTGATCAGCATAGTGTTTCATCCTCTTTTGTGCTTTGAGCAAATTTTGCTTGATTTGGTGAGATATTTCCTCTCTACTCATAGCCTAGTTCTCATTATCTTCCTGCATTGGGAGCAAGGTCTCAGCCAGCTGTGGGGGATCTTTCAGAGATGTATGGAAACAAGTGTTGTACCACCATTCTGCCAGTGCCAGCCACGTGTGCCATTTGGTGGGGTTTTGAAATGCCATGCACCTTAAGTATTGCTCAGCACACTGGCTGACTCTTCAGTTTGGCCATATGTTTGGGGATGGTAAGAAGTGCTAAAATGCAACTTTACTCCAGTGACTTGAGGATTGATTGCCACGAGGTATTGGTGAAGATTGTGTCCCTATCAGTGACCATAACAGAGGGAAGGCCATGAATCTTGAATACATTCTCTTGGAAATCTGTAGCTACAGAGTGAACAATTATTGGGTGCTTCATTGCAATGAAGTGGGTATACTTAGTAAATCTGTCCACTACCACCACAATGAGATCTTTGTTAGCTGAGTTGGGTAAACCTTCAATAAAATACGTACTAATGTGGCACCAAGCCATGTCAGGCACAGGGGATATAGGAGACCTGAGTATTTGCAATGTTCAGGTTTGTTGAGCTGGAAAGTTGGGCAGTGCTTGACAAAGTCTGTGACTGGTCCCTTCATACCAGGCCAGGAAAAAAGTAACTTCACTCTTTGAAGTGTAGCCCTTTCACCAGACTGGCCTCCAAGATCAGAGTCATGGAGTGTAGTGATGAGTTCGTTTCTCAATTCATAGTTGTTGCCAATAACAATCTTATTTTTGTGCCTGAGAATGCAATGAGAATGTACAGTTGTTGACTCCTTGTGGAGATATAGCTAATTTAGTCATCAAGTCCTGGCAAGTCGTGTCATTCTTGTAGCTTTCCACTACTTCTACTACCCAAGTTGGTTTCATAGTAGAAGTGAGCAATGTTGCTAGCTGATATTTGACTTTGGATAATGCATCTGCTACTCTGTTTTCTTTTCCTTTTTTGTATTCCACCACATAATTGTACCCCAACAATTTAACCAATAACTTGTGTTGAATTCCTTCAGTCAATTTCTATTCTTGGATGTATTTGAGGCTTTGCTGGTCAGTTCTTATCACAATAGAAGATGCCGCAAAGTAATGCTTCCACTTTTTCAGTGCCTCAATGATTGCCATGGCTTCTTTATCATAAGTACACAAGGTTGTAGCTTTAGGTCCTAGAGCCTTGCTAAGGAATGCAATAGGTCTTCCACCTTGCATCAGTACTGCCCTAATACCATATCCACTAGCATCAGCCTCCAAAATGAATGGTTTACTGAAATCAGGTTGCCAGAACAGGGGCCTCGGTCATTTTTTCCTTTAGCATAGAGAATGCTATTTGTTGTGTTTCATTCCAAATAAATCCTTCCTTTTTAAGTGCCTGAAACAGTGGCTAGAATCCCATAATTCTTGATGAATTTACTGTAATAACTAGTGAGGCCCAAGAAACTCTTTAATTCGGTCATATTGGTTGGTGTTGTCCATTTAACCATTGCTTCCACTTTGAGTGGGTCAGTTGCTACCCCAGCATATGTGATGATATGGCCTAGATACCCCACTTGAGGATGGGAAAATGTGCATTTAGATAGTTTATCACAAAGTTTGTTTTGCCTTAGTGCTAAGAACACTTCATTCAAGTGTTTCTTGTGATCTTGTATGGCTGAGCTGTTGACCAAGATGTCATCAAAGAATACAAGTGCGAATTTTCTTAGGAATGGAGCCAGTACAGTATTCATGAGCATTTGAAAAGTGGCAGGAGCATTTGCCAAAGGGCATAACCAGGTATTCATAGTGCCCCATGTGTGTGGAAAATGATGTTTTTTCCACATCGTTCTCTTCTATTCTTATTTGATGGTATCCACTTCTCAAGTCAATTTTAGTGAAAATTTGGGCACCAAACAATTCATCAAGCAGGTCTTCAATGACTGGAATAGGGTATTTGTTCTTGACGGTTTGTGCATTCAGTTTTCTGAAATCGTTGACAACTCTCCAAGTAGTGTCTTTTTTCTTTACTAGCAATGCAGGTGAGGAATACGGACTGCAGCTGGCTCTAATTATATTTTTGAGCAGGAGGTCCTTTATAATCTTTTCCATTGCATCCTTTTGATGATGTGGCAACCTATAAGATCTTTGGTTGACCACTATGGCCTCGGGGAACAGTGGAATTGAGTGGTTCCTTTTGGGGGGTAGTTATGTTGGTTCCTCAAATATATCCTTAAATTCTTCCAGTAATGGCAAGATTGTAGCTGGGACTTGCTGTTTCATCTTGTTTTTTGTGTTTTCTTTTATCAAGAGAAAGGCCCCACAAGTGGCTTGTTGCAGCAGCTTAGTTACCTCTGTTCCTTGCTTTATTGCATTGTTAGCAGGTAGACTCTCATCAAGAAATTTCTGTAACTTATCAGTAGGTAAAGTAATTATCATTTCCATTTTCTTGTAGTCCAGCTGGACAGGACTATATGTGTATATCCAGTCAGCCCCCAAGATCAAATCATATCCCCTCAACTGCAGCAGCCTGAAATCAGATTGAAATTTCGTTCCTTGTATACTGTACTTGCAGTTGGTGCAAGCAAATTCAGTAAATATGGTTTCCCCATTAGCCACCTTGACTTGCAGTTTCTTGGCACTAGAGATATTGCATCTTGCTTCCTATGCAAATTGGGGTGTCATGAAGGTAGTTGTACTACCAGAATCCACTAAGGAGGTAGCATATGTATTTCCCATGTATACATTTAGTGTAAATGTATATTTGTTTGCTGATAATCACATTAGAGCATGCTTAGATATAAGCAATTCCTCATCAGGTGGTGTTCCCGTTGTTTCCACTATCTCACCATCATCAGTTTCAATGACAAACATTGTCTCAGTTTTCTTGTTACTTTCAGCTTGTAGTGTTAGCATTTGGCTTTTCTGGTTCATTTTGCAGAGTGGTTTGTGGCCTGGGAACCAAGGTTCCCTGCATTTATAGCAAAACTTTTTGAGTTTGGCCTCCTGTATGACAGTTGCTAGTGGTGTGGATTGTTTTGTCCCTTCTCTGTAGCCAGTTCTTCTAGACACTGTGCTCTGGTTATAGCCAGAAGATCTTTTGGCATTGTTTGCTTGTTTAATTCTTCTTGCTATCCACATTGCTTCTAGGAGGTCCTTAGGGTGGTGGCATTGCAGATGGTGTTGGATGTAATCCGATAGCCCTGATATGAAACTGGTTAGGTAATAATCATCAGGTAACACTGGATTATCCCTTCGCATGAGATTCATCAAACTTTCAAAATTGAGTATATACTAGCTCACTGTAGTAGTTTGAACAAGAGTATGGAAGGACCTGACATTGTCACATGATGATGCCTCTGCAAATCTGTCGCTAGTTAGCCGGCAGAACCTATACCATGGCAAGTTTTCTGATTGAATGTCAGTGCTCATTTCAGATAAGTTGTTGCAATTTCTATTCTTCAGCGTCATCACCCATGAATTCAGGTATATTCATTTTAGCCGGTTTGACTGTTGGGGTATTTCTTTTCACTTCATTGTTCTGGAATAATGCTCTATTTTTCTTTTGCTGCTCATGTGGTTCCTCATCATCAGGTATCTCCTCTATGGCCTGTGTTGCTTTTCTAGTGCCTGTAAGTTGCCCTTGTTGGATTTCTTTGCCAACAACATGTGTGAAAACCTGACCAAAGTGTGGGTGCCTGTAGGGAGCCTTGACTGTTCCATCTAGATTCAGCTCTCTTCCATTTGCATCTTGCAATCTGCCTCTGCCCTGAGTTTGTTTTGCTTGCTTCTCTTGTGTTACTGATGGTGTAGATAGTTCCTGGTTATTCAGTGTAGTATGGGGATTGTTGTCATCCATGCCTTCTGTCGTGTCAGTTGTCTCAGCCTCATGCTTCTCCACAAACAAGTTCTCGAAATCCGTTTGTATGTTAGCAAATTTCTACTCGATACTGGCAAAATTAGTGTTGACAGTACTCTTGAAAGCCAGAAATTCTTTCTTATCTTCCTCTTTGTTCGTTTGCACTGTCTGCACATCGAGAAGTAGAGACTTCGTCTCGAGGAGGCCAGTGTCTTACGAATTTCCGCTCACCATGTTGGTTAGAGGGATTTTACAGGCCAACCGTGAGGTAGCTAACCCCTAAGCGATAGATCACTCAAGCAAGGAGAGGGTTTTATGTAACAAATTGCTACCTGACTCCGCTGTTGATGATCCTGCCGTCGCCCGCACCGTCGCCTACGCCTCCTCCGAAGTCACACGGATCAGGATGGGTGGTGGGATTTTACAACCGAGGAGTTGTTCCTCGGAAACCTCCTCCGCTTTCCCCAATCTACAACCGAACAGTGCTCACCGCCGTCGCCGCGCCGCCACCCTGTAGCCGCTCACCGCCGCCGGGATCGCAAGCAAGCTCAGAGGATTTTACGAGAGATCCAGACGCCGCCGAGGATTGATTGGCTCCTGATACCAATTGTTACGATCGAACTAGTTTGGTGGACTCAAAGATCGAAAACGAGAAACGCTAGTATCAAGTAGACTATGGATTCTGCTGGAATTATCGAAAATAGAGTCTCGGTTACAGATATGCCTAACCAACCTCGAACAGAGGCGACAGGAGGGGAGTAAACCCTAAAAAGATTGATGGTTCTTCTCCTTACGGGACTATTACATATAGGAGGGGAAAGAGAAGGGATTGAGCAGTTTGGAGACAGAAGCTGCGCTGTAAAGAACCATTGTCAGAATTTAAACAGGGAGAGTGGAGGAGAGGAGAGCCGTTGGATCGATGATGGACAGCACTAGACTAAAGAGGAATGGTTCGGGCTCACGTTGCTCCAACAGGTGCGGAGACCCGATTGCGTTCTTCCAGTTTCTTGTATGGTCTTCTATGGAAAATCAAGGGACTGAGTGGTAATGTTTCGTTTTTATAGGGCCATTATGTATCTTGAACCTGCATCTAGGCCATTCCGGGCCTCCCCCTTTGTTTCAAAAAAAACGTGCAGAGCAGAATAGAAAAAAACCGAAGTGAAGCTTTCAGGAAGAACTGAAGTTAAGGTTTTAAACCACAAAATGCGATCCCGGCAAGACAACAATGCTGAACTGCCGCTCCAGCATTGAAACCACTTAAATCCCTCCATTCCAAAATACAGAGTACTTACTTAACTTGTCCAGATACACTAATTTGGGAAGTATTTTGGAACAGAGGGAGTATTTGCAACACAAAATCAAAACGAACAATTGGCATGCATTAAAAAAGACGCAGAACGCTGTTAATCAAAATTATAGGAGTTGTCGGAAGTACATATATAAGCTAATAGTACAACCAGCAAAGTGTTGCACCGCAATCCAAAACAGCTAACAATGCCCAAGGAACAAAAAAAAAATGAGGTCTTTATGCTGCGGCACCCTTGCCCTTCTTCTTCTGAAGTTTTCTCATGTAGAACTCCAGCTCCTTGCCCTCAAGGATGTAGCTGTAGTAACGAATCACAGGATAAAACTTCATGTCAGCACCGCATGTTAGGCATGACCCAAACATACATGTAATACTAGAACCAGTCATAATAGTACAGGGAGAACCAGTTGTCAACCACTAAAGAACTAAATCCAGATGGAGAACAGTAAGTTCTTTTAAAAGATATACTCCCTCCGATCCCATATAAGTGTCGGGGAGTAGTACTAATCCTGTACAAGTTTTTAGCACAGCTGCCGACACTTAATTCAGACCAGAGGGAGTAACACGTTTCCTCTGTCCAAAACAAGAGGAGCATTCTACATCAGGCAGCCCAAAGGTGCCACCTCATTACTAATATCGACATGTCTAGGGAGTTTCAAATCATGGAAAAGATAATGAGAACTGTAGTGATAATACAATATTTCGACTAACCAGTCAATAATATGACAAAAGTTAGATTAGAGCACATATTCTAGGTGGACATTTATTTACATACAGAAGCATTACTGTGGTGAGTATTTGTGCAACAACTTTAAACACCATGTTCAATCCAAATATGCATTACATAAGAAAAGTAAAGGAATATAAAAGGTTCTGACTGGAGACAATAGAATCTTCATATTGGCTTATGACTACAAAACAGTAGTAGACTAGGAACTTTATCTTCACAATTAAATTTCTTGCGGCATGGTACCCTACTGTTAATAAAAAGAATACAACATACTACATATTCTTACCCATCGGCTCGTCCACACTGCCCAGGGCGAGAAGAGATGCAGGCTAACAACCTCCCACTGCTAAACTGCTCTTCGATGTGAGAGTCTAGGGTACGATCCTGCTGGCGCTTCTCCAGCTTCCTCTGGACATTGTTGCTTTTCTTGGCTTCCTCTGCAGAAGCAGCAGCATCACCCTCCTGCCCCTGGGTATAACAGTGAAATATGTTATGTTTGACAGTCACTGCTGAAGAACATACTGCAAGCAATAGGAAGTCATCACAGATCCACATTAGTTCACAAATAGCAAGCAAATTAAGTGCGGAATTTAACAATAACATGCATGAATATATACAATTGCAAACTTTCTTTCCACTTAAACACATGAAAAAATATGGACACACCAAAAAATAAAACTCACTGGCAATTAAGGGTCCATCAGTACATAATTTTACATGTTCACAGAATGACATAATAATTAGTATAAATAGGGCACTAACTATATATGATACGGAGTAAAGATGAATCCAAAGTTCACCACAAACAAACTGTTCAAGTCAAATAATTATTGTATAAATTGTAGAAAAATACTTAGCAAAAAAGGTAGAGTGGTATTGTCAGACACATCAAGTTGAACAATAAACGAGAGATCATACCACAAGATAAACAATAGAAAATTATAAAACCTCACAATGAACAACACGTTTTGATATTTACACAACGAATATAGTACTTATCAAAAAGAAAAGAAGTTCTACCTCAGTGGCATCCTTCTTGGCAGCAGCAGGGGCCTTCTTCTTCCTACCAATATCCACTCCGTAATGAGTGAGATACCATTGTTTGAAGGGGGCAGCATCCACTTGCACGATGGCATTTTTCACAAGGGTCTGTGTCCTGACAAGCTCATTGTTTGAAGAGTTGTAAACCACATCAAGGAGACGAGTCTTGCGGGTCACAGCCTCGCTTCCCCATGAGTAGTTGCCTGTATCCAAACGGAGGGCCCTCCACTTCACATTGCCTCCACGGACACGAACCCTCCTCACTGTCTTCTGGCTTGAGAGCTTGGTGTTAGCAGGCTGGCGACCGAGCTCATACCTTCAGGACAAAAGGAAGTGCTCAGATCACATCTACATGACAAAAGAATTCATACCATATTTGCCAACCAACATAAAGTGGCTCACCACGAAATAAAATAAAAATGGTATTACAGATTTAAACTTCCAGATCATATACAATGGTCACGGTAAGACATAAGCACCAAAAGGAAGTGGCTATACAGATATCACCACGAAATTAAATACAAATGGTACTACTACAGATTTAAACTTCCCAGACTGGTCATGGCAAGACATAAGCACCAAAAGGTCCAAGCACTACCGAGAGACAACAAATATAGTGCAGTTAACTTAGATATTAGAACTCTTGTCCCTTGCACAGCTAAAGACATTGCAAATTAGCTCGCTATCATATACACATTGCTTACATAGCGCGCTCACATAAATCCAACTGTAAGTCTAGCTAGTCTTTTCAAACACATTCGCGACAACATCAGTAAGAATACACAAATATGTAATGATCTTGGAAGATGGCTGGCTCAGTTCTTGCGAGCTGAATCCTGGTACGCCAATAGAACACTAAGCAACGGATCCTGGCCCGTGATTACAGATGTGTCAATGATGCATCTTCCAAACCTTCATTCACTAGAGCACTAGCACGATCCAGACACACCAAAGCTACAACTAGTCCGCTCAAGAAATCTACCAAGATAAGAAATGAATCGTCCATCGAGCGATCTATAGGGGTATGCCCAGGGAATTAGAAGAGTTTGTGAGGTCTGCTGGCCACTCACTTTCGCTTTTTTCTCCAGGCTTTCTGCTTGCCTCCAGTGGCCCGGCGCTTGTGCATGGAGTCACGCGAGATACCTGCGAGGAGGGGAGGCGTCGAACCGATTAGCGGCCAACGACTAAGAGAAGGAGAGTAATCGGCGGAGCAGTGGACGCTAAACAGAAAAGCTTACCCATGGCTGCGGCCTCCTCGCCTTCCGCCTGCTGTGTGTACCTGCGCCGCCGGTTGCTCTGCCTAGCTCGGGGACGTCCCTTTATGGGTCGAGATTATATAGGTGCTTCCACTGGCTAGGGTTTACAGCCAGATCGAACGGCTGCGATGCATCGGGCTGCAATCGTACCGTCATCCGATGTAATGGGCCAATTGGTTATGCGCTTCACTCGGCCCACTGAAGTAGCTGTGCTAGAGTAGACAAATTGGCAATTTCAGCGAGAGTAAAATGCATCTACTCACTCGCTACGTCCGAAACGATCTTTTTTCTTTGCGGTAAAACTTGAGCTCTTTATTCCTCAGACACAGCACCCGCACAGTCTGCTTGGATGCTAGTTCCAAGAAAACTAGGCGGAGAGGACATCCAACATTCTGATCCCTCAAGTGTGCAAGCCAATTTGGCACACAGGTGAGCAGAATTATTGGCCTGTCTCTTTACATGTTGAATGGAGAAAGCAGTAAAGGACCTAGCAAGCTCTTCTATCTCTAACAGAACAGGTGTTACTAACGACCGTGAATCTTGTCGTGTAATCCATTAATTAACCACTTCCAAGCAATCCACCTCCATCACTACCTTTGCAAAACCCCTTAGGTTAGCAAAAATTACTCCATCTTTGAGAGCCAACGCTTCTGCTACCAAAGGGTCCGTGACACCCGGATAGGACTTACTCCAAGCAGCAATGAAATCCGTAGCTGAACGGGCAACACCACCACCTCCACTCTTGCGGGAATCAAGAGCAACACCCGCGTCTGTATTTACCTTAATCCAGTCTGCGTCAGGGGGACGCCATCCATAGCCAGGTAATATCTTTGCATGGTCTCTCGGAAGGTCAAGAAGTGCAAAGGTATCCCTCACCTGCTTCATGGAATATGCTGGATTCGATCTCCCATTATCATGGGTAAGATTATTCCTCGATGTCCAGATCGCCCACATGACAGTGATTATCTTGGCTCGATCTTCATCAGGAAAAAGAGGGTCACATAAAATGTCCCGTTCCCAAGTTCTTGGGTGTAGTTCTGGTACCTTCACATCCAGCCACTTGAGTGCTTCAGTCCAGAACTTCTGTGCATGACTGCACTTGATCAACGCATGCATCATGTCTTTATCCTCATGCTGACATATTTTGCATCGTGCCAGCCGTACAATGTGCCGATTTTTAAGCGTGTGTTCAACCGGCAAGATGCCCCGCAGGACCCTCCACCAGAACACCCTTACTTTCGGTACAACTTTTAATTTCCATAGCCGGTTCCATAGCTGTATTGTCGCACCCGGACTTCTAAAGGATACTCGCCGTTCCGTTGAACAGTAGTAGATTGGATTACGGGGCTTACCGGCACCCGCGTCCTCTTACGAGTAGGCCAACACACGTATGTGTGACAACCAACCCCTATCTGTTCAGCGTCGACGTAAACTATCCCATAGAAATCAGGACACTTCCATTGACGTACTTCAAACCATACACACATGGTACGTCAACGGCGTTGAACAACTGATATCACACAGATCTCTACGACACAAAAGATTGAAATAAGTTGCAAATGGCTCTCATTAGAGCAGAGATAGCAAATACAATCATCCAGAGGACACATGTCCCAACAATTCATCATTACATCACAGCGGAAGCATTCAACATGTCTGAGTACAGACAAGAACCAAATAGGCCTAAGAGGCCGGAAACGAAAAGACGGAGCCCATCCACGAAGTCTCGGATCCTGCCCGGGTCCGCTATCTACTCGTCAGCAGTCTCGTCATACTCCACGTAGTAGCCACCATGTAGATCTTCGGAAACGTAGGTCTGCGGAAACCACAGCCCCAAAGGGGTCAGTACATAAACGTACTGGCAAGCAAGACTCACAATTCACCAAAGTGTAGCCCGTCAACACCAAGCACAGATGCTTTGGGTTCAACGGAAGAAAGGGGATATAAAAATGCTGCAACTGGCTGCTCTAACCAACTACAGAGTTACTACCACTTCCGGCTAACAGAAAGGAGATAAGATCGTGTATCGGAACCAACTACAACTAACCACCAAACAAACCCATCCTGGATCTCGCCCCTTATCCAAAGAAGCAATCCGAGGATAACTCACACAGTTGAAATAATAATGGTTCAGATTATTGTGTCAATAAGCCTATTACTAGTCAAGTTGTTAATCATTGGGTGTAAGGTTGTTAATCATTAGGTTTAAGTTGTCCTGAGTACTTGTTAGCCAGTACTTTCACCAAGTAGTCCATAACCGCGGAAAAACACGGCTTCTCGAGAAGATTATCCCTGCAGGGTTGCACCAATTTGGCCGTACACGTATGAATAACCCGCCAGATGGGATGCCTCCCACCAAGCGGGGCACTCAACACAACTCAACTCTTCTTCGCATCAAGCCCAAAGCACCTTGGGCGCACGGCTAATCGAGCCCAGAAGAAAATGGACCCTCATAGCACTCTAAGAACGTGTCCCCCTATATGCCGACTACGAAAATTCCACCCGGGTACCAAGGGCTCGCAAGATCATGCATGCAGCAAATGGAAAACCCGAACTAAATGAGGCGATTTGGACGAGATGTGAATCGAGTCAAATTGAGGGGGCGCCCATACTCGCTTCCCACATGCGGGTAGTGCGCTCATCATGGATCAGTAGACAAGACCCTTTTCCTATTAGGGTCGACACTAGCAGGCCTCAAAACCACAAAGGGCCTCCTGCCGGTGCCTTATCATCAAATTTATTATTGATAATAACATTAGCATGATTGATTGATTAAACATTGAGCCCCCAGAACATAATGGAATATAGTAACAGAGAGTAACGGGTAACAGACTCGAGCAAAACAACCTAAGCATGCTAGTAAGACACGGGCTCAAACAAAAGGTTATAGGTATGGAGGTGAGGCAATATCAGGGTTAAAGGATACATGTGATAGGTTCGTAACAGAAGCAACTAATCATAGGGCTGGCAGAATAGATAACGGAAAGTATCGGTAACCAATGTTGAAAGGAACACGATGGTTCATGTGAGTGATAACTTGCCTGCAAACCCAGTAGCTTGGTACTGAGCTAACTCCTTAGAAGGGGTGTCGTAAGTATCGTTGGTCTCAACGTCGTCGTATATCCGAGAAGAAGCAAACAAACAAGACAGAAATATAAACAATCAATATCATGGCAGTGTGCACAATCAAAGATGATGCATGACAAGTTAAGGGTTGCATCAAAATAAACTAGTTGATGAAGTGACACAATTTAAATGGACCCCTATGCAATTGGATTGCATATGGAAAAGGTCCATGCATTAAGTGGAAGCAAATGATCTATAATTGATTAACATGTGAAAGTTTGCTTATCATGATGCATGCATGATGACAACAACAAAATAACAATGAATAACAATAATAGATGCAAGTGAAAAGGAATTTAACAAGTGTGGAAGTTATTTGTTAAGTTTGGGAAGTTTGGTTACTTAAACATGTCACACAAGCATTTGTTGTTTTCATCAAGTTTAATTGTTCAAAATGGATAACAAAGTTCATATTTGGAAATAACACACAATTTTAGATGGAATGCATGTTTCACTTGTTGAAATAGGATTTCAAATAAATTATTTATGAATTAAACAAGTTTAAGCAAGAATTAAATGAATTTAATTCAAACATGAACTTATTTGAATTTTTATTTGTTCAAAACATTAAGTGAAGTTCATATTTGACAAGGTTATGTTTTTATGGTTTGAAAACATATTTTATATGTCCCAAAAGAAATTGTTTTGATCAAGTTATAAATTTAGCAATATTAAATGATTTAAACAAGGTTTAAATCATTCAACCAATTTTAATTATTCAAAACATGAAACAAATTTTATATTTTAAAAGGTGGTTTAATTTTGCATGGAAAACATATTTTATTTGTGGAAATTGGATTTAAAATGAGCAAGTTATTATTTTGGGCAATTTTAAATGCAATAACCAAGAAACAGTTGTTTTCAGCAATTTAAATTATTCAAAACAGCAAACAAAATTTATATTTGGAAAGTACATGAAAAGTTGATTGGAAAACATACTTAGTTTGTGGAATTTGGAACTTTTATGAACAAGTTATGAATTTTGCAAAATTAAGTGATTTAAACAAGAATTCAAATATTTCACCAATTTAAAATATTCAAAACAGTAAACAAATTTTATATTTGGATAGAACATTTAATTTGGGACAGAAAACATATTTAAAAAGTTAAAATTGGAGTTGGGATGAATTTCTTATGCATTTTACAAATTTGGGGTGCAATCTGCCATTTTTATCACCTCTAGGGACTTAGGAATATTAATAGGGACTTGGAAATAATTTTTACAGGGGCTAGAAATTATTACCAGGGGCCTATTGGTGATTACCAGGAAGTTCTGTGACCAAAACATTTGAAAATAAAAAGGTTGTTTTTATTGGGAGAGGGGGGACTCGATCCCTGCACCTCTGCTAGCGCACAGAGGGACAGAACCAGATGGGCTGCTGCTGTTTTGTGATATGAAGGGAAGATCGGGGGGGTTAAGGTGTTGGTGCGCTGTAGTATTCCGAAAAAAAATGAAGCAGAAAAGTGGGGGGTGCGGGATTCGACCCTGGGACGTGGGGATGGCGCGCGGTGTGATGCTACCAGTAGGGTAGCTGCTCTGGGTGTTGACAGAAGGTAGCGGGGGAAGGAAAAGGTGCAGATGCGTGGCTTAACTGAATTTTTCAGTTGCCATCGCCTGTACCACGACAGAGTGGTCGCCGGCGGTGACTCGATCGCTGCTGCTGCTAGGTGGCGGAGGGGAGCGGCCAAGGGGGAAGGGAGATGAGGGAGGAGGAGTAGAGGGAAGGAGGGGAACCTCACCTTGAGCGATTGGAGGCGGTCGGTCGAGGCAGGAAGGTTGGCGCAGGGCGGAGCAGGAGGTTGCGACGGTGGCGTTCGGTGGCGGACTTGCGGACGGCGGCGGAGCTCCGGGGGGTCTCCGGGGAAACGGAGGGTACTGTGAGGACGAGGGGGACTTGGCGGTTCCATTCCCCTACCCCGATGCTCCTCGAGGTGGCTGTGGCGATCGGGCTATGGGGAGGCGGTGGTGTTCTGTGCGGTGCAAAGCTTCAGAACAGAGAGGAGTTTGGGGAAAAGGAAGGGGGGAACGGCGGCGCTAGGGCTAGGGGTCTCGGCTAGGGCAGAGGGGAGAGGTGGTGGATGCTTTTTAAGGAGCAGCCCTAGCTCGTACGGCATGGCATCGAGGAGGGGAGGGAGAGATCGATCGGTGGTGATGGAGTCGTACAGTTGATGACGTCGAGGAAGAAGACAACGCAGCGAAACGGTATGGGCCAGGGAGGAAAAAAAAATGACAGGGGGGAAAAGGGTATTGGGCTTCTAGGGGGAATTGGGCTGGCTGCTGTGCTCTCTCTCTCCCTTTTATTTATTTGTTCCAATTTATTTATTTATTTTGCTGAAAACCAAATGGAAGAAAAAGGTAAGTTTTTAAGTTAGAAGAATTTTGGAAAAAAAATATGGTTAGTTTAGTTTTTCAAATAGCAACTAAAACTAACTTTTGTTTTCCCAAAAGTTTTCAAAATAATTGTTGTTTAGGAATTAAACCAAATTTGAATGGTTTTTAAGTATGGAAAGAAATATTATTGAAAACATCATTTTAATAGGGTGAACCCTATTATTAATTTGATTAAAGTAGTTGATTTGATTTGGAGATTTTTATAAACTCAAGTTGGTTGCTGTTTGAAGAATTGAGTTTGTGTTTTAAATGTGATTTGGAAATTAATTCATATTTGGATGATTTAAGTATTAAAATGATTATTGAAACCAAATTTTAAATAGCGTGACCCAAATAACTTTAATTGGAAACAAATGAGCACATTTGTTTTTGGTAATTTTCATAATTTTCCAAATGGGTGCTGTTTGTACAATGCAATTGGATTTGAATAACCTTTTAGTTAACATTTTAAATAAGTGAAAGATTAGAAGCCACAAATTTAAATAGTTGGACCTTATAGATTAATGGAAACAATTGGTTGTTTTTATTTGAAATATGATTTTGGAAATTGTAACATCACAAGGATGAAACAAAAGGTTTGAATTTTGGTTTGAAATTCAAATAGAAAACAAAGGAAAACAAATGAAAACAGTTGGAAAATAAAGCAAAACAGAGAATAACAAATGGAAAACAAACAAAACAAATGCAATGAACATGATGCCATGATGCAAAACATAAAATAACAGAGAGCAAACATTCTAATGGCTATTTTTCATACTTGGGATGTTACAAAACGCCCCCCCTTGAAGGAATCGCGCCCCGAGATTCCTACTGAGAAAAGAAAAGGTCCGGATACTTCTTGGGAAGATCCTCTTGAGCTGTGACACGTGAAACACATCGTGCACCTTGGTTAGCTTTTCTGGAAGTTTAAGATGACAGGCATTCCTTGCAACTCTTCTGGAAAGATGTCAGGGAATTTGGAAACCACCGGAACATTTTCAAGTAAAGGGAAAGGTTTTGCATCGAGGGTGTATAGCTGAACAGAATTTGATTCATTTGGAGAATAGACTATCTGGAATGTGGTGCTTCAGAAATGATTCCTCGAAACAACCCCAGGTGATAGGAATGCCAGCTCTCATAGCCTGGAAGTTTTCGAAACAACAACAACCTTTCTGGCCAGATAGACTTGATATTTGGGAAGTTTTGATTAGACGCCGGTAGAAAAACTGAAATGGAAAACAACAACAAGATTTCAACGGACGAAAAGGATGTTGAGAAGAACAGGATATCAACATCGGGGAAAACGAGAACAAAACTCCTGAGGTACTACGGAAAAACCCATCCGGGCTTCTAAAGGATCAATATCTACTGCTTAAGGAATAGAGGATCTGCTTCCGGGGCTTACACGCCTCCGTTCTCAATCGTGAGTAGGCAACATGATAAATCATTTCACAACCACCTCCATTCCTATGGTCTAGTAAATATAACCATCCTAGAGAAACCAGAATACGTGAAATCCTAACTTGAAAGTTTAGATGAGAAGGGAAAACAACGTTGCACTTCCTTGCCAGAAAAAGGGAGGGTGGGTGGGGAAAGAAGAAAAAGAACAGAATTCCTACTCTCACGTTTCATTTTTCCTATATAGCTACAAAATAGTTTCTAGACTCAACTGCGACCAGTAAAAAGGGATCCTACAGGCAGATAGGCTCTGATACCATTTGTCGCACCCGGACTTCTAAAGGATACTCGCCGTTCCGTTGAACAGTAGTAGATTGGATTACGGGGCTTACCGGCACCCGCGTCCTCTTACGAGTAGGCCAACACACGTATGTGTGACAACCAACCCCTATCTGTTCAGCGTCGACGTAAACTATCCCATAGAAATCAGGACACTTCCATTGACGTACTTCAAACCATACACACATGGTACGTCAACGGCGTTGAACAACTGATATCACACAGATCTCTACGACACAAAAGATTGAAATAAGTTGCAAATGGCTCTCATTAGAGCAGAGATAGCAAATACAATCATCCAGAGGACACATGTCCCAACAATTCATCATTACATCACAGCGGAAGCATTCAACATGTCTGAGTACAGACAAGAACCAAATAGGCCTAAGAGGCCGGAAACGAAAAGACGGAGCCCATCCACGAAGTCTCGGATCCTGCCCGGGTCCGCTATCTACTCGTCAGCAGTCTCGTCATACTCCACGTAGTAGCCACCATGTAGATCTTCGGAAACGTAGGTCTGCGGAAACCACAGCCCCAAAGGGGTCAGTACATAAACGTACTGGCAAGCAAGACTCACAATTCACCAAAGTGTAGCCCGTCAACACCAAGCACAGATGCTTTGGGTTCAACGGAAGAAAGGGGATATAAAAATGCTGCAACTGGCTGCTCTAACCAACTACAGAGTTACTACCACTTCCGGCTAACAGAAAGGAGATAAGATTGTGTATCGGAACCAACTACAACTAACCACCAAACAAACCCATCCTGGATCTCGCCCCTTATCCAAAGAAGCAATCCGAGGATAACTCACACAGTTGAAATAATAATGGTTCAGATTATTGTGTCAATAAGCCTATTACTAGTCAAGTTGTTAATCATTGGGTGTAAGGTTGTTAATCATTAGGTTTAAGTTGTCCTGAGTACTTGTTAGCCAGTACTTTCACCAAGTAGTCCATAACCGCGGAAAAACACGGCTTCTCGAGAAGATTATCCCTGCAGGGTTGCACCAATTTGGCCGTACACGTATGAATAACCCGCCAGATGGGATGCCTCCCACCAAGCGGGGCACTCAACACAACTCAACTCTTCTTCGCATCAAGCCCAAAGCACCTTGGGCGCACGGCTAATCGAGCCCAGAAGAAAATGGACCCTCATAGCACTCTAAGAACGTGTCCCCCTATATGCCGACTACGAAAATTCCACCCGGGTACCAAGGGCTCGCAAGATCATGCATGCAGCAAATGGAAAACCCGAACTAAATGAGGCGATTTGGACGAGATGCGAATCGAGTCAAATTGAGGGGGGGCGCCCATACTCGCTTCCCACATGCGGGTAGTGCGCTCATCATGGATCAGTAGACAAGACCCTTTTCCTATTAGGGTCGACACTAGCAGGCCTCAAAACCACAAAGGGCCTCCTGCCGGTGCCTTATCATCAAATTTATTATTGATAATAACATTAGCATGATTGATTGATTAAACATCGAGCCCCCCAGAACATAATGGAATATAGTAACAGAGAGTAACGGGTAACAGACTCGAGCAAAACAACCTAAGCATGCTAGTAAGACACGGGCTCAAACAAAAGGTTATAGGTATGGAGGTGAGGCAATATCAGGGTTAAAGGATACATGTGATAGGTTCGTAACAGAAGCAACTAATCATAGGGCTAGCAGAATAGGCAACGGAAAGTATCGGTAACCAATGTTGAAAGGAACACGATGGTTCATCTGAGTGATAACTTGCCTGCAAACCCAGTAGCCTGGTACTGAGCTAACTCCTTAGAAGGGGTGTCGTAAGTATCGTCGGTCTCAACGTCGTCGTATATCCGAGAAGAAGCAAACAAACAAGACAGAAATATAAACAATCAATATCATGGCAGTGTGCACAATCAAAGATGATGCATGACAAGTTAAGGGTTGCATCAAAATAAACTAGTTGATGAAGTGACACAATTTAAATGGACCCCTATGCAATTGGATTGCATATGGAAAAGGTCCATGCATTAAGTGGAAGCAAATGATCTATAATTGATTAACATGTGAAAGTTTGCTTATCATGATGCATGCATGATGACAACAACAAAATAACAATGAATAACAATAATAGATGCAAGTGAAAAGGAATTTAACAAGTGTGGAAGTTATTTGTTAAGTTTGGGAAGTTTGGTTACTTAAACATGTCACACAAGCATTTGTTGTTTTCATCAAGTTTAATTGTTCAAAATGGATAACAAAGTTCATATTTGGAAATAACACACAATTTTAGATGGAATGCATGTTTCACTTGTTGAAATAGGATTTCAAATAAATTATTTATGAATTAAACAAGTTTAAGCAAGAATTAAATGAATTTAATTCAAACATGAACTTATTTGAATTTTTATTTGTTCAAAACATTAAGTGAAGTTCATATTTGACAAGGTTATGTTTTTATGGTTTGAAAACATATTTTATATGTCCCAAAAGAAATTGTTTTGATCAAGTTATAAATTTAGCAATATTAAATGATTTAAACAAGGTTTAAATCATTCAACCAATTTTAATTATTCAAAACATGAAACAAATTTTATATTTGAAAAGGTGGTTTAATTTTGCATGGAAAACATATTTTATTTGTGGAAATTGGATTTAAAATGAGCAAGTTATTATTTTGGGCAATTTTAAATGCAATAACCAAGAAACAGTTGTTTTCAGCAATTTAAATTATTCAAAACAGCAAACAAAATTTATATTTGGAAATTACATGAAAAGTTGATTGGAAAACATACTTAGTTTGTGGAATTTGGAATTTTTATGAACAAGTTATGAATTTTGCAAAATTAAGTGATTGAAACAAGAATTCAAATATTTCACCAATTTAAAATATTCAAAACAGTAAACAAATTTTATATTTGGATAGAACATTTAATTTGGGATAGAAAACATATTTAAAAAGTTAAAATTGGAATTGGGATGAATTTCTTATGCATTTTACAAATTTGGGGTGCAATCTACCATTTTTATCACCTCTAGGGACTTAGGAATATTAACAGGGACTTGGAAATAATTTTTACAGGGGCTAGAAATTATTACCAGGGGCCTATTGGTGATTACCAGGAAGTTCTGTGACCAAAACATTTGAAAATAAAAAGGTTGTTTTTATTGGGAGAGGGGGGACTCGATCTCTGCACCTCTGCTAGCGCACAGAGGGACAGAACCAGATGGGTTGCATCTGTTTTGTGATATGAAGGGCAGATCGGGGGGGTTAAGGTGTTGGTGCGCTGTAGTATTCCGAAAAAAAATGAAGCAGAAAAGTGGGGGGGGGTGCGGGATTCGACCCTGGGATGTGGGGATGGCGCGCGGTGTGATGCTACCAGTAGGGTAGCTGCTCTGGGTGTTGACAGAAGGTAGCGGGGGAAGGAAAAGGTGCAGATGCGTGTCTTAACTGAATTTTTCAGTTGCCATCGCCTGTACCACGACAGAGTGGTCGCCGGCGGTGACTCGATCGCTGCTGCTGCTAGGTGGCGGAGGGGAGCGGCCAAGGGGGAAGGGAGATGAGGGAGGAGGAGTAGAGGGAAGGAGGGGAACCTCACCTTGAGCGATTGGAAGCGGTCGGTCGAGGCAGGAAGGTTGGCGCAGGGCGGAGCAGGAGGTTGCGACGGTGGCGTTCGGTGGCGGACTTGCGGACGGCGGCGGAGCTCCGGGGGGTCTCCGGGGAACGGAGGGTACTGTGAGGACGAGGGGGACTTGGCGGTTCCATTCCCCTACCCCGATGCTCCTCGAGGTGGCTGTGGCGATCGGGCTATGGGGAGGCGGTGGTGTTCTGTGTGGTGCAAAGCTTCAGAACAGAGAGGAGTTTGGGGAAAAGGAAGGGGGGAACGGCGGCGCTAGGGCTAGGGGTCTCGGCTAGGGCAGAGGGGAGAGGTGGTGGATGCTTTTTAAGGAGCAGCCCTAGCTCGTACGGCATGGCATCGAGGAGGGGAGGGAGAGATCGATCGGTGGTGTTGGAGTCGTACAGTTGATGACGTCGAGGAAGAAGACAACGCAGCGAAACGGTATGGGCCAGGGAGGAAAAAAAATGACAGGGGGGAAAAGGGTATTGGGCTTCTAGGGGGAATTGGGCTGGCTGCTGTGCTCTCTCTCTCCCTTTTAATTATTTGTTCCAATTTATTTTATTTTTTGCTGAAAACCAAATGGAAGAAAAGGTAAGTTTTTAAGTTAGAAGAATTTTGGAAAAAAATATGGTTAGTTTAGTTTTTCAAATAGCAACTAAAACTAACTTTTGTTTTCCCAAAAGTTTCAAAATAATTGCTGTTTAGGAATTAAACCAAATTTGAATGATTTTTAAGTATGGAAAGAAATATTATTGAAAACATCATTTTAATAGGGTGAACCCTATTGTTAATTTGATTAAAGTAGTTGATTTGATTTGGAGATTTTTATAAACTCAAGTTGGTTGCTGTTTGAAGAATTGAGTTTGTGTTTTAAATGTGATTTGGAAATTAATTCATATTTGGATGATTTAAGTATTAAAATGATTATTGAAACCAAATTTTAAATAGGGTGACCCAAATAACTTTAATTAGAAACAAATGAGCACATTTGTTTTTGGTAATTTTCATAATTTTCCAAATGGGTGCTGTTTGTACAATGCAATTGGATTTGAATAACCTTTTAGTTAACATTTTAAATAAGTGAAAGATTAGAAGCCACAAATTTAAATAGTTGGACCTTATAGATTAATGGAAACAATTGGTTGTTTTTATTTGAAATATGATTTTGGAAATTGTAACATCACAAGGATGAAACAAAAGGTTTGAATTTTGGTTTGAAATTCAAATAGAAAACAAACGAAAACAAACGAAAACAGTTGGAAAATAAAGCAAAACAGAGAATAACAAATGGAAAACAAACAAAACAAATGCAATGAACATGATGCCATGATGCAAAACATAAAATAACAGAGAGCAAACATTCTAATGGCTATTTTTCATACTTGGGATGTTACATGTATATCTCTCGTTGAAGATTCTGTCATCGTCCCTTCCTCTAGAGCACAGTGCTCGTTAAAAGTCATGAGAGAGCGATACGCGGATTTTACAGTATAGTTGCCGGATTTTTCTAGGGACCAAGCCCAGAAATCTTCGCCACCCGATCTGAGTGGGATATTGAGTATAGCATCTGCATCAGGTGCGATAAAATTGTTTCTAATCTTCTCAAGGTTCCATGATCTGCCATCATTGGTAATGAGGTCGGATACCCTATGAAGAGTATCTCGTCCAATTTGAGCATCTGGCATCATGGACATCTTTCCAGGGATCCACCTATCTGTCCAGATGGAGATAGATGATCCACTCCCCACTCTTTTAACTAAACCCCGCGACAGTGCCGATCGTCCTGCAGTGATCGCCCTCCAAATCGCAGAGGAGCCTCGTGAGGTACCCGCTTGCATAAATTCTGTATCCGGGAAATATCTGCCTTTTAGGACTCTTCCACACAAAGATTCAGGACTCGTCATTAGTCTCCAGCCATGCTTCCCTAAAAGAGCAATATTAAAATTTTCAAGGTCTCGAAAGCCCATACCACCGGCACACTTTGGAGATGCGAGCTGCTCCCACTTGATCCAATGCATTGATCGCCTATCCAGGGAGCTACTCCACCAGTATCGTGCCATGCAAGACACGATTTCCTTGTAAACCTTTTTTGACAGTTTGAAACAACTCATCTTATATGTTGGTATCGCTTGAATGACCGATTTCAGGAGAGTTTCCTTCCCTGCACAAGAGACCAGCCTTTCCGATCCACCTTGCAACTTGCTGCGGATCCGTTCCCCAATATGGTCAAACGTCCCATTGGTAATACAGCCTACTGCAGTTGGAAGTCCCAGATAACGCTCGTTGAAGGCTTCAACTGCAATGCCCAATAGATTCTTCAGATCTTGCCGAGTTGGAGGGGGTGTATTAGGGCTGAAGAAAATGGAGCTCTTCTCCCTGTTAACACATTGACCTGAACAATCACTGTATATCCTCAAGATATCATTCAACCTAAGGCAGCTCTGCTCCTTAGCGTTTAAGAAAATTAGGCTGTCGTCCGCAAATAACAGGTGGTTGATCCTGGAACTGACAAAATGCATCATGACAGTTCTTGGACTTGTCCAGGATGTCCATATACGGTACTGGATACGGATTTGAGTGACATATTGGCGTACGTGGCGAAGTAGCGGTCCCACAAGCGCAAAAAAAATCGCAAAAAAAAGAAAAAAGAAAAAGGCCAAAAAAAAAAGAAACGCTCTGCTGGGTTGGCCCCCGACGGTCATGACGTCCTGGATACGTATTCTAGGCTGGGTTGGCCCTTCAAATCCCTCTTTTTGATGTGTTTTTGTGCCGATAATCATAATAATACACATAACGATTGGCCGTTTAATTTATACACGTGTTCATACTTCGAAGGATCTCTACGTCCAGCCTAGAATAGACATGCGTGCATGCATTGTGTGCGTATTGAATTACAAAATCGCGACTAGACTTTGGACCAATCTCGGTCTTCCGAAGTTGATCTAACGTATGAGATTGATCCATATTTATGAGTAAATGTTTAAAGTATTCATAAAAATCTAATTTTTTTGTAAATTGTAAATGTTTTATTTTATATTCCCATAAAGTTTCAATTCATTTGGTTAGTGGTTTGTGATTAAATATCTTTTTATGTTTCAATCAATAAGAAAATATTTACTCAAAAAATAAACATCCAAATGAATTGAAAGTCTCAGAATTCACAATAAAACATTTTCAATTTACTGGATATTTTTCGTACTTTTAAAAAATTAGGCACAAATTTGGATCAATCTGGTATGTTAGATCTGCTTTGGAAAAGGCTGAGATGGGTCGAAGGTCTGCATCCGTGCGGGGCAGGTGGTCGGGACTCGAGCGGTTGCTCGCTCCTGCGCGTGCGTTGAACAGCGGCCTCCTGCACAGCACTGCAACGGGAGTGGAACCTGCCATAGGATTAGTAGGAGTAGTAATTTTATTTTTTTTACTTTTTAGAGGGCAGGCTGAAGCATGTTGAAGCCTTCTTAGTAGACTCGCCTTTGGTCATATGCTTTGGTAAATATATACTTAATCGGATTTTATTCCCATTTTTTACTTCTTACCATTGTGTCGTCCGGGGTCCACCACATAGCCACGTCACGCGAATACGTATCCATGACCGTATATGGACGTCCTCGACAAGTTTAAGGACTGTCATGAGGCTTTTTGTCAGTTTCAGGATCGTTTCGGATATAGCCAGGGAGTTTAGGGACTATAGGTGCATTTTACTCTTTCAGCGACACTTAGGGCGTGTTTGGAAGTGGTCCGGCTCTACGAAATTTCTCGATCCAAATTTTGTTTCCCCGATTCCGCGTCGCTACTGGAGCACAAAACGTTCGGTGTTGCTCCACGCTTCTCGTTCATTTTTGTTGGGCTCAAAGCTCGTATGTCCAAGCTGGCCCAGCTGAAAACTAGTCCAGCCTGTGAGTTATTCCAGCGATTTCAGCCCATTCACAACCCAGTGCGGGAGGACAAGGGTCGGGAAGGTGCTCGGGTTCTTCCTGGTGCGCTACGAGGTGTCGCGGCAGAGGCCGCATTTGTAGCCGGAGCAGGTCGAGGATGCGGCGGCCGGACGACCTATTGGAGGAGCCGCGCTCGTGGGCTAGTCGTAGATCCTGGGAGCTGGTGGGGGCGCAGAGCATCCGGCCATAGGAGGTGCTCCGGCCAAGGTCGGCACAGTGGCGCCCGGATCTGTAGCGTGGCGACCGGAGGTGGGGATGGAGGCGGCAAGAGATACCCTCCATCGGCCAGGGTTATGGTGGCGAGCTAGTCATGGGGAGGATGGGAGCGACCTTGCTCGATCTGTTTCCGCAGAGGGGAGAGAAGAGGTCTCTCTCGGGAAACGGCGAAGCGTTTTTTTTCCTCTCACTTGCGGTGGCAATATCATGTAATTATCTGTTGCTCCACGATCGATTGCTCCGTGGATCTGTGGAATAGGTGCTCCGCGATTTGTACACAAAAATCAGCCCGATCTGCGAATCTCACTCCGTGGAGCTGCCATGTTCGGCACTGCTCTGGGCCAGAGCACCCTGGAGCTGGATCGTGGAGGAGATCCGAAGGAAAACAAAGGAAAACGGGTTGAAAATGGAGAACTAAAACGGGTTGTCTCCCTGTAGCGCTTTTCTTTAACGTCTTTCAGCTAGGCATAATGATTTTTAAAAGATGCTCACATAAGAATAAGAGTTGAAGTACAATAAGAAAGCATCAAGAAGCAAATATAAAACACATTTAAGTCTAACCCACTTCCTATAAAAAAGAATCTTGTAGAAAAACAAGTCAACGAAGCACAAAGTGACTAGCATAGGAAGACAAAATAAGTGCAACTTCAAAAATTTAACCATAAAGAGGGGAAACGTAATATTGTTGAGATGCATAAAATTATGTTTCCCTCTCTCATAATAAATTTCAGTAGCATCATGAATAAAAATAACAATATAACTATCACAAGAAACATTCTTATCATGATCCACATGCATAAAAGAATTAATACTCTCTACATAAGCATTAGTCATTCTTTTTAATAGTAGTGGGAGCAAATTCAACAAAATAGCTATCATTATTATTCTCATCACCATAATCATCAAATATAGGAGGCATGGTATCATCAAAATAAATTTTCTCCTCAATAGTAGGTGGACTAAAAATATCATATTCATCATTGTAATCATCATATACAGGAAGAATAATATCATCATAAGCAATAGAATAGTTATCCTCCAAAATGTGTCCATTTGTAAACATATCATCATTTATAGTAGGAGGATATGTATCAAGCATATAATCATCAGTAGCAAAAGGATTTTGAAACACAACATCCACAAGTTTAGAGATTTCTATATCATTATTTTCAATATCAAAAGTAGTGTGCTTTTCCCAATCATGATCACTACTATATGTAACAGGCATAGGGTCATCATCGAAGCAAATTTTCTCCTCCGTGCTTGGGGAACTAAAAAGATCATTTTCATATAAACTAGCTTCCCCAAGCTTAGACTTTTACATAGCATTAGCAATAATGGTGTTCAAATAATTCATACTAATAACATTGCTATTAGCATGCAAATAAAGCTCCATAGGGTTTTTTAATTTTCTCTTCAAACACTTCATGTCCTAACTCAAGATAAAGATTATAAAGCTCTCTCGTATTTTTGTTGTTTTCCATTTAAGCATAAAGATAAAAACAAGTAACAAGTAAAAATAAGACTAACTAGTGAAAATAAAAACAAGAAACAAAAAGATATAATTGCAGAATCTAAAGGAAATAACTTCGAGCACTCACACCCAAGGATGTGAGAACCTTTTACCTTACCTCCCCGGCAACGGCGCCAGAAAAGAGCTTGATGTCTACGCACGCTTCTATTCTTATAGACAGTGTTGGGCCTTCAAGTGCAGAGGTTTGTAGAACAGCAGCAAGTTTCCCTTAAGTGGATCACCCAAGGTTTATCGAACTCAGGGAGGTAGAGGTCAAAGATATCCCTCTCAAGCAACCCTGCAATTAAGATACAAGAATTCTCTTGTGTCCCCAACACACCCAATATACTTGTCAGGTATATAGGTGCACTAGTTCGGCGAAGAGAGAGTAAAATGCAAGTAATATGGATGATAATAAGTGATAATAGCAATCTGAAATAAAAATGACAGCAAGCAAACATGTAGCAGAACATGCGGAAAACGGTGTTTCAATGCTTGGAAATAAGGCCTAGGGATCCTACTTTCACTAGTGGACACTCTCAACAATGATCACATAATTGAATGCATAAATATCTCTCTTCACTATGCTACTTCGAACCACTCCCCGGTCGAATAACAAACACCACTTCATTGCGTAGGGCTGTAACAACACTCCTCAAGTTTGTATTCCCATGTCTAGTTAACCCCACGCTGTCACTATGAGCTCCCTAGAAGGTACTAAGCAAACTCCACAAATTCATAGGGTCATCCAACACAAAATATAAATACCATGCTAAACCACACAGTGCACACACTGTCACCTTTACACCGTGATCAAAGTGTTTACGAAGATCTCATAACAAAACCACTTGAGCGGCATAATACATGAGGAGAAACATCTACTAATTCAACTAGATACAAAGCTCATGATCACATAAAGATCACACCATGGGAGAGAGAGATGAACCACATAGCTATCGGTAGAGCCCTCGGCCCCGGGGGAGAACTACTCCCTCCTCATCATAGGAGACAGCAACGGCGATGGAGATGGCGATGGAGTCGATGGAGATGGAAATGGGGCACTTCCCCGTCCCGATAGGGTGCCAGAACAGAGATCTGTCCCCCGAAACTTGTCGGCGGCAGGGGCGGAGCTACAATGTATTTTGTGGAAAAGGTCGATTCTTCTAGGGTTTATGCATCGGGGAGTATATATAGGCGAAAGGGCGATGCCGGGGGGTGGCCAGGGGCCCACACCACCTGGTGGCGCGACGAGGGGGTGGTGGCGCCACCCTATGGTGTGGCCGCCATGTGTCCCCCCTCCGGGGCTCTTCGGGACTTCTTGATGCTTCCGGGACTTCTAATACTTCTGGCTTTCAAATCATCCAATTCCGAGAATATTTCCAGAACAACTTTTCTGAAACTAAAAACAGCAGAAAACAGGGAACTGACTCTATGGCATCTTGTTAATAGTTTAGTCCGGAAAATCGATAAAAATGAAATAAAGAATGGAGAAAACATGTAGCAATAGGCATAATATCATCTGGAGCATCAGAAATTATAGATACGTTGGAGACGTATCACCGGCCTCTTAGGGGTTCCCATGGGGTCTCTGGACGACTCGGCACCCGTTGTGGCCCCGCCCTGTCACCGACATGATGAAGGCAATAAAACCCTCCCCCCCCATGATGGATCCCCTTGACGGGAACCACCGGAGATGGCCTGATCTTCACGGATCTGAGACAAGGAACGAAAGATGAACACAAAGAACACACGCAAATCGCAAACGATGACTTGGAAGATAGCATCAAATCGTAACCACAAACCTACCAACCAATTGATGAATGCATTCTCTCACCGCCGGACCAACCGGACCAATAGATTCGGAAGAGGAGAGACCGCTAGGTGGAATCACCTTCTGAGAGATTGGCAAACTTTATGTAGAATTGAGAGGGAGAGAGACCGTGAGGTAGAATCACTCAATAGAGAGACTTTATGTAAGTAGAGGCCTTGATATGGTCCAATAGATACATATATGGAGTAGGCTTGGTAGATTCCACACAGTGAAGATCTGGGGAGCAACAAGCTCAAGTCTTAGTTAATATCATCTCTAACCCTAGATTTGAACCATAGGGGTCCTATTTATAGTCAAAGGCGGACAAGAGGGTAGGCGGGGGAGAAATGCTGGAATATTCCCTTTTCACGCAGGTTGGTCGGGCTGGAGGCCGGGCGGGTGGCACAGCGAGCCGGCCTAGGCCGGGTTGGATGATGTGCAGGTGCCCGAGGTGGTCGGCCTAGGCCTGGGTGGAGGCCCCGCAGGCAGCAAAGTCGGTCGGCCGGCCTAGAGATCACAAGGGAGCCGGTCTAGGCCGGGCTGGAGGCCGGGTAGGCAGCCGAGTCGGCCAGCTTGGGGGTTTGGAGGATGAACTAGGCCGGTTTTTCTGGGTGGCCTTTGTTCTCCTTCTTCTTGGCCACTGTCTTGGTTTTCTTCTTCGGCTTCTTGGGAGCCATCTTGGGGATCACCATGGGGTAGGCACCTAAGCAAGACAAATGCATTTTCATGAGGTAGCAATCTACTCACCGAATGTGCGACGTCATGTGAGAATAGGAGCGAGTTCACCTTGATTCGAAGGGTGTCGGTTTGAGCTCTTGTCATGGGACCATATGGAGTAATTGGAGGGGTAAGTGGAAAGGATTGCATCTCGAGCCCCCCTCCCCCCTAGAAAAGAGTCGTCCTCGACTCGTGTCCCATCTTATCTGTAGCATCCCACTTTTTAATAGAAGTGGAATACCTGTGTTATGTGCTAGTCCCTGGATCAATGCCAGCACCACAGTACAAAACTTAAGAGTATCATTGCATAAGTGTTAAAATTATTACATCGGAATCTAGACTACCCAAGTATAACTTATTACAAGGTGCATAGTCTTATATACTAGCTAAAATCAAAAGCACAGAAACAAATAACATGGAGGCTCCATCTTCAAGCATGCGCCAGAGGCGGACATGTTGTGTGTAGACTTAAGTCCAGAACCAACATCACTCCTCATCAGAATAACCTGCACGTTGGAATATGCAGCCCCCAAAGGAGGTCATTACAATTTGATGTACTGACAAATGACACCTTTGGTGGATATAAAATGGCAAGTCCAATACTACATGCATATTATGGCTAGGTGGAGTTTTGGGTTATTTGCAAAATGCCGATTTTCTCCTAACTCTTTTGTCAAAACATTTTTATTTTCAAAGGGGTGGCAACCATTGGATGAATATCCAAGCACCACTACTAAAGTTCACTTGGTCAAGTTTTACTTATTGAAAATGGTGATGTGATCCTTCTGTCCTTTTCCAGTTGCTCGAAGTCGTCCATTGCCAGGGACACAGCTAAGATCTTTGTTTCTCACTCTACAGAGGTTGTGAACTTTCACCCTCGTACTCGATTCACCCAAACATCCTATACATGCTGAATGTATTAAGGAAATGAGAGAATTGAGTTGAAGTCTTTCAGAAGCATGAAAACTACCAACCGGCAAGACCTGTTCCACCTATAATTCTTCTACATCTGCTTATCAAGCCAAGGTCGAGTCCACGCAATTTATTCAACTAAGCCAGAGCCCATATGAACAAAGGCGGCATTGGAAGCAATATAAACTTTGGGGACATCGGAAATCAATTTGTTCCTAGGTGGCATTCCTCAAGTGAACATCTCAGGTATTCCCCGGAGGAGACACTCAACTCTCATCATCCAAAACAACCAATCCACCCAGGTAATTCATTGAGTTTATAACTTAGGATTTTTCATCAGCAACTAGTAAAAACTTGATATGGGGTGGCCCAATCTTCTCAATGAGATTCTCTCTCTTTTTGTGGATTTTCTGGATTTTGTGATAACTAGTGCTACACTGAGACCTCTCACTCGACTGACCCCTGTTGCCAGATGCAACAACAATCAAGCCCTTTGGATATTCTCAACTACACACTCTTGCACAAGTAATCGATGATCACAAGTGGTCCTGTATCCCCCTATTCCCAATGGAATAACAAGATATCACGCAACTTTGCAGGGTAAAACTTCAAGTAGTATGCTGTCGCACCCTGGCTTCTAAGGGATACTCATCGTACGAACTGGATAGCAGGTGCTTGGATTATGGGGCATAACTGCTCCCACGTCCCAGCTTCCTGGTAGGCCTGCGCTTACGCGCGACAACACAAGCCCTGCTATTCCACCGTCGATGTAAACTATCCACTAGAAGTCACAGGCACTACTGTCGACGTACTTCATATCAATCACGCACTGTACGTCAACAGCTTTGAACGAATGATGATCACAACATATCTCTAAGACACAAAAGATTGAAATAAGGTTGCAAATGGCCTTCACTAAGGCAGAGATAGCAAATACAATCATCCAGAGGACACATGTCCCAACATAGCATTCATTACATCAGCGGAAGCAATCAAAGGTGTCTGGGTACAGACAAATCCAACAGGCTTAAGAAGCCGGAGAAAATAAAGAAGACGAAGCCCATCCACGTAGGTTCTGGATCCTGCCCTGGTCCAGCTAACTACTCGTCTGCAGTCTCGTCAAACTCCACGAAGTAGCCATCCTGGTGGTCATCGTAGC
Organism: Alopecurus myosuroides; assembly: GCA_028641055.1. NCBI lineage: Eukaryota > Viridiplantae > Streptophyta > Magnoliopsida > Poales > Poaceae > Alopecurus > Alopecurus myosuroides. The sequence continues at coordinate 190,873,010 of CM054060.1, read as the reverse complement.
CGTAGTCGTAGTCTGCGTAAACCACAGCCCCAACGGGGTCAGTACATCCAAGTACTGGCAAGCAAGACTAACAGTTCACCAAAGTATAGCCCGTCAACACAAGCACAGATGACTTGGTTCAACGGAAAGAAGGGGATATATATAATGCTGCAACTGGCTGCGCTAACCAACTACAGAGATTCTATCATATCCAACTATCAGAAAGGGGATAAGATCGGGGGTTGTAACCAACTGAAAGATAACATCAAACAAACCCATCCTGGATCTCTCCCCTTATCCAAAGAAGCAATCCGAGGATAACTCACACAGGTGGATTAAAGGTGAATCAAGTTATTGTGTGAATAAACCTATTACTAGTCAAGTTATTAATCATGGGGTGTAACATGTTTGATCATTATGTTTAAGTTGTCATGAGTACTTGTTAGCCAGTACTTTCACCAAGTAATCCATAACCGCGGAAAACACGGCTTCTCGAGAAGATTATCCCTGCAGGGTTGCACCAATTTGGCCGTACACGTATGAATAACCCGCCAGATGGGATGCCTCCCACCAAGCGGGGCACTCAACACAATTCAACTCTTCTCCGCATCAAGCCCAAAGCACCTTGGGCGCACGGCTAATCGAGCCCAGAAGAAAATGGACCCTCATAGCACTCTAAGAACGTGTCCCCCTATATGCCGACTACAAAAGTTCCACCCTGCGCTGGGTTCGCAAAAACATGCATGCGGCAAATAGAAAGCACGAACTAAATGAGATGATTTGGACGAGATGCGAATCGAATCAAATTGAGGGGGGCGCCCATACTCGCTTCCCACATGCGGGTAGTGCGCTCATCATGGATCAGTAGACAAGACCCTTTTCCTATTAGGGTCGACACTAGCAGGCCTCAAAACCACACAGGGCCTCCTGCCGGTGCCTTATCATCAAATTATTATAAACAGTAATAACATTAGCATGATTGATTGATTGATTAAACATCGAGCCCCCAGAACATAATGAAATATAGTAATTGAAAGTAACGGGTAACAGACTCGAGCAAAACAACCTAAGCATGCTATTAAGACACTGGCTCAATCAATGGGTTGTAGGAGGGGTGATGAGGCAATATCATGGGTTAAAGGATTCATGTGATAGGTTCGTAACAGAAACATCTACCACTAAGGCTAGCAAGTATAGACAACGGAAAGTATCGGTAACCAGGGTTGAAAGGAACACAATGGTTCATGTGAGTGATAACTTGCCTGCAAACTCAACAGCTGGGTACTGAGCTAGATCCTCAGAAGGGGTGCTGTAAAGGTCGTCTGCCTCAACGTCGTCGTCTATTCGAGAAGAAGCAAACAAGCAAAACAGGAATGTAAACAATCATTGCCATGGCATTGTGCACAATCAAGATGTTGCATGACAAGTTAATAGTTGCCTCAAAATAAACTGACTAACATGATAGCACAATTAAATGGACCCATATGCAAGGGTTGCATATGGAAAATGATCCATTGAAATAAGTGGAACAGATGATTTACAATTATTTATTATGTGATAGTTGTTATCATGATGCATGCATGAGGATGATGACAAGATAACAACAAATAGCAATAAATAACAAGGATAGATGCAAAGGGGAAAGAAATAAAACAAGTTTAGAACTTATTTATTAAGTTGGGAAAATTTTGGTTACTTAAACATGCCACACATACAATTATTGTTTTCACCAAGTTAAAGTGTGCAAAACAACTACCAAATTTTATATTTGAAAAGAACATCAAATTTTAGTTGGATTACATGTTTCACATTTTGAAATTTGAATTAGGATGAATTTATTATGATTTAAACAATATTAAACAAGTTCTAATTGAATTTAAAACAAGCTTAAATATTAATTGAGTTTTATTTGTTCAAACCATAAATTCAAATTCACATTTGAAAAGTTCACACTTTGGTGGTTTGAAAACATAATTTGCATGTTTAAAATATTTTATATTAAGCAAGTTATGATTTTTATCAAATTTAATTGAATTAAACAAGTATTAAATTATTTAGGCAATTTAAATTATTCAAACAATGAAACAAATTTGATATTTGAATAGAACATTCAAAAAGGTGTGAAAAACATATTTTATTTGTATTAATTGGAAATAGTATGAATTATTTATGATTTATTGTAAATTACATTTGAATTATTCAAATTTGAAATTTAAATATATTTTGAAAACTCAAAACAGAACACAAATAAGTTATTTGGAAAGATTATTAAATTTGGATCAGAATTCATATAAAGTTTGTATTTGTTGGAATTATAAAACAAAAGATATTGAATTTTGAAGTTTTGTTTTAAATCTGTTTATTAAAAAGGAATTTGGAATTTTGAAAATCGCACTGGAACGTTTGTTACCCAGGTGGTAGCTAGCCACTGTCTCTGCCCCGTGGGCCTAGCCAACGTGGCGCTGAGCCAGCGCTTGCGTGGCCACGGGGGTCGCTGACAGTGGGCCTGCTCGCGCTTGGAAGGCAAAAAGGAGCAAAAATTTTGGGGCGCTCAGGCCTCGAACCCGCGCCCTGTGCCAAGTTCAGTTAGCGCGCAACCAGCTGCGCTGCGATGCAGTGTTTGACAGTAAAGGGGATGGTTTCAGGTTAACGTTCAGTTCGAAACAAAGACTGATTTTTTCTGACGAACAGAACCTTGCTCGTTTCGTCAGAACGGAGACTCGCCGGAGGGAAACGGCGACGATCTAGCGTAGGACTACGCGGCAGTGATGCACTGCGTTGCAAACAAACGGGCGCACGTTCTACTCGGGATGCGCCAGTGGCAGGAGAGGGAAGGGGAACTGGGAGCTCACCGGGATTCGCCGAGTTGCAGAGAAACAGAGGGCTCGACGGCGGCGTTGCAGTGGACGGCGGGGACGGCGTGGTTGAGCTCCGGGGGTGGTCAGGTTTCTAAACGGGAGCGGGGAGAGAGGGCTTTTGATTCCCGGGGATAGATGGCTAGATAGAGGAGGGAGGTGGCGGCGCCATCGGGTTCTTCAGAGGGGTGGCCGCCGGTGAGGTGGAGCAGCGAGGAAATCTCGTCGGGGAAGAAACGATCGGCGGCGCGGAGAGGGAAAAAGGGAACCTAGGGGGTCTAGGGTTAGCTGGCGCTGCCCTAGGGCTGGTTATATAGGGTGGAGAGCAAGGTGGCGGCCGCCGGAGTCGCTCGGGGTCGCGGTGGCGCTCGGGATGCTCTGCCGTACTTCAGAAAGAAGATGGGCACGCATCTCGAAGCGGTACGGGGGGTTTAGTTGGGTTGGGTCGCGCGCGCGCGTAGGCTTAGCGGGCTGGGCTGCTTATCTGCTGCGCGCGCGCTGCAGTTTTGTTTCTTTTTTATTTTTCCTTCTGTTTTTTTTTTGTAGCCTTTGCTTTTGGATAAAAAAGATAGGTTTTTGTTGATAGAAAAATTTGGAAAAATTTGGATAAGCTCCTTAGTTGAAATGCAACCACTTGGTAGTTTTGGTTTTCCAAATTTCAAATGTTTGCTTGCTGTTTTAAAATTAAACCCAATTTAATTGAATTTTGCAATAATAATTAATATTAGAAAATAAAGCCATTTTCAATAGGGTTTCCCCTAGGGTTTAGAATGTTTTAAGGAATTCCAATTAGTGGTGTACTTCAAGGATTCAAAAGATTAATGATTTGAGAATTGGTTTGAGTTGGAAAATGATTTGGAAAATAATGGATTAATTTGGTTAATTGAATTAAGCAACAATTTAAGAGTTGATCCAATAAGTAAATAATTTGGAAGCATTTGATGTTTTTGATTTGCAAATCTTTATTTGAAAGATTGTAACAAACAAGTGTGAAAACAGAAGTTGATTGAGTTTGACTTTTATTATGAAAACAATGCAAACAGAAATAAATATGGGGATGATGCCATGATGCATTGCATAAATTAAACAAAGAAGTAAAACAACTAGGGTGTTTTCATACTTGGATGTTACATATGCTTGACAACAATACAAACTAGAGGCCAGGGTTTTTAATTGGTTTAAACTGGATCTGATCTCCACAACTCGCAGGAGGGGAGTATATAAGGGGGAGGGGTGCGGCCACAAGTGTTCCTTGCGCAAGCAACAATCCCCCTAGGACTAGGACTCCTAATTGGACTCTAAGAGAGGATACAAACCGACCCACTTTAGGGGGTGCGGCCAAATATGGTATACAAACCATACCTACTATGAGTAGGATTTCTATATGGCGTATTGATATTCAATGGACTGCTGTTTTCTGATGGACTGCCTTAACACGTTGACAAACGTCGCATTCAGAAACGTATTGAGCAAATTCACGTTTCATGCCAGTCCACCAATACAGAGTCTTAAGATCCTGGTACATCTTTGTACTTCCAGGGTGAATAGAGAGAGGAGTTTCATGAGCCTCCTTGAGAATGATATCCTTGAGACTTTGAATCTGAGGAACTGCAATGCGTCCTTCGAAGAACACAGTTCCCTTGTCATCAATTGAGAAGGACTTGAACTTAACATTGCCTTCCTTGATGTGCTCTACAATCTTCTTGATTTCATTATCACGAAGTTGTTCAGAACGAATCTTGTCCTCGAGAGTTGGACTGGCTGTCAAGCTAGCAAGATAACCTTGTGGGACAAGACCAAGGTTCAGCTTCTGGAATTCTTCATGAAGTGGAGGTTGGCTTTCCATGATCATGAGATTATTGCAATAGGATTTGCGACTGAGAGCGTCGGCCATAACATTAGCCTTGCCTGGAGTGTAAGAAATGGTGAGATCAAAGTCTTTAATCTTCTCAATCCATCTCCTTTGCCTGAGGTTTATATCTGGCTGAGTGAAGATGTATTTCAGACTCTTATGATCAGAAAAGATTTCAGTTTTGTTACCCAACAAGTATTGTCTCCATTTCTTGAGGGCAAACACAACTGCTGCAAGTTCAAGATCATGAGTGGGATAGTTTTGCTCATGTGGGTTCAACTGACGTGAAGCATAAGCCACAACTTGACGTTCTTGCATAAGAACTGCTCCTAGGCCTTGGAGAGATGCATCACAGAATATCTGGAAAGGTTTGGTAGTATCTGGGCCAACCAGAACTGGGGTGGAAGTGAGTTTAGTCTTCAGGAGGTTGAAACTCTCATCACATTGTGGAGTCCAAACGAACTTTTTGTCCTTCTTTGTGAGATCAGTGAGAGGTTTGGCAATCTTGGAAAAGTTTTGGACGAAACGACGGCAATAGCTAGCCAAGCCAAGAAAACTTCTGACTTGCTTCACCGTCTTAGGGGGTTTCCAATCAACAATTGCCTTAACCTTTTCAGGATCAATGGCAATGCCTTTGGCAGAGATGATATGACCAAGATATGCAACTTATGTAATCCAGAACTCACATTTGGAAAACTTGGCATACAGACGATGCTCGCGAAGTTTCATGAGAGTGAGACGAAGGTGTTCTCCATGCTCTTCCTCGGATTTGGAGTAGACTAGAATGTCATCGAGATATACCACAACGAACTTGTCGAGGTATTCATGGAAGACAGAATTCATGAGTCTTGAGAACGTTGCCGGTGCATTGGTGAGACCAAAAGACATGACGGTGTATTCATATAGACCGTACCGAGTGGTGAAAGCTGTCTTAGGAATATCTTCCTTTCTGATCTTTATCTGATGGTACCCCATCCTCAAGTCCAACTTTGAGAATATTGAGGCTCCAACAAGTTGATCAAAAAGATCATCGATACGAGGAAGTGGATACTTGTTCTTGATTGTTTTCTCGTTGAGAGGACGATAGTCAACCACGAGTCTTTTTGTTTGATCCTTCTTGGCAACAAACAGAGTTGGGCAACCCCAAGCGGAGGAACTAGGCTGAATGTAACCTTTGTCCATGTACATATCGATTTGCTCCTTCAACAATTTCAGTTCAGGAGGAGCTATCTTGTATGGATGCTTAGAGATTGGAGCAGTACCTGGCTCAAGCTCGATCACGAACTCAACTGCTCTGTCCGGGGGCATCCCTGGCAACTCTTCTGGAAAGACGTCAGGGAATTCACAAACCACCGGAACATTTTCAATTGCAGGAAGGGGTTTGGCATCGAGGTTGAACAGCTGAACAGAACTTGATCCATATGGAGAATAGACTATCTGGCCTGAAGTGTGGGAGAGAGTTATTGACTTTTGAGCACAGTCAATTTTTGCTTTGTGGGTCTTCAACCAATCCATACCCAGAATGACATCAATGTCAGAATTTCCCAGCAACATGAGTGAAGCAAGGAATATGCGACCTCCAATTAGGATCTCATTGTCCATGCTTATCTTGGAAGTCAACATTTGCGGTCCCGGAGAGTGAACAGTCATTTGATTGCTTAGCGGAACCAGAACTAGGTTGTATGCTTTTGCAAAAATCTTTGACACAAAGGAATGCGATGCTCCAGTATCAAACAACACTTTAGCTGGAATAGAGTTTACGGGTAATATACCGAGAACGACGTCAGCAACTTCCTCAGCTTTGTCGGCCTTGATATGGTTCACCCTCGCGTTCCTCCCGACAGGCCTGTTGTTGGAGTTGAAGGCTTTAGCCGGGGGAGCACGAACCATTGCCTGGTTGGTGTTGGGGCGAGGAGGTAGGGGTAGCTGCTTCTGAGTGCACTTATCAGCGTAGTGTCCAGTATCCTTGCACTTGTAGCAAGTGACGACACGAGAAGGACCTGGCCTTGGCTGCCCCACTGGAATCCTCTGACCCTGCTTCTGAGATGGGTTGGGTGGGCGGGGACCAAAGCCTGGAGAAGCTTGGGCATTTGGAGCCCGAGTGACAGCACCATTTGGCACCCAGATGCGGCGCTTCTGCGGAGGGGTGGTCATGTTGGAGGAGGAACCACCCTCACGCGAGTGCTTACGGGACTCTTCGAACGCCTTGCGCCCATTCTCCTCATTGAGCGCGGTGTTCACGAGCTCCACGAAGTCCTTGCACTTGATGTTGGTGAGAGCGTACTTCAGTTCCGGGTTAAAACCTCGGCGGAACCTTGCCATCTTCTTGGCTTCAGTGGACACTTCGTCACCGGCGTATCGAGCGAGACGATTGAACTCGTTCTGGTAGCCGAGGACGTCCAGCTTGCCCTGTTTGAGAGAGCAGAATTCCTCACGCATCCTTTCCATGAGACCATCTGGGATGTGGTGCTTCAGGAAGGCATCCTTGAAACAGCCCCAGGTGATAGGATAGCCAGCTCTCATGGTCTGGTAGTTCTCCCACCAAGTAGCTGCCTGACCCTTCAGTAGGTAGGTGGCATACTTGACCTTATCTTCCTCAGCAACATGAGCTATCTCCAGAGCCCTGTTGATCTCCCTGATCCAGTCATCAGCATCCAGAGGCTCACGTGTTGCCACGAAAGCTCTCGGCCCCACGCTCAGAAACTCCTTAATGCTGACTCGAGGAGCATTCTGGTTGTGGTGCTGGTTAGCCTGGATCTGGGCCATCTGTGTCACCACTTGGGTCATCTGAGCTAACAGTTCCCCCATTGGTGGTGGCGGAGGCGGGTTGTTCCTGGTTGGAGGCATCCTGAACAGAAATTCATTTTAGCACAACAACAGAAAAGGATAGACTTGGTAACCGAAAGATAGATTATTCCGACGCATGAATAGATAACCAACAGGTAGATCATCACATGTTCAAATACATCAGAATATCCAACAGACCAATACATGGTTCGAAAGACAAAGGATAACTAAACATAGCTAGGAACGGATACATCGGTACTCCCATGCTCATCACGCAGGACGGCGGTGAGTAGTACGACGAGAGATACGGTGAGGAGGAACCCCACGGAAGTAGGTATCACGACGATCCCTGTAGATAGGAACTGCTCTGAGAGCAACTCTCGGTGTGGTGAAGTAGAAAGCGTCGTGTCCCTGTGCTCCATAGCGGGGAATCCCTGTGTAACCAGCTCCGAGGTCGAGAAGTGGGCCTCTGATCGGCTCGTAACCTCCAGCATCTGGCAGAGGAAAACCAAGTGTCTGAGTGAAACGTGCAAAGCGCTCGTCTCCAACGAAGTCTGTGGTGTACGTCGCCAGACGAGTCAACGCCAGATAGAGCTGCTCCCTGACTGAGGCTAACTCCTGAGAAAGTGTGGAAGCAACTGCATCACTGTGCCTCACGAACTGAGCAGTGGTGTGCAGCCTGGAGCTATCAGACTCGTAGGTATCCAGGTTGCGGTGGAGAGTGAAGTGAACTCCCGCTGCCGTGATGTAACCACGGGGGATGTGACGATAGATGGAATCATCAAACCCCCAGTAGTCAGCACGGAGAACGGTGAGACTCACGTACGCTGCCTGCTGCACGGCCATATCCACTGTGGAACCTACTGCCTCGTAGCGGTGGGCAATGCTCCTGCCATCATCCGACAGAATGTAGACGATAGCCCGGTAGCAAGTCTGGTCAAACTCTCGCTGCTGCTCGTAGACCTGGTACTCTGGTGCCCAACGGAACCCCAGATAGGTAACCATGTCTCTCAGCATCTCCGGATAACCGGCGGTGCTCTCACAGCGAGTCATCCGAACCACCTTCGGGTAGAACCTGAGATCCATCTGCAGATGATTTGGTAGGTTTTGATTAGACTCCGGTAGAAGAACAAGGATGTGGAAAACAACAACAAGGTTCAACGGACGATAAGGATGTTGAAAAGAACATGATATCGAAGCAACATCGGGAAAACGAGACCAAAAGTCCTGAGGTACTACAGAGAGCCCAAAACACGTGAAATCCTAACTTGAAAGTTTAGGTGAGAACAGAAAACAACGTTGCACTTCCTTACCAGAAAAAGGGTGGGTGGGTGGGGAAAGAAGAAAAATGGCAGAATTCCTACTCTCACGTTTCATTTTTCCTGTATAGCTACAAAATAGTTTCTAGACTCAACTGCGACCAGTAAATAGGGATCCTACAGGCAGACAGGCTCTGATACCATTTGTCGCACCCTGGCTTCTAAGGGATACTCATCGTACGAACTGGATAGCAGGTGCTTGGATTATGGGGCATAACTGCTCCCACATCCCAGCTTCCTGGTAGGCCTGCGCTTACGCGCGACAACACAAGCCCTGCTATTCCACCGTCGATGTAAACTATCCACTAGAAGTCACAGGCACTACTGTCGACGTACTTCATATCAATCACGCACTGTACGTCAACAGCTTTGAACAAATGATGATCACAACATATCTCTAAGACACAAAAGATTGAAATAAGGTTGCAAATGGCCTTCACTAAGGCAGAGATAGCAAATACAATCATCCAGAGGACACATGTCTCAACATAGCATTCATTACATCAGCGGAAGCAATCAAAGGTGTCTGGGTACAGACAAATCCAACAGGCTTAAGAAGCCGGAGAAAATAAAGAAGACGAAGCCCATCCACGTAGGTTCTGGATCCTGCCCTGGTCCAGCTAACTACTCGTCTGCAGTCTCGTCAAACTCCACGAAGTAGCCATCCTGGTGGTCATCGTAGCCGTAGTCGTAGTCTGCGTAAACCACAGCCCCAACGGGGTCAGTACATGCAAGTACTGGCAAGCAAGACTCACAGTTCACCAAAGTATAGCCCGTCAACACAAGCACAGATGACTTGGTTCAACGGAAAGAAGGGGATATATATAATGCTGCAACTGGCTGCGCTAACCAACTACAGAGATTCTATCATATCCAACTATCAGAAAGGGGATAAGATCGGGGGTTGTAACCAACTGAAAGATAACATCAAACAAACCCATCCTGGATCTCGCCCCTTATCCAAAGAAGCAATCCGAGGATAACTCACACAGGTGGATTAAAGGTGAATCAAGTTATTGTGTGAATAAACCTATTACTAGTCAAGTTATTAATCATGGGGTGTAACATGTTTGATCATTATGTTTAAGTTGTCCTGAGTACTTGTTAGCCAGTACTTTCACCAAGTAATCCATAACCGCGGAAAACACGGCTTCTCGAGAAGATTATCCCTGCAGGGTTGCACCAATTTGGCCGTACACGTATGAATAACCCGCCAGATGGGATGCCTCCCACCAAGCGGGGCACTCAACACAATTCAACTCTTCTCCGCATCAAGCCCAAAGCACCTTGGGCGCACGGCTAATCGAGCCCAGAAGAAAATGGACCCTCATAGCACTCTAAGAACGTGTCCCCCTATATGCCGACTACAAAAGTTCCACCCTGCGCTGGGCTCGCAAAAACATGCATGCGGCAAATAGAAAGCACGAACTAAATGAGATGATTTGGACGAGATGCGAATCGAATCAAATTGAGGGGGGCGCCCATACTCGCTTCCCACATGCGGGTAGTGCGCTCATCATGGATCAGTAGACAAGACCCTTTTCCTATTAGGGTCGACACTAGCAGGCCTCAAAACCACACAGGGCCTCCTGCCGGTGCCTTATCATCAAATTATTATAAACAGTAATAACATTAGCATGATTGATTGATTGATTAAACATCGAGCCCCCAGAACATAATGAAATATAGTAATTGAAAGTAACGGGTAACAGACTCGAGCAAAACAACCTAAGCATGCTATTAAGACACTGGCTCAATCAATGGGTTGTAGGAGGGGTGATGAGGCAATATCATGGGTTAAAGGATTCATGTGATAGGTTCGTAACAGAAACATCTACCACTAAGGCTAGCAAGTATAGACAACGGAAAGTATCGGTAACCAGGGTTGAAAGGAACACAATGGTTCATGTGAGTGATAACTTGCCTGCAAACTCAACAGCTGGGTACTGAGCTAGATCCTCAGAAGGGGTGCTGTAAAGGTCGTCTGCCTCAACGTCGTCGTCTATTCGAGAAGAAGCAAACAAGCAAAACAGGAATGTAAACAATCATTGCCATGGCATTGTGCACAATCAAGATGTTGCATGACAAGTTAATAGTTGCCTAAAAATAAACTGACTAACATGATAGCACAATTAAATGGACCCATATGCAAGGGTTGCATATGGAAAAGGATCCATTGAAATAAGTGGAACAAATGATTTACAATTATTTATTATGTGATAGTTGTTATCATGATGCATGCATGAGGATGATGACAAGATAACAACAAATAGCAATAAATAACAAGGATAGATGCAAAGGGAAAAGAAATAAAACAAGTTTAGAACTTATTTATTAAGTTGGGAAAATTTTGGTTACTTAAACACGCCACACATACAATTATTGTTTTCACCAAGTTAAAGTGTGCAAAACAACTACCAAATTTTATATTTGAAAAGAACATCAAATTTTAGTTGGATTACATGTTTCACATTTTGAAATTTGAATTAGGATGAATTTATTATGATTTAAACAGTATTAAACAAGTTCTAATTGAATTTAAAACAAGCTTAAATATTAATTGAGTTTTATTTGTTCAAACCATAAATTCAAATTCACATTTGAAAAGTTCACACTTTGGTGGTTTGAAAACATAATTTGCATGTTCAAAATATTTTATATTAAGCAAGTTATGATTTTTATCAAATTTAATTGAATTAAACAAGTATTAAATTATTTAGGCAATTTAAATTATTCAAACAATGAAACAAATTTTATATTTGAATAGAACATTCAAAAAGGTGTGAAAAACATATTTTATTTGTATTAACTGGAAATAGTATGAATTATTTATGATTTATTGTAAATTACATTTGAATTATTCAAATTTGAAATTTAAATATATTTTGAAAACTCAAAACAGAACACAAATAAGTTATTTGGAAAGATTATTAAATTTGGATCAGAATTCATATAAAGTTTGTATTTGTTGGAATTATAAACAAAAGATATTGAATTTTGAAGTTTTGTTTTAAATCTGTTTATTAAAAAAGAATTTGGAATTTTGAAAATCGCACTGGAACGTTTGTTACCCAGGTGGTAGCTAGCCACTGTCTCTGTCCCGTGGGCCTAGCCAACGTGGCGCTGAGCCAGCGCTTGCGTGGCCACGGGGGTCGCTGACAGTGGGCCTGCTCGCGCTTGGAAGGCAAAAAGGAGCAAAAAATTTGGGGCGCTCAGGCCTCGAACCCGCGCCCTGTGCCAAGTTCAGTTAGCGCGCAACCAGCTGCGCTGCGATGCAGTGTTTGACAGTAAAGGGGATGGTTTCAGGTTAACGTTAAGTTCGAAACAAAGACTGAATTTTTCTGACGAACAGAACCTTGCTTGTTTCGTCAGAACGGAGACTCGCCGGAGGGAAACGGCGACGATCTAGCGTAGGACTACGCGGCAGTGATGCACTGCGTTGCAAACAAACGGGCGCACGTTCTACTCGGGATGCGCCAGTGGCAGGAGAGGGAAGGGGAACTGGGAGCTCACCGGGATTCGCCGAGTTGCAGAGAAACAGAGGGCTCGACGGCGGCGTTGCAGTGGACGGCGGGGACGGCGTGGTTGAGCTCCGGGGGTGGTCAGGTGTCTAAACGGGAGCGGGGAGAGAGGGCTTTTGATTCCCGGGGATAGATGGCTAGATAGAGGAGGGAGGTGGCGGCGCCATCGGGTTCTTCAGAGGGGTGGCCGCCGGTGAGGTGGAGCAGCGAGGAAATCTCGTCGGGGAAGAAACGATCGGCGGCGCGGAGAGGGGAAAAGGGAACCTAGGGGGTCTAGGGTTAGCTGGCGCTGCCCTAGGGCTGGTTATATAGGGTGGAGAGGGAGGTGGCGGCCGCCGGAGTCGCTCGGGGTCGCGGTGGCGCTCGGGATGCTCTGCCGTACTTCAGAAAGAAGATGGGCACGCATCTCGAAGCGGTACGGGGGGTTTAGTTGGGTTGGGTCGCGCGCGCGCGTAGGCTTAGCGGGCTGGGCTGCTTATCTGCTGCGCGCGCGCTGCAGTTTTGTTTCTTTTTTATTTTTCCTTCTGTTTTTTTTTGTAGCCTTTGCTTTTGGATAAAAAAGATAGGTTTTTGTTGATAGAAAAATTTGGAAAAATTTGGATAAGCTCCTTAGTTGAAATGCAACCACTTGGTAGTTTTGGTTTTCCAAATTTCAAATGTTTGCTTGCTGTTTTAAAATTAAACCCAATTTAATTGAATTTTGCAATAATAATTAATATTAGAAAATAAAGCCATTTTCAATAGGGTTTCCCCTAGGGTTTAGAATGTTTTAAGGAATTCCAATTAGTGGTGTACTTCAAGGATTCAAAAGATTAATGATTTGAGAATTGGTTTGAGTTGGAAAATGATTTGGAAAATAATGGATTAATTTGGTTAATTGAATTAAGCAACAATTTAAGAGTTGATCCAATAAGTAAATAATTTGGAAGCATTTGATGTTTTTGATTTGCAAATCTTTATTTGAAAGATTGTAACAGACAAGTGTGAAAATAGAAGTTGATTGAGTTTGACTTTTATTATGAAAACAATGCAAACAGAAATAAATATGGGGATGATGCCATGATGCATTGCATAAATTAAACAAAGAAGTAAAACAACTAGGGTGTTTTCATACTTGGATGTTACATATGCTTGACAACAATACAAACTAGAGGCCAGGGTTTTTAATTGGTTTAAACTGGATCTGATCTCCACAACTCGCAGGAGGGGAGTATATAAGGGGGAGGGGTGCGGCCACAAGTGTTCCTTGCGCAAGCAACAATCCCCCTAGGACTAGGACTCCTAATTGGACTCTAAGAGAGGATACAAACCGACCCACTTTAGGGGGTGCGGCCAAATATGGTATACAAACCATACCTACTATGAGTAGGATTTCTATATGGCGTATTGATATTCAATGGGGCGCCCTCCTCATGTTTTCCATCTCCCTAAGTGTGGAATAACAATTTAGTAATTGTTTTCCACACTTGCATGATTGTTTTCACCATCTTGTACATTTTTTTCACCATGGTAGTCTTGTTTTCACCATCTTGTAATCTTGTTTTCACCATGGTACATTTGTTTTCACCATTGTAATCTTGTTTTCCAGCATCTCAATGTTGTTTTCCAGCTCCTCTTGGTTGTTTTCTTCCACCATGTTTGTGTTATCAATAAACCTGATCATACATAAATGCATAGACTTAGGAAATATAAAATTCTCATTATCACAAACATCATAATCTATGAGGAGTGAATTCACCTGTTGTTCTAGTAGCTTGGTCCTTGATCTTGTCATAGGTCCAAGTCTCACTTCATCTTGTTTAAGTGGCAATGTACTAGGGATGTCTTCGTCATCCTCCCCCTCTTGAAAAGCCTTGATGTCCACATCAAGGTCATCTCCATGATATGGTGTCAAATCAGCAACATTGAAGGAATTACTCACTCCAAACTCATCAATTGGAAGATCTATCTTGTAAGCATTGTCATTTATCTTGGCAAGCACTTTGTAGGGGCCAGCACCTCTAGGCAATAACTTGGACTTTCTGAGCTTAGGAAATCTGTTCTTTCGAAAGTGTATCCATACCAAATCTCCTTCTTGAAAAATAACCTCTTTTCTCTTCTTATTTATTCTTTGAGCCACATACTTCCCTTTCTTCTCTATAGCATCCATTGTTTTCTCATGTATTTTCTTCACAAAATCAGTTATCTTTGATGCCTCCATATTTGTTCTCTCTTCAATAGGAAGTGGTAGCAAATCAAGTGGTGTAGTGGGTTTGAATCCATTAACCACCTCAAATGGGCAAAGCTGAGTAGTTGAATGCACAACTCTGTTATATGCAAATTCCACATGTGGCAAACAATCCCCCCACTCCTTCAAATTTTTCTTGATCATAGTTCTCAATAATGTTGACAATGTTCTATTAACCACCTCGGTTTGTCCATCTGTTTGAGGGTGAAATGTTGTTGAAAATAGTAGCTTTGTTCCTAGTTTCCCCCATAGTGTCTTCCAAAAGTAGCTCATCAACTTCACATCTCTATCAAAAACAATAGTCCTTGGTACTCCATGTAATCTTACTATCTCTCTGGAAAAGAGATTAGCAACGTGGGAAGCATCATCACTCTTGTGGCAAGCAATCAAGTGTGACATCTTAGAGAATCTGTCCACTACCACAAATATTGAGTCATGCCCCCTTTTTGTCCTTGGCAAGCCTAGCACAAAATCCATACTTATATCTTCCCATGGTGTAGTTGGTGTGGGCAATGGAGTATACAATCTGTGGGGCTTCAATTTGGACTTGGCTTTACTGCAAGTGATGCACCTTTTCACAAATCTATAAACATCTCTCCCCATATGTGCCCAATAAAAAATTCCAGCCAACATAAGCAATGTTTTCTCACGTCCAAAGTGTCCCATTAATCCACCACTATGAGATTCCTGCAATAACATCAAACGCAAAGAACACTCGGGAATACATAATTTGTTAGCCCTAAACAAAAATCAATCATGTATATGGTACTCATCCCAAGCCTTCACATTAGAACATTTAGCATAAGGTGTAGAAAATTCTTTATCTTCAGCATATAATGGTTTTAATTCTTCCAAACCCGAAACTTGAACATCCAATTTAGTGAGTAGCATATTTTTTCTATACAAAGAATCAGCAACCACATTATCTAATCCTTTCTTATGTTGAATAATGTATGGGAAAGATTCAATGAATTCCAGCCATTTAGCATGTCTCTTATTAAGATTGGATTGGTTCTTTAAAAAATTTAATGCCTCATGATCAGAATGTATAATAAATTCTTTTGGCCACAAATAATGTTTCCAAACTTCAAGAACTCTAACAGGTGCATACAATTCTTTATCATAGACAGAATAATTCAATTGAGCTCCATGTAATTTCTCAAAAAAATAAGAAATTGGTTTCTTATCTTGCATTAGCACACCTCCAATACCTATGCCACTAGCATCACATTCAATCTCAAAATGTTTATTAAAATTTGGTAGCATCAATAATGGAGCCGGACTCAACTTATTTTTCAAAGTATCAAAAGCAATATCTTGAGCAACCCCCCACTCGAAATTCACACCTTTCTTAGTCAAATCATTCAAAGGGGCAGCAATAGTACTAAAATCTTTCACAAATCTTCTATAAAATCCAGCTAGTCCATTAAAACTTCTTACTTGACTCACATTCATGGGAATTGGCCAATTTTTAATTGCTTCAATTTTAGATTCATCCACTTCTATCCCATGTCTAGAAACAACATATCCAAGAAATATGACCTTATCTTTGCAAAAAGTGCACTTCTCTAAATTTCCATACAATTTATTTTCTCTTAGCACATGCAAGACTTGTCTAATATGATCAATGTGTTCATGTTCATTGTGGCTATATATGAGAATATCATCAAAGTAAACAACCACAAATTTGCCAATAAAATCTCTCAAAACATGGTTCATTAATCTCATGAAAGTACTAGGTGCATTAGTTAATCCAAAAGGCATTACTAACCACTCATATAAACCAAATTTTGTTTTAAAGGTTGTTTCCCACTCATCCCCCTCTTTCATCCTAATTTGATGATAACCACTACGCAAATCAATTTTAGAGAAAACAACAACACCACTTAATTCATCTAACATGTCTTCCAAACGTGGTATAGGATGACGATAACGAATAGTGATGTTGTTAATTGCTCTACAGTCTACACACATGCGCCAAGTACCATCTTTTTTAGGAACTAAGATAACAGGAACAACACAAGGAGATAGGCTTATTCGAATATAACCTTTGTCAAGTAGCTCTTGTACGTGTTTCTGAATTTCCTTTGTTTCTTGGGGATTTGTCCTATAGGGAGCTCGGTTTGGTAATGATGATCCAGGAATTAAATCAATTTGGTGCTCTATCCCTCTCAATGGTGGCAATCATGAGGGTACTTCTTCTGGAAAAACATCATCAAACTCCTGCAAAACATTAGAAACACCAATAGAAAGAGGAGTCATGTCATTAGAAACTAAAATTTGACCCTTGTGCATGAGCATTATAGGTACTAAGCTAGGATCCTCTCCAAACTCTCTCAATCCTTCTTTGGTGGCTAACATTGTTAAAAGTCTCACTCCTTTACTTTTACCACTCGTCCTAGGTTTGTTTTCACCCACAGAATTTGTGTTTTCTCTCTTCTCATCTCTCTCACTTTCTTTCTCAAGATTCACTTGAACTTTTTGTCTAGACTCATTCACAATCTGTTGTGGTGTCATAGGCCTCGAGATAATATCTTTATTATTCCAATTGAATTGATATGTGTTTGCTCTCCCATCGTGTGTAACCATCCTGTCGAATTGCCAAGGTCTCCCAAGTAATAGGTGACAAACAGACATGGGAACCACATCACACTCAATTGTATCCTTGTATGGTCCAATTTGAAACTCCACTCTCACAATTTGGCATACTCTGATTTCTTCCTTGTCATTGAGCCATTGAATATAATATGGATGTGGGTGTGGTATATATCTCAATCTTAGCTTTGCCCATAAATCCTTGCTTGCTAAATTTCTGCAACTCCCTCCATCAATAATCACCTTGCAAGCCATTTGAGGACCAACAATTTCCTTGGTTTGAAATAGATTGCATATTTGGCTCTCATCACTAGAAACAATACTCAAAGCTTGTGTGCAAACAATGGTTGGATAATTTGTAGCATAAGCATCAATAGGACCATCCTCATCATATGTATCCTCCTCATTAGGATTAGCATCACCTCCAATCTCATACTCATCATCAACATTAATAATCATGATTTTCTTGTTTGGGCAATCCCTCTTAAAGTGGCCTTTTCCTCCACATGTATGGCAAGTCATGTCTCTATTTCTTGTGGGAGGTGTGGCACTACTAGAACCCGAAGCAGGTGGTGTTGTTTTCTTTGCACTTGAGGTGCTTGTCTCGGGTTTGGTACTTGAATTCCCACGGGTTGCAGCAATTGGAGGTGTAGGTGGTGAGAAAACAGATTTTTGAGATGAGAAACTCCTCCTTGCACTCACTTGTACCTCCTCATTTAGCCTCTTCTCAGCTTCCCTTGCTTGATGCAACAATTCACTCATATTGCTATATTGGGCATGCCTCACAATGCTCTTTATTTTGAATTGCAATCCTGACAAGAATCTTTGCATAGTTTGCTCTGGCTCTTCTCTAACCCAAGCCATTTGAAGGATCAATTACATCTCCTTGTAATAAGTATCCACAGATTTTGTACCTTGCTTCAATTGTTGTATCTTGTCATAGAGAGTTCTAATATAATTCCTTGGAACAAATCAATCTCTTAGCAATTGTTCCATATCTCTCCATGTAGTCAATTCTGGTTGTTCTTGTTCTTCCCTCAATCTTGTAATGCCATCCCACCACAAGAGAGCATAGCCATCAAACCCACAAGATGCAAGCTTCACCTTCCTCTCCTCGGGATACTCATGGAGTCTCCATAATTTCTCAATTTTTAGCTCCCACATCAAGTACTCTTCCACATCCTCAGAATCACAAGCAAAACTAGGGATAGAGAATTTTGGTTTTCCCAAGCCATCATCCTCTCTATTATTTTTCAGTGGTACTCTTCTTGCATAACCTCCACGGCCTCCATTGATATTTCCTCTCCCATCATCAATTGGAGCAATAGCTTGAGGTCTTTGTTGTAGTTGTTCCACTAGAGTTGATAAATTTGTTATTTATTATGTCAATGTTCTCTAAGTATCTTGAATAGCATCCACAGATTCTTGTGTACCAGCAGCCTATATCTTCAAATCAAGAGTATTAAGTTCTTGTCTCAATGTATCATCATTCTTGTCTATTTCAGTAGTAATACTCTTGTACATAGTATCTCTTAGTGCTTCATATTCATTCCATTGCACCAAGTCCTCGGGTTTCTTCTTTGCCTGCACATCAACATCACTAGAAGTACTCATGATTAATTTGTTAGTAACAAAAAATAATCAATGGGTTGTGGTGCCTCTCACAGCTCACTCAAAACCAAGCAAATATGGCTTCACTTACTGTTCCAAGGTGAATAGGATTGACTTACCAACAAGGAGAAATGAATAATGTGCTAAGCGCGAGAAGAGAATAACCGAGCTATCAAGTATCACAATGCAAACAGGGTATTTGGTGGAGCTTGGTTGGGAATCCTAACAACACCAAAATAACAACTCCAATGCACCGTCTAATGTGATGAATAATACTAAAGGAACACGCTCACACTTGGAGACAAATGTGTCTTAGCAATTATATGGAAGAGATATTGCGAGCACTAGAAAGACACTAGCAAATACTATATGAAAACAGGCACAAGATTGCTCAATTTTCCACACAAATATCCAATATGAAAAGCTTCCACTAGTGATAGTATGGCTCGGCCTCTTTTTGATTTTTCTTTCTTTCTATTTTTTTATACCTTTTCCTTTTTCTCTATTTTTTTGATTTTTTCAATGTCCTTTGAATCAACTAGGAGCAACAAATAAATGGAAAACAGAAAAGGTGGACAGATTTGATCAAATTGAGCAGCCTGCAGAGCAATTAAACAGCTAGTCTTATGGGTTTTGGTACCTAATATTTGCTGTAGAAAGGCAGTGGCTAAGGCTAAACAAAGATCAACACAAGAAGCTAGAGATAAACAGGCGGAAAACAAAAGAAAAACTAAGAAAAACGGAGTGGAAACAAGCTCACGGCAGAAATCTGTGCGCACGACAGAGAAACATCCGAAATCGTGCCGTACAGCAGCGAATCGGTGCGAAAAACGCTGCCCGGCAGAGGTTCTCACGGCAACGCGCGGGTGTTGCAGTGTGTGCTACGGGTGTGGCGCGGGTGGGCACGCGGTGGAGTTTTTATGGATGCGCAACGAGTCCGAGTGGAGCTAGGTGAAGCGTGCGCACGGCAGCGGCGACATAGAATTTGCGCGAAAACCGACCCACGGCAGGAGTCCGACAGGAGCTAGGAGCGGTGCGCGGCAGTGATTTGGCCAGTTTTGTGCCGCGGTAGCACACAGATTGGAATCCGAATATGGCTAGGAACCCGTGGGGTTTATGTGATGGAAATTTTTCGAGCACAGCAAGAAACAACTCGAGAACAAAATCAACTTGCAAAGTAAGTTGTAGGTCTTGATTCCCGAGAGGTAGAGCACACGGCAGCAGCTATTTTTGGTGGAATTTTCTGTATAGATCTAAACAAAAGATGACTATATGAACCCTAACCCTAATAGATGAAAAACTAAAAACATATACGCAAATCAACAATAAACAGCAATTTAGAGTACCAATTTGGTGTTGATCTAGGCTCTGGCAAAAACTAACCCTAATATTTTTTTTTGGTTTTTTATGGGTAGGAAATAAAAACAACTAGACTAAGAATAAATTTGCTCACCGAGTAAACTTGAGAATCTGATACCAAGATGATATGGGGTGGCCCAATCTTCTCAATGAGCTTCTCTCTCTTTTTGAGGATTTTCTAGATTTTGTGATAACTAGTGCTACACTGAGACCTCTCACTCGACTGACCCTTGTAGCCAGATGTAACAACAATCGAGCCCTTTGGATATTCTCAACTACACACTCTTGCACAAGTAATAAATGATCACAAGTGGTCCTGTATCCCCCTATTCCCAATGGAATAACAAGATATCACGCAACTTTGTAGAGTAAACTTTAAGTAGTATGCTTGGCAGCAATACAAACTAGAGGCTAGGGTTTTTAATTGGTTTAAACCGGATCTGATCTCCACAACTCACAGGAGGGGAGTATATAAGGGGGAGGGTGCGCAAGCAACAATCCCCCTAGGACTATGACTCCTAATTGGACTCTAAGAGAGGATACAAACTGACCCACTTTAGGGGGTGCGGCCAAATATGGTATACATACCATACCTACTATGAGTAGGATTTCTATATGGCACATTGATATTCAATGGGGGCGCCCTCCTCATGTTTTCCATCTCCCTAAGTGTGGAATAACAAGCTAGTAATTGTTTTCCACACTTGCATGATTGTTTTCACCATCTTGTACATTTTTTTTCACCATGGTAGTCTTGTTTTCACCATGGTACATTTATTTTCACCACTTGTAATCTTGTTTTCCAGCATCTCCATGTTGTTTTCTACTCCTCTTGGTTGTTTTCTTCCACCATGTTTGTGTTATCAATAAACCTGATCATACATAAATGCATAGACTTAGGCAGTATAAAATTCTCATTATCACAAACATTATAATCTATGAGGAGTGAATTCACCTGTTGTTCTAGTAGCTTGGTCCTTGATCTTGTCATAGTTCCAAGTATCACTTCAACTTGTTTAAGTGGCAATGTACTAGGGATGTTGTTGGGGGAATAGGTAAGGGGAGCCTTACCGGCCCCTGACATGAATCAGGAATCACCTCATCTGGTTCATGGTGAGTAACCCGGGTTATGCTAGATAGAGCCGGGTTAAGCTAGGAAGAGTGTGACCCGACAGAATGAAGAATCGGCCCAAGGCCCAGGTCGGGCGACGCGGAAGCTCGGGAGCCCGAAGAACAGTTCTTGGCCGACCCAGGAGTAGCCGGATCATAAGGAGAGCCGGACCAAGATGATCAGGAACCGGAGGGCGATAGGACTCCGAAGACGGGTGGGACCCGGACTTCCTTGTAACCCAGAGGTCTCGTCCACTATATAAGGCGAGACCCCGGGACGTAGAAAGACAAGTTCTAGATCGATAGCAAAGTAACTCGAGACATCAAGAGCCGGAATCGCCCTTTGTAATTTAGACTTTGTTTCCTGATAGTAAGAAAGCAGGAGTAGGTTTTACCCTCAATCGAGGGGCCGAACCTGGGTAAACTCGCGTCTCTCGTTTCCACCTTAACCCTTTCGAAGTTTCGCTTAGTAGCAATAGCCTCGCAATTTAATTCTCGTATGAGGACACTTGCCGTGGCAATACCACGACAGTTGGCGCCCACCATGGGGCCTGCTCGCGGAAGCGTCGTCTTTTCAGAAGGAGCGCTACCTGGGATCGAGAACCTCGCGATAGGCCGACTCAGGAGGAGCCGGCGCGGAAACTACTACAATCATGACACGTGGGTCCCCGAGTTCGCCTCCGTGGACTCAGGACTTCACGTTCCCTTCGGAAAGATCCATGTCTTCATTGGATACGTTGGGACAGCAACTCCAGAACCGGACCAACTTTCAGATTCGGTGTCTGAGAAAACCATGGTGGTGGACTCCGATGGCGAGTCCTCAGTAGGGAACAATGACGATCACGATGACACAGGCTCGATCCACCAGCTCTTTGGAGACCGGTTAGGAGGAGACCTGAAATTGGACGTGCCAGGATTCAAAAGATTAATGATTTGAGAATTCGTTTGAGTTGGAAAATGATTTGGAAAATAATGGATTAATTTGGTTAATTGAATTAAGCAACAATTTAAGAGTTGATCCAATAAGTAAATAATTTGGAAGCATTTGATGTTTTTGATTTGCAAATCTTTATTTGAAAGATTGTAACAGACAAGTGTGAAAATAGAAGTTGATTGAGTTTGACTTTTATTATGAAAACAATGCAAACAGAAATAAATATGGGGATGATGCCATGATGCATTGCATAAATTAAACAAAGAAGTAAAACAACTAGGGTGTTTTCATACTTGGATGTTACATATGCTTGACAACAATACAAACTAGAGGCCAGGGTTTTTAATTGGTTTAAACTGGATCTGATCTCCACAACTCGCAGGAGGGGAGTATATAAGGGGGAGGGGTGCGGCCACAAGTGTTCCTTGCGCAAGCAACAATCCCCCTAGGACTAGGACTCCTAATTGGACTCTAAGAGAGGATACAAACCGACCCACTTTAGGGGGTGCGGCCAAATATGGTATACAAACCATACCTACTATGAGTAGGATTTCTATATGGCGTATTGATATTCAATGGGGCGCCCTCCTCATGTTTTCCATCTCCCTAAGTGTGGAATAACAATTTAGTAATTGTTTTCCACACTTGCATGATTGTTTTCACCATCTTGTACATTTTTTTCACCATGGTAGTCTTGTTTTCACCATCTTGTAATCTTGTTTTCACCATGGTACATTTGTTTTCACCATTGTAATCTTGTTTTCCAGCATCTCAATGTTGTTTTCCAGCTCCTCTTGGTTGTTTTCTTCCACCATGTTTGTGTTATCAATAAACCTGATCATACATAAATGCATAGACTTAGGAAATATAAAATTCTCATTATCACAAACATCATAATCTATGAGGAGTGAATTCACCTGTTGTTCTAGTAGCTTGGTCCTTGATCTTGTCATAGGTCCAAGTCTCACTTCATCTTGTTTAAGTGGCAATGTACTAGGGATGTCTTCGTCATCCTCCCCCTCTTGAAAAGCCTTGATGTCCACATCAAGGTCATCTCCATGATATGGTGTCAAATCAGCAACATTGAAGGAATTACTCACTCCAAACTCATCAATTGGAAGATCTATCTTGTAAGCATTGTCATTTATCTTGGCAAGCACTTTGTAGGGGCCAGCACCTCTAGGCAATAACTTGGACTTTCTGAGCTTAGGAAATCTGTTCTTTCGAAAGTGTATCCATACCAAATCTCCTTCTTGAAAAATAACCTCTTTTCTCTTCTTATTTATTCTTTGAGCCACATACTTCCCTTTCTTCTCTATAGCATCCATTGTTTTCTCATGTATTTTCTTCACAAAATCAGCTATCTTTGATGCCTCCATATTTGTTCTCTCTTCAATAGGAAGTGGTAGCAAATCAAGTGGTGTAGTGGGTTTGAATCCATTAAC
Source organism: Alopecurus myosuroides (assembly GCA_028641055.1). Taxonomy (NCBI): domain Eukaryota; kingdom Viridiplantae; phylum Streptophyta; class Magnoliopsida; order Poales; family Poaceae; genus Alopecurus; species Alopecurus myosuroides. Next base: position 190,849,416 of record CM054060.1, on the reverse strand, counting down.
CACCTCAAATGGGCAAAGCTGAGTAGTTGAATGCACAACTCTGTTATATGCAAATTCCACATGTGGCAAACAATCCCCCCACTCCTTCAAATTTTTCTTGATCATAGTTCTCAATAATGTTGACAATGTTCTATTAACCACCTCGGTTTGTCCATCTGTTTGAGGGTGAAATGTTGTTGAAAATAGTAGCTTTGTTCCTAGTTTCCCCCATAGTGTCTTCCAAAAGTAGCTCATCAACTTCACATCTCTATCAAAAACAATAGTCCTTGGTACTCCATGTAATCTTACTATCTCTCTGGAAAAGAGATTAGCAACGTGGGAAGCATCATCACTCTTGTGGCAAGCAATCAAGTGTGACATCTTAGAGAATCTGTCCACTACCACAAATATTGAGTCATGCCCCCTTTTTGTCCTTGGCAAGCCTAGCACAAAATCCATACTTATATCTTCCCATGGTGTAGTTGGTGTGGGCAATGGAGTATACAATCTGTGGGGCTTCAATTTGGACTTGGCTTTACTGCAAGTGATGCACCTTTTCACAAATCTATAAACATCTCTCCCCATATGTGCCCAATAAAAAATTCCAGCCAACATAAGCAATGTTTTCTCACGTCCAAAGTGTCCCATTAATCCACCACTATGAGATTCCTGCAATAACATCAAACGCAAAGAACACTCGGGAATACATAATTTGTTAGCCCTAAACAAAAATCAATCATGTATATGGTACTCATCCCAAGCCTTCACATTAGAACATTTAGCATAAGGTGTAGAAAATTCTTTATCTTCAGCATATAATGGTTTTAATTCTTCCAAACCCGAAACTTGAACATCCAATTTAGTGAGTAGCATATTTTTTCTATACAAAGAATCAGCAACCACATTATCTAATCCTTTCTTATGTTGAATAATGTATGGGAAAGATTCAATGAATTCCAGCCATTTAGCATGTCTCTTATTAAGATTGGATTGGTTCTTTAAAAAATTTAATGCCTCATGATCAGAATGTATAATAAATTCTTTTGGCCACAAATAATGTTTCCAAACTTCAAGAACTCTAACAGGTGCATACAATTCTTTATCATAGACAGAATAATTCAATTGAGCTCCATGTAATTTCTCAAAAAAATAAGAAATTGGTTTCTTATCTTGCATTAGCACACCTCCAATACCTATGCCACTAGCATCACATTCAATCTCAAAATGTTTATTAAAATTTGGTAGCATCAATAATGGAGCCGGACTCAACTTATTTTTCAAAGTATCAAAAGCAATATCTTGAGCAACCCCCCACTCGAAATTCACACCTTTCTTAGTCAAATCATTCAAAGGGGCAGCAATAGTACTAAAATCTTTCACAAATCTTCTATAAAATCCAGCTAGTCCATTAAAACTTCTTACTTGACTCACATTCATGGGAATTGGCCAATTTTTAATTGCTTCAATTTTAGATTCATCCACTTCTATCCCATGTCTAGAAACAACATATCCAAGAAATATGACCTTATCTTTGCAAAAAGTGCACTTCTCTAAATTTCCATACAATTTATTTTCTCTTAGCACATGCAAGACTTGTCTAATATGATCAATGTGTTCATGTTCATTGTGGCTATATATGAGAATATCATCAAAGTAAACAACCACAAATTTGCCAATAAAATCTCTCAAAACATGGTTCATTAATCTCATGAAAGTACTAGGTGCATTAGTTAATCCAAAAGGCATTACTAACCACTCATATAAACCAAATTTTGTTTTAAAGGTTGTTTCCCACTCATCCCCCTCTTTCATCCTAATTTGATGATAACCACTACGCAAATCAATTTTAGAGAAAACAACAACACCACTTAATTCATCTAACATGTCTTCCAAACGTGGTATAGGATGACGATAACGAATAGTGATGTTGTTAATTGCTCTACAGTCTACACACATGCGCCAAGTACCATCTTTTTTAGGAACTAAGATAACAGGAACAACACAAGGAGATAGGCTTATTCGAATATAACCTTTGTCAAGTAGCTCTTGTACGTGTTTCTGAATTTCCTTTGTTTCTTGGGGATTTGTCCTATAGGGAGCTCGGTTTGGTAATGATGATCCAGGAATTAAATCAATTTGGTGCTCTATCCCTCTCAATGGTGGCAATCATGAGGGTACTTCTTCTGGAAAAACATCATCAAACTCCTGCAAAACATTAGAAACACCAATAGAAAGAGGAGTCATGTCATTAGAAACTAAAATTTGACCCTTGTGCATGAGCATTATAGGTACTAAGCTAGGATCCTCTCCAAACTCTCTCAATCCTTCTTTGGTGGCTAACATTGTTAAAAGTCTCACTCCTTTACTTTTACCACTCGTCCTAGGTTTGTTTTCACCCACAGAATTTGTGTTTTCTCTCTTCTCATCTCTCTCACTTTCTTTCTCAAGATTCACTTGAACTTTTTGTCTAGACTCATTCACAATCTGTTGTGGTGTCATAGGCCTCGAGATAATATCTTTATTATTCCAATTGAATTGATATGTGTTTGCTCTCCCATCGTGTGTAACCATCCTGTCGAATTGCCAAGGTCTCCCAAGTAATAGGTGACAAACAGACATGGGAACCACATCACACTCAATTGTATCCTTGTATGGTCCAATTTGAAACTCCACTCTCACAATTTGGCATACTCTGATTTCTTCCTTGTCATTGAGCCATTGAATATAATATGGATGTGGGTGTGGTATATATCTCAATCTTAGCTTTGCCCATAAATCCTTGCTTGCTAAATTTCTGCAACTCCCTCCATCAATAATCACCTTGCAAGCCATTTGAGGACCAACAATTTCCTTGGTTTGAAATAGATTGCATATTTGGCTCTCATCACTAGAAACAATACTCAAAGCTTGTGTGCAAACAATGGTTGGATAATTTGTAGCATAAGCATCAATAGGACCATCCTCATCATATGTATCCTCCTCATTAGGATTAGCATCACCTCCAATCTCATACTCATCATCAACATTAATAATCATGATTTTCTTGTTTGGGCAATCCCTCTTAAAGTGGCCTTTTCCTCCACATGTATGGCAAGTCATGTCTCTATTTCTTGTGGGAGGTGTGGCACTACTAGAACCCGAAGCAGGTGGTGTTGTTTTCTTTGCACTTGAGGTGCTTGTCTCGGGTTTGGTACTTGAATTCCCACGGGTTGCAGCAATTGGAGGTGTAGGTGGTGAGAAAACAGATTTTTGAGATGAGAAACTCCTCCTTGCACTCACTTGTACCTCCTCATTTAGCCTCTTCTCAGCTTCCCTTGCTTGATGCAACAATTCACTCATATTGCTATATTGGGCATGCCTCACAATGCTCTTTATTTTGAATTGCAATCCTGACAAGAATCTTTGCATAGTTTGCTCTGGCTCTTCTCTAACCCAAGCCATTTGAAGGATCAATTACATCTCCTTGTAATAAGTATCCACAGATTTTGTACCTTGCTTCAATTGTTGTATCTTGTCATAGAGAGTTCTAATATAATTCCTTGGAACAAATCAATCTCTTAGCAATTGTTCCATATCTCTCCATGTAGTCAATTCTGGTTGTTCTTGTTCTTCCCTCAATCTTGTAATGCCATCCCACCACAAGAGAGCATAGCCATCAAACCCACAAGATGCAAGCTTCACCTTCCTCTCCTCGGGATACTCATGGAGTCTCCATAATTTCTCAATTTTTAGCTCCCACATCAAGTACTCTTCCACATCCTCAGAATCACAAGCAAAACTAGGGATAGAGAATTTTGGTTTTCCCAAGCCATCATCCTCTCTATTATTTTTCAGTGGTACTCTTCTTGCATAACCTCCACGGCCTCCATTGATATTTCCTCTCCCATCATCAATTGGAGCAATAGCTTGAGGTCTTTGTTGTAGTTGTTCCACTAGAGTTGATAAATTTGTTATTTATTATGTCAATGTTCTCTAAGTATCTTGAATAGCATCCACAGATTCTTGTGTACCAGCAGCCTATATCTTCAAATCAAGAGTATTAAGTTCTTGTCTCAATGTATCATCATTCTTGTCTATTTCAGTAGTAATACTCTTGTACATAGTATCTCTTAGTGCTTCATATTCATTCCATTGCACCAAGTCCTCGGGTTTCTTCTTTGCCTGCACATCAACATCACTAGAAGTACTCATGATTAATTTGTTAGTAACAAAAAATAATCAATGGGTTGTGGTGCCTCTCACAGCTCACTCAAAACCAAGCAAATATGGCTTCACTTACTGTTCCAAGGTGAATAGGATTGACTTACCAACAAGGAGAAATGAATAATGTGCTAAGCGCGAGAAGAGAATAACCGAGCTATCAAGTATCACAATGCAAACAGGGTATTTGGTGGAGCTTGGTTGGGAATCCTAACAACACCAAAATAACAACTCCAATGCACCGTCTAATGTGATGAATAATACTAAAGGAACACGCTCACACTTGGAGACAAATGTGTCTTAGCAATTATATGGAAGAGATATTGCGAGCACTAGAAGACACTAGCAAATACTCTATGAAAACAGGCACAATATTGCTCAATTGTCCACACAAATATCCAATATGAAAAGCTTCCACTAGTGATAGTATGGCTCGGCCTCTTTTTGATTTTTCTTTCTTTCTATTTTTTTATACTTTTTCCTTTTTCTCTATTTTTTTGATTTTTCAATGGCCTTTGAGTCAACTAGGAGCAACAAATAAATACAAAACAGAAAAGGTGGACATATTTGATCAAATTGAGCAGCCTGCAGAGCAATTAAACAGCTAGTCTTATGGGTTTTGGTACCTAATATTTGCTGTAGAAAGGAAGTGGCTAAGGCTAAACAAAGATCAGCACAAGAACCTAGAGATAAGCATGAGGAAAACAAAAGAAAAACTAAGAAAAACAGAGTGGAAACGAGCTCACGACAGAAATCTGTGTGCACGACAGAGAAACAACCCAAATCGTGTCGTACGGCAGCGAATCGGTGCAAAAAAGGCTACCCGGTAGAGGTTCTCACGGCAGCGCGCGGGTGTTGCCGTGTGTGCTGCGGATGTGGTGCGGGTGGGCGCGCAGTGGAGTTTTTATGGATGTGCAATGAGTCCGAGTGGAGCTAGGTGAAGCGCGCGCACGGCAGCGGCGGCAGAGAATTTGCGCGAAAACCGACCCACGACAGGAGTCCGATAGGAGCTAGGAGCGGTGCGCGGCAGCGATTTGGCCAGTTTTGTGCCGCGGTAGCACACAGATTGGAATCCGAATATGGCTAGGAACCCGTGGGGTTTATGTGATGGAAATTTTTCGAGCACAGCAAGAAACAACTCGAGAACAAAATCAACTTGCAAAGTAAGTTGTAGGTCTTGATTCCCGAGAGGTAGAGCACACGGCAGCAGCTATTTTTGGTGGAATTTTCTGTATAGATCTAAACAAAAGATGACTATATGAACCCTAACCCTAATAGATGAAAAACTAAAAACATATACGCAAATCAACAATAAACAGCAATTTAGAGTACCAATTTGGTGTTGATCTAGGCTCTGGCAAAAACTAACCCTAATATTTTTTTTTGGCTTTTTATGGGTAGGAAATAAAAACAACTAGACTAAGAATAAATTTGCTCACCGAGTAAACTTGAGAATCTGATACCAAGATGATATGGGGTGGCCCAATCTTCTCAATGAGCTTCTCTCTCTTTTTGAGGATTTCTAGATTTTGTGATAACTAGTGCTACACTGAGACCTCTCACTCGACTGACCCTTGTAGCCAGATGTAACAACAATCGAGCCCTTTGGATATTCTCAACTACACACTCTTGCACAAGTAATAAATGATCACAAGTGGTCCTGTATCCCCCTATTCCCAATGGAATAACAAGATATCACGCAACTTTGTAGAGTAAACTTTAAGTAGCATGCTTGGCAGCAATACAAACTAGAGGCTAGGGTTTTTAATTGGTTTAAACCGGATCTGATCTCCACAACTCGCAGGAGGGGAGTATATAAGGGGGAGGGTGCGCAAGCAACAATCCCCCTAGGACTATGACTCCTAATTGGACTGTAAGAGAGGATACAAACTGACCCACTTTAGGGGGTGCGGCCAAATATGGTATACATACCATACCTACTATGAGTAGGATTTCTATATGGCGCATTGATATTCAATGGGGGCGCCCTCCTCATGTTTTCCATCTCCCTAAGTGTGGAATAACAAGCTAGTAATTGTTTTCCACACTTGCATGATTGTTTTCACCATCTTGTACATTTTTTTTCACCATGGTAGTCTTGTTTTCACCATGGTACATTTATTTTCACCACTTGTAATCTTGTTTTCCAGCATCTCCATGTTGTTTTCTACTCCTCTTGGTTGTTTTCTTCCACCTTGTTTGTGTTATAAATAAACCTGATCATACATAAATGCATAGACTTAGGCAGTATAAAATTCTCATTATCACAAACATTATAATCTATGAGGAGTGAATTCACCTGTTGTTCTAGTAGCTTGGTCCTTGATCTTGTCATAGTTCCAAGTATCACTTCAACTTGTTTAAGTGGCAATGTACTAGGGATGTTGTTGGGGGAATAGGTAAGGGGAGCCTTACCGGCCCCTGACATGAATCAGGAATCACCTCATCTGGTTCATGGTGAGTAACCCGGGTTATGCTAGATAGAGCCGGGTTAAGCTAGGAAGAGTGTGACCCGACAGAATGAAGAATCGGCCCAAGGCCCAGGTCGGGCGACGCGGAAGCTCGGGAGCCCGAAGAACAGTTCTTGGCCGACCCAGGAGTAGCCGGATCATAAGGAGAGCCGGACCAAGATGATCAGGAACCGGAGGGCGATAGGACTCCGAAGACGGGTGGGACCCGGACTTCCTTGTAACCCAGAGGTCTCGTCCACTATATAAGGCGAGACCCCGGGACGTAGAAAGACAAGTTCTAGATCGATAGCAAAGTAACTCGAGACATCAAGAGCCGGAATCGCCCTTTGTAATTTAGACTTTGTTTCCTGATAGTAAGAAAGCAGGAGTAGGTTTTACCCTCAATCGAGGGGCCGAACCTGGGTAAACTCGCGTCTCTCGTTTCCACCTTAACCCTTTCGAAGTTTCGCTTAGTAGCAATAGCCTCGCAATTTAATTCTCGTATGAGGACACTTGCCGTGGCAATACCACGACAGTTGGCGCCCACCATGGGGCCTGCTCGCGGAAGCGTCGTCTTTTCAGAAGGAGCGCTACCTGGGATCGAGAACCTCGCGATAGGCCGACTCAGGAGGAGCCGGCGCGGAAACTACTACAATCATGACACGTGGGTCCCCGAGTTCGCCTCCGTGGACTCAGGACTTCACGTTCCCTTCGGAAAGATCCATGTCTTCATTGGATACGTTGGGACAGCAACTCCAGAACCGGACCAACTTTCAGATTCGGTGTCTAAGAAAACCATGGTGGTGGACTCCGATGGCGAGTCCTCAGTAGGGAACAATGACGATCACGATGACACAGGCTCGATCCACCAGCTCTTTGGAGACCGGTTAGGAGGAGACCTGAAATTGGACGTGCCAGGCTTCAATGAGACAACTCACCACGTTGCCGTTTACATGGCTGGTCCTACGCAGCCAACCGAGCCCATGTATGACTCGGAAGGAAACTTAATTACTAACGAGGCTTCGACCTCAAATCCGATTCTTGGAGCACCAGGTGTTACAGTCATAGCACCAACTGGACCAGCGGCTACCCCAGTTGCACCAGAGATGACGCCCTCGACATGACCTGGAGCAACAAGACCAGGGAAAGCCTTGGTTGACTTAACCGGGCCTGCGTCGTACAATCCGAGACCGGAGCTGATGGCTGCAATGGATTCTTTAAACGAAATCCTGGCAACACCAATCACCTCGGAGAACTTGGAGCAACGTAACACAGAGATAGCAAGACTCCGGCAGGAAATAACTCACGCTCGTCAAGAGATTGAGAAAGAAGCCACTTGCATAAACAAAGCCCGGTTAGAAGTTCTGGAAGAGGCCACACGTGTGGAGAGTGAAGGAATTCACCTGACCTTCAGGCAAAGAGAGCTAGCGTCAATACATAATAGACGTCATCATACTCGCCTGAACAATAAGTTCGGGGTAGGACTCGAGCCTACTAATCTACACAATTTGTTTACATCTCCGACAGGAAACCCCGCAGCTCATAACCCGGCAGGTCCAGGTTATAATACGAACCCGCCGGTTATCCCTACTCCAGTCCTTCCAGCACGTTTCCAGCCACCCGTTCAACCGCTTGGGAACCCAAATCCAGTACCAACCCCAGCACAGCCTGCGCAAGAAAGGTTTCACACGCCGTCGGATCACTTCAATAATCCGATGGATGACATTTGGGCAGCAACCACCAGTCTGGCACAGATTCCGGTTGACCCTAATAACCCTATGGCAGTTGAAGCTCGAAGGGACATTGAGATGCTACAAACAACGGTGGTTCAGCAGTTAAACTACAGTAACCAGGACAAGATACACTCAACACCTTATCACAGTAGGACAGCGTTGCCCCGGCGTCATCATGGAAATTCTCCAGCCCCGGTAGGATCCAGCAATGCTAACCGACATCCCAACCCACCTAGGCAAGCAGTATCATATGCACCTGGAGTTTTAAATACAGGACATGGAACCGCAGAACCTGAAAACAGGAATCCAGGTCATGTCCAGAACCCAGTGCAAGCCACGGTTTCAAACCCAGCTCAAGCTGGGTCTCGTAGAATTGGAATCCAGTGCCTCGGTCCTGCAATTAGGAATGAGAGAATTGTAAGGACCCCAGACCGGCAGTCTGAAACCCTCCGTATGCATACATTCACGATCCCAGAAAGATCAGTCGTGAACAACATACACAGTTGGCACACAGAAATACATCATCCATTACACGAATACATAAAGGTATTACATAAAAGATCACATGATCAAGTTTAACACAACTGCCACAAAGGCAGGCAACTTAACCATCACAGCGGAAGACAATTAAAACACAACGTAGTTCAGCCCAAGTCACGCCTTAACCTACAGGCTGCTGACCCGGAGACGATCCTAGTTCGCAAAGCCGTCAACTCCGTACTTCACTTTATAGATATCCTTCGGAGGCTCCTTCTCAAAGTCTGGCAAGTAGATACCAGGGGCGAAACCATAATGAGTACATTTGAATGTACTCAGCAAGACATCCATCATATCACTTACCAACATGCAAGTATGCTTATATGGTGGAATAGGTAGGCTATAAATAGGGTTCACTACCAATGGTGTTCATATATGATGACACCACAGTTGCAGTCAGGTCAATCTGTATCTTCGTTGAAGAAGATACTTCAGAAGAAAATAAAATAATATAGTTTTATTTCTCTTGTAGATATCACATGTACAAGAGGTTTTGTAAAGCTTTGTTAAAGAATATTTTCTCTTTGCAAAACTTCATGGAATCAGTTTCCAGAATTCTTGCTTAGAGTAGAAAAGGTTTTCTTTGCAAAACATTTTGTTTTGTATAACACCATCTGGCTTTTCATCATCGACGATACCTCCACGGTATAAGTTTCTATTCCTTTCCGAACTTCACAAGTTCAACACTTCCTTTCCAAAATTCCTTTTCAAAAACTTCCTCTTTTGAAAACATTGACACAATACTAGCTACATGGCCATTCAACCGTCCATATCCGAGGACGCGGCTATCTCGAAATAGTTTTACTCTGCAGAGGTGTACACATTTCCACTAGATCCAGAATCCGCCATGAAACAACCATGGACTGTTCCCAACCTATGAGAACATCAGATAACTGATCTTGACTATCCACTATGTGCAAGCTAGTACATGACTATCTCTTCAATTGGGGTTACCCTCCCTGGCAAGCCGTGTCCCACACCGCCCAAACAGGAGACCCAACTGCTGCATCCGGAGGGAAAATAAATCCCACACTTTAGATGTCCCGTATTCTCCACTCCTAGCGACATTTCGGTTCGGAGGATCCAATCCCCTATAGCACTTGAGATAGCACACATACTAACCATAACAAGTTTTTAATCAAGCCCCTACCCATATTGGGGTAAAGTGGCAGTACGGTAAAGGTTGTCCAGCGAAGACTAGGTTATGTGTCATTTTTGAAAACACCACTTTCTCAAAAATGACCACTTCCACATTCCTCCGGAGAACAAGGATCCGCCTTTTCTCCGGGTTTTTCCGTAAGCCCTTTTGTTTTGTAGAAGCACAATTTTAGGGTGTCCACTTAGGGACTAGTATATTTTTATGGTAATAAATACCATATGGTGGCTTATGGGCTTGGTATTACCAAGTTTAACTACTGGCATAACAGTAACCTATATACTAGTATAGTAGTAATAGCCACATCAAAAATAGTTTTGATAATCAAGTTTTGGTAAAACTTCAGAGGTAAAACATGCATGATAGATAATGATAAGTATTGTATCAGCAAGCATCAGGATGGCTTGCCTGGTATCTCCTTGTGTCCCTGGTTTTGGAGTGATTGGAACTTGAAACAGAGCTTCCAGACACTTCCTTCCTCTTCGTTTTCTAACGTCGTAAAAAGAATAAAGGACACACATTCAGAACCAATCAAGGCAAGCAATAATACCTAACAATACATACAGCAAGGAAATCTACTAATAACCAATCACACAATTATTAATTTAGGCAAACAATCAAACAAACACACTTGGCAGAAATGCCATTTAATAAGACAGCTTAAGGTTGGAGGAACATATCTCACAACCTCAATATCCTGGATTCAGTGGGTGTGCCACTCTCATACCAAGATATTAATAAACCCAAAATAAACTTAGTTTCACAAGGGTGAGACTACTAAGAGTATATAAAACATGCACAATAATAATCATGGCAATGGTTCTATCAACCAAACCACAACAAGAAAAAGGTAGCTATGCTACTGAGCCTAAATTCACCTCAAGAATAAATAAGACACATGATTTGCAAAAGTTACTTTTACAAATCAGTGAGCCTACACAAGTGTAACAAGGTAATAGACTCATCACAAAACACACAATTTCTCATAGTGAGAACAATAGAAACAATGACTAACAAGGAGGAATTCCTATAGACATGTTTCTACTAAAAGTTTGCTATGCAAGCAAGCATAATAAGTAAAGTACTAAAATTCAAACAAGGAACCATGTTATCATAATGGGAATGAAAACATGTCCTCATGCAAGGATACACAAATTTCTACCAAACACAAGTTGGCAGGAAAAATAATTCAATACAAAAATGCTTGGGAAACTAGTACTACTCAAACATGAAGAATCAATGGATGCATTTCAATCAAGTAATTGAAATACAACCAGAGGGTCCATGTCATAAAAACAGTAGTGAAAAACATCTATACTTGCTATAACAAAAATATCCCATTTAACAAAAACAATGCATCAATTTGCAGGGCAACTCCTACATACTAGTGGTAATAAAAAGGGCATTACTAGAGGAATCAAACAACACTCCAAAGATGTATTTTTCCTAGCAAGCCACACATGATTACAACCACTTATAAACAGAAGCATACCCATTTCCATTTAGCACAAAAAATCCCAAGGCAAAAATACTAGGTACTCATTAGTTAGAGAACTATATAAAAGAAATGCATCTAGTGTGGGGGAAATAATGTTTCCACCCAAAAATGCAATGACACCAGTGGGTGTTCCACTATCATAACAAGGCATTAAGAGGTCACAAGGCCTCTGGTCCACTTGCTAAAAATTAACAAAAAAGACTAAACTAGCATCTAGTGCATTAACCATACTAGTAGAAAATAATAGGATGCAAGAATAAGCAAGGTAATGCTACTCATGCTATTGTTTTCACACAAGTGAAAACTCTAGGGTTCAAGTACTCATAAAACATAATCAAAATTCTACTGGTCCTATGAATACAACACAAAAATATGTGGCTACACAACCACAAATGTTTATGCCAAAAATTCTACACATGAGGGAATTTTTCCATAACCTTTTTATAGCCATGACAAAACTACTCATGCTTTTCTACCAAATCAAATGCAAGATAGCAGAGGTGATAACAACACAATATAAGTACCAACATGGTACTGGATTCAATCAACAAACCAAGTGCTTGCACATCAATTCATCACTCAAAAATTATATGCAAGTATAAACTAGAGATAAGTAATATGCTATTCTCATAATTTCTATTTCTTCTCAACTCAAGTCCACCCAATATAACATGCTAAAATAGCTAAGTAACACTTAGAAAACAAGTTCACACAACTTGTACATGCTAGAAAACAATATTACAACACAAAAATATAATCACAACAATTAATTACTTAAAATGTCAAAATGGCAGAAACAAGCAATTTAAAGATCTGTCCACCAAATTTTCTATGATGCTCTAAACATTAAACCCATCTAGGTTTGGATAGCCCTAAACATATACAAGACCATCCAGTTGAGTTTGCATCAAAATTCATTTTTAATAATTTTATAAAAATCACCAAAGTGCTCTCTGGTGTTTTACCAAATTGCATGCCATTTCAAAAATATTAGGAATTTGGAAGCAAGGTTAATTTCTCCTGTTAGGAAATTTCAAGGGCTTTCCAACGCAATTCGCCTCACTTCAGTATGAGTTGTGAAATAAAAATGGTGCTCATTTTTCTGTTTCTGGTACCTGTTGCCAAATCATTTTTCATTTCAAAAATATTCATCCAAATGTAGATCTACAAATTGGAGATGGTTTAGATTTAGTTTATGTACAACTGTGAATTTTTTTGGGTCAAATTCATCTTTTACATAGGTTTTTAAGGCCAAAAGCAATCATACACTTTCTCTGGAAAAATTAAATGAAAAAGAACACTTCACAAGGGCCAGATCTACTATTGGGCCGGCCTGGATCTACTTCCACCACGGCGGGATCTAGCCAAAAGTCGCTGACCCGCGGGCCAGGCGCCACGGGGCTGCCACGCAGACAGATGCGCGGCCCCACCTGCAGGTTTGACTCCCTGCGCGGGGTCAATGGCTCGCTGACGTCGGCGTGACGCCACCGCCGGCGGGAAACGTCTCTGGCGAGCTCGAATCCGTCGCTACCGTGCACCATTTTGCGAAACAAAGACATCTACGAGTTCCTCTCGACATGGGCTACCAAGTGGGCGCAGCCTCGCTTCCCGGGAGCGGTCGGAAAGTGGCCGGCGACGGCGCGCGCGCGGTGGCCCGAGAGGGAGCACGGCACGTCGGCGATTCAGAAGGCGAGGGAGGGGGAAAAGTGGACGAGAACGGTGGCGTGCTCACCCTGAACGTGATGGAAGGCTCGGTGAGGACGGAGGAGGCTCGTGGCGGCGGGAATCCCTCGCCGGAGTTCGCCGAGCCCGAAGAAAGAATCGGACGGCGCGGGAACCACGGGGCATTCCGGCACGATCCCTTCGGCACCGAGGGCCAGCACGACTAGGCGGAGACGATGGGATCATTGGCGACCGGCGGCGAGCTCATCCACGGCCAATCCGACGGTGGCCACTAGCTAGGGTTTCGTTTGCTTGAGGAATTTTGAGCAGAGAGTGAGAGAGAGCTCAAGGGGAGAGATAGGGAGGTTGAGGGGGACACTAGCACATGGGGGGGGGGGGCCTCTTATTCCTCCTCGTTTCCTTCTAATCGAAGCAATGGCATAGGTGCTCTGTATCTACAGAGAGCTAGAGGAAGAAGAAGGTGTGACTCAGCTTTCAACTAGGTCCTTGGCATTTTACAAATAGGTCCCTGTTCTCTCTGAAAAATGTGATTTTCGCCAAGAAAACAAAGTCAAAATTTAAATTCCTTTTGCCCAAAATTCTTATCAGTATAGATGCACAACATATGTGAAAAATGGCTCAATTGGATAAACTTGATAATTCAAAGTTGTTCAAATTTGAATTCTTACATAAATGGACATTGAATTTATTAGACTACTTAGGAGCTTCCAAAAATGATAATTTTTGGCACACATTCCTTATTTGATGTGTTACTTATGTGGTAGAAAATTCAAGTCATTTTGAGTTACTTAATAGAACAAACTTGTTCAAATTTCTAAAAGGTGCTGTCTAGAAAACAGGGGTTTTTGGCAACTTAAATTATTCAAAAACTTGTGCCCTTTTGGTTTTCATCCTTATTTATGATATAGAGCATGTGGTATTTATTTCATGGCAGTTTGAAAAAGTTTGTAGAACAAACTTGTTCAAAATCCCAAATGTTGCTGTGGAGAAAAACCATGTTTTCAGGACTTTAATGGATTCAATTTTTGGTCTCCTCTTGTGTGTGTTCCTTATTTGATATAAGGAAGCACTGGTATTAATTTCAGATCATTTGAAGAAATTTTCCAATAGTAACTTGTTTGAGTTTCTTGTTTCTAGAAATATTGGAAATTCAATTTAATAAGGCACTTGGCTTTTCTTTAACAATGCTTTGCCAAAAAATTTATGTGACTAGAGATAGCAAGTCAATGCTCTCCAATACTTTTTTTTAAGCTTGCAAGGTTGGAAAAACATTTGATAAGATTTTGGTGAAGCATCTAAGAATGCCTCTTTTCTGATAATCTTTTAGGGAAATTTATTAAGTGTTTCCTCTTTCTTAATTTAGGTCTTGTAATAATATTCAACAAGTATGAGATTCATAAGATAGTTTTTAGAAAACTCTTTGATCAATATTTACTTTAGAAAATATTGCCAAGGTCATTGGAACAATATGTTGAATATTTTTAGATTACTGCTTTGCTATCTTTTTAAGTTTGCAAGTTTATAAATAGTTTGTTTAGTTGCACTTAAACAAACACAATCGAAGTTTAATTGTCAAGCAATTAGCAAAACAACTGTGTTATCAGGTATTGCAAAATTGGGATGTGACAGGTCTTCCCCCCTTAAAAAGAATCTCGTCCCCGAGATTCGCAAGCGAGGACTAAGGGAGGGCCAACAAACACAATGTTAGTGTTGGAGTGCCGGTGCTTCCCCCCTTTGACTTTTCTTGGGAGGCGGGGTACTTCCCTAAATTAGCAAATTCTTTTCACGGGAGTTGGGTGTCATACTAAAAACCTTAGATCCAAACACCCGTCTTTCAGAAAATCTCTAATTATCAATTCACTCAACCGCCAATTTTTTTTAAAATTTCTGATAACGTCACTACAAAATTAAGGTTAGTGCAGAACTACCTGGAAACGTACCGTCAATTATTACATGAGTTCCTAGCTATATCCCACATATTACATACCACATATGGAGTGGTGTACCACTCTCATAACAAGGTATATAATAAGCTAAAAATATAGCTTGTGGGTGCAAAGGCTAGGTTGCTAAGGTAAAATAAACATACAGAATAATAGCCACGGCAGTGGGTGTTACTCCCCACAAGCAACTATCACTTAATATGTTCATGATTTTAGTTGGATGTTTTAGTTTCATAAAATACTCTTGAGCACAATCATAACACCAGTATAAACTCATGCTAAGGTAAAACATTTAAACAAAATCCAATAAGCAAGCAAACAACACCGCAGATGAATAGACTATTTATTCACTAGGTTATTGATTATTAGAGGTTTTGGAATCCATCAATCATGAACAATTAGCAAACAACCAGTAGCTAAAAACCAATGAATCCAATCATAAAGGTACCCTAAAACACCATATTCACACGAGATAAAGCTCCTATACACAGGCATAAAAAAAAACAGGACTGCACAAATAACATACTAGTATGAAAAATCTACACCAACATGCTATAAGAGATAATCATATCCTATAACCATAGAACATGAAACTAAATAATTCATGGCATGATAACAGAAGTAATAACTTCCTAAACATGCTATATCAACACATATACTCATAAAATAAAAAGAGGGTAATACTAGAGCAAAACTCACCATTTTCTAGTGGTGAGACTAGTTTCACTCTAGAGAAGCAAACAATGCTATCATGATGTTTAAACTTAAACAAGCAAGTCATGAATATAAATGTACCTAATAACAGTACACAAAACTTACTCATGCTAGTAAGCACAAACATCAAAACAATCCCATGAAACAACTATTAAACATGCATAAATTAATTCTAGCAATTTATGTTTTTCTTAAACAATTACTAGCAAACAAGCAAGGTATAACTCACACAACCAGTAGCTATGAAATTAATGAAAAGTTTTCTAAACCTTTTCAAAAATCCATACACTCAATTTAAAATTATTCACAAACAATCTACCAATCAAGAGGAATTTATTTTATTTGTGAACAATTTAATTTTAGCACACGATAGTGAAACATTTCTTAACATGATACCCCTAAGGAATATTATGCTAACAAAAGGATCACACCTAAACATATTAGTATTTACTAATAATAAATAAACTTCTCACTTTCATAAGTGAAAACAAACAATTATATTTTCCATGATGGAAAATAGAAATCAATCACATAGTGAAACATGCTATTTTCACACCTGTGTATGGTTGGGGATTTTCATCCTCAAACCAAAATACAATGGGACCAGTGGGCTATGGCCTACTAATACCAAGGCAAAAATAGGTACTAAGCCTCTGGTTACTCATGAAAAACTTTGCATACCAGATAAAAATATAAGGCTATTTAATCTAGTGAAGCATACTAGTGCATATTGATAGCAATGCTTACACATGCTTTACTATTAAAAGACATGCAAGCTATAATAGGTACAAGCATCAAAATAACAGTACCTAAATGGTACTGGACTCAAGGAAAAACATAGCACAAAATCTGCTAAGAAAGTATACACAGGTCTAGTTCTCACAATACTTCCAATTAATAAACTAGAAGGTAACAAATGTTATTTCATTTTTATTCGAGTTCCAATCATGCACAGACTTTCTAGGGTAGATTTGTTGTAAGAAAACAACATAATAACAAGTCCTAACAACTCCATATAAGTTAGGAAGCAAGATTGAATAAAACACAAATTCATTTCAATCAAGAGCACACAAAGAAACAAAACCAGGAAAACTGTTGTTTCCTAGATCTATCATAACCATTCCATCGTTCACTTAATTTCTAAACCCCGAATATCATAGTACCTACAACGTCTACTAAGATTTGGTTTCCAAAGTAGATACACATGATATCCTATTGACTAGTAAACGAATAAGTCAACATCTTATTTTCTCGTGACTTCTCCTTTTTACCAACTAGATTAAAAGGCGTCTTAAATCAGTTAATTCCTTGGTTTAGAAAGAGTTGTCAGTAGTTCGCATGCTTTGGTTAGGTGTCAACCTAAGATTAGGCAAAACATGTTAGTCTTGTTAGTTTCCTATTTAATTATGTTTGTCCGACAAGATACGACTAGCGTCATCGTACGTCGAATATTGAATTGTGCTCTTTGGATTGGCTTTTGAGGGGGTTGCGCATCATGGCATGTGAAGACTTCTTTTTGCACCTTTCTCTAGAGGAGGGAGGTATATAACTTTATAAAAAGGGTATTTCTCTTGTTTGGTCTTTTAAAAGGGAACATAAAAAAGTGCGACATTTAGCCAACAGGGTAAAAAGAGTCTTTTGCAAACAGACAAACATAGAGGTTTTGGTTAGTAGTAGTTGGTGCATTCACGCCTTTTCTTCTTTAAGGTTGTCGTTGTTGGAGCTTTATCTGTTGGAGTGCATCACCGGTAGCAACGCTATCAGCTCGTGTGTCTTGATGGTCCTCTATTATTAGGCACAACGGTGCTTTCATTAATTGTGGGGGAGATGGTGGTGGTTCACGACGGGTCGCATTATGAAGCGAAAACAAGTATAAGTCTAAGCAACAAATTCTTGTTTTTGAATGCTATACAAACATTTTGCTTGCAAAAATTTAACAGGAGGCGATTCAAAAACAAGAGCGGGGCAAGCACAAATCTGCAAATTTTGAGCACCCCACAAACATATAGAAGCCTAGATGAACCAAAATTCTACACCACACAATAGCACAAAGTCCTACGGACACACATAAGCAAGCCATAACACACAAGCAAGGCTCCATTGGAGCTACGTCAGGGGAGACGACTCATGGAGTTATCGCTAAATTACTCCAAACTAGACTGATCCAAAATCTTAGAAGTGGCTGAAGAACTATATCTACTTCTGACCATCATCACTGTAGAGCTAGGCAAATATTTTGGTCTTCTCGGGACATCGGCAAGTATAAAAGTTTTTGGATGGAAACAAGATAATAGAGGTAAAGTTTCGAGAAAACTTTATGCAACAAATTGTTTTTGAAACTCCAACTATTTTCTGGACAGAAAACTTCAAAGACGAGAGATGTTTCAAAAACAGAGCGGAGCAGTTGCAAACAAGTAAGAAATAAACTCTTAACCGAGAGAGATACCAATTCTGTAAGGCCCGCCCTTCGAACCACTGTTCAAGGACGCCCTTGATATGCATTTAGAATCTTTTGAAAAGATCAGAAGGAGGGAAAATATACTAAAATTCCCTTAGATATAAATAATTTAGATAGTAAATAGGTTTTTACTCAAAAATACTTTTCTTTCCTATCTGACGTCCATGCTAACTAAGGTCTCCTAAGGTCAGGATGGCTCTGATACCAACTCTGTAAGGACCCCAGACCGGCAGTCTGAAACCCTCCGTATGCATACATTCACGATCCCAGAAAGATCAGTCGTGAACAACATACACAGTTGGCACACAGAAATATATCATCCATTACACGAATACATAAAGGTATTACATAAAAGATCACATGATCAAGTTTAACGCAACTGCCACAAAGGCAGGCAACTTAACCATCACAGCGGAAGACAATTAAAACACAACGTAGTTGAGCCCAAGTCACGCCTTAACCTACAGGCTGCTGACCCAGAGACGATCCTAGTTCGCAAAGCCGCCAACTCCGTACTTCTCTTCATAGATATCCTTCGGAGGCTCCTTCTCAAAGTCTGGCAAGTAGATACCAGGGGCGAAACCATAATGAGTACATTTGAATGTACTCAGCAAGACATCCATCATATCACTTACCAACATGCAAGTATGCTTATATGGTGGAATAGGTAGGCTATAAATAGGGTTCACTACCAATGGTGTTCATATATGATGACACCACATTTGCAGTCAGGTCAATCTGTATCTTCGTTGAAGAAGATACTTCAGAAGAAAATAAAATAATATAGTTTTATTTCTCTTGTAGATATCACATGTACAAGAGGTTTTGTAAAGCTTTGTTAAAGAATATTTTCTCTTTGCAAAACTTCATGGAATCAGTTTCCAGAATTCTTGCTTAGAGTAGAAAAGGTTTTCTTTGCAAAACATTTTGTTTTGTATAACAACAACTGGCTTTTCATCATCGACGATACCTCCACGGTATAAGTTTCCATTCCTTTCCGAACTTCACAAGTTCAACACTTCCTTTCCTAAATTCCTTTTCAAAAACTTCCTCTTTTGAAAACATTGACACAATGCTAGCTACATGGCCATTCAACCGTCCATATCCGAGGACGCGGCTATCTCGAAATAGTTTTACACTACAGAGGTGTACACATTTCCACTAGATCCAGAATCCGCCATGAAACAACCATGGACTGTTCCCAACCTATGAGAACATCAGATAACTGATCTTGACTATCCACTATGTGCAAGCTAGTACATGACTATCTCTTCAATTGGGGTTACCCTCCCTGGCAAGCCGTGTCCCACACCGCCCAAACAGGAGACCCAACTGCTGCATCCGGAGGGAAAATTAATCCCACACTTTAGATGTCCCGTATTCTCCACTCCTAGCGACATTTCGGTTCGGAGGATCCAATCCCCTATAGCACTTGAGATAGCACACATACTAACCATAACAAGTTTTTAATCAAGCCCCTACCCATATTGGGGTAAAGTGGCAGTACGGTAAAGGTTGTCCATCGAAGACTAGGTTATGTGTCATTTTTGAAAACACCACTTTCTCAAAAATGACCACTTCCACATTCCTCCGGAGAACAAGGATCCGCCTTTTCTCCGGTTTTTTCCGTAAGCCCTTTTGTTTTGTAGAATCACAATTTTAGGGTGTCCACTTAGGGACTAGTATATTTTTATGGTAATAAATACCATATGGTGGCTTATGGGCTTGGTATTGCCAAGTTTAACTACTGGCATAACAGTAACCTATATACTAGTATAGTAGTAATAGCCACATCAAAAATAGTTTTGATAATCAAGTTTTGGTAAAACTTCAGAGGTAAAACATGCATGATAGATAATGATAAGTATTGTATCAGCAAGCATCAGGATGGCTTGCCTGGTATCTCCTTGTGTCCCTGGTTTTGGAGTGACTGGAACTTGAAACAGAGCTTCCCGACACTTCCTTCCTCTTCGTTTTCTAACGTCGTAAAAAGAATAAAGGACACACATTCAGAACCAATCAAGGCAAGCAATAATACCTAACAATACATACAGCAAGGAAATCTACTAATAACCAATCACACAATTATTAATTTAGGCAAACAGTCAAACAAACACACTTGGCAAACAATCAAAATTTAAATTCCTTTTGCCCAAAATTCTTATCAGTATAGATGCACAACATATGTGAAAAATGGCTCAATTGGATAAACTTGATAATTCAAAGTTGTTCAAATTTGAATTCTTACATAAATGGACATTGAATTTATTAGACTACTTAGGAGCTTCAAAAATGATAATTTTTGGCACACATTCCTTATTTGATGTGTTACTTATGTGGTAGAAAATTCAAGTCATTTTGAGTTACTTAATAGAACAAACTTGTTCAAATTTCTAAAAGGTGCTGTCTAGAAAACAGGGTTTTTTGGCAACTTAAATTATTCAAAAACTTGTGCCCTTTTGGTTTTCATCCTTATTTATGATATAGAGCATGTGGTATTTATTTCATGGCAGTTTGAAAAAGTTTGTAGAACAAACTTCTTCAAAATCCCAAATGTTGCTGTGGAGAAAAACCATGTTTTCAGGACTTTAATGGATTCAATTTTTGGTCTCCTCTTGTGTGTGTTCCTTATTTGATATAAGGAAGCACTGGTATTAATTTCAGATCATTTGAAGAAAGTTTCCAATAGTAACTTGTTTGAGTTTCTTGTTTCTAGAAATATTGGAAATTCAATTTAATAAGGCACTTGGCTTTTCTTTAACAATGCTTTGCCAAAAAATTTATGTGACTAGAGATAGCAAGTAAATGCTCTCCAATACTTTTTTTTAAGCTTGCAAGGTTGGAAAAACATTTGATAAGATTTTGGTGAAGCATCTAAGAATGCCTCTTTTTCTGATAATCTTTTAGGGAAATTTATTAAGTGTTTCCTCTTTCTTAATTTAGGTCTTGTAATAATATTCAACAAGTATGAGATTCATAAGATAGTTTTTGGAAAACTCTTTGATCAATATTTACTTTAGAAAATATTGCCAAGGTCATTGGAACAATATGTTGAATATTTTTAGATTACTGCTTTGCTATCTTTTTAAGTTTGCAAGTTTATAAATAGTTTGTTTAGTTGCACTTAAACAAACACAATAGAAGTTTAATTGTCAAGCAATTAGCAAAACAACTGTGTTATCAGGTATTGCAAAATTGGGATGTGACAAGAATACCAGCTGATTTTAAAGGACCTCGCAGAGTTGTGAATTATACGCCTAACATGGAGCCTGCAGACTGGATAGAGGGTTATGAGATGGCCATGGAAATATTGGAATTAAGTGATGCGGTATGTGCACGCTACTTAAGCGTGATGTTAGAAGGGCCAGCAAAGTCTTGGTTAAAGAACTTACCCGCCAATTCAATCAACAGCTGGCAGGAGTTGAAGGACCAGTTTATCAATAATTTTCAGGGCACATGTAAACGGCCAACGACGATCACAGACCTTGAAAATGTGTTCAGAAAGAAGGGGAGTCCGCTCAACATTGGTCTCGGCGGGTGGCAGAGATCATCCAGTCATCTGTCGGAATTACCGCACAACAGGCCGTGATAGCACTGGAAAGAAATTGCAGGTTTGACCCTTTCAAGCATAAGCTGGGACGCATTAAGCGGTACGTAAGTGACATGAGCGAGCTGATGGATGCCATGACCAAGTATGTGGAGTCTGACAAAACCAAAGATGCAGACTCAGATGACGAGAAGTCCGCCAAAGGAAAGAAAACGGGAACTAAGGGTAGTCAGAACCCGAGTCAGAGCAACAACAATCCTCACAACCAAAACAATAACAAACGGAAAAATGGAGAGTGGACTTCAGATTTGGTGGCTAATACAAATACAGGTTACAGAAGCCAACGTCAGGGCAACAACTTCAGGGGAAATCAAAATTTCAGGCCAAACAGCTTTGCACAAGCTCAGCAAGCCCTGAAAGGTCCGTGCCCCCGACATAGTAAAAATGGAAAGGTAGCAAATCATTCTTGGGAAAATTGCTTCATCATGCAGGGCTTCAGACCCAGTGGAAATAATAATTACGGACCAGGAAACGGTGGAGGCGGCAACCCAGGAAATATGGGAGGTGGACATCCGGGACCTGGCAGCTCAGGACCCGGCAATCATAATCCGGGTCATCCCAATCAGAGTCACCAGGGAACTAACCCGGGCAATAGTCACCAAGGAGGAAATTCCGGTTTTCAAACAAATCTGAAGCAGTTAAGTTCAGGTCAATATCATGTATTCACCACTAGTTCATGTAGGAGAGAGCGCAAGGTACAGAAGCGTGTTGTCCACGCCGTGGCTCCTGCTGTTCCTAGATGGCTTAACTGGTCAGAACAACCCATAACCTGGAGTAGGGATGACCATCCTCCACGAGTTGATAATCCAGGAGGAGTGGCTCTGGTCGTGGCTCCACAAGTTGGAGGATATAAGTTAGATAAAGTATTGATGGATGGAGGAAGCATCATAAACATACTATACTACGACACGTTCAAAAGGATGAACCTGCAAGAGAAACAAGTTCAACCATCATCAACTGTGTTTCATGGCATCGTACCTGGTAAGTCTGCACAATCTATCGGAAAAATATTCCTTGAAGTTGCTTTTGGGGTATTTGAAAATTACACGACAGAGATGCTAGCCTTTGAAGTGGTCAAATTCAAAAGTCCGTACCATGCCCTTTTCGGCCGTCCAGCTTATGCCAAATTCATGGCCAGGCCTTGCTATGTTTACCTCAAACTAAAGATGTTAGGTCCCAATGGAAACATTACTGTTAATGGAGATAGAGACATAGCTCTGGAATGTGAGGAAGTTGATGCAACTTACGCAGAGACAGCTTGCGCTGAAGAGGAGCTGAAATCGTATAAACTGCAAGTTGATCCAGAAGATATGACCTTGCTCAAAAAACCATCAGCTGAGTCCAAGTTAAAATTTAAGTCTGCTCAAGACACCAAGCTGGTGGACTTCACCCCCCGTGACTCATCTAAGCAGTTCAGCGTGGGGGCTCACATGACAGAGAAATAGGAAAGCGCGCTCATCAAGTTCCTCCGTGAGAATTTGGATATATTTGCATGGAAACCTTCTGACATTCCAGGTGT
Source organism: Alopecurus myosuroides (assembly GCA_028641055.1). Classification (NCBI taxonomy): domain Eukaryota; kingdom Viridiplantae; phylum Streptophyta; class Magnoliopsida; order Poales; family Poaceae; genus Alopecurus; species Alopecurus myosuroides. The sequence goes on along the minus strand of CM054060.1, from coordinate 190,825,939 downwards.
ACCAAGGGAACTTGCTGAGCACAGTTTAAATGTGAATCCTGATTTGAAACCTATTCGTCAATTCCTCCGTCGTTTCAATGACGAGAGAAGAAAAGCAATAGGAGAAGAGATTGCCAGGTTACTTGCAGCAGGGTTTATCGTAGAAGTGTTTCACCCAAAATGGTTAGCTAATCCAGTTCTCGTTCTCAAGAAAAACGAAACCTGGAGAATGTGCATAGACTACACATATCTGAATAAAGCATGTCCTAAAGACCCGTCCGCGTTACCCCGTATTGACCAGATTATAGATTCTACGGCTGGTTGCGAGCTGCTATGTTTCCTGGACGCTTATTCAGGTTCTCACCAAATCAAAATGAAGGAAGAGGATCGGGAGAAGACATCGTTCATTAGTCCCTTTGGAGCGTTTTGTTATACGTCAATGCCTTTTGGTTTGAAAAATGCAGGGGCAACTTATCAAAGGTGTATCCATAAGTGCTTGGAAAGTCAAATTGGGCGGAACGTGCACGCTTATGTGGATGACATAGTAATCAAATCTCAGAGAGGTGATACTTTGATCTCAGACTTAGAAGAGACGTTCGCCAATCTGCGAAAGTACCAAATGAAACTTAACCCAACAAAGTGTGTCTTTGGCGTGCCAGCTGGGAAGTTATTGGGTTTCATTATTTTCGAGAGAGGCATTGAAGCAAACCCGGAAAAAATTCAGGCCATACATAACCTGAAAAAGCCGGTTTGCCTGAAGGATGTTCAGAAGTTGACAGGTTGTGTTGCCGCCCTGAGCCGGTTTATAAGCAGGCTAGGCGACAAGGCCATACCCTTGTACCGATTGTTGAAGAAAACATACACCTTTGTATGGAATCAGGAGGCTGATGAGGCATTGGATGCCTTGAAAAAACAATTTTCCAACGCACCTATATTAGCTGCGCCTGAGGAAAAAGAACCCATGTTTCTATACATAGCAGCAAATAACACGGCAGTGAGTGCGGTGGTTGTTGTGGAACGTAAGCTGGAAGACAAAGAAGGTCTTGTTCAGCGGCCGGTCTACTACGTCAGCGAGGTCCTGACAGAGTCTAAACAACGTTACCCCCATTGGCAGAAGCTTGTCTTTGGAGTATTCATGGCTAGTTGCAAACTAAAACATTACTTTCAGCAACATCCTATCACTGTGGTTAGTTCAGCGCCTTTGTCTGACATTATTCAAAATAGAGAAGCAACAGGAAGAGTTGCCAAGTGGTCCATCGAGATGGGACCTTACCATATCAAATACGAGCCAATGACTGCAATAAAATCCCAAGCTTTGATCGAGCTTATAAATGACTGGACGCAGTTACAGGTTCCACCAGATAAACCGGACACTAACTATTGGACTATGCACTTTGATGGGTCTCGACAACTGGAAGGCTCAGGAGCTGGTGTGGTGTTAACATCCCCACGAGGAGATAAGTTTCGCTATGTCTTGCAAATCTCATTCAAATGCACTAATAATGTCGCAGAGTATGAAGCTTTGCTCCATGGGCTTCATATTGCGAAAGAAATGAGCATAACCCGGATTTGATGTCTGGGCGATTCTGATCTGGTATCTCAACAAGTTACATGAACTTGGGATTCTAAAGAGCCGGTCATGGCAGCTTATAGACGGGCAGTTACCCAGCTGGCTGGACATTTTCAGGGATATCAGGTGGATCATATCGATCGACGTCACAATGAAGTAGCTGATGCACTGGCACGTCTAGGTTCTCAGAAAAAGCAGGTCCCACCAAATGTTTTTCTGGATGAAATTCATAGTCCGTCTGTTAAAATCCCAACAGAAGAAGACTTAGCAAATCCAGACCCAGAATCAGAATTAGTAGCTGCTCTGCACATAATACCACAGTGGACTGAGCCATATCTGGCATACCTTACGAGAGGTGAGCTCCCGCAGGACGAGATTATAGCTCGCCAGGTTACCATAAGATCCAAGTCATATACAATTATAAATGGTGAGTTACACAAGAGAAGCGCGACTGGAATTTTTCAAAGATGTGTTTCTCTAGAAGAAGGATGTCAAATCCTCGGAGAAATTCATTCAGGAGACTGTGGCCATCACGCAAGCTCTAGATCTTTAGTTAATAAAGCTTTCAGACATGGATTTTTCTGGTTAACCGCGAATGCTGATGCAGAACATATCGTGAAAACATGTGAAGGCTGTCAAAGATATGCAAGACAGGATCACGTGCCAGCTCAGGACTTGTGTATGATTCCCATAACCTGGCCTTTTGCAGTTTGGGGACTTGACATGGTAGGACCTTTTAAAAGGTCAACTGATAAAAAGACTCATCTACTGGTGGCAGTTGATAAGTTTACAAAGTGGGTAGAAGCGGAACCAATCAGTAAATGTGACGCGGTTACATCAGTCAAGTTCTTAAAAAAAGCTGATTTTCAGGTTTGGGTACCCACATAGCATTATTACAGATAACGGGACGAATTTATCAGAAGGAGCAATGCAGAAGTTTTGTGAACAGAACCATATAAGGCTAGACCTTGCTTCTGTGGCACATCCACAGTCTAACGGACAGGCAGAGAGGGCTAACCAGGAATTACTCAAAGGTGTAAAACCCAGACTTCAGGTTCCATTGGAGAAAACTGCTGGCTGCTGGGTCGAAGAATTGCGGTTGTTTTATGGAGCATACGAACTACTCCAAATAGATCAACATGTATACCCCTTTCTTTCTAGTCTATGGAGCAGAGGCAGTTTTGCCAAGTGATATTCGTCACGATTCACCACGAGTGACCGCTTATGTGGAAACCAATAATGAGTTAGCCCGTCAAGACTCATTAGATGCTTTAGAAGAAGCACGTGACCTCGCATCATCTCGGTCAGCTATATATCAGCAGGACCTGCGTCGCTATCATAGCCGTAGAGTCAAGACTCGTAGTTTCCAAGAAGGAGATTTGGTTTTAAGACTAATTCAGAAGAAAGATGGGATGCATAAGCTAAGTCCTCCATGGGAAGGACCCTTGTAGTAAGTAAAAAGCTACACGATGGGTCCTATTACCTCATTGATATGCGTGATGCTGATAAATCTCGCACATCTGAGGAAGAAACTGGAAGACCATGGAACATAGCCCAGTTGAGGCCATATTATACATAGGATCACTGTAATCACTATGTTATCTTTTGACAATGAAAGACAATGTTAGCAACATCTGAGTTATTGAAATTTGTTAGCCTATCAATATCAAATTGAGCTACAATGTTATTTCTATATGATTACTTGGGGGCTGAAGCTAGAGCACAGTCTATATCTCAAGAATATGGCATATGCCAAAATATATTGGTTATACTTGCCTACCAGTCAGTGGTTACACGCGTTTTTACGACCTAGATGTTTAAGCCTGGTTGAGACAATCATGATATAACCCGGCACTACCGGTTTATTATAACCCGGCAAACCAGGTTACTATGACCCTGAACTCCCAGAGTTATACACACTAGAATAAGTCATGCGAAAAACCGGCTGAGCTAGAAAGCAAAGAAAAACCAAGTCAAGGAAATTTTTATCTTCAAGTAAAATGAAACCCAAATTTGATTTCCATAACCTCAAAGGAAATACGGTTTATTACATACCAAATTGTAGCTTAGGTGCACACACGCACCTTTTTTTTTTTTTTGACACCATTACTGTGGGGGAAACCCCCACAGCCCCCCATTTATTAAATAAATAAAAAAGTTATTTACAAATGTACAATATGTACAAGAAGATTATGGGAGTGAATTAATCCATGATGTCAAAAAAACAGAGTCTGCACTCTTCACCCTGTACTTAAGCAGAGTGACTTCCTGTGTAAACAGGGCCTTCCAACCTCTGAAAGTTGGCTTGATGTTCTTGAAGATCCATCCATTCCTTTGCTTCCAGATGCACCAGCAAGCCAGGATCACAATCTCCACAAAACAAGAACCAGCAAAATGCTTTCTGGCATACATGATAGCATAAGATGGTGTGCCAGGTATCCAAGGAATCTGCAAGTAGTTCCAAATCCTTGTACTGAATGTACAATTGAAAAATAAGTGTCTCCAATCCTCAAGAACATGGTCAGGGCACAGGACACAATCAGATGATGAATTAATGGTCCAATGTCGTCGAATTAACATGTCCCTGGTATTAATTCTATCATGCAGGATAAGCCAAGCAAAAAATCTATGCTTAGATTGACACTTGCTCCTCCAAATTGCAAAAGAAATTGGATCATCAGGGACATCAGAAAAATGGTGTTTATAAAATGAGCTAGGACGTAATCTGCCACTAGAATGTGGGCTCTTCCATTGATCTGTAATACCAAGGTGCAATGTAAAATGACCAATCATGCCTTTCAATAACCTAAGCTCTTCATTTGCTTGAACTGACAGGGGTAAAGCAAAGTTCTGGAGATAATCTGTGCCAAGCAGGAAATCATTTACAGACTGAAATTTGTCTTTGGCAAAAGAAAAAAGTCTTGGGAAGGTTATCTTAAGAGGTTGAGGCTGCCATTTGTCTTCCCAAAACAATATTGTGAAACCATTGCCCACACAGCATGTAGTGTAGTTCCTGTAACTCCCAGATAATGCCAATATATTTTTCCACCAAAAAGAACCAGACTCAACCACAGCATGAGGAACAGCCTTATAATAGTAAGCATCAGTAACAAGTTGCACCCAAGGCAAGGCTTCCTGATTATAAAGTTTATCAAGATGTTTTAATAAAAGGGCAGAGTTCTGGATTTTCAAGTTAATTACTCCCAGCCCTCCCTTTTTCTTTGGTTTGCACACCATATGCCAAGCTGCAAGTGATTGAGCTTTTTCCTTTCCTCTTTTACTCCACAAGCAATGCCTTCTTGCTCTGTCAATAACCTCAATGACACCAGTAGGAATAACAAGAGAAAGCATATAATAGGTTGGCAAGGATGATAACACAGAATTCACTAGCACCAGTCTATCTCCATATGACAAAAAAGAGGAGGTGGCAGAAAGTCTCCTTTCAACTCTATCAATCAAAGGAGAGAAATCCTTGATAGAGGGTTTAGTGGTACCCATAGGCAAGCCTAGATAAGTGAAAGGCATAGACCCAGTTTTGCATTGGAAAAGTTCAGCCAGAGCATTAGCTTCCTCAGCAGTTAAGTTGATAGGAATTATAGATGATTTATGAAAATTGATTTTCAGGCCTGTAAAAGCAGCATAGGTGTTGAGAATATCCTTGAAAACATCCAGGTCTTTGGCACATGCTGGAAGCACCACAATAGTATCATCAGCATACTGAATTATAGGAAAATCTTTACGGACTGGGATAGGAGAGGAAAGTAGACCATCAGAGTACGCTTTGTTTACTAAACTCTGTAATAAATCAGCTCCTTCAACAAAAAGAAGTGGAGACAAAGGATCTCCCTGTCTAACTCCTCTTTTGCAATGAAATTTCTTCCCAGGTATTCCATTGAGTAGAACAGAAGAAAAACCTGATGCTAAAATTTCTCTTACCCAATTGAGGAATAAATCTGGAAACCCCTTAAATTTTAGGACTTGTATAATGGCATCATGGTCCAAAGTGTCAAAGGCTTTTTCAAAGTCAATCTTGAGAACCACAATTTTCCTTTTGGACTGTTGACACTGATGCAGAAACTCAAAAGACCAAGCAAGGCAATCCTGGATGGTTCTTCCCTTAATAAAACCATATTGGTTATCATGAATTGTATCACAAATCACATTTTGCAACCTATTAGCAATAAGCTTGGTGACAAATTTGAGACAAGTATTAGTCAAGGAGATAGGTCTGAAATCATTGACAGTTTCAGGAGAGTTTGATTTTGGGATAAGAGTGATATATGAGTCATTAATACTTTGTAAAGATAAATTCCCTGAATGGAAATCATGGCAGAGCTTAGTGAAACACACGCACCTTCAAAAATAGGACTAGAAATAAAACAATTTATCTAGCCTATTACAGACCCAACAGGGTCGAATTATTTCATTCGCAAAAAGTCACGTGATCAAACTGCAGCGGATTTCCCTTCTGCTGGGACGGGTCCTGATCTGTCGGGTCTTGAGGAGCTAGGTCTTCAGTCTCCGGGTCAGCTGGGGCCTGGGTCGCTCCTTCGACTTCATCTGCAGGGACGTACTTCCACTCTAGCTGAGCGAGAGCATCAGTAACATTCTCCGGTTCATATAAGGGGCGTGGTGGAGCAAAAATAGAAGGAGTAACCGACTGAGGCGCACCAGATGAGGAGGCTATGGAGAGCCGACTCTTGGGAGGGGCTTGTCGAATATCAGCCATATCCAAAGGAGTAAAAGGCATTTTTCATTCACCAGAAGAATTATAACCCGAGCACAGGTCCTTCAGTTTTAGCTTCTCAGCAATGGTGCAAGCATAGAACCGACACTCTTTTTCAATCCTGGCGAAGTCCTTCTTCTCATACTTTGACATATCCGCTTTGTATTCTAGGAAACCTCCCACTAGAAGATCCGGTTTCAGTTCTGGATGATATGCTTTCGCCAGTGACATGACCTTGATGGCTCCACGGCGACAGGATGATAGCTTATGCTTTTCTATCCACTAAGGGACATGAGTTAGCTCCACAAGCATTTTGCTAAGCCTTCTAGGCGGAGCATCCCAGTTCCGAACAACTTTGATACATTCTCCACCTCCAATGTATAGCTGCCGGATCAGGGTGAACAAGGCCTTGAGTTTCAGGTCTGGGAGTTTCAGGTTATTCCCATGCATCCTGCCTACAGTTTACAAAAATTTGTGATCTAAGTCAAGCTGATTGATAAAAAGGCAAAGGGAATACAACATTGGACATACAATAAATTGAAGGAGATGATAAGGTGGATAAAATCACCAAAGACACTGCAAGTAATATCTCTCAGTAGATCTGTGACCTTAGTGAAATGGGTCTGGGTCTCCTCTAGTTCCTTTTCCGCAGTTTCTGCCCTGGTTACGAGATTTTTCTCCCGGGTTTCAAAATCCCGCTGCAGATCAGACCAAGTCTTGGCTGCCTTAGAGATTTGTTCTTCTAGTTCTTTCTGCCGGGTCCTGGCCTCCTCAGTCTTCTTGGCCTCTTGTGCAAGTTGGCTCTTCAAATTAGAAACCTCTTTTTGAGACGAGGATTCCAAACTCTGCAAAAAGATTCAAGTTATTCAAAGGATAAGTTGTAAATTGACAATTATCCGGAATATGCAACTACAACCCGGATACTGATGAACTTATTACAGTTTCGGAGGAAAAGTTCAGTCCCAGGCAGCTACAGTTTCGCAACCCGGCACTTGGGGGCTACAGTATTTCAAATTCAAGAGTTGGGCTATAACCTATGATTAAGTCTCGGCTAGCTGCAGGCTCGCAACCCGGCACTTGGGGGCTACAGTGTTTCAATTTTACTCAAAACAATTAAGAACAAAAGCATATCAAGTCCCGGCTTATAATACCTTTATAAACCGTCCCTTGGGGGCTACAGCTATCTAGGTTATAGCTATTCAGGTTACAGCTATTCAGGTTACAGTTATTCAGATTACAAGCTATTCAGTCTACGACTATTCAGTAACAAGTCTCCAAGTATATATTATGAATATAAACTAGAGGATTGAGGGCTACAAGTTATGAATATCGAGGTTACCTCATATTTCTGTTTCAGAAATTCTATGATGCCATCAGCACGGTGCCGGTTCTCAGAAAGCTCTTGAACAAGTGTGTCAAAGTCCTGGCCTTCAATGTTCAGGCTAGGAGTATATCTTTTGTCTTCCGGCTTTACTTTCGGGTCTTCAATGACTTTGGAGAGAATAGTGGATGGTCTCGTAACCTTAACAGCCTGAGATCCGGTTATGACCACATCCGGGTCCTTAACATTTACTTCCTTAACCGGAGGATCACTACCCGGGATATCATCAACCGGGTTCACCTCTTCATGTTCTTCAGCCATAACATCCAAATGACCCGGTGAGGGAGCGGTCGGTTCATCATTTTCTTTCTCAACAGTTTTCTCCTCAACGTTTACGGAGGGAGCAGCAGACGAAATAGGGTTCACTTTTAGTACAGCTTGAGTTCTGTTGCAAAAGGAAAAAGCTCTGAGTTAAATTACAAGATTAAGGTATTAGCAAATCTGGAAAGGAAAGTTAGCTTACCCAGAGTTAACGGAGAATGAGCTAGCCCCGCTGAAATGGGACGAGTCTGAGTTCGGGGAATCTGAATGAAAAGGACGACTCAATTCTGGCCTCATTTGTCCGACTAAGGGGTGTGAAGCAGTAGCCGAAACCCGGATTTTGGAGACCCGGCGAGTGGGAGTTTTCTCAGGCAAACCTGTTTCTAACTCGCTGGAGCCAGAGCTCCAGGTCCTTCTTCTCTTGCTGTCCTCCTCATCCTCCTGCGTTTTCTGTGTGTGTGAGGATGTTTTCAAAGGATTTTTTGACATTCTAGAGATAGCTAGGCACCTTTGCGACAGCCTGCCGGGTCCTCTTATGGCCTGCGGGGAACTCTTTTTCGGCCACCAGGTTGGAACCAGTAATGGGAGTATAGGGGTCGAGATCCGGCATGACTTGATCCGAAACTTCATGACCCGGTTCTTCATCAACAGCTTGGCTACCGCCTAACCCGGCAACCTGTTCCTCTTGCTCATCCCGCGAGTAATCATCGTCAGCAAATTGGTTGTGCAACTGGCTGAGGGAGTCAAATTCAGAAACCTCTTCCTCGTCGTCGCTTGGTTCTTCTGATTCTTCGTCTTCAGGTGGTGAAGCCGGTTCATCAGTAGTAGTCCATAAAGGATCATTAGCCTGGGAACCGGAATAATGACGAGGTTAGAACCTATGCAGTTAAAAAGAATAATGAAAGAGGATAAAATACAAAGATATGAAAACTTACGAGAGGAGCCGGGTTAGAGGAGCTAAAGGGCTCCAGGCCAACTTCGAAGAATTTGTCTTGCTTCACTCCAACCAAGAGTTTCAGGGAGGTTATCATCTCAGACTTAGAAACTATGGACTCAGAATAACGCATGGAATCTATTGAACCAGAATATTCATGAAATAACCGGCTCCTGATACTGAGTGGTTGAATGCGCCAATCTACCCAGGTTTTTGTCAAATCTAAACCTGTAAGCCCGTGAACTATCAACGAGGTTACACGCTTTAGGAGAGGCCGGATCTTGATTTGATTGGCAGGCTTGGCATAGGAGTTTATCATGCTAGTATAAACTAAGCGTTCAGGACGGTAACTCGGAAGAGCCGGTTCACCTTTAGGAGTGGTACTTTTGATGTAAAAATAGGATTTCTACCACAACTTGGGATGGCTTGCAAGAGGAATACCTGGGTAGGCGATGTCTTTTCGGCTCTGGAATGAGACCCCCCCACAGTGTATAAGTTCACCCCCAGCTACCTCAGGGTGTTTGTTACAGTAAAAGTATTCGAGGAAAAGGTCTAGGTTTGGTTCTACTTGGAGGTAGTCCTCGCAAAGGACTACGAAGTTGCTAACATTTAAGATGGAATTTGGTGGGAGGTCTTGAGGATGAAGGACATAGTAAGCCAAGAGCCGGCGAAAAAAAAGAGAACCGGGTGGACGAAACCCACGGAGGATATGGGCTTCGAAAATTATTGCCTCACCCGGCCCAGGTTCGGGCCGGATATCATTTCCCGGAGCTCGCCAAGATAAACCGGAAGGCAGAAGCCCGGATCCTTCCATCTCCGTGAGCCGGCCTTGGGTCATCTCAGATTTGCACCAATTCACTTGCATTTTGTTCCTCCCAGAACCGGCAGCGCCAGAACCGGAAGCTCCTCCCGACTTTTTCTTCTTCCCCGCTCCGCCAGCTTTGGACGCCAAAGTTTTCTCTTTTCCCATCTTGAGGCGGACGCCGGTGAAGCTCCAGTCGCGGCGGTGCTGGAAGAAAAGTGGAGCTCTGGAGCTCAGAACGGAGGAGGAAGATGAAGTGGGGAGAGTGTCAGACCCCGGACCCATAGATATACAAACTGTCATGTGCTCCTAGAAATGGACTCATAAGGGCTTCAGGGTTACCAGCCCCGGCCGCAACAAACAACGGCAGGCAGACCGGATTCATCGGCACGTAGTCCGGATCCCCGGTCTACTACTCCTTGTGTCCATGCTAGTCATAACCAGATATGTATACCCAAGCATCCACGAGTCGGATGAAACTGAAGGAACGGGACCAAAGTTACAGAGAGCTGCAATGTGTCTAGAAAGTGCAACAACAATCGAGGGTTACTGGGGTTACCTCGCCCCAGGACGAACCACATCGGCAGGCGGGCTCGGACATGGATCATCGGCTCCACAACCCCTCGACTGCGACAACTATGCAGGCATAGCCAAAACTGTATAACAATGATCTCGAAACCAACAGCCGATCAAAGCAACACTCTAGACATTGAAGTTGTATTAAATAGGTGTTACTAGAGTATAGCTTACAAGCAGAGGTCACACGACCCAACATTACATCAGACAACGGAAGGCAAACTATGTTGCTAATCAACAAGAACCAAAAGGACTAAGAGGCCGCAACATAAGGCGACGTCCCAACCCATAGATTACAGTCTGCTACCTGGGAACCCCAAACTACTCGTCGATGTCTCGTCGATGTCCACGTTGAAACACCACCGAACCGAGGAACTCCACCTGAACCAAGTTGAAGCAAACATGAGTGCGGAAGGTACTCAACAAGACTTAGTTAACCTATTATATATCTGCTTCTTTTAGGAAGAGTTATGAAGGTTGTTTTGCGTAAAGCCATCTTTGTTTTCCAAGTTGAGGAAGGAATAACACGTCTCATGGAGTATTTTGAAAACAGATGAGGAAGCTACTGAACTACTGATATCATCATAGTTTTAATCCACCAATATCATTTCAGCACCTCGTGCTTCAAAGATCACCACCTCAAGTTGTTCCGGTAACTCAATCTACAAGGTAACCCCTCTCGGCATCTCCGAGGAGGCATCCTTCATTCGTTATCAACAAGTTTTAATCATTCCATTCAAATTGTCTATGATCACAGAATCCGTCACCAAGTCGTCCTTAACCGCGGACACGGCTTTTCGAAAAGATTTAACCCTGCAGGGGTGTACAACTTTAACCACATGTAACAACCAACTCTTAATGCCAGTACATTAGCACTATTCTGGGAAGTGCCGGCAGATGGAGGTTGACCACGACCTTTCCATTGCTTCGCCTATTCCATGAGTCGCTCCGAGTAGAGATGGTCCGCCAATAGGGAGTGGCCATCACCTGCCGGGTCTCTATCGTTGTGCGCGATGCTCGACGGTTACCTACCCGCAGAGCACCGATACATCCCCACATCCTAGTTTTGAAAGTATTTTAATATCCCCGCAAATCCAAATGGAAAGCCCGAACTAGGCAACTAATGGAACAAACTAGGCAAGTTGAGACCGAGGGGAATCCAATCCCTCGTGTGGATGCACGCTCAGTCTTGGCTCGAAGACGAGAACTCGCTCCTAGGGGCATGAACGAGACAACCACCACAGACCCTCTGTGGTCTCGTCATCCACACCTTTAAATCATATTAAACAAGTATCTCTTAACTTACCACAAAATCCTATCATACTAGATTCTTTTGCAACTCTAATTCATCAACCGGATGGAGCAGAGATAACAAGCATGTATGACTAAGCACAGCATATTTAAGGCTTTGGCGATGCACACAAGCGAAACTATAGCTGCTAGAAGTAGTGGATCAGGATATGTAGGCTATGCATGATATTAATTTTTGAATATTAATTCATTTTCTGGAATTAACTAAATAGGCCTAATATTTTTTTTAAAGGAAAACTGATAACACGTATGGCCAACGGTGACGTCATGCTTACGTCACCCTGACGCTAGCAGCTGGCCGGCGGTGGCCTATGGCACACGACAACAACGTTTGGAGGCGCGGGAGTGATCGTGCAGGGGTGCGTTGGATGACCCCCGACGCGAGCGACCAAAAGGTGGCGGTGCCACTCTCTAATCGATGTTGGGGATGCGCCGGCGACGAGCAATGGCGGCGGTGGTTGGCAGCGCACGGTGCCCCGACAAAATAGAAGGTGAGGGAGAGGATGGAGGGGTCCTGGAGGTAGAGAAGCTCACTAGGAGCGCGATAAGACTGTCACAGAGGCAATTGGAGGCCTAATTGGCCGACGATGTGTGGGGAAAGGCGGTGGCCGGCCTTGGGGAAGAAGGTGAAATTCGGCTTCTTCCGTCCCTCCCAACGTCCACGGGTGCTGGAGAAGGGGGAGGGAGACGATGTGGTCCTCGTGGTATGCTCGGTGAAGCTCGGGGCGGCGCACAACAACGGCGCCATGGCGGACAAGGAAACTAGGGTTTCGGCCAAATAGGGTAATACAGAGAGAGGGGGGGGGGGGTCTAAGAGGAGGTGGTGAGAAGGATAGGAGATGAGGACATCCCCTCGTCTTCCTTAACCGCACGAGAAGAAGTCGGACGTGGCGCGACCGACGTCGGCGTCCTTCCTTCCTTCTAGCACAAGGAGGAAGACGACGGGGAGGGGTTTTCCCATAACCCCCCTGAAGTTTTGGAGAATTACAGCAAATTCCTTCCACCTTTAAAAACTGCAATGAATTTGAAAGTTTGGGGACCTAAATAAACTCAGAAAAATTAATGAAAATATGTTCTGAAAAACTTGTGAAAAGTGAAATCTCACCATATGTTCCTTTGGTGAAATTGAAGTGGTTTTCTATTCAAAATTTTGAAAACCACGTTAAGTAGTATTTTTGGCATTTTCTCAATTTCCATTTAAATTCAAAAATTAAATTGGTTCAAATTTATTTCATGCATGAATGAGATGAACACAACACCACAAACCCTTTATTAGAAAAAGTTGGGATGTCACAGCCACGCCACCCTGTGGTGTGTCTGCCTGGTGGGTCCCCCTGGGTCTACTAGGTGCCTCTCTGCCTCATTTTCGACGTAATAATTTAATATAATTTTTCTAGAATCGTTCGAGAAACATTATTTTCAAGGTATTTTCAGAATTTAATATTTAATTTAAAACCAGGAAAAAATGTGGAAAGGTGGAAAACAAAACCAAAACCAGATAACATAGGTTCTAAGACACTCCAATGGGCAAATAACCAGTGAAAACAAAGGTGGAAGCGGTGAAAACATGCATAACCACAGTAATCAAGATGAAAGCATGACTATGGGTGGCAGAAAACATAATAGTACTAAGTTAGCAAGGTGTGAACATGGTGAAAACATAATGTGGAAGGTGAAAACATAGTGAAAATGTTGTCCTCTTCATTAAAAGATCACTTTTTTTAATAAGGTTGATCAAGTCTTGTTACCAGAACAATTTTTATATGAAGCAAAACTTTGCTTATCACTAAATAATCATGTTACCTCAACCTTGATAGACATAGTCCCAATCATAATAATTTCATATTCTTTTGGTAGCTTTGGAATGGGACAATATAATTCTCCAATCTTGATGGTCTCAATATTTTCAATGGAATTTAGACCATATCTCCTATCAATCTTCTTGGGAAAATAAACTATCTACTCTTTATCATTAATATTAAAAGTTACTTTTCCTTGATTGCAATCAATAACAGCCCCTGTAGTGTTAAGAAAAGGTCTCCCAAGAATAATAGACATATTATCATCTTCAGTCATTCCAACACTACAAAGTCAGTTAATATCAAACAATTAGTAGTCACTTGAACATGAACATCCTCATATATACCAATAGGAATAGAAGTAGATTTATCAGCCATTTGCAAAGATACATCAATGTGTATCAATTTTTTCAGAGAGAGCCTATTATAGAGAGAAAAAGGCATAACACTAACTCCTGCTCCCAAATCACATAAAGCAGTTCTAACATAATTATTTTTAATAGAACAAGGGATAGTAGGAATACCACGATCTCCAAGCTTCTTTGGAACCTTGCCATTGAAAGAGTAATTAGCAATCATAGTAGCAATTTCCTCATTACGAATCTTCCTTTTGTTAGAGACGGTATCTGTCATATATTTAGAATAAGGAGGAAACTTAATAGCATTAGTCAAAGGCATTTGCAAAAACAAAGGTTTCATCCATTCACAAAACTTGTTATAATGTTCTTCCTCATTTGATTTATGTTTCTTATTAGGAAAATGCATTGCTTTTTGTACCCAAGGCTCTCTCTCATTACCGTGTTTTTTAGCAATGTAATCCTCCTTAGTATAATTCACAGTTTTAGTTTGCTTTTCGGGTTCAACTTGAGTTTCTTCTTTATCATAAGCATCAATTTTATCATTACCACTTTCAGTTTCAGCATCAGAGATAGATATACTATTACGATCTTTAGCAGGTTCAGGAGATTCTACAATAGTTTTATGTCTCTTCTTCTTTTTTCTTAGAAGGAGAACTATTGTTTTTAGGTTGTTGATAATCTTGTTCAATTCTGTTAGGATGTCCTTTAGGAGACAAGGGCTCGTGAGTAGAAACACCACTTCTAGTAATTATTTCACAAACATGTTTTTTATCGAGAAGCATTAGCTAGCAAATCTTTTTGCACTTTAGTAAGTTGATCAATTTGAGTTTGAACCATATAAAAATGTTTAACAAGCATTTTAACATCATTAGAGGTTCTCTCAATAATACCATGCAAATTATCAATAGCTCTAGAGTTTTCCATAAGATGATTTTGCACTCTCATATTAAAGTTGTCTTGCTTAACAACATAATTATCAAATTCATCTAAGCATTGATCAGGTGCTTTAGAGTAGGGAATATCTCTAATATCAAAATATTGGAGAGAGTGTACCTCAACTGATGATGGATGAGGAATTGGCTTACATAATTCTTTTATAGGTGGTAGAGTCTTCACATCTTGAGATTTAATACTCCTCTCTGTAAGAGATTTCTTGGCTTCCCTCATCACTTCATCATTTAACTAAATCATCCCTCTCTTCTTGGGTGTTGGTATTGGTGTTGGCTCTGGTATTGCTGTTTCGGCGGGTTCCTCATTTATCATGATGATTTAACTAAATGATTTTAGGCTATTTTATCCAATAATTCCACAACTTCTTATGGAGTTCATTTCCTGATAACACAACTAGCACAACTATCCAGTTATGTCGTAGATTCAACAGTTAGCTCATTATAAAATATATCTAGGAGCTCATTTTTAGGTAATGGATTGCTAGGGCTAGATCTTATTAAAGAACAAATCCTTGACCAAGATTTAGGCATTCTCTCCTTCAATTGGCTTAAAGTTAAAGATATTCTGCAAGGCAGCATGTTGAGCACTACCAGGAAAATATTTTTGAAAGAAAGCATTAACTAAACCCATAGGACTATCAATAGATCCAGGTGAAAAATTGTTAAACCAAGTTTTAGCCTCATATTTCAATGAGAAAGGGAAGATCTTGGTAATAAAGTAAGTATGTAACTTAGAATCATCAGAAAATAAACTACTCAAAGATGAAAGCTCATTCATATGTTCTGTAGCAATTTTACTATCAGTACCACAAAACGGTCTTTCTCAACAATAGATATATAAGATAAATCTAGAGAGAAATCATAATCCTTATCTTTGATGTGTATGGGAGATTTAGCAAACTTAGCATCAGGAGAAGATTTATATTTAACAACATGTCTTGCAGAAGACTCTTAAGAGAACTTGCACTAGTAGTTGCTTGAGCTTCCTTAATAAAGTCATCATTAAGTTGAATGTAGGTTTCCTCAAGATCATCACTAGGAATTTCAGGTGAATTAACAAGTGTACCAACATTTTCAACATGAATTTCAGTGTTTTCAATTTGTTTAGCTCTAGCAGTTGTAGCATCTAGGAAAGGACCTAGTGAACCAGTATCATCAAGCACAGTAGAAGCATCGTCAAAAGTATCAGAAGCATTTTCAGACTCAGCAGAAGTAATTGTGTGTGTAGAATGTGGTGGTGTAAGAAGCTTACTCGTTACAGATGGTGACTCAACAGAGGTGTTCAGAGTTGGCCCTCTTCTTGTAGTGGATGGTAATATAAGAACTTTTCCATCAGGATTTTTACCCATGATGAAAGGCTTGCAGCTAACAATATAACGTTCAAGTGAGCAAATAAATAAATCTATGCTCCCCGGCAACGCCACCAGAAAATAGTCTTGATGACCCACAAGTATAGGGGATCGCAACAGTCTTCGAGGGAAGTAAAACCCAAATTTATTGATTCGACACAAGGGGAGCCAAAGAATATTTATAAGCCTTAACAACTGAGTTGTCAATTCAGCTGCACCTGAAAGTAGACTTACTCGCAACAGTTTATCAGTTGTAACAGTTTTATAGCAGCAGTAGTAGTAAAATAACAACAGGAGTAAAATAGTAACAGAAGTAGCAATTGCGGAAAACAGCAGGATTAAAATATTATAGGCATAGGGATGGATGAACGGGCGTTGCATGGATAAGATAGTTCATATAATAATCAAAACATGGGCATTGCAGATAATAATAATAAAGCATCCAAGTTCTAGGTAAACCATAGGCATGTGTTCCAATATAGTCATACGTGCTCGCAGTGAGAAATTTGCACAACATCTTTTGTCCTACCAGCCCATTTGCAGGGGGGCCTCAAGGGAAACTATTGGTAATTAAGGTGCTCCTTTTAATAAAGCACCGGAACAAAGCATTAAAACTCCGTGAACACACGTGATCCTCACATCACAGCCATCCCCTCCGGTTGTCCCAATTTTTGTCAGTTTGGGGCCTCGGGTTCCGGACAACAATGTGTGTAAACAACTTGCAGATATGATCAAGAAACATATTTATACTCATGAAACAATAACATGTTCAGATCTGAGATCATGGCACTCGGTCCCTAGTGACAAGAATTAATCATAACAAGTTGCAACAACGGTAGAAAACACTAACAACAGATACTAGGAACTACGCCTTAACAATCTGGCATTATTACATGAACGAGATCATCCAATCCCTCCATCCCTCTCATCCTATATCGGGGATTACTCACACATGGATGGGGGAATCATGGATGGCTGATGGAGAAGTGGTGGCGGTGACGATGGCGATGATCTACTTTGAATCCCCGTCCCGGCAGAGCGCCAGAATAGGAACTTCTGATCCCCGAATTTGGTTTCGAGGCAGCAGCGGTGCTCTGATGTGTTTCTCTGGAATATGACAAACCCCCTGATGTTTTAGGGTTACGGGACATAAGTAGTAAAAAGGGGAGCCCGAGGGGGTGTAACATCCCAAGTATGAAAAACACCTTTAGTATGTTTGCTTTTTGTTAATTCATGTTTTGCATCATGTCATCATAAGTTTTGCATTTGTTTTCCATTTGTTTCATTTGTTTTCACTTGTTTTTCCATTTAAATTTCAAACCAAAAATTCAAATCTTGGTTTCATACTTGTTCTGTTACAATTTTCAAATGAAATATTCAAATCAAAACATCTTTTGTTCCATTAAACTTGAAATCAAAAACTTTTAATTTGCTTAAGTTTCATTTATTCAATTAATACAAAAAATTGCTCAATTCATATGAATTTTTCCAAACAGCAAATAAATTCAAATTTTTGAAAAACAGAAAGTTGCACACTTGTGCTTTTGTGATAAATAACTCATAAAATTTATCCCCAAATTTTTTCTCTATCCCAAAACCTCTCTTTTTCTTCCCTTTCTTTTTTCTGCAAAAAAAAAAAAAAACAAACAGAAACAGAAAAACAAAAACTAAAAGAGAGAGAGAAGGGGGCAGGCCTGCCCAGCCCACGGCCTGCTACCCCTTCACCCCTTACCTCTGTACGACGCGCATCGGCGCTGTCCACGTCGAGCTTCAGAGGGGGGAACGACCAGCAGCACCTCCCCCTCCTCCTTATATCCATGCCCACGGGCTCATCCCTCTGCCCTAGACCCTCCTCCTCCATCTCTCCCTCACGCCGCCGCCGTCCAGCTCACTCCTCCCTCCTCTGCTTCTCCCACCTCTGAACCCCACCTCCACCGCACCGCAGAGCGACAGCTGCCGGCGATCGCCGTCGACATGGACCTCCCCCGTGCGGGATAAGCACGGGAACGAGCTCCCCGTACCTCCCTCTTCCTCCTCGACACCGCCGCTCTGGCTGGAAGCCCCTGGATCGTCGCCGTCGTCCACCTCACCGTTGCCGTCGTCGACTGACGCCTCCCGAGCACCTCCACCTCCTTCTACCCCCTTCCGGTGAGCACGTCCCCCTCGATCTCCCCTCTCTGCATCCTCGACACCAGCACGCACCCCTTGCACCTCCCTGCACACACCACGAGCATCAGCAGCGTGTAGATCACCGCTGGCGACCACCGCTTCCTCCGTCAGGTTCAGAAAGCCTGAACCTCTTCGGTCAGTTTCAGTTAACAGCAGATCTGAACCTCAACCACCCGCGCGCGCTTCCACGGTCACCAAACGCATCCATACCATACTGGCAAGATCCAACGGCGCGCAACGCTGCGTCGCGGGTTCGATCCCCCCCGCGCGCAGAATAAAAACCCTTTTTGCGCGTTTGCCACGCGGGCAGGCAGGGCCCACCTGCCATAGGCAGTGGGTGCCACGCCAGCTCCCACCGCAGCGCCAACTGGGCACTGGCCCACAGGCCAGTGACCCAGGGGTTGGTCTGCTGGGTAGAAAAGGTTCCCAGGGGCCTCTCTGCAATTCTTTTTTTCGCACCTAAGCCCCTGAAACATTTCTGTAACTAATTAAATGTAACAGCCCAAGTATGAAAACCATCCCCTTAGAATGTTTGTTTCATGCTTGTTAAAGTATTGCATCATGTCATCATATTGTTGCATTTGTTTCTTTTGTTTTGCATCTGTTATTCTTTGTTTTTCACAATGAAAATCAAACAAATTCAACTGCTTTGTTTTCATACTTGTTCTGTTACAACTTTTGGAATAAAAATAAAAAATGAAAACAACCAATTTGTTCCATTTTATTTCCATGTTGATCACTCATTAAATTGTTGGTTTGATCAATCAATTGTTTCCAAATTGCAATCAAAAACTCAAATCAAAGCACCAAAACAAAATCACTTTGAAATCATGTTGAGGTCAAAACAAATCTACTCTATTTGTTTTTAATAACATAGGGCTCACCCTATTTAAAAGTGTGTTCTTATTAATATTCATCTAATAAAGAAACTCTTTCAATTTTGGTTATTTTTCTAAACAGCACCAATTTCCAAGTCATTAAAACTACCAATCTATTCTAATAACTTTAATCAGTAGGGTTCACCCTACTAAAACCTTTGTTTTCAATATTATTTTATTTAATAACAAATAGCTCTAAATTTGAATTAATTTCTAACAGCACCTTAAATTTGCAAGTTTTGGAAAAACAAAGTTGTCAATTAGTTGACATTATAAAAACTAAGCTAACTATAATTTTTACCAAATTTTTACAAACCTAAATAACCATCCTTTTCTTCCAAATTGATTTCTGCAAAAAAAAAAAGTAAAACAGAAAAAAGAAAAAGAAATTTTACCTGCGTGGGGGGGAAGCCATTTGGCCCAGCCCACTTACCTTGCGCAGCGGCCCGAAAACGGTTCGCTAGCGGCCGCCCCCGTCGTCATCAGGTACGGCACGCCATCCGTGTGTGCCACGGCGGCAACGGAGCACACCGACGGCCGTCCTCGACTTCCTGGCCCCTATAAGAGCTACCTAGGACCCCTAGACCTAACCCTATCCCTAGGAACCTCTCTCCCCGCGCGCCGCCGCTGTTCCCTCTCTCTCCCGTCGAAAATCACTCTCTGAACCTCACTGTCACCTCGCCGGAGGCGCCGTTCTCTGAACCTCGTCGAACCACCGCCGCCTCGACGCGCCATTCACTAACCTGGCTGCGGGAACGAGCTCGTCTCACCTTCCTCTCTCTGTTGGACACACTAATTACCCCGGAGTCCCTCGGGTTCGTCGCCGCCGTCAACGACCTCGCTTTCGGCCACCGCGACGCCGACTCTGAATCCCGGCGCGCCGTCGTCGCTGCTGTGCCCCTCGTGGTGCTCTGACCACGGGGATCGACCGCCCACCACCTCCTCATCCTTCTGGACACCTTCCTCGAGCTCAAGGTGGCCTGGATGCGCGCCGCCATCGTCGCTGCTGCCGCCGGCGTCGACCACGTCCACGTCGCGCCTCTGCATCGACGACATCCGCCGGTGAGCGTCCGTGTTCCCCTACTCCTCTCCTCTCTGTGGCATCCGAGCACGTTTCTGCACACGCACACAACCAATCGCAGCGAGCACGGCCACGGTCCTCTCCCCGCCGGCGAGCCACGAACTTGTTCTGTTATGTCGCGGAACCTTTTGTTCGACAGTTAAATTCAGGGCACGCGCTTGTAACACCTCATCCTGCCCGCGTTGCTTAGTCTGACAAGAATCGAATCGCAGCTGCACTGGTTTCAGGCTAACGAGCGCGTAGCGCAGGGGGCGGGTTCGATCCCTCGCACCCGCACGGGGAAAACCCCATCTTTTTGCACGCCCCCCTGTCGCGCATGCCCCACCCGTCAGCGAGCCTGGTTGCCACGCGAGCGTGCACTGCGCCACGTTGGCCCCTGGCCCACGCGGCAGTGGCTGCGTGTAGCTGCCACTCGGTAACAAAAGTTAACCTGTACTGTTTTTATTTTCCAAATCAATTTAAATAACAGTTTTAACACTTAAACTTTAAACTTTAATATCTTTAAATCTATAAGCCCAATAATTACAAGTTTTATATGTTTATTGCCCCAAATTTAATAATCTTTCCAAATAACATATTTGTGTACTGTTTTGACAATTCCAAATGTATTTAAAATTCAAACTTAAATAATTCAAATGCTAATTTATAAATTCAATAACTAATTATTTATTAATCCAATAAATGCAAATAAAATATGTTTTCCATACCATTTTGCATAACCTATTCAAATATAATTTTTGTTTTCTGTTTTGAATAATTTAAATTGCCTAAATAATTTAATACTTGTTTAATTCAATTAAAATTGCTAAAATCATAACTTGCTCAAAATAAAATATTTTTGAACATGCAAAATATGTTTTCAACCCACCAAAGTGTGGACTTTGCAAGTGTGAATTTGAAATTATGTTTTGACTAAATAAAATTCAATTAATATTCAAACTTGTTTTAAATTCAATTAAAACTTGTTTAATATTGTTTAAGTCATAATAAATTCATCCTAACTCCTATTTCAACATTTAAAACATGTAATCCAACTAAAATTTGATGCACTTTCCAAATATAAATTTTGTTTGCTGTTTTGAACAATTTAAATTGCTGAAAACAACTGTTTCTTAATAATTGCATTTAAATTGCCAAAATAATAACTTGCTCCTTTTAAATCCAATTCTAACAAATGAAATATGTTTCCCATGCAAAATTAAACCACCATTTCAAATATAAAATTTATTTCATGTCTTGAATAATTAAAATTGGTTAAATAATTTAAACCTTGTTTAATTCATTTAATATTGCTAAATTTATAACTAGATCAAAACAAATTCTTTTGGGGACATATAAACTATGTTTTCAAACCATCAAAGCATAACCTTTACAAACATGAACTTGGTTTAATGTTTTGATCAAATAAAATTCAATTAACATCCACACTTGAATTAATTCCAATTTAATTCTTGTTTAACTTGTTTAATTCCTAAATAATTTATTTGAAATCCTTTTTCAATAAGTGAAACATGTATTCCATCTAAAAGTGTGTGTTCTTTTCAAATATGAACTTTGTTATCTATTTTGAACAATTAAAATTGATGAAAATAATAATTGTTGGTGTGACATGTCTAAGTAACCCAAAATTTCTAAACTTACTAAATGATTTCCAAAACTTGTTAACTCCTTTTATCACTTGCATCTATTATTGTTATTTGCTGTTATTTTGTTGTTATCATCATGCATGCATCATGCTAACAACTTTCATATAATAATAAATTGTAAATCATCTGTTCCACTTAATTCATGGACCCTTCCCATATGCAACTCAAAATTGCATAGGGGTCCATCTTAATTGTGTTACATGTCACTTAGTTTATTTGATGCAACCATTAACTTGCCATGCATCATCTTGATTGTGCACAATGCCATGATAATGATTGTTTATATTTCTGCCTTGTTTGTTTGCTTCTTCTCGGATAAACGACGACGTTGAGACCGACGATACTTACGACACCCTTCTAAGGAGTTAGCTCAGTACCAGGCTACTGGGTTTGCAGGCAAGTTATCACTCACATGAACCACTGTGTTCCTTTCAACATTGATTACCGATACTTTCCGTTGTTCTTTTCTGCTAGCCTTAGTAGTAGTTGTTTCTGTTACGAACCCATCACATGAATCCCTTAACCTTGATATTGCCTCACCTCCACTCCTATCACCCCTTGGTTGAGCCAGTGTCTTACTAGCATGCTTAGGTTGCTTTTGCTCGAGTCTGTTACCCGTTACTTTCTGTTACTATTTCTATTACGTTGTGGGGGCTCGATGTTAATCAATCAATCATGCTAATGGTATTGTTAAATAATAACTTGATGTTAAGGCACCGGCAGGAGGCCCTTTGTGGTTTTGAGGCCTGCTAGTGTCGACCCTAATAGGAAAAGGGTCTTGTCTACTGATCCATGATGAGCGCACTAACCGCATGTGGGAAGCGAGTATGGGCGCCCCCCTCAATTTGATTCGATTCGCATCTCGTCCAAATCGCCTCATTTAGTTCGTGTTTTCCATTTGCCGCATGCATGTTTTTGCGAGCCCAGGCCAGGGTGGAACTTTTGTAGTCGGCATATAGGGGGACACGTTCTTAGAGTGCTATGAGGGTCCATTTCTTCTGGGCTCGATTAGCCGTGCGCCCAAGGTTCTTTGGGCTTGATACGAAGAAGAGTCGAGTTGTGTAGAGTGCCCCGCTTGGTGGAAGTGCATTTCCATCTGGCGGGTTATTCTTGCGTGTACGGCCAAATTGGTGCAACCCTACAGGGATAATCTTCTCGAGAAGCCGTGTTTTCCGCGGTTATGGATTACTTGGTGAAAGTACTGGCTAACAAGTACTCAGGACAACTTAAACATACTGATCAAACATGTTACACCCAATGATTAATAACTTGACTAGTAATAGGTTGATGACATAATAACTTGATTCACTTTTAATACAACTGCGTGAGTTATCCTCGGATTGCTTCTTTGGATAAGGGGCGAGATCCAGGATGGGTTTGTTTGAAGTTATCTTTCAGTTGGTTACAATACTCGATCTTATCTTCGTTCTGTTAGCCGGAAGTGATAGAATCTCTGTAGTTGTTTAGCGCAGCCAGTTGCAGCATCTTTTATATCCCTTTTCTTCCGTTGAACCCAAGGCATCTGTGCTTGGTGTTGACGGGCTACACCTTGGTGAATTGTGAGTCTTGCTTGCCTGTACGTTTATGTACTGACCCCTTTGGGGCTGTGGTTTCCGCAGACCTACGTTTCCGAGGATCTACATGGTGGCAACTACGTGGAGTATGACGAGACTGCTGACGAGTAGATAGCGGACCCGGGCAGGATCCGAGACTTCGTGGATGGGCTCCGTCTTTTCGTTTCCGGCCTCTTAGGCCTATTTGGTTCTTGTCTGTACTCAGACATGTTGGATGCTTCCGCTGTGATGTAATGATGTATTGTTGGGGCATGTGCCCTCTGAATGATTGTATTTGCTATCTCTGCTCTAATGAGAGCCATTTGCAACTTATTTCAATCTTTTGTGTCGTAGAGATTTGTTGTGATATCAGTTGTTCAACGCCGTTGACGTACCATGTGTGTATGTTTTGAAGTACGTCAACGGAAGTGTCCTGATTTCTATGGGATAGTTTACGTCGACGCTGAACAGATAGGGGTTGGTTGTCACACATACGTGTGTTGGCCTACTCGTAAGAGGACGCGGGTGCCGGTAAGCCCCGTAATCCAATCTACTACTGTTCAACGGAACGGCGAGTATCCTCTAGAAGTCCGGGTGCGACAAATGGTATCAGAGCCTGTCTGCCTGTAGGATCCCTTTTTACTGGTCGCAGTTGAGTCTAGAAACTATTTTGTAGCTATATAGGAAAAAGGAAACGTGAGAGTAGGAATTCTGTTCTTTTTCTTCTTTTCCCCACCCTCCCTCCCTTTTCTGGTAAGGAAGTGCAACGTTGATTTTTTCCCTTCTCATCTAAACTTTCAAGTTAGGTTTTCACGTGTTTTGGGTTCTCCGTAGTACCTCAGGAGTTTTGTGCTCGTTTTCCCCGGTGTTGCTTCGTTATCCTGTTCTTCTAAAGAACATTTCGTCCGTTGAAATCTTGTTGTTGTTTCCACTTCAATTCTTCTACCGGCGTCGAATCAAAGTTTCCCCGTTCATCTGCTAAACTCTATTCCAGCTAAAGTGTTGTTTGATATCGGAGCATCGCATTCCTTTGTGTCAAAAATTCTAATGGGAGGCCACATATTCCTCGTTTCTCTCATGTTGCTGATTCTGACATTGATCTCATTTTTGGTGTTGGATTGATGTCAATAACTCTGTTCCACCCTTATTACAGATAGTCTATTCTCCAAATGAATCAAATTCTTTTCAGCTATACACCCTACATACAAAACTTTTACCTCTACTTGAAAATGTTCCGGTGGTTTCCAAATTCCCCGACGTCTATCCAATGTGCACGATGTGTTTCACGTGTCACAGCTCAAGAGGATCTTCCCAAGAAGTATCCGGACCTTTTCTTTTCTCAGTAGGAATCTCGGGGCGCGATTCCTTCAAGGGGGGGCGTTTTGTAACAGCCCAAGTATGAAAACCATCCCCTTAGAATGTTTGTTTCATGCTTGTTAAAGTATTGCATCATGTCATCATATTGTTGCATTTGTTTCTTTTGTTTTGCATCTGTTATTCTTTGTTTTTCACAATGAAAATCAAACAAATTCAACTGCTTTGTTTTCATACTTGTTCTGTTACAACTTTTGGAATAAAAATAACAAATGAAAACAACCAATTTGTTCCATTTTATTTCCATGTTGATCACTCATTAAATTGTTGGTTTGATCAATCAATTGTTTCCAAATTGCAATCAAAAATTCAAATCAAAGCACCAAAACAAAATCACTTTGAAATCATGTTGAGGTCAAAACAAATCTACTCTATTTGTTTTTAATAACATAGGGGTCACCCTATTTAAAAGTGTGTTCTTATTAATATTCATCTAATAAAGAAACTCTTTCAATTTTGGTTATTTTTCTAAACAACACCAATTTCCAAGTCATCAAAACTACCAATCTATTCTAATAACTTTAATCACATTAATCAGTAGGGTTCACCCTACTAAAACCTTTGTTTTCAATATTATTTTATTTAATAACAAATAGCTCTAAATTTGAATTAATTTCTAACAACACCTTAAATTTGCAAGTTTTGGAAAAACAAAGTTGTCAATTAGTTGACATTATAAAAACCAAGCTAACTATAATTTTTACCAAATTTTTACTAACCTAAATAACCATCCTTTTCTTCCAAATTGATTTCTGCAAAAAAAAAGTAAAACAGAAAAAAGAAAAAGAAATTTTACCTGCGTGGGGGGGAAGCCATTTGGCCCAGCCCACTTACCTTGCGCAGCGGCCCGAAAACGGTTCGCTAGCGGCCGCCCCCGTCGTCATCAGGTACGGCACGCCATCCGTGTGTGCCACGGCGGCAACGGAGCACACCGACGGCCGTCCTCGACTTCCTGGCCCCTATAAGAGCTACCTAGGACCCCTAGACCTAACCCTATCCCTAGGAACCTCTCTCCCCTCGCGCCGCCGCTGTTCCCTCTCTCTCCCGTCGAAAATCACTCTCTGAACCTCACTGTCACCTCGCCGGAGGCGCCGTTCTCTGAACCTCGTCGAACCACCGCCGCCTCGACGCGCCATTCACTAACCTGGCTGCGGGAACGAGCTCGTCTCACCTTCCTCTCTCTGTTGGACACACTAATTACCCCGGAGTCCCTCGGGTTCGTCGCCGCCGTCAACGACCTCGCTTTCGGCCACCGCGACGCCGACTCTGAATCCCGGCGCGCCGTCGTCGCTGCTGTGCCCCTCGTGGTGCTCTGACCATGGGGATCGACCGCCCACCACCTCCTCATCCTTCTGGACACCTTCCTCGAGCTCAAGGTGGCCTGGATGCGCGCCGCCATCGTCGCTGCTGCCGCCGGCGTCGACCACGTCCACGTCGCGCCTCTGCATCGACGACATCCGCCGGTGAGCGTCCGTGTTCCCCTCCTCCTCTCCTCTCTGTGGCATCCGAGCACGTTTCTGCACACGCACACAACCAATCGCAGCGAGCACGGCCACGGTCCTCTCCCCGCCGGCGAGCCACGAACTTGTTCTGTTATGTCGCGGAACCTTTTGTTCGATAGTTAAATTCAGGGCACGCGCTTGTAACACCTCATCCTGCCCGCGTTGCTTAGTCTGACAAGAATCGAATCGCAGCTGCACTGGTTTCAGGCTAACGAGCGCGTAGCGCAGGGGGCGGGTTCGATCCCTCGCACCCGCACGGGGAAAACCCCATCTTTTTGCACGCCCCCTGTCGCGCATGCCCCACCCGTCAGCGAGCCTGGTTGCCACGCGAGCGTGCACTGCGCCACGTTGGCCCCTGGCCCATGCGGCAGTGGCTGCGTGTAGCTGCCACTCGGTAACAAAAGTTAACCTGTACTGTTTTTATTTTCCAAATCAATTTAAATAACAGTTTTAACACTTAAACTTTAAACTTTAATATCTTTAAATCTATAAGCCCAATAATTACAAGTTTTATATGTTTATTGCCCCAAATTTAATAATCTTTCCAAATAACATATTTGTGTACTGTTTTGACAATTCCAAATGTATTTAAAATTCAAACTTAAATAATTCAAATGCTAATTTATAAATTCAATAACTAATTATTTATTAATCCAATAAATGCAAATAAAATATGTTTTCCATACCATTTTGCATAACCTATTCAAATATAATTTTTGTTTTCTGTTTTGAATAATTTAAATTGCCTAAATAATTTAATACTTGTTTATTTCAATTAAAATTGCTAAAATCATAACTTGCTCAAAATAAAATATTTTTGAACATGCAAAATATGTTTTCAACCCACCAAAGTGTGGACTTTGCAAGTGTGAATTTGAAATTATGTTTTGACTAAATAAAATTCAATTAATATTCAAACTTGTTTTAAATTCAATTAAAACTTGTTTAATATTGTTTAAGTCATAATAAATTCATCCTAACTCCTATTTCAACATTTAAAACATGTAATCCAACTAAAATTTGATGTACTTTCCAAATATAAATTTTGTTTGCTGTTTTGAATAATTTAAATTGCTGAAAACAACTGTTTCTTAATAATTGCATTTAAATTGCCAAAATAATAACTTGCTCCTTTTAAATCCAATTCTAACAAATGAAATATGTTTCCCATGCAAAATTAAACCACCTTTTCAAATATAAAATTTGTTTCATGTTTTGAATAATTAAAATTGGTTAAATAATTTAAACCTTGTTTAATTCATTTAATATTGCTAAATTTATAACTAGATCAAAACAAATTCTGTTGGGGACATATAAACTATGTTTTCAAACCATCAAAGCATAACCTTTACAAACATGAACTTGGTTTAATGTTTTGATCAAATAAAATTCAATTAACATCCACACTTGAATTAATTCCAATTTAATTCTTGTTTAACTTGTTTAATTCCTAAATAATTTATTTGAAATCCTTTTTCAATAAGTGAAACATGTATTCCATCTAAAATTGTGTGTTCTTTTCAAATATGAACTTTGTTATCTATTTTGAACAATTAAAATTGATGAAAATAATAATTGTTGGTGTGACATGTCTAAGTAACCCAAAATTTCTAAACTTACTAAATGATTTCCAAAACTTGTTAACTCCTTTTATCACTTGCATCTATTATTGTTATTTGCTGTTATTTTGTTGTTATCATCATGCATGCATCATGCTAACAACTTTCACATAATAATAAATTGTAAATCATTTGTTCCACTTAATTCATGGACCCTTCCCATATGCAACTCAAAATTGCATAGGGGTCCATCTTAATTGTGTTACATGTCACTTAGTTTATTTGATGCAACCATTAACTTGCCATGCATCATCTTGATTGTGCACAATGCCATGATAATGATTGTTTATATTTCTGCCTTGTTTGTTTGCTTCTTCTCGGATAAACGACGACGTTGAGACCGACGATACTTACGACACCCTTCTAAGGAGTTAGCTCAGTACCAGGCTACTGGGTTTGCAGGCAAGTTATCACTCACATGAACCACTGTGTTCCTTTCAACATTGATTACCGATACTTTCCGTTGTTCTTTTCTGCTAGCCTTAGTAGTAGTTGTTTCTGTTACGAACCCATCACATGAATCCCTTAACCTTGATATTGCCTCACCTCCACTCCTATCACCCCTTGGTTGAGCCAGTGTCTTACTAGCATGCTTAGGTTGCTTTTGCTCGAGTCTGTTACCCGTTACTTTCTGTTACTATTTCTATTACGTTGTGGGGGCTCGATGTTAATCAATCAATCATGCTAATGGTATTGTTAAATAATAACTTGATGTTAAGGCACCGGCAGGAGGCCCTTTGTGGTTTTGAGGCCTGCTAGTGTCGACCCTAATAGGAAAAGGGTCTTGTCTACTGATCCATGATGAGCGCACTAACTGCATGTGGGAAGCGAGTATGGGCGCCCCCCTCAATTTGATTCGATTCGCATCTCGTCCAAATCGCCTCATTTAGTTCGTGTTTTCCATTTGCCGCATGCATGTTTTTGCGAGCCCAGGCCAGGGTGGAACTTTTGTAGTCGGCATATAGGGGGACACGTTCTTAGAGTGCTATGAGGGTCCATTTTCTTCTGGGCTCGATTAGCCGTGCGCCCAAGGTTCTTTGGGCTTGATGCGAAGAAGAGTCGAGTTGTGTAGAGTGCCCCGCTTGGTGGAAGTGCATTTCCATCTGGCGGGTTATTCTTGCGTGTACGGCCAAATTGGTGCAACCCTGCAGGGATAATCTTCTCGAGAAGCCGTGTTTTCCGCGGTTATGGATTACTTGGTGAAAGTACTGGCTAACAAGTACTCAGGACAACTTAAACATACTGATCAAACATGTTACACCCAATGATTAATAACTTGACTAGTAATAGGTTGATGACATAATAACTTGATTCACTTTTAATACAACTGCGTGAGTTATCCTCGGATTGCTTCTTTGGATAAGGGGCGAGATCCAGGATGGGTTTGTTTGAAGTTATCTTTCAGTTGGTTACAATACTCGATCTTATCTTCGTTCTGTTAGCCGGAAGTGATAGAATCTCTGTAGTTGTTTAGCGCAGCCAGTTGCAGCATCTTTTATATCCCTTTTCTTCCGTTGAACCCAAGGCATCTGTGCTTGGTGTTGACGGGCTACACCTTGGTGAATTGTGAGTCTTGCTTGCCAGTACGTTTATGTACTGACCCTTTTGGGGCTGTGGTTTCCGCAGACCTACGTTTCCGAGGATCTACATGGTGGCAACTACGTGGAGTATGACGAGACTGCTGACGAGTAGATAGCGGACCCGGGCAGGATCCGAGACTTCGTGGATGGGCTCCTTCTTTTCGTTTCCGGCCTCTTAGGCCTATTTGGTTCTTGTCTGTACTCAGACATGTTGGATGCTTCCGCTGTGATGTAATGATGTATTGTTGGGGCATGTGCCCTCTGAATGATTGTATTTGCTATCTCTGCTCTAATGAGAGCCATTTGCAACTTATTTCAATCTTTTGTGTCGTAGAGATCTGTTGTGATATCAGTTGTTCAACGCCGTTGACGTACCATGTGTGTATGTTTTGAAGTACGTCAACGGAAGTGTCCTGATTTCTATGGGATAGTTTACGTCGACGCTGAACAGATAGGGGTTGGTTGTCACACATACGTGTGTTGGCCTACTCGTAAGAGGACGCGGGTGCCGGTAAGCCCCGTAATCCAATCTACTACTGTTCAACGGAACGGCGAGTATCCTCTAGAAGTCCGGGTGCGACATTAAATCACAGAATAGCCCCTGTATTTAAAATTTGAATATCTTTTGTATTTCAAATCCAAATAAAATATATAAAATATGTTTTCTGTACCAAATTTAATTCTCTACATGTTTAAATCATTTGTTTACTGTTTTGAACATTTCAAATGTTTTCAAAATTCAAATTCAAACAACTCATTTCAAATTTGGTCAATTTCATAACTAATTCAAATTTAATTCAAATGTCACATATAAAATATGTTTTCCATGCCAAATTGAACCACCTTTTCAAATATAAACTTTGTTACCTGTTTTGAATACTTTAAATTGGTCAAATAATTTAAACCTTGTTTAAATCATTTAAAATTGCTAAATTCATAACTTGGTCAAATTAAATTCTTTTTGAACAAATAAAATATGTTTTCAAACAAGAAAAGTATAAACTTTTCAAATATGAATTTTGTTAAATGTTTTGAACAAATAAAAATTCAAATAATTTCATACTTGATTTAAATTCATTTAAATCTTGTTTAAACTTGTTTAATTCATAATTATTTCATTTTAATTCCTTTTTCAACAAATGAAACATGTATTCCACCTAAAATTTTGTGTTCTTTCCAAATATGAACTTTGTTGTCTATTTTGAACAATTAAAATTGGTGAAAACAACAAATGCTTGTGTAACTCCTTTAAGAAGCCAAATTCCATAACCTAATAAATAAATTTCCAAACTTGGTAAACACCTTTTCAAATTGAAGCTAATGTTGTTTTCTCATTGTTTTCCTCATCCATGCATCATTCTAATCAACTTTCACATGATGGTTAATTGTAGATCATTTAATTCAACCTTAATTCATGGGCTTTTCCATATGCAATCCAAATTGCATATGGGCCCATTTAATTATGTTACCATGTCAGCTAGCTTATCTTTGATGCATCAATTAAATTGCCATGCATCATCCCATGTTTGTGCATTATGCCATGTTATTGATTGTTTGTCTCTCTGCGTTGTTTGCTTCTTCTCGAATAGACGACGACGTTGAGACAGACGAGGTTTACGACACTACTTCAGAGGAGTTAGATCAGTACCAGTGTCGTGGTGGTGTCACGGCAGATGCCATGGGATGGCTAAAGATGTGGGGACGAAGGACGCTGGAGGTGCTCGGGGAGGGATCACGCGACGAGTAGCCGCGTGAGGTACAAAGTAAACACTGCAAACAACACGATCTACCCAGGTTCAGGGCCCTCGTGAGGAGGTAAAACCCCTACTCCTGCCTTTCTTTGTGTATTCTGGTGTCTCACCGAGTAGCCACAGTACAATGGATCTTGCTACCGAGTAGCCACTCCTCTCTCTACGTGATGAATTAGGTCAAGAACCTAGGGTTTCCTCAGTTCAATCTCAACGTGCCCCTCGCAGGAGGCGGCGGGGCACCTTATATACCTGGTGCCCAGCCGGATACGTCCAAACCTAGACAAGTGTCGACATAGTGTGCACATCGTCCTTCTTTCGAGTTCCCGCTGGCAGCTTTGGTTCCTAATCTTGGCTGCTTCTGTAAAGTCGTTGGGCAAAACCAAGGGGACAGACTGGTATCACTGTGCCAAGCACAGAGTAGGCCCCCCTTATCCTGCGACCGCCTGCTTCCATGCTGTCACTGTCAGACAGGCCGGTCCCAGATGAACAGTAGTTTGAATAGTGCCAAGTACGGACCCAGGATACACGGGATCCTGTGTCAGAACGGCTCCTTTGACTTTCTGGCCCGAGTAGGTTCCCGCCATTTTTACTCGGGCCAACTCTTCTACTCGAATGGACAGAACTTGATTGATATCTCCTTCCGGTCATCTTGAGGTGAGACCGAGTAGCAGTCGACCGGGTAGCAAGTACCGGGTAGTCGGCTACTCGACCAAACCTTTCTTCTGTAAGTCGCCTTTACCACTTGCCTTTACCCTACTCGGGGGTAACCCCCGACAGCAGTCCCCGAAGCTGGTTGAGTCTTGCGAACTCGTTCACTAGGCTCTGCCAGCTTAAAACCAATCTTTGCAACATAGCCCTTGAACCTCAAGATGCCGAGTAAAAGACCTCCGAGTAGTACTCTAGAAAGTACCTTGAGTTTCCTGTCTTCCGAGTAGCGCCAGCTTTCTACTCTGTAACCGAGTAACAAGACTTAGAGAATTTCTCCTCTGGCGTCTCTGTAGCGCACAGCCCTATCCAGCCTTCCGTGCTGCGACTGGACGCGTGTCAAGCATCCGTGACCCCGTCGTTTCGCTGCCACGACACGACGTGCCACGCGCCCAGTTTTCACGGGGCGGGCCCACCGGCTCGTTATGTCCCATCAAGCGCAGTAATTGGCCACGATCTGGTAGTGGGATCAGCTGCGGCCGTTACGCGCGCGCCTCACGCGTGCGTGCGTTTCTAACCGGCCACAAACTCCACCACACGAAGATCCTGGCCACGATCGATCCCACTACCCCGATGGTAACGGTAATCTGCGGAGAGGGTATATATACCCCCGACGGTAACTTCCCCTTCTTCCTCCTCCGCTCTTTCCTCTTTCTCTGCCCTGCTCTTTCTTCTCCGCCAAGCTCTCCGCCGCTGCGCTACTGCTCGCGCCGCTGCGGATTCGTTTTCTCCACCCAATCTCTCCAACTCTCCACCATCCGCTCGCCCCTTGCCATGGCTGCTCGCGCCGGCTGGGCTGGTTCGCACGTCACCGTCGATGACTGCGCCTGGCTCGTGAACACCCGGAGGGTTCCTCCCGGTGTTCAGTGCCGGCCGTCCGACGGCGAACTTGTTCCGGCTCCGCGGGCGGGCGAGCATGTCGTCTTCCTCGCGCACTTCGCGCGAGGATTCGGCTTGCCGGCATCGGACTTCCTGCGCTCCTTCCTGGATCACTTCGGTGTCCAGATGCACCACCTCCCTCCAAACGCCATTGTCTTCCTAGCCTATCACACCGTGGTGTGCGAGGCCTTTCTAGGCGTCCGCCCCACGGTGGATACTTGGCTGAAATACTTTCACCTCCGTCATCAGAGTAAGGGGAAAAAGGACGGCGCGGCCGGTGGCAGTCGGGTAACCGACACCGGCAGCGCCATGATGCTGCAGCGGGCGGGAACCAACCATCCTCGCATCAAGGGGTTGGATTCCGTCCGTATGTGGCAGAAATCGTTCCTCTACGTCAAGAACATCCCCGCCACGGAAGGGGGACCGATAGTGGATCGCATCAATCTGCCCGCGTGGAGCAACCGAGCTCCAACCGGGCAGAATTTGAAGACGAAGCCCTCCAACGACCGCAACGCGATACAGATGGAGGAGCAGCTCGCCTACCTCATCGGCCAAGGGCTCAGGAGCGACGATCCCGTCGCTTGCTGGATCAAGAATCGCGTGCTGCCGCTGCAGCGGCGCGCCCATCCAATGTGCTACCTGGGAGGCCCTCGTGATTGCACCCGCACGACCACACTCGAGCTCAGCGACGCGGATGTCGCCGACCACGCGAGGTCGATTCTGACCACGAGCCTCCCCGACGACTGGGAGTATGGCTTCACCCCTTTCAGTCGCACGAAGCCGATCCCCCGGGTACGTTCTCCTTATTCCGCTCTCAACATATGCCATCCGACTAGAAACTCTTCTCTCTGGGTTGCGACTAGCAATTGCTTTCTGCACCGAGTAGATTATTCTATCGAACTGCCTAGGCTTAGTATGCTTGATGTTTGCACGCCTTGTCGAGTAGTATATCTGGATGCAATACTTAGGCTTACTGTGCTTGGTGTTTGCACGCCTTGCCGAGTAGGACACCTAGCAAATCTCTTTAGGCTTAGTGTGCTTTTTGCCCGCACGCCTATCCGAGTAGAATGCCCTTGCGCTACTCGGCTAATTCGTTACGATTCTCTGTTCTTCAGGTCCTTGACCGCCAGATTACCGAGAGCTGTGAGCTCTTTGAGGGCAATTGGTACGCCGACCGGGAAGAAGATGATGTGGCCTCCCTCGAGGCCACGGATCAGATTAACCTCCCTCATTCTCCCACAATGGAGAAGCAGCATGCAGGAACGTCTCTCCGCGACTGGTCTGAAGACGAAGATGCAGGTAATCGGATTTTTCCTGTTCTGTCCGCGAGAAAAACTAACCCTTTGCCTGTTGTTTCTGAATCTTTCCCTTTTCGTCTCGATCCTTGCAGATGATGCCGATGCTGAGGACGGGGGAGAGGATGAGGATGAGGACGAGGCAACCTTGGTCGTCCGTCCTCTATCAATTGCTGCACCTGCTACCCGCAAGCGGGCCGGCAGCGGTGCCCTAGAGCCCCCCGCCAAGAAGAAGAAACCCGCCGAGAAGACGACCAAGAAGGCGGTCGTGAAGAGAACGAGACGAACGATCCCCTCCACCAAAGCGTAAGTTTTCTTCTCGGTCAATTTCCAATTTCGTACTTTGCTGTTTCTCTTATTCTTCCTCTGCTTCCCTCTAATTTCTGACTTTTCCTTTCTCACCAGAGCTCCCTTAGATGCGAACGCTGCTCTCGCGCCTGACCAGGCCAAGAAACAAGCTGCCATCGACGTCGACAAAGTTGTCGACCTCGAGGGCGACGAGGACGACACCACCAACACGCAAGCGGGGCCTGAGCAACAGTCCCGCGCCGATCCAGATGCGCAGGACGCCGCTCACCAGGACAGGCCCCCTTCTCCTCCGGCTAGCACCGCCGAGGAGCATCAAGAGGAAGACCAGGAGATGCGTGATGATGACGCCGCCGTCGAGCGGCAAGAAGCTGAACATGAGCAGCCAGCCACAGGCGCTGCCGGACAAGAGGATCCCGCTGCCGAGCAGCGGGTAGAAGATACAGTCATGACTGAGGAGTATCCCCTGAGCAGTGCGCAACCAGGCGCTGCACAGAGTAGCGCGCAACCAGATGCTGCACAAAGTGGTGGGTCCGTGGTGCCACCCATTGATCAAGGCTCTGCACCGCCAGATTCCTCCTTGGTGCCACAGACCAAGGACGCAGCCAGCCCTCCTGCCGGGCGAGTAACCAGGAAACAAGCCCTAGATGCTGCCGAGAAGGAGGCAGCCGAGAAGAAGGCAGCCGAGGAAGGGAAAACCGAGAAGAAGGAAACCGAGACGCAGAAGATCGAGAAGCCAACTGCTCAGAAAGAGAAGGCTCTGAAGCGAGCTAGCGAGTTGATGCCGCCGCCCACATCATCTGGCCCGTCCCGTCAGGTGGCTATTCGCAATCCTGGCGCGGCTGCTGCCGGTTCTGCTGCCGCTGCTGCCGCTGCATCTGAGCATCCCTGCTACCCGGACTACATGGTGAAGGTTAGCCAGCAGCACCAAATCGGCCTTTCCGTCGAGGACCGGAAGCTTGCTCTCAGAAAAGGAAGGAAAGCCTTGGCGGTAAACACTAGGCCTCCAGCTCCCAATCAAGACAGGTCCACCTCCATTGCTTCCCGTGGACCCCAGGCTCAGGCGATATCGTCTGAGAGCCTCGAGCAGGTACTCGACTTGGTTGGTTTCATTGATGCCAAGTGGGATAGCAGTATTCTCGGCAATACCAACTGGAATGGCACCACACTGGGCGACATCGATCATATGCGGGTCGACTGGAACAAGGTGGACTTGGGCTCCAAGCCCATGACCGTCTCCTCCAACACCGCTACTCTTGCTGCCAAGATGTTCGTGCACCGCAAGAACGCAGAAGATCTCGAGCAGTCTTACGCGGTAAGCCTTGACTTATCCTTTCCGAGTTGCATCTTTTCTTCTTTTCTACTCGTCTTCCTTTTCCTTAGCCATCACCCAGTCCCCGAGATTCTGGCCGAGTAGACGAATACTCTCTTGAGTGATCGTCTTCTCGGGTTGAATCTCAACTTCTTTGTCTAACTCTTTTCTCTTTCACTTCTCAGAATAGCGTTCTGAAACGGACTAACTTGCACCGTCAACTTCTCTGGAACCACGCTGTCGCCAAGAGGCGTATTGCTGCTCTGGAGAAGGAGAAAGTAGCTGCCGAGGCAGCCGACAAGGAAGTCATGAACAGCACCATGAGGCTGTCTGAAGTTGAAGGTACGCTTCTAGCTACGCGGTTCTTGCGTTTTCTGTTTACGCCCGCTTCTGCTTTTTGCGCTGACCATTTCTACTCTGCAGGGAAACTGAAAGCCCTAGCTGACGAACACGAGAATTGCCGTGCCTTTGTTGCGAACGGCGAGACCACCATCAAGAAACTTGAAGGTAATCCACTGTCTACTCGGTTTGCCCTTGTGTCTGTTTCTTTTGCTTTTCCGCTGATCGCGCTTTGCTCTTTTCAGAAGATCATAAGAAATTTGTTGAAGAACACCAAGCCTGCCTCAAACCTGAAGAGGTGCAGCAGCAGTTGTCCAGCCAGGCCGTTGAACTGGTAAAGGAGCACACTACGGAGATGGAGAAACTCCAACTCCAGCTGCAGAAGGCACTCCAGGATGCTCTCGACCTTGGCGCCGAGAGGGACAGAGTTATCGCCGAGAAGGCCAAGGCTGAGACAACTTTCAATGCCAAGATAAAAGCCCTCGAGCAGGAGTGCGAAGTACTGACAAAGGCCAATGCTGGGCTCTTTTCTCAGCTGGATGGTCTGCGCTTGCTTGAGGAGAAGCATGTATCCAATGAGGAGGAATGGAAAATCCAGCTGCAGCAGCTGCGCCACGAGCTGAATAGTAAGTTTTCTCCTCTCTGCATCTCTTCTTCTCGGTCCTATCTCTTCTCTGATTCCGTTACTGAATTTCTCACTTGCCTTTCGCAGGAATCTTCCCTGACCTCGTGTCCGCTTGCGCGCCAGCTTTGGCCAAGGCCCAAGCAGCTCGTATTGAGAAGGGCGAGGCTGCGGACACCAGAGCCGAGATCGAGGACAGCCTGCTGGTGATGCGAGGGCATTTCGAACGCCTAGCCGGCGTGGGCACCGACCTGGTGCGCGTCGGCTTCGAGCTCCACAAGCTATTCTGGCCTGAAGATCCCGCGCCGACAACCATCGGTGGCCTTGCTCTGAAGCTGCGCAATGTGAAGGCCGAATTGAAGAAGTGGCGCGCCTCGGGAGCTCGGGCGGGTGCTGATTTGATGCTGCTCTGCGTCGCCTCCTGGTATGAGAACCTTAACATCGAGATCATCCGCGGGAAGCGCGACAACTCCAGGTGGGAGACGGACCCCAGCTGCGTGACCACGCGCAAGCTGATTGCGCATGAGGTTGCGGAGTATGCCGACACAGCCACCTTCGTTGATGGGCTCCCTGAACCCGACACCGAAGTGGAGGAGGAAGAGGACGAGGCCGGAGAATCAGATCCCGAGCTGGCCTTCTTCGATTCTCCCGCTGGCGAGGC
Source organism: Alopecurus myosuroides (assembly GCA_028641055.1). NCBI lineage: Eukaryota > Viridiplantae > Streptophyta > Magnoliopsida > Poales > Poaceae > Alopecurus > Alopecurus myosuroides. The sequence goes on along the minus strand of CM054060.1, from coordinate 190,788,670 downwards.
CGGGAAAGGGAAGGCTGCAGTCGTCGCGAGTAGCGACGAGGAGTACGAGGAGATCGACACCGCCGCACTCGATTTCGGCACCTCCTCGGGAGCCGCCCTCGACGACACGGTACGCCCCCAAGGCCAAGCTTCTGATTCTTCCCTGGCCACAGGGCCTGTCTCGGTGGCCACGGCCACCTCAGACCCGGTAGCCACCGAGCACGATGTCGAGATGGGGCAGTCCGCCACCGTCCACTCGGAAGCGGACGCGACCAACGCCAGCGCCGAAGAAGAGGCTGCGAAGACAGTTGACGCTAGCTCGGAGGCGGAGGCGACCAGGACCACCACCGAAAATGAAGCAGCCAATGCCAGCACCGACAACACCGCTTCCTCAACATGATTTTATCCTGCAAACTTTTTACTCGAACATTTATCAGATCCCCGGGATGCCGGGAGCAAATGTATCAGACTATTTATCTTGTTGCTTGCTACTCAATTTTATTCCCACTTATTATCTTTGATTTAATCAATTTGAGCAGCCTTGGCTCAATGCCGGGTTGCGTTAGTATACGAGTCCCCGAGTTGCATTTCTTATTCACTCTCTCTTTTCGTCTCAGCTCTACCCGCAACTTGTTGCTTTTTTGGTATTCGAGTCACAAGAGTCAAAGAGCAGAGCTGCAAATACTTAGCCGCTTAGAAACAAACATAGCAACGCAGCCCACCACTTAGCCGAAAAGATAAGACAGAGAGCAAAAGTAACAAACATCCTACTCGGTTCCTGCACTCTTTTCTTCCTTAGCGATTTTTCTTGTGCTCATTGACCTTTTGCTTGTTCTCTTGCTTGCCATGAAGCCGGGTTTCGGACAGCAGCAAAGTCGAAGAGTTGGCATATAGGTTTAGACACAGTACTCAGTACGCTTATGAATTTTGAAGTGGAGCAACCGAATAGGCAAACAGCAGAACCGAGTAGAAACACTTGGAGCAAATTTAGGTGAGGGCAGTCCCCGAGTTCAATTTGAGATTGCAGAGTAGAATTAAGAGTACATACACATTTTTGCTCACGAATGGAAACGATGGAGTAGAGCTACATTCCAGGGACGCTTTGATTCCTCTCCAGCTTTATCTGCCCTGTTCGCCTGTGATGGGCGCACATCTACAAGGTAGTACGCATCATTGTGCAGCGCTTTGCTCACAATGAAAGGACCTTCCCATGGAGGAGACAACTTGTGCATCCCGGCTGTGCGCTGCACAAGCCTAAGGACCATGTCTCCTTCTCGGAAAACCCTTGGGTTCACCTTTCGGCTATGATAACGCCGCAGGTTTTGCTGGTAGATAGCCGAACGTGACAGAGTCAGCTCTCTTGCTTCTTCAAGCAGGTCAACGTCGTCTTCTCGAGCTTCTCTCGCCTGCACCTCAGTGTAGAGGGTTACTCGGGGGGAGTCATGCTCTAAGTCTATTGGCAACACGGCCTCAGCCCCGTATACCAAGAAGAATGGCGTGTAGCCGGTTGACCGGTTAGGGGTAGTCCTTAGACTCCACAACACCGCTGGCAACTCGTCTAACCAACACCCAGGTGTTTTCAGCAGTGGCTCAATCAGCCTTGGCTTTATGCCTGCCAGTACCATACCATTTGCTCTTTCAACTTGCCCATTGGAGGCAGGGTGCGCGACTGACGCAACGTCTAGTCGGATATGCTTATCTCTGCAGAACCGCACCATTGCCCCCTCTGCGAAGTTAGTGCCGTTGTCGGTGATTATGCTATGCGGGTAGCCATATCTCATGATCACATCCTTCACGAATTTCACCGCTGTGACCCCATCGCACTTCCGAATAGGCTTCACCTCAATCCACTTGGTGAATTTGTCCACCATGACCAAGATGTGTGTCATGTTGCCTTTAGCCGGCTTGAAGGGGCCAACCATATCCAGGCACTAAACAGCAAACGGCCATGTGATAGGAATTGTTTTCAACTCGGAAGCAGGCATGTGAATCTTACTTGCGAACATCTGGCAGCCATTGCACTTCCTCACGATATCTTCAGCTTGCTGCAGTGCAGTGAGCCAGTAGAAGCCATGCCGAAAAGCTTTCTTGACCAATGCCCGAGAAGAGGCGTGGTGCCCGCATTCTCCTTGATGTATCTCCAACAAGATTTCTCCTCCTTCTTCTGGGTCCACACAGCGTTGCAGCACGCCAGTGGCACTTCTCTTGTGCAGCACATCTCGGACTATAGTGTAGCCCTTGGATCTTCTCTGAATCTGTCTTGCAGCCACCTCATCTTCTGGTAGAGTACCGTCCCTTAGAAAGGATAATATGGGCATAGCCCAACTCGGTGTCTCCCGTGTGGGAAACACTGGTTCGTCCACTTCCATTGGGATGGGTACCTCTGGTTGCTCTTTAGGGATGGGAGCACTTCTCTGAAGCCCAGACCGATTAGCAAGGACTTCCTCAATGAATGCAACAGTCCCCGGGTTAAGGACAGCAGTCCCCGAGTAAGGAGTGGCAGTCCCCGAGTAAGGAGTGGCAGTCCCCGAGTAGGGAGTGGCAGTCCCCGAGTAGGGAGTGGCAGTCCCCGAGTAGGGAGTGGCAGTCCCCGAGTAGGGAGTGGCAGTCCCCGAGTAGAGGACGGCAGTCCCCGGGTTTCCTGTAGCATTCTCCCAGTCAATCTCCATGGGGTCAGATTCCTCACTTGGCAGAGAAGGAACAAATATGGACTCCGAGTTGGGAGAAGGCTTGATGGATGGCTTCCTCAAATGTTCCAAGGCGACTCCCGCCGGGATGGATTGCCGAGAAGATCCCAACTTGGATAACTCATCTGCTGCTTCGTTCTCTACTCGGTGAATGTGTTGGAACTCACAGCCTTCGAAGAACCCAGTCATAGACTGCACCAGGAAGCGATATGATGCCATGTTGGCATCTAGAGCATCCCATGTACCAGAGACTTGCTGCACCACCAGATCTGAATCACCATAGCATATAATACGCTGCACGCCAACCTCCTTGGCTACTCGTAAGCCATGCACCACTGCCTCGTACTCTGCAACATTGTTGGACGCTTTGAAGTGAATCTGCAACACATACTTGAGTTGATCTCGCTTGGGTGACGTAAGCACCACGCCAGCACCAAGGCCTTCCTTCACCTTCGAGCCATCAAAGTGCATCTTCCAGTAGTTAGAAACTGGAGCAGGAGGTTCATACTGCACCTCGGCCCAGTCCACCAGGAATTCCGCCAGAATCTGAGACTTGATGGCTTCTCTTCTCGCATACGCGGGTGCATATGCCGCCAGCTCGATCGCCCACTTGGCTACTCTGCCACTCGCCTCCTTGTTGCCCATGATGTCCGAGATGGGAGCAGAGCTCACGACCGTGATAGGATGCTCCTGGAAATAATGCTTTAGCTTCTTGGCGCCCAGGTACACGCCGTAGGTCATCTTCTGGTAGTGCGGGTAGTTTTGCTTGGAACTGGACAACACTTCACTGAGATAGTATACTGGGCGCTGCACACTCTTGCCTTCTTCTTCTCGTTCCACCACAATCACCACACTGACTACTCGGTTAGTCGCAGCAATGTACAGCAGCATTGGCTCCTTGGGTAGCGGACTAGCCAAGATGGGAGCGCTAGCCAGCATTGCTTTCAGCTCATTGAATGCCACATCCACTTGCGGAGTCCAGACAAACTTGTCACTTTTCTTCATCAATTGATACAGAGGCAGTGCCTTCTCGCCCATTCGGCCCAGAAAACGGCTCAGAGATGCCAAGCAACCAGTGAACTTCTGCACATCCTTCAAGGATCTCGGCAAAGACATGCTCTCAATAGCTTTTATTTTTGAAGGATTAGCTTCAATGCCCCGACTAGACACCAGGAAGCCGAGTAGCTTGCCAGCCGGGACACCAAAGGTGCATTTACTCGGATTCATCTTCATTTTGTACTTGCGTAGGTTAGCAAAGGTTTCCTCCAGGTCGGCAAGAAGAGTATGTGTTTTATTCGTTTTGATGACAATGTCATCTACGTACACCTGCACATTCTTGCCGAGCTGGTCGTGCAAGCATTTCTGCATGCATCTCTGATAGGTTGCACCCGCATTCCTCAAGCCAAAACACATGACACGATAGCAATAAGCCCCGTACGGGGTAATGAAAGCAGTCTTTATTTGATCAGCAGGATTGAGTGCAATCTGGTGGAAACCAGAGTAGGCATCTATGAAAGACAACAGTTCACAACCAGCAGTGGAATCGATCACCTGATCGATGCGAGGTAGCGGGCAAGGATCCTTGGGGCATGCCTTGTTCAAGTCGGTGTAGTCGACACACATGCGCCATGCAGTGGCAGCCTTGGGATCCTCCTTCTTCTTCTCGACCATGACCGGGTTGGCTAGCCAATCCGGATGCAGCACCTCCATGATGAAATTGCTTATAAGTGGCAGCCTTGGGATCCTCCTTCTTCTTCTCGACCATGACCGGGTTGGCTAGCCAATCCGGATGCAGCACCTCCATGATGAAATTGCTTATCAGTAACTTGGTGATCTGGTCACCAATGGCCTTCCTTCTCTCATCTCCGAAGCGGCGCATAGCCTGCTTCACTGGCTTGGCGTCAGGACGCACATGTAATGAGTGCTCAACCAACTCCCTCGGGACTCCTGGTAGATCTTCATTGGACCAGGCGAATACGTCCCGATTCTCACGGAGGAAGTGGATGAGCTCGCTTTCCTATTTCTCCGCCAACCCGGAGCCAATGATGGCTACGCGGTCGGGGAACTCGGGGTCGACCTGGACCTTCTTGGTCTCCTGAGATGCCTGGAATGCAGTCCCATGCTGGGTACTCGGCACGCCTTGCGCGCCAGCTTGCGCGGATTGCGCCATAGCCACCACCTCATACATCTTCTTCTTCTCGGCAGCAATCACCATCGACTCCGCCAACTGGGAACTAGCAGAGGCACACTCCATGGACTTCTTGTAATCACCAGAGATAGTAATTATGCCATTGGGACCAGGGATCTTCATCTTCAGATACGCAACATGGGTAGAAGCCATGAACTTGCTCAGAGCAGGCCTGCCGAGTATAGCATGGTAAGGACTCTGATGATCGACCACCTCGAACTGCAGGCGCTCTGTGCGGCAGTTATCCCTGGTGCCGAATAGCACATCGATCCACACTCGGCCAATCGGGTTGCACGAGATCCCGGGCACAATACCATGGAAGGTGGTCTTGCTGGGCAACATCATGTTCTCGACCAGGCCAAGCTTCTCGAGCGTGTCTTTGTACACGATGTTGATGCTGCTGCCGTTGTCGATTAGCACCTTGCTGAACCTCACATTCTTCTCGGGACCCAGGAAGGTAGGATCCAGCACCAAGGCATAGCTACCCGGATTGGGCATCACCTTGGGATGATCTACTCGGGACCACCTGATCTCCTGGTCGCACCAATACATGTAATGAGGGACAGCAGGAATCACTGCATTGACCTCCATGGCACGCCTGTGCTGTGATTGCTTGTCGACTGGCTCAGAAGTGAAGATCATGTAGCTCTCGTGGTGCTCTTGGTACTGATTGGAGCCTCCGCCCCCATTGTTGCCGTTGTTGTTGTTGTTGCCCTGGTAGTTGTTGTTGTTGCCCCTGTTGTTGTTGTTGTTGCGGTTGTAGTAGTTGTTGTTGTTGTTGTTGCGGTAGCTCTCATTGTTGAAGTTACGGTTGGCTCCTAAAGCCACCTGGTTCACATTCTCTCTTCTCGGGTACACTGGCGGCCGAGCTGCGGGTGCGCGAGTAGGCTGCACATTGGCGTTGGCCGCTGGCAGAGGAGGAGGAGGAGGCAAGCCATCACTCTTGATCACATCCCACCACTCGCACTGCCGAGTAGTGTGGTTAGCAGGCCTCGAGGGGTGGTGAGTGTGAAAACTGCATGGGCCATCCTTCATGTCATCAAAGACAAACTTCTTCGGCTGCTCGGAGTTCCCGCTACCCGACTGAGAGGTGCGAAATGGCTTCTTGTTGCCTTGGCCCTGGTTCTGGTTCTGCCCGTAGGCTCCAGCAGGTTTCTGCCTCTGGCTGCCACCAGCTCCAACAGTCACTGCATTCACCTCTTCCGGATCATACAAAGTATCTACTCGGCGCTTGTTGCGGAACTCGTTGCGCTTGCTGTTGCTGAAGTTTCTTCTCGGCTCAGAGGAGTCCATCAGTGGCTGAGTAGGATCACCAAGTGCGTACTGATCCGCAATCTTGATGGTCTCCGCCAGAGTGTTCGGCATCTCCCTCTGCAATCTCTGCCACAACATACTGCCATGTCTGCATCCCTGCGCAAACCAAGTAATGGCCTGTGCTTCATTCACACCCTCACAGGTGTTCCTCAAGGTGCTCCACCGAGTAAGATACTCGCGGTCTGTCTCGTCTTCTCGCTGCCTGCAAGCGGATAGCTGTTGTGGCCTATTCGGCCTCTTGTATGTGCTCGTGAAGTTGCTGATGAAGGCATCCGAGAAGTCCAGCCAGCAGTTGATGCTGTTCTTGGGCAAGTTGTTGAGCCAAGTGCGAGCTGGACCCTCTAGCATCTGCGGAACATAGCGCACAGCCCATCTTCTGTTGCCGTTCGTGATATGGACCGCGGTGACATAGTCATTGAGCCAATCTTCAGGCTTGGTGCTGCCATTGTAGCTCTTGGTGCCCCTTGCGAGCTGGAAGTTCTTCACGGACGGCTCGGTCATGATGCGCGGGCCAAAGCACTCGGGGCCTGGAGGACCCGTGTTCTCCAGCCGCGCCGACAAGCTGATCCGGTCCAACTGATGCCTCGCATCTCCTGGCGCCAGCATGCGCTCGCCGACACGATCATGTACATCATAGCCAGCCATCTCCATAGCCGAGTAGCCATCATCATATCTGTCCGCCTGCACAGCTGCAGGCTGCTCCCCCGGGTTGGCGACTGGTGCCACTGCGCGCGGCTGCTGCCTGTGCCGAGTAGGCTGAGCAGCGGGACGCCGAGAAGGACCTGGGCGCGCTTCATCTCGGGCCTGGCTTTGAGCTTGATGGGCTTGAGAGCCTGCTCTTGCAGCATTGTGTTCCTGCCCAGGCTGCTGCGGCACAGCAAGCTGTCTCGCGGCAGCAGCCGGGTCATACACCTGCATTTGCCTATCTCTGCCCGAACGCCCGCTGCGGCTCTTCTCGCGGCTGGGATGCGGAGACGAGGCCTGATCGTTAGATCTAGCCGCGTGCGAGTGCACCACCTGAGAAGCTCCGGCACCAGGGTTGGCTTTTCGGAACTCCTCATTCTGCCTAGCAGCCTCCAACACCAACTCGTTGAGTCTTTCTTGCTGCCTAACACGTGCATCGCCGTCTAGGCGAGGCAACTCGGCAGCTACAGCCTCTGCAGCTCTAAGTGTCTTGGCGGGTGTGCTATATCTGGGCCGAGTGGAGGTGTTTGCGGTGGCGGACTGAGAAGGAGCCTCTACAACTGTCGCCATCTCGGCACCAAGGTTGCGCCGAGTGGCACCTACTCTGCTAGCCCTCCTAGCGACTGGCGTGAAGCCGTGAGCCTTGTTGTACTCGAGCTGATCTAGACTCAGCTCCAACCTCACCTTATCCAACTCCGCCTGCTCGGCAAGCAGCTCCAGGCGTTGCCGCTCGAGCTGCTCCCTCATGGCTAGAAGCTCGATGTCGGTGGGAGTCGGCATGCCGGGTCGCGTAGCCGACGCGGGAATAACCGTAGAGGTGGAAGGCGGCAAGTTGCACTCCTTCTCGTAGGGCCGGTGAGTCCTGCCACCAGTGCTTGGTGCAGCAAGATCCTCGACGACTGCTGCAGCGCCAGTAGCGGCTGCGCCAGTGTTTGCCGCCAAGCCTGTCACCATCACCTCAGCGCAGTTCGCAGAGCGGCACGCGGGCCTTCCGCGAGCAGCGATCACCGCGGGAGGATCCTCCGCGTCATGCACCAGCTCGGGGTACGCGCGGTTGGCGATGGTGGCGACGTAGACTAGGTGAGAGCCGAAGGAGATCACCGAGCCGCCCTCCGGCATGGCCCTGCCGCCGAAATCGCCGGCGTTGTCGGTGACGAAGTCGAAGGAGCCAAATCTGTGGACAAGGCCACAGACCACGCGCTCCGCTGAAGAAGATCCCGTCCGAACAGAAACTCCAACCAGCGCCGCTGGTTGCCCCACGGTGGGCGCCAACTGTCGTGGTGGTGTCACGGCAGATGCCATGGGATGGCTAAAGATGTGGGGACGAAGGACGCTGGAGGTGCTCGGGGAGGGATCACGCGACGAGTAGCCGCGTGAGGTACAAAGTAAACACTGCAAACAACACGATCTACCCAGGTTCAGGGCCCTCGTGAGGAGGTAAAACCCCTAATCCTGCCTTTCTTTGTGTATTCTGGTGTCTCACCGAGTAGCCACAGTACAATGGATCTTGCTACCGAGTAGCCACTCCTCTCTCTACATGATGAATTAGGTCAAGAACCTAGGGTTTCCTCAGTTCAATCTCAACGTGCCCCTCGCAGGAGGCGGCGGGGCACCTTATATACCTGGTGCCCAGCCGGATACGTCCAAACCTAGACAAGTGTCGACATAGTGTGCACATCGTCCTTCTTCCGAGTTCTCGCTGACAGCTTTGGTTCCTAATCTTGGCTGCTTCTGTAAAGTCGTTGGGCAAAACCAAGGGGACAGACTGGTATCACTGTGCCAAGCACAGAGTAGGCCCCCCTTATCCTGCGACCGCCTGCTTCCATGCTGTCACTGTCAGACAGGCCGGTCCCAGATGAACAGTAGTTTGAATAGTGCCAAGTACGGACCCAGGATACGCGGGATCCTGTGTCAGAACGGCTCCTTTGACTTTCTGGCCCGAGTAGGTTCCCGCCATTTTTACTCGGGCCAACTCTTCTACTCGAATGGACAGAACTTGATTGATATCTCCTTCCGGTCATCTTGAGGTGAGACCGAGTAGCAGTCGACCGGGTAGCAAGTACCGGGTAGACGGCTACTCGACCAAACCTTTCTTCTGTAAGTCGCCTTTACCACTTGCCTTTACCCTACTCGGGGGTAACCCCCCGACAACCAGGCTACTGAGTTTGCAGGCAAGTATTCACTCACCTGAACCATTGTGTCCTTTCCACACTGGATATCGATACTTTCCGTTGTCTTTTCTGGTAGCCTTAAGATTTGTTGCTTGTGTTCCGATCCTATCACATGTTATCCTGTAACCCTGATATTGCCTATCCTCCACACCTATAACCCCGTTGTTTGTTGCCTGTGTCTTACTAGCATGCTTAGGGTTGTTTAAGCTTGAGTCTGTTGTCCGTTATTTCTGTTACCATATTTATTATGTTCTGGGGGCTCGATGTTTAAACAACAACCTGTTAATGTTTGAGGTAATGCTAATTTGATGATAAGGCACCGGCAGGAGGCCGGGTATGGTTTTGAGGCCTGCTAGTGTCGAACTCAGGAAAAGTTCTTGTCCTCTGGATCCATGTTGAGCGCGCTAACCGCATGTGGGAAGCGTGTATGGGCGCCCCCCGCAACTCTTATTCTATTCGCATCTCGTCCAAATCGCCACACTTAGTTCGGGCTTTCCATTCGATGCACGCATATGCAGGTACGAACCCGAGGCCAGGGTGGAACTTTTGTAGTCGGCATTTAGGGCGGCGTGGTATTCCAGTGCTATGAGGGTCCCCCTTTTCTTTGTGGGGGCTCGATTAGCCGCGCACGCACAGCACGTGGTTCTTTGGGCTTGATGCGAAGAAGAGTTGGGTTGTGTTGAGTGCCTCGCTTGGTGGGTTTGATCCCCATCTGGCGGGGTATTCTTACGTGTACGGCCAAATTGGTGCACCCCTGCAGGGTTAAATCTTCTCGAGAAGCCGTGTTGTCCGCGGTTATGGATGACTTGGTGATAGGGCTGGCTAACAAGGATTAGACAACTTACACCTAATAAATAATAACTTGACTAGTAATAGACCTTATTGACACAATAACTTGACCCATCATTAATCCAACTGTGTGAGTTATCCCCGGATTGCTTCTTTGGATAAGGGGCGAGATCCAGGATGGGTTTGTTTGAGGTTAGTGGTAGGTGGTTACGATACGCTATCTTATCCCTCTCTTTTAGCCGGTTGTTGTAGCGTGTTTCTGTAGTTGGTTAGAGCAGCCTGTTGCCGTACATTTGTATCACCTATTCTTCCGTTGAACCCAAAGCATCTGTACTTGGTGTTGCCGGGTACACTTTGGTATCTTGTGAGTCTTGCTTGCCAGTACTTGTCTGTACTGACCCCTTTGGGGCTGTGGTTTCCGCAGACTACGTTTCCGAGGATCCCCATGGTGGCTACTACGTGGAGTATGACGAGGCTGCTGACGAGTAGATAGCGGACCCGGGCAGGATCCGAGACATCGTGGATGGGCTCCTTCTTTTCGTTTCCGGCCTCTTAGGCCTATTTGGATCTTGTCTGTACCCAGACACTTTGGATGCTTCCGCTGTGATGTAATGATGACTTGTTGGGACATGTGTCCTCTGGATGATTGTATTTGCTATCTCTGCTCTAGTGAGAGCTTTTTGCCACTTATTTCTATTTCTTTGTGTCTTAGAGATTTGTTGTGATATCACTTGTTCAAATGCCGTTGACGTACCATGTGTGTATGTTGTGAAGTACGTCAATGGAAGTAGTCGGATTTCTATGGGATGGTTTACGCAGACGATGAATAGTAGAGGTTGGTTGTCACACGTTTACGTGTTGGCCTACTCATATTGATATGCGGGTGCCGGTAAGCCCCGTAAGCCGATTATCTACTGTTTAGCGGGCTGTGAGTATCCTCTAGAAGTCCGGGTGCGACAAATGGTATCAGAGCCTGTCTGCCTGTAGGATCCCTTTTACTGGTCGCAGTTGAGTCTAGAAACTATTTTGTAGCTATATAGGAAAAATGAAACGTGAGAGTAGGAATTCTGTTCTTTTACTTCTTTCCCCACCCACCCTCCTTTTTTCTGGTAAGGAAGTGCAACGTTGTTTTTCTCTTCTCATCTAAACTTTCAAGTTAGGATTTCACGTATCCTGGTTTCTCTAGGATAGTTATATCTACTAGACCATAGGAATGGAGGTGGTTGTGACATGATTTATCATGTTGCCTACTCACGATTGAGAACGGAGGCGTGTAAGCCCCGGAAGCAGATCCTCTATTCCTTAAGCAGTAGATATTGATCCTTTAGAAGCCCGGATGGGTTTTCCGTAGTACCTCAGGAGTGTTTTGGTCTCGTGTTTCCCGAATGTTGCTTCGATATCCTGTTCTTCTCAACATCCTTTTCGTCCGTTGGAACCTTGTTGTTGCTTGCCACTTCAGTTCTTCTACCGGCGTCTAATCAAACTTTCCCGATCATCTGCAGATGGATCTCAGGTTCTACCCGCAGGTGGTTCGTATGACTCGTTGCGAGAGCACTGCCGGTTATCCGGAGATGCTGAGAGACATGGTCACTTTTCTGGGATTCCGTTGGGCACCAGAGTACCAGGTCTACGAGCACCAGCGAGAGTTTGACCAGACCTACTACCAGGCTATCGTCTACATTCTGTCAGATGATGGCATGAGCGTAGTCCACCGCTACGAGGCAGTAGGTTCCAAAGTGGATATGGCTGTGCAGCAGGCAGCTTATGTGAGTCTCACCGTCCTTCGTGCTGACTACTGGGGATTTGACGATTCTATCTATCGCCACATTCCCCGTGGTTACATCACTTCGGAGGGAGCTCACTTCACTCTCTACGACAACTTGGATGTTTACGAGCATGATAACTCCAGGCTGCACACCACCGCTCAGTTTGTGAGGCACAGTGACGCAGTTGCCAGCACACTATCTCAGGAGTTGGCTTCAGTCAGAGAGCAGCTTTACCTTGCTTTGACTCGTCTGGCGACTTACACCATAGACTTTGTTGGAGACGAGCGCTTTGCACGTTTCGATCAGCCGGTTGGACGTCGTCTGCCAGATGCTGGAGGTTACGAGCCGATCAGAGGTCCACTCCTCAACCTCGGTGCTGGTTACACTGGGATTCCACGCTTTGGAGCACAGGGAGTCGACGCTATGTACTTCACCACACCTAGAGTCGCTCTCAGACCACGTCAGATCTACGTGGATCGTCGTTCTACCTACTTTCGTGGGCGTGCTCCTCACCGTACCTCTCGCCGTACTCCTAGTCGCCGTCCTGCGTGATGAGCATGGGAGTACCGATGTATCCATTCTTAGATATGTTTAGTGATCCTTTGGCATTCGAACCATTTATGGTGTGTTGGATATTCTGATGTATTTAAACATGTGATGATGTACCTGTTGGTTATCTATTCATGCGTCAGAATAATCTCTCTTTCGGTTGCCAAGTCTATCCTTTTCTATTGTTGTGCTAAAATGCATTTACATTTAGGATGCCGCCAACAAGGAACAACGCGCCTGAGCCACCGCCAATCGCGGAGCTGTTAACTCAGATAACCCAAGTCATGGCGCAGATGGCCCAGTTTCAGACTAATCAGCACAACAACCAGACAACTCCACGGGTCAGCATCAAGGAGTTCCTCAGTCTGGGCCCGAGAGCTTTCGTGGCCACACGCGAGCCTCTGGACGCTGATGACTGGATCCGTGAGATAGCTAAGGCTCTGGAGATTTCTCACGTTGCTGAGGAAGACAAGGTCAAGTATGCCTCCTATCTGCTGAAGGGCCAGGCAGCTACTTGGTGGGAGAACTTCCAGGCCATGAGAACTGGCATACCAGTCACGTGGAATTGTTTCAAGGAAGCTTTCCTGAAGCACCACATTCCAGATGGTCTCATGGAAAGGATGCGTGAAGAGTTTTGCTCACTCAAGCAGGGCAAGTTGGGCGTCATCGGCTATCACAGTGAGTTCAATCGCCTCGCTCGTTACGCTGGTGATGAGGTGTCCACTGAGGCTAAGAAGATGGCAATGTTCCGCAGAGGTTTTAACCCGGAACTCAAGTATGCCCTCACAAACGTCAAGGCCAACAACTTCAAGGATCTCGTTAACACCACGCTCAATGAAGAAAATGGGCGCAAGGCGTTCGAGGAGTCTCGCAAGCACTCGTGTGAGGGTGGTTCCTCCTCCAACATGACCACCCCTCCGCAGAAGCGCCGCATCTGGGTACCAAATGGTGCTGTCACTAGGGCTCCATATGCCCAAGCTTCTCCAGGCTTCGCTCCCCGCCCACCCAACCCTGCTCAGATGCATGATCAAAGGGCTTCGATGGGGCAGCCGAGGCCAGGGCCTCCTCGTGTCGTCACTTGCTACACGTGTAAGTAGACGGGGCACTACGCCGACAAGTGCACGCAGAGGCAGCTACCTCCACCACCACCTTGCCCTAACACAAACCAGGCAATGGTGCGCGCTCCCCCGCCTAAGGTCTTCAACTCCAACAACAGGCCTGTCGGGAGGACCGCAAGGGTGAATCATGTCAAGATCGACAAAGCTGAGGAAGCTCCTGACGTCGTTCTCGGTACATTTCCCGTAAACTCTATTCCAGCTAAAGTGTTGTTTGATACCGGAGCATCACATTCTTTCGTGTCAAAGATCTTTGCGACAGCAATTAAACTCCCTTTTGTTGGTTTGGGTTCCCCGCTAGTGGTCAACTCCCCTGGAGCAACTATGCAAACTTCCAAGATCAGTCACAAAAATCAAATTCTAATTGGAGGCCACATATTCCTTGCTTCCCTCATACTGCTTGGCAATTCTGACATTGATGTCATTCTCGGTATGGATTGGCTGAAGGCCAATAAAGCAAGAATTGACTATGCTCAAAAGTCAATAACTCTGTCCCACCCTTCTGGCCAGATAATCTATTCTCCACATGAATCAAGTTCCATTCAGCTGTGCACCCTCGATGCAAAACCTCTACCTTCACTTGAAAATGTTCCGGTGGTTTGCGATTTCCCTGACGTCTTTCCAGAAGAGTTGCCAGGGATGCCTCCGGACAGAGCTGTTGAGTTCGTGATCGAACTTGAACCAGGTACTGCTCCAATCTCTAAGCATCCCTATAAGATAGGAACTCCCGAGCTGAAGTTGTTGAAGGAACAAATTGATATGTACATGGAAAAAGGTTACATTCAACCTAGTTCCTCGGCTTGGGGTTGCCCAACTCTGTTCGTTGCGAAGAAGGATCACACAAAGAGACTCGTTGTTGACTATCGTCCTCTTAACGAGAAAACCATCAAAAACAAGTATCCAATTCCTCACATCGATGAACTTTTTGATCAACTTGCTGGAGCCTCAATATTCTCCAAGTTGGACTTGAGAATGGGTTACCATCAAATAAAGATTAGAAAAGAGGATATTCCAAAAACAACCTTCACCACTCGCTACGGTCTATATGAATTCACCGTCACGTCCTTTGGTCTCACCAATGCACCGACGACCTTCTCTCGACTCATGAATTCTGTCTTCCATGAATACCTCGACAAGTTCGTTGTGGTATATCTTGATGACATTCTTGTCTACTCAAAATCCGAGGAAGAGCATGAAGAACACCTTCGTCTAACTCTCATGAAGCTTCGCGAGCATCGTCTTTATGCCAAGTTCTCCAAATGTGAGTTCTGGATTTCAGAAGTTGCTTACCTTGGTCATGTCATCTCTGCCAAGGGCATAGCCATTGATCCAGAAAAGGTTAAAGCAATTGTTGATTGGAAACCTCCAAAGACGGTGAAGCAAGTAAGAAGTTTTCTTGGCTTGGCTAGCTATTGCCGTCGCTTCGTCCAAAACTTTTCCAAGATTGCCAAACCTCTCACTGACCTCACAAAGAAGGACAAGAAGTTCGTTTGGTCTCCACAATGTGATGAAAGTTTCAATCTCCTGAAGACTAAACTCACCTCTACACCAGTTCTGGTTGGCCCAGATCCTTCCAAACCTTTCCAGATATTCTGTGATGCATCTCTCCAAGGTCTAGGTGCAGTTCTTATGCAAGAACGTCAAGTTGTGGCTTATGCTTCATGTCAGTTGAACACACATGAGCTCAATTATCCCACTCATGACCTTGAACTTGCAGCAGTTGTGTTTGCCCTCAAGAAATGGAGGCAATACTTGTTGGGTAATCACACTGAAATCTTTTCCGATCATAAGAGTCTGAAATACATCTTCACTCAACCAGATCTAAACCTCAGGCAAAGGAGATGGATTGAAAAGATCAAAGACTTTGACCTTACCATTTCTTACACTCCAGACAAGGCTAATGTTATGGCCGATGCTCTCAGTCGCAAGTCGTATTGCAATAATCTCATGATCATGGAAAGCCAACCTCCTCTTCATGAAGAATTCCAGAAGCTGAACCTTGGTCTTGTTCCTCAAGGCTATCTTGCAAACTTGACAGCCAGTCCAACTCTCAAGGACAAGATTCGTTCTGAACAACTTCGTGATGCTGAAATCAAGAAGATGGTAGAACACATCAAAGAAGGCAAGGAGAAATTTAAGTCCTTCTCAATTGATGACAAGGGAACTGTGTTCTTCGAAGGACGCATTGCAGTTCCTCAAGTTCAAAGTCTCAAAGATGTCATTCTAAAGGAGGCTCATGAAACTCCTCTCTCCATACACCCTGGAAGTACAAAGATGTACCAGGATCTCAAGAAACTGTATTGGTGGCCTAGCATGAAACGTGAAATTGCTCAATACGTTTCTGAATGCGACGTTTGTCAACGTGTTAAGGCAGTCCATCAGAAAACAGCCGGTCTTCTCCAACCTCTGAAAATCCCTGAGTGGAAGTGGGACATGATCGAAATGGACTTCGTCACTGGTTTTCCAAAGTCCAAGAAGGGCAACGATGCAATCTTCGTTGTCATTGATCGACTCACTAAAGTAGCTCACTTCTTTCCTGTCAAAGAAACAATCTCAGCTAGTCAGTTAGCAGAGCTCTACACAGCAAAGATTGTTCCTCTTCATGGTGTTCCATTGGAAATAAGCTCAGACCGTGGAAGCATCTTCACTTCTCATTTGTGGAAAAGCTTTCAAGAAGCTTTGGGCACCAAACTTCTGTTCAGCACAACCTATCACCCTCAGTCTCAAGGGCAAGTCGAAAGAGTCAATCAGATTCTCGAGGATATGCTCAGAGCATGTGGTCTCTCTTTTCGCATGAAATGGGAGGAATGTCTTCCTTATGCTGGATTCTCCTACAACAACAGCTTCCAGGCAAGCCTAGGCATGGCACCATTTGAGGCTCTCTATGGCCGCAGATGCAGGAGTCCAATCAATTGGTCTGGAGCTGGTGAACGTTCACTCTTAGGCCCTGACATTGTTAAGGAAGCCGAAGAGAAAGTTTGCATCATTCGTGACAATCTCCAGATTGCTCAGTCTCGTCAGAAAATCTACTATGACAGCAAACACAGGGACATGGTCTATGCAGCTGGTGACAAAGCATATCTCCGTGTAACTCCCCTCAGAGGCACTCATCGTTTTGGTGTCAAAGGAAAGCTTGCACCAAGATATATTGGTCCTTTCAACATTCTCTCAAGGCGTGCAGAAAATGCTTATCGTCTTGAACTTCCGGAAAAGCTATCCAAGGTGCACGATGTGTTTCACGTGTCACAGCTCAAGAGGTGTTTCAAAGATCCAGATCGTGCTGTTGATCATGATTCCATTGAACTGCAAGAAGATCTCTCTTATGAGGAGCACCCTATTCGAATTCTCGATGAGACCGAGCGCAAAACTCGCAAAAAGAGCACCAAGTTCTTGAAAGTGCAGTGGTCCCATCATTCCGATAAAGAGGCAACGTGGGAGACCGAAGAGGATCTTCGCAAGAAGTATCCGGACCTTTTCTCTTCTCAGTAGGAATCTCGGGGCGCGATTCCTTCAAGGGGGGGGGGGGGGGGGGGCGTTTTGTAACATCTCAAGTATGAAAAACACCTTTAGTATGTTTGCTTTTTGTTAATTCATGTTTTGCATCAAGTCATCATAAGTTTTGCATTTGTTTTCCATTTGTTTCATTTGTTTTCACTTGTTTTTCCATTTAAATTTCAAACCAAAAATTCAAATCTTGGTTTCATACTTGTTCTGTTACAATTTTCAAATGAAATATTCAAATCAAAACATCTTTTGTTCCATTAAACTTGAAATCATAAACTTTTAATTTGCTTAAGTTTCATTTGTTCAATTAATACAAAAAATTGCTCAATTCATTTGAATTTTTCCAAACAGCAAATAAATTCAAATTTTTGAAAAACAGAAAGTTGCACACTTGTGCTTTTGTGATAAATAACTCATAAAATTTATCCCCAGATTTTTTCTCTATCCCAAAACCTCTCTTTTTCTTCCCTTTCTTTTTTCTGCAAAAAAAACAAACATAAACAGAAAAACAAAAACTAAAAGAGAGAGAGAAGGGGGCAGGCCAGCCCAGCCCACGGCCTGCTACCCCTTCACCCCATACCTCTGTACGGCGCGCATCGGCGCTGTCCACGTCGAGCTTCGGAGGAGGGGAACGGCCAGCAGCACCTCCCCCTCCTCCTTATATCCATGCCCGCGGGCTCATCCCTCTGCCCTAGACCCTCCTCCTCCATCTCTCCCTCACGCCGCCGCCGTCCAGCTCACTCCTCCCTCCTCTGCTTCTCCCACCTCTGAACCCCACCTCCACCGCACCGCAGAGCGACAGCTGCCGGCGATCGCCGTCGACATGGACCTCCTCCGTGCGGGATAAGCACGGGAACGAGCTCCCCGTACCTCCCTCTTCCTCCTCGACACCGCCGCTGTGGCTGGAAGCCCCTGGATCGTCGTCGTCGTCCACCTCACCGTCGCCGTCGTCGACTGACGCCTCCCGAGCACCTCCACCTCCTTCTACCCCCTTCCGGTGAGCACGTCCCCCTCGATCTCCCCTCTCTGCATCCTCGACACCAGTACGCACCCCTTGCACCTCCCTGCACACACCATGAGCAGCAGCAGCGCGTAGATCACCGTCGGCGACCACCACTTCCTCCGTCAGGTTCAGAAAGCCTGAACCTCTTCGGTCAGTTTCAGTTAACAGCAGATCTGAACCTCAACCACCCGCTCGCGCTTCCACGGTCACCAAACGCATCCATACCGTACTGGCAAGATCCAACGGCGCGCAACGCTGCGTCGCGGGTTCGATCCCCCCCGCGCGCAGAATAAAAACCCTTTTTGCGCGTTTGCCACGCGGGCAGGCAGGGCCCACCTGCCATAGGCAATGGGTGCCACGCCAGCTCCCAGCGCAGCGCCAACTGGGCACTGGCCCACAGGCCAGTGACCCAGGGGTTGGTCTGCTGGGTAGAAAAGGTTCCCAGGGGCCTCTCTGCAATTCTTTTTTTTGCACCTAAGCCCCTGAAACATTTCTGTAACTAATTAAATCACAGAATAGCCCCTGTATTTAAAATTTGAATATCTTTTGTATTTCAAATCCAAATAAAATATATAAAATATGTTTTCTGTACCAAATTTAATTCCCTACATGTTTAAATCATTTGTTTACTGTTTTGAACATTTCAAATGTTTTCAAAATTCAAATTCAAACAACTCATTTCAAATTTGGTCAATTTCATAACTAATTAAAATTTAATTCAAATGTCACATATAAAATATGTTTTCCATGCCAAATTGAACCACCTTTTCAAATATAAACTTTGTTACCTGTTTTGAATACTTTAAATTGGTCAAATAATTTAAACCTTGTTTAAATCATTTAAAATTGCTAAATTAATAACTTGGTCAAATTAAATTCTTTTTGAACAAATAAAATATGTTTTCAAACAAGAAAAGTATAAACTTTTCAAATATGAATTTTGTTAAATGTTTTGAACAAATAAAAATTCAAATAATTTCATACTTGATTTAAATTCATTTAAATCTTGTTTAAACTTGTTTAATTCATAATTATTTCATTAATTCTTTTTTCAACAAATGAAACATGTATTCCACCTAAAATTTTGTGTTCTTTCCAAATATGAACTTTGTTGTCTATTTTGAACAATTAAAATTGGTGAAAACAACAAATGCTTGTGTAACTCCTTTAAGAAGCCAAATTCCATAACCTAATAAATAAATTTTCAAACTTGGTAAACACCTTTTCAAATTGAAGCTAATGTTGTTTTCTCATTGTTTTCCTCATCCATGCATCATTCTAATCAACTTTAACATGATGGTTAATTGTAGATCATTTAATTCAACCTTAATTCATGGGCTTTTCCATATGCAATCCAAATTGCATATGGGCCCATTTAATTATGTTACCATGTCAGCTAGCTTATCTTTGATGCATCAATTAAATTTGCATGCATCATCCCATGTTTGTGCATTATGCCATGTTATTGATTGTTTGTCTCTCTGCGTTGTTTGCTTCTTCTCGAATAGACGACGACGTTGAGACAGACGAGGTTTACGACACTACTTCAGAGGAGTTAGCTCAGTACCAGGCTGCTGAGTTTGCAGGCAAGTATTCACTCACCTGAACCATTGTGTCCTTTCCACACTGGATATCGATACTTTCCGTTGTCTTTTCTGCTAGCCTTAAGATTCGTTGCTTGTGTTCCGATCCTATCACATGTTATCCTGTAACCCTGATATAGCCTATCCTCCACACCTATAACCCCGTTGCTTGTTGGCTGTGTCTTACTAGCATGCTTAGGGTTGTTTAAGCTCGAGTCAGTTGTCCGTTATTTCTGTTACCATATTTATTATGTTCTGAGGGCTCGATGTTTAAACAACAACCTGTTAATGTTTGAGGTAATGCTAATTTGATGATAAGGCACCGGCAGGAGGCCGGGTATGGTTTTGAGGCCTGCTAGTGTCGAACTCAGGAAAAGTTCTTGTCCTCTGGATCCATGTTGAGCGCGCTAACCGCATGTGGGAAGCGTGTATGGGCGCCCCCCGCAACTCTGATTCGATTCGCATCTCGTCCAAATCGCCACACTTAGTTCGGGCTTTCCATTTGATGCACGCATATGCAGGTACGAACCCGAGGCCAGGGTGGAACTTTTGTAGTCGGCATTTAGGGCGGCGTGGTCTTCCAGTGCTATGAGGGTCCCCCTTTTCTTCGTGGGGGCTCGATTAGCCGCGCACGCACAGCACGTGGTTCTTTGGGCTTGATGCGAAGAAGAGTTGGGTTGTGTTGAGTGCCTCGCTTGGTGGGTTTGATCCCCGTCTGGCGGGGTATTCTTACGTGTACGACCAAATTGGTGCACCCCTGTAGGGTTAAATCTTCTCGAGAAGCCCTGTTGTCCACGGTTATGGATGACTTGGTGATAGGGCTGGCTAACAAGGATTAGAAAACTTACACCTAATCAATAATAACTTGACCAGTAATAGATCTTATTGACACAATAACTTGACCCATCATTAATCCAACTGTGTGAGTTATCCCCGGATTGCTTCTTTGGATAAGGGGCGAGATCCAGGATGGGTTTGTTTGAGGTTAGTGATAGGTGGTTACGATACGCTATCTTATCCCTCTCTTTTAGCCGGTTGTTGTAGCGTGTTTCTGTAGTTGGTTAGAGCAGCCTGCTGCCGTACATTTGTATCACCTATTCTTCCGTTGAACCCAAAGCATCTGTACTTGGTGTTGCCGGGTACACTTTGGTATCTTGTGAGTCTTGCTTGCCAGTACTTGTCTGTACTGACCCCTTTGGGGCTGTGGTTTCCGCAGACTATGTTTCCGAGGATCCCCATGGTGGCTACTACGTGGAGTATGACGAGGCTTCTGACGAGTAGATAGCGGACCCGGGCAGGATCCGAGACATCGTGGATGGGCTCCGTCTTTTCGTTTCCGGCCTCTTAGGCCTATTTGGATCTTGTCTGTACCCAGACACTTTGGATGCTTCCGCTGTGATGTAATGATGACTTGTTGGGACATGTGTCCTCTGGATGATTGTATTTGCTATCTCTGCTCTAGTGAGAGCTTTTTGCCACTTATTTCTATTTCTTTGTGTCTTAGAGATTTGTTGTGATATCACTTGTTCAAATGCCGTTGACGTACCATGTGTGTATGTTGTGAAGTACGTCAATGGAAGTAGTCGGATTTCTATGGGATGGTTTACGCAGACGATGAATAGTAGAGGTTGGTTGTCACACGTTTACGTGTTGGCCTACTCATATTGAGATGCGGGTGCCGGTAAGCCCCGTAAGCCAATTATCTACTGTTTAGCAGGCTGTGAGTATCCTCTAGAAGTCCGGGTGCGACAGGGGGTGCTTGGGGCCCCGACACCACCTGTTGGCGCGGCCTAGGGGGTGCACCCAGGGTGGTGTGGGCCCCTCCTTGCCCCCCTCCGGGTCTCCTTCTGGCTCTGGGGGTCTTTGGGTGAAATAAGGTCTTTGGGATCTTTTTCAGGCAATTTCCCGAAAGTCATTTTTTCTGTACAAAACGAGACACCAAGGTAATTCTGCTAAAAACAGCGTTAGTCCGTGTTAGTTGTATCCAAAACTCACAAATTTAGAGGCCAATAGCAAAAGTGTTCGGAAAAGGAGATACGTTTTGGACGTATCACCATCCTGCAACATGTTGATACCCCGCCCAGCGATTTGGGTGGCCTTGACATCCATGTATTTTCCTGCTTTATGATCTCGAGGTTTGTTCCCTTGATATCGCACTTCTTCCAGGCGGTGATGGCCGCCTTCTCTCTCCGTCTTGCCCAGCTACACCCCAAAGCCTTGCTAGGGTTAGTGACGTGGGGATGACTCCCGAGTCCCTTAAGTGAGCCTATCTGGTAGTATGATGGACCTCCCTACCATTTTAGAATACCCTGCTATGACCCACCCGCAAGGCTTGCGGATCAAGATGGTAGAAACTTACCGACTAAGGCTAGGGTTTTGCAACCCACTCGGGTACGGGTTTGAGACCCAGCCTCCTATATAAAGGTTGGGAGAACCACCCGGGGGGATCCAATCTAGACTACGCACCATAGGAGCTGGCTCTCGAGATCCCATCTCTCGATCTACGTGCCCACCACTATAATCATACATCTTATACAGAGACAGACAAGCAGGATTAAGGGTATTACCTCTACGAGGGCTCCGAACATGGGTAAATTGTGCCCCATGCTAGCCGTTGAATCCACCAACGCGTAAACAGTTCCTATACTCGAAACCCTACCGGATCATCCGAGGAATTTGTTGATATGATTCATCAACAATTGGTGTCATCTGTGGGAACGGCATGCGCTGGATCCTCGGCTTGGCCGGCTTCATCTGTACCGAGCTTCGGCTGGAGCCTGAAATCTCGGCTCCCATGAAGCCAATCTGCTTCAGATCGTTCGTCTACACGCCCCACTCGCCGGCTTCTCGCCCGATGTTCGGCGGTCTCTAGGAGGGTGTCATGATGACTTTCGGCGACCCCCACTTCCGCGCCACCAGGGAAGGAATCATGCGCTTTCCCGACACTCCAGCACACGCCAGATCTGACACCGAATCTGTTTTGAGCACGACGACTCAAGAATCACCACTCGACGACATCGACTGTAGCTCTGAGTTAAGCGACGGCTCTGTTCGTCGCAACAAGCTCAATTTCCACACCATCGTGGCTGAAGAACCAGCCGATCTCGGCAAAAACCAACTAGACTACTCCAAGAACTTACGAGCCATACCTGGCCCATGTCTGCATGGCCGAGCCTGATGAGGAACCCACCAAAACAGCGGCGAGCGCGACAGAGAGACAAACAATCCACGTCTTGCGAGCTGCCTGGGTCAAGGCCAAGAAGGCGGTGATGGCAGGCCAGCCGATAGAAACTGGGTCCTCCCAGGAGGAGCTGATCGCATACCACTACCTCCTGTCAAAGAAAAGTCAGGACATAATAAACGCCAATCGGGCGCTCGACGCGCACCAACACGCAGCAGAAGCTTCGAGTGCATGCAGGGCGTCACTATCCAGAACCGGCGACTCAACGGGAGAGCAACCTCCCAGGAAGGGAAAGCACGCCTCAAAGACCGCCGCCTGGACCAAGAGTCCCTCAGAGAAATCTTCAGAACCATGGAAAACTCGTTTATGCACGTCGTTGAGGATAGCAACGTGCATCCGACAACCCCTGCGGCCGCGGTCTTGGTCGCCACAACCTACTTACGGGTAATCCAACCGCCAGAAAACGACCCACGTGTAGAACAACATCGCCAAGTCCAAAGGGGGCTGAGCCTGGCCAGAGCCGCGATCGCCGCTCAAGCTCATAAGAAAACGACCACCCCAGAGGTGCGGTGCCTCTAACAAACAAATCACCTTGCAGACGCGAAAATACGTCGCCAAAAGAGGAGATAGGGAATCGCCTCGCCGCCACCGAAGCAAGGAAGAACAACGCCGTGACGACAGCCCGCGAAACAGCAACGACAACCCGCGAAACCGAGATCATAGCCCGCGACACCGCGGAGGTCGCTCGCGATATCGTGAAGAAGAACCACCATGCAACAGCCGCGATTCGAGACACCGCAACAGGTAGTCGTGATGAGACTACAGTTGCGATCGAACCTCCTATGACGCGTGGAACGACATCACCCAGTACAAGGTCGACAGGGCTTGCGCACACAAGAATCGCGCTCGCTCACCATCCTCCTCTGACGAAGAAGCCTGCGGCACGCTGTGCTTTAGCAACAGTATTCGTGAGGCTCGAATGCCACAGAAATTCAATCTCACTTCAGAAGTCTCGAAGAACGATGGCTCGCAAGAACCAAGGACTTGGCTCTCAGACTACCTGACCGCACTCAAGTGCCAACACGGAAACAAGGTGATATCCATGCAATACCTGAACCTGCACCTGGTCGGAGCCGCCCAAAGCTGGCTTGAGGGCAGGCCACACGCCTGCTACAAGTCTTGGGTTGATCTCACCTACGACTTTGAAAAGAATTTCTAGGCAACATACAAGAGGCCCGCATCTGTCGAAGAGTTGTGAGCTTGCAGACAAAAGAGCGGAGAGTCGACTCACGAGTACACCCGGAGATGGACTACGCTCAGAAACACGGCTGGAAACATATCGGAGGAGATAGCAGTCGAAGCCTTCACGAAGGACGCGCAACGTGCGGCTTTTCGAGAAGAACTGGGACGATGCGCGCCCGAGACTATTGGAGAACTGATGGTGATAGCGGACAAGTGGGCGAACGGTGAAGAATCCCTACACAATGGGAAACCTTCCTCACCTGCAGACGATGAAGACCGCAACGGCAATCGCCAAAGGAGAAAGCGACAACACTACGATCAAGACGATCAGTCGGAGTTTGTGGTGGCCGAATTCACGAGAAATATCGATGGCGGATCCCGCGGGAATCGCGAGTAGAGGCCTAAGCCAGACGACAAAACACCTGAAGAAGACCTTGACGGATACTGCTCCCTCCACCTGTTCACAGACACAAACACGGGCAAACTCAAGGCCACTCATCTCCTCAAGGATTGTCGAAAGTTCCTGAACATTCACGAGGCATACTCAAAGAAGCATCAAGTCGCCACAAGCCAGGGATACCCGCAAGTACCTGGAGAACATGCAGACGCACCAAACGCACCATCGCCGCCCCCACCCCCACAAGCAGCGCAACACAACATGGTTGTAGTCGCGAACCCAGCAGCAGCCCACCAAGGAGGAAATGGGTACCCAAACCCTCAGGGAATCATAGGCATGATACAGAAGGTTTGCCCGTCCCGAAGAGGTCAGAAGACCAATACTCATCATGTCAACATGGCAGTACAGACACCACCGTCCAAAACAGAGTACCTGAAGATGTCCGAGCACCCGATCACCTTCTCCAGTGAGGATCACCCACCACGGGTATACCGACCAGGATACACAGCGCTCGTCATCCAGACACAAAAAGGCAACTACGACCTAGCCAGGGTATTCATGAACGGAGGCAGTGGGATAAACATCATATACACGGACACAGTCCGCAATATGAACAAGAACCTGAACAGACTCATAGAATCAGAAACATCATTCCACGGAATAGTACCAGGAAAAGCAGTCCGGTCACTCGGGACAATTAACCTCGAGGTGGTCCTTGGGGACCCGAGCAATTACAGACGAAATTTCTTGAATTCGAGGTATTCGACTGGCCGTCACGGTACCACGCCATTCTCGGCCGAACCATGTTTGCGAGATTCATGGCAGTAGTCCACTACGCATACCTCAAGTTGAAGCTACCAGGAGAGTACAACACAATCACCATAAACGGAGACTTCCAGAAATCAGATAAATGCAACAATGACTTCCACGAGATCGCAAAATCTTTCGGGATGCAAGAGGAGATCAAAGAATTGGCAAAGACCACGGATAACTCCGTGATGCCACTAGCGAAAAGAAACGCTCCAGACCTCGAGTTCAGCTCAAGCAATGACACTCGAAAGCATCAAGTCCACCTGATGGATCCCGCAAAGACGGTGATGGTGTCGACAAGCCTCTCCTCCGCATAGGAAAGTGCGCTCATCGAACTCCTTCGTGACTACTAGGAAATCTTTGTCCGACAGCCATCCGATATGCCAGGTATCCCCAGGGAGTTCGTCGAGCTCTCACTAGAAGTGTTCAAAGACGCCAGGCCGGTCAAGCAGACCACTCGACAATTCTCTTAGCCAAAGCAACACGCACTCAGCGAAGAAGTGAACAGGCTATTAGCCGCAAAATTCATCAGGGAGATCAAGATTTCCACCTGGTTAGCAAACCCGTTGCTTGTCCCGAAGAAAAACACAGACATCCTTCGTGTCTGCATCGACTACACGTCGTTGAACAAACACTTCCCCCAAGGATAACTTCCCGCTTCCACGGATCGACCAGATCATCGACTCCACAACAGGCTGCCAACGCCTGTCCTTCCTAGACGCCTACTCAGGCTATAATCAGATCAGGATGAAACAGGAAGACGAAGACAAGACAACATTCATCACACCACACGGTGTATACTGCTACACAACCATGACCTTCGGGCTCAAGAACGCATGCGCTACATATTAGTGTTGCATGCAAAATTGTATTGCCAAACTCATTGGCAAGAATGTGAAAGTCTATGTCGACGACATAGTGATCGAGACTCGAGTGGAGGACACACTCCTCGAGGATGTAAAGGAAACATTCGACACCCTAAACGCATACAGAATCAAGCTCAACCCGACCAAATGTGTCTTTGGTGTACCAGCAGGACAATTGCTCGGCTACTTGGTCTCAGCCGGAGGAATAGAAGATAACCTAGAGAAAATTTAAGAAATCTTGACGATGAAGGAGCCTACAGACGTCCGTGGGGTGCAGCAGCTAGCAGGGCGACTGGCAGCCCTCAGTAGGTTCATCGGAAGATTGGGCGAGCAAGCCATTCCTTTCTACAAACTGTTAAAGAAGGCAGATAAGTTTGAGTGGATCGAGGAAACAAAAAAGGCCTTTGTAGACCTGAAAAGAGTGCTGTCGAGCAGAAGGGTATTGGCCACACCCTAGGAAAGAGAGCCCTTGTACTTATATCTATCCGCAACTAGTCAAGTGGTCAGCATAGTAATCGTCGTAGAGCGACCCGAAGATGGGAAGATGCATGGAGTTCGGCGGCCAATCTACTACCTGAGCGAGGTACTCTCACCCTGCAAACAACGATACCCGCACTATCAGAAACTTGCGTATGGAGTGGTCTGCACAGCTCGCAACCTCAAGCACTACTTCCAGGAGCATACCATCACGGTGCTAAACGACGCATCACTCGGAACAATCATGAACAATCCAATTGCATCCGGAAGAATAGCCAAATAGAGCATTGAACTAGGCGACTGGGGCGTAGTGTACAAGGGGCGAGACGCCCTCAAATCACACATAGACGCGTACTTCCTCTTGGAGTGGACAGAACTGCAAACCCCAGGACCGCCAGAATACTCGAGCTCTAGGATAATGTACTTTGATGGATCCAAAAGGAATGAAGGAGCGGGAGCCGACGTCATCCTAATATCCATGAGAGGGGACAAACTCTAGTACGTCTTGCGACTTGACTTCCCGTCGGATGACCCAGCATCCAACAACGACACCGAGGACGAAGCACTCCTGCACGGCATGAATATGGCACTGGCCTGCGGCGGCACTCATCTAATGATATATGGAGACTCCAACCTCATCGTGCAGCAAACAATGAAGAAATGCAACGCAATCGCGGATAACATTATCGCTTATCACGACATGTATAACCTGCTCGAAGGAAGTTTCCAAGGCTGCAAATTAATGCACGTCGCTCGCTCGAGCAATGAGGAAGCCGATAGATTGGCGAACATCGGGTCGACCAATGCATCGATACCGCCAGGAATCTACTTCACGAAAATCAACAAGAGGTCTGTCAAACTGAAGAAACCAACGGAAGTACCCACAGAAACAGAGTCAATAGCCAGTGGACAGAGCACGATGATCGCCCTAATCCATCACATCTCGCGACAAGTCTTCCTGGTCGAACCAGTTTGGACAAACAAGTACTTGGATTACATGCTCCGACATCAGCTGCCATGAGATGTATGTGAAGCAAGACATATAGTATGACACAGCAAATCCTTTTGGGTTCTAAATGGAGAATTGTACAAGCAAAGTATCTCGAGAATCCTTCAGCGTTGCAACGCACCTAAAGATGGAAAAGAATTGCACCGGGACATACATCAAGGAGATTGCGGGCACCATGCTAGTTGGAGAGCTATCCTGGGCAAAGACTTTCGGACAGGGTTCTACTGGCTTATAGCAGCAAAGGACGCCAAAGACCTAGTCGAAAGATGCGACGCCTGCCAGCGATTCGGACCCAAGCCACACATACCAGCACGGAGGTCCACATGATCCCACTGTCCTGGCCCCTCGCTCAATGGGGACTCGACATGGTGGGGCCACTTCGCAAAGAAACACCCGGGGGGTACACGCATCTTCTAGTAGCAGTCGACAAGTTTACAAAGTGGATTGAAATTGTTCCAGTTACATCTCAACACGCGAAGTGCGCTGTCAAGTTCCTCGACTCCATTGTCTGCAGATTTGGTGTCCCCCACAACATCATCACAAACAACAGAACCAGTTTCACATCCAAAGAAACTCAAGCCTTCTACAAAGCAAAGGGGATAACTCTCAGTTTCGCCTCCGTGGCGCACCCCCAGACCAACGGCCAGGTCGAGCGATCCAACGGCTTAGTTTCAGCTGGCCTAAAAAAGAGACTACTTGCCAGATTTGATGAACCAGCTGGGCACTGGGCAGAGGAGCTTCTATCCGTCTTGTGGAGCCTGAGGACAACTCCAAACAGGTCAACACAATACACGCCATTCTTCATAGTTTATGGGGCCAAGGTGGTCCTACCCGAGGATGTTCGATTCAGCGCACCACGGGTCGTCGCCTACAGCGAAGAAGCCTCCAATGCCGCACTCGCCGATGACATGGACGCACTCGACGAAACTCGGGACGTTGCACTCGCCAGATCTGCCGTCTACCAGCAAGTACTACGTAATGACCACGATCGCTGCATTCGCATCAGATCTTTCGTGGTAGGGGACCTGGTGTTGCGACTCAAGCAAGAAAGCTACCACAAGCTCGAGCCACCTTGGGAAGGACCCTTCATCATACCCTTCATCCCAGGGGTGCATATCGCCTGAAAACCCAAAAATAGGCGGCATCTACTCCAACACATGGAACGTGGCGCACCTGCGAAAATTCTATCCTTAGGAGAGTACTTTACCCGCAAATAAGGCTATTCCAGCCACGATGTAATTCGAGTAAATACATGGCTTCTCAGCCATAGCAATAAAGAATATTCGAGTGCATATTTTCATTGTCGACTGATTAAATACATGCTAAACATGGTTACACCCCAACACACGAGGGCTACGCCAAACTAGCATAAAAATCACAGAGTATCCACAAATACACAACTACTTACAAGGTTACAAGGTACACACCTTAACAAATGACAAAATACACAAGGTACACACACCTTAGGCAACAATCAAATTAGTGGCGGCTAGCACCCTCCCGGAGCAACTGCTCCGTCTCGGTAACAGTTAGCCGAACAATACGCTCAGCAGCTGGGCGCACTACCTCATAATAAGGAACAAAATCTACAGGATCCCACTGGGTAACAGACAGTTGTGCTACAGAATTGATGTTCACCTCTGGGTGTCACAGCCACACAAATGCCAAGCCAGCCTGAGTTCCCCAGATAAGTTGATGACGCACGCACTTGCGAACATATTCCACCCGACAGACGATCCACAACAGCGTGCTCAGTCGACCAGGTACAGTCCCGAAAGGACAAAAGGTTTGATGCACCAAAGAACGAGCCTCTCGGCAAGATTCGACGAAAAGCTGCACTTGACACACCTAATACTGCAAAGTCGCCAAGATGAAACCTCTGCTTTTATCAGACCAGAAGTTGCACGCATGGGGATTTGCACTACTGGACTCGCAAGCAATCTTATTGTTCACCCATTTACCTTCAGATGCTGCATCAGGTTCGATGACTTCATGCACAAGGAAAACGTAAGCACATAGCACATTACACCGAACTGACTCGGGGGCTTGTGGAAGTTACACAACAAACTTTTGGCGACACTGGCCAGCTCTTCAATGATGAATCGCTCACGCTCAGCAGCAAGTTTTTGCTTGGACTTAGCAACATCCGCCACTCCTTGCAAATCCTTCAGTTTACGCTCGCCATCCAGAACACGGCCACATAGAGAAGCGAGCATACTTGTATCTGTCAACAACGTTGCAATACTTCTGCGAGACCTTCATTTTACGCTCGCCATCCACCCTATCTTCGAATACTTCTGCGAGACCTTCGTGGGAGTCCTTGCTTTACTGTCCTTATTCCGACACTACTTCTATCCTCGGGTGGAGCCAGGAAAACATATGGCAGGGTGATCTCCTTCTGTCGCCAGGCGAACCAGGCGGATCAGTTCATCCCCACCACGAGGAACAAGAAGTGGGATAAATGGCACTACTGGTGGGTCTTTGTCCGCTTTCGAGCAGCGGATGATGGCCTGGAAGAGCCAGATGGATCATGTGAACGTCAGGCGCAATGGGGCGACAAGAGACATGGGGATGCACATCTCGGCTCGATTTGCACCAGGATCTCGTGGTTAGTATATCTTCCATTGAAAGGTGAATAGGTCATGGCGCACTTCATCAACCATTTCATCTCCCCCCTCTAAGAGCGCTCGCATCCCATGTGGGAATACCAAGGGATCAACGACCAAACCCGCCTCTTCACGGGGCGGAAATCGTCTGTTTCTTAAACAGCCCTGGAAGGTTTGGTGAAGGAGTTGGTTGGGGGGCCGGCAGAGCTGGAACCGCTCCCCGCGAGATTGGTGCCCCTCTACTAGGATCAGCAGCGGGGGTCCATCATAGCGGGCTTGCCTGCCTGTGATGGGTAGGGAATGAGGGGTTGGGCGCCTCCTAGGGAAAAGGCCCCGGCTACGTCATCGGTGGTCCTCATTCCTGCCCCGTCAACTCGGGTTGTGCGTCGCGGTGGTGGGTCCGATTCTGCCCCTTCCGCTTCCATCAACGGGGCTGTCCAGCGACCTAGCAGCCAGGTGCCATCCTGGGTCGGGAGAACACAAAGCCAGGGTCCGGTTTCCCCTCCCCGGGGTTTGGCTCCAGTGCCATGGGCGACTTGGCTTCAAACCTTGGTGATAGCGACGTCGGCAGAGGATCCCGTGGAGGACAACAATGATGACGACATCCCACTGGTTGTCTGCCGCCGTCGCCTCCAGGAAGGGCCTACCTCGTCTGATAACGACCCACGTTCTCTACGGGCGTCCACTCAGGCAGGTGGCTTCCTGAGAACCCTGGGAACTCCCAGGGGTCAGCCCAACTGGGCTTAAAAAAGAATGAGCTAGATCGCAGGTATTTGGATACGAGGTAGTAGCGGGGTCTAGTCGAAGCGGTGCGCAAAGTGTACAAAGGCGAGTCTCACGGGCAGCGGCACGTGAGGGGTCTCCCTCACTTCATGGAAGACGCAATTATGGAGTTGGAAGATGCACTTTGGACTCCTGCACCAGTAAGAATTGAACTGGAATAAAAAGTAGGGGTAGCTAGTCACTCCGTTACTGAGGAAAGAGAGGATGGCATGTCCATAAGTAGACTATCCTTCTTACTGAATCCTTATCCTGCCCTCTCTACTCGGGAACAATTCATTATTAACTCGTACATAAGAGGAGGGCGTCGACAGAGAGTTAGCGATCTACAGCTGGTTCGGTGGACTGGTGGTGACACGGGCGGGCCCTCTACTTTATTTGTCGAATCCAATCGATCATGGGCGGCCCTCTTCGTTCACAGTCTTTCTTTCCTTTCCAATAGTGTATGTATATTGGCCCTTTTGAGACAATTATACGTTCTAGAAGGCAATTCTAATTGATCAATAAAAATACAATTCAATGGAATTCCTTTTTTGTTTTTCTTTAGATTTAGATTAGTTAATCTTTTTTGAAAAGTAAAAAGGGTTGGAGTAAACCTGTTTTTATTTTCTTCGAAACTAGTGCCCTCTTCCTCCGCGTGTAGAAAAGGAAGAAATAAATCAATCAAATTACGAGAGGCCTCATAAAGCGCTTCCTTAGGGGTTAAACTTCCATTAGTCCATATTTCTAGAAAAAGTATCTCGTGTTTTTCATTTCCATTTCCACAAGAAAAAAATACTATAATTCACATTTTGAACAGGCATGGATACAACATCTATAGGATAACTTCCATCTTGATAGTTGTTTCTGAGTTCTGTCTGATATCCACGATCTCTCTTTATCTGTAACTCAATACAAAAATCAATGGGCTCTGTCAAGTTAGCTATAGGTTGTGACGTATCAACGATTTCTATGGAAGGTGGTAAGATTATATCTTGAGCAGTTATATATCTAGGACCTTTGACGCAAATTGATGCGTCTCTAACTCCATATAGATTACTTCTCAATACAATTTCTTTCAAATTTAGTAAAATTTCTTGTACGGATTCTTCAATACCGGCTATTGTAGAATATTCGTGCGGCACGCTCCCAAATTTCGCACGTGTGGTACCCAATGCAGAGTGGAGCATCTCCCTGCGCCGTCCAAGGTATGCAACCTAGCTTCGCTGGTTCCTCTATCTCATGTTCTTCTGCTTATGATCAGACTTGTTTCTTTCACAGTCCATCTCCATCCCGGATCCTAGAGAAAAAGGACACGCAATGATGAAGATGTCTCCATACGTCTGCCAAAGAGGGACCATCGATCCAACTCGGTGGATGGAGGAAACTCTTTCCTGATGAGTCCCCAGGCACGAGAGGGCCCTGAGTCCTTCGTGACTCCCCCGCGAAACTCCCCGGGTGAGCATCCTGCTGCCACCCGCAATCCTTTCCTTTTACCGAGTTGTCCCACATTTTGTCCTTCATAGCACCATTCACAACTTTCTAGGGCGATTACCTTCCCGGGATGATAGCACACGGGAGGTTGTACCTACCTAAGATCTTGTGCAAGTGTTGCACCACCTGCCAGGAGGAGGCATTAGGGTTCCTTCCGATGCTCTGGCCCCCGGTGGTGCACGGCCTGGTGGTCGCGCCCCTAACTGTTGATCTTGTCGGCATGGTGATGAACCCGGTGTGATAGAGGAATCACATCGGGTGATAAACAGCTGGGTTGACCAACAGTGTCGCACCGTCGAGGCTAACCTGGCCGCGTGCGCATAGAACGACGCCTCAGAGAGGTAACTCGCTCAAGAGCGCGCGAGCCTAGAATCGGAACGCCAACTCCGTGTGCAAGAAAAGAAGAATCTGGTGGCCCTGAGCGTAGACCTTCTCAAGCGCGAGGAACGGTTGCGATCCAGGAGAGCTGCCACCAAAGAAGCTGCCGCCCGGGAAGAAGCGGCTGCGGATGCCGCATGTACCACGCAAGGGACCTTCCAGGGCATCCTGCTTGCCGCTTTGGTGGCAATGCAGCTACAATTTCTGGCCTTTGTTCCCGGGGTAGAGGACCTCCAACGCCAGCTTGCCGCTCTCCAAGAAGTGAGTTAGAGGGATCACATCCAGTTCGCTGTGGAGCGGGAAGTTTCGGCTAGTTCCATGGAACAGACACAAAAGCGCATCAGGCACCCGGATCAAGGAGCTTCAGGATGTTGTGTCATCTCTAACCCAGCGCTCCTCTAAACTTGAAAGATCCATCCTAGAAGGGGCCCGCCATAGGGAGGCTGCAGACCAAGAAGCTCAGGAGCGCATGGAGGCTCTCCAAGAGGAACTTCAGGCTGCCGAATCTGTCGGAGAGAGCTCATCTGTCCTAGACACGATAGCTCTCAGAGGTTCGAACACTGGGGGCTAAACAAACTTCCTTCGCTTCTAGAGGATGCTTCAAGAGGGACGCTTGAGCACGACAAAAGTGGCGACACAGAGAGTTTACCCAGGTTCAGGCCACCAGTGTGGTGTAAAACCCTACTCCTGCTTGTTTGATGGATTGCACTATGGTGATTACAGTAGAAATGCGAGCTTGTGCTCGGAACAGACTACTTGGAATCTACGATGGTTCAAGCTCCTTTCTCGAAGGGCTGGGGTGCCCTTCTTATACTGGCGTTTGGACCTTCTTCTCACTCATTTGGCGGGAAAGGGTTCCCATAAGGTGCCAAAGGGAGGAGTGTCCCGTACTTCTGCGCCACCTGCGTGGTCCTAGTCCTAGAGAGAAAGCTCCACCGTCCATGGCATCACGGTGGGGGAGCCCAGTGATGCCGCCTCCATATTGTAGGGCGGACTTGGTCTTCTTGCACCAAAGGGGAAATCTTTGGGAACCTCTTTGGCACCCACATTGCCTGCCTTTGCTTTATACACGAGAATGGCAACTACGGTCAAAGAGGTTCTACAACGCCTCCGTCACTGCTCAGAGGAGCGGTCATCAGAGGCACGTGGGTTGTCCCCTCTTGAAAGGAGATGCTGTCATGGTGAGGTAAAGACAGATGCCATGGGATGGCTTGAGTTTGGGGCCGATGGACACTGTGGGTATCCGGGGAGGGATCGCATGCCTAGATGGCACACTCACTACACTGCAAACAAGACAATCTACCCAAGTTTGGGGCCCTCGTGTGGAGGTAACACCCCTACTCCTGCCTATCTCTCTCTCTCTCTCTGTATATCTGGTAACCGAGTACAAGTGCTCCTCAAGCTCAAGGAGCTAGAGGAAGAAGAAGCTCTACTGCTCTTTCTCTCTACAAACTAGCAGCACCTCTCCTTTTAGATCAAGGATCCCCCGCACAGGAGGGGTGTGGCCACCTTATATACCGGTGGCCACCAACTAATCGTACAGGTTAGGTGTAGATTACACTATGCCGTAGCGCACGCCTCCGCTTCTTCGCTGACAGACGCCAAAAGTCATCTGCGTCATGGCCGCTGTCATGTCCTGTCCCCCTTGTCAGAGACAGGACGTGGCCTTGCCCATACCTGCACTGTACCAACGTATGCATACGCATCATCACGCTAGTAAGTTGAACCGGATGCTCGTACTCTCCCTGGATCTGCGGGATTACAATGGCTCCGTTGACCTCCCTCCGAGATAGAGAACATCTTTGTCTACCCGGATTCACCAAGCGCTACTCGGTCAACCCAGAGAAGACACCTTTCTTCACTTGGCTCCTTGTTCTTCCTACCAAGATAGCTCCATCTCGGTAGCCATCCAACTCGGTACCCTCCAACTCGGTACCTTCCAACTCGGTAAACTGTACCTCATGCTCCATTTCTTACCAACTGTGCCCCTACTCGGGGGTAGCCCCCGACATTAGTCCCCGAAGCTGGTATGGTCCAGCGAACTCGAACGCTGGGCCGTGCCAGCTTAAACCAATATCCTTCAGAAAACCTAACTGAGATGCACTCATCTCGTTCGAGTTCCATCTCGAACTAGGATGCTACCTGCTTCCTTTATACTGGATTTAACATCAAGATCCGAGTTAGCTGCGCTGCATTGGATTTTACCGAGATCCGAGCGCTTAGGCGTTTCTCACGAACTTTACAGCGCGAAGCAGAGACGCCTCGTTATCTTCGTGTGGAAGGCACACCACGTGGCACAGAACCGCTGCCCCCGTCGCCTCGATTCCCGCGCGGCGCAGCGCATGCGCCACGCCCACGCTCCTCGCTGTGCCCTGGGCCCACACGCCGTCGCGTCCGTTCGCAGATCACTCAATTGCCCACGTCGCGGAACATGGGATTTACTGCGCCAGTTACGAGCGGTGAATCCGCTGTGTGCGTTTCACTGGGCGCAGTTAATGCCACGATCCCACGATTATATACGCATTGAATCCGGAGCAGTTATTGCGCTAGAGGAGTATAAATCCCTGCGCCTCCCCCTCTGTCTTGTTTTCCTCTCCATTTGCCCTCGTCTGTTCTTCTTCCTCTTAGCACGCGCGCGTGCAGAGCCCATCGCTCCACCGCACGCCGTCGACCACCACCGCGCACCGGAGACACCAACGCACTGCCGCGCGATATCGCTCACTGGAGCGCGGCTGCGCACGAGAACTTCACTGCGACTCCGCGCCACCACAGATCTTCGCCGCCATAGTACTGCTTCTTCACCGCTGTACTTCATCGAGCTCCTCGCCGCGGAAGAAAAGCCACGGCATTGCTCTTCCGCGCCGCCGCCGCTCTTCTTCGCCCTCTATGACCCGAGCCCCTCCTCGCTCTCGCAGGCAACTCGGAGAAGCCAAGATCCAACCGCGCCCAGATGGAGCTCGAGCCTATAGATGATATCGAGCTCAAAGAGCCCTCGTCCACACGCGGATCCTGGGAAGGGTCCGACGTGGATGTCAAGGACATCCAATGGCTAATAGACACGAGCCGCGTCCCGGCAGGCATGATCTGCCGTCCTCCCAGTGACGAGATCGAGCCCGAGCCACAAGCTGGCGAGCACGTGGTCTTCATGAGCCACTTCAAAAGCGGATATGGTCTCCCCATCTCTAAATTCCTGCAACAATTTTTTTGCCACCATCTTCCTGCCAACGCCATCACCATTTTATCCTCTTTCGTTTCTTTCTCGGAGGCCTACCTTGGCCTGTACCCCACCGTAGACATTTGGGCCAGATCTTCCATTTCTGCAAGCAGGTCCTTCCCAACACTCTCAACCCTAATGCCCCAAACCGCATGACCCAATGTGGTACATCCATGATTGTATAACAGAACGGAACCGAGTTTCCCCAAGTTCAGGGACTCGAATCCTGCCGCAAATGGCAAAGGGGATTTTTCTGTGTGAATAATCCCAAGGACCAAGATCTCCTCAAACTTTCTCCCTTACACAACGAGCCCCCCACCGGGATGCCGAATTGGGGATATCACCCGAAAAGGACTGTGCCCGAGGTGAACCTAGTTCACAGCCGGTTCAAGCATCTTGTCAAGAGCGGGCTCCGAGCTGATGATCTGCTCGCCGTTTGGGTGAGCCGCCGGGTTCTGCCATTTGAGCTCCGAGCCCACAAGATGTGCTTCATGGGAGGGGGCCGAAACATCACGCGCACCACCACCTTCGAGCTCAGCAAGAAGGAGGTGGCCATGTAGGCCAAGAATATCGCCAACCAGCCTCACTGAAGCTTGGGAATGGGGGCTTAAACCCTACAACAGAACACAGCTGGCGCCCCGAGTAAGTATTCTCTACCGAACCGAGTTACTTTCATCTCGGTATCTTCCGAGATCATTCCACTTTGAGATATATGCTTTATGTTTCGCATGTGTTACCGAGTTGAGTTCATCTCGGTATCTTCCGAGATCGCTCAACTTTTAACTTATGCTTATTGTTTCGCATGTGCAGCACTTTGAGCGCCAGAAAGAAGAAGACCGTGCGACTCCCTCGAACAATTGGAAAGATGACCGGGCTAGGACGACGTGAAGGAGTACGACAACCAGGATACCCTTCCTATCACGGATGCCCATCTCACCGCCCAAGCCGGTAAGCGCCGAGTTCCAGCCTCAATATGAGACTGGTCCGAGGATGACGACAAAGGTGAGAGTGCTGACGATTGCATTCTTTTAGAGGTACCAGACCCCTTCCCGGTCTTATTTGCGTATCCTCTTCCCTCGCTCTCAATTGATATAGAAGAACAGGTGGTTGAGGCGAGGCCCATGGCCATTGCCGCCCCCGTGGGAGTGAAGAAGAGGGTCGGAAGCGGCGCAACCGATCCTCCGTCCAAGCGACATAAGAAATCTGGGAACAAGAGGACCGAGGCTACGGTGAGCCGCCGAAAGACCCAGCGGCCCATGGCAGAAGGGTAATTCATCTCCGAGATGCTTTGTGTTTGCATATTCTTTGTTCTTTTGCCTCTTTTCTCTGTGATGCTTTATATTTGCACTCTCTTTACTTCTCTGCTTTTCCTTTCCTGGAGCGATCCAATTGATGTCGAGATCTCCGAGACACCCGCGCCCTGATCTCAGGGACTGAGTACCACACCCCCTCTCGTGATCGCGCTTTCGGACGCCAATGGCTTCATCGACCTCGAGGTCGAGGACATGGACACTAGCGCCATGGAACGGCCCGAGATGCCCCTCCCGGACAAAGAAGACCAGGATCTCGGCGCTGGCGACACGGGCGCTGAGATGGAAAATCAAGAGACTTCAGAACAGCCGGCGTTGGCCACCGAGCAGCAGCAAGAGCAGCAACAACAAGAAGAATCGGCGCAACCACAAGCGCCACAACAACCAGCCCCAGCAAGAGCAGCCACACCATCGACACCATCGAGATCAACAACACCACTCGAAGCAGCAGCAGCACTAGCAGCAACAGCAACAGCAGTAGCAGCGGCCACATGCCCAACACCCCCAGCAGCAACAGCAATAGAAACATGCCCAACTCCTCCAGCAGCAGCAACAAGCCCAACACCACCGAGAGCGCCAGCAGGCCCAACAGGAAATCTCCCTCGCACTCGGCAGCAGGTCAAGTTCGCTCCATCGTAGGGACCAGTGGCTGGTGAGGGTAGCTCCAGCCAGATCAAGCCTACCCTCGTGAAGATCCCATTGTCCAGTCGAACCAAGAACAACGAGACACAAAAGAAAACCGGGCAGGGCCAGCGCAAACCTGGCACCTTGGTGATCAGCCAGGACACCTAAAAAGTCCCGCACCAGGGACTCGGCCTGCAGCAGGAGCGAGAGGACCTGGAGGCGTCTTTGGACCGGGTTGGGTTCATTGATGATGTCCATGCCGGGAAGAAACTGGGCTCTCTGGACCACTTCCGCCGAGATTGGAACCAGGCCGATGTCGGTCCAATATCCAGGGCAGTTGCAGCCTCCAGCAGCACACTGGCGCACAAGATGTTTTGCCTTCGCACTACTGCTGAAGACGCCGAGTACACTTCCTGGGTAAGTAACAACTTCTCTCTTTTGCTTTTCCGAGATTTGCAAATTGCGAATCCGAGATCAACACCTATATCGAGTCCCCGAGATTTGGGCCGAGTAGGCAATACTCGACCGAGTTGAAGTCTACTCGGGTCAAATCTTCCGACACCTTACTTCTCTATCTCTTTTAAGACATGCATTAAGACGCGTGCCAAGCTATTCTAGAAGATCCTCTGGCGCCACCGGGATCTCGCCGAGCTCAACGCCAAGAACCAGGAGGATCCCGGTATGTGGATGGCCTCCCCGAGGCCGACACCGAGAGCGAGGACGAAGAGGAGGAGGTTGATGACGCAGCTGATGATGTCGACAATGAAGGTGAGGAGAACAACGACGAAGCCGAGGAGGATGACAACTCCGAGGATGTTGATGAGGAGATCTCCGCCGAGCTGGACCCAACCCGAGTGGCCGAGACGGCCTCCACTCCAACTGCCGAGATCGTCACCATCTAGATGGTCATCTCCCAGCCCGCTCCCGAGCTGAGTACTCGATAGGATTCAACCGAGATGACCGCAACCGGGCTCGCCTCTGCGCCTACCACTGCAACAGTCGCCTCCGAGCCTGCCGCCGATTCCAGCAACCCGGAAGAGGCCACCACTGATTCCACTCCTTTGGCTGAGGCCTAAGCTTGCTGTCTCTCAAACATTTTATCAGATCCCCGGTATGCCGGGTGCGGTCGTAAGAAACACTATTTCACTGTTTTCCACTAAGTTTTTATTTAAGTTTAAGCAAGACTGGCTGAATGCCGGATTGCCTTAATTCGAGTCCCCGACTTGCCTTTCTTACCCACCTGGCTTTTTTCGTGTTTGCTCTTGCCTGCCACTTGTGGCTTTTTGATAGTCGAGTCACAAGATTTTAAAAACCAAGTTTATAATACTCACAACCTTGAGATTGGAATTAAAAACTGCCTAGTACCTAGCTGAAAAAACAGAAGAAAAAACAACTTATGTTGGTTGACTAACTCTTTGTTTACTTAGTAGTTTTTCATGTGATCATTGACCCTTGGCTTGTTCTCTCGCTTGCCATGAAGCCGGGTTCCGGACAATAGCAAGCCGGAGAGTTTTCCCTTAGGTTTAAGCACACTACTAGACTTACACATGAAATTCCGAGATGATTAACCGACATACCAAAGTAAGAGTAAATAACACAGAACAAGTTAGGCACAGGCAGTCCCCAAATTCCTTCTCAGGGTGCCGACATAGATTTAACTAGGTGAGGAGATCCATAGAATGCTTTTTCAGGAATGAAAACGACGGAGTAGAGCTACATTCTAGGGGCGCTTACTTTCCTCTCCGCATTTATCCGCCCTGTTCTTTTATGGCTCATGTGCATCAATGA
Organism: Alopecurus myosuroides; assembly: GCA_028641055.1. Lineage (NCBI taxonomy): Eukaryota > Viridiplantae > Streptophyta > Magnoliopsida > Poales > Poaceae > Alopecurus > Alopecurus myosuroides. The sequence continues at coordinate 190,749,183 of CM054060.1, read as the reverse complement.
GATAGTATGCATCATTGTGCAGAGTGTTGCTCACAATGAAAGGTCCTTCCCATGGATGGGTAAGCTTGTGCATCCCGGCTGTGCGTTGCACCGGCCTAAGCAACAAATCTCCTTGTCGGAAAACCCTTGGGCTTATCTTCCGGCTATGATAGCGTCTTAGATCTTGTTGATATACAGCTGATCTCAACAGACTTAATTCTCTTGCTTCTTCTAGCAAATCAACATCATCTTCTCATTCTTCTCTTGCCTCTGCCTCAGTATAGAGGGTTACTCTTGGTGAGTCATGCTGAAGGTTAGTGGGTAACACGGCCTCTTCTCCATATACTAGGAAGAATGGTGTGTATCCGGTAGATTAGTTAGGAGTAGTCCTTAGACTCCACAACACCGCCAGCAACTCGTCCAGCCAACAAACCGGGGTTCGCTGTAATGGCTCAATTAGCCTAGGCTTTATTCCGGATAGGACCATGCCATTAGCTCTTTCAACTTGCCCATTTGATTCCGTATGCACGAGTGATGCAATGTCTAGCCGGATCCTCTTCTCCTTGCAGAACCGAGCAAAGGCTCCCTCAGCAAAAAAAATTTCCATTATCCGAAATGATCCCATGCGGGTAGCCATATCTCAGGATGATATCCTTCAAAAAGCTCACAACTGTGTGCCCATCACACTTCCGGATTGGCTTCACCTCAATCCACTCGGTAAACTTGTCAACCATGACGAGGATGTGAGTCATGTTGCCCCGAGCTGGCTTGAAGGGCCTCACCATGTCCAAGCAGCATATTGCAAATGGCCAAGTGATGGGAATAGTTTTCAGCTTAGAAGCTGGCATATGTATCTTGGTTGCATATCTCTGGCACCCGTTGCATTTTCTCACTAGATCTCATGCTTGCTACAAGGCAGTGTGCCAAAAGAATCCATGCCGGAAAGCTTTCTTCACTAGAGCCCGAGATGAGGCGTGATGCCCGCATTCCCCCTGATGTATCTCTCTGAGAATCTCTTCTCCCTCTTCTGTCTCAACATAGCGCTGGAGCACACCTCTTCTTTGTTAATGATGGTGTAGCGTTTGGATCTTCTCTGTATATGCCTGGCTAAGATCTCATCGCTTGGTAAAGTACCATCCTCCAGATAAGACAATATGGGCTGAGACCAACTCGGTATCGCCCGATTAGGAAACATGGGCTCATCAACCTCCATTAGATCAGCCGACATGACTTGCTCCGAGATGGGAACGAGTCCCCGAGTCCCCGGGTTCTGCGAGGCGGTCCCCGAGATAAGGGGAGCAGTCCCCCGGTTATCCTTCATGATCCCCTCATCAATCTCCATGCGAACAACTTCTGATCTAGGCATAGCCGGGACGAATATCAAATCCGACTCGGGAGATGGCTTGATGGAAGGCTTCCTTAGATGCTCCAAAGCAATTCCTGCCGGGATGGACTGCCGAGAAGAGCCCAACTTGGACAGAGTATCAGCAGCATCATTTTCAGCTCGGTGGATGTGGTGGAACTCACATCCATCAAAGAATCTCGACATATTCTGGACAAGGAACCGATATGAAGCCATATTGGCATCCAACCCGTCCCAAGTCCCCGAGGCTTGCCGAACCACCAGATCCGAGTCGCCATAGCATATTAGCCGGCGGATACCAATCTCCTTGGACACTTTCAGTCCATGGACTAAGGCCTCATACTCGGCAACATCGTTGGATGCTGCAAAATGGATTTGCAGGACATATTTGAGTTGATCCAGCTTGGGTGAGGTGAGCACAACACCGGCACCGAGACCTTCTTTCACCTTAGATCCATCGAAATGCATTCTCCGATAGTTTGTCTCCGGCAAGGGAGGATCATACTGCATTTCGGCCAAATCAACAAAGAAATCCGCCAGCGCTTGAGATTTAATGGCTTCTCTTCTCGCATAAATCGGGGTATAAGCAGCTAGCTCAATTGCCCACTTGGCTACTTGGCCACATACTTGTTTCCCATAATCTCTGAGATGGGTGGAGTACTCACCACCGTAATCGGATGCTCTTGGAAATAATGCTTGAGCTTCTTGGTAGCCATATAGACTCCATATGTCATCTTCTGATAATGAGGATAGTTTTGCTTCGAGTTGGAGATCACCTCACTGAGATAATACACCAGTCTCTTGTCGGACCCCGGACCCCGAGATATACAAACTGTCATGTGCTCCTAGCAGTGGACCCACAAGGGCTTCAGGGTTACCAGCCCAGGCCGCAACAAACAACGGCAGGCACACCGGATTCATCGGCACGTAGTCCGGATCCCCGGTCTACTACTCCTTGTGTCCATGCTAGTCATAACCAGATATGTATACCCAAGCATCCACGAGTCGGATGAAACTGAAGGGACGGGGCCAGAGTTATACAGAGATGCTATGTGTCCAGAAAGTGCAACAACAATCGAGGGTTACTGGGGTTACCTCGCCCCAGGCCGGATATCTCCGGCAGGCGGGCTCGGACATGGATCATCGGCTCCACAATCCCTCGACTGCGACAACTATGCAGGCATAGCCAAAACTGTATAACAACGGGCTCGAGACCAACAATCGATCAAAGCAGTACTCTAGACATGAAAGTTGTATTAAACAAGGCATACTAGAGTAGCTTACACACAGAGGTTACAGGACCAACATAGGTCAAGCAACCCAACATTACAACAAGCAGCGAAAGCAAAGATGTTGCTATACAACAAGAGCAAAAGGACTAAGAGTCCGAAACATAAGCAACGTAGCCAAACCCATACTACAGATACTAGGCTGCTGCCTGGGAACTCCTAACTACTCGTCGACGTCAAGGTAGAACCCATCTTCAACTGCATCACCGAAGTCTGAAACAAAACAACAACGAGGCAAGGTTGAGTACAAAAGGTACTCAGCAAGACTTGGCTTTTAAGGTTCTTTTGCATAAAGCCATCTTTGTTTTCCGAAGTTGAGGAAGAAAAGCACGTGTAATGGAGCATTTCTAAAACAAAGGAGGAAACTACTCAACTACGGAGATCATTATGTTCTTTAGTCCACCAAGTACTTTCTCAACCCCAGACTACCTTACGCTACAAGAATCACCCCTCTCGACGTAGTCGAGGAGGCATCCTTCATTCATTGCCAGCAAGTTTTAGTCATTCCGTTAGAGTTGTCTATGATCTCGTGACTTTCACCAAGTTGTCCATAACCGTGGACACGGCTTTCCGAAAGATTTATCCCTGCAGGGTGGTACACTTTACCCACATGTATCGACCGACTCTTAACGCCACGCGGTAACGCTCCTCTCTAAGAGCGCGGCAGAGTGTGGTCGACCACGGCCTTTACCTTGCTTAACCCTTTCCATGAGTCAACTCAAACAGGGCCACCCCGTCAACAGGAAGTTGGCCACCTCCTGACGGCACCTGTTCTGTGAGTCGGGACAAGATCCGTGTACGTCCATCACTGGTCCCGGTCACGCCCTAGTTTTCTCCAAAACCTTTTATGACACACCCGCAAATGGAAAGCTCAAACTATGTGACCCATGGAAGTGATCAAACAAGTTAGTTAGCCGAGCGCGGTCAGTTAGGCCCCGCGTGTGGTTGCACGCTCAGTCTTGGCTTCCGCGGCGAGACCTTAAATCCTAGGGTTGGCGAGTACGGAACGAATAACCACTACCCAAGTGGCCTCCCGTGCTAGCCTTAGTCAGTTTCATATGCTCAGTACTCACAAATATAACAACATACAAGGTTATCGAAGTGATCCAAAACATCAACCGGATGTAGTAGATCAGAACACTAAGCATGGCTAAGCATAACACACAAGGCTCTACGATACTCAAACAACCCTAGTCATACTAGGAGGGTAAACAGGTATGAAGGTGACATGTGAGGGGGAGGGTCATGCAGTGAATAGGTTAACTCTAACAGACTCAAAACAAAGTTGAATCGAATGCATGAGTAAGAGGTTGAAAGACTCAAAACATGGGGTAGCCATGAGGTGGTGCTTGCCTTGCTCGTCGAAAGTAGAGCTTGGGTTGTCGTAGAAAGCTGGGTCGACCTCCGGATCTCGGTCTATCGATAGCGAGCAATACCGGAAAGAAGGCAAACAATCAATACTTGACGACAGTGCAATGCACAATATGTATGCATGAGTAAAACAATGCAATTGAAATGAAGCTTAAGGAGTAGAACAAGAAGCTAGGGTTTCGCGCCGTGAACGACGAACACCGGAGGGGGAGAAAACCCTAAACTGGAGATGTGACCAAGCTAAGATGTTCAAATGACTTTGTAAACCTCATAGTTGGATTGCATTTGTTTCACTGATCAAAATGGTATATTACACTTAATTTTCTTATTGAATAAAAACTTTATTTTCAATATTTAATTGAATTAAATGTATGCTATAAAAGTGGCTTCATTTTACACTTGGTTAACATGTATGAAAATGGTATGGATAAATAGCTCTCATTTTTCTGAACACATACATATTTTTTTCATAATTTTTGGAGCTATAAAATAAAAGTTATTGAATTTACAGATATTAATTATTTTCTGGTTTTTCTATTTTTCCTGCGGGCCCACTGTTCAGTTCAAAAAGAGACAGGGAGTGCCACTTGGCACGCCACGTGGGCAGGTGATGTCACGGTGACATCACCGTGACCTCACGGTGGCCGGCCGGTGGCAGAGAGTGGACGCTGGCGGCGATTCCGGCGATCCCCGGAGGCGTGCCTGGGCTCGTTCGATGCAGCGCAACGGGGCGCACCTAACCGTGGTGGCGCCGCCCCGGTACGGTCACCGGCGGCGAGCCGCGATGAAGGCAACGGCAGCGGGGGCCTCGGGCTCCGGCGAACTCGCCGAATCCAAGCGGGAGGAGATGAACGGAGGGGGTGGGGAGACGCAGAAGCTCACCGGGAGCACGAGGAGGAGCTCGGCGGGTACGGAGGTGGCCGGAGATGTCGGCGCGGTGGAGGAGTTGCCGGCGGCCGGAGAGGAGAACAACGTCGCGATTCGTCGCGTCTAAGCCATTCCGGCGGCTCCGGTTGCTTGAGGATGGAGAGGGGACGACGGCGGTGCTGGAGAGCTGCTCGGAGGGACTCGGGAAGCAAAGAATCGCCGGCGGCGATGGATCGACGGTGAGGTAGGGTTCGGATGGGGAGAGGAACAGAGGGAGAGGAAGGACAGCGAGGGGGGGGAAGGTTCTGCGAGCTGAGCTCGATTCGGACGGCACCGAGGGGTACTCATCTTGTCGAATCCCTGACTCGACAAGTCCCTTAGGTGACCCTATCGGGTTTCGATTAGGAGAAGTCATGGGCGCTGGTGAGATCGTCGGCTAGACAGAAGGCAAGATTTACCCAGGTTCGGGGCCCTCGTAGAGGTAAAACCCTTACTCCTGCCTCGTGTCGATCTGTATTGGATGATTAGATCGGTTACAGGTTGCTCGAATCGAGAGTAGATCTCGAGTTCCGAGGCTTTTTGGTCGTGCGGTATTGCTTGGTCCTCTCCCTGAGGGCTCTCCTGGCCTTATATAGATGGCCAGGTCTCGAGTCCTACCCGGAGAGGATTCAAACCCTAGCTTAAGTCGGTTACAAAACTACCTAACTTAACCCGCAAGTTTGGTGCGGGTGGGCTTCTGGTAGGCCTTCTGGAGTCTTCCAAGGGCGCCTCTTCTTGGGCCTTGACATTGGGCCTGAGAGGGGGTGTCCTTACCCGCAGGGTCCAAGATTTATGTCTTCGTCACATCTTCTCCTCCACGTCGACAGGAGCAAGCAGGAGGTGGCGCGGCAGGGCGGTTGCCTCCCTGGCCGGAGACAAAGGAGGAAGACGACAGGGTGTTTTGCGGATAACCCCCTGGAAAACAGGGGGAAATTACAGAAAGGTCCCTGGGCATTTTAAAACTGAACCCAAAACAGAATTTTGAGGGCCTTTTTGTGAACCAAAAATTGCACAAAAATAGTCGTTGGAAAGCTCTTCAAATTTGCCTTCTTTTTAGCATATAGTTGGTTCCATTTGAAAAACTTTGTAGAACAATTTTGTTTGAAACAAGTTTAAGTGATTTTCTGGTAATTCTCTGGTTAAATTTTAAAAGCGAAAATTTGGTCCATTTTTCATGCATGCATGCCATGTACACAACACCTCTCTTTATTACACAAAAGTAGGGATGTTACAAGTCTACCCCCCTTACAAGAATCTCGTCCTGAGATTCCTAGGTTTTAGAAAAGAAGTCGGGGTACTTAGATCGCAAACGATCTTCTCGTTCCCAGGTTGCTTCGTTCTCGGAATGATGCGACCACTGAACTTTGAGAAACTTGATAGTTTGACTACGAGTTCTTCGTTCGGCCTCATCGAGAATACGGACAGGAACCTCTTTGTAAGAGAGATCATCCTTGAGTTTGATGGTTTCATGGTCCACACCACGAACAGGATCTTTGAAGCAACGTTTGAGTTGCGAGACATGGAATACATCATGGACATCCGGAAATCCTGGAGGCAACTGCAGTTGATATGAAACTTGACCTCGTTTTCCAATGAAGGGGAAAGGACCGATATAACGAGGAGCCAGTTTGCCTTTGATTCCGAACCGTTTTCCACCTTTCAGAGGTGTGACTCGAATATAAGCTTTCTCGCCAATCTCATAATGAACATCTTGGTGATGACGATCATAATAGCTTTTCTGGCGAGACTGAGCTGTTTTCAGTCGTTCACGAATGACGCGAACGATTTCTTCCGCTTCCTTGATTACATCCGGGCTGAAGAACGATCTTTCTCCGGTTTCAGACTAGTTCAGCGGAGTACGACATTTACGGCCGTATAGAACTTCAAAAGGAGCCTTGCCCAAGCTAGATTGATAACTGTTGTTATAAGTGAACTCGGCATATGGAAGAAACTTCTCCCAATCCTTACCGAACGATATAACACAAGCTCGGAGCATGTCCTCAAGAATCTGGTTAACTCTCTCAGTTTGACCACCGGTTTGTGGATGGTAGGCAGTGCTGAAGGATAGACGAGTTCCCATGGCTTTTTGAAGACTTTCCCAGAATCTGGAGACGAACAAACTGCCTCTGTCTGAGACAATCCTTTTTGGGACTCCATGAAGGCTGACTATTCGTGAGATATATAAATCTGCCAGATCGGAGACTCGAATAGTCTCACGAACATGAAGGAAATGGGCAACCTTTGACAGACGATCAATCACTACCCATATAGCATTGTGCCCCTTTTTGGTATTGGGAAGGCTGGTGATGAAGTCCATACCAATCTCATCCCACTTCCATTCAGGAATAGGCAGGGGTTGAAGAACACCGGCTGGTCTTTGATGTTCTGCTTTCACACGACGACAGACGTCGCATTCAACAACATACTGAGCGATTTCTCGCTTCATCCGGGTCCACCAGAATTTCGGACGAAGATCCTGATACATCTTTGTGCTACCAGGATGAATAGAAAGAGGTGTGTCATGAGCCTCTTGGAGTATTAGATTTCTCAGATTTCGGTTCTTGGGTACAACCAGACGGTTTTTGAAGTAGACAATGCCTTGATCATCAACAGAGAAACACTTAGCAGCCCCGCTAGCAATGTTCTTCTTAATCTTAGCAATGCCTAAGTTGTTCTTCTGAACATCTTTTATTTGATCTTCGAGAGAAGGTTTTATTTCCAAATTGGCCAGATATCCGGAAGGAACAACTTCAAGGTTCAGCTTGGAGAACTCCTCATGAAGAGAAGGCTGGGCTTGCTGTATCATCAAGTTGTTACAATAAGACTTCCGACTTAGCGCGTCAGCGACGACATTTGCTTTGCCGGGTTGATAGTTGAGACCCAAGTCAAAGTCCTTGATTACCTCCAACCATCTTCTCTGTCTGAGATTCAGATCCGGTTGGGTGAACAGATATTTCAGACTCTGATGATCTGAGTATAACTCACATCGATTCCCAAGGAGATAATGACGCCATTGCTTAAGAGCATGGACCACGGCGGCTAGCTCAAGATCATGGGTTGGATAGTTGTGCTCATGTGGTTTCAGTTGACGAGAACCATAAGCCACCACATGACCTTCTTGCATTAACACACAACCGAGTCCTTGTTGAGAGGCGTCACAGAAGATGACAAAGTCCTTGCTCGTATCAGGAAGAACAAGCACAGGAGCGGTAGTCAGTTTGGTTTTCAGAGTTTGGAAACTTTCCTCTGCTTTTGCTGACCACTCGAACTTTTTGCCTTTCTTAAGAAGTTCAGTCATAGGTTTGGCAATTTTGGAGAAGTTCTCGATGAAACGACGGTAATAACCTGCCAGTCCGAGAAAACTCTGAACATCCTTGACTGACTTAGGTGTTTCCCAGTCCATAATTGTTTGGATCTTGTCTGGAATAACGGCAACACCTTCAGCAGACACCACGTGTCCGAGATAGACGAGTTCTTTCAACCAGAACTAACACTTAGAGAATTTAGCGTATAGCTTGTGCTCATGAAGTTTGGATAACACCAAACGCAGGTGTTCAGAATGATCATCTTCGGTTTTGGAATAGACCAGGATGTCGTCGATGTAGACCACGACGAACTTATCAAGATACTCCATGAATAATGAGTTCATAAGCCTCATGAAGGTAGCTGGAGCGTTGGTAAGACCAAAAGACATGACGGTGTACTCGTAAAGACCATAACGAGTAGTAAACACCGTTTTAGGGATGTCCTCCTTTCTGATCTTTATTTGATGGTATCCTGATCGCAGGTCCATCTTGGAAAAGACAGTTGCACCAGCTAACTGATCAAAGAGGTCATTGATTCTTGGAAGAGGGTACTGTTTTTGATGGTCACTGCATTCAGCGGCCGATAGTCAACAACCAAACGTGGAACATTGGTATCCCGCTTCTTGACAAAGATAGTGGGACAACCCCAAGAAGATGTGCTAGGTTGGATGAAACCCTTTTCTTCTAACTCCTCAATTTGGCGTTTCAATTCAACCAACTCCTCTGGGGCCATATGGTAAGGTCTTTTAGACATAGGAGCGGTACCAGGGACTAACTCAATGACAAACTCCACACTTCGATCAGGTGGCATGCCAGGTAACTCTTCAGGAAACACATCAGGGAAATCACTGACTACAGGCAACTCATGAATTTCATGAGGGTAATCACCTTGCATGAAGTACAGCTGCAGTTCAGGAGAGAGTCGTGTGCGTGCTGAAGGAGGAATGGTGAACTCAGACCAATAGTCGATGATGGCACCAGAAGGATGTTTCAAGGTGAGGCATTTTGTTGCACAATCCAAAACAGCTCCATATTTAGAAAGCCAATCCATGCCCAGTATGACATCAAGGTCAGTGGATTTTAGGGCAATGAAGGTTGCAGGGAATTGTAAGGATCCCACCTCAACCATGAGCTCTGGCGTAACCATGGTGGTTTGCCAGTTGCAACCAGGGGAGTTTACCATTAACGGTTTTTGCAACTTTTCGAAAGATATCCCATGCATTTTAGCAAACCCTTCTGACATGAATGTATGCGATGCTCCAGAATCAAATAAGGCTAAAGCCGAAATTGAGTTGACACGAATCGTACCCAGTAAGACGCTTCGATCGTCCTGAGCATCCTCGGTAGTTACATAATTCAGACGACCACGTCCGGCACCAGCAGGCTTTGCCATTTTCTTAGGGGGAGGAGGTGCATGTCCAACATGATTCTGAGGGCACTCCCTCGAGAAGTGACCAGGCTGGCCACAGCGGTAGCACACATTGCTGGGAGGAGCGGCAACTGGAGGACGAGAACCTTGTCCCCCACCGTAGGTTGATGTAGCAGGTGGGGCAGGTGTACGAGGAGCATATCCAGATGGCCTTGGCTGGAACGGAGCCCTGGGAACAGCGCTGTATGGAATGAACACACGGCGCTTCCTCTTCTGACCAGAGGGTGAAGCACGGGAATCTCCAGCACTCTTCTTCATAGCAGTATCCATCTCCTTTTTGCCACGTTCAAGAGTGATGGCCTGGTTGTAAAGTTCCTGGAAACTCCGGAACTTGAAGGGAAGAAGCTCGTAACGAACAGTTGGGTTCAGACCCTTACGGAACAGATCCTGCTTGTCCTCGTCATTAGTGACATCACGAGGAGCATAGCGAGCCAGACGAGTGAACACACGACCATAGGCCTCAATACCCATACTGCCCTGAGTGAGATCAAGGAACTCCTTTCTTTTACCGTCCATGACTGCCTTCGGGATATAATCCTCACGGAAAGCAGTGCGGAACTCTGCCCAAGTGACCTCATGATCGGGCGCCTGCAACGCCAGAAAGCCTTCCCACCAAGCACCAGCAGCACCTTTAAGCTTATAGGTGGCGAAGTTCACACGGTCACGTTCCTGGACACGGAGAGCAGTGAACTTGCGCTCCATTGTGCGAAGCCAGTCATCGGCATCGAGAGGCTCAGTGGAGTCAGCAAAGTAAGGTGGCTGAGCCTTGAGGAAGTCCACAAGTGTAACGCCGGCAGCACGGCGTTCAGTGTTCTGGGCCACACGCTCCAGAAGTTGTTCGTTCCTCAGACGGTTAGTCTCAATGCTCTGCAGCACCTGCGCCATTGTGGGTGGCAGCGGAGGCGTTGGCTCAGGGGGAGGGTTGTTACGGCCACGAGTACCACTCGACATCCTGAGTAAAAGGAAGAAGAAACATGAATAACACATCCATGGGGAAAAGATACAATGGATCGACATGTGATAGTTTCAACGGAAAAACAAGATACATGCCGAAATGTAGTAGAACAGAATGAATGAACATGAAGTGTATCATTTCATCAACATGGAGACAACATATTACAACATTTATTGAAACCATTCGAAGTACAAACCATACATAGTAGCGGTACAAGCTCACAAGCTTAAGTACATACAGCACTGAAAGAAAGTACGGTAGATACACGTCACCGAAGTTCTGCTCCTATACATTATTTTTCTACAACTTCGGGTTTCGAGTACATGAAAGCAAACATTACTCTGACTGGAACCGACAACGGTCTCAGTATCCTCCGAAGTCGAAAGGAAGTGGAACCGGAGCACCAGGGTAGCGACGAACAGACTCGTCCTGCGGTCCGTGGGGAGACTGTGGTACACCACGCACCATCCTAGGCCTCCTGAGGCGTCCACGAGGGGGAACATCACCTCCAACATCTGGAGACGCAACCGAGGAAGGCACAAGTACAACTGGAAGCTCTATCTCAGAGGCCTGAACAATACCACTCTCAACGAATGGCCTCACTCTGGCTGTCACAGTCCTGAGACTAGCTGCAAGGGTGTTAACTAGTGCACTAAGCTCACGCTCGCGACGAGCATAAGCAGCAAGGAGATCAGCGGTGCACCTAAGTGTAAGATCTTCCTCCTGGGAGGGATCAGCAAAGGTGTGAGTATAATACCCCTCAAGAGTAGCATCAGAACCAGGGCAGTAACGGAAGGAGCTATGCTCGTGATCTGGATAGTGGTAACGAAGCTCATTAAGACAGTGACGTGCAGCATCCTGCACAACCATCTCAATGGTGAAACCAATACCCTCAGCATAGTGCTCAGCAGGAAAGATGGTGCCATCTAGCTGTGGAAGACGGACACCACACAAGTACTGGGTCTGATGGAAGTCACGGTACTCCTCATACACGGTGTACACAGGATACCAAGGGGCTCCTATGTTTGCACAGGCTGAGGCTAAGAGACGAGGAAAACCTGGAACTCCAAGGCATAGTGTATGTCGAACAACCTGACCAGAAGGCATCTGAAACAAAGACATTTTCAAGATGTCAAAAGACATGGAGAAATGACTTGAATTTGGAACTATAACAACCTGAGACAAAGTACTCGGAAGAAAAACACCCAACGGTTTTACTCCTAACTTTTGAGACAACAACAAGGAGACAACACACAAAACAAATGAGATACGATGACTCAGAGTTAGAGCGATACCAGGTAAGGAGCAAAAAGAATCCTAAGAGGGTTTTCATAACTCATTTTGTCTTTTCAAAAATAGTTTTCACAAGTTCTAGACTCAACATCGACCAACGGTAAGGGTTTCCTACAGGCAGTCCTGCTCTGATACCAAGACCTGTCGGACCCCGGACCCCGAGATATACAAACTGTCATGTGCTCCTAGCAGTGGACCCACAAGGGCTTCAGGGTTACCAGCCCAGGCCGCAACAAACAACGGTAGGCAGACCGGATTCATCGGCACGTAGTCCGGATCCCCGGTCTACTACTCCTTGTGTCCATGCTAGTCATAACCAGATATGTATACCCAAGCATCCACGAGTCGGATGAAACTGAAGGGACGGGACCAGAGTTATACAGAGATGCTATGTGTCCAGAAAGTGCAACAACAATCGAGGGTTACTGGGGTTACCTCGCCCCAGGCCGGATATCTCCGGCAGGCGGGCTCGGACATGGATCATCGGCTCCACAACCCCTCGACTGCGACAACTATGCAGGCATAGCCAAAACTGTATAACAACGGGCTCGAGACCAACAATCGATCAAAGCAGTACTCTAGACATGAAAGTTGTATTAAACAAGGCATACTAGAGTAGCTTACACACAGAGGTTACAGGACCAACATAGGTCAAGCAACCCAACATTACAACAAGCAGCGAAAGCAAAGATGTTGCTATACAACAAGAGCAAAAGGACTAAGATTCCGAAACATAAGCAACGTAGCCAAACCCATACTACAGATACCAGGCTGCTGCCTGGGAACTCCTAACTACTCGTCGACGTCGAGGTAGAACCCCTCTTCAGCTGCATCACCGAAGTCTGAAACAAAACAACAACGAGGCAAGGTTGAGTACAAAAGGTACTCAGCAAGACTTGGCTTTTAAGGTTCTTTTGCATAAAGCCATCTTTGTTTTCCGAAGTTGAGGAAGAAAAGCACGTGTAATGGAGCATTTCTAAAACAGAGGAGGAAACTACTCAACTACGGAGATCATTATGTTCTTTAGTCCACCAAGTACTTTCTCAACCCCAGACTACCTTACGCTACAAGAATCACCCCTCTCGACGTAGTCGAGGAGGCATCCTCCATTCATTGCCAGCAAGTTTTAGTCATTCCGTTAGAGTTGTCTATGACCCCGTGACTTTCACCAAGTTGTCCATAACCGTAGACACGGCTTTCCGAAAGATTTATCCCTGCAGGGTGGTACACTTTACCCACACGTATCGACCGACTCTTAACGCCACGCGGTAACGCTCCTCTCTAAGAGCGCGGCAGAGTGTGGTCGACCACGGCCTTTACCTTGCTTAACCCTTTCCATGAGTCAACCCAAACAGGGCCACCCCGTCAACAGGGAGTTGGCCACCTCTTGACGGCACCTGTTCTGTGAGTCGGGACAAGATCCGTGTACGTCCATCACTGGTCCCGGTCACGCCCTAGTTTTCTCCAAAACCTTTTATGACACACCCGCAAATGGAAAGCTCAAACTATGTGACCCATGGAAGTGATCAAACAAGTTAGTTAGCCGAGCGCGGTCAGTTAGGCCCCGCGTGTGGTTGCACGCTCAGTCTTGGCTTCCGCGGCGAGACCTTAAATCCTAGGGTTGGCGAGTACGGAACGAATAACCACTACCCAAGTGGCCTCCCGTGCTAGCCTTAGTCAGTTTCATATGCTCAGTACTCACAAATATAACAACATACAAGGTTATCGAAGTGATCCAAAACATCAACCGGATGTAGTAGATCAGAACACTAAGCATGGCTAAGCATAACACACAAGGCTCTACGATACTCAAACAACCCTAGTCATACTAGGAGGGTAAACAGGTATGAAGGTGACATGTGAGGGGGAGGGTCATGCAGTGAATAGGTTAACTCTAACAGACTCAAAACGAAGTTGAATCGAATGCATGAGTAAGAGGTTGAAAGACTCAAAACATGGGGTAGCCATGAGGTGGTGCTTGCCTTGCTCGTCGAAAGTAGAGCTTGGGTTGTCGTAGAAAGCTGGGTCGACCTCCGGATCTCGGTCTATCGATAGCGAGCAATACCGGAAAGAAGGCAAACAATCAATACTTGACGACAGTGCAATGCACAATATGTATGCATGAGTAAAAGAATGCAATTGAAATGAAGCTTAAGGAGTAGAACAAGAAGCTAGGGTTTCGCGCCGTGAACGACGAACACCGGAGGGGGAGAAAACCCTAAACTGGAGATGTGACCAAGCTAAGATGTTCAAATGACTTTGTAAACCTCATAGTTGGATTGCATTTGTTTCACTGATCAAAATGGTATATTACACTTAATTTTCTATTTTTATTGAATAAAAACTTTATTTTCAATATTTAATTGAATTAAATGTATGCTATAAAAGTGGCTTCATTTTACACTTGGTTAACATGTATGAAAATGGTATGGATAAATAGCTCTCATTTTTCTGAACACATACATATTTTTTTCATAATTTTTGGAGCTATAAAATAAAAGTTATTGAATTTACAGATATTAATTATTTTCTGGTTTTTCTATTTTTCCTGCGGGCCCACTGTTCAGTTCAAAAAGAGACAGGGAGTGCCACTTGGCACGCCACGTGGGCAGGTGATGTCACGGTGACATCACCGTGACCTCACGGTGGCCGGCCGGTGGCAGAGAGTGGACGCCGGCGGCGATTCCGGCGATCCCCGGAGGCGTGCCTGGGCTCGTTCGATGCAGCGCAACGGGGCGCACCTAACCGTGGTGGCGCCGCCCCGGTACGGTCACCGGCGGCAAGCCGCGATGAAGGCAACGGCGGCGGGGGCCTCGGGCTCCGGCGAACTCGCCGAATCCGAGCGGGAGGAGATGAACGGAGGGGGTGGGGAGACGCAGAAGCTCACCGGGAGCACGAGGAGGAGCTCGGCGGGTACGGAGGTGGCCGGAGATGTCAGCGCGGTGGAGGAGTTGCCGGCGGCCGGAGAGGAGAACAACGGCGCGATTCGTCGTGTCTAAGCCATTCCGGCGGCTCCGGTTGCTTGAGGATGGAGAGGGGACGACGACGGTGCTGGAGAGCTGCTCGGAGGGACTCGGGAAGCAAAGAATCGCCGGCGGCGATGGATCGACGGTGAGGTAGGGTTTCGGATGGGGAGAGGAACAGAGGGAGAGGAAGGACAACGAGGGGGGGGGGAAGGTTCTGTGAGCTGAGCTCGATTCGGACGGCACCGAGGGGTACTCATCTTCTCCTCCACGTCGACAGGAGCAAGCAGGAGGTGGCGCGGCGGGGCGGTTGCCTCCCTGGCCGGAGACAAAGGAGGAAGACGACAGGGTGTTTCGCGGATAACCCCCTGGAAAACAGGGGGAAATTACAGAAAGGTCCCTGGGCATTTTAAAACTGAACCCAAAACAGAATTTTGAGGGCCTTTTTGTGAACCAAAAATTGCACAAAAATAGTCGTTGGAAATCTCTTCAAATTTGCCATCTTTTTAGCATATAGTTGGTTCCATTTGAAAAACTTTGTAGAACAATTTTGTTTGAAACAAGTTTAAGTGATTTTCTGGTAATTCTCTGGTTAAATTTTAAAAGCGAAAATTTGGTCCATTTTTCATGCATGCATGCCATGTACACAACACCTCTCTTTATTACACAAAAGTAGGGATGTTACATCTCTGCACTCTTTTGCCCTCCTCTTCTCGCTCCACTACCACCACCACACTAACAACCCGGTTGGTAGCTGCAATATAGAGCAACATTGGCTCCTTAGGCAGAGGAGACGCCAGAACTAGAGTTGTACCCATCATGGTCTTGAGTTCTCGGAAAGCCACATCTGGTAGTGGTGTCCAAACAAACTTGTCACTTTTCTTCATGAGCTGGTATAGAGGTAATGCCTTCTCGCCCATACTCCCAATGCACATCCTTCAAGGATCTCGGAAGAGACATGCTCTCAATCACCTTTATCTTGGAGGGGTTGGCGTCGATACCTTGGAGGGACACGACGAAACCGAGTAACTTTCCTGTCGGGACCCCAAAGGTGCACTTGGTCGGGTTCAGCTTCATCCGGTACTTTCGCATGTTCGCGAATGCTTCCCGCATATATTCTAGGAGTGTGTGTTTCTCCTTGGTCTTGATGACTCCTACATCCACATACACCTGCACATTTTTTCCGATTTGCTCATGCAAGCATTTATACATGCATCTCTGGTATGTGGCCCCAGCATTTCTCAACCCAAAGCACATGACACGATAGCAATAAGTCCCGTACGGGGTAATGAAAGCAGTATTTATTTGATCAGCCGGGTTCAGTGGGATCTGGTGATAACCAGAATATGCATCAATGGAAGACAAAATCTCACAATCGGCTGTGGATTCGATCACCTGATCTATTTGGGGCAGTGGGAATGGATCCTTCGGGCAGACCTTGTTCAGGTCGGTGTAGTCCACGCACATGCGCCACATCACAACAACCATAGGATCATCCTTCTTCTTCTCGACCATGACCGGATTGGCCAGCCAATCCGGGTGAAGTACCTCCATGATGAATCCTCTTGCTAGCAGCCTCGTGATCTCGTCACCAATGGCTTTCCTCCTTTCAGCAGCAAAACGATGCAGGCTTGTTTCACCGGCTTGGTGATACGTCTCCAACGTATCTATAATTTATGATGCTCCATGATAATATTATGCCAATTGCTACATGTTTTCTCCCTTCTTTATGTCATTTTTATCGATTTTCCTGACTAACCTATTGACAAGTTGCCACAGAGCCAGTTCCCTGTTTTCTGCTGTTTTTAGTTTCAGAAAAGTTGTTCTAGTAATATTCTCGGAATTGGAAAATTTGAATACCGGACGTCCTATTTTCCCCGGAAGCATCTAGAAGACCGATGAGGAGTCGAAGAGGGCACTAGGGGGCCCACACCATGGGGCGGCGCGCCCCTTCCCCTCCCCTTGTCCGCGCCAGGGGGTGGTGTGGGGCCCCTAGGGCTCCACCACCTTTGCCCTTTCGCCTATTTATTCCCCCCCCGGATGGAAAAACCTAGACACCTGATCAAATATCCCTGAAAAGTTCCATAGCCGCCGTCATCGTCAACCCTAGATCATGGGGGTTCTGAAGCTGTCTCCGGCACCCTGCCGGAGAGGAGATCATCACTGGAGGCCTCTTCATCACCATGCCCGCCTCCGGAGTGATGCATGAGTAGTTCATCCTTGGACTACATATCCATAGCAGTAGCTAGAAGGTTGTCTTCTCCTCCTATGCCTCCATGTTTAGATCTCGTGAGCTACCTAACATGATCGATATTGTTCTTATGTAACTCTATGTGTTGTGTTTGCTGGGATCCAATGAATATTGAACTTATGCCAACTTGATTATCATCTTTTATTGCATATGTTATTTGTGATCTTGCATGCTTTCCATTGCTAGTGGTTGCTCTAGCCAAGTAGTTGCTAGTGACTCCAAGAGGGAGTATTTATGTTTGATAGTTGGGTTCATGCCTCCTTTTCGCCTGTGCTCGAGTGACAGAAACATGATGGGGGAGGATGTGTTGTTGCCACTAGGGAGAAAACAACGGTATGAGTGCTCGCGTGCACAATCATTGCTTACATTACACACATTGTTTAATGCAATTATCTGTTGCTTGCAACTTAATACCTAAGGGGGTTCAGATGATAACCTGAGGGTGGATTATTAGTCATAGATGCAGTTGGATTATGGTCTATGTATATTGTTGTAATGCCCGCACTAACTATCATAGTAGTCATCATGTCATGGATGTGCACTACGGTGCAACCTTTATTTGTCAATTTCCTAGCTGTAATTTGTTCACCCAGCATGCTATCTTGATGAGGACATCCCTAGTGTTTCACCTATTGTTTCACATGATGATATTCCTACAAAGAATGATGAAGTGAGGATTGGCCCTTTGACAAGATCAAGGACTAAACTATTACAACAATAGGTGAATTCACTCCTACTTGAGCATAACATTTGTGATTATGAGAGATTTATACTACCTAAATCCATGCATGTTTGTATTCTTAGGTTTGTTGATAACACAAGCATTAAGAGGGAGAATAAGGAGAGATGATGCACATGGATGAAGAGGAGCTGAAAACAAATGTTGAACATGATGAAAACAATTCTACAAGTGTGGAAAACAAGTGCTAGATTGTTATTCCACACTCATGGAGGGACATAACAAGAGGAGGGCGCCCACAATGAAGTATCAATGCTCCATATAGAGTCCAATTATAGTTAAACATGGTTTGTATACCATTATGGCCGCATCCCCTAGCATGGGTCGGTTTGTATCTATTGTGGTTGAGTCCAAGTCCAAAACTAGACCCATGTTGGGTTCCTATTCGGGTTGGTGGGTGTTGCTTGCGCAATGCACCTTGTGGCCGCACCCCACCCCTCATATATACCCTTTGGGGCGCATAGATTAGGTTAGACTACGTTAAAACAAAAACCCTAGACTTCTAGATTGTATTGCTTGAAGCATTCATCTTGAATCATATACCTTTGCAAATCTGAGTGTATTCTGCTGTTCCACTGCGAATAAGGAGAAACAGGACCACTTGTAGTCGGTGGCTACGTGTGCAAGAGTGTGGAGTCTCGAATATCCAAAGGGGTTAAGTGTTGTTGCAATTGGTAACAGGGTTTAGCCAAAGGAGAGAGCGAGGTATCACATTGGTTATCAATTTATCAAGAGAGTTCACTGAGAAGATCGGGCTACCCCATATAATCTTGGTATCAGATTACTGGGTTTACTCAGTGAGCTGTATCTATCCCTTTAGATTCGAGTTGTTTTTATACCTATCCAGAAAAGCCACAAAAAATAGTGTTAGTTGATTGCCATAGCTTTAGATAATTGCTAGTTTTTAAGTTTTAGTGTTGTTTTGTGTTTTGATTTTGTGTTACTTTTTCTCCTTTTGATTCATTAGGTTTCGGTTAGGGTTAGGGTTCTTAGTTGTTCTTCAATTTCGAAGTTGAGTCTATATCCAAAAATCTAAAAAAATTAGATACCCGCAACTATCCTTGTGTTCTAATCCGAGTAGTGCAAATTTTCTCATCCAAGGCACGATTTTTAGCAAGTCCTGTCGTGGTTTGATTTTTATCTTGCTCGGATTCTAGTTCTCCTCGGATTTGTTCTGCCGCCGCGCCAAAAACTCACCTAATCGCTGCCACGGTACACTCCTAGCCGGACTCTGATTTCCCATCAGCGCGCGCTTACAAAAGCCCCGTTTCCACCGCAGCGCAGCACACCACAATCCCACCCGCGCGCTGCCGCCGGCACAGAAACGCGCAGTTTTTCTGCCGCGCCCTGTGTTTTTGCACCGAATCGCTGCCGCCCCTGCTGTGCGCTATTTCTCTGCCGTGCGCTCGCCTACGGCAGGAATTTCCGCAGTTTTCTGCCGCGGTACGCTGCCGTGCGCCTAAAACGCACTGTTTTGCTGCCGTGAGTCCTTAGTTAGTTTTAGGTTGTTTTCTTTTGTTTTTATTTGATATTTTCTTTAGGAATTCCAGTCCAATCATTGTGAAACATAGACAAAGCCTTTCTACAGCAATTAAATAGGTACCTTATCCATAAGAATAGCTATTTTTCTTGCTCTTTTCAGGCTGCTCACTATCATATTGTGTCACATTGATCTAGCTTTTATTTTCAGTTGCTCCTTTAGTTATTTTTTGGCCATAAAAGTATAAAAAAAAGAGAAAAACAGAAAATACAAAAAGAGAAAAACAGAAAAAGCAAAAAAAGGCCATTGAGATACATTGCTATTACTATCATTTGGAGCTGTTTTTATTGCTATCATTGACACTACACATTGAGGAATCTTGTGCCTGATTATCATTGAGCTTGGCTAGTGTCTTTCTAGAGCATTGCAAAAATTCCTACATATATTTGCATTCCCACATTTGTCTCCAATTTTGGTGTGTGTAACACCTGGGGTGTTACCCTAATAGGAAGTTGTTTGTTTTCTTTTGCTTGCATCACATGCATCACATAAGCATTGCATTCTGTTTTCAAGACAACTGGAAAAACTCAAACCAAATTAAACTTTCACACCTTGCTCAAAATTTCCAATTTCAAAATTGCAAACTAAACCACTCATTTGTTTTTCAATAGTTTGAAGTTGTTTTAATCAAATTGCTTGTTAATGAAATTTTCCCTTTTGTTAAAAAAAACCCTAATGGTAAATTCAAATAACCAAATCCAAATCAAATCAATCCTACTTATCATATTTCAATATGGGTTTGAAGATTAAAATTTGCCAAACAAATTAAATTCAATAATGTTTGCAAAATTGCTTGAGCTTATTAAATAGAATTTGTTTATTCCAAAAACTCCAAATCAAACTAATCTTTCAAATTTTGAAATCATTAACTAACCTTGCTTTTAATTACTGTTTTGCAATTAATAAAAAATATTCATAAATAAACACCCTCCAACCCCAATTGAAAAATTCAACTAATAACTTTAAATCAAATTAAAATTTTCATACCTGTGAAAATAATGTTAACATTGCTTTTATTTTCTGTTTTGAAAATTAACACAAATAATTCCTAAGAGAAAACCCTAACCCTTTTCTATCTCTCCCCTCCCAACCTTTACAAAAAAAAAGAGAAAAGGAAAAAAAATCAAAAGGACAAAGGAGAGAGGCAGCCCATTTCTTTTTCTCCCCCAGCCTGCTTCCTTCTGGCCCAATACTTTTCTGCTTGTCGTCTTCCTCCTCGCTTCCGTCATCTCTGTACGAACAGCAGCTCCACCACAGGATCTCCCCCCCTCTCCGATGACTAGCCGTACCAGGCTCCTCCCTCCTTAAAACGGCCACCTTCCCCCTCCTCGTTGCCCTAAACCTCTCCCCCTCTCTCAGCTAGCACCGCCAGCTCCTCTCTTCCCCCCCGATTTTTCCCTTCTGTTTCTGAACCAGTGCACCACTCCACCGCCGCCGTCAGACTTCGCCGCCCGCTGTCGCTCTGGTCACCGCGAGGATGCACCGCGGCCGGGAATGGAACCGCGGCGCTTCCATCCACCTCCCCGTCCCCTCGACGCTTGCTGGGAGCGGCCGCGGAGCCCGCACCGTCGCCGGAGAGGAACCTCGCTGCTACTGCCCGTCGGCAGCCTCCCTCGACAACAGACCGAGGTGATCGCCTCCTTCTCCTCTCCCTCTCCTTGTTGTCCGTCTCCACACGTCCTAGGCACGCACCGCACGCACATCGCGAGCACCCCACCCCGTCGTGCACCGCCGGCGTGCTGCCGTCGAACGCTGCTCTGCTCCGTGAGGTTCAGAGAAAGGACCGAGCTGTTCGAAATTCAGTTACGCGTCCGTGGTCACCTTATCTTCCGTCAGTAGTCTGTACACTCACAAACTCAGCGATAGCACATTGGTGTTGTTCCCCTGCGCGCGAGCCATCGATCCCGGGTTCGAAACCCCTTGGTCGCGCGGAAGCCACCCCTTTTTTGTGAATTAATCCGCGCTGACCGCTGGGTCCCACCCGTCAGTGCCTCTACATGCCACCTACGCTTCCCCGTGCCTCGTCAGCCGCCATGTGGCGCAGGATCCACCCGTCAGCTGCGGTGGCTGGATCTGGCCACGGTGAGAAAAGTCCCAGATCCATATCTAGATCTGGAATTTGCACCGAGGCCCCTGTCCTTCCTCTGATTAGCACAGAGCCCCTCCGTTTCTGTTTTTCTTCACAGTTCCAGCCCCTGCCTTTTTACAGAAATAACCCTAGAATTCAAATGGCTATAATTTCTAATTCATAAATCCAAATAATAAAAACTTTATATGTATTCCACTCCAAATTTCCTGTACTTTTCAAATATGCAATTTGTTTTCTGTTTTGCACATTTCAAACTGTTTCAAATTTCAAATTCAAACAATTCATTTAAAATTTGGTTAAATCCATAAGTAATTCATACTTAATTCAAATAACACAAATAAAATATTTTTTTCAATCCAAATTCATTGTACTTTCTGTTTATCAACTTTGTTTTGCATTTTGGGCAATTAAAATTAATGTTATTCAATAATTCTTAAAAATGACAAATTAAATGGCATAATTAATAACTTGCAAATGGTTGCTCCAAATTAAATACTCAAAACATGAATTTCATCCAAAATTACATGCCACACTTGAATATCAACTTTGTTTTCTGGTTTGCAACCTTTCAATTGAATAATTGTTTCATCTCTTAATTAATGCATTTAAAATTGGTAATATGCTTAACTAAATCATCTGAAATTGTTTTCCAACAAATAAAATATGTTTTAAAACCAGAAAAACATAACCTTTTCAAATATGAATTTGAATTTATGTTTTGAACAAATAAAATTCAAATACTATTCAAACTTGAATTAAATCCAATTAAAACTTGTTTAATCTTGATTAATTCATAATTAAGTCATTGTAATTCCTTTTTCAACAATTGAAACATGTAATCCACCTAAAATTTTGTGTTCTAATCAAATATGAACTTTGTTATCTGTTTCGAACAATTTAACTTGATGAAGACAACAAATGCTTGTGTGACACCTTTAAGTAACCAAAATTCCAAAAACTTAATAAGTGAAATTCAAAATGGGTAAACCTTATTTCCAATTGATTCTATTGTTGTTATTTTGTTGTTTTCCTCATCCATGCATCATGCTAAACCACTTTCACCTGATGATTAGTTGGAAAACAATTGTTTCAACCAAAATTCATGGGCTTTCCATATGTAACCCAATTTGCATATGGGTCCATTTAATTATGTTATGTTATCTTGTCAACTAGTTTATTCTGATGCATCTTTAAATTGTCATGCATCCATATCTTGATCATGCTGGATCTTTTGCCGTAGTAGTAATTGTTGCATCCGGTGTTTGTTCGAGGTTCATTGCTTCTTCCCGGATAGGACGTTGAGATGATGTGAGCAACGACAAGTTCTGTGGATGTACCTCTACTTGCTGGATTCCAGGCAAGTATACTCACTTGCTGCCAAATGGCTGCCTTTCATCACTTGTTACCGATTCTTTCCGTTGTTCTTATTCTAGCCTGCTGATACGATGCTTGTGTCTCGATCCTATCATATTGTTTACCTTGCAGCCATGATATAGCCTTTTCCTTCCACTTCCTATTAACTGTTGTTTGTTTACCCTGTTGGCCCTCGTGTCGTAGTTGCATGCTTAGTGTTGTTTGCGCTCAAGTCTTGTTGTTCCTTTCATATCACCTGTTTAGTTGATAGTTGGGTTTCAATTCAATCAACAACATGTTAATGTTTTGGGAAATAATAATTTAATGATAAGGCACCGGCAGGAGGCCCGACGTGGTTTTGAAGCCTGCTAGTGTCGACCCTAATTAGGAAAAGGGTCTTGTCTACTGATCCATGATGAGCGCACTAACCGCATGTGGGAAGCGAGTATGGGCGCCCCCCTCAATTTGACTCGATTCGCATCTCGTCCAAATCGCCACACTTAGTTCAGGCTTTCCATTTGATGCATGCATATGCAGGTGCGAACCCGAGGCCAGGGTGGAACTTTTGTAGTCGGCATTTAGGGCGGCGTGGTCTTCCAGTGCTATGAGGGTCCCCTTTTCTTCGTGGGGCTCGATTAGCCGCGCACGCACAGCACGTGGTGCTTTGGGCTTGATGCGAAGCAGAGTTGGGTTGTGTTGAGTACCTCGCTTGGTGGGTTGATCCCCCGTCTGGCGGGTTATTCTTACGTGTACGGCCAAATTGGTGCATCCCTGCAGGGTTAAATCTTCTCGAGAAGCCGTGTTTTCCGCGGTTATGGTTGACCTGGTGAAAGTACTGGCTAACAAGTACTCAGAACAACTTACACCTAACTAATGCTAATTTTGGCTAGTAATAGTCTTATCGACACAATAACTTGATCCATCATTAATCCAACGGTGTGAGTTATCCTTGGGTTGCTTCCTTAGTAGGGGGTGACATTGGATGGGTATTGTTTGGTGAGTAGTTGTAGTTGGTTCTGATACGCTATCTTATCCCTTTCTTTTAGCCGGATGTTGTTTTGAGTCTCTGTAGTTAGTTTGTGCAGCCCGCTGCCGCTTATTTGCAATAATCCCTTCCTTCCGTTGAACCCAAAGTATTTGTATCTTGTGATGACTGGCTACGCCGGTATCTTGTGAGTATGGTTTATCCACTTGCCAGTACTTAACCGTACTGACCCACGAATCTTTTTTCGTGGCTGCATATTCAATATTGCAGTCAACAGGTTTGAAGTCTGACGACGTTAGCTTGGGAATCCCTCCGGCTTGGCCTGGGCAGGGATTGGACGCTCTCGGTTATCTTCAGGACTCTTAGTCCAATTTGTATCTTGTCCGTAGCCGGACGCTATGTTGTTTCTTCCGCTGTTATTTGGATCTTTGTATTGTATCAGTTGTATCCCTGACTCGTTTGAGTCATCTTGTATATATCGTTTCTGTTGCCGTTGTGGATTATTCGTGAACTGTTGTAATGTTATCACAAGTGGCAACCTGGAATCGGTTATTATGTGGATTTTGGCGGGAATGCTGAAATCTGCATAGTGCCCGATCTCGGGGCGTCATAGTGTGTGTTTCCTAGGTGTTATTTTTTTATCATTCACAAACAGAAATAGGACTTGTTAATTGGTGATTGTTAGGTATCCATACCAAGCCCCACCATATAACTTGTTTTACCTTTGTGAGAGCAAAAACCCCTGGGTATTCTATTCTTCACACCAAGTCACATTAGTTGCTATTACTTGTGGTAAGATTTTCTATTCACTTTGGAGCAGTAAGGATCACCTCTTTTGCTGGTTTTGAGTGAGTTGAGAGAGAGCACCACAACCCATAGCACTTTGTTTATTTCACTAACCCATTAATCATGGTTGCTCCTAGTGATGTTTCTACACATGCTAAGAAGAAACATGGTGATGAACAAGTGAAGTGGACAGATTTGGAGGAGATGCATGAACAATTGAGCTCCACTATTGCTTCTAAACATGCTGAATTAAATAATCTCATTGACAAGCATGGAGTGGACATGGATACACATGTTCAGAATTTGGGACTTCAAATTGGACAAGTTACTGATACAACTGCTGGTACACAAGAGCAAGTTAATAGAATGCAAGCTTCTCTTGATACTTTGACTACTAGAATTGGTGCCTTGGCTACTTTATTGGACCAAAGACTTCCTGCCCGAGAGGATGGTGGGAGTGCTTTTGGTGATGCTGAGGAGGAGGAGGAGGCTAATTTTGTTCCTCCTAACCGTGGAGGTGGTAGAGCTAATCATGGTGCTGGCTGTGACTTTCAAGCAAGGAGGGTTCCTGTCCATGAACCAAACCATGAGGATGATGGTCTTGGTAAACCCAAATTTATGTTACCGACCTTCAATTTTGATACTGATGATGTTTAAGAGTACCTCATGTGGGAGTTCAAGATGGAAAAATTATGGAGGATGCATGAGTATAATGAGGTGAGAAAAATCAAGCTTGCTTCCTCAAGTTTTGATGGCTATGCTTTGCTATGGTGGGATAATATTACAAGGACAAGGGCAAGAAATAGAGATCCTGATATTCTTACTTGGGGGGAGATGAAGCAAATTATGAGAGATAGACTTGTGCCCAAGAATTATTTGAGGTCTTTATATGACAAGTTGCAACAATTGAAACAAGGTACAAAATCAGTGGATGCTTATTATAGAGAGATGGAGTTGATATTGCAAAGAGCTAGAGTGAGAGAGGATGTTGAGCACACTACGCAAAGTTTCCTTTCAGGTTTGCAATTCAAAATTAAGAGCATTGTGAGGCATACACAATATAATGATATGAATGAATTGTTGCACCAAGCAAGGGAGACTGAGAAGCAATTGGCCGAGGAGGCTCTTATGGCTCCAAGGAGACCTTTTCCTAATAGGTCTTCATTTTCTTCACCACCATTGCCACAACCTACCCCTAGCCGTGGGGTTTCCACTACAAAAAATGAAGGTTCTACCTCTATGTCTAAGAGGCAAGCACAACCAGCAGCTAGTGCAAGTGGATCCACTTCTTCTACAACTCGAAATACGGACATGAGCTTCCATACATGTGGAGGTAAAGGCCACTTCAAGAGAGATTGTCCAAATAAAAAGATTATGCTTATTAATGAGGACAATGAGTATGAGACTGGTGATGATGCTGATCCTACTCAAGAGGATGTTAATGATGATGATGATGGCCCTCTTGATGCATATCCTTCCACATATCCTACTTTTGTTTGCACACCTAGAACATTGAGTATTCTTCCAAGTCCTGAAAGTCAAAGATGCAACTTATTTCAAACAAGAGCAATTGTTGGTCCCCAATTGGCTTGCAAGGTTATTATTGATGGTGGTAGTTGCAGAAATTTGGCAAGCAAAGATTTGTGTGCAAAATTGAAGTTGAGATACATTACACACCCTCATCCTTATCATATACAACTGCTTAGTGATAAAGGAGAGATGAAGGTTACCCACATGGTGAGAGTTGAATTCCAAATTGGGCCTTATAAAGACACCATTGAGTGTGATGGGGTGCCCATGTCAGTTTGTCACATGTTTCTTGGGAGGCCTTGGCAATTTGATAGGAGTGTGATACATGATGGGCGAGCAAATACCTGTCAACTCAAGTGGAAGGAGAAGGATATATTGTTGAGACCTATGACACCACAACAAATTGTAAATGAATCTAGACAAAAAATTCCTGAGAGTGTTGAAAAGAGTGAGAGTGAAAATAAGAGTGTTGTGAGTGAAAATAGGACATCAATTCGAGTGGTAAAAATAAAAGTGAGGGAGTGAACTTATTATGCATGCTAGCTACTAGAGAGGACTTGAGAGAATTTAGGGAGGATCCTACTATGCTTCCTATAGTGCTTATGCACAAGGGAGAAATTTTAGTTTCTAATGACATGACCCCTATTCCTCTTGGTGTTTCTCATGTGTTGCAGGATTTTGAGGATGTTTTTCCAAAGGAGGTGCCCTCGGGTTTGCCACCATTGAGGGGTATTGAGCACCAAATTGATTTGATTCCTGGATCCTCATTGCCAAACCGAGCTCCCTATAGAACTAATCCCCAAGAAACAAAAGAGATTCAGAAACAAGTGGAAGAGCTTCTTGACAAAGGTTACATTCGAATAAGCCTTTCTCCTTGTGTTGTTCCTGTTATTTTAGTGCCTAAAAAAGATGGTACATGGCGCATGTGTGTAGATTGCAGAGCCATTAACAATATCACTATTCGTTATCGTCATCCTATACCACGTTCGGAAGACATGTTAGATGAATTAAGTGGTAGTACTAAATTGATTTGTGTAGTGGTTATCATCAAATTAGGATGAAAGAGGGGGATGAGTGGAAAACATCTTTTAAAACAAAATTTGGTTTATATGAGTGGTTAGTTATGCCTTTTGGATTGACTAATGCACCTAGTACTTTCATGAGATTAATGAACCATGTTTTGAGAAATTTTATTGGTAAATTTGTGGTGGTTTATTTTGATGATATTCTTATTTATAGCCACAATGAACATGAGCATATTGGCCATATTAGACAAGTTTTGCATGTGCTAAAAGAACATAAATTGTATGGAAATTTAGAGAAGTGCACTTTTGGCAAAGATAAGGTCATATTCCTTGGTTATGTTGTTTCTAAACATGGGATTGAAGTAGATGAATCAAAAATTGAAGCTATTAAAAATTGGCCTATTCCTATTAATGTGAGTCAAGTAAGAAGTTTTAATGGATTAGCTGGTTTTTATAGAAGATTTGTCAAAGATTTTAGTACACTTGCTGCACCTTTGAGTGAACTCACTAAAAAGGGTGTAGAATATGTGTGGGGAGTTGAACAAGATATTGCTTTTGATGCTATTAAAGAGAAGTTGATTTCGGCCCCTTTGTTAATGCTTCCTAATTTTGACAAACAATTTGAGATTGAGTGTGATGCTAGTGGCATAGGTATTGGAGGAGTATTAGTGCAAGAAAAGAAACCTATTGCCTATTTTTCTGAAAAACTACATGGTGCACAATTGAATTATTTTGTTTATGATAAGGAACTATATGCACTTGTGAGAGTTTTAGAGGTGTGGAAACATTACTTATGGCCTAAAGAATTTATTATACATAGTGATCATGAAGCATTAAAATTCTTAAAGTGCCAATCAAATTTGAATAAGAGACATGCTAAATGGGTTGAATTTATTGAGTCTTTTCCATACATAATTAAACATAAAAAGGGATTGGACAATGTAGTTGTTGATGCTTTATCAAGAAATAATATGTTACTCTCCAATTTAGAGGTTAAGGTTTCGGGTTTGGAGGGTATTAGAGAGCTATGTGCTAATGATAATGAGTTTTCTATGCCATTTAATAAATGTACTAATGTTAAGGCATGGGATAAATTTCATATACATGATGGATACTTGTTTAGAGCTAACAAATTATGGGCAAACTGAAGTGGTAAATAGGACATTGTCCACATTGTTGAGAAGCATGATCAAGAAGAATTTGAAGGAGTGGGAAGATTGCTTGCCACATGTGGAATTTGCATATAATAGGGTTGTGCATTCAACCACTAATTTTTGTCCCTTTGAGGTGGTTTGATTTCGGCCTACTACACCACTTGACTTGCTACCACTTCCTATTCAAGAGAGAATTAATATGGATGCATCCAAAAGGGCTGATTTTGTGAAGAAGATACATGAGAAAACAATGGATGCTATTGAGAAGAAAGGGAAGTATGTGGCTCAAAAGAGAAATCAAAAGAGGAAGGAAGTTATTTTTCAAGAGGGAGATTTAGTATGGGTACACTTTCGGAAGGATAGGTTCCCTAAGCTAAGGAAATCAAAATTATTGCCAAGATGTGCTGGTCCTTACAAAGTGATTGCAAAAATAAATGACAATGCTTACAAGATAGATCTTCCAATTTATGAGTTTGGAGTGAGTAATTCCTTCAATGTTTTTGATTTAACACCATATCATGGAGACAACCTTGATGTGGACATCAAGGCTTTTCAAGGGGGAGGATGATGAGGACATCCCTAGTGTTTCACATATTGTTTCACATGATGATATTCCTACAAAGAAAGATGAAGTGAGGATTGGCCCTATGACAAAATCAAGGACTAAACTATTACAACAACAGGTGAATTCGCTCCTACTTGAGTATAACATCTGTGATTATGAGAGCTTTATACTACCTAAATCCATGCATGTTTGTATTCTTAGGTTTGTTGATAACACAAGCATTAAGGAGGGAGAACAAGGAGAGATGATGCACATGGATGAAGAGGAGCTGAAAACAAATGTTGAACATGATGAAAACAATTCTACAAGTGTGGAAAATAAGTGCTAGATTGTTATTCCACACTCATGGAGGGACATAACAAGAGGAGGGCGCCCACAAGGAAGTATCAATGCGCCATATAGAGTCCAATTATAGTTAAACATGGTTTGTATACCATTGTGGCTGCATCCCCTAGCATGGGTCGGTTTGTATCTATTGTGGTTGAGTCCAAGTCCAAAACTAGACCCATGTTGGGTTCCTATTCGGGTTGGTGGGTGTTGCTTGCGCAATGCACCTTGTGGCCGCACCCCACCCCTCATATATACCCTTTGGGGCGCATAGATTAGGTTAGACTACGTTAAAACAAAAACCCTAGACTTCTAGATTGTATTGCTTGAAGCATTCATCTTGAATCATATACCTTTGCAAATCTGAGTGTATTCTGTTGTTCCACTGGGAATAAGGAGAAACAGGACCACTTGTAGTCGGTGGCTACGTGTGCAAGAGTGTGGAGTCTCGAATATCCAAAGGGGTTAAGTGCTGTTGCAATTGGTAACAGGGTTTAGCCAAAGGAGAGAGCGAGGTATCACATTGGTTATCAATTTATCAAGAGAGTTCACTGAGAAGATCGGGCTACCCCATATCATATCTTTTATGAAGAGACACCACTAGTGAACCTATGAACCCCGGTCCATTTTCCTACACTGTTAAACTAACCACTATAATTTCATGCTTTCTTTAATTACTACAAGCATACATTATTTTCCACACTATACGTCTAATCTTTGTTTTCAGCAAGACCGGTGAGATTGACAACCTCACTGTACCGTTGGGACAAAGTATTTTGGTTGTGTTGTGTCCAGGTTCTGCGTTGTTGCTGACACCGGTGAGCCATCACCACCGTCAGTGGCATCAACCATCTGAAGATCCTCTTTCTCCTACTGGATTGATAACCTTGGTTCTTAACTGAGGGAAATTCTTACTTCTGCACTCATCATACCCTCCTCTTGGGGTTCCCAACACGCTATCAAGGTATCATTGAGGCGTAGCATCAAGGAAATTTCTGGCGCCGTTGCCGGGGAGAAAGAAGTCTTCTGGCAAGGGGAGTCTCTCACTCTCAACCCCTTAATTTATTTATTGTCTTGTTTTTATTTTTGTCTTGTTTTTCTTCTTTATATTAAAAACACAAAAAAAAATAGTTTACTTCATAGCGGTTATTTATTTGCTTGCTTTTATTTTGCTAAAATGAGTTCCTCTGAGAATACTAAGTTGTGTGACTTCACTAGCACAAACAACAATGATTTTATTTGCACACCTATTGCTCCACCTGCTCCTACTGCTGTAAACCTGCTTTATTAAATCTTGTTATGAAAGAGTAATTTTCTGGTTTTAGTACTGATGATGTTGCTTCTCTGCTTAATAATTTTGTTGAATTATGTGAGATGCAAAACTATAAATATGTGGATGGAGATATTATTAAACTAAAATTATTTCCTTTCTCTTTGAGAGGAAGAACTAAAGAATGGTTGCTATCTTTGCCTAGAAATAGTATTGATCCATGGACTAAGTGTAAAGATGCTTTCATTGAAAAATATTATCCTCCTGCTAAGATTATATCCCTGAGAAGTGACATAATGAATTTTAAACAATTTGATGATGAATATGTTGCTAAAGCTTGGGAAAGAATGAAAACTATGGTGAAGAATTGTCCCACTCATGGACTGGCTACTTGGATGATTATACCAACATTTTATGCAGGACTGAATTTCTCCTCAAGGAACCTATTGGATTCAGCTGCTGGAGGTATCTTTATGTCCATCACTTTGGGCAATGCAACAAAGCTTCTTGATGATATGATGATAAATTATTCAGAGTGGCACACTAAGAGAGATCCACAAGGTAAGAAGGTAAATTCTGTTAAGGAAACCTCTTCTTTGAGTGAAAGTCTTGATGCTATTATGTCTATGCTTGTTAATGGTAAAGCTCAAGTTGATCCACATAATGTTCCTTTATCCTCTTTGGTTGCTCGAGAAGAGCATGTTGATGTGAACTTTATTAGAAATAATAATTTTAACAACAATGCTTATAGAAATAATTTTGGTGGAAATAATTATAAGCCTTATCCTCCTAATAATGGTTATGGTAATTCTTATGGCAATTCCTACAATAATAATAAAAGCTCTACCTCTGATCTTGAAAACATTCTCAGAGAATTTATTAGCACACAAACTGCTTTTAATAAATCTGTTGAGGAAAAGCTTGGTAAAATAGATGTTCTTGCCTCTAAAGTAGATAGCCTAGCTATTGATGTGGATTTTCTAAAAGTGAAGGTTTTGCCACATGATGTTAAAGAAAGTAAAACTTTGAATGCCATCCAAGTACGAATTGATAATAATGTTAGGTTGATGGCTGAATTACGTGCTAGGTGGGAAAGAGAAGATGAATTGGCTAGAAAGAATAATATTGTTAAAGTTTGCACTATCACCACCACTATTAAAACTGAAGCTCCAAGTTCTAGTAAACCTCCTACTATCAATGGTAAAGTAGTTGGTGTTAACAAAGTCTCCACCCCTTCAGTGAAACGTGCTAAATAGCCTCAAATTGCTTATGATAAAAGTGCTAAAATTTTTAGAGATGTGGGAGATAATGGTCCCATTACTTTTGATGATAATAATATTGGTTTTGATGATTGCAATATCTCTGAAGTTTTTATGTTCCTACAAAACCTAGCTATAAGTCCCAATGCTAGTGCCATGAATATGGCCGTTACTAAACATATTACCAATGCTCTCATGAAAGTTAGAGAGGAAAAGTTGAAACTTGAAACATCTATCCCTAGGAAATTAGATGATGGTTGGGAACCCATTATTAATATAAAAGTAAATGATTTTGATTGCAATGCTTTGTGTGATCTTGGTGCTAGTATCTCTGTTATTCCTAAAAAGCTTTATGATATTCTTGATCTACCACCGTTGGAACACTGTTATTTGGATGTTCATCTTGCTGATAATGCTAACGATAAACCTTTAGGTAAAATTGATGATGTTATTATTATGGTTAACAATAACCTTGACCCTGTTGATTTTGTTTTTATGAACATTGAATGCAATGCTTCTTGTCCTATTGTTTTGGGAACACCTTTTCTTAGAACTGTTGGTGTTGTTATTGATATGAAAGAGGCGAGTATTAAATATCAATTCCCAGTCAAGAAAGGTATGGAACACTTTCCTAGAAAGAGAATGAAGCTACCTTTTGACTCTATTATTAGATAAAGTTATGATGTTGATGCTTCTTCACTTGAAAATACTTGAGTTGCTTTCTATGCCTAGCTGAAAGGCGTTAAAGAAAAGCGCTATCGGGAGACAACCCGTTTTATTTCTCCGTTTTCAACCTGTTTTCCTTCGTTTTCTTTTGTTTTCTTTGCACCTGGGTGTTTTCTATTTCCTTAGAAACCCCACTGTATCTTTTATTTTGTGTTTTTGTTGAGCCAAGTAAAGCCTCTAGTGGAAAGTTGAGGCTATATTTCGGAATTCTGCGCAGGAAACAGATTTCTGCTGTCCACTGTTAAATCCGTATAAAATCACAGAAAATTCAAAATGATCTGAGTTTTTTTTTGCGTAGTCCTGGGATATATATGCAACTTTTCTTAGTTTACCACTTTTTTATTTGAGCAATATAATATTTTTGGAAAAAACATCTGTATCTGATGTCCTGTTTTGACAGATTTCTGCCAATAATTGCATTTGCATCTTAACCTCTTTCTTTTGGTGTTCTTTTGAGAAAAAGAGTTTAAAAAGAATTTGTGACAGTAGCTAATGTGTTTTTGAGTGTTAGGCTTGTGTTGAAACTGAACCTTGTGAATTTATTATTTCGATTGCACTAACGTTGCTAATGAAGATTGTGAGAAGTTTGGTGTGAAGGAAGTTTTCAAGGGTCAAGAGAAGAGGATGATATGACGTGATCAAGAAGAGTGAAAAGCCTAAGCTTGGGGATGCCCCGGTGGTACATCCCAGTGAATTCCAAGAAGACTCAAACGTCTAAGCTTGGGGACGCCCAAGGCATCCCCTTCTTGATCGACAAATTATTAGGTCACTTCTAGTGAAACTATATTTTTATTCGGTCACATCTTATGTGCTTTACTTGGAGCGTATTTTATTTTTGCTTTAAGTTTATTTTTATTTTTTCAATAAGCTTGGTTGGACCCCAGCATTCTTTTATTGTAGATGTCGCACCCGGACTTCTAGAGGATAGTCACCGTACGAACTGAACAATATTCTGATTGGATTACGGGGCTTACCGGCACCCGCGTCCTCTTACGAGTAGGCCAACACTTATGTGTGACAACCAATCGCTACTGTTCACCGTCGATGTAAACTATCCCGTAGAAATCAGGATACTACCATTGACGTACTTCATACCATACACACATGGTACGTCAACGGCTTTGAACAAACTGATAACACAACATATCTCTAAGACACAAAAGATTGAAATAAGTTGCAACTGGCCCTCACTAGGGCAGAGAATAGCAAATACAATCATCCAGAGGACACATGTCCCAACATAACATCATTACATCTCAGCGGAAGCATTCAAAGGGTCTGAGTACAGACAAATCCAAATAGGCTTAAGAAGCCGGGAATGAAAAGAAAACGGAGCCCATCCACATCGTCTCGGATCCTGCCCGGGTCCGCTACCTACTCGTCAGCAGCCTCGTCAAACTCCACGTAGTAGCCGTCACCTGGATCCTTGTAAGCGTAGTCTGTGGAAACCACAGCCCCAAAGGGGTCAGTACACCAACGTACTGGCAAGAAAGACTCACAGTTCACCAAAGTGTAGCCCGTCAACACCAAGCACAGATGCCTTGGGTTCAACGGAAGAAGGGGATATAAAAGATGCTGCAACTGGCTGCGCTAACCAACTACAGAGATTCTACCACTTCCGGCTAACAGAAAGGAGATAAGATCGAGTATTGTAACCAACGGAAAGATAACTTCAAACAAACCCATCCTGGATCTCGCCCCTTATCCAAAGAAGAAATCCGAGGATAAATCACACAGTTGAATTAAAGATGAATCAAGTCATTGGGTCAATAATCCTATTACTAGGCAAGTTGTTAATCATTGGGTGTGAGATTGTGAATCATTAGGTTTAAGTTGTCCTGAGTACTTGTTAGCCAGTACTTTCACCAAGTTAACCATAACCGCGGAAAACACGGCTTCTCGAGAAGATTATCCCTGCAGGGTTGCACCAATTTGGCCGTACACGTATGAATAACCCGCCAGATGGGATGCCTCCCACCAAGCGGGGCACTCAACACAACTCAACTCTTCTTCGCATCAAGCCCAAAGCACCTTGGGCGCATGGCTAATCAAGCCCCGAAGAAAAGGGACCCTCATAGCACTCTAAGACCGTGTCCCCCTATATGCCGACTACAAAAGTTCCACCCTGCGCTGGGCTCGCAAAAACATGCATGCGGCAAATGGAAAACACGAACTAAATGAGGCGATTTGGACGAGATGCGAATCGAATCAAATTGAGGGGGGCGCCCATACTCGCTTCCCACATGCGGGTAGTGCGCTCATCATGGATCAGTAGACAAGACCCTTTTCCTATTAGGGTCGACACTAGCAGGCCTCAAAACCACAAAGGGCCTCCTGCTGGTGCCTTATCATCAAATTATTAGTTAACAATAACATTAGCATGATTGATTGATTAAACATCGAGCCCCCAGAATAATAGAAATATAGTAACTGAAAGTAACTGGTAACATACTCGAGCAAAACAACCTAAGCATGCTAGTAAGACACTGGCTCAAGCAACAGGGTGTAGGAGTGGAGGTGAGGCAGTATCAGGGTTAAGGGATTCATGTGATAGGTTCGTAACAGAAACAACTATACATAGGGCTAGCAAAATAGACAACGGAAAGTATCGGTAATCAATGTTGAAAGGAACACAGTGGTTCATGTGAGTGATAACTTGCCTGCAAACTCAGCAGCCGGGTACTGAGCTAGATCCTCAGAAGGGGTGCTGTAAAGATCGTCTGTCAACGTCGTCGTCTATCCGAGAAGAAGCAAACAAACAAGACAGCAATATAAACAATCAATATCATGGCATAGTGCACAATCATGGGATGATGCATGTCAAGTTAATAGTTGCATCAAAATAAACTAGTTGACAAAGTGACACAATTTAAATGGACACATATGCCATTGGATTGCATATGGAAAAGGTCCATTGATTAAGTGGAAACAAATGATCTATAATTGATTAACATGTGAAAGTTTGCTTATCATGATGCATGCATGATGATAACAACAAAATAACAACAATAGATGCAAGTGAAAAAGGCAATTTAACAAGTTTTGGAAATTATTTGTTAAGTTTGGAAATTTTGGGTTACTTAAACATGTCACACAAGCATTTGTTGTTTTCATCAACTTAAACTGTTCAAAACAAATAACAAAAATTATATTTGAAAGGAATACCAAATTTTAGTTGGATTACATGTTTCAAATATTGAAATAGGAGTTGGGATGAATTTATTATGACTTAAACAATATTAAACAAATTTTAAATGAATTTAAAACAAGTGTGAATTTTATTTGAATTTTAGTTCAAAACATAAATTCAAACTCACATTTGAAAAGTTCATAATTTTCTAGTTTGAAAACATATTTTGCATGTTCAAAAATAATTTATTTTGAGCAAGTTATGATTTTAGCAAAATTTAAATGAATTAAACAAGGATTAAATTATTTAGGCAATTTAAATTATTCAAAACATGAAACAAAATTTATATTTGAAAAGGTTATTTGAAATAGCATGGAAAACATATTGTATTTGCATTTATTGGATTAAGAATGAAATAGTTATGGATTTTAGCAATTTGCAATTGAATTATTTGGATTCAAATTTGAATTGCATTTTGAAAATTCAAAACAGGAAACAAAAGCTACCAATAGATAGAGAATTAAATTTAGACCAGCACACATATTTTATTTTTGTAATTTGGAATTATAAAACTAAAGTTATTATCAAATTACTTTGAGGGACCATTCTGTAATTTTAAAGGACCAGTTTTGAAACAGAGAATTAAAAAAAAACATTTGTTACCGCACCCAGGGCTACCCCAGACACTGCCAGGGGGCCCAGGGCCTCGCTGTGCTTGCGTGGCTACCAGGGAGGCTGACAGGGGGCCCTCCCTGTCAGCGCTGCGGGCGAAAAAAGGGTTGGGATTTTTATCCCGCGAGCCAGGCTCAAACTCGCGACCTGCGCGTGCGAGAAAACGGAGCGCAACCACTGTGTTGCTCGAACGGATCTTGCTAGTATACGCAATGCGGTCAGGTTAAGGTGTCAACTTTTTATCTGAAACTCGAAAGTGCGCGCGCTGTCTGAACCTAGCTGACAGATACGAGGTCGCCGACGACGATCTGCCGTTGGCGCTGTGCCCGTGGTTGCTGCTGGTGTGCAGGGAGGCGTGTGCAGTGCGTGGAGCAGATATAGAGAGGAGGAGGAGGTCTCGGTGGCCTCACCGGCGTTGTAGCGGGATGCAGAGGTTCGAGGGGGCGCGGCCGGCGGCGATGTCGCAGATGGCGGCGGTGATCCACGACGTCCACGTGCCTGCTGCGATGTCCAACAGCGCGAGGAGGTGACGGCGGTTTCGTTCCCGCGATCAACGAGGAAGGAGGAGCTCGGTAGCGGCGGCTGCCATCGAAGGTTCAGAGAGGAAAACTCCGGTGGCGACGGATCGAAGACGGCGGCGACGATTCCGAGCGTCTCCGGGGTAGCTAGGGTGTTCAACAGGGAGAGGGAGTCGAGGTGGACTAGATTCTGTGGCTAGGTGGGGTGCAGGAGCTTCATGGTGACGGCGGCTAGTGAAAGTTCAGAGGGGGCGCGGTGGTTTTCTCTGGTGAGAGATTCAGAGAGGTGGGAGGTGGCCGTGAGGGGAAAAATGGCGGCGCGAGCTCGGGAAGCGAGGGAGGCTAGGGTTAGGCGGCGCCAGGGGGGTCTAGGGGGTACTTATAGCGGCTCAGGGTGACTGGTGGCCGTCGGCGCGCCCGTCTGCCGCCGTGGCACCGCGCGATGCGCGCCGTACACGAGCACGAAGATGGGAAAAAAAACGAAACGGTACCGGGCTGAAAAACTGGGCCGCGCGGGAGGGATAAGTGAAGAGATGGGCTGGGCTGGCTGCTATCTGCCGCGCGCGCTGGCTTTCTCCTTTTATATTTTTTTTTGCTCTGCAGTTTTTTTTTGTAGCAAATGGAATTGGAAGCAAATGATAGGGTTTTGAGTTTAAAAAATTTGGAAAAAATTCATGTGAGTGTGTTAGTGCAACATCTACCACTTGACAACTTAAGTTTTTGAAATTCAAATTTGTTTGCTGTTTTTGCACATTGGTTTGAATTGGAATAATTTGCAAATTAATTGATTAATATTTGAAAACAACAAATTTAATAGGGTGAACCCTATTATTAATTGGATTAAAATATTAGAATGGTTTGGTAGTTTTCATGACTTGGAATTTGGTGCTGTTTGAAAGTTTCTGATTTGAATTTGAATTACCCTTAGGAATTAATGGTTTGATTAAACCCTCATTTTTAATAGTTGACCACTATGAAACAAATGGAAACAAAATGAGATTTGGTTTGAACTTTTGATTTGAAAAATATTGTAACATGACAAGTATGAAACACATCATTTGGATTTGTTTGAAATTCAATTATGAAACAGAATAAAAACAGATGCAAACAAAATAGTAAACAAATGCAAACAAGGAAACAAATATGATGACATGATGCAATACTTTAATTAAACATGAAATCAAACATTCTAGGGGTATTTTCATACTTGGGATGTTACAATAGAGTGACACGCTCCGCTTTTTCATGCGAATACTTTGTATTCTTAATCTTTGTCTGGCTACTGCATTTATTTAGCTCATGTTTTGCATGCATCTCTTATCAGAGTTGTTTCTTTTAGTAGTGTTATTTGATTAATCTCATTTTTGCTTGCTATATCATGAAGAGTATTTTCGTTAAAACATATCTTGTATGGTGCTTGTTGGGAGAAGAAATTGCTGCTTAAAGTAGAATTTTTAATGGTGCAAGTAGAAGCTTGTATAGACTGTTGCTAGAACTTTTTCGTATCATGCTAGATGTTATTTTAGTTTTAAAGCCTTGTGGTTGTTGAGTAGAATGATTAGCCTCAAATAGCTGAGAGTGTTTAATATGTCGTTGAAAAATTCATGAGTTGTTCTATTCATAATGAAGCATAAATTTATGGTATTCTGTTTCGAACGTTTTATTTGGTTGACTTGGCGCATGCGCACACAATGTTTATGACTATGGACCAGTCACTAATAGCCTCTATGATCATTTAGTTTTTGAACTTGTGATACTGCTTATGCTTTAATTAATGATGTTTATGTCGCTATGCATGATTATGGCTCTTATGCGCTCTTGATTTGTCGCTCCCAGTCTTTTGCTAGCCTCCACCTGTACTGAGTATGGAATTCTACTTGTGCATCCAACTCCCTTAAAGCAAGTTTTCCCATTGTGTCCACCATACCTACATACATGTGGTATTTAACTGCCACTCCAAGTAAATTGCTCATATGTTACCTTTAAAACCTTCAAAATTACTCCTGCTTTATATTCCTATTTTTTCTCATGAGGCCGTAAATAGAGAATCTTTATCTCACTTGTTGATTGGATTTCACACCCTAGACTAGTGGCTTCATCTGCTTATCCAAATGATAGAAGAGCTGGCAGCGGGGTGCCCAGCCCCAAATTAATACACACAAAATCTCTTCACTATTTCCCCCTGATTTAACAGTCAAAGCATAATTGTGTAAACAGAAGAGAAAGAGGGATGAACTTCTACCCAGATGCGTCCCTCATATGGGAGCCGCTCTTGTGAATCCAGTTGTCTTGTGTTGTACTGTATTTTTTGTTTACCATTCGTTGACATTAGCATACATCTCTCAAAATATAGACACTCCTCCATGGTATGTGATTGTTGGTAGGCACCCCAGGATTCGGTTAGCCATGGTTTGTGAAAGATGAATGGGGGGAGTGTCAAACTTTTAATACCTCTATTTAATAAAATAAAAAGCTCCAGCACATGAGTGATCCCTGCTTCCCTCTGCGAAGGGCGTTTCTTTTACTTTTATGTTGAGTCTCCATCTTATAACTTTATGCACAGTTGAGAGAGCATTTTTGCCATTCTGAGTTTTATGTGCATTTGTCCCAGAAACATTATTAATTGATTCATTATGTGTTATTGTTTGTTCTCAAATTATTTGTTCTAGTCTTCCTCATGAACTTTGAAGGTGTCCTGGAATTTATGTTTTGCCCCACTCTTAAGGACTAGCGAAATATCACTTTGCCATGCTTTCTCTATACTAGAAACAAACATATATCTTTCTTTGCATTGTTATTCATGATCTTTTATTTGAGATACTTCTGATGATGCAAAGTGATTGCTATCTTTTATTATTAATGTTCTATTTATCATCTTTGTGTTTAAAGTTCTATGGTCTCAGCTTACATATGCTTTTACATTTTTATGACCAAGTTTACGTTAATAGCATGTCACCTCGGAAATTATTGTTTTATAGTTTACCTACTCGAGGACGAGTAGGAACTAAGCTTGGGGATGCTTGATACGTCTCCAACGTATCTATAATTTCTGATGCTCCATGATAATATTCTGCCAATTGCTACATGTTTTCTCCCTTCTTTATGTCATTTTTATCGATTTTACGGACTAACCTATTGACAAGATTTCACAGAGCCAGTTCCCAGTTTTCTGCTATTTTTAGTTTCAGAAAAGTTGTTCTGGTAATATTCTCGAAATTGGAAAATTTGAAGCCCGGAAGTCCTATTTTCCCCGGAAGCATCCAGAAGACCAAAGAGGACTCGAAGAGGGGCACCAAGGTGCCCACACCATGGGGTGGCGCCCACCCTTAGCCGTGCCAGGGGGGTGGTGTTGGGCCCCCAGGGATCCACCGCCTTTGCCCTTTCGCCTATTTATTCCCCCGGATGGAAAACCCTAGACACCGGATCAAATATCTCCGAAAAGTTCCAAAGCCACCGTCATCGTCAACCCTAGACCAGGGGGGTTTTGAAGCTGTCTCCAGCACCCTACCGGAGAGGAGATCATCACCGAGGCCTCTTCATCACCATGCCCGCCTCAGGAATGATGCGTGAGTAGTTCATCCTTGGACTACGGGTCCATAGCAGTAGCTAGATGGTTCTCTTATCCTCCTATTCCTCCATGTTAAGATCTCGTGAGCTGCCTAACATGATTGAGATTGTTATTATGTAACTCTATGTGATGTGTTTGCTGGGATCCGATGAATATTGAACATATGCCAAGTTGATTATAGTCTTTTATTGCATATGTTATTTGTGATCTTGCATGCTTTCTGTTGCTAGTGGTTGCTCTGGCAAAGTAGTTGCTAATGACTCCAAGAGGGTGTATTTATGCTTGATAGTTGG
The DNA here is from genome assembly GCA_028641055.1 of Alopecurus myosuroides. Classification (NCBI taxonomy): domain Eukaryota; kingdom Viridiplantae; phylum Streptophyta; class Magnoliopsida; order Poales; family Poaceae; genus Alopecurus; species Alopecurus myosuroides. The sequence goes on along the minus strand of CM054060.1, from coordinate 190,708,550 downwards.
GTTCATGCCTCCTTTTCGCCTGTGCTCGAGTGATAGAAGCGTGACGAGGGAGGATGTGTTGTTGCCACTAGGGATAAAACAACGGTGTGAGTGCCCGCGTGCACAATCATTGCTTACATTACACACATTGTTTTATGCAATTATCTGTTGCTTGCAACTTAATACCTATGGGGGTTCGGATGATAACCTGAGGGTGGAGTATTAGTCATAGATGCAGTTGGATTACGCTCTATGTATATTGTTGTAATGCCCGCACTAAATATCATAGTAGTCATTATGTCATGGATGTGCACTACAGTGCAACCTTTATTTGTCAATTGCCTAGCTATAATTTGTTCACCCAGCATGCTATCTTTTATGGAGAGACACCACTAGTGAACCTATGAACCCCGGTCCATTTTCCTACATTGTTAAACAAACCACTAAAATTTCCTGCTTTCTTTACTTACTGCAAGCATACATTATTTTCCACACTATACGTCTAATCTTTATTTTCAGCAAGACCGGTGAGATTGACAACCTCACTGTACCATTGGGACAAAGTATTTTGGTTGTGTTGTGTCCAGGTTCCGCGTTGTTGCTGACACCGGTGAGCCATCACCACCGTTAGTCGCATCAACCTTCCGAAGATCCTCTTTCTCCTACTGGATTGATAACCTTGGTTCTTAACTGAGGGAAATTCTTACTGTTGTACTGATCATACCCTCCTCTTGGGGTTCCCAACATGCTATCAAGGTATCATTGAGGCGTAACATCACTTGGCATCCGGCCTCAGATGCAGAGAGTGCTCAACCAACTCACTCGGAACACCCGGCAGATCCTGATTGGACCATTCAAAGACATCCCGATTCTCATGGAGGAAGTGGATGATCTCGCTTTCCTATTTCTCCTCCAACCCGGCACCAATAGTGGAAACTCGCTCTAGGAACTCGGGGTCAATCTGCACCTTCTTGATCTCCTGAGAGGCCCGGAAAGTGGCACCTTGTGAAGAGCTGGGCATCCCGGGCATGCCGAGTTGAGTTTCCTGAGCCATGGCCACCACCTCGTGTATCTTCTTCTTCTCGGCCGCAATGACCATCGACTTGGCTAGCTGAGAAACAGCTGATGTGCACTCCAGAGAGCGCCTGTAATCACCCGAAATGGTGATGATGCCATTCGGACCGGGAAGCTTCATCTTTAGATAGGCTGCATGAGTGGAGGACATGAACTTGGACAGAGCCGGTCTTTCGAGAAGAGCATGATAAGGGCTCTGAAGATCCACCACCTCGAACTGCAAGCATTCACTTCGGTAGTTCTCCCTGGTGCCAAAGAGCACATCAATCTGAATCCTGCCAATAGGGGCACAAGATACTCCCCGCACAATGTCGTGGAAGGTGGTCCGACTTTGCTGCGGCATGTTCTCGGTGATACTGAGCTTATCCATTGCATCTCGGTACATGATGTTGAGGTTGCTGCCATTGTCAATCAGCACCTTGCTGAACTTCACATTGATCTTGGGCCCAATGAAGGTTGGGTCCAGCACCAGGGCATAACTACCCGGGTTGGGCATGATCTTGGGATGATCTGCCCAAGACCAAACGACTGTCCTCTGTTTAGGTTGGGGCGCACTTCATCGACCATTGCATCGCCCCCTCCAAGAGCGCTCGCATCCCATGTGGGAATACCAAGGGATCAACTACAGAACCCACATCTTCACGGAGCGGAAATCGTCCGTTTCTCAAACAGTCCTAGAGGGTTTGGTGAAGGAGTTGGTCGAGGGGCCCGGCGGAGCTGGAACTGCTCCCTACGGGAGTGGTGCCCCTCTACCAGCAGTGGGGGTCCATCATAGCGGGCTTGCCTGCCAGTGATGAGTGGGGAATGAGGGGATGAAAGCCTCCCAGGGAAAAGGCCCCGGCTACGTCATCGCCGGTCCTCATTCCTGCCCCGTCAACTATGGTTGTGCGCCGTGGTGGTGGGTCCAATGTTGCCCCTTCCGCTTCCATCAACGGGGACATCCAGGGACCTGGCAGCCAGGTGCCATCCCGGGTCGGGAGCACACAAAGCCAGTGTAACATCCCAAGTTTTCAAAAATCCAAAATCCATCATGCATACATACTCACTGCATCACTGCATTTTTGGTGGCAAAAAAAATATGGTTTTATTTTGTTAATCCAAAAATTTAGGAGTTATAATCCTTTAATCTCTAATTGAGTTTAAAACATTTTTCAAAAAGAAAGTATTTTATTTTTGGGAAATAATAGTACCAAAATGTTCCTTAATTCCTAAGATTTTCAAATCCTATTTTTATGTATTTTTCTGATTTAGTCTTGGGGGGTGTTCAAATTACTTTTAATGCCTTTATTTTTAAAACAGAAAAAAAGGGAGAAACGGAAAAAAAAAACCCACCGCTGCAGCTCTCTCTCTCCCCCTCGGGCCCAGCCCATCTTCCCTCGCCCCTCTTTTCTCGCGCGCGCGCAGTCGCCAGATAACAGGCCGGCCCAGTACCGCGACCAAAAGCTTGGCCCATCCCTTCCCTCTCTCGCTTACAGCTGGGGCCCTCCCCGTCATCTTCTAACCAAACGCGGACTCCGCGCCTAGGAGGTGTTCGACACAATGCCGTCGCCACCGTCGTGTCCGAGAGGGACACAGATCCGCCCACCGCCTCCCCGTTGCCCTACCCCCTCTCGCACGCCTTCTCCCCCTTAAATACCGAGGCTCCTCGACGTCCGCACCTCAAACACCCCTCGAAAACCCTGAACCCTAGCCGCGTCTCGAATTCATCCGCCGCCACCGTCGCCATTGGAGAGGCCCACGAGAAACTACGCTGCCGCCGTTCCGGGCCACGGGAGACACCACCGAGGAGACGAGAAGGTTCACCGCGAGGAGTAGAAGCTCTCGCCGTGCTCGCCATCGCCGGAGACGTACGGGAGCGTCCGCGCCGTCCACATCCGAAGTCGCCCTCGACGTCCGCCCGCCCCGCTCCGATTGTGAAGAGGATCAAGTCTACTCTTGTTGCTGTTATTCTTGTTGTGATTGTTCATCCTATTGCCAAGGCAAGTGACATACCATCAAATCTCCCATATTTTACTATGCATTATTAGTGTTTTTGAGTAGCATGCATGATAGGAAATTTTACTAAGTTATTATTATGCTATGCAAAATCCCAAGTAGTGTGTAGCCATCCTTTAGACTTGTTATTTTGGAAACATATACTTAGTAGATGCTTAGCCTTGCTACAAATTTGTTTTACTCAATGTTGTGGAAAAATTCTAAGTGTAAACTCCCAATGAAACAGCTGGGCGGATTTTGGATGTGATTGGATTATGTTGAGTGGCTCCCTAGGGCCATATCAATGGTGTTTATCACCGAAGGAGTACACTTGTGGATGGCCACCCAGGAACAAAGAGATTCCTAAGTCCCTCTAAGTTTAGTAGCTTCCCGTGCAGCCCTTTGACATATGGGCTCTGTCTTGATCAACTAAGTTGTGAGAGTTCAACCCATGCTTGACATGAAGATGTAGCAGAGTTATAGGTGGAACGGGTCTTGCTGGTTGGGTTGAATTCTTGCTTCTGAAAGATCTCGTCTCAATCCTCTCCTTTCCTTGATGCACTCCGGGTGTATAGGATGTTTGGGCTAATTGAAGACAAAGGGTGAAAGTGCACAACCTCTGCAGAGTTAGAAACTATGATCATAGCCGTGTTCCCGGAAAGGACAACTTCGAGCAGCTGGACAAGGATGGATGGAAGAATCTCAACACCGTTTTGAAGAAGTAAAATTTGGCTAAGGAAATATTAGTTGTGGTGCTCATGGGTGTGTCCCATGGTGCCAATCTTTGAAAGAAAACTCTTTTTCAAAAGTGTTAGGGAAAAACTTGCTTTCTGCAAAGTAGCCTAAACTCCACCAAGCCAGATATGCATGTAGTTTAGACTTGCCATTCTATATCCACCATAGTGTCATTTGTCAGTACATTGTTTGTACTGAATCTCCTTCGGGGGCTGCATATTCCAACGTGCAGGAAATTCTGAGGATGAAGTTTGATTAAGTGCTTGGACTCGAGTCTACACCCAACATATAATGCCTGTGGCGCATGATTGAAGATGGAGGCTCATTGCTACCTTTATTTCTGCTGTTTAGAACTCTGAGTTTTGCTAGTCTTTCAAGACTATGCAGTTTGTAATAAAGCTATACTTGGCTATTCTGGATCCTTTGTAATAAGTTTTGATACTTCTGCAATGATACTTTATATTTTGTTCTGTGGTGCTAGCATTGATCCAGGGACTAGCACTTAACACAGTAGTTCTCACATTATTAAATGTGAGGGCTCTACAAAATGGTATCAGAGCAAAGTGTTGCCTGTAGGTTCGAGCCCTTAGGTTTGGAAAACCCTTTTGATCAAAGTCTATTAACTCCTTTGAGTATTTTTGGATCCTAGCGGCATAGTGAGATGAAGCGGCCCGGACCAACGTTACATGTCCACGTACATGAGACGGGTTCCCTGATTGGCTTGCGGGTGCCAGTCTCTCTCACTATAGTGAATATCCAAATTTCAATAAGTTGTTAATGAGCAAATGATCACCATGAAAGAAGACTTAATATTTTCTAAGTACCTTTACTTATCTCGTATCTAGTACACCTATGTCTTAAGATCTCATGACTTATGTTATCTCCTAAACTTAAAGATGAAGAGCTTCAACTTCACCACCGCTGAAGACCTCAAGGATACACGCTTTGGAGGATATCTTATCAATATACTTGAGCAATTGAAGCTAACCACACCGACCATCAAAGGAAGCCAACTGAAGAAGTTCGTCAAAGAAGGTTGTTGGGGAATCAAACTCCTACAACCTGGACGCAAGACAAAGCCCGAGACCGAAGACATAGAGATCAAGATGATTAGTGACTCGATGGAGAAAGGCCTCAACCTCATCATGCAAGAGCTGATAGGACGTTTATGTGGGAAATATCATCGAGAATTGAAGAATCACTACTCCCATGTGCTAGGGAGACGTGATGAGAATGGGGCCCCTTACTACTTAGACCCGGAGACCAAACACAAATTCAACCCGTTGCACCAATACCTCCAAGACCTAGAAAATCATATCAAAGACATTGAGGACGATAGACGCATGGAGTTGCTAAAGAATGACGAGCTACGCGCCCAACTCAAGTCAACAGAAGAGAAGGTCAAAGCTCAAGAAGAAGTGGCCAAAGCTCATGAGGAGAAGTTTATAGCTCAAGACAAGAAGTTTAAAAGTCAAGAAAAGAGAGTCAGAGACAAGAACAAGGAGCTAAAAGAGTTGAAATCAATGCTGGAAGACAACGACGTTCAGTTAGATGTTGACTATGACATAATAGAGACCTTGCGAGGTGAGAAGAGAAAATTTCAGGAGACAAGTGAAGACCTAGAGAGAGAAGTAAAGGAACTCAAATCAATCCTCGCAGATGAAGGAATCACGGTTGAAGTAGTAGAAGAGGAAGAAGAAGGTGCAATGGTCGAATATAGGGCACAATAGTTGGACCACCATGCTATCATTCCACGTTTTTACTAGTCTAAATGTGTTAGTATTGACCTATCAACTTGTGATATGGCAATTATAGAGTGTTTTGGTTTGAACTAAGTGGTTTTGCTTAAGTTTGTCAAAAATTAAATTCAAATTTCGAAATTTGGTTAAGAGATAATATATTTTAAGTTGTTATTTTTTTCCATTGATTGTTTGTCTTGTTGTATTGTGCATGGGTAGTTAAATTTTCTCCTCGTAGCTCTATCTATCTTTTCCTCATCTATGCTGAAAACCCACAGATGCCTCCTCGTCGCGACCCCAACAACAACAACAATGAGGACAACAACAATGATGCCCTACATCAGATGCTCACTTCCCAAGCCCAACTTCTACAGATGATGACTCAGTTTGTAGCAGCAATGAACAACAACAACAACAACAACAACAACAATCCGCCACCCCCACCCCCAATGGACAGACTTACCAGGTTTCTGAGACTTAGGCCCAACAAGTTCACATCGGCTACTAATCCAATAGTGGAAGATGATTGGCTCCGCTCAGTCAACAGGGACCTAGTGACCTGTGAGTGCACTGATGCGGAAAAGGTGAGATTCACCGCGCACCTACTGGAAGGACCAGCTGTGACGTGGTGGGAAACTTATCAAATAACTCACCCACTGGAAGGCATGACTTGGGATGATTTTAAGGAAGGTTTTCGAAATGCGCATATCTCCTCTGGAATAATGAATCTCAAGAAGGAAGAGTTCCGTAGCTTGAAGCAGGGGGGAAGAGCACTAAAGGAATACATGGATGACTTTTGCTTGTTGTCCAGGTATGCACCCGAGGATGTTGATACGGATGATAAGAGAAAGGAAAAATTTCTTAATGGACTTAAGGGAGAGCTGAAAATACCCTTGTCTGTGGCTTATGCACCCAATTATCAGTCTTTGTTGGACAAAGAAATCACCTTGGACAACAACATGAGGAAGGAGGAAAACAGAAAGAGAAAGTTCAATACTAGCAAGACCAACTCTGAAATCACGCACAAAAGGCAGCATTTCCCTGAAGGCAGTGGACACAAGCCGTGGAACCACCACCCTAATGGCAATGGCCACCGACAAAATGGTCATAACCACAATGGTGGGTACAGAGGAAATAATGGAGGATTCAAAGGAAACAACCATAGTGGACAAAACAATAATGGACATCAACGCCACACCCCTGAGGCGAGGAGAGATCTTGCGCAGGTGAGATGCTACAAATGTAAGAAGACGGGACATTTTGCAGATAAGTGCCCAGAAAGGAAAGCTGATGAAAATGCCAAGCCAAACCCATTTCAGAAAGGACACGTGAACCACATCAATGTGGAAGAAGTGATGGATGAGCCTGATGCGGTGATTGGTATGTTCCTACTCAACTCCTTTCCAGCATTGGTTTTATTTGATACTGGAGCATCGCATTCATTCATATCAAGAGTTTTTGTAAACAAAAATGGGTTAATCACCGAAACCATAGGCAAAACCATTAAAGTGAGTTCTCCAGGAGGAGAAATGTTTGTTAATACCGGATGTAGGGATCTCGTCCTGGAAATTGGGAAGTATAGATTCCCAACCCACCTGGTAGTACTAGAATCACAAGGTTTAGATGTTATTCTGGGAATGGATTGGATGACCAATTTTGGAGGGGTCATTGACTGTGTTGATAGAGCTATCGCACTTACCACCCCAGAAGGAAGAAGGATTAGATTTAAATCCATATTGGAACCTAAAGGGGTCAGGCTGAACTCTCTTAAGGGGGTTAGCCCAGATCAAGTACCAATAGTAAGGGAATACCTCGATGTTTTCCCCGAAGAATTACCCGGAATGCCACCAGACAGAGACGTGGAGTTTCTTATTGATCTAGTACCAGGAACAGGCCCTATAGCAAAGAGACCTTACCCAATGTCCACAGACGAGCTAAAGGAACTTAAGAAACAGCTAGAAGAACAGCTAGGCAAAGGTTTTATTCGGGAGAGTTCATCACCATGGGGAGCCCCAGTTCTCTTCGTGGAAAAGAAGGATAAGAGCCAACGTTTGGTAATGGACTATCGTTCCCTAAATGAAGTGACTATCAAGAACAAATACCCTTTGCCAAAAATCAACGATCTGTTTGACCAATTGGAGGGAGCATGTGTGTTTTCCAAGATTGACCTTCGAACTGGATATTTCCAAATAAAGATTAGGGAACTTGATATACCTAAAACCGCCTTTGTCACCCGATATGGTTCTTACGAGTACACAGTGATGCCTTTTGGTTTAACCAATGCCCTATCCTACTTCATGAATATGTTGAACAAAGTGTTCATGGAATTTCTTGATAAATTCGTCGTGGTATTCATTGACGACATACTAATTTATTCAAAAAGCAGCAAGGAGCATGAGAAACACCTACGACAAATCTTGGAGAAGCTGCGAGAGCACAAACTTTATGCCAAGTTTAGCAAGTGTGAATTTTGGCTTAGTGAAGTGGGATTTCTTGGGCATATTGTGTCAAAGGAGGGAATCGCCGTGGATCCATCCAAAGTAGCAGCAGTAACAGAGTGGGAACCACCCAAGAATGTTGGAGAAATTCGTAGTTTCTTGGGTCTGGCTGGTTATTACCGAAGGTTCATTGAGAATTTCTCCAAGATAGCAAAACCCATGACAGAGTTGTTGAAAAAGGAAAAGAAGTTTGAATGGAACGATGCCTGCGAGGATAGTTTCCAAGAATTAAAGAAACGTTTGGTAACAGCCCCAGTTTTGTGCCTACCAGACTTGGAGAAAGAATTCCAGGTGTACTGCGACGCCTCACGTCAAGGGTTAGGGAGTGTTCTGATGCAAGGGGGCAGAGTAGTATCCTATGCCTCTAGACAACTCAAGAAGCACGAAATAAACTATCCCACACATGATCTTGAGTTAGCCTCGGTAGTACATGCATTGAAAACCTGGAGACACTATTTGATGGGAAAAAGGTGTGAGGTATTCACAGACCACAAAAGTATGAAATATATCTTCACCCAGAAGGAGTTGAATATGAGACAACGAAGATGGTTAGAACTTATCAAGGATTATGACCTCAGTTTACAGTATCACCCAGGCAAGGCTAATGTGGTAGCTGACGCCCTAAGTCGAAAGGTTTATGTCAATGGCCTTATGGCGGGAGATTTGCCCGATGACCTATGCAAAGGATTTAAGGACCTAAGGTTGGAAGTGGTACCTGAAGGTTTTGTAACCTCTCTAGTAGTACAACCCACTCTATTGGATAGGATACGTGAAGCCCAAAAAGGAGACAAAGATCTAGATGAGATTAGAGTAAACTTGAGAAGAGAGAAGGCTCCGGGATTTCATGAAGACGATCAAGGAACCCTCTGGTTTGAGAAGCGCGTATGTGTAGCCAATGATCCTGATCTTAGGAAGCTAATTCTACAAGAAGCCCATGAGACTCCTTACTCCATCCATCCGGGTAATACTAAGATGTATATTGATGTGAAGGAAAGATTTTGGTGGAATAATTTGAAGAAAGACATAGCTGAATATATAGCCAGGTGTTGTAGCATCCCAACTTTTAATAAAGATGGAATACCTGTGTTACTGTGCTAGTCCCTGGATCAAATGCTAGCACCACAGTACAAAATGAAATATCATGCAAATGCATCAAATTCTATTACATCGCATGATCCAGTCTTTACAAAATAGGATTACAACTTGAATAGTCTTAGAAGACTAGCAGAAAACAAAGAAATACAGCGGAAAACATAGAACAACATTGAGCCCATCTTCTTCATGTGCCACAGGCAAAACATGTTGGCGATAGTCTCGAGATCCTAAACGAAATCCTCACTCGTCTTCAGAAACATCTGCAATATGGAATATGCAGCCACAAGGGAGTCAATACAATTTAATGTATTGGCAAGTAACACTATGGTGGATATAAATGGCAAGACTAACACTACATGCTTATTTGGTTGAGTGGAGTTTAGGCTAAGTTTGCATAAAGCCAGTTTTGTCCTATCTCTTTTGTAAAACAAACTCTTCTTTTCAAAAGGGTGGCAACATTGGATTAAGATCCAAGAAACACAATATTGTTCACTTGGTCAAAATTTTACTTATTGAAATTGATGATGAGATTCTTCCGTCAATCCTTGTCCAGCTGCTCATAGTTGTCCATAACCGGGGACACGGCTAAGATCTTAGTTTCTAACTCTGCAGAGGTTGTGCACTTTCACCCTTTGTCTTCAATTAGCCCAAACATCCTATACACCCGGAGTGCATCATGGAAAGGAGAGAATTGAGACGAGATCTTTCAGAAGAAGAAGTCCAAACCCACCGGCGAGACCGTTCCACCTATAATTTCGCTACATCTGCTAGTCAAGCCTGGGCTGAACTCTAACAACTTAGTTGATCAAGACAGAGCCCATAATGTCAAAAGGCTGCACGGGAAGCTACTAAACTTAGAAGGACATAGTAATCTCTTTGTTCCTGGGTGGCCATCCTCAAGTGACAACCTCAAGTGGAATAACCCTTAGATAAGGGCCCTGAGGCAACACTCAACATAAACCAGTCTTACCACTTCCACCCAGGTGGTTCATTCATTAGTTATACTTAGGATTTTTCCTCAACATCTAGTAAAACAATTTGTAACATTGCATAGCACCTAGTAAATTCTAAGGCTATCAAAATAACAAGGTAAAAGGGATGGCTACACACTACTAGGATAATAGCATAGCATAGTATAACTTAGTAAAATTTCCTATCATGCATACTACTAAAAATCAACTAATGCATATAGAAAATAATGGGTAGCTGATGGTGTGTTACTTGCCTTGTTGAAGTTGGTGAAGATATCACACTCTTCACAAAAGATCGTTGCTCTCCGTACAATCTATTCATTGAAACACAAAACCAAATAAACAAGCATCCTAACAAACAAACATACAAGTGTAGAAAACATACATAGCAACTAACATATCAAAAGGGGCTTAACCAAGTTGGTTAGGACAAGGTCTAGGTTTGAGTTGAAAGATTCATTCTCTAGTGGTCTCATTTTTGTTAAGGCAATTCCAATGGCTTACTTGGGAAGGACTAGGTTGAGCTTGATGTGATCTAACTTTATTATAACCATACTTGTCGAGGAAGTTCCAAGAGTTCACTAAGAATAAACATATTACTTCTTCAACTAAAGTAATACATGCAAACACTTGGTCATATTCACCTTCAGAAAATATTTGAGTGACTATGTTAGTATTTTCCATTGTGGTTAGGGTAGGTCTACTAACTTCATCATCAAAGGGAAAATATTACTAAGTCTTGGGTTTTCCATTTGGGTCAATGGTTGGACAAAATAACTTGTTATTCTTCAACTTGTATGGATTGCTTCTAGACCTCATATGATTGCCTTCTTGAAGATCATCTTCATGCTTCTATTGTAGTTTCCTCCTTGTTGTGAAGCTTTTCTTGTACTTGATAAATCTTCATGATTTTCACTACTTGGTTTAGGTATGGGATGGACACAAATACCACTAAGTAAATTTGAAAGAAAATTTAAGATGAAGGATAGAAAGAGAGAGGGAGATGTTTTCTTCTGAATTTCTTCACACTTGTACTTCTTGAGTTGCTTCTAGTTGCTTTGGAGTCTAAGTCTTCTCTTCAAAACTTCTTCATTGATCTTCCTTGTAGCTCTTCATGTTGCCACCAGGTTGAAAGTGAAGAACCTTCTATTTCTTGAGTCTTGTTTTCCATTTGCTAACTTGATGGATTCTTGAAGCAAGAATAGGGGAGTGGAGAAGATAGAAAACTAAAGTTAACTACTTGGTACTATATGTGATTGACACATTCTAAGGACTTGGCTTGTCTCCAAATAGGCATAACATCAAGGAATAACAGTTGAAAACAAATCCTAAGACATGGTGAAAATGGATGAATCACTAGGTTGGGGTTTTCGTCAAAAACACATGGCCATGGTCCAAGGATGTCCAAAATGATTGGCCAAGGTTGTTTCTGGTTCAAGGTTATCAAATGGAGCAATTTTGCAAAAGGAACTATATTGAAAATATTTACAGAATTAAATCTATGTCAAAATTACTCAAATACTCAACTAAATTCTAAATTCAATTTTAATTTGTTCAAATATTATTTTGGGACAGAGGATATGAAAGTACACATCCTAAGGTTTCCAAATATATTTTATTTACAATTTTTGGATTTGTAGAATTTGAATTATGCCAAATTTCATAAAACAAGCATATTTGAATTTGAACCAACTTAGGTTTACCAATTTTAAGTTTGGCCAGTAATAACAGAGTCTACATGTTCAGGGCTTTTCAGAAAGTTTAATTTTGCCAAAATTGGAATTATAGATCTAAAGTTATTCACAAAACAATGTTTACAAAGATCTACAATTAACAAGTGTGTGCACGTATCAAAATTGAAATTCTTTGATTTCAATGTGTTCTACATATTGTGCTGATTTCAAAAAGTACAAAATCATCTAATTTAGATCCATGGTTCAAAAGTTATTGCAATTCTAAGATGGGGGGCTTTTCTGCAAAATTACAAGGGCTTCTCTATTAAAAGAAAAAAATAGGGCGATCCGAGGGAACCTAAACGAAGCGATCTGATTGGCTGAAAACGTTTCGCGCGGATCGCTGTTGTGAGCCATGGGATTTAAGTGGTATTGGACGTCCCAGATTAAACGTACCGATTCACTAGGTGGATCTAATCCTAGCCATCCATCGGATCCGACGGACAGGGACACAGGGGAGCTCACCAGCGGCGGGGCTGACCGGAAATGGTCGAGGTGGTGGCCGGCGTTCACGGAATTTCGATGGCGACGCGTTCCCGTGGGCCTCCGGGCTCAGGGAGTGGTCCAGGAGGGTGAGGTCGACGCCCTGGACCGGATGGTGGCCTCCGTTGACTCCGGTGGTGCACGATTCGCCGGCGCGGTGTGGATTCCGCCATGTCCGCTCCGCCGAGCTCAAAAATGGACGGCACCGTCGACGTGCTGTGCAAAACCAAACAAGAAAACCATCTAAGGTTGCGCACAGTGTGGACAAACAGGGGGGTACAAGTGAGGGCAGCGGAAACATGCTACCTTCGCCGGAATTTCACGAATACGGCGGCGGCCGTGAGCAACTCCGGTGAGGAATTTTGGAGGCGTGGGGGCATGAAACAGAAGGGGAGAAGAGGGGTACTGAAGAGGAGAGGGAGGAGATTTAAGGGGCAGGATTTACAGCCATCAATCGGGCCTGTAACTGTCGAATTCATGGAGATTGAATTCGGCCAAATGGAAACGGCTAGGGCTTGATGACGCTGACGTCATCATGACATCACCCAACCATTTTCTTTTCTCTTTTATTTCTGTTTTCTTATTTAATTTATATCTTCTGTTTAAATAATCAAATCAACATGGAACAAAATTCTAAATTCATAATATTTGAAATACTTTCTAACAATACCATTTTTATAAACTTTTCAATATCATACATTTTTGAATTATGAAATTTGAATAATTCATTAAAAGTGACTTATTAGCATTTTTAATAGAAAATCAAATTTAATTTTGAGAAAGGGTTTTATAAAAATACAGAGACATTATATAAGTCAAATATCATTTTTGAAAATCATTTACACCTGTTTTGCTATTTTATATTTTGAAATAGAAATGATTTCATTAATAGCATATCAATGCCATTTTTAAAATATCAATTATATAAATGAAAATTATTGGTTGAATAAAATATCAGAGACATCAATGTGATCAAATGACATTTTCCAAAATCATTTTTAATGGTTTTCATATTTTATGATTTTAAAATATGAAGAAACAATGATAGTCACTTAATAGAAACATTAATTTTTATATGATTAAAACAAATTTTAGAAATATTTTCTATGGTTCAACTATTGTTTTCTAAGACCCTTTTAGGAACTTTCATATTGTATATATTCAACATATTAGTGAAACCACAATTTGTATCCTTTTGTTATATTTCAAACATAGAGATTTATTTAATAAATTTGGAAAATGGGGTTTAGTAAAAGCAGAAAGGTTTTCCCAAATGAAAACATTGTTTTCTCAAAGTATAATACTTGTTTTCATAAACAATTTATTTCTATAGCACTATATTATTTTGTTGATTGACATAACACTTGGAAAACAAGGATCCAACTTATATCTATTTTGGTGTTATCAATAATAGTGAAACCCTTTTTAGAGACAAGAAGAAAATATTACAGATAACAATTCTCTAGTTTTTATACATCAAAAATATTTTCAAGATCATAATTGGGTTGAAAACATGTTTGGTGTAAGGGTTAACAATAAGAAGAAATATTTTCTTTATGTAGAAATATTTATTTTGAAATGACTTTAGGGTTTATGGAATAGAGGTATAATGGATTCTTAATTTCAATTTCATTGAAATGTGTATTGTTTTCTTTTGTTTCTTGCATCTCATTTGGTTTTTTTGGTGACTTGCATGACATGAAAACAAAAAGTTTCAATTTTTAGTGATTTTTGGACTTTCCAAAAATCAGGGATGTTACAGACTACCACCCTTAAAAGAAATCTCGTCCCGAGATTTGGGAAGGTTAGAAAGAAAGATTTGGGTAACTGGGTTCCAGAACAAACTTGGTGGCTACCACCCTTAAAAGAAACTTTTGTGGGTAGTCTAATTTCATTAGGTTGGAGTGTAGATTGATTTGAGATAGGCTTGAGTAGAACTTTCCTTTGAGGTAGAGGTGTAGACCAACATAGGTATGTTGAACTACCTTTGACCCTGAGGGGTCACTCTTTGGGTCAATCAAAAGTCTTTGGATTCCTCTCAACTTGATCTTTTGATGTCCTTGGAAATCTTTCATCCTGTTGTTGTCATCCTTGAAGGCAAACACCATGCTATTTCTAAGGAAACTCTCATGGTAGGAAAACTCACATTGCTTGATAGCTCCAAGGTTAGCTTGATCCTTATTAGGCAGTTGTCATTGATCATAGATGTGATGGTTCCTTCACACAGAAGAAAGAAATTTGATACTAGCATTCCTCAAATGGGATGGCTTGTGTATCAATAGGGTAAAGGTTGTATGATTCCAAAGGTTCTCACTAGGGTTGGTGAATGAGTATGGTGTTGGGTTTGGTCTAGTAGGGATGAGTAGAGATTTAGAAAGATAGCTAAGGAAGGTTCTTATCCAAACGTAGCAGATCAACGAAACTCATCTTACAAACAACACATAACAACACAATCATCACACCAGACAATAAAGTTTTTTTTTTTTTTTTTTAGAAAACACTAATATTGTCATACCACACTCATTGGTATGATCAATACACTAACACGTTAACGTTGTTCTAACCAAGTAACTAGATTGGTGGTCTCATCTATATCCTCTTGAGCTTTTCTTCATATTCTTCTCTCCATGTCTTGAGGTGTTCTTGATTGTTGGGAAGTCTATGTTTTTCTTCAAATTCTTCAAAAATCTTGAGTGTAGGGCTTCATATGGTGAAAATACTCCTTGCACTTCATGGTATGGTCATCAACAATCTTGCCTTGAGGGTATTCAAGAGGTAGGTCATCTAGAAATTTTGAAAGTGAATAATAGATGAGATGATATGAGAAGAATTAAGATGATTGTTTTGTTTCTAGACAGTTTGAACATAGAAAGTTTTCAATCCTAGGGTTATCAATGGGTTATTAACAACTTGTTGCAAATTGGATATTCACTATAGTGAGAGATACTGGCACCCGCAAGCCAATCAGGGAACGGTCTCGTGTCCGTGGACACGTAAAGTTGTCCGGGCCGCTTCATCTCACTATGCCGCTAGGATCCAAAATACTCTAAGGAGATAATAACATGATAAAAAATTGCTTCCAAACCTAAGGGTCTCGAATCCTACAGGCAACACAATGCTCTGATACCATTTTGTAGCATCCCAACTTTTAATAAAGATGGAATACCTGTGTTACTGTGCTAGTCCCTGGATCAAATGCTAGCACCACAGTACAAAATGAAATATCATGCAAATGCATCAAATTCTATTACATCGCATGATCCAGTCTTTACAAAATAGGATTACAACTTGAATAGTCTTAGAAGACTAGCAGAAAACAAAGAAATACAGCGGAAAACATAGAACAACATTGAGCCCATCTTCTTCATGTGCCACAGGCAAAACATGTTGGCGATAGTCTCGAGATCCTAAACGAAATCCTCACTCGTCTTCAGAAACATCTGCAATATGGAATATGCAGCCACAAGGGAGTCAATACAATTTAATGTATTGGCAAGTAACACTATGGTGGATATAAATGGCAAGACTAACACTACATGCTTATTTGGTTGAGTGGAGTTTAGGCTAAGTTTGCATAAAGCCAGTTTTGTCCTATCTCTTTTGTAAAACAAACTCTTCTTTTCAAAAGGGTGGCAACATTGGATTAAGATCCAAGCACCACAATATTGTTCACTTGGTCAAAATTTTACTTATTGAAATTGATGATGAGATTCTTCCGTCAATCCTTGTCCAGCTGCTCATAGTTGTCCATAACCGGGGACACGGCTAAGATCTTAGTTTCTAACTCTGCAGAGGTTGTGCACTTTCACCCTTTGTCTTCAATTAGCCCAAACATCCTATACACCCGGAGTGCATCATGGAAAGGAGAGAATTGAGACGAGATCTTTCAGAAGAAGAAGTCCAAACCCACCGGCGAGACCGTTCCACCTATAATTTCGCTACATCTGCTAGTCAAGCCTGGGTTGAACTCTAACAACTTAGTTGATCAAGACAGAGCCCATAATGTCAAAAGGCTGCACGGGAAGCTACTAAACTTAGAAGGACATAGTAATCTCTTTGTTCCTGGGTGGCCATCCTCAAGTGACAACCTCAAGTGGAATAACCCTTAGATAAGGGCCCTGAGGCAACACTCAACATAAACCAGTCTTACCACTTCCACCCAGGTGGTTCATTCATTAGTTATACTTAGGATTTTTCCTCAACATCTAGTAAAACAATTTGTAACATTGCATAGCACCTAGTAAATTCTAAGGCTATCAAAATAACAAGGTAAAAGGGATGGCTACACACTACTAGGATAATAGCATAGCATAGTATAACTTAGTAAAATTTCCTATCATGCATACTACTAAAAATCAACTAATGCATATAGAAAATAATGGGTAGCTGATGGTGTGTTACTTGCCTTGTTGAAGTTGGTGAAGATATCACACTCTTCACAAAAGATCGTTGCTCTCCGTACAATCTATTCATTGAAACACAAAACCAAATAAACAAGCATCCTAACAAACAAACATACAAGTGTAGAAAACATACATAGCAACTAACATATCAAAAGGGGCTTAACCAAGTTGGTTAGGACAAGGTCTAGGTTTGAGTTGAAAGATTCATTCTCTAGTGGTCTCATTTTTGTTAAGGCAATTCCAATGGCTTACTTGGGAAGGACTAGGTTGAGCTTGATGTGATCTAACTTTATTATAACCATACTTGTCGAGGAAGTTCCAAGAGTTCACTAAGAATAAACATATTACTTCTTCAACTAAAGTAATACATGCAAACACTTGGTCATATTCACCTTCAGAAAATATTTGAGTGACTATGTTAGTATTTTCCATTGTGGTTAGGGTAGGTCTACTAACTTCATCATCAAAGGGAAAATATTACTAAGTCTTGGGTTTTCCATTTGGGTCAATGGTTGGACAAAATAACTTGTTATTCTTCAACTTGTATGGATTGCTTCTAGACCTCATATGATTGCCTTCTTGAAGATCATCTTCATGCTTCTATTGTAGTTTCCTCCTTGTTGTGAAGCTTTTCTTGTACTTGATAAATCTTCATGATTTTCACTACTTGGTTTAGGTATGGGATGGACACAAATACCACTAAGTAAATTTGAAAGAAAATTTAAGATGAAGGATAGAAAGAGAGAGGGAGATGTTTTCTTCTGAATTTCTTCACACTTGTACTTCTTGAGTTGCTTCTAGTTGCTTTGGAGTCTAAGTCTTCTCTTCAAAACTTCTTCATTGATCTTCCTTGTAGCTCTTCATGTTGCCACCAGGTTGAAAGTGAAGAACCTTCTATTTCTTGAGTCTTGTTTTCCATTTGCTAACTTGATGGATTCTTGAAGCAAGAATAGGGGAGTGGAGAATATAGAAAACTAAAGTTAACTACTTGGTACTATATGTGATTTACACATTCTAAGGACTTGGCTTGGCTCCAAATAGGCATAACATCAAGGAATAACAGTTGAAAACAAATCCTAAGACATGGTGAAAATGGATGAATCACTAGGTTGGGTTTTTGGTCAAAAACACATGGCCATGGTCCAAGGATGTCCAAAATGATTGGCCAAGGTTGTTTCTGGTTCAAGGTTATCAAATGGAGCAATTTTGCAAAAGGAACTATATTGAAAATATTTACAGAATTAAATCTATGTCAAAATTACTCAAATACTCAACTAAATTCTAAATTCAATTTTAATTTGTTCAAATATTATTTTGGGACAGAGGATATGAAAGTACACATCCTAAGGTTTCCAAATATATTTTATTGACAATTTTTGGATTTGTAGAATTTGAATTACGCCAAATTTCATAAAAAAAGCATATTTGAATTTGAACCAACTTAGGTTTACCAATTTTAAGTTTGGCCAGTAATAACAGAGTCTACATGTTCAGGGCTTTTCAGAAAGTTCAATTTTGCCAAAATTGGAATTATAGATCTAAAGTTATTCACAAAACAATGTTTACAAAGATCTACAATTAACAAGTGTGTGCACGTATCAAAATTGAAATTCTTTGATTTCAATGTGTTCTACATATTGTGCTGATTTCAAAAAGTACAAAATCATCTAATTTAGATCCATGGTTCAAAAGTTATTGCAATTCTAAGATGGGGGGCTTTTCTGCAAAATTACAAGGGCTTCTCTGTTAAAAGAAAAAAATAGGGCGATCCGAGGGAACCTAAACGAAGCGATCTGATTGGCTGAAAACGTTTCGCGCGGATCGCTGTTGTGAGCCATGGGATTTAAGTGGTATTGGACATCCCAGATTAAACGTACCGATTCACTAGGTGGATCTAATCCTAGCCATTCATCGGATCCGACGGACAGGGACACAGGGGAGCTCACCAGCGGCGGGGCTGACCGGAAATGGTCGAGGTGGTGGCCGGCGTTCACGGAATTTCGACGGCGACGCGTTCCCGTGGGCCTCCGGGCTCAGGGAGTGGTCCAGGAGGGTGAGGTCGACGCCCTGGACCGGATGGTGGCCTCCGTTCACTCCGGTGGTGCACGATTCGCCGGCGCGGTGTGGATTCCGCCATGTCCGCTCCGCCGAGCTAAAAAATGGACGGCGCCGTCGACGTGCTGTGCAAAACCAAACAAGAAAACCATCTAAGGTTGCGCACAGTGTGGACAAACAGGGGGTACAAGTGAGGGCAGCGGAAACATGCTACCTTCGCCGGAATTTCACGAATACGGCGGCAGCCGTGAGCAACTCCGGTGAGGAATTTTGGAGGCGTGGGGGCATGAAACAGAAGGGGAGAAGAGGGGTACTGAAGAGGAGAGGGAGGAGATTTAAGGGGCAGGATTTACAGCCATCAATCGGGCCTGTAACTGTCGAATTCATGGAGATTGAATTCGGCCAAATGGAAACGGCTAGGGCTTGATGACGCTGACGTCATCATGACATCACCCAACCATTTTCTTTTCTCTTTTATTTCTGTTTTCTTATTTAATTTATATCTTCTGTTTAAATAATCAAATCAACATGGAACAAAATTCTAAATTCATAATATTTGAAATACTTTCTAACAATACCATTTTTATAAACTTTTCAATATGATACATTTTTGAATTATGAAATTTGAATAATTCATTAAAAGTGACTTATTAGCATTTTTAATAGAAAATCAAATTTAATTTTGAGAAAGGGTTTTATAAAAATACAGAGACATTATATAAGTCAAATATCATTTTTGAAAATCATTTACACCTGTTTTGCTATTTTATATTTTGAAATAGAAATGATTTCATTAATAGCATATCAATGCCATTTTTAAAATATCAATTATATAAATGAAAATTATTGGTTGAATAAAATATCAGAGACATCAATGTGATCAAATGACATTTTCCAAAATCATTTTTAATGGTTTTCATATTTTATGATTTTAAAATATGAAGAAACAATGATAGTCACTTAATAGAAACATTAATTTTTATATGATTAAAACAAATTTTAGAAATATTTTCTATGGTTCAACTATTGTTTTCTAAGACCCTTTTAGGAACTTTCATATTGTATATATTCAACATATTAGTGAAACCACAATTTGTATCCTTTTGTTATATTTCAAACATAGAGATTTATTTAATAAATTTGGAAAATGGGGTTTAGTAAAAGCAGAAAGGTTTTCCCAAATGAAAACATTGTTTTCTCAAAGTATAATACTTGTTTTCATAAACAATTTATTTCTATAGCACTATATTATTTTGTTGATTGACATAACACTTGGAAAACAAGGATCCAACTTATATCTATTTTGGGGTTATCAATAATAGTGAAACCCTTTTTAGAGACAAGAAGAAAATATTACAGATAACAATTCTCTAGTTTTTATACATCAAAAATATTTTCAAGATCATAATTGGGTTGAAAACATGTTTGGTGTAAGGGTTAACAATAAGAAGAAATATTTTCTTTATGTAGAAATATTTATTTTGAAATGACTTTAGGGTTTATGGAATAGAGGTATAATGGATAATTAATTTCAATTTCATTGAAATGTGTATTTTTTTTCTTTTGTTTCTTGCATCTGATTTGGTTTTTTTGGTGACTTGCATGACATGAAAACAAAAAGTTTCAATTTTTAGTGATTTTTGGACTTTCCAAAAATCAGGGATGTTACAGGTGTGATGTATGCAGTAGGGTGAAGGCTGAGCATCAGAAACCAGCAGGACTACTACAACCATTGAAAGTACCTAACTGGAAGTGGGAACAGATTGGTATGGATTTCATTACCGGTCTGCCCAGGACTAAGTCTGGATATGACTCCATTTGGGTAGTAGTGGATCGTTTGACAAAAGTAGCTCACTTCATACCCGTAAAAACCATATATACGAGTGCAAAGTTAGCAGAGATATACATGAAGAGGATTGTGTGCCTTCATGGTGTTCCTAAAAGTATTGTCTCGGATAGGGGAACACAATTTACATCACATTTCTGGAGACAATTACACGAATCTTTAGGAACTAGATTGGAGTTTAGCACAGCCTTTCATCCACGGACAGATGGCCAGACTGAAAGGGTAAACCAGATTCTGGAAGATATGCTAAGAGCTTGCGCACTAGACTATGGGTCTAGTTGGGATGATAATCTACCCTACGCAGAGTTTTCTTACAACAACAGCTACCAAGCAAGTATTGAGATGGCACCGTTTGAAGCCTTGTATGGGAAAAAGTGCACTACGCCATTGTTGTGGAGTGGTGTAGGGGAAAGGAATTTCTTTGGACCTGACATTATTCAAGAGGCTGAGGAGAAGGTTAGGTTAATTAAAGATAGACTGAAGATTGCACAGTCTAGACAGAAGAGCTATGCCGATAACAAACGTAGGGAAGTCACCTATGAGGTTGGTGATAGGACCTACCTTCGAGTATCACCACTCCGTGGAGTAAAAAGGTTTGGGATCAAAGGGAAATTAGCACCTCGGTTCATTGGACCATTCAAAATTCTCTCTCGTAAAGGAGAAGTGGCATACGAGTTGGAGTTACCAGAAATTCTTTCGGCAGTCCATAACGTGTTCCATGTTAGTCAGTTGAAAAAGTGTCACCCAGAGATGTTGGAAACTCCATTAAAGGATACAGTACCCCTTGAGAAAGTGCAACTGGAGAGCGATCTGACCTATGAGGAGAAACCAATCAAGATATTGGAAACAGCGGAAAGGATTACTCGCACCAAGACCATAAAATTCTGCAAAGTACAGTGGAGTCACCACACCGAAGAGGAAGCCACATGGGAACGAGAAGATGATCTTCGTGAAGACCACCCTTACCTATTTGCTAGCCTATCCGAAGCTCGAGGGCGAGCTTCATCGTAAGGGGGTTAGTCTGTAACATCCCAAGTTTTCAAAAATCCAAAATCCATCATGCATACATACTCACTGCATCACTGCATTTTTGGTGGCAAAAAAATATGGTTTTATTTTGTTAATCCAAAAATTTAGGAGTTATAATCCTTTAATCTCTAATTGAGTTTAAAACATTTTTCAAAAAGAAAGTATTTTATTTTTGGAAAATAATAGTACCAAAATGTTCCTTAATTCCTAAGATTTTCAAAACCTATTTTTATGTATTTTTCTGATTTAGTCTTGGGGGGTGTTCAAATTACTTTTAATGCCTTTATTTTTAAAACAGAAAAAAAGGGAGAAACGGAAAAAAAAACCCACCGCTGCAGCTCTCTCTCTCCCCCTCGGGCCCAGCCCATCTTCCCTCGCCCCTCTTTTCTCGCGCGCACGCAGTCGCCAGATAACAGGCCGGCCCAGTACCGCGACCGAAAGCTTGGCCCATCCCTTCCCTCTCTCGCTTACAGCTGGGGCCCGCCCCGTCATCTTCTAACCAAACGCGGACTCCGCACCTAGGAGGTGTTCGACACAATGCCGTCGCCACCGTCGTGTCCGAGAGGGACACAGATCCGCCCACCGCCTCCCCGTTGCCCTACCCCCTCTCGCACGCCTTCTCCCCCTTAAATACCGAGGCTCCTCGACGTCCGCACCTCAAACACCCCTCGAAAACCCTGAACCCTAGCCGTGTCTCGAATTCATCCGCCGCCACCGTCGCCATTGGAGAGGCCCACGGGAAACTACGCCGCCGCCGTTCCGGGCCACGGGAGACACCACCGAGGAGACGAGAAGGTTCACCGCGAGGAGTAGAAGCTCTCGCCGTGCTCGCCATCACCGGAGACGTACGGGAGCGTCCGCGCCGTCCACATCCGAAGTCGCCGTCGACGTCCGCCCGCCCCGCTCCGATTGTGAAGAGGATCAAGTCTACTCTTGTTGATGTTATTCTTGTTGTGATTGTTCATCCTATTGCCAAGGCAAGTGACACACCATCAAATCTCCCATATTTTACTATGCATTATTAGTGTTTTTGAGTAGCATGCATGATAGGAAATTTTACTAAGTTATTATTATGCTATGCAAAATCCCAAGTAGTGTGTAGCCATCCTTTAGACTTGTTATTTTGGAAACATATACTTAGTAGATGCTTAGCCTTGCTACAATTTTGTTTTACTCAATGTTGTGGAAAAATTCTAAGTGTAAACTCCCAATGAAACACCTGGGTGGATTTTGGATGTGATTGGATTATGTTGAGTGGCTCCCTAGGGCCATATCAATGGTGTTTATCACCGAAGGAGTACACTTGTCGATGGCCACCCAGGAACAAAGAGATTCCTAAGTCCCTCTAAGTTTAGTAGCTTCCCGTGCAGCCCTTTGACATATGGGCTCTGTCTTGATCAACTAAGTTGTGAGAGTTCAACCCATGCTTGACATGAAGATGTAGCAGAATTATAGGTGGAACGGGTCTTGCTGGTTGGGTTGAATTCTTGCTTCTGAAAGATCTCGTCTCAATCCTCTCCTTTCCTTGATGCACTCCGGGTGTATAGGATGTTTGGGCTAATTGAAGACAAAGGGTGAAAGTGCACAACCTCTGCAGAGTTAGAAACTATGATCATAGCCGTGTTCCCGGAAAGGACAACTTCGAGCAGCTGGACAAGGATGGATGGAAGAATCTCAACACCGTTTTGAAGAAGTAAAATTTGGCTAAGGAAATATTAGTTGTGGTGCTCATGGGTGTGTCCCATGGTGCCAATCTTTGAAAGAAAACTCCTTTTCAAAAGTGTTAGGGAAAAACTTGCTTTCTGCAAAATAGCCTAAACTCCACCAAGCCAGATATGCATGTAGTTTAGACTTGCCATTCTATATCCACCATAGTGTCATTTGTCAGTACATTGTTTGTACTGAATCTCCTTCGGGGGCTGCATATTCCAACGTGCAGGAAATTCTGAGGATGAAGTTTGATTAAGTGCTTGGACTCGAGTCTACACCCAACATGTAATGCCTGTGGCGCATGATTGAAGATGGAGGCTCATTGCTACCTTTATTTCTGCTGTTTAGAACTCTGAGTTTTGCTAGTCTTTCAAGACTATGCAGTTTGTAATAAAGCTATACTTGGCTATTCTGGATCCTTTGTAATAAGTTTTGATACTTCTGCAATGATACTTTACATTTTGTTCTGTGGTGCTAGCATTGATCCAGGGACTAGCACTTAACACAGTAGTTCTCACATTATTAAATGTGAGGGTGCTACAGCCAGGGCCCGGTTTCCCCTCCCCGGGGTTTGGCTCCAGTACCGAGGGCAACTCGGCTTCAAACCCTAGTGATAGCGTCGTCGGCGGAGGATCCCGTGGAGGACAACGATGATGACGACATCCCACTGGCTGTCTGTCGTCGCCTCCAGGAAGGGCCTACCTCGTCTGGCAACGACCGAGGCTCTCCGCGGGCGTCCACCTAGGAAGGTGGCTTCCCTGGGAACTCCCAGGGGTCATCCTAACTGGGGGTACCCAAGGCGGAGTGGAGCATCTCCCTGCACCGTCAAAGGTATGCACCCTAGGTTCTCTGGTTCCTCTATCTCATGTTCTTCTGCTTATGATCAGACTTGTTTCTTTCGTAGTCCATCTCCATCCCGGATCCCAGAGAAAAAGTACACGCAACGATGAAGATGTCTCTGTTCATCTGCCAAAGAGGGACCGTCGATCCAACTCGGCGGATGGAGGAGACTCTTTCCTGATGAGCCTCTGGGCACCAGAGCGCCCTGAGTCCTCTATGACTCGCCCGCGAAACTCCCCGGGGGTGAGCATCATGCTGCCACCGTCAATCCTTTCCCTTTACTGAGTTATCCCACATTTTGTCCCTCATAGCACTGTTCATAACTTTCTAGGGCGATTACCTTCCCGGGTTGATAGCGCACAGGAGGTTGTACCTACCTAAGATCGTGTGCAAGCGCTGCACCGCCTGCCCGGAGGAGGCATTAGGGTTCCTATCGACGCTCTAGACCCGGGGGTGCATGGCCTGGTGGTCGCCCCCTGACTGCTGGTCTTGCCGGCTTGGTGCATGACCCTGGTGTGATAGAGGAATCACACCGGGTGATAAACAGCTGGGTTGACCAATAGCGTCGCACCGCTGGTGCTATCCTAGCCGCGTGCGCATAGAACGAGGCCTCAGCGAGGTTACTCGCTCAAGAGCGCGCGAGCCTGGAATCGGAGCTGATGAGGACATCCCTAGTACATTGCCACTTAAACAAGATGAAGTGAGACATGGACCTATGACAAGATCAAGGACCAAGCTACTAGAGCAACATGTGAATTCACTCCTTATTGATTATGCTATTTGTGATTATGAGAACTTTATACTACCTAAGTCTATGCATTTATGTATGATTAGGTTTATTGATAACACACACATGATGGAGAAGAACAATCAAGAGGAGCTAGAAAACAAATGTACAAGTGGTGAAAACAAAGGAGCCATGGTGAAAACAAGATTAGAAGATGGTGAAAACAAGATGATCATGGTGAAAACAAGTGTTCAAGATGGAGAAAACAAAGAATAACAAGTGTTATTCCTACGAAAACAATTGTTATTCATGATGATTCAGCACTTGAAGTTTGTAGCTCGAAATCAGCACCTTTATCAATGACATCCACCTCAGATTTAGTAGGTACCAATTCATCTATCTCAAGTGGTGATGCAGGTTGTTCTTGATGTGGCTCCCTTTCTTCAAAAGTAACATGCATATCACAAGAAACAACACTAGGAGTAGACATGATTACATTAGTAGAAACAACCTCACATGCCTTCTCATCCTCGACAAATCCCATAACTAGACGCTCAAGTCTTTGCATATCAAGTTTTTCAAGTCTTTGCTTTTCAAGCATTTGAGCAGAAATTAAGGGTTGATGTCTAATTCTTTGAAATTTTGTAAGCCATGCATGTATTATCCAATTTTTCTTATTGTTCCAAAAGAATTTAAAATCAGGATAATGGCTATCAAAATTAACTCTATATTTAGTGCACCATTGTTGTCCCAACAAAAGATGAGAACAAGTAATAGCTTTAGGCATCACATGACATAAAATTTTCTCCTTATGGCCATGAATGGTTAAAGGAACAAAAACTATGTGAGTAATAATAAGTTCATCATCATATGTAGGTAACCTAAATGGATCACATGTGTGTGGAACCAGCTCAATTCTTTACCGTGTACCTTTACCAAGGGTAATAGCAACCTTGCTTTCCTTGATGTCTGCTGTGAAGTGGAATAAATCTTTTGCTGGAATCCCACTAGCATCCTCCTTCCAAAACATAGCACTACAAGCATCAACACTAGGAAAACCCATTGATTAATTTGTTAGTGACAAAATAACAATAGGTTGTGGTGTTCTCTCACAACTCACTCAAAACTAGCAAAGAAGATGTATCTCACCGTTCCAAAGTGAAAAGGATTTACTTACCAACAAGTATCAATGAAAAGTGTACCAAGTGTGAGAAGAGAATAACCAAGATATCAAGTGTCATAATGCAAAACAGGGTATTTGGTGGGGCTTGGTTGGGAATCCTAACAGCACCAAAATAACAACTCCAATGCACTGTCTAATGTGATAAAAACACTAAAGGAACACACTCACTCTGGGAGACAAATGTTTGGCAGGAATTTGATGATGTTTTTTCACAAGAGGTGCCCTCGGGTTTGCCACCATTAAGGGTTATTGAGCAACAAATTGATTTGATTTCTGGATCATCATTACCAAACCGAGCTCCCTATAGGACAGATCCCCAAGAAACAAAGGAAATTCAGAAACAGGTACAAGAGCTTCTTAGCAAAGGTTATATTCGAATAAGCCTATCTCCTTGTGCTGTTCCTGTTATTTTAGTCCCTAAATAGGATGGTACATGGCGCATGTGTGTAGATTGTAGGTCAATTATCAATATCACTATTTGTTATCGTCATCCTATACCACGTTTGGAAGACATGTTAGATGAATTGAGTGGTAGTGCTATTTTCTCTAAAATTGATTTGCGTAGTGGTTATCATCAAATTAGGATGAAAGAGGGGGTGAGTGGAAAACAACCTTTAAAACAAAATTTGGTTTATATGAGTGGTTAGTAATGCCTTTTGGATTAACTAATTCACCTAGTACTTTCATGAGATTAATGAACCATGTTTTGAGAGATTTTATTAGCAAGTTTGTGGTTGTTTATTTTGATGATATTCTCATATATAGCCACAATGAACATGAACACATTGATCATATTAGACAAGTCTTGCATGTGCTAAGAGAAAATAAATTGTATGGAAACTTAGAGAAGTGCACTTTTTGCAAAGATAAGGTCATATTTCTTGGATATGTTGTTTCTAAACATGGGATAGAAGTGGATGAATCTAAAATTGAAGCAATTAAAAATTGGCCAATTCCCATGAATGTGAGTCAAGTAAGAAGTTTTAATGGACTAGCTGGATTTTAAAGAAGGTTTGTGAAAGATTTTAGTACTATTGCTGCCCCTTTAAATGATTTGACTAAGAAAGGTGTGAATTTTGAGTGGGGGGTTGCTCAAGATATTGCTTTTGATACTTTGAAAAATAAGTTGATTTCGGCCCCATTATTAATTCTACCAAATTTTAATAAACAATTTGAGATTGAATGTGATGCTATTGGCATAGGTATTGGAGGTGTGTTAATGCAAGAAAAAAAACGAATTGCTTATTTTTCTGAAAAATTACATGGAGCACAATTGAATTATTCTGTCTATGATAAAGAATTGTATGCACTTGTTAGAGTTCTTGAGGTTTGGAAACATTATTTGTGGACTAAGGAATTTATTATACATTCTGATCATGAGACACTGAATTTTTTAAAGAATCAATCCAATCTTAATAAAAGACATGCTAAATGGGTAGAATTTATTGAGTCTTTCCCATACATTATTAACACAAGAAAGGATTAGATAATGTGGTAGCTGATGCTTTGTCTAGGAAAAATATGCTACTCACTAAATTGGATGTGCAAGTTTCGGGTTTAGAAGAATTAAAGCCACTATATGCTCAAGATAAAGAATTTTCTATACCCTACACTAAATGTTCTAATGTGAAGGCTTGGGATAAATATCATATACATGATGGATTTTTGTTTAGAGCTAACAAACTATGTATTCTCGAGTGTTCTTTGCGTTTGATGTTATTACAGGAATCTCATCGTGGTGGATTGATGGGTCACTTTGGACGAGAGAAAACATTGCTTATGTTGGCTAAATTTTTTTATTGGGAACATATGAGGAGAGATGTCTATAGATTTATGAAAAGGTGTATCACATGCAATAAAGCCAAGTCCAAATTTAAGCCCCACGGATTATATACTCCATTGCCTACACCAACAACACCATGGGAAGATATAAGTATGGATTTTGTGTTAGGCTTGCCAAGGACAAAGAGGGGACATGACTCAATTTTTGTGGTAGTGGACAGATTTTCCAAGATGTCACGCTTCATTGCTTGCCACAAAAGTGATGATGCGTCCCACATTGCTACAGTCTTTTTCAAGGAGATAGTGAGACTAGATGGAGTACCAAGGACAATTGTTTCGGATAGAAATGTGAAATTCATGAGTTACTTTTGGAAAACACTATGGAGGGAGCTTGGAACAAAATTGCTATTTTCTACACCATGTCATCCCCAAAGAGATGGACAAACCGAGGTGGTGAATAGAACTTTGTCTACATTATTGAGAGCTATGATCAAGAAGAATTTGAAGGAGTGGGAGGATTGTTTGCCACATGTGGAGTTTGCTTATAATAGAGCTGTGCATTCAACTACTCAATTATGTCCTTTTGAGGTGGTTTATGGATTCAAGCCTACTACACCACTTGATTTATTACCACTACCTATTCAAGAGAGAATAAACATGGAGGCATCAAAGAGAGATGATTTTGTGAAGAAGATTCATGAGAAAACAATGGATGCCATAGAAAAGAAAGGGAAGGATATTGCTCAAAGGAGAAATAAGACAAGAAAGGAGGTTATTTTTCAAGATGGAGATTTGGTATTTGTACACTTTCGGAAGGATAGGTTCCCTAAGCTAAGGAAATCAAAATTATTGCCAAGAGGTGCTGGTCCTTAGAAAGTGATTGCAAAAATAAATGACAATGCTTACAAGATAGATCTTCCAATTGATGAGTTTGGAGTGAGTAATTCTTTCAATGTTTCGGATTTGACACCATATCATGGAGAGAACCTTGATGTGGACATCAAGGCTTTTCAAGAGGGGGAGGATGATGAGGACATCCCTAGTACATTGCCACCTAAACAAGATGAAGTGAGACTTGGACCTATGACAAGATCAAGGACCAAGCTACTAGAGCAATAGGTGAATTCACTCCTTATTGATTATGCTATTTGTGATTATGAGAACTTTATAATACCTAAGTTTATGCATTTATGTATGATTAGGTTTATTAATAACACACACATGATGGAGGAGAACAATCAAGAGGATCTAGAAAACAAATGTACAAGTGGTGAAAACAAAGGAGCCATGGTGAAAACAAGATTAGAAGATGGTGAAAACAAGATGATTATGGTGAAAACAAGTGTTCAAGATGGAGAAAACAAAGAATAACAATTGTTATTCCTATGAAAACAATTGTTATTCATGATGACAAGGGGATGGCGCCTCCAACAAGTCAAATGCGCCCATAGAAAATCCTATTCGGAATAGGTATGGTTTGTATACCATACTTGGCTGAATCACTTAATGGTGGATCGGTTTGTATCCTCTCTTTGAGTCTAAGTTGGACTCCTAGTCCTAGTAGGAGTCCTAGTCCTAGTAGGAGGTGGGGACTTGCGCAAGGAGCCCCTTGTGGCCGCACGCACCACCTATATAATCCCTCCACCTGCGTGTGGAATAGGTAGAACAAGTTTAAACCAAAATACAAACCCTAGCCTCTAGTGTGTATTGCTGCTAAGCATACTACTTGAAGTTTACCCTTGCAAAGTTGTGTGATATCTTGTTATTCCATCTGGGAATAGGGGGATATAGGACCACTTGTGATCTTTGGTTACTTGTGCAAGAGTGTGTAATTGAGAATATCCAAAGAGCTTCATTGTTCTTGCATCTGGCAACAGGGGTCTGCTAAGTGAGAGGTCTCAGTGTAGCACTAGTTATCCAATTATCAGAAAATCCACAAAAAGAGAGAGAGGCTCATTGAGAAGATTGGGCCACCCCTTATTAGGAGCGCCAGCTCCTTGCGCAAGAAAAGGCGAATCTGGTGGCCCTGAGCGTAGACCTTCTCAAGCATGAGGAACGGTTGCGATCCAGGAGAGATGCCACCGAAGAAGCTGCATCCCGGGAACAAGCGGCCGCGGATGCCGCATGCACCACGCAAGGGACCTTCCAGGGCATCCTCATTGCCGCCTTGGTGGCATTGCAGCGACAATATCTGGCCTTTGTTCCCGGGGTAGAGGACATCCAACGCCAGCTCGCCGCTCTCCAAGAGGTGAGTCAGAGGGATCACAACCAGTTCTCTGTGGAGAGGGAAGTTTGGGGTAGTTCCATGAAACAAACCCAAAAGCGCTTCAGGCACCCGGATAAAGGAGCTTGAGGATGTTGTGTCATCTCTGACGCAGCGCTCCTCTGAACTTGAAAGATCCATCCTAGAAGGGGCCCGCTGGAGGGAGGCCGCAGCCCAAGAAGCTCAGGAGCGCATGGAGGCTCTCCAAGAGCAACTTCGGGCTGCCGAATCTGTCGGAGAGAGCTCGTCTGTCCTAGACAGGAAAGCTCTCAGAGGTTCGAACACTGGGGGCTAAAGATACTTCCTTCGCTTCTAGAGGAGGCTTCGATAGGGAAGCTTGAGCACGACAACAATGGCGACACGAAGAGTTTAGCCAGGTTCAGGCCACCAGTGTGGTGGCAAACCCTATTCCTGCTTGTCTGATGGATTGCACTGCGGTGATTACAGTACAAATGCGAGCTTGTGCTCAGAACAGACTACTTGGGCTCTACGATGGTTCGATCTCCCTTTCTCCAGGGTCCGGGGTGCCCTTCTTATACTGGCGTTTGGACCTCCTTCCCGCTCATTTGGGGGAAAGGGTTCCCACAAGCTGCCAAAGGGAGGAGCGTCTCGTACTTCTGCACCTCCTGCGCGGTTCTGGTCGCTGGGGGACAGCTCCACCGTCCATGGCGTCATGGTGGGGTAGCCCGGTGACGCCGCCTCCTTCTTGTAGCGCGGACTTGGTCTTCTTGCACCAAAGGGGCAATCTTTGGGAACCTCTTTGGCGCCCACAGCGCCTGCCCTCGCTTTATAGACGAGAATGGCAACTGTGGTCAAAGAGGTTCTGCGGCGCCTCTATCGCTGCTCAGAGGAGCGATCGTCAGAGGCACATGGGTTGTCCCCTCTTGAAAGGAGATGACCAGGGAGAGGAGCAAGGGCGAAGTAGCGCTCCACCCAAGACGTGAGTCCCCGTCGGCTAGGCCCACCTAGCGGGAAGGCCCAAGAAGATGGCTCTATTTGTTGCGGACGGAACGCTCGGTCTTGGCGTTGCATACTCGGTTGGGCCACAGACGTCGCCTCGAGATACCCTGATATCCAGAGCCCCGACATAATCCCATCTGGAAGTGGCCCGCCAGCAACTCCAGGCCGCCCAAGAGACCACAGGGGAGACGGAGGCCGTCTGGGCGCAAGTTCAGCAACTGAAGGCCGAAGCACTATAGCAGGCTCACGTGGAGAACACCTTGCGCCAAGTTTCCGTCGATACCCAAGAAGCCCTTCTTAAGCTAGTCCTGTCCACACCCGCGCCCACAAGGAACAGATCGGGATCTGTGCTGGAGTTCTTTGCCGATACGGCAAGGAAACTTCACCTCCTTCCGGAGTTGGTGGAAAGTAAGCTTCATGACACGGTGGAGCAGTCCGCCTCCTTTGTGGGCTCGGTGATTCTTCCGTGAGTTGCTCTGTTGTCACTTGGTTTCCCTTTGACCGGCTCCTCTATCCCTATGAGGAGGAAGACGCCGAAGAGGGAGCAAAACAGGCTACCGCCTCTGTGATTCATAGCCTAAATGATCACCTGCAGCGCTCTAAGCTTTTTCTGCACCTGCAATTTTTGGGGCTATTTTCCGCCCAGATGTCATTTACTCAAGTTACTACATTGCTTGTAAGGATTTTTCTCTAAGCACTTTCAGCTCGCCCAAAGTGCTCAAAGCACAGAGTCGGGGACACTGCCATGGTCCCTGCCGAGACCATCCGACGGTGCCACATCTTCACCTCGAAGCACGGCAGCTCCCCGCAGGAGGAATCGAGCTGGTTCTCTCCCGTTCGCCGACGGCTCCCTCATCTTCCTCTGTTCCGGCCGCCACTTGTTCACCGGAATACGCCGCGTCCCCGCTGCCTTGAGCCCGATCGACTCCTCAAGCCCCTCCCGGAGCACACCGTCCAACTCCCGCTCTTTCCAGTCTCGTTTGCGTGCCGTGGACATCACTGACTTTTGCTCCCTTTTTTTTGTTCGGCATGAGCGCCATGGGTGATCTTGAGTTCCTCCTGATGCTGATACTGCTCTCGCCTTTCACCGCAACTCCTACCAAGCAACGACACTCACGCAGTCACGCCCCACCCTAGTATCATCCCCGCACATCCGCGCGTGTTTGCACCGCCGAATCACGGTCGTCGCCAGCCCCTATTTGTCCATCGTCGCCCGTTCTGCAGATGAAGGAAAGTCTAAAACTTTGGTCCTGAATATTCTGAGAACACCGGTTCGTCATCTCTTTTACGGTGAGGTTTGACTTATAACACGAACACCTCACTAGTCTAGTTGTTTTGCACTTGTTCTTC
This sequence comes from Alopecurus myosuroides, assembly GCA_028641055.1. Classification (NCBI taxonomy): domain Eukaryota; kingdom Viridiplantae; phylum Streptophyta; class Magnoliopsida; order Poales; family Poaceae; genus Alopecurus; species Alopecurus myosuroides. Next base: position 190,676,121 of record CM054060.1, on the reverse strand, counting down.
CCCTACGAATACCCAAGTTCGAATCCTCATCTTAGGAAGGATAAACACCTTTTTGCTATATTTTTTTTGAGGGGAACACCTTTTTGCTACTCCATTTGTATCAAAATAGAAGATGTTTTAGCATTTTGTAGGTACAATGTATCTAGATATGTTTTATTGTGTACATTCATATGCATCTTTTATACTAAAACATGTCTACGTACATATTGTGTAGAAAATGCTAAAACATCTTAGATTTCAATACAGATGGAGTATTTGTTTTTTAGCACACGGTAGCCAGGATCATCCATCAGAGTTCCAGCCTCTATAGCCCAACCAGCTCCTTCTTGGACTCTCCTTGGTATAGAACGTTTTCCCCTTCTATGAAAATTGCAGAAAAGTGTATTAAACTTGTATAAATCATATCTCTAGTTCCGGAACTCTGAATAAAACAAACTTTATGTCTATAGTCATCAAAAAAATGCATCGAACCTTAATTTTCCATCCATGCTCATGTTTGCATCTTTCATCTCACAATTAGTAATGTTATGCGTGTGCACCTAAATAATAAACATGAAAAGTGTTGGGTAGCTAATTTAAATTGTGTCCTAATCTATTTAATATGGTTTAGCTCACCCCGTTATTTATTCCCCATGTTAATCAACATTTAATTTAACGGGATGGTTTGCTAAATAATTTGAACCTTCCAAATATATTGTTGGGACTTCGGTCACACTTAAATTGATTAAGTTGCATCTCGCCTGTTATGCATATAAAATTAGGATCATGCTGGATCTTTTGACTTAGATGTAAATGTTGCATTTGTTGTTCTTTTAATGCTTTGCTTCTTCGCAGATAGTATGTTGAGATGATGTGAGCCACGACAAGTTCTACTCCCACTACCAGTTAGAATAACATGCAACCTTTACTCACTTGCTATCGATGTTTGAACATTCCTCATTTGCTACCTACGCTTGCCGTTGTCTATTATGCTAGCCTTGTATTACGATTCTTGGTTGCAATCTCATCCACATATTTATCTTGCAGCCACAATATAACATTCCCTCCACATCCTATTACCTTGTTTGTTTAACTTGTTGGCCTTGCGAGTCGTAGTGCGTACTTAGCTTCTTTGGCAAGTTTGGTTCCTTGTCACCTGACTAGTATGATAGGTTAGTTCAACTTAATCACATGATCTTAATGCTTGGGGTAATAATAAATTCTGAATTGAAGTTAAGGCACTGATGGGAGTCCCCTCGAGGTTTTTGGTCCCTCTGGTGTCGACTTAGAAAAAGGTTCTTGTCCTTTGATCGAAGAACGAGCGCGCTAACCACCATGTGGGAGGTATGGACTCCCGCAACCTATTAGCCCTGTTGCACTCTTCTCCTTAATGCCACAACGTAGTCCGGGCTTTCCATTTGGCATATTGTAACATCCCAAGTATGAAAATCTCCCCCTAGATGTTTTTTTTTTGTGTAATTATTGTTTTGCACCATGTCATCTTAGTCATTGCTTTTTGTTGCATTTGTTTTGCATTTCATTTCAATTGTTTCCATCTGATTTATATTTGAATTCCAAACAAAACATTCAAATTATTTGTCATACTTGTTATGTTACAATGTGTCAAATAAAAACTACAAAACAAACAAACAAATTGTTCCACTAAAACTTGGAATCAAAAACTTATTTTTTTTGGCTTAACTTTCATTTATTTCTTTTGATACCAAAAATTGCTCAAATCATTTAATTTCCAAACAATAACATCAATTAAATTTATTTGGAAAACAAAAGTTTGTTTTAGGTGCTGTTACAAAAACAAAACAATAAAAATTTCCCTAAAATTTTGCTAACCCTAATACCATCTGTTTCTTTCTCCTTTTCCAAAGCTGCAAAAAAAAAAACAGAAAAGAATAAAGAAAATAGAAGGGGGAATAGGGGCATCCAGCCCATCTTTCACAAAGCCTGGTACCCCCTCGTTGTCTTCCACCTCGTGTACGGCAACCATCTCCATTGCCCACGTCGGACAGGTGCAGGATCAAACGGTGATCGGCAGCTCCCCCCTCCTCTATAACCTAACTCGAGGCCGAGCCCCTCCTAGCCCTAATCGCTCCTCCCCTCCTTCTCCCTCGCGCCGCAGCTCTTCTTCCTCTCTTCCTCTCCCGCTGCCCCCTTTCTTCTCTGTTCTATAACTGAAACTCCCTCACCGCCGCCTCCCTCTCCGGCGAGTCGCCGCCGCCACGGTGCCCGCCCGGCCGCGCTTGGGCCGGGAACGGAAACGCCCCGGCTCCCTCTACCTCGCCGTCCCCTCCCTCTCCCCCGAGGACCACCGGAACCACCGCCGCCATCAACGTTTCCGCCACCGGTCGTCACCGTCCGCCCCCACCGACTCCTTCCGCTCTCCCTCGGTGAGTCGCCACCTCCCCCTCGTTCCGTCTCCTCTCCCTTTCCCTCGGGGCCGCACGCACACCGGCCGGCAACCGCACCCACCGGCCATCCGCGGCAGCTCACCGCGGGCAGCGCAACGAGCAGCGATCGCCGGCCGCCCCTGTCCGCTGTCCAGCCTGAACCTGCACGCACAAAAAATTCAGTTAAGTTCAGATGGGCGCGCAGACAGAAGCTATACCCCAAACCTGCCCTGTACTGTCACGAATCCGCACCCAGCCGCACTGGCACAGCCCTTGCGCTCGCTCGCCCAGGTCGCGAGGTCGAGTCCCGCGGGAGGCGATTTTCGCCTCCCCTTTTTTCCCTTGCGCGCCCCGCACTGGGCCCCGCCTGTCATGGGCCCTGGAGTCCACATCACCTCCTAGCCCAGCCACCCAAGCGCCACAGTGGCGCTGGCCCCACTGTCAGTGGCCGGGGCTGGCCACTGCGCGGTGCCTTTAATTTTTCTGCCTTTTTCTTTTAATCCCAGTCCAGCTAATATTACAGTTTAGTCCCTAAACTAAAAACTTAAATAACTTTTGAATCCCAACTCCAACTAATGTAAATAAAATATGTTTTCTGAACCAAATTAAATTCTCTATCTAATTAAGCCATTTGTTTTCTGTTTTGACAATTGCAAATAATTTCAAATTTCAAATTCAAACTATTCCTTTCACATTTGCTAAATTCCATAACTAATTCAATATTAATCCAAATAACACAAATAAAATATGTTTTCCATGCCATTTTAAGCCACCTAACCAAATATAAATTTTGTTTCATGATTTTAATAATTAAATTGCTTAAATAATTTAAACCTTGTTTAATTCATTTAAAATTGCTAAATTCATAACCTGCTCAAATTAAATTATTTTTGAACATATAAAATATGTTTTCAAACCAGAAAAACATAATCTTTTCAAATATGAACTTTGTTATCTGTTTTGAACAATTAAATTTGGTGTAAACAACAAATGCTTGTGTAACACCTTTGAGGAACCAAAATTCCATAACTTAATAAATAAATTTCCAAAATTGGTAAACCTTATTTCCAATTGATTCTATTGTTGTTATTTTTCTGTTTTCCTCATCCATGCATCATGCTAATCCACTTTCACCTGTTGATTAGTTGTAAAACAATTATTTCAACCTAAATGCATGGGCTTTTCATATGCAACTCAACTTGCATGTGGGTCCATTTAATCATGTTGTTACCATGTCAACTATTTTATTTTGATGCATCAGTTAAATTGACATGCATCATCCCATGATTGTGCACTATGCCATGATATTGATTGTTTATCTTTCTGCATTGTTTGTTTGCTTCTTCTCGGATAGACGACGACGTTGATACAGACGATCTTTACGACACCCCCTTCTGAGGATTTAGCTCAGTACCAGGCTGCTGAGCTTGCAGGCAATTATTCACTCACATGAACCATCGTGTTCCTCTCAACATTGGATACCGATACTTTCCGTTGTCTATTCTGCTAGCCTATGTATCGTTGCTTGTTCTCCGAACCCATTACATGTATCCTTTACCCCTGATATTGCCTCACCTCCACTCCTATAACCCCGTTGTTTGAGCCCGTGTCTTACTAGCATGCTTATGGTTGTTTCTGCTCGAGCCTGTTACCCGTTACTTTCTGTTACTATATTTCTATTATGCTCTATGGGCTCGATGTTTAAACAACAACCTGTTAATGCTTGGGTAATAATAATAATTTGATGTTAAGGCACCGGCAGGAGGCCCGGCGTGGTTTTGAGGCATGCTAGTGTCGACCCTAATTAGGAAAAGGGTCTTGTCTACTGATCCACGATGAGCGTGCTCACCGCATCCGGGTGGTAGTATGGAACCCCCCTCGACTTTGACCTGATCCGCAGTTTGTCCGAAGAGCCACACTTAGTTCGGGTGTTCCATTTGCGCACAAGCATGAATGGGTCGCTCCTATGGTTACTGTTGGTGATGATTATTATGATGATGATGCATATAGGGCGAGGCCTGTGGTGCCGGGGGGTGTGGTTTTCACCCTTGCGCTTAGGTTAGGTCGGACTGGCCGGGACCTTATAGCTCCGTGGCTCCTAGGACAGGTTGTAGAGATGGTTCGAGTCGTGTCAAGCCAACCTGAGTTTTAGTTGGTGGCTTGAGTGTGTACGGGTATTGGAGCACACCCTGCAGGGATGAATCTTCTCGAGAAGCCGTATTGTCTGCGGTTATGTGACGACTTGGTGAAAGTACTGGCTAACAAGTACTCAGACAACTTACACCTAACTATAATAACTTGACTAGTAATAGGTTTATTGACACAATAACCTGAACCATCATTAATCCAACGGTGTGAGTGATCCTCGGATTGCTTCTTTGGATAAGGGGCGATATCCAGGATGGGTTTGTTTGGTAGTTAGTTATAGTTGGTTACGATACACTATCTTATCTTCTTTCTGTTAGCCGGAAGTGGTAGTATCTCTGTAGTTGGTTAGAGCAGCCAGTTGCAGCATTCTTTTATATCCCCTTTCTTCCGTTGAACCCAAGGCATCTATGCTTGGTGTTGACGGGCTACATTTTGGTGAACTGTGAGTCTTGCTTGCCAGTACGTTTATGTACTGACCCCTTTGGGGCTGTGGTTTCCGCAGACTACGATTCCGAGGATCCCCGTGACGGCTACTACGTGGAGTATGACAAAGCTGTTGACGAGTAGATAGCGGACCCGGGCAGGATCCGAGACTTCGTGGATGGGCTCCGTCTTTTCGTTTCCGGTTTCTTAAGCCTATTTGGTTTTGTCTATACTCAGACATGTTGGATGCTTCCGTTGTGATGTAATGATGAATTGTTGGGACATGTGTCCTCTGGATGATTGTATTTGCTATCTCTGCTCTAGTGAGAGCCAATTGCAACTTATTTCCATCTTTTGTGTCTTAGAGATATGTTGTGCTATCATTTCGTTCAACGCCGTTGACGTACCATGTGTGTATGCTATGAAGTACGTCAATGGTAGTATCCTGATTTCTATGGGATGGTTTACGTAGACGATGAACAGATAGGGGTTGGTTGTCACACCTACGTGTGTTGGCCTACTTGGAAGAGATGCGGGTGCCGGTAAGCCCCGTAATCCAAACCACTACTGTTCAACGAAACTGCGAGTATCCTCTAGAAGTCCGTGTGCGACAAATGGTATCAGAGTCTGTCTGCCTGTAGGATCCCTTTTACTGGTCGCAGTTGAGTCTAGAAACTATTTTGTAGCTATATAGGAAAAATGAAACGTGAGAGTAGGAATTCTGCCATTTTATTTCTTTCCCCACCCACCCTCCCTTTTCTGGTAAGGAAGTGCAACGTTGTTTTTCCCTTCTCATCTAAACTTTCAAGTTAGGTTTTCACGAATCCTGGTTTCTCTAGGATGGTTATATCTACTAGACCATAGGAATGGAGGTGGTTGTGACATGATTTATCATGTTGCCTACTCACGATTGAGAACGGTGGCAAATAAGCCCCGGAAGCAGATCCTCTATTCCTTAAGCAGTAGATATTGATCCTTTAGAAACCCGGATGGGTTTTCTCCGTAGTACCTCAGGTGTTTGTGGTCTCCTGTTTCCCAGTTGTTGCTTCGATATCGTCCTTCACAAATCTTCTCTTCCGTTGTAACAACTCATCTGTTGATCCGTTGTTAACCTCCATCCTTGTTCTATGCTACCTTCTTACCGTCTGAAGTAATCCTTTTAAGCACTTATATTGGATTTTATTATCCGGTTAGTGTGTTAATCTTGGTATCCTCTTCAGGATGGAAAGTGGTGACGAAGAACCCACACTGCCACCTGAGATGGGGAAAGTGCTTTCTCAGATGACACAAGTTGTACAGCAGATGCAGCAGAACCAAGACCTTGGGAGTAATGGCAACACCCGGGTGTCTATTCGGGAGTTCCTTGAGCTCATTCCGCGCACGTTTGATACCTCCTCCGAGCCATTGGATGCTGATGACTGGCTCCGTGAAATGAACCGTACTCTTATGGTAGCTCATGTGGCTGACGAGGACCGTGTTCCTTACGTGACCTACCTTCTCAGTGGACAATCCATGTCTTGGTGGGAGAATTTCCAAGAAATGAGAGGTCCTAGTGTGGCAATCACATGGGAGGATTTCAAGCAAGCCTTCGTGCGCCATCACATTCCCGATGGGCTCATGGAGAAAATGCGTGAGGAATTCTATTCTTTCACACAAGGCAATTTGGACGTTCTGGAATACGAAAGAGAGTTCAATCGTCTGGCTCGCTACGCCGGAGATGAGATCTCCACGGAAGCGAGAAAGATGGCAAAGTTCCGCAGGGGTCTCAACCCGGAACTCAAGTATGCTATCACCAACGTCAAGGCCAAGAATTTGAGGACCTCATCAACATCGCTCTAAATGAAGAGCATGGGCGCAAATTGGTTGAGGAATCTCGTAAACACTCTCGTGAACAGGCTAATCTCTCAAAAGCTATCATGCCTCCACAAAAACGAAGAGTTTGGGTTCCATATACCACTCTAACACCGCCCATCTGCTTGCCAAGCCCGGCAGGATTTCTTCCCCGCCCTCCCACCCCAGTGGTGTCTTCAGGAGGTGCTCCATCTCAGCCAGGTCCAACAACTCCTCGTTCTGTTGTTCCATGCTACAAGTGTGGACAGCCGGGCCACTATTCCGATAAGTGTCCGCAAAGGCACCTCTTTCCACCTCCACCTCGCCACAGGTCGACCCCGACAAGAATACGTGGTCCTCCGTTGGGTTGCTACAACAGCAACGACCTTGGCGTGAGAACCGTTAAGGTGAACCATGTCAAGGCCCAGGGAGCAGAAGAATCTCCAGAGGTTGTAATGGGCACACTTCTTGTGAACTCGTTTCGTGCTAAAGTCTTGTTCGATTCTGGTGCTTCACACTCTTTCATCTCTCAATGCTTTGCAAACACCAGTGGAATCAACTTCGAACAGTTGTCTATCCCTCTCCTAGTGAAATCACCGGGATCTAGCTGGCAAAGCAATAAAGTTAGCCAGAACATCGAGATCACAATTGGAAACCTTCCATTCCAGGCATCTTTGATAGCTCTCCACTCTTCAGATATTGATGTCATTCTGGGGATGGATTGGCTGGTAGCCAACAAAGCAGTCATTGATTGTCCTGCTAAGTCTGTCAAAATCACACACCCTTCTGGCCAGATAGTCTACTTCCATGCTGAAAATCCAGTTGTTCAACTATACACTCTCAATGCAAATCCTCTACCATCTATTGAAACTATTCCGGTGGTTTGTGACTTCCCCGATGTCTTTCTAGATGAATTGCCAGGAATGCCTCCTGACAGAGCTGTTGAGTTCGTCATCGAACTTGAACCAGGCACTGCTCCAATCTCTAAGCATCCATACAAGATAGCTCCTCCTGAACTGAAGTTGTTGAAGGAGCAAATCGATATGTACATGTAGAAAGGTTACATTCAACCTAGTTCCTCGGCTTGGGGTTGCCCAACTCTGTTCGTTGCGAAGAAGGATCAAACAAAGAGACTCGTTGTTGACTATCGTCCTCTTAACGAGAAAACCATCAAAAACAAGTATCCAATTCCTCGTATCGATGATCTTTTTGATCAACTTGCTGGAGCCTCAATATTCTCCAAGTTGGACTTGAGAATGGGTTACCATCAAATAAAGATCAGAAAGGAAGATATTCCAAAAACAGCTTTCACCACTCGGTACGGTCTATATGAATATACCGTCATGTCCTTTGGTCTCACCAATGCACCGGCGACCTTCTCTAGACTCATGAATTCTGTCTTCCATGAATACCTCGACAAGTTCATTGTGGTATATCTTGATGATATTCTTGTCTACTCAAAATCCGAGGAAGAGCATGGAGAACATCTTCGTCTCACTCTCATGAAGCTTCGCGAGCATCGTCTATATGCCAAGTTCTCCAAATGTGAGTTCTGGATTCCAGAAGTTGCTTACCTTGGTCATGTCATCTCTGCCAAGGGCATAGCCATTGATCCAGAAAAGGTTAAGGCAATTGTTGATTGGAAACCTCCTAAGACGGTGAAGCAAGTAAGAAGTTTTCTTGGCTTGGCTAGCTATTGCCGTCGTTTCGTCCAAAACTTTTCCAAGATTGCCAAACCTCTCACTGATCTCACAAAGAAGGACAAGAAGTTCGTTTGGTCTCCACAATGTGATGAAAGTTTCAATCTCCTGAAGACTAAACTCACTTCTACACCAGTTCTGGTTGGCCCAGATACTACCAAACCCTTCCAGATATTCTGTGATGCTTCTCTCCAAGGTCTAGGTGCAGTTCTTATGCAAGAACGTCAAGTTGTGGCTTATGCTTCACGTCAGTTGAATGCCCATGAGCAAAACTATCCCACACATGACCTTGAACTTGCAGCAGTTGTGTTTGCCCTCAAGAAATGGAGGCAATACTTGTTGGGTAATCGCACTGAAATCTTTTCCGATCATAAGAGTCTGAAATACATTTTCACTCAGCCAGATCTAAACCTCAGGCAAAGGAGATGGATTGAAAAGATCAAAGACTTCGATCTTACCATTTCTTACACTCCAGGCAAGGCTAATGTTATGGCCGATGCTCTCAGTCGCAAGTCGTATTGCAATAATCTCATGATCATGGAAAGCCAACCTCCACTTCATGAAGAATTCCAGAAGCTGAACCTTGGTCTTGTTCCTCAAGGTTATCTTGCAAACTTGACAGCTAGTCCAACTCTCGAGGATAAGATTCGTTCTGAACAACTTCGTGATGCTGAGATCAAGAAGATCGCAAATAACATCAAAGCAGGCAATGTGAAGTATGAGTGCTTCTCAATTGATGACAAGGGAACCGTGTTCTTCGAAGGACGCATTGCAGTTCCTCAAATTCAAAGTCTCAAAGATGTCATTCTCAAAGAGGCTCATGAAACTCCTCTTTCCATACACCCTGGAAGTACAAAGATGTACCAGGATCTCAAAACACTGTATTGGTGGTCTGGCATGAAACGTGAAATTGCTCAATACGTTTCTGAATGCGACGTTTGTCAACGTGTCAAGGCAGTTCATCAGAAAACAGCCGGTCTTCTACAACCTCTGAAAATCCCTGAGTGGAAGTGGGACATGATTGAAATGGACTTCGTAACTGGTTTTCCAAAGTCCAAGAGGGGCAACGATGCAATCTTCATTGTCATTGATTGTCTCACTAAGGTAGCTCACTTCTTTGCTGTCAAAGAAACAATCTCAGCTAGCCAGTTAGCAGAGCTCTACACAGCAAAGATTGTTCCTCTTCATGGTGTCCATTGGAAATAAGCTCAGACCGTGGAAGCATATTCACTTCTCATTTCTGGAAGAGTTTTCAAGAAGCATTGGGCACCAAACTTCTGTTCAGCACAACTTATCACCCTCAGTCTCAAGGGCAAGTCGAAAGAGTCAATCAGATTCTCGAGGATATGCTCGGAGCATGTGGTCTATCCTTTGGCATGAAATGGGAGGAATGCCTTCCATATGCTGAATTCTCCTACAACAACAGCTTCCAGGCAAGCCTAGGCATGGCACCATTTGAAGCTCTCTATGGCCACAGATGCAGGAGCCCAATCAATTGGTCTGGAGCTGGTGAACGTTCACTCTTAGGCCCTGACATTGTTAAGGAGGCCGAAGATAAAGTTCGCATCATTCGTGACAATCTCAAGATTGCTCAGTCTCGTCAGAAAAGCTACTATGACAGCAAACACAGGGATATGATCTATGCACCTGGTGACAAAGCATATCTCCGTGTAACTCCCCTCAGAGGCACTCATCGTTTTGGTGTGAAAGGAAAGCTGGCACCAAGATACATGGGTTCTTTCAACATTCTCTCAAGGCGTGCGGAAAATGCCTATCGTCTTGAACTTCCAGAAAAACTATCCAAGGTGCACGATGTGTTTCACGTGTCACAGCTCAAGAGGTGTTTCAAAGATCCAGATCGTGCAGTTGATCATGATTCCATTGAATTGCAAGAAGATCTATCTTATGAGGAGCACCCTGTTCGAATTCTCGATGAGACCGTTCGTAAGACTCGCAACAAGAGCACCAAGTTCTTGAAAGTGCAATGGTCGCATCATTCCGATAAAGAGGCAACGTGGGAGACCGAAGAGGATCTTCGCAAGAAGTATCCGGACCTTTTCTCTTCTCAGTAGGAATCTCGGGGCGCGATTCCTTCAAGGGGGGGTGTATTGTAACATCCCAAGTATGAAAATCTCCCCCTAGATGTTTTTTTTTTGTGTAATTATTGTTTTGCACCATGTCATCTTAGTCATTGCTTTTTGTTGCATTTGTTTTGCATTTGATTTCAATTGTTTCCATCTGATTTCTATTTGAATTCCAAACAAAACATTCAAATTATTTGTCATACTTGTTATGTTACAATGTGTCAAATTAAAACTACAAAACAAACAAACAAATTGTTCCACTAAAACTTGGAATCAAAAACTTAATTTTTTTGGCTTAACTTTCATTTATTTCTTTTGATACCAAAAATTGCTCAAATCATTTAATTTCCAAACAATAACATCAATTAAATTTATTTGGAAAACAAAAGTTTGTTTTAGGTGCTGTTACAAAAACAAAACAATAAAAATTTCCCTAAAATTTTGCTAACCCTAAAACCATCTGTTTCTTTCTCCTTTTCCAAAGCTGCAAAAAAAAAATAACCAGAAAAGAATAAAGAAAATAGAAGGGGGAATAGGGGCATCCAGCCCACTTTGGGCCAGCCCATCTTTCACAAAGCCTAGGTACCCCCTCGTTGTCTTCCACCTCGTGTACGGCAACCATCTCCATTGCCCACGTCGGACAGGTGCAGGATCAAACGGTGATCGGCAGCTCCCCCTCCTCTATAACCTAACTCGAGGCCGAGCCCCTCCTAGCCCTAATCGCTCCTCCCCTCCTTCTCCCTCGCGCCGCAGCTCTTCTTCCTCTCTTCCTCTCCCGCTGCCCCCTTTCTTCTCTGTTCTGTAACTGAAACTCCCTCACCGCCGCCTCCCTCTCGGGCGAGTCGCCGCCGCCACGGTGCCCGCCCGGCCGCGCTTGGGCCGGGAACGGAAACGCCCCGGCTCCCTCTACCTCGCCGTCCCCTCCGTCTCCCCCGAGGACCACCGGAACCACCGCCGCCATCAACGTTTCCGCCACCGGTCGTCACCGTCCGCCCCCACCGACTCCTTCCGCTCTCCCTCGGTGAGTCGCCACCTCCCCCTCGTTCCGTCTCCTCTCCCTTTCCCTCGGGGCCGCACGCACACCGGCCGGCAACCGCACCCACCGGCCACCCGCGGCAGCTCACCGCGGGCAGCGCAACGAGCAGCGATCGCCGGCCGCCCCTGTCCGCTGTCCAGCCTGAACCTGCACGCACAGAAAATTCAGTTAAGTTTAGATGGGCGCGCAGACAGAAGCTATACCCCAAACCTGCCATGTACTGTCACGAATCCGCACCCAGCCGCACTGGCACAGCCCTTGCGCTCGCTCGCCCAGGTCGCGAGGTCGAGTCCCGCGGGAGGCGATTTTCGCCTCCCCTTCTTTTCCCTTGCGCGCCCCGCACTGGGCCCCGCATGTCATGGGCCCTGGAGTCCACATCACCTCCTAGCCCAGCCACCCAAGCGCCACAGTGGCGCTGGCCCCACTATCAGTGGCCGGGGCTGGCCACTGCGCGGTGCCTTTAATTTTTCTGCCTTTTTCTTTTAATCCCAGTCCAGCTAATATTACAGTTTAGTCCCTAAACTAAAAACTTAAATAACTTTTGAATCCCAACTCCAACTAATGTAAATAAAATATGTTTTCTGAACCAAATTAAATTCTCTATCTAATTAAGCCATTTGTTTTCTGTTTTGACCATTGCAAATAATTTCAAATTTCAAATTCAAACTATTCCTTTCACATTTGCTAAATTCCATAACTAATTCAATATTAATCCAAATAACACAAATAAAATATGTTTTCCATGCCATTTTAAACCACCTAACCAAATATAAATTTTGTTTCATGATTTGAATAATTAAATTGCTTAAATAATTTAAACCTTGTTTAATTCATTTAAAATTGCTAAATTCATAACCTGCTCAAATTAAATTATTTTTGAACATATAAAATATGTTTTCAAACCAGAAAAACATAATCTTTTCAAATATGAACTTTGTTATCTGTTTTGAACAATTAAATTTGGTGTAAACAACAAATGCTTGTGTAACACCTTTGAGGAGCCAAAATTCCATAACTTAATAAATAAATTTCCAAAATTGGTAAACCTTATTTCCAATTGATTCTATTGTTGTTATTTTTCTGTTTTCCTCATCCATGCATCATGCTAATCCACTTTCACCTGTTGATTAGTTGTAAAACAATTATTTCAACCTAAATGCATGGGCTTTTCATATGCAACTCAACTTGCATGTGGGTCCATTTAATCATGTTGTTACCATGTCAACTATTTTATTTTGATGCATCAGTTAAATTGACATGCATCATCCCATGATTGTGCACTATGCCATGATATTGATTGTTTATCTTTCTGCATTGTTTGTTTGCTTCTTCTCGGATAGACGACGACGTTGATACAGACGATCTTTACGACACCCCCTTCTGAGGATTTAGCTCAGTACCAGGCTGCTGAGCTTGCAGGCAAGTATTCACTCACATGAACCATCGTGTTCCTCTCAACATTGGATACCGATACTTTCCGTTGTCAATTCTGCTAGCCTATGTATCGTTGCTTGTTCTCCGAACCCATTACATGTATCCTTTACCCCTGATATTGCCTCACCTCCACTCCTATAACCCCGTTGTTTGAGCCCGTGTCTTACTAGCATGCTTAGGGTTGTTTCTGCTCGAGTCTGTTACCCGTTACTTTCTGTTACTATATTTCTATTATGTTCTATGGGCTCGATGTTTCAACAACAACAAGTTAATGCTTGGGTAATAATAATAATTTGATGTTAAGGCACCGGCAGGAGGCCCGGCGTGGTTTTGAGGCCTGCTAGTGTCGACCCTAATTAGGAAAAGGGTCTTGTCTACTGATCCATGATGAGAGTGCTCACCGCATCCGGGTGGTAGTATGGAACCCCCCTCGACTTTGACCTGATCCGCAGTTTGTCCGAAGAGCCACACTTAGTTCGGGTGTTCCATTTGCGCACAAGCATGAATGGGTCGCTCCCATGGTTACTGTTGGTGATGATTATTATGATGATGATGCATATAGGGCGAGGCCTGTGGTGCCGGGGGGTGTGGTTTTCACCCTTGCTCTTAGGTTAGGTCGGACTGGCCGGGACCTTATAGCTCCGTGGCTCCTAGGACAGGTTGTAGAGATGGTTCGAGTCGTGTCAAGCCAACCTGAGTTTTAGTTGGTGGCTTGAGTGTGTACGGGTATTGGAGCACACCCTGCAGGGATGAATCTTCTCGAGAAGCCGTGTTGTCCGCGGTTATGTGACGACTTGGTGAAAGTACTGGCTAACAAGTACTCACACAACTTACACCTAACTATAATAACTTGACTAGTAATAGGTTTATTGACACAATAACCTGAACCATCATTAATCCAACGGTGTGAGTGATCCTCGGATTGCTTCTTTGGATAAGGGGCGATATCCAGGATGGGTTTGTTTGGTGGTTAGTTATAGTTGGTTACGATACGCTATCTTATCTTCTTTCTATTAGCCGGAAGTGGTAGTATCTCTGTAGTTGGTTAGAGCAGCCAGTTGCAGCATTCTTTTATATCCCCTTTCTTCCGTTGAACCCAAGGCATCTGTGCTTGGTGTTGACGGGCTACATTTTGGTGAACTGTGAGTCTTGCTTGCCAGTACGTTTATGTACTGACCCCTTTGGGGCTGTGGTTTCCGCAGACTACGATTCCGAGGATCCCCGTGACGGCTACTACGTGGAGTATGACGAAGCTGTTGACGAGTAGATAGCGGACCCGGGCAGGATCCAAGACTTCGTGGATGGGCTCCGTCTTTTCGTTTCCGGCTTCTTAAGCCTATTTGGTTTTGTCTGTACTCAGACCTGTTGGATGCTTCCGATGTGATGTAATGATGAATTGTTGGGACATGTGTCCTCTCGATGATTGTATTTGCTATCTCTGCTCTAGTGAGAGCGAATTGCAACTTATTTCCATCTTTTGTGTCTTAGAGATATGTTGTGCTATCATTTCGTTCAACGCTGTTGACGTACCATGTGTGTATGCTATGAAGTACGTCAATGGTAGTATCCTGATTTCTATGGGATGGTTTACGTAGACGATGAACAGATAGGGGTTGGTTGTCACACCTACGTGTGTTGGCCTACTCGTAAGAGATGCGGGTGCCGGTAAGCCCCGTAATCCAAACCACTACTGTTCAACGGAACTGCGAGTATCCTCTAGAAGTCCGGGTGCGACACATATGCACATCAGTAGTTCTGCAGATATGATGGCAACGGCGTTGAGGATGATGATGGTATGTTACCGATGTGCGTACAATTATATAGGTTCCGTGGTATGACGTGAAGCGGACAGTTCCTGTTTGGTTTGATCTGCTTCGCGCGTAGGCGCAAACAGCTGGGTTCACATCGAAGCATCGGCCGGACTCTCGATGCGGTTCCAACCTAGCTTGGTGGCTTCCTGGACTTGTTTGTGGTCAAGTGAAGTGTTGTGCTGACAGTCTCGTGACAGTCATGATGCGTGTGGCTATAGTAGTGCACCCCTGCAGGGTTAAATCTTTTCGAGAAGCCATATCGTCCACGGTTATGTGACGATCTTGGAGAAAGTGCTGGCTAACAAGAGTCAGATAACTTACACCTAATAGTATTTGTTAACCTGTGCGATAACGAGATCACTATTTCAGCTGTTTCAACATGTGCGAGTTTACCTCGGGTTACCTCCTGGCATTGGGTTGAAGGGGGTTAATCCTAGATGGGTTCTGTTCTTGGTGAGTAGTTGTAGTTGATTTTGTCGTGCTCTCTCGTCCCTTTCTAATAGACGAAAGTTAGCGTGTCTCTATAAGTTGTTAATGTTGCTTGTCGTTTCAACCACTAACCCCTTCTCCTGGAATTCAGAGCATCGATAGCTTGTGAAGTGTTTGGCATACTTACTAGTATTGCGTATCTTGCCAGTACTTACCGCATTGATCCCTTAGGGGCTGCAATTCCAATGCAGCCGAAAGGTTTGAAGTTTGATGATGTTAGCTTGGAAATCCCTCCGCCTTGACCTAGGCGATGACCCAAAATTATAGTGGGTGTATCGTAGTACTTTCGATAAATAAGAGTGTCGAACCCAAAGAGGAGCAGAAGGTGTTGACAAGTAGGTTGGATGGAGGATTCACTATAAACACTAGAAAATGGGTTTTTGGAGGTTTTTGATATAGCGGATAAATAAAGTGTGAGTAAATAAAATGCAGTAAATAATATTGCAGCGAGTGGCGCAATCCTTTTTAAAGCAAAGGACGAGTCGGTTGTTCTACTTATGATTAGCAAACGTTCTCGAGGACACATGGGAATTTCGTCAAGTGCTTTCGCCTCATTACAGTTGATTAATATTTATTGGTTCGTGAAGTGTTGTGTGAGTGAACCTATGCTAATGCACCGCCCAACTAGGACTAATACATACTTGTGACCCCCTCGTAAGCATCCGCAAATACAAGAAAGTAATTAAGATAAATCTAACCACAACCTTAAAACTCCGGGATCCTACATTCCCTCGTGCATTGGTTTCCTAACGGGGGTTTAGGTTTCTGTCACTCCAGCAAACCCACAATTAGTAGCCAAATACACGATGCATCCTCCTAGGACCATAAAGGTGAAGTATCATGTAGTCGACGTTTACATGACACCACTCGAAGAATATCACCACAACTTAAATACCGAATCACGAGATATTGCTTCAGTATAACTTCACTACTAACATCATGACTTCTCCCATGTCCTCAAGAACTAAACAAACTACTCACAAGACATCATATGGACCATAACCAGAGGTGATATAATGGATAATAACAATCTGGTCATAAGGTGCTAACACCGATAAATCTCACAAGCATCAACTACTAACAAGTAATCCACACCTGGAGAGAGATCTAATGTAAAACAACGATAGAGACCCCTAATTGTTACATCGGGATGAAGGTGGATGATGAGGTGATGGTTCTGGTGGTGATGATGATGACGATGACGATCTTGATAATGCCCGGAGCGATGACGATGACGATGTCGATGATTTCCCCTATCCGGGGAGGAATTACCCCGGCAGATTTCTCTCTGCCAAAGAGCTTTTCTCTCTCTGGTTTTTTCCGCACCGAGGCGGCAGCGAAATAATTCTTTGATGATGTCCTGGGGCTTAGGGTTCCCTGGGGGTCAAGTACGTGAAAGGGGATGCCCCGGAGTGGGCCAGGGGGGCCACACCACCTCCAGGCGCGGCTAGAGGGGAAGCGCCGCCTGGTGGTGAGGGCCCCAGGTGGCCCCCCTCCGGGTGCCCTTCTGGCTCACTTCCTCCTCGGAACTTCTAAGATTCCTCCGGTATCCCCCCTCTTCTTCTGATCTTCTGAAATAGGGTATCTTGACAGTGATTTTTCCATCAGATTTCTAGTTCCGGTGTTTATTCTCCAAAAATTATGAAACATGCAAAATAAGATAAAATAACATAAGTGATGCATCATAACATGAAATATATCGATGAATAACAGAAAATAACAATAAAAACAGTGGTGCAAAATGGACGTATCAACTCCCCCCAAGCTTAGACCTCGCTTGTCCCCAAGCAAAATTGAACTCAGTAAACATGACCACAGGTTTATGGAGTGAGGTGTCGACAAGAGGCATCACATCTAACAAAGAACAAGTCAGTTTAGACAGCAACTTCCTCTCATATAATCAAACTTGAAACAAGTAGAGGAAATCACAATAAAGGTGCAAAAGTAAATCAAAATTGGTAAAGGCAAACTTCATTCTTGGTCAGACAACAATTAATAGTGTACTTATCTTTCGATCAGAGTCTTCATGCTAGAGCTTATATTGCAGAGTTTATCATGCTCAATTATAACGGTCTCTTTGCATACATTGGTAACTTTCAAAGTGGTATTCAAATAGATAAAAGCGTTTGTACAAACAAGGAAGAATAAAGAACATGATTGAGTAAATCAACATATCGATGGATGAATCACAACAACTCAAATGTTTGCTTAAGAAAGAAATAAGTAGTTTTACTGACTCAACATAAAGGTAAAAGATAGGCCCTTTGCCGAGGGAAGCATGGATTACTCATGTGCTAGAGCTTTTATTTTGTAAAATAGAGGTATAAAATGGTTGGCACTCCTCCCAACCTTTCTTACACAAACCATGGCTAACCGAATCCTCGGGTGCCTGTCAAAAATCACATACCATGGAGGAGTGTCTAATTTTGAGAGAGGTGTATGTTTATGTCAACGAATGGCAAACAGAAAATACAGTACGTCATAGGCCAACTAGACTTCACATGAGCGGCTCTCATAGAAGGACGCAACTGGTATAGAAGGTCATCCCTCATTCTCTTTTGTTTACACAATTATGCTTTGACTCATAAATCAGGGGCAAAAATAGTGAAGAGAATTTGTATTATTATTTGGGGCAGGGAACCCCGCTGCCAGCTCTTCTAGCATTTGGATAAGCGGATCAAGCCACTAGTCCAGGGTGTGAAATCCAATCAACAAGTGAGATAAAGATTCTCTATTTGCGTCCTCGTGAGCTAAAATAGGGGCACAAAATAGGTGTAATTTTGAAGGTTTAAAGGTAGCACACAAGCAATTTACTTGGAGTGGCGGTGAAATACCACATATAGGTAGGTATGGTGGACACAAATGGCATGGTTTTGGGGCTCAAGGTTTGGATGCACGAGAAGCATTCCCTGTCAGTACAGGTTTTTGGCTAGCAAGGTTGGGTAGCAAGCATAAGAATTGAGGTAAAACAAACAAAAACATATATGATAAAGCCAATCATGCAATCTTCCTTGAAGGTACAAACAAACTTATTTAAGAATACTAAGCTTATGAGCTAACAAGAAAGAAAGATCATGGAATAATATATCTACATGCAACTCCCTCTTTTCTACTTAAGTCTCAACGTATTGTTGCTACTAACAAGTGCTAAGTTTGCCAAAACCAACTAGATTAAGTTGAAGCTCCAAAATTGATACCAATACTAATAACAAGATCAATCACATAACAAAAATTGCAAACTAAAATAAAGTAGAGCAAGTAGATGATGAAACTTCTCATTAATAGTTCATTACCGCAACTCAAACCAAGTGATACAATGATAAACAACTAAAGATTGGTACTTCCATACTACAAACCATACTATATGATATTTTCTCTACTCATGATATGACTCTACTAAAAGGTAAAAAGGGCGAAAGACAAAGGTGTGATACCGCGGCACTCCCCCAAGCTTGGAACAAGGCAAGGGGATGCCAATACCAATGACGGATTAATTCTTTGGTGGTGGTGGTGAATCCTTCTCATCATCAGACTTCCAAGGTAAAGGCTCTCCATCCACAAATGATGTCTTGGACTCTAATATCCTGAAAGTAGCAGCAGAGTTTATACGTGTAAACCTGTTCTCATACTCACAGTTCTGATTCTACACATCATAGAGTTGTTCTTGAAATTTGTTGGTGGTCTCGGTGAGTGAGAAAATCTCCTCCCAAAGCTTTAAAGTCTCCTTCTTTTACTCAGTGATATGTTTTGTCTTTATCCTGTGGATGATGTCAACTTTAATACCTCTTTCAGAAATTTTATGTCCAAGAACAATTCCTTCATTTACCATAAAGTGGAATTTATCCCAATTAAGAAAAAGATAAGTTTCCTCACATCTCTGCAAAACTTTATCAAGGTTGTGCAAACAATTATCAAAAGAAGTTCCATAGACGGAGAAATCGTCCATGAATACTTCCACAATCTCCTCACAAAAACCATGCAAAATAGCAGACATGCATCTTTGAAACGTAGCATGAGCATTACACAAACCAAAAGGCATATGTCTATAATCATAAGTACTATAAGGACAAGTAAAGGTTGTTTCTCTTGAACTTTTTCGCTAACAGCAATTTGAGAAAACCCAGAATAACCATCAAGAAAGAAAAAATGAGTTTTCTTAGACAACCTCTCTAGCATTTGATCAATAAAGGGTAAAGGATAATGATATTTCTTAGTAACTTTATTAACCTTTCTAAAATCAATGCACATTATATAACCAATTACTACTCTTTGTGGAATAAGCTCATTATTTTTATTAGGCACAACAGTCATTCCTCCCTTCTTAGGGACACAATGCACATGGCTCACCCATCTACTATCGGAAATAGGAAAAATAATACCAGCATCAAGGAGTTTTAATACCTCAATTCTTACCACTTCCTTCATCTTAGGGATTAAATGACATTGATGTTCAACAACTGGATTTGCATCAGGCTCGATATTAATAGCAAGCTGACATATAGTAGGCGAAATCCCCTTCAAATCATCAAGAGTATATCCAATAGCTCCACGGTGTTTCTTCAGAATTCCCAATAATCTTTCCTCTTCTTCACCTGAAAGTTTAGCACTAATAATAATAGGATATATTTCCTTATCATCAATATAAGCATATTTAAGGTCACCAGGCAAAGGTTTTGAATCAAAAACAGGATCCTCCTTGGGTGGTAATGTGGTACCCAAGTCTTCCAAGGTAAATTATGTTTTAGTATCACCGGTTGACGAAGAAGAATATTGTCAATGTCATTTCTCTCTTCCATAAATACCTCACTTTCGTGGTCCTCCATATATTGATGCAAAGCATTGTTAGGAGAAAGAGCAATAGAAGCAATTTGTTCAACTTTAAAATTCTCATCAGGCAATTTAGATTCATAAGGTGCTCTAGCAAATTTAGAGAAATTGAACTCATAAGATTTTCCATCAAATTTAGTCAATATCTTCTCCCTCTTACAATCTATAATAGCACCACAAGTGTTCAAGAAAGGTCTACCAAAAATAATAGGACAAGTTATACTAGCAGCCTTACCGAGTACTAGAAAATCAGTGGGATATTTCGTTTTACCACATAAAACTTCCACATCTCTAACAATACCAATCGAAAAGACAGTTTCTCTATTAGAAAGCTGAATAACCACATAAACATCCTCAATCTCACAAGAACCAATTTCATGCATAATTCCTTTATAAAGGTCATAAGGAATAGCACTAGAACTAGCACCAATATCCCACAAACCATAATAGCAACGATCACCAATCTTAACAGAATTCACAGGAACACTATTTTTCTTAGGTCAATGAGGATGGGAAACAATATTAGAAGCATCCTCATAGAAGACAATTTGATCATCCTCTACATTTCTACAAACAAGATCTTTTACTATTGCTACAGCAGGTTCAACAGTTATTTGTTCATCGGGTTCAATAGATTTCTTATTACTCTTATTAAGCACACTATCCACAATAGAGTGCTCTCTCACCTTAGCATCAAAAGGCATTTTTTAACATAAGGCCCAGGAACAGCAGGATTAAGAACATGCAGTTCTACATTACTAGCAGGAACAATGTCTTTATAAGGTGCATGATACTTGCTAAATTCCTTTTTAGGAATATCAAGACAGGAGTCAAAAGCTTTAAATAGTCTGCAAAGATTTGAGAATCAAGACCACAAACATCACTAACATTATAGAAATCAGCAGTTCCCATAAAAGATTTAATGCATTCATAGTCATAATTTATACCTGACTTTCTACCTTTGTCATTCTCCCATCCTTAAGTGTTTTCTTGAATATGGTCAAGAAGATCCCATTTAGCTTCTTCTTTCATACGTGTGAATGATCCAGAACAAGAAGCATCCAATAAATCCTTATCAGGAAGTGAAAGTCTTGCATAAAAGTTATTGATAACAATATTACGAGGGAGTTCATGAACGGGACATTTGAGCATTAATAATTTCATTCTCTCCCAAGCTTGGGCAATACTCTCTCCATCACGAGGACAAAAATTATATATTTGATTCCGGTCTTTATGAATCTCACTAGAAGGATAAAATTTAGAATAAAAGAGAGGAACAATTTCCTCCTATCCAATAGTTTCACCATTCTTCAGTAATTTGAACCATTCAGCGGCTCTTCCTTTCAATGATAAAGAAAATAATTTCCTTTTAACTTGATCCATTGTAATACCTGCACAATGATACTTCCAAAACGTATCTCCTTTTCCGAACACTTTTCTTATTGTTTTCTTCTAAACTTGTGAGTTTGGGATACCACTAACATAGACTAACGCTGTTTTCAGTAGAATTACCTTGGTGTCTCGTTTTTGTGCAGAAAAATGAACTTTCGGGAAAATGCCCAGAAAAGATCCCATTGGTCCTAAAACACCAGAAGACCCCTGGAGCCAGAAGGGGACCAGGACAGGAGCAAGGATGGGGCCACACCACGCCCCGGCGCCCCCTGGCCACGCCGCCAGGTGATGTGGGCCACTCCCTCACCCCCTCGGACTCCCCTTTCTACTACATATGCCCCGTAACCTAAAAAACTGAGGGGGGTGCGTCAGATTCCACAGAAACACAACAGAGCACTGCCGCCACCCCGAACCTCGATTCGGGGATCAGAAGTTCTTGTTCTGGTGCACTGCCGAGACGGGGATTCGAAGGAGATCATCGCCATCGACACCGCCACCTCTTCTCCATCAACCATCCATGATTCCCCTGTCCATGTGTGAGTAAACACCGCTGTAGGCTGAGAGGGATGGAAGGGATTGGATGAGATCGATCATCTAATAATGCTAGATTGTTAGGGCATAGTGCCTAGTATCCATTGTTAGTGTTTTCTACCGTTGTTGCAACTTGTTATGGTTAATGCTTGTCACTAGGGCCTGAGTGCCATGATTTCAGATATGAACATGTTATTGTTTCATGAGTATAATTATGTTTCTTGATCATATCTGCAAGTTGTTTACACATGTCATTGTCTGGAACACGAGGCCCCAAAGTGAAAGAAATTGGGACAACCGGAGGGGATGGTTGTGATGTGAGGATCACGTGTGTTCACGGAGTGTTAATGCTTTGCTCCGGTGCTTTATTAAAAGGAGCACCTTAATTACCAGTAGTTTCTCTAGAGGCTCCGCTGCCACGGGCTGGTAGGACAAAAGATGTTGTGCAAGTTTCTCATAGCGAGCACATATGACTAGATTGGAGCACATTCCTATGGTTTGCCTACATGTTTGATGCTTTATTATTATTATCTGCAATGCCCATGTTAGATTATTACATGACCTATGTAATCCATGCAACCCCGTCCATCCATTCCCTCTATGCCTACGGTACTTCCCATACTGTTGTTTTCCGCGATTGCTACTGTTGTTACTATTTTCCTATTGCTGTTATTTTATTTCTACTGGTGCTATAAAACTATTAACACATATAAATTGTTGCGAGCAAGTCTATTTTCAGGTGCAGCTGACTTGACAAATCAGTATTTAAGGCTAATAAATATTCTTTGGCTCCCCTTGTGTCGAATGAAGAAATTTGGGTTTTACCTCCATCGAAGACTGTTGCGATCCCCTATACTTATGATTAGAATACACATGGGCATAGTGCGAGTAAATAAAATGCAGTACATAATATTGTAGTGAGTGGCCCAATCCTTTTTAGAGCATAGGACAAGCTGGTTGTTCTACTTATGATTAGCAAACGTTCTCGAGGACACATGGGAATTTCGCCAAGTGCTTTCGCTTCATTACGGTTGATTAATATTTATTGGTTCGTGAAGTGTTGTGTGGGTGAACCTATGCTAATGCACCGCCCAACTAGAACTAATACATACTTGTAATTATACCCCTCATAAGCATCCGCAAATACAAGAAAGTAATTAAGATAAATCTAACCACAGCCTTAAAACTCTGGGATGCTACACTCCCTCGTGCATTGGTTTCCTAACAGGGGTTTAGGTTTCTGACACTCCGGCAACCCCACAATTAGTAGCCAAATACAAAATGCATCCTCCTAGGCCCATAAAGGTGAAGTATCATGTAGTCGATGTTCACATGACACCACTAGAAGAATAGCACCACAACTTAAATATCGAACCACGAGATATTACTTCAACATAACTTCACTACTAACATCATGACTTCTCCCATGTCCTCAAGAACTAAAAGAACTACTGACAAGACATCATATGGATCATAATCAGACGTGATATAATGGATAATAACAATCTGGCCATAAGGTTCTAACACCAATAAATCTCACAAGCATCAACTACTAACAAGTAATCCACACCGGGAGAGAGATCTAATGTAAGACAACGATAGAGAGCCCTAATTGTTACATCGAGATGAAGGTGGATGATAAGGGTGATGGTGATTGTGGTATGATGATGACGATGACGATCTTGATGATGCCCGGAGCGATGACGGTGACGATAACAATGATTTCCCCTCTCCGGGGAGGAATTTCCCCGGCAGATTTCTCCCTGCCGGAGAGCTTTTCACTCTCTGGTGTTTTACGCCGTGAGGCGGTGGCGGAATAATTCTTCGATGATGTCCCGGGGCTTAGGGTTCCCTGGGGGAAGTACATGAAAGGGGGCGCCCCGGAGTGGGCCAGGGGGGCCACACCACCTCTAGGCGCGGCCATAGGAGGGGCGCGCCGCCTGGTGGTGTGGGCCCTGGGTGGCCCCCCTTCGGGTGCCCTTCTGGCTCACTTCCTCCTCGGAACTTCTCAGACTCCTCATGTATCCCTGCTCTTCTTCTGATCTTCTAAAATAGGGTATCTTGACGGTTCTTTTTCCATCAGATTTCTGGTTCCGATGTTTATTCTCCAAAAATTACAAAACATGCAAAATAAGATAAAATAACATAAGTGGTGCATCATAACATGAAATATATCAATGAATAACAGAAAATCACAATATAAAACAGTGGTGCGAAATGGACATATCACCAAGGCAGGGATTGGACGCCATCATTTATCTTCAGGACTCTTAGTCTTATTTGTATCTTATATGTAGTCGGAACTATTTTGTTTTTCGTTGTTATTTGGATCTTTGTATTGTATCAGTTGTATTATTGACTCGTTGGAGTCGTGTTGTATATGTATCTTTTGTTGTTGCAGATTATTCATGAACTGTTTAATGATATCAGAAATTGACAACCCGGGATCGGTATTATGTGGATTATGGCGGTAACGCTGAAATCCCCATAGTACCTGATCCAGGGGCGTCAAAGATGGTATCAAAGCATGGTTCCGATTCCCAATGTTGTTTCGATACGAATGGTTATCGAAGCAACGGGTCCGCAAAGCCTGTAGGTAACCTCGCTAACGGTTGTGTATCTAGAGTGTAAAAACTATTTTGATATACCTATTTCGAAAATATGTGAATATGACTCTTTTTTATTCCTTACCTCTGATTTCTCTCCCTTCTTATCTTTCTATGCTTTGGAGTATTCTCTCTTATGTATCTTTCAAGTCATAGGCTTCTACGTGGGTGCTCGAACTCCCAGCCTTTTAACCTAATAGGTTCAATCTTCAGAAGATTCGGAAGAACAGCGTCATCAACTCATGAGCCAAACTTCTTATTAGTGGTGGCGGTCTTCATCTTATTGATTTACGCATGCCTATGTTCTCATGATTTCTTTCATCCATTCTCATAGATTCGCTTTCCTCTCAATGTTACACCCTCCTTCTTTCCGGTGTACCTTAAAATATATCCATATCGTTTTGAAAAAGTAAATGAGAAAGATCATCAATTGGGGAGTGGGACAGCTGCTTGAGCATATGTTTTTATGCCCACAGAACCATTGCGAAGTCTTATCGTTTTACCTTTTCTTGTGTCTGTGGTCACATCTTTCCAGCTATCATGGGATGTTATCCGGTCATAGCGTTGACCACTGATACCTTTCTCCATGTCTTTCTGGTGTTTCCTAACGATCCAAGAAGATAACATACTTCTATCTAAAAATTCGTGAGTGGATTCTGCGATTCATTTATTCATGTTCGGAGTAATGCTTTGGGTCCGGGATGGTGTAGCTACCATACCATCCAGTCTTATCATTCTCTCTTGTGACACTGGATATATGGATCAATGCGCGACTCTCACTCCTTCCTATGAAGTTAGATGCGAGTTATCTTTTGATACCTTCGCCTCTAGTTTTGATTATCCGGAGCAAACACCTCTAGTTAGTGGTGTCGAGAAGATCAAGAATCCACCGAAGACTCGACAGTCCGAATTTTTCCTCTGTTGGTGTTGGGCGGATTGCGAGGGCGCAATCCCTTGTTAGTGGTGTCTGTCGTGACATCGTAGTAGAGTTCATAGACGGGGGTGCCATGAGTCTACGGGTAGAGACGTGGGAGGACATGGTAGTACGACAACCAGGAACACCAAATTTACCCATGTTCGGTACGACGCAACTAGGGGACGTTCCTACTCCTGCAATCTCACTAAATCAGGGCTGAAGCCTGAAGTATACAAAGTACAATGTGAGTAGGGTTTCGCTAACTCGGCGAGGATCAATTTCTCGATGAGTTGGCTACTATCTAATTGTCCGTATCTTTCTTCTCTCCCGTCCGGCTTTATATAGATAACTGGGTTAGGGCTTACAGAAAGGAAACCTAGAAGACTATGGTAAGTATCTAACTTGGAAAGCAAGAATCCACCTTCTACTCCAAGCCGCACCACTTTGGGCCGTGGTCCGGGTCCTTCTAGAATCCGGCTTCTGCGCGTCAGGTTACTGGGCCGCCTAATGGACTGTGATCCATTACCAATCAGGCCACCCTGGTAATCCGGCTCTTTAGGAAAATGCCGGATATACCCCTAATCGGTATATATCCGACAGTAGCCCCCAAGAAGGATTTAGACTTCATTCTGCCACCTTTCGTCAATTTACATTCCTTTCCGAGAAATGTTCGCGCTTCGTCTTGATTATTCTTTTTCCTAAATCATTCTTAACGCAAAACTCGGATTTTGTCAGAATCCGACTTTTTCTTCCACGAGCCTTCATGTAAAAGGAACTTCATGACATCAGCCATGAAATCGTGCTGACATCACGGACGTTTGGGTTCAGTGCGAAACCCTGAAACGTATCTCTGACAGATTCTCGCAGAAAACGAGGAGATAGCCATTATCACCCCGTTCCCTCATTTCCCGGATTTTCTGGGCGTGACACGCGTCAAAGATCCAACGGTCAACATAGCTGTTGCAGCATCTCAACGCATTTCTGGCTATAAATAGCCGCCTCGGGCCCTCCGGAATAACTTTCTGCTCTCTCATCTCCCTCAAGCCTCCTGAGCCATTGCCACAGAGCGCGAGTTCGTGAGAGTGAGCAAAGAACGTGCGTCCGCACCTTCCCCGGAAAACGCCATCGGAGGATCCAGATCCTCGTCGCGCCGCCCGAACATGACCACCGGAGAATCACCCCGCGCTACGGAGGAGAGCTCTGTCGCCCACGACATCGACAGTATCATCAATGATATAGACCCGCAGCTGGACTCCCCCGGCCGCGCCACCGCGAGCGCGCTGGAGGGAAACGCCGGCAACTTGGCCCGCGGGGATCTTCCTCCCACGGCCGAGAACACGCTACCGTCATCTGCTGCGCCAACTCCGCCTCTCGCCACCGATCTAGCGGAAGAAAAACTCGCTCACGGTGACGAGGAGCTCGCCGCCGTGGGTGCCGCCGGAGCGGAAGAAGACACGGAGGAAAACTCCGGGAACTGGAGCCACTGCAACATGGTTTCGTCCCTTCTTCCGACAATGGAGAAAGAAGGGCCCATCCGGAAGGGAAAATGGCGGTACGAGGAGGACGACTCCGAGCCATCACCAAAAGCCGGAGAAAGGGTTCTCCTCACCTCTCACATTAGTAGAGGTATGGTATTTCTGCCTTCTGTCTTCTTCCTCCAAGTTCTGAACCATTACAACATCCAACCACATAACCTTCCTCCCAACTCCATTCTTTATCTAGTCGGGTTCCAGACCATCTTTGAAGGGTATCTAGGAATAGAACCTAGGTTAGATATCTGGCAGTATTGCTTCGGGGTAAAGCGCATCCCCTCAGAGGGCGCTCTCCCTACCTGCGGGACCATCTCCTTCACCTTGCGTAGGTTTAAGGAGGATTGGTTTCCAAAGATCAAAACCTCGGAAACCGTCAAGTTTTGGACGGGTTCCTTCTTTTACCACAAAGATGTCCCGTTTCCTGGAAAGGAAACGGGCATTCCACCTTTCGTCAACTCTGCGGCCACTCCCCAGGATAACTGGGCAGTGGACGCAGTCCAATCTTTGCCGGATGATCTGATGAGAATCAAACAGTGCATCGCAAAACTCGTCTCCTCCTCTCCTCCTCTCACTGGCACCAACACAGTTCTGTGTTGGTTCAGGAGACGCATCCAGCCATTGGCCTATCGCGGAACCCGGCTTCTGTGTGACTATACGGGCCCGGAAGATGCAATGAGGGAAACGAAAAGGCGTTCTCTAAGAGGGACTTCAAGAAGCGGGTAAATCATCTGGTCGCGAGGAAAGCCGAGAAATGTATCACGAGGGAAATCCAGCTCCAAAGGTAACATTTTTCTTCTTTGGGCACTTTCTTGGATTTTATCTTTCTCAGATTTCTAACTTAGCCGGATTTTGTGCTTTTTCCACAGCTGGCCGATCTCACTGATGAGGACCTTGCAACCGACGCCGAGTTGGACGCAATGCATGCCAACTTTGCAGGCGGACGGAAATGCAAGAAGCCATCCAGTGCTCAAGAAGTGGTTTAACTTGACAGAATTCCCGTTGCTACTTCCAGGTAAATCATCCGAGTTTCTCTTTTCTCTGCTTTTTGTCGCAGGAATTTCTTTTCTTTCTCGGAATTTTAACTTCTCGGATATTTTCTTTCTAGCCTTGCTCCAACAACACTGAAGCCAAAACGCTGGAAGAAACTGAAGTCTATTGCCCGGAGAGGGACACAGCCTTCTCCTGCTGCTGCTCCTGACACTCCAGTCGCAGCTGCGGAGGAAAACGTGGCTGCCAGGGAGGAAGAAACCCTGCAGACCAGCCAGCCCATTGCACCGAAAACGAACGCTAGGGAAAGGGCGGTGGAGCCAGAATTGGGGGTCCCTCTAGTGTTCCTCAGGAGGAGCCAATCCCCAACTATGACCCGCAGTTCAAGGTAAAACAAAAGGAACATTTTGACGAACATGGATATATTCATCCATGGGCGACAAATTTCTTTGCTCCAGCTCCTTTAATCCGTCCTTGGCCGTTAGGAATAACTTCGTGTTTTCGACTCGGCAGATTATCCAAGATGGCCTTTGCCACGTTGGAATTCTGTTTGCCGAATATGCAAAGGAATTCAACGAGAACTTGTCGAGTCTTCAACGAATGATCCAGGTAATATCTCTAGCCCCTAAGCATTTTGACAAAATTATACATTTTTACTTAATGCTTTCATCATTTCCTTGCTTGATTTTTGACTTAAGCGCTTTGTTTCTTTTCCGTGTTTCAGCAAACTGCTGAAAATATTAACATGGAGATTTTCAGCAAGCTTACCATCAAGAATAAGGAGGTGAAACCCTTCTTAGTAGTCTAAACCTCTCACACGCAGGTGAAGAGGTATATATGAGAGGGGGGTGCAGCCACAACTAGGATTGCGCAAGCACCAGCCCCAACCTGACTAGGACTCGAACCAAAATAGGTTTGGACTCGGACTAGGGATACAAACCGACCCAAAACAAGGGGGTGCGGCCAACTAGGCATACAAGCCTTTATTCACCATGCATGGGACACCCTAGGACATGTCCTTGGTGCCCCCATAAGCCTAATGCACATCACACAATAATAATGGGTGAAAAAAACCTAAGACATGTCCTTGGTGCTCCCATCTCCATCATGTATAACTCCTGGTTTCTCCTTCTTGTGTGTGTTGCCATGATCATCTCTCTCCTTGTATTATCCCATGTTTGGCTCCATGGCTCCATGCTCCTTGCCTCCAATAATGCTTATGTTATCAATAACCTAAACCATACATAAATGCAGGGATTTAGGTAGTATAAAATTCTCATAAGAACAAACTGAAGGGAATATGCCCGAGAGGCAATAATAATGGTTATTATCTTATTCCTTGTTTATGATGAATGTTTATTTCTCATGCTAGAATTGTATTAACCGGAAACGTTGATACATGTGTGCTTAATAAACAAACAATGGTTCCTAGTAAAGCCTCTCTTTTAACTAGCTCGTTGATTAATAGATGATCAAGGTTTCCTGATCATGAACATTGGATGTTATTAATAACGGGGTCATGTCATTAGAAGAATGATGTGATGAACATATACCCAAAGAGAATATAGCAATGCGATCAAGTCATTTAGTTTACATTGTTATATCAAACATACAAAGTAACTTATTCCTTAGACCATGAGATCATGTCAATCGCTGATACCGGAAGAGTGCTTTGATGGCATCAAACATCACACCGTAACAGGGTGACTATAAAGGTGTCGTTAAGTATTCGGAAAGTATTAGTTGAGGATCATGGATCAAGAGTGGGATTTGTCCATCCAAATGACGGAGAGATATACTCTGGGCCCTCTCGGTGATATCACATCGAAACCGCTTGCAAGCACGTGATATGATCACAAAGGATGTTATATCACGGGAACGAGAAAAGAGTACTTGTCGGTAACGAGATTGAACAAGGTATGGTTGATACCAATGATCGAATCTCGGACAAGTAAAATATCGCGAGACAAAGGGAATAGTTCACGGCGTTGTTGGTTCACACGATCACGAGAGTCATCGTTGAATATATAGGAGTCATCACGGATCTCCAGATCCCGCTGTTGATTATTGATCGGAGAGGAGTCTCGATCATGTCTATCTTATTCGCGAACCGTAGGGTGACACACTTAAGGTTCGATGACGCGTTTGAGAGGATACGGAATATCAAAGAATATTTTGGGCAGCACCGAAATTGTTTCGGGGAAAACTGAAATAGTTCAAGGGGTTTTTCATCGAATGGTTGTTAATAGAATTAACAAATGATTCGAGGTGCTTTATGCAAATGTTTGTTAATAGAATTAACAAATGCTGAAATAAAGAAATAAAAATGTTTTATTGATTTATTAAAGAAAAACTCTTGGATTTTCTAAGTGGGGTTTAAAGGAAAATGAGTGGGTGTGAGTGGAGTGTCCACTCACATCATGAGGGAAGAGGTGGGGCACACCATGGGGCTGGCCGCACCCCCCTTGGGCTGCCTCCCCCCTCTCCTATAAAAGGAGGGTGAGAGCTCTCCCTCCTCCACACACTTGGCCACTTCCCTTTCCCTCCACCCGCTGCTCCATTTCATGGTCTCCGGCTTGGCGAAGCCCTGACCGTGGGATTCTTCACCACCACCACGTCGTCGTGCTGCTGGAGTTCCGAGGGATCCTCTACTTCCGCGCCCCGCTGGAACGAGGGAACAGAGGTCGTCATCAACCGTACGTGTGACCGATCACGGATGCACCGCCGGATTGCGGTGCCATCTTCTCGCTATCGGGATCGGTGTGAGTACGACTACGCCAACAACGAGATTTGATCTCGTACCACTTTGAGTCTTCGAGGGTATGTGTTCTCCTTAACCCTCTTGTTGCCCGTTGCACTTCGTATCATAGATTAGATCTTGGCCTTTCGGGTATCTCTCGCGTAGGAAAATTTTTGTTTTCTATGCTACGTTCCCCTTCAGTGGTATCAGAGCCGGATCTATACGTAGATGTTTTGTACGGGTAGAAACATAGGTGTATGTGGGCGTTGATGATCATGTTATTACCTCCTTGATTATTTTATGATCTTAGTGGCATAGTGGGATGAAGCGGCCCGGACTAACCTTACATGTCCACGTACATGAGACTTGTTCCACAACTGACATGCAACTTGTATTGCATAAGTGGCTTGCGGGTGTCTGTTTCTCCTACTATAGTTAAGATCTAATCTATGAAGGGTTGCTAAAAATATGTTTATCAACGTTGTGGTTGATGTTCGTAGGTATGAACGGTTCTATCCTCGAAAGCCCTAAGCCACGTAAAATATGCAAAAATAAATTAGAAGCGTCTAACTAGTTTTTGCTGGGCATGTGATGTGATATGGTCAATATTACAAATTTGATTATGAGATGATCTATTTTGTGAATTATTGATATACCGGAAGGTATCCATATGGTTGTCTTCTTATTGATGGACAATCAAGTTTGGGGTACCGTGGTACTTGGTACCACGCCGGTGGAATGATTGAGATCATACCATAATGCACATGATGGAGATCAAGTGCAAGAAGGACCATATCATATCACGTTATCCTTTCATGTGATGTCTGTGATGTTAATCCTTTTTTTTATGCATCTTGTTTTGCTTAGATAACGATGGTAGCATTATAAGATGATCCCTCTCACTTAATATCAAGATAATAATGTGTTCTTCCTTAAAGTATGCACCGTTAAGAAAGTTCGTCGTTTCGAGACACCACGTGATGATCGGGTGTGACAGACTCAACGTTCGCATACAACGGGTGTTTTCAAGCCTAGCATGTACAGACATGGCCTTGAAACACGCGCAATACTACGGTTCTACTTGGCGAGCCTAGCATGTACAGACATGGCCTCGGAACACGTAACCGAAAGGTAAAGCATGAGTCGTATGGCTGATATGATGAACATGTCGATGTTCGCCTTTGAAGCTACATCATCTCACGTGATGATCGGTTTTGGTGTAGTGAATTTGGTTCGTGTAATCACTAAAGACGACTAAGAGGGATGTTGTTTTTGAGTGGGAGTTCATGGTTTAATTTTTGAATTAACTTTAACTTATTTATCATGAACAACAGATCAAAGTGAATTTGCACAAATTGTAGTATTCATTGGCATCCACATAACTACCTTACACTTAGATTGTTAATTGAGATATAACTGTTATGATCTGGTAAATACCATTTAAGATTGGTACCGTATTAGTGAAATTTAAAATTGAGTCCTATTGTAGATTTTTTGGTATTTCCTACCTAGCTCCATGTGGTTAATGATAGATTAATCTAGAGAGCAAATAATTCCTACTAAGAATCCAGAGTCATGGTTGCTTCCGTATTACTTTATCTTCAAAAGAATGTTTTGTTGATCAAGGTGATTTAGGAACTGAAAAGAGTTGTTTTCAGAAACAATCAAGTGAAAGATATATTGATATCTAGAAACTTATTTGTGGCAACATGACTGAGTATAATTTAACGTGACAATGTTTGCTTATATTATCTGAATATATGCAAATTTAGCGTGACAATGTTTGCTTATATTATCTGAATATATGCAATGATTGAAGACGCTAGGCGTTTGAATATTCCAAGAAGTTGGGCGCTAAAAATTATCCTCTAAATTCCTTCCTTCGAGCTATAGTAGCTTAATCATAAAATTGTTATGAGGGGATGGATTAGAAGTATGGGTAAAGTAGTTTACCTTACTTGGAGATTGCTAAGGGTGGAATCTAGAAGAATGCTATTAATATGGTGATATTAGTAGAACAATCAAACTCAAAGTATGACTCAATGGGTGATAGTATATGACTAACACGCCAAAGAAAATGAGCTAGTAAGACTAGCATTGTTTGATGTTGAATGATTCTTCTATAAAGGAAAGGGAATATTGAAAATAGAATTACAAAAATATATATGGCAGAAAAAGAAGATAACTGGAAAGTCCAGCTCAGGAGTATATGCTTGATATACAAGTTATAGATGTATTACTAGTTAACAAAGTATTTTTGGGTATTTTGATACCACATTGCTTGGTATGAGTTGTCATACAAAGCAACGCAATGAAAGAAATACAAGGGCCTAAAAGGAACTAGTAATAGATGTGGAATCGATTATGACAAGAACATAAATAAAGTGTTATTGTGTTCATTGTTGTATCGAACCAACCAGTCAAGATTTATTTGAAGAACTTAATAATTTGTTATTTTGTTCTAGTCTTTTGTGAGAACAAATGAGATTGTTCAAACTATGATCATATTCCATAATTGATGGATATGTTAATATAAATCATGTTGGTAAAGTAAACATCTATAAGACTGAATGCTAAACGTTGCAAGACGTAAAAGAGTTTCACTTAAATTGTGGCACCACCATTTTAGTTCATATCGGAAAGGAAAACATGAAGGAACTCCATATTGATGGACTTCTGGAGTCATTTTGTTTTGAATAAATTGACGCTTGTGAGACCTCTTCCAAAAGATGACTAAAATTCCGTTCATAGGCCAAAGTAGAATGGACGACTAATTTAGTGGAGATTATACATATTGATGTATATAGTCCATTATGTGTAGTCATGTATGGTGGATTAACTTTTTCTTCATAAAATTATGTCGATGATTTAAGTAGATATGTGAGTATATCTATTTAAAGGGAACAGAGTTTGACATTTTGAATTGGTTCAAAAGGTGGTTAATATGAAGTTAAAATCAATGTAACAAGATAATCAAGTATTTATGATTGGATCATAAAGGATAAAGTTTGAGTTACAAGTTTAGCAAAACATCTGAGAAGTTGCAGAATTGTTCTACAACTTATACTTCTCGAATACCCCACATTAGATTGGAGTATTCAAAAGACAAAATCAAACCCTGTTTGACATGGTAAGATTAATAAAATTGCCATTATAATTTTGTAGTTTATACATTAGTGACAACCGTTTTTCCACTGAAAAGAGCACCATCATGATCCGCTGAAATTGACAACATATAAGATATGGTTTGGGTAGTGACCCGAATTGTCACTTTCTTAAGTTTTGGTATGCATAGCATGTGTAAAATGTTTACAACCAAAATAGGATAAATATATGTTTATAAGGTTATCCCAAATAAAACATTGGGTATTTCTCCTATCACCGAACCAAAAGACAAATGTTGTTTGTCAGAAAGGGTTGATTTCTCGAGAAAGTAGTTCTTGCGAAACAAGTGAGTGGGAGCACAGTACAAACTCAACAAGGTTAGAGAATCTTCGTTATCATGTCAAGAGTAGCGCAGCACTGGAAGTTGTTCCGGGGTTTACTATTTTGACTAAGTAGAAGACACTACAAATGTTGTAGATACTTCAAATGAGTTTGCGAACTGTACCAGAAAAGTCCAAAAACTTTGTACTTAGAACAACTTGTGGTTTAAGTGTAAAGTGTTGTTTTGACAACAAAAGGACCTGGACCTTATAAAGGAAGCAAATGATGGGCCCTGACTTCGTAAAATTGACTATGAGTCATTATATCCGCCATAGTATCCTTGTATGAATATCAAGTATGTGACTTGGTAGTCCTTTCGATAGGCATGATGCCTAGCGATAGCAAAAGGGTCTATATAGCGACAAAGACATGGATTTTACATCTTATTAAAATTGTACTTATCGAAAAGTTGTTTTCGACGAAGTTCAAAGAGTTAACTACTACAAGATTTTGATCTTCCGTAGTGATGCTTTAGTCTTTGCGGATAGTTCTAGCAAAAGGTTACATATTATGATATGGCAGTTGAATAACAAAACCAACTCTCCTCTCAAGGAAGTTTTATCAAGGATGTGTACTTGACACAGTCTGAGAGTTTTGTAAAATTCAAAAAGGTTGCTAGAAAGGTATGCACACTTCAATGGTTGAAGTGAGCATAACGAAGTTGAAATCTTTACCTTAATGAAGTTGTCAAAAGAGTTTGATTCCATCATGAACGATAAAGATGCTTGTAAAGTTACAAGAAATTAAGTGGGAGCGCTATGACATATTTCCAATACTTTATGTAGATGACATATGGTTGATTGGAAAATATGTATTTTAAATTAACACGGTTAAGATTTTCATATTGATGAAAGGCTTGGAAGATATTGGGCATCGATGTCTATAAAAGATGGATTCAAGCGCCTGATATGATTGAAGCCAAATTACATAGATGAAATATTGAAGTAAGTCAATATAAAATTGATAAGAAGGAGTTCTTGTCACATGGAAAATAATTGAGCAAGATTCATGTGTTTTGACACATGATGAGCATCATTGAAATTGAGATTTCTAAGTCATGTTTCCATGCTATGTACACAACCAGATGAGTCCTATGCTATAAAATGTTATAGTAGGATAATTCATATGATGATTAGACGACAGTGGGAGAGATCCTTGTGTCATTTTAGAAATGCTAAGGATATGTTTTCCTATATAGTAATGACAAAATATTAGTTGTAATATGTTACACTAATAGTCTTGTCATTTATTCAAGTAATTTTATCTCAAATAAAATATGTGATGAAGGGTAGCACAATAGGATGGAAGAAAGTTCCATGCTGGATTTGAAAGAGTTTCAAAATTAAAATATTGTGACAGATACTACAACAAAGGCTAAAGTATATCGTTGTGTTAACAACTGATTATAAGCGTATTTTGTGTCAAGGAGTTCTTTATTGAACTTGGTGAATTTCCAAGAATGCTGAAACTATGAAACTACATTTTCACAATGTTAGTAACATCAGTTTAAGCTGAGGAATTAAGGTATCACCGGAACTTGGTGAGTTTCCAAGAATGCTAACACTATGAAGCTACATTTTCACAATGTTAGTGACATCAGTTTAAGCTAAGGAATTAAGTTTTCACCAATTGACCATATATATACAAAGCCATCTCATTAGAGAATGAGTGATGCGTGTAGACGCAAAGAACATGCAAATATAATAGGACCTGAACAGTTCAGATCTTTTTGATGCGTGTAGACGCGAAGCATGGTAATAACACTGGTACGCCATATGTGTTAAAATGCTTACAGACTAGATTATTGACTCTAGTGCAAGTGGGAGACTGAAGGGAATATGCCCGAGAGGCAATAATAATGGTTATTATCTTATTCCTTGTTTATGATGAATGTTTATTTCTCATGCTAGAATTATATTAACCGGAAACGTTGATACATGTGTGCTTAATAAACAAACAATGGTTCCTAGTAAAGCCTCTCTTTTAACTAGCTCGTTGATTAATAGATGATCAAGGTTTCCTGATCATGAACATTGGATGTTATTAATAACGGGGTCATGTCATTAGAAGAATGATGTGATGAACATATACCCAAAGAGAATATAGCAATGCGATCAAGTCATTTAGTTTACATTGTTATATCAAACATACAAAGTAACTTATTGCTTAAACCATGAGATCATGTCAATCGCTGATACCGGAAGAGTGCTTTGATGGCATCAAACGTCACACCGTAACAGGGTGACTATAAAGGTGTCGTTAAGTATTCGGAAAGTATTAGTTGAGGATCATGGATCAAGAGTGGGATTTGTCCATCCAAATGACGGAGAGATATACTCTGGGCCCTCTCGGTGATATCACATCGAAACCGCTTGCAAGCACGTGATATGATCACAAAGGATGTTATATCACGGGAACGAGAAAAGAGTACTTGTCGGTAACGAGATTGAACAAGGTATGGTTGATACCAATGATCGAATCTCGGACAAGTAAAATATCGCGAGACAAAGGGAATAGTTCACGGCGTTGTTGGTTCACACGATCACGAGAGTCATCGTTGAATATATAGGAGTCATCACGGATCTCCAGATCCCGCTGTTGATTATTGATCGGAGAGGAGTCTCGATCATGTCTATCTTATTCGCGAACCGTAGGGTGACACACTTAAGGTTCGATGACGCGTTTGAGAGGATACGGAATATCAAAGAATATTTTGGGCAGCACCGAAATTGTTTCGGGGAAAACTGAAATAGTTCAAGGGGTTTTTCATCGAATGGTTGTTAATAGAATTAACAAATGATTCGAGGTGCTTTATGCAAATGTTTGTTAATAGAATTAACAAATGCTGAAATAGAGAAATAAAAATGTTTTATTGATTTATTAAAGAAAAACTCTTGGATTTTCTAAGTGGGGTTTAAAGGAAAATGAGTGGGTGTGAGTGGAGTGTCCACTCACATCATGAGGGAAGAGGTGGGGGCACACCATGGGGCTGGCCGCACCGCCCTTGGGCTGCCTCCCCCCTCTCCTATAAAAGGAGGGTGAGAGCTCTCCCTCCTCCACACACTTGGCCACTTCCCTTTCCCTCCACCCGCTGCTCCATTTCATGGTCTCCGGCTTGGCGAAGCCCTGACCGTGGGATTCTTCACCACCACCACGTCGTCGTGCTGCTGGAGTTCCGAGGGATCCTCTACTTCCGCGCCCCGCTGGAACGAGGGAACGGAGGTCGTCATCAACCGTACGTGTGACCGATCACGGATGCACCGCCGGATTGCGGTGCCATCTTCTCGCTATCGGGATCGGTGTGAGTACGACTACGCCAGCAACGAGATTTGATCTCGTACCACTTTGAGTCTTCGAGGGTATGTGTTCTCCTTAACCCTCTTGTTGCCCTGTTGCACTTCGTCTCATAGATTAGATCTTGGCCTTTCGGGTATCTCTCGCGTAGGAAATTTTTTGTTTTCTATGCTACGTTCCCCTTCACAAACATCATAATTTAATAGGAGTGAGTTCACCTGCTGTTCTATTAGTTTGGTTCTTGATCTAGTCATTGGACCAATCCTTACTTCATCATGCTTCTCTTGAACAGCAACATCATCAACAACAGGAGGAATAAAAAATGTACTAAGGATGTCCTCATCATCCTCCCCCCCCCCCTTGAAAAGGCGTCAACATCGACGCATCAAGGTTCTCTCCATGGTATGGTGATAGATCAGCAACATTGAACGAATTACTCACAGCAAACTCATCACTAGGAAGATCAGTCTTGTATGCATTATCATTAATCTTTTGAAGCACTTTACATGGACTAGCACCTCGTGGCATCAACTTGGACTTGTGCAATGTGGGAAATCTGTCCTTACGAAAATGTACCCACACCAAATCACCTGGCCGAAAAAGTACCTCCTTCCTCTTATTGTTAATCCTCTAAGCAACATGTCTTCCTATCTTCTCAATTGCTTCCTTAGTCTTCTCATGGATCTTCCTCATATAATCAGCTCATTTTGAAGCCTCCATATTAATTCTCTCTTGTACAGGAAGAGGCAATAAATCAAGTGGTGTTGTGGGATTGAAACCATGCACCACCTCAAACGGGCATAGCTGAGTGGTAGAATGTACAACCCTGTTGTATGCAAACTCAACATGAGGCAAACACTCCTCCCACTCCTGCATGTTCTTTTTAATCATGGCTCGCAGCAATGTGGATAATGCGTGATTCACCACCTCCGTTTGTCCATCTGTTTGGGGGTGACAAGTAGTAGAAAACAGCAGCTTTGTCCCCAGCTTGCCCCATAGTGTCTTCCAGAAATAGCATGAACTTGATATCACGATCAGAATCAATAGTCTTGGGTACTCCATGTAATCTCACTATGTCCCTGAAAAACAGATTAGCAATATGCGACGCATCGTCGCTCTTGTGGCATGCAATAAAATGTGACATTTTAGAGAATCTATCAACTACCACAAATATTGAATCATGTCCTCTTTTAGTCCTAGGCAAACCTAACACAAAATCCATACTAATGTCTTGCCAAGGTGTAGTAGGTGCAGGAAGAGGAGTATATAAACCATGAGGTTTCAGTTTAGACTTAGCCTTGTTGCAAGTGATGCAACGTCTCACAAACCTCTCCACATCTCTTCTCATACGTGGCCAATAGAAGTGATCAGCCAACATCATCAATGTTTTCTCCCTCCCAAAGTGTCCCATCAATCCACCATAGTGTGATTCCTGCAACAATAACAAACGCAAGGACGATTCGGGCACACATAATTTGTTAGCTCTAAACAAATATCCATCATGCAAATGAAATTTATCCCATGCTTTCACATTAGTACAATTCGCATATGCAGTTTTAAAATCATTGTCTTGAGCATACAAATCTTTTACACTCTCCAAACCAGGAATTTTCACATCCAATTGAGTTAAAAGCATACTTTTCCTAGAGAGAGCATCAGCAACAACATTATCTTTGCCTTTCTTATATTTAATTGTGTATGGGAATGATTCAATGAATTCAACCCACTTAGCATGTCTTTTGTTAAGGCTAGATTGGCTCTTTAAAATCTCAATGCTTCATGATCAGAATGTATGTTAAATTCTTTTGGCCACAAATAATGTTTCCAAACCTCAAGAACTCTAACAAGTGCATACAATTCTTTATCATAAACAGAATAGTTCAATTGGGCACCATGCAATTTCTCAGAAAAATAAGCAACAGGTTTATTTTCTTGCATAAGCACACCACCAATACCAATACCACTTGCATCACACTCAATTTCGAATTGTTTGTTGAAATTAGGGAATATTAACAATGGTGCCGAAATCAACTTGTTCTTTATCTCATCAAAA
Organism: Alopecurus myosuroides; assembly: GCA_028641055.1. Classification (NCBI taxonomy): domain Eukaryota; kingdom Viridiplantae; phylum Streptophyta; class Magnoliopsida; order Poales; family Poaceae; genus Alopecurus; species Alopecurus myosuroides. The sequence goes on along the minus strand of CM054060.1, from coordinate 190,636,418 downwards.
GCAATATCTTGTTCTAAGCCCCATGTAAAATCAACACCCTTCTTAGTTAAATCATTCAATGGTGCAGCAAGAGTACTAAAATCCTTGACAAATCTTCTATAGAAACTAGCCAAACCAAAAACTTCTCACTTGACTAACATTAGTTGGAATAGGCCAATTTTTAATAGCTTCAATTTTAGATTCATCAACTTCAATTCCATTTATAGATACAACATATCCCAGAAAAATGACCTTGTCTTCGCAAAAAGAACATTTAGCAAGATTACCATATAATTAATTTGCTCTTAAAACATGCAAGACTTGTCTAATATGATCAACATGCTTAGTCTCATTGTGGATATATATGAGAATATCATCAAAATAAACTACCACAAATTTTCCAATAAACTCTCTCAAAACATGGTTCATAAGTCTCATGAAAGTACTAGGTGCATTAGTTAAACCAAAAGGCATCACTAACCATTCATATATACCAAATTTAGTTTTGAAAGCAGTTTTTCATTCATCCCCCTCTTTCATTCTTATTTGATGGTAACCACTACGCAAATCAATTTTAGAGAAAACATCAGCACCACTTAATTCATCTAACATGTCCTCCAAACGAGGTATAAGATGACGATAACGAATAGTGATGTTGTTAATTGCTCTACAATCTACACACATGTGCCAAGTACCATCTTTCTTAGGCACTAAAATAACAGGAACAGCACATGGAGATAAGCTAATTTGAATATAACCTTTGTCGAGTAGCTCCTGCACTTGTTTCTGAATTTCCTAGGTTTCTTGGGGATTTGTCCTATAAGGGGCTCAGTTTGGCAATGTTGCTCCAGGGATCAAGTCAATTTGGTGCTCAATGCCACGCAATGGTGGCAGCCCTGCTGGTACCTCCTCTGGAAAAACATCATCAAAATCATGTAACACATGAGAAACACCAAGCGGAATAGGGGTCATGTCAGAAGAAACCAAAATTTATCCCTTGTGCATAAGCACTATAGGAAGCATAGTAGGGTCCTCACTAAACTCTCACAAATCCTCTTTGGTGGCTAGCATACATAATAAGCTCACTCCCTCACTTTTATTTTTACCACTCAGCTTATTTTTTTCACTCATAGAAGGATTACTCTCTTGTTTTTCTTTCTCACTCTCCTTCTCTAAATTCACTTCAGTTTTTTGACGAGACTCATTTACAATTGTTTGATCGGTAGCTGTACTGGTAGTAATGATTGCTCGCAACATATTCTCTCCCGTTTCTGAATATTATGGGCAGTAAATAAAGGAGTATAAACCTCAACCGAACATCCTCTGTTTTCCCCCGGATGATCTATTCTGCTGGAACTGAATTTAATTTTACATGGATGGGAACTATCAGCCTCATGTGTAGGAAGGTACTGCTGGCACTTTAGTCAACAGGTAATAGTACTGCTAAGTAGTAAATTCGGTCAAAATTAATCTGACTCCTGCCTGGTACTGTACTGTTGCTCTTCTTCTTCTCCCCCCTGCTCTGTTTGTTTTCTGCATTTCACGGTTGATTTGTTCCAACTGATCCAGTTGATTTGTTCCAATTGATCCAGTTGATTTGAATAAACTATACTCGCAGTTGATCATCTGCTGTTTATGCAGTTCTCATTGACAGTTTTATTGTTTTTGAAACCATGTATACTATTCTGTTCATGTCTTATACTTCCCTAGAGTGTTGCTCATAATTATGGGTTGTTGTCCAAATTCTATAGCGGCTAGATCCTGTAATGCAAACAACTATTCTATATTGGTGTACACTGCGTTTGAAATTACAGTATGTATATGTCCCCAGTTCTAATCAGTTTCTTCATTGTGGTTCACTTGCAGGGCCTATTGGACACTGATATGCATGCCAAGCATAAGTTTTCATGGACTTATACCTAGGAGAACTTCTGACACCTTTTCTTAAGGCTGCACTTGTCTATCTACCCTTTGTATTACACAATGTCTTTGAACTATTTGTGGAGATGCATGTTTCATTATTCAACTGACTTATAAGTGTATAACTATGGCATGATGGTTGCTATATTGGCATGAGGTTACTGTATTCTATTAATTGGGTTTTAAATTAGTTCATATTACCTATCTGCTATAATGTGCTTGCGCGCTTACAATTTGTGTTGTATTACTATGCCATGCATCGTCTATATGAAGATTTTTTGCCTCTACTTCCGATCAATAAGGATTGATGTTGCCGTTGTTCAGGATTCATCTGCTCTGAATTCTAATATAGTGGTACTGTTAGAAGATTAACATATTACATTTGCGTCTGTTCTTATTTGAGAGTGATGATCTTACCGGAATAGGATGTTCTTCAGGATTCATCTGCTCTGAATTCGAATATAGCGGTACTGTCAGAAGATTAACATATTACATTACCGTCTATCCGTAGTGATGAGTGAATATTTCCTCTTACACTGAATCTTCTTATAAATGAGCTCAGGCATGGCTCTTTTTCTAGGGGTACATTTTAACTTTATTTCTGATAAACCTTGGGCCCATGCTACCAGTTATTTGGTTGTTTATATCACACGTAGTACACTCCAGACCACCTGAAGTTCTTTATATTATCAAATTATAATGTGCTACTAATTAAAGTTTCCTTCAATTCTTTTGTTTCATATGAAGTTGATGATTCAGCATGTGCATTTCATGGGCATACAGGAAAGATCTCGTTGAACAGATTAACTTACTACGTCTCGTAAGTATGATTGATTGTTTGCCAATTGTCATTTGCTACAGTCTCAGAGTATCTTAGCATTGAAAATAATTAGTGTAATAGCTGGTCTTGATATCTTGGGTACATATGAGGTTTTTGCTGCTGTGTGCAGTCCTGTAGACGTATCGCTTGTTGTTTCTGGAGGTAAAGATGACATAGGGTTTCTTTGGAGGATTGGGTCAGCAGAGGATGTTCAGGAGCTGCCTGGTATGGTTGACTCATCTTCTGTAGTCTAACTAGAATTATCAGATACAAGTGCTAATGTCAAGTTTAGCATGAGTCATCTTTTTATGCCCATATTGAGATGGATTGTTGGATGCACATGGAATAATTTCTAGCAGCATCTAATTGTGCCAATTCTTAGTATATCTTCGTACTCTTAAACTTGCTTGCTTTCTACTCATGTTCTAGGGCGTCGGTTCAATGCTTATACTGTCAATAGGAGTATAAATTTCAGAACAAACAAAGCACCTCTTCTATGTTGACCTCAAATCGGTGTGCTAACTTTATATGCATGCAACGGTTGGGAGCTAACTTGATCTGGTTCTTTATTGTTGCAACTATTGTGCTGCAACTTGTATTGTTTTAAGCTCACTTGATATGCTATTGCACATGATCAGGACCGGGGAGGCCGCGATGGCCTGGGGCGAGTAGCTGCGTTGGAGACGACCTAGAGTTTTGTCGCAGAGGAGCGGGAGCTTTGGCGCATAGGAGCTGGGGCTCTCGCGAGGACATGGGGCTTCGGAGAACTTGTGCGCTGAGGATCTATGCCGGTATGGAGCACTTGTGTGTTGTATTAGTAGACTAACAATGTAATAAGTGATATTTACTTCTTATGACGAATACCATCTATTGTATGAGATGATCTCGATTGAGAGTGGAATGAAGTTGCATGTGCTTCTGTCACCTGTTGTTTCCTGTGCACACGTTGATTTGATAATTGCTGAATATCTTGAAAAGTTCCTACTCCGAATGTTGGCCCAGCTCTATTGGAATATTAAAAAGCCAGGGCCCAAAATGTACTAGGCTGAGAATGCCATGGCCCAAATAAAAAAAAACAAAACTATCAAATCGTGAAAAAACAAAGGCCTAGGATAGGAAAAGGCTCAGAAATATTCGGCTTGGTCATTTAGGCAGAAAAAATAAGGCAAGAAAAAATCGCAAAAAGGCTTAATTGTTGGGCCTGGCCCGTATGGAGGAGCAACATGGACTAGGCTGAATCTCTTCCATGACCCACTCAGTTGGTCATAATTTTGCCACGTAGAATTGGCCACGTAGGATATGACGTGGCTATGGCAGGATATCACATGACCAAATCAATTGGTCATAGGGTTATGACCCCTCTGATTGGGTCATAGAGGCTATGACAATTCCATTAAATTAGTCATTGACGATCAAATAATACGCTCGGTATGTGACTTTCCATTTTTGGTCAAAAAGGGTTCATGAATGAAACTCCATGACCTTCTAGTGACAAAAATTGAGAGTAATGTATCAACATATTTCTTGTAGTGGCGAGACGTCGCGCAAGGAGAATCCCTTTCTCCCGTGCCCCCTCGACGAGAGTGATGCGGAGCTAGCCGAGACGAAGGACTCCGCTCTGACTGACCTAGCTCCTGGGCGCGTGTTGAAGAAGCGGCCGCTTGAGGAGATCACATCCACTCAAGCAAGGAGCGGACAGCGAGTCATCGGCGGATTCGAGCACTCCTTCCCCGCCTCCTGTGCGTTTGGCGACTCGTGGTGCGGTAGCGGGCATGGAGAAGCCGCACCCCGCGAGGGTCAATGCAGGCGTGGGGGGGTCTTGAGCGGCAAACACCGCCGTTACACGTCCCCGTGGTGGAAAACGCATTCCCCAAGCTTGGGAGTACCGGGACGAGTAAGTCTCTTGTAGTGGCAGTCCTTCATTGTTCGAGTAGCATCGGTATTGACTTTGTTCGTTTTGCGGGTTCCCGAAGAGGGCTAAGGTGTCAGAGACGCCTAGCGCTCAATCCTCAAAGGGGGTGGTCCGCCCCATCACTCCCGAGGAAAGGTGGGTCCCTCCGTGCTCTCCGTCGATTGAGGAGCCCGCAGACCCCGTCATCCCTCTGTCGGAAGGCGGAGCGAGGACGGGGGTGCCACCCGGTGGCCCCTCTGCTGATGATGCCCCGCGGTCCGAGTCGGACGTCCAAACCGAGGGCGGTTCTCTCGCTTGTCTGACGTCGCCTTTGACCGCCACCACTAGCGCTGCTGGCTCGGGGCCAGCCCCCGAGCGATGTGGTCGGGGCGACCCCTATCTTGGAATGTTTCGGAGAAGGGAAGGTCTCCCGCACCGACAGAGGAGTGGGCACAGGGCTTTTTCCTTGTTGGCGAGGGGAGTGCTGAGCTCTTCTTCCGTCCCCTTCCAGGGCGTGTCGCAGGAGGACTTCAATGACACGGTAGAGAAGTGGCTCCGGGACACCCCTCCCGAGGGACCGGATGGCTCGTTCCTCCCGGACGATTTCTTCCGTGACTTGCTGGGGGAGGATCGTTGGTCTGCCCGCATCTGCTCCGGTGTTCCCCACGAGCTCTACTCAGAGGGTCCCCTAATCGACATCACTAAGGATGTCGTGGAGGTGCTCTGGGTTAGGGCGAGGTCACACTCCCACCTCCTCATAAAGGAGAGCGAGTGCCTGGAGAACCTGGGCACCTGGTTCTGCCAGGCGATGTTCACCTGCCGCGAGAGGGAGAACGTAGCGAGAGCGGGGCGCTGTTAGAAACTCAGCGAAGTCACGCGTAAGTGTGAGGCCTCCACCCTCGAGGCAGAGGCACTTTGCGAGGAGGCCAAGCGCACGCTGGACACCACCCGAGATCTGCAGGCCCGACTTCGCTTGGAGCAAGAGGAGCACCGCTTGGCTGTAGACGAGTGGACCCTTGGTGGCACGGGGTGAGAGAAGGCCCTCATCCTACGTGAGGAGGCTCTAGTGCGCTACGAGGTGGACGTATCTTCTCGTGAATCTGCCTTCTCCCTCAGAGAGGACAAGATCCATGGCCTTGAGGAGGACATCAAGAAACGCGAGGCGAAGACTACACGCCTTGTGGGCGAGGTGAGCGAGGAGCGAGAAGCTGAAAAGTGACCTGGAAGAGGAACAGGAGAAACAACAGCACCAAGTGGAGCAAGGGATCCAGGCAGGGTGTGAAGCATACCGCAAAGAGCTCGAGGAGGCCACGACCGAGCGAGCACTACCCTTGGAGGTTGATAGGCTCTCGGCGGAGCTTGGTCGGCTTTGCATGCAGCTTGCCGAGGAGAGCAGCGCTAGGGAGTGCGACGTCGCTGCGTCCACGGAGTTCCAGTCGGACTTGTTCGCCCTACGAGAGCGGCTGGCTCCTCTCGCGGAGGGGGTGCCTGAGTAGGCAGAGTTAGCCGCACTAGCACTAGAGCATCAGCGTCAACTGGAGGAGCTATTCCAGCGCGTCGTCCTGGCAGCCCAGGTTGTTGGCGAGCGACTAGACCTTGAGCTGCCTCCTCCCCCCGCTAGGTACGATGCCATAAATGCCCTTCACTTCTTTGCCGGCCTGCTGGACTCGCTATAGGAAGACGCCTAGAGCATGGACGCGATTCTTGATGCGGAGTGCAGCCAGCTCCGATCGGAGACCACGACACACCTGTTTTCCAAGCTCTTGATGGTCCAGCCAGGCTTCAAGTTGAGCACTCTGGCGGGGAATGTTCCCCCTGATCGCGCTGCCTCTCTTTCTGCCCACGTGAAGGATGTCGTTGTTGCTTTCGTGAAGGCCTTCAAGTCGACCCCTCCTGCCGACGAGGCCCCGACTCTTTGCGCTGGAAACGGAGGTCCTTATACTTAGTGTCGTTCTGTATTTGCAAGCCTCGCCTTAGGTTCCTGTGAACTATTTTCAAACGACTTGCAAGGAGATATTCTACACTTTGTTGCTTATTGTATTCCTATCTTTTATTCTACTTCTGGGTGCTCTTTGTACGAGAATACTTAGCTTTTTTGTTATGGTGTCCTTCGAGACACCTTGTTTGTGTCCTTCGTGGTGGGCCTCTAGTTTCTCCTTGTGGAGGATCCTTCTGGGTTTCGTGCGAGAAGTTGCATGCTGCTCACTTGCTCCTTGGAGTGAGATTGCCGTTGCTACCTGCAGTTTTGTGCCTCTGGAGAGGTGCGCGCATGGTTGTTCCTTCGTGAGCATCTCACGAGGATAAAACACGCAGAGGGACTTGGCGGAGTGTTTGTGTGCGGTAGCGACCCGCTCACATACACTGTTCCAGCCCCTGCTCGTGGGATGCTCTTGAGACGAAAAAGGCCTTCGCGCGCCTCTCTAGAGAGAGGGAGGATGCATGCTTGGATGAATGCGTATGATCTTTGTTGGATGCAAAATCCAGTCATGCCGGCATGCAAGGAGAGATGGGATTGCTTTGTGAAAGCAACAAGATTTTAATTCAAGAGTGAGGCATTGTTCTCTTACAAAACGCTTGGGGATGTCGTGACCTTGTGGTCCCCCAAGAAGCACTTGACGTCACCGTGCAGACACGGGACTCCCATCGTCATGGGGCTGATACTCGCGCGAGTTCAGGTGCCCAGCTTGAGGATGTAGTGGCCTTCTAGCACCCTCGAGTTACAAAAGTTTGCCCCGCCAGAGCAAGGCTCCCACTTGTGTGGGTAGAAGCTCCCGCGGCCTTGTGGTCCGCCTCGCGAGAGCTCCATGAGACCCTCACGGAGAGAGGTCTTGGCATCATTTTTACCGTGGCGTCACGGGGTCCCCTCGAGGGTGCGTCTCCATGGCCTTGTGGGGGCCATGGAACGAGCATGTCGTGAGCGCTCCTCCCTAGTAGGGAGGCGCGCTCGTATGGAGAGCAGTGGCAGCCCCCGAGCCTCCAGCGCTCTGGGGGGTCTTCTGGGTGGCGGCCCCGAGGCCTCCAGCGCTCTGAGAGGCCTTCAGTGTGGCTGCTCCTTCAAGAGAAGTAAGCATCCTCTTCTTGGGAGCGTCATCGAGGTGTACCACGTCGCCTTCGTCACCGTGTGGGAGATGGCCACCACCTTGTGGGCCCGCTCGACAAAGCGCGTCGCCTCCTCCACCTCTCCATGGATGGTGATGGTGACAGAAGGCCCGGGCAACTTGGCGAGGTTGTGCGCGTGGTGTGTCACGACCATGAACTTCGCGACAGCTAAGTACTCGAGGATGGCATTGTAGGGGAGGGTTACGTGCGCTACGTCGAAGTCGAGAGTATCGTTGCGGTTGTTCTGGAGAGTGCCGAGCATGAAGGCAAGGCGCACCTGTCCTGGGGGTGCGTGGTGTCGTCGGTGACGCCGGTGAATGGCCTTGTGGGAGCCAGACGCTCGTAGGGCACCTGGAGCCGCTCGAACATGGGCACCGAGATGACTTTGAGGCCTGCACCCCCGTCGAGCAGTATCTTGTTAACGGCGATGTTGTTGATGGTGGGGGTGCAGATCAGGGGCAGGATCCCCATGGTCCTTGGGGACTTGGGGTGGTCGCTGATCTCGAATGAGACCTTGTGGTCCGACCACTTGAGTAACTTTGCCGCATTTGTGCCTAAATGGACAGCGGCGATCTCACGCGAGATCTTCTTGAAGTGGCGATTGGAGGGTGGAGCTTGTGCTCCGCCAAGAATGCAGGCCATGTAACCTGTGGGTTCTTGGTAGCCCCCGTAGTGTTCGTCGCCCCGGCCCTGGTTGCCCTCAGCGTGTTGTTGCGTGCCAGCATTCACCTGAGGCACGGGTAGGTTGGGACGCTGCAGTTGCTACGGGGGTGGCTGCTGCATGGGCGTCTGGTAGTCGCTGTTGTTGTAGCCACTTGTGTTGTAGTTGTCGTACCCGTTGTACTGGTTCGGGCTGCGCTCCTCCCAACCTTTCTTACACAAACCATGGCTAACCGAATCCTTGGGTGCCTGTCAAAAATCACATACCATGGAGGAGTGTCTAATTTTGAGAGAGGTGTATGTTTATGTCAACGAATGGCAAACAGAAAATACAGTACGTCACAGGCCAACTAGACTTCACAAGAGCGGCTCTCATAGAAGGACGCAACTGGTATAGAAGGTCATCCCTCTTTCTCTTTTGTTTACACAATTATGCTTTGACTCATAAATCAGGGGCAAAAATAGTGAAGAGAATTTGTATTATTATTTGGGGCTAGGAACCCCGCTGCCAGCTCTTCATGTATATGGATAAGCGGATGAAGCCACTAGTCCAGGGTGTGAAATCCAATCAACAAGTGAGATAAAGATTCTCTATTTGCGTCCTCATGAGCTAAAACAGGGGCACAAAACAGGTGTAATTTTGATGGTTTAAAGGTAGAACACAAGCAATTTACTTGGAGTGGCGGTGAAATACCACATATAGGTAGGTATGGTGGACACAAATGGCATGGTTTCGGGGCTCAAGGTTTGGATGCACGAGATGTTGGGGCGCGTGGAGATAAACGAAAACTTTTCCTACGCAAAGCTCCCAAGATCTAGCCGAGGTAGAAGGCCACGAGTATTACCACTAGACGCGCAGGTGCGGATTATCGATGTAGCGCGTCGGGTCGGGGCAGTGCAGTCCCACGATCCTGTCCGGCCGATCCAATCCCTCGAACGTCGAAGTGCTGAACGTACAGCACCTCTGCCGGTATCCACACGTACGAGGAGGAGCTCCGACGGCGGACTGCTAGGTCCGGTGCGGCGGCTGGACTGAGTGGGGCTAGGGTTCCCAACGCATGGGAGAGTCGACTAACGTGCCCGCTGGGCAACCTGCGCCCCTCTTTATATAGCGTATGGTAATGGGCTGCACAACACTTGTGGCCCATTCCTTCTGTGAGTCCGACTCACTAACTCAGTCCATTTCCGGTTCGGGTCCAACCCAACCAATACTTGCTCCCGCTCTTAAGTGTGCGACCCTGCAGGCTCATGGCGACTTGGACACGATTGGAGTCCAACTCCCAATCGATCAATCGGTAGCGGCTCCTAGCAGAACGTGCCGACTCCCAAGTACCATTGAGTCATGACGACATACCTTTCAATGTGATATTCATCTTAGTCCCTTTTGCCTCACGATATACCTTGTCGAGCTATAGGCGATTTATCGTCATCCCTTAAATAGCTCAACTCTCTTCTCGATCCGTGATATGTGATTCATCTGACTAACTCTTAGTCAACCGACACAGTTAACACTTAACTGAGTCGCGCATGGCCATGCTTCCTGAATCATATCACTCGAGAGGGCCCAGAGAATATCTCTCCATTCGGAGGGGCAAAATCCCATCTTGATTATCCACATCACGCAGCTTGCTTCTCATTCGACCCGAACTCTGCCTTTATAGTTGCCTTGTCACAGAACAACGTTTGACAGAACCTAAGTCGGTGATCCACAACTCGGATTGTGCGACAACCTCAGGTCTAAGGATTACATTGATTGAGACATGCAAATGACGACTTGATCGTTGCATCTCAATATGGGTCAGTCCGACTTGCTAAACTCTTTAGCCAAGTCCGTGAACGTTGGAATGGCATCACCATGCCCATGACAAGTGGAACCGTGTCATCAGCCAACATTCACATTAGTCTAGGATGTGTGTCCAGCACAACCTTAACGACCAAGGACAATTAGTATGAACAACGTGAATATATGGTTCCACAATCGAATCACATATTCAATGACATATATCAGATGTTCAAAACAAGGACAACTTAATAACTTCATGAATACAGTGGGAATTACATCATACATGATTGCCTCTAGGGCATATTCCCAACAGTCTCCCACTTGCACTAGAGTCAATCATCCTGGCATCATATGCCTAGGCATCTAATGCCCATACCTCTCGTGTGCGCCTCATGCTTAGGCTGTGGTAGCGCCTTTGTCAACGGATCTGCAATGTTTGCATCCGTGTGTACTTTGCATAACTTGATATCACCTTGTTCGACAAACTGGCGAATGAGGTGGTACCGCATGAGTATATGTTTGTTCTTCTGGTGTTGTCTAGGTTCCTTGGCCTGTGCGATAGCACCATTGTTGTCACAATATACGTCCAAAGGATTGGACGCGCCCTGAACCACACCAAGATCAATCAGGAGGTTCCTGATCCAAACAGCTTCCTTTGCCGCCTCTGAGGCAGCAATATACTCAGCCTCTGTTGTAGATGCAGACACCGTATCTTGCTTGGAACTCTTCCAGCTCACAGCTCCTCCGTTCATTACGAACACGTATCCCGATTGCGAACGAGAATCATCTGATTCGGTGAGATAACTCGCATCCGTGTAACCCTTTACACTGAATTCCTCATCACCTCCATAAACTAGGAACATTTCCTTAGTATTTCTCAAATACTTAAGGATGTTTTTAACCGCTGCCCAGTGTGCTTCGCCAGGGTCAGCCTGGTATCTGCTCGTAACACTTAGAGCATAGGAAACATCTGGCCTAGTACAAATCATGGCATACATGATGGATCCGATTGCCGAAGCATACGGGATCACACTCATCCGACTTCGCTCATCAGTTGTCGAAGGACACTGAGTCTTGCTAAGTTTTATGCCATGGGACATCGGTAAGAATCCCTTCTTGGACTCTTCCATTTTGAATTTCTTCAAAACCTTGTCCAGATAAGTACTCTGACTCAATCCAATGAGCCGCCTGGATCTATCTCTATAGATCCTGATTCCTAATATGTAAGTTGCCTCACCCAAATCCTTCATTGAGAAACTCCTTTCCAATGACTCTTTGGTTTCTTGCAACATCATGACATCATTTCCAATCAGCAATATGTCATCCACATACAAGATTAGAAAGTTTACTTTGCTTCCACTAAACTTCTTGTATAAACAAGAATCATGATCGCTCTTGATGAAGCCAAACGATTTGACTACCTCATCAAAGCGAATGTTCCAACTCCGAGATGCTTGCTTCAACCCATAAATGGATTTCTGAAGTTTGCATACCTTGTCAGCATTAGCTGGATCGACAAAACCTTCGGGCTGTATCATATACACGTCCTCAGTTAAATTTCCATTAAGGAAAGCCGTCTTGACATCCATCTGCCATATCTCATAGTCGAAATAGGCTGCTATAGCTAACATGATCCGAATTGATTTAAGCATCGCTACAGGCGAGAATGTCTCGTCGTAGTCAACTCCTTGAACCTGTCGGAACCCCTTCGCGACAAGTCGTGCTTTATAGACGGAAATATTTCCATCCATATCAATTTTCTTCTTAAAGACCCATTTGCACTCGACGGGTCTTGCACCGTCAGGCAGATCAACCAAATTCCAAACTTGGTTTTCATCCATGGACTTTAACTCGGATCTCATGGCTCCAAGCCATGACTCGGAATCAGATCCCACCATCGCTTCCGAATAAGTTGCCGGCTCATTACTGTCTAACAGTAAAACATCTCGAGCATTCTGTAATCTGGCAGATCTCCGTGGTTCAGGTGCTGTTACCGGTGTAGGTACCACGACCGGCTCAGCCTCCAAGGCGTTCGCCGACTCGCCCCTAGCCGGTTCCTCTCGAATTTCTTCGAGTTGCACTGTGCTCCCACTGACTTCCCGACTGAGAAACTCTTTCTCAAGGAAGACACCATTCCGAGCGACAAACACTTTGCCCTCTTCCCGGTTGTAGAAGTAGTACCCCAAGGTTTCCCTCGGATACCCCACGAAAATACACTTATCCGACTTGGGCGTGAGCTTGTCCGACTGAAGTCGCTTGACAAATGCTTCACAACCCCAAATCTTAAGAAAAGACAAACTTGGCTTCTTGCCCGTCCACATCTCATGTGGTGTCTTCTCTACTGACTTTGATGGTACTCTGTTTAGTGTGAAAGCTGCAGTTTCTAGACAATAACCCCAAAATGATAAAGGTAGATCTGTCCGACTCATCATTGATCGTACCATGTCCAACAAGGTCCGATTTCTCCGTTCCGATACACCGTTTCTCTGCGGTGTACCCGGCGGAGTGAGTTGAGGAACTATTCCACAACTATTTAGATGGTCATCAAACTCATGGCTCATGTACTCGCCTCCACGGTCCGACCGTAGAAACTTTATTTTCTTGCCGAGTTTATTTTGTACCTCACTCTGGAATTCCTTGAACTTTTCAAAGGCTTCCGACTTGTGTTTCATTAAATAGATATATCCATACCTACTTAAATCATCAGTGAAGGTAATGAAGTACTCATAACCACCTCTGGCTGTCGTGCTCATTGGACCACATACATCACTATGTATTAGTTCCAACAAGTCGGACGCCCTTTCACAACTCCTTGCAAAAGGTGTCTTGGTCATTTTGCCTAGTAGGCATGATTCACATGTCTCGAATGACTCTAAGTCAAACGAAGTTAGAAGTCCATCATCATGGAGCTTCTTCATGCGCTTCCAACTTATATGACCAAGCCGACAGTGCCAAAAGTAAGTCATATTCAGATCATTTGGTTTCAACCTTTTAACATTTATGTTATAGACCGATTCACTATCAAGATTTAAAATAAATAACCCGTTCTGAACGGGTGCAAAGCCATGAAACATATCTTTCAAATATAAAGAACAACCATTATTCTTAATATTCGACTCATAACCTTGTCTCATCAAACATGAGGCGGAAATAATGTTTCGACTAAGCGCTGGAACATAATAACAATTATTTAGTTCCAAAATAAATCCTGAAGGTAAATGAAGTTGCATCGTGCCGACTTCCAACGCAGCGACTCTCGCCTTGTTGCCGACCCGAATGTCAACCTCTCCTCTTGCCACGCTCCTAGTTCTTACCAGCCCCTGCAACGAGTTGCAAATGTGAATGACTGATCCGGTATCATATACCCAAGAACTATTAGGTGCATCAGCAAGATAAATGTCTATAACATTGCACACAAGTGTACCTGAGTCGGAAGTCATACCTCCACTCTTGGCCTTGTCAGCCAAATACTTGGTGCAGTTCCTCTTCCAGTGGCCATCCTGCTTGCAATAGAAGCAATTGGCTCCGGCTGTAGGAGAAGGCTTAGTCTTTGAGGAAGCACTCTGGACAGGGCCATGGGCGCTACCTCCTGACTTATCCTTCTTTTTCTTAGTCCAAGAACTCTTCTTGAACTTAGCCTTATTCTGCACCATCAACACTTGACTGGCGCCTTTCTTGATATCAGCCTCTGCCGTTTTGAGCATCCCATGTAATTCAGTGATACTCTTATCCATACCATGCATATGATAGTTCGAGATGAACGGACCATACGCACTAGGAAGAGAGTTCAGAATTATATCAGTGGCGATCTCTTCTTTAATTGAGAAGCCCAAGCGATCCAAAGACTGTATGTAACCAATCATCTTGATTACATGCGGACTTAGTGGATCGCCGTCTTTCAGCTTACAGCCAAGCAAAGCTTGAGAGACTTGATACCTCTCAGTCCTTGCTTGAGCCTGGAACATACTTTTGAGGCTTTCGATCATATCGTAGGCCTCAACATTCTCGAACTGCTGCTGCAAGTCCGGTTCCATGTGTGCAAGCATAAGACAGCTGATTTCCGTAGACTCATCTCTAGCCTTACGGTAGGCATTCATGACAGCGACAGTCGCATCGTCATCAGGCTCATCTGGAAGTGGAGTTTCTAGAACATGTTCTTTCTTGTCATGCTTGAGGACTATCCTCAGATTACGATACCAGTTGGTGAAATTAATTCCATTAAGCTTATCTTTCTCTAGGATTGACCTCAACGCAAAAGTGGACAACTGAGGAAGGTTGCTAGGTGCCATTGATCTACAACAGAAAATACGCAAAAACACTTAAGACATGTGTTCATAAAAGAGCAGGCATATTAAACGTTTTAATACTTATGCTCCCACTAGAACCAACATCCCTCCGATGGTTGCTAAGTGATTCAGGACCCTAAATAAGCAAGCCGACTAGTGAGCTTTAGCATCACCGCTAGCCGTCAAGTGATCTAGGTAGGCAACACCTTGCCAATCGTATCTCTATACGACTCCTGTTAGTTGGGTGACATCACATGCCCCGGCTCCCAACCTACCTCGCCCCGAGCCCCACAACCGTTGTGATGGACTCGTCTAGATTACCAAGTGCTTCTGCGTGTAAGAGTCCGACTCAAACCCACCTAACCGGAAAGAATTGGTAGCACCTCAATTTTATGAGCCCACTACCAAGAATGTCCGACTTGTGATGGTGCAGCACTGGCGGGGCGACCGACTAGACCTTCTTTGAGGGATTAAAGAATCTACCAACTATCTAAATAGAGGTAAATAGAGGCATAACAATAACACAAATAAAGCAATTATAATGTGAAATGGTATGGCTCTCTTCATGGTGATCTCCATCTCCACGAAGCTTGTAAGTCGACTCGTGCCAACTCTTGTCACGTGCCATCTTACTCCATGTAGCCGACTTGTACATCGACTTGCATGCCTTCCGGGTTCTCCAACAAGCTACACTAGCTAAGTAAAAGAAATTTACATAGAGAATCCGACACGCAGGCCGGTATACAATAAAATGACAGCACCTAGGCTCCAGCCGGCTGACATAAACATGATACGCAGATCATGTATGGATTACACACATCACATGCACATAAGCCATACCATTCACAACTTCCTGCAAAAACAAGTTATGCATAGATACGATATCTACCGGCGTTGTGAAACTCGCAACGACATCTAAGGCGCTACGACAGGACGACGGCGGTCCGATCATGGATTTCTTCATCGGATAAAACGATTTTACCCGAATCTGATCCGTATTCCGATTCGACCAAACTCTTTGATCTTCGATCACCGCAACTGGATTTATGTGTCACGGTATACCCCGATGGCGGAAACCGACCGGTAGGGGTAAATTGTTTCACGACCTTAGCAGTATGATCACGGAAACCAGATCATCCATTAACCCCGAGTACGATTGATCCAATCAACCTTGTACAAAACCGATCTATCTCATAGACCGACCACCAAAACAGCAATTAGATCACATCTAGCGCTAACTACATATCACATATGTACGGATCTCGGGCCTAATACCAGAAGCTACCGCTCTGATACCACTGTTGGGGCGCGTGGAGATAAACGAAAACTTTTCCTACGCAAAGCTCCCAAGATCTAGCCGAGGT
This sequence comes from Alopecurus myosuroides, assembly GCA_028641055.1. Classification (NCBI taxonomy): domain Eukaryota; kingdom Viridiplantae; phylum Streptophyta; class Magnoliopsida; order Poales; family Poaceae; genus Alopecurus; species Alopecurus myosuroides. The sequence continues at coordinate 190,620,616 of CM054060.1, read as the reverse complement.
AGAAGGCCACGAGTATTACCACTAGACGCGCAGGTGCGGATTATTGATGTAGCGCGTCGGGTCGGGGCAGTGCAGTCCCACGATCCTGTCCGGCCGATCCAATCCCTCGAACGTCGAAGTGCTGAACGTACAGCACCTCTGCCGGTATCCACACGTACGAGGAGGAGCTCCGACGGCGGACTGCTAGGTCCGGTGCGGCGGCTGGACTGAGTGGGGCTAGGGTTCCCAACGCATGGGAGAGTCGACTAACGTGCCCGCTGGGCAACCTGCGCCCCTCTTTATATAGCGTATGGTAATGGGCTGCACAACACTTGTGGCCCATTCCCTCTGTGAGTCCGACTCACTAACTCAGTCCATTTCCGGTTCGGGTCCAACCCAACCAATACTTGCTCCCGCTCTTAAGTGTGCGACCCTGCAGGCTCATGGCGACTTGGACACGATTGGAGTCCAACTCCCAATCGATCAATCGGTAGCGGCTCCTAGCAGAACGTGCCGACTCCCAAGTACCATTGAGTCATGACGACATACCTTTCAATGTGATATTCATCTTAGTCCCTTTTGCCTCACGATATACCTTGTCGAGCTATAGGCGATTTATCGTCATCCCTTAAATAGCTCAACTCTCTTCTCGATCCGTGATATGTGATTCATCTGACTAACTCTTAGTCAACCGACACAGTTAACACTTAACTGAGTCGCGCATGGCCATGCTTCCTGAATCATATCACTCGAGAGGGCCCAGAGAATATCTCTCCATTCGGAGGGGCAAAATCCCATCTTGATTATCCACATCACGCAGCTTGCTTCTCATTCGACCCGAACTCTGCCTTTATAGTTGCCTTGTCACAGAACAACGTTTGACAGAACCTAAGTCGGTGATCCACAACTCGGATTGTGCGACAACCTCAGGTCTAAGGATTACATTGATTGAGACATGCAAATGACGACTTGATCGTTGCATCTCAATATGGGTCAGTTCGACTTGCTAAACTCTTTAGCCAAGTCCGTGAACGTTGGAATGGCATCACCATGCCCATGACAAGTGGAACCGTGTCATCAGCCAACATTCACATTAGTCTAGGATGTGTGTCCAGCACAACCTTAACGACCAAGGACAATTAGTATGAACAACGTGAATATATGGTTCCACAATCGAATCACATATTCAATGACATGTATCAGATGTTCAAAACAAGGACAACTTAATAACTTCATGAATACAGTGGGAATTACATCATACATGATTGCCTCTAGGGCATATTCCCAACACGAGAAGCATTCCCTCTCAGTACAGGTTTTTGGCTAGCAAGGTTGGGTAGCAAGCATAAGAATTGAGGTAAAACAAACAAAAACATATATGATAAAGCCAATCATGCAATCTTCCTTGAAGGTACAAACAAACTTATTTGAGAATACTAAGCTTATGAGCTAACAATAAAGAAAGATCATGGAATAATATATCTACATGCAACTCCGTCTTTTCTACTTAAGTCTCAACGTATTGTTGCTACTAACCAGTGCTAAGTTTGCCAAAACCAACTAGATTAACTTGAAGCTCCAAAATTGATACCAATACTAATAACAAGATCAATCACATAACAAAAATTGCAAACTAAAATAAAGTAGAGCAAGTAGATGATGAAACTTCTCATTAATAGTTCATTACCGCAACTCAAACCAAGGGATACAATGATAAACAACTAAAGATTGATACTTCCATACTGCAAACCATACTATATGATATTTTCTCTACTCATGATATGACTCTACTAAAAGGTAAAAAGGGCGAAAGACAAAGGTGTGATACCGCGGCACTCCCCCAAGCTTGGAACAAGGCAAGGGGATGCCAATACCAATGACGGATTAATTCTTCGGTGGTGGTGGTGAATCCTTCTCATCATCAGACTTCCAAGGTAAAGGCTCTCCATCCACAGATGATGTCTTGGACTCTAATATCCTGAAACTAGCAGCAGAATTTATACGTTTAAACCTGTTCTCATACTCACAGTTCTAATTCTACACATCGTAGAGTTGTTCTTGCAATTTGTTTGTGGTCTCGGTGAGTGGGAAAATCTCCTCCAAAATCTTTTAAGTCTCCTTCTTTTACTCAGCGATATGTTTTGTCTTTATCCTGTGGATGATATCAACTTTAATACCTCTTTCAGAAATTTTATGTCCAAGAACAATTCCTTTATTTACCATAAAGTGGAATTTCTCCCAATTAAGAACAAGATTAGTTTCCTCACATCTCTGCAAAACTTTATCAAGGTTGTGCAAACAATTATCAAAATAAGTTCCATAGACGGAGAAATCGTCCATGAATACTTCCACAATCTCCTCACAAAAACCATGCAAAATAGCAGACATGCATCCTTGAAACGTAGCATGAGCATTACACAAACCAAAAGGCATATGTCTATAATCATAAGTACTATAAGGACAAGTAAAGGTTGTTTCTCTTGATCTTTTTCGCTAACAGCAATTTGAGAAAACCCAAAATAACCATCAAGAAAGCAAAAAATGAGTTTTCTTAGACAACCTCTCTAGCATTTGATCAATAAAGGGTAAAGGATAATGATCTTTCTTAGTAACTTTATTAAACTTTCTAAAATCAATGCACATTATATAACCAACTACTACTCTTTGTGGAATAAGCTCATTATTTTCATTAGCCACAACAGTCATTCCTCCCTTCTTAGGGACACAATGCACATGGCTCACACATCTACTATCAGAATTAGGAAAAATAATACCAGCATCAAGGAGTTTTAATACCTCATTTTTTACCACTTCCTTCATCTTAGGGATTAAATGACATTGATGTTCAACAACTGGCTTTGCATCAGGCTCAATATTAATAGCATGCTGACATATAGTAGGAGAAATCCCCTTCAAATCATCAAGAGTATATCCAATAGCTCCACGGTGTTTCTTCAGAATTCCCAATAATATTTCCTCTTCTTCACCTGAAAGTTTAGCACTAATAATAACAGGATATATTTCCTTATCATCAGTATAAGCATATTTAAGGTCACCTGGCAAAGGTTTTGAATCAAAAACAGGATCCTCCTTGGGTGGTAATGTGGTACCCAAGTCTTCCAAGGTAAATTATGTTTTAGTATCAACGGTTGATGAAGAAGAATATTGTCAATCTCATTTCTCTCTTCCATAAATACCTCACTTTCCTGGTCCTCCATATATTGATGCAAAGCATTGTTAGGAGAAAGAGCAATAGAAGCAATTTGTTCAACTTTAAAATTCTCATCAAGCAATTTAGATTCATAAGGCGCTCTAGCAAATTTAGAGATATTGAACTCATAAGATTTTCCATCAAATTTAGTCAATATCTTCTCCCTCTTACAATCTATAATAGCACCACAAGTGTTCAAGAAAGGTCTACCAAAAATAATAGGACAAGTTTTACTAGCAGCCTTACCAAGTACTAGAAAATCAGTGGGATATTTCGTTTTACCACATAAAACTTCAACATCTCTAACAATACCAATCGGAAAGACAGTTCCTCTATTAGAAAGCTGAATAACCACATAAATATCATCAATCTCACAAGAACCAATTTCATGCATAATTCCTTTATAAAGCTCATGAGGAATAGCACTAGAACTAGCACCAATATCCCACAAACCATAATAGCAACGATCACCAATCTTAACAGAATGCACATGAACACTAGTTTTCTTAGGTCAATGAGGATGGGAAACAATATTAGAAGCATCCTCATAGAAGACAATGTGATCATCCTCTACATTTCCACAAACAAGATCTTTTACTATTGCTACAGCAGGTTCAACAGTTATTTTTATCGGGTTCAATAGATTTCTTATTACTCTTATTAACCACACTGTCCACAATAGAGTGCTCTTTCACCTTAGCTGCGAAAGGCATTTTTTAACATAAGGCCCAGGAACAGCAGGATTAAGAACATGCAGTTCTACATTACTAGCAGGAACAATGTCTTTATAAGGTGCATGATACTTGCTAAATTCCTTTTTAGGAATATCAAGACAGGAGTCAAAAGCTTTAAGATAGTCTGCAAAGATTTGAGAATCAAGACCACAAACATCACTAACATTATAGAAATCAGCACTTCCCATAAAAGATTTAATGCATTCATAGTCATAATTTATACCTGACTTTCTACCTTTGTCATTCTCCCATCCTTCAGTGTTTTCTTGAATACGGTCAAGAAGATCCCATTTAGCTTCTTCTTTTATACGTGTGAATGATCCAGAATAAGAAGCATCCAATAAATCCTTATCATGAAGTGAAAGTCTTGCATAAAAGTTATTGATAACAATATTACGCTGGAGTTCATTAACGGGACATTTGAGCATTAATAACTTCATTCTCTCCTAAGCTTGGGCAATACTCTCTCCATCATGAGGACAAAAATTATATATTTGATTCCGGTCTTTATGAATCTCACTAGAAGGATAAAATTTAGAATAAAAGAGAGGAACAATTTTCTCCTATCCAATAAATTCACCATTCTTCAGTAATTTCAACCATTCAGCGGCTCTTCCTTTCAACGATAAAGAAAATAATTTCCTTTTAACTTGATCCATTGTAATACCTGCACAATGATACTTCCAAAACTTATCTCCTTTTCCGAACACTTTTCTTATTGTTTTCTTCTAAACTTGTGAGTTTTGGATACCACTAAGGTAGACTAACGCTGTTTTCAGTAGAATTACCTTGGTGTCTCGGTTTTGTGCAGAAAAATCAACTTTCGGAAAAATGCCCAGAAAAGATCCCATTCATCCTAAAACACCAGAAGACCCCAGGAGCCAGAAGGGGACCAGGAGAGGAGCAAGGATGGGGCCACACCACGCCCCGGTACCCCCTGGCCACGCCGCCAGGTGATGTGGGCCACTCCCTCACCCCCTCGGACTTCCCTTTCGACTACATATGCCCCGTAACCTAAAAAACTGAGTGGGATGCGTCAGATTCCACAGAAACTCAACAGAGCACCGCCGCCACCCCGAACCTCGATTCGGGGATCAGAAGTTCTTGTTCTGGTGCCCTGCCGGGACGGGGATTCGAAGGAGATCATCGCCATCGACACCGCCACCTCTTCTCCATCAACCATCCATGATTCCCCCGTCCATGTGTGAGTAAACACCGCTGTATGCTGAGAGGGATGGAAGGGATTGGATGAGATCGATCATGTAATAATGCTAGATTGTTAGGGCATAGTGCCTAGTATCCATTGTTAGTGTTTTCTACCGTTGCAACTTGTTATGGTTAATGCTTGTCACTAGGGCCTGAGTGCCATGATTTCAGATATGAACATGTTATTGTTTCATGAGTATAATTATGTTTCTTGATCATATCTACAAGTTGTTTACACATGTCATTGTCTGGAACACGAGGCCCCAAAGTGATAGAAATTGGGACAACCGGAGGGGATGGTTGTGATGTGAGGATCACGTGTGTTCACGGAGTGTTAATGCTTTGCTCCGGTACTTTATTAAAAGGAGCACCTTAATTACCAGTAGTTTCCCTAGAGGCCCCGCTGCCACGGGCTGGTAGGACAAAAGATGTTGTGCAAGTTTCTCATAGCGAGCACATTTTTTTTTTGAATTTAAGCGAGCACATATGACTATATTGGAGCACATGTCACATCCCTGTTTTTAAGCACTTGTATTATATTAATTTAGCAAGTCTCTTAAGACTTTTGTAATGCAAATTAAGTGGACAACATGTTGTGTAGTGATGTTTATCTATGCAATATTAGTGGTGTGTTTCTTTTCACTCACTTGAGGAGTTTTTCTCCTAAGAAACACATTGCTTTATTTTTGTTTTCCTATTGTTTTTCACTAAGGTTCTTAAGAGTTTATTTTTCAAGACTTGAGGTGACCCTTTGTTTCAACTTGAAAATGTGTTATTAATGATTAGGAATCAACCTAAACTTGAAATAAAATTAATTGGAAAAGATTTCATTAGATCTTCCAATATAATTTTTGCCCTGAAAAACAGCCAAGTAGCTGTTTTCAACCCTTGTTTTCCATCACAAGGATTATCCAATTATGGATTTTCTTTGATCAAAACTACTCTCTGTTATGAGTACAACAAATCTACACTCTTGGAAAAACCTACAAGGAAATTTAACACACAATGCCATGATGGTTTTTGAGCCATCTTGTTAAGACAGAAAGTTGAGCATTTCAAAAACAGAGAATGTACCTACTTTGCCATTTATTTTCAGAGCCATAAACCTATCCTTTTTCAAATCAAATGATTGGTTATGAAACTTGGATAGTTGCTCTCTGATTAGCATTTTAAATCACTCATTTTAGAGCTTGTTTGCTTGGTGAAAACAAGCCCAACTTTTGCTATCTCTGTCTGCTTTTCCAGCACTTAGAAAAATTCAGAAAACACTGCCTAACTGAATTTTTCTGACAGAACAGTGAATACACTTTTGGACTTGATGATTTTAGCTTTTATGCACTGATCCAAGCCAGGCCACCTTGCCAATTCGAAAACCATGTTAGTAACCTTCTAGAAGGTGGCATTGGATCCCCTTTGGGCTGGCTAGGGAGAGAGAAATATGAGGTGGCATTTGACTAATGTGTGATGTCACATTAGTGGTTGAAATAGTGTTATTCCTTTTCTTTTACCCATCCCTTGGCCCTTGCTGTGGCCTAGCTCACCAAATTGTACTGGCTTGACCCCTAGGAACCAATTGGAACCGTGGCCACCTGTGGAGAAACCCCAAAGGGCAAGGGCATGCCCATGCCATTGCCACCCGAGCACCCCCACCTTGGCCTCGTGGCTACAAAGCAATCGAGACCAAGCCCTCTCGCCTGGACACACCCTACCACTCCACTACCCCACCCCCGAGACGCCAAGCCGTGCCTCGCCGTGTGCGAGGAGCACGGGCATTTCTCCCTCGCCGGCCACCGTGAGATCCACCTCGTCGTTTCAACTGATCCCGTGCGTGTGAGCTCGCCCTTTTCACATGCGCGCACTCCCCGTAACCCTAGCCGTCTCCCTGACACCCTCTGGCCACCGCTCGCTTGCAGGTTTCTCGCCGTCGTCCTCGGAGCCGCCGCGGGACGCCGTCGAGCCGCCGCCGTGTCCCTGCCTCCTCGCCACCCGTGCCCGCGCCAAGGAGTCGCCCAGGCCACCCTCTCCCACACCTGCACCACCCCTCTACGTGGCTCGAGCCCTAGGTGAGCTACCGCGAAGAATCGCTAGGTGTTCGTCCGGGTTTTGAGAAAGAGAGAGAGAAGAGAGACGCGGGGAGGAAGAAGGCACAGGGACCGTCGATCTGCGAATCGACGGCCCCCTTTGAACGCATCGCTTCGCGCGCGCGCGCGCGCAGGCGGGCTGTGCTGCGTGCTAGCTGGGCCGTGCGCAGCAGATCGGGCCCGTTTGGGCATGTCCCTGTTAAAAATAAAAATAACAATATTCTGGCAGATTAAATAGGTGTTAGCTTTAGGCTTAGAAAAGGTAGCATATAAATTTATTTAACCATGCTAATTTTTATGATACTAGTCATACAAAATTGCAACCATATCCCACTGGCAGAAACTTGTTTTGAGTTTTTATGATTTTTCTATAAATCATATGCCAGACAGTACCCTAAAAATGGAAATGAATAGAACTTCAAAAATACAAAACATTTTTGAGCAAACTCAACTGTTTTGGAAATCCCTTTTCAATACCTACCAGTAGAATTTTAGTTTGCACCAAGGTGAGCTACCATTTGGAAATGCCATCCATTTTGGTAAAACATCAGTGGGCTATTCCATGATTTTTAGAGGGAGTTTGGGATATTATTTTTGAGTGAGGCAAGTTGGAGAGGCTTTGTAGTAATAAGGACTATCACATCCTAGAAGGATTTACTTTTTGAAGCCACAGAAAAATCTAGAGGGACAGAACAAGTTTTGGTTACTTTCTGTCTAATTTTTAATTCTAGATCTTGCTTTGTATGTTAATTTTGTGAGTTGCAAATGATGTGTTCTTGCTTGTTATGTTGTTTTCCATTGTGGTTATGATGTATACAAGTTATTTGAACATGTTAGAATAAATGGTTTGAATGGTAGCATTTTAGAACTAGTTTTCCATGCATAGGTCTTGCTAATAGCTAGATTTTTATGTATGTTTTGAGTAGATCTTTAAATGAATTTTTAGGCTAGTTGCTAGATTGATTTCCATGGAACCAGTACCATTTAGGTACTGTTATTTTGGTCATAGCAACTCTGGATGCTTGGTGCTTGTGTTTGAAATAGGTTTAAAATAGAAATGCTTAAGGACTAGATTTCACACTAGAATATTCATGTATGTTTTTGTGTCTTGTTTTCCACTAGGGAAAAATATGACTTTTTGGTATTGAAACCAGAGGATGAAAAGTACTTGTGGCAGTATTTCCTTAGGATTTTCACCTCTGATAGATTTCCTCTTAAGTAGCACAAAAGCATGAGTAGCACTTGGGTGACTAGGATTTAATCTCCTCACATGTGTAGCATTTTAAGCATAGTTTTTCCTTGTTTCCTAGCTATGTTTTTATGATATTTTTGTGAGATCCAGTAGCATTTATGGTACTGGTTAGAGGGGTATTTTGCCTCTGAAAGCTTGCACACTTGTGCATAACATTATCTAGTGTAGTCTAAACTAGTCTAGTAGTTTTCCTAAATTTCCTACTAGTATGAGTAGGAGTTTTTGGGTGCTTGTTTGTTTGTTTTGAGCACTTTTATAAAAATGACCAGAAGCTTATTAACCTCTTGGTGAGCATATTTGCTAGTGGAACACCCACTGGTATGTTTGCCTCATGGTGGAAAATAGAGTTGACTTGTTGTCATGAACTTATTTCACCACTTGAGTAATTTAGCAAATTGTGTGTGCTAGCCATAGAGATTGTTGTGGGAATTTTTAGGCATCCAAATGTGTTTTATGTGACACCCTACTGTCCAGTAACATGTGCTATATCCCACTGGTCCATAATGTTCTTAACTAAGAATCATTGTTTTGGCCACACATAAGCACTAGGAAAAAGCAGATTTTCCAACTATAGTTTTTATGCCAATTTTTCTTAAAGGAAAAATTGAGAACTTTGGGTGGTACTTCTTGATTGCTTGCTGTATGTATTGCTTGTAGCATTGCTTGCCTTGTTTGGTTCTGAAAGTGTGTCTTTATTTCTTTTTACGACGTTAGAAAACGAGGAGGAAGGAATTGCTGAAGAAGGGTATTGCAACTCCTGTTACTTTCAGGATCAGGACCATCACTTGTACCAAGGCAAGCCATCCTAATGCTTGTTGTATCACTACTTATCATTATCTATCATGCATGTTTTTCACTTCTGAAGTTTTTACAAAACTATACCTTCAAAACTATTTTTGTGTGAATCCTACTACTATTATTAATATTACTAGTATCAGGACTCATAATAATAGTCAACTTGGTATTACCAAGCCCTTAGACACTAAATGGTATATAAATACCATACACCTACTTAAAACTTGAGTTCTTAAATGAACTAAATAAAATGTGTTTTTTTTGTAAACAAATGCCTTAGGAAAGGAAAACCCCGGAGGAAGGGTGAGACCCTGTCTGCCGGAAGGATTGTTATGATGGGAAATTTTATGAGAAATGTTTACAAAAGACACATAACCTAGTCTTCGCTGGACAACCATTATCGTACTGCCACTTTACCCCAATATGGGTAGGGGCTTGATTAAAAACTTGTTAGGGTTAGTATATGTGCTATCTCAAAGGCTATAGGGGATTGGATCCTCCGAACCGAAATGTCGCTAGGAGTGAGTATACGGGACATCTAAAGTGTGGGATTAATTTTCCCTCCGGATGCAGCAGTTGGGTCTCCTGATTGAGCGGTGTGTGACACGGCTTGCCAGGGAGGGAAACCCCAATTGAAGAGATAGTCATGTACTAGCTTGTACAGAGTGGATAGTCAAGACCGGTTATCTGATGTTCTCATAGGTTGGGGACAGTCCATGGTTGTTTCATGGCGGACTCTGGATCTAGTGGAAGTGTGTACACCTCTGCAGAGTAAAACTATTTCGAGATAGCCGCGTCCTCGGATATGGACGGTTGAATGGCCATGTAGCTAGTATTGTGTCAACTTTTCAAAAGAGGTTTTGAAGGAAGGCTTTTGTACCTGAGAGGTACCATGGAGGAATGACTTGGTATCTGTGAGATACCGATGAGAAAGAAACTATCACTAAAAGTTTTTGAAAAGAAAAACTTTCTTTTCCAAAAGAATTATAAAACCTCCAAGATATGTGATATCTATGAGAGCAAAACTACCTTATTTTAAATGATTTTGTTTACAAAGAGGTAAACTTGAAGAATCAACCATGGCAAATCTTTTATCTGTCATGGGTAGCTGAACCATATGTATGGCCTACCCACTCCACCAAATAAGCATGTATGCATTATTGTAAGCTAATAAAGGATGTCTTGTTGAGTACATTCAAATGTACTCATTTGGTTTCGCCCCTGGTATCTACTTATCAGACTACGAGGAGCCACCTCAGGAGGAGTACTATGAGGAGGAGTTCTACGCTGATGGCCCTGCGAGTTAGGATCGTCTCCCAGTCAGCAGCCTGTAGGATGAGGCGTGACTCGGGTTCTACTACGCTATGCTTATCGTCTTCCGCTGTGTTTACTTTGAATGTCTGTCCTGCGTGACAGTTATCAAGAACTTGGTCATGTGACCATTTATGTAAGACTTTATATTCGTGTAATGGATGATGTATTCTGTATGCCAACTACGTATGTTGTTCACGACTGGTTCTTCTGGGATCGTGAATGAATGCATATGAGGGGTTCTGGACCTACCGGTCTGGGGCCTCTACAAAGTTGGTATCAGAGCCATCCTGACTCTAGGAGACCTTAGTTAGCATGGACGTTAGTGTATACTCCGATAATCTAAATTGCCAATACAAAAAAAAATTGGATATATGACTAAGTATAAAACTATTCCCTATATCCCACCACCTCTCTGGGTTAGACTCTACTTGCATTAAAGTTATTTCTGGCATGAACCTAAAATCTTGCACACTTGGATCTAACTTAAACTATACTTAAAATTTTGTGTAGATGGACGTGGACATCACCGTGGCTTTTCAGTTGGGACGTCCACGTGGCGAGTCTTTCCTTTTCGAGGAGAGGCTAGTATCTACGGTACTGTGTTGGGACGGCCACTTCCGGAGCTGCGAGGAGGACTAGTTGTCGGGGCACCTCTGGAGGGAGACTGGTACGCGGAGGTCACTATCCGCGCACCTCTGGCTAGCCCGACAGTGGAGGCCTACGTGTACCGTGCTGTTGATCGTTCTTGGAACGAGGCTGCGGTGCGCGTGATACAGGAGTCAGTAGCACGTCTGGCGCACATCGGGGAGTATATGTTCATCGGTTCCCGGTTCGAGCTGATTGGGAGACGTGATGAGGATGGCATACCACTTCCTGTTGAGCCAGACTTTACCACTGTTGGTCCACACTTGGACGAGATGGAGATTCTGTTACACCGCACTCAGACCAGGCTAGACGACCAGCGTCTTGACACCCAGCACGGCATATTGGTGCACCACACACTGATAGCCGAGACTGACGAGCTGAGAGCTGAGCTTCACGACAGCCAGGAGGAGAGTGGAGCTCTGGCTCAGCAGTTGTCCCAGCTGAGGGAGCAGTTGGAGGCTACTACCGCGAGGCACCGTGCCTTACGGAGGCAGCTGAGGGCCACCCGCCTTGGCCGTGCACGCCTCACCACTAGACTGACGGCCCTGGAGGGGGCTAACGCCGTTCTGCGCGGCAGGCTTCAGATAGCTCGTGATGACATAGCCACGAGAGACGCTGCCGTAGAGGAGCTGGAGGAGGAGGCCGCAGAGCTCCACAGGGAGATTGAGGATCTTCTGCCTATTGAGGATGTTCCCTCCGACTTAGAGGGGATGGATATGAGCGAGGCTAGCGAGCAGGATGATGATGACCTGCTTGACAAGGAGGAGGAGGACCCTGAGGAGCGTATCTTCGACGTTGGGGACAGCGACGACTCTGTGTAGTCGCTGCCTTCTCATCCTTAGCACCCGGTGCTGGTCTAGATACTAGTTAGGTATGCTAGATCGTTTTGCTAGATAGTTTGCTAGTAGTAGCCTTGCGATGACCCCACCAATCGCACCCCCTGTAGCTCGATGAAGCCTTCCTTGTATGATATGGCTTGTGATGTGTGTGTGTAATGTAAGAAACTCTGTTTAATTATGGTGATGAATGAAATGTTTGGCTTGGTTTTATGTTGCTTGTCACTACTTTGCGTTCATTTCATTCAAGTTTGCGACTGCCCCGCTCTTGTTTTTGAAACGTATCGCTAGAATTCCTTTTTGTTTAATTATTAAGGTACTGGGTTTTCAAAAACAAGAATTCATTTCTTAGACTTACACATTTTTCACTTCAGCATGGCACCCCGTCGCGAACCCCCACCGCCACCACCACCCACAGTGGAGGCGCTGTTGGCCCTGCTGATGGAAGATCGCCAGGCCAGCCGAGATGAGAGTGCAGCTACCATTACCGCTCTGCAACAGCTAGCTGCTGCCGCCAACAATAATGGCAATGGCAATGGAAATGGTGCTCGCTCGAGACTGAGAGACTTTCAGCACACCAACCCCCCAGTTTTCACCAGGATTGTGGAGCCTCTCGATGCTGACGACTGGCTCCGCACCATTGCAAACAAACTGGAAGTTGCTTCGGTTGATGAGAATGATAAGGTCCTGTTGGCCTCCCATTTTCTCGCTGGTCCCGCCAGGACTTGGTGGGAGACTACACGTGAGACTGTTGCTGCTGGTCACGTGTTCACCTGGGAGGAATTCTCTGCAAGGTTCCGCAAGTATCACATTCCCCAGGGAATGATGGCACTTATGCGGGAGAAGTTTCTGAATCTGAAACAGGGAAGCATGCCGGTGTCTGAATACTGGGAGAATTTCACTACTCTGTCCCGGTATGCACAGGATGATATTAATACTGATGCTAAGAAGAAGGAGAGGTTCTTAAATGGGCTGGATGATGAGCTCCAGTGCTCTCTGGTAGTGGTTCCATTCCAGGACATGGAGACCCTTGCTAATGCTGCTATGGTGCTGGAGCACAAGCGGAAATCTGCTGATGATAACCGCAAGAGGAAGATGACTGCTCATGGAGGACCTAGTGCTCAGAGGACTCGCAACACTCCGTATGCGAGGCCACCAACCCACAAGGCGCCTGCTTATGCACCCCGCCCCAACCACAACTATGCACCAAGGCCCAACAACTACAACCACCCTGCACCGTATGCACCAAGGTACGGAGGAAACAGCTATGGTGGTAACCATGGTAATCACTCTGGGAATAATCATGGGAACCGCTACGGAGGTAACAATGGAGGAAGTGGGAACCACACCAACAATGCTCCCAAACCTAACCCAAGCTCAAAGCCTTCTGGAGGTTGCTTTGCCTGTGGAAAGGAGGGTCACTTCGCTCGCGATTGCCCCAACAAAGCTACTGCTCCAGTCCAGCCTGCTGCAACCAAGATGAACCATGGTCCTTCCACTGGACGACAGAATAGGATGAAGGGACACCTGAACCATATCAATGCTGCAGAAGCTCAGGAGGCACCAGACATGGTGATGGGTATGTTTCCTGTCAACTCGGTACCAGCCGCAGTACTGTTTGATTCTGGTGCATCACATTCCTTTGTCACTAAACCGTTTGCTGAGAAAAGTGGTATGAAGCATTCCCGTATGCACAACCCTATGTTAGTACAAATACCTGGGGATAGTACTAAAGCCAACCTAATTTGCAATGAGGTACCAGTAGAAATTCAAGGGAAAACTTTTCATGCTGATCTTATAGTGCTGGGATCCAAAGGGATAGAAGTGGTACTCGGTATGAACTGGATGGCCAAGTATAAGGGAGTTATCGATTGCACTAAGAAATCTATTGAAATGATCTCAGATGATGGGGAAAAGGTTGCATACACTGCAACTCGACCCTCGTCACAAGTTCACTGCCACACCGGAATAGTCCACCCTGTCCTTGAGGAAGTTCCGGTAGTTTGCGAATACCCGGATGTTTTTCCTGAAGAATTACCCGGTATGCCCCCTGATCGGGATATCGAGTTTGTGATCGAGTTAGTGCCCGGAACTGGACCCATAGCACAGAAGCCGTATCGGATGAACCCGAAGGAATTAGATGAGTTGAAGACTCAACTGGAGGACATGTTAAGGAAGGGATTGATTCGCCCTAGTGCATCGCCCTGGGGATCCCCGATCATTTTTGTGGGAAAACGGGACGGTACCACTCGTTTATGTGTGGACTACCGCAAGTTAAATGATGTTACCATCAAGAACAAATACCCGTTGCCCAAAATTGAAGACTTGTTTGACCAGTTGAATGGGGCTGTAATCTTCTCCAAGATTGACCTTCGGACTGGTTATCATCAATTGAAAGTCCGTGATACTGATATCCCAAAGACTGCTTTCACCACTCGTTACGGGTTGTATGAATACACCGTAATGTCCTTTGGTCTAACCAATGCCCCTGCCTATTTCATGAATCTCATGAATAAGGTATTCATGGATTTTCTAGACAAGTTTGTCGTGGTGTTTATTGACGACATTCTTATATACTCGAGGAGTGAGGAAGAACACGAAGAACATCTGAGACTTGTGCTCGGAACACTTCGTGAGCATCAATTGTATGCTAAGTTTAGTAAATGTCAATTCTGGTTGACGGAAGTCGGATTTCTTGGACATGTAGTATCTGCGGGAGGAATATCTGTTGACCCTGCTCTAGTTCAGTCTGTGGAGAAGCGTGCTGCTCCGACCAACCAGACTGAAGTCAGATCCTTTCTGGGTTTGGCAGGATATTACCGCAAGTTTGTTCAGGGATTCTCGAGTATAGCCAGACCCCTCACCCAGTTGCTCAAGAAGGATAGCAAGTTCCTATGGACGGACAAGTGTGAAGAGAGTTTCAATGAGTTGAAGCACCGACTGGTGTCTGCCCCAATCCTTATAATGCCGGATGTCACCAAGAATTTCGACGTATATTGTGACGCTTCTAAACTTGGTCTTGGAAGCGTGCTTATGCAAGAAGGGAAGGTGATATCTTTCATATCCCGCCAGTTGAGACCCCACGAATTGAATTATCCCACTCATGACTTAGAGCTTGCTGCCGTTGTTCATGCTCTCAAGACATGGCGGCACTTTCTTATGGGAAGGCGAGTGGAAATTTACACGGATCATAAGAGTTTAAAGTATATCTTTACTCAACGTGAGCTCAACATGAGGCAGCGCCGCTGGATTGAGCTCATTAAAGATTATGATCTGAGTATTCATTATCACCCGGGAAAGGCAAATGTGGTTGCAGACGCTCTTAGTCGAGAGCCGGCCTCTCTAAATGCTATGATTCTAGTAAGGCAACCCGAGTTGTGGAAAGAACTGGACCAGCTTGGCATTGAAGTGGTCAGCTATGGCATGTTGGACGCCATAGAGCTTAAACCGACCCTGGTTGACCAAATCAAAGAAGCGCAGAAAGGCCAGAAAAGTATTGATGGGATTAAGGCCCGCATGGAGAAGGAAAAGGTTGCTGGGTTTACCATCGATGCTGATGGGGGATTATGGTATGAAGGCCGTATTTGTGTTCCCTCTGAATCTGATCTCAAGCAGACCATCATGGTCGAAGCTCATGAGACCATGTATTCTATCCATCCTGGAGGAACAAAGATGTATCAAGACCTGAAAGAGAGATTCTGGTGGCATGGAATGAAGCGAGAGATTGCTTCATTTGTAGCCAAGTGCCATGTCTGCCAGCAAGTAAAAGCCGGGCACCAGCGTCCCGCTGGATTGCTCCAACCGTTGCAAGTGCCTGTGTGGAAATGGGATGAAGTGGGAATGGACTTCATCACTGGACTTCCTAGGTCCAGCCGAGGAAATGATTCTATATGGGTTGTCGTGGACAGGCTCACGAAAGTTGCTCACTTTATTCCTGTCCGGACAACCTATCGTGGAGATCAGCTTGCGGATCTTTACATTTCTCGGATTGTCAGCCTACACGGAGTCCCAAGCAGGATTGTATCTGATCGAGGTACACAGTTCACATCTAGATTTTGGAAGAAGTTGCACGAGAGTTTGGGAACCAAACTAGCTTTTAGCACAGCATATCACCCGCAGACTGATGGACAAACAGAGCGTGTGAACCAAATTCTGGAGGACATGCTCCGTGCTTGTGTGTTGTCCTATGGGATTAAATGGGAAGACTGTCTGCCCTTCGCAGAGTTTTCTTACAACAACAGTTATCAGTCTAGCTTGCAAATGGCCCCTTTTGAAGCTCTGTATGGACGTAAATGCCGTACACCTTTAAATTGGACTGAGACTGGAGACAGTCAGGTTTTTGGTGTGGACACTTTGAAAGCTGCAGAGGAGCAAGTCCAACTTATTCGGGAACGTTTAAAGACAGCTCAATCTCGTCAGAAGAGTTATGCTGATACGAAGCGTCGTGATGTCTCTTTCAGCATTGGAGATTTCGTGTACCTTCGTGTTACGCCACTCAAAGGGATGCAGCATTTCCATGTCAAAGGAAAGCTGGCCCCCAGGTATATTGGCCCTTTTAAGATCTTGGCACGTCGTGGCGAAGTTTCTTATCAGTTAGAATTACCTGAGGAGCTATCTGCTTTTCACAATGTTTTCCATGTGTCATTGCTCCGGAAATGTCTGCAAGTACCGGAGAAAGATCTCTCGTATCAAGACGTGGATTTCAGGACCATTGACATAAATGATGATTTGACTTATCGTGATAGACCCCTGCGGGTTCTCGAGGAAATTGTGCGTGCTACCAGGAGGCGTGCTATAAAATTCCTTAAGATTCAGTGGACCAATCACTCTGAGGAAGAAGCTACCTGGGAGCGTGAGGATGATATCAGGAAGGAGTTCCCTGATTTTCTTAAAGCCTAGACCCGCGAATCTCGGGACGAGATTCTTTTAAGGGGGGGAGATTTGTCACATCCCTGTTTTTAAGCACTTGTATTATATTAATTTAGCAAGTCTCTTAAGACTTTTGTAATGCAAATTAAGTGGACAACATGTTGTGTAGTGATGTTTATCTATGCAATATTAGTGGTGTGTTTCTTTTCACTCACTTGAGGAGTTTTTTCCTAAGAAACACATTGCTTTATTTTTGTTTTCCTATTGTTTTTCACTAAGGTTCTTAAGAGTTTATTTTTCAAGACTTGAGGTGACCCTTTGTTTCAACTTGAAAATGTGTTATTAATGATTAGGAATCAACCTAAACTTGAAATAAAATTAATTGGAAAAGATTTCATTAGATCTTCCAATATAATTTTTGCCCTGAAAAACAGCCAAGTAGCTGTTTTCAACCCTTGTTTTCCATCACAAGGATTATCCAATTATGGATTTTCTTTGATCAAAACTACTCTCTGTTATGAGTACAACAAATCTACACTCTTGGAAAAACCTACAAGGAAATTTAACACACAATGCCATGATGGTTTTTGAGCCATCTTGTTAAGACAGAAAGTTGAGCATTTCAAAAACAGAGAATGTACCTACTTTGCCATTTATTTTCAGAGCCATAAACCTATCCTTTTTCAAATCAAATGATTGGTTATGAAACTTGGATAGTTGCTCTCTGATTAGCATTTTAAATCACTCATTTTAGAGCTTGTTTGCTTGGTGAAAACAAGCCCAACTTTTGCTATCTCTGTCTGCTTTTCCAGCACTTAGAAAAATTCAGAAAACACTGCCTAACTGAATTTTTCTGACAGAACAGTGAATACACTTTTGGACTTGATGATTTTAGCTTTTATGCACTGATCCAAGCCAGGCCACCTTGCCAATTCGAAAACCATGTTAGTAACCTTCTAGAAGGTGGCATTGGATCCCCTTTGGGCTGGCTAGGGAGAGAGAAATATGAGGTGGCATTTGACTAATGTGTGATGTCACATTAGTGGTTGAAATAGTGTTATTCCTTTTCTTTTACCCATCCCTTGGCCCTTGCTGTGGCCTAGCTCACCAAATTGTACTGGCTTGACCCCTAGGAACCAATTGGAACCGTGGCCACCTGTGGAGAAACCCCAAAGGGCAAGGGCATGCCCATGCCATTGCCACCCGAGCACCCCCACCTTGGCCTCGTGGCTACAAAGCAATCGAGACCAAGCCCTCTCGCCTGGACACACCCTACCACTCCACTACCCCACCCCCGAGACGCCAAGCCGTGCCTCGCCGTGTGCGAGGAGCACGGGCATTTCTCCCTCGCCGGCCACCGTGAGATCCACCTCGTCGTTTCAACTGATCCCGTGCGTGTGAGCTCGCCCTTTTCACATGCGCGCACTCCCCGTAACCCTAGCCGTCTCCCTGACACCCTCTGGCCACCGCTCGCTTGCAGGTTTCTCGCCGTCGTCCTCGGAGCCGCCGCGGGACGCCGTCGAGCCGCCGCCGTGTCCCTGCCTCCTCGCCACCCGTGCCCGCGCCAAGGAGTCGCCCAGGCCACCCTCTCCCACACCTGCACCACCCCTCTACGTGGCTCGAGCCCTAGGTGAGCTACCGCGAAGAATCGCTAGGTGTTCGTCCGGGTTTTGAGAAAGAGAGAGAGAAGAGAGACGCGGGGAGGAAGAAGGCACAGGGACCGTCGATCTGCGAATCGACGGCCCCCTTTGAACGCATCGCTTCGCGCGCGCGCGCGCGCAGGCGGGCTGTGCTGCGTGCTAGCTGGGCCGTGCGCAGCAGATCGGGCCCGTTTGGGCATGTCCCTGTTAAAAATAAAAATAACAATATTCTGGCAGATTAAATAGGTGTTAGCTTTAGGCTTAGAAAAGGTAGCATATAAATTTATTTAACCATGCTAATTTTTATGCTACTAGTCATACAAAATTGCAACCATATCCCACTGGCAGAAACTTGTTTTGAGTTTTTATGATTTTTCTATATATCATATGCCAGACAGTACCCTAAAAATGGAAATGAATAGAACTTCAAAAATACAAAACATTTTTGAGCAAACTCAACTGTTTTGGAAAGCCCTTTTCAATACCTACCAGTAGAATTTTAGTTTGCACCAAGGTGAGCTACCATTTGGAAATTCCATCCATTTTGGTAAAACATCAGTGGGCTATTCCATGATTTTTAGAGGGAGTTTGGGATATTATTTTTGAGTGAGGAAAGTTGGAGAGGCTTTGTAGTGATAAGGACTATCACATCCTAGAAGGATTTACTTTTTGAAGCCACAGAAAAATTTAGAGGGACAGAACAAGTTTTGGTTACTTTCTGTCTAATTTTTAATTCTAGATCTTGCTTTGTATGTTAATTTTGTGAGTTGCAAATGATGTGTTCTTGCTTGTTATGTTGTTTTCCATTGTGGTTATGATGTATACAAGTTATTTGAACATGTTAGAATAAATGGTTTGAATGGTAGCATTTTAGAACTAGTTTTCCATGCATAGGTCTTGCTAATAGCTAGATTTTTATGTATGTTTTGAGTAGATCTTTAAATGAATTTTTAGGCTAGTTGCTAGATTGATTTCCATGGAACCAGTACCATTTAGGTACTGTTATTTTTGTCATAGCAACTCTGGATGCTTGGTGCTTGTGTTTGAAATAGGTTTAAAATAGAAATGCTTAAGGACTAGATTTCACACTAGAATATTCATGTATGTTTTTGTGTCTTGTTTTCCACTAGGGAAAAATATGACTTTTTGGTATTGAAACCAGAGGATGAAAAGTACTTGTGGCAGTATTTCCTTAGGATTTTCACCTCTGATAGATTTCCTCTTAAGTAGCACAAAAGCATGAGTAGCACTTGGGTGACTAGGATTTAATCTCCTCACATGTGTAGCATTTTAAGCATAGTTTTTCCTTGTTTCCTAGCTATGTTTTTATGATATTTTTGTGAGATCCAGTAGCATTTATGGTACTGGTTAGAGGGGTATTTTGCCTCTGAAAGCTTGCACACTTGTGCATAACATTAGCTAGTGTCGTCTAAACTAGTCTAGTAGTTTTCCTAAATTTCCTACTAGTATGAGTAGGAGTTTTTGGGTGCTTGTTTGTTTGTTTTGAGCACTTTTATAAAAATGACCAGAGGCTTATTAACCTCTTGGTGAGCATATTTGCTAGTGGAACACCCACTGGTATGTTTGCCTCATGGTGGAAAATAGAGTTGACTTGTTGTCATGAACTTATTTCACCACTTGAGTAATTTAGCAAATTGTGTGTGCTAGCCATAGAGATTGTTGTGGGAATTTTTAGGCATCCAAATGTGTTTTATGTGACACCCTACTGTCCAGTAACATGTGCTATATCCCACTGGTCCATAATGTTCTTAACTAAGAATCATTGTTTTGGCCACACATAAGCACTAGGAAAAAGCAGATTTTCCAACTATAGTTTTTATGCCAATTTTTCTTAAAGGAAAAATTGAGAACTTTGGGTGGTACTTCTTGATTGCTTGCTGTATGTATTGCTTGTAGCATTGCTTGCCTTGTTTGGTTCTGAAAGTGTGTCTTTATTTCTTTTTACGACGTTAGAAAACGAGGAGGAAGGAATTGCTGAAGAAGGGTATTGCAACTCCTGTTACTTTCAGGATCAGGACCATCACTTGTACCAAGGCAAGCCATCCTAATGCTTGTTGTATCACTACTTATCATTATCTATCATGCATGTTTTTCACTTCTGAAGTTTTTACAAAACTATACCTTCAAAACTATTTTTGTGTGAATCCTACTACTATTATTAATATTACTAGTATCAGGACTCATAATAATAGTCAACTTGGTATTACCAAGCCCTTAGACACTAAATGGTATATAAATACCATACACCTACTTAAAACTTGAGTTCTTAAATGAACTAAATAAAATGTGTTTTTTTTGTAAACAAATGCCTTAGGAAAGGAAAACCCCGGAGGAAGGGTGAGACCCTGTCTGCCGGAAGGATTGTTATGATGGGAAATTTTATGAGAAATGTTTACAAAAGACACATAACCTAGTCTTCGCTGGACAACCATTATCGTACTGCCACTTTACCCCAATATGGGTAGGGGCTTGATTAAAAACTTGTTAGGGTTAGTATATGTGCTATCTCAAAGGCTATAGGGGATTGGATCCTCCGAACCGAAATGTCGCTAGGAGTGAGTATACGGGACATCTAAAGTGTGGGATTAATTTTCCCTCCGGATGCAGCAGTTGGGTCTCCTGATTGAGCGGTGTGTGACACGGCTTGCCAGGGAGGGAAACCCCAATTGAAGAGATAGTCATGTACTAGCTTGTACAGAGTGGATAGTCAAGACCAGTTATCTGATGTTCTCATAGGTTGGGGACAGTCCATGGTTGTTTCATGGCGGACTCTGGATCTAGTGGAAGTGTGTACACCTCTGCAGAGTAAAACTATTTCGAGATAGCCGCGTCCTCGGATATGGACGGTTGAATGGCCATGTAGCTAGTATTGTGTCAACTTTTCAAAAGAGGTTTTGAAGGAAGGCTTTTGTACCTGAGAGGTACCATGGAGGAATGACTTGGTATCTGTGAGATACCGATGAGAAAGAAACTATCACTAAAAGTTTCTGAAAAGAAAAACTTTCTTTTCCAAAAGAATTATAAAACCTCCAAGATATGTGATATCTATGAGAGCAAAACTACCTTATTTTAAATGATTTTGTTTACAAAGAGGTAAACTTGAAGAATCAACCATGGCAAATCTTTTATCTGTCATGGGTAGCTGAACCATATGTATGGCCTACCCACTCCACCAAATAAGCATGTATGCATTATTGTAAGCTAATAAAGGATGTCTTGTTGAGTACATTCAAATGTACTCATTTGGTTTCGCCCCTGGTATCTACTTATCAGACTACGAGGAGCCACCTCAGGAGGAGTACTATGAGGAGGAGTTCTACGCTGATGGCCCTGCGAGTTAGGATCGTCTCCCAGTCAGCAGCCTGTAGGATGAGGCGTGACTCGGGTTCTACTACGCTATGCTTATCGTCTTCCGCTGTGTTTACTTTGAATGTCTGTCCTGCGTGACAGTTATCAAGAACTTGGTCATGTGACCATTTATGTAAGACTTTATATTCGTGTAATGGATGATGTATTCTGTATGCCAACTACGTATGTTGTTCACGACTGGTTCTTCTGGGATCGTGAATGAATGCATATGAGGGGTTCTGGACCTACCGGTCTGGGGCCTCTACAGCACATTCCTATGGTTTGCCTACATGTTTGATGCTTTATTATTATTATCTGCAATAACCATGTTAGATTATTACATGACCTATGTAATCCATGCAACCCCGTCCATCCATTCCCTCTATGCCTACGGTACTTACCATACTGTTGTTTTCCGCGATTGCTACTGATGTTACTATTTTCCTACTGCTGTTATTTTATTTCTACTGATGCTATGAAACTATTACCACTGATAAATTGTTGCGAGCAAGTCTACTTTCAGGTGCGGCTGAATTGACAACTCAGTTGTTAAGGATAATAAATATTCTTTGGCTCCCCTCGTGTCGAATCAATAAATTTGGGTTTTACTTCCCTCGAAGACTGTTGCGATCTCCTATACTTGTGGGTCATCAAGACTATTTTCTAGCATCGTTGCCAGGGAGCATAGCTTTATTTATTTGATCACTTGATCGTGATATTGTTTGCTGCAATCCATTCATCATGGGAAATGCTCATGATGGAAAAGTTCATATATTACCATCCACTACAAGAAGAGGTACAACTCTGAACACCTCTGTTGCTCTTGATTCACCGTCTGTTATGAGTAAGCTTCTTACTCCACCATATGCTACACGTACTGTTACTTCTGTTGAGTCCGAGAATGTTTCTGATACTTTTGATGATTCTTCTACTGTGCTTGATGATACTGGTTCTCTAGGTCCTTTCCTAGATGCTACTATTGGTAGATCCAAACAAATTAAAAATGCTAAAATTTCTGTTGAAAATATTGGTACACCTGTTAATTCAGCTGAGCTTATTGATGATCTTGATGAAACCTATATTGAACTTAACGATGATTTTATTGAAGAAGCTCGTGATACTACTGGTGCAAGTTCTCTTAAGAGTCTTCTTGCAAAACATGTTGTGAAAAATAAATTTTCTCTTGATGCTAAGTTTGCCACATCTCCCATACACATTATAGACAAGGATTATGATTTCTCTTTAGATTTATCTTATATATCTATTGTTGAGAAGGAATCTTTTTGTGGAACTGAAAGTAAAAGTGCTATGGAACACATGAATGATCTTTCATCTTTGAGTAGTTTATTTTCTTATGATACTAAGCTGCGTACTTATTTTTTTACCAAGTTCTTCCCTTTCTCATTGAAAGATGAAGCTAAAATTTGTCTTAACAATATGTCACCTGGGTCTATTACTGATCCTATGGATTTGGTCAATGCTTTCTTTCAAAAATATTTTCCTACTAGTGCCCAACATGCTGCTGTGCAGGACATCTTTAACTTTGAGCAAATTGAAGAAGAAAAATTGCCTGAATCTTTGATAAGGTTTTGTTCTTTAATAAGAGCTAGCCCTGGATACCCATTACCTAAAAATGATCTCCTAGATATATTTTATAATGGACTAACTGTTGAATCTAGGACATACCTGGATAGTTGTGCTGGTTGTGTTTTCAGGAAAAGAACTCTAGAAGAAGCTGAGGAATTAATGGCTAAAATAGCCAAAAATAATGATGATTGGAATGTACCTGATCCTACACCTACACCAGAGCCAACACCAATACCAACACCCAAAAAGAGAGGGACGATTGAATTAATTGATGAAGTGGTGAAGGAAGCCAATAAATCTCTTAAAGAGAGGGGCATTAAATCTGAAGATGTGAAGAATTTACCTCCTATAGAAGAATTATGTAAGCCTATTCCTCATCCATCAACAATTGAGTTACACTCTCTCCAATACTTTGATAATAGAGATATTCCCTATTCTAAAGCACATGATCAATGCTTAGATGAATTTAATAATTATGTGGTTAAGCAAGACAACTTTAATAGGAGAGTGCAAAATCATCTTATGGAAAACTCTAGAGCTATTGATAATTTGCATGGTATTATTGAGAGAACCTCTAATGATGTTAAAATGCTTGTTAAACATTTTCATATGGTTCAAACTCAAATTGATCAACTCACTAAAGTGCAAAAAGATATGCTAGCTAATGCTTCTAGAGATAAACATGTTTGTGAAATAATTACTAAAAGTGGTGTTTCTACTCAGGACCCCATGTATCCTGAAGGACATCCTAAAATAATTGAACAAGATTCTCAGCAACCTAAAAACAATAGTTCTCCATCTAAGAAAAAGAAGAAGAGACATAAAAATGTTGTAGAATCTCCTAAACCTGTTGAAGATCCTAATAGTATATCTATTTCTAATGTTGAAACAGAAAGTGGTAATGATAAAAGTGATGCTTCTGATAAAGAAGAACATGTATCTGAACTTGAAATGCAAACTAAAACTGCAAAGTATACTAAGAAGGATTTCATTGCTAATAAACATGGTAATGGAAGAGAGCCTTGGGTACAAAAAGCAATGCCTTTTCCTAATAAGAAACACAAATCAAAGGAAGAAGAACATTATAACAAGTTTTGTGAATGGATGAAACCTCTTTTTTTGCAAATCCCTTTGATTGATGCTATTAAACTGCCTCCTTATTATAAATATATGAAACCTATTGTCTCCAACACAAGAAAAATTCCTAATGAGGAAATTTCCACTATGCTTGCTAATTACTCTTTCAATGGCAAGGTTCCAAAGAAGCTTGGAGATCCTGGTATTCCTACTATCCCTTGCTCTATTAAAAATAATTATGTTAGAACTTCTTTATGTGACTTGGGAGCTGGAGTTAGTGTTATGCCTTTCTCTCTTTATAAGAGACTCTCTCTTGAAAAATTGATACACACTAATATATCTTTGCAAATGGCTGATAAGTCCACTGCTATTCTTGTTGGTATATGTGAGAATGTTCCTGTTCAAGTTGCTACTAATTGTTTGATATTAACTGACTTTGTTGTGTTGGAAATGCCCGAAGATGATAATATGTCTATTATTCTTGGGAGACCTTTTCTTAATACTGCAGTGGTTGTTATTGATTGCAATCAAGGAAAAGTAACTTTGAATGTTAATGATAAAGAGCATATTGTTTATTTTCCCAAGAAGATTGATAGAAGATATGGTTTAAAGTCAATTGAAAATATTGAGACCATCAAGATTGGAGAATTTTATTGTCCCATTCCAGTACCACCAAAAGAATATGAAATTATTATGATTGGGACTATGTCTATCAAGGTTGAGATAACATAATTATTTAGTGATTAGCAAAGTTTTGCTTCATATGAAAATTGTTCTGGTAACAAGACTTGGTCACCCTTGTTAACTAAATGATTTTAAATGAAGAGGACAATGTCTTAACTATGTTTTCACCTTCCCCATTATGTTTTCACATGGTTTACTTCTGTTATCCCATTGCTACTTGAGTACAATCATGTTTTCCATCATCCATATTCATGTTTTCATCATGTTTTCACCCTGATTATTGTGGTTATGCATGTTTTCACCACCCATACTTTTGTTTTCACCACTTCCACCTTTGTTTTCCTTGGTTATTTTCCCATTGGAATTTCATAGAACCTCTGTAGTTCTGGTTTTCGTTTTGTTTTCCACCTTTGCACTTCTGTTTTTCTGGTTTTTATTAATTATTAAAATTCTGGAAATACCTCAAAAATAAAGTTTCTCGAAAAATTCCAGAAAAATTATAATAAATTTTTACGTCAAAAATGAGGCACAGAGCCACCTGGGAGACCATAGGGGGACCCACCAGTAAGGTACACCATGGGGTGGCGCGGCCAGACCCCTAGTGGCGCCAGCACATGGTGTGGGGCCCCTAGCCCCCCACTAACTCTCTCCCTTGCCAAACTTCCCTCTCTCACCTTCCAAACTCAACACATTCCCAGGAACCCGAGTTCTTGTTGTTCTTCCTCGAGATTTTTCGATCTCTTTGCTCAGCCCATCATTTGTGCTGAAATTTGGTCCATTTTGTCTCATGTATGTGACTCCTCCGATTATCCAAGTAGAATTTTGTTTAGTGGAGTATTTATTGAGTATGTTGGTACTGTAGGTGACAGCTTATGTGAGTTTGCATGCCTGATTTGAGTAGAAATAATGTAGTTTTGATGCATGTTTAGCTCTCCTATAAGTGCCTATGGTAGTTTCCAACATGAGTTTTTGTGATGATTGCTGAAAAATTTCAGAGATGGAGCACAATGTACATCAACTAAACCAACATGAGTTGGAGTTGCATGAGGTCATGCTCGTGCACCATGAAGAAAGAGTGTTCCCATCAATTTATCCATGTCAGGAATTCATGCGGATTACTGGAATTCTGCAGGATTTCAATACCCTTGTGCACAATGCAGGCTTGGACTGTTTCATTGAGGATGAACCCATCCAACATGTGAAACTAACTATGTCTGTGGTGCAGGATTTTCACTTTAAATGATCTTCAACTAACCCTATGGTCCACTATAAAATTTACAATTAAGTTGTAAACTTGCCTTTTACTGATTTTTGTGCAGCTATCAAGGTACCAGAGTGGGGTTCATGTGAGAACATAAGAGGGCAGCCTAAACCACTGCTGGAATTATATGAGGAGTTTGCCAAGGTAGAAGCTTCATGAGGGAAAGTGGTAAAATACGAGAAATCCAACTCCCAAGCATTCGATACTTTGCTTATTTCATTTCTAAATGTGTGTTAGCTAAAAAAAACTGCCAACAAGCTATCTGTTTATGATTTGGCGTTTATTTCAGCTGCCTTAAGACGTGAGAGGTCTTATAACTTTGGTGCTTTAATTTCTTACCGTCTCTCGCTTAACCGTGAGAACGACGGAATTTGTGGAAGTCTTATTGCCTCGCGCTTGCTATCTTTGCATGGTTTGGAGCCACACCCTCTAGACCTGCAGTTTCCTTTAGAGAGGATGGACCTTGTTTCCATGGTTCAACATAATTTTATTTCTACCCATGCTCACTTGCACAATTTATCTTTTGAAATAACCTTCTCCAAGCATTCCAGGTGGGGAGTGACTAAAACTGTTAGGAAAGTACTTTTGCCTGCACCTCTTTTGTTTAATCTTAATGATAGGCAAGGATGTATGCTTTCTGAGAGTGAGATGGGCACATACATTGAGCACCACCCCCAGCAAGGGGAGGATGCCGGAGAGGGGGACGATAGTGAATTCGTCCAGCCCTTCGACACAACAGGGATCCCGTACCAGCAGCCTGGTTATGACTATGCGCCGCTGCGTCATCTTCCTCTTGGGCGCCTGAGTACGACCATGCGAGGGATGACCCACCACAGTGGGGATATTTCATGCGCCGTGATTGATCTTCACTTATGACCAAAGGCTAAGCTTGGGGTTCGGTTGGTTCTTTGTATATCCATGTTTTCGTTTGTTTTCGTTTTCTTTTGCTTCTTTCGTCTCTCTTTGTTTTATTCTTTTATTCTTGTTTTCCAAAACACAAAAATACCAAAAATATTTATGTTGTTTCTCTTTGTTTGCTTCTTTAGTTTCTTTTGTTGGTTTGCTTTCTTTTCTTGTTTCGGTTTAGTATTCAAAAATCCAAAAATATTTTGCTTTGTTTGCTTGTTCTTTCTGTTCTTGTTTTAATTCGAAAACCCAAATATTTGTTGTTGTTCTTTGGTTTTGTAAAGTTTGTTGCAGAGTTCACGGGACTTCCGTGTCTCCACTCGAGCTTGATTATCATTCTATATTATTCAATCCACAAGTGAAGAGCAGTAATGATGATTTAAGACAATCCAAGTTGTGGTGACAGGCTGGTATAAACTCTGTTTTTTTTATTTTTGTACATATACTCGTTGTGTGAACATGCTTAGTCCGTTCATGTAAGGTGTATGTTATTTAATTGATGCTTAGTAGTTTTTGCTCTCACGTGTTAGTTCCAACTTATTAATATAAGATAGCATGCCGTATGAATGTTTGCTTGCATTGTTTTATTCATAGAAGGGTATGACATTGTGATATCTCCCTCTGTTTGTTTCGCTTGAATTGACTTGGCACATGCTCACGCATGCTATGACTAAAAAAAAGTCAATTAAGCGTCGATGATTTATTTTTCCTCAGAGTATTTGTATCATTTTTATGCCCCTGTTAATTTTGTTTTGTCGCAAGAATGATTATGACAGTTGTTGCTCTCTTGATTGTCGCTCCCTGTCTATTGCTAGCCTTCACCTGTACTAAGTATGAGCTCTACTCGTGCATCCAAACCCCAAAAAACCAAAGTTTGCCAAATGTGTCCACCATACCTAAATATATACTACCTCCGTTCCTATGAATAAGGCGCACACGCATTTCAAGACAAACTTTGACCGAAAGATTTGAGTAACAATATCTTGACTATATAGTGAAAATTTGACATTATTAGATTCCTATTGAAAAACACTTTCTAATGATACTGATTTTATACCAAATACTATTATATATATATGGATTAATTCTTGATCAAAGACAAATCTTGAAAAGCGTGCATGCCTTATTCATTGGAATGGAGGGAATATATGGTATTTAACCGCCACTCTAAGTAAATTTCTCGTGTGCTACCTTTAAAACCTTAAAAAAATTATTCCTGTTTTGTGCCCCTATTTTAGCTGATGAGGACGTAAATAGAGAATCTTTATCTCACTTGTTGATTGGATTTCACACCCTGGACTAGTGGCTTCATCCGCTTATCTAATGATAGAAGAGCCGGCAGCGGGGTGCCCAGCCCCAATGTAATAGAAAAAATTCTCTTCACTATTTTTTACCTTGATTTATCAGTCAAAGCATAATTGTGTAAACAAAAGAGAAAGAGGGATGACCTTCTACCCAGATGTGTCCTTCTATTGGATCCGCTCTTGTGAAGTCTAGTTGGCTTGTGACGTACTGTATTGTATGTTTACCATTCGTTCACATAAGCATACACCTCTCTTAAAAATGTTTTCAATACCCCTGTTTAATAAAATAAAAGCTCTAGCACATGAGTTAATTCCTGCTTCCCTCTGCGAAGGGCCTTTCTTTTATTTTCATGTTGAGTCTTGACCTTCTCGCTTTATGCACTTTCTTGAGAGCCTGGCTGTTATTCTTCGTGTAATGTGCTTGTCCCAAAACACGGTTGATAGTGGTATAACTTTGATGATTGTATCTTTGATATCTTTATTTCTATTCTTCATTTGAACTTCAGAGGTGCCCTGGCATTTATGTTTTGCTCCACTATGAAGGGCAAGCGAGTACACTTTATCATACCCTATTATGAGCATTGCAATCATTCCGATTGATTGCTTCATGTTGTCTATTCTTAGTTTGTTAGCATCTTCACATGGTTTGCATAACTGATGGGTAACTTTTATTTTCCATACATCTTATTATGAATTTCCTTAGCACTTGATCATGTAGTGAGTATATTTACATCATATGAAACAAATGTGTTCGTAAAAGTCTTTTATCGCACTCAGTTGTCACTGAATTGCTTGAGGACAAGCAATAAGCTAAGCTTGGGGGGAGTTCATACTTCCAAAACGTATCTCCTTTTCCGAACACTTTTCTTATTGTTTTCTTCTAAACTTGTGAGTTTTGGATACCACTAACACGGACTAACGCTGTTTTCAGTATAATTACCTTGGTGTCTCGTTTTTGTGCAAAAAAATCAACTTTCGGGAAAATGCCCAGAAAATATCTCATTGGCCCTAAAACACGAGAAGACCCCTGTCGTGGGATAATCACGGCAGACGTTACCTGGGGTAACTTACTTTGGGGCAAATCAACTCTGGTGTTTGGGAGAAGTTTTAGCTCGGGGGAAATCATGTTATCTAGTGATCTAGTAGCTCGGCTTCAATGTCGTCGAGTCTCCGATCTAGGGTTACAACTATCATCTCTCGTGTTACAAGGATACTCGAATATCTGGTGAAACTCTTCTGTCTTTCTCTGCCAAGGAGCCGGTTTATATCTTACCCGTCTCTCTGGCTTCCTATACAAGGCATACCCGGTATCCTACCCGGAACTGCATACAACCCTAAGTTTCCTAATCATGATCCTCAAGGTACGGGTTACAAGACCTACGCTCCTCCTTGGGCCTTCTAGAAACTCTTTCACCTTGGGCTGGGTTTCACTTAGGCATGAACATACCGGGTTACCATCTCCCCATCAGTAGTCCCCAGAAGAGCTTGTGCTTCCAGGATCAACCATGAAGCGCACGCTATTCCCTGCAAAACAATAAACATTCAAATACATAATATACCGGGTTATAATTCTTTTGATTGTAGCTAGGCCTGCTCTTTAAGCGGTTCATATAATAACTTGGTTCTTCCCGAGCCAAGGCACCATTTCCCGGGTCAACACTCCGAGGAAACGTGAGAAGTCCCGGCCTCCGTACCGTTATCAGTTAATCCGAATAACACGCATGTAATCTACCTCAATCTCGATCAGATATCTCGCAACAGATACTTTGATTCCTATCCCCAAATATCCGGGCCGGATTACCTTCCTTCCGGAAAAAATTCACTTACCGCTCAAACTTATGGTTTTTCCCCCCGCGCCTATAAATTGGCCTCCAGGGGTCAACCCTAGATCTACTGGCCATTTCTCCTTCTTCTTTCTCTCCTTACTCCGCCTCTGCGCCCGCGAGTCCCAAATATAGCTCGCGCCACCGGAGCTGCGCCGCCAGAGCTGCGCCGCCGCCCGCAAGGTCGCCACCGGTCGCCGCCATCAGCGCCCACAAGGCCGCCGTCAGACGCCGCCGTCAACGACCGCGAGCGAGCCCCATTCGCGCCGCCGGAGAACTCGAGACGCCGCCACCGCTAGCAAATTGCCGCTGCGCATCTTCTCCAATAATCCGTCCAGTATGTCCCTTAGATCCAGATCCCTTTTCTTCAATTTCGCGCGAATACTTTGGATCGAATCTCAGCCACTAGTTATCCACTATTTCTTCATTAGCTTGGCATACCTTTGTAATCCCCAATCTCACGTTCTTCCACGGCTTGCGCTTAGCTAAATCCACTTCTATACCCCTTACAAATGTTTAGCACACCTTGGCGATTTGCAATCTCATATTTTTTCACCGTGTGTTCTTGGCTAGATCCGCTTTCTAGATCTTGCAAGTACCCAGTTGTTTTACTTTTTCCTCTTCTTGTTATATCGGATAGCTGCGCTCTTCAAGTTTCTCAATATTCACCCATTTTCATTTTACCTCCTTTTAGATCTACACTCCATGTCTCCTAAGGCTAGGGCCAAGTCAAAGGGCAAAAACCCAACCGGAAAGCAAAAGCCAATTGGGCGAAATCGACTGTCACGAAAGCCAAGCTTGACGAGCTGGCCGAGTCGGGTGTCTTGCCCACCCAGTCAAAAATCCACTGGAGGATACCCGGCGAAGAGACCCGGCCTTCACCAGGCCTGGATGAAGTGGTGGTCTTCGTCGAGCACGTGATCCGGGGTTTCCGCCCCCCGGGTCACCCTTTCTTCCGGGAACTCCTGGATCACTACAAACTCCGGGTATTCGATATCGGCCCGAACTCTATGCTTAACATCTGCCACTTCATAGTCCTTTGTGAAGCTTATTTACGAATTCCTACCAACTTAGCCTTATTTCTTGAACTCTTTCAATGCAAACCCTGCCGGGAGAGCGGTGATGGGGCCCTCCTAGTTTGTGCAGGAGTCTCAATTAAGAGACGTAAAAACTCTCTGATGCCGACTCTTAGCCTCCACACACATGTAAAACACTGGCAGAAAACCTACTTCTACTGCCAAGACACCTCTTTACCCGGCGAGAAGGCATTGCCGGGTTTCTCTGATGACACTCTTTCCTTGTCCGATAATCTGAACTCTTTCGCACCCGAAGCCGATAGGCAATCTATCCAGCCTCTTCTTCATAAGCTCGCTGTGCTTTCTGCCCAAGGTCTTATTGGTCTTAATCTGATAAAGACCTGGGTTAGCTGCCGGATCCAGCCTAACAGCACCCGATCCAGCCTAACAGCACCCGATCCAAACTCATGTGCGACTATTCTGGGCATGTCACTGATTCTCTCCGATACTCGGAGAAAACTTACCCGGCTGCTGATATGAACAAGATCATGAAGACCTTCTTAGCTGAGAAACTTGATGTTAGCAAGAACATATCCGGGCTTAACCCCTTCACTCGCTCTAACCCGGCTCCTCCAGTAAGAACCGGCTTAATCTCTTTATCCGACTGATATCTCTTATGCATATATACTAACCTTTGTCTCTGTATTTCTTACACAGGAAGACGATGAATTCTGGAAGATAGTCACCCCTCCCCCTTCAGAAAACTCGGAGGAGGACGAGGAGCCGACTGATAGTGATGAAGGTAAAACCGGGTCTTATATTTACACTTACCTTGTTAACTTGTTAGACCAAATCTTCTCCTTTTCCAACAATGCTCCTCATTTACCAGAGCTAGAGGACAAGGAAGACACCCAGTCGGAAGAGAGTGAGGCTGAGCCGGAGGCGGAGATTGGGGCGAAAAGGAAGACCCGGAGTGTTGTTTTCAAGGTGCCCTATTCCTCCATGACCTCCAAGCCGTACTCGTATGCCAATATGTGCGAACTTAACCAGCGTCTAACCAATTCATCATACCGGAAGGAACCTGCCCCAACCAAACGAAGGGTAACCCGGAATTCCCCGGGTGACGATCCTCTTCACCCGGGTATCCCTTCATCACCCACTCGCCGAGCCGGTACTTCCCAAACTCGTACATCCCATATTCCTCGAAGATATCCTTCTCCGAATCACCCATTAGCCGGACAACTTAGTGTCTCACTTTTCGATTCTTTGTAAGCATCTTCCGGGTCCAGCAACGATGTCCCACCGGATTTCTTCGTGAATACAGTGTAATTCATTTTCCTTGCTAGTCAATACACTACTATTTTCCACGTCTTTCGTTTACTATCTACTAACTGCTTCTTTTTATTTCTCAGGGCCAAGGTTACACTTAGTGACCCTGAAGATATGAACATCGATAACCCGGCTATGGAAAACCCGGAGAACGTTGTGGAGCCCACAGCTGGTGGTGAAGAAGGAGAAGAACAGCTGGACAACCCTGTTGACCAGGAGGCCGAGTTTCCCCTGCCAACACATCAGCCGGCCGATGATGATGTCGAGTTTCTGGGATCACAGAGGGGTGTCCCTGCTCCCAACACTCAGGCAACCACAGTCGACCCGCTGAAACAGGAAAGGACCCCGCCATCGGGTAACCAGAACCCAAGCTCCTCCAGGCCAAATTTGAGTGTCCTTGACTTCGAAGGATTGCTAGATGAGCTTTTCTCCCTGAAAACCAATGAGAGAGACATCCTCGAGTCCCTAGCTGCTGAGCATCAGGTAAATCTACTGATATTATTTGCATACTCATCTAGTCCCCAAGTTCCGGGTGAACAATACATAGTTTACTCGGTACTTCCATAGCTATATGTCCATCCATACTCGGCTTTTACACTGTAACCGACTAACATATCCTTGTCTTATTTTTCAGGCTTATGTGACCCGGTCGGAGGAGATCTTGGCAAAAACCAACGAACTCCTCCGAGTCGAGACCAAACTGCGAGAGGAGCTGGAGGTCGAGGTGAAGGATCTTTCCAAAGACTGCAAGAAATACAAGAGAAAGCTCCACCAAGCTGAGGACTTACTGAAGAAACTGTCAGCCTCTATTGCCGACACTTACCGCTCCTTACTTGGTAAAAGAACTTAACTTCCTGACTAAGACTTGGATTTCTCACTTAATATGATCTATGACCCGGATCTTACCACTTTACTTTTCCTTTTACTCTGCATGTCTGGGTGACAAAGCTGATGATGAAGATGACATAGAGAAGTTGAAGACCCTGAAGGCCGTGATCCGGCAATTTTCTGCGGGCACCAAGTGTACCCTTGAGGCCATAAGGTCGCCTGGTGGTTATGGAGGTGTTTCCCACATGCTTGACGTGTACTCCACGGTCCCTGCTTGGATCGATCACTGGAAGCGCTCAGCATGCCGGGTTGGGGTAACCCGCGGCCTTGCCTTGGCCAAAGCCTATTTTCCTAGGCTTGAGCCGGCAACGCTCGTGAATGGGTTCCCCGAGTTTAACAATGACGGCTCAAGATTCTCGGCTAAGGACTACAAGTATATCCACGCTCAGGTACGTCACTCCGCAAGCCTGATAGCCGATAAGCTGGATGTGAACAGGCTCACCCCACCGTACAATGCTGAAGACAAGCCGGTCCCGTCTGCTCTCCCGAAGCCCTTTGACATGCTAGCCCAGTGGAAGGAGGAGGATGCCAAGAGGAAGGCCGAGGCCGACACTGCGCCATCCACGTCTACCCCGATTGTTCCTCCTCCAGCTCATGCTGATGCCGCAACTGACCCGGACATAGAGGCAGGGAAGAACACAGAGGAGAACGTCGAAGACCCGGCTACCAAGGCTGCTGCTGAGGACTCGGCTATGGATGCCGAGTGAAGTTTTTATCATTTCTCGCCCTCAAACACTTATTCGGCCAATAGGCATGGTTGTAATATGCCTGATACAATTATTTGTTTAATAGTGCGCCTGTGCACTTTTGATACAATTTCCTCGGTTTGTAATACGTTTAAACTTTAATGGCTTTGATGGCCCTTTTGGCCATCCACCTTGATATGCTTTCTCCAGTCTTAAGCTTTTTGCCGCTTTTCTGATATTTTCTCTTTTTCCCCATCCATGAGACTCGGTTTCTGGGTCTCAGGGTTTTTGACTGTGAACTTTTTGCTTTTCAAGCACCCAAGTCCCCAAGTTCCCAAGACTCAGATTTTTGGGTTTCAAGCTTGATGGCTAAATAGTTTGTTGCTTTTCTCAAATTCACAAGTCCCAAAGTCCCCAAGACTCGGTTTTTTGGGTTTCAAGCTCAATAGCTAAACAATTTGTTGCTTTTCTCAAATTCCCAAGTCCCCAAGACCCAAATTTCCGAGCCTAGGGATTTGTAGTTTTTAAGAAAAAGCTACCTGTTTTTGCCAGGGCCCAAAGTATATATCTACCATATAAATTTTGAAGCAATGCATAATACATTGCGAGTTTCCAGCTGTAGCCTTTTACTCCGCATAACTTGTGGTTTGGATGACCCTTTTGATCCTCTTTGTTGTAAGCCAGCTTTCGCGTGGATATTCAGTGCTGCTATAACTGTATAAAAACAGGGTCAGGCAAGTCCCAATGGGCATCATGACTGATTGTGATTACACGTTAGCAAGACACGCCACATTATTGCGAGTCACATCAAGCTTAAACAAGAGAAATCAAGAAAGTTTGGCTCTGTTGTCCAGTTATAAGATTGGAACCGTACTTATTGCAAGTAATCGTCCCTCATAACTTAATGACATCATGGCCGGGTCTTTAGATTATAGCTGTGCTATTCAAGCAATCAGCCCCCAAGGCCTATGTATGTAATCTATGAAAATTTTAAACCTAGTAAACATAAAAATTAAGAACAAACTAACAGAAAATAAAAAAGAAAGTAATATCATAGTTTAACCATCTCTTTATTGATATGAGAAAAGTTAGGTCAGCAAGCCGCCTCATTAAAAACCCTCCAGTCCCCTTAGGTACCCTGGATAGGAAAAGAGTGCGTCTGAAACTGCTGCCTGTTACATCGTGTAATTCAACTTGTAAACCTAGCCTATGCTAAGTGTAGTAGGGACGTAGCTGAGCCACGTTCCATGGTCTTTCCCTCTCTTGCATAGATGAAGTGGTATGTGCGGTATCATTAACAGTATCCGACTCTTTCCTTGCATCTATCAAGTAGTATGATCCATTGTGCAAATTCCGGCTGATGACGAAAAGGCCTTCCCATGGTGGAGATAACTTGTGCTTTCCTTCCTTTGACTGTACTAGGCATAGAACCAGGTCTCCTTCCTGGAAAACCCGGGTTTTGACTCGCCGACTGTGGTATCGCCTCAAATCCTGTTGATATATAGCTGATCTCTCCAAGGCTTGCTCTCTGTGCTCTTCTAACATGTCCACGGCAGCCTGCCGGGTCTTCTCGTTCTCCACCTCAAGATAAGCCTGATGGAGGGATAATAACCCGGTAGGCCAACTCCAAGGTGTAACCCGGCCCAAGGGACACGGCGCAGGATCCGGCTAAGGATAATGAAACTTCTGGAAGGCCCAAAGTTTGTAGGCCTCGTAACCCGGATTGTGGGTTGCGGTAAGGAAAGCTAGGGTTTGTAAGCAGTGTTCGGGTAGGATTCCGGGTGCGCCTTGGAGGGCAAGTCAGGAGGGTGCGGTGCTTTATAAACCGACCCCTACGTCTAGTTTGGAGAGATCTAAGAACCCTAGCAACATCGTGTGATATCGAGCATCAAGTGTAATCCCAGAGTTGAGTTATTATATCAAGATCGGAGACTCGGCGACTTTGATTGCCGGCTACCAGATCGAATTGCACCATGTTCTCCTCTGAGCTAAACCCTCTCCCAAATACCTGTGTCGTCTTGCCCCAAGATCAGTTACCCCCGGTAACATCTGCCGTGATTATCCCACGACAGTTGGCGCCCACCGTGGGGCCTGCGTCCAAAGGTGTTTACATCACGGGAGAAGCTCGGAAGGGCATGGAGAATCTTGTCATCGGCGAAATCTACATCGACCACGAAGGAGAAAAGATGGTGGACGATTCCGGCTGGGGGCCAGAATCGGATCACCTCGAGTCCGGATCTATATTGACGATCGGCCGGATCAACATCTTCATCGGCACGGTACGAACGACTAATTTAAAAGGACAATATCATGTGCATACTACAGGAACTTCCAGCAGGAACGAGAAGACATTAAAGCAAGCGGCAAACTCGATTTCGTTGGCCGCGCCGGGACATCTCAGATGGGCGGAACAAGAGGTAACATGGAGTAGAAAAGACCATCCGGAGAAAATAGAGCGTCCAGTAGTCTTGGCATTGGTGGTTGCTCCACAGGTTAATGGTTACGAATTGAAGAAGGTCCTGATGGACGGTGGAAGCATCATCAACATCCTTTATTGGGAAACCTTCTTACGGATGAGTCTCAAAGAGTCTCAGTTACAAAAAAGTTCGACAATCTTTCATGGGATCGTGCCAGGTCACTCGGCGAGCCCCGAGGGAAGGATCACCTTGGAAGTTGCTTTTGGAGAATCGACGGATAATTATCGAATTGAGTGGCTCACGTTCGAGGTGGTCAAATTGCGCAGTCCTTACCACGCACTGTTTGGGAGGCCGGCTTACGCCCAATTCATGGCTAGGCCATGCTACGTGTATTTGCAGCTGAAAATCCCGGGCCCTAAACGGACCATCACTATACATGGGAACCGGAATGTAGCGGCCGAGTGCGACGAAGGAGATTCAGTTATGGCCGAGCAGGCGTGCAGGAAGGAAGAGCTCGAATATTACCGGTCTCTAGTAAATCCGGACGATAGAACAGCCTTGAAAAAGCCGAATACTGAGGATGAGAGAGCAAAATTCAAGGCAGCGCAAGACACCAAGAAGATAGATTTTGTCGAAGGGGATTCTACTAAGCAGTTTACCATAGGGTCTAACCTGGGAAAAGAGCAGGAGGGAGCGCTCGTGGAGTTTATTCGCTCGAATGCAGATGTGTTTGCCTGGACACCTAGCGACATGCCGGGTATCCCTACAGAATTGGCTGAGCACAGTTTGCATGTGGATCCCAAGTCCAGGCCCGTGAAGCAAGGTTTGAGGAAAATGAATGAGGAAAGAAGGAAGGCTATAGGCGACGAGATCGCTCGGCTATTGGCAGCCGGCTTTATCATGGAAGTATTTCACCCGGATTGGTTGGCTAACCCGGTTCTGGTGATGAAAAAGACCAACGAGTGGAGGATGTGCATTGACTTCACGAGTCTCAACAAACATTGCCCAAAGGATCCGTTCGCGCTGCCAAGGATAGATCAGATTATAGACGCAGTAGCTGGAAGCGATCTGTTATGCTTCCTGGACGCATATTCCGGGTATCATCAGATTAAGCTCAAAAGGGAGGATTGGGAGAAAACATCATTCATAACCCCTTTTGGGGCCTTTTGTTATAAAACTATGACGTTTGGGTTGAAGAACGCTGGCGCAACTTACCAACGGTGTATTCAAAAGTGCTTTGAGGACCAAATCGGACGTAACGTCCATGCCTATGTGGATGACGTGGTCATCAAGACTAGGAAGGCGGAGACATTTATCGATGATCTAAAGGAGACGTTCAAAAACTTGAGGAGGTACCAGATGAAGCTTAACCCGACAAAGTGCGTGTTTGGAGTTCCAGCTGGGAAATTACTCGGCTTCATAGTTTCCGAGAGAGGAATCGAGGCAAATCCGGATAAAATCAAGGCCATCCAGAGCCTGAAAAAACCGGAAAATTTGAAGCATGTTCAAAAGCTCACGGGCTGCGTAGCAGCCTTGAGCCGATTCATATCCAGACTCGGAGAAAAAGCAATACCATTGTACCGGCTCTTGCGGAAATCAGATAAGTTCGTGTGGGATCAAGAGGCGGACGAGGCATTTGAGGCACTAAAGAAGCAGTTATCTGAAGCACCAGTACTAGCGGCGCCGGGTCCTAAAGAACCTATGTTACTATATGTGGCAGCTGGCCCCCGAGCCGTCAGTGCAGTAGTTGTTGTGGAACGCCAAGAGGATGGGAAAGGATACCCGGTTCAGAGGCCGGTTTATTACGCCAGCGAGGTATTATCAGAAGCAAAGCAGCGCTATCCACATTGGCAAAAGTTGGTGTTCGGGGTCTTTATGGCCAGCCGGAAGCTGAAGCCGTATTTCCAAGAACATCCCATAACAGTGGTTAGTTCAATACCAATGTCGGATATCATCAGAAACTCGGACGCGACGGGAAGAATAGCCAAATGGGCGATAGAGATGGGGGATTATCATATCAACTACGAACCCAGGTCAGCAATCAAATCTCAAGCTTTAATTGATTTCGTTAACGACTGGACACATACAGGCATGACTGCAACGGTTCCAAATTCCGAGTCATGGATCATGCACTTCGACGGATCAAAGCAGTACGAGGGATCAGGAGCTGGGGTGGTGCTAACATCACCCAAAGGAGACAAATTGAGTTACGTGCTACAAATTCACTTCGACTGTTCCAACAACGTGGCCGAGTATGAGGCCCTATTGCATGGCTTAAAGGTAGCCAAAGAGATGAACATTAAGAGGATACGATGCTTCGGAGATTCGGACCTTGTGGTACAGCAGGTGTCAGGAACGTGGGATAGAAAGGACGCAACTATGGCAGCATACCGCAGGGAAGTTGATAGGGTTGCAGGATGTTTTTCCGGGTATGAGGTGGAGCATATAGACAGAAGAAAGAATGAGGCAGCCGACGCCCTCGCCAGACTCGGCTCGCGCAGAGAGCCGGTTCCACCTAACGTTTTCCTGGACGAATTATGGCGTCCATCAGTTAAAATCGAGTCAGAGGAGGAATTGGCAAATCAAGACCCGGAGTCAGGACTCGTAGCCACTGTACGTGCTATTCCCGAGTGGACAGAACCGTTTTTGGCCTACCTATCACGAGGCGAGTTACCACAACAGGAGGTATTAGCAAGGCAAATTTTGAGGCGAGCAAAGGGATATTCTATCATCAATGGGGAATTGTACAAGAGAAGTGCAGCAGGAGTCTTTTTGCGCTGCGTAGCGCCGGAAGAAGGCAGACAGATTCTCAAGGAAATCCATGAAGGCGACTGTGGACATCATGCGTCCACAAGGTCTCTTGTGGCTAAAGCTTATCGACACGGGTTTTTCTGGCTCACGGCCCTAGCGGATGCGGAACGATTGGTAGCAAGGTGTGACGGATGTCAAAGGTACGCTCGCCAAACCCATGTGCCGGCTATGGAATTGCGGACTATCCCGTTAACTTGGCCGTTTGCCGTCTGGGGTATGGACATGGTTGGCCCCTTTCATATGTCACCATGCAAGAAGACACATCTTTTGGTGGCTATTGATAAGTTTACCAAGTGGGTTGAGGTTATGCCAGTTACTAATTGCGAAGCAGCTACAGCAGTCAAGTTCCTGAAAAGGATTATCTACCGGTTCGGGTACCCCCACAGCATAATTACCGACAATGGAACCAACATGTCCCTTGGTGAGATGGAGAAGTTTTGTGGCAACAATGGAATCCGGCTCGATGTGGCATCAGTGGCTCATCCCTAGGCCAATGGACAAGTGGAGAGGGCAAACCAAGAATTGCTTCGCGGATTAAAACCACGATTGCGAGTTCCCTGTGTCAGGGCTGCTGGTGCATGGGTCGAAGAACTTCCTTCTGTGGTTTGGGGTATCAACACTACACCTAACAGATCCACTCAGATGACACCCTTCTTCATGGTCTATGGTGCGGAAGCAGTGTTACCGAGTGACATTATTCACGATTCGCCTAGAGTATCAGCTTACGTCGAAGTAGAGAACGAAAAAACCCGGCAGGACGCCGTAGATATGTTAGAAGAGCAAAGAGAACAAGCCCTGGAAAGATCAGCCATATATCAGCAAGATCTACGGAGGTATCATAGCCGGCGTGTGAAGACCCGCGTATTCCAGGAAGGAGACTTGGTTCTGCGCCTGGTACAGTCAAACGAAGGAAAACACAAATTATCACCACCATGGGAAGGACCATTTATCATAAGCCGGAGTCTGCATAACGGATCATATTATTTGATAGATGCAAGGGAAGAGTCGGCTACATTCAACGACACCGCACACACCACTTCATCTATGCAAGAAAGAGATAGACCATGGAACGTGGCTCAGCTACGTCTGTATTATACTTAGTAAAGACTATATTGGCAAGTGGAATTGCACGATGTAATAGGCAGCAGGTTTTCTGACGTACTCTTTTCCTATCCAGGGTACCTTTGGGGACTGGACGGGTTTTTAATGAGGCGGCTTGCTGACCTACATTTTTCATATCAAGTAAAGAGATGGTTATCAAGAAAAGAGATGGTTGTTATCAGGTTATGTATTCTCAGTACGATGCGTATATCTAGGTCTTGGGGGCTGGTCGCTTAAATAGCACAGTTACAAACTCAAAGACCCGGCCATGATGCCTATGAGTTATAAGGGCCGATTACTTGCAAACGAGTACGGCTACAATCTTATAACCGGACAAAGAAGTCCAAATTTCTTGGCTATTCTTACTTAAGCTCGATGTGACTCGCATTAAAGTGGCATGATTTGTTCGCTTACGATGGCAGTTAGTCATGAAACCCGACGGGGATTGGCTGGCTACGTCTTCGTATTGATGTAACAACATGGTATCCACGCGAAAGCCGGCTTACAGTACAAGACAGTCAAAAGGGTCATCTAAACCACAAGTTATGCAGAGTACAAGGCTGAATAGCTGGAAACTCAACGACTATTAAGCATAACTTCAAAACCTATGTGAAACAACTCGTGGATCTTTGTGAAAATAGCAATAAGCATTTTGTTCCCTTTTCAAGATCAAGTGTCCTAGACTCGGCAATCCGGGCCCGGTAGCTTGAAATCTTGAAAAGAGAAAAACTGGCTTACTTGTATAGTTGCAAAAATCCAAATATCCGAGTCTTGGGGACTTGGGGACTTCGAAGCAAAATCCGCTTGTCAATACCCATGAGACCCGGAAATTGAGTTTTCACAAAAGGAACAATAAATAAAACCAGATATCGAGAACAGATGAGTTTAAACTTAAAAAGGCCGGAACAGGCATCGAGTATATCAAGGCCTTAGCGTGCATTACAAAATCCTGGTGAAAAAATATCAAAGGTGCACAGGCGCACCGCCCAAAATATGACTGTTTCAAAAAGTATGTCGACCGACTGGCGCTTAAGAAGAGGCATTGGAAACCATATATCACTCGGCGTCCATCTTGGCCTTACCCTTGCCATCATTGGTGGTAGCAGCAGCACCCGGATCGGCGGTACCAGCCCCTGCAGGGGGCGGAACGACTGGTGTTGAGGCAGCAGGAGCAGAGCCGGCTTCAGCTTGCTTCTTGGCAGCCTCCGCCCTTATCGCAGCAGCTTCCTCCTTCCACCGAGCCAGCATGTCATACGGCTCAGGAAGATCCGACTTAATTACTTTATCGGCAGAATCATATGCTGGAACAAGTATGTTAACATCCAGTTCATCACCAATTACGCTGGCCGGGTAACGGACCTCCTTCTGGACGGCCTGAAAATCCTTTACTGAAAACTTGGATCCGTCAAGCTTGAACTCTGGGAAGCCTCCCATAAGCCTCGCTAGCTTGAGCTTGGGGAGATAAGCTTTCGCAAGTGCAAGCCCCCGGGTCACTCCAACCCGGCAAGATGAGCGCTTCCAGTGCCGAATCCACTCGGGAACAGTGGATAGGGCGTCCAACAGCCTTTTCAGATCAACATGTCCTCTGCCCGGCCACCGCAACTCATCAAGGATCCATCTGGTTCCGGCACATAGTTGCCGGATAGCGCTATTCATGGTTTTCAGCTTGGCCATGTCATCTTCTTCCGGCATGGTTTCGTCCGGGCCTGAGGAAATGGAGACATAAGTCGGGAAACTATTGCTATCTATCAAAAAGATAAACCGGAGGAGGAAACGTA
Source organism: Alopecurus myosuroides (assembly GCA_028641055.1). NCBI lineage: Eukaryota > Viridiplantae > Streptophyta > Magnoliopsida > Poales > Poaceae > Alopecurus > Alopecurus myosuroides. The sequence continues at coordinate 190,578,017 of CM054060.1, read as the reverse complement.
CCAAGTAAAGCACGATATGTGTCTGATATTTGGACGGAAAGGCTTGTTAGGTCATCTTCTGCCCGGTGAGCCCTTTTCCTATATTTTCTCATTATCAACTTATTCCTCCTAGACTCGGCCTCGGCTGCCTCACGTAAAGCTACCTCCTTTTCGATGAGCTTGGTGGCGCCCGCTAGTTTTTCCTCGGATTGAGTTACGAAAGCCTGCATGCATGCAAACAAAGGATCAGTTGGGTAGAGGAATAAGTTATCAGTCGCTTGTATAACAAAGTCCCAAGTAAATTATGAATCAATTCACTCGGAACTTGGGACTGGATAAAGGCATAAGCAATATTAGTCGGATTTACCTCGTGTTTGGCAATCAAAGCTCCCAAGATGTTCTCTTCATTGGACCTTAAAGTGCGAAGGGTTTCTAGCATCTGGGTAAAGATCAGTTCCTCGGATCGAGCACCGGAAGAGCCGGCAGCTTGGTCGTTTGGTGGGGGGGCTCTCCCCGCCCTTGGAGTTGAGACCCGGACAGTTTGGGTGGCCGGGTTGGGAGAACTCATCCTTGTATCTAGAACTTCGATCTCCTCGTCTACTGGTTCCGATGAGGAAGGAGATCCGGCAGCTCGGGGAAGTGGGTTGTTCAGAGGGCCTTGTTCCTGATTATTCGCTGTATCATCGCCAGTCGCGGCGTCCGCATGGTCGGTCGGTTTCTCCGCCTGATGGTTATCTGCTTCTATATTTTCCGGGTCGCTAACGACGGCTTGAGCGCTAAAAGAAAGATGAGAAAAAGCGGCTATTAGTGATGATGGAGGCTTGAGTGGAAACTTGTTAAGCATAAAAGGAAATCATGTAGCGTAAACTTACCCGGCGTTCACGGTATAATCAGGCGGGAGCTCTGATGGGGGGATAGTAACCCGGTAGGCCCACTTCAAGATATAATCCGGCCCGAGGTGTGCTGAGCGATACCCGGCTAGGGGTAAAGAGATTACCGGAAGGCCCAAAGGCTTGTGAGATTCGTAACCCGGATTGTGGGCTGCGATAAGAAAAGTTAGGGGTTTGTATGTGGAGTTCGAGTAGGACTCAAGATGTGCCTTGAAGGGCAAGTTAGGGGTGTACGGGTGCTTTATAAACCGGCCCCTAGGTTTAGTTTGCCAGAGATTCAAGTCATAGTTGTAACACCTGTTATCGAGTATCCAGCATAATTCATATTGAGATCCGGCGAGTTATTTTCTGGTTCCTAGATCGCTTTCGCCATGTCTTCCTTCGAGCTAAACCATCTCCCGAATACCTGTGTCGACTTGCCCCAAGATCAGTTACCCCCGGTAACATCTGCCGTGATTATCCCACGACAGTTGGCGCCCACCGTGGGGCCTGCGTCCAAAGGTGTTTACATCACGGGAGAAGCTCGGAAGATCATGAAGAACTTTGTTGTCGGCGAGATCTACTCTGATGACGAAGGAAAAAGGATAGTGGACAATTCCGGGTGGGAGTTGGAGCCGGAGCGCCTCGAATCCGGGTCCGCGGTATCGATTGGCCAAATCAGTATCTTCATCGGTATGGTACGTACGCTCAATTTAAAAGGACAATATCATGTGCATGTTACAGGGACTTCCAACAGGGACAAAAAGGCGTTAAAACAGACAGAGAATTCAGTTTCCTCGGCCACTCCGGGGTACTTGAGATGGGCAGAGCAGGAGGTAACATGGAGCAGAAGGGATCATCCGGAAGGAATAGAGCACCCTGGAACCCTGGCGTTAGTAGTCTCGCCACAGGTCAATGGTTATGAATTGAGAAAGGTATTGATGGACGGAGGGAGCAGCATCAACATCCTATATTGGGAAACCTTCTTGCGCATGAACCTCAAAGAATCTCAGCTACAGAAAAGTTCCACGGTTTTTCATGGAATCGTGCCGGGTCATTCGGCGCGCCCCGAAGGAAAAATTACATTGGAAGTAGCCTTCGGAGAGTCGGTAGATAACTATCGGGTAGAATGGCTCACGTTTGAGGTGGTCCGGTTGCACAGTCCTTACCACGCATTGTTCGGGAGACCAGCTTACGCTAGATTCATGGCTAGGCCGTGCTATGTATATTTGCAGTTAAAGATTCCAGGCCCCAAGCAGACCATCACTATCCATGGAAACCGGGATATAGCAGCAGAGTGTGATGAGGGAGATTCGGTGATGGCCGAGCAAGCCTGCAGAAAGGAAGAGCTTAAATATTACCGGTCTCAGGTGGATCCGGAAGATGGCACGGCATTGAGAAGACCAGATTCTGAAGACGAAAGAGTAAAATTTAAGGCGGCTCAAGACACCAAGAAAGTAGATTTTGTGGAAGGAGACCCCACCAAGCAGTTCACTATAGGGTCCAATTTGGAAGACGCGCAAGAAAAGGCCCTAGTGGAATTTATACGCTCAAATGCGGATGTGTTCGCCTGGACACCCAGCGACATGCCGGGTATCCCCACCGAGTTGGCAGAGCACAGTTTGCATGTGGATCCCAGGGCCAGGCCTGTGAAGCAAGGTTTGAGAAAAATGAACGAGGAAAGGAGAAGAGCTATAGGTGAGGAAATCGCACGACTATTGACCGCAGGCTTTATCATGGAAGTATTTCACCCGGACTGGTTAGCGAATCCGGTTCTAGTGATGAAAAAGACAAATGAATGGAGGATGTGCATCGATTTCACGAGCCTCAACAAGCACTGCCCAAAGGATCCGTTCGCGCTGCCAAGGATAGACCAAATCATAGACGCGGTAGCCGGAAGCGACTTGCTATGTTTCTTGGACGCATATTCGGGATACCACCAGATTAAACTCAAAAGGGAGGATTGGGAAAAAAACCTCATTTATAACCCCTTTTGGGGCCTTCTGCTACAAAACCATGACGTTTGGATTGAAAAATGCGGGCGCAACTTATCAGCGGTGTATTCAGAAGTGCTTCGAGGATCAAATTGGGCGTAACGTGCACGCATATGTGGATGATGTGGTTATTAAGACCCGGAAGGCAGAAACATTTATTGATGATTTAAAAGGAACGTTTAAAAACTTGAGGAGGTATCAGATGAAGCTTAACCCAACGAAGTGTGTATTCGGAGTCCCGGCCGGGAAGTTGCTTGGCTTTATAGTCTCCGAGAGAGGAATTGAGGCAAACCCGGATAAAATCAAGGCCATCCAGAATTTGAAGAAACCGGAAAATTTGAAGCACGTTCAAAAACTCACGGGCTGCGTGGCAGCCCTGAGCCGGTTCATATCCAGGCTTGGAGAAAAGGCAATACCCTTGTACCGGCTTTTGCGGAAATCAGATAAGTTCGTATGGGATCAGGAGGCAGATGAGGCGTTTGAAGCACTAAAGAAGCAGTTATCTGAAGCGCCAGTACTAGCGGCGCCGGGTCCTAAAGAGCCTATGTTATTATACGTGGCAGCCGGTCCCCGAGCCGTCAGCGCAGTAGTTGTCGTGGAACGCAAAGAAGATGGGAAAGGTTACCCGGTCCAGAGGCCGGTTTACTATGTCAGTGAGGTGTTATCGGAAGCGAAGCAGCGTTACCCGCATTGGCAAAAATTGGTGTTTGGGGTCTTTATGGCCAGCCGGAAGTTGAAGCCATATTTCCAAGAACATCCCATAACAGTGGTTAGTTCAATACCAATGTCGGATATCATCAGAAACTCGGATGCAACGGGCAGAATAGCCAAATGGGCAATAGAGATGGGAGATTATCATATCAGCTACGAGCCCAGATCGGCAATCAAGTCCCAGGCCTTGGTTGATTTCGTTAACGACTGGACGCACACTGGAATGGTTACCGCAGTTCCAAGTTCCGAGTCATGGACCATGCACTTCGATGGATCAAAGCAGTACGAGGGGTCAGGAGCCGGAGTGGTGCTGACATCGCCAAAGGGGGATAAACTAAGTTACGTGCTACAGATTCATTTTGATTGCTCAAACAACGTGGCCGAGTATGAGGCTCTGTTGCATGGCTTGAAGGTAGCCAAGGAGATGAACATTAGAAGGATACGATGCTTTGGAGACTCGGATCTCGTGGTGCATCAGGTATCAGGAACCTGGGACAGGAAGGACGCCACTATGGCAGCGTATCGCAGGGAGGTTGATAGGGTTGCCGGGTGTTTTTCCGGGTATGAAGTGGAGCACATAGACAGAAGAAAGAACGAGGCGGCGGACGCACTCGCCAGACTCGGCTCGCGCAGGGAGCCGGTTCCACCTAATGTTTTCGTGGACGAGCTATGGCGACCGTCAGTTAAATCCGAGTCTGAAGAAGAATTAGCAAATCGAGACCCTGACGTGGAGCTCGTGGCTACAATACGCGGCGTCCCCGAATGGACGGAGCCGTATCTGGCATACTTATCACGGGGCGAACTACCAGAACAGGAGGTACTAGCAAGACAAATCGTGAGGCGGGCAAAAGGATACGCTATTATCAATGGAGAGTTGTACAAGAGAAGTGCGGCGGGAGTCTTTTTGCGCTGTGTGACACCAGAAGAAGGCCGACAGATTCTTAAGGAGATCCATGAAGGTGATTGCGGGCATCATGCGTCCACAAGGTCTCTTGTGGCCAAGGCCTATCGACATGGGTTCTTCTGGCTCACAGCTCTAGCAGACGCGGAACGGATAGTGGCAAGGTGCGACGGATGTCAAAGGTACGCTCGCCAAACTCATGTGCCGGCTATGGAGTTACGGACCATTCCATTAACTTGGCCATTCGCTGTTTGGGGTATGGACATGGTTGGCCCCTTCCATATGTCACCTTGCAAGAAGACGCACCTTTTAGTTGCTGTTGATAAGTTTACCAAATGGGTGGAGGTTATGCCGGTCACCAATTGCGAAGCGGCCACATCAGTCAAGTTCCTGAAAAGAATTATATACCGGTTCGGGTACCCCCACAGCATAATTACCGACAATGGAACCAACATGTCCCTTGGAGAGATGGAAAAATTTTGTGGCAGCAATGGAATCAGGCTTGATGTAGCATCAGTAGCACATCCGCAAGCCAATGGGCAAGTGGAGAGGGCGAACCAAGAACTACTTCGTGGATTGAAGCCAAGACTGAGGGTTCCCTGTATCAGGGCCGCTGGGGCATGGGTTGAAGAACTTCCTTCCGTGGTCTGGGGTATTAACACTACACCCAACCGATCCACCCAGATGACACCTTTCTTCATGGTCTACGGCGCAGAAGCGGTATTACCAAGCGACATCATTCATGATTCACCAAGAGTGACAGCTTATGTGGAAGTAGAGAACGAGAAAACCCGGCAAGACGCCGTGGATATGTTAGAAGAACAAAGGGAGCAAGCCTTGGAAAGATCAGCCATATATCAGCAGGACTTGCGAAGATATCATAGCCGGCGGGTGAAAAGCCGGGTCTTCCAGGAGGGAGACTTGGTCCTGCGCTTGGTTCAGACAAACGAGGGAAAGCACAAACTATCGCCACCATGGGAAGGACCTTTCATCGTAAGCCGGAGTCTGCATAATGGGTCATATTACTTGATAGATGCAAGAGAAGAATCGGCCACAATCAACGACACTGCTCACACTACTGCACCTATGCAAGAGAGGGATAGACCATGGAACGTGGCTCAGCTACGTCCGTACTATACTTAACAGAAAACGATGTAACAGGCAGCAGGTTTCAGACGCACTCTTTTCCTATCCGGGGCACCCTTGGGGACTGGATGGGTTTTTAATGAGGCGGCTTGCTGACTTAATTTTCTCATATCAAATAAAAAGGAGGTTATCAGGAAAAGAGGCAATTATCATTTATACGGTGTGCATATTTTAGGTCTTGAGGGCTGGTTGCTCCTATAAGCACAGCTGCAAACTCAAAAAAGACCCGGCCTTGATGCCAATGAGTTATAGGGGCCGTCACTCGAAAAAACGAGTGCGGCTACAATCTTATAACCGGACAAAGAAGTCCAAATTTCTCGGCTATTCTTACTTAAGCTCGATGTGACTCGCAACAAAGTGGCATGATTCGTTCGCTTACGATTAATGTCGGTCATGAGACCCAAACGGGACTTGCTTGACCCCGTTTTCGTATTGATGTAACAACATGGTATCCACGCGGAAGCCGGCTTATAGTACAAGATAGTTGAAAGGGTCATCTAAACCACAAGTCATGCAGAGTATAAGGCTAGCAGCCGGAAACTCAACGATTATCAAGCATAACTTCAAACGTCATAAAAAGTTGTCCTGAAGTCTTGGGCATTTAGTGACAGGCAATTCGTTTCCTTGAAAAGAAACAATCACGTGTCCCAGACGTGGAAACCCGGGCTGGGGGACTTGGGAGCTCTGAAGAAGAAACAGCGTAATCCAGCCGATAAAATTCCAACGAGCCATGCATCCGGGTCTCGGGGGCTTAGGGATCCGGGTGAAAGCCCATTCCCCAGATGTCAACGAAACCCGGAGGTTGGGTCTCGCCAAGGAAAGCATATAAAAAAAAAGGGGGAAGGTAAAGGTACAAGGTATCAAGAATAAAGTAAGTGGGTATCAAGAACAAGCGGGTGCAAAGACACGTTAATCAAAAGCCCAAAGGGGCGCAAATGCATCGGGAGTATAAGCAAAAGTGTTACAAAAACCCTAAAGTATCAAAAGAGCACAGGCGCTCCGCTTAAAACAAGTAATAAAGCTGTTTTGACGACGCTTTGCCGACTAATGCATATGGAATGAAAGGTGACATTCATTACTTCAAGCTGCAGGATCCATCTTGGCCTTGCCCTTGTTGCCGCTGGTGGTGGCGGCGCCACCCGGATTAGTAGCAGTTCCGGGTTGCGAAGCTGCAGGAGCAGAGTCGGCAGCGGCCTTCTTGGCAGCTTCGTCCCTTATCTTGAGCGCCTCCTCCCTCCAACGGGCAAGCATGTCGAACGGCTGGGGGCGGTTCGCCTTGACAACCTTGTCATTAGCATCATAAGCAGGGAGAATCTCATCAATCTCTAAGCTGTCAGCGATAACGCTAGCCGGATGGCGGACTTCTTTCTGAATAGCCTTGAAGTCCTTTGGCAAAAACTTGGACCCATCCAAGTTGAACTCCGGAAATACACTCATAAGTTTGGCCAGTTGTAGCTTGGGGGCGTAGGCTTTAGCCAATGCGAGCCCCCGGGTCACCCCAAATCGGCAGGAGGACCGTTTCCAGTGCCAAATCCACTCGGGGATCGTGGAGCAGAATTCCAGTAATCTCTTCATATTATCTGGCTTGACATCCGGCAGTCGCAACTCATCAAGTATCCAGCTAACTCCGCCGCAAAGTTGGCGAAGAGTGTTTTTGATGGTTTTTAGCTTAGCAGCGTCATCTTCTTCGGGGGCAGCATCACTTGGGCCTGCTAAAGGGGTAAAAGGAGCAAAGACAATAAGTAAGCAAGCACAGTGGTTCATATCAAAGAAATCCGGGTCATAGAAAAGGTGAAATTTAAAAATCTTACCGGTCGTGGTGCGATAAACGTCGGCAATCTGCACGGAAAGTGTTGTCAGTTTGTCCTTAGCCTTGTGAGCCCTTTTCCTGTACCTTTTCGTCATTTTTTGGCACCTGCGAGCTTCAGTCTCCGCAGCTTCACGAAGGGCCGTTTCTTTTTCAATACGCTTGGTGGACTTGGCCAGTTTCTTCTCCAACTGTGAAACATAGTCCTGTAAGGAAGCATGAAGAGGGATTAGCCAGAAACATTATACAAAAGTTCCAAGCAAGTTACTTAGTAATTTACTCGGAACTTGGGGACTATGTGTAGAAACAATTGGTATTACTCGGGATTACCTCGTGCTTGGTTATTAAGGCGTCCAGTATGTTTTCTTCATCACCCTTCAAGGTATGGAGGGCATCCAGCATTTGCGCAAAGGTCATGTCTTCAGGGCGAAGTCGAGAAGGGCCGGAAGATTGGTCTTCCTGTTGAAAGGTTGCTCCGGGTCTGGGGGTCGAAACCCGGACCGTTTGAGTGTCCGGGTTAGGAGAACCCGACTTGGTCTCCAAAATGATATCTTCATCCACCTCCTCAGAGGGCTGGGGTGATGCAGTTTTTGGTGGAGGTGGGTCCTTAAAAGGTTCTTCTTTGTTTCCGTCCTCGGCCTTATCCTCAACCTCAATGTCCATGTTATTACTCGGCTTCTCCTTCCCCTGCCTTTCTGCTTCAGGAACATCCGGGTCACTCAGCGTAACTGTGGCGCTGAAAGGAGAAAAGGAGACATTGGTTAGTGGAATGTATGGAAAAAAGAAAGGTAACAAGTACGAGGGAGTGTAAGCAAGGGTAGTTTACCCGGTATTCACAGCATAGTCCGGGGGAAGCTCGCAGCTGGAGGCGGATGACGTTGGTAAAAGCACCGGTTGCGGTACGCGAAATTGCCCGGCGAGTGGATGACTAGGGGATGGATGACGTTGAGGAGATTGGGAAGGTTGAGCTGGAGGGGTGCTGGCTCGACGAGCGGGTGAGGTGGAGATACCCGGGTTAAGGGGATCATCCCCCGGAGAACTCCGGGTCACCCTGCGTTTAGTCGGGGGAGGGTCCTTCAAGAAGGATGAATGTGATAATCGCACATTAAGTTCACGCATAGTGGCAAAGGAGTAAGGCGCACAAGACATGGAAGAGAAGGGAACCTTTTCAACTACCCCTCTAGCTTTCCTGTTGTTTCCAACTAGGGGTTCTTGGTCAGACTCGGTGGCTTCCGGGTCATTTTCTTCTTCCTCCTCTTCGTCCTCTGATCCTGAAAGCCGAGTAAATATCAGATAAGAAAGGACGAGTGGTAGGAAAAGTGGCAAAGATGAAAGGCAGATGTAAAAGGTCATGAAAGAGTACCCTCGTCGTCACCAATGGACTCGTTTTCCCCTTCGGGGTCTTGGGAGGGAGGAGAGTTCTCGACCTTCCAGAAGGGATCGTCAGCCTGTGAAGAAGTAAATGCAGGTAGTGATTAGAGACTATAGCGGGTAAGAGTGCTGAAACAAGAAAAAGGGGGTCAGATCTTACCGCTGGAGCGGGATTCTCCCGAGTAAACGGGGGTAACCCGGTGACGTTCTTTATAACATCTAGCCTCTCCATCAGGAAGCCCTTGATGGTCTTGTTGGTGTTGCCAGCAGGGAAGTTCTTGGTGGAGTAGCGGAGGGAGTCCGTGATGTGACCCGAGTACTCGTGTAGCAACTTCGAACGGATGGAGTTGGGCTGAACCCGGAAATCTACCCAAGTTTTTATTAGATTAAGCCCAATAAGGCCATGGGTTGATAGGGCTGCTAGTTTGGCCAAAAGGGGCTGAATGGCTTCCCTATCAGGCTCGGGTGCGAAAGCGCTAAAAGACTCGGAGGGTTCAAAGAGGCTCTCCGAGTAACCCGGCAATTTCCTCTCACCATCTGGAGAAGTGTCATGGCAATAGAAGAAAGATAATTGCCAGTTGTTGACGTGGGAGTTCAAGTTAAGAGGTGGCATTAGCGAGTGCTTGCGGCGCTGGATGGATACCCCGCCGCAGGTAAGAAGAGCTCCGTCATTGCTCTCGCGACATAGCTCGCATTGAAATAACTCGATAAAAAGATCCAGGCTTGGTGGAATGCATAAGTAAGATTCGGACAAGACTATGAAGTGGGTGATATTCAACATAGAGTTAGGCCCTATGTCGAACACCCGGAGGCCGTAGTGGCTTAAGATTTCCCGGAAGAAAGGGTGACCCGGAGGACGGAATCCCCGGGTCACGTGCTCGGTAAAGCAGATTACCTCATTCCCGGCAGGAGCAGGACGGGTCTCATCGTCAGGAGCTCTCCAATGTATCTCCTTTTGAGAGGGAAGAATTCCTAATTCGGCCATTCCTTCCAGCTTGGCCTTCGTCGTTGAAGACCGACCCCAGTTGGCGGAAGTGGCTTGAGGGGTCTTGGTTGAAGCCGGGTGCCTTCCCTGTCTTTTCGGAGCCATGGAGTTAACCTGCAAGGGACAAGAGATGTAGGGAGTAAAGATTCGGAATATCAGATTATCCGAGTTTAGGGAATATCGAGACAATGCGAAGGCCAAAATAATACCCGGATAATGTGCTACGAGGCTAAGTGTGGAGGATTTTCCGGGTTACAGATGAGGGTGAGTAAATTGTTAATTACTTACGTATGGAGGTGGGTTGGGCGAACATGGATGGTTGCCCATACTTTTATTGCGAAGAAAATAGCTGGAAAAAGAAGGTTTCTCGGATGTTAATGGGACAGGCGGAAAAAACAAGGTGGAACGGATCTAGGTCAAAAAGCTTGCGAGCGATCTTATGTAAAATTGGCGGTTGAAAAAGGTGCGGGGATGAGTTGCGACTATGCGTCAGGTGCTTAAAAGAGCTAAGGACTACCGAAGCGGCTTGATTTGGCGATGCCGGGAAGATAATTTACGGGTTGATCCAGATCCGATCCAAGTCAAATTGAAAAGATTGCAAGGTTCAATTAGGCGATTGAGAGAGGCTTACCGAAGAGATTGATGTTCGAAATGAGGGAGATGCGAGGCGCGGCTTGAGTATTGCTCCCCCGCCCTCGATGAGAGAAGCGAGGGTGCGACGACAATGCGCGATGGCAGCGCTGGATGGCTCGAGGTCGCGTGCGGCCGGCGACGGTCTTATCTGTTGTGGTGTACGTAAGCTCCGGCGGCGGAGGCTGCGAGGAAGCGAGGAGAAAGGGTCTGGTGAGGTGAGGTGAAAGGTTTAGGGTTACTTTCGATTGGTATTTATAAGGAAGGTGGTGGGCTCACCCCCGCGACTGGAAAGCCGGAAGTTACGGGGCGGTAATTATCCGTGCGGATTTGGTGGTGCGCGCGCCCGGAATGGAGTGAGATGTTTCGTTGATGGAGGAAGTTTAACCTACCCCAGGATATTCGGGACCGGTATTGTGAGTAGAATTTTGGCATTTTGGGGTTCAGATTTGGAAAGGCGTGTTAGGCATTCAGGGGGGAATCGAGTTATCATATGGCCGCCATGGAGCTGTGCCTAACCACCTATCGAAGCAATTTAACTCGGCCCCCATAAACTTGGGTGTTTCATATCTTTTTCAGGGAATAGCGAGAGCTTCAAGGATGAATCCGTGAAACCCGCGCTATCCTGGGGACTACTGATGGGGGGATAGTAACCCGGTAGGCCCACTTCAAGATATAATCCGGCCCGAGGTGTGCTGAGCGATACCCGGCTAGGGGTAAAGAGATTACCGGAAGGCCCAAAGGCTTGTGAGATTCGTAACCCGGATTGTGGGCTGCGATAAGAAAAGTTAGGGGTTTGTATGTGGAGTTCGAGTAGGACTCAAGATGTGCCTTGAAGGGCAAGTTAGGGGTGTACGGGTGCTTTATAAACCGGCCCCTAGGTTTAGTTTGCCAGAGATTCAAGTCATAGTTGTAACACCTGTTATCGAGTATCCAGCATAATTCATATTGAGATCCGGCGAGTTATTTTCTGGTTCCTAGATCGCTTTCGCCATGTCTTCCTTCGAGCTAAACCATCTCCCGAATACCTGTGTCGACTTGCCCCAAGATCAGTTACCCCCGGTAACATCTGCCGTGATTATCCCACGACAAGCTCGCCGCTGGAAGCAGATGAGGTTGCCACGGGAACTACCAACGGGACCCGGAATTGCCCGGCACGTGGATGGTTAGGAGAAGGGTGGCGTTGAGGAGAGTCGGAAGGACGAGGCGGAGGAGCGCCGCCACGAGGAACCGAGGAAATAGAGATGCCCGGGTTAAGGGGATCTTCACCCGGGGAGCTCCGAGTTACTCTGCGCTTGGCTGGGGAGGAGTCCTTCAAGCACGACGAATTTGATAATTGATGGTTAAGTCGTCGCATGGCGTCAAAGGAATAAGGTTCAGAGGATAACGAGGAAAAAGGAACCTTGGACACGGCTCCTCTGGTTTTCCTTTTGGCTCCGACTGTTGTTTCTTGGTCTGATTCAGTCGCCTCCGGGTCATCCTCGTTGGCCTCACCTTCGTCTTCCAGTCCTGCGAATCGAGTGTGTGTTAGTTGGAGAAAAGATAAACGAAAGGGAAGTAATACAAGTAAAAATATGCAGATCCTGTGCAAATACCTTCACTACCATCAGCCGGCTCGTCCTCATCTTCCGGGTCTCTAGAAGGGGGGAAGGGTTCAATTCTCCAGAAAGGGTCATCAGCCTAAGACAAAGGAATGAGACTAAGGGTTAGAAGCTGTATCGAGTCAAGGTACGGAAGTAACTTATGGATATCAGGTATTACCGCTGGAGCCGGGTTGTCCCGAGTAAACGGGGGTAACCCGGTGATGCCCTTTATCACCTCCAGCTTCTCCGTTAAGAAGCCTTTGATGGTCTTGTTGGTATCGCCGGCTGCAAAGCTTTTGGTGGAGTATCGGAGCGTATCTGTGGTGTGCCCTGAGTACTCGCACATCAGTTTGGTGCGAACGGAGTTGGGTTGTATCCGGAAGTCAACCCATGTTTTTATTAAATTGAGCCCGAGGAGGCCTTGGGCTGAGAGAATGGCCATCTTGGTTAGCAAGGGAAGGATTGTCTCCCTGTCCGAATCTGATGCAAAGGCACTAAAAGACTCGGAGGGCTCGAGGGGGGTCTCTGAGTAACCCGGCAGCTTCTTTTCACTGTCAGGGGAGGTATCGCGGCAATAAAAGAAGGACAGTTGCCAGTGTTTGACGTGGGAGTGTAGGTTGAGGGTTGGCATCAGAGAATTCCTGCGGCGCTGGATGGATACCCCGCCACAGGTTAGGAGCGCTCCGTCGCCGCTTTCGCGGCACGGCTTGCATTGGAATAACTCGATGAAGAGAGTTAAACTCGGCGGCATGCACAAGTACGATTCAGAGAGAACAATGAAGTGGGTGATGTTCAACATAGAGTTAGGCCCTATGTCGAACATTCGGAGTCCATAGTGATCTAAGACCTCCCTAAAGAAAGGGTGACCCGGAGGACGGAATCCCCGGGTCACGTGCTCTACGAAGCAGATTACCTCGTTTTCTGTGGGTGTGGGCCGGGTCTCACTGCCTGGCTCCCTCCAGTGAATGTCTTTCTGAGAAGGGAGAGTTCCTAATTCGGCTAGCTCCTCCAACTTGGCTTTCGTAGCCGTGGAACGCCCCCAGTTGGCGGATATGCTTTGGGTATTTCTCGCCTGGGTCGGTTGTTTTCCTTGTCGTTTGGGAGCCATGGGATCAACCTGCAAAGCACCAAAAAAAGAGGCGTATCAAATAAGACCCAGGAGTGTTGAAGTATCCGAGTGTAAGGTGTCAAGAAAGTATGAAGCTGAGAATTATCCGGGTATCATGCTGTGGTGCGGAAATTACAAAGTATCCGGGTGTTGAGTGCAACTGTGGAAATTATAGGGCACTTACATATGGAAAGGCATTTGGGGTCGATGGGTGGTTGCCCATGTATCTATTGCAAGTAAAGTAGCTGGAAAAAGAGGATTTTCCGGGTGTTAATGCAGAGAGCGGAAAATCGAGGAGGAACGGATCTAGATGGGAAAGCTTGCGATTGATCCTACAGGAGTTTTGATGGTTAATATTGGTAGGGGATGAGTTGCGACTATATAGCAGGAGGTTAAAAGAGCTGGTGGATGTCGAATCAATTTAATTTGATGTAATCAGAAAAGTGATTCGCAGGTTGACCCAGATTCGATCCTGGTTGAAATTGGAAAAATTGCAAGGATAAGTTAGACAGATGTAAGAGGCTTACTGGAGAGATTGAGGTTTGGAAGCGACGGTGTTGGGCGGCGTGACTAGAGTGCCCCTTCACGATTCTTGGCGAGAGGAATGAAGGTGTGATGGCGGAACTTGGCGGCGGCGCGGGACGGCTTGAGGGCGAGCGCGGCTGGAAGCAATTTCGCCTTGATGATGTGCGCGAGCTCCTGGCGGCGGTGCTGCGAGGAAGCGAGGAGCAAGGAGAGAAAGGGGAAGTTGTGGCGTGGTGATGAATTTAGGGTTACCCTCTGAGTGTTATTTATAGAGTAAGGGTGAGCTTATCCCGATGGCTAGAAGCCGGAAATCATGGGGTGACGGTTGTTCACGTGGTTTTTGCGAAATATGCGCCAAATATGGAGCAGGGCATCTGGATAAAAGAAAGAAGGAGGTTAACTCCGGGATATCAGGATTGATTATCGAGCATGGGATCCTGGGATTTTTATTATGATTTGGACCCGGAAATTTGAGTCAAGGTGTTCGGAGGAAAAACCCGGGTTATTGCATGGCTACCGTGGAGTGAGGCCTTGCTGAACATCAAAACATCTTAACCCGGTCTCTATATGCCCGTATGTTTGATATCTTTGCAGGGAATAGCAAGCGCTTCAAGTGGGATCCATGAAGCCCAAGCTATTCTGGGGACTACTGATGGAGGGATAATAACCCGGTAGGCCAACTCCAAGGTGTAACCCGGCCCAAGGGACACGGCGCAGGATCCGGCTAAGGATAATGAAACTTCTGGAAGGCCCAAAGTTTGTAGGCCTCGTAACCCGGATTGTGGGTTGCGGTAAGGAAAGCTAGGGTTTGTAAGCAGTGTTCGGGTAGGATTCCGGGTACGCCTTGGAGGGCAAGTCAGGAGGGTGCGGTGCTTTATAAACCGACCCCTACGTCTAGTTTGGAGAGATCTAAGAACCCTAGCAACATCGTGTGATATCGAGCATCAAGTGTAATCCCAGAGTTGAGTTATTATATCAAGATCGGAGACTCGGCGACTTTGATTGCCGGCTACCAGATCGAATTGCACCATGTTCTCCTCTGAGCTAAACCCTCTCCCAAATACCTGTGTCGTCTTGCCCCAAGATCAGTTACCCCCGGTAACATCTGCCGTGATTATCCCACGACAAAGCCGCCACTCGGGGCGAGTCATGAATAATATCACTCGGCAGGACTGCCTCTGCACCATAAACCATAAAAAACGGAGTCATCTGGGTAGATCTGTTAGGTGTAGTGTTAATTCCCCAAACCACTGATGGTAATTCCTCAACACATGCTCCAGCAGCTCTGAGGCACGGGACTCGTAGTCGTGGTTTCAACCCACGAAGCAACTCCTGATTTGCCCTCTCCACCTGCCCATTAGCTTGTGGATGGGCTACAGAGGCTACGTCAAGGAGGATGCCATTGTTTCCACAAAATTTCTCCATCTCACCTAGGGACATGTTGGTTCCATTGTCTGTTATTATGCTATGAGGGTATCCAAACCGATAGATGATCCTTTTCAGGAACTTGACTGCTGTGACTGCTTCACAATTGGTGACCGGCATAACTTCAACCCACTTAGTAAACTTATCAATAGCCACCAAAAGATGAGTCTTTTTGCAAGGCGACATATGAAAGGGGCCTACCATATCCATACCCCAAACTGCAAACGGCCAGGTTAGCGGGATTGTTCGCAACTCCATAGCCGGCACATGGGTTTGGCGAGCATACCTTTGACATCCATCACACCTTGCCACCAAGTGCTCCGCGTTCGCCAAAGCTGTGAGCCAGAAGAAACCGTGTCCATATGCTTTAGCCACAAGGGACCTTGTGGAGGCATGATGCCCACAATCACCTTCATGGATCTCCCTTAAAATATGTTGGCCCTCCTGTAACGCCCGGGGTTTCCCCTATAGCATCGCTTGTTGTTTTCTTTGCATAACATCGCATCATGCATCCTCGTGAATTTTAAAACTTGCTAAAAGTGTTGCAATTCAACAACCTTGTTTTCTGGAATTAAATTGCATCAAAACTAATTTTTTTTAAGTGCCCAAAAACACAACTGAAAGGAATAACAACACACAGAAAAAAAAATCTTTTAGAGAGAGAGAGCCCAGCCGGCCAGGCCCAACAGGCCCAGCCGGCCACCCCACCTCCACCGAACCCTAAGCCCACCCCAAACCCTAGCCCACCTAACAGACACAACGCACACACGCACGCAACCCCCAGGCGCCCCTCCCTGCCTCGTGCTTCCTCACGCTGAGGGAGGCGTCGCCGCCGGCCCCAACCCCACCTTCCTCCCGTCGAGCGCCGCTAGGGGGGGCGAGCCCAGCCTCCCGTCGCCCTACCGCCCTCTTCTGCCTCGACCCCGCAAGCCTCCTCCTGCCCCGACCTCTCCCCCTCAAGCTCGCCTCCCTCTCTGTCCATGGCGCCGTCGCGGCTCCTCGTCTCCCTGCGCGGACGGCCGCGAGCCCGAGCTCCTGCCGGCCTCCATCCTCCGCCGCTGACTTCCTCAAGCAGGGCGCCGCCCTCCCCTTCCGTCTTCCTCGCTGTCCTCCGGCGCCCTCCTTCCCCATCTCCTCCCTTTCCCCGAGCTCCGGCCACCCGCCTCCCGCCGGCGAGCGGCGCGCCCCTCCCGCCGCCTCGGCTCCCTCCCTGCTCGAGCAGACGCTGCAAGGCGCCGCCTCCTCTTCCGTCCTATGCTCCACAGTGAGCCTCCAACAAGCCCTCTCCCGGCCCCGGAGACACGGCGCGGGCCCATGAGGCCACTGTCAGGAGGCTCGCGGAGGCGGGCGACGTGGACGGCGTCTAGTACGCGCTGCAGGAGATGCGGCTTCACGGGGTACCGTGCCCCGAGGGAGTCCTCATAGCCGCCATCTGCGCCTTCGCGCGCGCCGGCGCCGTCGACCGCGCGCTCAAGACCTTCTACCGCGCGCACGACCTGGGGTGCGCGGCGCCCACCGAGCGGGTTACAACCACATGCTCGACGCGCTGCTCCGGGAGAACCTGGTCGGTGCGGTGGTTCCCGTGTACGACAACATGAAGAAGGCCGGCGTAGAGCCCAACGTGTGCACGTACAACCTGCTCATCAAGGCGCAACGACGATCCTCCACCTCTCTAGCTCCGCCGGCGAGTCCTGACTCTCCTCCCTCTAGTTGGTCGGTGCGCTGAAGCTGTTTCTCCTCCGTCCGCCTCCATCGCTCGTAGTAGGATGTCCTCTCAAACTCCTTGTCGAGCTTTGCCCGTTGGGTGCTCGACGATACGTCGACAAGAAGTTGGTACCTTGCGGCGAACGGTACCGCATCGACAAGATCATCGACAACAAGTACCGCCACCCCGAGGACCTCGGACCAAACCTCGACCACGACTACTCCCTCGACGAACCGTGAACGACTACATCGCCTTCGTCGTGTTCGCTTGCGTTGGCCGCCTTCGTGCGTGCCGTGAAGATTGGGACCGACATGTCCGCCACCAACCTCGAAGACAACGATGTTGCGGATCGCCCACGACTACTACGACTACATCGACTCCGGACGTTGAACGACTACTTCGACGACGATGATCGTGTGGTTTGAGAACGACTACTTCCCCTACGTCCCCGACGTCGTCTACTTCCTCCACGTTCCGAAGTTTCCGGCATTGACCCGGCGATCCTCTTTCCAACGTGCGAACCCAAACCCCAACCCTATACCCTATATGCCTATTTTCTAAATGTCATCTATGTCGTGCATATTAAATCATTCATCTTGTTGCATTGCATATTGTGGGTGCGGGCAATAATAATATCACCTAATAATTAAATATGGAATGAGTTGGGATAATTAAATATTGTCCCGGTTCCATTTAAATTGTGTATCTCATCTATATACTTGTCACTCCATGTTAAACAAAATTTAATCTTGATGGGTAGATAAATAACGTGAACCTCCTAAATTAAATGTTGGGCTTCCGGCTCAATTTAAATTGATTTAATTGCATAAATCATAACTAATTCATTTTAACTCCAAATTTGAAAAGTAAAATATGTTTTCCAATCAAAATTCTCTAAACTTTGCAAATATCAACTTTGTTTTCTGTTTTGAACAATTTAAATTGCTGAAAACAACTGTTTCTTAATTAATGCATTTAAAATTGTCAAATTAATAACTTGCTCATCTAAAATCCAAATTCAACAAATGAAATATGTTTTCCATCTAAAATTTGGTGTTCTTGCCAAATTTGAATTTTGTTATCTGTTTTGAACAATTAAAATGGGTGAAAACAACAAATGCTTGTGTAACTCATTTAAGAAGCCAAATTTCATAAATTAATAAATAAAATTCCAAACTTGGTAAACCACATTTCAAATTGAAGCTAATGTTGTTTTCTTATTGTTTTCATCATCCATGCATCATTCTAATCAACTTTCACATGATGGTTATTTGTAGATCATTTAATTCAACATTAATTCATGGGCTTTTCCATATGCAATCCAAATTGCATATGGGCCCATTTAAATATGTTTACCATGTCAATTGGTTTACTTTGATGCATCAATTAATTGTCATGCATATAAAATAGGATCATGCTGGATCTTTTGCCGTAGTAGTAATTGTTGCATCCGGTGTTTGTTCTAGTTCGTTGCTTCTTCGCGGATAGGACGTTGAGATGATGTGAGCAACGACAAGTTCTTCGGATGTACCTCTACTTGTTGGATTCCAGGCAAGTATACTCACTTGCTACCTATGGCTGCCTTTCATCACTTGTTACCGATGCTTTCCGTTGTTCTTATGCTAGCCCTATGATTCGATGCTTGTGTCCCGATCCTATCATATGTTACCTTGCAGCCATGATATAGCCTTCCTTCCACTTCCTATTACATGTTGTTTGTTTATCCCGTTGGCCCTCGTGTCGTAGTTGCATGCTTAGGTTTGTTTGTGCTCGAGTCTTGTCGTCATTTATCTTATCACCTGTTTAGTTGATAGTTGAGTTTCAGCTTAATCAACAACATGTTAATGTTTTGGGTAATAATAATTTGATGATAAGGCACCGGCAGGAGGCCCGGCGTGGTTTTGAGGCCTGCTAGTGTCGACCCTAATTAGGAAAAGGGTCTTGTCCATTGATCCATGATGAGCGCACTAACCGCATGTGGGAAGCGAGTATGGGCGCCCCCCGCAATTCTGATTCGATTCGCATCTCGTCCAAATCGCCTCATTAGTTCGGGTTTTCCATTTGCCGCATGCATATGCAGGTGCGAACCCTTGGCGCCAGGGTGGAACTTTTGTAGTCGGCATTTAGGGAGACACGTTCTTAGAGTGCTATAAGAGTCCCCTTTTCTTCGTGGGGCTTGATTAGCCGTGCGCTCAACTGCACGGGGTTCTTTGGGCTTGATGCGAAGAAGAGTTGGGTTGTGTTGAGTACCTCGCTTGGTGGGTTGATCCCCCGTCTGGCGGGTTATTCTTACGTGTACGGCCAAATTGGTGCATCCCTGCAGGGTTAAATCTTCTCGAGAAGCCGTGTTGTCCGCGATTATGGATGACTTGGTGAAAGTGCTGGCTAACAAGTACTCAGACAACTTACACTTAACGATGATAACTCGACTAGTAATATAGATTACCTCCACCATAAAATGAATGTCACCTTAATCAACCGTGTGAGTTTCCTTGGGTTGCTTCCTTAGTAGGGGGTGACATTGGATGGGTATTGTTTGGTGAGTAGTTGTAGTTGGTTCTGATACACTATCTTATCCCTTTATTTTAGCCGGATGTTGTTGCGAGTCTCTGTAGTTAGTTAGTGCAGCCCGCTGCCGCTTCTTGCAATAATCCTTTCCTCTCCGTTGAACCCAAAGTATTTGTATCTTGTGATGATTGGTTACGCTGGTATCTTGTGAGTATGGTTTATCCACTTGCCAGTACTTAACCGTACTGACCCACGAATCCTTTTCGTGGCTGCATATTCCACATTGCAGTCAACAGGTTTGAAGTCTGACGACGTTAGCTTGGGAATCCCTCCGGCTTGGCCTGGGCAGGGATTGGACGCCATCGGTTATCTTCAGGACTCTTAGTCCAATTTGTATCTTGTCCGTAGCCGGACGCTATGTTGTTTCTTCCGCTGTTATTTGGATCTTTGTATTGTATCAGTTGTATCCTTGACTCGTTTGAGTCGTCTTGTATATATCTTTTCTGTTGTTGTTGCGGAATATTCGTGAACTGTTGTAATGTTATCACAAGTGGCAACCTGGAATCGGTTATTATGTGGATTTTGGCGGGAATGCTGAAATCTGCATAGTGCCCGATCGCGGGGCATCACACCTCCTCTGGTGTTACACAGAGCAAAAAGACTCCTGCAGCACTTCTCTTATACAACTCGCCATTGATGATAGAATAACCCTTCGCTCGTCTCAGAATTTGCCTGGCTAAAACTTCCTGTGGTGGTAACTCGCCCCTTGACAGGTAGGCCAGAAACGGTTCTGTCCACTCAGGAATAACGCGTACAGCGGCTACGAGCTCCAAATCCGAGTCTTGGTTGGCCACCTCTTCTTCAGACTCGTTTTTGACGGAAGGCCGCCATAACTCGTCCAGAAAAACATTAGGCGGGACCGGCTCTCGGCGCGAACCGAGTCTTGCGAGTGCATCTGCTGCCTCGTTCTTTCGCCTATCAATGTGTTCCACCTCATACCCGGAAAAAGACCAAGCCACCCTGTCTACCTCTCTGCGATATGCTGCCATGGTTGCATCCTTTCTATCCCAGGTTCCAGACACCTGCTGTACCACAAGATCCGAGTCTCCATAGCACCTTATTCGCCTGATATTCATCTCCTTTGCTACTCGCAGTCCGTGTAATAGGGCCTCATACTCGGCCACATTATTGGAGCAATCAAAGTGAACTCGCAACACATAACTCAACTATCGTTGATAAAATCAGCCAAGTCCTGATCCCTCGTATTGCTTAGAACCATCAAAGTGCATCACCCAAGACTCAGAACTTGGCATCATTATGGGCATGCTTGTGTGAGTCCTATCGTTGATAAAATCAGCCAAGGCCTAGGACTTGATTGCAGACCGAGGCTCGTAGTTGATGTGATAATCTCCCATCTCAATGGCCCACTTGGCTATTCTACCTGTCGCATCTGAATTTCTGATAATATCTGCCATGGGTATGGAGCTAACCACCGTTATGGGGTGTTCCTGAAAATATGGCTTCATTTTCCGGCTGGCCATGAAGACCCCAAAAACTAGCTTTTGCCAATGCAGTTAACGCTGCTTTGCTTCCGATAAGACCTCACTCACATAGTAAACTGGCCTTTGTACCGGGTGACTTTTCCCATCCTCCTTCCGCTCAACCACAACCACTGCGCTAACCGCCCGAGGCCCGGCCGCGATGTATAATAACATGGGCTCTTTGGGACCAGGTGCTGCCAGGATCGGTGCCTCAGATAACTGCTTTTTCAGAGCTTCAAATGCCTCGTACGCCTCTTGGTCCCACACGAATTTGTCGGTTTTCCTTAAGAGTCGGTATAGAGGTATTGCTTTTTCTCCAAGCCTAGATATAAACCGGATCAATGCTGCCACACATCCCGTGAGTTTCTGAACGTGCTTCGGGCCTTCCGGCTTTTTCAGGCTCTGGATGGCCTTGATTTTTTCTGGGTTTGCCTCAATTCCTCTCTCAGAAACGATAAAGCCGAGTAACTTTCCTCAAAACACTTCTGTATGCACCGCTGATACGTTGCGCGTGCGTTTTTCAGCCCAAAGGTCATGGTCTTATAACAAAAAGCACCAAAGGGGGTTATGAACGAAGTTTTCTCCCAATCCTCTTTTTTGAGCTTTATTTGATGATACCCGGAATAAGTATCCAGGAAACATAATAAGTCACAACCTGCCACTGCATCAATGATCTGGTCTATTCTCGAAAGGGCAAATGGATCCTTTGGGCAATGCTTGTTGACACTTGTATAGTCTATGCACATCCTCCACTCGTTGTTCTTTTTGAGCACTAGAACCGGATTTGCCAACCATTCCGGGTGAAAAACTTCCATAATAAAGCCGGCTGCGAGGAGCCGAGCTATCTCCGCTCCTATAGCTTTTCTCCTTTCCTCATTCATTTTTCTCAGACCCTGCTTCACAGGCTGGGACCTGGGATCAACATGCAAACTGTGCTCAGCTAACTCGGTCGGGATACCCGGCATATCGCTGGGCGTCCAAGCGAAAACGTCCAGATTCTCACGAATAAACTCGATAAGTGCTTCTTCCTGCTTGTTGTCTAGGTTAGAACCTATGGCAAATTGTTTGGAGGGATCACCCTCGACAAAAGCCACCATCTTGGTATCCTGGGCCGCTTTAAAATTTGCTCTCTCGTCCTCCGTATTCGGCCTTTTCAAAGCAGTTCTATCTTCCGGGTCTACTTGAGACCGGTAATACTTGAGCTCTTCCTTCCTGCAAGCCTGTTCTGCCATTGCCGCATCTCCTTCATCACATTCCGCTGCCACAGCCCGGTTCCCATGTATAGTAATGGTCTGTTTGGGACCCGGGATCTTTAGCTGTAAATACACATAACATGGCCTGGCCATGAACTTAGCGTAAGCCGGCCTTCCGAACAGCGCGTGATAAGGACTGCGCAATTTTACCACCTCAAATGTGAGCCATTCCACTCGGAAATTGTCCTTGGATTCTCCAAAAGCGACTTCTAGTGTTATCTTCCCCTCAGGAAACGCTGAGTGACCCGGCACAATTCCATGGAAAACTATGGAACTTTTCTGTAGCTGAGACTCCTTGAGCCCCATGCGTAGGAAGGTTTCCCAATACAAGATGTTAATGCTGCTTCCACCATCCATCAAAACCTTTTTCAGCTCGTAACCATTGACCTGTGGTGCAACCACCAAAGCTAACACACCCGGATGTTCTATTGTTTCCGGATGATCCCTTCTGCTCCATGTTACGTCTTGATCTGACCATCTCAAATATCTCGGAACACCTGAAGAAACCGAGTTTACGGCCCTTTTAAGTATCTTTCTATCTCTGTTGGAAGTCCCGGTAGTGTGAACGTGGTACTGTCCTAACTGCTTTGGGTTGGCCTGGAAACCCCCAGCGCCTCCTTGATTATTACCCGGATTGCCACCTCCTGCGTTGCCAGCGGGGGGTGACCCGTTGCCCGGGTTTCCACCCGGACCCGGTCCTCCTCCCCGGCATGCACCTCGCAGGGCTTTATGTATTTCCTCACTCTTCCACCTCTGTAAGTTTACGCACTGCTCCAATGAATGATTAGCCGGCCTGCCATTCCTGCTATGACACGGACAGGGCATCCTGAAGGCCTCTATATGGTTAGCCGGTCTCGGTGGTCCTTGGTAGTTTCCTCCATTGAAATTTCCCTCTACCATGGGTCTTGCAAACCCGGCTTCTGTATTAGCAACAAACTCGGAATTTCCTTCGTATGGGTGCTTGTGTTGGTTATTTCCATTATTTCCTCCGTTATTACCGGGTGCAGCCCCATTGCCGGGTCTTCCATTGTTGGCTTTCGCTTTTTTTTCATCAACATCCTACTCTGTTGTGTCTGTAGCAGCATGCTTATTGCAAGCGTCCATCAATTCTCCCATTGTAACCTTTGAGGCGTGCCGACTAGATTTCATGCGTGTCAACTTTTGCACCAAGGGTAAGTATTTGCACGTTTTTGCCATAGCTTGCAATGCATCTTTTGGCTGGATATCCATGGAAGAGTGGAGAATTTCCATAACCCGGCGCACCCAGCTGCGCGCCGACTCTCTCTTCTTCTGGACGCATCGCTCTAAATCGTCAATCGTGAATAGCTTTCTGCATGTCCCATGAAAATGTTTGATAAAGGCATCTTTCAGCTCACTCCATGAATTGATGGATCTTTCAGGCAGGTTATGGAACCACAACTTTGCTGCTCCTTCGGACATCATGAGATACATAAACTTAGCTTGGAGATTCTAGGATGTGTTGCAAATTGACATAGCCATCTCGTAACTGCTCAACCAGGTTTCTGGGTCCATGGTCGGCTCATAATTAACCACTTTACCCGGCTCCTTGAATTTATCCGGGTAGGGCTCAGCCCTGATGGTATCCGATAAACACTTAGGTCCAACGAGGTTTGCCAGTACCGGCCTTACTCGGGAAACGTGCGATCCTGCAGCTGGTGCGGCGGAGGGTGCAACCGCTACCGGCGCTCGTACCGCAGACCCGGCCGCTGCACGCCTGGCTCGAGAACTATCCACAATGGCTTGCGCTGATGATGAGGCAGGCGTTGCCGGTCTATGGGGAGGAGGCGGCATTTGCTGCTGCTCTGCCCTCCGCCTTGCCGAGCTTGACTAAATATACCTGGTATTCCCGAGTTGCCGACTGACATACGGTGTCCCATGCAAACCACTTCTATGATCCGGGTAATTTTCCTTCTGAGCCACTGCGGTGCGTAGCATCTCTATGGCCTGCCGAGTTTCGATTTCTCGAGGCGTCTCTCCCGGTGGGATACGGTCGAGCGCTAGAGTCGCGCGTACACATTATCCATGGGATTGTTGAAGTGACCCGGTGGAGTATGAAATCGCGGTGGTGGTGGTGGTGGTGCGGTATTGCCAACAGCGATCCCAGTTTGCAACGTGGGTAACCCGACATGCACGTTTGTCGGCTGTCCTTCCAGGGTTGCATCTCGATATCTGGTTTCTTGATTCACCACCGGGATTGGTTGATCCTGAGGAGTAACGAACAATGTAGATGGCTGTAAATTCCCGCTGGTGGCCGGTAATCTCGTCTGGTTCCTCTGATTGTAAATCCTGGTCGACTGAGTTTGAAGGCGATTCTCCAGTTCTTCCAACTCGTGCTGGTGCGTGGCCATCCCTTGTTTCTCGGCTTCGATATCTCTCCTTTGTTGATCAAATGCGCGGCGGGCCACATCCAGATCTCGGGCACGTGCCGCCGCGTTTTCTGGGGTTATTACCGTCGCTAACACTGTGGGATCCAAGATTAGGTTATTGTTGAACAGGGCCGGATTTCGCGGAGCCGAGGTTCCCGCACCCGGCGTTCTGTTTGCTGTGAATCCAAACATGTTCCTTTGCCGTTCACTTTCTCCGGTATGACTGGTAACAGAAGCCGACTCTCCGTCGACCCGGGCTACAACCGGGTTTCCGTCAACCGGCGCCTGCTGTTGGGCCAGCGCTCGCGCCGCTCCGGCCGCGGCCATCGTCACATCCCCCTGATTAAGATTGATTGCAGGGGCTGTATAGACCGCGACCCGGCGCGCGATGCCTGGTGATGATTCGTATTCCTCTTCGTCACAGCTATCTTCCTCGTACCGGTCTTCAAGCAGGTGCAGGATAGACTCGGTATCATCTTCTCTTACGACCCGGCCACGCGGGGTCCATGCCGGCTGGTCCGGCTGTTCCCTCTTCGTGGTGGGCTCTTCTTCTGGATCGGCTGTCCCAACCGATTCTTGTCCATCCGATCGGCTGTCGCAACAGAATTTCCTGTTCGCCAGCGCTATTCCTCCTACCGCTGGCGAACATGCCCGCTGGTTTGCCAGCGCTACGGGTGGGACCCACCTGCGCGCGCTACAGCCGCTGCCTGATACTACCGCTGGCGAACTGGGCTGTGTGTTCGCCAGCGCTACGATCACTACCGCTGCCGAACAGGTGTGGTTGTTCGCCAGCGCTAACTTGTGGGCCCAGGACGCATGTTAGCGCTGGCGAACAACCACACCTGTTCGCCAGCGGTAGTATGGCAGATCTGCCATAAGTGGTACCCCCAACCACCCACTTTCCCCTCCACTCTCCCTTCTCCACCTTGTCCCCTCTTCTCTCTCTAGCTCAAAATTATGCCAATTTCTCCACCCTCCTACTCTATTTTGAACCAACTAAATTTATTTTAGTTGGTATATATATGTTTATCTCCCTCCTAACACCATTTCTACCCAAAATTTTCCCTCCCTAGCCATCTAGATCTAGAATTACCCACTCTCTCTCCAAAACTCCAAAATTCTCTGGATATCATCATGTAGCCATCTATTCATTTGAGGTGGGATGAATGATAATATATAATTAAATGAGTTTGTATATAAATTTTGTCCGGATACACGCGATATGCAATATGTGTGAAATTTCACCGGATTCAACAATGGCCGTGTGATGGAGACGATAAATGCATGTGTGCGCAATTTGTTGTGGAATGAAATTGAGTAGCCAACTATCGCCGGAATGTTGATTCATTTCCGTCTCGGCATAGTTTGGCACTCCCTAATAACCTCCTATTTGTAGGAAAGTCATGCCGAATTTTTTCGTGAATACGACATGAGAAGTGGAATTTTTGATATGAAAATGAGTTGCCACTTTGCCGGAATGTTGATTCATTTCCGTCTCGGCAAAGTTTGGCACTCCTCTAACCTCCAATTTGTAGGAAGGTCATGCCGATTTTTTTCGTGAATGTCGAAATATATATATATATTATGTTTGGTTCTAATATTAATTATATCAGCGCGCTCTCGTGCAGGCGACATATAATGGTGGTCGTTAAGAGTGAACGTGTCGTGAATAGTTACTTGAGACACGCGACA
This sequence comes from Alopecurus myosuroides, assembly GCA_028641055.1. Taxonomy (NCBI): domain Eukaryota; kingdom Viridiplantae; phylum Streptophyta; class Magnoliopsida; order Poales; family Poaceae; genus Alopecurus; species Alopecurus myosuroides. The sequence continues at coordinate 190,551,897 of CM054060.1, read as the reverse complement.
TAAGACATGTTACAAAATGGCCGCAAGGAGATATGATGTCCATGTCGAAAGTGCAAACTAGGGGGCTTGCTCAATCCCTTTACCGGAGACTTACTCAGTCACCTCCTAAGGTATCGTTTCATGGATGGGTATAACAGTCAGTGGGTAAGTGATGATGAAGATGATGAAGTCCATGGGGCGGCGGCGGTAGGAAATGATGTGCAACAGGACAATAGCAACGATCGACTAGAACTACAGCAGGACCAACTATAGCAGGACCAAGATCAGCCTCATGACCCCGCACATGATCATGGAGAAGATGCTGAACAAGACGTGGATGAAGATCACGAGGACACATGGACACCCCTAACGGAAGTTGTGTATGACCCTCATCTGAAAGAACTGCTTTTGAGAAAGACGACTAACTCGATATCTGCTGCTAGAGAGCAATCAAAGCTGGCGCAACTAGAGATAGACTCGAAGACACCGTTGTATGCAGGCTGCGGTCCGGGAGAGTCCCGCCTGAGAGTGGCCCTCGATGTTCTGCAGATGAAGGCGAGATACAAATGGAGCGACATAAGCGTCGATGCAAGCCTGCAATACTGGCACGATGTCCTTCCACAGGGCAACACCTGTCCTAAAAGTTGCGACGAGGCCAAGAAAGTCGTGTGCCCCTTTGATTTACCTCACGAAAAATACCATGTGTGCATCAACAATTGCTACATTTATCGGAAAGAGGACGCGAACAAAACCATTTGTCCAGTTTGCAACGCCGCTCGATACAAGAAAGGGAAGAAGAAAGCTCCTCGGAAAGTTGTGTGGTACTTTCCGCTCATTCCCCGTCTGCAACGGTATTTCGTGGACCGCAAGGAAGCAGAGCTCATGCACTGGCACGCGAAAAGGAGGAATAAAGTTTTGAAAGATCCAAATCGGAGTGAAAAAGTAATTCTGACACATCCTTCAGATGCAAGTCAATGGAAAGCAATTGACTGTGAATATCCAACGTTCGGGGCGGAGGCAAGGAACATCAGGTTGGGTGTGAGCACCGACGGACTCAATCCGTTTGGCAACCAGAGCAGCACCCATAGCACCTGGCCCGTGTTTGTATGGATGTACAACATCCCTCCCTGGTTGTGCATGAAGAGGAAGTATATTCACATGAGTATGCTAATTCAAGGGCCGAAACAACCAGGCAACGACATCAATCTATACCTGATGCTGCTTAAAGATGAGCCGGACACGCTATGGGCCGAGGAAGGGGTGAACACATGGGACGCCTTCGGTGAACAATATTTCCATCCATAACTCGTTAGAAGGTGTTCTTCCGTTCCCGCCGGAGAAGAAACAGAAGATCACAACATCGAGGAAGAAATGATCGACGGTATGTATTCGATTCGTTACGAATTTCTCCTAATAAGAACTTGTGATTTCCTTTGCCGGTCTAATGCTTTTATCTTGGTCTACAGAGAGATGAAGAAGTGGACGGCGCGCTGGCCCTAGCGAAAGATCGCAAGCGGAGGCGGAAGCTAAAGCGGAGGCGGACCGTATATCTAGCTAGTCTTCTTTGTGATTGATCTCTATATCGCGTGTACGTTGTATAGATGTCGTCATACCTTTGTAATCGTTGAACTAATTAGATGGCTATATTTTGGGTTCGAAATCTTCCGACATAAACGTGTTATTGAGATCAATGTGTTGTATTCGTACTTATGAGAATTGGATATGGATGCATATGTATCGATGTGTTAATTTCGTTATCGATATGTTAAATTCGTTATGGATGGATGCATATGTATCTAACAGTGATTTATATGTGTGAAGTTTATAAATTACAGAATTTGAATGTATTTGGACCTGTATAGTATAATATCAGAATATACAAACTGTTATACAAAAAAAATAATACAAACCTGGGAAACTTACCACTTGCGAACAAATTTCCTACCGCTGGCCAACACGACCACTGGCGAACTAGGGGCCTAGCGCTGGCGAACCAGTACCGCTGGCGAACTGGGCAGCTACCGCTGGCGAACATAGCGCTGGCGAACAAGGCTTTGTTCACCAGCGGTAATATGCACTACCGCTGGCGAAGTGGTGTTCGCCAGCGGTACCCTCCTACCACTGGCGGTGTACTGCTGGCGAACACATGTTCGCCAGCGGTAGCTGGATCCTGTTCGTCACTGGTAGCATATTTCCTACTAGTGTTTCTTTTAGCCGGAAGTTGTAGCGTGTCTCTCTAGTTGTTGGTGCTGCCCGCTGCCGCTTCGTTGCCCTACCCCCTTTTCTTTCCGTTGTACCCAAAGTATTTGTATCTGGTGATGATTGATTACGCTGGTATCTTGTGAGTATGGGTTATCCACTTGCCAGTACTTAATAGTACTAACCCACGAATCCTTTTCGTGGCTGCATATTCCACATTGCAGTCAACAGGTTTGAAGTCTGACGACGTTAGCTTGGGAATCCCTCCGGCTTGGCCTGGGCAGGGATTGGACGCCATCGGTTATCTTCAGGACTCTTAGTCCAATTTGTATCTTGTCCGTAGTCAGACACTATGTTGTTTCTTCCGCTGTTATTTGTATCTTTGTATTGTATCAGTTGTATCCTTGACTCGTTTGAGTCGTCTTGTATATATCTTTTCTGTTGTTGTTGCGGAATATTCGTGAACTGTTGTAATGTTATCACAAGTGGCAACCTGGAATCGGTTATTATGTGGATTTTGGCGGAAATGCTGAAATCTGCATAGTGCCCGATCCCGGGGCGTCACACTTTGTCTCTCCTAGTTCGACATCTATCTTCCTCTTTCTTTTGCGATTCGGTCTTTTGGGATCATCCTCTGTATCCCGAATATCTACAAGATAATAAGATCCATTTTCATAGCCTTGCTAATGACGAATGGTCCTTCCCGGACTAGGGCTAACTTGTGCTTCTTTTCTTGCACTAATCTTAGCACTAGGTCACCTTCTTCAAAAGATCGATGCCTGATTTTCCGACTACGGTAGCGTCGTAATCCCTGCTGATAAATGGCGGATCTTTGAAGCACAAGGTATCATTCTTCTTCTAAAAGATCGACGGCATACTGTCGTGCGTTTTCGGCATCCGGGTCATCGTAATCCTGCACTCTTGGGCTATCATGGAGCATGTCCATTGGAAGCATTGCTTCTGCGCCATAAACCAGGAAAAACGGGGTTTGCCCTGTTGATCTATTTGGCGTCGTTCGAATACTCCAAAGCACGGCACGGAAGGTAATTTTTCTACCCATGCTCCAGCTGCTCTATGAAGAGGAGATTCGAGTCTTGGGCGTATTCCCTGCAGGATTGAGCTATTCATTCTTTCAACCTACCCATTGGACTGTGGGTGTGCCACAGATGCAAGATCTAGGCGTATTCCCGTTTGCCGGCAATATTTTGCCAACTCTCCAATTGAGAAGTTTGTCCCGTTGCCGGTGATTATACTGTGTGGAACGCCATATCTCATGACTACGTCAATGATGAAGTTTCTGGCAGTCACACCGTCAAGTTTCTTGATGGGTTTCGCCTCCACCCACTTGGTATACTTATCCACTGCAACAAGTAGATGTGTAAGTCTGCCTCTTCCAGTTTTGAATGGTCCCATCATATCTAGCCCCCAAACCGCGAACGGCCATGTTATAGGGATAGTTTTGAGTGCTTGAGCTGGCATATTCGTCTGCTTGGCGTAATACTGGCATCCGGCACATGTATTTACTATGTGTTCGGCGTATGTCTTAGCTGTGAGACAGAAAAACCCTGCATGGAATGCTTTTTTGACTATGCTTTTTGATTGAGCATTATGTTCACAATCTCCCGTGTGGATTTCTTGCAAGATTTCTCGCCCTATCTCTGGCGAAATACATCGCTGAAAAATTCCGATAGTGCTGCGCTTATACAGGCAACCATTGATTACCGTGTATCCTTTGCATCGGTGCTATATCTGCCTTTACAAGACCTCGTCTGCTCCATCCGGGAACTTCTGATCAACTAAGAAGTTTAAGTATGGAATCGTCCAATCTGGGTTAACGAGCAAACTTCAATTGACTCGGAAACGAGAGGATAATCAACATCTCCACCTTTGATCGATGGTTCGTGCAAGTGTTGGACAAACACACTAGGTGGTAGGGTTTTCACCCTTTCCGACCCCATGCGGGCTAATGCATCCGCGTTCCAGTTTTCCTCCCTTTTGATATGAAGTACTTCAAATCCAAGGAAGCAAATGGCAAACTCGTCCACCGTTCTCCGATATTCGGCCATGATTGGGCTTTTGGCGTCCAATGTTTGGTTTAGCTTATATTGTACCAAATCTGAGTCACCATAGCATAGTATGCATTTGACACCTCTTTCTTTTGCAATGTGCAATCCATGAAGCAAAGCTTGGTATTCTACCACGTTATTACTGTAATTGAAGTGTATTTGTAATACATACTCCATAGTATCACCTTTTGGGGATTTTAGCACTACACCAGCTCCAGCGCCTTCCTTCATCTTGGATCCGTCAAAGTGCATGATCCAGTATTTCGACTCCGGCATTGGTATGTTTTCCATTGCTTCTGTCCAATCAGCGACAAAATCTGCCAACACCTGCAATTTAATTGCCGTCCTGGGTTGGTACTTAATGTCGAACGCAGCTAGCTCAATGCCCCATTTGGCTACTCGGCCTGTTGCGTCCGCATTGTTAATGATATCCCCTAGTGGTGCTTTGCTTACCACTGTTATGGAATGTCCTTGGAAATAATGGCGGAGTTTTCTAGATGCAAAAAACACGCCACATGCCAGCTTTTGATACTGTGGGTACCTTTGCTTTGACTCGAAGAATACTTCGCTAACATAGTATACTGGATGCTGATCTGGTATACTTTGTTCTTCTTTCCGCCTTTCCACAATTATTACAGCGCTGATAAACCTGTTTGTTGCTGTAAGATACAGTAACATAGGTTCTTCGTCTTTTGGTGATGCCAAAATCGGAACTTTCATCAAGGTTTCTTTTAACTGGGTTAATGCTTTGTCCGCCTCTTCTGTCCACTCAAATTTGTCGGATTTCTTCAACAATTTGTATAATGTCAGAGCTTTGTCTCCTAGCCGGCTTATAAACCTGCTAACTGCGGCTGCAGAACCCGTCAATCTTTGTACATCTTTTAAGCACATTGGCTTTGAGATGTCCAAGATTGCCTAGATCTTTTCCGGATTTACTTCTATTCCTCTATGAGAAACGATAAAACCCAGAAGCTTTCCTAAGGGAACCCCGAATACGCACTTTAATGGATTCAACTTCATTTCATAAGTGTGCAAATTTTCGAAGGTTTCTCGTAGAACTTCAAGGAATGTATCCTTTTCCTTGGAAACGACGGCAATATCGTCCACGTAAACGTGTATGGTTTTGCCAATCTGACTATGCAAACAACGTTGCATGCAATGCTGGTATGTTGCACCTATGTTCTTCAAGCCAAAAGGCATGGTTATGTAATAGTATGTTCCATACGGGGTTATGAAGGAAGTTTTGATTTGATCTTCCTCCTTCATACATATTTGATGATACCTGGAATAAGAGTCCAAAAAGCATAAAAGCTCTGAGTCAGCAGTGGCATCTATTATTTGATCGATTCGCGGTACTGTGAAGCTATCTTTTGGACACAATTTTTTCAAGACGGTGTAATCTATACACATCCTAAGAACGGTACTGTCTTTCTTCGGGACTAATATTGGGTTCGCAGACCAATCAGTATGTATAACTTCCTGAATAAAATCAGCTGCTAAAAGCCGGATAATTTCCTTGCGTATAGCCTTTCGTCTTCTTCCATCAAAACGATGGCGACCTTGTTTGACGGGTTTTGAACCTGGAATTACCTTCAATTGATGCTCAGCAAGTTCCCTGGGTACTCCCGGCATGTCCGCAGTACACCGGGCAAAAATATCCCTGTTCTCATGGAGGAACTCGATGAGCGCGCTTTCCTATTTGTCGGTCATTCCTGCCCCCACTACGACAACCTTTGTCGGATCTTTGGTGTCTAGGATAACCTGTCTTGTATTCTTAGAAGCTTTGAAACTATCTGCTGGCTTCCGGCTTTCTTTTCCTGCTGGCATTTCCATCGACGATACTTCCTTTGCCAGCTCTTTCAATTCCTCCTTTTCTATTACTTTTTCAGCGCAAAGGGCGTTTCCTTTTTCCAGCTCGTTTGCCAACTTGAAATCTCCTGATATGGTGATTAATCCTCCCTTTGGCCCTGGCATCTTCAGCTTGTTATAAATATAACATGATCTTGCCACAAATTTGGCGAAAGTTGTACTTCCGAGTATTGCATGGTATACACTTTCGAACGACACCACCTCGAATGATTTTTTTTTCCTGTCGAAAATGTTCTCTTTCTCCAAAGGTTACATCTAGGGAAATTTCTCCTAGGGAATGTGCTTGTCTGCCAGGAACGATGCTGTGGAAATGTATGTTGCTGTGTTTGAGCTGGGTCTCGGAAATTCGTAGATGTTTCAGTGTATCCAGGTACAAAATATTGATACTGGATCCTCCATCCATCAGCACTCTCTTTAGCCTAGTGTTTTGAACAATAGGGCTTACAATTAGAGCTTGTGTGCCGGGTTCTGGGATATTTCCGGAATGATCTGACTGATCCCAGGTAATTGGCATATTAGAATACTTCGAGTATTTGGGTGTTGGTGGGACAACCGCGTTTATTTCTCGAAGTGTTCGTGTCGTGGGATAATCACGGCAGATGTTACCGGGGGTAACTGATCTTGGGGCAAGTCGACACAGGTATTCGGGAGATGGTTTAGCTCGAAGGAAGACATGGCGAAAAGCGATCTAAGAACCAGAAAATAACTCGCCGGATCTCAATATGAATTATGCTGGATACTCGATAACAGGTGTTACAACTATGACTTGAATCTCTGGCAAACTAAACCTAGGGGCCGGTTTATAAAGCACCCGTACACCCCCAACTTGCCCTCCAAGGCACACCTCGAGTCCTATTCGAACTCCACATACAAAACCCTAACTCTCCTTACCGCAGCCCACAATCCGGGTTACGAATCTCACAAGCCTTTGGGCCTTCCGGCAATCTCTTTACCCCCAGCCGGATAGCGCTTAGCACACCCCGGGCCGGGTTATATCTTGAAATGAGCCTACCGGGTTACTATCCCCCCATCAGTAGTCCCCAGAATAGCCTGGGCTTCCAAGAGTTACTCTTCGAAGTGCTGGCTATTCCCTGCAGAAACATTGGATACAAAAACACATGAAGATCAAGATACAAGATGTTGACGAATGGCTGGGATTAACACCAAGGGAGTCAGGTTACAACCCGGCTCTCTCTCAAAGGCTCTCCTTCAACCTTCCAAACTTGAGTCTCAATAAGGAACTCAATGATTTCACATTTTCCTCGACAACTATTGCTGACACCAGGAAAGAGATTTCACTTTCCTTTTTCTCGGGATTATATCGATCGATGCATAAGGCGCGTCTTTCAAATTTCAAAATAGCCACATATCACTCCGCACCTCCCGGGTTCCGCCCGTTAGGTTAAGCTTTTCCACCCGGGCTATTATAAATAGGCCCCCAAGGAGCAAACTCAACCCTAACGGCTCATTTCCCCCACTCCTCTTCTCCTCAAGCTCGAGTTCACGGAGTGCCACCACGGAAGCCATACGCACATCGCCGGAGCCCATCCGCCGTCGCTTGCGCTCCGCCACCGTGCAGCCCACTCCAGCTCCCAAGTCCACCATCAAGCCCCCGATTCGCCGGCCGGAAATCGCGAAAGGGCATCAATCTTGCGCCATCTGCCTCCGCAAATCCCTACTTCAACCTCCTCCGGTAAGCTCTTGATATCCTCCAGCCCAACCTTGCAATCTCTTAGCTTTTCCTTAGATCAGATCTGAATCGAGTCGCCCGCAGTTTCTCGGGCCCTGCCGAATTGACTTGCTAGTTTTTACCATAACCGCTCCCATAGATAGGATGCGCAACTTATCTTACTCCCCTACCACTAAGTATCATTAGACTGGCCTTAAATACAGAAATTGGATCTCCCATCTGGGCTCGGGCCATCAAAAATTTCCGCCCTTGTTCTTACCATACAGAAAATCTCACTTCTCCGGCTCACTCGCTGATAGTAGACATTAGGGTACCCTTCTACCTTCCCCAGACACTTACTTTACGGAAAAACTTCACAGCTTCCGTAACGATACACAATACCCGGACAGATCGCACTTGATCCGGCAAGGCAATACCCGGGTTATTTTTAGGTTACCGGTAATTGACTATTCATTAATTTTCGAGCTTTCGCTTCTCACTTTCTTTCTTTTGACGTTTTAACAGGTCAACCCCATGGCACCCAAGAGGCAGGGGAAACAGCCGGCTAAAACTAAGCCCACTAACTCCATTTCAGCCAATTGGGGGAGATCCTCCGTCACCAAGGCCAAACTGGAGGAGTTAGTGGAGCTTGGAATCCTTCCTCCCCAGGAATCTATCCACTGGAGAGTACCCGGCAACGAAACCCGGCCCTCTCCAGCAACGGATGAGGTAATATGTTTTGTCGAACACGTGACCCGAGGCTTCAGGCCCCCGGGTCACCCTTTCTTTCGTGACGTCCTAGATCACTACAATCTCCGTATTTTCGATATAGGCCCAAACTCCGTTCTGAACATCACCCACTTTATCGTTCTTTCCGAGTCTTACTTGTGCACTCCGCCAAGTTTGGCTCTCTTTGTTGAACTCTTTCAGTGCAAGCCGTGCCGCGAAAGCGGTGACGGCGCACTTCTTACCTGCGGCGGGGTTTCTATCCAGCGCCGCAAGAATTCCTTGATGCCTCCCCTCACTCTCAATTCTCATGTAAAGCACTGGCAGCTCTCATACTTCTACTGCCAGGACACCTCCCCACGCGGTGAGAAGAAACTACCGGGTTACTCGGAGGGTCAGCTTGACATTTCCGAATCTTTCAATGCCTTCGCCTCTGACTCGGACAGGGAGGCGATCTTGCCTTCGTTGGCTAAAATCCCCATCCTATCAGCCCGAGGCCTCATCGGGCTAAACTTGGTGAAGACCTGGGTTAACTTCCGCATCCAGCCAAACTCCATTCGTGAGAAGCTGATGTGCGAATATTCGGGTCAAACCACGGACCCGATCCGATACTCTGCCAGCACCCTTGCCCCTAATGACATGAACAAAACGATCAAGGGTTTTTTAACGGAGAAGCTCGAGGTAATCCGGAGCATAGCCGGGTTAGAACCTTTTACACTCGAGAACCCCGCCCCCGTTGTAAGCTTTCTGCCTCTTGATTTTGGATTTTAACAAGCTTACCTTTATCCGCTTTTCATGACTCGCTATTAACCATTATCCTGGCATTTTCACCTCAGGCCGATAATGGCTTTTGGACAATCGACACTCCTCCCAATTCTGGAGACGCGGAGGAGGAAGATGACGCCGTTAATTCGGATGAAGGTGCGTACTTAACCCCCTTGCGTACACTATATCCTGTCTCCTCTTTTTCCTTATGATATATCTTCAATACCTTTCAGAACGAGAGGACCAAGACGAGGAAGAAGAACCAGATGGCTGGGAAGAGTCCGCCAGCGAGGAGGACGAGCCGGAGCCGGCCACCAAAGCCGGATCCAAAAGGAAATCCCAGAGAATCGCCCTCCAGGTTTTTATTCCGCTCCCTTGCACTTTAATTTTTGTTCTCATAACGTCATTTCGGGGCTAACCCCACCTTCACCCCTTTTGATCATAAATGAAGGAGCCACCCGCGACTAGGCGCCGAGTAACCCGGAAGCATCCAGGCAACGAGGCCCTTAACCCGGGCACTTCATCGCCCCCGGCTCGACACTCTGGTATTTATATCGTAAATAGAAACTCTTTCCGGACATTCCTTTGCAACATGATCTCAAACCTTGCTTGGCATTTTTCAGTATCTTCCGGGTCTAGCAGCGGCTTTCCTTCGGACTTCCCGGTGAACACCGGGTAAGCGCCTTTTCCTGATATTATACCGAGCTTTCATCCCCTTTTTTCATAACCAAAGATTAATTGCGCCTTTGCACCTTCTTCAGAGCCACGGTTATTAGTAGCGACCAGGAGGACACCGAGGCTAAGGTCCGGGTCGAGAACGAGCCGGCTGATGATGCCTTCACCACGGCTGGCGACGAGCAAGCGTCGCCACCGGAGCCAGCTAGGCATGACGCCGGGTATCCAATCGCTTCGCACGCAGGCGAGAAGGAGAAGGGAGCAGCTTCGAGCGCGGGAGGGGGACCAGACTCCGACATTCGGATGACCCGGGTGCCACCTCCTGTTACAAGAAAAGCTCCTTTTCCCACTTTCCAGGTACCCGAGTCATCTAACTCGGATAACGCTGATTTTAACCAGCTAATGAGCGCTCTTCTCGCCATGAAAGCTTCGGAAGGAAATGTCCTAGAGCGTATGGCTGCAGCACATCAGGTAATCTTGTTTGACACTTCTTACTATACATCCAGTCCCCAAGTTCCGAGTATAATTTTCTGTAATTATTCTCGGTACTTCGCATAATAATCTTCTGTAATCATTTTCTTAGAAGGAAATACTCTCGCAATATCCGACTTACAGTTGCACTCATTCTTTGCAGGCGGAGATAACTCAGTCGGATGAAACACTACTTAAAACTGAGCAGCTCTTGCTTGCGGAAACAAAGCGCAGGAAACCCTTGAAGCGGAGATAAAGACTTTGAAAAAAGATGTCTCCAAGTACAAGAACAAATACAATGCTGCCCAGTCCTCGCTGAATAACCTGTCGACTCAGCTTACGGACACTTACCGTATCTTGCTAAGTAAGTTTGCTATTTGCGATTAATTTGCGTATCTCTATCTTGCCGCTGTAATAACCAATATTACTGATATGCTTTTGTGTGTTTCGATTGCAGGTGCTAACCTTGCTGCTCCGGAGGAGAACACCGTTACTCAGGCTAAAACTCTGAAGACTGTGCTCCGGACATTTTTTGCTGGCACGAAACTTTTGCTGGATGCTATAAAGTGGCCTTCGGAGGTATACCCGGGCGAAGAAAATCTCATGCAGGCCTTGTCCACAGCGCCTGGATGGATTGAAATACTGAAGCGTTCGTCTTGCCGGATTGGGATGACCCGGGCTTTGACGCTGGCGAAGGCATATTTTCCTAAGCTTGACCCGGCCAAGGTAGTATCCGGGTTCCCAGAGTTCAAGGCTGACGGGTCTAAGTTTAAACCCCAGGACTTCAAAGCTATACAATCGTCGGTACGTCACTCGGCCACAACTTTGGCAGATAAAATGGATCTAAACACAATTATGAGCTCATATGACTCTGAGGGTAAGGTTATTCTGGTGGAAGCACCCCCTCCTTTTGATATGCTGGAAAAGTGGTCGACTGACCTGGCCAGGAGGAAAGAAGAGGCTGCGAAGAGAGAGGCCGAACTAGGCGTAAAGCCGTCTACCTCAACGCCAGCCGTTCCTCCGCCTGTCCGTCCCGACGTGAAGAGTCCGAGTAAAACTGCTGGCAAAGCCAAGGAGCAAGTCCAAGACGAAGACCCGGAGAATCACCCCCGGGATGCCGAGTAGGATGATACCTAGTGCTTTGCGTTTCTCGAGGCTGATATGATGTTTAGCGATGCGCCTGTGCAACATTGATACTGATGTTATGACTTTGCACTTGTTTTAACTTGTGATAACTCCTTGCCTCTCCCGGCTTTTGATAATCTCGATCCTTGTGTTAAATGTAAGCTTATTCTCGATACTTTGAATTCTTGCTTTTGATTTCCTTTTGAGACTCGGCTAACCGAGTATCATAGGTTTTGATAGACGGGCTTTTCTTTAAGTCCCCAAGGCTCGGAAACTAAGGTTTACGAGCCGTAGTAGTTAAGCAGTTTGTTTCTGTCTCGAAGTCCCCAGTCCCCATGACCCAAAGTACGAGCTAGGGGGGCGTGGCCTTTCTCAGATGACAAACTGCTTTTTACCAGGCTGGAAACCGATAGCTATTCACATAAATACTGAAGTCATGCTTAATACTTGTTGAGTTTCCGGCTATTTGAGCCTTATACTCTGCATGGACTTGTGGTTTAGATGACCCTTTTGATTATCTTGTACTGTAAGCCGGCTTTCGCGTGGATACCATGCTGTTACATCTATACGAAAAACAGGGTCAAGCAAGTCCCATTGGGCTGCATAGTTTGATTGTAATCGTAAGTGAACAGATCATGCCACTTTAGCGCGAGTCACATCGAGCTTAAGTAAGAATAATCAAGAAATTTGGCTCCTTTGTCCGGTTATAAGATTGCAGCCGTACCCGTTTTTTCGAGTAATCAGCCCTCATAACTCATAGGCATCGAGGCCGGGTCTCCGGGCTTGTGATTACTTACTTAAGCACACCAATCCCCGAAGACCTATATGCACGTGACGTATTTTGATGATATTGACGTATTGATAATAACAAGCATTACTTACTTGTAACTGAAGCAAAGACCATGATACGATTCGAGACCATCTTCTTTTATTGATAAAAATTTCTTTTTTGAATCAGCAGGCCGCCTCATTAAAAACCTTCCAGTCCCCTTAGGTACCCTGGATAGGAAAAGAGTGCGTATGAAACCTGCCGCCCATTACACTGCTTTAGTTATTCTCGAGAGTCGGCCTCGCGTTGGTACGGCCAATGCACATTCTCCACTTGCTATGCCCTTTCGTAATGAGTACCGGATTTGCTAGCCAATCCGGGTATATCGCCCTTGAAACGTGATCAGCTGCGGATGGTGGTACGTCTTCTTCTTCCCTGCTAGGAGTTTTGAAAGTATCGCTCCTGATGAAGCCTACCATCTTAGGGTTTTGTTCTGCCCTAACTTTTGCTTTGTCCCCCTCAGGAGTTGGCTTTTTTGACGTTGTCCTCTCTTCTAGGTCCACCTGAGAACGGTAATGTTTGAGCTCTTCCTTCCTGCAGGCTTGCTCGGCCATTGCCGCGTCTCCCTCATCACATTCAGCTGCTATATCTCGATTTCCGTGTATTGTAATGGTCTTCTTGGGACCCGGGATTTTCAGCTGTAGGTACACATAACACGGTCTCGCCATGAACTTGGCATAAGCCGGCCTTCCAAACAATGCATGATAAGGGCTGCGCAATTTTACTACCTCGAAGGTAAGCCACTCGACTCGGTAGTTGTCCTTTGACTCTCCAAAAGCTACTTCCAGTGCCACCTTTCCTTCAGGGCATGCTGAGTGACCCGGCACTATCCCGTGAAAAACTGTTGTACTCTTTTGCAGCTGCGATTCCTTTAAGCCCATACGCAGAAAAGTTTCCCAGTACAGGATATTGATACTGCTTCCTCCATCCATCAAGACTTTTTTCAGTTCGTAGCCGTTGACCTGTGGTGCCACTACCAAAGCTAAGACTCCCGGGTGGTCAACTCTGTCCGGGTGATCCTTCCTGCTCCATGTTACCTCTTGTTCTGACCACCTCAGATATCTTGGAACAGCGGAGGAGACCGAATTAACTGCTTGTTTCAGTATCTTCTTATCCTTGTTAGAGCCTCCCATAGTGTGCACATGATACTGACCCAGCTGTTTGGGGTTAGCTTGAAAACCTCCCGCTCCTCCTTGATTGTTACCTTGATTTCCAGCTGGCGGGTTGCCAGCTGGGGGCGGCCCGTTGCCCAAATTTCCACCTAGGCCCGGGCCTCCTCCTCGGCCTGCACCTCGCATGGCTCTGTTCACTTCCTCGTTCTTCCACCTTTGTAAGTCGGCACATTGCTCCAGTGAATGATTAGCCGGCTTGTCGTTCCTGCTATGCTTCGGGCATGCCATCCTAAATATGTCCCAGCTGTTGCTTGGTCTTGGCGGCCCTTGGTAGTGTCCCCCATTGTGATTTCCAGTATTAAAATTTCCTTCGGATCTAGGTCTCGAAGACCCGGCCTCCGTGTTGGCTACAAACTCGGAATTCCCTTCAAACGGTCGTTTGTTCTGGCTGTTTCCATTATTGCTTGGCACCGATACATTGCCGGTTTTCCCACTGCTGCTTGAGTTTGCTTTTGCTTTCTTGTCATCAACTTCCTCCTCTGTGGTATCCGTTGCCGCGTGTTTGTTGCACGCATCCATTAGCTCTCCCATTGTAACCTCCGCTGCGTTCCTACTGGATTTCATGCGAGTTAGCTTTTGTACTAAAGGAACATACTTACATGTTTTTGCCATAGCTTGTAGTGCGTCCTTAGGCTGGATATCTGTAGATGAGTGGAGTATCTCCATAACCCGGCGCACCCAGCTGCGTGCTGACTCTCCTTTCTTCTGAACGCATCTTTCCAAATCATCAATAGTAAATAACTTTCTGCATGTTCCATGGAAGTGCTTGATAAACGCGGTCTTTAACTCCTCCCACGATTTGATCGACTTTTCCGGTAAATTGGTGAACCATAACTTTGCTGCTCCTTCTGACATCATTAAGTACATGAATTTGGCTTGGAGGTTCTCGGACGCGTTGCGAATTGACATTGCCATCTCGTAGCTGCTCAGCCACGTTTCTGGATCCATTGTTGGCTCATAATTTACTACTTTCCCCGGTTCTTTGAACTTCTCCGGGTAAGGTTCTGCTCTGATATCGTCCGAGAGGCACTTGGGTCCCGCCAGGGTGGTTGGGGGTGGTCTTACTCGGGAGGCGCGTGACCCGGCTGGGGGTGCCTCGAGGTGCGGCGCCACCGGCAATTCGTGCCCAGCGGATCCGGCCCCGGCTCTTCTGGCCCTGGAACTGTCCACCACCGCCTGCGCTGCTGATACTACTGGTACCGTCTGGATACGCGGTGGGGGCGGCATTTGCTGCTGCTCTTCCCTTCGTCGTGCCGCACTTGCTTGGACATTGCCCTGTTGCTGACTGGCGTACGGCGTCCCATGCATTCCGCTTCTATGATCCGGATAATTGGCCTGCTGTGCTACCGCGGTGTGTAGTAGATCGATTGCTCGTCGGGTCCCTTCCGCATGAGGCGAGTCTCCCACAGGAATCTGGTTTAATGCGAGCGTTGCTGCGTAGACGTTGTCCATGGGATTGTTGTAATGACCTGCTGGTGTGCGGAATCGTGATGGTGGTGGCGGCATGGTATTGCCGGCTGTCGCCCCCGTCTGCGGCAAAGGTAACCCGGATGGCGCGTTTACCGGATGTGCTCCTGTTGACGGTCGCGGTATGGTCCCTTGGTTCGTCGGTGGAATCGGCTGATCTTGAGGCGTGAACACCAGGGCAGTTGGGTTAATAACCCCTCCTGTTGCCGGCAGCATAGTTCGGTGCCTTTGGTGCATCCTTGTCGTTTCCTCCCGGAGCCGGGTCTCTCGGTCATCCAATTCGCGCTGCCGCGCGACCATCCCCTGCCTTTCTGCTTCCACTTGCCTTCTTTGCTGCTCCAATGCACGACGAGCCACGTCCAGGTCTCTTACACGCTCTGCCGCGTTTTCTGGGGTAATAACTGTGGCCAAGACTGTGGGGTCCAAAATCAAATTATTATCAAACAGAGCCGGGTGACGCGGGTTTGAGGGGCCCGCCCCCGGTGTTCGGTTTGCTTGGAACCCAAACATATTTGCGTGCCGCTCCTCGTCTGCTGGGCGACTGGTGACAGATGCTGACTCTCCATCGACCTGGACCAAGACCGGGTCAACGGCGCCTTGCTGCTGGGCCACTGCCTGAGCCGCCCCGGCTGGCGCCGCGGCCGCATTTTCTTGATTGAGATTGGTCGCGGGAGCCGCATAGACTGCAACCCGGCGCATGATGCCCGGTGTAGATTCGTACTGTTCTTCCTCGCTGTTTTCCCTTTCATATCGATCCTCCGACAAATCCCGTATAGACTCGGTATCATCCTCCCTCTCTATCTGACCCGTTGTTCCAATCGACTCTTCTTTTTCCGATTGGACATACATGTCTTCTCCTGACACAGAATCAGATCCAATATTATCACAATTCGAACTGGAAGTACATACCACACCGACGAAGACGTTGACGCTGCCGACTGTCATGATGGATCCGGTTTCGAGGTGATCCGACTCTGGCCCCCAGCCAGAATCGTCTACCATCTTCTCTCCTTTGCTGTTGACGTAGATTTCTCCGACGATGAGGTTCTTCATGCTCTTCCGAGCTTCTCCCGTGATGTAAACACCTTTGGACGCAGGCCCCACGGTGGGCGCCAACTGTCGTGGGATAATCACGGCAGATGTTACCGGGGGTAACTGATCTTGGGGCAAGTCGACACAGGTATTCGGGAGATGGTTTAGCTCGAAGGAAGACATGGCGAAAAGCGATCTAAGAACCAGAAAATAACTCGCCGGATCTCAATATGAATTATGCTGGATACTCGATAACAGGTGTTACAACTATGACTTGAATCTCTGGCAAACTAAACCTAGGGGCCGGTTTATAAAGCACCCGTACACCCCCAACTTGCCCTCCAAGGCACACCTCGAGTCCTATTCGAACTCCACATACAAAACCCTAACTCTCCTTACCGCAGCCCACAATCCGGGTTACGAATCTCACAAGCCTTTGGGCCTTCCGGCAATCTCTTTACCCCCAGCCGGATAGCGCTTAGCACACCCCGGGCCGGGTTATATCTTGAAATGAGCCTACCGGGTTACTATCCCCCCATCAGTTCGCTTTGCCTGTTTTGCTGAAGGAGTTGCCAGGAAAGTTAGGTTGCATTCTCCATCAAATCTCGGGAATTTTGGCTCGCCTTTTCGCTGTTGTTCCTGGATTTTTATTAGTGTCCGATTCATTGTCTTCTTTTTCAGCTTCTGGCTTTTGCTTGGAGAATTTCCACTTGGAGTTCTTTCCTTTATTCACGGATCCTGCAGTGCCCTTCATATGCTTGTTGAGGCGACACTGCGCATTTGTATGGGTAGGCTTCCCAAATTGCGAATGGTGGACACAATTTTCCGACTTAATCTTTTCGCATTCTTCCTTAGAATAGGAGATAGGTTCTGTGCTTCTTCCTTTCCATTTGCCGCCAGTATCCTTTCCAAAGGCTAAATTTACTTCTTTGGGCTTTGTCTACGCTTCTGGAGTAGTCTTCTTTTCAGAACGAGGCATCTTTTTGGCCTGGACCAAAGCATCAATATTTCCACCTCTCGCTCTGATGTCATCTTCGGCCGCTACGTGCTCATTGGCGGTGGTAAGCATAGATCCGAGATCTTTGTGCTCCTTTGAGCCAACCATGAACAGTACGAGTCCGGGTTTTAGTCCATTGATGAAAGCATGCATTGCTTTTACATCACTTACTCCAGAGCATTTATTTTTCATTGTTGTCCATCTTGATATAAAGTCGACATACGAATCGTCTTCAAATTGGACGCAACAATTTAGCTGGTTGATGCTCTTAGGGCGTTTGTACGTACCCCGGAAGTGTTGCGCGAATACTCTAGCCATATCATCCCAGCTATCCAATGTTCTTGACGGAAGCCTGTTAATCCAATCTCTGTCTCCATCCAGCAACATTAGGGGCAGGAATTTTACTGCTTCCAAGTCTGTCCCTTTGTTGATCTGAACTGCAGTATAGTAATCTGAAAGGCAAGTATCTGGGTTTGTACTTCCGGTGTACTTTTGGTAAGTTGGACCAACCTTGGCAATACCAGAATTTAGGGTTATTCTTTGGATCTTGTCAGTGAAACACTTAGGTCCAAAGTATAGATAATCTCTTTCCGCCTTATCGACGTGAGCGGAATATCTGCCGGCTGAATGGACAGAAGGGGATCTGCTCCTTTCTGGCCCATTGTTGCGCGAATGCGCTCTTTCGGGATTATCCCTATTTTGTACGTTATCGTGTCCTTTGGAATGAGGCGGAGTTCTACTCCTTGGACTTTCTTTATTCCTAGGAGGAGTACGGGATCTCTCACGTCTGTGAGGATTTTCATGTCTTCCGGCTTTTTCAGCTGGGCGTCTCGGAGGCGGCATCATTTTTCCATCTTTCCGATTTTGTTCCTCCCGGTCTTTATGATCACGGGGTATATTTCCGCCTTTCAGCATATGGGATCCCGTTCTAGACGCTTCATCCCTATTGTCCGGGATTTTCTTGTCCTTCTTAGGGTCTCCCTTATTGTCGTTAGAATCGCCTGAATCTCCATGTTCTCCGGGCCCAGGTGCTCCAGCAGCGCAAGTGGCAGTTTTGCATAGGGCTGAGTCATCGTGCAACTTCCCTGATCTTGCCTGACCTCGTTGTTGCTGTTGCAGTGCTTTACCTAGGAAAGCATACACTCCTTGGAGCTTTTCGTCTTTGGAATACAGATCATCATTAAGGATGGCGAACGCGACTTCCGTGTTTTCGGCTGCAGTCTTATAGATACGTTCGGCCTTACTGTTTACGCCGTCCACCTGTCGTTGCCAGGAAGGGTTTTGCAACCGTTCTTTTGCTGGCAGTACATCCGGCCTTGCGATTCCGGGTAATATCATGGGTTTTATCCCGGACATATTTCGTCTTTCGAATTCTTCAATTTCCTCCTGTTTTTCTTTAACAGTAGCTTGAGCTTTGAGGAGATTTTCTTGCGATCGGAATAGTTGTTTCTGCTGCCGCATAATGGCTTGCCTTATGGCTTCTAGCACTTCCGGTGCCTCGTATGGTCCAACCGGGATTTTGATCAGATCGATCTCGTCCTGTTCCGACAATTCAGGAACATGGATTTCTTTGTTTTTCTTCTCCACATGTGTGACTCCGCTTGCTCCTCCTGCTTCCAGGTTTTGGTTAGCATTATCTGCCAACTTTTTCTTCTAGAGTTTGTACTGGAGTTTCTTGGCAGACTTCTTTTTCTGCTTGGAAGAGGGGGGCTTTTTGCCAGGTTCTTCTTCTGTCAATTCCTTGACATCGGGATAGATGGGACTGGTTTCGCCGTCCTATCTTTCCTCATCTGGGGAGGTGTTTTGGGGTCTTCGTCGTCTTCGGCATCCGAGTTATTAGTCGGTTTTGCCATAAGTACTTCATGGAAGCCCCCCTGCATGGATTTAACCTTTCTTTCGAAAGCGTCTTCATCTTCATCTTTTGAATATATGTCTTCAGATCCAGGTTCCGACTCCAATCTTGCCTCTATGGCAGCTAATACGGAGTCAACTTCCGAGTTCACCGTTTCATTGGCGGGTGTCTGATCTTCCACTTGCTCTGTGGGATTGTTATTTTCTGCCTCTTCCACAGGATTAGTTACTTCCGTGTTTTCAGCGACCTTGGACTGCACCATGCCAATGAAGTGAGATCTGATTGTGGGCATCTCCGAAGAGGCAGCAAATTCAGAGTTTTGGCGATCTGAGAAAAATCCGGTATCATAGTTTTCTTCAACTGGGTATAGGGCGGGTGGGATAAATTTGCTTCCACCACAGAATCCCATTGCTTCTGCAGTTAATCCGATAAAGATGTTTGCAGATCCAATCGGTCAAATGCAGGCACTTACCAGACGATTCCGTGCTGGCATGTACAATCCGTTGTCGAGGAAGCGCCCAACATCGTTGTCGAATTCCAAGCTTCCGACAGTTATGGTACTGCCGATACCGCCGAGTATCCCCGATCGAAACATAACGCCTGACGCCGCTGGCCCCATGGTGGGCGCCAACTGTCGTGACATCGTAGTAGAGTTGATAGACGGGGGGTGGCATGAGTCTACGGGTAGAGACGTGGGGGGACGTGGTAGTACGACAACCAGGAACACCAAATTTACCCAGGTTCGGTACGACGCAACTAGGCGATGTTCCTACGCAATCTCAGAAAATCAGGGCTGAAGCCCGAAGTATACAAAGTACATTGTGAGTAGGGTTTCGCTAACTCAGCGAGGATCAACTTCTCGGCGAGTTTGCTTCTAGATAATTGTCCGTATCTTTCTTCTCTCCCGTCCGTCTTTATATAGATAACCGGATTAGGGCTTACAGAAAGGAAACCTAGAAGACTACGGTAAGTATCTAACTTGGAAAGCAAGAATCCGCCTTCTTGATACAGATCAGCGTGATCCGGGAGGGATTTGGCCCAATCTTTCACGGTGATCGAAGAACAACAACGTTGGATAGATAAAGAATCAATCCCACGCATGTAATTGTAGATAGATCAACAAGATCAACAAGCTAAACCAGTATAAACTCGCAAACGGCGACCCATCACGGGAGAAGCTTCTCGATAACTTAAATCTCAAATTCTTGTCTACCCTAAAACCCTAGGCGCCACTCCTTTATATAGGAGGCCACAAAGGGCTCGGTTGGACAGGCCCAAACCGAACACACAACTGACTCAAATCTAACACACGTGATACAAACCGACCTATTAGAAGGCTCGGTCAAATAATAAAGCACGCAAGCCTCCAATAAAACATGTACATACTTAGACAAATGTCATCTAATCGTTGGTCATCCTGTAGGTAACACGCTTCACCCAACGCCGCCGACACTAACAATATTTGGTCTCACGCTGTGGACCAAACTGCAACATCAACGGTGGTGTTCTGAAGTTGGGTTTCACCTCATCTAGCGGAGCGATTGTAAAACTGAAAGGTCCAATGTCAACATATATGGCGGTGGTGGCGCAATGATAGGAGTAGGTATCCTCCCCTCATCACTTCTAGTCCAAGCCGCACCACTTTGGGCCGTGGTCCGGGTCTTTCTAGAATCCGGCTTCTGCGCGTCAGCTTACTGGGGGCCTAATGGACTGTGATCCATTACCAATCAAGCCACCCTGGTAATCCGGCTCTTTAGGACAATGCCGTATATACCCCTAATCGGTATATATCCGACAGTGTCGTCTGTAACACCCGGGGGTTCCCCTAACTAGAATTTGTTTGCTTGTTTTTCTTTTCCATCGTCATGGCATCATGCACTACATCTCATTCAGCTAAATATATTTTTCTTTAGAAATTGTTAATCAACGTAATTGCAAAATTTATATTTTTGTTTGACCTCTTCTATCTTTTCCAAACCCCTCTCTTTGTTTTTTTGAAAATAATAAAACAACAAAAAAGATGTTTTTGAGCAGCCAGGTCGCAGCCCAAAGGGCCACGACCCAACTACCACCTTATCTCACGAAGGAGGCCTCCCCTCCTTGTCATCTTCCTCCTGCTGGCGTCAGATGTGTACGAACCAGATCATCACCATCTATCGCCCCGGCCCTGATTAAGAGGCCACAGCTTCTCCCTTCTCATCTCTTAAGTTACATCCCAACGCCTCTGGAAACCCTAGCCCCTCCAGTTTCTTTCCGCCGCCACCCTCCTCCCCTCTCTGCTTCTTCCCCGGATAGCACGCACACGCACGTACACTGTTGGGGTCACGGGGACACTGCCATGGTCCCTTCCGAGCCCATCCGAGTGTGCCAACATCTTCACATCGAAGCACCACACCTCCCCGCGGGAGGAATCAAGCTGGTTCTCCCCCGTTCGCCGACGGTGCCCTCATCTTCCTCGGTTTCGGCCGCCGCATGTTCACCGGAATACGCCGCGTCCCCATTGCCTTGAGCCTGGTTGACTCCTCCAAGCCCCTCCCGGTGAGCACACCGTCGAACTCCTGCTCTTTCCAACCTCGTTTGCTTGCCGTGGACATGATTGACTTTCGCTCACTTTTTTCTGTTCGCCATGAGCGCCATGTTAGATCTCGAGTTTCTCCTGATGATGATACTGCTCTCGCCTTTCACCGCAACTCCTACCAAGCAACGATACTCACGCCCCACCCTAGTATCATCCCCGCTCATCCGCGCGTGTCTGCACTGCCGAATCACGGTCGTCGCCGGCCCATGTTTGTCCATCGTCGCCCGTTCTGCAGCTGAAGGGAAGTCTGAAACTTCGGTCCTGAATATTCAGAGAACACCGCTTCGTCATCTCTTTTTTGCTCAGGTCCGACTTGTAACACAAACCCCTCTCTCACTGGTCCAGTGGTTGTGCACTTGATCTTCCACCTGGGATACCCAATTTCGAATCCTCATCTCAGGAAGGATAAACACCTTTTTGTTATTTGTTTTTCAGCACACGGCAGCCAGGATCATCCATCAGCGTTCCATCCTCTGTAGCCCAATCAACTCCTTCTTGGCCCATCTATCATCCGTCTGGGCTGGACTCTCTTTGGTATAGAATGTTTTTCCCCTTCTCTGAAAATTGCAGAAAAGTGTATTAAACTTGTATAAATCATATCTCTAGTTCTGGAATTCCGAATAATACAAACTTTATGTCTATAATCATCAGAAAAATGCATAGAACCTTAATTTTCCATCCATGTTCATGTTTGCATCTTTCATCTCGCATTTTAGTAATTTTATGCGTGTGCACCTAAATAATAAACATGGAATGTGTGGGGTACCTAATTTAAATGGAGGCCCCTCGAGGATTTTGGTCCCTCTGGTGTCGGGTTAGGAAAAGGTTCTTGTCCTCTGATCCAAGAATGAGCGCGCTAACCACCACGTGGGAGGTATGGGACTCCCCTCAACCTATTAGCCCCGCTGCACTATTGTCCAGGATGCTTTCCATTTGGCATACACACATCAACAGTTCTGCAGGTACGATGGAAACGACGTTGAGGATGATGATGGTATGTTACCGATGTGCGTACAATTATATAGGTTCCGCGGTATGATGTGAAGTGGACAGTTCCTGTTTGGTTTGATCCGCTTCGCACGTAGGCGCAAACGGCTGGGTCCACATCGAAGCATCGGCCGGACTCTCGAGGCAGTTCCAACCTAGCTTGGTGGCTTCCTGGACTTGTTTGTGATGAGGTTAAGTGTTGTGACGACAGTCTCATGACAGTATCGGTGCGTGTGGCTACATTACTGCACCCCTACAAGGTTAAATATTTCAAGAAGTCGTATCATCCGTGGTTATGTGACGGAGAAAAAGTTGGCTAACTGGTACGTCATAAACGTATCCATAATTTCTGATGTTCCATGTTGTTTTCATACTATATGTTACATGTTTTTATACACTTTGTGTCATTTTCATAGATTTTCTGGGACTAACCTATTGACAAGATGCCACAAAGTCAGTTCCTGTTTTCTGTTGTTTTTAGTTTCAGAAAAGTTGTTATGAAAATATTCTCGGAATTGGACGATTCAAAGCCAAGAAGTCTTAGAATTCCCGGATGATCAAAGAAGTCCAAAGGAGACCTCGAGGGGCCCCCTGGAGCCACCACACAATAGGATCGCGCGGGATCCCCCTGGCCACGCCGGCTAGTGGTGTGGGCCCCTCGGGCACCCACCTCCATGGCCATTTTGCCTATATAGTCTCCCCAATGATGAGGACATCCCTAGCTCTTCACCTATTGTTGCACATGATGATATTGCTATAAAAGATGATGAAGTAAAGATTGGTCCCATGACAAGATCAAGGACTAAATTATTACAACAACAGGTGAATTCACTCCTACTTGAGTATAACATTTATAATTATGAGAACTTTATACTACCTAAATCCATGCATTTATGTATTCTCAGTTTGTTGATAACACAAGCATTAAGAGAAGAGATCATGAAGAGGAGATACACATGGATGAAGATGGACTTGAAGAGGAGCTGGAAAACAAGTGCTAGAAGGGTGAAAACAAGGAATAACAGAAAATAACAATTGTTATTTCATGGAAAACAATTGTTATTGCATGGAATACAAGGGGATGGCGCCTCCACAAGGTTAAATGCGCCTATTAGAAGTCCTAATTATATTAGGCATGGTTTGTATACCATCGTTGGCTGCACCCCTTAATGGTGGGTCGGTTTGTATCTAGTTGGTTGAGTCCAAGTCCAAAAACAAGTCCAAGTTGGGTCCTATTCGGGTTGGGTTGGGTTGCTTGCGCAATACCCCTTGTGGCCACACCCCCACCCCTCATATATACCCCTTGGTGCGAAATAGATAGGTTAGACTATGATAAAACATAAACCCTAGACTCTAGATTGTATTGCTTGAAGGATTCATCTTGAATCATATATCTATTGCAAATCTGAGTGTATTCTGCTGTTCCACTGGGAATAAGGAGAAACAGGACCACTTGTAGTCGGTGGCTACTTGTGCAAGAGTGTGGAGCCTCGAATATCCGAAGGGGTTAAGTGATGTTGCAATTGGTGACAGGGTTTGGCCAAAGGAGAGAGCAAGGTATCACATTGGTTACCAATTTATCAAAGAGTTCACTGAGAAGATCGGGCTATCCCTTATCATCTTGGTATCAGATTACTCGGTTTACTCGGTGAGCTGTATCTATCCCTTTAGATTCGAGTTGTTTTTATTCCTCTACAGAAAAAGCCACAAAAAATAGTGTTAGATCATTGCCTTAGCCTTAGATAATATCTAGTTTTCAAGTTTTAGTTGTTGTTTTGTGTTTTGATTTTGTGTTCCTTTTCTCTTTTTGAGTCATTAGGTTTCGGTTAGGGTTAGGGTTCTTAGTTTTTCTTTATTTCCTAGTCGAGTTCATATACAAAAATTCCAAAAAAAAATAGTTACCCGAGAGAATTCTTGGTTCCAAACCGAGTTGATTCTAGTTTTCTACCGTGGCACGAAATCATTGTGTTCCCTGTCGTGGTTGCCATCTATTTTCCCTCGGGATCAAGTGTTCCTACTTATACTCGGGGTCGAGTTGCTGCCGCCGCACGAAATCCATCACAAATCGCTGTCGTGGTCTCTTCTAGTGCGAGTCGGATTGCTCTGCCGCGGGCTCTTTTCACACGCCAAACGCTGCCGTGGGTTGTTCGGGTTCGAGTTGAAATCGTCTGTCGCGGGCCGTTTTCGCGATAAAACTCTGCCTCCGCTGTCGTACGCCCGCGCCCAACCACATCCACCCTCTGCCCTTTTGCGCACGCACCAGCCGCTGCCATACGGCACAATTTTGCTCGTTTTGCTGCCGTGACAGCCTGGCGCGCGTCTAAAACGTGATGTTTTGCTGCCGTGTGCATCCTAGTTAGTTTTAGGTTGTTTTCTTTTGTTTTTCTTTGACATTTTCTTTAGGAATTCCAGTCCAATCACTATGAACCATAGACAAAGCCTTTCTACAGCAATTAAATAGGTATCTTGCCCACAAGACTAGCAACTTTCTTGCTCATTTTCAGGCTGCTCATCAAAATCATTGTGTCACTTTGATCTAGCTGTTATTTTCACTTATTATTTTGCTCCATTAGTTGTTATTCGTCCATAAAAAGTCTAAAAAAAGGAGAAAAACAAAAAATAGAAAAAGAGAAAAACATAATTGAGAAAAAGCAAAAGAGGCCATTGAGACATATTGTTATTGCTATCATTTGGAGCCATTTTCATTGCTATCATTGACACTAAACATTGAGCAATATTGTGCATGTTTGTCATTGAGCTTGGCTAGTGTCTTTCTAGAGCATTGCAAAATTACATCCATATATTTGCATTGCCACATTTGTCTCCAATTTTGGTGTGTGTTTCCTAGGTGATTATTTTTGTATCATTCACAAACAGCACTAGGACTTGTTAATTGGTGATTGTTAGGTATCCATACCAAGCCCCACCATATAACTTGTTTTACCTTTATGAGAGCAAAAACCCCTGGGTATTCTATTCTTCACACCAAGTCACGTTAGTTTCTATTACTTGTGGTAAGATTTTCTTTTCACTTTGGAACAGTAAGGATCACCTCTTTTGCTGGTTTTGAGTGATTTGACAGAGGCACCACAACCCATAGCAATTTGTATATTTCACGAACACATTAATCATTGCTTATCCTAGTGATTTTTCTGCGCAGGGAAAAAGAGCTAATGGTGATGAGCATGTGAAGTGGACAGATTTGGAGGAGATGTAAGAAAAATTCAACACAACCATAGCTGCAAAGAATTCAGAATTACATTCTCTCATTGACAAGCATGGAGTGGACATGGATACACATGTTCAAAATTTGGGCCTTCAAATTGATACTGTGAATGAAACAGCTGCTGCTACACAAGAGCAAGTTACAACATTACAAACTTCTCTTGATACATTGACTACTCAAATTGCTGCCTTGGCTACTTTGGTGAATCAAAGGCTACCTGCACAAGAGGATGATGGCAGTGCTTTTGGTGATGTTGATAATGATGAGGGCAATTTTATCCCTCGTGGATGTGGAGGTGGTAGATCTAATCATGGTGCTGGCCGTGGCTTTCATGCTAGAAGGGTCCAAGTACAAGAATCAAACCGAGAAGATGATGGGCTTGGAAAACCAAAATTTATGTTACCATCCTTGAATTTTGATACTGATGATGTTAAAGAGTACCTCATGTGGAAGATGAAAATAGAAAAATTGTGGAGGATGCATGAGTATACTGAGGAAAGGAAAATTAAACTTGCTTCCTCAGGTTTTGATGGCTATGCTTTGTTACGGTGGGACAATATTACAAGAACAAGAGCAAGAAATAGAGAACCTGAAATTGTTACATGGAGGGAGATGAAGCAAGTTATGAGGGACAGATATGTGCCTAAAAATTATTTGAGATCTTTGTTTGACAAATTACAACACTTGAAGCAAGGCAAAAAAAACAGTGGATGCTTATTTTAGGGAGATGGAGTTGATATTGCAAAGATCTAAAGTGAGAGAAGATGTTGAACATACTATGCAAACATTTCTTTCAGGTTTGCAATTCAAAATCAAGAGCATTGTGAGGCATGTGCAATATAGTGATATGAATGAATTATTGCATCAAGCAAGGGAGGCAGAAAAGCAATTGGCCGAGGAGGCACTTATGGATCCAAGGAGGCCTGTCACAAATAGGTCTTCTTTTTCATCACCACCACCACCACAGCCTACCCCTAGCCGTGGGGTTTCCACCACTAAACCCGAGAGTTCTACCTCTATATCTAAGAGGCAAGTACAACCAGCAGCTAGTGCAAGTGGATCCACTAATTCTACAACTCGAAATAGAGACATGAGCTGCCATACATGTGGAGGCAAAGGGCACTTCAAGAGAGATTGTCCAAATAAAAAGATTATGCTTATTAATGAGGACAATGAATATGAGACAGGTGATGATGCTGATCCTACTCAAGAGGATGCTTATGATGATGATGATGGGCCTATTGATGCATATCCTTCCACTTATCCTACTTTTGTTTGCACACCTTGAACAATGAGTATTCTCCCTAGTCCTGAAAGTCAAAGATGCAACTTATTTCAAACGAGAGCAAGTGTAGGTCCTCAATTGGCTTGCAAGCTGATTATTGATGGAGGTAGTTGCAGAAATTTAGCAAGCAAAGAATTGTGTGCAAAGCTCAAATTGAGATATATTTCACATCCTCATCCTTATCACATACAGTGGCTTAGTGATAAAGGAGAGATGAAGGTGACACACATGGTGAGAGTTGAATTTCAGATTGGGCCTTATAAAGACACCATTGAGTGTGATGTGGTGCCCATGTCAGTTTGTCACATGTTGCTTGGGAGACCTTGGCAGTTTGATAGGAGTGTTATACATGATGGGAGAGCAAATACCTATCAGCTGAAGTGGAATGAGAAGGACATATTATTGAGAACTATGACACCACAACAAATTTTAAATGAATCTAGACAGAAAATTCCTGAGAGTGCTAAAAAAATTGAGAGTGAAAACAATAGTGTTGTGAGTGAAAATAAAAAAACCAATCTGAGTGGTAAAAATAAAAGTGAGGGAGTGAGCCTATTATGCATGTCAGCCACTAAAGAGGACTTGAGAGAATTTAGAGAGGACCCTAGTATGCTTCCTATAGTGCTTATGCAAGGGAGAAATATTGGTTCCTACTAACATGACCCCTATTCCTCTTGGTGTTTCTAATATTTTGCAGGAGTTTGATGATGTATTTCCAGAAGAGGTGCCTTCGGGTTTGCCACCATTGAGAGGTATTGAGCACCAAATTGATTTGATTCCTGGATCTTCATTGCCAAACCGAGCTCCCTATAGGACAAATCCCCAAGAAACAAAAGAAATTCAGAAACAAGTACAAGAGCTTCTTGACAAAGGTTACATTCGAATAAGCCTTTCTCCTTGTGTTGTTCCCGTTATTTTAGTCCCTAAAAAAGAAGGTACATGGCTCATGTGTATAGATGATAGAGCAATTAGCAATATCACTATTCGTTATCGTCATCCTATACCATGTTTGGAAGACATGTTAGATGAATTAAGTGGTAGTGTTGTTTTCTCTAAAATTGATTTGCGTAGTGGTTATCATCAAATTAGGATGAAAGAGGGGGATGAATGGAAAACAGCCTTTAAAACAAAATTTGGTTTATATGAGTGGTTAGTAAAGCCTTTTGGATTAACTAATGCACCTAGTACTTTTATGAGATTAATGAACCATGTTTTGAGAGATTTTATTGGCAAATTTGTGGTTGATTACTTTGATGATATTCTCATATATAGCCACAATGAACATGAACACATTGATCATATTAGACAAGTCTTGTATGGAAATTTAGAGAAGTGCACTTTTTGCAAAGATAAGGTCATATTTCTTGGATATGTTGTTTCTAAACATGGCATTGAAGAAGATGAATCTAAAATTGAAGCTATTAAAAGTTGGCCTATTCCTATTAATGTGAGTCAAGTAAGAAGTTTTAATGGATTGGCTGGTTTTTATAGAAGATTTGTCAAAGATTTTAGTACACTTGCTGCACCTTTGAATGAACTCACTAAAAAGGGTGTAGAATTTGTGTGGGGAGCTGAAAAGTTCCCCACACAATTAAAGAAAAGTTGATTTCGGCCGCTTTATTAATGCTTCCAAATTTTGACAAACAATTTGAGATTGAGTGTGATGCTACTGGCATAGGTATTGGAGGTGTGTTAATGCAAGAAAAGAAACCTTTGCCTATTTTTCTGAAAAATTACATGGTGCACAATTGAATTATTCTGTGTATGATAAAGAACTATATGTACTTGTGAGAGTTTTAGAGGTATGGAAACATTATTTGTGGCCTAAAGAGTTTATTATACATTCTAATCATGAGGCATTAAAATTCTTAAAGAGCCAATCTAATTTGAATAAAAGACATGCTAAATGGCTAGAATTTATAGAATCTTTTCCATACATCATAAAACATGAAAAGGGATTGGGTAATGTAGTTGATGATGCTTTGTCAAGGAAGAATGTGTTACTCTCCAAATTAGAGGTTAAGGTTTCGAGTTTGGAGGGTATTAGAGAATTGTATGCTAAAGATAATGAATTTTCTATGCCATTTAAAAAATGTACTAATGCTAAGGCATGGGACAAATTTCATATACATGATGGGTACTTGTTTAGAGCTAACAAATTGTGTACTCCCGAGTGTTCTTTGCGTTTATTCTTATTGCAGGAATCTCATAGTGGAGGATTAATGGGACACTTTGGAAGAGAGAAAGCATTGCTTATGTTGGCTGAATTTTTTTATTGGGCACATATGAGGAGAGATGTGTATAGATTGGTGCAAAGATGTATTACATGCAACAAGGCCAAGTCCAAGTTAAAACCCCACGGGTTGTATACTCCATTGCCATCACCAAATACACCATGGGAATATATAATAATGGATTTTGTGTTGGGCTTGCCAAGGACAAAAAGAGGACATGACTCTATCTTTGTGGTTGTGGACAGATTTTCTAAGATGTCCCACTTCATTGCTTGCCACAAGAGTGATGATGCTTCTTACATTTGTAACCTCTTCTTTAGAGAGATAGTGAGATTGCATGGAGTGCGAAGAACAATTGTGTCAGATAGAGATGTGAAATTCCTGAGCTATTTTTGGATGACACTATGGGGGAAGCTTGGAACAAAATTGTTATTTTCCACAACTTGTCACCCCCAAACTGATGGGCACCGAAGTGGTAAATAGGACATTGTCAACATTATTGAGAAGCATGATCAAGAGAAATTTGAAGGAGTGGGAGGAGTGCTTGCTACATGTGGAGTTTGCATATAATAGGGAGGTGCATTCAACTACTCAACTATGTCCTTTTGAGGTGGTATATGGGTTCAGGCCTACTACTCCATTAGATTTGTTACCACTTCCTACACAAGAGAGAATAAATATGGAGGCATCAAAGAGAGCTGATTTTGTGAAGAAAATTCATGAGAGAACAAAAGAAGCAATTGAGAAGAAAGGACAACATGTGGCTAGAGGTGCTGGTCCTTATAGAGTTTTTTCGAGGATCAATGACAATGCATATAAGATATACCTCCCAATTGATGAGTTTGGTGTTAGTAATTCTTTTAATGTGGCTGATTTGACACCATACCATGGAGATGAGCTTGCATCGAGGACGATGCCTTTTCAAGAGGGGCAGGATGATGAGGACATCCCTAGCTCTTCACCTATGGTTACACATGATGATATTGCTATAAAAGATGATGAAGTAAGGATTGGTCCCATGACAAGATCAAGGACTAAATTATTACAACAACAGGTGAATTCACTCCTACTTGAGTATAACATTTATAATTACGAGAACTTTATACTACCTAAATCCATGCATTTATGTATTCTCAGGTTTGTTGATAACACAAGCATGAAGAGAGGAGATCATGAAGAGGAGATACACATGGATGAAGATGGACTTGAAGAGGAGCTGGAAAACAAGTGCTAGAAGGGTGAAAACAAGGAATAAAAGAAAATAACAATTGTTATTTCATGGAAAACAATTGTTATTGCATGGAAAACAAGGGGATGGAGCCTCCACAAGGTTAAATGCGCCTAGTAGAAGTCCTAATTATATTAGGCATGGTTTGTATACCATCATTGGCCGCACCCCTTAATGGTGGGTCGGTTTGTATCTAGTTGGTTGAGTCCAAGTCCAAAAACAAGTCCAAGTTGGGTCCTATTCGGGTTGGGTTGGGTTGCTTGCGCAATACCCCTTATGGTCGCACCCCCACCCCTCATATATACCCCTTGGTGCGAAATAGATAGGTTAGACTACGATAAAACATAAACCCTAGACTCTAGATTGTATTTCTTGAAGCATTCATCTAGAATCATATATCTATTGCAAATCTAAGTGTATTCTGTTGTTCCACTGGGAATAAGGAGAAACAGGACCACTTGTAGTCGGTGGCTACTTGTGCAAGAGTGTGGAGTCTCGAATATCCGAAGGGGTTAAGTGATGTTGCAATTGGTGACAGGGTTTAGCCAAAGGAGAGAGCGAGGTAGCACATAGTGATGAGGACATCCCTAGCTCTTCACCTATTGTTACACATGATGATATTGCTATAAAAGATGTTGAAGTAAGGATTGGTCCCATGACAAGATCAAGGACTAAATTATTACAACAACAGGTGAATTCATTCCTACTTGAGTATAACATTTATAATTATGAGAACTTTGTACTACCTAAATCCATGTATTTATATATTCTCAGATTTATTGATAACACAAGCATGAGGAGAGGAGATCATGAAGAGGAGATACACATGGATGAAGATGGACTTGAAGAGAAGTTGGAAAACAAGTTCTAGAAGGGAGAAAACAAGGAATAACATAAAAAAACAATTGTTATTTCATGGAAAACAATTGTTATTGCATGGAAATCATGGGGATGGCGCCTCCACAAGGTTAAATGCGCCTAGTAGAAGTCCTAATTATATTAGGCATGGTTTGTACACCATCATTGTCCGCATCCCTTAATGGTGGGTCGGTTTGTATCTACTTGGTTGAGTCCAAGTCCAAAAACAAGTCCAAGTTGGGTCCTATTCGGGTTGGGTTGATTTGCTTGCGCAATACACATTGTGGCCGCACCCCCACCCCGCATGTATACCCCTTGGTGCGAATAGATTAGGGTAGACTACGTTAAAACAAAAACCCTAGACTTCTAGATTGTATTGCTTGAAGCATTCATCTTGAATCATACTACTTTGCAAATCTGAGTGTATTCTACTGTTCCACTGGGAATAAGGAGAAACAGAGCCACTTGTAGTCGGTGGCTACTTGTGCAAGAGTGTGGAGTATTGAATATCCGAAGGGGTTAAGTGTTGTTGCAATTGGTGACAGGGTTTAGCCAAAGGAGAGAGCAAGGTATCACATTGGTTATCAAATTATCAAGAGAGTTCAGTGAGAAGATCGGGCTACCCCTTATCATCTTGGTATCAGATTACTGGGTTTACTCGGTGAGTTGTATCTATTCCTTTAAGATTCGAGTTATTTTTTATGCCTATCCAGAAAAAGCCACAAAAAAATAGTGTTAGTCATTGCCATAGCTTTAGATAATTACTAGTTTTCAATTTCTAGTGTTGTTTTGTGTTTTGATTTTGTGTTCCTTTTTACCTTTTCAATTTTTAGGTTTCGAGTTAGGGTTAGGGTTCCTCGTGTTCTTATTATTATCCACCAAAAGATCCAAGCAAAAATTCCAATCCGGGCTGTGGTGTTGATCTCTTTCTAGTCGGGTTCGGATTCCTGCCGTGGCAGCCGTTTTCGCAAAATCGCTGCCGCCAACTCCCGCTACCGCACCCTAGTCGTACTCGGCTTCGGTCCATTGCGCGCTTACAAATCCACCCCAAACCACCGCATCACAGCACACCCGCACCCCACCCGCGCGCTGCCGCCGGCACCGAAACGAGAAATTTTCCTGCCGCGTCCCGCACTTCCCTGCCGTACCGCATCATCACTGCCGCGCGCTTACCATACATGCCTCCGGTGCCCCGCGCGCTGGTCGTTTTTGCTGTTCGCTATACTGTGCGCTGCCGCGACAGCCGTTGATAAGGGGTGGCCCAATCTTCTCAGTGAACTCACAGATAACTTCTGATTGATAACTAGTGCGCCACTAAGAACTCTCCCGGCTGATCCCTCATGCCAATGCAAAAGATAACAACCCCAAGGATATTCTCAACTCCACCCTCTTGCACAAGTAATCCACCGACTACAAGTGGTCTTGTACCTTCTTATTCCCAGTGGAACAGCAGGTAACACGTAAAGTTTGCAGATGAACTTCCAGATGAAGGCTTACAAGCTGTTTCAATCTAGAGGTCTAGGTTTTATGTTTTAACGTAGCCTGAGGAGCTATGACTCGAATCCCACCTATTTAAGATAGGGGGTGCGGCCACAAGGGGGTTCCCTTGCGCAAGCACAACCTAATTGGACTAGGACTCATGGTTTGGGTTGGACACAAACCCAAACCGACCAACACTAGATACAAACCGACCCCATAGGGGGGTGCGGCCAAATTGGTATACAAACCAATCCTAAAACTACTAGGACTCCATATGGCGCATAGATCCTCTTTGTGGGCGCCCTCCTCTTGTTTTCTCCATCAATGAGTGTGGAATAACACATTGGCAATTGTTTTCCACACTAAGTGCATTTGACCTTGTGGAGGCACCATCCCCTTGTCATCATTATTTCTTGTTATTTCTTGTTTTCACCATGCTAGTACTTGTACTCCATCTCCTCTTCTAGTCCATCTTCTTCCATGTGTTTCTCCTCTTCATGATCTCTGTTTGTGTTATCAATAAACCTGAGAATACATAAGTGCATGGATTTAGGTAGTATAAAGTTCTCACAATTATAAACATTATACTCAAGTAGGAGTGAATTCACCTGTTGTTGTAATAGCTTGGTTCTTGATCTTGTCATTGGACCAATCCTTACTTCATTAGCTTGTATTTGAACATCCTCATGTGTAACAATAGGTGAAGAGCTAGGGATGTCCTCATCATCCTCCCCCTCTTGAAAAGGCATCGACCTCGATGCTAAATCATCTCCATTCTAAGGTGTCAAATCAGCCACATTAAAAGAATTGCTAACACCAAACTCATCAATTGGGAGGTCAATCTTGTATGCATTATCATTGATCCTTGAAATAACTTTATAAGGACCATGTCGCACCCGGACTTCTAGGGGATACTCACAGTCCGTTAAACAGTAGATAAATGGCTTACGGGGCATACCGGCACCCGCATCTCAATATGAGCAGGCCAACACGTGAACGTGTGACAACCATTCTCTTACTATTCATCGTCTGCGCAAACCATCCCATAGAAATCCAGATACTTCCATTGACGTACTTCAAAACATACACACATGGTACGTCAACGGCATTGGAACAAGTGATATCACAACAGATCTCTACGACACAAAAGATTGAAATAAGTTGCAAATAGCTCTCATTAGAGCAGAGATAGCAAATACAATCATCCAGAGGACACATGTCCCAACATATCATCATTACATCACAGCGGAAGCATTCAACATGTTTGAGTACAGACAAGAACCAAATAGGCCTAAGAGGCCGGAAACGAACAGACGGAGCCCATCCACGAAGTCTCGGATCCTGCCCGGGTCCGCTATCTACTCGTCAGCAGCCTCGTCATACTCCACGTAGTAGCCACCATGGGGATCCTCGGAATCGTAGTCTGCGGAAACCACAGCCCCAAAGGGGTCAGTACATAAACGTACTGGCAAGCAAGACTCACAGTTCACCAAAGTGTAACCCGTAAACACCAAGCACAGATGCTTTGGGTTCAACGGAAGGAAGGGGATAAAAGGATGCTGCAACTGGCTGCTCTAAACAACTACAGAGTTACTACCACTTCCGGCTAACAGAAAGGAGATAAGATCGCGTATCGTAACCAACCTATCAACTAACCTCAAACAAACCCATCCTGGATCTCGCCCCTTATCCAAAGAAGCAATCCGAGGATAACTCACACAGTTGGATTAATGATGGTTCAGATTATTGTGTCAATAAGCCTATTACTAGTCAAGTTGTTAATCATTGGGTGTAAGGTTGTTAATCATTAGGTTTAAGTTGTCCTGAGTACTTGTTAGCCAGTACTTTCACCAAGTAGTCCATAACCGCGGAAAACACGGCTTCTCGAGAAGATTTATCCCTGCAAGGGTGCACCAATTTGGCCGTACACGTATGAATAACCCGCCAGATGGAATGCCTCCCACCAAGCGGGGCACTCAACACAACTCAACTCTTCTTCGCATTGAAGCCCAAAGCACCTTGGGCGCACGGCTAATCGAGCCCCGAAGAAAGGGGACCCTCATAGCACTCTAAGAACGTGTCCCCCTATATGCCGACTACAAAAGTTCCACCCTGGCCTGGGCTCGCAAAAACATGCATGCGGCAAATGGAAAACACGAACTAAATGAGGCGATTTGGACGAGATGCGAATCGAATCAAATTGAGGGGGGCGCCCATACTCGCTTCCCACATGCGGTTAGTGCGCTCATCATGGATCAGTAGACAAGACCCTTTTCCTATTAGGGTCGACACTAGCAGGCCTCAAAACCACACAGGGCCTCCTGCCGGTGCCTTATCAGCAAATTATTATTTAACAATAACATTAGCATGATTCATTGTTTAACATCGAGCCCCCAGAACATAATGAAAGAGTAACAGAAAGTAACGGGTAACAGACTCGAGCAAAACAACCCTAAGCATGCTAGTAGGACACGGGCAACAAGCAAAAGGTTATAGGTATGGAGGTGAGGCAATATCAGGGTTAAAGGATAACATGTGATGGGTTCGTAACAGGAGCAACTATTCATAGGGCTAGCAGAATAGACAACGGAAAGTATCGGTAACCAATGTTGAAAGGAACACAGTGGTTCATGTGCGTGAATACTTGCCTGCAAACCCAGTAGCCTGGTACTGAGCTAAATCCTTAGAAGGGATGTCGTAAGTATCGTCGGTCTCAACGTCGTCGTTTATCCGAGAAGAAGCAAACAAACAACGCAGAGAGCAAACAATCAATAACATGGCATAGTGCACAAACATGGGATGATGCATGACCATTTAATTGATGCATAGAAATAAACTAGTTGACATGGTAACATAACATGATTAAATGGACCCACATGCAATTTGGATTGCATATGGAAAGCCCATGAATTATGGTTGAATTAATTGTTTTACAACTAATAATCATGTGTAGGTGAATTAGCATGATGCATGGATGAGGAAAACAGCAAAATAACAACAATAGAACCAAATGGAAATAAGGTTTACCAATTTTGGAATTTTATTTATTAAGTTATGAAATTTTGGTTCCTTAAAGGTGTCACTCAAGCATTTGTTTTTTTCAGCAAGTTAAATTGTTCAAAATAGATAACAAAGTTCATATTTGAAAAGAACACAAGATTTTAGTTGGAATACATGTTTCACTTGTTGAAAAAGGACTTCAAATAAATTATTTATGAATTAAACAAGTTTAAGCAAGAATTAAATGAATTTAATTCAAACATGAACTTATTTGAATTTTTATTTGTTCAAAGCATTGAAGCAAATTCATATTTGAAAAGTTCATACTTTTATGGTTGGAAAACATATTTTATATGTTCAAAAATAATTTAATTTGATCAAGTTATGAATTTAACAATATTAAATGATTTAAACAAGGTTTAAATCATTTAACCAATTTTAATTATTCAAAACATGAAACAAATTTTATATTTGAAAAGGTGGTTTAATTTTGCATCGAAAACATATTTCATTTGTTGAAATTGGATTTAAAATGAGCAAGTTATTATTTTGGCAATTTTAAATGCATTAATTAAGAAACAGTTGTTTTCAGCAATTTAAATTATTCAAAACAGCAAACAAAGTTTATATTTGGAAATTACATGAAAAATTGGATGGAAAACATGTTTAGTTTGTTGAATTTGGAATTTTTATGCCCAAGTTATGATTTTTGCAAGTTTAAGTGAATTTAACAAGTTTTCAAATATTGCACCAATTTAAAATATTCAAAACAGTAAACAAATTTTATATTTGGATAGAACATTTAATTTGGTACAGAAAACATATTAAAAATGTTGAATTTGGAGTTGGGATGAATTACTTATGCATTTTACAAGTTAAGGTGCAAATCTGCCATTTTTATCACCTCTAGGGACTTAGGAAAAATATTACAGGGCTAGAAAAGAAACTGCAGGGACCTATTGGTGATTTCTTGGAAGGTGCTGTGTCAAACAAATGGGAAAAAAAGTTTTGGGTTAATGGTTGGGAGGGGGACTCGAACCCACCATCTCCTCGCGCGCAAGGAACAGCTAACCACTGCGGTGAGCTTTGGTTTGTTGACAGGAGAGATTCGTGAGGAGGATGAGGTGCAGTAGCGGCTACTGAAACATTTGGAAAAAAGAACCAGGAAAAAGGGGGGTGGCGAGGACTCGAACTCGCGACCGCGGGATGTGTGCAGAGGGGTGCTGCCAGTAGGGTAGCTGCTGGGTTCGTGATAGATACGGGGAAGCTCGGGGGTTAAGGTTCAGCAACGGTGTTTTATCTGAACTTCAAAAGTTTAGATCGCTGAACAGATCGATGCGGTGGTCGCCGGCCTGCTGCAGCGAGTGGCTCGCTGTGGTTGCGGGAGGGCGCCGTGGGTGCGTGGTGCTGGCGAGTGTGGGGTGCAGCGAAGGGGGAGGGAGAGAAGAGAGGGACCGAGGGCTCACCTCGAGGCAGGGAGGCGGACAGCGAGCGGAGGAGCAGGGCGGACAGGGAGGTTGGCCGGCGGCAAGTTGGGGACGGCGGCGGCGCCGTGCTGTCTCCCGGTGCCCACCGAGGGGTGGAGGAGGAAGCCCACGGAACGGTGTTTCCATTCCCGGCGTTTGCCCGGTCGGAGGAGGCTCCACGCCGGTGATTGCCGGAGGGGAAGTGGAGGATTTCGAGTGGGTTTAGGTTACAGAGAAAAAAATACGGTGAGGAGATGGAGGAAGATGGAGGCGGGGAGAGGGAAGAAGAAGGAGAGGGGTTAGGGTTAGGGGAACCCTAGGGTTAGCTAGGTCTTATAGGGGGAGGGGGGAAGAGCTCAGCCGTTCCTCCATGCTCTCTGCTACATGGATACAGTAGATAGTCAGCCGTACGAGGAAGATGAAGTGGAGGGGGGTATTGGGCTGGGAGAAAGGTGAGTTGGGCTGAGGGGGAGTTGGGCTGGGCTGCTGGCTGCCCCTCTCTCCCTTGCTCTTTTTATTCTTTTGTTCCATTTTTTTTTGCTGAATTGGAAAATGGAAGAAATAGATGAGTGTTAGGGCAAGGAAAAATTTAGAAAAATTGTGGTTAGGTTAGTTTTTTACAATATCAAGTAATTGCCAACCATGTTTTACAAAAGTTTCAAATTTAGATTGCTGTTTGTAATTTAAATCATATTTGAAAGAATTTGCTTATTAAGTGTTTATTATTAAAACAAGATTTTTAATAGGGTGAACCCTATTGCTTAAATAGAACAAATGATCAAAGTTGTTGTGGTGATTTTCATAATTTGAAATTGGGTGCTGTTTGAAATTTGATTCCAATTCAAATGATTTTGAGATTAACTGATTATTGCAAACCAATTTTAAATGGGGTGATCAAATAATTTTGATTGGAAGCATATGATTAATAATTGTGTTGCAATTTTTATAAGATCAACATGGTTGCTGTTTTGGACAATGTGATTTGAATTTGAATGTGAATTGATTCAAATGAGTTATTAAATAGAAATAACAAGTTAATGGTTCTATTTAAATAGAAACAACTAGTTGTTTTAATTGAAACTTTTATTTGGAAAATGTAACATAACAAGTATGAACAATTATTTGGATGTTGGTTTGGAGTTTCGAATGGAAAACAAATTGAATTTGAAAAGGGTTTGATATTAAATGAATTTTTGATAGAAACAAAACAACAATTTTGGAATCTCACTTTAATGGAAACAATTGATTGTTTTGATTTGAAATATCATTTTGGAAATTGTAACATCACAAGGATGAAACAAAAGGTTTGAAATTTGATTTGAAATTCAAATAGAAAACAAAGGAAAACAAAGGAAAACAGTTGGAAAACAAATGAAAACAGAGGAAAACAAAAGGAAAACAAGCAAAACAAATGTAATCAACATGATGTCATGATGCAAAACATAAAATAACCGAGAGCAAACATTCTAATGGCTATTTTTCATACTTGGGATGTTACAAAACGCCCCCCTTGAAGGAATCGCGCCCCGAGATTCCTACTGAGAAAAGAAAAGGTCCAGATACTTCTTGCGAAGATCCTCTTGAGCTGTGACACGTGAACACATCGTGCACCTTGGATAGCTTTTCTGGAAGTTCAAAACGATAGGCATTCGTGGCAACTCTTCTGGAAAGATGTCAGGGAATTTGGAAACCACCGGACATTTTCAAGTAAAGGGAGAGGTTTTGTATCGAGGGTGTATAGCTGAATACAACTTGATTAATTTGGAGAATAGACTATCTGGAATGTGGTGCTTCAGGAATGCTTCCTCGAAACAACCCCAGGTGATAGGAATGCCAGCTCTCATAGCCTGGAATCAACAACTACAACAACAACAACAACAACAACAACCTTTCTGGCCAGATAGACTTGATATTTGGGAAGTTTTGATTAGACGCCGGTAGAAAAACTGAAATGGGAAGTAACAACAAGATTTCAACGGACGAAAAGGATGTTGAGAAGAACAGGATAACGAAGCAACATCGGGAAAACGAGATCAAAACACTCCTGAGGTACCACGGAAAAACCCATCCGGGCTTCTAAAGGATCAATATCTACTGCTTAAGGAATAGAGGATCTGCTTCCGGGGCTTACACGCCTCCGTTCTCAATCGTGAGTAGGCAACCTGATAAATCATGTCACAACCACCTCCATTCCTAAGGTCTAGTAGATATAGCTATCCTAGAGAAACCAGGATTCGTGAAAACCTAACTTGAAAGTTTAGATGAGAAGAGAAAACAACGTTGCACTTCCTTACCAGAAAAGGGTGGGTGGGTGGGGAAAGAAGAAAAATGGCAGAATTCCTACTCTCACGTTTCATTTTTCCTATATAGCTACAAAATAGTTTCTAGACTCAACTGCGACCAGTAAAAAGGGATCCTACAGGCAGACAGGCTCTGATACCATTTGTCGCACCCGGACTTCTAGGGGATACTCACAGTCCGCTAAATAGTAGATAAATGGCTTACGGGGCATACCAGCACCCGCATCTCAATATGAGCAGGCCAACACGTGAACGTGTGACAACCATTCTCTTACTATTCATCGTCTGCGCAAACCATCCCATAGAAATCCAGATACTTCCATTGACGTACTTCAAAACATACACACATGGTACGTCAACGGCATTGGAACAAGTGATATCACAACAGATCTCTACGACACAAAAGATTGAAATAAGTTGCAAATAGCTCTCATTAGAGCAGAGATAGCAAATACAATCATCCAGAGGACACATGTCCCAACATATCATCATTACATCACAGCGGAAGCATTCAACATGTCTGAGTACAGACAAGAACCAAATAGGCCTAAGAGGCCGGAAACGAACAGACGGGGCCCATCCACGAAGTCTCGGATCCTGCCCGGGTCCGCTATCTACTCGTCAGCAGCCTCGTCATACTCCACGTAGTAGCCACCATGGGGATCCTCGGAATCGTAGTCTGCGGAAACCACAGCCCCAAAGGGGTCAGTACATAAACGTACTGGCAAGCAAGACTCACAGTTCACCAAAGTGTAACCCGTCAACACCAAGCACAGATGCTTTGGGTTCAACGGAAGGAAGGGGATAAAAGGATGCTGCAACTAGCTGCTCTAAACAACTACAGAGTTACTACCACTTCCGGCTAACAAAAAGGAGATAAGATCGCGTATCGTAACCAACCTATCAACTAACCTCAAACAAACCCATCCTGGATCTCGCCCCTTATCCAAAGAAGCAATCCGAGGATAACTCACACAGTTGGATTAATGATGGTTCAGATTATTGTGTCAATAAGCCTATTACTAGTCAAGTTGTTAATCATTGGGTGTAAGGTTGTTAATCATTAGGTTTAAGTTGTCCTGAGTACTTGTTAGCCAGTACTTTCACCAAGTAGTCCATAACCGCGGAAAACACGGCTTCTCGAGAAGATTTATCCCTGCAGGGGTGCACCAATTTGGCCGTACACGTATGAATAACCCGCCAGATGGAATGCCTCCCACCAAGCGGGGCACTCAACACAACTCAACTCTTCTTCGCATCAAGCCCAAAGCACCTTGGGCGCACGGCTAATCGAGCCCCGAAGAAAGGGGACCCTCATAGCACTCTAAGAACGTGTCCCCCTATATGCCGACTACAAAAGTTCCACCCTGGCCTGGGCTCGCAAAAACATGCATGCGGCAAATGGAAAACACGAACTAAATGAGGCGATTTGGACGAGATGTGAATCGAATCAAATTGAGGGGCCGCCCATACTCGCTTCCCACATGCGGTTAGTGCGCTCATCATGGATCAGTAGACAAGACCCTTTTCCTATTAGGGTCGACATTAGCAGGCCTCAAAACCACACAGGGCCTCCTGCCGGTGCCTTATCAGCAAATTATTATTTAACAATAACATTAGCATGATTCATTGTTTAACATCGAGCCCCCAGAACATAATGAAATAGTAACAGAAAGTAACGGGTAACAGACTCGAGCAAAACAACCCTAAGCATGCTAGTAGGACACGGGCAACAAGCAAAAGGTTATAGGTATGGAGGTGAGGCAATATCAGGGTTAAAGGATAACATGTGATGGGTTCGTAACAGAAGCAACTATTCATAGGGCTGGCAGAATAGACAACGGAAAGTATCGGTAACCAATGTTGAAAGGAACACAGTTGATGGGGGGATGATAACCCGGTAGGTCAAACTCCAAGGAGTAACCCGGCCCAAAGGACGCTGCGCAGGATCCGGCTAAGGATAAGGAAACTTGTAGAAGGCCCAAGCTTGTAGGCCCAGTAACCCGGATTGTGGGCTATGGCAAAGGAAAGTTAGGGTTTGGGCGCCGTGTCCGGGTAGTATCCAGGGTGCGCCTTGGAGGGTAAGCCAGGGGGTACGGGTGCTTTATAAACCGACCCCCAAGTCTAGTTTAGACAGAGATCTAAGAACCCTAGCCATATCGCTTGATATCGAGCATCTATTGTAATCCCAGAGTTGAGTTATTATATCAAGATCGGAGACTCGGCGACTTTGATTGCCGGCTACCAGATCGAGTTGCACCATGTTTTCCTCTGAGCTAAACCCTCTCCCAAACGCCTGTGTCGTCTTGCCCCAAGATCAGTTACCCCTGGTAACGTCTGCCGTGATTATCCCACGACAGTTGGCGCCCACCGTGGGGCCTGCGTCCAAAGGTGTTTACATCACGGGAGAAGCTCGGAAGAACATGGAAAATCTTGTCGTGGGCGAGATCTACATCGACCGCGAAGGAGAAAAGATGGTGGACGATTCCGGCTGGGGGCCAGAGTCGGATCACCTCGAGTCCGGATCTATGGTGACGATCGGCCGGATCAACATCTTCGTCGGTATGGTACGTACGCCTGATTTAAAAGGACAATATCATGTGCATACTACAGGAACTTCTAGCAGGAACAAAGAGACATTAAAGCAAGCGGCAAACTCGGTTTCGTCGGCCGCGCCGGGATACCTTAGATGGGCGGAACAAGAGGTAACGTGGAGTAGAAGAGATCATCCGGAAAAAGTAGAGCGTCCAGGAGTCTTGGCATTGGTGGTTGCTCCACAGGTTAATGGTTACGAACTGAAGAGGGTCCTGATGGACGGTGGAAGTAGCATCAACATCCTTTATTGGGAAACCTTCTTACGGATGAGTCTTAAAGAGTCCCAGTTACAGAAAAGTTCGACAATCTTTCATGGGATCGTGCCAGGTCACTCGGCGACCCCCGAGGGAAAGATCACCTTGGAGGTTGCTTTTGGAGAATCGACGGATAATTATCGAGTTGAGTGGCTCACGTTCGAGGTGGTTAAATTGCGCAGTCCTTATCACGCGCTGTTTGGAAGACCGGCTTATGCCAAATTCATGGCTAGGCCGTGCTACGTGTATTTGCAGCTAAAGATCCCGGGTCCTAAACGGACCATCACCATACATGGGAACCGGGATATAGCGGCCGAGTGTGACGAAGGAGATTCGGTTATGGCCGAGCAAGCATGCAGAAAGGAAGAACTCGAATATTACCGGTCTCAAGTAAATCCGGATGATAGAACAGCCTTGAAAAAGCCGAATA
The DNA here is from genome assembly GCA_028641055.1 of Alopecurus myosuroides. NCBI lineage: Eukaryota > Viridiplantae > Streptophyta > Magnoliopsida > Poales > Poaceae > Alopecurus > Alopecurus myosuroides. The sequence goes on along the minus strand of CM054060.1, from coordinate 190,509,084 downwards.
CTGAGGATGAGAGAGCAAAATTCAAGGCAGCACAAGACACCAAGAAGATAGATTTTGTCGAAGGTGATTCCACTAAGCAGTTTACCATAGGGTCTAACTTGGGAAAAGAACAGGAGAAGGCACTTGTGGAGTTTATTCGTTCAAATGCAGACGTATTCGCCTGGACACCTAGCGACATGCCGGGTATCCCTACAGAGCTGGCCGAGCACAGTTTGCATGTGGATCCCAAGTCCAGGCCCGTGAAGCAGGGTTTAAGGAAAATGAATGAGGAAAGAAGGAAGGCTATAGGCGAAGAGATCGCTCGGCTACTGGCAGCCGGCTTTATCATGGAAGTATTTCACCCGGATTGGTTGGCAAACCCGGTTCTAGTGATGAAAAAGACCAATGAGTGGAGGATGTGCATCGATTTTACGAGTCTCAACAAACATTGCCCAAAGGATCCGTTCGCACTACCAAGGATAGATCAGATTATAGACGCAGTAGCAGGAAGCGATCTATTGTGCTTTCTGGACGCATATTCCGGGTATCATCAGATTAAGCTCAAGAGGGAGGATTGGGAGAAAACATCATTCATAACCCCTTTTGGGGCCTTCTGTTATAAAACTATGACGTTTGGATTGAAGAACGCCGGCGCAACTTACCAACGGTGTATTCAAAAGTGCTTCGAGGATCAAATTGGGCGCAACGTCCATGCCTACGTGGATGATGTGGTTATCAAGACCAGGAAGGCGGAAACATTCATCGATGATCTAAAGGAGACGTTCAAAAATTTGAGGAGATATCAGATGAAGCTTAACCCGACAAAGTGCGTGTTCGGAGTTCCAGCCGGGAAATTACTCGGCTTTATCGTTTCAGAGAGAGGGATCGAGGCAAACCCGGACAAAATCAAGGCCATCCAGAGTCTGAAAAAGCCGGAAAATTTAAAACATGTTCAAAAGCTCACGGGCTGCGTAGCAGCCTTGAGCCGGTTCATATCCAGGCTCGGAGAAAAAGCAATACCCTTGTACCGGCTCTTGAGGAAATCAGATAAATTCGTATGGGATCAAGAGGCGGATGAGGCATTTGAAGCACTAAAGAAGCAGTTATCTGAAGCACCAGTACTAGCGGCTCCGGGTCCTAAAGAGCCTATGTTGCTATACGTGGCAGCTGGCCCCCGAGCCGTCAGCGCAGTAGTTGTTGTGGAGCGCAAAGAGGATGGGAAGGGTTACCCGGTTCAGAGACCGGTTTATTACGTCAGCGAGGTATTATCAGAAGCAAAGCAGCGCTATCCACATTGGCAAAAGTTGGTGTTCGGGGTCTTTATGGCTAGCCGGAAATTGAAGCCGTACTTCCAAGAACACCCCATAACAGTGGTTAGTTCAATACCAATGTCGGATATCATCAGAAACTCGGACGCGACGGGAAGAATAGCCAAATGGGCGATAGAGATGGGGGATTATCACATCAACTACGAACCCAGGTCAGCAATCAAATCTCAAGCTTTAATTGATTTCGTTAACGACTGGACACATACAGGCATGACTACAACGGTTCCAAATTCCGAATCATGGATCATGCACTTCGATGGATCTAAGCAATACGAGGGATCAGGAGCTGGGGTGGTGCTAACGTCACCCAAAGGAGATAAATTAAGTTACGTACTACAAATTCACTTCGACTGTTCCAACAACGTGGCCGAGTATGAGGCCCTATTGCACGGCCTAAGGGCAGCCAAGGAGATGAACGTCAAGAGGATACGGTGTTTCGGAGATTCGGACCTTGTGGTACAGCAGGTGTCAGGAACTTGGGATAGAAAGGACGCAACTATGGCAGCATACCGCAGGGAAGTTGATAGGGTTGCAGGATGTTTTTCCGGGTACGAGGTGGAGCATATAGACAGAAGAAAGAATGAGGTAGCCGACGCGCTCGCTAGACTCAGCTCGCGCAGAGAGCCGGTTCCACCTAACGTTTTCCTGGATGAATTATGGCGACCATCAGTTAAAACCGAGTCAGTGGAGGAATTGGCAAATCAAGACCCGGATTCAGGACTTGTGGCTACTGTACGTACTGTTCCCGAATGGACAGAACCGTTTTTGGCCTACCTATCGCGAGGCGAGTTACCACAGCAGGAGGTATTAGCAAGGCAAATTTTGAGGCGAGCAAAGGGATATTCTATCATCAACGGGGAATTATATAAGAGAAGCGCAGCAGGGGTCTTTTTGCGCTGCGTAGCGCCAGAAGAAGGCCGACAGATTCTCAAGGAAATCCATGAAGGCGACTGTGGACATCATGCATCCACAAGATCTCCCGTGGCTAAAGCTTATCGACACGGATTTTTCTGGCTCACGGCTCTAGCAGATGCGGAACGATTGGTAGCAAGGTGTGACGGATGTCAAAGGTACGCTCGCCAAACCCATGTGCGGCTATGGAGTTACGGACCATCCCGTTAACTTGGCCGTTCGCTGTCTGGGGTATGGACATGGTTGGCCCCTTTCATATGTCACCATGCAAGAAGACACATCTTTTGGTGGCTATTGATAAGTTTACCAAGTGGGTTGAGGTTATGCCAGTTACTAATTGCGAATCAGCCACAGCAGTCAAGTTCCTGAAGAGGATTATCTACCGGTTCGGGTATCCCCACAGCATAATTACCGACAATGGAACCAACATGTCCCTTGGCGAGATGGAGAAGTTCTGTGGCAACAATGGAATCCGACTTGACGTCGCGTCAGTGGCTCATCCGCAGGCCAACGGACAAGTGGAGAGGGCAAATCAAGAATTGCTTCGCGGGTTAAAACCACGATTACGAGTCCCCTGTGTCAGGGCAGCTGGCGCATGGGTCGAAGAACTTCCTTCTGTGGTTTGGGGCATCAATACTACGCCTAATAGATCTACTCAGATGACACCCTTCTTCATGGTCTATGGCGCGGAGGCAGTACTACCGAGTGATATTATTCATGATTCACCACGAGTATCAGCATACGTCGAAGTGGAGAATGAAAAGACCCGGCAAGATGCCGTGGATATGTTAGAAGAGCAAAGGGAAAAAGCCCTGGAAAGATCAGCCATATATCAGCAGGATTTACGAAGGTATCATAGCCGGCACGTGAAAACCCGGGTCTTCCAGGAAGGAGACCTGGTTCTGCGCCTGGTACAGTCAAACGAAGGAAAGCACAAGTTATCACCACCCTGGGAAGGACCGTTTATCATAAGCCGGAATTTGCATAATGGGTCATATTACTTGATAGATGCAAGGGAACAGTCGACCACAGTTAATGACACTGCTCACACCACTTCATCTATGCAAGAAAGAGACAGACCGTGGAACGTGGCTCAGCTACGTCCATATTATACTTAGCAAAAATTGTATTGGCATATGGAATTGAACGATGTAACAGGCAGCAGGTTTTCAGACGTACTCTTTTCCTATCCAGGGTACCCTTGGGGACTGGATACCCTTGGGGACTGGACGGGTTTTTAATGAGGCGGCTTGCTGACCTAGATTTTTCATATCAAGTAAAGAGGTGATTATCAAGAAAAGAGATGGTTATTATCAGGTTATGTACTCTCAGTATGATGCGTATATCTAGGTCTTGGGGGCTGGTCGCTTGAATAGCACAGTTACAAACTCAAAGACCCGGCCATGATGCCTATGAGTTATAAGGGCCGATTACTTGCAAACGAGTACGGCTACAATCTTATAACCGGACAAAGAAGTCCAAATTTCTTGGCTATTCTTACTTAAGCTCGATGTGACTCGCATTAAAGTGGCATGATTTGTTCGCTTACGATTACAGTCAGTCATGAAACCCGACGGGGCTTGACTGGCTACGTTTTCGTATAGATGTAACAACATGGTATCCACGCGAAAGCCGGCTTACAGTTTAAGATAGTCAAAAGGGTCATCTAAACCACAAGTTATGCAGAGTACAAGGCTAAACAGCTGGAAACTCAACGATTATTAAGCATAACTTCAAATCCTATGTGAAACGACTCAGGGATCTTTGTGAATTTAGCAGTAGGCAGTTCGTTCCCCTTTCAAGATCAAGTGTCCTAGACTTGGAGATCCGGGTCCGGGTGACTTGAAGTCTTGTAAAGAGAAAAAATTGCTTACTTGTAGAATTCCAAAAACCCAAATATCCGAGTCTTGGGGACTTGGGGACTTAGAAGCAAATCCGCTTGTCAATACCCATGAGACCCGGAAATCGAGTTTTCACAAAAGGAACAATAAAGAAAGCCGGGTATCGAGAACAGACGAGCTCAATAATGGATAAATTTAAAAAGGCCAGAAGAGGCATAGAGTATATCAAGACCATTAGCGTGCATTACAAAATCCCGGTGAAAAGATATCAAAGGTGCACAGGCGCACCACCCAAAATATAACTGTTTAAACAGCATGTTGGCCGACCGGTGCATAAGAAGAGGCATTAGAGATCAGATGTCACTCGGCGTTCATCTTGGCCTTGCCCTTGCCATCATCGGTGGTAGCAGCAGCACCCGGATCAGCGGTACCAGCCCGTGCAGGAGGAGGAACGACTGGTGTTGAGGTAGCGGGGGCAGAGCCGGCTTCAGCTTGCTTCTTGGCAGCCTCCGCCCTCAACGCAGCAGCTTCCTCCTTCCACCGAGCCAGCATATCATACGGCTCGGGAAGATCTGACTTAATTGCTTCACCAGCAGCATCATATGCTGGAACAAGGATATTAACATCCAGGTCGTCAGCGATCACGCTGGCCGGGTAACGGACTTCCTTTTGGACGGCCTGAAAATTTTCACCGAGAACTTGGACCCATCAAGCTTGAACTCTGGGAAGCCGCCCATAAGCTTCACTAGCTCGAGCTTGGGGAAATAAGCCTTGGCGAGTGCAAGCCCCCGGGTCACTCCAACCCGGCAAGACGAGCGTTTCCAGTGCCAAATCCACTCAGGAATGGTGGAGAAGGCATCCAGCATCCTCTTCAGATCAACATGTCCTTTACCCGGCCACCGTAATTCCTGAAGGATCCATTTGGTTCCGGCACATAGCTGCCGGATAACGCTCTTCATAGTTTTCAGCTTGGCAATGTCATCCTCTTCCGGCATGGCTTCGTCCGGGCCTGAAAAAATGGAAACGTAAGTCGGGAAAACTCTTGCTATCTATCAAAAGGATAAACCCGGAGGAGGAAACGTACCAAGTAAAGCACGATATGTGTCTGATATTTGGACAGAAAGGCTTGTTAGATCATCTTCTGCTTTGTGAGCCCTTTTCCTATATTTCCTCATTATCAGCCTATTCCTCCTGGCCTCAGCTTCGGCTGCTTCACGCAAAGCTACCTCCTTTTCGATGAGCTTGGTGGCGTCTGCCAGTTTCTCCTCAGATCGAGTCACGAAAGACTGCATGGATGCAAACAAGGATTAGTCGGGTAGAGGGGCAAGTTATCAGTCGCTTGTATAATAAAGTCCCAAGCAAATTATGAATCAATTCACTTGGAACTTGGGGACTGGATAAGGGCACAAGCAACATCAGTCGGGTTTACCTCGTGTTTGGCTATTAAAGCCCCCAAGATGTTTTCTTCATTAGCCCTTAAAGTCCGCAGGGTTTCCAGCATCTGAGCAAACGTCAGTTCCTCGGGCCGAGTACCGGAAGAGCCGGCAGCCTGGTCGCCTGGTGGGGGAGCTCTCCCCGCCCTTGGGGTCGAGACCCGGACAGTTTGAGTACCCGGGTTGGGAGAATTCGTCCTTGTATCCAGAACCTCGATCTCCTCGTCCACTGGTTCCGATGAGGAAGGAGATCCGGCGGCTCGGGGAAGCGGATTGTTCAGAGGGCCTTGTTCCTGGTTATTCGCCGTATCACCGCCAGTCGCGGCGTCTACGTTCTCAGTCGGCTTCTCTGCCCGATGGTTATCCGTGTCTATATTTTCCGGGTCACTGACGGTGACTTGAGTGCTGAAAGAAAGATGGGAAAAGGCAGTTAGTAGTGGTGACGGTGGCTTGAGTGAAAACTTGTCAGACGTCAAAGGAAATCATGTATCAAAAACTTATCCGGCATTCACGGTGTAGTCCGGCGGGAGCTCGCCACTGGAAGCAGATGAGGTCGTCACAGGGACCACTAACGGAACCCGGAATTGCCCGGCACGTGGATGGTTGGGAGAAGGGTGGCGTTGAGGAGAGTCGGAAGGACGGGACGAAGGAGCACTGGCACGATGGATCGAGGGGGTAGAGATGCCCGGGTTAAGGGGATCTTCACCCGGGGAGCTCCGAGTTACTCTGCGCTTGGCTGGGAGAGAATCCTTCAAGCACGACGAATTTGATAATTGATGGTTAAGTCGTCGCATGGCGTCAAAGGAGTAAGGTTCAGAGGATAACGAGGAAAAAGGAACCTTGGACACTGCCCCTCTGGCCTTCCTCCTGGCTCCAACTGTTGCCTCTTGGTCAGATTCGGTTGCCTCCGGGTCATCCTCGTTGGTCTCACCTTCGTCCTCCAGCCCTGCGAACCGGGTGTGTGTTTGTAAAAAAAAAGGGTAAACGGGAGGAAAATGATACGAGTAAAGGTTATACAAGTTCTGTGCAAATACCTTCACTATCATCAGCCGGCTCGTCCTCTTCTTCCGGGTCTCTGGAAGGGGGGGAGGGATCAACTCTCCAGAAAGGGTCATCAGCCTAAGACAAAAGAATGAGACTAAGGGTTAGAAGCTGTATCAAGTCAAAAGGTGGAAATAAGTTATGAATATCGGATATTACCGCTGGAGCCGGGTTTTCCCGAGTAAAGGGGGGTAACCCGATGATGCTCTTTATCACCTCTAGCTTCTCTGTCAAGAAGCCCTTGATGGTCTTGTTGGTATCGCCGGTCGCAAAGCTCTTGGTGGAGTATCGGAGTGCATCTGTGGTGTGCCCCGAATACTCGCACATCAATTTGGTGCGGATGGAGTTGGGTTGGATCCGAAAATCAACCCATGTTTTTACTAAATTTAGCCCAAGGAGGCCTTGGGCTGAGAGGATGGCTATCTTGGCTAATGAGGGAAGGATCGCTTCCCTGTCTGAGTCTGGTGCGAAGGCATTGAAAGACTCGGAAGGTTCGAGGAGGCTTTCCGAGTAACCCGGCAGTTTCTTTTCACCGTCTGGGGAGGTATCGTGGCAGTAAAAGAAAGACAGCTGCCAATGTTTGACGTGGGAGTTTAAATTGAGGGTTGGCATCGGTGAATTCTTGCGGTGTTGGATGGATACCCCGCCGCAAGTAAGAAGTGCACCGTCACCACTTTCGCGGCACGGCTTACACTGGAATAATTCGATGAAGAGAGTCAAACTTGGCGGTATGCACAAGTATGACTCGGATAGAACGATGAAGTGGGTAATATTCAACATAGAGTTAGGCCCTATGTCGAATACCCGGAGGCCATAATGGCTTAAGACCTCCCTGAAGAAAGGATGACCCGGAGGACGGAATCCCCGGGTCACGTGCTCTACGAAGCAGATTACCTCGTTATCGGCGGGTGTGGGCCGGGTCTCGTTGCCCGGCGCCCTCCAGTGAATGTCCTTCTGAGAAGGGAGAATTCCTAATTCGGCTAGCTCGTCCAACTTGGCCTTCATAGCTGTGGAACGCCCCCAGTTGGCGGATATGGTTTGGGTAGTCCTCGTCTGAGTCGGCTGTTTTCCTTGTCATTTGGGAGCCATGGGATCAGCCTGCAAAACACAAGAAAAAGAGGCATAGGAAATAAGACCCGGAAGTGTTGGATTATCCGAGCATAAGGTATCAAGAAAAGATGAAGCTAAGAATTATCCGGGTATCACGCTATGAAGTGGAGATTGCAAGGTATCCGGGTGTTAAGTACAATTGTGGAAATCATTGGTCACTTACGTATGGAAAGGCATTTGGGGAAGATGGATGGTTGCCCATGTGTCTACTGCAAGGAAAATAGCTGGAAAAGGAGGATTTTCCGGGTGTTAACGCAATGAGCGGAAAATCGAGGAGGAATGGATCCAGATGGGAAAGTTTGCGAGCGATTTTACAGGAGATTTGGTGATTAGTAATGGTAGGAGGATGAGTTGTAACTATCTAGCAGGTGGTTAAAGGAGTTGGCGAGCATTGAATCGATCTAACTTGATGCAATCGGAAGAAAGACTCACGGGTTGACCTAGATCCGATCCTGGATGAATTGAAAAAGTGCGGGGCTAAATTAAACGACTGCAAGAGGCTTACTGGAGAGATTGGAGTCTAGCGCGACGGCGGCGAGCGGCGTGGCTCGAATGCCCCTTCGCGGCTCTTGGCACGGGGAATGAAGTTGCGACAGTGAAGCTTGACGGCGGCGCGAGATGGCTCGAGGGCGAGCGCAAGCTCCTTGCGGTGGTGCTGCGAGGGTGTACGGAGCAAGGAAGGAAAAGGGAAGCTGAGGCGTAGTGATGGGTTTAGGGTTACCCTCTGAGTGCTATTTATAAGGTGAGGGTGATTCTATCTCAACGGCCAGAAGCCGGAAATCGTGGGGTGATGGTTATCCACGTGGATTCTGCAAGATATGCGCCAAGTATTGGGCAAGGCATCTGGACGAGAGAAAGAAGGAGATCCACCCTGTGATATCAGGATCGGTTACCGAGTACGGGATCTTGGCATTTTTATTAGGGTTTGGACCTGGAAAATTAAACCAAAGTGTTTGGGGGAAAACCCGGGTTACTATATGGCCGCCATGGAGTCAGGCCTAGCCATCTATCAAAGCACCTTAACCCGGCCTCTATATGCCTGTGTGTTTGATGTCTTTGCAGGGAATAGCGAGCGCTTCAAGGAGGATCCATGAAGCCCAAGCTATTCTGGGGACTACTGATGGGGGGATGATAACCAGGTAGGTCAAACTCCAAGGAGTAACCCGGCCCAAAGGACGCTGCGCAGGATCCGGCTAAGGATAAGGAAACTTGTAGAAGGCCCAAGCTTGTAGGCCCAGTAACCCGGATTGTGGGCTATGGCAAAGGAAAGTTAGGGTTTGGGCGCCGTGTCAGGGTAGGATCCAGGGTGTGCCTTGGAGGGTAAGCCAGGGGTACGGGTGCTTTATAAACCGACCCCCAAGTCTAGTTTAGACAGAGATCTAAGAACCCTAGCCATATCGCTTGATATCGAGCATCTATTGTAATCCCAGAGTTGAGTTATTATATCAAGATCGGAGACTCGGCGACTTTGATTGCCGGCTACCAGATCGAGTTGCACCATGTTTTCCTCTGAGCTAAACCCTCTCCCAAACGCCTGTGTCGTCTTGCCCCAAGATCAGTTACCCCCGGTAACATCTGCCGTGATTATCCCACGACAACAGTGGTTCATGTGCGTGAATACTTGCCTGCAAACCCAGTAGCCTGGTACTGAGCTAAATCCTTAGAAGGGATGTCGTAAGTATCATCGGTCTCAACGTCGTCGTTTATCCGAGAAGAAGCAAACAAACAACGCAGAGAGCAAACAATCAATAACATGGCATAGTGCACAAACATGGGATGATGCATGACCATTTAATTGATGCATAGAAATAAACTAGTTGACATGGTAACATAACATGATTAAATGGACCCACATGCAATTTGGATTGCATATGGAAAGCCCATGAATTATGGTTGAATTAATTGTTTTACAACTAATAATCATGTGTAGGTGAATTAGCATGATGCATGGATGAGGAAAACAGCAAAATAACAACAATAGAACCAAATGGAAATAAGGTTTACCAATTTTGGAATTTTATTTATTAAGTTATGAAATTTTGGTTCCTTAAAGGTGTCACTCAAGCATTTGTTGTTTTCAGCAAGTGAAATTGTTCAAAATAGATAACAAAGTTCATATTTGAAAATAACACAAGATTTTAGTTGGAATACATGTTTCACTTGTTGAAAAAGGACTTCAAATAAATTATTTATGAATTAAACAAGTTTAAGCAAGAATTAAATGAATTTAATTCAAACATGAACTTATTTGAATTTTTATTTGTTCAAAGCATTGAAGCAAATTCATATTTGAAAAGTTCATACTTTTATGGTTGGAAAACATATTTTATATGTTCAAAAATAATTTAATTTGATTAAGTTATGAATTTAACAATATTAAATGATTTAAACAAGGTTTAAATCATTTAACCAATTTTATTTATTCAAAACATGAAACAAATTTTATATTTGAAAAGGTGGTTTAATTTTGCATGGAAAACATATTTCATTTGTTGAAATTGGATTTAAAATGAGCAAGTTATTATTTTGGCAATTTTAAATGCATTAATTAAGAAACAGTTGTTTTCAGCAATTTAAATTATTCAAAACAGCAAACAAAGTTTATATTTGGAAATTACATGAAAAATTGGATGGAAAACATGTTTAGTTTGTTGAATTTGGAATTTTTATGCCCAAGTTATGATTTTTGCAAGTTTAAGTGAATTTAACAGGTTTTCAAATATTGCACCAATTTAAAATATTCAAAACAGTAAACAAATTTTATATTTGGATAGAACATTTAATTTGGTACAGAAAACATATTTAAAATGTTGAATTTGGAGTTGGGATGAATTACTTATGCATTTTACAAGTTAAGGTGCAAATCTGCCATTTTTATCACCTCTAGGGACTTAGGAAAAATATTACAGGGCTAGAAAAGAAACTGCAGGGACCTATTGGTGATTTCTTGGAAGGTGCTGTGTCAAACAAATGGGAAAAAAAGTTTTGGGTTAATGGTTGGGAGGGGGACTCGAACCCACCATCTCCTCGCGCGCAAGGAACAGCTAACCGCTGCGGTGAGCTTTGGTTTGTTGACAGTAGAGATTCGTGAGGAGGATGAGGTGCAGTAGCGGCTACTGAAACATTTGGAAAAAAGAACCAGGAAAAAGGGGGGTGGCGAGGACTCGAACTCGCGACCGCGGGGTGTGCGCAGAGGGGTGCTGCCAGTAGGGTAGCTGCTGGGTTCGTGATAGATACAGGGAAGCTCGGGGGTTAAGGTTCAGCAACGGTGTTTTATCTGAACTTCAAAAGTTCAGATCGCTGAACAGATCGATGCGGTGGTCGCCGGCCTGCTGCAGCGAGTGGCTCGCTGTGGTTGCGGGAGGGCGCTGTGGGTGCGTGGTGCTGGCGAGTGTGGGGTGCAGCGAAGGGGGGGGAGAGAAGAGAGGGACCGAGGGCTCACCTCGAGGCAGGGAGGCGGACAGCGAGCGGAGGAGCAGGGCGGACAGGGAGGTTGGCTGGCGGCAAGTTGGGGACGGCGGCGGCGCCGTGCTGTCTCCCGGTGCCCACCGAGGGGTGGAGGAGGAAGCCCACGGAACGGCGTTTCCATTCCCGGCGTTTGCCCGGTCGGAGGAGGCTCCACGCCGGTGATCGCCGGAGGGGAAGTGGAGGATTTCGAGTGGGTTCAGGTTACAGAGAAAAAAATACGGTGAGGAGATGGAGGAAGATGGAGGCGGGGATAGGGAAGAAGAAGGAGAGGGGTTAGGGTTAGGGGAACCCTAGGGTTTGCTAGGTCTTATAGGGGGAGGGGAAGAGCTGAGCCGTTCCTCCATGCTCTCTGCTACGTGGATACAGTAGATAGTCAGCCGTACGAGGAAGATGAAGTGGAGGGGGGTATTGGGCTGGGAGAAAGGTGAGTTGGGCTGAGGGGGAGTTAGGCTGGGCTGCTGGCTGCCCCTCTCTCTCTTGCTCTTTTTATTCTTTTGTTCCATTTATTTTTTTTGCTGAATTGGAAAATGGAAGAAATAGATGAGTGTTAGGGCTAGGAAAAATTTAGAAAAATTGTGGTTAGGTTAGTTTTTTACAATATCAAGTAATTGCCAACCATGTTTTACAAAAGTTTCAAATTTAGATTGCTATTTGTAATTTAAATCATATGTGAAAGAATTTGCTTATTAAGTGTTTATTATTAAAACAAGATTTTTAATAGGGTGAACCCTATTGCTTAAATAGAACAAATGATCAAAGTTGTTGTGGTGATTTTCATAATTTGAAATTGGGTGCTTTTTGAAATTTGATTCCAATTCAAATGATTTTGAGATTAACTGATTATTGCAAACCAATTTTAAATGGGGTGATCAAATAATTTTGATTGGAAGCATATGATTAATAATTGTGTTGCAATTTTTATAAGATCAACATGGTTGCTGTTTTGGACAATGTGATTTGAATTTGAATGTGAATTGATTCAAATGAGTTATTAAATAGAAATAACAAGTTAATGGTTCTATTTAAATAGAAACAACTAGTTGTTTTAATTGAAACTTTTATTTGGAAAATGTAACATAACAAGTATGAACAATTATTTGGATGTTGGTTTGGAGTTTCAAATGGAAAACAAATTGAATTTGAAAAGGGTTTGATATTAAATGAATTTTTGATAGAAACAAAACAACAGTTTTGGAATCTCACTTTAATGGAAACAATTGATTGTTTTGATTTGAAATATCATTTCGGAAATTGTAACATCACAAGGATGAAACAAAAGGTTTGAAATTTGATTTGAAATTCAAATAGAAAACAAAGGAAAACAAAGGAAAACAGTTGGAAAACAAATGAAAACAGAGGAAAACAAAAGGAAAACAAGCAAAACAAATGCAATCAACATGATGTCATGATGCAAAACATAAAATAACAGAGAGCAAACATTCTAATGGCTATTTTTCATACTTGGGATGTTACAGACCAGCACCTCTAGGCATCAATTTTGATTTTCTCAATGTGGGAAATCTATCTTTTCTAAAGTGCACCCACACCATATCTCCTGGCCGAAATATCACTTCTTTTCTCTTCTTGTTTACTCTTTCAGCCACATGTCTTCCTTTCTTCTCAATTGCCTCTTTTGTTTTCTCATGAATCTTCTTCACAAAATCAGCCCTCTTTGATGCCTCCATATTAATTCTCTCTTGTGTAGGAAGTGGTAATAAATCAAGAGGAGTAATAGGCTTGAAACCATAAACCACCTCAAAAGGACATAATTGAGTAGTTGAATGCACAGCTCTATTATATGCAAATTCCACATGGGTCAAACACTCCTCCCACTCCTTCAAATTCTTCTTGATCATGCTTCGCAATAATCTAGACAATGTCCTATTGACCACCTCGGTTTGACCATCAGTTTGGGGGTGACAAGTAGTGGAAAATAATAATTTGGTTCCAAGCTTCCCCCATAGTGTCTTCCAAAAGTAACTCATGAACTTGACATCTCTATTTGAAACAATTGTTCTTGGCACTCCATGTAATCTCACAATTTCTCTAAAGAATAAATTTGCAATGTGAGAAGCATCATCACTCTTGTGGCCAGAAATGAAGTGAGCCATCTTTGAAAATCTGTCCACAACCACAAAGATAGAGTCATGTCCTCTTTTTTTCCTTGGCAATCCCAACACAAAATCCATACTTATATCCTCCCATGGGGTACTAGGTGATGGCAATGGAGTGTACAACCCGTGGGGCTTCAACTTGGACTTGGACTTGTTGCAAGTAATGCATCTTTGCACCAATCTATACACATCTCTTCTCATATGTGCCCAATAGAAATTTTCAGCCAATATAAGCAATGTCTTCTCTCTTCCAAAGTGTCCCATTAATCCTCCACTATGAGATTCCTGTATTAAGAACAAACGCAAAGAACACTCGGGAATACATAATTTGTTAGCTCTAAACAAGTATCCATCATGTATATGAAATTTATCCCATGCCTTAACATTAGTACATTTATTAAATGTAATATAAAATTCATTATCTTCATCATATAAATCTCTAATACCCTCCAAACCCGAAACCTTAATATCCAAATTTGAGAGTAACATATTATTTCTTGACAAAGCATCAGCAACTACATTTTCCAATCCTTTTTTATGTTTAATTATGTATGGAAAAGATTCAATAAACTCAACCCATTTGGCATGTCTTTTATTCAAATTTGTTTGGCACTTTAAGAATTTTAATGCCTCATGATCACTATGTATAATAAATTCCTTAGGCCATAAATAATGTTTCCACACCTCTAAAACTCTCACAAGTGCATATAATTATTTATCATAAATAGAATAATTCAATTGTGCACCATGTAATTTTTCAAAAAAATAGGCAATAGGTTTATTTTCTTGCATTAACACACCTCCAATACCTATGCCACTAGCATCACACTCAATCTCAAATTGTTTATCAAAATTTGGTAGCATTAATAGTGGGGCCGAAATCAACTTCTCTTTCAAAGTATCAAAAGCAATGTCTTGAGCAACACCCCACTCGAAATCAACTCCCTTTTTAGTTAGATCATTTAATGGAGCAGCAATAGTACTAAAATTAGGCACAAATCTTCTATAGAAACTAGCAAGCCCATTAAAAATTCTAACTTGACTCACATTCGTTGGAATTGGCCAATTTCGAATTGCTTCAATTTTTTATGTATCAACTTCAATCCCATGTTTAGAAACTACATATCCCAAAAAGATGACCTTATCTTTGCAAAAAGTGCACTTCTCAAGATTACTATACAATTTATTTTCTCTTAGCACTTGCAAAACTTGTCTAATATGATTAATATGATCATGTTCATTGTGGCTATATATGAGGATATCATCAAAATAAACTACCACAAATCTACCAATAAAATCTCTAAAAATATGGTTCATTAATCTCATGAAAGTACTAGGTGCATTAGTTAAACCAAAAGGCATCACTAACCATTCATATAAACCAAATTTTGTTTTAAATGCAGTTTTCCATTCATCTACCTCTTTCATTCTTATTCTATGGTATCCACTATGCAAATCAATTTTAGAGAAAAGTGTAGCACCACTTAACTCATCTAACATGTCATCTAAACGTGGTATAGGATGACGATAACGAATAGTGATGTTATTAATTGCTCTACAATCTACACACATGCGCCAAGTACTATCTTTCTTAGGAACCAAAATAACGGGAACGGCACAAGGAGAAAGACTGACTCGAATATAACCTTTATCTAGTAGCTCTTGTACTTGCCTTTGTATCTCCTTTGTTTCTTGTGGATTGGTTCTATAAGGGGCTCGGTTTGGCAAAGATGCTCCAGGAATTAAATCAATTTGATGCTCGATCCCTCTCAATGGTGGCAATCCCGAGGGAATATCTCCTCGAAAAACATCATCAAAATCTTGCAACACATGAGAAACACCAAGAGGAATAGGGATCATGTCATTAGAAACCAAAATCTCTCCCTTGTGAATAAGCACAATAGGGACTAATGTAGGATCATCCCTAAATTCCCTCAAATCATGTTTAGTGTCTAACATGCATAATAGGCTCTCTCTCTCTCTCTTATTTTTATTTTTACCACTCGAATTAGGTTGACTACCACTCCCCAAGGCTTGTGAATGTTGTTTTCCCTCATCCCTCTCACTCTCTTTTTCAACTCTCATCTCTATCTTGGATTGGGACTCATTTACAATTTGTTGTGGAGTCATAGGCCTCAAAATAATAGTCTTCCCATGATGATGCAACTCATAAGTATTTGCTCTTCCTTCATGCTTCACACTTCTATCAAATTGCCAAGGTCTTCCCTATAATAAGTGGCAAACTGTCATAGGAACCACATCAAACTCAATAGTATCCTTATAAGGACCAATCTGAAATTCCACAGCACCATATGGGTCACCTTCATTTGTCCCGAGCTACTCAACCATTGTATATGATAAGGACAAGGGTGTGGTAAATATTTCAGATTTAGCTTTGCACATAGATCTTTGCTAGCCAAATTCCTGCAACTCCCTCCATCAATAATGACTTTGCAAGCCATATTAGGACCAATAACAGCCTTTGTTTGAAACAAATTGCACCTTTGATTTTCAGGACTATGAATAAGACTCAATGATTTTTGTGTGCAAATAATAGATGGCATAGTGGTAGCATAGGCATCCATTGGAGTATCACTCAAATAGCCATCATCATCATGATTATCATTAGGACCAACATCATCAGCTGTCTCATACTCATTGTTCTCATTGATAATCATCACCTTTGTATTTGGACAATCCCTCTTGAAGTGCCCCTTTCCTCCACATGTATGACATGTAATATCTCTATTTCTTGTTGTGGAAGCACTTGAACCCGTGGCACTTGCAGCTGGTTGTGTTGATTTCTTTGCAATAGAGGCACTAGGCTCGGCCTTGGATGATGAAACACCACGGCTAAGAGATGGAGGAGGTGGTGTACTAGGCATAGTAGATGATCTCAAAGGAAATCTACTCCTTGTCCTTGCTGTAATTTTAGCCTCCTCATTGATGTGTGATTTGGCCTCCCTAGCATGATGTAATAATTCATGCATATCATGATATTGGTGATGCCTAACAATGCCCTTGATTTTATAATTCAAGCCTGAAAGAAACCTTTGCATTGTTTGCTCCAATTGCTCTCTCACACGTGCCCTTTGCATGATTAATTCCATCTCTTGATAATAAGCATCAACAGTCATAGTACCTTGCCTCAATTGTTGTAATTGATAAAATTGTTGCCTTATGTAATTTGGTGGAACAAATCTATCCCTCATGACTCTCTTCATGGTGTTCCAAGTGATAATGGGTAATTCACCATCTTCTTGTCTCTTTCTCACAGTAGTATCCCACCATCTAAGAGCATATCCATCAAACTCAGAAGATGCCAACTTGATTTTTCTAACCTCATTGTACTCATGCAATCTCCATAGCTTCTCAATTTTTTGCTCCCATAGCAAATATTCTTCCACATCCATAGTATCAAAGCTGAAAGAAGGAATAGAAAATTTAGGTTTACTCAATCCATCTTCTCTATGATTTTCAGGAGCAACATTGATGGGCACACGCCTAGCTCGGCCTAGATATCCTCCACGTCCTCTCTCTCCTCTAGCTCCACGGACATGAACATGATCCACCACATCATTGGCTTCAAAACCATTATTTGCATCACTATGGACACTAGCATTGTCATCATCAATAGGTGGTAATCTTGCTTGAATCAATGTTTGAAGACCAGCAAGAGTAGTAGTCAATGTAGCAAGAGAATCTTGAATTGTTTGCACTTGCACATTGTTGTTTTCGGCCAATTTATGTGTCTCCTCCATCTTGGTTTCCATTGCTTGGACATAATTATATAAAGGATCACATGCATCAGTCACATATTCCTTGAGCTCTTTATGATTGTCTCTCATTTGATTTGTCAATACATCTCTTAGTGCCTCATACTCCCTCCAATTTACTCCCTCCTTATGGTCCTTCTTTTGCTGCACAAGGTCATCACTAGAAAGATCCATTAGTAGGTTAGTGAAATAGAAACAAGTATAGGTTGTGGTTTTCTCTCACAACTCACTCAAAAATCTAGCAAGACAATAGGCTATCTTACCGTTCCAAAGTGAATAAAAATACTTACCACAAGTAGAGGCAATTAATGTACTTTGATGTGAAGAAGAGAATACCCAGGTTTTTAACTCTCACAAAAGCAAACAAGGTTATTTAGTGGGGCTTGGTATGGATACCTAACAATCACCAAAGTAACAAGTCCTATTTGCAGTTTTGTGAAGATATAAAATACCCAAGGAAACTCACACAATAATGGAGACAAATGTGGCAAAGCAAATATATGGATGAGATTTTGCAATGCACTAGAAAGTCACTAGCTAGGCTCTTAATTGACAGGCACAAGATTGCTCAAAGAAAAACCAAGTGTCACAATGGCAAGCTCAACTAGTAAACAATAGTATCAATATGGCCTCTTTGCAATTTTCTGTTTTTTCTCTTTTTTTTATACTTTTACTCTTTTTCTAATTTTTTTTGTATTTTTTCAATGTCCTAAAACACAACTAGGAGCAATATGAACCAATAAACAAGTGAACACAATGGTGGTGATGAAAAATGAGCAACCTGTCAGAGCAAAAAAAAATAGCTATACTTGTGGGCAAGTTCCTATTAATATGTTGTAGAAAGGCTATGGCTAGGTTCACAAGGTATGGATGTATTGTTCCTAATGAAGAAAACAGGAGAAAACAAAGAAAAGCAAAAAAAAATCTAGGTGAAAACTAGCTCTAAATAGCTCACGGCAGCAAAAACAGCTCACGGCAGCAAAAAAAAAACGCACTGTTTCTCTATCACGGCAGCGCGCACGATCGCGTTACAGCATTTGGTAACCGCATTACGGTGGAAAACACAGCGCGCGGGTGTTACATGATCACGGCAGAGAACAGCAGCGCGCGCGGTAGCAGCAGGCGCGTACGGCAGCGTTTCCGTGAAAAACTGTGCCGCGGCAGCGCGCAGTGGATGGATTGGTAAGTGTGCTGCGGTGCGGGCGGGTGGGTTTGTAAGCGAGCGATAGGGGGAATCCGAGTTCGGGTGGGATGCGGTGAGCGTGTGCGGTACGGCAGGGAATTGAACCAAAACACTGCCGCGGTAGGATTCCTTGATGGACTCGGATTGGGGTGTATATGGCAAGCTGCAGCGGATTTTTTTGTAGTTTGTTGATAGGATTTCGACCAGGGGAACAAAGAACTCTAACCCTAGCCGAAAGAAACAAATCTAAAAAAGAGAAAAAGTGACACGAAATCAAACACAAAAACAGCTATTGTAATGAAACTAAGGTGATTATCTAAGGCTATGACAATGAACTAACTTATTTTTGTGGGGCAATTTTCTGGATAGGTAAGAAAAACACTCAAAATAAAGGGAAAATTGATAGCTCACCGAGGCAACCTGTAAATATGATACCAAGATGATAAGGGGTGGCCCAATCTTCTCAGTGAACTCACAGATAACTTCTAATTGATAACTAGTGCGCCACTAAGAACTCTCCCGGCTGATCCCTCATGCCAATGCAAAAAATAACAACCCCAAGGATATTCTCAACTCCACCCTCTTGCACAAGTAATCCACCGACTACAAGTGGTCCTGTACCTTCTTATTCCCAGTGGAACAGCAGGTAACACGTAAAGTTTGCAGATGAACTTCCAGATGAAGGCTTACAAGCTGTTTCAATCTAGAGGTCTAGGGTTTATGTTTTAACGTAGTCTGAGGAGCTATGACTCGAATCCCACCTATTTAAGATAGGGGGTGCGGCCACGAGGGGGTTCCCTTGCGCAAGCACAACCTAATTGTACTAGGACTCATGGTTTGGGTTGGACACAAACACAAACCGACCAACACTAGATACAAACCGACCCCATAGGGGGGTGCGGCCAAATTGGTATACAAACCAATCCTAAAACAACTAGGACTCCATATGGTGGATAGATCCTCTTTGTGGGCGCCCTCCTCTTGTTTTCTCCATCAATGAGTGTGGAATAACACATTGGAAATTGTTTTCCACACTAAGTGCATTTGACCTTGTGGAGGCACCATCCCCTTGTCATCATTATTTCTTGTTATTTCTTGTTTTCACCATGCTAGTACTTGTACTCCATCTCCTCTTCTAGTCCATCTTCTTCCATGTGTATCTCCTCTTCATGATCTCCTCCATTTATGTTTGTGTTATCAATAAACCTGAGAATACATAAGTGCATGGATTTAGGTAGTATAAAGTTCTCACAATTATAAACATTATACTCAAGTAGGAGTGAATTCACCTGTTGTTGTAATAGCTTGGTTCTTGATCTTGTCATTGGACCAATCCTTACTTCATTAGCTTGTATTGGAACATCCTCATGTGTAACAATAGGTGAAGAGCTAGGGATGTCCTCATCAGCCGTTTCGCCAGTTTTGCCGCTATGGTGCAAATTCTCTGCCATGGACCATCTAGTTAGCTATAGTATTTTTTTTTAGGTTTTTCCTTATATTTTCTTTAGATCATCAAGTCCAATCATTGTGAACCATAGACACAGCCTTTCTACAGCAATTAACTAGGTACCTTTCCCACAAGACTAACTATTTTCTTGCTCATTTACAGGCTGCTCATTATATCATCATTGTGTCACATTGATCTAGCTGTTATCTTTACTTGTTATTCTGCTCCACTAGTTGTTATTCGGCCATTAAAAGTATAAAAAAAGAAAAACAGAAAATAGAAAAAGAGAAAAACAGAATTGAGAAAAAGCAAAAAAGAAAGGCCATTGAGACATATTGTTATTGCTATCATTTGGAGCTGTTTTCATTGCTATCATTGACACTACACATTGAGCAATCTTGTGCCTGATTATCATTGAGCTTGGCTAGTGTCTTTCTAGAGCATTGCAAAATCTCATACATATATTTGCATTTCCACCTTTGTCTCCAATTTTGGTGTGTGTTTCCTAGGTGTTATTTTTGTATCATTCACAAACAGCAATAGGACTTGTTAATTAGTGATTGTTAGGTATCCATACCAAGCCCCACCATATAACCTGTTTTACCTTTGTGAGAGCAAAAACCCCTGGGTATTCTATTATTCACACCAAGTCACATTAGTTGCTATTACTTGTGGTAAGATTTTCTATTCACTTTGGAACAGTAAGGATCACCTCTTTTGTTGGTTTTGAGTGAGTTGGGAGAGAGCACCACAACCTATAGCAATTTGTATATTTCACTAACACATTAATCATGGCTGCTCCTAGTGATGTTTCTGTGCAGGGAAAAAGATCTCATGGTGATGAGCATGTGAAGTGGACAGATTTGGAGGAGATGCAAGAAAAATTGAGCACGACCATTGCTTCCAAGCATTCTGAATTAAATTCTCTCATTGACAATCATGGAGTGGACATGGATACACATGTTCAAAATTTGGGCCTTCAAATTGATACTGTGACTGAATCATCTGCTACCACAAGAGAGCAATTTGCCACTATGCAAACTACTCTTGCCACATTAAATACTCAAATTGCTGCCTTGACTACATTGGTGACTCAAAGACTACCCCCGAAGATGATGGTAGTACTTTTGGTGATCATGATTTTGAGGAGGGCAACGCTATCCCTCAAGGTCGTGGGGGAAGAAGAGGAAATCATGGTGTTGGTTGTGGAGGTGGTTTTCAATCTAGAAGGATCCCTGTCCAAGAACCAAATCGAGAGGATGATGGGCTTGGTAAACCAAAATTCATGTTACCATCCTTCAACTTTAATACTGATGATGTTGAAGAGTACCTCATGTGGGAGCTGAAAATAGAAAAATTATGGAGGATGCATGAGTATAATGAGGAGAGAAAAATTAAACTTGCTTCTTCAGGTTTTGATGGCTATGCCTTGTTATGGTGGGACAATATTACAAGAACAACAGCAAGGAATAGAGAACCTGAAACTGTTACATGGAGGGAGATGAAGCAAGTTATGAGGGACAAATTTGTGCCTAAAAATTATTTGAGATCTTTGTTTGACAAATTACAACACTTGAAGAAAGGCACAAAAACAGTGGATGCTTATTTTAGGGAGATGGAGTTGATATTGCAAAGAGCTAGAGTGAGAGAAGATGCTGGACATATTATGCAAAGATTTCTTTCAGGTTTGCAATTCAAAATCAAGAGCATTGTGAGGCATGTGCAATATAGTGACATGAATGAATTACTGCATCAAGCAAGGGAGGCAGAAAAACAATTGGCCGAAGAGGCACTTATGGCTCCAAGTAGGCCTTTCCCAAATAGGTCTTCTTTTTCATCACCAATACCACCACAGCCTACCCCTAGCCGTGGGGTTTCCACCACTAAACTCGAGAGCTCTACCTCTATATCTAAGAGGCAAGTACAACTAGCAGCTAGTGCAAGTGGATCCACTAATTCTACAGCTCGAAATAGGGACATGAGCTGCCATACATGTGGAAGCAAAGGGCACTTCAAGAGAGATTGTCCAAATAAAAAGATTATGCTTATTAATGAGGACAATGAATATGAGACAGGTGATGATGCTGATCCTACTCAAGAGGATGCTTATGATGATGATGATGGGCCTATTGATGCATATCCTTCTACTTATCCCACTTTTGTTTGCAGACCAAGAACATTGAGTGTTCTCCCTAGTCCTGAAAGTCAAAGAGGCAACTTATTTCAAACAAGAGCAATTGTAGGTCCCCAATTGGCTTGTAAGGTGATTATTCATGGAGTTAGTTGCAGTAATTTGGCAAGCAAAGAATTGTGTGCAAAGCTCAAATTGAGATATATTTCACATCCTCGTCCTTATCATATACAGTGGCTTAGTGATAAAGGAGAGATTAAGGTTACCCACATGGTGAGAGTTGTATTTCAGATTGGGCCTTGCAAAGATACCATTGAGTGTGATGTGGTGCCCATGACAGTTTGTCACATGTTGCTTGGGAGACCTTGGCAGTTTGATAGAAGTGTTATACATGATGGAAGAGCAAATACCTATCAACTCAAGTGGAATGAGAAGGACATATTATTGAGACCTATGACACCACAACAAATTGTAAATGAGTCTAGACAAAAAATTCCTGAGAGTGATGAAAAAATTGAGAGTGAAAACAAGAGTGTTGTGAGTGAAAATAGAAAAACCAATTCCAGTGGTAAAAATAAAAGTGAGGGAGTGAGCTTATTATGCATGTTAGCCACTAAAGAGGACTTGAGAGAATTTAGAGAGGACCCTAGTTTGCTTCCTATAGTGCTTATGCACAAGGGAGAAATTTTGGTTTCTAATGACATGACCCCTATTCCTCTTGGTGTTTCTAATATTTTGCAGGAATTTGATGATGTATTTCTAGAAGAGGTGCCTTCGGGTTTGCCACCATTGAGAGGTATTGAGCACCAAATTGATTTGATTCCTCGATCTTCATTGCCAAACCGATCTCCCTATAGGAAAAATCGCCAAGAAACAAAAGAAATTCAGAAAAAAAAGTACAAGAGCTTCTTGACAAAGGTTACATTCGAATAAGCCTTTCTCCTTGTGTTGTTCCTATTATTTTAGTTCCAAAGATGGATGGTACATGGCACATGTGTGTAGATTGTAGAGCAATTAACAATATCACTATTCGTTATAGTCATCCTATACCACGTTTGGAAGACATGTTAGATGAATTAAGTGGTAGTGCTATTTTCTCTAAAATTTATTTGCGTAGTGGTTATCATCAAATTAGGATGAAAGAGGGGGATGAGTGGAAAACAGCCTTTAAAACAAAATTTGGTTTATATGAGTGTTTAGTAATGCCTTTTGGATTAACTAATGCACCTAGTACTTTCATGAGATTAATGAGCCATGTTTTGAGAGATTTTATTGGCAAATTTGTGGTTGTTTACTTTGGTGATATTCTCATATATAGCCACAATGAACATGAACATATTGATCATATTAGACAAGTCTTGCATGTGCTAAGAGCAAATAAATTGTATGGAAATTTAGAGAAGTGCACTTTTGGCAAAGATAAGGTCATATTTCTTGGATATGTTCTTTCCAAACATGGTATTGATGTAGATGAATCAAAAAAATTAGCTATTAAAAATTGGCCTATTCCTATTAATGTGAGTCCAGTAAGAAGTTTTAATGGATTAGCTGGTTTTTATAGAAGATTTGTCAAAGATTTTAGTACACTTGCTGCACCTTTGAATGAACTCACTAAAAAGGGTGTAGAATTTGTGTGGGGAGCTGAGAAGATAGTGCCTTTGATGCTATTAATGAAAAGTTGATTTCGGCCCCTTTATTAATGCTTCCAAATTTTGACAAACAATTTGAGATTGAGTGTGATTCTAGTGGAATACATATTGGAGGAGTGTTAATGCAAGAAAAGAAACCTATTGCCTATTTTTCTGAAAAATTACATGGTGCACAATTGAATTATTCTGTTTATGATAAAGAACTATATGCACTTGTGAGAGTTTTAGAAGTATGGAAACATTATTTGTGGCCTAAAGAGTTTATTATACATTCTGATCATGAGGCATTAAAATTCTTAAAGAGCCAATCTAATTTGAATAAAAGACATGCTAAATGGGTAGAATTTATAGAATCTTTTCCATTGATCATAAAACATAAAAAGGGATTGGAAAATGTAGTTGTTGATGCTTTGTCAAGGAAGAATATGTTACTCTCAAATTTGGAAATCAAGGTTTCGGGTTTGGAGGGTATTAGAGATTTATATGATGAACATAATGAATTTTCTATGCCATTTAATAAATGTACTAATGTTAATTTATGGGATAAATTTCATATACATGATGGGTACTTTTTTAGAGCTAACAAATTGTGTATTCCCGAGTGTTCTTTGTGTTTATTCTTAGTTCAGGAATCTCATAGTGGAGGATTAATGGGACACTTTGGAACAGACAAGACATTGCTTATGTTGGCTGAAAAAATTTATTGGGCACATATGAGGAGAGATGTGTATAGATTGGTGCAAAGATGTATTACATGCAACAAGGCCATGTCCAAGCTCAAACCCCACGGGTTGTATACCCCATTACCATCACCAAATACACCATGGGAAGATATAAGTATGGATTTTGTGTTGGGCTTGCTAAGGACAAAAAGAGGACATGACTCTATTTTTGTGGTTGTGGACAGATTTTCTAAGATGGCTCACTTCATTGCTTTCCACAAGAGTGATGATGCTTCTCACATTGCTAACCTCTTCTTTAGAGAGATAGTGAGATTGCATGGAGTGACAATAACAATTGTGTCAGATAGAGATGTGAAATTCATGAGCTACTTTTGGAAGACACTATGGGGGAAGCTTGGAAGAAAATTGTTATTCTCCACAACTTGTCACCCCCAAACTGATGGGCAAACCAAAGTGGTAAATAGGACCTTGTCCACATTATTGAGAAGCATGATCAAGAAAAATTTGAAGGAGTGGGAGGAGTGCTTGCCACATGTGGAATTTGCATATAATAGGGTTGTGCATTCAACTACTCAACTATGTCCTTTTGAGGTGGTGTATGGGTTCAAGCCTACTACTCCATTAGATTTGTTACCACTTCCTACACAAGAGAGAATAAATATGGAGGCATCAAAGAGAGATGATTTTGTGAAGAAAATTCATGAGAAAACAAAACAAGCAATTGAGAAGAAAGGACAACATGCGGCTGAAAGAGTTAATAAGAAGTGAAAGGAGGTGATATTTCGGCCAGGTGATATGGTGTGGGTTCATTTTCGCAAGGACAGATTTCCCACATTACGCAAATCAAAATTGATGCCTAGAGGTGCTGGTCCTTATAGAGTTATTTCAAGGATCAATGATAATGCATATAAGATAGACCTCCCAACCGATGAGTTTGGTGTTAGTAATTCTTTTAATGTGGCTGATTTGACACCATACCATGGAGATGATCTTACATCAAGGACGATGCCTTTTCAAGAGGGGGGGATGAGGGGGACATCCCTAGCTCTTGACCTATTGTTACACATGATGATATTTCTATAAAAGAGGATGAAGTAAGGATTGGTCCCATGACAAGATCAAGGACTAAATTATTACAACAACAGGTGAATTCACTCCTACTTGAGTATAACATTTATAATTATGAAAACTTTATACTACCTAAATCCATGCATTTATGTATTCTCCGATTTATTGATAACAGAAGCATGAGGAGAGGTGATCCTGAAGAGGAGATACACATGGATGAAGATGGACTTAAAGAGGAGTTGGAAAACAAGTTCTAGAAGGGAGAAAACAAGGAATAACAGAAAATAATAATTGTTATTTCATGGAAAACAATTGTTATTGCATGGAAAACAAGGGGATGGCGCCTCCACAAGGTTAAATGCGCCTATTAGAAGTCCTAATTATATTAGTCATGGTTTGTACACCATCATTGGCCGCACCCCTTAATGGTGGGTCGGTTTGTATCTATTTGGTTGAGTCCAAGTCCAAAAACAAGTCCAAGTTGGGTCCTATTCGGGTTGGGTTGATTTGCTTGCGCAATACCCATTGTGGCCGCACCCCCACCCCTCATATATACCCCTTGGTACGAATAGAATAGGGTAGACTACGTTAAAACAAAAACCCTAGACTTCTAGATTGTATTGCTTGAAGCATTCATCTTGAATCATACTACTTCTCAAATCTGAGTGTATTCTGTTGTTCAACTGGGAATAAGGAGAAACAGGATCACTTGTAGTTGATGTCTACTTGTGGAAGAGTGTGGAGTCTAGAATATCCGAAGGGGTTAGGTGTTGTTGCAATTGGTGACAGGGTTTAGCCAAAGGAGAGAGCGAGGTATCACAGTGGTTATCAACTATCAAGAGAGTTCACTGATAAGATCGGGCTACCCCTTATCACATTGGTTCCCAATTTATCAAAGAGTTCACTGAGAAGATCGGGCTACCCCTTATCACCCGATGCATAAACCCTAAAGACATGGGCCCCCTTCCACGAAAAGTTCCGTAGCTCCGCCGCCACTGCCGACAAGTTTCAAGGGACAGAAATCTCTGTTCTGGCACCCTGCCGGGACGGGGAAGTGCCCCCAGAGCCATCTCCATAGACTCTACCGCCATCTTAATCACCGTTGCTGTCTCCTATGATGAGGAGGGAGTAGTTCTCCCCCGGGGCTGAGGGCTCTACTGGTAGCTATGTGTTTCATCTCTGTCTCCCATGGTGTGATCTTTATGTGATCATGAGCTTTGTAATCTAGTTGAATAAGTAGATGTTACTCTTCATCTATTATGCTACTCAAGTGGTTTTGTTATGAGATCTCCGTAGACACTTTAATCACGGTGTAAACGTGACAGTGTGTGCACTGTGTGGTTTAGCATGATATTTATATTTTGTGTATGATGACCCTATGAACTTGTGGCGTTTGTTTAGTACTAATTTGGGGCGCTCATAGTGACAGCGTGGGGTGCCCTAGAGAGGGAATACAGACTTGAGGAGTGTTGTTACAGCCGTATGCATGGATTGGTGTTTGTTATCCGACCGGAGAGTGGTTCGGAGTAGCATAGTGAAGTGATGATATTTATGCATTCAATTATGTTATCATTGTTGAGAATGTCCACTAGGAATCCCAGGCCTTGTTTCTAAGCATTGAAAAAATGTTTACAATCACTTTTGCTACATGTTTGCTTGCTGTCATTTTTATTTCAGATTGCTATTGTCACTTATAATCATCATATTACTTGTATTTTACTCTCTCTTCGCTGAACTGGTGCACCTATACAACTGACAATTTTATTAGGTGTGTTGGGGACACAAGAGATTTATTGTATCGTAATTGCAGGGTTGCTTGAGAGGGATAGCTTTGACCTCTTCCTCCCTAAGTTCGATAAACCTTGGGTGATCCACTTAAGGGAAAATTGCTGCTGTTCTACAAACCTCTGCACTTGGAGGACAAACATTGTCTACAAGAATAAAAGCGTGCGTAGACAACAAGCTCTTTTCTAGAGCCGTTGTCGAGGGGGGGGGTAAGGTAAAAGGTACTCACATCCTCTATGAGTGCTCAAAGTTATTTTCTTTAGATTCTGCAATTATGTCTTTTTGTTTCTTGTTTTCACTAGTTAGGCTTATTTTGACCTGTTCCTTGTTTTTATTTATACTAGTTAGGATTAATGGAAAACAAAAAAATATGAGAGAACTTTATAATCTTTATCTTCAGTTAGGACATGAAGTGTTTGAAGAGAAAATTAAAAAACCTATGGAGCTTTATTTGCATGCTAGTAGCAATGTTATTAGTATGAATTCTTTGAACACCATTATTGCTAATGTTGTGGAAAAACCTAAGCTTGGGGAAGCTAGTTTTGATGAATATGATATTTTTAGTCCCCCAAGTTTTGAGGAGGAAATTTTCTTTGATGATACTTTGCCTCCAATATATGATGATTACAATGATGAATATGTTATTTTCAGTCCATCTACTATTGAGGAGAAAATTAATTATGATTACAATATGCCTCCTATATTTGATGATTATGGTGATGAGAATAATAATGATAGCTATTTTGTTGAATTTGCTCCCAGTGCTATTAATAAGAATGACTATGCTCATGTGGAGAGTATTAATTCTTTTATGCATGTGTCTCATGCAAAGAATGGTTTATGTGATAGTTATATTGTTAATTTTATTCATGATGCTACTAAAGTTATTATGAGAGAGGGAAACATAGTCTTATGCATCTAAAATATATCAAGTTTCCCCTCTTTATGTTGAAATTTTTGAAGTTGCACTTATTTTATCTTTCTATGCTTGTTTCCTTGTGCTTTCATGACTTCTTTTTCTACAAGATTCTTTTTCATAGGAAGTGGGTAGCAATTAAATGTGTATTACATTTTCTTCTTGATGCTCTCTTTTGCTTCAATTCATATTTCTCATGTGAGCATCTTTTCAAATTATCATGCCTAGCTAAAAGTCTTTAAATAAAAACACTTCTTGGGAGATAACCCATGGTTTTATTTTTGCTTTGTTTTTCTCTGTTTTCTTTGAGTCAAGGTGTTGTTTAGTTCTGTAGAAACTCCTTTGTATCTTTATTTTCTCGCATTAGTTGTGCCAAGTAAAGTTTCTAGCGAAAGTTGGAGTTTGTTTTGAATTTCTGCGCAGAAAACAGATTTCTGCTGTCCACCGTAAAAAAATCGTATAAATTACAGAAAGATCAAAATGACCTTAAACTTTTTATGCTTATTCCTCAGCTAATTCCGAAAACTTTTCATTCTTTAATTTTTTCGATCTGAGCAACTTAAGTGCTTCGAAAAAATTCTTCATTACAGACTGTTCTGGTTTTTGGCAGATTGTATCATTTTTCTTGCATTTGCTCTTTTACTATGTCGAGTGGATTTCTTTGCTTCACAAAAAATTAGTGGCTGTATAGCACTTGTGCCCATGCAGAACCCATGAATTTTTTATTTTGCACTAACTCTCTAATGCGAACTACATTGAGTGTGTTGTGAAGGAAGTTTTCGAGGGTCAAGAGAAGAGGGTGATATAATCAAGAAGAGTGCAAAGACAAAGCTAGGGGATGCCCCATGGTTCATCCCAGCAAATTAGAAGAAGACTCAAGTGTCTAAGCTTGGGGATGCCCAAGGCATCCCCTTCTTCATCAACAATATATCAGGTCACTTCTAGTGAACCTATATTTTTATTCGGTCACATCATATGAATTTTTACTTGGAGCGTCTGTTTGTTTTCTTTTGTTTTCCTTGCTGAAATTAAATTTGTTGGAACCTAACCTTCTTCGTGTGGGAGATTGACACGCTCCACCTTTTCATATGAATACGCGTTGCTCGTATTCTTAGTTTTCTTCTTGTTGTTGCAAATCCTTTTAGCTCTTGTTTTTTATGCATCTCTTATTCAAAGTTGTTATTTCCAGTAGAGTTATGTTAGTACTCTCTTGTTTCATCGCTATATTATTTGGAGAGTTTTTGTTGTTTGGTGCTTGATGGAAATATAAAATTCTACATGTGGTAGATTGTATAACGAAAAGCTTGCATATTCTTGTAGATCACTAAACTATTTCACTTGATTATTTGCAGTTGTTTTGAGATATTAATGTGCTTAATGGTAAAATTTCCGGTTTAGTAGAGTAAAAACAATTAATGGTTGGTCTAAAAGCTTGAAACTGTGCCACACTCAAATAATCAGTTGATGGGATAATGGTATATGACTTCCTTTGCTGATAGCAATCGTAATGGCTTTTTGTTACGCGCTACGGTCGGGGTAGCTAACAGTCACTTGTCACTGCCACAGACCCTCTTGGAGTGATTTTCATTATGCCTTGTAAGATCATGATTTTAGTTTTATTCTTTTAGCTTGTGAGTTCTATGTTACGGTTTTCTGGCACTTCCACCATCCATATTTGCTAGCCTCTTCGGTACTGTGCATTGCTCATTCTCACATTGAGAGTTGGTGCAAACTTCGTCAGTGCATCCAAACCCCATGGGAGAACTTTGTTCTTCTACACATAAGCCAAAAATTATCTTCCTCAAAACAGCCACCATACCTACCTACCATGGCATTTCCATAGCCATTCCGAGATATATTGCCATACAACATCCATCATCATTATGTTACTTTTCATGCTTCATTGTTATTTTGCATACTGCTACACTGGCAAGAGCATTTAGTTTTACATACATCAGAGATATTTCAGTTTGAGTTATGAGTACTAAAAGTGTGATGATTCATTATAAAATAGAGTGTTGCCGCTACCAGTGAGGTTATATATTAAAAAAGAAAAAAAGAGAAAAGGCCAAAAATAAAAAATAAAGAAAGAAAGGGCAAAAGAGAGATAATAAAGAAAGAGGGGGTAGAACTACTATCATTTATTCCACACTTGTGCTTGGTTAGCATCATTACTTTAGTTTGGTGAGAGTTTTCCTATTATGACTTGCATCACTATCTGGGGAACTTACATTATAGAACTTGGCTTGTCTATTCCAATGACGAGACTCCTCAAAAGAGCTGTGACGCACCTGGATCGGGTACTATGGGGATTTCAGCGTTCCCGCCAGAATCCACATAATACCGATCCCGGGTTGTCAACTTTTGGTAACATTACAACAGTTCACGAAGACTCCGCAACAACAACAAAAGATACATATACAATACGACCCCAATGAGTTAAGAATACAACTTATACAATACAAAGATCCAAATAACAGCGGAAAACGAAATAGTATCCGACTACGGATAAGATACAAATTGGACTAAGAGTCCTGAAGATAACTGATGGCGTCCAATCCCTGCCCAGGCCAAGCCGGAGGGATTCCCAAGCTAATGTTGTCAAACTTCAAACCTATCGACTGCATTGTGAATACACCCCCAAATCATGGGGTAAGTACTTTGAATATACCAACAAGTGGCAAGCAATACTCAGAAGACACCAGTGCAACTAGTCATCACAAGATACAAATACTGTGGGCACAAAGGAAGAAGTTGTTGTAGTGAAGCGGCAGCGGGCGGCACTAAGCAGTCTACAGATACACGCTACAAATCTTGTCTATTAGAAAGAGATAAGAGAGCGCGACGAAAACAACTATAACTACTCACCAAAACAATACCCATCCAGGGTTAACCCCTCTCAACCAATGCCAAGAGGTAACCCGAGGAAAACTCACACATGTTGAAATAGTAATCTCGTTATCACACAGGTTAATAAATGTTATTAGGTGTAAATTGTCTGACTCTTGTTAGCCATCACTTTCTCCAAGATCGTCACATAAGCACGGACGATACGCCTTCTCGAAAAGATTTAACCCTGCAGGGATGCACTACTGTAGCCACACGCACCAAACTGTCACGAGACTATCGGCACAACACTTCACCTCACCATAAACAACTCCAGGGAGCCACCTAGCTAGGTTAGAACCGCCTCGAGAGTCCGGCCGATGCTTCGAAGCGGACCTAGCCGTTTGCGCCTACGCGCAAAACGGATCAAACCTGACCGGAACTGTCCGATTCACGTCATACCGCGGAAACCTATATAATTGTACGCACATCGGTAACATACCATCATCATCCTCAACGTTGTTGCCATTGTACCTGCAGAACTGGTGATGTGCATACCCAAATTGAAAGCCCGAACTAAGTTGTGGCATCCTGGACAAGAGTGCAGCAGGGCTAATAGGTTGCGGGGAGTCCCATTACCTCCCACGATGTGGTTAGCGTGCTCATTCTTGGATCAGCGGACAAGAAACTTTTCCTAAAGCGACACCAGAGGGACCAAAAGCCTCGACGGGCCTCCCGCTGGTGCCTTAACTCGAAACAAATTTTATTATTACCCCAAGCATTAAGATTATTTTTAATTAAGTTGAACCAACCTATCATACTAGTCAGGTAACAAAGAACCAAAATCGCCAAAGAACCTAAGCATGCGCTACGACTCGCAAGGCAAACAAGAAAACAAACATGGCATAGGAGGTGGGGGATGAGGCTATATCATGGCTGCAAGGTAAACATATGATAGGACCGAGACACAAGTATCGAATCATAAGGCTAGAAATAAGACAGCGGAAAGCATCTGTAACAAGTGAGGAACGACAGCCATAGGTAGCAAGTGAGTAAAGCTTTCCTAGAATCCAGCTTGTAGAGGCAGTATAACTTGTCGGTGCTCACATCATCTCAACATCCTATCCGCAAAAAAGCAAAGCACTAAAAGAACAACAAATGCAACATTTATAACTAGGGTAAAAGATCCAGCATGATCCTAATTTTATATGCATGACATGTGAGATGCAACTAAACCAATTTAATTGGAATCGGAATCCCAACGGCTAATTATAAGTTTAAGTGATTTATCTAACCATCAAATTAAATGTTGTTTAACATGGAGAACAAGATATAGATGAGCTACACAAGATTAAATGGAATAGGACACAATTTGAAATATGTACCCAACACATTCCATGTTTATTGTTTACGTGCACATACATAACACTACTACAATGGAAGATGAAAGATGCAAACATGATCAAGGATGGCATATTAATGTTTCTTGCATTTTTCTGATCAAAATAGACATAAAACTTGTATTATTTGGATTAGTAAAACAAAACATATAGGTATTTGAAGTTAGGGGTGTTTTCTATAAAAATTGGGACTTGTGCGTGAGGAAAACAGAGCACTGAGGGGCTCTGGTGCAGAAACAAAACAGGAAGGCCAGGGGCCTAGGTGTGAAAAATTCAGATCCATATTTGGATCTAGGGCGTTTATCACCGGGCTGCACCCTGCTAGAGACACTGACGGGCGGGGCCCATACTAGCGCAGCGCTGACGAGGCGTGGGTGGAGCCACGGTGGCGCTTAGGGTCACCGACTGGTGGGGGCCGGCTCCGACGCGGTAATTCCAAAAAAAAGGGAGGCAAAGCCTCCGGATGTTGATTCAAACCTGGGCCTCTCAGGTGAGCGACGAAGGGCAAAGTCACTGGGTTGTGTGCATGCTTGTGTATGGATTCAAATCTGAACAAAAATAAAGTATGGCAACCGGATGTTTCCTGACAAAACTGAGGAACGGACGCAGTGTGCCGCTCGGGATTGTGATCTAGCAGAGATGGACGATGGTGGCGCTCGATGGCGGAGCACCCAGAGCAAAGGGAGGATGCAGAGAAGGGTCCCGAGGGACGGGAGGCTCACCGGGAGGTTGTAGTCGCCGGAGGAGAAGAAGGCGGCCTAGGCGTGCACGTCGACGCCGAGCGTAGACGAGGTAGACGTGCGCAGCTGCGTTGACGTAGACGGCGTGCGATACGTTGGCGTCGCCAACTCACAGCAGTTCCGGCTCCGATTCTTCCACGAGAACGTCGAGGATCGAGCCCAGCTTCCATTTCGGCAGTCACACCGACCCGACTGTGACCATGGAGAAGGGCAACAACGAGGACCTTCGGTCTTCCTTCTCTTGGTGAAGATTCGGTGGAAGAAAAAATAGAGGAAGGGAGCTTGAGGGAGAGGGAGGCGACGGCGGACAAGATGAAGGGGAGAGGGGCTAGTGTTCACGTGGCCTCAAGGTGGCTTTATGGATGGGAAAGGAGCAGGTGGGGTTCGGGTGTGGTGGTGGTATTGGTCACGTAGCTTGTGTGACCCTCTCTGTGAGGAAGACGACAAGATGGGTGGCGTGGAGGTTGGCTGTTGGGCTAGATCGGGGCCTGCTCGGCCGGCCTTGTGCCGTCCTAGCAAGGTTGTCACCTTTTTTTGCTTTTTTCTATTTACATAACTGCTTAGAAAAAAAAAGTGTGGAGGCCATAAAATAATTTCAGCAAGATTTAGAAAACAAGGTGTTATGCAATTTAATTTTGTTGACATATTAAAATGCACGATGATGCATGATGCCATGGTGCGAAAAAGAAAAAAAACAAGCAAATTCTAATTGGGGAAACCCGTGGGTGTTACAGGACGACACCACTAACAAGGGATTGCGCCCTCACAATCCGCCAACGCAAAGAGAGAGGGAAAAGTCGGACTATCGAGTCTTCGGGCGTATTGTCGATCTTCTCGACACCAGTAACAAGAGGTTCTTGCTCCGGATAACAAAACTAGAAGCTGATGCCTCAAAAGATAAACTCGCATCTAACTTCATAAGAAGGAGTGAGAGTCACACATTGATTCAGATGTTCAACATATAGGAGCTAATAATAAGAGTAGTGGTATGGTGATCAGTCCATTCCGCACCCAAACTATCAAATCTATACATGAATAAGTTAATCGCACAACCCACTCACGATTTTAGATAGAAGGATGTTGTCTTCTTGGATCGTCGGGATACAGCGGAAGAAAGGATATCGGTAGTCAACGCTACAATCAGATAACATCTGATATCATAGCCGGAAACATGTGACCATTGGCATAAGGAAAGTTATAACGATAAAAATTCGCGATGGTTCTGTGGGCGTTCACTCCCACATCTCCAATGCTCATCCTTCTCATTTACTTTTCCAGAGTGGTATGGATATCCTTTAAGTTACACCACAAAGGAAGGAGGGTGTAGTTTGGAGAGGATAAGGTACCCATGAAAATGGACGAAGTAAAATCACGAGAACAAAGGAATGACTCAAGCAAACACGAGGAAGATAAGTAGCACAATCAAATATCTTTTCTTCAAATTCTTGTTCCCTACACCACTATCAATAAGTCTTGCTCATATCGATGACGATGTTCTTTTGAATCTTCTGAAGATCGAACCTACTAGGTTAGAAGGCTAAGATAACGTCCACCCACGTGGAAGGCTGTGACTTGAAAGATAGGTAAGAGAGAAGACTCCAAAATACGGAAAGATAAGAGGGAAGAGAAATTAGAGGTAAGGAATAAACATGAATCCTATTCAGATGTTTTCGAAATATGTTTAGCAAAATAATTTTGACACTCTAGATACATGACCGTTAGCGAGGTTATCCTACAGGCTCTGTGGACTCGTTGCTTCGATAACCATTCGTATCGAAACAACCTTGGGAATCAGAACCATGCTCTGATACCATTTGTGATGCACCTGGATCGGGCACTACGGGGATTTTAGCGTTCCTGCCAGAATCCACATAATACCGATTCCGAGTTGTCAACTTTTGGTAACATTACAACACTTCACGAAGACTCCGCAACAACAACAGAAGATACATATATAATACGACCCCAACGAGTCAAGAATATAACTTGTACAATACAAAGATCCAAATAACAGCGGAAAATGAAATAGTATCCGACTACCGATAAGATACAAATTGGACTAAGAGTCCTGAAGATAACTGATGGCGTCCAATCCCTGCCCAGGCCAAGCCGGAGGGGTTCCCAAGCTAACGTTGTCAAACTTCAAACTTGTCGATTGCATTGTGAATACAGCCCCGAATCATGCGGTCAGTACTTTTAATGTACCAACAAGCGGCAAGCAATACTCACAAGACACTAGTGCAACCAGTCATCACAAGATACAAATACTGTGGGCACAAAGGAAGAAGTTGTTGTAGTGAAGCGGCAGCGGGCGGCACTAAGCAGTCTACAGATACACGCTACAACTCTTGTCTATTAGAAAGAGATAAGAGAGCGCGACGAAAACAACTATAACTACTCACCAAAACAATACCCACCCACGGTTAACCCCCTCAACCAATGCCAGGAGGTAACCCGAGGAAAACTCACACATGTTGAAATAGTAATCTCGTTATCGCACATGTTAATAAATGTTATTAGGTGTAAGTTGCCTGGCTCTTGTTACCCAGCACTTTCTCTAAGATTGTCACATAAGCGCGGACGATACGCCTTCTCGACAAGATTTAACCCTGCAGGGATGCACTACTGTAACCACACGCACCGAACTGTCGCGAGACTGTTGGCACAACACTTCACCTCACCACAAACAAGTCTAGGGAGCCACCTAGCTAGGTTGGAACCACCTCGAGAGTCCGGCCGATGCTTCGAAGCGGACCTAGCTGTTTGCGCCTACGCGCGAAACGGATCAAACATGATCGGAACTGTCCAATTCACGTCATACTGCGGAAACCTATATAATTGTACGCTCATCGGTAAAATACCATCACCATCTTCAGCATTTTTGCCATTGTATCTGCAGAACTGGTGATGTGCGTACCCAAATGGAAAGCCCGAATTAATTTGTGGCATCCTGGACAATAGTGCAGCGGGGGTAATAGGTTGCGGCGAGTCCCATTACCTCCCACGATGTGGTTATCACGCTCATTCTTGGATCAGCGGACAAGAAACTTTTCCTAAAGCGACACTAGAGGGACCAAAAGCCTCGAGGGGCCTCCCGCTGGTGCCTTAACTCGAAACAAATTTTATTATTACCCCAAGCGTTAAGATCATTTTTAATTAAGTTGAACCAACCTATCATACTAGTCAGGTAACAAAGAACCAAACTCGCCAAAGAACCTAAGCAAGCGCTACGACTCGCAAGGCAAACAAGAAAACAAACATGGCATAGGAGGTGGGGGATGGGGCTATATCTGTGGGGACCCCAGACTAGCGGTCTGAGACCTCCAGTATGCATACATTCACGATCCCATGATCAGTTAGTCGTGAACAACATACTCGAGTTGGCATTACAGATACAACATCCACTACACGAATACACGGCTTACACAACTGGTCACATGACTCAGTTGAAAAACAACTGCCACGCAGGGCAGGAACACACACTAAAAACAGCGGAAGTCTACAAAACATACTCGTGGTAAACCCAAGTCATGCCTTGACTACCTACAGGCTACTGACTCGGAGACGTTCCTAGTTCGCATAGCCGTCAGTGACACCATCTTCTTCAGGTCCTCCGGGTTTCTGTTCAAAGTCTGGCTAAGACAATAGCCACGGACGAAACCATTGTGAGTACATTGGAATGTACTCGCAAGACACCCCAAATGAAAGCTAAACATGCAAGTATGCAAAAATATATAGGTGGTAGGAAGGCTGTAATTAAGGTTCAACTAGCCATGATGAATTTAAGACACATCATGGTTGCACAAGTTTTAGTTGTTTTTGTTGAAGAAGATACTTCAAAAGATATTTTATTTCTCTTGTAGATATTGCATGTCCACAAGGTTTTGATAAAGCATTCTAAATAAAAGAAAGTTTTTCTTTGCAAAACTTCTTGGAAAACACCTCTTCAAAACCATCATTTCTCCCGTACCTCAAAGGTATAATCATTTTCTTTCAACGTACCTCTGAGGTACAATTTCAAAACACTTTCCAGCCTTTTTGAAAACATTGACACAATCTAGCTACATGGCCATTCAACTGTCCATATCCGAGGACGTGGCTATTCTGAATAGTTTTACTCTGCAGAGGTGTACACAATCCACAAGATCCATTACATCCTCCGTGAACAACCACGGACTGTCCGAGACAGTATGCAAACATCGGATAACAGGTCCTAACCATCCACTATGTCAGCGCTAGTAAATGACTACCTCTTCAACTGGGTTTGTTCTCCCCGGCACCGAGTGAGTCAGCCGTATCGATCCGGTTTCCCCTGACAACACACCGCCATGGCAGGAGACCCAATTGTTGCAACTGGTGGCGAACTTAATCCCCACACTGTGAATGTCCCATTTTTCCCTCCTGGCGACAATTCGGTTCGGGGGAATCTAACCCCTATAGCACTTTGAGGTAGGCACGGAATAACACCAACAAGCAATTAGCTAGACCCCGTTCCCATATTGAGGTAATGTGGCAGTACGGCTTGGTTGTCTGGCGAAGACTAGGTTATGTGTCATTTTTGGAAAACAAGTCGAAAACATTTCCGTCTTCACAAACCTCCCTCGGACAAGGTCCCACCTTTCCTCGAGGTTTTTCCAAGCTTTTGCTTTCCAAAAACATCAGGTTAAAAAATGTCCACTAGGGGACTTAAGTAAAAGAGGTGGTGATATTAAAATATCTAAAGGGCTTGGTAACACCAAGGTTATAAAGTGGATATAGCATAATAGATACACAAAATAGATAGTGGTATAGTCCACTTAAAAGAATAGTTTTTGAATCCAACTTTTGTAAAACTTCAGAAGTAAAACATGCATGGTAGATAATGATAAGTAAAACAACAGCAAGCATTTAGAGTGGCTTGCCTTGGCACTGGTCTTGGTTTTGCTCTTGAAATGAACAAGAGTTGCAATAAAAACCTCTCCGGGAAATAATACGTCTCCGTTATCTAACGTCGTAACCTCAAAAAGGAAAACACCCAATCATAACCAAACAAAGGCAAGCACTAGACAAAAATTAAACATACAGCAAGCATTTCATCAAACAAGTACACTCACAAACAATATTACTAGGGTGCAAACCATCAAGCAAAACATGCACAGACAACACACCTGAATAACACTAGAATTGATGTTATGGATCCTCAACCGAGATGGCATGAGTCCAGTGGGTGTGCCACTCTCATATCATGCCCAAATAAGGTTAAATGACTCTCTGGTCATTCATGAGGACGAACAAAATATCAAGAAAACAAGCTAGGAACAACTACACATGCATAGGAAAAGATTATCAAGCACTTCTACAAGCCCATAGTAACATATGCTTTTTCTAAACATGGAGAAATAATATAACCAGTAGCTAAGCAACCTAATAACCGAGACAAAACAATACCAAACATATCATGGCATCACTCAATACATGAAAATAATCATGGAGCAAAACAACTGTTAAAAGTAGACATGAAAAAGACTATTTAGACAAGAAAACATGCATAATCATAAGAGATCATTAAACAAGATTTATTCTAACATGATGGATCTTTAATATAACATCCAAATAACAGAGAATACAACAGCTAGAAATGCTAGTAATATCAAAATAACAATCTAATCAATGCCTCAAAAATTAAGCATGCAAATAACAACTTATGGCAGCAAATTATCTAAAACTATCATAGCATGATAATTTGATCTTGAGCTCACTGAAGCATGCATGCAAGTATAATGTCCTAAGATAACAGTAGCTTTGCTATGGAAAACAATACTAAAGCATTTATTCAATTCATCATACCATTATGAAGAATAACATAATTTCACCTATTATTACTAGGAAAACAACCCTATGAGATTAAAACTATAACAAACATGGTTTTGCACATATTTTCTTAACATGATAATGAAACACTCAAAAACACACCTCAAACATGTATTAATACCTTACACATGCTAGGAATCACTTTTATAACAAAAACAATATAACACCCAATGTTAATAAAGGCATAGCAATAGTATGCAGAAAAGAGCTAAACACTAAATATTGCACCAAGGCTATTCTGTAACTCCTAAAATCATGAAAACTTAGTATTAGGTGCTCCTAGTCACTAGAAAACCAACACAATTGGATTCACATCAATATTCATCACCAATAAAATAAAACAATTCAGAGAAGTGCTCTCTGGCCTGAAATTAACATGCATGTAATTTTCACACAATAACACAAATCAACACAAGGCCAACTGCCACAGATAGAAATTTTCAAGGGATACTCATAACAGTTGAGTTTGCATGATTTGGATACTTAAAACTCAAGTTATGAATTAAATGGTGAAATAGAGTACCTCTGCCATTTATTTTATTTCTCCTAAACTACAGCACAAAACCTAGATCTACAAGTTGGAGATGGTTAATAATTTGTAGATCTACCTCTATGATGTTTAGTTTGTCAAAATATTCTTATTTACATTTTTATTTGGATTTAAACCAAACATCCAGAAACAGATATGCAGGAAAAATGGACAATACAACCGCGGCTGCCAGGAGTTCTCCCGCGCGGGAAAGTTTTCAAATGCGAGAGATGGGCCGCGACTGGACCTGTCCGTCGACGAAGCGCAGGCGAAGAGGTATGCTTCCGTTGGATTAGAATCCGACGGCTCGTGATGGAGGCTCCGGCGACGACCAAAACCGAGCGGGGCGAATGGCAGTTGCGGCGGCCCGGTGGTCGCCGGAGGAAACTCTGATGAGGTTCAAATGATACCCCAGGGTGCGAAAAAGGGTTCCCCGAGCTCAGCGCGATGGTGCATACTTGGCAGATACGCCGGTGTTTGCTGGAGATGCCCGAAGGTTGGACCACGACGAGGTTCGGCGGCAGGTGACTAGGTCGACCACGGCGGCGTCCCTGTAATAAGAGGAAGAACAAACTGAGGGGACCACGAGCAAGAGGAGGTCAAGGGGAAGTCGAGGGAATAAATGGCGAGGTCAGAGACGTCCTGTAGCGGTGCCTCGAGGATGTGCTCGCCGGCAGAAATCCGCGCCCGATTCCGATGATCCTGGAGGCATGGGATAGGGATTTTGGTGTATATCCTCGATTGAGGAGTAGGAGAGGTGGGGTGGCAAGTTGGACCGTGAAATCGAGGCTTCAAGTGTCCGGGCCATGAAGGACGGCGAGCACGTCCGTGCGGTGCTCAGAGCAAGCAGACACGAGCGGGATAGGGAAGGGAGGAGAAGGTCTAGGCGTGTGTCCGTGTTTAGTAGATCCCTTAGGACGGATTTAGAGAGGAGGAGGGGGTCCGAAGAGGAGGAACTCGAGGGAGAGCATTCGGCACCCCGCAGGTGTTTGATACGAATCTTCGGAAGAGGGAGGCGAGTTGGGACAAATGGAGTTCACGGGGTAGCTCCTGGAGAGGCTTTGGATCTAGTAGACAAGGAAGCAAGGATCAGCATGCTTCCCATGTGTTGGAACATGAGAGACGTGGCGAGGGCGCCCAGGGCACCATGGCCAGCTCATGGGGATGGAGGAAAGGGACAAGGGGAAGGAGTGGGTTCTTCCAGAGAGTCACAGGTGCAAAATGGGAGCTTGAGGCGCAAGGGCTGCCCCTGGAATGCATTGTGGAGATGGATTAGAAAAAGGGTGGGTGATCACCATCCTTGTCCTCATGTTGGTGGATGATCTATAGGGAGAGAGAGGGAGTTGTGGCTGGGTAGACCATGTCTAGGAGATTGGGGAGGATGTTTTCCATCTCACAGAACAGGAGAGAGACATAGAGAGTCCAATAATTGATCAAGACATGGATGAACTCAACAATGTCCAAAATAACCAGAAGTGGTTTTTGATTGTTTTCACCAAAAGTTTGAATATAACCTATGTGAAATATTGTGTCCATTGGATAGAGGATGAAAAATGGAGTCTAGGTATGGTGGTCTCAAATATTTCTAAAAACATTTCTTTCACAAAATTTTGGGAATTCAAAAATGGCAGAAACCGTTTTTAAATGTTTTCTCCAAAACTTTCAAAACAACTTCCAAATGTTTTTGTATAAATAAGTCCTACATGACCATAGGCATGTTGGGTAATTTTTTCAAGATTTTAGGAAATAATTTTCTTCACAAAATATTTTAAAGTCCATTTCTGGCCTTTTGGAAAATGGAAAAAATAAATAGTAAAATGCTTTTAAAACAAATATTTTTGAGTTGGGAGGGGAGAGTGCATGATATAGATCTCAAAAGTGATTTTTAATAAACAACTCCTTTGAAAATATTTGAGATACCAAGTGGAAAAAGGGTGAAAACAAGAGTTTATTTAATAGGTTAAAAACCATGAGAGATAAATAACTGAATGGTCTTTGAAAAATAAATGGACCACGTGGATATGATGTATAGGTCATGGAGATGAAAAGGGTAGGTTCAATGGGCCTGAAAAAAATAAGGAGTGATTTGGAGTAACATGGACAAAGTGCTTCATAAAAAGGGAGATATGATCATTATTTTGGGGATGCCTTCAAAAGGGCTTTGAAAGATGACACCAAAGGGTTTCAATATCCAAATTAATAACTTGGATTCATAGCATAGATATAGACAATGAGATGTATGGTTATGCATTGATGATTAGATCAATATTTGTCACAGAAGCATGTCTCCAAAGTTGGAGATTTTTAAGAAAACAGAAGATGATATGGAAATGAGATGGAATATGGTATTGATGCTTAATCTTATTATTAATAGGTTTTATTTTATTAAAACAACACACATTCATCAGCAAGCATAAATAATCACCCCAAGCACACAAAGGGAAGGATCACACATAAGCAGGGAAAAATAACAAGACACACAAGATTATTCAAGCAACTGAGTTCTTCAAATTAATTTCCAGGATGTTTTCTCATGTGTTAAAAAGAGGTAGTGATCAAGCCACAGCATGAAAAGAGGAGTTGGTAAAAAGGTTTATCTCAAAGCTTTTTATTTCCAAAAGAAAATAATGGAAGAAAAACCCAGGGGTAATATAATCCCCTCTTATAGTTTTTGCAAAAGAAGGAAGTGAGAAGGAGTTTTTGAAATACTTGCAAAAACATCTTGGTTGAAAACATGTTGGAGATGATTAGCTCCAAAATACTTTCCATATAATTTTGGAAATTATCTTTTGTTTTCTCAAAACTTGGCCTTTGGGTTTCTTCTAAAATCAAAACATTTTCAAAAAGGTTATTGCCAAAAGAGGGTGATGGAAGAAGATGATAAACTTTCTTGTCATGACTTGATCACAAGGGTTGTGTTTTAAGAAA
Source organism: Alopecurus myosuroides (assembly GCA_028641055.1). Classification (NCBI taxonomy): domain Eukaryota; kingdom Viridiplantae; phylum Streptophyta; class Magnoliopsida; order Poales; family Poaceae; genus Alopecurus; species Alopecurus myosuroides. The sequence goes on along the minus strand of CM054060.1, from coordinate 190,466,947 downwards.
GTTATAATCATTGGTTTTAATGTCAGGTATTAGCAAACACAAACACAAATGCATACAACAACCAAATCGAAAAGAAAACACAAGCATAAGTCAAACATATAAAAAGTTTTTGTTGGCCCTGATTTTTGGGTTATTGAAAACAAGTTTCTCCTCTCTTCCAAAAATTGGGCAGTTACAGCTCTTCCCCCTTAAAATGAATCTCGTCCTCGAGATTCGTAAGGGAAAACAAGGAAGAGGGTTTTCTTAACAAACAACAAAAACAAAACTCTTTTTAACAAAAAATTTAAGTTTTTCTAAGGTTTTAAGAAAACCAAAAAATTTCTTCAAGCCTGAAGATGAGACTGGCTACTCACCAAGGGGGGTCACAGAGACCTAGTTGTGTAGGGGTAGGGGCTACAAAAAGCTAGTGATTTTCTCAAGATTTTTCTCACGATTCGAAAGGGAGTGAGAAGCTTGGTACACCCGGAGTTTTCTGGAGTCATACACCGACGTGTGGGACCAGGCCCACTTGGCAGTCGATGCCCTTCTCTCTTCTTCTTCTTCTTCTTGTCTGGCCTTCTCTCCTGGTGCGCACACCCTTGGCATCAGGGCGTCCCGCCCACTGTGAGCTCAGGGTGGGCTGACACCTCGCTATGAGACTGATGTGAGTGCGACATGTCAATTCTTCGACCACTTGGTGGAGGGATGCGCCGGTGATTTCGCGCCATTTGCGAGTACTGCAGCTGGATGCTTCGGCTTTTCCCGCGTAGTGCTCGACGGAGGAGAGGGCTCTGCTCCTACTGATATAAAAGGGGTCGCGGAGGTTCACTAAATCGCACCACACAATGGGTTTCATTTCACAACTCATCGATGATTTCTTCAAGGAGTACGTCACCCTGCTGGAGCGAGCAAATCCCCTAGAGCACTTCGACATCGTGTTGTTCTTCAGCTGTGGCCTGGTGGGGTGGGTCACGGTGATCGTGGTAGCTGTGGTCTGCACTGTCTGGGGCATCTACGACTGGTGGTCTGGCGCCAGGAGCGATACCGCGATGGAGGAAGGACGAGCGGTGGCACTGGTGGCTGCGGTGGTGGAGGTCCAAGCTGGTGGCACAAGGCCAGGAAGACTCGAGGGGCTTCGCCGTCGCCTGACTCGGTGCTCGGCGTCAGGTGAGACTGGCTCACCGTCAGACCAGGTTCCAGCCAGCGAGGGCTAGGCAATGTTAGTGTCTACACCGGAGTAGGTGTAGTGGTCTGTGTTGGAAACAGACTTGTATCTTACTTTCTGAAACTTTCATTTGTCAGGTGCAATGTTATCCCTTGAATCATGTATCCCTTTGAAGTTCAAGTGAAAATTGTAGGTCTGAAATGATTCTTCTTCTGCTTCTGGGTGTTGGGAAAAAACAGAGGGATGTGGGTGCACTAACTTGTTAATATGTTGAAACACTTGTGCAAAAAGATTAAAATGGCAAGTTTTTCATACTGATAGATAGAGTTGTGGAAAACTACTTAATCAGAACAGAGCAAGGCAATCCAACAAACACAATTAATTTAGCAAACAACACTCAGCCAAAGGCAAACCAGGTACTTTAAGCACCAGCAAGCGTCTAGAATCGATGAAGAACGGGTAGCTCAATCAAAACAACTGAGCAAAACGTGACAAATCCTATGGGTCTGAGTCAACCAGAGTGGTTGAAGCCTTCATATTGTTAACATCATTGTAGATTGTCGTTGTTGAGCTTGATACTTGGCAGGGTCTTCTGATCTCGAGGATTTCCTTCATCTTGTTTTGGATTGAAAAATGGCTTGACGGTGAGATCACTCCAGGGTTGAAGGTTGTAACAGGTCTTCAGTATTAGTGTAGCATTCACTCTCATCTTGAGGTCTTCGGGAGGAAGTTTATTTTTCCTTCAGGTTGTTGATTACTAAGGTCTTATTGGGACATCGTCAAGTATGTAATTTTAAAAAGATAATAGAGAAAAACTTTTTGGTAGACTTTTAAATAAAAATCAGGGTTTTATAAACTCATGATTATTTATTTACAAAATATTTTGAGCCATGAAAACAAAGGACCAAAAAGGTATGTTTACTATTTTCTAGGTTTTTCTTCAAAACTTCTGTTTTATAAACCAGGCAATAATCTTTTTGAAAACATTTTAGGCAGTAATATAGTTTTTACCAAAATATTTTTATTTCCTATCTGACGTCCGTGCTAACTGAGGTCTCCTAAAGTCAGGATGGCTCTGATACCAACTCTGTGGGGACCCCAGACTAGCAGTCCGAGACCTCCAGTATGCATACATTCACGATCCCATGATCAGTTAGTCGTGAACAACATACTCGAGTTGGCATTACAGATACAACATCCACTACACGAATACACGACTTACACAACTGGTCACATGACTCAATTTAAAAACAAGTGCCACGCAGGGCAAGAACACACACTAAAAACAGCGGAAGTCTACAAAACACACTCGTGGTAAACCCAAGTCATGCCTTGACTACCTACAGGCTACTGACTCGGAGACGTTCCTAGTTCGCATAGCCGTCAGCGACACCATCTTCTTCAGGTCCTCCGGGTTTCTGCTCAAAGTCTGGCTAAGACAATAGCCAAGGACGAAACCATTGTGAGTACATTGGAATGTACTCGCAAGACACCCCAAATGAAAGCTAAACATGCAAGTATGCAAAAATATATAGGTGGTAGGAAGGCTGTAATTAAGGTTCAACTAGCCATGATGAATTTAAGACACATCATGGTTGCACAAGTTTTAGTTTTTTTTGTTGAAGAAGATACTTCAAAAGATATTTTATTTCTCTTGTATATATTGCATGTCCACAAGGTTTTGATAAAGCATTCTACATAAAAGAAAGTTTTTCTTTGCAAAACTTCTTGGAAAACACCTCTTCAAAACCATAATTTCTCCCGTACCTCAAAGGTACAATCATTCCCTTTCAACGTACCTCCCAGGTACAATTTCAAAACACTTTCCAGCCTTTTTGAAAACATTGACACAATGCTAGCTACATGGCCATTCAACTGTCCATATCCGAGGACGCGGCTATTCTGAATAGTTTTACTCTGCAGAGGTGTACACAATCCACAAGATCCAGTACATCCGCCGTGAACAACCACGGACTGTCCGAGACAGTATGCAAACATCAGATAACTGGTTCTAACCATCCACTATGTCAGCGCTAGTAAATGACTACCTCTTCAACTGGGTTTGTTCTCCCCGGCACCGAGTGAGTCAGCCGTATCGATCCGGTTTCCCCTGACAACACACCTCCATGGAAGGAGACCCAATTGTTGCAACCGGTGGCGAACTTAATCCCCACACTGTGAATGTCCCATTTCTCCCTCATGGCGACAATTCGGTTCGGGGGACCCTAACCCCTATAGCACTTTGAGGTAGGCACGGACTAACACCAACAAGCAATTAGCTAGACCCCGTTCCCATATTGAGGTAATGTGGCAGTACGGCTTGGTTGTCCGGCGAAGACTAGGGTGTGTGTACATTTTTGGAAAACAAGTCGAAAACATTTCCTTCTTCACAAACCTCACTCGGACAAGGTCCCACCTTTCCTCGGGGTTTTTCCAAGCTTTTGCTTTCCAAAAACATCAAGTTAAAAAATTTCCACTATGGGACTTAAGTAAAATAGGTGGTGATATTAAAATATCTAAAGGGCTTGGTAACACCAAGATTATAAAGTGGATATAGCATAATAGATACACAAAATAGATAGTGGTATAGTCCACTTAAAAGAATAGTTTTTGAATCCAACTTTTGTAAAACTTCAGAAGTAAAACATGCATGATAGATAATGATAAGTAAAACAACAGCAAGCATTTAGAGTGGCTTGCCTTGGCACTGTTCTTGGTTTTGCTCTTGAAATAAACAAGAGTTGCAATAAAAACCTCTCCGGGAAATAATACCGTCTCCGTTATCTAACGTTGTAACCTCAAAAAGGAAAACACCCAATCAGAACCAAACAAAGGCAAGCACTAGACAAAAAGTAAACATACAGCAAGCATTTCATCAAACAAGTACACTCACAAACAATATTACTAGGGTGCACACCATCAAGCAAAACATGCACAGACAACACACCCGAATAACACTAGAATTGATGTTATTGATCCTCAACCAAGATGGCATGAGTCCAGTGGGTGTGCCACTCTCATATCATGCCCAAATAAGGTTAAATGACTCTCTGGTCATTCATGAGGATGAACAAAATATCAAGAAAACAAGCTAGGAACAACTACACATGCATAGGAAAAGATTAGCAAGCACTTCTACAAGCCCATAGTAACATATGCTTTTCTAAACATGGAGAAATAATATAACCAGTATCTAAGCAACCTAATAACAGATACAAAAGAATACCAAACATATCATGGCATCACTCAATACATGAAAATAATCATGGAGCAAAACAACTGTTAAAACTAGACATGAAAAAGACTATTTAGACAAGAAGACATGCATAATCATAAGAGATCATTAAACAAGATTTATTCTAACATGATGGATCTTTAATATAACATCCAAATAACAGAGAATACAACACCTAGACATGCTAGTAATATCAAAATAACAATCTAATCAATGCCTCAAAAATTAAGCATGCAAATAACAACTTATGGCAGCAAATTATCTAAAACTATCATAGCATGACAATTTGATCTTGAGCTCACTAAAGCATGCATGCAAGTATAATGTGCTAAGATAACAGTAGCTATGTTATGGAAAACAATACTAAAGCATTTATTCAATTCATCATACCATTATGAAGAATAACATAATTTCACCTATTATTACTAGGAAAACAACCCTATGAGATTAAAACTATAACAAACATGGTTTTGCACACATTTTCTTAACATGATAATGAAACACTCAAAAACACACCTCAAACATGTATTAATACCTTACACATACTAGGAATCACTTTTATAAAAAAAACAATATAACACACAATCTTAATAAAGGCATAGCAATAGTATGCAGGAAAGAGCTAAAAACTAAATATTGCACCAAGGCTATTCTGCAACTCCTAAAATCATGAAAACGTAGTATTAGGTGCTCCTAGTCACTAGAAAACCAACACAATTGGATTCACATCAAAATTCTTCACCAATATAATAAAACAATTCACAGAAGTGCTCTCTGGCCTGAAGTTAACATGCATGTAATTTTCACACAATAACTCAAATCAACAGAAGGCCAACTGCCACAGATAGAAATTTTCAAGGGATACTCATAACAGTTGAGTTCGCATGATTTGGATACTTAAAACTCAAGTTATGAATTAAATGGTGAAACAGAGTACCTCTGCCATTTATTTTATTTCTCCTAAACTACAGCACAAAACCTAGATCTACAAGTTGGAGATGGTTAATAATTTGTAGATCTACCTCTGTGATGTTTAGTTCGTCAAAATATTCTTATTTACATTTTTATTTGGATTTAAACCAAACATCCAGAAACATATATGCAGGAAAAATGGATAATACAACCTGCAGAAAAAGGTAACTGGCCGGATCTGTGAACTGGGCCGGCCTGCCAGGAGTTCTCCCGCGCGGGAAAGTTTTCAAACGCGAGAGATGGGCCACGACTGGGCCTGTCCGTCGACGAAGCACGGGCGAAGAGGTATGCTGTCGTTGGATTAGAATCCGACGGCTCGTGATGGAGGCTCCGACGACGACCAAAACCGAGCGGGGCGAATGGCAGTTGCGGCGGCCCGGTGGTCGCCGGAGGAAACTCCGATGAGGTTCAAATGATACCCCAGGGTGCGAAAAAAGGGTTCCCCGAGCTCAGCGCGATGGTGCAGACTTGGCAGACACGCCGGTGTTTGCTGGAGATGCCCGGAGGTTGGACCACGACGAGGTCCGGCGGCAGGTGACTAGGTCGACCACGACGGCGTCCCTGTAATAAGAGCAAGAACTCACTTAGGGGACCACAAGCAAGAGGAGGTCAAGGGGAAGTCGAGGGAATAAACGGTGAGGTCAAAGACGTCCTGCAGCGGTACCTCGAGGATGTGCTCGCCGGCGGAAATCCGCGCCCGATTCCGATGATCCTGGAGGTATGGGAGAGGGATTTTGGTGTATATCCTCGATTGAGGAGTAGGAGAGGTGGGGTGGCAAGTTGGACCATGAAATCGAGGCTTCAAGTGGCCGCTCCATGAAGTATGGCGAGCACGTCCGTGCTGTGCTCAGAGCAAGCAGACACGAGCGGGATAGGGAAGGGAGGAGGATGTCTGGGCGTGTGTCCGTGTTTAGTAGATCCCTTAGGACGGAATTAGAGAGGAGGAGGGTGTCCGAAGAGGAGGAACTCGAGGGAGAGAATTCGGCATCCCGCAGGTGTTTGATGCGAATCGTCGGAAGAGGGAGGCGAGTTGGGCAAATGGAGTTCACGGGGTAGCTCCTGGAGAGGCTTTGGAGCTAGTAGACAAGGAAGCAAGGCTCAGCATGCTTCCCAAGTGTTGGAACGTGAGCGACATGGCGAGGGCGCCCAGGGCACCATGGCCAGCTCATGGGGATGGTGGAAAGGGACAAGGGGAAGGGGTGGGGTTCTTCCATAGAGTCACAGGTGCAAAATGGGAGCTTGAGGCACAAGGGCTGCCCCTGGAATGCATTGTAGAGATGGATTAGAAAAAGGGTGGGTGATCACCATCCTTGTCCTCATGTTGGCGGATGAGCTATAGGGAGAGAGAGGGAGTTGTGGCTGGGTAGACCATGTCTAGGAGCTTGGGGAGGATGTTTTCTATCTCACAGAACAGGAGAGAGACAGAGAGAGTCCAATAATTGATCAAGACATGGATGAACTCAACAACGTCCAAAATAACCAGAAGTGGTTTTTGATTGTTTTCACCAAAAGTTTGAATATAACCTAAGTGAAAGATTGTGTCCATTGGATAGAGAATGAAAAATGGAGTCTAGGGATGGTGGTCTCAAATGTTTCTAAAAACATTTCTTCCACAAAATTTTGGGAATTCAAAAATGGCAGAAATAGTTTTTAAATTTTTTCTTCTAAATTTTCAAAACAACTTCCAAATGTTTTTGTATAAATAATTCCCACATGACCATAGGCATGTTGGGTAATTTTTCCAAGATTTTAGGAAATAATTTTCTTCACAAAATATTTTAAAGTCCATTTCTGGCCTTTTGGAAAATGGAAAATAATAAATAGTAAAATGCTTTTAAAACAAATATTTTTGAGTTGGGAGGGGAGAGTGCATGATATAGATATCAAAAGTGATTTTTCATAAACAACTCCTTTGAAAATATTTGAGATACCAAGTGGAAAAAGGGTGAAAATAGGAGTTTATTTAATAGGTTAAAAACCATGAGAGATAAATAATTGAATGGTCTTTGAAAAATAAATGGACCACATGGATATGATGTATAGGTCATGGAGATGAAACGGGTAGGTTCAATGGGCCTGAAAAAAATAAGGAGTGATTTGGAGTAACATGGACAAAGTGCTTCATAAAAAGGGAGATATGATCATTATTTTGGGGATGCCTTCAAAAGGGCTTTGAAAGATGATACCAAAGGGTTTCAATATCCAAATTAATAACTTGGATTCATAGCATAGATATAGACAATGAGATGTATGTTTATGCATTGATGATTCGATCAAGATTTGTCACAGAAGCATGTCTCCAAAGTTGGAGACTTTTAAGAAAACAGAAGATGATATGGAAATGAGATGGAATATGGTATTGATGCTTGATCTTGTTATTAATAGGTTTTATTTTACTAAAACAACACACATTCATCAGCAAGCAGAAATAATCACCCTAAGCACACAAAGGGAAGGATCACACATAAGCAGGGAAAAATAACAAGACACACAAGATTATTCAAGCAACTGAGTTCTTCCAATTAATTTCAAGAACTGTCGACAGCTGGGATGATATGGCTAGAGTATTTACTCAGCATTTCCGGGGAACATACAAACGCCCGAACAGCATCAACCAGCTGAACCGTTGCACCCAATTCGAGGATGAACCATACGTGGATTTCATCTCCAGATGGACAACAATGAAGAATAGTTGTTCTGGAGTAACTGACGTACAAGCAATGCATGCTTTCGTCAATGGCCTAAAACCCGGACTTGTACCGTTCATGGTTGGTTCCAAGCAGCACAAAGATCTCGGATCTATGCTTACAACCGCCAACGAGCACGCTGCAGCCGAAGACGGCATCAGAGCAAGAGGAGGCAATATCGATACACTGATACTTGCTAAGAAAACTCCTCGTTCTGACAAAAAAAGGAACTCCAGAAACAATGACAAAACCCAAGGAAGTCAACATAGCCTTTGGAAGCGAAAAAGGGAATAAGTGGAAAGGACGCAGCCCAGATCCAATCAATTACACTCCAGAGGAGTGGGAGAGGATTAAGTCGGAACCTTGTGTCCACCATTCACAATTTGGGAAACCCACCCATACAAACGCACAATGCCGGCTGAATAAGCACATGAAAGGTAGTGCAGGATCCGGAAATAAGGGGAAGGGTTCCAAAAGGAAACCCGCCAAACAAAAGCCAGAAGCTGACAAAGAAGACAGTGAATCGGACACTGATGAAAAAATACAGGAACAACAGCGAAAGGGCGAACCCAAATTTCCGAGAGTTGATGGAGAAGCAATGCTAACATTTCTAGCAACTCCGTCAGCAAAGGTGGCCAAAAGAACACTTCGAGAAATAAACGCGGTTGTTCCGGCAACCCCGAAATTCTTGAAGTACTCCAACACACCAATTACCTGGGATCAGTCTGATCATCCCGGGAATATCCCTGAACCCGGCACACAAGCTCTTGTCGTAAGCCCTATTGTCCAGAACACTAGGCTAAGAAGAGTGCTGATGGATGGAGGATCCAGCATTAACATAATGTACTTGGATACACTGAAGCATCTGAAGATTTCCGAGTCCCAGCTCAATCACAGCAACATACGCTTCCACGGTATTGTTCCTGGCAGACAAGCACGATCCCTAGGAGAAATTTCCCTAGATGTCACCTTCGGAGATAAAGATCATTTCCGGCAGGAAAAAGTATCCTTCGAAGTAGTGCCGTTCGAAAGCGTGTATCACGCAATACTCGGACGTCCAGCTTTCGCCAAATTCATGGCAAGATCCTGTTATATTTATAACAAGCTGAAGATGCCAGGACCCAAAGGAGGAGTAATCACCATAGCTGGTGATTTTAAGCTAGCAAATAAGTTGGAGAAAGAAAACGCCCTTTGCGCTCAAAGAGTCATAGCAAAGGAAGAACTGAAGGAATTGGCCAAGGAGGTATCGCCGACAGAAATGCCGGCAGGAAAAGAAACCCGAAAGCAAACAGACAGCTTCAAGGCGTCCGAGAATACAAGACAGGTAATCCTAGATCCCAAAGATCTGACAAAATTCGTCGTTGTAGGGACTGGGATGACCGACAAATAGGAAGGCGAGCTCATCAAGTTCCTCCGTGAGAACTAGGATATTTTTGCCTGGTGTCCAGCTGACATGCCAGGCGTACCGAGGGAACTTGCTGAGCACCAACTCAAGGTGATTCCAGGATCAAAACCCGTTAAACAAGGTCTCCGTCGATTTGACGGAAGAAGACGGAAGGCTATTGGCAAGGAAATTATCCGGCTTTTAGCAGCGGATTTCATCCAGGAAGTAATCCACACTGAATGGTCCGCAAATCCGGTATTAGTACCGAAGAAAGACACTACTGCTCTTAGAATGTGTATAGATTACACATGCTTGAACAAATTGTGTCCAAAAGATAGGTTTGCGTTACCGCGAATCGATCAAATAATAGATGCCACTGCAGGCTCTGAGCTTTTGTGCTTTTTGGATGCATACTACCGGTACCACCAAATACGCATGAAAAAGGAAGATCAAATTAAGACTTCTTTTATAACCCCGTACGGGACGTATTATTACGTAACCATGCCATTTGGCCTGAAGAACGCAGGTGCAACCTACCAGCGTTGCATGCAACGTTGCTTGCATAGTCAGATTGGCAAAAACGTCCATGTTTATGTGGACGACATTGCTGTCGTAACCAAGGAAAAAGATACACTCCTTGAAGATCTGCGAGAAACTTTCGAAAACGTGCGCACTTACAAGATGAAGTTAAATCCATCTAAGTGTGTATTCGGGGTTCCCTCAGGAAAACTTCTGGGTTTTATCGTTTCTCATAGAGGAATAGAAGTTAACCCGGAAAAGATAAAAGCCATCTTGAACATCTCGAAGCCTACGTGCGTAAAAGATGTCCAAAGATTGACGGGTTCCGCCGCTGCCGTCAACAGATTTATTAGTAGGCTGGGGGATAAAGCCCTACCACTCTACAAGTTGCTGAAGAAATCCATGCCGGAGATTGCGGACATCATGCTCAATCAAAAAGCATCGTTAAGAAAGCATTTCGAGCGGGGTTTTTCTGGCTAACAGCCAAGACAGACGCTGAGCACATAGTTAATACATGTGCAGGGTGTCAATACTACGCCAAACAGACTAATTTGCCGGCCCAAGCTCTTAAAACTATTCCCATTACGTGGCTGTTTGCGGTCTGGGGGCTAGATATGGTGGGACCGTTCAAAACTGCAAGAGGCGGACTTACTCATCTACTAGTAGCAGTGGATAAGTACACCAAATGGGTGGAGGCCAAACCCATCAAAAAGCTGGATGGTGCAACTACTAGAAATTTCATCATCGATTTGGTGATGAGATACGGTGTTCCACACAGCATAATAACCGACAACGGGACAAATTTCTCCATCGGAGAGTTGGCAAGATATTGTCGACAAACGGGAATTCGCCTAGATCTAGCATCTGTGGCACACCCGCAATCCAATGGACAGGTTGAGCGAATGAATAGCTCAATCCTGCAAGGAATACGCCCAAGACTTGAAACTCCTCTTCACAGAGCGGCTGGAGCATGGGTAGAAGAGCTACCTTCTGTGATTTGGAGTATTCGAACGACGCCAAATAGGTCGACTGGGCAAACCCCGTTCTTCCTAGTTTACGGCGCGGAAGCTATTCTCCCAACAGACATGATCCATGATAGTCCAAAAGTGCAAGATTTCGACGAATCAGATGCCGAAGAAGCACGACAGGATGTTGTTGATCTCCTAGAAGAGGAACGAGAGCTTGTGCTTCAAAGATCCGCCATTTACCAGCAAGGTTTGCGACGTTACCATAGTCGGAAAATCAGGCATCGTTCTTTTAAAGAAGGTGACCTAGTGCTGAGGCTGGTGCAGCAAAGGAAGCATAAATTAGCCCCAGTATGGGAAGGGCCATTTGTCATAAGTAAAGCCATGAAGAATGGATCGTACTATCTTGTCGACATTCGAGATACGGAAGATGATCCCGAGAAGCCGAATCGCAAAAGAAAGAGAAAGATAGATGATGAGCTAGGAGAGACAAAAAGGCCTTGGAGCATCCAGCAGTTACGTCCCTTCTATACTTAGTTCAATATCTATGTAAACATCTTTTGAGATCATGAAATAAAGTCGTTGGAATTCTGATATCCATGTTTTTACAAGTTCACTATAGTACAAAGCATGATTCCACCTTATCTATTTCCCAGTGATCTTACAAAATACTCAATGTTAACCCGAATTGTGCCTGCGTGCTCGGCGTTAAAAAACTGAATGATTTCAGCCTGCTAATGGCTAAAGGAAACTCGGATTGTGCCTGCGTGCCCAAGTTTCAAAAAAGTTCCTTAAAACTCTCTAAGCATTATCTGATCGATGTGTCGGGTCACTGAAGCTAGTTTGTAAAAAATTGTCTTTAGTATGATCCATGTTTCTGAGTTCGAACTGATTGGTTATATCCAATTACTCAGCATGATGCTACTGAGCCATTTTTTTTCAAAACGCTAAAGACAGTTAAAACACATATGCCAGAGAACTTAGAAGATAAAGGAATAATTAAACCCGACAATCTTGCAAGGAATTTCATAATTCAAAGCTGCAAAAGGCGGAGTTCTTGTTTTGACAAACGAAATAGAAGCGTTACAATATGAATTACATTGTAAAAATAGTGCTCCTATTATACAAATCCACCATCCAGGTTAGGTGCAGTCCTTCAAACATCCGAGTCTTCCTCGCTGCTTTCATCTTTGGGGGCTGCGGGAACCTCTTCTTCTGGATAAGTGATAGAAATATTAACCATGGAAGCAATCTTGGTGGCGTGACCTTTGACTTCATCAAAGATAGCGGTTCGTTGATTTTCTGTATACCCTTGAGGGACACCAGATGCCACGCGCCAAGATTTCGCATCAGGATAATGCAGACACATAAGGCCTAGGGCCATGCGCGCACCACCTCGTGCGGCGGAGCGTAGGATGGATTCCTTCGATCCCGCAACTTCCATGATGGCACCCGGAAGTTTATAAACTTCTGAGAATTCTATAGTACTTGTGGGAAGGAATTTGTTAATTAATTGCATTCCTGCATTTCTGATTGCATTCCATACCTCCCCAAAAGCTCGAATTTTCTCAATCCGAGAAATTCCTGGAATATTCCCTGTTTTGATGACAAAAGCAACCAAAAAAGGTTAGGCCACAAAATACGGAAAATAAGACATGGAGAAATTGGTAAAAGGAACTAACTTACCAAGAACCTTGTCAATTTCGGTGCCTTCTTTCATGCGCGGGAATAGCATACTTTCCAAATCATGGATAATAGATTTATCTTCCGCCGCTTGCAAAGAAGCCTTGGATTGAGCAATCCCAAGGGCCAGATTACTGGCTTCCAGGTCTTCTTGAACTTTCATAAGCCCCTTGCGAAGGCTCGAGTTTTCAGCACGGAGCCGAGATGCATTGATGGCGTCCTCTGCTACTTCTTTGGCTTTAGCTAAAGCAGCTAGAGGGCACGAAAAACATTTCGAGTTTATAAAAATTCGGGAAAAATGTTATCCGGATAAAAACTGCAGAGAATAAATACCTGTTGTTTCCGATAATTGTAGCTGAGATGACGCCAGCTCGTTGCTTTTTAACTCAATAATAGATTGAAGGGTTTTAACTTCTCTATTCTTGAGATTAAGCTTCTTAAAAACTTCCAAGTTTATGGCATCTGCGGAATGCTGAACACGGAAATGAAAGCCAAATGCTTAAGTATGAACAAGTATACAAAGAAACATTAAGAAGAATTTAGGTTTTCAACTTAATGCTTGGGGGCTAGAAGTATCACCTGGCTCATTTCTCACAAGTCGGCCAAGGTCTCGTTGAATTCTTTGGCATATTCCGAGAAAAGAATCCCAACGTGATGAAGGCCATCTTGTATGACCTGGCGAGGGGAAAATATAATATCATTGCGAACAACTAATCCGCCTTGTGGCCAAGGACGAATTAGAGGGGCAGGAGCGAAGAATTTTTTAGCCTCCGGACGAATATATCCAAGGTCGTCGAACGGTTCTTCCTTTATCCGGATGTTACTGTCCAAAATTGGAGATGGGTTCGTTTCCAACAGATGACCGGAGATTTCCACCCGTCTGTGTTTCCGTTCTACCCCTCAGGCCCATGGCCGCAGAAGAAGATTCTTCTTTGACAGCAGTCTTATGTTTCTTCAGCTTCTTTGTCTTCAGAGGAGTTGGGGCAAAACTGAAAGAATAATATCCGAGAGTTAAAAATCTCGAAGAACCGAAGGAGAATGACGATTAGGGAGGCTCCAGTAAAATACCTGGATGTGGCGATAGGAATTCCGTCAACAGTCACCGTCTTGCCAAAAGTCGCCTGTTTTTTACGTTTCCGATCATTATAAAAGCTAGCATGTAATTCGCTAAGCTCGATGTCGGAAGCAAGATCAGCTCCTTCAAGTTCATTGAACTAGGAAAGAATTCACGAAAGTCAGAAAAAGAAGCCAATCTGAAGAAAACTGGAAGCAAGGAAAGTATAAATACCTTAGGGGCCAGATTCTCCACGTGATAAATTGCCAGATTTTCTTCAATCTGACTGCTGGTGGCGACCAGTTGGTGAAGTCGTTTTATAAAATCATTTTTGGTATAAGCCTTATCTGTTCCTCTCATGCTATCTTCTGGTCCTTGGTATTCGCAAAGGAGCCGGGAACGAAAAGAGAGAGGTTGGATACGACGTCCGAACCAGCACAAAACGGTATCCTTCCCAGTCAAAGAAGGCTGAGAGGAAGTAAGCTTGGCGATGCGCCGCTTTATCTTCATCAGGTTTTCTGGCAAATTTTCTACTGCTGCAACTGTCCAACTCTCACGAGGAGTAGCGGCAGAATTAACAAATGGAGGAACCCCGGTTTCTTTGCCTGGGAATGGAATGTCCTGATGATAAAAGAAAGAACCTAGCCAAGATTGGGCAGGTTCCGGCATTTTTATCTTTGGATACCAATCCTCTCTAAATTTCCGAAGGGTGAAAGATATAGTTCCACAGATAGGCGAAATACCATCTGTGATGTTATGTTTTACCTCAAAACAATATTGCCAGAAATCTAGATTAGGGGTTATCCCGAGATATCCTTCGAAAAGGGCTTGGAAACTGGCTAAATAGAGGATGGAATTCGGAGAGAGGTTATGTGGTTGAACGCCATAAAAGTTAAGGATGTCTAGAAAAAAGGCGGAAGGAGGGAAACCCATACCTCTCGCGATATGAGAGGTAAGGAGGACGCGTTCTCCGTCTTTTGGCTTGGGCTCGGGTTCACCTTCCGGGTTCCGCCATTTGCCTTTAACTATTAACCCGTCCTTTGACATCCGCCGGAGAAGGACGAGAGGAGTATTACTCGGACTCCAGTTGCCGACAAACTCTGTTTCTTCGTTGGCTCCGGTAGCGGAGTGCTCATCGTCACGGGATAAGATCTTCTCCTCTGCCGTTTCGGGAGCAAACGGCGGGGAGGGTGCGGAGCTTGAGCCCGCAGCGTTCGCGGCGGCGGAAAGATCCTCTCCGCCCGCCGTAGAGGCCGCGGTCTTTTCCGGCTCGTCGCCGGCGTGCTTTGGGGACCCGAGCTGCGGATCCACATCGTTGATTATGTCGTCGACGGTGAGCGCGGCGGAGCGAGTGGGAGACGATGGTGAGGTTGCCATTTGGTGGCGGCGCGATTGCGTTCATGTGCTCTGGGTGCGTTCATGCGCTCGGGATGGTTCTTCGCTCGGGAGCTTGTGCGCAGCAATGGCGTGACAGTGAGAGTGCGGAAGGTTTTTGACGAGGACGAAGACGGCTATTTATAGCCAGAAATCCGTCAAGATACGTGCCAACGACTATTTTGACCGTTGGATGATCAACGCGTGTCACTCGCCGGAAAATCCGGGAAATGAAACGACAGGGTAATGATGGTTATCTCCTCGTTTCCCGCGAGAATCTGTCAGAGATATGTTTCTGGGTTTTCCGAGTAAAACCCAAACGTCCCTTACGTCAGCATGATTAAGTGCGCTGACGTAAGAAGTTCCTTCTCCACGAAGGATCATGAGAGAAAAGCCGGATTTTCAGGATTCCGAGTTTCACGTTACCATCTCTTTCAAAAGAAGAAGAATAAGAAGAATCAAGACTGCTGATTGAAATTTCTCGTACAAAGCACATTTGGCGGAAGACGGCAAATCAGAGTTTTAATCCTTCTTGGGGGCTACTGTCGGATATATACCGTATAGGGGTATATAAGATGGTAGTGAAAGTGCCTGGTTACCAGGGTGGCCCAAGTGGTAGTGGGCTGTGGTCCATTGGGCGGCCCAGTAACCTGACGCACAGAAGCCGGATTCTAGAAGAACCCGGATCACGGCCCATGTGATCTGGCTTGGAGGAGAAGACGGATTCCTTACTTTCCAAGTTATTGTTACCGTAGTCTTCTAGGTTTCCTATTCTGTAAGCCCTAATCCGGCTGTTATATAAAGCCGGACGGGAGATAAACAAACCAACGAAGAACAGAGAAGATATAGACCAACTCGCCGAGAAGTTGATCCTCTGCGAGTAGCTAGATCCAAAACCTCACACTGTAATCCTGTTTCCAGGCTTTAGTCCTGATTAGTGAGAAGTGCAGGAGTAGGCACATCGTACTGTCGCGACGTACCGAACCTGGGTAAATCCTGTGTTTACTGTCTACCACGCGATCCCGTTACCCCACGTCTCTACCGTAGTCTCATGGCACCCCCGTCTATGAAAACTACTACGATGTCTTGACACTCATGTGTTAATAAGAGGTAGTGATCAAGCCACAGCATGACAAGAGGATTTGGTAAAAAGGTTTAGCTCAAAGCTTGTTATTTCCAAAAGAATATAATGGAAGAAAAACCCAGGGGTAATATAGTCCCCTCTTATAGTTTTTGCAAAAGAAGGAAGTGAGAAGGAGTTTTTGAAATACTTGCAATCTTGGTTGAAAACAGGTTGGAGATGATTAGCTCCAAAATACTTTCCATATAGTTTTGGAAATTATCTTTTGTTTTCTCAAAACTTGGCCGTTGGGTTTCTTCTAAAATCAAAACATTTTCAAAAAGGTTTTTGCCAAAAGAGGGTGATGGAAGAAGATGATAAGCTTTCTTGTCATGACTTGATCACAAGGGTTGTGTTTTAAGAAAGTTATAATCATTGGTTTTAATGTCAGGTGTTAACAAACACAAACACAAATGCATACAACAACCAAATAGAAAAGAAAACACAAGCATAAGTCAAACATATAAAAAGTTTTTGTTGGCCCTAATTTTTGGGTTATTGAAAACAAGTTTTTCCTCTCTTCCAAAAATTGGGCTGTTACAATATCATGGCTGCAAGGTAAACATATGATAGGATCGAGACACAAGCATCGAATCATAAGGCTAAAATTAGACAACGGAAAGCATCTGTAACAAGTGAGGAACGACAGCCATAGGTAGCAAGTGAGTAAAGCTTGCTTGGAATCCAGCTTGTAGAGGCAGTAGAACTTGTCTGTGATCATATCATCTCAACGTCCTATCCGCGAAGAAGCAAAGCACTAAAATAACAACAAATGCAACATTTATAACTAGGGCAAAGGATCCAGCATGATCCTAATTTTATATGCATGACATGCGAGATGCAACTAAACCAATTTAAATGGAATCGGTATCCCAACGATTAATTGTAAGTGTAAGTTATTTAGCTAACCATCAAATTAAATATTGTTTAACATGGAGAACAAGATATAGATGAGCTACACAAGATTAAATGGAATAGGGCACAATTTGAAATATGTACCCAACACATTCCATGTTTATTATTTATTAAGTGCACATACATAACACTACTATAATGGAAGATGAAAGATGCAAACATGATCAATGATGGCATATTAATGTTCTTTGCATTTTTCTGATTAAAATAGACATAAAATTTGGATTATTTGGATTAGTAAAACAAAAGATATGGGTATTTGAAGTTAGGGGTGTTTTCTGTAAAAACTGGGACTTGTACGTGAGGAAAACAGAGCACTGAGGGGCTCTGGTGCAGAAACAGTAAGGCCAGGGGCCTGGGTGTGAAAAATCCAGATCCATATTTGGATATGGGGCGTTTATCACTAGCTGCACCCTGCTAGAGACACTGACAGGCAGGGTCCATACCAGCGCAGCGTTGAAGAGGCGTGGGTGGAGCCACGGTGGCGCTCAGGGTCACCGACTGGTGGGGGTCGGCTCCCGCGCGGTAATTCCGAAAAAAGCGAGGCAAAGCCTCCAAATGGGGATTCGAACCTGGGCCTCTCAGGTGAGGGACGAAGGGCAAAGCCACTGGGTTGGGTGCATACTTGTGTATGGATTCAGATCTGAACAAAAATAAAGTATAACATCCGGATGTTTCCTGACGAAACTGAAGAACGGACGAAGTGTGCCGCTCGGGATTGTGATCTAGCAGAGATGGACGATGGTGGCGCTCGATGGAGGAGCACCCAGAGCAAAGGGACGGGAGGCTCACCGGGAGGTTGTAGTCGCCGGAGGAGAAGAAGGCGACCTAGGCGTGCACGTCGACGCCGAGCATAGACGAGGTAGACGTGCGCAGCTGCATTGACGTAGACGACGTTGGTGACCTTGGCGTCGCCAACTCACAGCAGTTTTGGCTCCGATTCTTCCACGAGAACGTCGAGGATCGAGCCCAGCTTCCATTCCGACAGTCAGACCGACCCGACGGTGACCATGGCAAAGGTCAACGACGAGGACCTTCGGTCTTCCTTCTCTTTGCGAAGATTCGGTGGAAGAAACAAGGCGGCGGCGGAAAAGATGAAGGGGAGAGGGGCTAGGGTTCACGCGGCCTCAAGGTGGCTTTATGGATGTGAAAGGAGCAGGTGGGGTTCGGGTGTGGTGGTGGAGTTGGTCACGTAGCTTGCATGACCCTCTCTGTGAGGAAGACGACAAGATGGGTGGCGTGGAGGTTCGTTGTTGGGCTAGATCGGGGCCTGCTCGGCTGGCCTTGTGCCGGCCTAGCAAGGTTGTCACCTTTTTTTGATTTTTTTTCTATTTACATAACCGCTTAGAAAAAAAGTGTGGAGGCAATAAAATAATTTCAGCAAGATTTAGAAAAACAAGGTGTTATGTAATTTAATTTTGTTGACAGATTAAAATGCACGATGATGCATGATGCCATGATGCGAAAAAGAAAACAAACAAAAAAATTCTAATTGGGGAAACCCCTGGGTGTTACAAGAGCTCTAGGTCTTCGTGAGCAAGCAAGTTGGATGCACCCCCACTAGTTCCATTGGAGAGCTTTCATACACTTATAGCTCTACGTGCATCCGTTATGTGGCAATCACTACTCCTTGCATAACTTCGATTATAAGACTTCCTCTTATATAATGATGACTTTCAGTTGTGTGAGACTTTCTTCCATTGACCATCCAAACCCCCATAATGTTCTTTTAGCCATAACATCCTGGTGCCAGGGACCAATACAGAACGCTTGCTTGTTTTGAGTGCACAAATATTTTAATGATTTCCCTACGTGCATATTGTTGTCACTTGACTTGATCCTAACATGAGTTGTTGTGAGTGTTTTATTCCTTGTAGATTATATTGTTGTTCTTGAAGCTTAAATCATCTCTAATAAACCTTGCACATTTGATTGTCTTTTAGTATTGATTCATTGAAAAGTTTTACTTTGTTCTTCCTAATGGTTTATACATTATTCTATCTGATATCAACTATAAACCACAACCTTTATTCATTTGATCCTAGTTTACATGCTTTACATTACTATGATGATCAAGTTTATCTTGGTAGCTTGTCACCTCAGAAATTATTTGTTTTTATCGTTTACCTACTCGTGGATGAGTAGGAACTAAACTTGGGGATGTTGATACGTCATAAACGTATCTATAATTTCTGATGTTCCATGTTTTTTTCATACTATATGCTACATGTTTCTTATACACTTTATGTCATTTTTATAGATTTTCTGGGACTAACCTATTGACAAGATGCCATAAAGCCAGTTCTTGTTTTCTGCTGTTTTTAGTTTCAGAAAAGTTGTTCTGGAAATATTCTCGGAATTGGATGATTCGAAACAAAGAAGTCTTAGAATTCACCGGAGGGTCAAGGAAGTCCAAAGAAGACCTGGAGGGGGGCCCTGGAGCCACCACACCACAAGCTCGCGCGGGCTCCCCATGGCCATGTCGGCTAGTGGTGTGGGCCCCTCGGACGCCCACCACCATCGACCTTTCGCCTATATAGTCTCCCCGATGCATAAACCCTAAAGATATCGGCCCCTTCCATGAAAAGTTTCGTAGCTCCGCCACCGCCGCCGACAAGTTTTGGGGGGCAGAAATCTCTGTTCCGGCACCCTCCTAGGATGGTCAAGTGCCCCCGAAGCCATCTCCATCGACTCCACCGCCATCTTCATCGCCGTTGTTGTTCTCCTATGATTAGGAGGGAGTAGTTCTCCCCCGGGACTGATGGCTCTACCGGTAGCTTTGTGTTTCATCTCTCTCTCCCATGGTGTGATCTTTATGTGATCATGAGCTTTGTAATCTAGTTGAATAAGTAGATGTTAATCTTCATCTGTTATGCTACTCAAGTATTTTTGTTATGAGATCTCCGTAGATACTTTGATCATGGTGTAATGGTGACAGTGTGTGCACCGTGTGGTTTAGCATGATATTTATATTTTGTGTTGGATGAACCTATGAAATTGTGGCGTTTGTTTAGTAGCTAATTTGAGGCGCTCATAGTGACAACGTGGGGTGCCCTAGAGAGGGAATACATACTTGAGGAGTGCTGTTACAGCCCAACGCATGGATTGGTGTTTTTTATCCGACCGGAGAGTGGTTCAGAGTAGCATAGTTAAGAGATGATATTTATGCATTCAATTACGTTATCATTGTTGAGAGTGTCCACTAGTGAAAGTAGGATCCCTAGGTCTTGTTTCTAAGAATTGAAACACCATTTACAATCACTTTTGCTGCATGTTTTCTTGCTGCCATTTTTATTTCAGATTGCTATTGTCACTTATAATCATCCATATTACTTGTATTTTACCCTCTCTTCGCCAAACTAGTGCACCTATACAACTGACAATTGTATTAGGTGTGTTGGGGACACAAGAGACTTCTTGTATCGTAATTGTAGGGTTTCTTGAGAGGGATACCTTTGACCCTCCCTGAGTTCGATAAACCTTAAGTGATCCACTTTAGGGAAACTTGCTGCTATTCTACAAACCTCTACAAGAATAGAAGCGTGCGCAAACATCACTAACAAGAGTCAGATAATTTACACCTAATAATATTTGTTAACTCGTGCAATAACGAGATCACTATTTCAACTGTTTCAACATATGTGACTTTTTCTCGGGTTACCTCCTGGCATTGAGTTGAAGGGGGTTAGGATGTGTTTTGTTCTTGGTGACTAGTTGTAGTTGATTTTGTCTTGCTCTCTCATCCCTTTCTAATAGAGGGAAGTTAGTGTGTCTCTATAAGTTGTTAGTGCTGCTTGTCGCTTCAACCACTAACCCCTTCTCCCGGAATTCAAAGCATTGATAGATTGTGAAGTGTTTGGCATACTTACTAGTACTGAGTATCTTGCCAGTAATTACCGTACTGATCCCTTTGGGACTGCAATTCCAATGCACCCGACATGTTTGAAGTTTGATGACATTAGCTTGGGAATCCCTCCGGATTGGCATGGGCAGGGATTGAACGCCATCGTTTATCTTCAGGACTCTTAGTCCGATTTGTATCTTATCTGCAGTCGGATACTATTACCTTTTCCGCTGTTATTTGGATCTTTGTATTGTATCAGTTGTATTCTTGACTCGTTGGAGTCGTGTTGTATATGTATGTTTTATTGTTGTTGCGGATTATTCATGAACTGTTGTAATGATATCAGAAAATGACAACCTTGGGTCGGTATTATGTGGATTCTGGCGGGAACGCTAAAATCCCAATAGTACCCGACCCAGGGGCATCACACCTAGGAGCCCACCAGGCGCGACCTAGGGGGGTCGCGCCTGGCACATGCCTGGTGGCCCCCTGGCTCCCCTCTGTCTCTCCTTTGGACACCGTCTTCGCTCCGGGTAAAAATTGATCTCCGTAGATTTTTAGCCCTTTCCGAGAATATTTCCTTAAGAACTTTTCTGAAATAAAAAACAACAGAAAACATCAACTGGCCTAGGGCATCTTGTTAATAGGTTAGTCTGTGAAAACATCTGGAAAACAAAAGAAAACATGTGGAAATCAAAAGGTATGGGTAGAAAACAAGCATGGAGCATCAAAAATTATAGATACGTTTGCAACATATCAGCATCCCTAAGCTCAACTCCCGCTTGTCCTCGAGTAGGTAAGTGATAACACAATAATTTTTTAGGTGACTTGAAGCCAACACAAATCTTGATCAACGTTATGTAAAAGCATTGCAAAGCTGAGATCAAAGTACTTTAACAAAGGCATGATAAATATTATTTCAACTAATGTAAACTTAGCGACCATGTTGCACATTAAAAGAAACACAAACAAAAGAAAATGAATAATGAAACATTGAAAGTGATACAATTATTTCAATCATAAAGAAAAACATAACAATGTGGTATCCATCTAGTCCTTCGTGTGGTAGCAAAACATAAATGCCATGACACCTTCAAAGTTTAAATGGTAACTAGATACAAATAATTTGAGAGAAAGCAATACCACAAATCATGAATAATCAATAATAAATTTTGGGACTATGCACATTATACTCAGAATGACAACTATGCTCTCTTATCTGGTGCGTAAAGTAAGAAGATGAAGACTCAGGATAAAAGTAAAAGAAATGCCATTGGCAAAGGGAAGCAGGGATTACTTATGTGCTAGAGCTTATATTTGATAAAACAGAGATATTGAAAACAATTTTGAGAGAGGTGTATGTCTATATCAAAAAATGGTAATGAAAAACTTATCATAATCCATGTCAAGCAAAGTGTTTAGACTTTAAGGAGCAATTTCCGTTTTTTATGAATTTGGCACTTCCCCCAGCTTTCTTTCACAAACCAGGGCTAGCCGTGTTCACGGGTACCCACCAGCTTTCATCAAACCAAGGGGAAGTGCCTTTTTGTTATTATTTGGCACCAGCTCTGTGCAAATTTAGATGAGCACAAATTCCATACTCATCGGGTGAAAGAAGGAAGAAGAACTTTGCTTGACACAAACCATAATAAACTTTAAACTACTTCTTCATGAGCTAAAACAAGAACACAAAACAGGTACTAATTTTGAAGGTTTTAAAGGTAGCACACAAGAAATTTACTTGGAGTTGCAGTTAAATACCACATATAGGTAGATATGGTGGACATATTTGGCAAACTTTGGGTTTTGGGAGTTGGATGCACGAGTAGAGATCATACTCAGTACATGTGTAGGCTAGAAAAAGACAGAGCGACCAACTAAGAGAGCAATAACGGCCATAATAATGCATAGCGACAAAACATCATTAGTCAAAGCATGAATTGATATTACAAGTCAGAAATGAAATGATCATAAAGGCTAGAAGTGACTTTGTTTGTAATCATAACATGGTGTGAGAAATGCCAAGTCAATCCAGATAAAGCATTCAAAGGAGAAACACCATAATACCACGCTTCAATATGAGAGAGCAACACATGATAAAATTCAATGGCACATTAAGCACTCTCAACTATTTGAGACTAGTCACGATACATCATATACTACTAAGCACACAATTAAAATTACAGCTAACATGACATGCCAAAGCCTAAACCACAATCAAAACAAGCTTCCTATTGCACCATTATAAGCATGAAACAATTTACTCTTCTCCAACACCAATCAACTTATTCGAAAAAAATCTCAAATAAAATAAACATCAAAGACCAGAGAGCTAATAAAATATAACTGAAGCAAACCAGAAAGCTCTGAATAAAATTCAAGTGAAAAAGAAGAGCTAAACGCAGTACTAGCAAAAACTGAACACCCGCAGAACAATAAGAGTGAAAACTATAGTGTTCTAGGCAATAAAAACGAAGCGTATCTCTCCCAAAATAAAAGTTATAGGATCCAACCAAAAGCTACAACAAATAAAACAAAACAAACTGAAAGCAAAATAAAAAGACACTCCAAGAATAACACATATCATGTGAAACAATAAAAATATAGTGTTTTGAAAGGCACCTGATATTTTTGTTGTTGAAGAAGGGGATGCCTTGGGCATCCCCAGGCTTTGACGCTTGTACTTATTGGATATGTCTTGGGGTGACATGGCATCCCCAAGTGTGACCTTTTTTCCATCCTTCATCTCATCACATCATTCTTCTCTCCCTACACTTGAAAACTTCCTCCACTTAGCAACGTTAGTGTAATAAAAATAAATCCACTTGGTTCAGTTTCAACACAAGTCTCACACTTAAATTAAAACATTAGATATTTTCACAACTTCTTTCACAGCTCCCCCTCTCAAAAGAACACCAAAAGAAAGAGATTAAGATGCAAATGCAAATATTGGCAGAAATCTGTCAAAACAGAACAATCGGTAAAGATGATTTTTTCTAAATTTTCTGTTGCTCACATCAAAAAGTGTGAAACTAATGAAAGTTAGATAACAACCTGGGGCATATGTCTATTTATTTTCAAAACAATACGACGTTCTCGCTGAGAGATATGGATTTTTTGGTAACAACCCAGAAATCTGTTTCAGAACAACAACTTCCCCAAATAGACTACATCTCAGTTAGAGGTTACTCTTGGAACAAAAACTAAATAAAAAGGATAAGGAGCGGTTTCTATATAGGTAAAAAGTTCCAAAATATAAAAAGAACAAAAGAAAACAAAAGCATAATGAAGGAAAACAAAAGTGGGTCGACCAACTAAGTGAGCAATAACGGCCATAATCATGCATAGCAACAAAACATCATTAGTCAAAGCATGAATTGATATTAAAAGTCAGAAATTAAATGATCATCAAGGCTAGAAGTGACTTTGTTTGTAGTCATAACATGGTGTGAGAAATGCCAAGTCAATCCAGATAAAGCATTCAAAAGAGAAACACCATAATACCACGCTTCAATATGAGAGAACAACACATGATAAAATTCAATGGCACATTAAGCACTCTCAACTATTTGAGACTAGTCATGATACATCATATACTACTAAGCACACAATTAAAATTACAGCTAACATGACATGCCAAAGCCTAAGCCACAATCAAAACAAGCTTCCTATTGCACCATTATAAGCATGAAACAATTTACTCTTCTCCAACACCAATCAACTTATTCGAAACAAATATCAAATAAAATAAACATCAAAGACCAGAGAGCTAATAAAATATAACTGAAGCAAACCAAAAAGCTTTGAATAAAATTCAAGTGAAAAAGAAGAGCTAAACGCAGTACTAGCAAAAACTGAACACCCGCAGAACAATAAGAGTGAAAACTATAGTGTTCTAGGCAATAAAAATGAAGCGTGTCTCTCCTAAAATAAAATTTATAGGATCCAACCAAAAGCTACAACAAATAAAACAAAACAAACTGAAAGCAAAATAAAAAGACACTCCAAGAATAACACATATCATGTGAAGCAATAAAAATATAGTGTTTTGAAAGGCACCTGATATTTTTGTTGATGAAGAAGGGGATGCCTTGGGCATCCCCAAGCTTTGATCGTGTACTTCTTGGATATGTCTTGGGGTGACATGGGAATCCCCAAGTGTGACCTTTTTTCCATCCTTCATCTCATCACATCATTCTTCTCTCCCTACACTTGAAAACTTCCTCCACTTAGCAACGTTAGTGTAATCAAAATAAATCCACTTGGTTCAGTTTCAACACAAGTCTCACACTTAAATTAAAACATTAGATATTTTCACAACTTCTTTCAGAGCCCCCCTCTCAAAAGAACACCAGAAGAAAGAGATTAAGACGCAGATGCAAATATTGGCAGAAATCTGTCAAAACAGAACAATCGGTAAAGATGATTTTTTCTAAATTTTCTGTTGCTCAAATCAAAAAGTGTGAAACTAATGAAAGTTAGATAACAACCTGGGGCATATGTCTATTTATTTTCAAAACAATCCGACGTTCTCGCTGAGAGATATGAACTTTTTGTTAACAACCCAGAAATCTGTTTCAGAACAACAACTTCCCCAAATCGACTACATCTCAGTTAGAGGTTACTCTTGGAGCAAAAACTAAATAAAAATTATAAGGAGCGGTTTTTATAGAGGTAACAACTTCCAAAACAGAAAAAGAACAAAATAAAACAAAAGCATAATGAAGGAAAACAAAAGTGGGTTGCCTCCTACAAGCACTTTTCTTTAATGCCTTTTAGCTAGACATGAAGAACGAATCAAGTATTATTAATAGAATCATGGGTAGTCCTCACAAGGGACTCAAAAGGTAACTTCAATCTCTTTCCAGGGAAATGTTCCATAGTGGTATCAATTTTAATCTCATCAACAGGAGGATTTCCTACTAGGCTTTCAATAACATTAAGAGCTTCCAAAGTGTGTGCTCCTAAAAAGTTTCCACCCATTAAAATGTCAGGTATATACCTATACCAATTGGTGAAACCTACATAAAAATTTCTAAGAAGAACAGTGGTGGCTTGCTTTTTAGTGGATCTATTTTGAGCATCATTAATTCTATACCAAGCATCTTTTAAACTTTCCCCACCTCTTTGTTTGAAGGTGAGGACCTCAGCCTCGGGAGACGTAACAAAAGAATAGAGCTAGACATACTAACAACACAAATAAAAGACTAGAAACTAGAGAACTGTTTTTTTAGGTTTTTGATAAAGAGAAAACAATACTAAACAAAAGTAAACTAAGCAAGAACAGAACAAAAGAAAGAGAGTGGAAGTGTCAGACTCCCGTTGCAACAAGCTAGAAATTCCCGGCAACGACGCAAGAAAAAGTACTTCATGAGGACGTGATCACACGCTCGTTGGGAGACCCCAAGCGAAAGGTATGATGTAGTCTAGAGTAAATTTTCCCCTAGTAAAGAACCAGAGTTATCGAACTAGTATGACTTCGTAGTCTTGGAGAAGGTTGCTTTATCAACAACGCCAGAAAGTATCGATGTGTAGTTGACGGGAGCGTGGAACATGCACACAAACACAAACTCTCTCTTTCTCCCAACTTTCCGGAAGGTTGTCAATCTTCTGGTCTTGCTGAAAACAAGAGAACTAAACGTATAGAGCCTTGGAAAACAATAAAAGTAAAAATTGGACAACAAGGAAACAATTATGAAAGTGCTTAAAAGAAGGTCTGCAATATGAGGAAAATAGGACAGGGGGCCATATGTTCACTAATGGTGTCTCTCCAAAGAAAACAAACATGCTAGGTGAACAAATTACAGCTGGAAAATTGACAAATCATGAACGTATAACAATACTATTATGACGAGATAAAATTCACGGGTTCTAACATTGTAGGCATTACGTCAAGGCATATGGACTGCTATCCAGCATGCATCCATATCTAAATATCTACCTCAAGAAAGCTATCCAACAAATCACTTGGTATTAAGTTGCAACAACGAAGTGATTGCTATGTGTGCAACAGACAAATGCATTAAGAACAATACATAATGTGAGCAGTGGTTCCCAACCGTAGACAAGAGCACCGCTTTTTTCTCCCTGGTGGAAATAACACATCATCCCCTCGCACGTTTCTTTCACTCGAGCGCAGGCAACAAGGAGGCATAAACCCACTATCTAGCATATAAAACCCTCTCTTGGAGGTGAAAACAACTACGTGGCCAAGGTAATCATAAAAACCGGAGAGCATTGCAAGACAAGATTAAAACTCTCTAAAAATATAAGTGAAGCATCTCAGATTGATAAGAACAAAATAATCATAATCTCATGGTTCATCGGATCGCAACAAACACAACATGCACAATTATGTAATAGTTGTATCGATCATGTGAGGCAGATCACGAGACTCTAAACATGGAGGCATAGGGGAGAGAGCAACCATCTAGCTACCGTTATGGACCAGTAGTCCCGAGATGAACTACTCACGCATCTGTCCGGAGGCTATCATGATGATGTAGAGGCCTCCGATGACGATCCCCCTCTCCGGCAGGGTGCCGGAGTAGGACTCCAGAAGCCCTAGATTGGACTTTCAAGGTGATGGCGCCTCTTTGTATGTTTCATGGAAAATAACTCCGTCCCCGATGGTTTTAGGGTTAAAGGCAATTTATAAGCGAAGGAGGGACGCGAGGCGGTGCTCGGGGCACCCAGACGCCCACTAGGCGCGGCCTAGGGAGGCCGTGCCTGGCACATACCTGGTGGCCCCCTGCCCCCGTCTCTCCTTTGGACACCGTCTCCGTACCGGGTACAAATTGATCTCCGTGTCAGTCATTTC
Organism: Alopecurus myosuroides; assembly: GCA_028641055.1. Classification (NCBI taxonomy): domain Eukaryota; kingdom Viridiplantae; phylum Streptophyta; class Magnoliopsida; order Poales; family Poaceae; genus Alopecurus; species Alopecurus myosuroides. The sequence goes on along the minus strand of CM054060.1, from coordinate 190,439,231 downwards.
CGAGAATATTTCCTTAAGAACTTTTCTAAATAGAAAAACACCAGATAACAGCAACTGGCCCGGGGCATCTTGTTAATAGGTTAGTCTGTGAAAACATCCAGAAAACGAAAAAAAACATGTGGAAAACAGAAGTTATTAGTTAGAAAATAAGCATGGAGCATCAAAAATTATAGATATGTTTGCAACGTATCAACGAGTACCTTCACACGCTTGGTTGTGAGACCACGCTCTGCTGGCTCGGCCACAAGCCTTGTAGGTACTGTCCGGCGAGCGACGGCTGATGCTACGACGAGGGCTGGAGTGGGAGATGTAGCGGGGCCTGGGGCTAGGGATGCGGCAGGGCCTAGAGATGCGGCGGGGCCTGGAGTTGGGGACGCGGTGCGGGTTGTGTGGGCATATGTTCGCCCTTATCGCAACGTCCCCCGGTCTTGACGCTTCCTCCGCCGCCACAACCTCGTCCTTCGCCTTCTTGATCACGTCCCTTTTGCGGCAGTCCGAGGTGATTAGCACTCTGCGCTCAACGTTGATCTTCTAGGCGGCGTTCGTCCATCCCGGCGAGTTGGGCTTCAGCACTCTTGGATTCCTTGTCTTGGGTTGGCTGGGACCGACGGTGGGGGCGAGGCACCTTGTATTTTTTGGGTGGCATGGCGGTCGGATCTGGGGAGCGGCGAGTGAAATGGCGAGAGCTACGGGGAATCATGCTGGTTTGGAGGGGAAACGAGGGAAACACGCAGAAAAAGGCGCCGACTTTCGGGGCTCACGCATTGGGTTCGCGATGCGTATTTTCGGTCCAATCTAGCCAAAAATGATATCTCGTGGGGTGAAAATCAACAAAAATAACCTCAGAACCAATCTTCAGCACAAAATAAACCTATTTGCAATCTATTTCCAAAAATAACCCTTTTGTGTGGCGCCCGTAACCGGGGTGCCACGTTATGCAGTGTGACTCCCCAGATGAGGGTGCCACACTTTCGGCCAGCGTGGCAGCATGGGACCCGCGCTTGTAAGTGTGGCGCCGGCTACTGGGGAGTTACACTCTGAAGCGTGACTCCGTTATACGGGGTGCCACACCCTTTGGAGTGAAACCACCCCGTTTGGTTGTTCTCGGGTAGAATGTTTTTAAGTGTGACACCCCAGTCTAGGGTGCCACACCCTGAAGTGTGGCTCCATTGCTCAGGGTGCCACACGGTGAAATTGTACCGTTTTACCGTTGCGAGTGAAACAATCTCAGAATAAATAAAATTTAGAGAGTAGTAATACTGTAAAAAGAATATCATAGGAATACAGTTCACAACATTCATCTAACCCAAAAGGGAGGGCCTCGAGGGCCCAGACGAAACCCTCCACGCTCCTCCCATGTCGCCCCCACCTGAGCGACACCGGAGGCCCCGACCTAGCTGCCGCCGGCCGCCTCCCCAGGCTCCCTCTCTCCCTCGCCCGCGTCGGAGGACGCGGCCGGGCAAAGCTCGTGCCGCCGACGATGGGAGGCGGGGCTTCTCCTTTGGTGCGTCCCGTGGTCGCTGATGCCGTTGACCTAGGCGGCGGCGGTTTTCGACGGCGCGATGGCGTGTGGTGGGGTGTGGCGGCGCGGGGAAGGCGTGAGGGGCTGCGGCTGCGCATGGTTTGCGTCCTCGACCTGCATGTCGTTCATGGCGGCCGGGCCCAATGTGGGCCTTGCGGTCCTGTGCCAGCCGCAGATCTGGGACGTCGTGTTGGCGCCATGACCCTCTCCTGCGTGCTGCTGTGTGGATGCGGCGGCCGTGCTCGTCCACCTGCGCGACGACAGAGGGGCGGCCGAGGCAGCCGGTGGCGATGGAGGCTTCTGTGTCCCTTGCTCCTTTCCAGCGAAAATAGGCAGTTTTCACGACAGTACAAAGTTCGCAACAATGGCACAAATTTAAAGTCGTGACAAATTTCAAGCGAAGTTCACGAGATAGCCAATGTCCATGGTGACATCAATGTTAGAGACTCTATTCATTCCAACGTAGATACTTGCCCTTGCGGTTGCCCGCTTCATACTTCTCTTGCGCACGGCGAGCTAGCTCACGCTTTCTTCCCCGCTCCTCCTCACGATCCCTTTATCTTCACGCTTCTTCTTCTCTTTCTCCAAATGTTCCGTCTCCATACATTCATTCATCTTCTTTTTCCTCTCTTCGTCTAGACGGTGCTCCTCCAAACGGCGTTTTATACTTGCCTCGTTTCTATCGACCTCATTCTTGTAGTAGCTACATGAAATAGGTCTATCCATTCAAAGTAGATGCAAAGGGGCGGTGGCGACTACAAAGAGACGATAATCATTAACCATCTACAAAAATCTCCCAGGCAACCATGGATACAGATGATAGATACCTTGAGACGGTCATAGGTAGATTTCTGTTCTTCCTTGTCCCAAGCATAGTTGGGACACAACCAAAACTATCTTTCTCTTGTGTCATCCCAATCATCGGATTGCTTGACATTGCAAATGTCTTGGCACCGACACTTGAGTAGATCCTCCTTGGGAGTGTCGATTGCATTCATGTGCTTGAACTTTGTCATGACTTTAAATTTGTGTCATTGTTGCGAATTTTGTATTGTCGTGAACTTCAAAATTTATGTGAACCTTGCAATCTAATGTTGTGAACTGTATTCCTATGGTATCCTTTTTACAGTATTATTACTCTCTAAATTTTATTTATTCTGAGATTGTTTCACTCGCAATGGCAAAACGGTACAATTTCACCGTGTGGCACCCTGAGCAATGGAGCCACACTTCAGGGTGTGGCACCCTAAACTGGGGTGTCACACTTAAAAACATTCTACCCGAGAGCAACCAAATGGGGTGGTTTCACTCCAAGTGTGTGGCACCCTGTATAAGGGAGTCACGCTTCAGAGTGTAACTCCCCGGTAGCCGGCGCCACACTTACAAGCGCGGGTCCCATGCTGCCACGCTGGCCGAAAGTGTGGCACCCCCATCTGGGGAGTCACACTGCATAACGTGGCACCCCCGTTGCGGGCGCCACACAAAAGGGTTATTTGTGGAAATAGATTACAGATAGGTTTATTTTGTGCTAAAGATTAATTTTAAGGTTATTTTTGTTTATTTTCACTCTCGTGGGCGAGTGGGAGATTTTTGTTCGGTAAAAAAATGATTTTGGGCTCTCGGGGCGGGTGGAGATGCTCTTTACTCCTGGCTCCTCCAAGCTAGTAGTACTAGAACGCTTGACTTGTCCCGTTTCCTGGCTCCTCCCGGCTCCCGGCCCGTGCGCGCCTGCCTCCCCGTCCCAGTCCCATCTCTTCTCCTGCGCCAAGAACGGCAGGCAGGCTACCCACTTGTTGGCAGTCGTAGAGGGGACGCGAGAAAATCGTTCAGCGGAGGAGGTGGCCGGAGACAGCTTTCGGCGCCGGGCGCAGGTGCATGGTGGAAGCCGCCGCGGGACGCCGGTCGGGCACCAGCCGTCGGCGGCCTAGCGGTGGAGGGGAGCAGCAGCGCCTGGTCGCGGTCGCGCTCGCTGCGCGCGTCGTCATGGTTACGTCCTCTTCGCCCGCGGGGAGCGGTGAGGAGGGAGGAGATGGAGGCGCCAGCCGTGGGCGGTTCATCGAGGACCTTCTGGACTGCCTGTTCGGCGTGCTCCGAGCGCTTGGCTTTCCGTGGGCCGCGCGCCCGCAGAGGCAGCCCCGCACGTTGCCGCCACACGGGGCCGTCCCTGCGACGGCACACGGCCGGAGCTTCGCGGCAGAGCTGAGGCAGATCCCCGGGCGGATCGCCGGCAATGGAGCGTGCGCTGCCGCGTCGCTTTATACGTTGCAGGGCAAAAAGGGCGTCAATCAGGACGCGATGATCGTCTGGGAGGTAAAAGCACACACAATCTTTTATCTGCTGTCTCCCTTGCAATTCTTATTCCATGTGATTCATGCTGTAGTAGTGTTGCCGCTACTTAATTATTAGATCTCGGTAGGCCAAATGAACGTGTTTCTACCTTGGGACTGAATTTGCTCTCGCTTGCTATGATCTAGATTTGCTTCGTCAGAATTGAGTTGATCTTGATGTTAACCTCGATACAAACGTTTAATTCGGGAACTTTCAGTATATGTTCCTACGAGTTATGTAACATGCGGAAATAAACACCGTGCACAATTGCACATACCAATCCTATAGCTTCGAAGAAGTGAAGTTTGACTCGACTTATATATTCTGTGAAATGGATTGCCATTGGATGTTGCTGGCAGAGTTTCTATTTCCCTAGCTTAATTCAAGTACAATGATTAGGTCTGAGTTGGATACTACTTGAACGTTGCAGGGGCTCCACATGATTGCCATCCCTTATCCAATCGTAGTTCCCTTTATTTTTCCCATCCTTGCTAGATGATCTTATTTTTAGAGCAACCTGGATGATCTTATCTGCTTGCCGCTCCTTCCTTCCTTTTCAATAGTTTTGATTACAAATTTGGCTCTTGTCCAGTGTGCCACACATAACATTCACATCTCACCATTTTTTGTAGAACTCGCTTGCCTTATATGAATTCGCTAGGCAACTTGCTTAACTAGAGACTTGTCTGATTTGGCAACTTTAGTGGTACTATCTTACAAAATGCGGTAGATGAAAAAATGGCAATATAAGTTGCTAAATTTGCACGAGTACTGCTATTTACGTGCCGAATTATTGTGTGAACCAAGTACTAGGGGCCGATCCAGGATTCAAGCATGGGGGGGGGGGGGGGGGGCAAAGATGATATAGACCAGCATGAAAATATGTCAAGTCTTATAAGCATAACCCCCCCCCCCCCCCCCCCCCCCCCCGGGGGATCCGCCACTGCCAAGTACCGACTAAGAACAAGCCACCAACGAAAAGAGGAGTTCTTCACATGTATTATTATGTACCCCACATCCAATTTCTCACATACACATGAGGACATACTTAATCAGTACCCTAATTTGGACATGTGGCATGATGGTCTTTGCACTAATTGTTCATATTTTCCATATTCCTTTTCAGTCTGCTGTTTAACATATAGGATCAGCAGCATTTGATGAGATATTTTACCTTTTTTCAGAACTTCTGTTCGAGAGATGATACCATTTTTTGTGGTGTGTTTGATGGCCATGGACCTTATGGCCATTTGGTTGCTAAGAGAGTAAGGGATCTTCTGCCTGTAAAACTTGGTGCAGATTTACGGACAGACGAGGGCAGAGAGGCACCCACTAGCAACATGAAAAGCAAAACAAACGAAATAAGTTTGCCTGTAAACCCTGAGAGAACAGAAACTACCACTTCCGCGAGAGCTGAGCAGAATGCGGAGCACCCAGAGATATTCACAACATTCAGAACTTCATTCTTGCGGGCCTTTCACATAATGGACAGGGATCTGAAATTACACAAGACTATTGATTGCTTTTTTAGTGGAACTACAGCAGTGGCAGTGCTCAAACAGGTGTGAATTGCTTGCCATAAATGATTATTTAATGTAGCACTCTGTTTTGAGGTTACATTGGAATCGAACATATATTCGTAAAACAGGTGTTGGTAATATCGATCGTACTCATATGTCTTGATGTGTAGGGGCACAATCTTATAATAGGCAACTTGGGGGACTCAAGAGCTGTATTAGGCACTCGAAATGGGGATGGTCAACTCATTGCTGTCCAGTTGACAGTTGATCTCAAACCTAACATTCCAAGTATGCTTTGTATCCTCTCAAGGATTTCTGTGTGTTCATTATTTTCATAGTCTACTTTCTGTAATAGATGTATCATGTATGTAGTGTAGGATTTTGTGACTGTTGGGACATAAGAACTTCAGCATAATTCACATGCCCTCGTGTATGTCTTACCTATGTGACATTTCTTGATCTTATGCCATGTAGCACTTAGCATTTTTGTCTTTATTTTACCATTTGCTATCTTTATCATGTCACAGATAATGTTTAAACATTTGGCCTGCATGTGCTTAGCTTATTAATGATGTTACCCAAAGATCTGTTTGTTAGTTTTAGTATGAGGTAAGGCAACCAGACTTGTTGTAAGGTCTTATTACATTGTTTTTATTAACTTAATATGTGATCCATAAGGTGTTATTACATGATCAAGAATCTGAGTCAGTTTATGAAAGTACTAAGTTGTGTTTTTTTTTTGATAAAGGGCTTTTATTAGTTAAAAGGTTTAAGCATTACACCCGGCCTCTGCATAACAAAGATGCACACACCCGCTAACCAAAAGTGGTAAATGAAAAACAAAAAAGTACCAATAGACGAATTACAATCCATGACAGTAAACTGTCTTCGCCTACGGTGGCCCAGTCCGAAGATCACGCGGCCATCCATGTGGGATAAAAATATCCCTCGTCACCTTTTTAGGTTGTGCACAAGCCTCCCTAAAAAGGCCTTGGTACTCCGCCGAATACATGTGCATCGAATAGAATCTGCAAACGAGAGAAATTTTTTGTCATTAAAAATCTTGTCATTTCTACATAGCCACAACGACCATATAACGACAAGCGCTCTTGCCCTAAAGATGGTATTGTACTTATTTCAATCCCATGCAACCAATTGCCAAAAATGTTTGGAATAGATGTGGGTGGATACAAGTTGGAAGCCATTTGGATAGCTGACAAGATAGAACGCGCTAGATTGCACTCGAAAAATATGTGTTTTATTGTCTCCTCCTGATGATAAGATACACACCTCGTACTACCATGCCAGTTACGCTTGACAAGATTATCCTTAGTTAAAATGACACCTTTCCGTAGATACCATGCAAATTTTTTGTTATTATCAACTCGGGTTTCGGAGTGGACGAGTTTTCCATTCCCAGCCCCTTGTGACAGTTGGACCAGCGCCAATCTATCCATCAATGTATTCCAAGACTCAAGTCTCGGGCCAATTAGATCTCGTCTGAACGTCACATTGGGAGGAGAAACTTGCATAACCGAGGCAAGCGTATCTATCTTATGACGCACAATATTTTATATAGCTGGATACTGTTCTCGGAGGGTATTACCTAACCATATATCCCCCCAGAAGCTTATCTCCGATCCATTCTTAATCTTAAATACGCCAAAGTGAAAGAAATTCTTGTTAGTCGCCATTAGGCCAGCCCAAAAGTGAGAATCCCCAGGTTTCCACATAACCTGTAATAACGCTTTTGTGCGGATGTATTTTCGTTTAAGGAGCGTTTGCTAGACACCATCTTGCATAAGGAGCTTAAAAGCCACTTACCTACGAGAGCTGTGCTTTTGACCTAAAGGTCATGAATGCCTAGTCCTCCGAGATCCTTTGCCTGGTAAACGATGTTCCATCTAGCCAATCAATATTCTTTTTCTCATTATCCCCCTTGCCAAAAGAATCTCAATCGGAAGTAATCCAACCTTTGTAAGACTCTTTAGGAAGCCGGAAGAGTGATATCATATACAATACCATATTAGTAAGTACCGAGTTTATGAGGACCAATCTTCCGCGCAAAGGTAGTAGCTTTCCTTTTCAACTTTCCAGCCTTTTTTGCATTTTTTTTGACGTGTTCCCATTATGCACTAGTCATTCTCCTAGTGTATTGGGTTACCCAAATACTTAGTAGGACATTCACCTTGCCCACAACCAAATAACTCGACATAATGAGGAGCTGCATTCCGAGCCTCGCCAAAGCAACACAATTTGCTTTTGTGGAAATTAATCTTTAACCCAGATAACTGCTCAAACGCTAACAAAATTAATTTTAGGCTCGCTGCTTTATGTAGGTCGTGTTCCATAAAAAGAATCGTACCATTCGCACATTGAAGGATTGATAATCCCCCATCCACGAGATGTGGGACAACCCCCTCAATTTGGCCATCGTCTTTTGCCTGCTCAATCATGATCGCTAACATATCAGCCACTATATTAAATAATATAGGCGATAGATGATCACCTTGCCTTAATCCCTTTTTTGTTTGGAAGTAGCGGCCGACGTCATCGTTGACTTTAACAGCGACACTACCTCCAGAGACAAAGCTATGAATCAAATCACACCACTCTTCTGGGAAACCTTCCATTCTCAAGAGTTTGTTCGAGGAACGACCAATTGACTTTATCATAAGCCTTTCCAAAGTATATATTAAAAAATTACACCATCAAGTTTTTTAGTATGCATCTCATGCACGGCTTCGTGTAAGATAACGACCCCGTCAAGGATATTCCTACCTTGCATAAAATCAGTTTGTGTAGGTTTAACTACATGATCAGCCACCGAATTTAACCTAATAGTTGCAACTTTTGTAAGGATTTTGAAACTAACATTAAGAAGGCAGATTGGTCTATACAGTTGTATCCTTTCTACCTCCACAATCTTAGGTAACAAAACTATTTCCCAAAAGTTAAGGCGAACCAAATCTAGTTGTTCGGCATGCAAGCAACCGAATAAATCTAGAAGACCAGGCTTAATGATGTCCTAGAAATGCTGATAAAACTCGGCAGGATATCCATCTGGGCCTGGTGTCTTTTATGCTCTATCTGGAATACAGCCTTCTTAATCTCCTCTTCAGTGAAGGGAGCTGTTAGAAAGGTGTTCTTCTCATTGGATATGTGGGGAATATCATGTGTACGTAACTCGTCCATAGAAAGGTTTGCTTCCTTCGGAGCACCGAACATACCTTTAACAAAACTTTGTAATATACGCCTTGAGCTGATCCTGCCCGTGGATCAGGCCTTCATCTTGATTCAGAGAGTGAATACATTTTTTCCTATGTCTGCCATTGGCAACGTTATAGAAATATTTGTATTCGAATCTCCTTCTAGAATGAATTGTGCCTTAGATCTCTGCTACCATTTGAGCTCTTCCTCCCGCAACATATACGTGCTATTTGCGCATTAGATTGGCCTTTTAGCTCAATTTCTTGCGGAATTAAATCACATATCTTTGCTATCTGGTCTAGCTCATCAATAATGGAACACATGTGCTCCTTTTTCTTTTTTAAGAACGCCAGCCGTGTGCCTAGCCTAACCTCGAAGATATTTGCGCACATCGCGTATCTTATTATTCCATCTTCGAATAGGGGTATCACCCAACACTGGTTTAACCCACACCTCTTTAACCAGGTAATCAAAACCATCACGCAACAACCATCCCAATTCAAATTTAAATTGGGGTTGTATAGTTGGTTTCAAAGTGCCAGTAGATAAAAGGATGGGAGCTGTTGCGGTAATGGATATGAGGGTACCACGACTCGTCTGCCAAGACCAGGTCAAAGTCCCGTGGAAGTTGGTCAACGGGTGTGGGCCGTAGCAGGCATCACACAACGAATACCTCGCGAGGAGTCGACCCTTGCAAGGAGAGGCCCAACTCCGGGACTTAACAAAATGAAGCCATTCTGCCACTGCCTCGTGCGACTTCGTGAAGGTTCTCCATCAGAATACCTCCACGAGGAGGCCGAGCGCCTCCGGAGGAGACAACACACACCCGTGGGCACATGTCTCTGCCATAACCTGCCATAACCGCAGAGGCATGCTCGCCTGTGCGGATGACGAAGTGAATGACGAAGGAAGCATCGGCGGCGCAGGGCGCAGACGCCAAGGCTTCCCTTATTCGTGATTAAAGACCATCGCCCATATGCGGCGCCAAAGCGCCGGCCGAGACCTTACTCTTCGATGCAAGAAGACCATGACGACATAAAGCTCCTCCGCGAGCAGCGGCCCGACAACGACATCCATCGCCCACACGCCAACGCGTCCAACCCTGGGTGCGGCGAGGAGCGCCAGGCCTCCTCGCAGCATCCTTTCAGGGAGCTGCCGTCTGCCCAACGCTCTGTGACCGTGTCCTCGCTCCGACGCCCGTCTCCGCCGGAGGCACTACGCATGGCGCAGGAGCTGCTTCGTTTACACTCCAGCAGAAGGCATGCACGAGGTCTGGCTCGCCCGCATCGCCTAGTTGGTGCAGGCTGCTGGGGTCATGCCTGCCCCGGACCGCACCATGCCACCTCCACCCTAATCCTAACACCGAAGAAGGCGCCGGGCTCAACCGCGCCGCCAGGCAAGCATCACCGTCTCATGTTGCCTCTTGGCCCATCGTCGCAGGCGGCGGTCCAAGCTGCCAGATCATCCAACGGGCTCTAGTGGATGCCCGCATCACTCTCGAGCGTGCCCGCGAACGCGAGTGCCGTGCCATGAGGGACGTCGCCAGGGCCGGCCGCAACAACCGCATCGTCCCCCAGGAGTCCCCCAGGAGGGTGTCGTCGCCTACAACGAGGCTGCCTCATGCTCCCCAAGGAGCTGTGCGAGGTGGTGTGGCCCATCAAGTTCAAGCCGTAGCTACCGGCCCGCTTCGACGGCACCGCTCCCCCGCTCAACTTCCTACGGATCTACAGCCTCAGCATCTAGGCTGCCAAGGGCGACGACAAGTACATGGCCAACAGTTTCCCCATGACCCTCAACCCGTGGCCCTCAAGGGCACAGCCCTCACATGGCTCATGAACCTTCCCAAGGGATCCATCTCCTCTTGGGAGGCACTCTGTGCGCAGTTCGTCGCCAACTTACGACCCCTCACCGCCAACGACCTCCGCGCCATGCTCAGCAACGCCAACTACCACCATGCCATATACAGCTCCGCCAGTCGCATATCGTCCCTCCATACCTACACCATCCGCCATGCCTCTAGCCGCCCCCTTCATCCACCAAACTCCGCTGCTGCTCTTACCCTCCAAAATTCCCCAAATTGGAGTTTCTTCAAGGGCCAAGATACCCCTACTAACAGTCAAGTGTGGCTTGCATCCTTTCTTTTAACTTGTGATGCCCACCACTGGTACCATAAATATGCCACAGCCAAGGGGAGACCATAGTGGGATTAGTTCAAGCGCATCTGGACCAAAAAAGTTTGGTCTGCCCCAGCGAACTAATAAATTAGATGCTATGGCTCGCTGTCCGTTTAACAACTCGGTAACCGATTACAGCAATAGGTTTACCCATCTCCTTCACTGAGCACCTCCACAGATGGATGCAACTGAGGTTGACTTGTTCACGATGGGGTTGCCTGAACCCATCCGCACTGATCCGGAACTCGCCTGCCCTGATGATTTAGATGATGCTATCAGCCTTGCACTCGCCTATGAGCATCGCACGCATCCTGGGGCTGTCCCTGTTGTTCCGGTGTGTCCTTTGTCAAAAGTATTTTCGCGGCCGTCCTTCCAAGTACCCGTCACCAAACCCAGCCCCGGGGGCGCCACGACATCTGTTGCTCCATCAACCACCACTCCATCTGGTCGCACTTTTCGTCGTCTTTCGCCGTTTGAGATTCTTGAAGTAAGGTTAATTGTGATGGCAAGTACGTACCAGTTCACCGTTGTGCGCATCTCTTCAGCATCGAGGTATTTGACTCTTACGAAGACGCTGATGGCTTCACTGAGGGTGACACTATTGAAGCTCAGGTATCCATCCAGGCCCTTACTGGTTTATGGAGCATCCAGGCTACTGACACCATGCAGTTGGATGTGAAGATTCGGCAAGCAACCTTCACAGCGCTTACTGGTTTATGAATACAGGGTCAACACATAATTTCTTTGAGGAAGGCGCGCCTTGGGCCGTGCGGGTTTGACTCCCATCCCTCTAGCAAAGGTGTTTGCCGAGAGGTACCACTCCTTATTGGTGATCAGCAATTGACGACAGACTGCTTCACGATTCCCTTGGGTGGCTTTGACATTGTTCTTGACTAGGACCGATTCTTTGGGATTTTTATCGTCTCACGATGTCATTCCACCGTGGCTATGTACGTGTGTGACTTGGACCGGCAGAAAATCTGCATGGTCCGCGGCTGCCTGCTTCTGTCTGCACCTGACTAAACAAATTTGATGGCTGTCATGCTTACAGAATTTGAGGATCTGTTCACAACTCCTTCCTCTTTGCCGCCAGCCCGTGCCAACGATTGTCGGATCCGCTGCCGGCCTGATGCACTTCTGGTCGCTGTTAGGCCATACCGCTATCCTCAACTTCAGAAGGACGAGATTGAGCGACAATGCGCGGACAGAGAATTATTCATCCAAGTGACTTGGCATTTTCCTCTCCCGTTATCCTTGTTGACGAAACCAGATGATACTTGGTGCTTCTGCATTGATTTTCGTGCCCTCCATGAACAAACATTCAAAGATAAGTTCTATATTCCTGTGGTTGAGGAGATTCTTGATAAATTGCATGGGGCACACTTCTTCATCAAGTTGGATTTATGTTCAGGGTATCACCAGGTGCGCATGCATCTAGAGGATGTCGCCAAAACAGGTTTTCGCACCCATAACGGACGCTATGTATTTTTTAGTGATGTCATTTGGTCTCACCAATGCCCCTGCCACATTTCAAGCCCTGATGAATGAAATCCTTCGACCATTCCTTCGCCGCTTCGTCCTTGTGTTCTTTGATGATATTTTGGTTTATAGCTCATCATGGTCGGAGCATCTTCGCCATCTTCGCCTTGTGTTTCAGGTTATGCGGGCGAATACATTGTTCCTCAAGAAGTCCAAGTGAACTTTTTGGTGCTTCTTCGGTGGCTTATCTTGGCCATGTCGTCTCGGCCAACGGCGTGGCCATGGATGACGATAAGGTTTGTGCACTAAAAGATTGGCCGACCCCACACTCTGCCTTGCGGGGAATTTTGGGGTTACTACCGCAAGTTCATTAAAGACTTCGTCGTCATTGCTGCACCACTCACCAAGATATTGATGGAGGGATTTCGTTGGTGTGACGAGGCAGTGGCGCTTTCTAGAACCTTAAGCAGGCCCTATGTTCAACCCCTGTTCTACAAATGCCAGATTTCACCTCTCGTTTCATTGTCGAATGTGATGCTTCCGGTTCTGGATTTGACGTTGTTCTTCATCAAGGTGACCGGCCATAGGCTTTCTGTAGCCGCTCTATTGCTCAACGCCAAGCCAAGCTTGCTGCATATGAAGGTGAACTTATAGGTTTAGTCCAAGCGGTACGACATTGGGGACCATATCTATGGGGTAGACCATTCACTGTTCGTACAGATCACTACAGCCTGAAGTTCAACTTAGATCAACGCCTATCTACAATTCCACAACATCAATGGGTGAGCAAGTTATTCGGTTACGATTTTACAGTGGAGTACCGTCCGCAGATGCTCTTTCTCGGCGTGACTCCAATGACCCTGTTATGTCCTCTTGTGTCATCTCCACGCGCCACACTTTGCACTTTTTGATGATTTGCGTGCTGAGATTTCAGGTTCAGCAGATCTGTCCGCACTGCTCAATCGCATACTTTCTGGAGAACTGGGTTCGACTTGGTCCTGTTGTGATGTCCTGATTTTGCATGGTCGTCGTGTGCATGTGTTGCCGTCCTCTTCGTTGTTTCTGTTCTGGAACATGTACATGCTGCTCATGAAGGATAGCAGAAAGCCCTCCATCGGTTACTTGTCACCTTTCATATTCTCGGTGACCGTGCGTTGGTTCACACTCCGGTGCCAGAGTGTGTTGTGTGTCAACGTAACAAGAATGAAACTCTTCAACTGCTGCTGGTGCCCTCTACAATTTCGTCACATATTTCCATCATTGTATTGAGGCTCTTCCTCGAGTGCATGGCAAGTCAGTGATTCGTTCGGTCGTAGATCGTTTCTTTAAATACGCCCATTTTATTCCATTGGCTCATCCATACACTGCTATCTCCATTGCTTGTGCATTCTTTGATGGCATCATACGGCTTCATGGCCTTCTGCAGTCTACCTTCTTCCAATGCCGGTAACTCCTCGCCGGCGAGTAGCCGGACCTGCCGCTCCTCCAGGTCACGGAATAGCCTTGAGCAGTAAGGGCTCTTCCATGTTTATGTTCTCATTGTAATTGTAAATCAACTGGAGAGGTCCGTCATCCATGTTGCGCCAAGAGATCTGTGGAAGTAAAACAAACTGCTCATTAATATTTTAACGGTAATTTTGTTTCTAATATGAAAATTCAGCAACGCTTCAAAAAATTGGAAAATTTTAAAATTAGCACAGATATATGTCCCTATAAACAAAAAATTACCTATACTCTAGAGGATTGGAGACATGCTTGTTGACATCGTCTTGAAAGCTAGCTCATTATTTTTAAGCGGCTTTTTGTTGGTTCAGTAGATTGAAGAGAGAGGAGTATATGATGATGGTAGACACCTAAATGTTACTGTAGCATAAAGTAATTCTGCACTGCGAGTGAAATGCCATGAATGAATAGTTGCGGAAGTCAATTGTGTTTGTATGCCTCCCTTTTTTCTTCCTATTCTGCACTTTCTGTTAAGATGGACCACCTCTAAATAAACGATTGCCAGACTCTTCTGACATGCCAGTTTATATGAATGTAATGGCATGGTTGTTTTTCAGGTGAAGCACAACGGATCAGGCAACGCAGGGGCAGGATATTTGCACTTCCCGAGGAGCCAGAGGTTGCTCGTGTTTGGCTTCCAAAGTATAACTCACCTGGATTGGCCATGGCTAGGGCATTTGGCGACTTCTGTCTAAAGGAGTATGGTCTAATTTCTATGCCAGAAGTCTCCTGCCACCCTATCACAGAAAAGGATGAATTCATTGTGCTGGCGACCGATGGGGTGAGCAGATGTTGAGTTATTATTTCCTTCAAATTTCTAAATTTGTGCTACAAGATATACTTGTCTAACTTGTTTTCTTGTTGCAGGTGTGGGATGTGCTTTCAAACACCGAAGTTGTCAGCATCATCAGCAGAGCCCCTTCTCGGGCTTCTGCAGCACGTTTCCTAGTTGAATCAGCTAATCGTGCCTGGCGTAATAGGTACCCTACTTCTAAAACCGATGACTGTGCTGTTGTCTGTCTCTTCCTGAATATACATGAAGCAAATGAAACATCCAGTTCTACAGCCAACAATTTGGCAAATGTTGTAGAAGTTAGTGGTGATAAGCACTCAACAATTGTCCAGCTTAGCACTGGAGTATCCGCTGAGGTAGTTACTGCAATGGTGAAAGATACAGATAAGCTGTCTGTTGTGGATACAGTTGCAAAGCCAGTTACTATCTCAGGTTTGAGGAACGATGATTCAGGCGCAATGCAAAGCATCATGTGAGCTTGCATGCTGCCTGAGATTGGACATTTGTTGGAAGATTCGTGGTGTGTCCACCGTGCGCTCCCGTTCATCATTCTGAGACTGATGCCTGTTTTTATGAGCGCGTGGGAATTTGCTGCTTGCTATTTTTCTACATGCAAGTGTGAGTAGGATATTAAGTAATTGCCTCTTGTAAAGTACCGCGTCAGTTTTAGTGTGACCTTCCGTATTTCTTTGTAATAATTTGTTCTTGTCATTGTTGGGCTGATAATAATCATAGTAGCCCTATAGGAATAAACCTTTGGGGGACAGCGTTTTGGGACACGGGTGCAGATGAGCCTGTTATCAGCTCATTGAATCGTTGGAACATGTGCCATTGTTTTTGGAAGCTCACATACGGTGTGCGAGATAATAGCATACAACCACCACATTTGTGCCTAAATTTCGAAAAACCACCACTTTACATTTATTTCACCAAAATCCACCACTATTGCGCAGGTTTTTTGCAATTCGCGCTAAACGTCGATTTGAAGCCGATTGACGCTGGAACTGACACGCGGGGCCCACCAGGAGGTGCTGACGTGGAAGCGGGGGGAGACGACCGTGAGCTTCCGTAGTTATACAGTCCATAAATTAACAAAAACCTATGCATAAACTAGCATTATAATCCAGTACAGATAGCACTTACATTGACGGTATGCATGAACTAGCATTTTAATCCAGCCACACTACATTGCATAAACTAGCATTATAAACAGGGAAAGTAACCTAACAGTAGCTTTCCATTAACAGAGTAATACCCTCACACTAACCTAACAGTAGCTTTACACTAACATTAACAGAGTAATACACTAACAGTAGCTTTATACTAACATTAACAGAGTTATACACTGACACTACCTACAGAAGCGAGCTTTGAACTTACATTTGCAACTGAGCACATATGGAATCGCCTGCCAGTGTCAGACCCACCAAATGCCACACACCTTTGTGGCATGAGCTTGTGCCCGCGGCACACCTCGGTGCAACCCACAGCTAGACCTTTGAAATTGGGGTCTTCGATCGTATCAGGCGCATAGTCAGCCTCCACGACGTCCTATACAAGCACAAAATCGAATGAATCTTCAAATCAGCCAACAAATCGAAGCAAAATCGAAAACCCCCAAATCGAGAGAGCCAAACCCTAAGCCTAACCCTAGAAATTGGAGAAACTTACCGATAGCACGTCTGTCTCCGACCACTCCTCGTCCCAGCTTGGCATTGCGGCCGCGAACGACGAGGAAGAACGGGCGGCGGCGGCACCAGCTTATTCGCGGGAGAGAGGGACAGACTGAGCGGGGAAGAGAGCGAGCGGTGCAGTAACGATTAACAACCCGCGTCTGACTAGTGGGCCCCGCACACGGACGTTAACGGCAGCTCACGGTCGTCTCCCCCCCGCTTCCACGTTAGCACCTCCTGGTGGGCCCCGCGTGTCAGTTCCAGCGTCAATCGGCTTCAAATCGACGTTTAGCGCGAATTGCAAAAAACCTGCGCAATAGTGGTGGATTTTGGTGAAATAAATGTAAAGTGGTGGTTTTCTGAAATTTAGGCACAAATGTGGTGGTTTTATGCTATTATCTCACAGTGCGCTAGTCTTTACTATTACCTCTCACTCCCATCGTCTGCTGGTTCGTCCGCTCGCAGCCTCGCACTAGCGCCTAGACCAGTCCGCTCTCCATGCTAGTTCGTCCGCTCGCAGCCTCGCACTAGCGCCTAGCCCGTGATGCTTCGTCCGGCCTAGTAAAAGCAGCAGATCTGGTGGTCACACTCTCGCTCACAACGCCTCTCTCTTCCATCCTTAGAGCATCTCCAACTGTCACTCTAAAGTGCGGCGGAGCGTCATTTTTGGCACGGGAGGCCAAAATCAGCGTTCCACGACCAATACACGCGCGCCCCAAAACATATCCAGCACGCGGGGGATTTCTGTAACATCCCCATGTTTATGTTAAGGGGCAATTAGTGTTGCTCATGTCATTCATGCATTAAATAATTCTTGAATCATTTTTGAAATTTGAATAGAGAAAAATCCACAAAAACCACTTATGGTTTCCAAAACTTTGAACTGAAAATAATCTCAATTTCACCAAAGGAGGATATGGTGAGATGGCATTTTTAATAAGGTTTCCAAAAAATATTTTGGTAAATTTTTATGAGTTTATTTAGGCCCCTGAACTTTCAAACTAAGTTCTGTTTTATTAAAGAAAATGACCTCTTTGTAATTCTCCAGAATCCAGGGTTTTCTAAAAATTCTCTTTTTTTTTCCTCCTCCGGCTAGAAGGATGCAGGCAGCTCCGTGGCAGCGCCGTCGTTGCCGCTGCCACCTCCTCTATGGCTATCTTGGTTACAGGGATAAACCCCAAGAGATCGTTGCCGTGGTCCTCTTTTCCCTCTCCTCGGCCTCGTTCACTCCCTTCCTCCCTCTCTTTTCTCCGCCGCGCGTAGAAAATCTAGTGGACGGGCTGCCGCTTTTCGCCGTCAACTCCGACCATCTCGGGATGATTTTGGATCACCTCGATCTTCACCTCGGCCTCCTCTACCTCCTCGTTGAGCTACGCGAGCTGGGACGTTGAGGGCCACACGGATCGACGAATCCTTCCTGAGCTCCGGCCGCCGTCCTCTCCGCGCGTCGCCATGGATTCCGGCGACCTCGCGCCTCGCTGACCCTCCCATCGCGCTCCTGATGAGCTTCTCAACCCAGTGGTGGTCTCGGATTATTTTTCTGCATCCGATTGCATCGTCGACGTCGTGGACTTCCGCCGGTCGCCGTCGGACATGGATGCCGGCACTGCTCCGGCAACCTTTTCCGGGCGGCGCCGCCACCGTTCGGTTGCCCTTGTTCCCCTCTTTCCTATGGTACACGCCGTTGACACTGGCGCGGGCTCGACGACCACAACCCATCAGTTACGGCCAGGGCATGACGTCACCGTGGGGTCGGCCTGCCAGCTTTCTATTTTTTAGGAAATATTTAGAAAAAGAAAAACATCTGACACGTGGGCCCTCCCTTTTATTAATTTCAGAAAAAAGATTTAATCTTGCTAAATCAATAACTTTATTTTCTGTTTATCAGAAAATTATGGAAATATTCAGAAAAAATAAACTCTACATTTTTATGTCATTTTCAAACATGTTTGATAAAGTTTAAAATTTATGAATTATTTGAATTTGAATTAATTTATTGAAAAATGGAGAAAATAAGTTTTTATTCAATAAATTTAGAAAATTACAAGTTATATATATATATATATATATATATATCAAAATGCTTAGAAAGAGAAATACAACCTATTTACAATATTTTCAAACCTATCTGAGCATTTAAAATTTGACACACTTTCAGAATCGCCCGAAGTGCCCTCTGAGGTCTATTTCGGGGTTAATTTCACTAAAATTGCATAACTGCCATGTGAACCCTAGCAACCCATCGAACATGTTTAGGTATTTACCAAAGTGCATTAACTTGCTCATGCATACATATTATGCATTGCATCAATGCCATGTGTTGATTGTTCCCTTTTTGGTATTTGCTTCTTATCTGTAAAATGTGACCCCGAAGAGAAGGGCAATAATGCCAATTGACGAATATTTGATCTTAACCGAAAAGTCAAGGACTTACTCCTCAAGCCGTTACCTGGTTTTCTTGAAGCAAGGCAAGCATAACCTCTTATATGCTTATATACGTTTTTCAACGACTTTTGATTCTCGTACTTTGCATTCGGTTCCAAAGTATTTTGTGTCAGTAGATAGTGTTCTCCTGTACTCTGCATAGCCTAAATATCCTAATCCACTTCTCCTAGCCACCTATATTTGCTTGTGCGCATCGCCAGAGTCTTATATCTGCTATGCTTAGTTGTATATACTTGCTTAGCTCTGACCCATCCGGTTGATGAATCAGGGTTGCGAATGAACCTCGTATGATATGATGACGTGGAAAGACGAGCTATGTGTGTTTAATCTGACTAAGACTTAGATGGGAGGCCACTTGGGAAGTGGTTGTTGGTACTATACTTGCCAACCCTAGGATTAAGGTCTCGGGTGGAAGCCCAGACTGAGCGTGCAACCACACACACGGGGTTTAAGTAACCGCGCTTGTCGAGGATGTCTGGAAAGGGGTATCTACCGACATCTAGAAGCTGGACCTGAAGGGCAGGACCAAAGAGTGAGGCCCATAAGGCCCGAAGCACAGGACTGCATCCGGATTTGCGGCCTTGAAGCCCATCCGCACCCTTAGGGGGTGGATGATCATAGATTGTTAGGGTTTAGCTGATAGACGGTTTGTGTTCCTGTATGCCCCGATCCGGCTGCCTAGATAAAGCAGGACGGGAGAAACCCTAAGGCAGATTCGAGTCATACAACTAATCTTCCCTAGGTAATTGTAATCTCTGTTCGACATCGCCGTGATAGTTGATTTTGCAGGAAGTAGGGAGCCTCTCCGACTAACCTGAACCTGGGTAAACTCCGTGTCTTCGCCCCAAAGCGCTTCCCCACGTTTTCCTTCCCCACGGTTTACCCTAGTGAGATGGCTACCCCTTCTAGGAAACCTGATCCTAGAACACGTTATTTGGTGCCCACCTTGGGGCCATCTACGTGCGGGGTGATCTTCAAGGCAAGACTCCTGGACGGCGTTAGCAGAACGATTTCCATCGGCAGCGCCATCCCGGGACCAGGCGGCAGCTACTTCTTCAACTATAGTACGGTAACACCGGCTCGGGACCACATCATCTGTTCGTACGTCGTCCTGGTCGGCACCGCCAATATCTTCGTCGGCCTAACAGTGGAGGCAATGGGATTCCGCGGCGGAAGCAGGTTTCTCGCTCCCACCGCCCACCCAATGACGGAAGGTAACATAAACACACCCAACTCATGTATATTTGAAAATCAATCTCCATTAGCAAAAAATAGATCTATGTTTGTTGGTATGGTGCAAGCTGAGCCTCTCAAGGAAAACTCAGAGCCCAAATCCATCTTGGCCGCCATTGACGACAAGGTAGACTCAGAAGTCGGAACTGATTTCGATGAAGACGGCAATGGCCTTGCTGAAAAAGTGCGGAGGGCCACTAGAGTATCCAATAGTGTCTATATGACGGATTCAACCAAGCCAACGGTGGAGGAAGAACAAGTGCTTCCTACGGAGGTACAAGCCCTCGAAAAGCCGGCCCCTGAATTTCCCAACGGCAAAGGCCAAAAACCGCCCTCTGAGGAACCGTTGTTCCGGAAGGTGAAGTCCAAATCACCACTGCCCCCGCCAAGAAAGCCAGATCCGCCAAAGCGGACAACGGTGGCAGTTCCCAGGAGGATGGATCTCCAGGATAAGCCATTCGACATTGGCGGGCCTAGTGGAACAAAAGACGATGATGGGAAGAAAAAACCCCACCACCTGTGAAGATAAGCGACGAATACGATGAGTATGCTTTGCTACGTACTCTAGTTGATCCCACGGAACCCCCGCGGTTCCTGGAAGCCAGAAGACAACTGTTGGCAAAACAGACTAATTACCTGGAACGCAAGCGCAGAGAACTGAAAAGCGCGCAAGAGGCGATTGACGAATGGATGGATCCTAGACCTGTCGGGTGAGCCTACCCGGTCCAAGGCCCAAGACCCAAGCTCTAAGAGAGACGCTGTGGACAGTTCTAGAAGGCCCAATCAAGGCCCACCCGCAAAGCCTTGCGGGTTAAGAAAGGAAACCTGTAACCGACTTTAGGTTAGGGTTTGTATCCCCCTCGGAGACGGTTTGAGACCTGGCTACCTATATAAAGCCAGGATAACCATCGAGAGGGGGACCAAGCAATACCACACCACCTAAGCCTTAAGATTGAGATCTACTCTCGACTTGAGCACCCCCACTGTAACCGATCTATTGTGCTAATACAGATCGACAAAAGCAGGAGTAAGGGTTTTACCTCTACGAGGGCCCCAAACTTGGGTAAATCTTGCCCCTGTTAGCCGATGATTGTCACCAGCGCCTACTCGTTCTCTTACTCAAAATCCTATCGGTTCACCCGAGGGACTTGCTGAGATGCATATTCGACAATTGGCGTCGTCTGTGAGAACGGCGGGCGCTGGATCTGCGGCATCTTCGGCCTCATCGTCGCCAAAATTCAGCTGGAGCCCCAGAACTTCGACTCCAACCAATCTGATCCGAATCGGGTCAGTAATCGTCGCGCCCCACTCGCCGGAATCGCGCCCGGCGTTCAACAACCTAGAGAAAAGCGTCACCCTGACGTTCGGAGCTTCAAATTCTACACCAACAAAGAGGGGATCACGCGCTTACCCGAAAAAACCAATCTCGAAGGATCGGAGTCTGAATCGGTCTCAAAACCTGAAGCTGTCGACACGCTACTTAACTACGCGAGTCGCGACCTAGCGAAAAGCGGCGAGTCCATCCGCCCGAACACTCGCAACTTCGACACCATCTCCGCGTAAGAACCTTCTCGGGTTGGGGAAGCTCTCCAATCCACGCCTAGGACTCACGGGCCATATCTGGCTCAAGTATGCATGGCAGGATCAACTGACCCACCCGAAGAGACGGAAGAAAGCGCAAGGGAACGCGAGCACATTAATGTGTCGCGAGCAGCCTGGCTCAAGGCAAAAGCGGCCGTGCACTCATCCAAGCCAATTGAAGAAGGAGCCCCTCAGGAAGAGCTAAGCGCATACCACTACCATCTAGTGAAAGCGGCGACATTAATCAAAGAAGCTCGCAAAGATCTGGCCGAGCGGAGAAAACTGGCGGATGAATCAAGCCAGCGCCGTGCAACACTCTCCAAAACGCACTCGATGGGGGAACCAACCCGCGAGAAAAAGACACGTCTCAAAGACCGCGACAATGGATGACGAATCCCTGACCGGGATCAGTAGGTCACTCGAAGCCTCTCTTATGCGCGTCAACAAAGACGACAACGTATACCTGATGACTCCAGCAGCCGCAATCTTGGCTGCAACCACTTATCTGCAGAAAAACCAACCAGGGGAGAACGACCCCCGCGCGGAGCAATACAGGCAAGTCCAGAAAGGGTTAGGCATGGCAGCCGCAAGACTTGCCGCCTATGATCGCAAAAAAGCGACTGCACCAAAAGACAAAGAAGCACCCTGCGGACATAGGAGTACATCACCTAGGAAGGAGAAGTCACCTCGTCGCGCGCGAGAAAAAGAAGCTCGACGGCGCGGAGATAGCCCGAGTAGCAGCGATGATAGTCCGAGGGGTCGAGATCGCAGCCGCGACATCACAACAGCCGCTCGCGACACCGCAGCAAGGAGCCGTGGAAAGACGTCAATCGCGACGAGCCTAGGTACAACGCGCGATCAGACATCGCTCAGCACAAAGTCGACAAGGCTCGAGCGGCCAGGAACCGCGCGCGTTCCCCATCTACCTCTTCCGATGAACAGGCCTGCGGCGCGTTATGCTTTAATCGCGACATCCGCGAAGCGCCATTGCCCAGGAGGTTTAAGCTCACTACAGAGGTGCCAAAATACGACGGTTCGCTGGAGCCGCAGTCCTGGCTGTCAGATTACCTCACGGCAATAAAATTCCAACGTGGGAACAAGACCACAGCTATGAAGTACCTTAACCTACATCTCGTGGGCGCTGCGCGCAGCAGGCTCGAAGGAAGACCGAAGGTGTGCTACGGGTCATGGGACGATCTAACCTTCGACTTCCGCAAGAATTTCCAAGCGACATATAAGAGACCTGCGACCATCGAGGAGCTGCGAGCTTGCAAGCAGAAAAGTGGCGAGTCTACTCGCGAATACATCCAGCGATGGACCACACTTAGGAATACGGCAGGAAATATATCGGAGGAAGTTGCAGTCGAAGCTTTTGCCAAAGGATCTCCGCGAACCACCTTCCGAGAAGAACTGGGACGGGCCGCACCCAAAACCATTGGAGAACTGATGGCTATAGCCGACAGATGGGCCAACCGCGAAGACTCGGTGCGCAACGAGAAAGCATATTCACCAGCACCTGAGGACGACCGCCATGGTCGAAAGAAAAGGAGAAAGCATTACGATCACGATGATCGGGAAGAACTAGTGGCGGCAGAATTCACAAGAAATCGCGATAGCGGACATCGTGGAAATCGTGAATGGAAGCCGAAGCCTGAGGATAAAACTCCCGAGGAGGACCTCGATGGTTACTGCACGCTACATCTATTTACAGATAAACGCTCTGGCAAAACTAAGGCAACACAACTTCTCAAGGATTGCCGAAAGTTCCTTGACATACACGAGGCCTTCTCGAAGAAAAACAGAGCGACAGTCAATCAGGGCTACCCGTAGCTACCGGGAGGAGGCACCCAAGGATTCCACCCGCCGCAAGCCCTACCTCCACCAGGAAACCAAAACACGGTGCTAGCCGCACTACCAGCGCCGCCCGCCGCAAACCAACAAGCCAATGGGTACCCGAACCCAGAAGGACTTCTAGGGATGATACAGAAAGTTTGCCCGTCCCGCAGGGCCCAGAAAACAAACACTCGACAAGTATTCATGGCCGTCCAGGCCCCGCCGTCCAAACCCGAGTATCTGAAGATGGCCGACCAGCCGATAATCTTCTCCAAGGAGGACCATCCCCCCGAGTCTATCGACCAGGGCACGCCGCACTCGTCATCCAGGCGGAGATAGGCAACTACGAACTTGCCCGAGTGTTCATGGACGGAGGCAGCGGGATCAACATCATTTACGCGGACACACTCCGCAGGATGAACAGGAACCTAGACGGACTCGCAGAATCAGAGACATCTTTTCACGGGATAGTACCAGGGAAGGCAGTCCGCCCACTCGGAACAATCAACTTGGAGGTGGTGCTCGGAGACCGAAGCAATTACAGACGAGAATTACTCGACTTCGAAGTAGTCGACTGGCCCTCACAGTACCACGCTATTCTTGGCCGAACAACATTCGCCAGATTCATGGCAGTGCCACACTACGCCTACCTGAAGCTCAAGCTACCTGGGGAACATGGCACCATCACCATCGACGGTGATTTCCAAAAATCCAATAAATGCGACATCGAGTTCAACGAGATCGCCAAATCCTTCGGAATGCAGGAGGAGCTGGAAGAGATAGCAAAAACCACGGATCACTCCGTGATGCCTCTCACAAAAAGAACGCCCCAGAGCTCGATTTCAGCGCAAACAGCGGCACTCGAAAACATCAAGTGCACCCGACGGAGCCTACGAAGACGGCGATGGTGACCACCACCCTCTCGCCAGCATAGGAAGATGCGCTCGTCGAACTCCTCCGTGAGTACTGGGAATTTTTTTCCCGGCAGCCTTCAGATATGCCAGGGATACCCAGGGAGTTCGCCGAGCACTCACTTGAAGTTTACAAAGACGCCAAGCCTACCAAGCAGACAACCCGACGGTTTTCAGAGCCAAAGCAAAAAGCACTTGGAGAAGAAGTGAATATATTACTCGCCGCGAAGTTCATCCGCGAGATAAAGATCTCCACCTGGTTAGCAAACCCGGTGCTGGTCCCGAAGAAAAATACTGACATCCTTCGCGTGTGCATCGACTACACGTCGTTGAACAAACACTGCCCCAAGGATAACTTCCCACTACCACGGATCAACCAGATCGTGGACTCCACAGCAGGCTGCCAGCGCCTCTCCTTCTTGGACGCCTACTCGGGCTATAATCAGATCTGGATGAAAAAGGAGGAGGAGGAGAAGACAGCGTTTATCACACCTCACAGTGTCTACTGCTACACAACAATGCCCTTCGGGCTAAAGAACGCAGTCGCAACATATCACCGCTGCATGCAAAAATACCTCACCAAGCTCATTGGCAAGAATGTACAAGTGTATGTTGACGACATCGTCATCAAAACTCGAGTGGAGGACACGCTCCTCGACGACATCAGAGAAACATTCGATGCTCTGAACGCATAGAGGATCAAGCTCAACCTGACCAAGTGCGTCTTTGGCGTCCCTGCAGGACAACTTCTCGGGTACCTGGTGTCTGCTCGAGGAATTGAAGCCAACCCGGAGAAAATTCAAGCGATCCTGACAATGAAGGAGCCAACCAATCTACGCAGTGTGCAGCAGCTCGCAGGACGACTAGCCGCCCTGAGCAGATTCATTGCGAGGCTACGCGAGCAAGCACTTCCCTTGTACAAGCTAATGAAGAAAACAGATAAGTTCGAGTGGACACCCGAAGTACAAAAAGCATTCGTGGACCTAAAGCGATCACTGCAGAGTAGGCGTATTCTGGCAACGCCACAAGAACGGGAGCCACTGTACTTATACCTAGCCGCAACAAATCAAGTCATCAGCACTGCAATCGTGGTCGAGTGGCCGGAGGATGGCAAGACGTATAGCGTCCAAATACCAATATATAACATTAGCGAGGTGCTTTCGCCGTGCAAACAACGATACCCTCATTATCATAAGCTCGCGTACGGCGTGATACTTACAGCTCGAAAACTCAAGCACTACTTCCAAGAACATACCGTCACGGTGCTAAACGACGCGTCACTCGGTACTATCATGAACAATCCCATGGCATCCAGAAGAATTGCAAAGTGGATTATCGAGCTCGGCGCCTGCGACATCATATATGCAGGGCGCAAATCTGTGAAATCACAAGTACTCGTGGAATTCTTGAGCGAGTGGACAGAACTGCAGACACCAGGACCACCAGAATACACGAACAATTGGATAATGTACTTCGACGGGCCGAAGAGGAACGAAGGAGCTGGAGCCGGGGTCGTCCTCATATCCCCCAGAGGAGACAAATTGCAGTACGTCCTGCGGTTGGATTTCCCACCCGACGACCCGGCATCCAACAACGACGCAGAATACGAAGCCCTCCTTCATGGCATGAAAATGGCGATTGCCTGCG
Source organism: Alopecurus myosuroides (assembly GCA_028641055.1). Lineage (NCBI taxonomy): Eukaryota > Viridiplantae > Streptophyta > Magnoliopsida > Poales > Poaceae > Alopecurus > Alopecurus myosuroides. The sequence goes on along the minus strand of CM054060.1, from coordinate 190,413,379 downwards.
GAGCCACCCGACTGATGATCTATGATGGTTCAAACCTCATCGTGCAGCAGACGATGAAAGAATGCGACGCTATCGCAGATAACATGGTCGCCTATCGGGATATGTGTAATCTGCTCGAAGGAAGTTTCAAAGGGTGCGAACTAAAGAACATTGCACGATCCAGCAACGAGGAACAAGATAAACTGACAACATGGGGTCTACAAGCACACCCATGTCACCGGGAATATACTTCAAGCGGATGATCAAGCGTTCAGTCAAGGTCAGAAAGCCAGCAGGAACACCCGCAACATTGGAGACGGATGTCAGCCTGCAAATCGCTGTTATCGAGCTCAGCCACAATATCTGAAGGCAAGTTTTTCTGTTCGAGCCAGTCTGGACGCAGAAATACCTCGACTACTTGTCCAACAAGAAGCTCCCAGCAGATGTTTGTGAGACCCAACAAATAGTACAACGCAACAAAACCTTTCGGGTGCTCAACGGAGAGCTATACAAACAGAGCATATCAGGAATATTGCAGAGATGCATAGCACCCAAGGATGGCAAGGAGCTGCTATGAGACATACACCAAGGAGATTGCGGACACCACGCAAGCTGGACGGCAATCGTGGGCAAAGCCTTCCGAGCAGGATTCTACTGGCTCACGGCGGCCAGAGACGCAAAGGACCTAGTCGACAAATGCAATGCTTGCCAAAGATTCGCGCCCAGGCCACACGCCCCTTCTACGGAACTACACATGATCCCCATCGCCTGGCCCTTTGCACAATGAGGGCTAGATATGGTAGGGCCGCTACGCAAGTCGACGCCCGGAGGATATACGCACCTGCTCGTAGCAGTTGATAAATTCACGAAGTGGATCGAGGCTATGCCAGTCACCTCCGCCAGCGCCCAATGCGCCGTGAAATTCCTCGACTCCATTGTGTGCACATTTGGCATACCACACAACATCATCACCGACAACGACAGCAACTTCACAGCGAAGGAAACATAAAAATTCTGCGAGAAAAAAGGAATCACCCTCAGCTTCGCCTCAGTGGCTCACCCGCAAACTAACGGTCAAGTCGAGCGATCCAACGGACTAGTCTCAGCTGGCCTAAATAAGGGGCTACTCGATCGCCTAAACCCAGCAACAGAGCACTGGGCAGAGGAGTTACCCTCAGTACTGTGGAGCCTTTGCACAACACCAAATAGGTCAACAAGCTATACGCCATTTTTCATGGTCTACGGAGCCGAGGCCGTCCTACCCGAAGACGTCAAATTCAGCGCTCCCCGAGTTGTCGCGTACAACGAAGAAACTTCGAACAAAGCACTCGCAGAAGACGTGGACGCACTCGATGAAATTCGCGACATTGCACTCGCAAGATCGGCGGTATACCAGCAATCACTGCGCAATTACCACAGTCATCGCATACGCCACAGATCTTTCGTGGTAGGCGACCTGGTGCTGCGGCTCAAGCAAAAGGAAGGACACAAACTCGAGCCACCATGGGAAGGACCCTTCATAGTACACGAAGTTATCCTAGGCGGCGCGTATCGACTGAAGAACCCGGAGACTGGTGGCATTTACTCCAATCCATGGAATGTTGCGCATCTCCGCAAGTTCTATCCTTAGGATTATCCTATTCGCAAAAAATATGGCTATACTAGCCATTTTGTAGCTCGAGGAAATACATGGCTTCTCAGCCATATCAATAAAAACACATGGTTTTTCAACCATAGCTATTCACGTTTCTTTATTTTACATGCTAAAACAACAGGTATACACCCCAAACGCACGGGGGCTACGCCTAACTAAGCATTAGATGAAAATTTACAAATACAAGGTACAATCAAGGTTCACACCTTATAAAACACCTTACAAAATCTCGAGTGAACTATACAAGGTAACATGATATCTACATCCTACGATTACACCTGACGGTGAGCGGTCTTTTCAGCCAACACTTGGTCTATCTCCTCCGAGGTCAGTCGAATAATCCGCTCCGCTGCGGGTTGGACGACCGCGTAGTGAGGAGAAAAGTCAATCAGAGAATTGGGAAGTCGCGCCACCGAGTTAAAGTTGATCTCGGGATGCCACACCCAAACAAAGGCGAGTGCTACCTGCGCCCCACAGAAAAGCTATTGGCGAATGCACTCCCGAACCTCCCCCTACTCGACTAAAGACCCTTATCAAACCGCTCCATCCTTATGGAACGGTACCCAATGGATAAAATGTCCGATGCACAGCAGAAAGAGCCTCGCGACAGGACTCCAGAAGAACTTTCGCCTGGTTCGCCCGATACTTCAAAGTGGCCAAGACGAATCCTCGATTGCGGTCTTACTAAAAATTGGCTGCATGTGGTATGGATCTACCCGCCTCATAAGAAATGTGAGTATCCACCCAGTAAGTCTCGCAAGGACCGTCGGGTTCAACAACTGCAAAATTCAGCACATACGTCAAAACAAAAAGAAGGAAGCAAGCAGTCAAACACTCGGGGGCTTGCAGGATTATAAAGCATATCCTTCGCAACGACCGCCAGCTCCGCCATCACAAAAGTTTCACGCTCAGCTGCAAGTCTCTCTTTTTACTTGGCGACATCGGCCACGCCCCGCAACGCTTTCAGCTTGCGCTCGCCATCCGCAACGCGATCTGTGGGCGCGCACGGAGGGCTCGGGCCACTGGGCTGTGGCTGCGTTGCTTGTTCAGATACAAGCGCAGCTGGTTTTCACCTAAAAGGCAGGGCCTTTGCCAACTCTGACGAAACTGAACTTGGGTTCAGTTCGACGGCGAGGCTGCCAGCGCTGGGCACGGCCGGCCTCCCAACGGCGTGCGTGCGTGCGCGGGGGAGGGCAGCGAGGATGTCTAGGACGAGCTGCTGCTCACCTTGGGGTTGATGGCGCGGCAGATTGGCTTGGAGGAGACGACATGGACCGGAAGGAAAAGAAGACGACGACGCTCTGGAGGTGCTCCTCGCGGACGGACGCCGAGTAGTCGACGATGGCGCCGCGCGCCTGTGCAGTCCCGGGTTCGTCTCCGGCTTGGATATGGAAGAGGACGTCCACGCGCAGCTCCTGGTGCAAAGGATGGAGACGGAGCTACGGTGACGATCTTGACGATGAGGTACACGCTGCCGGGGGTACGTGATAAAGAGGACGGCGATCTTGGCGGGCATCCGAGGTAGCTCCAGCTCTACCTCCGCGCCAGGAAGGAGAGGGTGTCACTGCACATCTCTAGGACATGGCCTCGGCCCTCGGCGAGGCTCAAGGTGACGGCGCCATCCTCGTGGCCAAACAGAGAGGAGCTCGGGGCGAGCTCGAGTTTGGGGGGTAGAGGAAGGGACCGGCGGCGCTAGGGAAGGGAACCGGAGCAGTAGGGCTAGGGCAACCTCCTAGGAATGATATATAGGCGGGATATGCGCCGGATGGCCGTCCCATCGGCCTCAGGTCGACGTGGCTCCACTGGATGCGTTGCCGTACAGAGGAGGAAGAAGGTGCGCATCTCCTGGGGCTAGATGGGTTGAACTGCGTTTGGCCTGGCTGCTGGGTTGGTGGGATGGGCCTCCAAACGGCCTGCCTCCCCCAGCAGGTTCTCTTCTTATTTTTTTGTTCTGTTTCTTTTTTTTTGGTAGAAAGGAGAGAAGAAAAGAATTAGAAGGTTTTAGGGTTTTATAAATTTTTTGAAAACAATTTTATTGCATTGAGCATATTGAATGCCCAAGTGCACCAAGTTTTGTTTTACCAAAATTCAAAATTTTGTTAAACTTTGAATTTGAATTTGAAATTCAAGATATGTCTTTGTTTTAGTAAAAAGGGATTCTTATAATCCAAACCATTTTTTAAATTCCAATTCAATTTTTATTGAAAACCATTTGAGTTTGAAAACACAGGTGCATTGTTTGAAAATTTTAAATTGATTTGATTTTTTTTTTGTTTTTTTTGACTTGGTTTGTAAACAAAGGTGCAAATGATGCATGTGATGCAATGCCATGAGAAAGAAAAGCAAACAATTCTAGCTGGGGGAAAATCCCCCGGGTGTTACAGACGACACTACTAACAAGGGATTGCGCCCTCGCAATCCACCCACTAACCCGGGAGGGGAAAGAAGTTCGACTATCGATTCTTCATGCTTCCAGTTGATCTCCTCGACACCACTAACAAGGGATTCTCGACACCACTAACAGGATATTCTTGCTCGGAGTGACGACGATGTAGTTCCGTCGAGAAATCTTCCGAAGATCGAACCTATTAGGTTAAAAGCTCAGAAAACGTCCACCCACGTAGAATCCTAGAACTTTGAAAGATAGATGAGAGAAGAGACACCAAAACAAAGAAGATCGGAGAAGAAATAGAATAGAGATAAGGAGAAAACAAGAATCCTATTGAGATGTTTCCAAAATAGTTTAGCAGAAATAGTTTTTGACACTCTAGAAACAACGACCGTTAGCGAGGTTATCCTACAGGCTTTGCGGACCTGTTGCTTCGATAACCATTCGTATCGAAACAACTTTGGGAATCGGAAACCATGCTCTGATACCATTTGTGATGCCCCGAGATCGGGCACTATGCAGATTTCAGCATTTCCGCCAAAATCCACACAATAACCGATTCCAGGTTGCCACTTGTGATAACATTACAACAATTCACGAATAATCCACAACAACAACAGAGGAGGTATATACAAGAAGACTCAAACGAGTCAAGGATACAACTGATACAATACAAAGATCCAAATGACAGCGGAAGAAACAACATAGTGTCCGACTACGGACAAGATACAAATTCGACTAAGAGTCCTGAAGATAACCGATGGCGTCCAATCCCTGCCCAGGCCAAGCCGGAGGGATTCCCAAGCTAACGTCGTCAGACTTCAAACCTGTTGACTGCAAGGTGGAATATGCAGCCACGAAAAGGATTCGTGGGTCAGTACTATTAAGTACTGGCAAGTGGATAAACCATACTCACAAGATACCAGCGTAACCAATCATCACAAGATACAAATACTTTGGGTACAACGGAAGGAAGGGATTATTGCAAAGAAGCGGCAGCGGGCAGCACTAACAACTAAAGAGACGCGCTACAACTTCCGGCTAATAGAAAGGGATAAGAGAGCGTATCAGAACCAACTACAACTACTCACCAAACAACACCCATCCAGTGTTACCCCCTACTAAGGAAGCAACCCCAAGGAAACTCACACTGTTGATTAAGGTGACATTCATTTTTATGGTGGAGGTAATCTATATTACTAGTCAAGTTATCATCGTTAAGTGTAAGTTGTCTGAGTACTTGTTAGCCAGCACTTTCACCAAGTCATCAATAACCGCGGACAACACGGCTTCTCGAGAAGATTTAACCCTGCAGGGATGCACCAATTTGGCCGTACACGTAAGAATGATCCGCAGATGGAAAGGCCCTTCCACCAAGCGATGCACTCAACACAACCCTACTCTTCTTCGCATCAAGCCCAAAGAACCCCGTGCAATTGAGCGCATGGCTAATCAAGCCCCACGAAGAAAAGGGGACCCTCATAGCACTCTAAGAACGTGTCTCCCTAAATGCCGACTACAAAAGTTACCACCCTGGCGCCAAGGGTTCGCACCTACATATGCATGCGGCAAATGGAAAACCCGAACTAAATGAGGCGATTTGGACGAGATGCGAATCGAATCAAAGTTGCGGGGGGCGCCCATACTCGCTTCCCACATGCGGTTAGCGCGCTCATCATGGATCGGAGGACAAGACCCTTTTCCTAATTAAGGTCCACACTAGCAGGCCTCAAAACCACGCCGAGCCTCCTGCCGGTGCCTTATCATCAAATTATTATTACCCAAAACATTAACATGTTGTTGATTAAGAAACCCAACTATCAAACTAAACATGTGATAAGACGGACAACAAGACTTGAGCGCAAACAACACTAAGCATGCAACTACAACACGAGGGCCAACAAGGTAGACAAACAACAGCTGATAGGAAGTGGAGGGAAGGCTATATCATGGCGGCAAGGTAAACATATGATAGGATCGAGACTCAAGCATCAAATCATAAGGCTAGCATAAGGACAACGGAAAGAATCGGTAACAAGTGATGAAAGGCAGCCATAGGCAGCCAGTGAGTATACTTGCCTGAGATCCAGCAAGTAGAGGTACATCCACAGAACTTGTCGTTGCTCACATCATCTCAACGTCCTATCCGTGAAGAAGCAACGAACTAGAACAAACACCGGATGCAACAATTACTTCTAAGGCAAAAGATCCAGCATGATCAAGATATGGATGCATGACAAGTTTAAGGATGCATCAAAGATAAACTAGTTCACATGGTAAACATATTTAAATGGGCCCATATGCAATTTGGATTGCATATGGAAAAGCCCATGAATTAATGTTGAATTAAATGATCTACAAATAACCATCATGTGAAAGTTGATTAGAATGATGCATGGACGATGAAAACAATAAGAAAACAACAATAGCTTCAGTTTGATATGTTGTTTACCAAGTTTGGAATTTTATTTATTAAGTTATGAACTTTGGCATTTTAAATGATTTAAACAAACATTTGTTGTTTTCACCAATTTTAAATGTTCAAAACAGATAACAAAATTTATATTTGGAAAGAACACAATTTTTTTAGATGGAATACATATTTCATTTGTTGAATTTGGATTTAAAATGAGCAAGTTATGAATTTGGCAATTTTAAAAGGTGTATTTAAAGTATTGAATTATTGCACCAATTTTAATTAGGCAAAACAGGAAACAAAGTGCATAATTGAAAAATACAGGAAATTTTGAATGGAAAACATATTTTATATGTTCAAAAAGAATTTAGTTTGACCAAGTTATTAATTTAGCAATTTTAAATGAATTAAACAAGATTTAAATTATTTAACCAATTTTAATTATTCAAAACAGGAAACAAAGTTTATATTTGGAAAGCTTGTTCAATTTTTCATGGAAACCATATTTTACATTTTAAATTTGGAGTTGGTATGAATTATTCATAAGCATTTGAATTACAGGGGCCAATCTGTTATTTCTGAGGATTTAAAAGAAAAACAGAAACTTTAGACAGGCCCCTGGGGGTTTTTCCCACGCAGTGCACCTCTGCACTGGTCACTGACCAGTGGGCCAGCAGCCCAGCTGGCGCATGCGTGGCGACTAGAAGGTGACTGGGCCTTCACCGTGTATGACAGGTGGGCCCAGCGGTGTGGAGAGAAAATCCCAAAAAAAAGGGGGGTTTAATCGCGCGCCGCGGGGGATCGAACTCGCGATCTGCGGGCGCGCACGGAGGGCTCGGGCCACTGGGCTGTGGCTGCGTTGCTTGTTCAGATACAAGCGCAGCTGGTTTTCAGCTAAAAGGCAGGGCCTTTGCCAACTCTGACGAAACTGAACTTGGGTTCAGTTCGACGGCGAGGCTGCCAGCGCTGGGCACGGCCGGTCTCCCAACGGCGTGCGTGCGTGCGCGGGGGAGGGCAGCGAGGATGTCTAGGACGAGCTGCTGCTCACCTTTGGGTTGATGGCGCGGCAGATTGGCTTGGAGGAGACGACATGGACCGGAAGGAAAAGAAGACGACGGCGCTCTGGAGGTGCTCCTCGCGGACGGACGCCGAGTAGTCGACGATGGCGCCGCGCGCCTGTGCAGTCCCGGGTTCGTCTCCGGCTTGGATACGGAAGAGGACGTCCACGCGCAGCTCCTGGCGCAAAGGATGGAGACGGAGCTACGGTGACGATCTTGACGATGAGGTACACGCTGCCGGGGGTACGTGATAAAGAGGACGGTGATCTTGGCGGGCATCCGAGGCAGCTCCAGCTCTACCTCCGCGCTAGGAAGGAGAGGGTGTCACTGCACATATCCAGGACATGGCCTCGAACCTCAGCGAGGCTCAAGGTGACGGCGCCATCCTCGTGGCCGCACAGAGAGGAGCTCGGGGCGAGCTCGATTTTGGGGGGTAGAGGAAGGGACCGGCGGCGCTAGGGAAGGGAACCGGAGCAGTAGGGCTAGGGAAACCTCCTAGGCATGATATATAGGCGGGAGATGCGCCGGATGGCCGTCCCATCGGCCTCAGGTCGACGTGGCTCCACTGGATGCGTTGCCGTACAGAGGAGGAAGAAGGTGCGCATCTCCTGGGGCTAGATGGGCTGAACTGCGTTTGGCCTGGCTGCTGGGTTGGTGGGATGGGCCTCCAAACGGCCTGCCTCCCCCAGCAGGTTCTCTTCTTATTTTTTTGTTCTGTTTCTTTTTTTTGTAGAAAGGAGAGAAGAAAAGAATTAGAAGGTTTTAGGGTTTTATAAAATTTTTGAAAACAATTTTATTGCATTGAGCATATTGAATGCCCAAGTGCACCAAGTTTTGTTTTACCAAAATTCAAAATTTTGTTGAACTTTGAATTTGAATTTGAAATTCAAGATAGGTCTTTGTTTTAGTAAAAAGGGATTCTTATAATCCAAACCATTTTTTAAATTCCAATTCAATTTTTATTGAAAACCATTTGAGTTTGAAAACACAGGTGCATTGTTTGAAAATTTTAAATTGATTTGAATTTTTTTTTGTTTTTTTTTTTGAATTGGTTTTGAAAATACTCCTTGAGACGTGCTATTCTTCCTTGATTTGGAAAAAAAATATTGCTTTACGCAAATTAATCTTTATAAACACTCTTCGAATTAGCAGACATATAATAGGTTAACTAAGTCTTGTTGAGTACCCCGCGTACTCAGGTTTTCTTAATTTTGGTTTAAGAGAAGTTCTCACTCCAGTGGTGGTTTCAACATGGACATCAACGAGTAGTTTGGGGTTCCCAGGTAGCAGCCTGTAATCTATGGCCTGGGATGTCACCTTATGTTGTGGCCTCTTAGGCCTTTTGGTATCTTGCTGACTAGCAACATAATTTGCCTTTCGTTGTCTGATGTAATGTTGGGTCATGTGACCTCTATTTGTAAAGCTATACTCTAGTAATACTTGCTTTATACAACTTCATGTCTAGAGTTACTGCTTTGATCGGTTTTTGGTTTCGAGCTCATCGTTATATAGTTTAGGCTATGCCTGTGTCGTTGTCGCAGTCGAGGGGTTGTGAAGCCGATGATCCATTTCCGAGCACGTCTGCCGATGTTTTCTCGGCCTAGGCTTGGTAACCCCAGTAACCGTCAATTGTTGTTGCACTTCCTGTGACACATAGCATCTTTGTATAGCTTTGGTCCCGTTCCGACAGTTTCATTTGACTCTTGGATTCTTTGATATGCATACCTGGTTATGACTAGCATGGACACGAGGAGTAGTAGTACCGATGTGCTGCAGGCTTGCGCGTCGATGATTCCGGTCTACTTGTCGTTAATTATTAGTGTCGGGGCTGGTAACCCTGAAGCCCTTGTGGGTCCATTACTAGGAGCGCATAACAGTATGTATAACTCTGGGTCCGGGGTCGCGATAATTTCTCTATCCAGGGTAGCAAATTTTGGGCGCTAGGAACAACATGCTGCAATATTGCGCCTATAGCGTTACCACATTTAAATAATGCAAGAACACCTGTGTTATTGTGCTAGTCCCTAGATCAAATGCTAGCACCACCGTACAAAATGAAATATCATGCAAATGCGTCAAATTCTATTACATCGCATGATCCAGTCTTTACAAAATACCATTACAACTTGCATAATCTTAGAAGACTAGCAGAAAACAAAGTATTACAACGGAAAACAAAGTACAACATTGAGCCCATCTTATTTATGTGCCACAGGCAAAACATGTTGGCGGTAGACTCGAGATCCTAAAAGAAATCCTCACTCGTCTTCAGATTCATCTGCAAGATGGAATATGCAGCCACAAGGGAGTCAATACAATTTAATCTATTGGCAAGTAACACTATGGTGGATATAAATGGCAAGAATAATACTATGTGCTTATCTGGTTGAGCGGAGTTTTGGCTAAGTTCGCATAAAGCCAATTTTCTGCTATCGCTTTTGTAAAACAAACTTTTATTTTCAAAATGTGGCATCATTGGACTAAAATCCAAGCACCAGAACTACTATTCACTTGGTCAAATTCTACTTATTGAAAATGGTGTTGTGATTCTTCCGTCCATCCTTGTCCAATTGCTCGATGTTGTCCATAACCGGGGACACGGCTAAGATCTTAGTTTGTTGACTCTATAGAGTTTGTGCACTTTCACCTTCAGACTGAGATCAACCCAAACATCCTATACACCATGAGTGCATTAAGGAAAGGAGAAGAATTGAGACGAGATATTTCAGAAGCAAGAATTCAGCCCAATGGCAAGACCCGTTCCACCAATAATTATACTATACCTGCTTGTTAAGCCTAGGCTGAACCCTCACAACTTAGTTGATCAAAACAGGGCCCATATGACTAAAGGCTGCACTGGAAGCAATATAAACTTGGGGGACATCATAATCACTTTTTTCCTGGGTGGCATTCCTAAAGTGAACACGCCTCGAGGAGACACTCAACTCTCATCAACCATACATCCAAATCCACCCAGGTGGTTTTGAAGTTGTTAATTAGAATTTTGCCACAACATCAAGTAAAACAATTTTGTAGCAAGGCTAAGCATCTATTAAGTATCAAGGCTTCAAAAGAACAAGGTATAAGGATGGCTACACACTACTAGGATATAGCATAACATAGTATAACTTAGTAAAATTTCGTATCATGCATACTACTCAAAAATCAACTAATGCATATAGAAAATAATTGGTGGATGGATGGTGTGTTACTTGCCTTTAAAGTTGGTGTAGAAATCTCAATCTCTTCACAAAAGAATGTTACTCTCTGTACAATCTATACATTGAAAACACAAACACAAAATAAACAAGCATTCTAACATTCATCAAACCATCGAAGAGAACATAAAAAATAATTCAAGTGCAAAGGAAAAATACGGGAAATGGGGTTTTGGGCTAGCTACTAGGGCATGGGTTGGTCAAAGCTTGACTTTGAAAGATTCATGATATGATGGCTCCATAAGTATATTCCAGGAGAACACTTGGGTTGAACTAGGTTGTGTTTGTTGTGATCCAACTTTATTATAACCATATTTGTCGAAGAAGTTCCAAGGGTTCACCAAGGTGATCTCACTATTTCAACTACAGTAGCACATAACCAAAGTGTAACTCTTAGTTATTTTCATCAAGACATTTGAGTGATCTAAGTTAGCATTTCCATTTTTGTTACGGTAGGTCTAGATTCACTCCAAGGCTTCATGTTGTTGGTCTTCTTGAAGATCATCTTCGGTTCTCTTGTGTCTTCCTCCTTAGTGTAGTGACTTCATTGCTTATTGTAAAATTTCATGGTTTTGGGACATAATAGATCACTAACTTGTTTAGCATGTGATGGACACTTAGGGTCTAGTATTAAGGAAATGATGGGTAGGTTCTATTTGGAGAAAACAGAGAGTGATGAGGGAGAAAATGATGTAGCAACAATAGTGATCACTCCACTTGGATTCTTCTTCTTATGTTTCACCATCTCTGGATGAGTATTCTTCTTGAGTTGAAGTTGGCTTCTTGTAGCAGTCTTTGTCAAAATCTCTCATCTCACTTGAGCAACTAATTCTAAGTCTTAGACAAAATAAACATGATACTAATTCTCCTTGAATAGGTTGTAGCTCCAAGTCTTCACATTGGTTGATCTTCTTAAGGCTTCACCCTCCCTTTGTAGCTTCATGATATATCCAAAATGTATCTCCTTTTTCCGAACACTTTTCTTATTGTTTTCCTCTAAACTTGTGAGTTTTGGATACCACTAACATGGACTAACGCTGTTTTCAGCAGAATTACCTTGGTGTCTCGTTTCTGTGCCGAAAAACCAACTTTCGGGAAATTACCCAGAATAGATCCCTTTGAGCTTAAAACACCAGAAGGCCTCGGGAGCCAGAAGGAGTCCCGAGAGGGGTCAGGAGGGGGCCACACCACCCCCTGGCGCGCCCCCCTTGGTCGCGCCGCAGGTGGTGTGGGCCACCCAGGCACCCCCTCGGGCTCCCCTTTCGACTACTTATGCCCCGTAACCTAAAAACCGAGGGGAGTTCGTCATATTCCACAGAAACATAACAGAGCACTGCCGCCACCTCCAAACTCGATTTGGGGATCAGAAGTTCCTGTTCTGGCGCCCTGACGGGACGGGGATTCGAAGGAGATCATCTCCATCGACACCGCCACCTCTTCTCCATCAACCATCCATGATTCCCCCGTCCATGTGTGAGTAAACACCGCTGTAGGCTAAGAGGGATGGAAGGGATTGGATGAGATTGAACATGTAATAATGCCAGATTGTTAGGGCATAGTGCCTAGTATCCATTGTTAGTGTTTTCTACCATTGTTGCAACTTGTTATGCTTAATGCTTGTCACTAGGGCCCGAGTGCCATGATCTTAGATCTAAACATGTTATTGTTTCATGAGTACAATTATGTTTCTTGATCATATCTACAAGTTGTTTACACATGTCATTGTCTGGAACCCGAGGCCCCAAAGTGACAGAAATTGGGACAACCGGAGGGGATGGTTGTGATGTGAGGATCACGTGTGTTCACGGAGTATTAATGCTTTACTCCAGTGCTTTATTAAAAGGAGCACCTTAATTACCAGTAGTTTCCCTAGAGGCCCCGCTGCCACGGGCTGGTAGGACACAAGATGTTGTGCAAGTTTCTCATTGCGAGCACATATGACTATATTGGAACACATGCCTATTGTTTAACTAGAAGTTGGATGCTTTATTATTATTATCTGCAATGACCATGTTTAGATTATTATATGACCTATGTTATCCATGAAACACCCGTCCATCCATTCCCTCTATGCCTACGGTACTTCCCATCCTGCTGTTTTCCACGATTGCTACTGCTGTCACTATTTTACTACTGCTGTTGTTTTATTTCTACTGCTGCTATAAAACTGTTGCCACTGATAAATTGTTGCGAGCAAGTCTACTTTCAGGTGAAGCTGAATTGACAACTCAGTTGTTAAGGCTAATAAATATTCTTTGGCTCCCCTTGTGTCGAATCAATAAATTTGGGTTTTACTTCCCTCGAAGACTGTTGCGATCCCCTATACTTGTGGGACATCAAGACTATTTTCTAGCGCCGTTGCCGGGGATCATAGCTTTATTTATTTGCTCACTTGATCGTGAAATTGTTTGCTGCAAACTATTCATCATGGGCAAGACTCGTGATGGAAAATTCTCTATATTACCATCCACTACAAGAAGAGGTACAACTCTGAACACCTCTGTTGTTCTTGATTCACATCTGTTATGAGTAAGCTTATTACTCCACCACATGCTACACGTACTGTTACCTCTGCTGAGTCTGAGAATGTTTCTGATACTTTTGATGATGCTTTTATTGTGCTTGATGATACTGGTTCTCTAGGTCCTTTCCTAGATGCTACTATTGCCAAATCGAAACAAATTGAAAATGCTGAAATTTCTGTTGAGAAACACCTGTTAATTCACCTAAGCCTATTGATTATCTTGATGAAACCTATATTGAACTTAATGATGATTTTATTGAAGAAGCTCGTGCTACTGCTGGTGCAAGTTCTCTTAAGAGTGTTCTTGCAAGACATGCTATGAAATATAAATCTTCTCTTGATGCTAAGTTTGCCACATCTCCCATACACATTAGAGACAAGGATTATGATTTCTCTCTAGATTTATATTACATATTTATTGTTGAGAAGGAGCCTTTTTGTTGAACTGAAAGTAAAAGTTCTATGGAACACATGAATGAGCTTTCATCTTTGAGTAGTTTATTTTCTCATGATACTAAACTGCGTACTTATTTTGTTACCAAGATTGATGAGGACATCCCTAGTACATTGCCACTTAAACAAGATGAAGTGAGACTTGGACAAATGACAAGATCAAGGACCAAGCTACTAGAACAACAGGTGAATTCAATCCTCATTGATTATGCCATTTATGATTATGAGAATTTTATACTGCCTAAGTCTATGCATTTATGTATGATTAGGTTTATTGACAACACAAACATGATGGAGGAGAACAATCAAGAGGAGCTAGAAGATAATTATACAAGTGGTGAAAACAAAGGAGCCATGGTGAAAACAATGTTAGAAGATGGTGAAAACAATAATGCCATGGTGAAAACAAGTGTCCAAGATGGAGAAAACAATTAAATAACAATTCTTATGTCAATAAAACCATTGTTATTCTTCAAGACAAGGGGATAGGCGCCTCCACCAAGTCAAATGCGCCATAGAAAATCCTATTCCTAATAGGTATGGTTTGTATACCATAATTGGCCGAATCCCTTAACGGTGGATCGGTTTGTATCTCTGTTTGAGTCATAGTTGGACTCCTAGTCTAGTAGGAGTCCTAGTCCATGTAGGAGGAGGGGACTTGCGCAAGGAGCCCCTTGTGGCCGCACCCTCCACCTATATATGTCCACCACCTGCGTGTGGTATAGGTAGAACAAGTTTAAACCAAAACCAACAAACCCTAGCCTCTAGTTTGTATTGCTGCTAAGCATACTACTTGAAGTTTACCCTGCAAAGTTGCGTGATATCTTGTTATTCCATCTGGGAATAGGGGGATACAAGACCACTTGTGATCTTTGATTACTTGTGCAAGAGTGTGTAGTTGAGAATATCCAAAGAGCTTGATTGTTGTTGCTTCTGGAAACAAGGGTCTGCTAAGTGAGAGGTCTCAGTGTAGCACTAGTTATCCAATTATCAGAAAATCCACAAAAAGAGAGAGAAGCTCATTGAAAAGATTGGGCCACCCCATATCATCTTGGTATCAGATTCTCAGGTTTACTCGGTGAGCAAAGTTATCTTTACTTTCAGTTATTTTTATGCCTATCCAGAAAAAGCCAAAAATATTAGGTTTAGAATTTGCCAGAGCCTAGATCAACACCAAATTGCATCTACCTAGTTGCTGCTTTTTGTTGATTTGTGTTTCTGTTTTTCTGTTTTTAGTTTTTCATCTTTTAGGGTTCCTCTAGTTATTTCTGTTTTCATCTATACCGAAAAATTCCAACAAAAATATAGTTCTTGCCGTGTGTTTTCTCTCGAGATTCAAGACGTACAACTTACCTTTGGTGAGTTGATTTTGTTCTCGGGTTGATCATGGTGGTGCTCGAAAGTTGCTTATTCCATATACTCTCGGGTGCCTAGCTATAGTCGGATTCCACTCGGTTGCTGCCGCGGTACAAAACTTGCTCAAATCGATGCCGCGTCCACCATCTAGTCGAACTCGGATTCGCTGCTGTGGGGCTCAAAGCGCGTCAAAACGCTGCCGCCGCTGCCGTGGTTCTAGTCGCACTCGGTTTCCACCCGCGCCATATACACGCCACACCCGCACCCACCCGCAACACACCGAACAGCACACCCGCGCCCACCCGCAACAACACTCGCACCCACCCGTGCGCTGCTGTGAGGAGCTCTGCCGTGAGCCGTTTTCGCGCAGTTTTGCTGCCGTACGGTACAAAACCGGCTGTTTTCTCTGCCGCCACCATATTTGCTGCCGTGAGCTCAATTTTCCACCAAATTTCGTAGTTTTTCTTTTGTTTTCTTCCTTGTTATCTCTAGGTTCTTGTTCTGATCCTTGATAAGCCTTAGCCACTTCCTTTCTACAGCAAACTTTAGGTACCCAAACCCATAAGACTAGCTGTTTAATTGCTCTGCAGGCTGCTCATTTGATCAAATCTGTCCACAATTTTATGTTTTCTTCATATTTTTGCTCCTAGTTGATTCAAAGGCCATTGAAAAAATCAAAAAAATAGAGAAAAAGGAAAAAGTATAAAAAAAATAGAAAGAAAGAAAAATCAAAAGAGGCCGTGCTACTTATCACTAGTGGAAACTATTTCATATTGGATATTTTGTGGACAACTTGAGCAATCTGGTGCCTGTTTCATTGAGTATTTGCTAGTGTCTTTCTAGTGCTTGCAAAATATCTACCATATATTTGCTAAGCCACAATTGTCTCCAAGTGTGGGTGTGTTTCCTTAGTAATTTTTATCACATTAAGAAGTGCATTGGAGTTGTTATTTTGGTGTTGTTAGGAATCCCAACCAAGCCCCACCAAAAACCCTGTTTGCATTGTGATACTTGATAGCTCGGATATTCTCTTCTCACACCAAATCACAGTATTCATTGCTCCTTGTTGGTAAGTTGATCCTTTTCTCTCTTGGAACATTAAGTGAATCCATCTTTGCTTGGTTTTGAGTGAGTTGAGAGAGGCACCACAAACCCATTGATTATTTTGTTACTAACAAGTTAATCATGAGTTCTTCTAGTGATGTTGATGTGTAGGCAAAGAAGAAACCCGAGGACATTGTCAAGTGGAATGAGTATGAGGCATTGAGAGATGTCATGTACAAAAGGATTACTAGTGAAGTTGATAAGAATGATGAAGACTTGAGGAAAGAGATGACTATTCTTGATTTGAAGATAGAAGCTTGTGCATCTCAAGAATTTGTCAATGAGATTAAAGACACTTTAAGGACATTGACACAACAAGTGACTACAATTGCAAATCTAGTGGAACAACTACAACAAAGACCGCAAGCTATTGCTCCAATTGATGATGGGAGAGGAAATTTTAATGGAGGCCATGGAGGATTGGCAAGAAGAGTACCATTGGAAAAATAATAGAGAGGATGATGGCTTGGGAAAACCAGAATTCTCTATCCCTAGTCTTGCTTGTGGTTCTGAAGATGTGGAAGAGTACTTGATGTGGGAGCTAAAAATTGAGAAACTATGGAGACTCCATGAGTACCCCGAGGAGAGGAAAGTGAAACTTGCATCTTGTTCATTTGATGACTATGCTCTCTTGTGGTGGGATGGCATTACAAGATTGAGAGAAGAAAATGAAGAGTAAGAGGTGAACACATGGAGGGAGATGAAACAATTGCTAAGAGAGAGATTTGTTCCCAAGAATTATATTAGAACTCTCTATGACACATTACAACAATTGAAGCAAGGATCCAAGACAGTTGATGCCTATTACAAAGAGATGGAATTAATCATACAAAGGGCTCGGATTAGAGAGGCACCTGAACAAACAATGCAAAAATTCTTGAGTGGATTGCAATTCAAAATTAGAAGCATTGTGAGGCATGTTCCTTATGCCAATATGAGTGAATTATTGCATCAATCAAGGGAGGCTGAAAAGAGGTTGAATGAGGAGCTACAAGTGAGTGCAAGGAGGAGTTTTCCATCACAAAAATTAAATTTCTCATCACCTACACCTACAAGTACTACAACCCGTGGGAATTCTAGTACCAAACCCGAGACCAATACTTCAAATTCCAAGAAATCAACACCATCTACTCGGGTTCTAGTGGTGCTACACCTCCTCCAAGAAATAGAGATATGACATGCCATACTTGTGGAGGAAAAGGTCATTTTAAGAGGGATTGCCCAAACAAGAAAGTTATGTTTCTCAATGCTAATGATGAGTATGAGACTGGAGATGATGTTGATCCCAATGAGGAGGATGCATATGATGATGATGATGATGGTCCTATTGATGCCTATGCTACAAATTATCCAACTATTGTTTTCACCAAAGCATTGAGTATTGTTCCTAGCAATGATGAGAGCCAAAGATGCAATTTATTTCAAACCAAGGCAATTGTTGGTCCTAACATGGCTTGCAAGGTGATCATTGATGGAGGAAGTTACAGAAATTTAGCAAGCAATGATTTATGTGCAAAGCTAAGGTTGAGATATATTCCACACCCACATCCATATTATATTCAATGGCTCAATGAGAAGGAGGAAATAAGAGTATGCCAAATTGTGAGAGTGGAGTTCCAAATTGGACCATACAAGGATACTATTGAGTGTGATGTGGTTCCCATGTCGGTTTTCCATCTATTACTTGGAAGGCCATGGCAATTTGATAGAAAAGTGATACACAATGGGAGAGCAAACACTTATCAATTGAATTGGAACAATAAGGATATCATATTGAGGCCTATGACACCCCAACAAATAGTGAATGAATCAAGACAAAAAGTGGAAGTGAATCTTGAGAAGGAGAGTGAGAGAGAAGATAAGAGTGAAAACACCACTTCTATGGGTGAAAACAAACCTAGGCCGAATGGGAAAAATAAGGGAGTGAGCCTTTTGACAATGTTAGCCATCGAAGAGGATTTGAGAGAGTTTGAGGATGATCCTAGCCTACTACCTATAGTGCTCATGCACAAGGGGGAAATTTTGGTTTCTAATGACATGGCTCCTCTTTCTATTGGTGTTTCTAATGTTTTGCAGGAATTTGATGATGTTTTTCCAGAAGAAGTGCCCTCGGGATTACCACCATTGAGAGGGATTGAGCATCAAATTGATTTAATTCCTGGATCTTCATTACCAAACCGAGCTCCCTATAGGACAAATCCCCATGAAACAAAGGAAATTCAGAAACAAGTACAAGATCTTCTTGATAAAGGTTACATTCGAATAAGCTTATCTCCTTGTGATGTTCCTGTTATTTTAGTTCCTAAGAAAGATGGTACTTGGCGCATGTGTGTAGATTGTAGAGCAATTAACAATATCACTATTCGTTATCGTCATCCTATACCACGTTTGGAAGACATGTTAGATGAATTAAGTGGTAGTGCTATTTTCTCTAAAATTGATTTGCGTAGTGGTTATCATAAAATAAGAATGAAAGAAGGGGATGAGTGGAAAACAACCTTTAAAACAAAATTTGGTTTATATGAGTGGTTAGTAATGCCTTTTCGATTAACTAATGCACCTAGTACTTTCATGAGATTAATGAACCATGTTTTGAGAGATTTTATTGGCAAATTTGTGGTTGTTTACTTTGATGATATTCTCATATATAGCCACAATGAACATGAACACATTGATCATATTAGACAAGTCTTGCATGTGCTAAGAGAAAATAAATTGTATGGAAAGTTAGAGAAGTGCACTTTTTGCAAAGATAAGGTCATATTTCTTGGTTATGTTGTCTCTAAGCATGGGATAGAAGTGGATGAATCTAAAATTGAAGCAATTAAAAATTGGCCAATTCCCATGAATGTGAGTCAAGTAAGAATTTTTAATGGACTAGCAGGATTTTATAGAAGATTTGTGAAAGATTTTAGTACTATTGCTGCCCCTTTAAATGATTTGACTAAGAAAGGTGTAATTTCAAGTGGGGGATTGCTCAAGATATTGCTTTTGAATATTTGAAAAATAAGTTGATTTCGGCTCCATTATTGATGCTACCTAATTTTAATAAACAATTTGAGATTGAGTGTGATGCTAGTGGCATAGGTATTGGAGGAGTGTTAATGCAAGATAAGAAACCAATTGCTTATTTTTCTGAAAAATTACATCGAGCACAATTGAATTATTCTGTCTATGATAAAGAATTTTATGCACTTGTCAGAGTACTTTAGGTTTGGAAACATTATTTGTGGCCAAGGAATTTATTATAAAGTCTGATCATGAGGCATTGAAATTTTTAAAGAATCAATCCAATCTTAATAAGAGACATGCTAAATAGATAGAATTTATTGAATCTTTCCCATACATTATTAAACACAAGAAAGGATTAGATAATGTGGTAGCTGATGCTTTATCTAGTAAAAATATGCTACACACTAAATTGGATGTGCAAGTTTCGGGTTTAGAAGAATTAAAGCCACTATATGCTCAAGATAAAGAATTTTCTACACCCTACAGTAAATTTTCTAATGTGAAGGCTTGGGATAAATATCATATACATGATGGATTTTTGTTTGGAGATAACAAACTATGTATTCTCGAGTGTTCTTTGCGTTTGATGTTATTACAGGAATGTCATAGTGGTGGATTGATGGGTCACTTTGGACGAGAGAAAACATTGATTATGTTGGCTGAAATTTTTTATTGGGCACATATGAGGAGAGATGTCTATAGATTTGTGCAAAAGTGTATCACATGCAACAAAGCCAAGTCCAAATTGAAGCCCCACGGATTATATACTCCATTGCCAACACCAACTACACCATGGGAAGATATAAGCATGGATTTTGTGTTAGTCTTGCCAAGGACAAAGAGGGGACATGATTCAATTTTTGTGGTGGTGGATAGATTTTCCAAGATGTCACACTTCATTGCTTGCCACAAAAGTGATGATGCTTCCCACATTGCTACACTCTTTTTCAAGGAGATAGTAAGACTACATGGAGTACCAAGGACAATTGTTTCGGATAGAGATGTGAAATTCATGATTTACTTTTGGAAGACATTATGGGGGGAAGCTTGGAACCAAATTGTTGTTTTCTACAACATGTCACCCTCAAATAGATGGACAAACCGAGGTGGTGAATAGAACCTTGTCCACATTGTTGAGAACCATGATCAAGAAGAATTTGAAGGAGTGGGAAGATTGTTTGCCACATGTGGAGTTTGCCTATAATAGAGCTGTGCATTCAACTACCCAATTATCTCCTTTTGAGGTGGTTTATGGATTTTGGCCTACTACACCACTTGATTTATTACCACTTCCTATTCAAGAGAGAATTAACATGGATGCATCCAAAAGGGCTGATTTTGTGAAGAAGATACATGAGAAAACAATGGATGCCATAGAGAAGAAAGGGAAGGATATTGCTCAAAGGAGAAATAAAAAGAGAAAGGAGGTTATTTTTCAAGAAGGAGATTTGGTATGGGTACACTTTCGGAAGGATAGGTTCCCTAAGCTAAGGAAATCAAAGTTATTGCCAAGAGGTGCTGGTCCTTACGAAGTCATTGCAAAAATAAATGACAATCCTTACAAGATAGATCTTCCAATTGATGAGTTTGGAGTGAGTAATTCCTTCAATGTTTCGGATTTGACACCACATCATGGAGAGAATCTTGATGTGGACATCAAGGATTTTCAAGGGGGGGGGGGAGGATGATGAGGACATCCCTAGTCCATTGCCACTTAAACAAGATGAAGTGAGACTTGGACCAATAACAAGATCAAGGACCAAGCAACTAGAACAACAGGTGAATTCAATCCTCATTGATTATGCTATTTATGATTATGAGAATTTTATACTACCTAAGTCAATGCATTTATGTATGATTAGGTTTATTGATAACACAAACATGATGGAGGAGAACAATCAAGAGGAGCTAGAAGATAATTATACAAGTGGTGAAAACAAAGGAGCCATGGTGAAAACAATGTTAGAAGATGGTGAAAACAATAATGCCATGGTGAAAACAAGTGTCCAAGATGGAGAAAACAATTAAATAACAATTGTTATGTCAGTAAAACAGTTGTTATTCTTCAAGATAATGGGATAGGCGCCTCCACCAAGTCAAATGCGCCATAGAAAATCCTATTCCCAATAGGTATGTTTTGTATACCATAATTGGCCGAATCCCTTAATGGTGGATCGGTTTGTATCTCTGTTTGAGTCATAGTTGGACTCCTAGTCCTAGTAGGAGTCCTAGTCCATGTAGGAGGAGGGGACTTACGCAAGGAGCCCCTTGTGGCTGCACCCTCCACCTATATATGTCCCCCACCTGCGTGTGGTATAGGTAGAACAAGTTTAAACCAAAACCAACAAACCCTAGCCTCTAGTTTGTATTGCTGCTAAACATACTACCTTAAGTTTACCCTGCAAAGTTGCGTGATATCTTGTTATTCCATCTGGGAATAGGGGGATACAGGACCACTAGTGATCTTTGATTACTTGTGCAAGAGTGTGTAGTTGAGAATATCCAAAGAGCTTGATTGTTGTTGCATCTGGCAACAGGGGTCTACTAAGTGAGAGGTCTCAGTGTAGCACTAGTTATCCAATTGGGCCACCCCATATCAAAGATCTTCCCTTTCTCATTGAAATATGAAGCTAAAACTTGGTTTAACAATCTGTCACCTGGATCTATTACTGATCCTATGGATTTGGTTAATGCTTTCTTTCGAAAATATTTTCCTGCTAGTGCCCAATATGCTGCTGTGCAGAACATCTTTAACTTTGAGCAAATTGAAGGAGAAAAATTGTGTGAATCTTGGATAAGGTTTTGTTCTTTAATAAGAGCTAGCCTGGATTTCCACTACCTAATAATGAGATCCTAGATATATTTTATAATGGACTAACTGTTGAATCTAGGGCATACCTGGATAGTTGTGCTGGTTGTGTTTTCAGGAAAAGAACTCGAGAAGAAGCTGAGGAATTAATGGCTAAAATAGCCAAAAATAATGATGATTGGAATATACCTGAGCCTACACCTACACCAGAGCCAACACCAATACAACCACCCAAGAAGAGAGGGATGATTGAATTAAATGATGAAGTGATGAAGGAAGCCAAGAAATCTCTTACAGAGGGGTATTAAATCTGAAGATGTGAAGAATTTACCTCCTATAGAAGAATTATGTAAGCCTATTCCTCATACATCAACTGTTGAGGTACACTCTCTCTAATACTTTGATAATAGAGTTATTCCTTACGCTAAACCACCTCATCAATGCTTAGATGAATTTGATAATTATGTTGTTAAGCAAGACAACTTCAATAGGAGAGTGCAAAATCACCTTATGGAAAACTCTAGAGCTATTGATAATTTGCAGGGTATTATTGAAAGAACCTCTAATGATGTTAAAATGCTTGTTAAATTTTTTCAAATGGTTCAAACTCAAATTCATCAACTTACTAAAGTGCAAAAAGACATGCTAGCTAATGCTTCTAGAGATAAACATGTTTGTGAAATAATTACTAGGAGTGGTGTTTCTACTCAGGACCCCTTGTATCCTGAAGCACATCCTAAAAGAATTGAACAAGATTCTTAGCAACCTAAAAATAATAGTTCTCCTTCTAAGAAAAAGAAGAAGGGATATAATTTTTTTGTAGAATCTCCTGAACCTGCTAAAGATCCTAATAGTATATCTATTTCTGATGCTGAAACTGAAAGTGGTAATGATAAAAGTGATTCTTTTGATAAAGAAGAAACTATAGATGAACCTGAAAACCAAACTAAAACTGTGAAGTATGCTAAGGAGGATTTCATTGCTAATAAACATCGTAATGAAAGAGAGCCTTGGGTACAAAAATAAATGCCTTTTCCTAATAAGAAACACAAATCAAAGGAAGAAGAACATTATAACAAGTTTTGTGAGTGGATGAAACCTCTGTTTTTGCAAATCCCTTTGACTGATGCTATTAAACTGCCTCCTTATTCTAAATATATGAAAGATATTGTATCTAACAAAAGGAAAATTCCAAATGAGGAAATTTCCACTATGCTTGCTAATTACTCTTTCAATGGCAAGGTTCCAAAGAAGCTTGGAGATCCTGGTATTCCTACTATCACTTGTTCTATTAAAACTAATTTTGCTAGAACTGCTTTATGTGAGTTGGGAGCTGGAGTTAGTGTTATGCCTTTCTCTCATTATAAGAGACTCTCTCTTGAAAAATTGATACACACTGATATATGTTTGCAAATGGCTGATAAGTCTACTTCTATTCCTGTTGGTATATGTGAGAATGTTCCTGTTCAAGTTGCTACTAATTGTCTGATATTAACTGACTTTGTTGTGTTGGAAATGCCTGAAGATGATAATATGTCCATTATTCTCGGGAGACCTTTTCTTAACACTGCAGGGGCTGTTATTGATTGCAATCAAGGAAAAGTAACTTTCAATGTTAATGATAGAGCATACTGTTTGTTTTCCCAAGAAGATTGATAGAAGATATGGTTTAAATTCAATTGAAAATATTGAGACCATCAAGATTGGAGAATTTTATTGTCCCATTCCAGTACCACCAAAAGAATATGAAATTATTATGATTGGGACTATGTCTATCAACGTGGAGGTAACATAATTATTTAGTGATTAGTAAAGTTTTGCTTCATATGAAAATTGTTCTCGTAACAAGACTTGATCACCCTTGTTAACAAAATGATTTTGAATGAAGAGGACAATGTTTTCACCTTCCCCATTATGTTTTCACCATGTTTACTTCTGTTATCACCTTGCTACTTTAGCACAATCATGTTTTCCATCATCCATATTCATGTTTTCATCATGTTTTCACCCTGTTTGTTGTGGTTATGCATGTTTTCACCACCCATAATTTTGTTTTCACCACTTCCACCTTTGTTTTCCTTGGTTATTTTTCCATTGGAGTGTCATAGAACCTCTATAGTTCTGGTTTTAGTTTTGTTTTCAACCTTTCCACTTTTGTTTTTCTGATTTTAATTAATTATTAAAATTCTGGAAATACGTCAATAATAAAGTTTCTCGAAAAATTCTATAAAAATTATAATAATTCTTTACGTCAAAAATGAGGCAGAGAGCCACCTGGGAGACCCACCACTCAGGCACACGATGGGGTGGCGCGGCCTACCCCCTGGTGGCGCCATCACATGGTGTGGGGCCCCCTGCCCCCCACTAACTCTCTCCCCTACCAAAGTCCCTTCTCTCACCTCCCAAACTCAAAAGATTTCCTGGAACCCGAGTTCTTGTTGTTCTTCCTCGAGATTTTTCGATCTCTTTGCTCAGCCCATCATTTGTGCTGAAATTTGGTGCATTTGCTCTCCGGTATGTGACTCCTCCGATTATCCAAGTAGATTTTGTTTTGTGGAGTATTTCTTGATTATTTTGTTACTGTAGGTGACAGCTTATGTGAGTTTGCATGCTTGATTTGAGTAGAAATAATGTAGTTTTGATGCATGTTTAGCTCTCCTATAAGTCTCTATGGTAGTTTTCACCTTATAGTTGCTTGAAATCAATTTTTATGATGATCGTTGAAAAATTTCAGAGATGGAGCACAATGTACATCAACTAAACCAGCATGAGTTGGAGTTGCATGAGGTCATGCCCATGCATTGTGAAGAAAGAGTGTTTCCATCGATCTATCCATGCCAGGAATTTATGCGGATTACGAGAATTCTTCAGGATTTCTATACTCTTGTGCATAATGCAGGATTGGACCGCTTCATTGAGGATGAACCAATCCAACATGTTAAACTAACTATGTTTGTGGTGCAGGATTTTAACTTTAGATGATCTTCAACCAACACTATGGTCCATTATAAAATTTACAATAAAGATGTAGACTTGCGTTTCAGTAATTTTTGTGCAACTATCAAGGTACCAGAGTGGGGTTCATGTGAGAAGATAAGAGGGCAACCTAAACCACCGCTGGATATATACGAGGAGATTTTCCAAGGCAAAAGCTTCGCGGGGGAAAGTGGTAAAATACGAGAAATTCAACTCCCTAGCATTCAATACTTTGCTTATTTTATTTCTAAATGTGTGTTAGCTAGAAAAACTGCCAACAAGCTATCTGTTTATGATTTGGCGTTTATTTCAGCTGCCCTAAGACGTGATAGGTCTTATAACTTTGGTGCTTTAATTGCTTACTGTCTCTCTCTTAACCGTGAGAAGGGCGGAATTTCTGGAGGTCTTATTGCCTCGCGCGTGCTAGCTTTGCATGGTTTGGAGTCACACTGATGAGGAAATCGCTACTACTACACCACTTCCATTAAAAGGACCTATGACTAGAGCTCGTGCACGTCAACTTAATCAGCAGGTACTATCGTTTCTACGAGTTGTTCCTAACATACATGAGAATATGATACTACCTAAATCAAATGTGTTTGTTTCTCTCAGGAATAATGGACCTAGCGTGGATGAGAGGGACAAGCTATGAAGCATGTTCAAGGATGGAGCTGGCAGCAGAAGCACAAGTGGAGAAGATGACACTGCCACGGAGGGAGATTATAGCAGCAGGAAGTCACCGTAATGCCAATGAAGCCTTGGACGAATTGTACAAGCTACCACTTCATTATTTTCTTCCAAGTCCTTTTATAGGTGCCGCGACACCTCATTATTGGGCCAGGCACATGTATTTTCTTCATACCCCTTAGTGGGTATTTTTTAGAGTCCGTATTCATGGGAAAAAGAGGTTTAGGCTGGATTTCATGGCCCCACCCATGGGAGCACGAATTTCCCCTCTTTTCCCCTCATAAATATAGCCCCTAGGGTTTCTTTTAGGGCTGGGTTTTTTTTAGTTAAAAGTTAGCCGTCGCTGCAACTTCGCCGTACTTTGTTTGTGTCAGATCGACCAGACTAATACCGCTTTTGGAACCCCACTTTCAGCTATAATCATTCATCTATATTCGCAATACCTTGATTGCTAATTCTTAGTTCTTGCTTGTTCTCAATTGATTGCATGAGCTAGACCTGAGTGGTTGGGTCGACCGTGCTACGACGCTGTCAATAACCTCCCGGAGTTGGTGTAGCGATTGCTAAGGCGCAGCATCCTCGTACGTTTGTAGTCGGATCGTCAATGTCAACGCCACCCAAATCGTAGTTATCATCTCATCGAAAGATCGGACACCTTTGCCTCTATCAAGTGGTATCAGATTTCAGGTTGATCGGTGAGATTTACTGTTTTTCATAGATAAGATTTCATCTGTTCTTCATACCTAGAGTCCACAAAAATCCAACAAAAATTGTTAGGTTTAGATCATCCCATCCTATAGCCAGTCCGGGCATGTTGCATCTTCTTTTCAGTGTATTGCATTGTGGAGTTTTCGTCTGCATCGTCGTGTCAAGTTGCTGGTCTTAGCGTTTATTCCTGTAGAGTTTCGAGTTCTTTGCATAGTTCATCATTGCCGCTGCCGCATCACCTCGCATGTTTGCAGATCACCGCTGCCTCCCACCACCACAAATTCTGCCACCATCCAGCCACCACAAATTCCGCCACCACAAACAGCCGCCGCACGCACCACAATCAGTCGCCGATATCATATCCTTTACCGCTGTTCGACAAGCTATCCATCGCGCCGCTGCCTTGCCGCCACCACATTGCATCACGCCGCCAATAGCTTCCATCCGCACGCGTGCTCTCCACTTGTCCCCGTGTGCCGCCTCCACGCTCCTAGTTAAGGGTTAGGGTTTTCTAGTTGTTTCAATCCTTGTTTATATCAATAGATTAGAGTTCTAATCAGTTTGGGACTCCAAATTCGCGACCTACTATAGCAAAAAAAGTTCCTTAATTTTCTTTCTCTATTTAGTGTTGTTTCCTACTTCTCATTAGTCCTTCTTTTGCTTGTTTGCTTGTTGTTGCCGCGCCGTGATGTTGTTGGTGTTATAGGCTCGCGTCTCTAAAATGGTCTAGCCTAGGACCAGCACAGTACCGTCTTTGAGCGTTAATTCAACTTGCATTCCTGATTTGATTATTGCTAATTCTTGCTACTATATTCAAGCCCCCGAAAGCTCCACCGATTCTACATCGTGTGTTTTGACTTTCACCTGGCAATCGCTCCATCTAATCTTCAGTGCGATTTGACATTGTTTTGTTGCCGGTCACCTCCTGCTGTTAGGTGAGAACTTGGAAGATCTTTGTTTTGGTTGGACAGATTAGGCATTTTTTTCTTTTCACCACCTAGTAGTTTATAGGACCATATACTCAAGATTTTTTTATTTTGTTGTCCACTAACCATGCCAGGATCCGATGATGAATGAGAGAGCTTGACGAACAAAGAGTTGCACACAAAGTTCGCCAAGCTTGTGACGGATCACACGGAGGACATCGACACCAAACTTGGAGAGGCGCTTGAGAAGATAACAGGCCTCGAGCAAGCTTTTTACACCAAGCTCGACACAAAATTCGACGAGTTGCTCGATCGTCTAGCACCTCCACGCGTTGGTCCTCGCATGCCTGCAAATGTTGGGCGGGCGCAACGTGTTCCAGTTGAGCAAGGTGTTGCTGCAGCTGCTCGTGATTCTAATGTTGATGAGTATGAGGGTGAAGATGAGTACGTGGGAGATGAGGTTCCGGTGCATCCCGCGGGTAGGCCGCGCCCCCACGTGCGTAATGGTAATGTTGGACCACGCCTTCAGATATTGCACGATGATGACCATGTAGCCAAATTAAAATTACATATTTCACCGTTTGCGGGTAGATATGATCCTGATGCTTATTTTACATGGGAATTAGAAACCGAATAACGTTTCGCATGCTTACATTATCCTGATGATAGACGTGTTAAAGCTGCTGTTTGTGAATTCACTGGATTTTCTTCTATTTGGTGGTTTGAATATTGTAGAGTAAATCTTAATTCCATTCCCACCACTTGGACCGATTTAAAGAATGCTATGCGTACGCGTTGGGTGCCACCATATTATCAACGTGATTTGTTTCAAATATTACAGAACCTAAAACAAGGCAAAAATTCTATAGGAGTACTATTAGGAATTGCAAACTGGGTTAATAAGATGTGGTGTTATTGAGGATACTAAACATATGCTTGCACATTTTAGGGGTGGGTTAAACAAAGAAATTCAAACTATTTTAGAATATAAATAATATCATACCATCACTCGTTTGTTCCACCTTGCTTGTATTGCTGAACGTGAAGTGCAGGATCGGCAAGCCGCATAGACTAATTTTTTCTGCAGGTCGTGCTACATCATGGACTACTCGTACACGTCCTACACGCACCACAGCTTCTCCTTCGAGTACCGCTACCACTACCAGGAGAGAACCGTCAAACAAGGCACCACTACCATCACCTAAGATGGCCCCTACTGTTTCTACACAGTCTTCATCTTCCATGGCTTCTACGGGACACACAAGTAAAATTCAGTGTCGCCGTTGTGATGGTTGGGGTCATTATGCTCGTGAGTGTACAGACAAGCGTGTGATGATAGCTCGTGAAGATGGCGGGTATGATTCCGCTAGTGACTATGATGAGGAGACTTTGGCTCTTATTGCACAAGAGGATCATGATGGCACCGAGTCTGATCAAGATGTACAATGTATGGCTGCCGAAGCCGCTAAGAGGTATGAGTCTTTAATTGTTCAACGAGGTTTGAGTGTGCAGGTGACCAAGGCAGAACATGAACAACGGAACAATCTGTTCCATACGAAAGGGGTCATGAAATAACGATGTATACGCATTATTATTGATGGAGGGAACTGCAACAATTTAGCAAGTGTTGAGATGGTAGAGAAGCTCTCCCTTCAAACGAAGCCACATCCTCATCCTTACTACATACAATTGTTCAACAACAGCGGCAAGGTTAAAATATCACGTACCGTTCGTGTGCATTTTACTATTGCTACATATACTGATTTTGTTGATTGTGATGTGGTACCTATGCAAGCATGCTCTCTCTTACTCGGTAGACCATGGCAATTTGATAAAAATTCTGTACACCATGGTAGTACAAATAAATATAATGGTTCATAAGGATAAAAAAATTGCTTTGCTTCTATGTCTCCTGAACAAATTTTGAAAGATGACATTGCTAGAGCTAGTAAGGCAAAGAAACAAGAGATTAACAAGAGTGAAAATCAGATTGTGGCTAAAGATTTGCAGCAACAGAAGACTAATACAAATTCGTCACCTTCACATGAGATTAAATTGACAAGTCCATGTTTCTTAGCTAGCAAATCTGATATTACTGATTTGGATATTCTCAATTCTATTTGCTATGCTATTGTGTGCAAAGATGTGTTATTTTCATTTTAGGATTTGCCTCCTCTTTGCCTTCTCCTGTCACTAACATTTTGCAGGAGTATGTGGATGTTTTTCCCCAAGATGTACCACCGGGATTACCACCTATTAGAGGGATTGAGCATCAGACTGATTTAATTCTCGGTGCTTCACTACCAAACAGGGCGCCCTATCGTACCAACCCCGAGGAGACAAAAGAGATTCAGCGTCACATACAGGAGCTACTTGAGAAAGGTCATATACGTGAATCCCTTAGTCCTTGTGCTGTCCCTGTTTTATTTGTACCAAAAAAGGATGGCACATCTCGTTTTGTGGTTGATTGCCGAGCCATTAATAATATTACTATTCGATATCATCATCCCATTCAAAGATTAGAGGATATGCTTTATGAATTAAGTGGCTCTATTCTGTTTTCCAAAGTTGATTTGCGTAGTGGATACCATCAAATTCGTATGAATTGGGAGATGAATGGAAATACAATTTAAAACTAAGTTCGGCTTATATGAGTGGTTGGGTATGCCTTTTGGGTTAACTAATGCACCTAGCACTTTCATGCGATTAATGAATGAAGTTTTACGTGCTTTCATTGGACAATTTGTGGTAGTCTATTTTGATGATATATTGATTTATAGCAAATCTCTGGATGATCACTTGGAACATTTGCGTGTTGTTTTTAATGCTTTGTGATCTGCGCATTTGTTTGGTAACCTTAGTAAGTGCACCTTTTGCACAGACCGTGTTCCTTTTTTTGGCTATGTTGTTACTCCACAGGGAATTGAAGTTGATAAAGCCAAGATTGAAGCTATTGAGAGTTGGCCGCAACCAAAAACAGTCACACAAGTGCGGAGTTTTCTGGGCCTCGCAGGATTTTATAGGCGTTTTGTGAAAGATTTCAGCACCATTGCTGCCCCTCTCAATGAATTGACAAGGAAACATGTTCTTTTTGTGTGGAGTAGACCACAAAATGAGGCCTTCAAGTTATTAAAGGATAAGTTAACACATGCTCCTTTGCTACAACTTCCTGATTTTAGTAAGAATTTTGAGCTTGAATGTGATGCTAGTGGTATTGGTTTGGGAGGTGTGTTACTGCAAGATGGTAAACCTGTTGCATACTTTTCTGAAAAATTGAGTGGGCTTAGTCTCAACTATTCTACTTATGATAAGGAATTATATGCTCTTTTTAGGACTTTAGGAACTTGGCAACATTATTTATGGCCCAAAGAATTTTTTATCCATTCTGATCATGAATCTTTAAAACATATTCGAAGTCAAGCAAAACTGAACCGTAGACATGCTAAGTGGGTTGAATTGATTGAGTCTTTTCCTTATGTCCTAAAACACAAGAAGGGTAAAGATAATGTTATTGCGGATGCTTTGTCTCGTTGTTACACTATGCTTTCTCAACTTGATTTCAAAATATTTGGGTTGGAGACCATCAAAGATTTGTATATGCATGATGCTGAGTTCAAGGACGTAATGCAGAATTGTAAGGATGATAGAACATGGAACAAATTCGTCATTAGTGATGGATTTGTGTTTCGTGCTAACAAGTTATGCATTCCAGATAGCTCGGTTCGTCTTTTGTTGTTACAAGAAGCGCATGGAGGAGGACTGATGGGTCACTTTGGAGTGAAGAAGACGGAGGACATACTTGTTGCACACTTTTTCTGGCCACGTATGAGACGCGATGTTGAGAGGTTTGTTGGTCGCTGCACTACATGTCAAAAAGCTAAGTCTCGTTTGAATCCACATGGTTTATATATGCCTCTTCCTGTCCCTAGTGTGCCTTGGGAGGATATTTCTATGGATTTTGTTTTGGGATTGCCTCACACACAACAGGGGAGGGATAGCATTTTTGTTGTTGTGGATCGTTTTTCAAAGATGACACACTTTATTCTTTGTCACAAGAGTGATGATGCTACACATGTTGCTGATTTATTCTTTCGTGAAATTGTTCGTTTACATGGTGTGCCAAATACTATTGTTTCAGATCGTGATACTAAGTTTCTTAGTCATTTTTGGCGCTGTTTATGGGCTAAGTTGGGGACTAATTTACTGTTTAGTACTACATGCCGTCCCCAAACTTATGGACAAACTGAAGTAGTTAATAGAACTTTGTGTACTATGTTAAGGGCTGTGTTAAAACATAATTTAAAAAAGTGGGAAGAATGTTTGCCTCATATAGAATTCTCTTATAATCGTTCACTGCATTCTACTACTAAGTTGTGCCCTTTTGAGATTGTGTATGGTTTTATTCCTCATGCACCTATTGAGTTATTGCCTCTTCCATCTTCGGTGCAACATAATTTACATGCTACACAACGTGCTGATTTGATCTTAAAATTGCATGCCACTGTTAAAGAGAAGATTGAACGCATGAATGCTAAATATAAAATGTATGGTGATAAGGGACGGAAGGAACTTATATTTGAACCTGGAGATCTTGTTTGGTTGAATTAATGCCACGAGCTGATGGTACTTTTAAGGTGCTAGAGATGATCAATGATAATGCATGTAAACTTGAGTTACCTGCAGATTTTGGGGTTAGTCCCACGTTTAACATTGCAGATTTGAAGCCATATTTGGGAGACAATGATGACATAGCATCGAGGACGACTTCGATTCAAGAAGGGGAGGATGATGAGGACATCGCTACTACTACACCACTTCCATTACAAGGACCTATGACTAGAGCTCGTGCACGTCAACTTAATCAGCATGTACCATCGTTTCTATGAGTTGTTCCTAATATACATGAGAATATGATACTGCCTAAATCAAATGTGTTTGTTTCTCTCAGGAATAATGGACCTAGTGTGGATGAGATGGACAAGCTATGGAGCATGTTCGAGGATGGAGCTGGCAGCAGAAGCACAAGTGGAGAAGATGACACTGCCACAGAGGGAGATTACAGCAGCAGGAAGTCACCGTAATGCCAAATGAAGCCTTGGACGAATTATACAAGCTACCACTTCATTATTTTCGTACAAGTCTATTTATAGGTGTTGCGACACCTCATTATTGGGCCAGGCCCATGTATTTTCGTCATACTCCTTAGTGGGCAGTTTTTAGAGTCCGTATTCATGGGAAAAAGAGGTTTAGGCTGGATTTCATGGCCCCACCCATTGGAGCACGAATTTCCCCTCTTTTCCCCTCATAAATATAGCCCCTAGAGTTTCTTTTAGGGATGGGTTTTGTTTAGTTAAAAGTTAGCCGTCGCAGCAACTTTGCCGTACTTTGTTTGTGTCAGATCGACCATACTAAGACCGCTTTCGGAACCCTACTTTCAGCTATAATCATTCATCTATATTCACAATACCTTGATTGCCAATTCTTAGTTCTTGCTTGTTCTCGATTGATTGTAGGAGCTAGACCTGAGTGGTTGGGTCGACCGTGCTACGACGCTGTCAATAACCTCCCGGAGTTGGTGTAGCGATTGCTAAGGCGCAGCATCCTCGTACGTTTGTAGTCGGATCGTCAACATCAACGCCACCCAAATCGTAGTTATCATCTCATCGAAAGATCGGACACCTTTGCCTCTATCACACACCCTCTAGACCTGCAGTTTCCTGTAGAGAGGCTGGACCTTGTTTCCATGATTCAAGATAAGTTTCTTTCTACCCATGCACACGTGAACAATTTATTTTTGGAATCACTTTCTCCAAACAAACCGGGTGGAGAGTGACCAAAACTATTAGAGTAGTACTTTTGCCTGCACCTCTTTTGTTTAATCTTAATGACATGCAGGGATAGATGCTTTCTGAGAGTGAGTTGGATGCATACATTGAGCACCACCCCCAGCATGGGGAGGATGCCACAGAGGGGGACGATAGTGATTTTGTCCATGCCTCTGACACCAACGGGATCCCGTACCAGCACTCTGGATATGACAATGCACCTGCTGCTTCATCTTCTTCTTGGGCGCCCGAGTGCGACCATGCGAGGGAGGACCCACCACAGTGGGGATACTTTCCGCACCGTGATTGATCCCTACTTAGGCCAAAAGCCTAAGCTTGGGGGGAGGTATACCGACATCACACTCATTTATATATCATGTTTTCGTCGGTTCTTTGTATATCCATGTTTTTGTTTCCTTCGTTTGTATTCATTTTCTTTCGCTTCTTTTGTTTCTTTTTGTTTTGTTGTTTTGTTCTTGTTTTCCAAAACACAAAAAGACCAAAAATATTTCTGTGTATTCTCTTTGTTTGCCTCTTTAGTTTCTTTTGTTGGTTTGCTTTACCTTCTCGTTTCGTTCTAGTATTCAAAAAAATCCAAAAATATTTTGCTTTGTTTGCTTGTTTCCTTCTGTTCCTCTTTTTAATTCAAAAACCCAAAAATATTTGTTGCTCTTTTTTGGTTTTGTAAAGTTTGTTGTAGAGTTCACCGGACTTCCGTGTCTTCATTGGAGCTTTATTATCATTCTATATTATTCAATCCACAAGTGAAGAGCAGTAATGATGATTTAGGACAATCCAAGTTGTGGTGAAAGGCTGGTATGAACTCTATTTGTTCATGTAATGTGTATGTTATTTAATTGATTCTTAGTAGTTCGTGCTCTCACGTGTTTCGTTCCAACTTATTAATATAAGATAGCATGTAGTATGAATGTTTGCCTGCATTGTTTTATTCATAGAAGGGTATGACATTGTGGTATCTCCCTCTGATTGTTTCGCTTGAATCGACATGGAACATGCTCACACATGCTATGACTGAAAACAAAAAGTCAGTTAAGCCTCGATGATTTATTTTGCCTCAGAGTATTTGTATCATTTTTATGCCCCTGTTAATTTTGTTTTGTCGCAAGCATGATCATGACAGTTGTTGCTCTCTTGATTGTCGCTCCTCGTCTAATGCTAGCCTTCACCTGCACTGAGTTTGAGCTCTACTCGTGCATCCGAATCCCAAAAACCAAAGTTTTCCAAATGTTTCCACCATACCTACCTATATATGTGGTATTTAACCGCAACTCCAAGTAAATTTGTCGTGTGCTACCTTTAAAACCTTCAAAAAATTATTCCTCTTTTGTGCCCCTATTTTAGCTCATCAGGACGTAAATAGAGCATCTTTATCTCACTTGTTGATTGGATTTCACACCCTAGACTAGTGGCTTCATCCGCTTATCCAAATGATAGAAGAGCCGGGAGCGGGATGCCCAACCCCAAATTAATACAACAAATTATCTTCACTATTTATGGCCCTGATTTATCAGTCAAAGCATAATTGTGTAAACAAAAGAGAAAGAGGGATGACCTTCTATCCAGATGCGTCCTTCTATGGGAGCCACTCTTGTGAAATCTAGTTGGCTTGTGATGTACTATATTGTCTGTTTACCATTCGTTGACATAAGCATACACCTCTCTTAAAAATGTTTTCAATACCTCTGTTTAATAAAATAAAAATCTCTAGCACATGAGTTAATCCCCGCTTCCCTCTGCGAAGGACTTTCTTTTATTTTTATGTTGAGTCTTCACCTTATCGCTTTATGCACCTTCTTGAGAGCATGGCTGTCATCCTTAGTGTAATGTGCTTGTAGAAAAACACGGTTGATTGTGGTATAACTTTGATGCTTGTATCTTTGATATCTTTAATTCTAGTCTTCATTTGAACTTCAGAGGTGCCCTAGCATTTATGTTTTGCTCCATTATTAAGGGAAAGCGAGTACACTTTATCATACCCTATTGTGAGCATTGAAATCCTGCAGATTGATATACTTCATGTTGTTTATTATTAGTTTGTGGGCATCTCTTCATGGTTTGCATGACTGCTAGGTGACTTTTATCTTGCATACATGTTGTTATGAATTGACTCAGCACTTGATCATATAGTGAGTATATTTACATCATATGAAACAAATGTGTTCGTACAAGTCTTTTATCGCACTCAGCTGTCACTGAATTGCTTGAGGACAAGCAATAAGCTAAGCTTGGGGGAGTTAATACATCCAAAACGTATCTACTTTTCCGAACACTTTTCTTATTGTTTTCCTCTAAACTTGTGAGTTTTGGATACCACTAACACGGACTAACGCTGTTTTCAGCAGAATTAGCTTGGTGTCTCGTTTTTGTGCAGAAAAATCAACTTTCGGGAAATTGCCCAGAAAAGATCCCTTTGAGCTTAAAACACCAGAAGACCCCGGGAGCTAGAAGGAGTCCCGGAGAGGGGCCAGAAGGGGGCCACACCACCCCCCTGGGCCGTGCCGCCAGGTGGTGTGGGCCCCCAGGCCCCTTTTGACTACTTATGCCCCGTAACCTAAAAACCCAGGGGGGTTCGTCATATTCCACAGAAACAGAACAGAGTGCTGCCACCACCTCAAAACTTGATTCGGGGATTAGAAGTTCCTGTTCTGGCGCCCTACCGGGACGGGGATTTGAAGGAGATCATCGCCATCGACACCGCCACCTCTTCTCCATCAACCATCCATGATTCCTGTCCATGTGTGAGTAAACACCGCTGTAGGCTGAGAGGGATGGAAGGGATTGAATGAAATTGATCATGTAATAATGCCAGATTGTTAGGGCATAGTGCCTATTATCCATTGTTAGTGTTTTCTACCGTTGTTGCAACTTGTTATGTTTAATTCTTGTTACTAGGGCCCGAGTGCCATGATTTCAGATCTGAACATTTTATTGTTTCATGATTATAATTATGTTTCTTGATCATATCTGCAAGTTGTTTACACATGTCATTGTCCGGAACCCGAGGCCCCAAGTGACCGAAATTGGGACAACCGGAGGGGATGGTTGTGATGTGAGGATAACATGTTTTCATAGAGTGTTAATGCTTTGCGCTGGTGCTTTATTAAAAGGAGCACCTTAATTATCAGTAGTTTCCCTAGAGGCCCCGCTGCCATGGGCTGGTAGGACAAAATATGTTGTGCAAGTTTCTCATTGCGAGCACGTATGACTATATTGGAACACATGCCTATGGTTTGCCTAGAAGTTGGATGCTTTATTATTATTATCTGCAATTCCCATGTTTAGATTATTACATGACCTATGTTATCCATTTAACGCTTGTAACATCCCAAGTATGAAATACCCCTTAGAATGTTTGATTTATTGTTATATTTCAAGCAATGCATCATGTCATCATCTCATTGCATTTGTTTTATTTTTGTTTGCAATTGTTACCATTTGTTTTGCATCTGTTTTATCTTGTTTTCATAATCAAACCCAAACAATTTCAAGTGGTTATTTTTCATACTTGATCTGTTACAACTTTTGGAATAAAAATAACAAATAAAAACAACCATTTTATTCCTTGTTAATCACCCATTAAATTGTTGGTTTAATCAAGCCATTAATTCAAGCAATTAACTCCAAATCATTTTCAAATTCAAATCAATTCTCAAAATCAGTACCTTTTTGAATCCATAAAGTTCACCACACATTTGTACTCTTTAAATCATTTTAAAAACTTAGGGGTAACCCTATTGAAAATGCTTTGTTTTTCTAATATTAATTAATATTGAAAATTTCATTAATTTGGATTCAAATCCAAACAGCAATGTAAAAGTTTGAATTTTCAAAATCCTTTTTGCCAACTGTTAGCTTTTGAGCTAACATGGTCCCATGAATTTTCTCAGAATTTTTAAAGTCCAAAATCTTATCAAATTCATCTCAAATCTGTTTCAGCAAAAAAAAAAGTAAAACAGAAAAATAAAACGAGCGGCAGCTAACTAGCGCGCGCGGCAGATAGCTGGCCCAACCCAACCTAAGCCTAGCGCGCGCAAGCCCAGCCCGCTCTGCCCCGTCACTTAACGCTTTGAAGATCGTGCAGATCTTCTGTTTCCCGTACGGCAGGCATCTCAGAGCGCCACCGCGACCGCGCGCGACTCCGGCGGCCACCCCTCGCTCTCCTCACCTATAAGAAGCCCCCAGGGCCCCCGCAGACCTAAACCCTAGCCCCTAGGTCCTGTTCCCCTCGCTCGCCGCCGCCAATCGCTTCTTCCCCGACGAGATCCCCTCTCTGCAACTCACTCACCGGCGGCCGCTCCTCTGAATCCATCCATGGCGCCGCCACCCTCGACTCCCACCTAGCCCCTGGCCTACGGGAATCAGCTCGCCCCTCTCTCCTCTCTCTGTTGAACACTCAATCGCCACCGGTAAGCCTCTGTATCGCCGCCGCGATCCTCGCCTTTTCTCCGGCCACCGTGGCGCCATGTAACTGAACCCGATGTTCTCGTCTACGTAACAGAGCCGCTCGACGCCGTTTGATCGCTGGAACCAGTAGCCCTCTCCTTCCTCTACTCGTCGAACACCTGCGGGAGCACGGAGGAGCACGGGATCAACGACGCCGTCCTCTTCCCCGCCGACGTCGCCTCCGTCATCAGTACGTCACCGTCGACCAAATCCCGGTGAGCTCCACCGTCTCGCTCTCTCCCTCTCACTCCTTGGTTGCGCACGCTTCCGTGCACTCGTTGCACCCACACCCAGCGCTTCCAGAGCGAGCACCACCGTGCAGATCAACGCCGGTGAAGTTTCTGTCAGTCGCGCAAAGTTCCGTTCGTCAGTTTCGTCAGTGTAACACTTGGTTCTGAATCTATATCCTTTCTGCGTCGCGTATTCAGACAACGAACGCGCAGTAGCGCACTGGTTACAGTCGAGCGCGCGCAAGCGAGAGAGCGCGGGTTCGAGTCCCGGCTCTCTGGGATTAAAAACCCCATCTTTTTTCTACCGCGCTGACAGCCAGGGCCCAGCTGTCAGTCCCTCTGGTGCCACGCGGGCACAGCGAGCCACGGGGCCCCCCTGACAGCGTGTGGGTATGTTTCCAGTGCGGTAGCAAAGGATTTAAAACAAATCTGTTTTATTTCTATTTCTTTTAAATGGCAGAATAAAGCACTAAACTTTAAAAATCAATAACTTTTAATCTATAAGTCTAATAAATAAAACTTGTATATGTTTTCTGTTCCAAATTTCATAATATTTCCAAATAACCTATTTGTGTTCTGTTTTGAGTTTTCAAAATACATTTAAAATTCAAATTTGAATAATTCAAATGTAATTTGCAATAATTCATAAATAATTCATATCAATTCCAAATAAGGCAAATAAAATATGTTTTTCACACCATTTTAAATAACCTATTCAAATATAATTTTTGTTTTCTGTTTTGAATAATTAAAATTGCCTAAACAATTTAATACTTGTTTAACTCAATTAAATTTGATAAAATCATAACTTGCTTAAATATAAAGTATTTTTGAACATGCAAAATATGTTTTCAAACCATCAAAGTGTGAACTTTTCAAATGTGAACTTGAATTTATGATTTGAACAAATAAAATTCAAATAATATTTAAGCTTGTTTTAAATTCAATTAAAACTTGTTTAATATTGTTTAATTCATAATTAAATTATCGTAACCCCTATTTCAACATGTGAAACATGTAATCCAACTAAAATTT
Source organism: Alopecurus myosuroides (assembly GCA_028641055.1). NCBI lineage: Eukaryota > Viridiplantae > Streptophyta > Magnoliopsida > Poales > Poaceae > Alopecurus > Alopecurus myosuroides. The sequence goes on along the minus strand of CM054060.1, from coordinate 190,374,556 downwards.
GATGTTCTTTTCAAATATAAATTTTGTTAATTGTTTTGCACACTTTAACTTGATGAAAACAATATTTGTTTGTGTGACATGTTTAAGTAACCAAATTTTCCAAACTTAATAAATAATTTCCAAACTTGTTTTATTCCTTTTCCTTTTGCATCTATCATTGTTATTTGTTGTTATTTTTGCTATTGCCATCATGCATGCATCATGATAACAACTATCACCTAATAAATAATTGTAAATCATTTGTTTCCAATTTCTTCAATGGATCTTTTCCATATGCAATCCAATTGCATATGGGTCCATTTAAATTGTGTTATCATGTTAGCTAGCTTATTTTGATGCAACCATTAACTTGCCATGCATCATCTTGATTGTGCACAATGCCATGATAATGATTGTTTACATTCCTGTTTTGTTTGTTTGCTTTTTCTCGAATAGACGACGACGTTGAGACAGACGATCCTTACAGCACCCCTTCTGAGGATCTAGCTCAGTACCCGGCTGTTGAGTTTGCAGGCAAGTTATCACTCACATGAACCATTGTGTTCCTTTCAACCCTGGTTACCGATACTTTCCGTTGTCTACTCTTGCTAGCCTTAGTGGTAGTTGTTTCTGTTACGAACCTATCACATGAATCCTTTAACCCTGAATATTGCCTCACCACCCCTCCTACAACCCTATTGATTGAGCCAGTGTCTTACTAGCATGCTTAGGTTGTTTTGCTCGAGTCTGTTACCCGTTACTTTCAGTTACTATATTTCATTATGTTCCGGGGCTCGATGTTTAATCAATCAATCAATCATGCTAATGTTATCACTGTTAATAATAATTTGATGATAAGGCACCGGCAGGAGGCCCTGTGTGGTTTTGAGGCCTGCTAGTGTCGACCCTAATAGGAAAAGGGTCTTGTCTACTGATCCATGATGAGCGCACTACCCGCATGTGGGAAGCGAGTATGGGCGCCCCCCTCAATTTGATTCGATTCGCATCTCGTCCAAATCATCTCATTTAGTTCGTGCTTTCTATTTGCCGCATGCATGTTTTTGCGAGCCCAGCGCAGGGTGGAACTTTTGTAGTCGGCATATAGGGGGACACGGTCTTAGAGTGCTATGAGGGTCCCTTTTCTTCGGGGCTTGATTAGCCGTGCGCCCAAGGTGCTTTGGGCTTGATGCGAAGAAGAGTTGAGTTGTGTTGAGTGCTCCGCTTGGTGGGAGGCATCCCATCTGGCGGGTTATTCATACGTGTACGGCCAAATTGGTGCAACCCTGCAGGGATAATCCTCTCGAGAAGCCGTGTTTTCCGCGGTTATGGACTACTTGGTGAAAGTACTGGCTAACAAGTACTCAGGACAACTTAAACATAATGATCCAACATGTTACACCCAATGGTTAATAACTTGACTAGTAATAGGTGGATGACACAAATAACTTGATTCACCTTTAATCCAACTGTGTGAGTGATCCTCGGATTGCTTCTTTGGATAAGGGGCGAGATCCAGGATGGGTTTGTTTGATGTTATCTTTCAGTTGGTTACAACCCTCGATCTTATCCCCTTTCTGATAGTTGGAAGTGATAGAATCTCTGTAGTTGGTTAGTGCAGCCAGTTGCAGCATCTTATATATCCCCTTCTTTCCGTTGAACCCAAGTCATCTGTGCTTGTGTTGACGGGCTATACTTTGGTGAACTGTGAGTCTTGCTTGCCAGTACTTGGATGTACTGACCCCGTTGGGGCTGTGGTTTACGCAGACTACGACTACGGCTACGATGACCACCAGGATGGCTACTTCGTGGAGTTTGACGAGACTGCAGACGAGTAGTTAGCTGGACCAGGGCTGGATCCAGGACCTACGTGGATGGGCTTCGTCTTCTTTATTTTCTCCGGCTTCTTAAGCCTGTTGGATTTGTCTGTACCCAGACACCTCTGATTGCTTCCGCTGATGTAATGAATGCTATGTTGGGACATGTGTCCTCTGGATGATTGTATTTGCTATCTCTGCCTTAGTGAAGGCCAGTTGCAACCTTATTTCAATCTTTTGTGTCTTAGAGATAAGTTGTGATCATCATTCGTTCAAAGCTGTTGACGTACCGTGCGTGATTGATATGAAGTACGTCGACAGTAGTGCCTATGACTTCTAGTGGATAGTTTACATCGACGGTGGAATAGCAGGGCTTGTGTTGTCGCGCATAAGCGCAGGCCTACCAGGAAGCTGGGACGTGGGAGCAGTTATGCCCCATAATCCAAGCACCTGCTATCCAGTTCGTCCGATGAGTATCCCTTAGAAGCCAGGGTGCGACAAATGGTATCAGAGCTTGTCTGCCTGTAGGATCCCTTTTTGCTGGTCGCAGTTGAGTCTAGAAACTATTTTGTAGCTATATAGGGAAAATGAAACGTGAGAGTAGGAATTCTGCCATTTTTCTTCTTTCCCCACCCACCCACCCTTTTCTGGTAAGGAAGTGCAACGTTGTTTTCTGTTCTCACCTAAACTTTCAAGTTAGGATTTCACGTGTTTTGGGTTCTCCTTAGTACCTCAGGACTTTTGGTCTAGAGTTTCCCGATGTTGCTTCAATATCCTGTTCTTTTCAACATCCTTTAAGTCCGTTGAACCTTGTTGTTACTTTCCACATCAGTTCTCTACCGGAGTCTAATCAAAACCTCCCAAATCATCTGCAGATGGATCTCAGGTTCTACCCGCAGGTGGTTCGGATGACTCGCTGTGAGAGCACCGCCGGTTATCCGGAGATGCTGAGAGACATGGTTACCTATCTGGGGTTCCATTGGGCACCAGAGTTCCAGGTCTACGAGCAGCAGCGAGAGTTTGACCAGACCTGCTACCGGGCTATCGTCTACATTCTGTCGGATGATGGCAGGAGCGTTGTCCACCGCTACGAGGCAGTAGGTTCCACAGTGGATATGGCCGTGCAGCAGGCAGCGTACGTGAGTCTCACCGTCCTCCGTGCTGACTACTGGGGGTTTGATGATTCCATCTATCGTCACATCCCCCGTGGTTACATCACGGCAGCGGGAGTTCACTTCACCCTCCACAGCAACCTGGATACCTACGAGTCTGATAGCTCCAGGCTGCACACCACTGCTCAGTTCGTGAGGCACAGTGACGCAGTTGCTTCCACACTTTCTCAGGAGTTAGCCTCAGTCAGGGAGCAGCTCTATCTGGCGTTGACTCGTCTGGCTACGTACACCACAGACTTTGTTGGAGACGAGCGCTTTGCACGTTTCACTCAACCAGCTGGGTTTCCGCTGCCAGATGCTGGAGGTTACGAGCCGATCAGAGGTCCACTTCTCGACCTTGGTCCTGGTTACACTGGGATTCCCCGCTTTGGAGCACAGGGAGACGACGCTTTCTACTTCACCACACCGAGAGTTGCTCTCAGGGCAGTCCCGCTCTACGTGGATCGTCGTCATACCTACTTCCGTGGGATTCCTCCGCACCGTATCTCTCGTCGTACTACTCACCGCCGTCCTGCGTGATGAGCATGGGAGTACCGTTGTATCCATTCCTAGCTATGTTTAGTTATCCTTGTTTTTCGAACCATGTATTGGTCTGTTGGATATTCTGATGTATTTGAACATGTGATGATGTACCTGTTGGTTATCTATTCATGCGTCGGAATAATCTATCTTTCGGTTACCAAGTCTATCCTTTTCTGTTGTTGTGCTAAAATGAATTTCTGTTCAGGATGCCTCCAACCAGGAACAACCCGCCTCCGCCACCACCAATGGGGGAACTGTTAGCTCAGATGACCCAAGTGGTGACACAGATGGCCCAGATCCAGGCTAACCAGCACACCAACCAGAATGCTCCGCGAGTCAGCATCAAGGAGTTTCTGAGCATGGGGACGAGAGCTTTCGTGGCAACACGTGAGCCTCTGGATGCTGATGACTGGATCAGGGAGATGAACAGGGCTCTGGAGATAGCTCATGTTGCTGAGGAAGATAAGGTCAAGTATGCCACCTACCTACTGAAGGGTCAGGCAGCTACTTGGTGGGAGAACTACCAGACCATGAGAGCTGGCTATCCTATCACCTGGGGATGTTTCAAGGATGCCTTCCTGAAGCACCACATCCCAGATGGTCTCATGGAAAGGATGCGTGAGGAATTCTGCTCTCTCAAACAGGGCAAGCTGGACGTCCTCGGCTACCAGAACGAGTTCAATCGTCTCGCTCGGTACGCTGGTGACGAAGTGTCCACTGAAGCCAAGAAGATGGCAAGGTTCCGCCGAGGTTTTAACCCGGAACTGAAGTACGCTCTCACCAACATCAAGTGCAAGGACTTCGTGGAGCTCGTGAACACCGCGCTCAATGAGGAGAATGGGCGCAAAGCGTTCGAAGAGTCCCGCAAGCACTCGCGTGAGGGTGGTTCCTCCTCCAACATGACCACCCCTCCGCAGAAGCGCCGCATCTGGGTGCCAAATGGTGCTGTCACTCGGGCTCCAAATGCCCAAGCTTCTCCAGGCTTTGGTCCCCGCCCACCCAACCCATCTCAGATGCAGGGTCAGAGGATTCCAATGGGACAGCCAAGGCCAGGTCCTCCTCGTGTCGTCACTTGCTTCAAGTGCAAGGAGACTGGACACTACGCTGATAAGTGCACTCAGAGGCAGCTACCTCCACCACCTCCTCGCCCCAACACCAACCAGGCAATGGTTCGTGCTCCCTCGGCTAAAGCCTTCAACTCCAACAACAGGCCTGTCGGGAGGAACGCGAGGGTGAACCATATCAAGGCCGACAAAGCTGAGGAAGCTGCTGACGTCGTTCTCGGTATATTACCCGTAAACTCTATTCCAGCTAAAGTGTTGTTTGATACTGGAGCATCGCATTCGTTCGTGTCAAAGATCTTTGCTACAACGTACAATTTAGCTCTGGTTCCACTAAGAAATCAAATCTATGTGCACTCTCCGGGAACTAAAATGATTACTTCCAAGATAAGCATGGACAATCAGATCCTAATTGGAGGTCGCATATTCCTTGCTTCACTCATGTTGCTGGGAAATTCTGACATTGATGTCATTCTGGGTATGGATTGGTTGAAGACCCACAAAGCTAAAATTGACTGTGCTCAAAAGTCAATAACTCTCTCCCACACTTCAGGCCAGATAGTCTATTCTCCATATGGATCAAGTTCTGTTCAGCTCTTCAACCTCGATGCTAAACCCCTTCCTGCAATTGAAAATGTTCCGGTGGTTTGTGAATTCCCTGACGTCTTTCCAGAAGAGTTGCCAGGGATGCCCCCGGACAGAGCAGTTGAGTTCGTGATCGAGCTTGAGCCAGGTACTGCTCCAATCTCTAAGCATCCATATAAGATAGCTCCTCCTGAACTGAAATTGTTGAAGGAGCAAATCGATATGTACATGGAGAAAGGTTACATTCAGCCTAGTTCCTCCGCTTGGGGTTGCCCAACTCTGTTTGTTGCCAAGAAGGATCAAACAAAAAGACTCGTGGTTGACTATCGTCCTCTCAACGAGAAAACCATCAAGAACAAGTATCCAATTCCTCGTATCGATGATCTTTTTGATCAACTTGCTGGAGCCTCAATATTCTCAAAGTTGGACTTGAGGATGGGTTACCATCAAATAAAGATCAGAAAGGAGGATATTCCAAAAACAGCCTTCACCACTCGTTACGGTCTATATGAATACACCGTCATGTCCTTTGGTCTCACCAATGCACCGGCAACGTTCTCAAGACTCATGAATTCTGTCTTCCATGAATACCTCAACAAGTTCGTTGTGGTATATCTCGACGATATCCTAGTCTACTCAAAATCCGAGGAAGAGCATGGAGAACACCTTCGTCTCACTCTCATGAAACTTCGCGAGCATCGTCTGTATGCCAAGTTTTCCAAATGTGAGTTCTGGATTCCAGAAGTTGCATATCTTGGTCATATCATCTCTGCCAAAGGCATTGCCATTGATCCTGAAAAGGTTAAGGCAATTGTTGATTGGAAACCCCCTAAGACGGTGAAGCAAGTCAGAAGTTTTCTTGGCTTGGCTAGCTATTGCCGTCGTTTCGTCCAAAACTTTTCCAAGATTGCCAAACCTCTCACTGATCTCACAAAGAAGGACAAAAAGTTCGTTTGGACTCCACAATGTGATGAAAGTTTCAATCTCCTGAAGACTAAACTCACTTCCACCCCAGTTCTGGTTGGCCCAGATACTACCAAACCTTTCCAGATATTCTGCGATGCATCTCTCCAAGGTCTAGGAGCAGTTCTTATGCAAGAACGTCAAGTTGTGGCTTATGCTTCACGTCAGTTGAACCCACATGAGCAAAACTATCCCACTCATGATCTTGAACTTGCAGCAGTTGTGTTTGCCCTCAAGAAATGGAGACAATACTTGTTCGGTAACAAAACTGAAATCTTTTCCGATCATAAGAGTCTGAAATACATCTTCACTCAGCCAGATCTAAACCTCAGGCAAAGGAGATGGATTGAGAAGATTAAAGACTTTGATCTCACCATTTCTTACACTCCAGGCAAGGCTAATGTTATGGCCGATGCTCTCAGTCGCAAATCCTATTGCAATAATCTCATGATCATGGAAAGCCAACCTCCACTTCATGAAGAATTCCAGAAGCTGAACCTTGGTCTTGTCCCAGAAGGATACCTTGCTAGCTTGACAGCCAGTCCAACTCTCGAGGACAAGATTCGTTCT